>CM077009.1:198092151-200910484 GCA_039090855.1 Macrothele yani | reverse complement strand
AAGCGAAAATTTGGTGATTTCCTGTAATTCTAACATTATTCATAAATAGGGTGCGGATTTCTACGACATATCACATCTTATCCTAGAAAGTCATATTTTGATCTTTTGAAAATATTAGGTCATATTTTTGACTAATTTCGTAATAAACGGCATATTTGGTCATATTTTAGCCAATCGTTGGCTATGCGAATGCGAAATGACGTCATAAGGACTCTGCGACTCGTAACCGAAGCATTTCTAACGGCCTGACTTTCCCCGTGGAAAATTTTTCCTGAATATTATTTTACTTAGCTTCGTTTTGATTATTATTTTTGGCAACTTGCCAACCACTGAAACAAGCCTAGCACTGTGGTGTCTTCACAAGTACTTGTAAACCAGAGCGCTGTCCCATTGGGGCAGTGGTCTAAGCGATGGCTTCTGATCGTTCGTCCGAAAGGGGTTCGGGTTCGAATCCTGGTGAGGCATGGATGTTGTGTTTTTCTTACGGCACTGGCTCTCTCCCTTCCCTGGAACGTTAAACCTTCAATAAAAAAAAACAAAAAAACCTTCAATCAAAAAAAAAAAAAAAAAAAACCAGACCCCTTTTATTTTTGGTTATAGTACCCAAGCTAAAAGTAAAACTCCCGTCTCAACTTCAGTTTGATCTCAACATGTCTAAAAGCGGGTGTTCGATGAGCGTGAAATTACGGTGTTTTGTTCAAGAGTTTGGGGAGCGGATTTTCAGTTAACGATGGCGATATTTTCTTTTGTAAATTGTGTGAAGTCAGGGTATCGGATCAAAAGCCTTTTAATGTTCAACAGCACTGTGCTACCGCAAAACATCAGAGGTGTTTAGCAAGATTTTCCTCCGCTTAGAACAGCCAGCGTCTCCTTTTCGAGACATCATCTTCAACTACAGGTTCATTAAATACACTTGTCACAATATTGTAAGGACCTCTGTAAAATGATATTTACTTCGAATATTCCCTTAAGGAAATTAAGTAGTGGTTGTGTCAGATATTTTTTGAAGAAGTAAACCAGTCGTACAATTCTAAATGAATCGACTCTTAAGAAAAACTATATCTCCGCCTACTATGAAGATGGTTTAGTTAAGACAAGATCTGCTGTTGCCATTTGCCAACAGTAGGATGTGGGTTTCAATCAACGAGATAGAAATACATAGAGTGCTTCTGTGATTGGTTCTCCGCTGAGGCAGCTGAAGCCAACAAGAGAAGAGGCCGCCATCTTTTATGAGGTACAACTTCTGTGTATGTCAGGAAGTTACCTCAATTCTTTCAGCTGTTCGGCGATCGTGTTATATTCCATCACTGAGTTAAGGCTACAGCTTTGTAAATATTCTCAAGTATCAGCACATTTTGGATAAATATGATCAACATTAAAATTCAGTTTTATTTTGTAGCTTTTAATTGTAAGAATATTGCGCCACTAAAACTTACCAACCAACCAATTGTAAGAATAAAAGAAACAAGTATTGCGGAACTACAGTTCACAAGTAAGCTTCGTTTTTAAATGAGGTTGAGCTGTAAATGCCCAGTTAATCAAACGCAAGAAATAAAACATCTAATCTGTTTAGTTGGTGTTTAAAGCAGGAGCTAAAACTTTTTAATATCTGTGTAACTTTAAGACTTTTTATTCCTTCTATTTTGTAAACAAAGTCGTACTCAGTACGGGCACTGAATTGTGATTACTACTTACTATGAGGAGCTGAGGTTAACTGCATGGGTTACTAACTTGGAGGGGTTTTTTTTGGGAACAATTTTTACTTATGTAAGTGTTTGTTTTTTTACATACGCTGAGCATGTCTTGCAACTGATATTTGCATACATATTATAGAATCTGTAGAGTGTACATGTAACTTGTCTTCCAGGGCAACAAAATTTTAAAATCTTAGGAATCAGCAGTTTCTTTTTATGTGATAAAAATCATGTCATCATCATCATTGTCAACCATTATCAATCCACTGCTGGACTAAGGTCTCCCCAAGTTTCCTCCACAACGGTCTGTCTTGTGCCAGTCTCCTCCATGTCACTCCCGCATATTTTCGAATTTCATCCACCCATCTCCCATGTGGTCTTCTTCTGGGTCTTTTCCTGTCCCTTGGAATCCAATCTGAAATTTCGGCTGTCCATCGATGGTCTGTCCTTCTGGCAGTATGTCCAGCCCATTGCCATTTCAGGGATTTAAGTCTGATCATGATGTCTTCCACTCTCGTCATTTTTCGGATCCACGAGTTCCTCTTTTTATCTCTCCTGGTTATACCAATCATGCACCTCTGCATGCATCTTTGAGTTGTCTGCAGCCTTTGTATGTCTCTTTTAGTTAAGGTCCACGTCTCTGCACCATACGTAAGCACTGGAAGGATGCATTGATCAAACACTTTTCTTTTAAGACATAATGGCATATTGCTCTTGAAAATTATGCTGTTTCTTCCAAAATCTCTCCAGGCAAGTTTTGTACGCCGATTAATTTCTTCATCAATGTGACCCTCACTTGATATCTGCTGTCCAAGATAAACGTATGTGTCTGTTATCTCCAGTTTTTCTCCATCAATCAATAAATCCTCATTTCTTGTAAAAGCATTGAACATCACTTTTGTCTTCTGAAAGTTCATTTTTAATCCCACTTCTTTACTCTTGTCAGCAAGTTCCTGGATCATACTCTGCAGCTCTGATGGAGTAGTTGCAAAAATGACTGTCATCAGCAAAACGAAGGTGGGTTAGATAATCTCCATTAATCTTTATCCCTTTGTTTTCCCAGTTCAGTTATTGAAAGACATTCTCCAATGTGGCATTAAAGAGCTTCGGAGATATGGTGTCACCTTGTCTCACTCCCTTTCCAATTTTTATGTGTGTTGTATTTTCAAACAGCCGAATCTTTGCACTTGCATTTTGATAGATGTTATTAATAATATTAATGTATGCATCTTCAATACCGCAGGATTTCAGAGCCATTGTAACTGCTGATGGTTTCACCGAATCAAAGGCTTTTTCATAATTGATAAAAGCCATGCACAATGGAAGTTCATATTCCCTCGCTCTTTCAATTAGTTCTCTCAGTACGCGGATATGATCTATTGTGCTGTGGCCACTCCTGAATCCAGCTTGTTCTCTCGGTTGAGCCATGTCCAGTGTTACCTTCAAAAGGTGTGAAAGAACTTTAGTGAAGATTTTATAAACCACTGAGAGGAGGCTGATAGGTCTGTAGTTCCTGAGATCCTCAATGTCACCTTTTTTATGTAGCAGGATCATTGTAGCGTTGTTCCAATCCTCGGGAATCTTCCCTTCATTAAGGCATCGAGTGAAAATTTGAGCGAAGTACTGTTTTGATTTCTCCACTTGCTTCTTGTATGATGTCTACAGTAATTCCATCTTCTCCTGGAGCTTTTCCCCGCTTCATGTTCTTGATTGCATGTGCAACTTCTGCTGGGAGGACTGGAAGAACTCTGGTACTGGTACCTTTCATGATGTCTGGAGTTCATGTATCACCCCTTTCATATAATTTGGAGTAGAAATCTTTCACTCTCTAGTAGTTAGTTATACTATTTTGTATAGTTATACTATATACTTTAGTATAGTTAAACTATTTTGAGTATAAAAATCATGTACCCATGGCGAATAAACATTAGATAGCAAATATTGGTAAAGAAGTCAATTTATAGTTACTTAAATTGCAGAAGTAATAATTGTGATTGGTAATATAAATTTATTGCTTGCTGACACCTGTCAGGAAACAATCTAGTATTCTATCTGAAAGCACAGTGTTACCCAGCTTGTGTTCTAGGCATTTTTCTCTGATTAGTGATTAATCTGTTGTATTACTGCAACAAAGTGAGAGTGGGGAGCTTGAAAAAATGTGAAGTACAATGTGTGTGATTTTTCTCATATAAAAAAAACTACAGGCAGTATTGATTTAAAACTGAAAATAGGAAACGGAGTACAATGGTACCACAAAAATTCAAACAACATAAAGTATTTATGAAAATGCACAAAAAAATTATGAAATGACAGTTGAAAAAAAAAAAGTATAATACTCTTAGCAAACGGAATAATACAAAAGAAAGGGACTAGCAACTTTTTGTAAAAACTACTTGCATTCAAAATAGTTTAACTATACGAAATTTCTTGGTGTAGAATACAAATAAAACTTTCCAAGCTTTCGCACATCAACCAGATGGCTTTCTCAAGGAAAGAAGTTGTCTTCCTTCCTTGAGAAAGCCATCTGGTTGATGTGCAAAAGCTTGAAAAGTTTTATTTGTATTCTACGCCAAGAAATTTCGGATTTTAGTATAGTTATACTATTTTGAGTATAATTTGGTGTACAATTCCTACTTATTAAACTACTTGCATTTGATTTTTGTGTGATAGGTGGGTTTTTTTGTTTTTTGTTTTTTTGAAGAATATGACCTCTGATTCATGATGGATAAACAGTCGGTATGTCCATGCAACAAATTGTCAGTTATTCCTTTTGCAGCAACCATATGAGAGGTTACTATTAAATAAATATCACTCACGTAAATCAATATTTCTTTGAACTGAACAAGTTGTGCCTCTATTTATGTAAAATACAAATCAGTCACACTTGTAGTGTTACCCACAAAATAACAACACAAAACATAAACATTTGCTCACCAAACTTTTTGCACACCATGAATGCAAATCAGTGGTTGTTAAGCTTTCACTTCATATTAATAAGAGACTGTTGTCTTAAAATTGAAAAAAAAAAAAAAAAAACTATGTGCAGCACATCTTAACAATTACCAAAATGTGTACAAATATCAGGGAAAACCACCAAATTTCAACTGTGGGAATACAAAAAACTAGGTTTCTTAAAAAAAGTAAAATATGAAAGTGCAAATAAAAAACATTAAATACTTAATACTGAAATTTAAAAAAAAAAAAAATTTTGTTTCATTAAAAATTAAAGTCCATAATCTGAATTTTATGGTCATTGAGCCCAAGACTTGAAAAATATCTAAAATAATACATGCCCAGAGAAAATTTACCTGCCCAGGTATTAAAAGTTGATGCCAAAAATTAGAAGTCTTTTTAGGTTCAAAAAGTACATAAAACTATTTTTAGCTACTCAGTATTGGTATTGCTAAATGTAAATAGCATGACAACGTCATCAGCAAAACGAAGGTGGGTTAGATAATCTCCATTAATCTTTAGCCCTTTGTTTTCCCATTTCAGCGATTGAAAGATATTTTCCAATGAGGCATTAAAGAGCTTCGGAGATATGGTGCCACCTTGTCTCACTCCCTTTCCAATTTTTATGTGTGTTGTATTTTCAAACAGCCGAATCTTTGCACTTGCATTTTCATAGATGTTATTAACAATATTAATGTATGCATCTTCAATACCACAGGATTTCAGAGCCATTGCAACTGCTGATGGTTTCACCGAATCAAAGGCTTTTTCATAATCGATAAAAGCCATGCACAATGGAAGTTCATATTCCCTCGCTCTTTCAATTAGGTCTCTCAGTACGTGGATATGATCTATTGTGCTGTAGCCACTCCTGAATCCGGCTTGTTCTCTCTGTTGAGCCATGTCCAGTGTTAACTTCAAACGGTGTGGAAGATTTTATAAACCACTGATAGGAGGCTGATAGGTCTGTAGTTCCTGAGATCCTCAATGTCACTTTTTTTATGTAGCAGGATCATTGTATCGTTGTTCCAATCCTCAGGAATCTGCCCTTCATTAAGGCATCGAGTGAAAATTTGGGCGAGTACTGTTTCGATTTCTCCATTTGCTTCTTGTATGACGTCTACAGTAATTCCATCTTCTCCTGGAGCTTTTGTCCGCTTCATGTTCTTGATTGCATGTGCAC
Organism: Macrothele yani; assembly: GCA_039090855.1. Lineage (NCBI taxonomy): Eukaryota > Metazoa > Arthropoda > Arachnida > Araneae > Macrothelidae > Macrothele > Macrothele yani. The sequence goes on along the minus strand of CM077009.1, from coordinate 200,904,655 downwards.
CTTCTGCTGGGAGGACTTGAAGAACTCTGGTACTGGTACCTTTCATGATGTCTGCAGTACATGTATCATCCCTTTCATATAATTTGAAGTAGAAATCTTTCACTCTTGTGAAGTATTTCTTCTAACGTGCGAAAATCTGCAAAAAGTAAACAATTTCACTATTGCTATACTCTTCGACGATTCAATGAAATTACTCAGGCCAGATTGTAAACAAAGAGAAAGCATCCTCTTGTTTTTAACAGATGCCGCTCCATACATGACTAAGGAAGCAAAGGGACTTAAAGTACTTTATCCGAAAATGGTCTATATCACATGCCGTAGAAATTCAAAGCAACTATCCTGATGTAGATAAGCTCATTTCAAATGACAAAAAAGTTCATAGAAGCTCCGCTTTGCGTGCAGAAGTTTAAAGAAATTTATCCTACTTTGGCAGTTCCTCCCCAACCTGTACTAACGCGGTGGGGGACCTGGCTGGATGCGGCTTTGTATAATTGCACAAATTATGATTCTTTAGACAGGACAGTTAAAGAATTTGACTGTTGTGATTTTTCTTCCATCAAAATTGTGCAAGATTTTTTTCTGATATCTTGGCTGGAAACTTGGCATATATATAAAATGTAACTTCAGCGGAATATCTAGTGCAATCACTCGCCTTGAAACAGTAGGAATGAAACTTAGCGATGAACTAGAAATTGTGGAACAAACTGTGGGTGATTTAAAGCAAGCAAAGGTGAAAGTACAACTGATAAAGTGACAAACTACAAAGAGTTGCAATCTAATCCAGATTATTCAACACTTTGCAAGATAAGTGACATTCTTTGTGAAAGTAAAGCAAAATTTGATGACTTCAAGCCAGAATTTTCTTTAGATGAGTTGGTGTTATTCAAATTTGCCCCTGTAACCTCTTGTGATGTCGAGCGGAGTTTCTCTAGTTATAAGAACATACTAACGAGCAACAGGAGTTTTGAGTTTGATAACCTGAAGATGCACGTAATCATCCAGTGCAATTTTATGATCGACATTTTCCTCTCAAAATGTTCATTTGCTTACTCCAACTCTAGCACTTTTGCACTGATTAGTGCTAATTGTTTATTTAAATAGAAGTCATCAAGTATGTAGAAGTGATGAAGAATAAACCTTTTAGTTAATAAATATAATCTATATGTGTATAAGCACTGAGTTTTAAAAATTGGGTGATCATCTCATAAAATGTATGGTCATATTTTCGGTTTAATTAGTAATATTTAACAACTTTAAGGTCATATATGCTTGCCTATTTTTGACATTTTAGGTCATAGAAATCCGCGCCCTATTCATAAATAACTTTTACAGAATACGACTTCAGAATCATGCCCCCATTTCTAAGATCACAACAACGGAATTTCCCCTTGTACCATTTGCAGTATGCACATCATTCATATAACAAAATGTATAAAATTACATCCTTTTTTATTCCGCTGCAATAAGAACATTGATGAAACGTAAAACCCGCACTTCATAAAGGATTGCCTAAAGTACAATCAGCAGTTCGGTTTATAAAATTTTACTATTAAATACTAACAAAAGAAAAGAAACATACCTTATCACTGAAAATATCTTTTGTAATCGAGCAGATGTTCACAGTAAATTTAAAATACACTGTAAATATCCACACAACATTCCATGGAACAGCACAACTAGCCAAGAAGAACGAATATGATAACATAACTGCGAAACGAATAAAATCCGTTGGTCTACAGGAAAAGAGTAGGTGGCGCAGTGGTCTAAGTGGTTGCTTATGGCCATTGGTCCGCGAAGGGTCCGGGTTCGAATCCCGTGAGGCATGGATGTTGTGTTTGTCTTATGGTACTGGCTCTCTCCCTTCCCTAGACTCAGTGACCCAAAATTAGGGACTGGCGACTGCTTATAGCCCATTGAGTTGCTCACGGTAGTCGTCAAAATTTCAATCTAAAGAAAAAATAATAGCCCTACGATTGTGTCGTCACGTGACCTTTTTGTAGTCCTGGAAAGATGGTCTTGATTGTGTCTGTGAGGAAACAACCTAGACCCTGCCGCCCCGGTGGCGCAGTGGTCTAAAGCGCTGGCCTCTGATCATTCGTCCGGGTTCGAATCCCGGTCAGGCATGGATGTTGTGTTTGTCTTACGGCACTGGCTTTCTCCCTTCCCTGGAACCAGTGACCCTAAATTAGGGACTGGCGACTGCTTATAGCCCTTTGAGTTGCTCACGGTGGTCGTTTAATCTCCAATCAAAAAAAAAAAGAACCTAGACCCACATGTTATTAGAGGTCAGACCAAGGAGGTTAGAAGCAGGAGATGGCAACAGCCCATCTCCCTGTGCTTCTGTCGTGACCCCACTTTTTATCAGCTAACTACGCCAATGCGCCCAATCTGAGAATCTCCTGTGTATCTCTATGGGGAAATCGCGATTTTGAACTGGTTTTTCGGACCCTTACTCTACCCATTCAGTCATGAAAGAAATTGAGGCTGAAATGTTGATTCCCATATTTAAAAATTTACAGAAAAAATAGGAAGATATGTGTTCGCATTTCTTTAATAATTTGAACAAAATAATGGTTTTTCGACCGGAAGTGCATACTGCGCATGGTTACTTGCATACTTCGCATGTGCACGTAATTATGTTTAAAATATAACCAAAACCCTAATGTTGAAAACTACGAAATCTGAAATATTCCTTGTTTTCGTCCTTGATTTGCACGGTTTGCATACGCTAAGCAAAACTGCTTCATGCAGCGGAAGTAACGTCACGTTCTCGAACTCCCGCAGACTCCTAACACCTCAGAGAGAGGATGGAAACAGCTGATCTGTATTGGCTTCACTCAAAACGGGTCCTTTCATCTCCTCTTCTTCTAACCTCCTTGGGCGTGACACCACTTTTTATCAGCTGACCACGCCAATGCGCCCAACCCGAGAAGCTCCTGTATATCTCTATGGGGAAATCGCGATTTTGAACGGGGTTTTCGGACCCTTATTCTACCCATACAGTCATGAAAAAAATTGAGGCTGAAATATTCATTCCCATAATTACAAAAATTCCAGAAAAACCAGGAAAATATGTGTTGGTATTTCTTTAAAAAATTTAACAAAATCATTTTTGAGCGGAAGTGCATAGCGCGCATGGTTACTTACTGCCCATGTGCAAGTAACCATATTTAAAATATAACCAAAAGCCTAATGTTAAGAAATAAGAAGTCCGAAATATTCCTTCCCGCCGCTCCGGTGGCGCAGTGGTCTAAGCGATGGCCTCTGATCATTCGCATTCGTCCGTAAGGGGTCCGGGTTCGAATCCCGGTGAGGCATGGATGTTGTGTTTGTCTTACGGCACTGGCTCTCTCCCTTCCCTGGAACCAGTGACCCTAAATCAGGGACGGGTGACTGCTTATAGCCCATTGAGTTGCTCACGGTGGTCGTTAAACCTCCAATCAAAAAAAAAAATATATATTCCTTCTTTCTATCCTTGGTTTGCATGCGCTAAGCAAAACTGCTTAAGCGACAGGGCCGCCCCGGTGGCGCAGTGGTCTAAAGCGTTGGCCTCTGATCATTCGTCCGAAGGGGTCCGGGTTCGAATCCTGGTGAGGCATGGATGTTGTGTTTGTCTTACGGCACTGGTTCTCTCCCTTCCCTGGAACCAGTGACCCTAAATTAGGGACGGGCGACTGCTTATAGCCCATTGAGTTGCTCACGGTGGTCGTTAAACCTCCAATAAACAAACAAACAAACAAACAAGCCACAGGAAGTGACATCACGTTCCTGAACTCTCGCAGCGCAGACTCCCACCACCTCAGTCCTGACTTGGGCGCTTGCCTTTAAAGTTCTGATAAGTAGGCCAAAATTTTTGCCCGCCACCGGGAATTCGAGGCCACTGTGGTTCAGTGGAAGCATATCCGGCGCGTAACTGGAAGACCCTGGGTTCGTTTCCCGGTGGCGGCCAAGGCGAGAGCGATTGCCTCTGTTTGATGATCCTAGTTCACGTCAATTGTCTGGATTGACATTCCATGTAGTTCGGCATCCTGACTTGGGCACCTGCCTCCCCCTCGTTTGACGGATTTAAATGCCATCAAACACATTTCAAATACTGTTCAACATGCTGTCAATATCAGGAATCTTCTGTTTTTTTGTTTGGAGATTTGACGACCTCCGTGAGCAACTCAATGGGCTATAAGCAGTAGCTCGTCCCTAATTTAGGGTCACTGGATCCAGGGAAGGGAGAGAGCCAGTGCCGTAAGACAAACACAACATCCATGCCTCACGGGATTCGAACCCGGACCCCTTTCGGACGAATGATCAGAAGCCATCGCTTAGACCACTGCGCCACTGGGGCGGACAATTCGTTTTTGACCTAACTCGACAAAAGTTGTTTTTTTTTTCCTATTTTTGCATTTATACGAGTGAAATATATTTGAAATCTATTTTTGTACCTAATTACAGGAATAAACAAATCTATGAAAATGCCATATTGCTGCTTAACTTAATTTTCATAACATGCAAATCCAAATAAATTATTATTTAAAGTAAATAAACAAAATTAAAATTTTATAAAATAATTTTATGTACATTTTGTCTAAGGCGTTTATTAAATATTACCTAGGCCTTTTATGTCAAGAAAGTTATTAAATCCTTTCTTTCAGGCCTTTTTAGGCCTTCTTTCACTTAGCCCAGGCCTTTTTTACGTCACAAATATCTGGCAACCCTGCACTGAACTACTCGAACAAATATCGATAGTATGAGTATTATCGTTTAATCGAAGTTTTGGGCTCCATTTGTTTCATGGAGGTAGGTGATTTGTTTCATTATTTGTTTTGCCTGGTTATGCTGGCGTTCCTACCTCCATGTTGTTGACTGGTTTTACCAGTCGTCAGTTTTCCGATGTAGTTGAAATTCCGTACTGCGAGAACATGAAATGTGGTATAATTGAACAAACCAAAACGCAGTTTGTTAAAAGCCCCAACTCTCCCTATCTTTTAGTACCGGCAAGAATTTCTGCAGTACTAAAATTAACGGGCTTTTATATTTTTATTAGAAAGCAGAACATTCCAAAATGGCATTATTTTCGGTAACATGCCAGAGAAGCGCAGTGATCTAAGCAAGTGCGGTTGAATAGGCAGTCAATGAGGATTTTTATAAATAACATTTAAAAGACCTCTGCTTATAAAAGTTCTAGTGTCTCCACAAACTAATAGCAAATAAGGAGATCATGGCAGTGTTCAAATTTCATTAAAAATGAAAAATCTGTTTTTCTGAACAATATTCAACGTGTATGTCTTGATTCACCAAAAATTTATGATCAGTTGAGTAAACTTTTAAGCTGTAAAGTTGCCATCTATTAATCCTCTTAGTGAATAGAGCTGTGTTTAAGTAATATGCTTTATGATGATAGAAACATTGTGGTTACAGGAGGGATCCCAACAAATTCTTGCAGAATCATTGTTCTTGAACTGGGCTATGCATTTTGCTTTGAATGATAATTGTCTTTTAAAAACTGGCTGAAATGTGCACCTTTTAAAATATTTGCAGTTACTCATAACATTCCTTAAATTTGTGATGATGCTGGGAACTTTTCAATACCGAACTATAAAAATTTAGAAGACTTATTTAATCTGTTGCATACTAAAATAATCCATTGCATGAAATGCATCGTTAAATTGAGAGTTACAGAGCCTATAAATAGAGTGCCTAAGCATTGCTTACATATGTTTAAATTTTAGAAAGAAAAAGGGAAAGATCACATTCTTGAAAACTTGAGAAATACTTTATTAATTTTTTTTTGCACTGTGTACCACAACATTGGCTGCTACTAAAACTTCAGAAATTGGTTGCTAAAAAATTATTAAAATGTACTAAGGCATTACTGCTAGTAAGAAAACTGATTTCATGAGAAAGAAAATATTTAATGTTTAAAGAGTTCAAGAAATTTAACATCAGCAGAATTAGATTTACTTCTGTAGCTTAGTATTTTCTCCAAGTGTGAATATATATCTCTCAATCGTGTACATTATTCATGGATTATATTTTTTGTTTGGAACTGTTGTCAATATAGTGAAGTATGGTTCCAATATCTTGTCAAATGAACAGTAGTTGCTTACTGTAGCAAGCAAAAATCTATGGTAAAAAGTGAATCCATATACATCGGTCATCATTGAGGAGTTTGTTGCTAAAGTTACTGGACCTTTTAGTGAGCATTGAGAAATGGAACATATCTGTGAAATATGCTCCAAAACATTCGCACGTAGAAGTAATCTTGAAGGCCATATGTGCACCCACTTTGGAAACAAACCACACGGTTGTGATATGTGCGGGAAAAAATTCACAAAGAAGAGTGATCTGTTTAGACATCTGCGCTTCCACATAGGCGAGCGACCACACAGCTGCGAACTCTGCCCTAAGAAGTTCACCACAAAAACTGATCTTTCACGACACATCTTGACACACACAGGAAAGAAAGAACAAAAGTGTGATGTCTGCTCAAAGAAATTCTCTACAAGAGGAGATCTAAACAAGCATTGTCTGTCTCACACAAGTTCAAGACCTTACGAATGTGTGTTGTGCTCAAAGAGGTTCCTCAGAAATTGTTACCTTACACGGCATATGATTAGTCATACAGGTGAGAGACCATATGAGTGTGAACAGTGTCCGAAGAAATTTAGCAGAAAAGGGCATCTTTCAGTTCACTTATTGACTCATAGTGGTGAGAAGAGTCACATGTGTGAAATATGCTCCAAGAAGTTCATAACCAAGGCTCACCTCTCGAGCCATTTGCTCATTCACACAGGTGAAAAGCCACACGAGTGCAAAACATGCCGTAAAAGGTTTACCACCAAAAGTCACCTTACGAATCACTTGATCACTCATACAAACGAGAAAACGCTCGTCTGTGATGAGTGTGGCAAGACCTTTGCCACAAAACAACAGCTTTCAAGGCATTTTTTCTGCCACGCAAGTGAGAAACCCCATGTATGTGAAATATGTTGCAAGAAGTATGCTACAAAAACCCAGCTTTCAAGACATTTGCGATGTCATACAGGTGAGAAATCTCATGTATGTAAAATATGTTGTAAGAAATTTGCTCAGAAAAACCAACTTTTAAGGCATTCTGTTACACATGCAAGGGAGAAATCACGAGATTATCCCAGCCTTACTAGTTCAGTACCTGTGTCATCATCCGTTTCCAGTTTCTGCGATCCGGACCCAGATTGTGATGTAACAAATGAGGCAACACCTTAGCATTCTTTCTACCCAAGGTTAAATATATTAAACTTCTAAAAGTTTTGTAAGCCTGGGGCAAAGAAAAAATCAGCCCCTGACTTGTATGAACTAACTACACTGTTCTATAAAAAATATGAAAATCCTGATACTGCTAAAAAAGGTATAACAATATTTTACACGGTGAAAAAACCCACAATCCATGTAGGAGAGTATCATTACATTGATTTATAAGTGATACATTGGATCCAAATAGTTGGAGACCAATTACTATTTTAAATACGGACTATAAAATTCTAATGAACATTTTGTATAGATTCCAGATCACTTGGTATATTAAAATTATTTCACCAGCACAGCCATGTTCAATTAAAAATCATAACATACAGGATAATATTATAGCAATAAAAGGATCCATGGTATTAGTTTCCTTTAGTGGCTTCATATAATTTACCAGAGTTTCCTCATGAAACTCGAGTTATCCTATTATTTGTAGTCTTATACCATATATGTCTGCTGAGCCCGCACTTTTGGCGTTAAAATTAGTCAAAATAAAATTCGAAAATCGATACATACCTGCTGTGATGCTTCGGCAAAAGCCATTTTCAATAGCACATAAAGTTATCACAACATAGGTGTCGTCGCTACATAGAACTTCCGTTTGCCAACCGATAAGTAATGGATGGGCAAAACTAAGATCTATGCTGTCGTATTACAACCAAGAGAAAAGGCAATCACCTGACGTGGGAGAAAGATTGTGATTCTTCCACTTGAAGGTTTATATATGTATGACTAGAGAGTGACTGTCTAGCAGATTTTTCAAATAGATCTTGCGAAGATTAAGTAAGATATGATCAATGCTTTTAAAAATCAGTAGATATTTTCTTTCAATGGCAGGGAGGGGTGGGAGTCGCTAACGAAATACCGGAAGCTCCAGTTGCCTAGAGAATTGTTGCTCTGCAGAAGATTAGTCCTGTGTTATTTGTTTCATGCTATTAACTGCGCTGCCACTCGCACTGTAGCACTTAAATTACCCCAAAACAAAGTTTTAATAACTTCAAAACAAATTCATGAGAATTAGGGAAAGAATGAAAACAGCCAGTAATGGCACCATCCATCAAGATTATGTAAATATACATATAAGTACAAATGTCCTGATTAATTTATTAAACCTTTCAGCTCTTTTAATCAGTATTGGAATAGTTAAAATTTGAAAAACAAACTAATTTACATTTAATGAGAGCACTGTGAATGATTATATAGTCTACTAAAAGTTGTGTGTGATTGTTCATTAAAAGTAAAAAACAAACTGTTCAAGAGTAGTCATCACACAGTTCCTGTGTTTTGAAAAATAACCACTCTGGTGTTCTGAGCTGACTTAAAATGCATTGTCTTTGTGTAGTTCCATTACGATAAAATCTAGTTGAAAACGATAAAATTTAATTCTGTCAGTACTTTATTTTTTTTTAAGATTGCTTTCAAAGAGCATAAATTAAAGTGTTGAACAATGTACATTATATTTATTTTTCATTTGTGATCTCGATCCTTTTTGATTTTTTAAAAAGACCCAAAGTATCTCACAAAGTACCCATTTTTTAAAAAATCTGTGGGTCCCTAGGACCCAGCTTGATAACAATGCAACAGCAGCTCTGCTATATTAAACAGAGTAGAGTCCTCTGCACACAACATTTGACAGTTGAATGCTTTTTTCGCTCCCTTGTAATACAACAGCACGGAGCTTAGAGTTTTACTCATCCACTGCTTATAGTTTGGCAACCAGAAGTTCCATGTAGCAGATGATGCCCAAAGCATGAAACGAACTTTATGTGTTACTGTTCCTGAAGCTTCGTTGCGTGTAGGTACAGATCTTCAAATTTCATTTTGACCAATTTTAGTGCCGAAAGTGTGTGCTTCGCAGGCAGATATGGTATCATGAGATTACAAAAAACAGGAAAACATGATTTTTATGAGGACACTTAGGTAAATTATATGAAGCCGCTAAAGGAAACTAATACCGAACCCATTTATTTCATTATGCAGAGAAAATTAAATCTGACTATTATCTCACTAGGCCAAAAAAAAGAAAGCCTTTGATAAAATTAATAAAACCCAGATGTTTAAAATTTTGAAAAGCCATAATTACCTCTCAAAAATAATAACATTATTAAAAAATGTGTGAAAATACAAGAACTTCCATTTTATTTTCCAACAGAAAATCAGTTTTCTTTCAAAACACATCGGGTCTTCGACAGGGATGCCCGCTTTCTCCCTTTTTGTATAAAATCATAATCAACCTATTCGTCCTAGGCATTGAAAAAGATAACAAAATTATTGGCCTCCCATTCCCTGGGGGCAGTAGGAAAATGCTTAAGGTTCTTGTGTATGAAGATGACGTTGTTTTGGTTGTTAAAAATATTGATCTAACTTCCATTTTATTTTCCAACAGAAAATCAGTTTTCTTTCAAAACACATCGGGTCTTCCACAGGGATGCCCGCTTTCCGCCCTTTTGTATAAAATCATAATCAACCTATTTGTCCTAAGCATTAAAAAAGATAAAATTATTGGCATCTCATTCCCTGGGGGCAGTAGGAAAATGCTTAAGGTTCTTCTGTATGAAGATGACGTTGTTTTGGTTGTTAAAAACATTGATCCGACTTCCATTTTATTTTCCAACAGAAAATCAGTTTTCTTTCAAAACACATCGGGTCTTCGACAGGGATGCCCGCTTTCTCCCTTTTTGTATAAAATCATAATCAACCTATTCGTCCTAGGCATTGAAAAAGATAACAAAATTATTGGCCTCCCATTCCCTGGGGGCAGTAGGAAAATGCTTAAGGTTCTTGTGTATGAAGATGACGTTGTTTTGGTTGTTAAAAATATTGATCTAACTTCCATTTTATTTTCCAACAGAAAATCAGTTTTCTTTCAAAACACATCGGGTCTTCCACAGGGATGCCCGCATTCTGCCCTTTTGTATAAAATCATAATCAACCTATTCGTCCTAAGCATTGAAAAAGATAAAATTATTGGCATCTCATTCCCTGGGGGCAGTAGGAAAATGCTTAAGGTTCTTGTGTATGAAGATGACGTTGTTTTGTTTGTTAAAAACATTGATCCAAGTTCCATTTTATTTTCCAACAGAAAATCAGTTTTCTTTCAAAACACATCGGGTCTTCCACAGGGATGCCCGCTTTCTACCCTTTTGTATAAAATCATAATCAACCTATTCGTCCTAGGCATTGAAAAACATAACAAAATTATTGGCCTCCCATTCCCTGGGGGCAGTAGGAAAATGCTTAAGGTTCTTGTGTATGAAGATGACGTTGTTTTGTTTGTTAAAAACATTGATCCAAGTTCCATTTTATTTTCCAACAGAAAATCAGTTTTCTTTCAAAACACATCGGGTCTTCGACAGGGATGCCCGCTTTCTCCCTTTTGTATAAAATCATAATCAACCTATTCGTCCTAAGCATTGAAAAAGATAACAAAATTATTGGCATCTCATTCCCTGGGGGCAGTAGGAAAATGCTTAAGGTTCTTGTGTATGAAGATGACGTTGTTTTGTTTGTTAAAAACATTGATCCAAGTTCCATTTTATTTTCCAACAGAAAATCAGTTTTCTTTCAAAACACATCGGGTCTTCCACAGGGATGCCCGCTTTCTGCCCTTTTGTATAAAATCATAATCAACCTATTCGTCCTAGGCATTGAAAACGATAACAAAATTATTGGCCTCCCATTCCCTGGGGGCAGTAGGAAAATGCTTAAGGTTCTTGTGTATGAAGATGACGTTGTTTTGTTTGTTAAAAACATTGATCCAACTTCCATTTTATTTTCCAACAGAAAATCAGTTTTCTTTCAAAACACATCGGGTCTTCGACAGGGATGCCCGCTTTCTCCCTTTTTGTATAAAATCATAATCAACCTATTCGTCCTAGGCATTGAAAAAGATAACAAAATTATTGGCCTCCCATTCCCTGGGGGCAGTAGGAAAATGCTTAAGTTTCTCGTGTGTGAAGATGATGTTGTTTTGTTTGTTAAAAACATTGATCCAACTTCCATTTTATTTTCCAACAGAAAATTAGTTTTCTTTGAAATCACATCGGGTCTTCCACAGGGATGCCCGCTTTATCCCTTTTTGTATAAAATCATAATCAACCTATTCGTCCTAGGCATTGAAAAACATAACAAAATTATTGGCCTCCCATTCCCGGGGGCAGTAGGAAAATGCTTAAGGTTCTTGTGTATGAAGATGACGTTGTTTTGTTTGTTAAAAACATTGATCCAAGTTCCATTTTATTTTCCAACAGAAAATCAGTTTTCTTTCAAAACACATCGGGTCTTCGACAGGGATGCCCGCTTTCTCCCTTTTTGTATAAAATCATAATCAACCTATTCGTCCTAGGCATTGAAAAAGATAACAAAATTATTGGCCTCCCATTCCCTGGGGGCAGTAGGAAAATGCTTAAGGTTCTTGTGTATGAAGATGACGTTGTTTTGTTTGTTAAAAACATTGATCCAAGTTCCATTTTATTTTCCAACAGAAAATCAGTTTTCTTTCAAAACACATCGGGTCTTCCACAGGTATGCCCGCTTTCTGCCCTTTTGTATAAAATCATAATCAACCTATTCGTCCTAGGCATTGAAAAAGATAACAAAATTATTGGCCTCCCATTCCCTGGGGGCAGTAGGAAAATGCTTAAGGTTCTTGTGTATGAAGATGACGTTGTTTTGTTTGTTAAAAACATTGATCCAAGTTCCATTTTATTTTCCAACAGAAAATCAGTTTTCTTTCAAAACACATCGGGTCTTCCACAGGGATGCCCGCTTTCTGCCCTTTTGTATAAAATCATAATCAACCTATTCGTCCTAGGTATTGAAAAAGATAACAAAATTATTGGCCTCCCATTCCCTGGGGGCAGTAGGAAAATGCTTAAGGTTCTTGTGTATGAAGATGACGTTGTTTTGTTTGTTAAAAACATTGATCCAACTTCCATTTTATTTTCCAACAGAAAATCAGTTTTCTTTCAAAACACATCGGGTCTTCGACAGGGATGCCCGCTTTCTCCCTTTTTGTATAAAATCATAATCAACCTATTCGTCCTAGGCATTGAAAAAGATAACAAAATTATTGGCCTCCCATTCCCTGGGGGCAGTAGGAAAATGCTTAAGTTTCTCGTGTGTGAAGATGATGTTGTTTTGTTTGTTAAAAACATTGATCCAACTTCCATTTTATTTTCCAACAGAAAATCAGTTTTCTTTGAAATCACATCGGGTCTTCCACAGGGATGCCCGCTTTATCCCTTTTTGTATAAAATCATAATCAACCTATTCGTCCTAGGCATTGAAAAAGATAACAAAATTATTGGCCTCCCATTCCCTGGGGGCAGTAGGAAAATGCTTGAGGTTCTTGTGTATGAAGAACACTCTTTACCAAAGTTGAAAACCATATTAAGAGAAGTCAGAATAAGCCATCTGATGCATGATTTTTCAGATAAAACCACTTTAATATTTAAAAATGTTAAAAACATTAAAAAGAGGCAAGGTCTTTTGGTGACGTCATCAGTCCCTTTATCAGGTCTTGCATACTGAGCAATGGAAATGAAAAGTTGGGTGACTTAAATACAGTATGATGATGTTGTACTACAAGTACACTATGCATGTCAAAGAATGATATTTACATAAAGACTGTCATTATCCTTTATCAAAGAATCATATTTCCATAAAGCCTTTATGTAAATATAATTAATTCTCTGACGTGCGTAGTGGACTTTTATTACATCATCATACTGTATTTAAGTTTTCCCAACTTTTTCTTTCCATTGCTCAGTATGTAAGACCTGATGAAGGGACTGATGCTGTCACTGAAAGATCTCGCCCCTTTTAATGTTTTTAATGTGTTTTTAACAACATTTTTAAATATTAAAGAGTGGTTTTATCTGAAAAATCATGCATCAGATGGCTTATTCTGTGACTTCACTTACTTAGCACGAAAACTTCATGATTTTATGCCATATTAAAATTCTTGGAATACCTATTTCTCATTTGAAGAACATATAATTTGGGGTAAGTGCTTGCAACACATTATCCGGATCAGTGAAAAATACATGGACCAGGACCAGAGCTGCAGAATGTAGACGTATGTTGATAGTTTCCACATTTTTAGCAGAGTTTTTGTTCGTAGATTAAAAAAAAAAATTTTTTAATTAAAAAAAAGTGTTAAAAAAAACTTATGTTACAGGAATTAAAACACTTTCTCAAGGCTTTACTTAGATTAATATAGTTAATTCTGTTTTAACTTGAAGAACTTTCAATTATTTTTCACATCTTCTGAGTCCTTGTTACAGGAATTAAAACACTTTCTCAAGGCTTTACTTAGATTAATATAGTTAATTCTGTTTTAACTTGAAGAACTTTCAATTATTTTTCACATCTTCTGAGTCCTTTTTTTTTACTGACATTTCTGGCCTCAACATTTTTATGAAGGTCTGTTCTCTATGTTTAGAAACAGGATCAGAACTTTTGTTTACACAGAAAGAATTGAAATTTTGTTGGTAGATTCCTCTTGCAGTTGCCAGTTATTTTAAATTAAAATCTTTCTCTTATGTATTTTGTAAGTCTAATATTTTTTAATTAAGTTGTTGAAAATGCTATTTACAGTTTTTGAAGGTTCAATAAATAAACAAAGACATCACTCTTTCCATGTTTATGAACACATAGCAACTGAAAAATTGTTATCCGGCCACAGCTGGGATCGTACCCCAGACCTCTCGATATCTAGCAGAGTGCATTCGCCTTATGCTACAATGGCCAACAATCAACGGCACTATGTGCATTTATCTGTCAGCTTCTGACATCACATATCCGTGGGATGCGCTTAGCAACTGAGATGTCTCCACCTGGTGGACATTAACGGCACAAGCTATATATTAAAGGTTCATTGCTGAAACTGTTTTGTACAGGGGTAGACAAATTCAAGGCGCCCAGTTGACACAGCGACTGAAAATTTTCATCTGGCGCCTGGGTTTCCAAATTTCATTCTGAAAATCTGAATTTCTCTTATGAAGCATATCTTTAATAAAACAACAAATGCAGTATACGGATTTTTTATGTTTGCGCTTTTATTATATACACTAATTACCGTACAATCAGAACGATGAATTTGCTAACATAAAATTTTGGTACCACCACCAGCAGAGTTATGCATTCTGCAGAGATCTTGTCAGTAGTGATTCTAGCTGAAGTTCCACATTGAAGTCCAATAGAGGTGCCTGCACTCGTTTGGAGTGTGCATCAGAATGTTCTTAAGGTGCACACACACAGTCACTCTTGAGTGTCACGTTTGAATCACGCCAACAATAGGGGAGTTTGGTGCCTAGAGGCAAAGTGTGGCATGGAGTGAAGCTTTTCAATGCCTGCCTAAAATCTTGACCTTGGGAGACCCGAAACTGTGGTACTGAGTTTTTTTCTATCCGTTTTCAGCTTTTCATTATCAAAATAGTCATAAATAAAACTGTCTTTTCTTTTTATTACAAGAAGAAAGACATTTTCACTCTTTAAAAAATATACGCAAATGAGATGTGTTCCACAGAAGTCATTAAAAGAATTCTTGAAATCGTAATCACAAGCGTAAGTTATGTTGAAAAAATATGAGCGGGACGTTTCAACAACTGACGCTTTTACCACGTGTCTCATTCCATGGCTGATGAAGGTAGAAGTCGCTACCGAAACGTCCCGCTCATAATTTTTCAACGCAACGTATGCGTGTGATTACGATTTCAAGAATTCTTTTAATGTTTTGTGTGTTACGTGTTTGCCAATTCTTCTCATTATGATTCCACAGAAGTGTCACTCAAAAGTCACAACTGTCTGTGGTCAAAACCGAGACCCCCAGGTGGTCAGCCCTTAATCTCCCTACCTTGGTGGGACACTAAAGAATGTGTGTGTGTGTGGGCACTTTTAGTCATTGCATTGATTTCGCATGAGGTGCTTATGAGTGTATTTATTCATTAGTGCTGTTATTGAATGTGGTACACCAAAAGGCAAAGCTGAATTTTTTGCAATGAAAACCTATTTTGAAGTGCAACTTTTAATTCAAGTGTATAATATGTTCCTTACTTTAAGTTTCAGATTTTGGACTGAATTGTTTGAACAATATGTAAGAAGTATATTAATTTGGAATTATGAAGGTCACAATTCTAAATGTGTCGTTTTTATTTAGATCGCACATGGTTTTCTCCTCGTATCTCTTTAAAAAATTTGATTGGCTCTTGAAAAAATGGAGCTGGTGTCTGAAAATTTTGGGTTTTTCTCTACCCCTGGTTTTGTATATATAATTGGTTAATGGCGTCTTTCGTTTTCCGATCTACAAGAATTTTTTCTGTTTTTCTCTAAGCACCATTCTTCCATCAGGCCATTTTGACTAAGTGCTCTTTTTATTTCATCAAACCGTGTCCTTCTAGGTTGGCTTGTACTTTTTCGTTTGTTTGATTTAAATTCCATGGCAATTTTAGGCAATCTTTCATTGGTCATTCTTTTACATCACCAAACCAACACAATTGTCTCTTCTGTAGATCTTCTAAAATTGTTTCTTTCACTTCCATCAATTTTTTAATCCTTTCATTCGTTATTTTCTGTTTTCTTGACACTCTACATGATTTACTTAATCTTCTTAAAACATCCATCTCTATGTCTGTTATTTTTTTTTTCTGTCAACTTCTGTTAATTGCCAGGCCACAGCCCCATATAGTAAGATGCTCTTAACAATACTATTATAAATACCCCATTTCCTTTTTCTGGTTATTTCTTCACTCCACCAGATTTTATTAAGGCGTTGAACAACTTTTCTTCCTTGGGCAATTCTATTTCTTAATTCCATTGCATCTCTACCTTGTGTAATTTTGGTAAATGTGTAGATTAGCATCCTAAATTATTTCATCGGAAAAATGTTAGTACCGAAAAAAAGTGCAACGTACAGATTTTAGAGTATGGAAAATATTGGCAAATGGTGCAGAAATCTATATATTAATTCTATAAGGTTTCTTACTGTGAGTCCTATTTTGAGTGAACGGCTGAACGTAAAGATATGGTTGAGGTATCAAAATAAAGGTCTTAACATGTAGATGTGCCAGTCGAAGAGAAATATGAGATTAGGGCAATGGTTCGGGCATTGCAGAGCGGAAAAGTTTCCATGTAAAGTCTATGGGAGAAGCGTGCGGTTGACTCGCACGCTGTTGAAAGCGGAAGCATGGAGGGTGTGAGATAGTCCAAAGTCTTTGTCAGAACAGCGAACACCCTCGAAGACCTGATTGCGGTATGCCGTTGGACTGGGTGATGTATATATACAATTTGATATTAATTTGATCCAGTTTATTCACGTAGGTAAGATGTTTCCCATAAACACTAGACGAAACCTGTTGGAATCTATGGTTAGTTTTTTTTTTTTTTTTTTTTTTTGACAAGATTAAACTCGTATGAAACAACAAATGTAAACTTTATTTGATTGACAGATCCATTTAGCCACTTCAGTAAAGAAAATAGTCTAGGTACATGATTTTTTTTTCTTTTCTGTGAGACCTATTTTGAGAGAATGGCTAAACATAAAAATATAGTTTAGGTATCAAAATAAAGGTCTAACCGTGTAGATGTGCCATTCGGAGAGAAAACTGAGATTGGAGCAATGGTTCCGGCATGGTGGGATGGCAAAGTTCTCATGTAAAGTCTATGGGAGAAGCATGCGGCCCTTATCTACATCAGGCATTCAGTTCAGTGTCGGACTTGGTGTGTGCATGGTTTTCTATGATCAGTCCTAATGTAAGTAAATACTTAATTGCATACTTACCCTTAAGAGAAAGTCTCTTCCGCAGAAAAAAGGGGGGGGGACGTAATAGCCTTACTGGAAGGTGTAAGCAATCAATGGGTCGCAACTATATGTCTCAGACAAGAGAGAATGAAGAGTATTCACAACGCGAATCTCATTCCAACATTTATAAACACAGTTGTGGCTGAAGATGCGAGTGAAAGAGTGCGCCATCCAGTTGAATTTTTGTACACAAGCGAGATGAGTGTACTTCTGCCTCACATTTTACGACTGAAAAAGGGTGCAGTCCTGATGCTCATCACAAACCTGGCCGCCCGGTGGCGCAGTGGTCTAAGTGCTGGCTTATAAAGATTCGTTCGTGAAGGGTCTGGGTTTGAATGCCGGTGAGGCATGGATGTTGTGTTTCTCTTATGGCACTGGCTCTCTCTCTCTTTCCTGGAGTCAGTGACCCTAAATTAGGGACGGGTGACTGCTTACACTCCATTGAGTTGCTCACAGTGGTCATTGCACCAGCCAAAAAAAAAAAAAATCATGTACTTGTACTATATTGTTTTTACTGAAGTGGTTGAATGAATTTGTCAATCAAATAAAGTTTACATTTGTTGTTTCATATGAGTTTATTCTTCTAAAAAAACATTCATTCCAATGGGTTTCATCTAGTTTCATATTTTAAATGTGTTTTAAAGATTTTTATCATAATATTTGCCTGTAAATGCGATGCTGTGAAGAAACGCTGTGGTAAGCCTAACGCGTTGCTACCACGGCGATATGAAGCTTTGCTCCATTAAAAGGAAGGTTCGTTACTGTAGCGAAATGACGGGCAGAAGAGTACAAGAGAAAGAGGTTACGTTGTTGGCAGGAGAGCGATAAATGTTGTAGTGATACGCTACAGAAAATAGGTCCACATTATCCACCCTTTATTTTGCTGTATCCTGTACGTTGTTGGCAGGAAAAACCGGGGAAAGAAACTTTCTTTTGCAAAAGATATGTATCAATGAGATAAAAACTAACCTGCGAAGAAAGTATTAACAGGAGAACCAAAGGTACACTGGCAAAACAAATCAGCTACGAATGGAAGCCATTCAAAGCATAACCAAACGTTATACTTCCCCAGCTTCCTGTAGAACATAGAAAGGCATATTCGTACTTTCTATTTGGAATCAGAGAATCGTGTGAAAGAACGAAATATTTCTCAACATATGCTTTTGAAACAATGAACGAACTATGTATATTCTGTAGTGTATGAGTACATGATGCTTCGTTCCCCTGGCAAGAACGTACACTGCACTTGTAGTCATCTGCTTGTGAATTACACGCCGCAGCGAATCTTCCTTTCAACGGAGCAAAGCTTGACATCGCCGCGGTAGCATCTCTTCACAGCATTGAACTTAGCTTGACGTCGCCGCAGCATCTCTTCACAGCATTGAACTTACAAGTAAATATTACGATAAAAATCTTTAAAAGGCATTTAAAACATGATATTTCTGCACCATTTGCCATTAATTTCCATGATCTAAATTCTGTACGTCGCACTTTTTTCAGGTACTAACATTTTAGCAACAAAATAATTTAGGACGCTAATTTACACATTTACTGTCATTTTAACACCTAGGTAATTATAATGATCACATCTTTCAATTTCTTTGTTACCTTTTAGCGGTAGGTTTGTTTCATTATTTCCAATGCATAAATATTTTGGTTTATTTAAATTCATAGTTAATCCCCATTTTTCATATTCTTCTTTTATTTTTCTAGTCATAAACTCCAAGCCAAATTTATATGCTGCAAGAAGTACCTGATCATCAGTGAATTGTAAAGTAAACACCATCATTCCATTTAAATTAACTCCCATTACTCTACACTTCCTTTTCCATTCTTTCAAACCCTGTTCCACATAAATCTTGAATAATGTTGGAGATATGCAACATCCCTATCTTAGTCCTTTAGTCACTAGGAATCCTTTTGAAGTTTTCTGGCCCATTTTTATTTTTGTTATTGATCCTTGATAAAGTTCTTTGACTGGTTTGATAATTGTAGTATTAATATTGGTATCTTTTAATGTTTTGCATAATTTTATAATGGGTATATTATCATATGCTTTTGTTAGGTCTATGAATAATAGGTGTACTTCTTCTCCAATTGCTATTCTTTTCTCTATTACTTGTTCAAGACAGAATATATTATCCATGTAGGATCTGCCTGTTTTTAATCCACATTGTTCTTCTACTTCATAGGGTTGACAGTAAGTTTTTGATTTCAGTGGTTGTGTATGCACATACATTTTATTTTTATTCAACCCTGACCAGGACCATTCCTTTTTTACAAGAGCAAAAAATATTAATGTATTACACTATTCAAAATTTTACTATTATCTACACGCCTTAACAACACCAAATGTCAAAATTAAAGAAACAGAAAAACTAATTTCCCAATACCTCTGGAACAGCAAAGGAGATAAAATTGTATGAATACAAATTGTTTTCATTGAATATTTTAATTCCTTCGTTCGGGTTCTTCATCTTTTCGATGTCTTGTCATACTTTCTGGAAATCATCCAACTTTTTTATTTTTCGTAAATACTTTTAATTTTAACAAAAGGGTTTGATTTTAATATTGGCTGCCTGTCACAAGAATTCATCATTCACCATTTTATTGTCATTTTATGAATGCCTTCTAGTTTCACAATATTTTTTCGTTTTTGGTTCGTGGAATGCACGTTTGCTTTGTGCTGCTCACAGGGACAACCAGTTTAAGTTTTTTTCCTCAGTTCAAGATTTTACTTCACGCCACTCAAGTTAAGTATCTTCATACTTTCTAAACATGCAACCTTTGGCCAAGCGAAACGACGAATATCAAGCACTGCAATAATGACCCTATTTGAATATACAACCGAACTGAAACCAGGTGAGTACATTTTGATAACATTATTTCCACAATTGAATACATAACGTTTTGATGTATTACGTTACATACGACATGCTCCCGCGGGTAGTCAACTTGTTCATGAATAACGTGTGAAACAGTGTTACGTCCGTCGCAATTATATTGCTGACTGATATTAGAAAAAACATTTTTGCCAATTTTCTTATTCATTTTAAAATTTAAAATTTCATTTCATTTTAAAGAAAATTAGTGCAGAAATGCCCTCGGGATTTCTAGTTGTTTTTGTCAAGCATCGCCCTGAGATTTACAAAACTCTGCGCTTGTGATACTGGGTTGATTAATTTTCCATAAATTTTCAAATGAGTTTACTACTTCTGTTCCCACCCCCTTTATCTAGTCTTCTGAGGGTGACTATTGCATCATTCTCAATCTATCATTCTTGCTTATTAAAGGTTGTAGCTGCAATGTGAGTAAATTGTACATACAGGGTGTTTCATAAAGAAGTATACAGTTTAAACGCACTATAAAACAAGAACAATGTAAGATATTTTATGTTACCTGTAACAGAATTGTAGGGGAATGTTTCAAGTTTTTTTTAGATACAGTCACAGATGTTCTATGTGTGCACTCTTAGTCACACGACACACATCGAGCCGGCAATCCATTTCTGCCCAAATGCGAGGTAAGATATCTGAATCCAGTGCAGTGAGATTTTGCAACATCTGCACTTTGTATGGAATCATTTTCGGCTTCTTTCTCAACAATTTCCAGACAGTGGGCTGTGAAATCTGCTCTTCACAACTCACCCTCCGCGTTGGATTTCCCGGGCTTCGTTGAATGGCAGTGCAAACACTATAGACGACTTCTTCCGATACACGTGGTTGTCCAGGACTTTTAAATTTGCACAAACAGTCCACAGTTTCAAGTTTTTATGCCAATCGTAGATAGATTTTCTGCTTGGAGGTTATTTTCTGAATCATGATCGAAAATGCCATTGCACAACAGTTACAGATTCCATTTTGCTCAATTCAAGAACACAAAACGCCTTCTCCACTGCAGACCCTGCCATTTTGACTGACTAGTCACGTGGACGCGCGTGCTAACCCCTACGTCACTTCCCTCAGTAGTGGGACACAAACTTTATGAGTACATCCACCTAACGGTTCACAGCTGTGGTACGTGTTTTCAACTGTTACTGTTTTACAGCATCTGGAAACTGTATACTTCTTTTTGAATCATCCTGTATTTTATGAACCTGTAGGTCATTTACGGTTGTGTCCAACATGTTACCAACATCAAAAAACAAGCAAAACAGCTTTAGGTCAAGGGAAGCATATCATATAGCAGTTATACACTATATGACCAAAATTGTGCAGATACTCGTTTTGATTAGTGGATTATGGGCCATACAGCAGAGCTCAGTAACTTTTAACATGGCATGGTCATAAGATGCTATCTGGGCATCATGTCAGTTTGGAAAACTTCTGCCCTGCCCTGAAGAAATGTAAGTGATGTAATTATGAAGTAGAAATACCAGGGAGCAACAGCAGTGCAATCGTGACCTGGTAGGACACTTAAACTGACAGAGCTGAATCATCAAGTGATGAAGTAGATGGTGCGACAAAATCGCCTGTCAGGATGCAATGCTCGCCACCAAGTTACACAACTGCCACTGAAAGCACCATAACAGTTCATCAATAGCTGAAGAGAATGGGCTTCCAAGACCAAGCTATCACACACACACATGTAACAGCAAGGTTAACGCCAAGCATCAGTTGCAGTGATGTAAAGCTTAGTGCCAGTGGCTCTAGAGTGACGAATCACGCTTCACCATCCAGCAGTCCAACAAAAGAGTCTGGGAGTGGAGGATGCCAAGTGAAATCTACATGCCCAACTGTTGTGACAACTGTGAAGTTTGGTGGAGGAGGCATTGTGCTGTAGGGCTGTTTTTTCATTATTTGGGCTGGGCTCCATAATTCCAGTGTGTAGGAATATTAACGCTGCAGGCTATGATGACATTCTCAACAATTCAGTGATGGCCCTTTCCGTTACCAACAGGACAATGCTCCTGTCCACAAAATGAGATCTGTGCAGAAATGGTTTGATGAGATGGGTGTGAAAGAAATTAACTGGCCTTCACTGGGCCCCAGTCATAAAACACCTTTGGGATCAGTTGGAATGCTGACTGCAAGCCATCATGAACCTCCTGACATTGGTGATTGATCTGACTAAACTCTTGTGGCATGATGTAATGCAATTACCACTGCTATGCACTAAAATCTAGTGGAAAGCCTTCCCAGCCAAGTGGTGGCTGACAAAATCACCTGTGTCCTAATACTTTTGATCAGATAGTGTATGTAGATGTTTACATGTTATATGTTACATGCTTTTGTAGTTCTGTATAATGAGTAAAGCTAGGATTAATATGTAATTAAATATTTTTAGATATTTGATGTTTTTGCCAATATTATACATATTTACTGTTGTACTGCATATATATTACATACTTTCACATTATTTAAAAATATTTTTACATAAATTGCCAGTTTTTACGTAAAATTGCCCAATATTTTGTACTGTAGCAAACTGCAAGCCAAAAGATGGCAAGCTTTGTGTATTCAAGTTTCCCAACACATCAAAGCCAACAGATGGCAGCACTATACCGGCACCAGTCTGCTTCCTCATCTCAGATGAGAGAGTGGACTTAGTCACCTGTCATTTACTGCATAGTTTGGTGTCTAGTTTTTCCTAAATCATTTTATTCACGTCATTGTTAGAAGTTTATTTTTCCTGTTCATGTTGTTAAGTCAGTCATTGTCCACAATTAAATCAACTATATCATTCAAATTAAAGGCATTTATTAAAAACTGTTCTTATGAAGGACTGAGAACTGACGGAAATAGTTTGTTTTGTGATGTGTGCACCTCTGTTATTTCTTGTAACCAGCATTTTCAAGTTTCGTAAAACATTAAAACTGGGAAACAAAAAAACAAAAATAAAAGTAAAAAACGCTTTGTTGAAACAAAGGCTTCTGACAGAAGTTCCAGGGAACAGTAAACAAGTCAGTTCAAATTGCTGTGTGTCTGGACTTATGCCGTGCAGTAGTGAGTTCAGATATTCCATTGTCAAAAGTAAGCAATCCAGTGTTTAGAAGTTTCTTAGAAAAATAGTGTTGTAAAATTAATTCCATACAAACCTGCTTTAAGAAAAATTACTTGCAGATGATGTATGACAAAACTGTACAAAGATCAAGGAGAAAATTAGTTTCCTTTTGGATCTCAGGTGATGAAACGACAGATGCACATGGGAGGTATATAGGGTACGTTATTTATTGTTGGACATCTGAATGAATTAGCATCTTCAATCCCATACTTAACTACTTGCAAAGAACTAGCAAAATATAACCACCACATGATCACTATATTGATCAACAAACCGTTGATGATTTTATAGGCAGAGAGCAAAATACAATTAGTAACTGATGCTGCATGCACCCTACATGATGAAAGCAGTTACAGCACTTTGTGTGCTGTTCCCCAAGGTGATTAATTTGACTTGTCTTGCACACAGGCTCCACAGAATTGTTGAACAATCTGCTGCAATTTTCCACATCCTGATTGGTTGATTGCAACTGGTAAAAAGATTTTTTCTTAAAGCTTCCAGGAGAATTGAAAAGTTGAAAGAAATGTTCCCAGACTAACCACTCCCACCTCAGCTTGTGATTACATGTTAGGGCACTTGGTTGGAAGCTGCAGGATATTATGGATACAACTTCAGCAAAAATTAAGGAAGTAATCTCTCAGTTTGACTTGAACGATTCTGCTTCCATTGGAAAAGGACAAGTTCTGCTGGATAGTGATACTTTATTCGAGAAATTGACTTTGCTAAAAATACATTTGACTGTATTGGATTAGGCCATCACAGAACTTGAAATTTCAAGTGCTCCTTTGATAAATAATTTGAATAAATCTGAAGAGATGACTGAAATAAATGTGATATGTAGATTATGTGTAAATACTGCTTCCTTCACATTACTTACATTTTCAATCAGCAAAACAAATGCTTTACTGCTCCTAATATTTTCTAGGACTTCTTTTTAAGAGATGCTTGGACAAATGACAAGCATCCCTGTTTCTTTCTTTTCCTTTCTTTTTTTTATTCAAGTTTCTTATCTGTACAAAAGAGCAGGTATTACAGCTGTACTGTATAATTTTAAATACACTTTTGCTGGGGTTTTCGCCTCATAGATTACAACCCTGACATTTCTTTCTGTTTATTCCAGCCTTTTGTCACGTGTTCTTGCACTTTCTTGTATTTAAATTGTGCAACTTCTATTAATCTTTTACCTTCATATCATTTTATGGGAATTCACATATTTTATTATTAATGTACTCTACAATGTGTGCCAATTCTCTTCTATTGTGATGCATTTGCTAAAACCTGGTTCAGGTATATGTTACTTGATACTAATTCTTTCTCCTCTTCTGTGACATCACCACTAAACAGAAAAGATGTTCTTCCTTTTTGTTTTATTTTTTCTTGCAGATTGTATTACACGTTAAAACTCCAGAAGTTTGCACTGAGGAGACCTGCTGATTTGTTGATCAAGCAGTTTCAAGGCTAAGTGTTGTTGTTTTTTCAATACTTTTGGAGGTTTCTAATAAAATTAGATTCCTATATTATAAAGTTGATTGCCATTCTTTGCATCAGACTTACTGTTCAAAATTAACTCAAATAAATGCCATTCTTTGCATCAGACTTATTGTTAAAGATACTCTAATAAACTTACCATAGCTCAGCTGTGACACGTTTCCATTTTGGTTGCATGGAAATAAATGTAGTTCTGTTTGGTATAGATATAAATCTAGCTGTTCTTTCCATGTAACACAACTACAGAAATTTGAAAATTTAATATTCCTGGAATTGGAATCGAACCCGGATCTTCCGATTTGCGCTCGAGTATGCTAACCATTACACCACCCAAGACAATGAAATCCAAACAACTGGGGCATTAATCTGAAATGTCAGATTTTGATTTCACTGCACCAATTGAAACAAAGGTGTCTCATTGTTATGTCTTTATTAATTATTCCATGTGTTTCCAACTTGATAGTTCTGTTTGATTCTTGCTGTTGGATTTTGAAGAAAACAAGTGTGAACATTCTGTTGACTTTATGTAAATGTATTACACATTAGTACACACACATTGACCTTGGAAATGGTTGTGACAAAAGAAAGATTTATATAGAATTATAAAAGGTCCTGAAGGCTTTTTTTGTACATGTATGTGGTGCATTTGCATTACTATGTAGTTTTTGAAATAAATTCAGACTTAAGAACACTTACAGACTTTACTCAGATTAATATATGTAAATTTTCCATTATTCTTCATATCTTCTGAGTTCTTTTGTATTTACAGACGTTTCTGGCCCCTAGATTTTATCAAAGCTTGTTCTCAATGATTAGAAACTGCATCAAAAGTTAAGAAGATGGTAGTGTAGAACACGCTAAGATACGTGTAAAAGTTTTAAGGCAAATATATTTCAGCCATTACTATGGCCTTCGTCAGTGCGACTACAATTGGTTTCGTTGCCAGATTGAAAAGGTAAGTTTTGTAATGGTAACTCCGGGTGACGTGAAGCAATGAGGAATATCCAGATGTATGGAATGAAAATGGGAAGCTTAGAGTTGCAATTTTTGGAAAATAAAATTTCCAAACTTTCTGTAACTAACAAACAAATTAAACCTGATCTTCTCTAAACCTGAGCTCCCCATTTTCGTTCCATACATCTAGAAATCCCTGATTGCTTCACGTCACCCAGAGTTACTGTTACAAAACTTACCTTTCCCATCTGGCAACGAAACCAATCGTAGTCGCACTGATGAAGGCCATAGTAATGACAGAAATGTATTTGCCTTAAAACTTTTACATACATACATACATACATATCACTAAGCTGTTCTGTGAGATTCAGAGGTTAGCTTCAAAAAGAAATACAAACTTCCAGATATTTTTACTTATTGTTGTCGTATCAAACTTCGCCATTTACAGCGATCTTGATATACAACTCGTGGTTCACTGATATCCATTACATGCCGTACACAAGATCTTTTATACTTCATACTCATAATCTTTTTCTCATGCAGACACTCCTGAATCTGATCCACCCATGTCTTCCTTGGCCTTCCTCTGCCTTTCCTTCCTGCCACTTGGGCTGAAAAGATTTTCTTAGTAAGCATTTCATCACTCATTCTTTCAACATGGCCACACCACCGAAGCATATTGGTATCCACCTTGCTAACAACATTTTGCTTTACATCACACAACTGCAATACATCTTCATTCCTCACACAATCAGATCGTGTCTTGCCACAAACCCCACGTAAGTAACGCATTTCTCCAGCACTCAAACGACTCCTATGTTTCTTCTGCAGTACCCAGGTTTCACTGCCATACATCAGAGTAGGAACAATTACTGTTTCATACACAGCCATGCGGGACTCTCTAGAGAACCCATCATTCCTGTGAAAACCTCCCAGAGCAGCTATGACTTTCAAAGAAGAATTCACTCGCCTACTGATTTCACCATCCAACTTGTTCTCTCTGTCAAACATGCTTCCTAAATACACAAACTCACTCACCTGGTCAATCACAGTGCCATGTATACTTACATTACATTCAGTGCTACCCATTCCTCTCTCAAACACCATAACTTTGGTTTTTCCCTTATTTATACTCAGTTTGAATTTCGCGCAAACTTCGTGCATCTGAGTCAACATACTCTGCAACTCACTTTTGCTCTGTGCCAACAGGACAGTGTCATCAGCATACAGCAATCTGCACACACGGATATCACCAAGACATAAACCACTATTATCTATTTTGGCCTCACGCATGCATGCGTCCATAAATATATTAAACAGCCATGGTGACATTACACAACCTTGTCTAACTCCTGCACCAATGGAAAACCATTTTGATAAAACACCATTCACTTGTACACAAGCTCTACTACCAGCATACATGGCTTTTACACTATTAAGTAGATTCCCAGTAACACCATATTCATTCAAAACCTTCCACAAAAGTGTCCTATTCACTCGGTCGTAAGCTTTCTCTAAATCTATGAAGGCAGTAAAAACTTTCTTCCCAACAGCCAGATACTTTTCAATCATCATGCGTAATGCAAAAATCTGGTTAGTGCAGCCTTTACCAGGGATAAAACCACTCTGAACATCCCACACTTTCTCTGATGTAAGACCCCGTACTTTTTCAATAACAACCTTACCAAACACTTTCCCTGGCACACTCAGTAGGCTAATACCACGATAGTTCTTGTATTCAGTCTGATCACCTTTTCCCTTATACAAGGGAACAATGATAGCATCCTTCCAATCCCAAGGGACCATTCCTAACTCCCAGCACAACTGGCAAATTTCAGTTAACCAGTCAATTATAGAGTCACCACCATACTTCAACATCTCTGCAGTTATGCCATCAACTCCTGGAGCCTTACCATTCTGAAGAGATTTTAGAGCTTTACACACTTCTTCTCTTGAGATCCCTCCTGTGCTTTCATCCCTCATTGTGACATCATCTGCATCTGTCTCAGAATCATTTTTGCTCTCCTGATCTAATAACTCACGGAAGTATTCACCCCATCTGTCGCTTAACTCATTGGGCTCCCATATCATTTCCCCAATCTCATTCTTCACACAACTTACAACTTTGTTTCCTCTATTTTTCCTGAGTCTCATGTACTTCCAGAAGGACTTTCTATCTTTCCAAAAAGCCAGTTCATGCCTTTCCACTTTCTTTTTCCTATCTTTTGCCTTACTGTGGCGAACCAGCTTGGCAGCTTCATGCTTCTTACAGCGATATTCATCCACAGAGACTCTACCTGGCAACATCCCCAAATAGGCTTCCTTCTTTTTCTTTACTGCCTCATCAATCTCACAATTCCACCAAGCATCACCTCTATTGTTACCCACTATTGTGGTGCCACAGACCTCTTTAGCAGCAGTAACAACACAGTTCTTAAAACATTCCCACTTCTTTTCTACATCCCTCTCACAAGATTTCAGATCCTTCAATCGTTCTCTGAGTAAGTCAGAATAACTCTAATGATCTTCAAGGAGCCTATCAACCTTTATTCTTTCTATCCTGGGTCTCTTCCTATTCCTTTTCCTCCAACCAACATTAAGTTTCACTCCTGACACTACCAAGTAATGATCAGAACAAACATCCGCACCTCTCATTACACGGGCGTCAACAACTAAGTGTTTCAAACGCTGATCGTAAACAACAAAATCTATCGCACTCTTTTGACCAAGAGTACGATTTTCCCAAGTATATGTGTGTATATACTTGTGGTTGAAAAATGTATTAGATACACACAAATCATTCTCAATGCAGAGTTCAATTACTCTTTCACCATTATCATTCACACAAGGATCATTAAACTTACCCAGAATATTGTCAGAAATTGCATTCTGCACACCTACTCTAGCATTGAAATCCCCTGCTATTATAACTTTTTGTTTAGCACCAAACTGGCTCAAAACAGCTTTTAGCTCATTCCAGAAATCTTCTTTCTTATCAGAAGGTTCCGAGTCACAAGGAGCATACACTACAACAATTACTATTCTCTGAAGTTTCACTTTCAAACGAATCCAGAGAATTCTCTCACTTACGCAACTATAGTGAATCAAGTTGTTCTTCATCTTTTTACTTAAAATCACACCTACACCAGCCTGTCCTCTCATATTATCCAATACTCCAGACCACACACTCACCGTGCCATTCACTTCTTCTACCCCAATTTCCTTCTTTTTGGTTTCACTTAAACACAGCACATCCAGTCTATACTTATTCATCTCCTCAATCACCTCACTCATCTTGCCATTTATACCTCTAGTATTCCATACACCAATCGTACATTCACTCAGTCGAGATCGCTTTCTCGTACGCCGTTTAGAAAGTCCAGGTCGATTCCGTGGTGGACCGTCCTTCTCAAGTGTGGTAGGTCCACCATATCCCACACTTGAGTCATTCTTAATATTTCTTTTTGTTTTATATGTAACTTAATGTGTTCTACACTACCGTCTTCTTAATTTGTTTGTTAGTTTTGTGCATTACCTACCACTTTTATGCATCAAAAATTTTGTTCACACAGAAAGAATTCAAATACTATTGCCAGGCTTCTCCTACAAGATTTTTTGTACCAATTATTAAATCAAAATCCTCTCATTCCTATGTATCCCACGAGTCTATTATTTTTTAATTAAGTTATTGGAAATTCTATATAAATTTTGCAGGTTTAATGGAACTTTTTGTTTTTAATCTAGATGTAGAAATTCAGATTTTCATATGCAATTTATACTAGCATACTATATATAGGCCATGCAATTTGTTTATGGTGCAGCAATGAAATCAAACATTTTTTTTTCATTGGTTGTTCATTATCACATCATATTTACACAAAAACTTAAAATTTTGTTTAACTGAAAAAACCATGAGGAATAACCACTCACCATAAAGATCATGGTAACCTCCAATGGACCAAACACTTCCAACACGTCAATTCATGGTGATGTAATATTAAACACAACTGAATATGATCTAAAGATGAATAGAGCTATAGAAGAACTAAATTGCAGCATTCTGACAAAAGACCCAACAGAATCTCAAGTAAGGTACTTAGCTAGAATAAGAAATCACAGCACCTTGCCTGATGAAATAAAGAAAGCATACCCATCAATGGGTACTGGAATACCAAAAATGATTGCAAAAATAAAAACTCATAAGCCTGATACACCTATGAGAGTGATTGTATCAAAAAGGAATTCCCCACTAATAAAACTAGAAAAGAATATCTACAAATTTTTGGCACCTGTGTTCATGAAGACAAGGTTCACTGTGAAGAATACATACGAATTTATTGAGAAAATTAAAGTAATTAAACAAGATTTAAGTGAATATCATATGGCTAGTATGGATGTGAGAGCTCTTTTTCCTAGCACACCAGTACCTCAGGCAATAGAAATAATTATTGAAAAACTGTATGTGCTACAGACAATGAATGCAATACAAATAGAGGAGTTAAGAGAAATTTTATTGTACATATATGAAAATAACATTTTTAAGTTTAACAACAAGATGTACAAACAAAATCATGGTGGACCTATGGGGTCACCACTGTCAACTTTATTTGCTGAAATTATAATGAGTGACATTGAGGAAAAAATAATAAGTAAACTCGAGAATCCACCACTGATATACTGCAGATATGTTGATGACATTTTTCTGTTATCCAGGCTAAAAAATGATGAACTTGAGGACTTGACAAAAAAGTATAGTGAAATTTATCCATCTATTGAACTGACAGTAGAACAAGAACATGACAATACTTTGGCATTTTTGGACGTTTTGATTGTTAAAACAGAGGAGAATATACAATTCAGAGTGCATAGAAAATCTTCATATATCCCAGTACTTATACCATTTCAGTCATCACATCCATTAACACATAAAAGAAATAGTGTTAAAACACTAATTAAAAGAAGTTTAACACATTCATCAATTGAACAGTATAGAAAGGAAGAAATTGAATATATTGAAAAAATTGCATATGCTTTTGGATACCCTAAACAGGTATTAAAAAAATGGATTTATGAAGTAACTCAAGGTTACAATAAGGTCAAGAGTGATAAAAAACTTGTAAAATATGTGGGAGCAATACCATATATAGAAAATTTTTCAGCAGAAATTAATAAAGTTTGTGGCAAGTATGGCATACAGGTAGGAAATCAGGTACTTACTGTAAAAAATTTAGTGATTAAAAATGAAAAAATTAGCCAATTAGATAGAGCAGGAATTTATGAAATCCCAATAAACCAGCAACCACCTGTGTCATATATAGGCAGCACCAAGAATAAATTAAAGTATAGATTGAATCAGCATATTAATAATTGGAATAAAAAAGAGGCTAAGACAGCATTGACCCAATACTGTATGGAAAATCAAAAATGTCCAAGGTTTGAAGATATTAAAATTATTAAGAGCTGTAAAAACGAAAAGCAGTTAAGAATTGCAGAATCAGTGTTAATTGAAAAAAACAGATCAAGATTATGCAACATTAATGAGCCAAATAACTTAAACGAACAATGGAAAGCCCTAATAAAAATTGAACAGCAGCGTAAAAAGAAAGAGAGAAAAAAGAGCAGCAGGGACAATAGATGGCGCCAGAGACACAACGATTCAGAGATAGCGACTGGAGCCCAGACCTCGATGGCTCTTCTCACTTGAGCTGCGGTGGGCGGATGAGACACACCTGCCTCCTGAAGATGACAGGGATCTGTCGAAAGTACTAGAGGATTGGATGTGCGGGGCTGAATGGGTGTGACAATTGCAGTGGGAGTAGCAGAGGTTGTGAAACAGAAGGAGGAGTTCCATAATT
The DNA here is from genome assembly GCA_039090855.1 of Macrothele yani. Taxonomy (NCBI): domain Eukaryota; kingdom Metazoa; phylum Arthropoda; class Arachnida; order Araneae; family Macrothelidae; genus Macrothele; species Macrothele yani. Next base: position 200,873,275 of record CM077009.1, on the reverse strand, counting down.
AGAGTTGACTAAGGTTTAATCACCTGTGAATGTAAGGTTTATGTACATAGTTTTTACTTGAATTGTATGAATGAGTTGTATGTATGATTTTTATCGAATTGACAAGCATTATAGTAACATACTATAAGGCAAAGGGAAAAAAACGATGTTTCACACCCGAAAATAAGAAGCGTAAGCAAGAGGTCTGTAAACCTGTGGAAGCCCAGTTACATCACGATGAATTGACGTGTTGGAAGTGTTTGGTCCATTGGAGGTTACCATGATCTTTATGGTGAGTGGTTATTCCTCATGGTTTTTTCATTTATGAATTGCACGTAAACTATGCGCACTTTGCAAGAGGTTAATACCTTAAAAGTGCAAATATAATAATTTTGTTTAACATTGGAAAAGTAGGAAAATATTGATAACACTTTGAGGTATTTTCTCACAAAATATAGCTGATTTTATAGTAATAGAGCTATTGAAGACAGAACATTGTTATCTTGTGTTTCTGTACCAGTAAGGGGTTGAGGCATTTTCTTTACGTGGACTGCATACAATAATAGCAATAATTAAAAGCCTTTAAAAATTAAACACCTTATGGTTATAACCAGGAAAAGTAAATGCTACCAGGTAATATGCAAGCAAAACAAAAGATAAAGATGATTACCCACTTTTTTTGTTCATATTTAACAGAATAAATAAATATATACACTGAAGAGCAATTGAATTAATGACAGTTGGCGTTATGCAAATGTGGCGCTGTGGGCGGCCCTGTAAACGGAAACGACATGATGTATGCAGTGATCTGACAATATAAGGAGTTATGCGACAGGAATCAGTAAGAGTCGGACGCAGTATGGGTAAGACGAAGGATCTAAGCGCATTTGATCGTGGGCAAATTGTCAGGGCCTGACGAATGGGTTACTCCATCTCGGAAGTCATGCAGGCACTGGGATTTTCATGAGCCACCGTGTCACGGGTGCACCGTGAGTACATCGAATCCGGTAATACCATCCCTGCAAGGGCCAACTGACGTGAACAACAGCGTGTCAATGAGCGGGGTCATCGTCGGCTAGCTCGCATTGTACCAGCGGATAGACGGGCCACAGTGCAAGAAATCACTCAGCAATTTAACGCTGGTGCACAAAAACGTGTAAGCAGCCACACCATCCAGAACCATCTCCTCACTATGGGGTACAGAAGCCGTCGTCCCACAAGGGAACTGCTGCTGACCGCACATCGCAGGGTGAAAAGATTAGCATGGGTGCGGGAACATCGCCACTGGACCCTAGACATGTGGGAAAATATTGCCTGGACGGATGAGCTGAGATTCACGTTGGTACATGCGGATGGCAGGATACGAGTATGGCGCAAACCACATGAAGCGATGGATCCTTCTTGCCAGCAGGGTACTCTTCAAGCTGGTTGGGGTGGCATTCTCGTCTGGGGACTGAAATGGGACGCTTGGTACGTGTGACATCGTCCCTCACAGGTCAACATTACCGGAATATCCTGGATGACCATTTGCTCCTGTTTGTGCGTCTTCAACATTCCACTGGGGACATCATCCTGCAACAGAACAATGCACCTTGCCATCACTCCTGAATGGTTGGATGAACACTCCACCGTCGTGACCTCGCTTCCTTGTCCAGCTAGGTCACCAGACCTCAATCCCATCCAGCACATCTGGGATGCCATCGAGAGAGATGTTCGAGGCTCTGACCCCTCCATCAAATCTTCGGGAACTGTGGGAGCTTGTTCAGGGGTTGTGGATCCGTATGGCTTCCCAACGCTTCCGGTGTCTTGTCGAGTCCATGCCGAGACGAATCCCCGCCGTCATCAGGGCAAAAGGTGGTGCTACACCTTACTAGACAGGTATATCTAATTCAATTGCTCTTCAGTGTATATATATACACATCCTTTGGAACAAGTATCTACATTGCATTGTATTATAAATGAATAAAGTGCAGGTTCAGAAAGCACATCATTTAGTTGAAAAAAATTGATCCTACCTTCAAACAAAAATAAACACCTGAAAAGGGAACTTCATTCTGTCTACTTCAGCCTTAAATTCTGCCAGTCCAGCAGCTGAAGAATTGTGAAGTAAAGAAAAACATTCATTTTCTTAAAGGTGAAATAAATGATGTAGACATTATTCAGCAAAGCTTGTTCACCAGTTGCTGAAAAAAGGAAAAAAATCATTGGAAACCACTGTTCAACTTTCAAAGTTTCTGTATGTTTTCTATTAGAATAGATAAACTACACTCCAGTAGAACATTCAAAATTTGAAACTATTGCAAAAATTCTGAAAAAAAAAAAAAAAGTCTAATATGTGTGGATAATTATTGCTATATGGTTTGATGAATGCAGCTGTATTTATCTGAAATTCTATTTATTTCCAACTACTCTTCAAAAAAAAAAAAAAATCACTCATATGACATTTTAAAAATATGGTAGATTTGATGTTGCAAGTAATACTAAAAGGGTAAACATAAAAAACAATAGTTATAATGGATTCCCTTTGTTTCTTAGCTTTATAAATTTATCAGTAAGAAGCATATTGTTTTACCTGTGCTGTGCTAGCGGATAAAATTTATTTTATTTATAGAAAAGCATCAAAAGGGAATTAATTCAATTTGTACTTTGAAGCAGTGAAAGAGGCTTCTCACAAAGTTTAAATCTGTATCTTTAGGGTAACAACATTTGGTTGGTTTTTTTAGGGATCTGACACATTAGGGGTATAGTTTTGAATTGGTCTGTATGTATTTAGAGATCTCACAAATTATATAAACATCATTTGTTTCTTATTGAATTCAGAAATGTGGTTCTTGTTTTTCTTTCATCATTGGCAAGTACAGACAAAGGGAAAGACTATTTGGTGCCAATAATAAAAGAAAAACCATAAAAAAGACCCCTAAGTAGAGCTTTTGTGTCAGTTGCATCATTATTTTCAGCAAAACTTCAGTCTTTCACACCCTATAATTTAATTTCACAGTAAATTATATCATACGAAAAGCTTCAGTCTTTCATACATGTAAGCACAAACATATAGCAGATTGCATAAACATATTCATAAATAAATAAAAGGTATATAATAACTCAACAGATTACAAGGAACAAAGATTGAATTCTCATATTCACATATGCACAGAACTCCTAAATTTGGTTTTATTTTTACACAAAATTCACTTGGCTTGTATTTCCCCCATGTAAAATGTTGCAAACTTCAGCCATTTTTTTATGTTGCATCTTCGACATCTTTCGCAGTGCGCTGATTTTCATGCACTGCACTGTATGAAGAGAAAAAAATTGAATAAGTATTTGTTATTCAAAATCAGAGAAAAAAATGGATTACATCACAACTTTAGAGGCACGAATTTCTTTTTTATTGGAGGTTTAATGACCACCGGGAGCAACTCAATGGGCTATAAGCAGTCGCCCGTCCCTAATTTAGGGTCACTGGTTCCAGGGAAGGGAGAGAGCCAGTGCCGTAAGACAAACACAACATCCATGCCTCGCCGGGATTCGAACCCGGACCCCGTTCGGACGAATGATCAGAGGCCATCGCTTAGACCACTGCGCCACCGGGGCGGCACGAATTTCTTCAATACCAATTAACACATAAGTATATTCTTGCTAACTGCAGCAAAAATCATGTTGGAAAAAAATACTTGTTCCAATTTGGCACTAACAATTGCAAACTAACTTTTATTATACCACTAACTGTCTTTTATTTATACTACTAATTGCAATATGTTATGTGTATTTTCCTCTGTTTGACCTATAATTTGTAAAGAGCAGAAAATTACAGAAAGCATGCAAAACTACATTAAATAGCACCAGAAAAGCATGACAATTTTTAAGTATTATCAAAAGAGTGCCTCACCCTGAAAGATATTGCAGTAAAATGGAAAGAGGCATAAAACTGGTGAAATAATGTAATGCATTGAATTAATTCTTTACTCTAAGTTTCCCAGCTGTTTGGCAGTGATACATTAGTTTTGCAGTTTAATGCAAACTCTTAAAATTACCACTTAACAAAATTTTAGGCAGAAAATAGTAGTGAGTAAAAAAAAAGAAGCTGTGAAGTGTGATATGAGCTGCTAATATCAGCCCTAATCTTTGTGATATAGATAGAATATTTTTTTCAAGTAGTTTTTTTATGATGGTAGCAATTTGATGTCTAGATCTTTTTAATGAGTTATAAAACATTAACAGAAAATTAACAAAAATATTAAACAGCTCTACAGATTATAGAGCTAAAATATGTTTTAGAAGTCCAATTTGATTTAACGAAATGAAAAGTCTGAAATGATATTATGTGTTATATGAAACAATTCAACTCATGTTATCTTCTTACTAGAGAAACAACACAGCATATCTATGTTTAAAAGGTATTTACAATAGATACTTCATGTATATCTTCCGTATAAGGAAGTCGCAAGTTATATGTGGTTAAGATACATAATATATAGAAATTCAGTACCTCTTTTAGAATTGCTATTACATTATATATATCGCTAAGCTGTTCTCTGAGATTCAGAGGTTAGCTCCAAAAATAAGTACAACTACCAGATATTTTTACTAACTGTTGTCATATCAAACTTCTCCATTTACAGCGATCTTGACATACAGCTCGTGCTTCACTGATATCCATTACACGCCATACACAAGATCTTTTATACTTCATACTCAATCTTTTTCTCATGCAGACACTCCTGAATCTGATCCACCCATGTCTTCCTTGGCCTTCCTCTGCCTTTCCTTCCTGCCACTTGGGCTAAAAAGATTTTCTTAGTAAGCATTTCATCACTCATTCTTTCAACATGGCCAAACTACCGAAGCATATTGGTCTCCACCTTGCTAACAACATTTTGCTTCACATCACACAACTGCAATACATCTTCATTCCTCACACAATCGGATCGTGTCTTGCCACAAACTCCACGTAAGTAACGCATTTCTCCAGCACACAAACGACTCCTATGTTTCTTCTGCAGTACCCAGGTTTCACTGCCATACATCAGAGTAGGAACAATTACTGTTTCATACACAGCTGTGCGGGACTCTCTAGAGAACCCATCATTCCTGTGAAAACCTCCCAGAGCAGCTATGACTTTCAAAGAAGAATTCACTCGCCTACTGATTTCACCATCCAACTTGTTCTCTCTGTCAAACATGTTTCCTAAATACACAAACTCACTCACCTGGTCAATCACAGTGCCATTTATACCTACATTACATTCAGTGCTACCCGTTCCTCTCTCAAACACCATAACTTTGGTTTTTCCCTTATTTATACTCAGTTTGAATTTCATGCAAACTTCGTACATCCGAGTCAAAATACTCTGCAACTCACTTTTGCTCTCTGCCAACAGGACAGTGTCATCAGCATACAGCAATCTGCACACACGGATATCACCAAGACATAAACCACTCTTATCTATTTTGGCATCACGCATGCATGCGTGCATAAATATATTAAACAGCCACGGGGACATTACACAACCTTGTCTAACTCCTGCACCAACGGAAAACCATTTTGATAAAACACCATTCACTCGTACACAAGCTCTACTACCAGCATACATGGCTTTTACACTATCAAGTAGATTCCCAGTAACACCATATTCATTCAATATACCTTCCACAAAAGTGTCCTATTGACTCGGTCGTAAGCAGCCTGATACTTTTCAATCATCATGCTTAATGCAAAAATCTGGTTAGTGCAGCCTTTACCAGGGATAAAACCACTCTGAACATCCCACACTTTCAATGATGTAAGACCCCGTACTTTTTCAATAACAACCTTAACAAACACTTTCTCTGGCACAATTAGTAGGCTAATACCACGATAGTTCTTGCATTCAGTCTGATCACCTTTTCCCTTATACAAGGGAACAATGATAGCATCCTTCCAATCCCAAGGGACCATTCCTAACTCCCAGCACAACTGGCAAATTTCAGTTAACCAGTCAATTACAGAGTCACCACCATATTTCAACATCTCTGCAGTTATGCCATCAACTCCCGGAGCCTTACCATTCTGAAGGGATTTTAGAGCTTTACACACTTCTTCTCTTGAGATCCCTCCTGTGCTTTCATTCCTCATTGTGACATCATCTGCGTCTTTCTCAGAATCATCTTTGCTTTCCTGATCTAATAACTCACGGAAGTATTCACCCCATTTTTCACTTAACTCATTGGGCTCCCATATAATTTCCCCGATCTCATTCTTCACACAACTTACAACTTTTTTCACCTATTTTTCATGAGTCTCATGTACTTCCAGAAGGACTTTCTATCTTTCCAAAAAGCCAGTTCATGTCTTTCCACTTTCTCCTTCCTATCTTTTGCCTTACTGTGGCGAACCGGCTTAGCAGCTTCGCGCTTCTTACAGCGATATTCATCCACAGAGACTCTACCTTGCAACATCCCCAAATAGGCTTCCTTCTTTCTCTTTACTGCCTCTTCAATCTCACTATTCCACCAAGCATCACCTCTATTGTTACCCACTATTGTCGTGCCAGAGACCTCTTTAGCAGCAGTAACAACACGGTTCTTAAAACATTCCCACTTCTTTTCTACATCCCTCTCACCTGACTTCAGCTCCTTCAGTCGTTCTCTGAGTAAATCCGAATACCGCTGATGATCTTCAAGGAGCCTATCAGCCTTTATTCTTTCTATACTGGGTCTCTTCCTATTCCTTTTCCTGCAACCAACATTAAGTTTCACTCGTGACACTACCAAGTAATGATCAGAACCAACATCCGCACCTCTCATTACACGGGTGTCAACAACTAAGTGTTTCAAACGCTGATCGTAAACAACAAAATCTATCACACTCTTTTGACCAAGAGTACGATTTTCCCAAGTATATGTATGGATATACTTGTGGTTGAAAAATGTATTAGATACACACAAATCATTCTCAATGCAGAGTTCAATTAATCTTTCACCATTATCATTCACACAAGGATCATTAAACTTACCCAGAACATTGTCAGAAATTGCATTCTGCATGCCTACTCTAGCATTGAAATCCCCTGCTATTATAACTTTTTCTTTAGCACCAAACTGGCTCAAAACAGCTTTTAGCTCATTCCAGAAATCTTCCTTCTTATCAGAAGGTTCCGAGTCACAAGGAGCATTCACTACAAGAATTACAATTCTCTGAAGTTTCCCTTTCAAACGAATCCAGAGAATTCTCTCACTTACGCAACTATAGTGAATCAAGGTGTTCTTCATCTTTTCACTTAAAATCACAACTACACCAGCCTGTCCTCTCATATTATCCAATACTCCAGACCACACACTCACCAAGCCATTAACTTCTTCTACCCCAATTTTCTTTTTTTTTTTTTTTTTTGTTTCACTTACACACAGCACATCCTGTCTATACGTATTCATCTCCTCAATCACCTCACTCATCTTGCCATTTATACCTCTAGTATTCCATCATACACCAATCTTACATTCACTCAGCCGAGATCTCTTTCTCATACGCCGTTTAAAAAGTCCAGGTCGATTGCGTGGTGGACAGTCCTCAAGTGTTGTAGGTCCACCATATCCCACACTTGAGTCTGGATATTGATTTCTTTGTCTTTTTAATCAGGTAAGTACATCAGTGTGGGGGATTAGCCCACAGCTGAGGGTTCGAGTTGGTCATTCAATGTAAGAATTCTGGAACAAAACCCAGTGAGTTTGGGGTCTTTTCGCCAATGTCACACACAACTATCTGGCAACTCTCCAAGATTCACAGAGGCTCTAGTTGCTGTTGTGTGTGCGCCATAGTTCCGCAAGTTGTTTGGTCTCAGGTGTTCTTTTATTTTTGGTTGGAGGTTTAACGACCACCGTGAGCAACTCAATGGGCTATAAGCAGTCGCCCGTCCCTAATTTAGGGTCACTGGTTCCAGGGAAGGGAGAGAGCCAGAGCCGTAAGACAAACACAACATCCATGCCTGACCGGGATTCGAACCCGGACCCCTTACGGACGAACGATCAGAGGCCATCGCTTAGACCACTGCGCCACCGGGGCGGCGGTCTCAGGTGTTCAGCGGGTATAGTCACCATCGGACTTTTTGCAATGCAATGCCACTGAACACCTGAGACCAAACAACTTTCGGAACTATGGTGGTATGCGAACGAAAACGACCTCTGGACGAATATATGTGAGTAATTGCTCTTGCTTTTTTTTTAACCTTAACTTTTCCAAATACTCTGGCGGAAAGTGATAAAAGAAGACCAAAAAGGAATTGGCGGACGATCATGAAATTTACATATGTTAATGGTGTCGAGTTTACGTAGGTGTGATGTTAATTTCGGGACCAATCGGTGAGCACTTACGCTACAGCACGGTATAATATGCAAAGGATCGTCGGTGGTATTTAAGGAGTACGGCTAAGTGAATGTAATCAGTCGTCGGCGTACGGACACGTGTGAAGACCCTGAAGAAGCTGCGATGCCTGGACATGGAAGACGTGTATGATTTCAGCAGTTATCGGACTTTGAGCGAGGTCGTCTAGTCGGACTCCGCGAGGCCGGGTGGTCGTATTCCGGAGCGAATTGGACGGGAAGTATCGGTGGTGGTACGATGGTGGCGTAGATGGTCTGAGGAACATTCCCACACAAAATGACGTTGAACCGGGAGTCACAGGCGGACCGATCGACGCATAAGAAGAGCGGCGTTGTCAAGCAGAACATCTACTGCGACGCAAATCCGAGCTGCCGTTGCACTTGACGTGACTGTGCGAACAATCCGCAACCGTCTACTGGATGCAGGACTACGTGCACGTGTGCCTCTGGCATGTGTACCTTTGACTCCTGCCCACCGTCAGGTACTGCTGCAGTGGTGTCGCTAACGTCTGCACTGGAGAACGCAATGACGATCTGTCGTGTTCAGCGATGAAAGCAGATTCTGCTTGGGAGCCTCCGGTGGCCATATGCGTGTTCGCAGACGCACAAGGGGGCGTCTCCACTCTTCTTGCATCCGCCAGCGACACACAGGGCCTTCACTTGGTCTCCTGGTGTGGGGTGGGGAGCGATCAGCTATCACTCCGGTACACAACTAGTGTTTATACCGGGTACGTTAAACAGCACCTCCTACATCAACAACATCATTCAGCCCGTTGCTGTGCCATTTGTAAGGTCGCTCCATCGTGGTGTTTTCCAGCAAGATAATGCACGCCCACACACGGCACGTGCAACGCAACATGCACTTCAGGGTGTGAGACAATTTCCATTGCCTGCATGTTCACCGGATTTGTCCCCCCATTGAGCACGAGTGGGATTTTATGGGACAACGACTTATCTGGTCTCCATGACCATCCCCGATTTACGCGTCCAGGTTGAGGATGCTTGGAACTCAATACCCCAAACTTACATCCAACATCTGTACGACAGACTCCATGCCAGCATTGCACAGTGTTACGTAGTTCATGGCGGTTCAACCTCGTACTAACCATGTTACATGGAAATGTTATTTTTCAGTTTACCAGCAAATACAGCTGTATTTTGCCATAATGTTTTGATCACGTTATCCTCTGTATTCCGTTATTATGCTGTATAAATTTCGTTGGTATCAGACATCTCCTTCTTAGTGTTCTTTTTTCACTTTCCGTCAGTGTAATAAACGTCATAATTAACTGCACCACCATAATCACAAGTCTGTATTTTAACGTGCGTAATAGCAATTCTAAAAGAGGTACTGAATATCTATATATTAGGTATTTACAAGGCAGATCTTAAAATTAGCAATGCAAAATTAAGAAGCTCATGATGAACTAACATTCAGTTTTGGTATACAACCAAAACTGATCAAACAAATATTATTTTACCTCTAATTACTCGCAAAGCAGTGATGCATGTGAGGTGAAAAGTTCCAAAACTGTTTCACGTACATTTTGTTAGCAAAAGTTACTCAGAACATCAATAAAGAGATTGTCAATGGAAGCTCAATGAGGATGATTGTCTTGGGCTGAGAATTTTGATCAATTAAAATATCACACATGCATGACAAAGTTTCATGGAGTTCTACAAATGTTCTAAGTCCCCCTCCCTCCCTTCTTCATGAGCCTAGTGTTGTAAGAGTTGTTAGACACAGAATACATTTTGGTATGCTAAACATTTTCAGTGAATTGGCTGGATACTTCATAAAATGCACTAAGGCATAAAACACGGATGACCTATTTATACAGGTCCTGTTCTACAACTCTTGTCTTAATGTGTAGAATTTGCATCCTTCTTGTACAATGGGACAAACCAAGCATTTAATAATTAGCTCTGAATTACAGGTGACTTACATTACTGTACATGCTTTAAATTCTGTTACTTTTTTAATTCCGAATGCAATTAAAAAGTTTTTTTTTTCATTATTATTATTATGAAGGATATTGCTGTAATTGTTTCAACACGCACCTTCGAAGCTGACGTTCACATCTCACATCAATGGCACATGGTGCTCCGCAGTTTGCATATCACTTATTCACAATGGTGCTATTTCTCCAATCACGATACAGTTTAACCATAGCGGCACACGAACAGTTCACAAACTGCACTGTTTAAGAAATACTACCATCCTTGACCTGAAAGCCGATAATCATCCCTTTTTGCAAATCTGATAAATCGCTCCTTTTATCCATGACAGCAACGAGTGATATATTTTCAGATCTCAGATCAGATGTAGAGGTTTTAGGAAGGGAGTGTCTGACCCCAGGTCTTAAACAACCCTTAGAAATAGGAAGTTAGGAGATTTGGGCTAGAGTGCCTGATAGGAAAGTGACACGGAAGCGAAGTAGAAAGGGGAAGGAAAACGCCCTTATGTATTACCGGGAGGCCAGCCCCCGGGGCCCGACGGCTTAACGTGCCCATCCGACGCACGGCGGATATTTAGTGATTCGAGCGTTCGTACCTGCCTGAGATCGAACTCGAGGTCTCCGTGGCAGTCACCAACGTTGACCACTAGGCCACCCGCGGCCTTTTATTTTCAGATCATATGTAGAGGATTTTAGGAAGAGAGTGTCTGACCCCAGCCAGGTCTTAAACAAAACTTAGAAATAGGAAGCTAGGAGATATGGGCTAGGTTGCCGATAGGAAAGTGACACGAAAGCGAAGGGGAAGGGGGAGGAAGACGCCCTTATTTATTACCAGGGAGACCACTACCCGGGGTCCGACGGCTTAACGTGCCCATCCGACGCACGGCTGGTATTTAGTGGATCGAGCGTTCGTAACTGCCCGGGATCGAACCTGACATCCTTTCCGTGGCAGTCACGAACGTTGCCCACTAAGCCATCCCCGCGGCCCCTATATTTTCAGAATGCCTACAGCAAACCTTATATACTCTCCAAGCCAGCTCACGACACGTGCCTTCTTTCACTGGCTACGCGTTGTTGACGTCAAAAGTAGGAGGTGGTCACAATAATATATTTTTTTCCTGCCAAGTCACAGACATTTGGTCACAATAATGTACTCGACTATGTATTAAAACAAAATAACGGAAGAATGTTCTACTACAAATGACGTATGTTTTTTTGTTTTTTTTTTTTCAATCCAACAAGTAACGTTCACGGCACGCCACTGTGAGTCACTCCTCTAATATAAAAAGAAAAGGAAAGATTCATTTCCCTAATTAGCACTCCTGCAAAGTTTTACTGACGCATGTTGAGCCAGAAACTTAAAATAGTGTGGGGAATCAACTGAGTGAAATACTGTGTAGCTTTAAGAGTGATACTGTATGCCAGTAGGGCTGAATTAAAAGGCCTGAAGCCCCAGGCCACAACCTTGGGGAGAGCCTCCCAAGGAGGTTAGAATCTTAGCCTATAACCGCGAGTGACAGCCGTCAGTGTTGGAAAGCTCATAGTTTTCAAAGCTGTTGCAACCAAGAAGGTTAGTTCTAACCTCCTTGGTTGCAATGCAGTTTGTGTTGGCCGAATCGCCTTCTTTCGTCGCAAATGTTTCTGATTTCATATCGTAATTTGCTGCTGATGTGCGAGAAAATGCTGGATTTATAAAATTCTTAATTATTTTGAGGCTCTTTCCCATTTTTATTTTAAATTGAAATACACAAACGTTAGTGCGAATTCTAAACGAAATATAACGTTAAAATTGGAAATTTTACTCGTGTAAGAAGAATAACTAATTCTGGCTTGATATTAACACTATTTCTGCAACTAAAAATTACGCATTTCCAAAATACATAGTTGAAATTACATAGGAATCAAGCACGAGTGAAGTGTTTAATTTTAACGTTATGTTTTGTTTAGAATTCGCACTAACATTTGTGTATTTCAATTTAAAATAAAAATGGGAAGGAGTCTCAAAATAATTAAGAATTTTATAAATTCAGCATTTTCTCACACATCGGCAGCAATTTACGATGCGAAATCGGAAACATTTGCAACAAAAGAAGGCGATTCGGCCAACACAAAATGCATTGCAATAGCATTGAAATCGATTAGCTTTCCCACACTTTGACGGCTTGGTGTCACATTGATAAAGAAATTAATCTGCGTACAAAACTTAGATGGAGAGCTTTTGGAAGAAACAGTACATTTTTTAAGAGCAGTATGCCATTATGTCTCGAAAGAAAAGTGTTTAATCAAAGCATCCTGCCAGTGCTTACGTATGGAGCCAAGACATGGACCTTAACTAAAAAAGACATACAAAGACTGCATACAACTCAAAGCAGCATGGAGAGATGCATGCTTAGTGTAACCAGGGAAGATAAGAGGAAGAGGAACTTGTGGATAAGGAAAATGACAGGAGTAGACCACATCATGACCAGAGTGAAATCACTGAAATGGCAATGGGCTGGACATGTTGCCAGAAGAACGGACCAGCTATGATGTCCAGCCATGGACAACCAAAATTTTAGACTAGATTCTTTTTTCTTTTTTTTTTGCAGTGGAGGTTTAACGACCACCGTGAGCAACTCAATGGGCTATAAGCAGTCGCCCGTTCCTAATTTAGGGTCACTGGTTCCAGGGAAGGGAGAGAACCAGTGCCGTAAGACAAACACAACATCCATGCCTCACCGGGATTCGAACCCGTACCCCGTTCGGCAGAATGATCAGAGGCCAGTGCCTTAGACCACTGCGCCACCGGGGCGGCTAGACTGGATTCCTAAGGACAGGAAGAGACCCAGAAGAAAACCCCATGGGAGATGGGAGGATGAAATTCGAAAGTATGCTGGAGTGACATGGAGGAGACAGACAATTCTGGAAGAAATTTGGGGAGACTTTCATCCAGCAGTTGATTGATAATTGTTGATGATGATATATATATATATATCATCATCATCATCATTGTCAACCATTATCAATCCACTGCTGGACGAAGGTCTCCCCAAGTTTCCTCCACAACGGTCTGTCTTGTGCCAGTCTCCTCCATGTCACCCCTGCATACTTTCGAATTTCATCCACCCATCTCCCATGTGGTCTTCTTCTGGGTCTTTTCCTGTCCCTTGGAATCCAATCTAAAATTTCGGCTGTCCATCGATGATCTGTCCTTCTGGCAGTATGTCCAGCCCATTGCCATTTCAGGGATTTAACTCTGATCATGATGTCTTCCACTCTTGTCATTTTTCGGATCCACGAGTTCCTCTTCTTATCTCTCCTGGTTACACCAAGTATGCACCTCTCCATGCTGCTTTGAGTTGTCTGCAGCCTTTGTATGTCTCTTTTAGTTAAGGTCCACGTCTCTGCACCATACGTAAGCACTGGAAGGATGCATTGATCAAACACTTTTCTTCTAAGACATAATGGCATATTGCTCTTGAAAATTATGCTGTTTCTTCCAAAAGCTCTCCAGGCAAGTTTTGTACGCCGATTAATTTCTTCATCAATGTGACCCTCACTTGATATCTGCTGTCCAAGATAAACGTATGTATCTGTTATCTCCAGCTTTTCTCCATCAATCGATAAATCTTCATTTCTTGTAAAAGCATTGAACATCACTTTTGTCTTCTGAAAGTTCATTTTTAATCCCACTTCTTTACTCTTGTCAGCAAGATCCTGGATCATACTCTGCAGCTCTGATGGGCTAGTTGCAAAAATGACTATGTCATCAGCAAAACGAAGGTCGGTTAGATAATCTCCATTAATCTTTATCCCCTTGTTTTCCCAGCTCAGTGACTGAAAAACACCCTCCAATGTGGCATTAAAGAGCTTCGGAGATATGGTGTCACCTTGTCTCACTCCCTTTCCAATTTTTATGTGTGTTGTATTTTCAAACAGCCTAATCTTTGCACTTGCATTTTCATAGATGTTATTAATAATATTAATGTATGCATCTTCAATACCGCAGGTTTTCAGAGCCATTGTAACTGCTGATGGTTTCACCGAATCAAAGGCTTTTTCATAATCGATAAAAGCCATGCACAATGGAAGTTCATATTCCCTCGCTCTTTCAATTAGTTCTCTCAGCACATGGATATGATCTATTGTGCTGTAGCCACTCCTGAATCCAGCTTGTTCTCTCGGTTGAGCCATGTCCAGTGTTACCTTCAAGCGGTGTGAAAGAACTTTAGTGAAGATTTTATACACTACTGATAGGAGGCTGATAGGTCTGTAGTTTCCGAGATCCTCAATGTCACCTTTCTTATGTAGCAGGATCATTGTAGCGGTGTTCCAATCCTCAGGAATCTTTCCTTCATTAAGGCATCGAGTGAAAATTTGGGCGAGTACTGTTTCAATTTCTCCACTTGCTTCTTGTATGATGTCTACAGTAATTCCATCTTCTCCTGGAGCTTTTCCCCGATTCATGTTCTTGATTGCATGTGCAACTTCTGCTGGAAGGACTGGAGGAACTCTGGTACTGGTATCTTTCATGATGTCTGGAGTGCATGTATCATCCCTTTCATATAATTTGGAGTAGAAATCTTTCACTCTTGTCAAAATTTCGCCTCTATTTCTTATTACAGAACCATCTTCTTTTCTCAGTGCCATAATCTGTTTTCTTCCCTTACTGAGATGTCCCTTTGCTATCTTTAGGCTTTGGTTGTTTTCAATTGCTTTCCTCACTAGTTCACAGTTGAATTTTCTTACGTCTTCAGTGATACTTTTTCGTACTGTCTTGCATAGCTCTATATATTCCACTTTGGAAGTCACATCTTCTTTAGTTGTCCTCATCTCTCTTCTTTTTTGCATCAACATTTTCGTTTTTCCTGATAATTTATTTACATGCAACTTGTTCTTAGACCCAGCTAATTTTGTTGCTGTTTCCATAAGAGCTTTGGTTACTTTTCTGTTAACTTCAGAGATGTCCACTTCTTCCGATGTTAGGCCTTCTAAAGCAGAGAACCTGTTCTTCAGTTCCAACTTGAAGGTATTATGGTGTTTTTTAAGGTTGGTTATGTCAATAAATTTTGTTTGTCTTATGAGCTTGCCACGTTCAAGTTTAGTGTTGAGGTGCATCTTACATCTCACCAATCTATAGTCACTACCTGTGTTGAACTTGTTTAGCACACTGCAGTCTTCTATGACAAATTTTTTGTTACACATAATAAAATCAATTTCACTTGTCGTCCCATTTGGATGTCTCCATGTCTATTTCCTGTGTGGCTTTTTCTTGAAGAAGGAGTTCAAGATGAAAAACCTTCTGCCTCTGCAAACTCAACGAGAGTATTTCCACGCTGGTTTCTGTTGCCGTGACCGAATTTACCTACTGAAGTTTCATTCTGTTGCCGTTGCCCTATTTTTGCATTGAAATCTCCCATAATTATTTTCAAGTGCTGCTTACCTTTATTATTTAGATGACAAATTTCCTCATAAAATTCTTCAATTTCTTCTTCAGGATGACTTGTGGTGGGTGCATAAGTTTGAATAATCTGAGCCTGGTATCTTTTTGATAGTTGGATAACGAGTCGTGCAGCTCTGTCAGAGGAACTTTCAACATCTACCACTTTATCCTTCAGTTTCTTGTTTATTATAAATCCAACACCACTAGTTCTGCCAGTATCTGTCCCACGATAGTAGAAGAGATGTCCACTTTTCAGTTAGATGAGATCTTCTCCTTTTCTCCTTACCTCACTTAGCCCCACGATGTCCCACTTGATCCTTTGTAGTTCCTCTTCCAATTCAAGAAGCCTTGAATCAGAAGATAGGGAGCGTCCATTGTACATTGCCAAGGTCAGCATCAGATGGCAGCCCAGTCCGGTCCTCCGGGGATTCTTAGCACCCTCTGCCTTCATGTCGCACTGGCCGCTGCCTTGGCCAGGTACATTCCAGCTGCCGGAGACTGAGGGCCAAGATTTAAGTTGTGGAGTCATTTTGGAGGGGTTTGGCCATAACTCACCACGCTGGCCAAGCTGGTTGGTGAGTGTGGGATAGAATTTCCTCTGATCCCGATGGTATAGTTATACCGCTATTGGCGGTCGTCAGAGCCCCTTTAGTGGGAACAGGATGCACCACGAGAAGGCGGGGTTGACATTTGTCAAGGAGAGGCTGTGATGTTACGCATCACCTGACCTTACATCCCATTATATATATATATATATATATATATCATCATCATCATTGTCAACCATTATCAATCCACTGCTGGACGAAGGTCTCCCCAAGTTTCCTCCACAACGGTCTGTCTTGTGCCAGTCTCCTCCATGTCACTCCCGCATATTTACGAATTTCATCCACCCATCTCCCATGTGGTCTTTTTCTGGGTCTTTTCCTGTCCCTTGGAATCCAATCTAAAATCTCGGCTGTCCATCTATGGTCTGTCCTTCTGGCAGTATGTCCAGCCCATTGCCATTTCAGGGATTTAACTCTGATCATGATGTCTTCCACTCTCGTCATTTTTCGGATCCACGAGTTCCTCTTCTTATCTCTCCTGGTTATACCAAGCATGCACCTCTCCATGCTGCTTTGAGTTGTCTGCAGCCTTTGTATGTCTCTTTTAGTTAAGGTCCACGTCTCTGCACCATACGTAAGCACTGGAAGGATGCATTGATCAAACACTTTTCTTTTAAGACATAATGGCATATTGCTCTTGAAAATTATGCTGTTTCTTCCAAAAGCTCTCCAGGCAAGTTTTGTACGCCGATTAATTTCTTCATCAATGTGACCCTCACTTGATATCTGCTGTCCAAGATAAACGTACGTATCTGTTATCTCCAGTTTTTCTCCATCAATCGATAAATCTTCATTTCTTGTAAAAGCATTGAACATCACTTTTGTCTTCTGAAAGTTCATTTTTAATCCCACTTCTTTACTCTTGTCAGCAAGTTCTGGATCATACTCTGCAGCTCTGATGGGGTAGTTGCAAAAATGACTACGTCATCAGCAAAACGAAGGTGGGTTAGATAATCTCCATTAATCTTTATCCCTTTGTTTTCCCAGTTCAGTGATTGAAAGACATTTTCCAATGTGGCATTAAAGAGCTTCGGAGATATGGTGTCACCTTGTCTCACTCCCTTTCCAATTTTTATGTGTGTTGTATTTTCAAACAGCCGAATCTTTGCACTTGCATTTTCATAGATGTTATTAATAATATTAATGTATGCATCTTCAATACCGCAGGATTTCAGAGCCGTGGTAACTGCTGATGGTTTCACCGAATCAAAGGCTTTTTCATAATCGATAAAAGCCATGCACAATGGAAAGTTCATATTCCTCGCTCTTTCAATTAGTTCTCTGAGTACGTGGATATGATCTATTGTGCTGTAGCCACTCCTGAATCCAGCTTGTTCTCTCGGTTGAGCCATGTCCAGTGTTACCTTCAAGCGGTGTGAAAGAACTTTAGTGAAGATTTTATAAACCACTGATAGGAGGCTGATAGGTCTGTAGTTCCTGAGATCCTCAATGTCACCTTTTTTATGTAGCAGGATCATTGTAGCATTGTTCCAATCCTCAGAATCTTCCCTTCATTAAGGCATCGAGTAAAAATTTGGGCGAGTACTGTTTCAATTTCTCCACTTGCTTCTTGTATGATGTCTATAGTAATTCCATCTTCTCCTGGAGCTTTCCCCCGCTTCATGTTCTTGATTGCATGAGCAACTTCTGCTGGGAGGACTGGAAGAACTCTGGTACCTTTCATGATGTCTGGAGTGCATATATCATCCCTTTCATATAGTTTGGAGTAGAAATCTTTCACTCTTGTCAAAATTTCGCCTCTATTTCTTGTTATAGAACCATCTTCTTTTCTCAGAGCCATAATCTGTTTTCTTCCCTTACTGAGATGTCCCTTTGCTATCTTTAGGCTTTGGTTGTTTTCAATTGCTTTCCTCACTAGCTCACAGTTGAATTTCCTTACGTCTTCAGTGATACTTTTTCGTGCTGTCTTGCATAGCTCTATATATTCCACTTTGGAAGTCACATCTTCTTTAGTTGTCCTCATCTCTCTTCTTTTTGCATCAACATTTTGGTTTTCCTGATAATTTGTTTACATGCAACTTGTTCTTAGACCCAGCTAATTTTGTTGCTGTTTCCATAAGAGCTTTGGTTACTTTTCTGTTAACTTCAGAAATATCCACTTCTTCCGATGTTAGGCCTTCTAAAGCAGAGAATCTGTTCTTCAGTTCCAACTTGAAAGTATTATGGTGTTTTTTAAGGTTGGTTATGTCAATACATTTTGTTTGTCTTATGAGCTTGCCACGTTCCAGTTTAGTGTTGAGGTGCATCTTACATCTCACCAATCTATGGTCACTACCTGTGTTGAACTTGTTTAGCACACTGCAGTCTTCGATGACGAATTTTTTGTTACACA
The DNA here is from genome assembly GCA_039090855.1 of Macrothele yani. Lineage (NCBI taxonomy): Eukaryota > Metazoa > Arthropoda > Arachnida > Araneae > Macrothelidae > Macrothele > Macrothele yani. Next base: position 200,854,597 of record CM077009.1, on the reverse strand, counting down.
TAATAAAATCAATTTCACTTGTCGTCCCAATTGGATGTCTCCATGTCCATTTCCCTGTGTGGCTTTTTTCTTGAAAAAGGAATTCAAGATGAAAAAATCCTTCTGCCTCTGCAAACTCAACGAGAGTATTTCCACGCTGGTTTCTGTTGCCGTGACCGAATTTACCTACTGAAGTTTCATTCTGTTGCCGGTGCCCTATTTTTGCATTGAAATCTCCCATAATTATCTTCAAGTGCTGCTTACCTTTATTATTTAGATGACGAATTTCCTCATAAAATTCTTCAATTTCTTCTTCAGGATGACTTGTGGTGGGTGCATAAGTTTGAATAATCTGAGCCTGGTATCTTCTCGATACTTGGATAACGAGTCGTGCAGCTCTGTCAGAGGAACTTTCAACTTCTACCACTTTATCCTTCAGTTTCTTGTTTATTATAAATCCAACACCACTAGTTCTGCCAGTATCTGTCCCACGATAATAGAAGAGATGTCCACTTTTCAGTTCAATGAGATCTTCTCCTTTTCTCCTTACCTCACTCAGCCCGACGATGTCCCACTTGATCCTTTGTAGTTCCTCTTCCAATTCAAGAAGCCTTGAATCAGAAGATAGGAGCGTCCGTTTTACGTTGCCAAGGTCAGCATCAAATGGCAGCCTAGTCCGGTCCTCCGGGATTCTTAGCACCCTCTGCCTTCATGTCGCACTGGCCGCTGCCTTGGCCAGGTACATTCCAGCTGCCGGAGACTGAGGGCCAAGATTTAAGTTGTAGAGTCATTTTGGAGGTGTTTGGCCATAACTCACCACGCTGGCCAAGCGGGTTGGTGAGTGTGGGATAGCATTTCCTCTGATCCCGATGGTATAGTTATACCGCTATTTGCGGTCGTCAGAGCCCCTTTAGTGGGAACAGGATGCACCACGAGAAGGCGGGGTTGACATTTGTCAAGGAGAGGCTGTGATGTTACGTATCACCTGACCTTACATCCCATATATATATATATATATATATATATATATATATATATATATATATATATATAGAAAAAGTATCACTGAAGACGTAAGGAAATTCAACTGTGAACTAGTGAGGAAAGCAATTGAAAACAACCAAAGCCTAAAGATAGCAAAGGGACATCTCAGTAAAGGAAGAAAACAGATTATGGCACTGAGAAAAGAAGATGGTTCTGTAACAAGAAATAGAGGCGAAATTTTGACAAGAGTGAAAGATTTCTACTCCAAATTATATGAAAGGGATGATACATGCACTCCAGACATCATGAAAGATACCAGTACCAGAGTTCCTCCAGTCCTTCCAGCAGAAGTTGCACATGCAATCAAGAACATGAAGCGGGGAAAAGCTCCAGGAGAAGATGGAATTACTGTAGACATCATACAAGAAGTAAGTGGAGAAATCGAAACAGTACTCGCCCAAATTTTCACTCGATGCCTTAATGAAGGGAAGGTTCCTGAGGATTGGAACAGCGCTACAATGATCCTGCTACATAAGAAAGGTGACATTGAGGATCTCGGAAACTACAGACCTATCAGCCTCCTATCAGTAGTTTATAAAATCTTCACTAAAGTTCTTTCACACCGCTTGAAGGTAACACTGGACATGGCTCAACCGAGAGAACAAGCTGGATTCAGGAGTGGCTACAGCACAATAGATCATATCCACGTGCTGAGAGAACTAATTGAAAGAGTGAGGGAATATGAACTTCCATTGTGCATGGCTTTTATCGATTATGAAAAAGCCTTTGATTCGGTGAAACCATCAGCAGTTACAATGGCTCTGAAAACCTGCGGTATTGAAGATGCATACATTAATATTATTAATAACATCTATGAAAATGCAAGTGCAAAGATTAGGCTGTTTGAAAATACAACACACGTAAAAATTGGAAAGGGAGTGAGACAAGGTGACACCATATCTCCGAAGCTCTTTAATGCCACATTAGAGGGTGTTTTTCAGTCGCTGAGCTGGGAAAACAAGGGGATAAAGATTAATGGAGATTATCTAACCCACCTTCGTTTTGCTGATGACGTAGTCATTTTTGCAACTACCCCATCAGAGCTGCAGAGTATGATCCAGGAACTTGCTGACAAGAGTAAAGAAGTGGGATTAAAAATGAACTTTCAGAAGACAAAAGTGATGTTCAATGCTTTTACAAGAAATGAAGATTTATCGATTGATGGAGAAAAGCTGGAGATAACAGACACGTACGTTTATCTTGGACAGCAGATATCAAGGGAGGGTCACATTGATGAAGAAATTAATCGGCGTACAAAACTTGCCTGGAGAGCTTTTGGAAGAAACAGCATTATTTTCAAGAGCAATATGCCATTAAGTCTTAAAAGAAAAGTGTTTGATCAATGCATCCTTCCAGTGCTTACGTATGGTGCAGAGACGTGGACCTTAACTAAAAGAGACATACAAAGGCTGCAAACAACTCAAAGAAGCATGGAGAGGTGCATGCTTGGTGTAACCAGGAGAGATAAGAAGAGGAACTCGTGGATCCGAAAAATGACAAGAGTGGAAGACATCATGATCAGAGTTAAATCCCTGAAATGGCAATGGGCTGGACATACTGCCAGAAGGACAGATCATCGATGGACAGCCGAAATTTTAGATTGGATTCCAAGGGACAGGAAAAGACCCAGAAGAAGACCACATGGGAGATGGGTGGATGAAATTCGAAAGTATGCAGGGGTGACATGGAGGAGACTGGCACAAGACAGACCGTTGTGGAGGAAACTTGGGGAGACCTTCGTCCAGCAGTGGATTGATAATGGTTGACAATGATGATGATGATGATATATATAATGCTTATTTGATGAATTCCATGAGTTAGGCACAAAAGTGCATGTTTGCAAAGCGTTGCAGGTTATTGTTTTGTTTTTTTAAATTCCAAGCAAAATAGCATTCGTAAAATACGAATGTTTCTGGCGTTTCCTCCCATAAGAGAGCGCCGCCCCGGCGGTGCAGTGGTCTAAGGCGATGGTCTCTGATCATTCGTCCGAGAGGGGTCCGGGTTCGACATGGATGTTGTGTTTGTCTTACGGCACTGGCTCTCTCCCTTCCCTGGAGCCAGTGACCCTAAATTAGGGACGGGCGACTGCTTATAACCCATTGAGTTGCTCACGGTGGTCGTTAAACCTCGAATAAGCCGCCCCGGTGGCGCAGTGGTCTAAGGCGCTGGCCTATGGTCATTCGTCCGTAAGGGGTCCGGGTTCGAATCCCGGTGAGGCATGGATGTTGTGTTTGTCTTACGGCACTGGCTCTCTCCCTTCCCTGGAACCAGTGACCCTAAATTAGAGACGGGCGACTGCTTATAGCCCATTGAATTTCTCACGGTGGTCGTTAAACCTCCAATCAAAAAAAAAAAAAAAACCTCGAATAAAAAAATGAATAAATAAATAAATAAATAAAAATAAGAGAGCATAGGCTGTATGACTTGTATCAAATCATCGGCGCGTTCTTCTCACCATCTGGTGACAAGTGACATTAATCAAAATTTCTGGCTTCATTTGTTGGCAATGGCATACCTACCTCTCCACCTCTCCCATCTCCAATAGGATGAGTCAATGTTGGCTGGTTATCATACCATCAAACCCAACTGGTTGATCATACCCAAAGAATATCAGTTGTCAGTTTTCCGATGTAGTTGAAATTCCGTAATGCAAGAACATGAAATATGGTATGATTAATTTTTAAAAAAAAAAGCAGGAATATTATTTTTAATTTTGCATTAAGACAAGTGTTGCGTAGGGAAACATCAAACTGTTGACAGAAATTGAAGTGCAATTTGAAACAAAACATACATATGATGTGGGAATCCGTATTTCTTGATTAATGGTTAAAAGCTTTGCGGAGAACTTAAATTCTAAGGACAGGTGCCTGTTATTTTTTAGGACTATGTTTTGGAAGTAACGAGAAAAGCCTGCTTTAGCCTAATTAATAAACCAAAACCCACCTCTCCCTATTTTGTAGTACATGCAGGAATTCCTCCAGTACTAAAATGAACAAGATTTTATATTAATAATCTAAAGCAACTTATGGGAATTTACTAGGAAATTTTTTCATTTATAGCAAATTTTCGGAGAAAACTCTTCTCCTTCTTCAGGCTCTCTTGTTGTTGTCACTTTTTGCTTGTCACTATCATGGTTACGGTTTACCTTGACGGTTACGGTTAACCTTGACGGTTTAGGTTATTTTTCAACAAATCCTGCCAGATGTTAGGCAGGGAAAATCCTTTGCAGTCATTGATGATGGAATTTTGATTTTTCTCAATCTCTATTCCTTCTTTCAGTTTTCTTTTTTGGAAATTGCTTTGGAAACTGATTACTTTAAGGGGAATTCCAATCCATGCTGTGCCCAGTTTCTCTAACATGCCTATCTAATCCAGTCTTGTTGGAGCAATTTTTTATAGCTGCTTTATGCTCAGCTATACGAGTTTCTAGTCTGCGACCTGTTTCACCTATGTAAGATAGTCCACAACTACAATTTACTTCATAAACTACTCCTTGCATTTTTAAAATATCTTCTTCTCTTTGAACTATTTTAGGGAAAAATTTTTTTAACTTTGTTCTCTAAACTTGGAGCTAGCCTAATATTGTATTTTTTACTAATTCTCTTTAAAGCCTCAAATAAACCTTTGTGATAAGAAATTTTTCTAGTGAATTTTACTTCTTGCTTTTGTGGGTTCTTCGTACCATTAAAATTCAGAAGCTTCTCAATTTCTTCTTTAGGATAGTTATTCTCTGCAAGTATGACTTGAAGCTCTTCTTTATGGGCTTCTTTTTTATCTGCAGTAGAAACTATTTTATTAATTTTTTCTAAAAACTGACTTGCTACATTTTTCTTAATAGAAACTGGATGATACGAATTGAAATCCAGTAGTCTTTTAGTATTCATTGGTTTTTTATACCAACTAGTGAGGAATTTTTCATCTTCATAATAGATAGTAATATCTAAGAAGTTTATTCTTCTTTCTTTTTGAAGTTCAATAGTGAACTTAAGGGAATCATCTAATTCATTGAATGAGTCTAGAATTCTTTCTGGAACAATTTCTGAGCTATCTATTATAAACAAGATGTCATCCTCGTATCTGCTATATAAGCAGAAGTATGATGCGTAACATCACAGCCTCTCCTTGACAAATGTCAACCCCGCCTTCTCGTGGTGCATCCTGTTCTCACTAAAGGGGCTCTGACGACCGCCCATAGCGGTATAACTATACCATCGGGATTAGAGGAAATTCTATCCCACACTCACCAACCCGCTTGGCCAGCGTGGTGAGTTATGGCCAAACCCCTCCAAAATGATTCCACAACTTAAATCTTGGCCCTCAGTCTCCGGCAGCTGGAATGTACCTGGCCAAGGCAGCGGCCAGTGCGACATGAAGGCAGAGGGTGCTAAGAATCCCCGGAGGACCGGACTGGGCTGCCATCTGATGCTGACCTTGGCAATGTACAATGGACGCTCCCTATCTTCTGATTCAAGGCTTCTTGAATTGGAAGAGGAACTACAAAGGATCAAGTGGGACATCGTGGGGCTAAGTGAGGTAAGGAGAAAAGGAGAAGATCTCATCGAACTGAAAAGTGGACATCTCTTCTACTATCGTGGGACAGATACTGGCAGAACTAGTGGTGTTGGATTTATAATAAACAAGAAACTGAAGGATAAAGTGGTAGAAGTTGAAAGTTCCTCTGACAGAGCTGCACGACTTGTTATCCAACTCTCGAAAAGATACCAGGCTCAGATTATTCAAACTTATGCCCCCACCACAAGTCATCCTGAAGAAGAAATTGAAGAATTTTATGAGGAAATTTGTCATCTAAATAATAAAGGTAAGCAGCACTTGAAAATAATTATGGGAGATTTCAATGCAAAAATAGGGCAACGGCAACAGAATGAAACTTCAGTAGGTAAATTCGGTCATGGCAACAGAAACCAGCGTGGAAATACTCTCGTTGAGTTTGCAGAGGCAGAAGGGTTTTTCATCTTGAACTCCTTCTTCAAGAAAAAGCCACACAGGAAATGGACATGGAGACATCCAAATGGGACGACAAGTGAAATTGATTTTATTATGTGTAACAAAAAATTCGTCATAGAAGACTGCAGTGTGCTAAACAAGTTCAACACAGGTAGTGACCATAGATTGGTGAGATGTAAGATGCACCTCAACACTAAACTTGAACGTGGCAAGCTCATAAGACAAACAAAATCTATTGACATAACCAACCTTAAAAAACACCATAATACCTTCAAGTTAGAACTGAAGAACAGGTTCTCTGCTTTAGAAGGCCTAACATCGAAAGAAGTGGACATCTCTGAAGTTAACAGAAAAGTAACCAAAGCTCTTATGGAAACAGCAACAAAATTAGCTGGGTCTAAGAACAAGTTGCATGTGAACAAATTATCAGGAAAAACCAAAATGTTGATGCAAAAAGAAGAGAGATGAGGACAACTAAAGAAGATGTGACTTCCAAAGTGGAATATATAGAGCTATGCAAGACAGTAAGAAAAAGTATCACTGAAGACGTAAGGAAATTCAACTGTGAACTAGTGAGAAAAGCAATTGAAAACAACCAAAGCCTAAAGATAGCAAAGGGACATCTCAGTAAGGGAAGAAAACAGATTATGGCGCTGAAAAAAGAAGATGGTTCTGTAACAAGAAATAGAGGCGAAATTTTGACAAGAGTGAAGGATTTCTACTCCAAATTATATGAAAGGGATGATATATGCACTCCAGACATCATGAAAGATACCAGTACCAGAGTTCCTCCAGTCCTCCCAGCAGAAGTTGCACATGCAATCAAGAACATGAAGCGGGGAAAAGCTCCAGGAGAAGATGGAATTACTGTAGACATCATACAAGAAGCAAGTGGAGAAATCGAAACAGTACTCGCCCAAATTTTCACTCGATGCCTTAATGAAGGAAAGATTCCTGAGGATTGGAACACCGCTACAATGATCCTGCTACATAAGAAAGGTGACATTGAGGATCTCGGAAACTACAGACCTATCAGCCTCCTATCAGTAGTGTATAAAATCTTCACTAAAGTTCTTTCACACCGCTTGAAGGTAACACTGGACATGGCTCAACCGAGAGAACAAGCTGGATTCAGGAGTGGCTACAGCACAATAGATCATATCCACGTGCTGAGAGAACTAATTGAAAGAGCGAGGGAATATGAACTTCCATTGTGCATGGCTTTTATCGATTATGAAAAAGCCTTTGATTCGGTGAAACCATCAGCAGTTACAACGGCTCTGAAAACCTGCGGTATTGAAGATGCATACATTAATATTATTAATAACATCTATGAAAATGCAAGTGCAAAGATTAGGCTGTTTGAAAATACAACACACGTAAAAATTGGAAAGGGAGTGAGACAAGGTGACACCATATCTCCGAAGCTCTTTAATGCCACATTGAGGGTGTTTTTCAGTCGCTGAGCTGGGAAAACACGGGGATAAAGATTAATGGAGATTATCTAACCCACCTTCGTTTTGCTGATGACGTAGTCATTTTTGCAACTACCCCATCAGAGCTGCAGAGTATGATCCAGGAACTTGCTGACAAGAGTAAAGAAGTGGGATTAAAAATGAACTTTCAGAAGACAAAAGTGATGTTCAATGCTTTTACAAGAAATGAAGATTTATTGCTTGATGGAGAGAAGCTGGAGATAACAGACACGTACGTTTATCTTTGACAGCAGATATCAAGTGAGGGTCACATTGATGAAGAAATTAATCGGCGTACAAAACTTGCCTGGAGAGCTTTTGGAAGAAACAGCATAATTTTCAAGAGCAATATGCCATTATGTCTTAAAAGAAAAGTGTTTGATCAATGCATCCTTCCAGTGCTTACGTATGGTGCAGAGACGTGGACCTTAGCTAAAAGAGACATACAAAGGCTGCAGACAACTCAAAGAAGCATGGAGAGGTGCATGCTTGGTGTAACCAGGAGAGATAAGAAGAGGAACTCGTGGATCCGAAAAATGACAAGAGTGGAAGACATCATGATCAGAGTTAAATCCCTGAAATGGCAATGGGCTGGACATACGGCCAGAAGGACAGATCATCGATGGACAGCCGAAATTTTAGATTGGATTCCACGGGACAGGAAAAGACCCAGAAGACCACATGGGAGATGGGTGGATGAAATTCGAAAGTATGCAGGGGTGACATGGAGGAGACTGGCACAAGACAGACTGTTGTGGAGGAAACTTGGGGAGACCTTCGTCCAGCAGTGGATTGATAATGGTTGACAATGATGATGATGATGATGTGGGTTGTACTAGTATCTTTTCTTCTAGTTTTCCCACATAATAGTTAGCTAAGAGTGGGGAGAGTGGGGAGCCCATAGCTAGCCCCGATTTTTGAATGAAAAAAGTTTTCCCAAATTTTATATTTTATCAGAAAGTGAAAATTTTCAAAAACGGCATTATTTTGGGTAACATGCCAGAGAAGCAGTAGTGATCTAAGCAAGTGCAGTTGAATAGGCAGTCAATAAGGATTTTTATAAATAACATATTTAAAAGGCTTCTCTACATTTTAAAAGTTCTCATGTCTCCACAAACTAATGGCAAATAAGGAGATTATGGCAGTGTTCAAATTTCATTAAACATGAAAAACCTGTTTTTCTGAAAAATATTCAATGTGTATGCCTTGATTCACCAAAAATTTATGTTCAGCTGAGTAAACTTGTAAGCTGTAAAGTTGCAATCTATTAATCCTCTTAGTAAATAGAGCTGTGCTTAAGTAATGTGCTTCATGGTGATAGAAACATCATGGTTGCAGAAGGCATCCCAACAAATTTTTGTAGAGTCATTGTTCTTGAACTTGGCAGTGCACTTCATTTTGAATGAAAATAGTCTCTTAAAAACTGGCTGAAATATGTGTGTTTTAAAACGTTTGCTGTAACACTTCTTAAATTTGTGATGATGCTGGGAACCTTTCAATACAGAACTACAAAAATTTGAGTGACTATTTGACCTGTTGTGTACTATGTTAATCCATTGCATGTGAAATTCATCATTATTTTGAGAGTTACTCAGCCTATAGAGTGCCTCAGCATTGCTTACATATGTTTAAATTTTGGGCTAAAGCCTTATAACTTTGGAAAGAGAAAGGTGAAGATCACATTCTTGAAAACTTCAGAAATACTTTATTAAAAACATTTTTTTGCAGTGTGTACCAGGAAATTTACTGCTACTAAAACTTCACAAAGGTTGGTTGCTAAAAAAAGATCAAAATGTACTAAGGTAATTACTGCTAGTAAGAAAACTGATTTCATAAGAAAGAAAATGTTTAAAGAGTTATAGAAATTTAACATCAGCAGAATTAGATTTACTTCTGTAGCTTAGTATTTTCTCCAAGTGTGAATATATCTTTCAATTGTGTACATTATTCATGGATTATATTTTTCTTTTGGAAACTTGTCAATACAGTGAAGGAAGTATGGTACCAATATGTTGTCAAATTAACAGTAGTTGCTTATTGTAGTAAGCAGAAATGTACGGTTAAAAGGGAATCCGTATATGCCAGTCATTGTTGATGAGTCTGTTGCTAAAGTTACTGGACCTTTCAGTGAGCATTGAGAAATGGAACACATCTGTGATATGTGTGGGAAAAAATTCACAAAGAAGAGCAATCTGGTCAGACATCTGCGCTTCCACATAGGTGAACGACCACACAACTGCGAACTATGCCCGAAGAAGTTCACCACAAAAACTGATCTTTCACGACACATCTTGTCACACACAGGAGAGAAAGGACACAAGTGTGATGTCTGCTCAAAGAAATTCTTTACAAGAGGAGATCTAAACATGCATGGTCTGTCTCACACAAGTTCAAGACCTTACGAATGTGTGTTGTGTTCAAAGAGGTTCCTCAGAAATTGTTACCTTACACGGCATATGATGAGCCATACAGGTGAGAGACCATATGAGTGTGAACACATATGAGTGTGAACAGTGTCCCAATAAATTTAGTAGAAAAGGGAATCTTTTGGTTCACCTATTGACTCATAGTGGTGAGAAGAGTCACATGTGTGAAATATGCTCCAAGAAATTCATAACCAAGTCTCACCTCTACAGCCATTTGCTCATTCATACAGGTGAAAAGCCACACGAGTGCAAAACATGCCGTAAAAGGTTTACCACCAAAAGTCACCTTACGAATCACTTGATCACTCATACAAACGAGAAAACGCTCATCTGTGATGAGTGTGGCAAGACCTTTGCCACAAAACAACAGCTTTCAAGGCATTTTTTCTGCCACGCAAGTGAGAAACGCCATGTATGTGAAATATGTTGCAAAAAGTATGCTACAAAAACCCAGCTTTCAAGACATTTGCGATGTCATACAGGTGAGAAATCTCATGTATGTAAAATATGTTGTAAGAAATTTGCTCAGAAAAACCAACTTTTAAGGCATTCTGTTACACATGCAAGGGAGAAATCACGAGATTATCCCAGCCTTACTAGTTCAGTACCTGTGTCATCATCCGTTTCCAGTTTCTGCGATCCGGACCCTGATTGTGATGTAACAAATGAGGCAAAACTAAGGTTAAATGTATTAAACTTCTAAAAGTTTTGTGAACCTGGGCCGAAGAAGAAATCAGCCCCTGGCTTGGATAGAGTAATTACACTGTTCTATAAAAAATATGAAAAGTGTATTATCCCGATACTGCTAAAAAATGTATAACGATATTTTACACGGTGAAAAAACCCCACAATCCATGCAGGATAGTATCATTACATTGATTTATAAGTTACGAAAAATACAATTCATGAGGCAACCTTATGGGTTGTCTTATGTTATAAACATGCTTTTGATTAAACTATACATAATATCTAAGGTATTTTACTTGATGTTGTCAAAGTATTTCGCACGTTGCTTGCTCTGTTAGGCACGTTCTCCTGGCCCGAGAGGTCCCTTACGTTACGGACCTTTGGTTAGTTATAAAAATAAAATAAAAATTTGCAGAAATAAAAGTTCGGTTATATATTTTCAGTTACACATTCATTCATTCGCACAATCAAACATTTAAAATTTACTAATAATTAAAAGATTTTAGTAAAATGAGTTATACTCAGATTTTAGTAGAAGAATTTATACAAATTTTTGGCCCCCTTTTTCACGAATAATGAATACTGTTTAAAAAACAGTTTAGAGTTCATTGAGAAAATAAAATCTATTAATATTCCACTATCTGGAATGTTTATGGCAAGTTTAGACATTAAACCATTATTCCCAAGTACCCCTGCACCAAAAACCATAGACATTATCATTAAAGAGTTTAAAAAAATAAATCTTACTTTAATAATGCACAATTACAAGAGTTATTTAACATTTTATCCTATATTTCTAACAACAATTACTTTGAGTTTGACACAAAAAATCTACAGGCAAGAAGTAGGAGTCTCGATGTGATCCCCATTATCTTTATTTTCAGAAATAATCATGAATGATATAGAAAACAAAATTATTAAAAAACTACCAAACCCACCCATCATTTATTGTAGATACGTCGACGACATTTTTATATTATCTAAATTAAAACAAGAAGAACTTGAAATATTGAAGAATAAATTTACCACTTGTTACCCAAAGTTTGAATTAACTTTAAAATTTGAACAAAATGAAAAAAAAATCCCTTCTTAGATATAGAAATAATAAAAAAAGACTTAAATTTTGAATACAGAGCTTTTAGAAAACCAACCTATGTACCTATAATGATCCCATATCAATCTGAACACCTAAAAACTCAAAGTAAATGGAATTAGGTAAAAGGAACCTTCACACATTCCTCAAATAAAAAATACAGAGAAAAAGAAATCCAATGGATTATTAACACAACCAAACAGTATGGATATGACACAAAAACTGTTAAAAAGTTGATTTTTGAATACAAGAAGAAATTAAGAGTCTAGAGAAAACATCCCAAAAACAAATACAAATTTTCAGGTTCTGTCCCTTTTATTAGAGAACTAAGTGGAAATTTTTAAAGATTAATGAAGAAACACAACATTATTTTTGGGCATTCAGTTCAGAATACTGGTGACTTAATTATAAAGAAAAAAAGTAACAATAATATACTACAATCAGCAGGCGTATATGAAATTCCTATTGTTTCACAGAGTTCTGAAGACCACGTTTCATACATTGGCAGCACAAAAAATAGATTAATAAAAAGATTGCATCAACATATAAAAAACTGGAACAAAAAGAAGAAAAAACTGCACTTATCCAACACTGTGTTAAACATAAACAATACCCTGATTTTGAAAATATTAAATTACTAACCACCCGTACAAACGGAAAAAAATTTAGGATTTCTGAAAGCGTTATAATTGAACAAAAAAAGAAAAAATATGCAACTTACAAGACCCAACCACACTAGACACAGCCTGGAAAGCATTTATAAAAGAAGAAAAAAATCATGAAAAAAAGACAAAAAAAAAAAACATTACAAAAAATCACACCAATAAATAAAAATTAAAAAAAAATACACCTGTTTCTATGAACAAATAATAATAGCCCAAAAATATCTACACAAAAGAATTATACTTGCGACTGATACCTATCAACTCGTCTAATAGATGACACATTAGAAACAAATCGCCTAACACATACAGACACAATAGAATTATACTTACGACTGATACCTATCAACTCATCCAATAGATGGCGACACAGTAGAAACAAATCACCTAACACATACAGACACACAATAGAATCATACTCACGACTGATACCTACCAACTCATCCAATAGATGACGACACATTAGAAACAAATCACCTAACACATATAGACATACAATAGAATTATACTTAAGACTGATACCTACCAGCTTGTCCAACAGATGGCGACACAGTAGAAACAAATCACCTAACACATACAGACACACAATAGAATCATACTCACGACTGATACCTACCAACTCATCCAATAGATGGCGACACATTAGAAACAAATCACCTAACACATACAGACATACCATAGAATTATACTTAAGACTGATACCTACCAGCTCGTCCAATAGATGGCGACACATTGGAAACAAATCACCTAACACATACAGGCAGCAAACCTTCCCATCGATTCCCGACATGCAACTCCAAAACTACACACATGCGAGGAACCCTCGTGTAGAAGCAGTGGCCAGAAGATGGCAGTTCAGCACCGCTGAAAGCGCTCGCCGTAACAACGAACCCCTTGTGAGACGTCTCCTGACCCGATGAGTATAACTCTTTCTACTAAAATCTTTTAATTAATAGTAAATTTTAAACGTTTGATTGTATGAATGAATGAATGTGGAACTGAAAATATATAACCTAACTGTTTTATTTCTGCATTTTTTATTTTTTTTTATAACTTACCAAAGGTCCGTAACGTAAGGGACCTCTCAGGCCAGGAGCATGTACCTCACAGAGCAAACAACGTGCGAAATACTTTGACAATATCAGGTAAAATACCTTAGATATTATGTATATTTTGATTTATAAGTGATATATTGTATCCAAATTATTACATACATACATACATATCACTAAGCTGTTCTCTGAGATTCAGAGGTTAGCTCCAAAAAGAAATACAAACTTCCAGATATTTTTACTTATTGTTGTCGTATCAAACTTCGCCATTTACAGCGATCTTGACACACAACTCATGCTTCACTGATATCCATTACATGCTGTACACAAGATCTTTTATACTTCATACTCATAATCTTTTTCTCATGCAGACACTCCTGAATCTGATCCACCTTCCCATCGATTCCCGACATACATGCTGTTGGGAAGAAAGATTTTACTGCCTTCATAGATTTAGAGAAAGCTTACGACCGAGTGAATAGGACACTTTTGTGGAAGGTATTGAATGAATATGGTGTTACTGGGAATCTACTTAATAGTGTAAAAGCCATGTATGCTGGTAGTAGAGCTTGTGTACGAGTGAATGGTGTTTTATCAAAGTGGTTTTCCATTGGTGCAGGAGTTAGACAAGGTTGTGTAATGTCACCATGGCTGTTTAATATATTTATGGATGCATGCATGCGTGAGGCCAAAATAGATAATAGTGGTTTATGTCTTGGTGATATCCGTGTGTGCAGATTGCTGTATGCTGATGACACTGTCCTGTTGGCAGAGAGCAAAAGTGAGTTGCAGAGTATGTCGACACGGATGCACGAAGTTTGCATGAAATTCAAACTGAGTATAAATAAGGGAAAAACCAAAGTTATGGTATTTGAGAGAGTAAGGGGTAGCACTGAATGTAATGTAAGTATAAATGGCACTGTGATTGACCAGGTGAGTGAGTTTGTGTATTTAGGAAGCATGTTTGACAGAGAACAAGTTGGATGGGGAAATCAGTAGGCGAGTGAATTCTTCTTTGAAGGTCATGGCTGCTCTGGGAGGTTTTCACAGGAATGATGGGTTCTCTAGAGAGTCCCGCATGGCTGTGTATGAAACAGTAATTGTTCCTACTCTGATGTATGGCAGTGAAACCTGGGTACTGCAGAAGAAACATAGGAGTCGTTTGTGTGCTGGAGAAATGAGTTACTTCCGTGGGGTTTGTGGCAAGACATGATCTGATTGTGTGAGGAATGAAGATGTATCCAAATTATTGGAGGCATAAAAGTCTTATGAACATTTTGTATACATTTCAGATCACTTTAAATATTAAAATTACTTCACCAGCCCAGCCATGTTCAGTTAAAAATCGTAACATACAGGATAATATTACAGCAATAAAAGGATCCATGGTATTAGTTTCCTTTAATGGCTTCATGTAATTTACCAGAGTTTCCTCATGAAACTCAAGTTTTCCTATTATTTGTGATCTTATGATACCATATTCGTGTGCAGAGCACACACTTTTGGCATTAAAATTGGTCAAAATAAAATTCGAAAATCGGTACATTCCTGCTGCGATGCCTCGGCAACCGCCATTTTCAATGCCACGTAAAGTTATCACAGCGTAGGTGTTGTGCTACATAGAACTTCTATTTTTTAACTGGTAAGTAATGGATATCCAAAACTAAGACCTAGGCTGTCAAATTACAACCAAGGAAAAAGGTAATCGCCTGACACTGGAGAAAGATTGTGATTCTTCCACTTGAAGGTTAATATCATCATCATCATCATCATTGTCAACCATTATCAATCCACTGCTGGACGAAGGCCTCCCCAAGTTTCCTCCACAACGGTCTGTCTTGTGCCAGTCTCCTCCATGTCACCCCTGCATACTTTCGAATTTCATCCACCCATCTCACATGTGGTCTTCTTCTGGGTCTTTTCCTGTCCCTTGGAATCCAATCTAAAATTTCGGCTGTCCATCGATGATCTGTCCTTCTGGCAGTATGTCCAGCCCATTGCCATTTCAGGGATTTAACTCTGATCATGATGTCTTCCACTCTTGTCATTTTTCGGATCCACGAGTTCCTCTTCTTATCTCTCCTGGTTACACCAAGCATGCACCTCTCCATGCTTCTTTGAGTTGTCTGCAGTCTTTGTATATCTCTTTTAGTTAAGGTCCACGTCTCTGCACCATACGTAAGCACTGGAAGAATGCATTGATCAAACACTTTTCTTTTAAGACATAATGGCATATTGCTCTTGAAAATTATGCTGTTTCTTCCAAAAGCTCTCCAGGCAAGTTTTGTACGCCGATTAATTTCTTCATCAATGTGACCCTCACTTGATATCTGCTGTCCAAGATAAACGTACGTGTCTGTTATCTCCAGCTTTTCTCCATCAATCAATAAATCTTTATTTCTTGTAAAAGCATTGAACATCACTTTTGTCTTCTGAAAGTTCATTTTTAATCCCACTTCTTTACTCTTGTCAGAAAGTTCCTGGATCATACTCTGCAGCTCTGATGGGGTAGTTGCAAAAATGACTACGTCATCAGCAAAACGAAGGTGGGTTAGATAATCTCCATTAATCTTTATCCCCTTGTTTTCCCAGCTCAGCGAGCTGAAAAACACCCTCCAATGTGGCATTAAAGAGTTTCGGAGATATGGTGTCACCTTGTCTCACTCCTTTCCAATTTTTATGTGTGTTGTATTTTCAAACAGCCAGATCTTTGCACTTGCATTTTCATAGATGTTATTAATAATATTAATGTATGCATCTTCAATACCGCAGGTTTTCAGAGCCATTGTAACTGCTGATGGTTTCACCGAATCAAAGGCTTTTTCATAATCGATAAAAGCCATGCACAATGGAAGTTCATATTCCCTCGCTCTTTCAATTAGTTCTCTCAGTACGTGGATATGATCTATTGTGCTGTAGCCACTCCTGAATCCAGCTTGTTCTCTCGGTTGAGCCATGTCCAGTGTTACCTTTAAGCGGTGTGAAAGAACTTTAGTGAAGATTTTATAAACTACTGATAGGAGGCTGATAGGTCTGTAGTTTCCGAGATCCTCAATGTCACCTTTCTTATGTAGCAGGATCATTGTAGCGGTGTTCCAATCCTCAGGAATCTTTCCTTCATTAAGGCATCGAGTGAAAATTTGGGCGAGTACTGTTTCCAATTTCTCCACTTGCTTCTTGTATGATGTCTACAGTAATTCCATCTTCTCCTGGAGCTTTTCCCCGCTTCATGTTCTTGATTGCATGTGCAACTTCTGCTGGAAGGACTGGAGGAACTCTGGTACTGGTATCTTTCATGATGTCTGGAGTGCATGTATCATCCCTTTCATATAATTTGGAGTAGAAATCTTTCACTCTTGTCAAAATTTCGCCTCTATTTCTTGTTACAGAACCATCTTCTTTTCTCAGTGCCATAATCTGTTTTCTTCCCTTACTGAGATGTCCCTTTGCTATCTTTAGGCTTTGGTTGTTTCAATTGCTTTCCTCACTAGTTCACAGTTTGAATTTTCTTACGTCTTCAGTGATACTTTTTCTTACTGTCTTGCATAGCTGTATATATTCCACTTTGGAAGTCACATCTTCTTTAGTTGTCCTCATCTCTCTTCTTTTTTGCATCAACATTTTCGTTTTTCCTGATAATTTGTTTACATGCAACTTGTTCTTAGACCCAGCTAATTTTGTTGCTGTTTCCATAAGAGCTTTGGTTACTTTTCTGTTAACTTCAGAGATGTCTACTTCTTCCGATGTTAGGCCTTCAAAAGCAGAGAACCTGTTCTTCAGTTCCAACTTGAAGGTATTATGGTGCTTTTAAGGTTGGTTATGTCAATAGATTTTGTTTGTCTTATGAGCTTGCCACGTTCAAGTTTGGTGTTGAGGGTGCATCTTACATCTCACCAATCTATGGTCACTACCTGTGTTGAACTTGTTTAGCACACTGCAGTCTTCTATGACGAATTTTTTGTTACACATAATAAAATCAATTTCACTTGTCGTCCCATTTGGATGTCTCCATGTCCATTTCCTGTGTGGCTTTTTCTTGAAGAAGAGGTTCAAGATGAAAAACCCTTCTGCCTCTGCAAACTCAACGAGAGTATTTCCACGCTGGTTTCTGTTGCCATGACCCGAATTTACCTACTGAAGTTTCATTCTGTTGCCGTTGCCCTATTTTTGCATTGAAATCTCCCATAATTATTTTCAAGTGCTGCTTACCTTTATTATTAAGATGACAAATTTCCTCATAAAATTCTTCAATTTCTTCTTCAGGATGACTTGTGGTGGGTGCATAAGTTTGAATAATCTGAGCCTGGTATCTTTTCGAGAGTTGGATAACAAGTCGTGCAGCTCTGTCAGAGGAACTTTCAACTTCTACCACTTTATCCTTCAGTTTCTTGTTTATTATAAATCCAACACCACTAGTTCTGCCAGTATCTGTCCCACGATAGTAGAAGAGATGTCCACTTTTCAGTTCGATGAGATCTTCTCCTTTTTCTCCTTACCTCACTTAGCCCGACGATGTCCCACTTGATCCTTTGTAGTTCCTCTTCCAATTCAAGAAGCCTTGAATCAGAAGATAGGGAGCGTCCGTTGTACGTAGCCAAGGTCAGCATCAGATGGCAGCCTAGTCCGGTCCTCCGGGGATTCTTAGCACCCTCTGCCTTCATGTCGCACTGGCCGCTGCCTTGGAGTACATTCCAGCTGCCGGAGACTGAGGGCCAAGATTTAAGTTGTGGAATCATTTGGAGGTTTGGCCATAACTCACCACGCTGGCCAAGCGGGTTGGTGAGTGTGGGATAGAATTTCCTCTAATCCCGATGGTATAGTTATACCGCTATTGGCGGTCGTCAGAGCCCCTTTAGTGGGAACAGGATGTACCACGAGAGGCGGGAGGTTGACATTTGTCAGGGAGAGGCTGTGATGTTACGCATCACCTGACCTTACATCCCAAGGTTAATATATATATATATATATATATTGTCATGAGTGACTGTGTAGCAGACTGTTTGAATAGATCTTGCAAAGATTAAGTAAGATATGACCATGCTTTTGAGAATCGGTAAGTATTTTCTTTTGACGGCATGGAGAGGTAGGAATCACTAACAAAATACCGGAAGCTCCAGTTGCCTAAAGAATTGTTGCTCTGCAGAAGATCAATCCTGCTTAATTTGTTTCATGCTATTAACAGCATTGCCACTCACGTGCTGTAGCATGTAAATTACCCCAAAACAAAACAAAAAACAAAAAGACCCATAATTACAAATTCCACGCATCCTTTGGGACCCACATTTTGTTTCGGATTTTTTTTAACGTGCCATTTAGTAAAAGTCAAAATTGTAAGGATTAGGGAAAGAATGAAAACAATAAGCAATGCATTGTCCCTCAAGTTATGTAAATATACAATGTAAGATTATGTTAATATTAAAGATGAGCGTTATTTCACTACCTGTGATTTGATCATGGTTGTCGAAAAATCACAGGTAGCGCCTGCTACTGAAAACTGTGAGTGACAGTGATCGTCCAATAAACATTCCTCATTCTGTCATTGCTACTCGTCATGCTCTTCATGATTTTTCTCAGCTTCGTCGTAACTGTTACCGACTGAATTCTGCTCCTGTAGCTGCTAGTTGTTACTCGTTATCTGCTGTTGCGATTTGGCAGCTGCATGCTCTTCGTGATTTTTTCACAGCGTTGTTTGTGAGCTCGCCGTTACGTCGTTCTCTCAGTGAGTGAGGTTCAAGGTTTTTGAATTCGAAGAAAATTGTGAATGTTACTTAGTAAATTTTTAGTAGCTTCATCCATTTAAAGGCTGAAAAAAATTGCTGCCTCATTTCATTCAAAGTTGTAACATACCATGTTAGGTATGAAAGAACAGTGTATTTTTGATAATCTGAATTCAAAATTTAACTAACCGCGAAAAACGTATAAAAGAATTACACATAATTCAACTGAAAAAGCCGTAAAAATTACAGCAAGATATCAGGATTAGGGCAGAATTACATATAAAAGTTAAAAAAATGTAACTCACGATCCGCTACGTATGACCGCGACACACACACACTCCCACCATTCTTCTACATGATTCTACTATTAGTTACTTTACTGGTACCCAGAAGTGAAGGAACAGATCCTAAACTGTGATTCCAATCACGGGTAAAAATCACTGTTACTTTTGAGTAGCAGTCACAGTTAGCAACGTGTTCACCATGTAGCAGTTAAGCTCGTCTCTAGTAAATATACAAATGTCCTGATTAATTTATTAAACCTTTTAGCTCTTTCAATCAATATTAAAAGAGCTAAAATTTGAAAAACAAACTAATTTACATTTAGTGAGATCACTGTGAACAATTATAGTCTACTAAAAGTTGTACATCTACTTCAATGATTGTTCATTAAAAGTAAAAAAAAAAAAACTGTTCAAGAGTAGTAATCACACCAGGGGTTATTTTGTGCCTGAGTGCAGCTCCAGCACTTTATCCCTGCCGGAGCTGAGCTCCCCCACTGATTTGCAACGAACCCTCGTCTCACATTTACATATGGGTTGCAAATTTCCAAAAGTTTGTGGTGTGCCATAAAAAAATATTTTAATCTGTCAAACTGGAGCATCTTCAAGCAAGTAAACAACACACTCCCCGTCCACTAGCCTAGTGCTTGGGGAACAATGATACAGAAGTCTTTTGCTGACGTCGCCAGCGTGGACACCAGGTTGGCCATTGCTTAGGAGTTAGGAGAGGTTAACGGCATAGGCGCCAACTTCGTGGGTTCAAGACACTTTTTGAACCCCTAATGATTTTGTTGTGGGTTTCTCGAACCCCTGACATTTTTGCTTGTATTTTGTGGGGAAAATACCCATATGCATACGTGCATAAATTTTGTTTTTCTTTATCAATTCTTCAAGTTTTTTATTACTCATTCCCTGTTTACTATATATAGAAAGTGTGTATAGAAATTTACCCCTCAGACTGTTTGTTTGTGCTCATCAAATTTGACGCGACAGACAATACCTGAAGTACCGTTGTTTAAGAGCATTTAAAACTGCCTCCTTTATAAAAGAAAATTCTTCGATTTGTCCGAGTTCCCACAACATACAAAAGTCTAGCTCTGCATTCGGAGACGAGAACCTATTCAAGGTCATAGTGATAAAAATGGAAATATGTTGTGCAGTCAGTTGACCCACCCTATCTTCGGACAGTCGGGGACCAAGAAGGTTAGAAGAGAGAGAAGATGGCATCAGCAGCCGCTGGTGAAGCCAAATCTGATCATCTGGTTTCTTCCGCCCTCCGGGTGGGGAGGGTTCAGTGATGTGACGTTACTTACTGAAGACGTGCTGGAGTACAGGTTGATAGCGCCAGTCTCTTACTCTCTGAAGGTCAACAAGGCTCCCACAGCTTTAGCAAGGCTGTGATTGGTTAATATGCAATATGCACTTCCGGTCGACGAAGCATAATTTTGATTAATTTTTTTAGAAAATACTAAACAGCATTTCTGTAACTTTTTGCTAAATTTTAATTCATCGTCGTCATCATTATCAACCATTATCAATCCACTGCTGGACGAAAGTCTCCCCCAAGTTTCCTCCACAACGGTCTGTCTTGTGCCAGTCTCCTCCATGTCACCCCCGCATACTTTCGAATTTCATCCACCCATCTCTCATGTGGTCTTCTTCTGGGTCTTTTCCTGTCCCTTGGAATCCAATCTAAAATTTCCGCTGTCCATCGATGGTCTGTCCTGGCAGTATGTCCAGCCCATCGCCATTTCAGGGATTTAACTCTGATCATGATGTCTTCCACTCTTGTCATTTTTCGAATCCACGAGTTCCTCTTCTTATCTCTCCTGGTTACACCAAGCATGCACCTCTCCATGCTGCTTTGAGTTGTCTGCAGCCTTTGTATGTCTCTTTTAGTTAAGGTCCACGTCTCTGCACCATACGTAAGCACTGGAAAGATGCATTGATCAAACACTTTTCTTTTAAGACATAATGGCATATTGCTCTTGAAAATTATGCTGTTTCTTCCAAAAGCTCTCCAGGCAAGTTTTGTATGCCGATTAATTTCTTCATCAATGTGACTCTAACTTGATATCTGCTGTCAAAGATAAAGGTACGTGTCTGTTATCTCCAGCTTTTCTCCATCAATCGATAAATCTTCATTTCTTGTAAAAGCATTGAACATCACTTTTGTCTTCTGAAAGTTCATTTTTAATTCCACTTCTTTACTCTTGTCAGCAAGTTCTTGGATCATACTCTGCAGCTCTGATGGGGTAGTTGCAAAAATGACTATGTCATCAGCAAAACAAAGGTGGGTTAGATAATCTCCATTAATCTTTATCCCCTTGTTTTCCCAGTTCAGTGATTGAAAGACATTTTCCAATGTGGCATTAAAGAGCTTCAGAGATATGGTGTCACCTTGTCTCACTGCCTTTCCAATTTTTATGTGTGTGTTGTATTTTCAAACAGCCGAATCTTTGCACTTGCATTTTGATAGATGTTATTAATAATAATAATGTAGGCATCTTCAATACCGCAGGATTTCAGAGCCATTGTAACTGCTGATGGTTTCACCGAATCAAAGGCTTTTTCATAATCGATAAAAGCCATGCACAATGGAAGTTCATATTCCCTCGCTCTTTCAATTAGTTCTCTCAGTACGTGGATTTGATCTATTGTGCTGTAGCCACTCCTGAATCCAGCTTGTTCTCTTGGTTGAGCCATGTCCAGTGTTACCTTCAAGCGGTGTGAAAGAACTTAAGTGAAGATTTTATAAACCACTGATAGGAGGCTGAATTGTCTGTAGTTCCTGAGATCCTTAATGTCACCTTTTTTATGTAGCAGTATCATTGTAGCTTTGTTCCAATCCTCAGGAATCTTCCCTTCATTAAGGCATCGAGTGAAAATTTGGGCGAGTACTGTTTCGATTTCTCCACTTGCTTTTTGTATGATGTTTACAGTAATTCCATCTTCTCCAGGAGCTTTTCCCCGCTTCATGTTCTTGATTGCATGTGCAACTTCTGCTGGGAGGACTCGAAGAACTCTGGTACTGGTACCTTTCATGATGCCTGGAGTACATGTATCATCCCTTTCATATAATTTGGAGTAGAAATCTTTCACTCTTGTCAAAATTTCGCCTCTATTTCTTGTTACAGAACCATCTTCTTTTCTCAGTGCCATAATCTGTTTTCTTCCCTTCCTGAGATGTCCCTTTGCTATCTTTAGGCTTTGGTTGTTTTCAATTGCTTTCCTCACTAGTTCACAGTTGAATTTATGGTCTCAATTTTTAATTATGTGCATGTATGTTTTGGTCTCATTTTTTTTTTTTCTGACTACATGCTGCAGAAGTGCCTCTAATCGTATGGTGTTCAATTTTTACAATTTTAAATTTTGGCTTTTAACGTACATCATTACGATTTTAACGTCCGTTGTGAATTTGAATTCAAAATTAACCAAGTCTGCATTGTGTTCAACATACATTCACATAGCCGTAAAATGAGGTCATTCTGCATTTGGACCACATCAGATAACAAAGAAGATTACACAAAATTCTGGGCGCCATTTTGTTGACTTGCGGTAATGAACAATGGAATGACTACAGAACGATTGCTAAGTAAGTAACATCTTTTACCTTGCAGAAGTGTTATTACATTGTACATATCATTGCATAAGTGTGCATCACCGAGCTCACAGCTACAAAATTTGGCGTGAGTAATATAATAAAAAGATATATTATATCAATTTTATTTGATTATGGAATAAGATATTTTTATGAGTTTACATCAGCCAAAGATTATTAAAAAACAAAGTTAATGCATTCGATGCATGCTTCTTAAATGGTGTCTGTTGCGTGTATTATTTTAGGATAAAAACATTCTGTAAATATTGTATCAGTTATATTCTGAATTTAATAAAACAAACATATTTCAAACCTACTGGGAAGTGAAACAGTGATTAAGAAAAAGGAAAACAAGAACATTTTTGCTGGTAATATATTAAATTTAATCACAAGCGTGAATATTGAATCAGGAATGGGCATTGTTTCAAAAGTTTATTACTGGATAGTGATTAAAATTAACACATTTTTACCCATTTTCTTATTCATTTTAAAATTTAATTTAATTTTAAAGAAAATTAGTGCATAAATGCCCTAGAGATTTCTTGTTTTTGTCAAGCATTGCCCTGAGATTTACAAAACTCTGCACCTGTGATACTGGGTTGATTAATTTTCCATAAATTTTCAAATGAGTTTACTACTGCTGTTCCCACCCCCTTTATCTAGTCTTCTGAGGGTGACCATTGCATCAGTCTTAATCTATCATTCTTGCTTATTAAAGATTGTAGCTGCAATATGAGTAAATTGTACATATTTTATGACTCTTTATGATCCTGTAGATCATCTACTGTTGTGTCCAACATGCTACCAATATCAAAAAACAAACAAAATAAAACTGCTTTAGATCAAGGGAAGCGTATCGTATTGCAGTTATACACTGAAGAGCAATTGAATTAGAGATACCTGTCTATTAACGTGTAGCACCATCTTTCGCCCCGATGACGGCGGCGATTCGTCTTGGCATGGACTCGACAAGACACCGGAAGCGTTGGGAAGCCATATGGACTCATGACCCCTGAACAAGCTCCCACAGTTCATGAAGATTTGATGGAGGGGGATGGTCAGAGCCTCGAACATCTCTCTCGATGTCATCCCAGATGTGCTCCATGGGGTTGAGGTCAGGTGACCTAGCTGGCCAAGGAAGCGAGGTCACGTCGATGGGGTGTTCATCCGACCATTCGGATACAATTCGAGAGCGATGGCACGGTGCATTGTCTTGTTGCAAGATGAGGTCCCCAGTGGGATGTTGAAGACGCACAAACGGGAGCAAATGTTCGTCCAGGATATCCCGGTAATGTTGACCTGTGAGGGACGATGTCACACGTACCAGGGGTCCCATTTCAGTCCATGTAAACAGTCCCCATACAAGAACGCCATCCCCACCAGCTTAAAGAGTACCCTGCTGGCAAGAAGGATCCATTGCTTCATGTGATTTGCGCCGTGCTTGTATCCTGCCATCCGCATGTATCAATGTGAATCTCGACTCATCAGTCCAGGCAGCATTTTCCCTCATGTCTAGGGTCCAGTGGCGATGTTCCCACGCCCATGCTAATCTTTGCACTCTGTGATGTGCAGTCAGCAGCGGTACCCTTGTGGGATGATGGCTTTGTACCCTATAGCGAGGAGATGGTTCTGGATGGTGTGGCTGCCGACACGTTTTTGTGCACCAGCGATAAATTGCCGAGTGATTTCTTGCACTGTGGCCCGTTTATCCGCTGTTACAATGCGAGCTAGCCGACAATGATCCCGCTCATCCGCATGCTGTTGTCCACTGCAGTTGGCCCTTGCAGGGATGGTTTTACCAGATTCGATGTACTCGCAGTGCACCAGTGACACAGTGGCTCATAAAAATCCCAGTGCCTGCACGACTTCCGAGATGGAGTGACCCATTCGTCGGGCTCCGACAATTTGCCCACGATCAAATGCACTTAGATCCTTCGTCTTACCCATACTGCGTCTGACTCTTACTGATTCCCATCGCATCACTCCTTATATTGTCGGATCGCTGCATACGTCATGTTGTTTCCGTTTACAGGGCCGCCCACAGTGTCACACTTGCATAACACCAACTGTCTCCAATTCAATTGCTCTTCAGTGTACACTATATGACCAAATGTGTGTGGACACTCCTTTTGATTAGTGGATTTGCCTATATATGTCACAGCCATGGCCCATACATGTATAAAAAGATGCACAATGCTTGGAGAGCATCATAGACAAGAATAAACAGTAGAATGGGCCATACAGCAATGCTCAGTAACTTTTAACATGGCATGGTCATAGGATGCCATCTGGGCATCATGTCCATTCGGAAAGCTTCTGCCCTGCCGTGCCCTGCCCTGCCCTGAAGAAATGTAAGTGATGTAATTATTAAGTAGAAATACCAGGGAGCAACAGCAGTGCAATCGTAACCTGGTAGGACACTTAAACTGACAGAGCTGAACCATCAAGTGATGAAGTAGATGGTGCGACAAAATCGCCTGTTAGGATGCAATGCTCGCCACCAAGTTATAACCCTGCCTCTGAAAGCAATGCCAGCAGCATAACAGTTCATCAATAGCTGAAGGGAATGGGTTTCCAAGACCAAGCAGTCACACACAGCAAGGTCAATGCCAAGCATCAGCTGTAGTGATGTAAAGCTTGGTGCCAGTGGCTCTAAAGTGATGAGCAGTCCAACAAAGGAGTCTGGAAGTAGAGGATGCCAGGTGAAATCTACCTGCCCAGCTGTGAAGTTTGGTGGAGGAAGCATTGTGCTGTAGGGCTGTTTTTTCATTATTTGGGCTGGGCTCCATAATTCCAGTGTCTAGGAATATTAACGCTGCAGACTATGATGACATTCTCGAGGATTCTGCATGCCCAACATTGTGGCAGCCCTTTCCTTTACCAACAGGACAATGCCCCTGTCCACAAAGTGAGATTTGTGCAGAAATGGTTTGATAAGATGGGTGTGGAAGAAATTGACTGGCCTTCACTGGGCCCCAATCATAGAACACCTTTGGGATCAGTTGGGATGCTGACTACAGGCCATGATGAACCTCCTAACATTGGTGATTAATCTGACTAAACTCTTATGGCATATATTGGAATATTCCAGAATGTATTGCTTACTTCTGAGGTCCGCTTCTCGAAGAAATCACATTTCATAGACGTTATTTGGTCCTCGTCACTGTCCCTGTCCTTCACTCTGTGCCTAGATGTCTTGGTCGAGGCACTGTAGGTCACAGAAAAAAGTTGAAGTTCCCAACAAACCAATCCTCCTCTAGCAGCATATGATTACAGTTACCCAGATAAGCTGGTAAATGAATGGATTTATGAGGTTAACAGCTATATGGCTAGGGAAAACAATGGTCATAAGAATAACAAATCGAGAGTTCAAAGGAAAGGTCATTAAAATATATAGGAACTTTCGCATACTTGGAAAGTATCACTAAAGAAATCAACAAACAATGTGCAAAATATGGCTTGCAATTAGGAAGCTCAGTGAACTCGGTGAAGAATCTGACAATTAATAACAAGACAAACAAGATTTTAGAGGCATTGGGAACTTATGAAATACCTGATAACAAGGAACAGTACACCAATTAAGTAGTAAATAGTAACACTGTACTAGTGGTCCGATTTATTGGCGTAGAACTACGCCAATAAATCGGACCACTAGTACAGTGTTACTATTTACTACTTATGAAATACCTATTGATCACATACCACCAATTTCCTACATAGGAAGTACAAAGAACAAATAAAAAAATAAGGCTTAAACAACATATTTCTAACTGGCAAAAAAAAAAAAAAAAAAAAAAAAAGGAGCCAACACAGCATTAGTTCAATTTTGTATGGATAACCAAACATACCCAAAATTTAAAGAGATTAAGATGTTGAAAAAGAATAATAAATCAGAGAGACATATGAGAATGGAAGAATCAATATTAATTCATAAAAATAAGAAAAGATATGTAATCATAATGACGCCAATACGTTATCCAATCATAGTGAGAAGAATTGGCAGGAAAACACGTAACACACAAAACATAAAAAGAATTCTTGAAATCGTCATCACGCGCATAAGTTACGTTGAAAAATTATGAGCGGGATGTTTCGGTAGCGACTTCTACCTTCATCAGCCATGGAATGAGACACGTGGTAAAAGCGTCAGTTGTTGCCAGGCAAAAACTGACGCTTTTACCACATGGCTTTTTTTTTTTTTTTTTTTTTTTTCAACGTAGCTTACGCGTGTGATGACGATTTCAAGAATTCTTTTAATGTTATCCAATCACTGGAAAGATTTAATTAGGCAGGAAACTGAACAACACGTAAAAAATCGACATAAAAGAAGAGGTAATAATAGAGGGAAAAGAAAATATGAAGAGAAGTATATACAATCATGAACAATTAGATAATGGTTGAACACATGGCACCAGCAAGGTTTTGACGTAACTCTGACAGTGTCTCTGACGAAAGGCAGTCTCGGAGTGTCGTACTCCAATGGTGGTAAGTTACCCACAAACATCTGTGGGGATATCGCCAAGCTCCCAAAGATGCCCAAAGTGTTGGGTGAAAATTTTCGAGCATTTTAAATGAAGGTTTTTAGTCGATGTTCTTTGTCCAAATTTTAAGCTTTTCAGTTTTACCTGGTCTTTTGTGCATTTTGTGTTGAGTGTTTTGTTTGTCTACCAAAACTTGATGCTGCTAGAAAAGGATTGGTTCGTTGAGAACTTCAAAGTTTTTCCATGATCTACAGTGCCACGACCAAGACATCTAGGCTTAGAATGAAGGACAGGGACAGTGACTGGGACCAAATGACATGTATGAAATGTGATTTCTTCCAGAAGCGGACCTCAAAGGTAAGCAATACATTCTGGAATATTCCAATATATGTTGAAATAATGTATGTGAAAACCAAATAATTGTGATGTCTGGCCTATGCATTAGGCCTAGATATGAGCTTCAAGTTTGAATTAGTCTTGTGGCATGATGGAAGACAATTCCCACTGCTATGCACCAAAATCTAGTGGAAAGCCTTCCCAGCCAAGTAGTGGCTGAAAAAAATCACCTGTGCCCTGATACTTTTGATCAGATAATGTATGTAGATGTTTATATGTTACATGCTTCTTTTGTAGTTCTGTATAATGAGTAGGGCTAGGATTAATATATAATTAAATATGAAAAAACCATGAGGAATAACCACTCACT
Organism: Macrothele yani; assembly: GCA_039090855.1. Taxonomy (NCBI): domain Eukaryota; kingdom Metazoa; phylum Arthropoda; class Arachnida; order Araneae; family Macrothelidae; genus Macrothele; species Macrothele yani. The sequence goes on along the minus strand of CM077009.1, from coordinate 200,826,428 downwards.
CACCATAAAGATCATGGTAACCTCCAATGACCACACACTTCCAACACGTCATTCATCGTGATGCAACTGGGCTTCCACAGGTTTACAGACTTCTTGCTTACGCTTCTTATTTTCGGGTGTGAAACATCGTTTTTGTTTTTTTCCTTTGCCTGTTACTATAATGCTTGTCAATTCGATAAAAATCACACATACAACTCATTCATACAATTCAAGTAAAAACTATGTACATAAACCTTACATTCACAGGTGATTAAACCTTGGTCAACTCTAATTATCAAACTTCTCCTTCTGTTTCACAACCTCTGCTACTCCCACTGCAAGTGTCACACCCATTCAGCCCCGCACATCCAATCCTCTAGTACTTTCGACAGACCCCTGTCATCTTCAGGAGGCAGGTGTGTCTCACCCGCCCACCACAGCTCAAGTGAGCAGAGCCATCGAGGCCTGGGCTCCAGTCGCTATCTCTGAATCGTTGTGTCTCTGGCGCCATCTATTGTCCCTGCTGCTGACACAACGATTCAGAGATAGCGACTGGAGCCCAGGCCTCGATGGCTCTGCTCACTTGAGCTGTGGTGGGCAGGTGAGACACACCTGCCTCCTGAAGATGACAGGGACCTGTCGAAAGTACTAGAGGATTGGATGTGCGGGGCTGAATGGGTGTGACACTTGCAGTGGGAGTAGCAGAGGTTGTGAAACAGAAGGAGGAGTTCCATAATTAGAGTTGACCAAGGTTTAATCGCCTGTGAATGTAAGGTTTATGTACATAGTTTTTACTTGAATTGTATGAATGAGTTGTATGTGTGATTTTTATCGAATTGACAAGCATTATAGTAACAGGCAAAGGAAAAAAACAAAAACGATGTTTCACACCCGAAAATAAGAAGCGTAAGCAAGAAGTCTGTAAACCTGTGGAAGCCCAGTTGCATCACGATGAATGACGTGTTGGAAGTGTGTGGTCATTGGAGGTTACCATGATCTTTATGGTGAGTGAGTGGTTATTCCTCATGGTTTTTTCATATATGAATTGCACGTAAACTATGCGCACTTTGCAAGAGGTTAATACCTTAAAAGTGCAAATATAATATAATTAAATATTTTTACATAATTGATGCTTTTTGCCAATATTATACATATTTACTGTTTTACTACATATATTACACACTTTCACATCATTTAAAAATATTTTTACATAAATTGCCAGTTTTTATGCAAAAATTACCCAATAATTAATGACTTCATGGCTTCCTCTTATTACTTTTAGTATTATTAATATTTAACGGGAATTATCAAGGATAAATTTATGACCTGTGGAAGTAGTAAGATGCAAGGACTCTTGAAGATGATCTAGTGTATAGATCAAAAATTTAAGAGGTATTGTACCTTAATAAATTTATCCTCGATAATTCCTGTTAAATATTTATAATACTGAAATTGCCCAATATTTTGTACTGTAGTAAACTGCAAGCCAACAGATGGCAAGTTTCGTGTTTTCAAGTCTTCTAACACATCAAAGCCAACAGATGGCAGCACTATACCGGCACCAATCTGCTTCCTCATCTCAGATAAGAGAGTGGACTGAGTCGCCTGTCTTTTATTGCATAGTTTGGTGTCCAGTTTTTCTTAAATCATTTTATTCACGTCATTGTTAGAAGTATATTTTTCCTGTTCATGTTGGTAAGTCATGTCCAAAATTAAATCAACTATATCATTCAAATTAAAGGCCTTTATTAAAAAAGTTTCCTTATGAAGGACTGAGAACTGACAGAAATAGTTTGTTTTGTGGTGTGTGCACCTCTGTTATTTTTTGTAACCAGCGTTTTCAAGTTTCGTAAAACATTAAAACTGCGAAACATAAAAAAAAAAAGAAGTAAAAAATGCTTTGTTGAAACAAAGGCTTCTTACAGAAATTCCAGGGAACAGTAAACAAGTCAGTTCAAATTGTAGTGTGTGTGTGGACTTATGCCGTGCACTAGTGAGATCCCATTGTCGAAAGTAAGCAATCCAGTGTTTAGAAGTTTCTTAAAAAAATACTGTAGTCAAATTAATTCCATACGAACTTGCTTTAAGGAAAGTTACTTGCAGATGATGTACGACAAAACTGTACTAAAAATCAAGGAGAAAATTAGAGTTTCCTTTTGGATCTCAGGTGATGAAACGACAGATGCACATGTTAGGTATATCATCATCATCATTGTCAACCATTATCAATCCACTGCTGGACGAAGGTCTCCCCAAGTTTCCTCCACAACGGTCTGTCTTGTGCCAGTCTCCTCCATGTCACTCCCGCATACTTTCGAATTTCATCCACCCATCTCCCATGTGGTCTTCTTCTGGGTCTTTTCCTGTCCCTTGGAATCCAATCTAAAATTTAGGCTGTCCATCGATGGTCTGTCCTTCTGGCAGTATGTCCAGCCCATTGCCATTTCAGGGATTTAACTCTGATCATGATGTCTTCCACTCTTGTCATTTTTCGGATCCACGAGTTCCTCTTCTTATCTCTCCTGGTTACACCAAGCATGCACCTCTCCATGCTACTTTGAGTTGTCTGCAGCCTTTGTATGTCTCTTTTAGTTAAGGCCCACGTCTCTGCACCATACGTAAGCACTGTAAGGATGCATTGATCAAACACTTTTCTTTTAAGACATAATGACATATTGCTCTTGAAAATTATGCTGTTTCTTCCAAAAGCTCTCCAGGCAAGTTTTGTACGCCGATTAATTTCTTCATCAATGTGACACATGGGAGGTATATAGGGTACATTATTTATTGTTGGACATCTGAATGAATTAGCTTCATCAATCCCATACTTGACTACTTGCAAAGAACTAGCAAAATACAACCACCACATTATCACTATATTGATCAACAATACGTTGATGATTTTATGGGCAGAGAGCAAAGTACAATTAGTAACTGGTGCTGTATGCACCCTACATGATGAAGGCAGTTACAGCACTTTGTGTGCTGTTCCCCAAGGTAATTAATTTGACTTGTCTTTCACACAGGCTCCACAGAATTGCTGAACAATCTGCTGCTATTTTTCACATCCTGATTGGTTGACTGCAACAGGTAAAAAGATTTTTTCTTAAAGCTTCCAGGAGAATAGAAAAGTTGAAAGAAATGTTCCCAGACTAACCACTCCCACCTCAGCTTGTGATTACATGTTAGGGCACTTGGTTGGAAGCTGCAGGATATTATGGATACAACTTCAGCAAAAATTAAGGAAGTAATCTCTCAGTTTGACTTGGATGATTCTGCTTCCATTGGAAAAGGACAAGTTCTGCTGGATAGTGATACTTTATTCGAGAAATTGACTTTGCTAAAAACACATTTGACTGTATTGGAACAGGCCATCACAGAACTTGAAACTTGAAACTTTCTTTCAACATTTCTTTCAAGTGCTCCTTGGATAAATAGAGTAATTTGAATAAATCTGAAGAGATGACTGAAATATTAAGAAAGGTACCAGCACATGACCACATTGGAGAAAATATAAGATGGATAATGTTGTAAAAACCAGGCCCAGAAACCATTACAACTATAAAAACACATTCTCCAGGGAACTTTAACTGGCAGTTGTGCTGTAAATAAATAAATTCTCAGAACTGTGATGTCAAGAGGTTGTTCACAATTTAAAGGTATTTTGAGAGAAAACGGAGCTTTGTTTTCGGCAATCTGAAGTTCTGTGTTGTTGCTGGTTGTAATAGCAGCAAGTTAGTTGAAAACCTTGGTTTTAAGTAAAGTAATTTAAATTTTGTAAAGGAAAGGAATTTTTTAATATCTTATGACAGTAAAAGTAAAGAAATTATAGAAAGTTATTGAAAAATATAAAGAAATATACCACATATTTTAGTTTCAATTTACTTCCGATATTGGAGGTTATATTTTTTTAACGTGCATTAATGCATTTGCATTTTTGAACTTCACTTTTAGTTGGTAAAGTTCGATGAACACTTACCGCACGTGGGACTTGGCTTTCAATTCATATTTCCGTTATGTGGATGCGGCACGGGGGTTTTTCATTTGGCCACGGGTCCACTTCTTTTTTTTTCCATTGGAATTTATTTTGCCTCATCACCAAATGAGTTTTTTTCCTTTGCTGCATCCTCATTTACTTCAATACTTATTCATAACCCTAGTACTTTTGGTAATACTCCATTACTGTCTTCGAGGGGACGCTTTGCTCCGACTAGCACGGACCGTGTCAGCTGGGCATTTCGGTGGTTCTCGCGGGCTGCTTCTGTCATCGGCTATCGCTTCTTTTTGGGCGTTGTAAAAATGAGATCACTGACCAACAAGAGATGGCGCCACAACGCCCAAGAAGAAGCGATAGCCGATGACAGAAGCAGCCCGCGAGAACCACCGAAATGCCCAGCTGACACGGTCCGTGCTAGTCGGAGCAAAACGTCCCTCGAAGATGGTAAAGGAGTATTACCGAAAGTACTAGGGTTATGAATAAGTATTGAAGTAAATGAGGATGCAGCAAAGGAAAAAAAAACTCATTTGGTGATGAGGCAAAATAAATTCCAACGGGGAAAAAAAAAAGAAGTGGACCCGTGGCCAAATGAAAAACCCCGTGCCGCATCCACATAACGGAAATATGAATTGAAAGCCAAAACGGAAATATGAATTGAAAGCCAAGCCCCACGTGCGGTAAGTGTTCATCAAACTTTACCAACTAAAAGTGAAGTTCAAAAATGCAAAAACATATTTTAGTGATTTTTTTTCCTACATATTTTCTCATATTTTATAAATATTTTATCTACATATCTTGAAATTTTTATGATATATAAATCCTAGCCCTAATAATGAGCATGTTTTTTCTCAGTACAATCTATGAAACAGAAGCCAATTTTTTTTTTTTTTTATGATATGTGTTTTCATTTAAGAGTACACAAATGATATCGAACTTGTTCTACTTATCATAGTGACACCAGATTTTTTTTGTCTGAGTGGGCGAAAGGTGGGCCGCTTTTTTGAATTACATAAAGTAGCCATGAAAAAGTACTTGTACTAACCTCATATAACAAAAACCAAGGCAAATAATAATCATTGCATTTTATTTCATTAGGTAGACTAAGACTAGGTACTTCAAATCTAATTAAAGAGTACAAATGAAGGAAGCATTCAATTGGATGTTAAAAACAATTTGCAACTTTCAACTCTGATAAGACTCCTCTCATTGGTCACCACCGGGTATCGAACCCAGGGTCTTCCAGTTACGCGTTGGACATGCTACCACTGTACCATAGCGGCCTCAAATTTCTTGATGTTCCTAATCCATGTCGATTCTATGTATTAATTATTCATTTGCCTCCTAGTTATTTGTTCAGTTGCTGCTTACCATCTTTGGTGAATCCCCAACATTGTGCACGACTCCAAGAAGCAACCTGCCAAGTGGCTTGGCAGTTAGTCATACGTGAGTCTGGAGGAATTCGAGGGTGCAGTGGTAGCATGTCCGGTGTATAACTGGAAGACCCTGGTTTCGTTTCCCAGTGGCGGCCAATGAGAATTTTTCCGTGACTCAATTATAAGTGTGGGAAGAGCGATAACTTCTGTTTGATATTAGTGTTACCTTATTAATGCAGGAGAATTCTCCTATTCTGATGCTCAGAATCAAATTTATGTATTACCGCATCCAAATCAAGTTTCTTCTCAACAGCTAGTAAAGCAGTCACTAAGCCTTGCATCAGTCATGGTGTTCCTGAGGTAAGTTTTGAGATGGCGAAGACAGGAAAAGCTGCTCTCACAACCACCACTGGATGATGATATTGTTGTTGCAATAACCACTAATTTGTATTGTTCATGGAATGCCTGGTGACACTCCCCAAGTAGATTCAGTTGATGTGACAGTGTCTTTATTTCATACTGATTCTCATATTCATACCATCTTATCATCTTTGGCAAAAGTTTCACTTCAACTTCAACACTTTCTGCACCCAGTGTTGAGCTAAAATCTTGAAACATTAACTCTATAATAGACTAGGGTACAAAGTTCTTTTTTTTTTTTTTTTTTGCATCAAAGTTTTCCAGGTGGGCCATGACTCACACAGCCCCACCACTGGTAGTGCCCCTGCTACTCATACTGCCTTATTTCAGATATTGATTATCCTATGTTATGGTAGGTCATTGAATGCTGCTTTTCTTTATGACAGGAATGAGCCGAGTCCATATCTCACTGATGTTATGTTTATTTGAGATGGCCTGATGTGAACCATAGCAAGCATTTCAGAAAATAGAGGAATCCATGTTGAAATTATAGAAATCATGTAGATGCACTTGCACTGTTATGGTAAGTTTGCTGATGCATCATCATGCCTAACAAAGTCTGATATGGAATAGATCCTGATCACCACTATCATCTACAGTGGTGTACAAATTAATGGGAACAAGATTAGATTTCAGCATTTCTTGCATACCTTCCATACATGAATGGATTACATGCCTTCTAGTATTTTATGTGGCCACCTTTGGCTGCAATAACTTATTTAACACGTTTTGGCATTGAATGTATTACAATATTCTGACAAAAAATGTTCAGTTCCGAGTTGTGATACCACACGTGAATAATGTTCGAAATGAGGTCTTTCACTGTCGTTTTGAGCCTAGATTTCACAATGGCCCACATATTCTCAATGGGACTGAGATCAGGTGAATTTCCAGGCCACACTAGAAATGTCAATCTTCTTTTCTTTCATCACTGCCTGCACTTTTTTGGAAGTGTGGCATGGAGCAAGGTCATACTGAAAAATGTCATGCGCACCATTAAAGCACTTCTCCATCTCTGGAACAACCATCCGTTACATTATTTCACAATATTTATCAGAATTCATAATTCCCTCAATAGGACAAAGGCTTCCAGGTCCTTCAAAGGTGAAACACCCCCAAAACATTTTTTTAACTGGGTGTTTCACCTCCTGTTGCAAATGTGCTTCCCTAATAAGTTTACCTTTACTCCGTCGTACAACAGATTTTCTCTGACCTTGGACAAAAAAAAAAGAAAAAAGAGACCTCATCACTAAACATCGCGCTTTTCCAATCATCAGAAGTCCAGTGATTATATTTTTTAGCCCATCGCAAGCATTTCTTCTTCATTGAAGCTCTCAAGAGCTGCTTTTTTACAGGTCTCCTCGCAGGTCGTCCAGCTTCTAATAATCTGCGGCTCACAGTGGATGAGTCTATCTTTGCACCTCTGGCTGCTAGCAACGTTCTCTGCAAGTCCTGGCCTGTCATTGATGGACATATTACACTTTTCCTTATTATCAGTTCATGGTGATGTCTTACAGTTTGGTCCACATATTCTTTTTCGTTTTGGTGACATCGATCCACTATCTTCGTATTCTTTCAATAGTCCTGAAACACTGGATTTACTGATGTCTGTGGCTGCAGAAATCTCGCGAATAGCCATTGAAGTATTTTCCTTAAGCGCTAAAACTTTAGTGCTTTTCCTTGCAAAATATCCATTACTGCACTTTACACCGCCAACTCACTCGTGTGTGCTGTTATCAAACGCCAGCTCAGAACTGAACGTAATCTGCCACTAGGTAGATGAACCTAGCAAAAACCGGTTCTGGATGGTTACGGTCACGTTCTTGTGCAGTTTCCGTACACCCACTTCTGTCAATAACGAGCAAAGTCCAGATAAACTCAAGGAAACGAACTTTTTTCACTTTGTCCCGATTAATTTGCACGCCACTGTAGCAGAGCAAAGTTTGCCAATTTGCTGTAGAATGACATGTCATGAGACAGTAAAATTGAAACACTAGTTAATAATATTTGTATGCTCTAAACCAAAAAGGAAACATACCATCATGAGAAAAAAGATTTCTGTTAAAAAAAAAAAAAAAAGAAAGTGATGTGTAGATTATGTGTAAATACTGCCTCCTTCACACCACTTACATTGTCAGTCAACAAAACAAATACTTTACTGCTCCTAATATTTTCTAGGACTTCTTTTTAGCGGATGCTGAGACAAGGGACAAGCATTCCTGTTTCTTTAACATGACTTCTTTTTAGCAGATGCTGAGACAAGGGACAAGCATTCCTGTTTCTTTAACATGACTTCTTTTTAGCAGATGCTGAGACAAGGGACAAGCATTCCTGTTTCTTTAACATGACTTCTTTTTAGCAGATGCTGAGACAAGGGACAAGCATTCCTGTTTCTTTAACATGACTTCTTTTTAGCAGATGCTGAGACAAGGGACAAGCATTCCTGTTTCTTTAACATGACTTCTTTTTAGCAGATGCTGAGACAAGGGACAAGCATTCCTGTTTCTTTAACATGACTTCTTTTTAGCAGATGCTGAGACAAGGGACAAGCATTCCTGTTTCTTTAACATGACTTCTTTTTAGCAGATGCTGAGACAAGGGACAAGCATTCCTGTTTCTTTAACATGACTTCTTTTTAGCAGATGCTGAGACAAGGGACAAGCATTCCTGTTTCTTTAACATGACTTCTTTTTAGCAGATGCTGAGACAAGGGACAAGCATTCCTGTTTCTTTAACATGACTTCTTTTTAGCAGATGCTGAGACAAGGGACAAGCATTCCTGTTTCTTTAACATGACTTCTTTTTAGCAGATGCTGAGACAAGGGACAAGCATTCCTGTTTCTTTAACATGACTTCTTTTTAGCAGATGCTGAGACAAGGGACAAGCATTCCTGTTTCTTTAACATGACTTCTTTTTAGCAGATGCTGAGACAAGGGACAAGCATTCCTGTTTCTTTAACATGACTTCTTTTTAGCAGATGCTGAGACAAGGGACAAGCATTCCTGTTTCTTTAACATGACTTCTTTTTAGCAGATGCTGAGACAACTGACAAGCATTCCTGTTTCTTTAACATGACTTCTTTTTAGCAGATGCTGAGACAAGGGACAAGCATTCCTGTTTCTTTAACATAACTTCTTTTTAGCAGATGCTGAGACAAGGGACAAGCATTCCTGTTTCTTTAACATGACTTCTTTTTAGCAGATGCTGAGACAAGGGACAAACATTCCTCTTTCTTTAACATCGGTTCAAATGGTTATGTCCAACTACCTGAACGTCACTACGTGGCTTATAGTAATGAATTTTGATGAGAAATTGTAAGATCTTCTCATTCTTCTGTTTTTCACGTTTTTTTTTAAACAAGGTTGTTAAAAATTCCGATGTCCGGACCTCACAGTACCATATTTAGTCAGTGGGCGTCCAACTGAAAGTGAGTAACATGAACAGTAAAATACGAACCAAAATACAAATAATTTTTAAAAGTGAGGATAAAATAATAGCCTGTTACCTTTCGTTGGTCAGTAGTTCGTTCTCGGCTATTTGCATTTGGCAGAATTTTGTCATTACCATTGACCTTTGACTGACGCACGTTCATCAGGAAAAAACCAAGTGAGAGAGAATTTCATGAAACCGAAGTATCATTTGGGTAGTGTGTAGCCAAAAGGTTTGGGGTGGCACACACTTCGCTATAAAACACAACTGACAGCGGTATTATTGTGTTTGTAGCGAAGTGTCTGCCCACCCCTGTTTCTTTCTTTTTCTTATTCACCAATTTTCATATCTGTACGAAAAAGCAGATATTACAACTGTCCTGTATAATTTTAAGTTCACTTTTGCTTGGGCTTTCTTCTCATAGATTACAACCCTGACATTTCTTTCTGTTTATTCCACCCTATTGTCATGTGTTCTTGCACTTTGCTCTTGTATTTAAATTGTGCAACTTCTATTAATCTTTTACCTTCGTATCATTTTATGGGAATTCACATATTTTAGTATTAATGTACTCTACAATGTGTGCCAATTCTCTTCTACTGTGATGCATTTGCCAAAACCTGGTTCAGGTATGTGTTACCTTGATAGTAATTCTTTCTCCTCTTTTGTGACATCACCACTAAACAGAAAAAATGTGTTCTTCCTTTTTGTTTCATTTTCTCTTACAGATTGTATTACACGTTAAAACTCAAGAAGTTTGCACTGAGGATACCTGCTAATGTGTTGATCAAGCAGTTTCAAGGCAAAGTGTTGTTGTTTTTTCAAAGTTTTGGAGGTTTCTAATAAAATTAGATTGCTAGATTATAAAGTTGATTGCCATTCTTTGCATCAGACTTACTGTTCAAGATTAACTGAAATAAATGCTATTCTTTGCAACAGACTTATTGTTCAAGATTGACTCAAATAAATGCCATTCTTTACATCAAACTTATTGTTCAAGATACTCAAATAAACTTACCATGGCTCAGCTGTGAGAACTGATTTCATTTTGGTTGCATGAAAATAAATGTAGTTCTGTTTGGTATAGACATAAATCTAGCTGTTCTTTCCATGTAACACAACTACAGAAATTTGAAAATTTAATATTCCTGGAATGGGAATCGAACCCACATATCTCAATTTGCGCTCGAGTGTGCTAACCATTACACCACCCAAGACAATGAAATCCAAACAACTGGGGCATTACTCTGAAATGTCAGATTTTGATTTCACTGCACCAATTGAAACAAAGGTGTCTCATCGTTATGTTTATATTAATTATTCCACATGTTTTCAATTTGGTAGTTCTGTTTGGTTCTTGCTGTTGGTTTTTGAAGAAAACGTGTAAAAATTCTGTTGACTATGTGTGTAAATGTATTACACATTAATAAACACACATTGACCTTGGAAATGGTTCTGACAAAAGAAAGTTTTATATAGCCTGATAAAAGGACCTGAAGGCTCATTTTGTACATGTATGTGGTGCATTTGCATTACTGTGTAGTTTTTGAAATAAATTCAGACTTAAGAACACTTACAGACTTTACTCAGAAAAAACACATCAATTTTCCATTATTCTTCATATCTTCTGAGTTCTTTCGTATTTACAGACGTTTCTGGCCTCAAGATTTTATCAAGGCCTGTTCTCAATGATTAGAAACTGCATCAAAAATTTTGTTCTCACAGAAAGAATTCAAATCCTATTGCCAGGCTTCTCCTACAGGATATTTTTGTGCCAATTATTAAATCAAAATCCTCTGATCACTATGTATCCCATGAGTCTATTATTTTTTAATTAAGCTATTGGAAATTCTATATAAATTTTGCAGGTTTAATGGTACTTTTTGTTTTTAATCTAGATGTAGAAATTCAGATTTTCATGTGCAACTTATACTAACATGCTATAGACTATGCAATTCGTTTATAGTGTAGCAATGAAATCAGAAACATTTTTTTTTCATTAGTTCATTATTATATCATATCATTTACACAAAAACTTGAAATTGTATTTAACAGTGGAAAAAGTAGGAAAATATTGACAACACTTTGAGTTATTTTCTCACAAAATATAGCTGATTTTATAGTAATAGAGCTATTGAAGACAGAACATTGTTATTTTGTGTTTCTGTACCAGTAAGGGGTTGAGGCATTTTCTTTTCTTTAAAATAGCAATAATTAAAAGCCTTTAAAAATTAAACACTTTATGGCTATAATCAGGAAAAGGAAATGCTACCAGGTAATATGCAAGCAAAACAAAAGAAAAAGATGATTACCCACTTTTTTGTTCATGTTTAACAGAATTTATAAATACATCCTTTGGAACAAGTATCTACATTGCATTGTATTACAAATGAATAAAGTGCAGGTTCAGAAGGCACATCATTTAGTTGAAAAAAATTGAGCATACCTTCAAACAAAAATAAACACCTGAAAAGGGAACTTCATTCTGTCTACTTCAGCCTTTCATTCTGCCAGTCCAGCAACTGAAGAATTGTGAAGTAAAGAAAAACATTCATTTTCTTAAAGGTAAAATAAATGATGTAGACATTATTCAGCAAAGCTTGTTCACCAGTTGCTGAAAAAAGGAAAAAAATCATTGGAAACCACTGTTCAACTTTCAAAGTTTCTGTATGTTTTCTATTAGAATAGATAAACTACACTCTAGTAGAACATTCAAAATTTGAAAATTGCTATTAAACTATTGCAAAACTTCTGAAAAAAATGTCCAAAATGTGTGGGTAATTATTGCTATATGGTTTCATGAATGCAGCTGTATTTATCTGAAATTATATTTATTTTCAACAGTTCTTCAAAAAGAAAGAAAAGAAAAAAAGATAGCACATATGACATTTTAAAAATATGGCAGATTTGACTGTTGCAAGCAGTGCTAAAATGTTAAACAAAAAAAAAAAAAATAGTTATAATGGATTCCATTTGTTCCTTAGCTTTATAGATTTATCAGTAAGAAGCATATTGTTTTCCATGTGTGCTGCTAGCAGATAAAATTTATTTTATTTATAGAAAAGCATCAAAAGGGAATTAATTCAATTTGTACTTTGAAGCAGTGAAAGAGGCTTCTCACAAAGTTTAAATCTGTATCTTTAGGGTAACAACATTTGGTTGTTGCTTTTTGGGATCTGACACATTAGGGGTATGGTTTTGAATTGGTCTGTATGTATTTAGAGATCTCACAAATTATATAAACATCATTCGTTTCTTAGCGAATTCAGAAATGTGGTTCTTGTTTTTCTTTCATTATTGGCAGGTATAGACAAAGGGAAAGGCCATTGTGTCCCAATAATGAAAGAAAAACCATAAAAATGACCCCTAAATACAGCTTTTCTGTTAGTTGCATCATATTTTCAGCAAAACTTCAGTCTTTCACACATAATAGCATAAACATATTGCAGATTGCATAAACATATTGATATATATGTTTATAAATTTATATAATAACTCAACAGATTACAAGGAACAAAGTTTTAATTCTCATATTTACATATGCACAGAACTCCTAAATTTGGTTTTATTTTTACACAAAATTCACTTGGCTTGTATTTCCCCCATGCAAAATGTTGCAAATTTCAGCCATCCTTTTATGTTGCATCTTTGACATCTTTTGCAGTGCACTGTTTTTCATGCACTGCATCTGTATAAAGAGAAAAAAAAATAGAATAAGTATTTGTTATTCAAAATAAGAAATAAAAAATGGATTACATCACAACTTCAGAGACAAATTTCTTCAATACCAATTAACACATAAGTATATTCTTGCTAACTGCAACGAAAATCATGTTGGAAAAAAAATTCTTGTTCCAATTTGGCACCACTAATTGCAAACTAACTTTTATGATACCACTAACTCATCTTTTATTTATACCACTAATTGCAATATGTTATGTATATATTCCTCTGTTTGACCAATAATTTGTAAAAAAACAGAAAATTACAGAAAGCATGTAAAACTACATTAAAATAGCACCAGAAAAGCATGACAATTTTTAAGTATTATCAAATGAGCACCTCACCCTGAGAAATATTGCAGTAAAATGAAAAGAAGCATAAAACTGGAGAAATAATGTAATGCATTGAATGAAACCTTTACTCCAAGTTCCCCAGCTGTTTTGCAGTGATACATTAGTTTTCCAGTTTAATGCGAACTCATAAAATTACCACTTAACAAAAATTTTGGGAGAAAATAGTAGTGAGTGAAAAAAGCTGTGGAGTGTGATATGAGCTACTGATATCAGCCATAATCTTTGTGATATAGGTTAGAATATTTTTTGAAGTAGTTCTTTTATGATGGTAGCAGCTTGATGTATGCAGGTTGCATAGGAAAGTCCCTTTAGCCTGAAATCACTTGCAAATGGAGAGGTACAGTTATGTAAGTGAGATAACGGTTTAGTAAATGCCCGATCGAATGCAACGGATAGCAGCGCCCCTAGTGGCGAAATGAGGAAGTTAGCCATTGCAAATCAAAAACCAAAAGAGAGCAAAATTTCCAACTACAAAGCTGTAGAGCATGAATTAATTAGTACAAAACGACATTTGTTTCACACGGATAAGATAAATTGTCACCTGAATACCCTAAAATGTCAGAAATCGATGCGCGATTATTTGAATCTGCATATTCACATTTCGCAAATGTAGCCGTATGCAAATACAGATTGTGACCTTGTACCATACCTACGAAATAAAAACCAGTAGCAGGATGTACCCTGATCAGAAGTTTAGGTCTACGTACGCTGTGTGAGAATGGCGAGCTTGGATTTCTGGGGTTATGTAAAAAAACAGGTGTATGCAACAGCGCCTACAAGTCTGCTGGATCTACGTCGTCGTGTTACAGATGCTTGCAATAGAGAGTGACACCTTCCACGTTGAGGAATGTGCATGCAGAGTTACTTTCACGAAAACAAATGTGTATCGTGGGTAATGGTGAACTCTTCGAACATACTCGACATTAACCTTTTATCTCTGTGCGCCAGTTTGCCGTTTTTGTTTTGTCTAACGTCATCAAACTATTGACATAAGTACGCATTTATGCAATAAATTGTGTGTATTTGCTCATACCCATGCTTGTTCCCATCAAAAGGTCGCACGTCGATTTCGGACATTTTAGGGTATTCAGGCGACAATTTATCTTATCCGTGTGAAACAAATGTCGTTTTGTACTAATTAATTGATGCTCTACAACTTTGTAATTGGAAATTTTGCTCTATCTCTTTTCGTTTTCGATTTGCAATAGCTATCGGTTGCATTCGATCGGGCGTAGTCGCTTTACTATAACGTTATATCCCTTGCATAACTGTACCTCTCTCCGTTCGCAAGTTATTTCAGGCTAAAGGGACTTTCCTATGCACCGTGTAAATATTTTTAATGAGTTATAAAAATTATCAGAAAATTACAAAAATATAAAACAGCTGTACAGATTATAGAGCTAAAATATGTTTTAGAAGTCCAATTTGATTTAATGAAATGAAAAGTCTTAAATGATATATGAAAAGATTCAACTCATGTTACCTTCTAACTAGAGAAAGAACACGGCAGATCTCTGTTTAAAAGGTATTTACAAGGCATATCTTAAAATTAGCAATGCAAAATTAAGAAGCTCATGATGAACTAACATTCAGTTTTGGTATACAGTCAAAACTAATCAAACAAATACACTGCTGGACAATTGCTAAGGACGGATCATAAACGGCTATATAGCGCATAAAAAAGTAAGTGTGGTTGGATGCCAAGTGAAATAAAATACTATCAGAATGCCAGGACATTACAAGAAAGACAATTTATTGTGCTCTGAAATCCAGAAGGCTTTGGAACGTGTTCAAGGGACAAACAGGCCATTTTGTGCAGAATACGTAAACGTGAAAAAAATGCAATTACCGTCCGCAGGCGTTCCGGCGTAAGATGTCAATACGGGATATGGCCACCATGGAGGGCGATGTAAGATTCCACACGTCGTGTCATGCTTTGCACAACATTATCAGGCAGCTGTTAGGGTAATTTATCCCATTCCTCTGTCAGTGCACGGATGAGGGTGTCCTTGTTTATTGGAGGGCATTGGTGACCAGCAAGACTCCTCCCTAAAGCACCCCACACATTTTCAATGGGATTCAGATCTGAAGAAGGTGCTGGTCATACGAAACGTTCAATATCCTCGCTCTCAAAACACTCCTAGACAGCGACTGTTCGATGACATGTTGCGTTATCGTCCATGAAAATGAATCTATCACCGACAGCACCACGGAACATGCGAACATGAGGTAGCAGAACACCATTAATGTATCGTTGGCCAGTCATAGTCCCAGTTGGAAGCACATAGAGGGACGTACGGCCATTGATCATGATGTCAGCCCATACCATGACACTACATGTCGGATATCGGTCCCTTTCCTGTATGTTTGCTGTACAATATGCAGTACCACTATCACGCCAGATCAGTTGTCGTCGACAATCAGACGATAGACTGTATCTACTCTCATCTGAGAAGAGGACAGCAGACCAGTCGTTATGAATCCAATTGCGATGTTGATGGCACCATTGCAAACGGGCGGTACGGTGACGTCTGGACAATGGGATGCACACAACAGGACGGCGGGCGTATAGTCCTCCTTCATGCAAATGTCTGGCGACAGTTTTTCGGGAGATCCGCTTGCCAGTAGCAGCCATAAACTGATTTGCTACCTCACTAGCTGTGCTGCGCCGGTGTCTTTTTGTTGATAGCACTATGTACCGATCTTCTGCAGGTGTCGTACTGCAAACACGACCTCCCGCGTGACGTTTGCTACACTCTCCATTTGTTTGAAATGATTTCCAAAGCCTTGAAACAACACTGTGGCTGACGTCGAACTCCCTGGCAACATCTGTTATTTTTCGCCCTTCTTCAATCTTGCCAATATTACGGCCACGCGTAAAATCATCTAGGTGATTTCGGGAAGACATACTGAAAATTGCAAGTTCGTCAATTGATTCTTTCCCTTTTAACTTTGCGTTTGAACAACAACGGTCAATACGCGTCAAATACTTTATATCTTTTATCAGCGCTATGACGTCCCGAACAAGTTCGGCAATACAAAATTTACATACGCACAACACGTCTTACTGTATCCTGCACTTATGCTAATTTCCACATTTTCCTGCCTTCCATTTTATGGTTGCTATCGTTGCTATTGTCATCCGTCCTTAGCAATTGTCCGGCAGTGTATTATTTTGCCTCCAATTACTCACAAAGCAGTGATGCGTGGGAGATGAAAAGTTCCAAAACTGTTTCACGTGCAAATTGTTAGCAAAAGTTACTCAGAACATCAATAAGAATAAGATTTTTCAACAGAAGTGATATCAATCGAAGCTTAATCAGTATGATTGTCTTGGACTGAGAATTTTGATCAATTAAAATATCGCACATGCATGATTACATGCATGTTTCATAGAGCTCTACAAATGTTCTACCACCACTCCTCTTCATGAGCCTAGTGTTGTAAGAGATCTTAGACACAGAATACATGTTGGTATGCTAAACATTTTCAGTGAATTGGTTGTGTACCTCATAAAATGTGCTAAGGCATAAAACCTGGATGATGTACTGTATATATGGCCGCCCCGGTGGCGCAGTGGTCTAAGCGATGGCCTCTGATCATTCGTCCGAACGGAGTCCGGGTTCGAATCCCGGTGAGGCATGGATGTTGTGTTTGTCTTACGGCACTGGCTCTCTCCCTTCCCTGGAATCAGTGACCCTAAATTAGGGACGGGCGACTGCTTATAGCCCATTGAGTTGCTCACGGTGGTTGTTAAACCTCCAATCAAACAAACAAATAACTTAAAACATCAGTTTGCACTCCCAAGCCAAAGATGCCGTGCGGCGTGGTTATCTGCTGTCGTGTTTTCGCGGCGTTTGCTCCCGGTGTGACGTTATGCGCAAATCCAAGAAAACGGAGACTGCAACTGCACATTGAAATGGCGCCCCCTGACTACAACTATCTGATCTTCCTTGTGGTGCTCATTGTGCCTGCCTTCATTTTCTATTTGCGTCAGCTCTCTGGAATCATCTGTGGGAAGATATGAAATAAAATACCATTATGCAGGACAGTAGGAAGTTTTCCTACAAATGAAATAAAGTTCTATTGTATGATTCCTACAAATGCAGCATGTAAATCATAACGATAATTATATGAAGGAAGTATTGTAATAATCGTAAGAAACATGAATTCCATTAAATTTAAAGTATAAAAATACGCAGAATATATGTAAAATATTACATACCACGCTTACTAGCTCATATTTTTAGATTTCCCCCAAAAAAGAAGTAAAACAGAAAACATTTCAGTTGTAAATAGCGGTAATCTGCCCCCACCCCAAGCTTTTTTTTAATACAGAACAGCTATTTTTTTCCCTTCAGAACTCTCGAAAAAAAAAAAAGTTGCCTTCCTCCCTCTATTTACGGCGTTTTTGTAGCTCTGTTTTTCACCGGGCACGGGAGCAGAGATCAAGGTCACTGGAATTTCTCTTCCCAAGTGGTGACAGAGATAGTCGTTTGTCCACACACGCCTTGGCCTTTCGGGGTCGTGTTTTCCACAGCCTGAGATGTGCGAAACCGAGAACAGTGCCAGAGCTTGGGTGGGGAACGAGGAAGGAATTACATTATCGATGGCACAACTTCTGTGTTCAACAGTCAACTCAAAGAGGGGGGGTATATATAGTAATAACTAATGATGATAATAAAAAACAACAACCTAGATTCGGTTTTTAAAATTTTTGGAGAAGTAAAAATTCGTCCCAGCTTTTTTTAGGAATTCATTTCCGTTCTTGATGCGTAAAATACCCCTGTCCAGGCGTTAACGCGATCATTCATTACGAGTATTAATAAACATAATTTTAAACACACCGTAATAACTGAACATTTCAAGCACGCACATTAATAAAAACACTGAACATAACACACATCAAGAAATCATCCATAAATTAAACACAAGCACCACATAAAAAATTCAGCCTGCAAATACAAATGTTTCATACACGCAAGCGGCCATTAAAAAAGCCCGTTCATCTCTTTCAGTTACGCCGTTTAAAACACACACACAAATATCTAAATAAAAATACCTTGCGAAACACTTTGTTCGATTTAACGTCTTTAGGAACCTGCCCCCCTGCCCCCCACCACCACAAACCCGGATTTAATAAATTGTCGGTCCGGCCACTTTTGTTTTTACAATATTAACCCAGATTACGCATTGATCACGTCCATGGTTTTCCATTGTCCGTTTCATACGGACACAGTGCAAATAAAGGGTTAAAATCAGCGACAAAGTTACCACACGACAACTCGGCAGTTAGTAAAAATTTCGAAAATTTACACAGTTAACCATATTTTCCGATCACATTAAACAAAATAAAAGTTATTTTAAAACAAAAAATCAACAGCAAGGCAATTATATTAATAAGGGTTAAAAACCATTACTATGGCCCCGGCAGAGGGGTTACACGGATCTCTATTTAAAATACAATGGGCTATTTTTAACGTTTTCAATATAAGACGATAACAATTTCTCTCCTTACCTTCTTCACTGACCTGATCCATACGATCAGACGACTTCATCCACTTTGAAAACATTTCTGCTGATTGTTGAATTTCCATTTTCTTCTTCTGAGCTCTTTTAGCATTTTGACATCCTGACAACTTTCTTTTCACTGACAGCATCTTACTTCTTCGTTAGGAATTGCGGGGAATAAAATTTTTTTTGTTTACTTTAGCACTGCATGTGTGGAGAGAGCCCTAGGCTGTTACCTCCTATGTTACCACCACGTGCCAAAGGGAAGACGCAAGAAAAAGACCTTGCTTAGCCAGCGCAAGGCTGAACTGGATTAGCCAGCGCCAGTGTTGCCAACAGTTCTCACGTAATTTTCCGATAATGCTACTTTTGTTCCCGATTTGACCTGACATCGTTTGTTCTCCTTCTCTGAGGTATTTTCTTATCTCAGATTTTTTTCCATTAAGCAAAAAAATCTATCTTTCTTTAAGCAAAAAATCTAAAAGTCTATTAAGCAAAAAATCTTTCTTTCTTTAATTTTTTTTTTTTTTTTTTGGAATAATAAAAAAATTATTTTCCACTTTTCTTTTCTTTCCTCTCGAAAATTCTTTTCTTTCCGCAGAGCCAATTTGGCGCCCCTCTCAAAGCAACAGCTTGGGCTTGCGCCCCGGCTGCCCCCGTAGATCCGGCACTGGATGCGCATACTAAACTTTCACCCTCAGTCGTATGTGTACCGTATTTTTTCCCAATGTATCTGGGATCCCTATTCTTGACAAAAGGGTCAATGAAGACTGGAGAGCAAACCATATAAAAAAAACGCATTACGTTGTAGCCGCCCCGGTGGCGCATGGTCTAAGCGATGGCCTCTGATCATTCGTCCGAACGGGGTCCAGGTTCGAATCCCGGTGAGGCATGGATGTTGTGCTTGTCTTACGGAACTGGTTCTCTCCCTTCCCTGGAACCAGTGACCCTAAATTAGGGACGGGCGACTGCTTATAGCCCATTGAGTTGCTCACGGTGGTCGTTAAACCTCCAATCAAAAAAAAAAAATTACTTTGTACCCAAGCTAAATAAATGACGGGAGAAACTTCCAAGAATAAAACTAAAAAAATAAAATAAAAACGTGGGATTTATGTGATACCAAGATACTTGCTTCTAGCTATCCCACCTGTCCCCATAGGAATTTACTCGAGCCATCTGTTAATGCTTAGTTGCTTACTCTTGGGACAGTTTACCTCAAGGAGGTTATATTACTGGAGATACCACTGGCTCTGCCGTCATAGGTAAGGTGACCAGATATCGGGACACTGATTTTAATTCGCCATGCAATTACTCGAAATTAGAGTAATTGCATGGCGAATTTTTCGTTTTGCCAAAGTTTTTGGAGAAGCTCAGAACAAGTACAGTCAAAATTTGACAGCGCCAGTGGTGCATTGATCTAGTGCTGGCTACTGACTATTCGTACAAGTAGGTACGGGTTCGAGTCCCGAATGAGGCATGGGTGGTGTGTTTGTTTTACAGCACTTGCTCTCTCTCTCTCTCTTTCTTTCCTAGAACGAATGTCTCGAAATTAGAGACAGGTGACTGCTTATAGTCCTTAGAGTTGCGCGTAATGGTCGTTAAACCCAGAAAGAAGAAAAAAAAAGTCAAAATTTGTTTTCACAAGAAACATGTTGGAAAATTAGTACAACAGAAACTACTTTTAAGAACATTTTTCATTGGAAATCTAAAGGGTTAATGAAGAAGTGTAAATTCGAGGACATTTCGGGACAAACATTATAATTTGTGGACAATTTGCGTCCCCAAAGGCTTCAGACGTTTTGGGTGACAGTAAACTAAAGTCGAGGACTGTCTTGAAGAATTGGGATCGTCTGGTCAGCTTAGCCATAAGTCACAGCTAATCTGTGGTGTGACGTCACAAGCAGGCAAAAGTAACTAAATTGTAGCGTTGATAAAACAGTAAGTTTGTGTATCATTGATAAATATTATTGAATTACTAATTTTATCTGTTTATACGCTTAGAAGCTTTTGTTCCGTTGGTTTCAAAGGAGCTTCTCTTCTGCGGGTGCGTCGTGCCTGTTCATGACGTAATTTGCAGCACGGACGGTGAGTTATGGCGGCCAATGCTGCTTGGATAGGAGTCGTAATATAACCTCCTTGGTTTACCTCTAGGATTCTCTTTTTGCAAATTTTGGAGTCAAAAATTCCCAGAAATAGGGAAAAATCCCTGCACGGAACATCACTGCCATGACCCATGACTTGTACATTTTGAGTGTTTAACCGAGAACCGTGACTGTTTATATAGTGATTGGAAGTTCTGATTCTCTGTTGTAATCGTAGGGATAGCTATTTGTCTATTGGATTTTTCCGAAGCTGTCTGAAATTGATTGGTGAATTATATTTGAACATTTATACGTTTTAAGAGTTAGCAATGGCCTCGGAAGAGACAGATGTGGAAATGGAAAATGCCGAAACGGAAACTCGATCATCTGACCAAGACATGGTAACTTCAGAACCTAATCCTGATCTTCTGACAATAAAAGATATTGAAGAACATGTTCGACTCATCGAGAAGTCTGTTACATCAAAAGAATCGAGGTATGTTAAAAGAGTGTTGAGGGCTTTGGCGTCTACTAGAAAACGGTTAAATGCACGTATATTGGCTGCTGTAATTTCTAACCTTTACACGCAGAGAGGTGCAGAAGAGAAAAGAGATGCTTTATTAGCATTTATTGGCGGTTCCATGGAAACTTCGGGCGTAACAAATGTAAAACCGAAGAGGGTAAAGCTTCTGCTGCTTCCAGAAGTAGATATTTATTTCCACCTTCTTACTCTGTTGCATCTCATTGATTCAACTCATCTGGACCTGGCACTCTCCTGTTCAAATTGCCTTGTTCAAAAAATAGAAATGCAGAATCGAAGAACATTGGATTCACTCGCAGCTAAATGCTACTTTTATCACACTCGAATTCATGAGCTCACTGGAACTCTTAGAAACGTGAGAACTTTTCTTCACTGCCATCTTAGAACGGCTACTCTCAAAAAGATTCCGAAGGGCAGGCAGTACTTCTGAATTGTTTATTGCGCAATTACCTGCATTATAACTTGTATGATCAAGCCTTTAAACTGGTGTCAAAGTCTGTTTTTCCTGAGACAGCTTCAAACAACGAGTGGTCACGATTCCTATATTACCTTGGCGTAATTCAAGCTATTAGACTAGATTATTCTGAAGCTCACAGAAATCTTATGCAAGCAGTACGTAAAGCACCCCAGCACACTGCTGTTGGTTTCAAGCAAAGTGCTTACAAATTCATTATAACAGTGGAACTGCTGCTGGGAGATATTCCAGACAGATCATTGTTTAGGCAGCCAACCTTGCAGAAAGCTCTACTTCCATACTTCCAGTTGACCTGTGCTGTGAAAGCTGGAGACCTCAGCAATTTCAGCGAAGTTCTTGAGAACTTTGGCCCAAAGTTCCTAGCCCATG
This sequence comes from Macrothele yani, assembly GCA_039090855.1. Taxonomy (NCBI): domain Eukaryota; kingdom Metazoa; phylum Arthropoda; class Arachnida; order Araneae; family Macrothelidae; genus Macrothele; species Macrothele yani. The sequence continues at coordinate 200,804,176 of CM077009.1, read as the reverse complement.
GCACTAACTCCTTGATTCTTCGCCTTCGACACTGTGTCATAAAGACTGGCATTCGAACGATCAACTTGTCGTATTCTCGTATACGCCTTTCGGATATTGCCCAGAAATTGCAATTGGATCAGGATACAGAGTTTATTGTGGCTAAGGCCATCCGTGATGGAGTAATAGAAGCTAGCATTGATCATGTTGAAAGGTTCTTGAAATCAAAAGAAATCATAGATTTGTATTGCACCAAAGAGCCAACTGGCAATTTCCACCATAGAATAAGCTTTTGCTTAGATATTCATAACCAATGTGTGAAGGGAATGATGTACCCACCCAAGTTGCTCAGTGAAGATCTCAAATCTGCCAAGGAATGGTATGACCAGGAGCAGCAAGACCTGGAGTTTCTCAAAGAATTGGAGGATGACGATTTCCTTTAGTACCATTGGAGGGTTTTGCATTCAGGACCCATAGTTGACAGTGTGTAGGCCTTTTAGGCATTTTTCTTTCTCACTTGTCACTATGAATGAATGAAGGAATGAATGAATGAGTTAAATTGGCATCATATTCTCTACTTTCTGGTACTTCATTGGCTACATTAATTCCTTGGAAATTGACCTTTTGAAGACAGCATTATACTTTTCATTACTTTTTGTTTACATTTTGTACAAGTCTCAGGTACAGTAAAATTGGTTACATTTCTAACCAGTGTCCTTGTAATGATTCCAAGAGTAAAAATTTATTGTGAAGATTGTTTCTCTGTTTTATGAGGTAAAATATGCAGTAAATGTGTACTTTAGTGTCTTCAATTATTTGGCTAAAAATTTCACAGAACTGAGATGTACAGATTTTAAAGTATGCAATTTAATAGGAAACGGTGAAAAAATTTCATCTTCATATTGCATTTTAATGACTTTTACCATAAAATTTGCCTTCAAGTAGGACGATGTGACCACACGCTGCGGCAACGACATCAAGCTTTGTTCTGTTGAAATCAATGTTCACTCCAGCGGCTAATTCACGGGTGGAAGACTACAAGAGGAACTGGTTATGATCTTGACAGGGAAGCATTTCATTTTGTAGGGCTACACTACAAAGAATAGCTCCTCATTTCTATCTCAGGTTTTTACATCGCAATATGAAAATTACTTTTTTTTTTTGCGTATGATTCTTTGATATGGGATACCAAATGAGCTGCGAACTACACTGTCAATACCAGAACCAAAACTTTCACTTTCTGACTTGCCTTCCAACTTTCATTCCACAGAATGCGACATGTACTTTAACGCTTTTCTACAAGCAATAAAGGCATCTACACACTTTCTATTTCGTGTCAGCGAATTGTATGCAAAAGAACGAAGACATTCTCAGTATACGTTTTCAAACAGTGAGACAAATGAACTATTTTCTGTAGCATAGCACTACATTATGCAGCTCTTTCCAGACAAGAACATACCGGTTCCTCATGAAGTCTTCTGCCCGTGAATTGGCCGTCGGAGCAAACCTTCCTTTAAACAGAGCAAATGCTTGACGTCATCACCGCAGCATGTGTTGATCTGTACTTAAGGGTAACTTTTATGGTAAAAGTCGTTAAAATGCAGTGTAAAGGTTAAAAAAAAAAATCACCATTTCCTATTAAATTGCGTACTTTAAAATCTGTACATCTCAGTTTTTCAAAATTTTTGGAAATTTTTAGCCAAATAATTTAGGACGCTAAAATGCGCATTTACCAAATATGTTTAATCTGTATATCGTACATATTTTGAGAAAACTTTTGCTCCGTCAAATGATTCCAACTGAGGTTTTTCCTTTTTTAATAATATATTATTCTAAACATACATTTTTATGTGGTAAATACAAGTTTGAAAAGTTTGTTTTGTTCACGTTTGTATAGCAGACTATACGGGACATTTCAGAAACGTTTTGGTAAATGTGTAGATTATCGTCCTAAATTATTTTGTCAGAAAAGTGCGACATACAGATTTTAGATTAAAGAAATTAATGGCAAATGGTGCAGAAATTTCATGTTTTAAATGTTTTGAAATTTTTTATCGTAATATTTTCCTGTAAGTGCAATGCTGTAAAGAGACGCTGCCATAGGCCTAACGCATCGATACTGCAATGATGTCAAGCTTTTCTCCTTTGAGAGGAAGATTCGCTGCGGCGTGTCATTCATGTGCGGATGACTACAAGTACAGCCGCATACGTTCTTGCCAGGGGTGCAAAGCATCGTGTACTCGTACGGTACAGAATATAGTTCCTTCATGTTTTGTCATAGTTTTTAAAGCAGATGTTGAGAAATGTTTCGTTTTTTCACACATGATTCCAAATACAAATACGAATATGCCTTTCTACGTTGTACAGGAAACTGGGGAAGTATAACTTTCGGTTCTGCTTTGAACGACTTCCATTCGTAACTGTTTGCTGTGCCACTGTACTTTTGGTTATCTTATCAATACTTTCTCCGCAGGTCGGTTTCAATCTCGCCGATACATATATTTTGCAAATCAAAGAGGGTTTTTTTTTTTTGGTTTTTCCTGCCAGCAACATACAGGATACAACCAAATAAAGGGTGGGTAGTCTGGACCTATTTCCTGTAGCATATCACTACAGGATTTATCGCTCTCCTGCCTACAACGTAACCGCTTTCTCTTGTACTCTTACGCCCATCATTTCGGTAAAGCAACGGGCCTTTTAACAGAGCAAAGCTTGACATGGTCGTGGTAGCAATGCATTAGGCCTACAGCAGCATCTCTTCACAGCATCGCACTTACAGGTAAATGTTACGATACAAATATTTAAGGCCGCCCCGGTGGCGCAGTGGTCTAAGGCGCTGGCCTCTGATCATTCGTCCGTAAGGGGTCCGGGTTCGAATCCCGGTCAGGCATGGATGTTGTGTTTGTCTTACGGCACTGGCTCTCTCCCTTCCCTGGAACCAGTGACCCTAAATTAGGGACGGGCGACTGCTTATAGCCCATTGAGTTGCTCACGGTGGTCGTTAAACCTCCAATCAAAAAAAAAAAAAAAAAAAAATATTTAAGACATTTAAATATGAAAGTTCTGCACCATTTGCCATTAATTTCCATACTCTAAAATTCGTATGTTGCACTTTTCCCAGGTACTAATATTTTTCCGACGAAATAATTTAGGACTCTTGATCTACTTATTTACCAACATTTTTATTTTACTTTAATGTTTCCCATGAAGTGCTTTCATTAGCTTAGTGCATTTTATTTCTTCAGAAGCACAATAGATTATTGGAGAGAGAAAACCACTGCAGCAGCATTGAATTTGTCAATTTTGAGACTATCTTATTGTGGTGTCACGTTACCAAGAAACAGAGATTGTGCTAGGATTTTTTCAAAAGAGTAAAAATACTCCTTCACATTTTTTGAAGTAGTATTTTTGTTTTCAAAGGAGTAATCTTGGAGAACGAACAATTGTCACATTAAATTTTTAGCTAAATATTATTTAATATAAAAACAACTACTTATATTTATATATAAATATGTCAACATGAATTAGCATGTAATTGAATTTCTTTTATATAAAATAAGTAAGTCGTAATTTATTAAAATCTTACCTACTTGTCTTGTTTTATCAATGAGGCTGCAAAAAATTTTGTTTTGCTTTTGACTGTACCAAAACTTGTGTGTCTGTTGCTTTACAGATTCAGATTCTACACATTCAAACTAAAATAAACCTTCATTGGTCATTGTGATGTGCAAATTTAGTATTACATAGGTCAAGTAATTTATTATTTTTGAACATGTTTTCCTTCAGCTCTGAAAGAACAATATCTTCTTGAATGCTATGTATGAGATCTTTACAGTTCACATAATTGAGACTTGGTTGATTCACCTATTCTTCTGATATGAGGAATGTCTAGTTTCTCCCTTTGCAACTATTGGATTGTCGGAAAAGTCACGACGTATTTTAGCCATGTTTTGCATAGGTCATTTATTGATAGAAAGAACAAAGAACAATCAATGATATTATGCACATTTTGTTTGATAACCTTTTGCCATCTTTCAGTGAGCTGCAGAATTCCTCGTTCATAGAAGGACCTGTCTTTTGTGGCGAAAAACTGTACAAGGTGCAGATTTACAGCCTCATCTGAATTGAACATTATACCATGCAAGGACTGTTGAAGAGAGCGAAACAAGTGGAAGTCTGACGGCGCAAGGTCAGACGAGTCTGCTGTGTGTGGCAACACATCCCACTCAAGCTCCAATAATTTTTGGCGGGTGATCAAACTTGTGTGTGGTCTCGCGTTGTCGTGATGGAACACAACACCTTTACGATGAACGAGTTCTGGATGATGGATTCGTTGAAACTGTCCAATTGCCGACAGTACACATTCGAATTGATTGTTTGGTTCCGTGGTAGGAGCTTGAAAAACACGGCACCTTTAAAATCCCACCACACTGAGACCAGAACCTTCCTCTGATGAATGTCTGCTTTGCCTGTCATTTGAGGCGAAGCAGTATGTCAGAACCAAGACCGTTTGCACATTGTTATACACAATCCACTTTTCATCACCAGTTATCAGTCGCTTCAAAAAAGGATAATTTTCCTCACGTTTAATGAGCATATCGCAGATGTTCATACGCGCCGTCAATTGAGCTTCTTTGAGTTCATGAGGAACCCACACATCGAGCTTGCTTATGTAACCCAGCTTCTTCGAGTGGTTGTGAGCGCTTGAATGATGCATGGATGTGCAATGTGTCTCCAATCTCTCGTGTCGTGTAACGTGGGTTTGACTCGATCGATGCCTTGATTTGGTCGTCGTCAACCTCGGTGGGCCTCCCGGACCGAGGGGCATCATTAAGGTCAAAATCACCAGCACGGAATTTTGCGAACCACCGCTGGCACTGACGTTCTTGTAGAGCATTATCACCATACACTACGCAACTTTTCACAAGCTTGATGTGTGTTCTTCCTTTTGCAGAAGTAAAATATGGCGAAAATACAGTTTGGTCTTCCATCTTCAACTTGATGTCAAATCTCTGCAAATCAACCAAATCGCTCACTATTCCTTTTAGACTGCAGCTAGAACTGGCACCTGTTGAATGCCATAGCGATAACACAGCTGCGCATGCCTCTAGTACTTCCAAAACCGCCCAACCGCCATCGGGTGCAAAATATGTCATGACCAGGGCAAGATTTCATCTTTTTTGCTCACTAGCAAATTTTGCTAGTGACCAAATAGTTTGCTAGCAAAACATTTGCATGACTAGCAAGTAAAACTAAATCACATCGTAACTTATTTTCTAATGAAGTTACACAGAAATTTAAATATGTGTATAAATATTTTGACTTACCTTTTTGAATAATGAATAGAATCTTAGATAACTTTAGTGACTATCTTTATTATTAATTTCTAACAAATTCTCATACCACATGAATATATTTCACTGACATTCTAATTCAGATTTCTTCCGATATGGTTTACGCTCAGGGTGTCTGACTTTGTCATCATACCACTTTATAACTGCTGACCGTGGGTTAAAGATCTCTTCTTGTGGCCCTTCTATTTCAATTGTCATCAGAGCATTTAAAGTTTCAACAGACAAATTGTTCCTCCAATCCCCTTGTATTCTTTTTAAAAAACTGAATCCCACCTCACAACATGCAGTACTAAGTGGAAGTATCGCACAAATTTCTGCTCAACTTCTACACACTTCATATCTGCCAACTACCACGCAATGCCGTAGTTTCTACGGAATTAGTTGTCTAACTACGGAACTCACTATCAAAACTACGGATTCTACAAATTTTCATTTTGTTTCAAATTTTTCTTTTGCTATTATTTTTATGATATACACGAGATTCTTACAGGGATTCGTGGAATCCCGCTTTTTTTTTTTTTTTTTTTTTTTTTTTTTGTCATCAGTTAGATCATTCTGAAGATCGATATTTGGGAGAGGGAGGAGGTCGTTTTCCATCTGGAGACGAAATTTCGAGCTTCAAAACTTTCGAACACAGTTGTGAAACGGAGTAAGAAAATTTTGCTGTAATCGCAAATTTTTCTCCCAATGTTGTCTTTGTGTCCGCTTTTCTTGTTAAATATCATTTTATTGCATAAATGTTTGCATTTTAGCTTGAAACTGTGGAGAACAATTTGCAAAAACGGAAGTTGGCTGCTGAAAAAATTTTCTGTAATCTTCAGGCATGAGATTCTTCCGCGAATTCAAGGAATTCAGGCTTTTTTCGTTATTGTTGGAATGCCGTCTTTACGAAACTAGAAAACGAAAGGTCGACGGAATTCGGATTTTTTCCGTAATCATAATTTTTTTTTTCTCACGATGTTGCCTCTGTCAAGTATTATTGCTCATTAACATTTTACTGGATAAATATTTGTATTTCAGCTTGAAAATACAAGGAAAGTTTCCAAAACCAGAAGTCAGATGACGCAAAAGTTTCTTCCGTAATCGTTTACCCCCTCCACGAACACGTTTCGTAAAAAAGCGTCTATCTATGCCACGCAATAAGGCTAGTTACTATGGATAAGACTTTTGCCAGTGTTGGCAGGCTATTTTCTAGTAACATTTTGGTTTGCTTCTTTCGGTTTTGTCTACCATCCGAATAAGTGGAATTATTTTTGCTTATTCATCACTGATCATTAGAGCGCAGTATTTGATGTATGCACGACTATCAAGACTTGTGGAAGTAGGCGATCGCTTCGCTTAGGGTACAACAGTAGTTGAGAACAAAGTTCATGGGGCAAAAGAAGGGAGGGTGGCAGAGCAGGTGGTCAAACAACCGATCCATCCGAGAGCTCTGGGTTGCCACAGCAGCCATTGCCGACGTCACGTTCAGTTTCTGTAATAGACCAATGAGGGCACGATGGAGAGGAGTTTCAATGAACTTCTATGACAGTTTCCACTGGAAGGGATGAAAGATATGGGGAGGATGGGTAATTAAGTGTCGAAAGGAAATTGGCGAAATTTTAGTTTAGCTGATCGTCGCTGTTTTAACAAGTGATAATAGAAACTGTTATGTAAACTTTGTGGATTAATAATGATTTTTGATTACTTTAAATAAAGAAATTACCTTTCTAGCAATATTTGCTACTGCGATTTTTGTTTCACTAGCAAATTTGAGTTTTCACTAGCTATTTGCTAGTTGCTAATCGGTGAAATTGCACCCTGGTCATGACTTTTCCTGCAACCCAATATTAATAGAGGGAAAATAACATTTAATAATAATTCAGGACAGTGGAAACATCGCGAAAAAAAAATTACGATTATGAACAAATCTTCGCTCTGTCTGACTTCCGTTTTCAAGCTGAAACACAATCAGTTATCAAACAAAATTATATTTTACAATAAAAATGAGCAGAGGAAATATTGCGAGGGAAAAAAAAAATTACGATTACAGATTAAATCTGCAGTTTGTCTAACTTCCGTTTTCGAAAGTTTTGAAAGACAAAATTCTGTCCCCAGCCAGAAAACGCCCCCTCCCCCTTCCACTGCCACCACGCACGCACATACACTACCTCCGAAAAAATTATCATCAGTTTTGATGACATCAAAGAGTTACTCTTCTAATCCGCGAAAGAAACTCGCGCCTAAAGTTTACAAAGAAATTTTTGCTCTGTCGAACTTCCGTTATCGGAAACTATTGTCTACACTTCCAAGCTGAAATGCAAACATTTATGCAATAAATTGATATTTAATAACAATACTGGACAGAGAAAACTTCGCGAGAAAAAGAAATTACGATCGCAGGAAAAAATTTCACTCCGTTTAGCTTTCGTTTTTGGAAGTTCTGAAAAACGGAATGCTGCTCTCCAGGTGGAAAACAAGGCCCCCCCCTCCTCCTCCAAAAATAAAACATTATTTTCAGTTGTTTTTGGTTTTTTTTTTCATCGCTGAAGTATAACCGAATTGTGGAATTCCGCGAATCCGCAGAACAATCTCGTGCCTGATTCGTAACAGAGTGCGATATACAAAATGAACTGCTCATACGGCTACGCATGGAAGCCGGTTCACGGGTCCATAAACTGATTATGTTCCCGATGTATTCGATTGCAATTTTCAGAACTCTGAACGGTCCGTTTCTAAAGTCGTGTATTTTTACAAGGGATACGTTTTTAACGCACAAATTTTGCGAGCGATCCAAACACGGACCCAAGATTTTATATTTATATATATTTTTTCTTTAAAATTTCGTAAGGCGGGAGACTCCGTTAACAGCTTTGTTTCTGTGGGAATCCTGCCCTGAAATGGCAATTAAACAAACTTCAAAACACGTTGCTTTTCACTTCCTCCACGCCAAGGCTTAACTGCACCGATACACTAGCGTCTCGATCCCGACGCGGCTGAATCCTCCTTCCCTGTAATGCCCATCGGTTGAGCTGCTCTGAAGTACCACTCTGCCCTGAAAGTTTTTCCGAATGATTGCCGAAAGCCGATCTCTAGCTGACTAGCTCGGCAATGGGAACCAAATCATGATTTTTCATAAACTGTGACCTCAAAGTTAACATATAATTTCTTTATTAAAAAAAATGGTCATTTTTATGACAAAATCCCGGTGTAATCACCGATTGTACAAGAAAATTTCATATGGAAAAACAATGCGTAAAAATACGCATTTCTAAATTTTAAAGCATTTTCAAGGTGTGAAATACGCGTGTAGAGGCGTTATCGCGATCTCTGCCGAGAAATATAGGTGTGACTTAAGGAGGTATGTGACCCTTACTTTAGAAAGTTTAAATGTGAGGACAAGCGTATGATGAAGCAACAAATATGAATAAGAGGTTTGATGGAGTTGCTACAAAATTCGAGAGACTGTTATGCTCACCTTTTTGTTTGGTTGTGATGTTGTTTTTGTCATGAAGTGAAACAAAAGCAAAATGAACTCGTTGTATAATATTGTTCATGGAATCATGTATCGGCAGAGCAATTTGTAATATTTAAAGGAATTTGTAAAAAAAAAAAAAAGAGGATTTTATTTTAGAAGAATGTAGCATCTTCTCAAAAATATACTGGACTGTAGAAATAAGTATGGGTATGATGCACTAACAATAAGCAAAACTAATAGTAGTAGATCATTTTAGTGGTACACAGAACGTTGTTAAATAAAGAATAGTAAGCTTTTGCCACTATTGCGCAGCTTCGTCAGGCTAAGTAATAGATAACAGTAATCTAAGTAACGTAACAAATTACTGTTATCTGTTACTTAGCCTGACGAAGCTGCACGATTGTGGTGAAAGCTTGCTATTCTTTATTTAACAACGTTCTGTGTACCATTAAAACGGATCTACCACTATTAGTTTTGCTTATACTGGACTGTTTATCATCATTCATTATCAGGAGTGATAGAAGAGTAATGCATAACAAAAGAATATTTTAACAGGTTGTTCAAAATCTCAAAGGAGATTATCAAACTTTTTGCATCTTTTGGTCTTTGAAATCAGTAAGTCTTGGTGCCTTTCAAATGAAAATAAGTGATTGAAATGATAATGGAAGGAACTAAGCATTGAAAATGATAATATGACTTGGTTGGGTACTTATCAGGGCTCAATTTTGACCTGTAGTTAGTAGCAAATTTTAAATGAAAATAAGTGATTGAAATGATAATGAATGGAACTAAACATTGAAAATGATAATATGACTTGGTTGGGTACTTATCACACCTCAATTTCGACCTGTAGTTAGTAGCAAATTTTAAATGAAAATAAGTGATTGAAATGATAATGAATGGAACTAAACATTGAAAATGATAATATGACTTGGTTGGGTACTTATCACACCTCAATTTCGACCTGTAGTTAGTAGCAAATTTTAAATGAAAATAAGTGATTGAAATGATAATGAATGGAACTAAACATTGAAAATGATAATATGACTTGGTTGGGTACTTATCACACCTCAATTTCGACCTGTAGTTAGTAGCAAATTTTAAATGAAAATAAGTGATTGAAATGATAATGAATGGAACTAAACATTGAAAATGATAATATGACTTGGTTGGGTACTTATCACACCTCAATTTCGACCTGTAGTTAGTAGCAAATTTTAAATGAAAATAAGTGATTGAAATGATAATGAATGGAACTAAACATTGAAAATGATAATATGACTTGGTTGGGTACTTATCACACCTCAATTTCGACCTGTAGTTAGTAGCAAATTTTAAATGAAAATAAGTGATTGAAATGATAATGAATGGAACTAAACATTGAAAATGATAATATGACTTGGTTGGGTACTTATCACACCTCAATTTCGACCTGTAGTTAGAAGCAAATTTTAAATGAAAATAAGTGATTGAAATGATAATGGAAGGAACTAAACATTCAAAATGTGAATATGACTTGGTTGGGTACTTATTATGGCTCAATTTCAACCTGTAGTTAGTAGCAAATTCCTAGCAAGCAAATGCATATTGCTAGTGATAAAAAGTGGTTCTAGCAAAGGTTGCTAGTGGAAAAAATTTTGAATGTTTTAGTGTGAACTGTAAAGCGCCACTGCATTGGGCGTGTGGAATATTTTAGACACATACAAAAAGGTGCAACTGCTTTCTAGAAGGGTCAATCCATATCAAGTGGTCCAAAAAAACATTATTGGTTGCTTGACCACTTTTAAAAAAGTTTATATTTTGCATGCTGTTGACCTTATAGGTTTACAGTTCAAACCCACTATTCTTTTATTTTTATTCACATTGCTTTCAACATGGTGGCCATTTTTGGCATATGTAACCCTTACATATGTTGCCATATGTAAGGGTTAGCAGTAACATCATTATCTTGGCTGTGGTAAGTCCTAGGACAAAATTTCACATATTGTTATGTTAAGCACATTGTAAGGTACTATTTTGTCAATTATACTATGCTTCTAAAAATATTCCTTCGCCATAAATTTTTTATTCAAAGTTTTGTAACGAAATTGCTAAAAATGTCATTTTCGGGGTGGTCATTAAGGAGGAAGGCAATTTATATAAGATTTGAAATTTTTTTGGAAGTACATATACACAAATAGTCTCAGTTAAAAAATATTTGAAACTTGAGAGTTGCATACTTTTTCACATGGCAGTAAAAATGTAATGTACTTTTTCAAAAAATTGCCAATTTTAGAGTTTAAAATCTCTGGTGGGTAGTTATTTAAAAATCTGAATATATTAAAGGTGCTATATTATAAGTAAAATATTGAGTTTGAGATTCAAGTGGCTTAAGAGGTATAGCCTTGAAAAAGTCGTAAAGCATCTGTGATGGTGATAGGGTCAAATTTCTTTTCAATGAATTTGAAATTTTCTCTGTCTTTGCTTTTAAGGCCTGTAATCTTCTTTCTGAGGTTAATTTTCTTATTTTAGATCGTGGTGAAATCTCTAATAGAGCACAAGCAGAGTCTACATTTGGTAAATGCTCAATAGAAGCAATAAACTCTTCATCCTCTTTTTGGACATTTTCTAATTGTAAAAAAATATGTAAAAATATCAAACAAAGATCTTCGCTCTTTCCACGTTTATAAATGTCTGTATTAATTATGTAAAAATATTTTTGTAACAGGTAGGACACAATCAATGATTTACGAGGGACAAGCTCTAGGTTGCAGTTCATTTTGTATGAAATATTCTTTTCGCATAATTTACTAAAATTTTTGAGAAAATTTTAGCATATTATGCAAACTTTTTTTAAGACACAATGATTGGCTAAGAAAATGGATTCCCCAAATTTTGCCCAAATCCACCAATATCTTTTAAAGTTACACTTTTTTTTTAAATTATTATTAAGAAATCTGTATGCTTTTACCTTAAGACAAAAATTCAGACTTATGTCCTGTTGCTCAGTCCTGGAAACACACAAATCTGGCCAATTTATGTGAATTTTCATTCAGGACTGACAACAGTCCAACGCATTTTCTATAAAAGAAAATGAGAAAATGTGTGATCATAATTTTTTTAGGTGGTCTCTCACTTTTCTTGGCATTGTGCAGGTGGTGGATATATATATCCATATATATGTCCTCTTAAGAAAAAAAAGTTGAGAAAAAGTCAGAAATCTTGTCTCGGAAATTTCTCTTTCAAAATTAATCTATCTTTCTGGTGAGTGTGCTCTGTGTGTGTGTGTACTTTAGGTAGCTGTAGTTCTTTTTTTTATGCTTTCAGTAGGTCGGAGTGAGGATATTGTATTTTAGGTGAATCGTTGTAACGTCATTTCATAAATTTGTTTTCCTCTTTTATTTTTCTGGGAGAAGAAGAAAAAAAAAAAGAAATATATATATATATAGGTATATGTGTGTGTATAGTAATTATGGTGTTGATCGACCATCTACTTGCATTTGTGTAACCACCATTATAAAGAAAATTCTGTGTCGATTACAAAAATAATTAGGAAATAAGTATTTGTTGTATGGAACAGTCTGTCCCGCGTAGAATTATGGATATATATGTATAAAGGTGCCATATAAATGTACATGATAACTTTGAGGTTTTTTTTTCTTTTATTCCTCCCCGTCTTCTGTCTTGAAGTGAAGCTACCACGTAGAGATGGTTAACCAGAAAGGTTCCTTGCTTTCCCCCCCCTTTCCTTACGGGATGGTGTGAAAGAAAAGCTCAGCTTGCTTCCGGCCCCAGTAACAGGGAAAAGCTTTACGCGTACTCTGGTTTGCCAAGTGTTGCTGGTACGCAGAGGGGGTGGTTTGCAGCATCTCTCTCTTTATTTATGGGATGACCAGAAGTTGGTCAAGCATTTCCGGCCAGCAGTGCACCTGCGTTCCCAGGAGAAGAGAAAGTCGTTGAAGGCAGAGTGGTATCAGATTACACATTTTGGAATGCGTTCCCTCTTTTGCAAATGGTGATAAATTTCGCATCTGGAATCGCCCTTTCCATGTTATGTCATAAGACGCAAGCGTTAGTCAAGCGGTGTGGGGGCGACCGCGTTTTTCACGCAACAGCTGGATGGGGGCAATCTTATTGGAGGAAAGTAGCGTCGGTGCAGAGGGCGCTGGCGTACTCTCGCATCCTTCGGAGAAGACGTGTGAGTTGAAATTTTTTTTTTTTTGAGACTCTTCGATTACTTTTTTTGGCTGCTAAGACCGAGTCCTCTCCGGAAGATGAAGAAAATTTCGTGGTCCCCGAGATATCCCTAATCCTCGGGAAGTCCTTTATATCCTGCCCGGTAAATGAAAGATGAACGACGGCAAAAAGGAAACCAAAAACTAAGAGCAGCATAGGATTAACAAAAAAGGGATTTGCTCCCTGTCTCCATGCGCGGGTTTGTAACCGGAGCGTCGGTTCTTGGAAGAGCCTGCTTACCTCAGCGACCGGGCAAGTTCGCTAATCAACCCGTCACATCGATTCATCATTAAAAAAAAACAAAGGGTTATCATCATGGGATGTGTGCTAAGGGCTACTCGGAAGGAGAGCTGCTGCTGTACTACCAGTCCCATGGTAGATGTAATTAGAACATCAACAGAAAAAAAAAAAAAAAAAAATTCACATTGCCGTCCGAACGAGTAAATTCCTGAAGTGCCAGTCCTGTACACTGGAGGTACCCATTTCTTCAGAGACTAGAGGAAAAAAAAAACGTGGAGAGGTATGCTGTATTTCGGAAGCGGTAAGCAGAAATTTATAAATCATCCTCGTCACACCGAACGTCTAACCTACTAGCCGCCATGTTGGTCCTTCAGAAGTTGACTCTTTTCTCACTACGAGACTTTCTTTTTTTTTTTCACCTGCCTATTTGAAAAACAACAAACAAACAACTAAACTAAATAAATAAAATAAAAAATCTACTTTGTTCTGGGAGTTACTCCCCAAGGTAATATTTCTGTCAGTTTAGAAAATGTGGTGACGTAAAATTAAAAAAAAAAAATTAGATTTTAGAATCTTGGCCAACATCTCCCATGTAAGAGTAAAATTGCCTGAAACAAAAAAATATATATATATATATTGAATAATGCTAGAAAGTATACAACATTTTTTTCTCAAAGTTGTCCTTAAGGAATCGAAAAAAAAAAATTGCTGTGTAGAAATATAAACAAAAATGTAAAATTTATGTAACCTTCCTGTGTGTTTGTGGAAAGCAAAGCAGAAATTCAAATTACAAAAGAAAGGGAATTTAAAATCACTGATTAAATTGTTTACAAATAAATGCAGATCGACTGGTCTTTTACAAAATTGATTTCTTGAGTTTGTCATGTGTTGTGTGATTAATATATGTTAGTCAATAGCATGTATCCACATTAGCTTAGACTAGTGGGTGGATCGGATTTGGGGCTCTGCCCATTTATTTTGCTCGTCACAGACAGCAAAAGTCCTTGAATAACACAAATTGCTTTTTTTTTTTGTTGTTGTTTTTTTTTTGGCCATAAAAGTGGAATAACTGTCATGTACTGCAACAACTAATTTCCTATTATTGTCATCAGTTGTGGGAACAAATTGGGTTTTCATATAGAAATACCTGTGAGTTTTGCTTGTCTACTTTAATATCCATACTCTGAGGGAAAGGGTTGAAATTTAAAATTTAAATTTGCATATGCCAACTTCATTTTAACTTAGTATCCTCCCACCCCCACAACACTTAATTTTAAAAGCTATCAACACATTTTGGCGAAATTCGGAGCATCTGCTTTTCTCAGCAAATCACAATATCTACAAAAAAATTGCATAAGTTGCTGAACTGAAAGAAAAATAAGTTTTTGCATTTTGATTTTCAATAGAGGAGGTCCACCACAAGCTCCCAAACTAGAAGTTAGCGATCGCCCGGAATGCGCGAGCCCAAGACGTCGGAATAGGGTAAAGAGTGGGTGGGAGTGTGATGCGGACATAGCTATGCACTAGTTGTAAATGTGTTTTTCTTTTAAACTGAAATACCTGCAATATTTATGCATTAAAAAAAAATGAAGGAAATCCTTCACCCATGCTGTAACCGTACAATCATACCACAGTACTCTCAAAACTTCCTGGAAATAATACTTTTCTTTTGTTTTTATGCTGCTGTCTGCCATCAAGCCCTAGGAATTATTTTAAAATGAAAACCTATAATCATCATCATCATTACAGGTGCTTTACGACTTTTGCTAGGCTGTATCTCTTAAACCACTTGAATCTGAAACTCGAAATTTTACTTTGTTGCTTATAATAGAGTATCTTTAATGTGTGTAAATTTCAGATTTTAAATAACTGCCCACCAGAGATATTAAACTCAAAAATTGGCAATTTTTTGAAAAAGTACATTTTTACTGCCATGTAGAAAAAAAAGTATGCAACTCTGAAGTTTCAAATAATTTTTAACTAAGACTATTTGTATATATGTACTTCCAAAAAAAAAATTAAAATCTTAAATAAATTGTCTTCCCCCCTTAAAACCTCCTCAAAAATGACACTTTTAGCGATTTTGATACAAAACTTTGAATAAAAAATTTATGGTGAAAGAATATTTTTAGAAGCATAGTATAATTGACAAAATAGTACCTTACAATGTGCTTAATATAACAATATCTGAAATTTTGTCCTAGGACTTACCACAGCCGAGATAATGAAGTTATCGCTAACCCTTATGATACAAAAATGGCCACTTTGTTGAAAGCAATGTGAATAAAAATTAAGCAATAGTGGTTTTGAACTGTCAACATGTAAGGACAACAGCATGCAAAGTATACAAATTTTTAAAAATGGTCAAGCAACAAGCATTGGACCACTTCATATGGATTGACCCAGAAACAAATGTTTCTTGAAAAATACAAACATTATAAAAACATTTTGGCACTAGTAGAAATATCCAGTATATTTTCCTTATCTACTTCTGCATGTTAGGTTGACTTCAATTTCATGAGAATCCAGGGTGATTGGATGGACAGTTTAAACTTACAAACATAGAATGCTCTCATGAGTATTGAGGTTGAAGTATCTGTCCAAAGACAAGTTTGACCCCGGGTCTGCTGTCTTAACCCCTTAAGCGTCTGATGTCTCTGAACCAAATTGTGCCAAAGTTTTCTGAGATCCGGAAATTGTTTACAGAGTGGCCGGAGTTTGTAAATGCTACGGCAAAACAATTACATTCTGCCATCAATTCTCAGCTGTACTGGCAATAAAGTGTCACTAATGGTAAAAGCTTTTTCTAGTCTTTATTCTCTGCTCCAAGACCAACGGCATGATGAGGAAGGGCTAATCTCCCTGATAGGAACATCATGCTACTGGATAGAAACAAGTGACTCAAACATCGTTCTCCCACTCCTTTCTTAATATCGGTGCCATTGTTATAGTCCTTTTAGCAGGTAATCAGACAGAAAGGATTAGTACCAACCATCCCCTTAAATGATCGCTTTGAATAACAAAGCTGAAGGGAATGATCACTTTTAATAACAAAGACCACATCTGAATAACAAATGCACAGGTTCACTCATTTCAGCCACGGTCAGCCCACTTTTTAGACAGCGAATATATTCGTTCTAGCTGATTTCAGCCCATTTTGCTAACCATGAGTTAATTTGTTCCAGCCGGTTAAAGTGGTATGATGAAATATTTGCATTTGAATTAGATTAATCTGTCAGGTTGTGAAAAGATGAGTTATATCTAAATAAATGTAATCTTTTCAGCATTACAATGTGTCAGTTACAGGGGTGAAATCAAAATTTGTCATGATTGACTAATGGAGGGGGACATGTTAAAGTTTCTATCGTATAATGTTAATAAACTTTCGCTAGTAGATAATGAAATTTGCTAGTAAAAAATAAGGCCACTAGCAAGTGTTGCTACTGCTAAAATAAAAAACGAAATCAAGGCCTGGTACTTATATTTGACTACTGGAAGGCACAGAAGTTAAGCCAATTCCCACACTGAAGTAATCTGTCAGAAACTACAACAAAGTAATTTCTCGAGGAACTGTAATAAATGCTGCAAGAAGGTAAATGGAGGAAAGCACATGGAACACGCCAGTTGCAATAAAAAGATTGGATTAAAATATATTTTAACTGCAGCAAAAATTATATGCCAGATTAAAAATACATCTTAGCCCAGCCTTTTTATTGCAACAACTTGGTGTTACATGTTTTTTGCTTTGTTTACCTTCTTGTGGTGTTTATTACAGTTTCTCAAGAAATTTCTTTGTCATCGTGGTTTCCAACAGACAATTTTGACACAGCAATTTGCTAGACTTTTGTGCCATCCAGTTGTCAAATATGAGTACCTAACTAAGTCATATTATCAATCTTAAAAAATGTTCAGTTCCTTCAAACAATCATTTCAATTATTTATACTTACTTCTCTTTAATGCCACATTGGAAAATGTCTTTCAATCACTGAACTGGGAAAACAAAGGGATAAAGATTAATGGAGATTATCTAACTCACCTTTGTTTTGCTGATGACGTAGTCATTTTTGCAACTACCCCATCAGAGCTGCAGAGTATGATCTAAGAACTTGCTGACAAGAGTAAAGAAGTGGGATTAAAAATGAACTTTCAGAAGACAAAGGTAATGTACACTGCTTTTACAAGAAATGAAGATTTATCTATTGATGGAGAAATGCTGGAGATAACAGCAGGGATCGCATTCCTCCTAAAATTCCTAATATTTTGTGACCCTCCTTAAATTCCTAAAATTATACCTAAAATTTGCTATTCTTCCTAAAATTTTCGTAAGCTTATTTATTAAAAATACAACCGTTATTAACGCCAATAAATTTACCATTACGGTAAGGTAAAAAGACCTGTTATTGTAGAAACACAGCCTATATGCTGTGCTGCTGAAGGGAGGGAAAAATGACGCCATCGAGATGCACTTGCTTCGGGGCGGGCGCTCCACTTTTTGCCTTCGGACAGTTTTCGAGAGTAACAAGAGATCTAAGGGAAAAGGGGAGGGGTCATTTTCACCCCTGGTTTGCGCTTTGCAGACGAACTCCGTGGCACGCAGAAGATCGTACTTTATTTTTGTACATGCCTTGTGGAACCTCCTCTTTCTGCTGATGTTTTGTTATTGTAAACCGCAGGTGGGTGGAAGCAAAGAGGAAACATGTGGTCTCCTTCCGTAACCTCCGGTAATGACGATGGGATGGTAGCCGAGTGTTATCGTGGCAGACAGTAGAGCACGTGATCATTGACCTTCGATCGTGCGTCGGCGACAGCGACCTTCGATGCGCAATATATCTTGGCTCCGACTCGCTTTGACTGAACTTGCGTGAGATGCGTATGATAGTTTCTGGTTTTGCGTCTTTTATGGTGTTCTCTGTGCTGTGTGCAGGTTCAGTTCTCTAGTGGTGACCTGCTTTTTTTTTTTTTTTTTTTTCTACTGATATCCTCGCAGCCAAATTTCGGGAAGTTATCTGGTTTTGCAATATTGGAACGTGTTTTTGTACTTCCCTTTCATTTTCTGGTTAGTAATACAAGTGTTTAAGATGCCTAAATCCAAAACGAAATTTCAAGATGCGTGGCTCGCCAAAGAATTGGACGGAGTGAAGTTGAAAGAATGGTGTTCTGCAACTGAAACAATATTTTCTGCTAAGTGTATATTGTGTTCAGAAATTTTCAACATTTCTAATAGTGGCTTTTCACATGTAAAAGCGCATCATAAAGGAAAAAAACATTTGCAGAAATTTCAAAGTAAATTTCAAAATAAGTCCATCCTGAAAGCCTTTGGAGGACGGGATCTTCAGCCCAAAACAAATATTAGTGAAGTACTGAGTCATGATTTACAGTTGGCTAAAGCCGAAGCATTATGGGCCATGAAAGTTGCTAAGGACAATATGTCTTTTGTTTCATGCACTGAAACAGTTGAACTTTTCAAAGAAATGTTTCCTGATTCTGCTATTGCAGCCAAAATGCAACTTAAAGAAAAAAAAAGTTGCTTATGTGATATCACATGGATTGTCAAAATATTTTGAAGAGGATTTGAAAAAAGACATTGCATCTAGTAGCCCAGGAAAGGTTACTATAGCATTTGATGAAACTACAAATACACAAGTGAAACGGCAGTTGGATGTGTATCTCAGGTACTGGTCTTCAGAAATAAATTCAGTTTCTTGCCAATACCTAACAAGCGTTTTTCTGGGTCATGCAACAGCAGATATTTTGCTAAAAGAAATTCTTGATGTGTTATCATCCTTCAATATTTCGTTGAACAGAATTATTTGTGTATCCATGGACAGCCCAAATGTAAATAAGTGCTTTTTACGCAAATTCAATGAAGTTGTAAAACAAGAAACAGGCCAGAAATCTTTGGAACTAGGTTTTTGCAACCTGCATGTTGTTAGTAATGCATTTAAAATTTTTTTTGACAAGCTTAAATATAGATTTTGACGAATTTGCTACTGATATGCATTACTTTTTAAAGAGTAGTGCTGCAAGACGAGAGGATTATAAATCTGTCGAGGATATAACATTGGTCACTGCCAAATTTCTTTTGCGTCATGTCAGCAACAGATGGTTAACCGTTGGTTCTGTAGCCCAGAGGCTCTTGGATCAATCTCTAAATATTACAGAACATTTTTTAAACTTCTTGCCATCTCAAAAAATATTTGAAAAACAACTGCACAATTCGGCAAGGTATAAAAGAATTCACTGTTTCCTGAAAAATGAGCTAACTCCTTGCTATTTAGCATTAATTTCATTTTCACACCAAAATTTTGAAAAGTTTTCATTATGTTATCAGAGTGAAGAACCAAAAATACACCAGGTATATTCTGATTTAAATACTTTAATGAGGAATGTTATGGCTCAGTTTATCCAAGATGATGTTATTGCAGGGAAATTTGGAGAAGACCTAAAGAAGGTAGATTTTGAAAACAAAAATTCATGGAAAAAACTAGGGGAGTTAGAAGTTTGTATGAAGACAAAAAATCTCCTCAGGAATGTTCAGGAGACCAGGCAGAAATTATTTCTCTTAGATGTAAGATCATCACTAATTGCAACCACAAAATATTTAAAGTCAAATTTGCCATTCTGCAATCAAAAGCTAAGAGACATAGAAGTTTTAAAGGTAAAAGAACCAAAGAAAGAGTCAACTCAACTTTCAGTCACTGAAGGACTTTTGGAAATAACCAGAATTTCAAGTGTTTTGCATCTTTCTGAGGAACAAATTGATAGAGTAAGAGAAGAGTGGAAACTTTTAAATTGCGATAAGCCAACTCTAGATGAACTAGTGAAATTTTCAGAGGAAGGGCATATTCCAGTGCGGATTGATCATTACTGGCATATAATATATTTAGTATTAAAGACTCTGGCGGAAAAAGAAAAATACTCAAATCTTGCTAAACTCATAAAGTCAATTTTAGTTTTACCTCATGGTAATGCTGATGCAGAAAGGGGATTTTCGGTTAACACTGCTCTGTTAAGGAAGGACAAGGCTAACTTAAAAGATTCAACTATAACATCATTAAGAATAGTTAAAGGGGCCATTAAACACTATGGATGTGTAAGTAAAGTTCCCATAACAAGAAATTTGTTAAATAGTGTTCGTGATTCACATAAATTTTATAAAGAGTATGTTGATAAACTGAAGGAAGAAGAATCAAAAAGGTAAAAGAAAGGAAGCAGAAAGAGAGGGAAAATAAGGAAAAGCAGCTAGAGAAAAAAGAAAAGCTGAGTTTGATGACAAAATAAAAGAAAATGATGCAGAAATAAATAGACTTAAAAAAAGATAAAGAAGCCTCCCTAGCAGTAATTCAAGAGGGAACAGAAAGAATGAGAAAAGCTGTAGAAAAACAAAATACTGTTGAAATAGCAGTTGCCTCTAACTTGATCATACAAGTTTCAGCTGAAATAAAGAAAACTGAAAGTAAATTAGTTGTGGTGGAAGCAGAAAAAGATAGGCTAATCAGGAAAAGGTTAAAACAATAATATGAAAAAAGTAATTCAGTGAACAATTGTACATAGTTCTTGGTTTTCAATTACCTTTTTAGGATATTATAATTTAATGTGAAACCTGAAAACTTTACTGTGAAAATCGTGAATTGCTTCTGGTTCAACAGCATATTAATGTTCAAAGTGAAACTTGAATGTGGTAAATATACTTGAATATGATAATAACACGTGAAAAGATAAGAACTGAACATTAGAAGTAAATCATACTTAAACTTTAGACATTAGACGTTATGCAAAAAATTTGGGTGTGAACTTCGACCATATATACTAATGGACTGCACATTGGCAATAGCTGCATCAAAGCCGCCATGGCTCAAACATTGGGCACGTCATCATCAGACTCCAAATTTCGTGTAAAAATGCTGTTATGATTACTAATTTACGCTGCAGAACTTCAGTGTTTTCGGTGTATTATGTGAATGCGCCTCATATATAATGAAAACTCTTCAGGTAAGTTTACTTATGAGCTATATACATGCATGATCGGGTTGTTTACATTTTGTGATTTATAATGTGATGAACATTTGCGAAGAATTTGGAACATGCATTCCATTTTTTTTTCTTAAGTTACTATATTTTTATATCAATAGCTGCAAGTTTCTGGTTAAGTAATTGAACTTTATTGACTTAGGTATTTAATTCGTTTCTTACCCATGAAAAATCATAGAACTTTCTTTACTATATCGCTCAGAGCAACCATAAGCACAGCAGGTGTAACCCATCTTTTTGACTGTTGTCATGTGATTTTATGTTGGAGCCAGAAATTTTGATGTCATGCGCAGTCTATCAGTATATATAATTGAAGGGTGTGAAGCAAACTCTTTACAATGTATACAAAGTTGTTTTACTAGATGTATACAAATATACATCTAGTTTTTATTGAAATACACTCCTAAAATTTTCCTAAAATTTTTCTAAAAAGTCCTAAAATTCCTACCTAAAATTTTCCAGAAGTATGCTATGATCCCTGTAACAGATACATGTGTGTATTTCGGACAGAAGATATCAAGTGAGAGTCACATTGATGAAGACATTAATCAGTGTACAAAACTTGCTTGAAGAGCTTTTGGAAGAAACAGCATAATTTTCAAGAGCAATATGCCATTATGTCTTAAAAGAAAAGTGTTTGATCAATGCATCCTTCCAGTGCTTACGTATGGTGCAGAGACGTGGACCTTAACTAAAAGAGACGTACAAAGGCTGCAGACAACTCAGAGTAGCATGGAGAGATGCATGCTTGGTGTAACCAGGAGAGATAAGAGGAACTGGTGCATCCAAAAAATGACAAGAGTGAAAGACATCTTGATCAGAGTTAAATCCCTGAAATGGCAATGGGCTGGACATACTGCCAGAAGGACAGACCATCGATGGACAGCCGAAATTTTAGATTGGATTCCAAGGGACTGGAAAAGACCCAGAAGAAGACCACATGGGAGATGGGTGGATGAAATTCGAAAGTATGCAGGGGGACATGGAGGAGACTGGCACAAGACAGACCGTTGTGGAAGAGGCATGGAGAGACCTTCATCCAGCACTGCAGTGGATTGATAATGGTTGACAATGTTGATGATGACATGGCACCAAAATTTATTGATTCCAAAGACCAGGTACAATGACCTCATGACCTCCTTGTCAATTTTTATCATGTTATTTTTTACATTTGCTTGTTATCAGCTAAAATTTTAGAACAAATCAAATCCAATAGATATTTGTTAGCATTTATTGGCAGTTCCATGGAAAAGACCCAAATTTAGAGACATTTCATTTTTATGGATAAACTTTTTCCAAGAATGTCCTCTCCAAAAAGATAACCCCCCCCTCCCCGATGCCTTGGCCACCCTGCATCTACAATCAAGCAACCAAGACAAAAACATTTTACAATGTGCTCTTAATGTATGGGATTAAAAATTTTATATTATTAAAACTCCGTACTACTATATTGAATATCTGAGAGATTTTTTCTAGGTAAAATTTTAATTTTTAGTTTAAAAATTACAGCTGATCTGATTCTGCGCTATGAATTTTCTGGTATTCAGAGATTGCTGCTGTAGAATTTTGGGTAATCTTTTAAAAGACACACATGCAGTTTTTTTTTTAATTTCAAGTAACTGTTCATTTTACTTTGTTTCAGTACTTAAACATTTTTTGATTGCAGAAATAGCATTTTAATTAATTTTGTTCATAAAAATATCTCAAGTATGCTCTGCAAGGAAGCTAACATTCAGTTTACCCTAAGTATTGCGAGTAACAGTTATTATCCTTAGCAACCCCTTTTAATAGGGTGGGTGGATCACAGCTGTGATATGATTGACAGGTCAGGGACTATCATAATTTTCTAGACGCAAAACCCAGGAGCTGCATGCATTTTCTTTAAAGCACATCGCACTTTTCTAAGCATAACATGACAAGTAATGAAACGAGTTCAAATCAGTCAGAGTATTCTATATAAATTTTGTGATACAATCACAATGCTGTGCAGTTATAGTTAATAACTGTCACTTACAATCACCATTTGTAAACAAACTGCTTGTTGGCTTTCCTGCAGTGTACCTGACATATATTTAATAAACTTTTACGAATTAAATAACACGTAAAATGTTAGTTTAAAACATTGCCATTCACATGCAAAATATAGTAGTACCTGTCACATACGCAGTTGAACATGCAATCTCCACAGGAAATTATACCTCACTAAATGTGTTGAAGAGATGTTAGAGATTACCGCAGATAAGCATCGAAGTCTTTATTTTAAGCACTGCAAATGTATTTCTTGAATGTTATCTTGTATCTGACATTGAAATTATAAAATGTTCCATTATCAAAAATGTTGAAGTACTGAAACGAAAAATAAACTCTCCAAACAGACAGAGTGATCTGCTGGAAGACCAAAAAACAAGTGTCTTATCTTTCTAAATGATAACTTGTCTTCGTAAATCTTACGTTACTTTCCAGGCTGTCAATAGTTTTTTTTTTTTTTTTTTTTTTTTATGCTTGATTGTTTAAAGTTGGTATATTCTCTTTTTCTGTCTTCTCAGATTATGTTTATTACTAGCTGTAGCCTGAAATTTAGAAACACTCGTATTCTCGGAATAAAATAATTAAATTGTATTTTAACCTGAAAAGCTTTCAGATATTCATAGCTTCTGAGTCCTTTTGTGTTTTGCATATTTCTGGCCTCTAGATCTTTATCAGGGCTTTTTCTCAATTATTAGAATGTTTTTTCTGTGTTACAAAGCCTTTGATGAAGTTTCGATCATTGCAAGATGGGATGTGTTAAAGATCTAGAGGCTAGAAACATGAAAAAATACAAGGGTAATTCAGAAAGTAAAGAATGTTTGGTTATAAAAGCTAATACTTTTAAAATTTTCAAATGTTTTATTTGCTATTTTTAACTCATACCTTAGCTTGTTTTCCTGTATAGTTGCCCTGGACATTGAGGCACTGACTTGGCTGGACCCACTGGTGAAATGGGTATCCTTTCCTATGCCCCCCCCCCCTGAAATTCTCTTACCCCCTCTGTGTGTTACATCATACTTGTACGGTGGCGCCATCTACTGTACTCTAATCTCACTACAAACTGTTCTGTCAAAATCGCTAGACTTGCTCTCATTCCTTCCGTTTCTGTGTCCTGCCCAAAAGGCGATCTCGCTGTAGGTGGCTGGGACCTAAACTCTACTCACTGTGGACGGAAGTCCTACAAGGAAATGACAAATACAGGCACTGACTTGTCATATCTTGGGATAAGTTTAACAGGGTGTCCACATTCTGGAAAGTCAGGGAAATTAAAATTGGTCAGGGAAATTCCTGAAATGTTGGTAAAAGTCAGGGAAAATCAGTGACATTTAAAAAAAAAGTCAGGGAAATTTCAATCACAGTTAGACTACAACTAGTTCTAACCCGGCGTCGGGGAGTGACGCCCTCATCGCCCAACACACTTGCACTTGGTGTTGCGGACAGTCACTAACTTCCCTTCCTATTAATGTAACCTTGTGTTTCCTACCTATTATTGTAAGTTGTGTTACATTACTTGTTAGCATTTTTCTTTTCATTTTAGGTCAAAGGAGTAGAAGAAAATTTGTGATATAAGTTATACCTTGTTAAAAGGCAATTAAGACTGCAGCAATGTCAAAGCGTTGTGTGTTTAATTAACAATGGTTGGACGAACAATTAAATCCTGAGTTTTCTGGTTGGATAGCTACTGTGAACGGCGACAATGAACCAGCATTTTGTAAAGTGTGCTCTAAAACTTTCAAGCTTAGCAACATGGGGCATCGGGCAGTCTCCAGCCACGGAAATGGCCCTAATCATTTGAAAAACATATGTGCTAAAATGTCTCAGCCCAGTCTTGCTTCTTTCACTTCCTCTGTGAAAAAGAACTTTCTTTGTAACAACGAACTCTTGCCATCAACAAGCTCAGGAAATGTGGAATCAGTACTTCTAGAATATATTAAGTCTAATGACTCAAATACTTATGTTGTGAAAGATTATGTGAAGCCCAGTGACCTTAATGCTTATGTAGTAAAAGATGATGTAACAAAGTCAGAAATAATATGGGCCATGAAAGTGTTGTCCAAGCGAATGTCTGAACTCTTCTACACAGATTAACAAAACATTTCAGTTAATGTTTCCTGACAGTGTGATAGCTTCAAAATTTACTTTAGGTAAAAGCAAAGCATCTTATGTGATAAACCATGGATTGGCACCACATTTCAAAGAGTGTTTAATGGACGATCTGAAGCAGTGCACTGACTTTGTAATTTGTTTTGATGAATCACTTAAACAAAATTGCTCAGCGTGGGCAAATGGATCAGTTGGTTCGTTATTGGGACGTCAATCTGCAAAAAGTTTCCACTAGAAACTTAAGTAGTGTGTTTTTAGGACGGGCAACAGCTAATGACCTTTTAGAGAAATTCATTAAAGGTGCACCTCTTCCCTTGGATAACGTGCTACAAGTGTCAATGAATGGACCTAACGTTAATCTCAGCTTTCTTCAAAAGCTGAAAGATAAACTTAGAACTGAAAATCCAGATGGTAAATTATTAGTTGACATTGGAGTATGTGGTCTTCACGTGGTCAATGGAGCTATGAAAATGGGACTTGAAGCAGTGAAATGGGATATACATCACTTTCTGTGTAACTTGTACTACCTTTCAAAATATAGTCCTACTCGCTGTGCAAATTATACTATGATTACTGGATGTAAAGATTTCCCTTTGAAATTTTGCACTGTAAGGTTGGAAAACGTTAATTGTTTGACTAGAGCATTGCTTGTCTATGATCATATCAAGAAATATGTTCAAGAATCATCGGTTTCCAGCAAACAGCACATGTTTCTTGCAGAATTCATGGAAAGTCCACTGTTAAAATGCAAATTGGCTGCATTTAGGACTATAGCTTCAGAGTGTGAATCTTTTTTGAGAAGGATCCAGAGCCCAAATCCTTTAATTCCTTTCTTACACACTGATTTGCTGGATCTGATGAAAAATTTGATGGCACGAAGCTTGAAGCCTGACAAATTAAGTGAAGCTGATAGTGTCTCAAAACTGTTAATTTTAGATGTATCAAAAAGTGAAAATCTTCTCTCAATTGAGAAAGTTGATATTGGATTTAGTGCTAAATAGCTATTAAAAGAAGTGAAGTGCTCAGAAAGTGAGAAATTAGAGTTTAAGCTTGAATTTAGGAAGCTTGTGACCAGTATGATTGAAAAACTTTGTGAGAAAAGCCCACTAAAATTTAAGTTTGTCCGTGGGGTAATAACTTGTTTGGACCCAAATATTATAGTGCAGCAGCCGAGTCTAGGCAAGAAGAGAGTGGAAATTGTGCTCAAAGTTTTACTTAGTGCAAACAGGATTTCAGATGACTGTGCTGAAAAAGCTAATAAACAATACGCTTCATTGTGTGTAGAAGCTCAATCTGCTTTAAAGCTCAGTTTGATGAATTTTTAGACAGTCATGATGATTCCATAGGAATAGATAAATTTTACAGTGCTCTACTTGACATCCAAAAACAATTCAGTGAACTTTGGGATGTAATAAAAATTTGTCTCATTATGTCTCATGGAAATGCTTCAGTGGAAGGTGGATCTTCTGTCAATAAGTCTCTTCTTGTGGAAAATCTCCTGGAAGAATCCCTGATTTGTCAGAGAACAGTTTTTGATGCCATTAAAAATGTGGGAGGAGTAGAACACATTGCCATCAATAGAAGGCTTCTTCTTTCTGTAAGAGCCTGCAGACGAAGATATCAGGATTATCTTGAGAAAAAAGTGTTCTTCAAAACGAAGAAGAAAGAAAACTGAAGGGGGGAAAATTGATCATTAAATAAAGGAATTGAAGGGGAAAAGACAAAGAGTACGGAAGGAACTAGAGTTGGAAGAAGCAGCACTGCAGGCGAAGATTTCAGATTGGGAAAAGAAGAAAAGTGGTGTGTAATATAAAAACAGTGACTGTGTTCTTACTGTAATATTTTTATAGTAACTGTTCTGAATATTGTGTATGGGCTTGTTTGAGTGTTTCTTCAATAAATGTAAAACCATGAAAAAAAAGAGTAAACTTGAAATTAAAAAGGTGCGAGTTGGACGGCTATAGGGAAGGTGGAGGCCGACCTAAAAAAAAAAAATTAAATGAATCAGTTATTTGGGAAACTTTATATGTCAAACAGAAACACTTTCAAATAATATAAGTTTCTCAATTATCAAATTCAATTTTATTTATCATCATGGCACGTATATTGAAAAACTCAAATAAACCTATTTGTGTAAGGTCAGGGATTTCTTATATATTTGGTCAGGGAAATCAGGTTTGATAATTCTGTGGATGCCCTGTTTAAGTATCCCCTTCTCATAAAACTCTGCTGCCTGCCCTTTCAGCCAGTCTAAAACAGCCTCCTTTAGTGCATCATTAAAACATTGTCTACTAAGGAACTGCTTTCAATTGGGAATAAGTGGTAGTCCAATAGTGCAAGTCCAGGCTCAAAGGTGGATGCTCAAAATCTTCCCAGTGAAACTCTTCAAGCAGCTCCTTTGTCCGATAAAAACTGTGTTTCGCACGAAAGGAACGTGTAAGTCATAAAAGCTGTCTACGTACGATAAAAAAACATTATCCCTGCTGATACTATAGACTAATTTAAAAAACTTTATTCACAAGTAAAATCAAGTTAAAAGCGAGATCTTTCGGGATCCCTAGATCCCATCTTCAGGCTTAAGGCCATAAAGAACAACAAGTGGTCCACTTATATACGATCAGGTTTGACCCATGATGCAATGCAGTGGGCGTTGACATCGGTCAACATAGCAAATCAAAAACAATCAATAGTTCGAAGATATGTAAGGTAATACAATATTGTTCGTAGTGGTTCCGGGCATGTCGATGGGGATTAGTTTTTTCCATATGTGAGGAATGAATGACGGAAGTTCTGAGTTACAGCATAAAGGCCCATATGAATGGATATATAACGTTATCAATAAACTTAAGTACATTCGGACTATGGCCCGATACTTTGGGTACCCAGATTCGTACTTCGGACGCTTCATGAATATAGTTCAACGAACTCGATCCACTACCCTAACTACTCCAAAAACAACTTTACGGTATATAGGCAAGACTGAGTTTTCTCAACCACTTGTGACAATCCTTAGAAAAACATGCAAGAAATATGGACTTGGTTTTGGAGTCTCGACTCGTAACATCTTTTCTATTATCAGAACTGATCGTGACGTGATTCCCGATCTATCTAGACCCGGTGTATACCGCATACCTTTAGTCAACCCTAATAATCCAGAGGATGTGAAATATTATATAGGTTCGACTCTCAGGACCTTAAAAGTACGATTATCGGAACACCAATATTACTTGAGGTCAGGCTCCACCAACACAGCACTAACTGAAACTGTGGACCAAGAGGGAAAAATACCTGACTGGAAGAACGCAGTGGTTTTGAACTCTAAAGTAACAAGGGGAAATGTTCTCCTCTCCGAGAGCTTATATATCCATTCATATGGGCCTTTATGCTGTAACTCAGAACTTCCGTCATTCATTCCTCACATATGGAAAAAACTAATCCCCATCGACATGCCCGGAACCACTACGAACAATATTGTATTACCTTACATATCTTCGAACTATTGATTGTTTTTGATTTGCTATGTTGACCGATGTCAACGCCCACTGCATTGCATCATGGGTCAAACCTGATCGTATATAAGTGGACCACTTGTTGTTCTTTATGGCCTTAAGCCTGAAGATGGGATCTAGGGATCCCGAAAGATCTCGCTTTTAACTTGATTTTACTTGTGAATAAAGTTTTTCAAATTAGTCTATAGTATCAGCAGGGATAATGTTTTTTTATCGTACGTAGACAGCTTTTATGACTTACACAGCTCCTTTGTCTTCGTGGCAGTGTGCGAGCTGATGTTGTCCTGTATGAACAGATTCCTCATGAGAGCATACCCCTGCAGCAGTTTTGAATGGCTCGCCATAGAGTTTCATAGTTGCACAGAAGGCATCAGCATTTATGGTTGCACAGCTCTTTCCATGAAATTGATGAGTGAGACACCTATATCTGGTTCCAGAAAGTGCCACTATTTTCTTTGCAAACAAATTTTGTTTGACTTTTCGCATCTTTTTCAGTGATCAAGGGTGATGCCACTCAAGTTATTGTCTTTTGTTCTCAGTTGTGTAGTGAGAGATCCATCTTTTGTCTCGTGTAACAATTTAGTCTATAAACTCATTGCCATCTTGGTGGTAATGCTCAGTTGTTTGAAAATGAACTGTATCTGCATACACAATGCTTGAAACTTGCTGCAAACCCAGGAAGAGTCAACCACGATAACAATAGAATAAGATAATCAAAAATAAATAAAAAAATAAATTATTATTAGAACATTACAGAATCCGATGGGAACAAAATAAGCACAGTAAAACTCGGCTTTTACATCCCTGCATTTTCATGTTTTTCCGTTTCGAGGGACGTATTTTTGAAGTCTCGATAATTCTCCTACATTTTCCCAATCACATGATTTCCCACATAAACCGTAGTGTAAAATTTTTGGTGCCAAATGTGATTTTCCTGGAATTTCGTATCTTTCTTGGTTTCCGTACATGTAAGATTCCTTTAAACCCGTTCTTCCCCTTTCTGCTGCATTCCTCAGAAGAGTCTAATGACCAGATTGCCTTAAACCAGTTTTTCCTTCCCAGAATTTGTCACAAACAAGAATGCGACGACCAGTTGGGGCAGTGCTGCATTCCTCAGACTGTACGTGTCTTATCAACTTTTCTGGAGCGCCTTGTCTAGCACCGTAAATCTCCATGTTAAACGGGCCTGTGTCTCAGCTTGGCAAGAACAGTGTAAGGTTCTGAGAGCTATTAAGTCAGTTTATTGGCTGTTTAAATCTCACTTTTTAGACTTTAGACAAGGTTTGTACAGTCCTTAAGAACTCCTTATTTCTGATTTCCACTTCTAAGGCCCTTAAAAGTCCTTATTTTTTAAAACTAGTGCTTATTTTTTTTCCCCTGTCTTCTTTTTGCACTGCAGTAATGGGCATCACAACCTTTTGTTTGTGTGTCTGTAAATATGCTAAACATTCACCAGGGGAGCTTTCTTCTTGCTCATTGAAGGAAGATATTCCCCTGGAATGTTCTTAGAAATGACCTCCCTTCAACAGCACCCTCCCCCCCCCACACACACACTTTTCCCATTGTAGCCTGCATGACTTACCTTGCATGACCTTACCAGTGGTATCAAAATCTGTGTTGTGTGTCTTTTCAGTGGTCAGAGGGTCAAAGGGGGGTCTGTTTGACCTCACAATTTATGGTGTCAGCTGTCTGGTGGTCTGATCTATCTAGTGTCTACTCAACTGACCTTGCTTCATTGTCTCTGTCTCCTGCCTGTCTTTTTTTCCCCCTGGCATGTATTTCATTTTTTTCTTTGGTTCTTTGCAGGTAAAGTAGTTTATATTTGGGGCCAAAATGCCTGGTAAATGGCCACTAGTGCTATTCAATACCCTACATATGTACATAAACATACACACACTTAATGATATTTTAATGATGTAAAATGCAAAATATGAATAGGAGTGTAGGTCCTTAGAAGTCCTATTTTTTTTTTTTTTTCCCACAGAAAAGGGTATGAACCCTGTTTAGAGTGAAGATGGCGAAAAAGAAGTGTAAATGTCTTTCCATTGCTAAAAAAAGCTTCCATTATAGCGTTCTCCCTTGAGCCTCTTTACTGGGTGGCTCAGCCAGCTAAATTTCCTTTAATAGATGTTTTCACAACACACATAATATTACAAGTGAAGATCAAAACTGGCTGAAATCTATGTCAAATATGATTTATTAGCAAGTACAATTTTCTAGTGTTGTTTATCATGTTATGTTACATTAAAGCCTACCACACAGCTAAAGATGTTTAATAAGTATAATATGCCAAACCCAGTGGCTCAGCAGGGCAGCATATTATACTTATTAAACATCTAACCGCTGGCTTATGACCATTCGTCCGGGTTTGAATCCCGGTCGGGCATGGTTGTTGTGTTTGTCTTATGGCACTGACTCTCTCTCTCTCTTCCCTGAAACCAGTGACCCTAAATTAGGGACGGTCTACTGCTTATAGCTTACATATAGCCCATTGAGTTGCTCACAGTGGTCATTAAACCTTTTTTTTTTTTTTTTTTAAAGTATAATAATGTTAAGCAAAACATATTTTTTCTTTCAATTGGGGAAGGGATTGTTAAAAGCACTACCCAGCTAAAATTTCTTGCCATCCAAGCTGTGAAAAAGATTAGGGACAACACTACATTATGCAAAAAGATAGCAAATTTCATGGAACTAAAGTTGAATTAGCCAAAATTCTTGGATTACCACTTTCAACTCTGAAAACAATTTTAAAACAGAAAGAGTCAATCAAAATTACTTCAGAAAGGTTAGGTCATTGTGCTAATAAGAGAAGGAAATTACCGATTTTTTCCAAACCAACATCCCATCATGTAAGTACGTATGTAGTATAGTTATACTGCATATTTTGGTTCTTACATAAATATGTCTACAATATGTACTAGTATAGTACTTCTACTGTATGTTGTTTTCTATTTTCTGTAAACATTATATATACCTGTAAAGTTTGTTTCACCTCGACTTTGTTTTCACGTTTTCCCGCATCGTACGACTTTTTACGCTGTTCCGCTGAAAAGCATAAAATTGGGGTTTCACTGTATATACATTATAATTGAATGTGTGTGAAATGTGCCTTTATGGCAAAATATTAAAATATTGGACTATCATAAAAACAAGCAACCAATTTAAAAAAAGTGAACCTAGAAAAACAGTTTCATCAATGAACCTTCAGAAATGATAGCATTTTCAACAACTTAATTCCAAAATAGTAGACTTATAAAATACACGAGAAAAAGATTTTAATTTAATAACTGGCAAACTTGCAAGGGGAACCTAGCAAAAAATTGAAACTGTTTTTGTGTAAACAAAACTTTGATACAATTCTTATACGTTAAAATCTAGAGGCGAGAAATGTGTAAATACAAAACAACTTAAAAAATGTAAGAAATAATTTAAAAGTTCTTCCAGTTAAAATAGAATTATCTCAGTAAAGCCTTGAGTAAGTGTTTTAATTGCTACAAATAACATTTTATTTTTTAAAATCTACAAGCAAAAAAAAATCTGCTAATAATTTGAAAACTGTATCTACGGAATGCACCAACCGATCGTAAAACAGACAACAGTTTTTGGCTTCCTTTTCCACGAGAAATCGTCCGGTAGATTTACTGTATAGTCAATCTGATCATCTTGTGTGTGTGTGTAGCAATTACGTTAACTTTTAAAACGTTTTTGCCAAGTTCAAATTTTTTTATTTTTCCACCAAAGTATAAAAGTACAAAAACGTAATCGCCAAAACTTTTTTCCATCACCAAAACAATTTGTTTTTCACAAATTGTGAAGAATATAAATGGCAGCGTGATCCTTGTATTTATATTCTGTCATCATTGTCAAACATCAATCCACTGCTGGACGAAGGTCTCCCCAAGTTTCTTCCACAATGGTCTGTCTTGTGCCAGTCTCCTCCATGTCACTCCCGCATACTTTCGAATTTCATCCACACATCTCTCATATGGTCTTCTTCTGGGTCTTTTTCTGTCCCTTGGAATCCAGTCTAAAATTTTGGCTGTCCATCGATGGTCTGTCCTGGCAATATGTGCATCCCATCGCCATTTCAGGGATTTTACTCTGGTCATGTCTTCCACTCTTGTCATTTTTCGGATTCACGAGTTCCTCATCTTATCTCTCCTGGTTACACCAAGCATGCACCTCTTCATGCTGCTTTGAGTTGTCTGCAGCATTTGTATGTCTCTTTTAGTTAAGGTCCACGTCTCTGCACCATACGTAAGCACAGGAAGGATGCACTAATCAAACACTTTTCTTTTAAGACCTAATGGCATATTGCTCTTGAAAATTATGTTGTTTCTTCCAAAAGCTCTCCGGGCAAGTTTTGAACGCCGATTAATTTCTTTATCAATGTGACCCTCACTTGATATCTGCTGTCCAAGATAAATGTAGGTATTGGTTATCTCCAGCTTTTCCCCAACAATCAATAAATCTCCATTTCTTCTAAAAGCGTTGTACATCACCTTTGTCTTCTGAAAGTTCATGTTTAATCCCACTTCTTTACTCTTGTCAGGAAGTTCCTGGATCATACTCGGCAGCTCTGATGGGGTAGTTGCAAAAATGACTTTTATGTCATCAGCAAAACGAAGGTGAGTTAGATAATCTTCATTAATCTTTATCCCTTTGTTTTCCCAGTTCAGTGATTGAAAGACATTTTCCAATGCGGTATTAAGGAGTTTGGGAGATATAGTGTCACCTTGTCTCACTCCCTTTCCAATTTTTATGGGTGCTGTATTCTCAAATAGCAGAATCTTTGGACTTGTATTTTCATAAATGTTATGAATAATATTAATGTATGCATCTTGAATACCGCAGGATTTCAAAGCCATTGTAACTGCTGATAGTTTCACGGAATGAAAGGCATGCATAAGGGAAGTAGTTCTCTCTCTCTCTCTCTACATATATATATATACAAACAAAAAATTATTTTTTTCTAAAATGGTCAAGCAACCTCTGTTG
Source organism: Macrothele yani (assembly GCA_039090855.1). Taxonomy (NCBI): domain Eukaryota; kingdom Metazoa; phylum Arthropoda; class Arachnida; order Araneae; family Macrothelidae; genus Macrothele; species Macrothele yani. The sequence continues at coordinate 200,770,261 of CM077009.1, read as the reverse complement.
GATCACTTGACGTGGAATTACTCCACTACCATATGATTTCGAACTAACGTTCTCATCAGGTAGCCTACGTACCAACAAGTGGTTGCATCGACATATGACAGTATGTTTATGAAGGGGTTGGGGTAAAACGCTTGGGAAAACCACACGCGGGATAGAAATACTTCTCTGCTGGTGTCCATAATCCGCGTTTGAAAACAAAATAGGAATAGCTGGGGGTATTGCACAATACAACGATAGTCCATATGAAATGCGTATATGTAGGTTTAGCAGAGAAAAAAATGAAAACAGTAAACAAAAAAGACATCGGAAAGTGTAGTACCAAGCCGCCATCCATTCGTAGAAGTAGGATCGGAAGAGGATGAAGTTCCAACTTCAAAAATTCTTAAAATAAGGCAACCAAGAACCGGCCCAACATAAGACCAACAGATGCATTCATAGATGTAGACAGTAATTGTGGACCAAAAAAAAAACCCAGGTAAGCGTGCGAAGTCGACGTATAGCGGAACCTCAGGTAGAAGTATAGGATATTACATTTTCAGTAAATAAGACAGCAACATATAGAACATTATGTAAAAACAAAAGTGTAAGCAGAAAACTGTCCTGAAAAAATGTAGAGGTATTATTGAGAATGGGATTATCATTTTGCTGTAGGGGCCCCATAAAACCTTAAGCAGGCCCTGTCTGTCACAGCAAACAGTTCCAACAAAACAGTTTCTTGGTCTTAACACTTCCGGCAAGCCATTCGCATCTTTCATAATTGGCGTTTTGAAAATGTCGAGTAATATTCTTTTGCTGCTGCGTTAAACTTGGCAATGCAGGCATCGGTCTTCCTTTCGAAATCGCATTTTTCTTTTCTTCAAAAGTTCGGCGAGAAAACGGAGTTTGTAACAAATCTGCTATAATGTCTTTGTTTATGGAATCAGACATGGCTGTTTAGAATCTTTTTTAATACACATGCATGATATATTCAGTACATCACAGCACACGATGTAAACAGAACTTGCCGCCCCATTGGCGCAGTGGTTTAAGCGATGGCCTCTGTTCATTCGTCCGAACGGGGTCCGGGTTCGAATCCCGGTGAGGCATGGATGTTGTGTTTGTCTTACGGCACTGGCTCTCTTCCTTCCCTGGAACCAGTGACCCTAAATTAGGGACGGGTGACTGCTTATAGCCCATTGAGTTGCTCACGGTGGTCGTTAAACCTCCAATAAAAAAAATAAAAAAAATAAACAGAACTTCGAACAATGCATCCACAATTCAGCTCCCGTAACCCAAGCAGTTCACTGACTGCTTGGTTAAGAGAAGCTACACGCTAAGACGGTCGTTTCTAGGGAGCATTTCTCATTTGTTAGCAGACTAGTGCCGTCAGGTTGTCATAGCAACACACATTCAGCGGCGGTGGCGCTTGGTTGACGGAAGCAGGTGTTGCGTGCGCTCGGCAGCTGCAACCAATCGGAGTGCAGCATCATTTGTTTCTCCTGTTTTGTCGTTATTGCTGGTGTGCGTGGATTATACAGAGGTATAAGAACAGATTTATAACTTTGTGGTGATTATTATCTGTGTCGAAAACAGAAATTTAAAGAATTTTTTTTTTTTTTTTTTTTTTTTGAGGTTTAACGACCACCGTGAGCAACTCAATGGGCTATAAGTAGTCGCCCGTCCCTAATTTAGGGTCACTGGTTCCAGGGAAGGGAGAGAGCCAGTGCCGTAAGACAAACACAACATCCATGCCTCACCGGGATTCGAACCCGGACCCCGTTCGGACGAATGATCAGAGGCCATCGCTTAGACCACTGCGCCACCGGGGCGGCATTTAAAGAATTAGAGATTTTTTTATGTATCCTTTTCCCAATGCCCAAGCACCGCTTGGGTGGAATGCACGTCACTGCAGGTGAGGCACGGATATTGTGCGTTGTGTCTTACCGCTCTGGTTCGTTCTCTTCCATGGAGCCAGTGTCTCTAAATTAGGGACGGGAGACTGCTTATAGCCCATCGAGTTACTCAAGATGATCGTTAAACCTCCAAACAAAAAAACATTGGCCGCCCCGGTGGCTCAGTGGTCTAAGCGATGGCCTCTGATGATTCGTCCGAAATGGGTCCGGGTTCGAATCCCGGTGAGGCATGGATGTTGTGTTTGTCTTACGGCACTGGCTCTCTCCCTTCCCTGGAACCAGTGACCCTAAATTAGGGATGGGCGACTGCTTATAGCCCATTGAGTTGCTCACGGTGGTCGTTAAACCTCAAGAAAAAAAAGAAAACTGCTAGAAGCGTGTGTTTAAAGTAAGCACGGATAGTCTCTGGATTTTTCGAGCCGCCCCGGTGGCGCAGTGGTCTAAGCGATGCACTCTGATCATTCGTCCGAACCCCGTGAGGCATGGATGTTGTGTTTGTCTTACGGCACTGGCTCTCTCCTTTCCCTGGAACTAGTGACCCTAAATTAGGGACGGGCGACTGCTTATAGCCCATTGAGTTGCTCACGGCGGTCGTTAAACCTCCAATCAAAAAAAAATTTCGATGGCGCTGTCTTCTTACCTTCCCTTTGAGCAGTGGCTGCTCTTAGCCTTAGACGTCCCTGGAGGTCGTTAAACCCCGAAAAATCAGAAATTTTAGCATTTGGTAGTGGGGAGTTGTAAAAGAACAATTTACGATCTGGTTAGGTTATCAGAAAAACATGAAGTTGGAACTTAATTTCAGAAAGAAGCATATAAAATAATGCTTCTTTGTGGTGCTAACTCGATACCTTTCTCACCCATATGGGTGAAGTTTGCCTGGCGCAGTGGTCTAAGCGATGGCCTCTGATCATTCGTCCGAACGGGGTCCGGGTTCAAATCCCGGTGATTCTCTCGTGCAGGAAGCCATGCCTCTCAGCCGTCAATCATTTATGTTGTGTTTGTCTTACGGCACTGGTTTTCTCCCTTCCCTGGAACCAGTGACCCTAAATTAGGGACTGGAGACTGCTTATAGCCCATTGAGATAATCACGGTGGTCGTTAAACCTCCAATCAAAAAAAAAATAGAAGTTTGCCTGATACGTGCATTTCTCTTTGAGATTGCAAGAATGAACTGCCTCCCAGGTGGCTAATTCTTTTCAAAGCTTAAAAATCACATCGTCCAGAAATGGGAACCGAAGCTTACCCCCGGCTTAGGCCTTAAATATGAAAAATACTGAAGTCAAGGCAACTCAAGTATCACTCAAAGCCCATCATATTGTTACCCGTATTCGGAGCGAAAGATTGCTGTTTTTCAGGCTGCAGATTTGTCTGGTGGCGTGTTATTTTATAAGGAAGGTATGGCTTGCGAATTTCATTGCGATCTTAAATATGGAAGTGTTTTGTTTTCTGTTTAGTGACGTATGGATGATCTGTTCTTTGAAGTATTTACACTTGTTCGGAATCAGTAAATAGCTGGGTTTTCATTGAACGTACCATTCACTTTCAGACCACAGAGTTTTGATTTTAGGTGTCAAACTAGTATTATTGTAATTTTATGATAATTAGGGAGAGACTAGTATTTGTAGTACCTTAAGTGTAGATGAGTAAAAGGTTTTACTTTTCCGGAGTATTACACAACTGGCAGCTGCAGTGAACGGTAATTCTGATATGTACTATCGCTACCCATCTTCTGACCTGGATTTTTCAAGAAAATTTCAATCTGAAAAAGAAAGATTAATTTCAAAAAATAATTAATATTGTTTCGAAATATTTTAACTTAGTTTCAAGAATTTTTTAACTTTTTCAACAAATCATCCATTATCCAGGAAAAATAGGTAATATTACCTATTCCATGCAATTCCAGAGCCACCAGCTGGACTTGTGATTTCAGGGAAGGTTAGGGAACATATTAAAGATTACATTTATTTTGTTTCGAAATGTATTGTTTTAAAACAATCATAAATGTTCTCAAACATAGTTTTATTAGAAAGTCTTCTTTTTCTTGGCCACTGGAATTAATGTTAGTGGCATATGTATTCACATAATTCTGAAGATGCTTTCTTGTTTTTAGAAATGGATCTATTTTTTTAAAATCACAAGGTTACTTTGTCAATGATATTTAATAAGCTGTAGAATTCTAACTGAAGTAAGGCCATTTCATTTTGGAAATTATTTTACTGTGAACAGGTTCTTCATTATCAGTTTTGACTTTGTTTTATATGTGTCATTCTGAGTTTAATAAAAAAGATTCCAACATTTGTTCCAATCTAAACATTTTGAAGTGTTCTACCTGGTAGCATAAGATGCATAGCCTTCATATTCCAAAAGTGACCTTGATAAAATTGAATTAGTAAAGTGATTGCATGAGATGAAAAAAGTATGGTGACTTTGCTTTATCACTATATGAAATATCAGTGCAGAACCAAAATGTGCAAAACCTTTTGACAAGGAATAATCTGTTTAATTTTTGTAATAGATATGGAGACTTCCACAGAAAGGACAAACATTACGTCACAAACAGAATTCATTTCATTTCAGACATCTTCCTTAGAAAGTGGTACATCTGTGTGCCTGGTCACTGATGCGACTGAAAAAAATTCACATGTGTGAAATGTGCCATAAGAAATTCACTCGGAGAAGAAATCTTTTACAGCACATGCACATTCACACGGGTAATCGTCCCCATGAATGTAAAATGTGTCGCAAGAGGTTCGTGCAGAAAAGTAAACTTTCAAGGCATTTGCTCACACATGAAAGTGATCGACCGCACGAGTGTGAAATATGCCAGAGGAAATTCTTACAGAAAAATAATCTTTCAAGGCATTTGCTCACCCATTCAAGTGAACGACCCCACAAGTGTGAAATATGCCACAGGAAATTTATACAGAAAGCTAATCTTTCAAGGCATTTGCTCACTCATACGGGTGACAAACCGCATGAATGTGAAACATGTCACAAGAAATTTGCACTGAAAAGCCGCCTTTCTAAGCATTTGAACATTCATGCAGGTAACCAGTCATATGAATGTGAAATATGCCAGAAGAAATTTTCCTTGAAAAGTCATCTTTCAAGGCATTGGCTTGCTCATTCAAATGGCAAACCTTGCAGCTGTGAAATATGTGGCCAGAAATTTGCACAAAACTGTGATATTTTAAGACATTTGCGAAGTCATTCTGGTGAGAAACCTCATGAGTGTGAATTATGCCACAAAAGATTCTTACTCAAAAGTCAACTTCCAGTTCATTTTCTCACACATACAGGTGAAAGACCTCATGAGTGTGAGTTCTGTTTTAAGAAGTTTGCTCAGAAAAGTGTTCTTTCTAGGCATTTGCTCACTCATACAGGGGAAAAGCCACATGCATGTGAAACATGCCACCAAAAATTCACAAGTAGAGGTAATCTATCAAAACATTTGCTTACTCACACAGGTGAAAAGCCTTATGAGTGTGAAATATGTCACAAGAAATTCAAGGGTACAAGTAATCTCTCAAGGCATTTGCTCACTCATACAGGTGCTAGAAACCATGAATGTGAAATGTGCCACAAAAAATTCTCTCAAAAAGGTCACCTTTCAACACATCTACTCACTCATACAGGAGACAAACCCCACGAGTGTAAAATTTGCCAGAAAAAATTTTTGCTCGAGAGTCGTCTTTCAAGGCATTTGCTGTGCCACTCAGGTTACAGTCCCTTTGAGTGCAGGGTATGCTGCAAGAAATTTTCACAGAAAAGTTATCTTGTAAGGCATTCGCTAACTCATTCAGATGATAAACCACATGAGTGTGAAATATGCCACAAGAAATTCATTCAGAAAAGTGATCTTTCAAAGCATTTTCGCATTCATACAAGTGTACGTCCTTAGGAGTGTGAAACATGCTAAAAAAACTTCATATCTAGAAAAATTATCTTTCAAAGCACTTGCTCACTCACACTGGATAGTGGTGGTCTAAAATATGCTATGAACTGCCATAAAGGAGAATTTAGTCTATTTCCTACAATTTGCAGATCTGTTTAGTGTGGAATGTTTACTTAAAATTCTTAGAAATACACTCACTAAACCTGATTGTACAAGTGCTATGTGTACTACTTTGTATTCTTAGATTGAAGTCATTTGTCAATCCATTTAATTATACTGAGTAATTGGGCCCAGATTTTGATGACTTAAAGATATTAGGTGGGGCATTTCCCCCTTCCAATGCCCTCGTCCGTAAGGTTAGGTGGTGTCTGATTCATTAAGAAGCGTTGGTATCTTGTTGTTTCTTGTTTTCTCATCAGATTTACGATGTTTTTCGTTGATTAAGCACCCTATTTTAGGAAAATGTGTTTTTCGAATGTTCGTCGTTATACAGTCTAGAGGGGCAAATATCTTAATGAACTTGACCCTTGCGTTATTATCACGCTGTTCTAATTGTGTGCAACTGTTATACAGGGTTGATGACATGACGATTATGGGCAAAACACGTAACAATATTAACAAAGAAAGGTAACTTGATCACGCTAGTTACGTTAACTAAAACTTTTACAAAAAGTTCGTGAAGACCTAAGATAAGGTCGAAAGCTTCCAACTTACGAACTTTTTGTAAAAGTTTTAGTTAACGTAACTAGCGTGATCAAGTTACCTTTCTTTGTTATACAGGGTGTTGCACTTGCTACTTTACCTGGTATTTTTGCAATAACTGTAAGAGGAATAAAAATATTGTAACCAAAGTTTAACTGGACTTAAAAAGGCTATGAGAAAGCAAATGGAAGCAATGTGTAGTTGCATTGATGTCATGGCCGTGGTCAGAGAGAAGTGGCTGTGCTAGTGTATCACGACTCCTCATCGCCTGCCGGACAAGTGGGTGTCTGTCAGTTTACTGAGTCTGCCGACACAGTAAGGTCGTTTTTTTCCGGTCGTGGAACAGTACGGTTGTGTGTGTGTTGTCGGAGAGCAGAAAATGTTGAAATTTTTATTTTTTTTTTTTTTGATTGGAGGTTTAACGACCACCGTGAGCAACTCGATGGGCTATAAGCAGTCACCCATCCCTAATTTAGGGCCACTGGTTCCAGGGAAGGGAGAGAGCCAGTGCCGTAAGACAAACACAACATCCATGCTTCACTGGGATTCGAACCCAGACCCCTTTTGGACAAATGATCAGAAGCCATTGCTTAGACCACTGTGCCACCGGGGCGGCAAATGTTGAAATGAGCTGATATACTGTAGAGGAGTGAGCATATATTGTGCAGGCGTACTGGCAGACGAAATCATTGAAGTCGTGTAAAAAGAATTCATTAAGAGGTTTGGAAGTCTAAAACCACCATCAAAGCCCTGCATTTTGGCCATGTCATGGAAATCGGAAACAACGGGAAGTTTGTGTGACGCGCATAGAGGAGGTCGAGAATGCAAGGCAGCAGTTATTGCTGTCTCCCCAAAAGTCCCTATGACGTCTGTCACAGGAAACCGGCTTATCCACAAACTTATATCAATTCATCAAATACTTCTATTTGTCGAATTCTTTACGTGGTTACAATTTATGTTATTTATATGTCAACAAATCCGCTGTCATATAATTCAAGGTTTCTCATGTTATCACTAAATTGAGCACGGGAAACGTCAATATTATAATGATATTTATGACATATGAATAACATTATCCACAAGCACTTGTTACAGAGCTTGCGAAAAAGGTAACCTGAAATTGCGGTTGCCAGATTCGACGCCGCTTGATTACTTTCTCTGGGACTATCTAAAAGGTAGAGTTTACGGCAATAATCTACGATCCATCGCCGCATTGAAATCCAACATCATTCAAGAAATTCTGGCAATTCCTGGGAACATGCTGACCCGAACCTTCTAAAATATCGAGCATCATGTTCACCCCTGCCTGGACGCAAATGGTGACCATTTCTAACACATGTCATGATGCCATCTCCTTTCTCACAGCCTAAGGTAAGTCCAGTTCAAATTTCGTTACGATATCTTCATTCCTCTTCCGGTTATTATAAAAATGCCGGGTAAAGTAGCGAGTGAAACAACCTGTATAGTTCATAGCACTGCACACTGAGTCTGTTAATGTTCTTTTTACTTTTAATAATAGCTCTCAATTTTTTAATTTCACATATAATAATTATGTTTCTATCTTTATGATTAATTGGTTTACTTTTGATATGTAAAAATTGTTGAGTGATGTCATTATCTTTACAAGTTGTGAGGAAATTTAGATGTTCAATTTTTTTCTGAGTTTTATACAATTCTTCTTAAAGGTCTTGAATATACACTATCTACCAACAAGTAATTGGACATCCCTGCAATCGACGATAACTGCGGTCCTGATACACGTCACGGCCGCTGCCGTTAAATATCGTGTGGGAAACAACAACGCAACCAGTCGCATGCAAGATGCCACGCAGTTCGGAGCTCTCTGATTTCAAGAAAGGTGTGATCGTTGAGTATCACAGAAATGGCAGATCCATACGTGACATATCCAGCCAGTTGAAGTACCCAAAATCGACAGTGGCCTACATGATTGGCAAGTGGAAGAAAAGAGGTGACTGTCGGAATGGTGCCCTGACCCGGCAGACCCACAAAACTCGGAGTTAGAGACCGACGGGTGCTGGCCAGAGAAATTCGGAAGAATCGCACCAAATCGATGGGCCACATCTGCGAGGAGTTTCAACAGGCATCCGGGAGTGTTCTTTCGATGAATACCATCTGTAAGGAAGCCCATCTGCTCGGTTATCATGGATGTGCTGCCGCCCACAAGCTTTTGATCACCAAGTCCAATAGCGCTGATCGGCTAACGTGGGGCAAAAAACATGGACATTGGACTGTTGAACAGTGGAAACAGGTTCTCTTGAGGGACCAGTCCAGGTTCACCCTCTACCATTCGGATGGCAGGGTCTGAGTTTGGTGTCTGCCTGGAGAATGACTCCTACCGGAAGGTATTGTGCCAACTGTGAAGTTCGGCGGCGGTGGAATTATGCTATGGGGGTGTTTCTCCCTGTATGGCATGGGACCCTTGGTCGCAGTTCCTGGTAGACTCAACGCCAAGACCTACTGCACCATTTTGGATGACCATATGCTTCCTACGTTGTGGCAGTTTTATGGGGTGGACCCATGTTACTTTCAGGATGACAATGCCACCTGTCATGTTGTGAGGTCCACCATGGCTTGTTATGGTGACAATGGGGTTAATCGAATGGACTGGCCTGCGCAGAGCCGGACCTTAACCCTATCGAGCACTTCTGGGAAGAGTTGGAGCGTCGACTTATAGGGTGCCCCCACCGTCCAAAATCGGTGAAGGAACTGACCTGTCTTCTCCAAGACGAGTGGAAGAAAATACTGCTAGCTGTCGTACAATGCCTGGTTGAGAGTATGCCCCGGAGGGTCGCAACTGTAATCGCCGCTCGTGGAGGCTCCACCAACTATTGAAGGTGAATAAACTTCGTTTTCCTTTGCTATCACAGGTGTCCAATTACTTGTTGGTAGATAATGTATTTCTTACAGGCTCATGGGATGAAATAAATACCATTGCTATGACTATTAGTGCCGTGCAACATATGCCAAAGGCAAAACTTGAATGCATTAAAATCACCAGTTAATTCTAATATCAAAAGTTCAAAATGCAAATCTTGCATGGAACATTATATGTGGCACGATATATTTCAATACTACTACTTAATATAAGTAGCGATAATACTGTTTCACCATTTCTAGTATCTATACATTTGTTATACAGTCGAACTTTCACGGTTGTAATGATCTCACGGCTATAGTGAGTAAATGCTATCTCTGAGACTAGTTCACAATCATTTACATTAAATACTTCTTGTATATAACGAGCATGTTAACGGATATAGCGCGTAAACTTTCACCTCTGGTGGCTTTTTTTAATCCACCATGTGACCCCAAACTCCTCAGTTTCACTGCAGACATTCCTGGTTTTTCAAAGGGGTTCAACATCACTGCCACCCCCCTCCCCACTAGAAATCTCCCTGAAGGCAGATTTTTTGGATGGCAACAAAATGTTTTTTTCCCTTGGCATTCTAAGCTTAGAACAAGAGAGCTAATTTCTGTGTTAGCCAACATTTAATCTCCTCTCTGTCTTGACCCTTGGAGGACACCGAGGGGTTGTGCTGTAATCCCTGGAAGGTGCCTGAGCTAATCCTATCTCAGAATGACTTCCGGGAACTCTATATTTACTTCAAGATCTAAAAGTAAAGTCTCTGAAGCAGGCTAAAATTGAAAATTGTCTTTGTAAGCATCAGTGATAAATGACATAAGCTGAAAATTTCATTTGTAAGTACAGTACTACGTACATTTTTTAACATCTATGCTAATTTTCAAGTACGTTTAGTTTATGCAATTTTTACATCAGATATCGTTTTCACGGATATTGCAAGTAACGGAACGGCTATAACGAGCAAAAGGGCTGTTCCCGTAGCACTCGTTACAACTGAGTTTGACTGTATTAAGTATTCATGCATTTGTTATATTAATGTGTGAAAGCAGTATTATCGCTATTTATATTAAGTAGTAATATTGACATATATCGTTCCACATATAATGTTCCATGCAAGATTTGCATTTGGAACTTTTGCTATTCTCAGAGAACAGCTTAATTAAATGTATATATGAATGTAAAGATTCTTTATAAATGTCCTAAACAATGTCGCTAAAATTTTCAAAAATCTGCTTTAAAATTGAAAAAGGGCCGCCCCGGCGGCGTGGTGGTCTAAGCGATGGCTTCTGATCATTCGTCCATGATGGGTTCGGGATTGAATCCCGGTGGGGCATGGGTGTTATTTTTGTCTTACGGCGTTGGCTGTCTCTCTTCCCTGGAGTCAGTGGCCCTAAATTAGGGACAGGACTCTGCTTATAGCCCAGTGAGTTGCTAACGGTGGTCGTTAAACCCTCAATCAATCAATCAAAAAAAGAATAATAGCCCATACCAGTTGTACTTTAATTTTGTTAAAAAATTATGTTCAATTATCTTTAGCAAATTGATTCATTACAAGGGTAGGCTGCTAAGTAACACACACAGTCAAACATCCAGATAAAGAAATGATGTATTTGTACAAACAAAAACCAAAATCATAATTAACACTACAATCAGAAATATCTGAATTGACTGTATTTCCTGTTCCACACGTAATATCAATCACATCAGGAAACTTGAAAATTTTCATCGCTTTAACAACGCTAGATGGCAGCACAGTTGCTTGATTAAGAATGCTGTCGGACTACTTTCTGATGCTCTTAACACTCAACTACTTGTGACTTTCTCGTCCTGGGTGGTGTAACGGTTAGCATACTCGAACGGTAATCGGGAGATGCGGGTTCGATTCCCACTCCAGGGGGATGAAAATTTTCAAGTTTTCTGATGTGATCGATACATTACGTGTGGAACTGTAAATACAGTCAATTAAGATATTTCTGATTGCTGTGTTAATTATTATGACGTATTTTCCACATATGAGGAGAATATTTCTTCCACATTATATAAAAACCAAAATGAAAGTACAATACAGTAAGTACAAATTGACATACCTTTTTTTCTACATAGTCACCTTGTCATTTAATACATTTTCCCCAACATAAGACAGGTTTCCGCACGATGGCAATGCAGAATTCGAGGCTTCTTTGTCTGATTCATGGTGTGACAGCATACTCACTTTATCATCTGAGGTAAAATGAAGATCAATGTGTACTTCAGCATCTTACATTATTTGGCTAAAAATTTTGAAAGAATGAGATATACATATTTTAAAGTATGTAATTTAATAGCAAATGGCAAAAAAATTCCATCTTAAAAATGCATTTTGAAGATTTTTGCCGTAAAATTTACTTCCAAGTACGATGATGTCAACACACCTGCGGCAGTCCTAACAACAACACCTTGGTGACGATGTCGAGCTTGGCTTTGCTGAAACGGTCATCCATCGTGTGTCTCGCTCCGGCAACCAACTCACTGGTGGAAGAATACAAGAGGAACTGGGTACATTCTTGTCAGGAAGGGGTTACATGTTGTAGAGCTACGTTACAGAAAATAGTTCTTCATTTTTGTCTCAGTTTTTCAAAACACATACTAAGAATTACATTATTCTAATAAAATAAAGGTTTACACCGCCTTGTCATGTTAAATATTTTAATTTTCGCTAAAATACATTAGCGCTTTTGAAACCTCTACATGGTTTCATCATCAGGTGTAATATAAGCAGGGTTGAAGAAAACCCGGGCTTTTTAAAAACACCCAACCTGGGTGGGTTTTATTGGGCTTTTTTGGGGTTTTATGGGGTTTTGACAGTTTGGGGGATTCTATTTGGTTTTCATATCCTTTCATTAAAATTTAAAATGATTAAATATTATTAATGAAAAATCCATGCAACTTACCTATTAGTTAACAAAAATCTCCTTTTTATGTAGTCTTTAAAGAATTTTATTTAAATCTACACAAAGGTTAAGATACTTTACACATCATTCACTGCAATCTATAAACTAGGATTTGATCAAACTGTAAGCCCTTGTGATTATGTGAAAATCGTTAGAAAAAAAAAAAGAATTGGAAAAAATGCCAGTGGTGCACAGGAAAATGGGAACTGCTGAATGTTAAAAAAGTAAACGTGGGAAAAATCAGAAATGGGCAATGGAACGCCAATTTTGAAGTGAAAAGTGAGGAAGGGAGAATGACAGCCATCTTGGTGACCAGTTCACTAGGTCATAACGAGCCCATGAATTCTCAGAACTTGGAACATGGAATTCTTCAAAGAACAGCCATCCAGCAGATGTAAACCGTGAGAAGCAGGACGCGGAGAGTGAAGGATGCCCAGCTAAGGGGGTCGAATGCGTCGTCGTGATTGGCTAAGCGCTCGCTGGGGCTCAGAAAAGTTTGGGGAGAACTCAGGAAGTTAGTTTTGGCGCTCTCTTCTCGCCTAGTTTTCACCAGAGCAGGACGTCAGGTCATCGCGTGGGATGATTTTGCCGCAAGAAAAGCGCTCGGCTGCGGTCGAATTAGCTAGGAATAGATTTCAACTAACTGCGGTTAGTAACTATCTATATTTGTTCCAAGGGATCAGGTCGAGGTCTAGATCCATTATATCTGAGATCTGGTAATCTCATATCTTGTTTCAAAAGTGCTGCATAAAAGCATAATGCTATGACTGGGTAACTTATGTACCCAAGAGGAACTGAACGGTGCTAACAAGGAAGTACCATAATTCTGTTGTGCTCAGCTCAAGCTCCATTGTCACCTAAAATTCTTCTGTATGCAAGGTGCAAAACCAACCTTAATCCTACCCTAAGTGGTGGATAATAAATTTGTTTGTTATTTGTTAAATATCTTCGGCTCATTTCTACACCAGCTTGAAAGTCTTGAAACACGCCTCTGTCTCGAATAAAGTGATCTCCATAAGGCGTCCAGACCTTACCCCAATCTAGACTGGTGGCAGCAAGAAAAACAAGTAAGTGCATCTGATGGTAAGAAATACAACAACAAAACTAGAACTAAAACGAATACGACTAAGATAATATGACAGCCCTCATCAAACATTTCTGAGATGTTTAATTAAATTTGGGTAAAACCACAAATTTTAATATTTTTTGTGACAAATTTACTGTTTGTTTTTTTAATATTTATTGATCTTGACAAGTTTCTGTGCTTTATCAACACTTAAGTGATTGCGAAGTTTTGACCAGACTAGTCCGCAAGTAGAAAATATCCTTTCTACTGCAGATGAACTGGCTGGACAACCACATAGACTTGACATGTAAGGGCAGAAATCTTTCAGGGTTCCAGCTTTGGTCACACTTACATGTCACTCCATCAGCTGTGGGCAACCACATAGACTTGACATGTAAGAGCAGAAATCTTTCAGGGTTCCAGCTTTGGTCACACTTGCATGTCACTCCATCAACTGTGGGCAACCTCATAGACTTGAGATGTAAGAGCAGAAATCTTTCAGGGTTCCAGCTTTGGTCACACTTGCATGTCACTCCATCAGCTGTGGGCAACCTCATAGACTTGACATGTAAGAGCAGAAATCTTTCAGGGTTCCAGCTTTGGTCACACTTGCATGGCACTCCATCAGCTGTGGGCAACCTCATAGACTTGACATGTAAGAGCAGAAATCTTATAGGGTTCCAGCTTTGGTCACACTTGCATGGCACTCCATCAGCTGTGGGCAACCTCATAGACTTGAGATGTAAGAGCAGAAATCTTATAGGGTTCCAGCTTTGGTCACACTTGCATGGCACTCCATCAGCTGTGGGCAACCTCATAGACTTGACATGTTAGAGCAGAAATCTTATAGGGTTCCAGCTTTGGTCACACTTGCATGGCACTCCATCAGCTGTGGGCAACCTCATAGACTTGAGATGTAAGAGCAGAAATCTTTCAGGGTTCCAGCTTTGGTCACACTTGCATGGCACTCCATCAGCTGTGGGCAACCTCATAGACTTGAGATGTAAGAGCAGAAATCTTTCAGGTTTCCAGCTTTTGTCACACTTGCATGGCACTCCATCAGCTGTGGGCAACCTCACAGACTTGACATGTAAGAGCAGAAATCTTATAGGGTTCCAGCTTTGGTCACACTTGCATGGCACTCCATCAGCTGTGGGCAACCTCATAGACTTGAGATGTAAGAGCTAAAATCTTTCAGGGTTCCAGTTTTGGTCACACTTGCATGGCACTCCATCAGCTGCCACCATTTGGCAGCACTGAAGTTTTGCACAACATTATCTACAAACATAGACTTTGGATAGTATTTTGTGTCACATATTTTAAAACCCATAACAAAAATTATCCATTCAGGTTTCATTTCTACACCCAGTTATCAGCAATTTGTTCTTGCTCAGGGCTCATTCTCTTTCAATGGCCATTTTGGATTCATTAAGTTTGCCAAGTAGTGGCAAGGCTGAAGTGCTTGATCCATCCTTTTTTTTTTTTTTTTTATCACCGGTATACAGTTCAAGATCTGCGCTTTCCATAAGATCTTGCCACAGTTCCACTGCCTCAGAAATGTTTGTTTGTTCAGCCTGGAGAATGTCTAGTACTCTACTAATCTCTTTTTATCTGTTTTAGCATGTGTACTGTATCTTTGTAAATGACTACATTCTCTAGAATTTTATTTATGTTTGGGGGAATTTCCAGATCATTTGAGTGCTTAATGAACAGGTATCTATGTAATAATAAAAGCAAAATAGGTATAATAAAAAAAACAATTTGAGCACCAGGCTTTCTCATTTTAAAATGTTGCTTTTGGAACTCTTTGAAGAAAATATCCAAAAATTGCAGTAAAACTCCAAAGTATACTCCAGTTAAAAAAAAATAATAATAAAACCCACTACAAAGTGGGTTTTATTGGGTTTTTTAAGTGGATTTAAAAAAAAAAAAACCTGCCTGGGTTTTTTGGGGCTGGTAAGTGGATAGACAACCTTGAATGTAAGACACAAGTACTTTCAAATACACACTACACAATACCAAATGACACCTTGAGGTCATAACGGCAAGCAATATATCTTACACTATGGTTATGAGCAAGAACACTAATAGGCGTGTTTGATTTAAATATCAATTGTTGACCAAGTTATCTATAATGAGCAGTTATGTTTTCTGGTGAAGATGAGATATTTAGCATAGTAACATGTTATAGTTATGGTTAAGATTTCTTTGTCAGTTCATGAAAAATAGTCTCTTTTTTAATAAGGTGTCTCCAAGGGTGAGGTAGAATAATTTGAGGTCCTTTGTTACAGCAGGCATTTAAATCTATGTATTATGACTGTTTCATGAAATGACAAAGAAATCCTAACCAGAACTATAACATGTTACTGTGCTAAATATCTCATCTTCACCAGAAACTGTTAACTGCTCATTATAGCTATAACTTCCTCAACAATTGATATTTAAATCAAACACATGCCTCAGTGTTCTTGCTCATAACTATCATGTAAGATATATTGCTTGGTATTATAACCTCAAGGGGTCATTTGAGTATTGTGTAGTGTGTATTTGAAAATAATTGTCTTATCTTACACTTGATGATGAAACCATGTAGAGGTTTTGGAAGTTCTAGTGTATTTTAGCAAAAATCAAAATATTTAAGGTGCCAAGACGGTATAAACCTTTATTCTATTAGACATAATTTGGTACATGATTCATCTTACCGAGTGTATGACTGCATGAATCATCATACAGAGTGCTTCACTTTGGAATATTTTTAAATTACATCATTCTTTCGCATTATAATTCCTTGATACGAAATAGAAAGTACACAGATGCCTTTCTTGCTTCTAGAAAAGTGTTGAAGTAGATTTGTTCCCACCAAGGGAAGTTAGATGTCAAGTTGGAAAGTGAAAGTTTTGGTTGTGGTATTGACGGCATTGTTCGCAGCTCGGTTTGTATCCCAGTTATGCACAACTTTTGCATCTACCTTTTATACTGTGAGAAACTTAGAAATGATGCTATTTTCTCTAGTGTAGCACTACAAAATAGAGTGCTTCCTGGCAGGAACGTAACTGGTTCCTCTTGCAGTCTTCTACCCATGAATTGGCCGCCAGAGTGAACCTTCGTTTCAACGGAACAAACCTTGACGTCGTTGCTGCAGTACTTATTAACAGCGTCGTACTTGAAGGTTAGTTTTACGGTAAAAATCTTTAAAACACATTTTAAAGATGAATTTTTTTCCATTTGTTAATAAATTGCATACTTTAAAATATGTATATCTCATTTTTTTGTTTTTGTTTTCAGCCAAATAATTTAGGACACTAAAGAACATATTTATCAGAATGAATGAATCCCCTTGAGATCATTTTTCAGATTTGGAAAGAAATGAAAATCGCTGGGTACCAAGTCCTTGTTGTAGGACGAATGGGAGAGAACCTCAAATTTCATCCTCTAGGGATCAAATGAACCACCCCGGTGGCGCAGTAGTCTAAGCAATGGCTTCTGATCATTCTTCCAAGATGGGTCCGGGTTCGAATCCCGGTGAGGCATGGATGCTGTGTTTGCCTTACGGTGCTGGCTCTCTCCCTTCCCTGGAACCCATGACCCTGAATTAGGGATGTGCGACTGCTTATAGCCCATTGAGTTGCTCACGGTAGTCGTGAAACCCTCAATAAAAAAAATCAAGTGTTGTGCGAGAAGCGTGCAGTCTAGCGTTGTCATGCAACAACAAAATGGATGCAGTTGGCTTCCTGACTGGACACACCTTTTGATGTAGGTTCTTTATTGTTTCAATGTAATGTGCTGAATTGACATTATTTCCCGCTTCCAAAAATTCTATTAAGCAAACTATGTGTGACCCTCCCAAAATCACTCAAATGGATCCTGCTGGCACACAGCACTGTTTTGAATTTTTGGGTATGAGGAGAGGAACGCATCAGTATTACATACTGTGCCATTTTTCTTGAGGGTCCAAGTGACGGATCCATCACTCATCCCTAGTAAAAATATTCAGCAGACATTGATCGCCCTCTACACGATGATGCTTGAAAAGTTCTTCACAACTCTCAAAACTCTTCTGTTTGTTTCTTGGCATCAACATACATGCATGGTACCCATGAAGAACAGATTTTTGTGCAGCCAAGTGAATCAATGATATGCCCCACTCTTCCTTTTGAGGTTATAAGCCTAGCTATGATCTGCTTTTGGCAGTGGTGTACCTAAAAAACTGCCCCCCCCCATATCTTAGAGGCCCTTTTGTGAAAATCGATTACAATTCCATTTAATAAATATTTTAAATTTCATATTATTATTTATTTTGAAAAATTTTTAATTCCATATTTTCATTTCATGAATTAAATCACTTACTCAAGGCATTACCCAGATATATTGACTTGGTTCTACTTGGAGAAATTTTGTTTAATCTTCCTTCCCTCTGGATTCTTTTATATTTTTACAGACGTTTCTGGCCTCTTGATTTTAGTCAAGGCCTTTTCTCAAAGGATAGAAAGATTAACCAAAGTTTGTTTACTACCTATATTATTTCAATTATTGAAAATTTTAAATTCCATATTATTATATGTTATTATTTATTTGGAATTTTTTTTAATTCCATATTATTATTTCAATCACTGAAAATTTAAAATTCCATGTTATTATTTGTAATTATTTATTTGGAAACTTTTTTAATTCCATATTATTATTTCAATCATTGAACATTTTTAATTCCAGATTATGTATTAATAGGGTTTATGAGCATTTTAATAATGCAAGTTCTTTGGAACCTACAGGAAATTTTCCCAAAACCAAAATTATTGCACTTTATTTAGTGCAACACAAACACTCACAGTGTAGTTCTCACTCATACTGGATAGTGGTAGTCTAAAATATGCTATGAACTGCCATAACATGGTCTGCAAGGATGGATTCCTAATGAATTCGGTCCATGGTTCCTTCCAGAGAATGCCACGAATGCATTTAGCAAACCATAACGCTGCCCCACCAGCTTGTGTTTTTCCAGCAACGGTTGAAGAGTATTTATTCTTTGTTGTTTCTCACCTTATATGCCAACATCCATCCATTCGATGAAGCAGAAAACATGACTCATTGGAGAAGGCAATCCTTTGCCAATCAGCGGAGGTCTAATTCCAATACTGTCGTGCAGATGTAAGCCTTTTCTGCCGATGCATCTTCATTTGCATGGGTGTAGGACCATCTGTCTGCGTCGGAGCCCCGTATGCAGCAGGGTTCACTTCACTGTCGTTTTAGACACACTTCCGGTAGCGTCTGGTTCATTCAGCCAGTGAGTTGCTTCACCATAGCATGTCAGTCGGCCCTCACGCACCTTCCCAGCTGACGTTCGCCTCTCACCTCAATAGCACGTGGTGCTCCGCAGTTTCCACATCGCTTATTCGCAATGGTGCCATTTCTCCGATCTCAATACACTTTAACCACAGCAGCACACGAGCATTTCACAAACTGCGCTGTTTCAGAAATACTTCCACCCTTGGCCCAAAGGCTGATAATCATCCCATTTTGCAAATCTGATAAATCGCTCCTTTTATCCACGAGAGCAATGAGTGATATGTTTTCAGAATGCCTACAACACACCTTATATACCCTCCAAGACAGCTCACAATACATTTCTCCTTTCATTGGCTGACATCAAAAGTAGGAGGTGGTCACAATAATGTGACTGAACTCTGTATTATGCCTGAAGAAGAAGTTGTTGCTTTACAATTTGCCAGTGAAAAATACGAAGACACATTCCTGACTATTCTCATTAAGCTTCCGACAAATCTGCACCATTCACTGGAACAACAATGGAAGAAAAAGTGCAGCTTGCAGTAAATTTTTTAGACTGTTGGAATTCCTTTTCCATAGTGAAATAGTTAATCGAAAAAAAAAAAGAACTGCAAAGTATTTTGAAATTGCTTAACAACAACATCTGCTTAAGCAGGAATTGAAAGAATTTTCTCAACATTTTGACATTGTGCATTCTATGAAATAGGCTAGGAATTTAAAAAGCAGCAAAACTAGTATTTTTGTTCAAACTGCTGAACTAATAGTTTCTCTCATTACATGCTTTTTTTTTTTAGTTCAATTAAAATTTACTCAGGAATTGAGGTTTTTCAATCAACATATTATTTTGAAGCTTTTATGATTCAAAGCTAATGGGTAAATTGTAATTTTTTTTTTTTTTTTTTGTACTACACCTGTAATGTAATGACTTTACACTTTTTCCGTTTTATGCATATTGTCCACATTCAGATTTATCAGAATTATTAACATAGCAGTCAGATATCACTGATTTGCCTGCATTAACTGTTCATCACATAACATTAATCACATCACAAAACTTGAAAATTACGTCGCCCAAAGACCTGTTTCCACACAGACCTATTTCCACGTAGATACTTCATGTATATCTTCCATATAAGGAACTCACAAGTTATACGTGGTTAAAATACATAATACATAGAGATTCAGTATATCTTTTAGAATTGCTATTACGCACATTAAAATACGGACATGTGATTATGGGGTGCAGTTATTTATGACGTTTATTATTGAAAAACAAAGACTTGCAGGTCTTCCTTGAGGCATATAACACATATTATGCATCAATTAATGTGACAATAGAAAAAGAACAGAATAATACATTACCTTACTTAGATATTTTATTTCACAAAAACCAAAATAATAGAATTGATTTCCAGATATGCCATAAACCTAACTATATTGCCAACGTTATTCCAGCGAATTCTAACCATCCTATATCATATAAGTACTCAGCTTTCAGGTCATACATCAATAAAGCATTAACCCATACCTCCAATAACAGATTGCTAAATAAAGAATTCAATTGGATCAGAAATACGGCCTCTGCTTTTGGATATGACATCAGAATAATAAACAGTCTCATAAAGCGAATAACGGAGAAGACAAGAAATAATCATTTCAGAACACCAACTGATAAAAAAGAAATGAAATATTGTGGATCAGTATCTTACAATCATGAAATTAATAGCATATTGAGAGAAGCATGCAAGAAATTTGGCTTGGGATTTAGTATAAAGACCAGAAATATCAAGGACCCATTAACTTCTGGTCACGGAAACACGCCGATATTGCAGAAAGCGGATATTTACTCAATTCCAATAGGGGACAGCCAAAACAAAATTATCAGCTAATATATAGGAAGCACCAAAAGAAGTTTCAGGATAAGATTATCGGAACACATCGGCAATTGGTTCAGAAAAGAAAATAAGACTGCACTTATCGATTTCTGTATAAATAATCAATGCACACCACTATGGGAAGAAATAAAATTGATAAATCAGCAAAAAAACTGGAAGACCATCCAGATTGCTGAATCCATCTTAATAGAGAAGACCAAAACATCAAATTGCAATAGCAATTCACCATATGACCTTTCATATGCCTGGAGGAATTTATTGGACACCGAAAAAGATTAAAAGAGGAACATAAAAATAAAATCAAAAGACAATGACAAATACAGGAAAATCAAACTATGGCACCAGATGGCACCACCATATAGAAGGAAAACTGACCCATGCGCAATGTACATCATGACTTCTGGAGGTACGAAACGTAGTCACTTACCAACAGACGTTTCATTTCCCGTTGAAAATGCCTAGGAAGAGACTAGGGCGAAATGCATCCGGGGACGCTTGTGGACATGAGGAGGTGGTGCACGCATTATGTAAATAGTTCATTCATCGTTTCTACTGACTATCCACATTTCATTTTGTTCTTTTAAATTCGTTCACTATCAGCCTTTTAGATTCGTTCGCTATAGTTCTTTTGGATTGTTCATTGTTAGCCTTTTAACCTGCCTGTGACATAGGCCATTACAGGGTTTTCATTCTGTTATATTATTCTTTTGAGCTTACGATACAATATATAACAAGATTCTTTGGGTCGAATACTACTTTGACATTGCTAAACACCATATTATAGTCACCATCAAACTTTTTGCAATGCATAGCCACTGAACACCTGAGACCAAACAACTTGCGGAACTACGGTGGTATGCGAACAAAAACAACCCCTGGACGAATATATGTGAGTAATTGCGGTTGCTTTCTTTTAGTCTTTATTTTTTCAATAATAAACGTCATAAATAACTGCACCACCATAATCACATGTCCGTATTTTAACTTGCGTAATAGCAATTGTAAAAGAGATACTGAATCTCTATGTATTATCTATTTTCACGTGTTTGTAGAAGAATATTCCCTCTGCAGAATTAACTTGAGGAACTCTCTCTCTCTCTCTCTCTCTGGTGATTCAGATTTGTTTTTAAATGTATGAAAAATAAATGTTTTTGATTTGCATATCAGTAGTTATTAAGAAGTATAGTTGACACAAATCAGTACAGTAAAGATAATGCATGACATTAAGAAATACCATTCTTTCCTTATTACATTCTCATTCATTATCTGTTATGCAGTGCAGTGGCGGCCCGTCAGATGAGGCAAGTGAGGCGCCGCCTCACCTGAAATTCCGCAGAATGAGAAGTGAAAAAAAAAAAAAAAAAAAAAACTTCGGTCAGTAACAAAGATATAAGAACTTTGCAGGATAAATGAAACACTGAAATTTACATTGTGATTCATGAATTAGGTTAAAAAAAGGCTTTCAAGAAGAGGAACGAATCATTATTTTTGCAAAGCAGCTGCATGTTTTAAGCGCTTAGAGGCTACCGGCTGAATCGTCTCGATGAGAAGCCGGTTTTGGGAGCTGGGAATCAGAGAAGAGCCCTACAGAGTGAACCCTCCACCCCTACGGTCCGAGGTCTACCTAAGAAGGTGCCGGACTTCCAGTAAGAGAAAGGAAATTTCTGAGGCGACCCTCCATTTCGCTTAAACTGGAATCGCATCTCTGCTGTTATTGTAGAACCCAAGGATTGTGTATCCAATGGGCGCGGGAAAATGAGCAGATGACCTTGGTAAAAAGTGGTTTTACAGGCGATGACGCCGTTCGCCTCTATATGCTTTGGAGTAGGATGATTTCTACGTAGCTTTAACTATTCGTCAGAGTGTATTTGAGTCTAATTTTTTGTAGTGTGTTTTAAATCCTCTCTTCTGCGGGTGTTGGCTAGTTCATAGTAATGTTGAGTTTTTCTTCTTTTTTATTTTGTTGTTACTAAACAGCATATTTTGATTTTGGTTAGAAAATATGAATGGCCCAAAAAACAACGTGATTTGTGTTCTGGAAGAAATTCCTTTTAAACACTGGAAAAATTATGATAAAAGGGATGTTCTCATATCTGGAAGACCGACACCTATAATAAGTTCAATATCTAAAGATAAGATGTGCGGCAAATCATTTTTTAGGTCTTTCAATAAATCATGGTATGAGATTTTCCCTGGCTTTCTGGTAGCTATTACAAGCAAACTCTCTTTTGCTGGCCATGTTTACTTTTGAGCAATAAGAAAAATGTGTGGAATACAATGGGTTATTTTGATCTGAAGAACTTTTCTCGTAGTGCAAAATTGCACGAAAGCTCTAAAGAGCATATAACTAATCACGTAGGTCTGAAACGAATGGAAAAAATATATAAACACTACTTCTGATATGCTCAAAGAAAATGCTGCTCTTCATAAAGCTAAGTTTAATGAAAAGGTCAGACTAAATAGGCTTTTTATGGAACATATAATCGATTTAGTTGTCGTTCTAAGCAAGCAAGAACTGCCTTTTCGAGGACATGATGAATCCATTTCCTCATTAAATAAAGGTAATTTCAAGGAGATGTTCCATTTGTTACTTCGTAGGAGCACCCCAGAATTAAAAGCACATTTTGAAGAAATACGAAGCTTATTTTCTGGACAATCTAAAACGACACAGAATGATTTAATGGAGTGTATTCATGAATATATAAACGAATGTGTTAAAAGCGAAATTAATGAGTCAAATTTTTTTCAGTGCAAGTTGACAATACAATTGATATTACTCAAAAATCACAGTGTTCAATAATTGTCAGATACATATTGGACTCAAATTGTGAAGTAGTTGAGCGCTTCCTTGGTTTTTATGATATCAGCACTGACAGGACTGCTGTGGCACTGTATGATCTGCTAGCATCGGTTTTGGAGGAGTTTGATTTTAAATCAAAGTTAGTAGGCCAGTGTTATGATGGTGCAAGCGTTATGGCTGGAGAGTTGAGCTGTCTGCAGAAAAGAGTCAAGCTAGAAGCCCCGCAAGCTTTGTTTACCCACTGTTTCGCCCACCGCCTTAACCTTGTCCTACAACAGGGGTGCAAAAGTATTGTAAAATGTCGCATATATTTCGCAACTGTATCCAGCATGCCCTCATTTTTTCATAAATCTGCCAAGAGAACCCACGTAGCAGATTCAGTTGTTGGGAAACGGATTCCTCAAATAGCGGAAACACGTTGGGCATCACGTTCGCAAATTTTGCGTTTAATTGTAAGCGAATGGGGCAAACTAAAGAATGTGTTTGAAAACATAATGAATGAACCGGAATCAACGGCAGAATCAATCAACGGAGCCATAGGATATTTGAAAAATTTCACTAATTTTGAATTTGCTTTTTTATCACTGATTTTTTATGACATTTTTGGAATTACGGATGTACTGTTTGATGTTTTACAAAAAAAGACTTTAGATATCAGTTATTGCGAACGACAAATTAAACAATGTTGCGAACGAATAAATAAGAAAAGGAATGTAACCACTTACTGGAAACATTTCAGTGAAGCAATTAGTGTGAGTGGAGGTCCTCAATGTCACCAAAAGAAACATTTGACTGAAGAAGAAGTGGAAAACTATTACAAAATTTTGTTTTACGAAATCGTTGACAGCATAATAGTCCAAATAAATACCAGATTTGAAGATATGGGAAAGCTCGAGTTTCTGCAGCTAGTTGACAGCTCAAAATACCATAGTTATTCAGAGTCATTTCCATCCAGTGCCCTTAACACTCTCAAAAAAATTTATCCAAACATTTTTACAGACACACAACGACTAAAAAACGAATTAGATTTTTAATATAATGATCACAACTTCAGGGAACTCAGTGTTCAGAAAACCTTGAAAACAATGAAAGAAAACGAGCTGAAAGATGTGTTACCAGAAGCCTACAAATTATTTTCTCTTGTATTGACACTGGCATCAACAAGTTCTTCTGCTGAAAGGAGTTTTTCTTGTTTGAAGAGAATTATGACTACCTCCGTAATACAACGGCACAAGATCGTTTGTCTTCACTCGCTAAAATTTCAATCGAGGAAGAATTGCTGAACCATCTAATGTCCACTCAACCATTTTATGATCTGATCATAGACAAATTTGCAGCCAAAAAGGATCGCAGAATTGAACTTATTTATAAAACATAAACTGAAAGCATTCTGTTCGAGACCAAAGCAAATTAATATCGTATTTTTCTGTTTTTAATTCCAGGTTTAAATTACCTAATACTTTTTTTATATAGAAATGTGCTTCCTTAACTTGACTTCTCCTGTACATAGTTATCACGAGCCTGGACTTCAGTTTGTGACCCGTGCTAAATGCGCCTTCACTAATATGCCAATCGAACTGTGACTTTTATTCAAGCTCAAGAAACATTTCGTGAGAAAGCAATTTCTATTCAAATGATTTACTTTGAATTTTTTAAGAAGTGGATCTCCGACTGGCGTTGGGATGTGAGTGACGCATTGACTAGCTAAAGAAACCACACAAATTGCGTATTTTCACTCAAGTGTATTACATAAAAGAACACTGGTGAAATATTTCTTTCTTTGTTGTAAAATTATCGAATAATTGTTTTCATAAAAATATTGTTGCAAAAGTAGCGTATATTACACACACACACATGTATATATATATATATAGTGGTATATGCACATTTTCCCCCTAAAATTTTTGGATTTTTTCGTGAAGAAAGACTCCCCACGCCGTGTTTCATATATTTCTATAATTTTATTCCATTACTGTTGAATAATATTTGTATATAAGGGCTAAATGTCATGGGCTGGAGCCCTAAGGGATGGGGTTTACAGCTGTTTATAACAAGGCGCCTACCCGAGACCAATGGCTTAACGAGACTTCCGAATCTCAGTGGATTTTAATGATTCAGCAGACTCGAACCCAGGACTTCAAAGATATCCGATGGGTGATACTGCCTTTGACATGAAACTTTTTTGAGGGGGGGTCCGCACTTCTGCTGCATAACTGTGTATAAGTACATGTAACAATTTGGGGGGGGGCGCTTCGACAAATATTTTTCTATTGGTACGTACGCACATCTTGAACATTAATACAAAACGAAGCTAATTTAATAAAATGAAGAAAATGCAATAAATTATAGTTGTTTTAATAAAAATTTAATAAAGCAACTTCTTTGGCCGCTTTGCTTTACTTTCTCTTCTATTATCAAGAAATTACATTGATATTATGTATCAATGTAATTTATTTGTATT
The DNA here is from genome assembly GCA_039090855.1 of Macrothele yani. NCBI lineage: Eukaryota > Metazoa > Arthropoda > Arachnida > Araneae > Macrothelidae > Macrothele > Macrothele yani. The sequence goes on along the minus strand of CM077009.1, from coordinate 200,744,454 downwards.
ACATTGTAAGTTATGTAAAAATCAATGAATTTAAATTGGGAAATTTTCTATAAAACATACTTAGAAAAAAGCTAACTGTCTCGCCTACTTAGGGGGGTGCAAACCACGACCCTCCCCCGGCTACGCCACTGATATATATATATGTTCGTATAACGTTATAAGAATTTATATATTTTTCAATAACATATGTTTTACTGTTTTACATTTACATCAAGACCATTCGCCTCGCCAGCATTTTACACCACGAGCCGCCACTGATGCAGTGTCACTTAAATTTTAAAAATATATACCATCATGTCTATCATGAAGAATAATGTTATGTTTCATGTTTATATTGAAGAATGAAGAGTATTTTATAAAGTTGAACTGAAACACAACAGTAATTTAAATCAAATAAATCAGATTTTTTTTATTAAGAAAAAAAAATCAAGGTTTCTTAAACTCCTGGTACTAACATTATATTTTTATCACAGAAAATGATCAGTTACATTATCATTGATGAAAATGTTTTTTATTTTTAGCAAATATTTTTTGAAATTAGTAGCACATAAAAAATAAATATTTTTTTGTTTCTTAGCATCTGAAGATCAGTTCTTTAGTTATGACATTTTCTATACAGCAAATTACAAGTTAAAAAGTATTTGCAAATAAACAGCTATGTGTATATACATTTAAGTTAGAATAAATTATCTACATTTATTCACAATTAAATGTTTTATTCACATCGACTGTAGTTTCTCAAAGCGCTTGGCTCGGCATCATCAGGATAGCTATATGTTCAAATTCTTACTATGGTACATTTGTGAAAGAATGAACCGTGAAACTGCAATTTCTGTGTGGATCAATGTAAAATGTAACTTCACCATTTTAAGAATTATTTTTACACAAGATAGATTCTGTTTGGTATTATGCACATTGGTATGCAATGTTACTTATTACTGTTTCACACGTTGTATTGTTTCATTAACAAAACTAGTTTCAACTCTTCATTTTGCAAGTCATCCTCAGTAGCGTATGATGTTTGCGTTTCCAAAGAGGTTGTTGTATCACTGATCATTCTCATTATCTGCTGTGTCATTATTGCGCATGCGTATTATGGTTGTGGGTTTGTTTGGACATCTTCTTTTTTATTTGCTTCTCACGTTCCACCGAGAATTTCCATGCATGGCAATTCTTGGTGGAACGTGAGAAGCAAATAAAAAAAGATGTCCAAACAAACCCACGACCATAATACGCATGCGCAACAGTGACACAGCAGATAATGAGAACGATCAGTGACCCAGTGATACAACAATCTCTTTGGAAATGCAAACATCGTACGCTACTGAGGATGACTCGCAAAATGAAGAGTTGAAACTAGTTTAGTTAATGAAACAATACAACGTGTGAAACAGTAATAAGTAACATTGTATACCAATGTGCATAATACCATGCAATTAGCCACGTATTGATGTAGAGCATTTATTGAATATTTGACTCACAAACCACATAGATTCTGTTGTCTTCCCTTTTTTAAAAACAGCGGTTTTTTTGCCTGTGTGGTAGTACAGGGTGTTTCACAAGGCAGTGCCCCCCCCTTCCCGGAACCAACTATTGTTTTTTTCTTCCAACTCTACACAGAAACGTTAAGTTTGGTTCACAAGTGACCTTGATCCATGAGAAATGTGTGCAAGATTTTCCTAATAAGGCAATGATTCATTGTGACATCACCCCACCAGATGACGGAGCATGCTAATTCTGTCCGGAGGCAGTCTGCATGATTTACTGTGTCATTGAATGTCGCTCAGGATGGCTGTGTATACCGTCGCAGAATGGGTGTTTGATGTGAAAAGTTATTGGATAACAAAGTCTATAAAAAGGTACCACAGCATGGAGTCCTGGAGAAGTTTGGGGAAGAAAAGCACCAGACAAACATCACATCACCAGGATAGCTAAGAAATTTGAAACCGTGTGCAGTGTTTTGAACCAATACAGTGGTGATTAGGAGTAATGTGTCACATCCTGCTTTAGCGGAAGAAGAAATCAAAGAGGTGAAGCACAGGCTGCTGGCATCACCAAAGAAGTCACTACAGTGTTTGTTATAAGAAACTGCGTATTCTGTTACCACCTGTCACAGAGCTGTGAAGAAAGTGTTGCTTTGTTATTTTCATATATTTTTTGGTTGATTACATGTCAAAAGTGATTTACAGCAAATGATGTATAAGAGGGAAGCACAGTATGATACCAGCAATTTGTATAAATTTATAAAGAATGAAAATTAAGAAATTAGCACATAAAATCACTTCTCATTCTTCTCCTCCATGTAATATTCAATAGTAGGGCGAACATGATATGCAAATCCACTGTGCTGAAGATTCATCCATCAAACAATACACACATCTTTCATGATCAGTCTCCAATACTATATGCTACTGTTAAACAACATGTACTATGGAAAAGAGAACCAAGTGAAAATCTTCAAAATGTGTGGAAACAATGTAAATACACAAAGTCATCGCTGTTTTGAAAAATGTGGAAAGAGCGATGACTTTGTCTATTAATTAATACAGACATATGACGTGGACCAGGAACATCAAACAGAAGTCATCGCTCTTTCCACGTTTTTATAAGTGAGTCACGGAAAAATTCTCATCGGCCGCCACCGGGAATCGAACCCAGGGTCTTCCAGTTGACGGCGGCCTCGAATTCTCCAGACTCGCATGCGACTAACTGCCAAGCCACTTGGAAGGTTGCCTCTTGGAGCCCCTCACAATGCTGAGGATTCACCAGAGATGGTAAGCAGCAACTGAACAAATAACTAGGAGGCGAATGAATAATTAATACAGACAAGTGGCTTGGCTGTTAGTCGTATGTGAGTCTGGAGGAATTCGAGGCCGCTGTCAACTGGAAGAACCTGGGTTCGATTCCCGGTGGCGGCCGATGAGAATTTTTCCGTGACTCACTTGTAAAAACGTGGAAAGAGCGACGACTTCTGTTTGACATTGTCTCCACGTATTTGGAAGATTTTTGCCATTTCTCTCGCCCTTTGGATTTATTAGCTATAATTAAATAGGTGTCTCAGTTGCTGAGCCCATCCCTATAGATTTGTGAAATCAGATGCTGACAGATAAACACGGATAGCACCGTGGATTGTTGACACTGTAGCGTAAAGCAGACGCACTCGGCTAGTTGTCGAGAAATCTGGGGTTCGCTCCCAGCGTGTTGAAATACAATTCTTTGGTTGCTGTGTGTTATTTAATGAAAAATGTAGAAAGAGCGAGGACTTTGTCTATTTAAAGAAAATTAAGTGATGTTATATCTTAATTGCTTTAGTTGGGAGAACTGAAATAAGTGTTACACCATGACAGACTGAATGGCTCACCACAACAGATGCAATCTGAAAGTTCAGTTTCAAATCATTGATCCCTTATACTCTCACTTCCTGTTTTTTGAAATTCAATATTCTAAATAATTTCAATTCTAAATGATTGATCCCTTAACCTCTTGCTTCCTGTTTTTTAAAATTCAATATTCTCTGTGATGTGTCGCATCCTTTTAAGGTATATATGGAGAAATAACACGCAGATTTAAAGAAGAAATATAACATCCTAATAAAAACACATACCACCGTCTATGTACGATATTTAATTAAAAGGTGAAACCTATTTACAAATTAAAACCTCCACTAGCACTTTCGGAGTAACACTTACCCCATCATCAGATGGAACAGAGAGGTTAATGCAGTACACGCGTACACTTATATATGAGCGCAGCAATGCACCATGGTATCAAGCGTCACAAGGTTAAGGTGTTGCCATCGCAGCCGAGCAATAGATACAATTTTCAACTTTAGTTACACATAATACCGGTTGTGTTGCACAGTTAAACTTGTCAAATTTACATGTAATTGTTTTATTAAATCTATTGAATAATTATAATTTAAAGTTCAAAACGGCGACGTGGTTTTTACAAACTTTTGGTATGTCCACTGGCGTGTTATCATTACAGCACCTGTCCCCTAAGGCTTCAATGTACAGGCTTTGAAGTTTGGAAAAGCCGCCCCGGTGGCGCAGTGGTCTAAGGCGCTGGCCTATGATCATTCGTCCGTAAGGGGTCCGGGTTCGAATCCCGGTCAGGCATGGATGTTGTGTTTGTCTTACGGCACTGGCTCTCTCCCTTCCCTGGAACCAGTGACCCTAAATTAGGGACGGGCGACTGCTTATAGCCCATTGAGTTGCTCACGGTGGTCGTTAAACCTCAAAAAAAAAAAAAAAAGTTTGGAAAAACCACGTCGCCGTTTTGAACTTTAAATTATAATTATTCAATAGATTTAATAAAACAATTACATGTAAATTTGACAATTTTAACTGTGCAACACAATCTGTATTATGTGTAACTAAAGTTGAAAATTGTATCTATTGCTCGGCTGCGATGGCAACACCTTAACCTTGTGACGCTTGATACCATGGTGCATTGCTGCACTCCTATATAACTGTACGCGTGTACTGCATTAACCTCTCTGTTCCACCTGATGATGGGGTAAGTGTTACTCCGAAAGTGCTAGTGGAAGTTTTAATTTGTAAATAGGTTTCATCTTTTAATTAAATATCGTACATAGACGGTGGTATTTGTTTTCATGACATATTGTACGAATTGTGCTTTTTTTTATAACATCCTAAATTTAGTAGAAATGTGCAAATTCAGTTCAGGAAACACGAATGAATGCACTGTACTGAATTATGATCAGAATCGCTTTTTCCTTTGGGGAGAGAAATAACATGAAAATTCATAGAAACCAGTTTGGAAAAAGCTTTGACAAACATTAGAATAATTCTTGACGACGTTTCAGTAGCGACTCCTACCTTTATCAGCCATGGAATGAAGCACGTAGTTATTAGCATCAGTTGTTGCCAGATTTAAAAATAGCTTTCCAAATGATAGGTATATGAAAAGGTGCGTCTGTGTTACAGGTGTTGGGAGTAAGGAAGATTTCAATGCTTTCGCGGTACCTGAGGGCTTTCTGATTGCTGCACGGAGCGATCCGCTTAACAGTTTGCCAATCGGGAATCGTGGACGTATCGCTGATGGTTAACATTATTTGGCTAAAAATTTTGAAAGAATGAGATATGCATATTTTAAAGTATGTATATATCCAGTGCCACGTACATAGGATTCAGTTTTTAATCCACAGACTCAGAGGTGTCAGGCGTGTGCTGGTGGTAACAGCACATAGAACTTACACAGTCATCTCATTGAATTTAGTTGCTTGTTTTGTACGGCAGGAAATTTCTACGATCCCTAACTTTGACATAGCCTTGGATTATTTTTTTTTATTTAGAAATTTGTTACATTTCTCAATGAATGTGCGATCTAAATTGATTTCATCAGTTCAAGTATCTTATTGTGCTAATTAAGAAAATGGAAAACCGCAAAAGAAAAGGTGGAGCAAAGAAATGGAGGGGAAAGATACAGAGACTCATGCTACAAGAAGCTGTCGAGTGAAAAAAAGTAAGTGACTCCCTGTTAACTAACACAAAACCAAAGGAATTGATTTCATCTCTATCGAGTGAATCAGGCACGGGAAGCTTAATTGTTTCAGTTGGGCAAACAGAAACAGCACCCGATGCCCTAGATCACTCGGCAGAATTTTCCTGTGCACAAATTCAAAGGAAAGCCGAAGAGGTGACAAATCTTACTACTACGTGGAATTTGGCGCCAGCTGATTTGGTAGAGCAAACCCAAATCACTGACAACCAAAATATTTTGAAGTATGCTGAATTAATTCCATCTTTGTCAAATACACTATCTACCAACAAGTAATTGATTACACCTGCAATCGACGATATCTGCGGTCCTGATACACGTCACGGCCGCCGCCGTTAAATATCGTGTGGGAAACAATGCAACCAGTCGCATGCAAGATGCCACGCAGTTCGGCGCTCTCTGATTTCGAGAAAGGTGTAATCGTCGGGTATCACAGAAATGGCCGATCCATACTGACATATCCAGTGAGTTGGAGTACCCAAAATCGACAGTGACCTACGTGATTGGCAAGTGGAAGATGAGAGGTGACTGTCGGAATGCGCCCAGACCCGGCAGACCCACAAAACTGGGAGTTAGATACCGACGGGTGATGGCCAGAGAAATTCGGAAGAACCGCACCAAATCGATGGGCCACATCCGCGAGGAGTTTCAACAGGCATCCGGGAGTGTTCTTTCGATGAATACCATCCGTAAGGAAGCCCATCTGCTCGGTTATCATGGAAATGTTGCCGTCCACAAGCCTTTGATCACCAAGTCCAATAGCGCTGCTCGGCTAACGCGGTGCAAAGAACGTCGACAGTGAACCGTTGAACAGTGGAAACAGGTTCTCTGGAGCGACGAATCAAGGTTCACCATCAACCGTTCGGATGGCAGGGTCTGGGTTTGGCGTCTGCCTGGAGAACGCCTCCTGCCGAAATGTATTGTGCCAACTGTGAAGTTCGGCGGCGGTGGAATTATGCTATGGGGGTGTTTCTCCTGGAATGGCACGGGACCCTTGGTCGCAATTCCTGGTAGACTCAACGCCGAGACCTACACCATTTTGGATGACCATGCGCTTCCTACGTTGTGGCAGTTTCACGGGGTGTACCCATGTTACTTTCAGGATGCCAATGCCACCTGCCATGTTGCGAGGTCCACCGTGGCTTGGTATGGTGACAATGGGGTTAATCGAATGGACTGGCCTGCGCAAAGCCCGGACCTTAACCCTATCGAGCACCTCTAGGACGAGTAGGAGCGTCGACTTAAGGGGTGCCCCACCGTCCGAAATCGGTGAACGAACTGACCTGTCTTCTCCAAGCCGAGTGGAAGAAAATACCGCTAGTCGTCGTACAACTTCTGGTTGAGAGTATGCCCCGGAGAATCGCCGCTCGTGGAGGCTCCACCAACTATTGAAGATGAATAAACTTCGTTTTCCTTTCCTATCACAGGTGTTCAATTACTTGTTGGTAGATAGTGTACTTCGTTTTCGAGAGATCTAGGGTCTTTTACCGGATCTCAAATTATTTATTTTTGGTAAAAAATGGTTTGGCAACCAGGAAGCATAAGTCATAACTTCTACTTCTGATGTATTTGTAGCAAAATCTGAGCTTCTAAAATCGCGATTGAAAAAAATTCGTTTGTGGACCCGTACTATCCACGTCGATAAACCTCTTCAGAATATTTTCTTCTTAAAATAATGCATGGTTTTCTCCGGCAGGGGTCTTAGATATATATCTTATTTTTGTCAATATCTCTACTTCTAAGAGCCCGATTTAAAAATTTCCTTCTTTGTTGGATAGCATTTCAGGTGCGAAATGTTTTTCACATAATTTCAAAATTTTGAAGTAACCCATAGACTTCCCGCTAGAGGGCGTTATGGTAAATTGCGTTTCTCCCGATATTTCTGCTTCTAAAACGCCGATTTGAAAAATTATTCCTGTATTGCATGCAGCTCCTCATGGGAAATGTTTTTCGTATAATTTCTAATATTTGGTAAAGAATGATTTGACCACCATGGGGCATAAGTATGAATTTCGGCTTCCGATGTATTTGCAGCAAAATCTGAGCTCCTGAAAACTCGACTGAAAAAATTATTTCCTGGACCAATAGCGCTCACATGGAAAAACATTTTGGGAACACTATCCTCTTAAAATAATGCATGATTTTCCAGCCAGCGGACTTAGATGCACATCTTATATTTGTCGATATCTCTGTCCGTTTACAGCAATATCTGCGGGATTAAAAGCCCGACGGAAAAATATCTTTTTCTTCAGTCAGATATAGAAAACTGTTTTCCATACCGGTTCCATTGACTTTGAATAGCTTTGATAAATTTAATTCGCGTCAGAACGGATTCAAAAGACGTGCTCATTACACCCGAAAATTCGGTGTCATCTTTCTTCTTTAAGAAGAAATGAGGGGGTGGGGGTGGGGTGTAGTTGCTTGAAATTACGTATGATGGGCGTAGTAGCGTGAAAATATAGGCCGATATGGATCGGATCGCGTGGGCCGATTAGTCTTCTCCAGTCCAACCCTGGGTTCAAGTCCACTGAATCACTAATGATTAGCTGAGGTTCAGAAGTCTCGTCAATCCGTTTGTCCCGGGGTAGAAAATATTCGTTATAAACAAGTCTAACCCAGTCCTCGGTGTAGCACAAGTAGTGTCCCCTGGATCCGCAAACCAACCGAGATCGATCGCCATCGTTTCTGGCATGTTGCAACAGTATTAATCCATGGAATTGTCAATTACATTTTTTTTGTATTGGAGGTTTAACGACCACCGTAAGCAACTCAATGGGCTATAAGCGGTCGCCCGTCCCTAATTTAGGGTCACTGGTTCCAGGGAAGTGAGACAGCCAGTGCCGTAAGACAAACGCAACATCCTTGCCTCGCCGGGATTCGAACCTAGACCCTTCACGAACGAATTATCAGAAGCCATCGCTTAGACCACTGTGCCACCGGGGCGGCCAATTACATTTTCAAACAGAGGAGTTATTATTCCAGGGATTTTTTTCTTTACTGTTTTAGTTTTGGAGATTTTCTGGTGAAGACAATTTTTTTCGGATGATTGTTTTGGCTAAATATGAGCATACCGGCACTTCAAAATTTTCCATTTTGAGCACTGACAGGATGCAAAGCTAAATAAAAAAAAGAAACGTGCATTTATCAAGAATCGTTGCATTGACTCGAATTTTCATGTATTAGGTGTACAACTTAATTCTGTCGCCCCGGTGGCGCAGTGGTCTAAGCGATGGCCTCTGATCATTCGTCCGAACGGGGTCCGGGTTCGAATCCCGGTGAGGCATGGATGTTGTGTTTGTCTTTCGGCACTGGCTCTCTCCCTTCCCTGGAACCAGTGACCCTAAATTAGGGACGGGCGCCTGCTTATAGCCCATTGAGTTGCTCACGGTGGTCGTTAAATCTCCAATAAAAAAAAAACAACTTCTCTGCCAGAGGTACTACACGTTGACAGCAAATTATAGCAAATCCAATACGTACCTAATCAGGGAAATAATCCCCGTCGTGTTGGATACAGCTGAGCCATCGGCCAGGGAGCTGCCGAATGCCACGGCGGAAAAAAGAGGGCTGTTTCGGGTTGATAAAGTCATCAATACTTGTGTGAACCTCCTCGACAGAAGTAAAGTGCGTATCACTCGGAAGATGTTCCAGGGAGCGAAAGAGGTGATAATCCGGCTGGGCGAAGTCTGGAGAATACGCCGGGTGGGACAAAATCTCCCATCCCAGGTCGGTGATCGTGTTTAAAGTCGTTTTTGCGGTGTGAGGACGCGCGTTATCCTGAAGCAACAGGACCGACTTTCTGCCCTTGCCGGTGTATTGCCTTTTCGCCTCCATTGCGTCACTCACACGAGTGAGTTGCTGACAATAACGATCAGCGTTGACCGTTTCACCAGGTTTGACAACTCATAGTGTACGACACCGCGCTGATCCCACCATATGCACAGCAACAACTTCCTGGCATGGATATTCGGTTCGGCGGTATTGGTGGTTGGCTGACCTGGATAAACCCACATTTTGCGCCGCTTAGGATTATCGTAGAGGATCCACTTCTTATCACAGTCCAAAATCTTGTGGAGGAAATCCTTCTTCTTGAATCCGGAGAGCAAGGACACAGCAACATTGTAGCGCCTAGACTTTATTCGCAGCTGTGAGTTGGTGGGGCACCCAACGGCCCTCCTTGTGAATCCGTCCAAGCTTGTGCAGGCGCTTTGCAATGGCTTGCCGTGTTACTCTGAGTTCCTGGGTGAGCTCTGACTGTGTGCGACAGGAGTCGCGTCCAACAGTTGTTCCAGTTCCTCATCGTCAACTTTCTGTGGCTGTCCCGGACGTTCTGCATCACAGAGATCGAAATTTTCCTGCTTAAACCGCTGGAACCACTTCTTACACGTACTGTACGACACAGCAGCCTCATCCACAGCAGCACAGATCATTTGTTGAGCTTCCGAGGCACTTTTTGTTCAGCTGAAACGCGAACAGAAGGCAGTGCCTGAAATGTTGCTTTTCGAACGACCTTGCTTTTACCGTCAACTTTCGTCCCTTCTGTCACTACAGCTGTGAGCGGTTACGGTTGCCTGGGAAGCTGTTGGATTGGGCTGCAATCAGCCATTATCGCACACAGCTATTTGCATTTGCCGACGTTCTATGATCGCTTGCGGTTAAGGGCCGAGAATTAAGTCTCACACCTTATAATAAAAGAACGTTAGATGTTTACATTTCAAATATCTCTTCACCTCCAGTAATACATTAGTATCATTAGCATTAGTTAATGCTTATGCTGAGTATCTACACTCAAGGACAATGAAATTTGCGCACCAAGAAAAAAGCATCGAATTGAACTGGAATTTTATGGACGGAATGATACACATGATTGTAAAAACAGAGCTACAGGACAATTACAGAGGGATCTGTGGCACGCAGTCCGGTCATCTTCAATAGCGCGTCGCACCGCCTCGTGCAGCAATACATGCTGCAATACGGTCCGGCATAGAGGCGAACAGACGCCTGATGTCCAGCGGCAGACTGGCCCACACGTGTCAGACGGTGCGCTCCAAATCCCGGATTGTGCGGTACGGCGGCAGCCGGCGTTCTAATTGTTCCCACACATTCTCGATAGGGGACATGTCCGTGGAGCGGGCAGGCCATGGAAGTGTCTGGACATGACGTAGGCAGTCCTGGGCAACCCGAGCCGTGTACGGGTGGGCATTATCCTGCTGGTATAGCTCACCTGGGATCCCGGCCAGGAGTGGGAGCACATTGGGCAGTAGGATCTCATCCACATACCGCTGTTCCGTCAATGATCCACGTACCATCACTAGAGCTGATCTTCTATCGTAGACAATGGCTCCCCATACCATAATGCCTGCAGTGGAGGAGGTGTGGCGCTCGATAGCGAGGTCGGGATTGTGTCGTTGACCCGGGAACCTCCACACCCGGACACGATGATCATCTGTCTCCAACACGAAGCGGCACTGATCGCTAAACACCACGCGTCGCCACTCTGTGGCGTTCCACGTCGCTCTGGCCTGGCACCACTGCGCACAGAGTCGGCGAAGTTCCAGTGTTAATGTAAGCACACGTAAGGTGCGCTGGGATTGCTGGTTCGCTTCCAATAGGTGTCGGGGAGTGGCTCGTGGGCACACAGGAGCTGCAACATCTTCCTGTATAGTAGACCGGGTCAGCAATAGACGACAACTGGATGATTTTACCCGAGGTCGCGTCATTGGGAAGTTGGAAGAAGGTCGAAGTGTTACTAGTGTGGCCGAGGAGTTCGGGGTCGCTCACAGCATCATTTCACGAGCTTGGAGAGCATTTCAAACGACAGGAACAGCTGTCCGAGAGTTTAGCAGTGGTCGTCCACGAGCAACCAACGGCGGCGGACGACCGGTATATTGTCCTACAGGCGAGAGAAATCGCAAGGTACATGCAACAGACAACTGAACGTCCGTTATCGCGTTTTACCGTGGCCAGGAGGCTGCACAAAGGTGGTCTATTTGCACGACGACCAGTACTGTGTGTGCCATTAACGCCTGCTCATCGGAGACGGCGGTTTCTGTGGGGCCAGGAATACAAGAAATGGACACATCAGCAACGGGGTCGAGTTCTCTTTACGGATGAGAGCCGATTTAGTCTGACGAGCGATTCTGGACGTATACACATCTGGAGAGATCAGGGAACACGCAATCACACCTCCAACATCATCGAAAGGGACCGGTTTGGAGGTGGCGGAGTTCTCGTTTGGGGTGGTATCATGCTTTGTAGCCGTACTGACCTCCACATCTACCAAGGAGGTTCAGTCACTGGTGTCCACTATTGTAGCGAGGTTCTCTTGCCTCACGTGCGTCTGTTTAGAGGTGCTGTGGGTCCTGAGTTCCTCTTCATGGACGACAACGCTACACCTCATCGTACAGTGGCTGTCGCAGAGCTGTTGGAGAGTGAAGATATTCAACGCATGGATTAGCCTGCAAGGTACCCGGACCTAAATCCAATCGAACACGTGTGGGACCTTCTCGGGAGACGCTTGGCAGCACGTCACCAGCCGCCAGCAACGATTCCGCAGCGGCGATTGGCGCTACAAGAGGAAAGGGCCGCGATGCGTCAACAGCTCCTTGACAATCTCGTCCTCAGCATGGACAGACGTTGTAAATCCTGCAACGCAGTCAGGGCTGATCATATCCCCTACTAGACTGGATTTTTCTTGGCAGCCGCCTGTCACATGGACGTTTCTGTCTTCTGTCCAGTTGTGCTCGAAGCTACCTTTTCAATAGTGCCTTTGTATCCCTTGTTTGGACGGTTTTGCTCTCTTGTCCCTTATTCTTACATCTTGCGGATCTTATGGTATGATTTGAGTCGATGTGGAGCACTTCTGCACGACGTTACATTCAAAAAACCGTCTCGTCCTTAATTTTTGCTCGCCAGTGTATATAAGGGTTTTACAGTGTGTGTTATTTTTAACAACAGAGCAGGCACTTTTCGTGTGGTCCGTTAAATCGATTTTTGTCGTACGCAGTGGTAAAACGCGCCCTAACGCTGCTCTTAAAGAAAAAAAAACCAGTGATCATATTATAGGGTACACACATAAACGTAATTTTTTTCGCAAGAAGGCTGTACAAAGTGTTAACAAGTCTAAAACGTAAGTATGTATAAGTACTGGTACGTAGCCAAAGTGTGGTGTCACAAGGTGGCGTTGGGCATAAACAAAGGTCTGTTCCTCCATGATTCTAAAAACGTTTGAACTTAATAGTGAAATGTGCTCATATTTTGCAATTTCTTCATTTTTCCTGACAATTTGAAGCTAATTCAACGCGGTGAAAATGCTGTGAAGTCTTCTCACATCCAGTCATTTCATTATGAACCGCATAGCATGGAAATACGTGGTCAAATTCATGCTTCTATGAAAGATAAGGCTAAATGTGTAGCTTAGCATCTTAAATTATTTGGCTACATATTTCGAAGGAATGAGAAAAAAATGAGATATATATATGCTAAAGTATGTAATTTGATGGCAAGTGATAAAAAATTTTCAGCTTTAAAATGCATTTTAAATATTTTTACTGAAAAACTTACCTCCAAGTACGATGACGTGAACACCACTACGGCAGGCTTAACACAACGCCGCGGCGACCACTTCAACCTGGGCTCGGTGTATAACGATGGCTCCTCAAGAATGTACCCGATTCCTTTTGTACTCTTCCGCCAGCGAAATGGCCGCCGAAACGAGACCACCGTTTCAGCGGAGCCAATGGACGTGGTCCCCGCGGCGACTACCGCAGCGGTGTTCACGTCGTCCTACTTGGAGCTAAGTTTTACCGTGAAAATTCAATTCAATTCGATTCATTTATTTTGCTGAGCTAAAAATCAGTGTTACAAAAATATGAATTGAAACAAAGCACAGCAAGGAAGCAGGGGCAGCCAGGCCTGACAGGGTCCCATGTTCTCTAGGCTAGTTTTACACTGAGGTCAGTAGTTGTAGTTACAAACAAATCAGTGTTTCATAGGAAAAAAAAAAGGTAATGATATATGAAAAGATAAACACCACAGATAATACCATTGAAAAGTCAATTTACATCGAGATATACAAGTTATAGTACCTCCATTGCAATCGTCAATTTGAGGAGCTGCAATTCATTATGAAGTTTTTTAATTTAAAAAAAAAATGTTAAAATTATTTAAAGAAGTCAGTTCCGTCGGTAATGAGTTCCAGTAGTGTGAGTCAATGTAATTTATACTTTGCTTCATGATCTCCGTCTTCGGATGAATAGGCCGAATATGTGATTTAGTGCGTGTGACATATGTGTGTATCTGAGGTACAATTTGTATGATGTCGGTGTGTAAATTCTTAATGCGTCTGAACATAATTTGTCCGATATGGAAGTAATATAGTTGGTTAATCGTAAGAATGTTGTATTTGTTTGGGAAAACTATTGTGTTATTATGTAGTGTTGGTTGTGTATTTTTATCAAATTTTAGGTCAATTAATCTGATATATTTGTTTTGAAGTTGTTTTGAAATTATATTTAGTTGTCTGTCCCCACGATAAGATAGCATAATTAATATGAGTCTGAAACATGGTATAATATAATTGAATTAGTGTTTTATACAGTGGCGGCTCCTCTATTGGTGCACATGAGCACGTGAACCCCCAAAACAGAAAACGAAAGTTAGAAATTAAAACATGAAACGTTAAATAAAATAAAACGGTAAAGACATTTCAAGGTTTTGCCAATTTCGAGACGAGCCCCCCCCTCCCCTCCCCTAAATACCCTGGCAAGACGAGACTGTAACGGTATAAAATTCGAAAGTTAGCAGCACAGATCGGTCGATCGCACTTGCGATAGAAGAAACTACTTGAAAACCAGTTTGTCAGGTGGGAAGAGGCTGCAGTGTGTGATGAATAAGCGCCGCTCATAAGCTTTCAATTCGCACAGTCTTCAGTGCGCGGGAGCTCACGCAGATTGATTGGCAGTTTGTTATTCGCCCGGATTCTCCTCTAGTTTGCGGCAACAAATGGTTAGCATAATCTGTTTATCAGTTATTAATCTGTTTATTAGTTTTTATAGGTTAGTTTTATTGTGTGTAAGAACATGTGAAAACAGTTAAGATGGCACTTAGTAAAATCAGTGTTTCTGAGCTAAAGCAATTACATTTTTCAACGTTGCCGCTCCTAAGAAAAATTGAAATTAAAATGCATAGGCCAACACCTAGGCTTAAGCTGATGCAGATGACAAAATGTAAAACTAGAGATTTCGAAAGGGAATTCAAACCCGACTTATATAAGAAATAACCATGGATCTGTGGATGTGAATTAACTAACAGGCTCTTTTGTTTTCACTGTCTCCTGTTTGCAAAACAAAGTGGTGATTCAAGTTGGGTGAGTTACGGTGTTGGTGATTTATCACATCTAACTCAAAAAATAAACATCACTGCTCCCAAATCACATTTAAATTCCACATTAGTGTTTAGTTTGCTGGGAAAGGTTGATATTCGCCAACAGCTTGACAGTGCATTTCGTTCGAATGTTAAAAAACACAATGAGCAAGTAACCAAAAATCGTTATGTTCTTTCCAAAATTATTGACTGTATTCTGTTTTGCGGCGCATTTGAGCTCTCACTTCGAGGACATGATGAACGCGATGATTCATTAAATCCAGGCGTTTTCAGGAGTCTTATAAACTTCTCAGCAGAACTTGAAGCATTTCTAAAAGACCATCTCACTAATGCCACTGTTTTTAAAAGAACATAAAAAGAAATTCAAAACTATTTATTAGAATGTATGTTCACTGTTTGCCAGAACCACATAAAAAATGAAATCTCAAAAGCAAGTCTTGTAGCAGTGGTAGCAGGCGAAACTACTGATGTTTCATCTGCTTCCCAATTGGTTGTCGTTTTTCGATACATTTTAGGTAACTGACAACCAGTTGAGAGATTCTGTGAATTCACTAATCCCCCTGGACATGATGCAGAATCTATCGCTGGATGTATTCAAGCTAGTTTGGAAAAAGTTGTAGACAAAGCCGAGAAATTGATATCCCAGAACTACGACGGTACAAATGTGATGAGTGGTCACCACGCAGGTGTTCATGCTATTATTAAACGTACCAATAAGAATGCACATTTTGTGCATTGCTACGCACATCAGCTAAATTTGATTTTGCCGCCCCGGTGGCGCAGTGGTCTAAGGCGTTGGCCTCTGATCATTCGTCCGTAAGGGGCCCGGGTTCGAATCCCGGTCAGGCATGGATGTCGTGTTTGTCTTACGGCACTGGCTCTCTCCCTTCCCTGGAACCAGTGACCCTAAATTAGGGACGGGCGACTGCTTATAGCCCATTGAGTTGCTCACGGTGGTCGTTAAACCTCAAACCAAAGAAAAAAAAATAAAAAAAAATTTGATTTTCGGTCAAGCAACCAGTCAGAATCAACAAGTTTGAGTATTTTTTTCCAGCCTAAGTGACATTACTAACTTTTTCAGTAACTCTCCACAGAGGATTGCTATTCTAGATGAAACTGTTAGAAAAAGGATACCTCATGGTTCAGCCACCAGGTGGAATTTCAAGAGTCGAACCATCAATACAGTTAACTGAATGCATTGAAAAATAGTCCTCATCGAAACAAGCTGTAGCAATAAATCAAGCAGGGGCTATTCGGGGTTAGTTGGAGGACTCGGTATTTGTGTTTTGGTTTAGTTTTTCACAATATTATGCCTCAGGTGGATGTGTTATACAACCAGCTTCAGAAAGCACTAACTGATGCAGCACTCATTCGAAAGCATGTAAACACTTTCCAGCAATCAATGGAAAAAGAATGGACACAGTGACCATGAAGATTTCAGAAACAGAGGAAACATCAAAGAAAAAATTAAAAAGAAAGAAAATATTCACATAAATAAAACTGTGTGAGCTAAAGAGATATGTGATGTTATCACGGCCGTGGCGCAGTGGTCTAAGGCGTTGGCCTTTGATCATTCGTCCGTAAGGGGTCCGGGTTCGAATCCCGGTCAGGCATGGGTGTTGTTTGTCTTACGGCACTGTCTCCCTCCCTTCCCTGGAACCAGTGACCCTAAATTAGGGACGGGCGACTGCTTATAGCCCATTGAGTTGCTCATGGTGGTCGTTAAACCTCCAATAAAAAAAATGTTATCACGAATCAAGTAAAAGATTGATTTTCTTTGATAACTCCCTACTCTGCTGTTTCTCTCCTCCAAGCTAAAAAATTTCAGGAGTACGAGAAATTTTCCAAATCAGCTTGTTAAGCAAACAAAATGTTTATCCCATATTACAGAAGAATCGCCTGAAAACTGAACTAGGAGTAATTTACAGAAGACCAGATTTCAGAAATATGAATAGTGTCATTAGTCTTCTACAGTTCGTTACAGAAAATAACTTGCACACTACGTTCTCGGAGACCTACAAATTGTTGCTAATTATTTCTACTATTCCAATGACAACTGCTGAGGCCGAGAGATGCTTCTGAACTTTAAAACGAGTTAAGACATTTTTAAGAAGCTTCATGAGTGAGGACAGACTGAGCGCTCTAGCCATGCTCTCAATTGAAAAAAAAACATGATAAATGACATACCTAAATTCAACGAAAATGTAATTGATTTGTTTGCCCCAAAAAGAGACAGGCGGATTGACTTAATTTAAAAAATTGCGCTTGAGTAATCAACATTCCCTTTGAATGTTTACTTTTAAGGTAAATTATAAGCACTATTGTAATAGAATCTTCCTTTGTACAAAGTCGAATGTTAGTTTTTCTACGTATGAGTGCTTGTTTTTTAGTTGCATTGCTTTTTTTACTTGTAGAAACAGAAATGTATTTTAACCTGTACGTTATGTCGTAACTGAAAATTTAGTTTTTACAATTTATGTCTTGTGAACCCCAATTTGAATAACCCAAGAGCCGCCACCAGTGGCGGCTTTTCAGGTGAAGTAGGTGAAGTGCCTCTTCACCTATTTTACTCAAAATAAAGTTTTATTCAGTATTTTTTTATAATATATTCTTTTTTTGCCTTTATACAGTTCCAAAATACTCAAAACTTTGAATAGATATTAATTCCCTTGGCGCGCTCAATACGGAAAACAAATCCTTATACGCAAAACTGTGCAAGTGAAGAGCCGAAATGAGAATGCTTGGAAGTCTGCAGTTTTCCGCCGAGTTGCCATGGTAACTATGACGTCACCCTCCCCAATCTGCTCGCTCAAGTGAAGTGTTTCAGCTTCACGCGCCTTACCTCTGCATCTTTCTGTTTTTGAGCGTAAAGTCGTGAGAGATCACGGTGAAGTGGGCGGACTACCAGGGTACCATTATTTTCCGAAAGGAATTTGTTCTTTCGTGCTTTGTGATTATTTGTTGAAAGCTTTAACTGATATTTTAGGTTTGTGTACAATTTAACTTACAGTGATAGTTTTTAGTATGCATCCTGTGGACGACATTGTTTGTAATTTATTGCAAACTCCATTGACTGAAGATAAAAGAGACATTTTGCTTCAAGGACGACCAATGGATTCACTGACAATTGTTGCCAAGAACGAAATCAAGAAGAGCGGTAAATCTAACAATATTAATTTAAAAAATTGTTGGTTTGCTGAATATAAATGGATTTGCAGCACTTCTGTGTTTGTTTTTTTTTTTTTTTGCCCTGCTTACTTTTTAGTAATAAACATTTGGCGTGGAATAAAGACGGATTCTCAGATTTATTCATTGCCGATGCCCTGAGGAAGAATGTTAGGCTTTTGAAAACGCATTTTAACGAGAACGTTAATTTAAATAGACTTTTCCTGCAGACAGTGATTGATGCAGTATTAGTCTATACTGTATTTGAGCAAATAAGAACTAGCATTCCATGGCCATGACGAAAGCATGGGCTCGATAAATCGTGGAAATTTCATTGAATTACTTTCATTGTTGATATGAAGAAGTTCTTTAGAAATTGAAAATCAATGCGAAAGGATAAAAAACTATTCAAAATGAATTAATTGAATGTATTTCTGAATATATAAACGATTACGTCAAGAATTAAATAATTTTTGATTGTTGATTTGGAAGGTGTATTGTTGAGGGATTTTTGGGTTTCCATGATGTGAATGAAGATAGAACGTCAGGAGCTTTATACAAAATGCTAGACAAAATTTTGGAACAGTATGATTACCAACACAAATAAATAGGACAATGTTACGATGGGGCAAGTATAATGTCTGGACACTTAAAAGGGATACAGAATAAAAGTCAAGGATAAAGCTTCTTAAGCTGTTTTTGTTCAATGCTCATTCATTGCTTCGTTTGTTCACCATTCTGCGAAGCGGTCTTATACACTTATATCAACAACCGCAAGATGCACACCAACCATAACAGAAACTCGATGGTCCCCCACTTCGAAATTAGTAAGTGTTAGTTATTGAAGATTGGGATAAATTGAAGGAAGTGTTCGGATTTCTGACGAATAGCGAATAATCAAACAAAAAATCAATTCATCTTGCCAAAGGGTTTTTGAATGATATGAACACTTTCGAATTTACATTTTTGGCTCCACCGATCTGTTATTCGAACTTTTGAAGAAAAAATAACTAAACATAAACTACTGTGTAACTCAAATTAATTACTGTGTAACTCATAAAAGTAACGATGAGTTATTTGAAACACAGTTTGGAAAAGCTAACAAAATCACAGAAATAAGCACGGGAATATGTTGCTCCTACACAGGAAACAATTTTTCAAAACTATAAAGAATTGTATTTTGAAATTTTGGACCACATTCTTATGGAAATGGATATAAGATTTCAAGACTGTAAGAAACTTCAATTTGTCTGACTTGTTGACACAACCAAATTCGAATTATTTAATGCATGTTTTCCCACTCGCGCTCTTGAAAATCTACATTTTTACGGAAACATATTTACTAAACCCCAGCGCCTTAAAAATGAACTGAGTCTTGTATATGCCGATGAAAAATTAAGGAATATATTGACTCAAGAACTCCTTCGAGTGTTTCACGGAGACAAAGACATTTTTACAGAAGATTACAAATTGGTTTTCCTCAGTTTAACAATTCCATCTACAAGTGTGCCAGTGGAAAGAAGTTTTCTTAAAAGAATACAAACTTGCTCAAGAAACACTAGTTCCCAAGATATACTTGCTTCTCTGGCAAATATTTCTATTCAGGAAGACATTTTATTGATGCTCACGAAGAAGAAACAACCATCTTTGACGACATAATCGACAAATTTGCAGCTTTAAAAGGAAGAAAAATTGATTTAATATACAAAAAATAAGTAAGTCCTCATTAAGGGATTTTTATTGTAGACAGTATATATCTTTTCATACTGCTCTTGTACCTCTTCACCTATTTTTCCAACCACGAGCCGCCACTGGTTTTATAAGAAAGGTTTGTGAATACCGAACTCCAATGTTTTTAGAAATCTTTAAAATGTTTTTCAAAGATGTATTTTTTCACCATTTGCCATCAAATTTCATACTTTAACATTTGTATATCTCATTTTTTTCAAATACGTAGCCAAATAGTTTAGGACTTCTAAATTACATATTTGCCGACATTTTAGTCCATAGGGCATGTTTCCGTATGTCTCTCGGAAATCTATAAAATAAACACAGATTTTTGACAATCGTGATCACAGTATGCTGCACAACATAAAACCATATTCAGTATAATATATTCAGTTCACCTTTTAAAATCAATTTTACAGGACCATCGACAGCCGCCAACGATAGATCCACCGTTAGCTAACATGTAAACAATGTGCGTTTATGCCCAGTCGACATTCCGTGACCTCACTACTTCGCCGAAGTAAATAGGCAAGGCTGAACAGGAATCTATCAGGCTGTAACATTAAGCAAAAACAGCGAGGACAGAAAACATGAGTCGGGACGCAGCGCCATCTATTGAGGTAGTTTGCACTAACAAACTGATTCCGTATCATTATTTACATTTGAGATTTTATTTATATTCACTTTCACATGAACAGATGGATATTTGCATTATGAATTCGTAGTACTTGGGCAAAAGGATTTTTCTGTAGGAACTGGTGTAATTTATGTGTAAATCTCATTCCTCCTTTATTCTTCAACAATCTAGGGCTGAGAATTTGGTAAATGTGTACATTAGCGTCTTAAATTATTTAGTCGGAAAAATGTTAGTACCTCGAAAAAGTGCGACAAACAGATTTTAGAGTATGGAAATTAATGGCAAATGGTGCAGAAATTTCGTATTTTAAATGTCTTTTAAAGATTTTTATCGTAACATTTACCTGTAAGTTCAATGCTGTGAAGAGACGCTGCCGTAGGCCTAACGTATCGAACGTACAGGTAAATGTTACGATAAAAATCTTTAAAAGACATTTGAAACAGAAAATTTCTGCACCATTTGCCATTAATTTTCATAATCTGAAATCTGTAAGTCGCACTTTTCCCAGATACTAATATTTTTCCGACGAAATAATTTAAAACGCAAATCTACGCATTTACCTATTTCACTTAATGAGTTTATATAGCTGGGTTTTTTTCTAAAATTGAATTAGGTATGCAATAATCAGAATGAAAATGCTTACCACAAACAATAGTTGAAGGCAACTTGTCGCCGCCCTGGTGGCGCAGTGGTCTAAGCGATGGCCTCTGATGATTCGTCCGAAAGGGGTCTGGATTCAAATCCCGTGAGGCATGGATGTTGTGTTTGTCTTACGGCACTGGCTCTCTCCCTTCCCTGGAACCAGTGACCCTAAATTAGGGACGCGCGACTGCTTATAGCTAATTGAGTTGCTCAAAGGCAACTTGTCATTTGGAGCAAAATCGTGACGAGATATTTTTTTTCAGCAACAGTTGCTTTAGGTTCTGATCTGAGGGAAACTCATGGAATGAAAATCCCACGTTTTTCTTCTCAGAAGATGTGCACATCGGCACACAACAGTAAACCATTTTTAAAATGGGTTAGATTTTGTTGTGAAAACAACAGTTTGGTTTAAAAACTGCAAAGTTTTTTTTAAAAGATACACAAGAGAAAACGACGAACATAAACAACGTGAAAACTGAGATGTTTATACCTTGGGACGGAGTGCCATCTAAAGGCTGAAATTGCCCCTAACGCCCACAGGCCAATCACCAAAAGTCTATTGTCTTCAACGCTAATGTTATAGCCTGTTCTTCATCCAGTTCAGCCTTGAAATAGCAATGCTTTTTGGAAATGTTGTCGGCAAGAGCTTGGAGTGATTGGCAACGGTTGGCTGGTGTGAAGTTGGCTCTCCTGTTTCTAATCGGTGAACCCCGTAGGATACTGTGTTTTTTGGGTGTGTCGTCGTTGGCGAAAGCGTTCTTGTTTCGTTGCATTTTTGAAACAGCGGCTTGCTGTTTCCTCTTCTATTTTCGTTTCTTTGCCTGCTAAAGTTTTGCAGGCGGCTGGTTCTTCCCATATCCAAGGTAGGATATTTGTCTTTGCATGCTCTTAAAAGACTTTATTTCACCGACAGTTCTATTTTTTCTACAGCCACGATCTTGACTATTCAAGAATCCTGGTCTCTCTCTTTTTCCCTCCCAGCCAGTACGGTGTATAGGAGTGATCGGGGGGGGGGGGGGGGCTCTCAACTGCAATTAGGTCGGATATATCTTCCAGATTGGTGGACATCTTCAGCTTGGATTCGAACGAGCAGCTTCTTGCGACGAATATCTTCTCTGGCGACACCACGCTCAGGATTATTAATTTATACATTCCCTCTCCTCCCCTCTCGGCGCTCTAGCTTGGACGGATCGAACAACTGTGCACTGATTGTTGTATGGGCCGCCCCGGTGGCGCAGTGGTCTAAGCGATGGCCTCTGATCATTCGTCCGAACGGGGTCCGGGTTCGAATCCCGGTGTGGCATGGATGTTGTGTTTGTCTTACGGCACTGGTTCTCTCCCTTCCCTGAAACCAGTAACCCTAAATTAGGGACGTGCAACTGCTTATAGCCCATTGAGTTGCTCACGGTGGTCGTTAAACCTCCAATAAAAAAAAATTGTCGTATGGTGGTTGGGGATTGCAATATTCATCACCCTAGCTGAGGTTCTGCTTCTCCGAGCCGGGTAGGTACTGAGTTCGTGGACTGGCTTTGTTCGCAGGATCTTTGTCTCCTAAAGTCGGGGGCTTCTACCTTTTGCAGGGGGTCAAGTTGTTCTGTTTTGGGCCTCACTATGTGCTCTCCTCAGCTGGTTCCGTACTGCTCCTGGTCTGTGGATAGTGACCTCTACGGTAGCACCCATCATCCTGTCATAACAACATTGGAGGCAGGGATGTTTGGCTCACCTCCCCTCCACTGTGTCTGCAACCAGTTGCTTGGTCAGTGGCTTGGCCTTCTATCCAGAAGATTATCCGTGGTGAACTTCCTTCCACTCCTGACGGTGCCGCTCTGATCCTGGTCCAGATTTCCCTGATTCTCCACGTTTCTCGTCGGCCCAGCGGTCAGCGTCGACGTTGGTCTCCCTGGTGGGACTTTGATTGTGCTCAGCGGCTTCGCAAGAAACACCGCCTACTTCGCTGTGCCAAGTCATCCGGCTGCCTCTTTGCTTGGTCATTATATCGGCAGGAAGAACGGAATCTTCGCCATTTCCTCACTCTTAAGAGACGTGCCTACTCAAAGGCACAATGCAACGACACCTCGAGGCCAGGCTTCGTTTTCTCCCTCTTGCTCCGTCTGAAATCTCATGTTGGTTTGAGCCCGGAACACCTGCTGCTTCGCATTGACGATTTCCTTGTTGCTGATCCGGCGGAGCAGGCTTCGGCGTTTGGTGAACTCTTTTCCACAGCCTCTGGCTCTTCGGTGCACTCCTTTTCTATTGACCATGATGACTCTTCTCTTGAGATGGATGCGTTACTTACTGCCGGTGAAGTTGCCGGGGCTATTAATGGATCGCCCCGACGCTCTGCACCCGGCCCTGATGGATGTACTTACGAACTGGTGAGACGTGTATGGAGGTGGAATTCGTCTTGGCTGGTTGACCTCCTTAACCTCTTTTGGTCTGCCGGCGTTCATCCTTCATGCTGGAAAGAGTCCTGGGTGATTCCAATAAAGAAGCCTAACAAACCTGCTCTCGACTTATCATCGTACCGAATGATCACTCTCACTTCAGTTTTTTCGAAGATCTTGGAAAAAGTCCTGGTCTCTCGCCTAACAGACTTCATTCTCTCTCATCAACGGATCAGCAAGCTGCAATTCGAATTTTTGCAAGGACGTTACACATCGGCGTGCCTTCTGTCGATCCAACGTCATCTTCTGGTGGCTCGAGCTAGACATAATTATGTTTTTCTGGTGTCTTTGGACCTTCAGGCGACATATGATTCGGTCTGTCATCCTGCTCTCCTTGGGAAATTGGCGTCTCTGGGTGTTCGTGGTCGTCTTCTCCGTTGGCTGGCTGACTACCTTGCTCGGCGCAGATTTCCCGTTCGTTGGCGGGAAACGGTGTCGTCCTCCTTTCCGCAGTGTCGAGGTATTACTCAGGGTAGCTCCATTTCACCTATCCTTTTTAACTAATACATTGATGATGTGGTAGATTGCTGTCATCCGAATGCGCATATGTTCTTATTTGCAGACGACGTTTTTTTTTATTCCTATAGTCCCATCCTGGCGGCGGCACTTAGCTATATGCAATCCACTTTGGATTCCATTGTTCAGTGGGCGTCTTCCTGGGATTTACGTCTCTCTCCTTCTAAAAGCCTCGCGGTTGACTTTTCTCGTAAGCGCCGGTCGCCTGCCCCTCCTTTCCTGCTGGGCTCTGACTCAGTGACTTGGCAGTCCTCCATCAAGATTTTAGGGGTCTGGTTTAACTCCTCCCTGACCTGGTCTTCACACCTCACGCACGCCAAGAAGTCAGTATTCCGAGCCTTATCTGCTGTTAAAGTTGTTTGTCATCGCCGGTGCGGTCTTGGCTTCCCC
Source organism: Macrothele yani (assembly GCA_039090855.1). Lineage (NCBI taxonomy): Eukaryota > Metazoa > Arthropoda > Arachnida > Araneae > Macrothelidae > Macrothele > Macrothele yani. The sequence continues at coordinate 200,720,028 of CM077009.1, read as the reverse complement.
AACGCTCTCGCCTTTGTCGTTGCTGTGATTCGGCCTATTCTGGAATATGCAGCTCTGGTCCTGTTCGCCTCCCTCACCTATCTCTACGACGCTCTAGAAGTTCTGCTCAACCATGCACTCCGTGCAGCCATTCACCTCCTCCTTCGACGCCTGTGGCGGTCTTTCGTGCCGAATGTGGAATCGCTAGCGTGCGTTCTCGAATCACCCTCCTGACAGTCCGATTTTTGTACAGCCACTTGTCGATGGGTCAGCGTTCGCCTATCGCTCATCTTCTTCTGGAAGAGGACGCCTTGTCATTCTACGCTTGGAGATCCCATGGCTTTCCCCTTGGAATCGTGCTCAGTCACTTCCGACAGGAGCCGTTTTTCGTCAACAGCGGTCTTCTTCAGGCTCTGCTGGCCCCTCCTGTTTCGTTTGCACCCTGCTACTCGATTATTTGCTCGGGTCTCCCTTTTCAGCAACGATATCTGCATCCGATGCTTCTCAGACATTGCTTTGGGGTGTTCTTGGCCCAGTTCTCAGCGTCACACCACATCATTCCTACTGACGCTTCGAAGATTAACTCCTCGGTGGCGATCGGGCATTTTTTTTCCACGGAACAAATCCAGCAATTCGTTCTCCTTCTCGACTATTTCCTCAGTGTTCTCGGATGAAGCGTAGGCCCTAATATCAGCGCTTGAATTTGCTCCCGGCCAGTGCGGTGGCCTCTTGCTGCTTACGGATAGTCGTTCTGTTCTACAATCCTTGTTTGGCCGCCCCGGTGGCGCAGTGGTCTAAGCGACGGCTTCTGATCATTCGTCCGAAAGGGGTCCGGGTTCGACTCCCGGTGAGGCATGGAAGTTGTGTTTGTCTTACGGCACTGGCTCTCTCCCTTCCCTGGAACCAGCTACCCTAAATTAGGGACCGGCGACTGCTTATATATATTGCTCACGGTGGTCGTTAAACCTTCAATCAAAAAAAAACCAGGCCTTGTTGGCATTAAATCGTAAATCTCAAGACATTATCGTTCTTCTGCATGATTCTCTTCAACGCCTCCGTTCTTTCTACGAGGGCATTGTACTCGTTTGGTGCCCGGCTCATGTTGGTCTTCCAGCGAATGAGGACGCTGACGCTGCCGCCCGACGGTGCCATGCTTAGGGCCTGCCCTTGTCCCCCCAGTTACAGCCTCTGACCCTGCTCGGCACAGTGGTAACATGCTCATCTCCGCTTCTGATTCAGCATGGCTTTCGTCCGGGTGGGCAGAGCAACATCCGTTCATCAGCTTCCGTCACAGATGGCCTAGCGAACACTGTTATCAAAGTTCCTCATGCCGCCCCGGTGGCGCAGTGGTCTAAGGCGCTGGCCTCTGATCATTCGCCCGTAAGGGGTCCGGGTTCGAATCCCGGTCAGGCATGGATGTTGTGTTTGTCTTATGGCACTGGTTCTCTCCCTTCCCTGGAACCAGTGACTCTAAATTAGGGACGGGCGACTGCTTATAGCCCATTGAGTTGCTCACTGTGGTCGTTAAACCTCAAAAAAAAAAAAAAAAAAAAAAAGTTCCTCATCAACATAATTCAAAAATTACGCACGGACACGGCACCTTTAAACAGCTACCTCTTTCTGATTCGAAAACGTTTTTCCCCGATGTGCTTCTGTGGCTCCGGGCCTGAGTCTCTTCCTCACTTCCTCCTCTCCTGCCCTGCGTACAGTGCATATCGGAGGGTTTGTTTTAGGGTGACAACCCCTCCTTCCTCAACTTCCGTCTCTGCTCAGATGTATTCTTTATTGGACCTTCGGGACGCTTCCGTGGCAAAACGTAAAGTTCGGGCCTTGGAGAAATTTATTACTCTCTCAAGACGTTTCTCCGTGAGGACGCTCCATATCTAACCTTCCTTTTCATGAGCGTGCCCCTTTGATGGACTTTTGTGCTGCTACTGTGACTTCACGTGCTGGTCGCAAGGAGGTTCTTTTCCTTGGTAGGTCGTGCATCTTCGAGAGTCTTAGTGATCTGGAGATATTTTACCTATTTCCCCATGGCCAACTAGTTGCTGTGAGGCACAAAGCTTAGTCTATAGGCCTCATCGTCATATTAAAAAAAATGTTGTCGGAAGGGTAAACGAAGATGGCTACTGCTCAGAGCGTCGAATTCAGAACTTTACGTAGGGATTGGTTGTTAGGTTGTTAAAGTCCCTCCACTAACTCTATCCTCCTTGCAGTAGTCGATCGAAGATTAATTTAATATTAGTGATACTATCGATAGTACAAATGCGTTTAACAATGGATTCTCGTTGTGTTTTCAGGATTTACTAGCGCATTGTAAAATAAAGGTACACATATTGACAGTTCTGTAATTACATGAACGTCTAGTGAAAAGGAATAAAAAAATTCTGTTGCGTAGTTATAAACAAAATCTGGAATGTAAGTGATACACTTCGTGTTGCTTTCTGTGTAAGGATTTCATTTGCTAGTTGTGAATGAATTTTTTTTTTATAGCCATATGGTTATGCAGACAGGAATAAATATGTAGAGGCAAGCCCAAACATAGCATGGGTTATTCTTTTGAGTGGCCAAACTACCAAATCTTAACATGTAAAAGTCTAATTATTTGAGAAGGTAGAAAATACTGGGAAATTGCCTTCCTACAGTTTCAGAAGATACGCCTCTGAGGGTGACTTCTAAATTTCGCCTTACAGATTACATTTTTCGAATTAATTTCTTGTATCTGTTTCTCCCGAAAGTTTCCGAAATGTTCCTAAACAGAGTAATTTGGATCTGTAGTAGTTTGCATGTATGTTCCATATTTCTTCAAACATAATTCCCAGCACTCGCATTTTACAGGGATACAGAGATTTTGTCACATTTACTTTGACAAGAAAATATATAAGCTATGCAATTGCTTAGGTGGGATAATTATAAAAACAGTGTTGTTTTTCTTTGCCTATGTGCTAAAAAATCTTAAATTTTGGTTGGCCATTTCAGAAATTATGTTTTCAAAACCTGTATGGTGTCATTCCAATTTTTTCTGCTACATGTTTTTACATGTTTAAATTAAGATATTTTGAAACATTCTTAATGTTTCCTCAGGTATCAGATAGAACACAGTTTAAGTGAAAGGTGCATATCTTGTTTCAGTTCATGTCAGCATAATTTCAAAATCTTTCAAAGAAATTACTAGACTAGCTGTATTTTGAATAAATAAAAAATTTAAGTTTTTCAATATGAAACCACTGTTAAAACATTCTGAGGGAGAAGACACTCTAGAATTAATTATGAACGAAGTGGAAAAAGATACTGATACTTCAACATTCACTATTCCAGATACAAGAGATCTTTGGGAATGTGAAATATGCTTCCAAAAATGCACAGAAGAATCCACCTATGCAAGACGCATACAAGTGAAGAATCTTTCCAGTGTGATGTGTGTTTTAAGAAATTTGCTTGGAAAATTAGTCTTTTAAGGCATTTGAAGGTTCATTCAGATGACAAGCCTTACCGTTGTGATATATGTTCCAAGGCGTTCAGTGAAAAATGCAAACTTTCAAGACATATGCGGCTTCACACTGGTGAAGAACCTTATCAGTGTGTTGAATGCTTGAAGCACTTCAAAGAAAAAGATCATCTTTCAGAACATGTGCTCATTCACACAGGCCAAAAGACTCATCAGTGCCGTGTATGTTGCAAACAATTTATTCTGAAAAGTGAACTTTTGATCCATATGCTCCTTTGCACAGGTGAAAAACTTCCCCAGTATGATGAATGCACTGAACAAGGTGCTGAGAAAAGTACTCTTTCACAGCCTATGTTACATCATACAAGTGAGAAGCCCCACCAATGTCATGTATGCTGCAAGCAATTTGCCCGAAAAAGTCATCTTTTAAGACATACATTCTTTCACACAGGTGAAAAGCCTCACCAATGTCATGTATGCTCTAAACAATTTGCCCAGAAAAGTAATCTTTCACAGCATATGCTCCTTCACACAGGTGAAAAGCATCATCAGTGTCATTTATGCTCCAAGCAATTTGCTCGAAAAAGTAAACTTTTAGAGCATATGCTCTTTCACACAGGTGAAAAACTTCCCCAATGTGATGTGTGCTCTAAACAGTTTTCTCAGAAAAGTAATCTGTCACAGCATATGCTCCTTCACACAGGTGAAAAGCCTCACAAGTGCGATGTGTGCTCCAAACAGTTTGCTCGGAAAAGTCATCTCTCGAGGCATATGAGCTTTCACACTGGTGAAAAGCCTCACTACTGTGAAGTATGCTCCAAACAATTTGCACTGAAATCTCATCTTTCAAGGCACAAGTTGCTGCACACTGGTGAAAAACCCCACCAATGTGATGTGTGCTCGAAACAATTTAGTCATAAAAGTGCTCTTTTGAGGCATGTGCTCCTACACACAGGTGAAAAGCCTCACCAATGTGATGTATGCTCTAAACAATTTGCTGAGAAAAGTGCTCTTTCAAGGCATAGGCTCCTTCACACAGGTGAAATGCCTCACCAGTGTGATCTATGCTCCAAGCAATTTACTTGGAGAGGTAGTCTTACAAGGCACATGCTCCATCACACAGGTCAAAAACTTCACCAGTGTGATGTATGCTTCAAACAATTTGCTCAAAAGAGTACTCTTTCTGACCACATGCTGGTTCACACAAAAGTGAAGCCTCACAAATGTGAAGTATGCTCCAAACAATTTGTTCGGAAAAGTTATGTTGCAAAGCACATGCTCCTTCACACAGATGAAAAGCAGTGATAGAAAAAATGGTCTGTACTACCGAGTCGGAATGCTTTCAAGTAGCTCCTAATTTCCCATGTATCATTCCGCTTTGTTAACATACAGTCTGATCACACCTAAGTAAGTAGTTCATGATAATATTGTATATGGAATATTTCTTTACTATTTTCATCGAAATAAATCTTATTTTAATGGAAATAACTATAGGCATTTATTTTATTATGGAAAATAACACCTTTATTTTCATATCTCAAATTTATGCATCATAATTCCGATAAAGTAAATGCGATGCCCTTTTCACGAAATTAATGTGTCTAACATTAACTTTTCCCATTCAGCAGAACAAAGTAATTCAATGAAATGTTAGAATAATTCTTCATATCACACATAAGTTACGTTAAAAATTATAATTGGTGAGACATTTTGGTACTGACTTCTATCATCATCAGCCATGGAATGAAACACGTGGTATAAGCATAAGTTGTTGCCAGATTTCAAAATAGCTTTCCAAATGATAGGTATGTTAAAAGGTGCGTCTTTATTGCAGGTGTTAGGAGTAAGGTAGATTTCAATGCTTTCACAGTACTTGAGGGTTTTCCGTTTGCTGAACAGATCGATACGTTTAACATTTTGCCAATCGGGAATCGCGGATATATCGCTGATGGTTAAAATTGAAAGGGAGGTGGAAGGGTTGCCTCTCTTAGCATCAGCGATATGTTCCACCAATTGCCGGTTGATGCTCTAGTAAGTACTGCCAATATACAGGGTGATCCATTTAAACCAGTACCATGTGATTTACTTATAACTTTTTTATAAATAACAACCAAATCATACAGTAAGTTGAGAATTATACATGTGGTATTGGAGAATCATTTTATCGAAGCAAATGTTGGAATTGTCCTCCATTTTCTTGTAAACACAGTTGAACACGCCGCACCATATTCAGTGATGTCTCATGTAGAGTACGAGCAGTAACATTGTCAATTTCAGTCGTGATTGTTTCACGCAATGCATCCAATGTTTTTGGATGGGTTTTGCAGGGAAGTTAAGTCCAGAGATCGGGGAGGCCATATGTTTTTTTTAATTAATCTGTCATCAAAGAAGCTGGTTATGAGTTCCATTGAGACTTTCGATGTGTGACACGTAGCGCCATCCTGCTGAAAGTAGCCCTCTGTCAATTCAATGTCATCAAGTTGTTCCACAAATTCATTGAATATGTGGCAATAAACGTTAGTGTTGACAGTCTCAGAGAAAAAAATGGGGCCAATAATTTTCGTAGATGAAACCGCACACCATACACCAACCTTTTGTTAATGCATCGGTGTTTCACACATAACGTGTGGGTTTTCGGCAGCCCAGTATCTGCTGTTTTGCGAATTGACGTAGCCTGACAGATGTAACCAGGCTTCATCCGTAAACCATGTGATGGAGAGAATATCAGATCGCAAATTAAGAAAATTTGGAAACCTTTTGCAGTAACTTACTCTCTTTCCCTTGTCCGGTTCCTGCAGCTGATGGATTATGTGCACTTTAAATGGTCGAATATTTGCTTTTTTGCTGCCCTTGGACAAGTTCCGTATGAATATCCTGTCTGTTGGCTTAATCTGCGCAACGATTTTGTCGGAGATTGAAGTAAACGTTGCTGAACATCGTCCACAAGCGTTTGGGGCATCGGAGGGGGATGTTTACCGCTACCGCTGAGAAGCGAACCGATTTGCTCCAGTTTTTTTGGCATTGACAGAATTGTTGACTTGCTTGGCACTTTTCGAAGTCCAAACTCTCTTCGAAATGCTCGTTGCGTTTTGATGACAGAATTGGTTACCCATTACGATTTCACTAAAAAAACACGCTCTGGAACAGAGTACTGCATGCTTTCGAATGCACGCAAGTGAATGACAACGCAGCAACAAACAAATCACGAGCTGAGTTACAGTTGCGGTTAACAATCTTCTTCACGGCGGCGGTTTTCTCCAGGAGTTGCTGCTTCTTTTTTTAAAAAGAAGAAGTTCCTTGCACAATCCCTTGCAAAAATGTAAGGTTTTTTCAGGGTACTGGTTTAAATGGATCACCCTGTAGTTGGTAACACTTGTGGAAATGTTTTGGACATCAAGAATTATTCTAATGTTTTGTGTGTTGCATGTGTCACTGCCAATTATTCTCACTGTGATTCAATGAAATGTTCAAATGGATCTAAATTTTGTTTTTTACAAAATTGTCAAAACAAACATTCCATTAGGCTATTGAGCAATAGTTCTTCCGACTTGTTAGTATGGCTTTTGAGATTTTGCTTGAGAGCTGTCCAATTGGATTCAAATACACTGGCTCCAGAGAAAAATGAAAACAAAAAATGCTGAGAGGTAATGTACCTAATAAATTTATCCTCGATAATTCCCGTTAAATATTTATAATACTGAAAGTAATAAGAGGAAGCCATGAAGTCATAAATTACTAGAAAAAAATGTAGTGTTTTTAAATTTATTTCCCTCATAAAACATATTTACAAATAAAAATAGTCATTAAGGCATCTATTATAAGGAAATTCTGAAATAGGTACACATAAAATTTATTGCGAACTACTTTCTTTCACATTAGGTGTAATCAAGTTGTATGTAAAAAAAAGCAGAATGACACATAGGAAATCAGGAGCTATTTGAAAGTGCTCTGATTCGCTAGTACAGCCAAAAAAATGGGCACTACTTTCCATTAATGCCTTCACATATAATTTACCTGAATTTCTTGATGAAATCCACGTTTTCCAGTTATTTGTGGTCTTGTCAGAGACCGACTTAAGACAAGTGGGGCCCTGGGCACAAACAGCTTGGGGGCTCCCTATCCCCTGGTATGAATCGTATTCTTAATAAGTTAACAAAGGTACTTGCGTATAAAGGTAGCACCCCTGTTGTTTCACGCAATTATTTAATAATTGTGTGTATAATTGCATAAAGCACAAGCAGTACTGCCTTAATACACAAGTACTATCTACTTTAATAAATGCAAGAAACAAATGTTCAAAAATTGGGTACTTACGTATTAACGCCACCACAGCAGAAGTTGTGCTAATGCGCCAATAAAGAGCAATCTTGTTGTTCGCACGCGCAGGCATTAACGCCACCGCAGCAGAAGTTATGCTAATAATAAATCTACACCTAAAATTTTTGCGACAAATCATAAAATAAAACACTTTATTTAAAAACAAAGTAGTCAATCGGATTTCGGTGGAAAATGGGCCGATATAGAGTTCAACACAGATTCAAAACAGTCTCTATTTTCTTTCACCTGATGCTGTCGCCATATGAACTCTGATAAATAAGATTCCAAATGATGTCTCGCTGTCCCCCTATGTCTCTTGTTCCTCCATTTAGCACTGCCCCACATTCTCTCAACTGTTTGTGTATGAACTCCTGTATCAGGATCAATAAAATTGTATTTATGATTAACTTTAGCATGTAGGAATCCTTCTATTTCTATTCTATTTGTTTAGTAACCTTTCCAACTGTCAGAATAAATTGTGCTACCATCTGCAATGTTTTCAATAATTTTATCAAGAAGGGTACAGCCAGTTCTATTAGGAACAGTGACAACAAACGAATCTTTTGTTTCTCTACATATACCACCAAACACCCACTGTTCTACATATACCACCAAACACCCACTGTTACCACAATTATTTTTACGTTTAGTAAACAAACTTTCATCAATTTCCACAATGCAATCTGGTCCACCTACCTTCTTGTTTGGTTTATTCTCCATATCCAAGACACATAATTCACGCATGTAATTGTTCCAATCTATAACAGTTTTATCTGATAAATCAAGTTGCTTTTCACAAAATTTAATCGACGTCAACTCCTCGCACCAGCAGTATATGAATCTCAAAGCTGAACAAAATGGAATTCTGCTTCCCTCAAACCAGTTGTCTTTTCTAAGTCCCACTTGCTGATCACACTGTCTTAAATTACATTTCCAAAACTTACGTTTACCGAAATAAAGTTTCGTGTCATGGGAATTGGTACATTTTCGTTCCTTTGGTAAAATATTTCGCTCCTGAAAAAATAAAATTGCATCTTGTTCTGTTTTTGACAAATCCCAAATGCGCATTTTCGTTGCACTAAAAAATGGCGTCAAAAATCAGCAAACAAAAAGGCAACAAAGAATCCAAAATATAAATGCCTGCGCGTGCGAACAACAAGATTGCTCTTTATTGCCGCATTAGCACAACTTCTCCTGCGGTGGCGTTAATACGTAAGTACCAAAAATTGTAAATTAAAAGTAAAAATTTTATCTCTATCTTTTAAATGGATATTAATAACATATTTTTTTGAAGCAACATATCAATGCATATTTACACTCGGTGAAAATCTGTTTTTTCTGCCCATAATAATAAAAATTAAATGTTAGTGCTCAAATTGGGGCCCCCCAATCATGGGGCTTCTGGGCATGGGCCCCGTGTGCCCTTGCGTAAATCAGGCTATGGATCTTGTGATGCTATACGAGTTGTAGGAACACGCACTTTTGCCGTTTAAATCTGTCCCAATGAAATTTGGAAATTGGTTCCTACTCAGTGCGATGCCTCGCAACTGCCATTTCCAATAGCACGTAAAGTTGTTTTCGTGGCATAGGTGTCATCTGCTACGGGGAACTTCTGATTGCCAACCGATGAGCAGTGGACGGGTAAAAGTCAGAGCTCCATGCTCTCGTATTATAGCCGAGTGGAAAACAGCATTCAACTACCAAATGTCATGTGACCCAGCAGAACGAACTGTGAAGCTTTTAGTTGTATGTTACTCTATATATTCCTCTTCTTGGCTGTTCATGACTAATGATGTACAAAAATCTTTTCTACGAAAGTTGGAGAAATATTTCCTCCTCAATGAAGAATTCGTTATATTTTACTAAATTTTTCAATGTGCTAGAATGAAAATACCAACATTTACCACAATACAGGGTGGGAAATTAGCGGTCGCCAGGAGCAAAATGCGACCAGAATTTTACGTTTTGCGACCAGTATTTTAAACCTGGGAGCCAATTCGCGACTGCATAAATTTTTGATTTTTCTTTTTTAACATGCGTACGTAGTAATTTTCAAATGTGGTAATTATGTTTCTTTTTTAAAAAGTTCCCAGTGGTGTGTGGTAAAAAGTATATTGCGGTAGGGAGAAATAAGTTTAACCTCGCTGCTAGCATGTGCTGAACTAGGGGAGTGTACGTAAAAGTCCCGTGAGGAATGCAGGTGCGTGCTACTGTGACCTTCGATGGTACTACTGGGGGTGGGGAAGGGGAGCAAGCCTTAAGAAAGGGATGGGGGAAATCAGCTTCAGAGGTAGAGTGTGGGGGGAGGAGAGGGGGACAAGAAGAGCTGCCGTTAAGGTGGAGTATCAGCATGGGAGATGGGGTGTTTGGCATTTCCTGCCATTCTAACTAAACAGCCTGTCAAAAAAACAAAAACAAACAATATCTATGTGAATTTTCCACGTAACTGGTAGAATTTTTACAAACACCATAAATCATTGATACGAAAGACCCTCCAAACTGCTCCTAAATTGGTTAAATACTTTTTAAACTAGGCATGGAAATTTTTATTAAGAATTTGTTGTGCATAAAAGTGCCGTACTTTCCAGCACATAATCTGCGGATTATCTGCTCCTAAAAGTTTATGTTTTAGACACTGCCGATGATACGACGGTGCGGATAATACAGAGCTTTCTCCCCCCCCCTAAACTTCAAAATGAAGCTTTAAGAATGCCGCCACGTGTTCGACGATAATATGCAGTGTCACTCCATCAACATATCTCCGCTTGCCCCTTGGCTTTGGCAAAAATGTCTGTGTGTATGTGTGTAGACATTTCCTCTCTGGGAAGGGATTGCTGCTTTGTAAAAGTTAAGAGGAGGAGATAATATGCAGTGTCACTCCATCAACATATCTCCGCTTGCCCCTTGGCTTTGGCAAAAATGTCTGTGTGTATGTGTGTAGACATTTCCTCTCTGGGAAGGGATTGCTGCTTTGTAAAAGTTCAGAGGAGGAAACTGACCCGTGATGTCACCTTCCCCCCCACACACACACACACTTCCGGAATTTCCAACCCCACTCCTACTTGTTTATTTTCCTTTACTTCGAAGAGAATGCCTCTGGCACTTCATCTCCAAGACTGGAGAACTTCGACATCATTACAAATTATTTACGATCTGAAAACCAGTGTTTCAGTTGTTGATGTAATTTTAAACATTACTCTAGAGTTACAGCGCGATTGCCACAGAAATTAAAAATACATATCACAACCGTTTGAAAGTTGCGGGGTATCGTTACTAACTTTTTTAAATTTTCAAAAAATTTCATGATTTTATAAATTTTTAAAATGGGAAAAAAAGTATATTTATACAGTAAAAGCTCGAAAATCCGGCATCGACGGGACCGGATGAGTGCCAGATTTATGAAAATTCCGGATTTCTGAAGCCATCCAAAAATTGCGTAACGGGAGCTACGTAAAGCACGTACTTACACACAACAGGTCACTAACAAAATGTTGTGTTTTTGTCTTATGGCACTGGCTCTCTTCCTTCCCTGGAACCAGTGGAGTTAAATTAGGGACGGGCGAGTGCTTATAGCCCATTGAGTTGCTCACGGTGGTCGTTAAACTTTCAATTAAAAAAAAAAAAAAACTTGCGCGCCTACGCCTTATAAATATGGAGGGGTCGCGCTGCCGATCGCATTCTTTGCAATTTACGAAAAAGAAATCGTTTTGGCGATGGGGAAAAAAGTGTTGGTGAAAATATTGGCGATTACTTTTTCGTACTATATATATTGTAAAACTCTGTTGTGGATTACATATCTGTTTTTTTCGACTTTTACTATGAACTTTGTCTGCGGATTATACACCGACGTTTTTTCTATTACGCTGAATTTTGCCGTCTGCAGATTATATGCTGAAAAATACGGTACTTAATAAAAATTTTCGTGGGTAATTAAAGTATTTTACCGATTCACATGAAATTTTCAGGGTGCTCTTCTATTATCTACTTATCCTGTGTATAAAAATTTCAGCCAGTTTTATTAAGAATTCGTGAAGATAGCTTTCCAATTTTTTTTTTATCTAGTTCCATAGTTGAACAAGGTGGGGAATGTGCTAACGCCGGAGCCGGTTCCTTGCTGGGCTAACTGGGGGAGCCCAGCAAGAAACGGCTCCTAGAATTTCAGCTATGGGAGCCATTTTGCTCCTAGGATATTTTTCTAATTTCCCACCCTGCCACAATAAATGGTTTTTTATACATCTACTATAGTTTTGCAGAGCTTCTGGCTCGGCATCATCAGGACGAATGGAGCGTAAACATTCTAATCATTGCGACATCATTAGAGTTCGGACGGTACAGTTTTTCGTGAGTTGTTTCCACGCGCTTGAAAGAAATGGCGTAGACTTCATGTCGTTGACAAGCCGTGAAGAGTTCCAGTATATGTGGAAAGCTTCTAATACATTAAGCTTGATGGTCGAATCAGGTTTTTCAACAAGCGTAGGATTTCCAAACAAAAATTTATGGATTTCCAAACAAAAATTTATGGTTATTTTTGTGACAACGTTGGGCTATAGACGACTTCTTTAGTTCACAGTTCCGTACATAAGCCTTGTGTTCCTTCACACGGAAACTTAAAGACCTGCCGGTCTGTCCTATACATGAAAGTCCACATTCACAAGGTATCTGATACATTCCCCAGGAATTTATATCTTCGACATAGTCTTTTGATCTGTAAAAATTTATCTTGTTAATGGGTTTAAAAATGACTTTGAAATTAAAACTTTTAAGAATTTTTGAAATTCTGAAGCAAATCTGAGGAGCAAAAGAGATAACTGCCCAATTCTGCCATATTGGAAGGTCTATGGGCATGAGCAAGCAGACTGATTTCGGTTTCCTAAATTTTCTGGACAGCTTTTTCTATAACGGAAGGGCTGTATCCTCTGTGTACTGCAATTCGTTTAAGAAAATCAAGCTCTTTCTGCAAGGAATCCTCAGTTGAGCATATATGTATGTATTGCACTATATACGTATGTGTAGAAGGCGGAGATTTTTGTTTCCATGGGTGATTTGATTTTGCATATGGGGGTAAGGAAACAGCAAATACTTTTCAATTAACTGTTGTACTAAAGAATCCTCCAGTGCGTGACACAAGGACGTCAAGGAAGGGTAAGCAGCCATTATTTTCAGTCTCACTTGTAAACTGTATATCAAAATCAATTGAATTGATAAGTTCAACTAATTTAGGTATTTCCGAGTTCATGCCATTCCAGAGAACAGAAGTATCATCTACATATCAAATCCACGGGTCAAATGTGACAAGCTGAAAGAGTTTGTCCTCAAATTGATGCATATAGACTTCGCATAAAATAGGCGACAGTGGGCTACCCATTGCAAGGCCTTCCGTCTGTTGAAAAATTTTTCCACAGATTTTTCCAACAGACGGAAGGCCTTTCAATGATTTGAATGTTTACGCTCCATTCGTCCTGATGATGCTGCGCCAGAAACTTTGCAAAACTATAGTAGATGTATAATAACCTTTTATTGTGGTAAATGTCGGTATTTTCATTCTATCTCAACACCACAAGTCTGTAGTCATAAATCATATTTTCAATATGCTGTTGATAAATCAAAGTTATATGTGCTTTCAAACTGATTTTTGTATGGTTTAGACTCTACTGCTCTTGTATGTCACGCTCTTGTTATGCAGTTCAAAAAGGGTAAATGTGTAGTTTAGCGTCCTAAACTATTTCGTTGGAAATGTTGAAGGATTTTGAAAAAGTGAGATGTATAAGTATGCAATTTCGTGGTAAATGGTGAAGAAATTTCATCTGTGAAATGCAATTTAAGGTTTTGTACCGTAAAACTAACCTCCAAGTACGGCGATGTGAACACCACTGTGGCGATCATGCTCCGCTGAAACGAAGTTCTCGTTACAGTGGCCATTTTGCTGACGGAAGAGTACAAGAGAAATGGGGAATGTTCTTGCAAGCAAAGCATTCCAATCTGTAGTGCTGCTCTAAAGAAACTAGTTCTTCATTTCCGTCGCGCTTTTTCAAAACGCATGGTGACAATTGCTTCAGTCTTGCGCATATCATTCCCTGTTATGAAATAGAAAGCATGTAGATGCCTTCCTTTCTTTTAGAAAAGCGTTAAAGTAAAGGCCACGTTCTCTTCAACGGAACTTGCAAAGTTTTGCTCCTCCTTTTCACAGCATTGTTTGCAATTCATTAAAATTGGATTAAAAAAAAAAAAAAAAACCTCTCTCGGAGAAGTGAGTTCATACATTGTGCATCAAAGAATCATAATGAAAAAAACAAGAAATTATTAAATTGTGATGTTAAAAAATGAGACAGGAACAATCTATTTTCTGTGGTGCTTCACTACAAATTGTAAAGCTTTCCTGGCAAAAATGTTCACTGTTCCTCTTGTACTCTTCCAGCAGCAAAATGGCCGCAGGAATGAGACCATCGTTTCAACAGAGCAAAGCCTGATGTCATCGCCATGGCGTTGTGTTAGGCCTGCCGCAGCTTCCTTTCACAGTGTTGTACTTGCACGTAAATATTATGGTAAAAATCTTTAAAATGCACTATAATGAAATTTTTTCACCATTTGCCACGAAATTGCATACTTCAAAATCTGTACATCTCACTTTTTCTAAATCCTTCAACTTTTCCGACAAAATAATTTAGGACGCTAAACTACACATATACCCAAAAAAGAATTTATAATCAGATGAATCCATGGTGTAAAAAGCATTTTTCATATCTTAATCTTTGCAAGATCTGTTCATAAAGTCTAGCAGACAGTCACTTGGAGTTAAAAAATGAAATATATTGATTAACGTACAACTGGAAGCATCACAATCCGTTCTGTGCCTATTGTCAACCAGAAGTTTCATGTAATAGACGATCCCTATGCCACAAAAACAACTTTGCGTGCTTATCGTAAATGGCAGTTGCCAAAGCATAGCAGTGAGTAGGTACCGATTTTCAAATTTCATTTTGACAGATTTAAATGGCAAAAGTGCTCTGATGACTGTTATAGCATTTTAAGACCACAAATAACTGGAAAGTGTGTGTTGCATGAAGAAACTCTGCTAAATTTTATTAAGGCATTCATGGAAACTAGTATACTGAAAAATGAACAAAACTTCACTTATCTTACGGATAAATGTATACTGGGCGTTGGTGTTTCTCCTCCATTTTTGGCAGTCTGCAAATGATCCAGATGTTAAATATATCACTGTATTAGTTTTATTGTCCTTCGAGGTGGGGCACAGTCAAGCATTAGCTTTAATTTCAAATTAACTGAATAATATAGAACAAATTATTTTAATTAAAAAAGCTTTCTCAGCACGATAAAGTATTTATTAATACAGTCAGTACTTTAAATGGGCAATTTTAAGGTACAGCAACTTACAAGATCTTTCAAAGCACCGGGTGCTCCATCATCAGGTATTTCAATAAACATAAACAAAACAACGGATAAAAGCAAGAAGCATTTTCAAATTATGCGAGCACGCAATAACAATAACGAGGTTTACAATAAATATAGTGGAAGCTCAGGCATGCGCTAAAAGGATTCAACAAATAATAATACTATGAATCGCTATTACATATGCGAAGAAATATATACACGGGATTATTAAGAAGTTAACATTGATCGTCAAACTGTAAGTGAATTATTAGGAGTTGAGTGTTGTTGAGAACATGGTTTTCTGGCTGCATTAACATGGCCCAAGTCACTGCAACAAAACGTGGAGTTTCTTCATTACAGCAGTCAGAGCTGTGCAATAAAATACATAAACTTTCAGCGAATCGGAGGGATCGCCTTGTACGATTTGAGCTCAGCACACTGGCACTGGTCCAGTCTGGTTGGTAGGTACCTCTATTAACTAATCGTGCAAGAGAGGAAGCACCAGAGTTATTAGTAATTGAGTACTTGTGCTCATATAGTCTTGTGCGCAATGGCCAAGCAGTGGATCCTATATATGCTAATGCTGGATCTTCTGGGTCAACAGGATTTAAGGATATTTTGTAAACCCCATGTCTGTTGAGTGTGGAAACTTGGTCACGGTCGTTTTGCACGATGGCTCGAATGCATTTCGTACTTTCTCCAAAGGTAATGTGGTGTTTTTTGCATAAGTTCCTAGTATTGTAGTGACTTCAGGTAAATAGTCCACAGTGCCAACATATTTTGTAACTCTGGTTTCCCTTTGTAAGGTACTTTTGACTGGATATTTCACTGATCGAGCGATTTTTTCAACAATCGCTTTATGGTAACCATGTGCCATCGTAATCATCTGGTTGTGATTTAACTAATTTCTTGTAGCCTGAATATTGGAGGAGTGGGTGAATGCTCTTTGGACCTTGTACTCTATAGCTGCTAGTTTTTGTTTTCTTAGGTGCGATGCATTATGCGGAATAATAGCAGATTGTGTTGTAGGCTTTCAGTACACTGTATAGGATAAACAATTGGTATTGGGGTGTCTTTTTAGTAAGATGACCAAGAATGGAAGCGTATTATCATTTTCATGCTCAATGGTATGAAAATGCTCAATCATTTTCATGCTCAATGGTGGCAAGCCTACATACATATAACAAATTATTAAAATATAGAACAAATATTACAAATTGTTTCACACTGATTACAATCTCTATGGTAATGTAAACCAATGGACATGTTGGATACATTTAACTAGGCTTGCCAGATTTTGGAAAAGCCAGAATGGGACGTTTTGTGAGCTGTGGCCAAAACCTGCCCCCCCCTCCCCTCCTCCACAAATTAAACACTGCAGCATACGCAGCCATATATGCGCAGCTTGTGTTTTGTGCTTATAATAAGTAATAACAATCAATAAATAATATAATTGTTGAGAATATTGTTTCAGAGGTTATTACAACAAAAGTATTATTTGTGAGTATGAACAAACATGTACACATTTATTATAAAAACTGTGCAAAGAAATATTAAATGCAAAAAAACTTAAACATTGCTTGCAATGCCAATACAATAATTAATTTATTGTTTGTAATGCAATACCAGTTGACTTGTCATACTTTTCACTTGAGTGAACTTTTTTTAGAAACACTTTGTTTGTCTTGATTTAGTCATAAAAGTCACTACAGGTTAGTCTGAAGTTTACCCTGCAAACCATCAGGCCACATACAGTAGATTCATCCATTATAAGCCCTTGTCGTCCGACCAAGCATTATTCATCAGTGAGAAAACTCTTTCTACTGGTGCTGTAGTTCCTGACATAGAAAAGATATACTCTGTTATTAATTGCAGATTTGGAACTAAAATGTCATTATCTTTGAAGTGGTGGAAGAGCTGAACTCACTTCTCTTCACTTGTCATTCTTCTCTTCTTTTTCTTCCTTCTGCCATGTTTCAACTTTTGATGACTAAAATTCTTTAGCCAATACAACTTCATCGAAAAGCTGATCTTGGTTCACAATATCCTTGTTCTTGTTGAGTGTTTTGCTTATCATCTCGGATGCCTTTAGAAAATTTTCCCATGCGACGCCATTTTCTTTCACTCAAACAAATTTAGACGCATCACCAAAACTGTTTTCCCACAGTTTAATATAAGAATCGCATCTCTCATTTTAAAAATGGAATCCCTCATTTTTTCCTCAGTTTTCAAGATGTTTTTATGCACCGGAGAGGACAAACTTTAACGTCCCGTCTTTCTTTTAGATTACTCTGCAATTTTTTTAGATCTTCTACCCCTCTTCCTCCCCACATCACCGCCGAAAGTAGTGCGACTTATTGGTGTGACAGACGTGGAAACGGTTGTACTTCCATTCATTCTATCATCATATCATCGATGAGTATGAAACCAGCTCACTCTTTACTTGGTTTCCAAAATTTTGCATAAATTTCATTTAAGTTTATGTTGACTGGGACAAAATTACAAACTGGCTGGGACACTGGGACATGCTTCTGAAACAGGGCCGGGACGTCTGGCAAGCCTACGTATAACAAATTAGTATTATGGATGTAGCATTTATTAGCAACTCTTTTTTCTTTTCATCTGATTAGATGGGATCTGTAGTGGCAGTGGCATAAATGAATCAAATGTGTAATATCTGGTATATCTAGTAATAAATTCCTTGTTAAGTTTGGAGCAGTTTGTTTTGGTCAGTCTGTTTTGATTTCCCTTATATTTCTGCTGGAACTCTGTAGACACATCTGATGCACAAGGAATTGAACATGACATCAATCATATCCGAAATATTTCCATGCCCAATATGATCATGTGTGAAAGTTTTTTGTCCTGGGTACGAAATTCCGTCTCGGACAAATTTTCAAAAGCGGAAGTTGGAACAGAAATTTCTCCCATAATAGTAAAAACAATTTCCTCGCGATATTTCCTGTTTCGTGTATTGTTGTTAAATATCAATTTATTCCATAAATGTTTGTATTTCAGCTTGATATTGAAGAGAAGTAAAAAAATTGTACTTTGCAGTTGGAGCTTTGTGTTCGTTAATACTTTGATTTGTATCAACGAATGCATGTTCTACGCATTGCTGCAGAAATGCTGCTGTCAATCAGGGCAAAGGATTAGCAGGGTGAATGTACCTCCCGGCGTGGGACAAATTGACAGACCTTGATTCTGTTGAGACGTCTCTTTATCTCTCCATGCCAGCCTTTCTCTCTCGCTCACTTGGCAATACAATACGACCACTGGGATCTGCGATTCCCACCATTCCTTTCAATCATGGTTGCCGTATATTTATATTTACCAAATCAATTAGACAGCATAACATGGGTTTTTGAAATGCATTATTTCTTGTTTTTAGTGAATATCATTAGTGGATGTGTGTGCAAACTGTGTGCTTTTTGTTTCAGTTTTTTAATGTTCAATATTATTTAATGATCAGTAATGTTGGCAATGAATTTCATTGATCAAAGGAACATATCTGCTGGTATTAAGGATGATTGTGTTAGAAATAAATGGAGGTGGGAATGGTTGGAATTTGAATATGTCATGAACAAATTTAGAAAGTAAGACCTGAAAAATTTAATTTATTTTCCCCCATAAAATAGAGTGGCATTACTATATATATATATATATATATATACGTGTGTGTGTGTACATACGCAAACACACATAAATGGGTGAGATTACTTTCAAAAATGAAGATAAAGGTGGCAAATGTTGGCACATACCTAATTTCAATTCAATTCATTTATTTATCTTGCTATTACATAATAAGGTAATAATTCTAAACATACATATAGGCCTAAAAATAACAGCAGGGAAGATCAAGGAAAAGGCCTCGCAGAGACCTGACTTAGCCTTGATCTTCCTAGGTATAAGTCAAGCCAAGAGCATTCACATAACAACAGCAGCAAGGTCAGGAGAGGAAAAAAAACCCCCAAAAAATGGAAAAGAGTAACAGATCTAAAATGTGACGTGTTAACTAAATTAGATATCTAGTGTTATATTCAATAAATAGTATTTTAAGGCAAGTAAAACATTAAGGTAATAAGAAGCATGAGTTGTCTCCCCATACCCAGTCCCCATTGTTAAAGATTCCCCTTCCTCTGGTTATTCACCGAAACCCCATCTGGTCTCGAATTCCCCTGCCTCCTTCCCTCAGTCGATAATCCTCCCTCAACCCCCCTCCCATCCTGCGTTATTGAATGAATGTTAGTCACTAAGAAAGTAGTGTTTTAATTTTTTAAACGAATTAAATTTATTAATAGATGTTAATTCTTCAGGCAGTGAATTCCAAAACTTTGGACCAAAATAATTGAGACTTTGTTTGGTAGTTTGTTGTAGTTTAAAGACCAAGGGATAGTAAGAGAAAAAAATCAGTCTTGGCAATGTTTCCTAGCTTTTGCCCGTGAATGTGGTGCTGTGATGAGTCATCTCATTAGGATTTTCCATAATGTATTTTTCATAATATAAGATTCACCCTTGTTTTTGTGAAAATTTTAAGAAAATATGCTCTGATGAAAATGTTTCTTGGTATATACGTATGCCCTAATGAAAATGTTCTCTGTGCTCATTGCTTACAGCTCCTAAGTTCTGTGGGGAAAAAAATCAGATGCAAGTGAAGGAAATGTATTTTAAGGGACATATTGCATTCCATGGCCTTATAGTTTTCTAGAAGCACAGTAACAAGTTTATAATTTTCTGCCTTCCAGTTACCTAAAAAGTTCACTACCACATCTTTAAAGGACTTCCATGCAGCAGTTTCAGTCTCATTCAAAGTGCCTTCAAATGCAAGATCACGCATAAGTTCCTTTATTTGTGGACCAATAAAAATGCCTTGTTTAAATTTGGCTTCAAATATTTTGGGGAACTTGTTCTTTAGAGAGCGAAAGGTTTCTCCATCTTTATTCAATACCTTTACAAAAAAATTGTCAAACCCAGTTTGATGTGAAGCTGTAGTAAGTACACGTTCTGAGGACTTACTAAAGGTTCGGCAACAACATTTTTATTACCTGGAATTAGAGCCTCTCTTTTAGGCTAGGTCTTTTTAATGTGATGAGAATTTCTGTCCCTACTGTTCCATTCACAGAGAAAGCAGCAGTATTTTGTGTATCCAAGTTGTAGACCAAGGAGTAAAGCGATCACTTTAAGATCGCTACAAATATTCCTTGAGGGTTTTTGTATACTATATTTTGAATCAACAGTTTCATATTTGCATATGTTTCTTTCATGTATGTGGCATATGCAACAGGTACTGGTAGACACATGTTTCCGTGATGAAGAAGGACAGCTTTTAAGCTTATTTTTGAGGAATCTATAAAAAGTCTCCATTCTTCAGGTTTGTGTTGCTGTCCTAAGGTTTCAAACACGAAGTCTATATGTATCATTGCAGTACACAAGATCACCACTCTTCGAAAATAAGTGTTCAAACTCTTGCTGTCGTCGATGAAAACTACATACTTTTGTACTTGGTTGTAAAAGAATCCATCCCTTCAATCTTGAAGCCAATATTTCGGCCTGACTTTTTGCTAAATGAAGATCACGAACCAGATCATTTAATTCTTCCTGACTTATAAGGTGAGGCACAGAATCTTCCGAGAAATTAGAGTATTGTTGTACTTCAATATCTCCTTCGCTGTGAGGTTTTATTTCATCAGTACCACCAGTAGCGGCTCGTTGCAATTGAAACAGGTGGGGCCAGTAGCCGAAGTCAAACAATGAAATAAAAAAAAAACTGTCATTATTAGGCCAACTATTCAGATCCCCCCCCCAAGATTCCTTTACTCTGCCTCTGTTTACCCCCTTGACTCACAATAATGCCCAAATCAGGTAGGAATGTGTCAACTATTGTATCGCACATGAAAAAAAATTCCTCTGAATAGAATGCATAACTATTAACAGAAAAATGTTAAAACTCCTTAAATAAAATATTTACCTTAAAACATATGGGCATTAATTTATGTTAGTTGTGCTTTGTGTTTCTTCAGATTTCTCAACTGAGAAATCTGAAGAAACACATTACGATTCACAGGATAAAAAAATGTAGTGAAAAAATAATAACTCCAAATATATGCAGGGAGGGAATGTTTCATAAGTTTCGTCCCATATAGAATGAGTACAATACTACCATTTGCATTATTTGAAAGGTTTAACCTTTTTTTTAAAGAACTTGTGAAACCTAAAAACATATATGTACTCATGTGCAAATTATACTTACAGGTTTTCTCATTTATTTATTTATTTTTAACATAGGAAATTATCTCAGTTAAAACTGAAATTAGTTCTGCAAAGCGCTTTCTAAACTTCATACTCTTGGAAACTCAAATTCTTGGGCTGATAAGCACCGAGTTTTTTTAAGTGAAGCTTTGCGACTCAAATTCTTGGGCTGATGAGCACTGTTTTTTTTAAGTGAAGCTCAAACTAAAAATTCTTGGGGTGATAAGCACTGAGTTTTTTAAGTGAAGCTTTTCTTCCAGATTTAAAGCAAAGAACGGAGATTTTAACAAAATATCCACTCCATTCATTGTACTCGACAAGCAAAAAAGTCACGACACAAAGGAACAACATATCACCGAGAGATACACACACAGAAAAAACAACCAACTGAACTTTGCTACGACATTTGAAACCCTCCCGCCACCCTTGAGCTTGGTCGAGGTAAGCTTCTCTGTCAACCCACGGCGTTAAGGAAATGGATACTATCCCGGCCAATCAAATGAGCGCGGGGCCAGATCTATCTGGCCCCCACAGCTTTTTGCACACGCGGTTAAGGCAGTGTTGTATGTAGGTCATCATACTGAATGAGACGGGGAGGATATCGTCTCCTCTTTACTTGCGTAGTGATGTTACTAGGGCCTGTTGGAGCTGGCCCCAATAACCTCACACTCTGAACGTGATCTCTTTCCTCAGGGAATAGTTTTTCGTTTTTGAAGGAAACTTTTCTCTTAGGTAATGGTTTTTGAAGGGAAAGGTTTATCACCATGTAGTTAAGAGAGAGAATAAGAGAATAAGAATCAGGGCAAAAAAATATATATATATGTCTAGAAATATAAATTTTCAGGTGGAGCCCGGCCGCGTATTTCACAAGTGAATGTACGGAATCGCGATTAAGGCCATTTCCGTAACGCGATTGGTTCAGAGCTACTTTGGAGACTGAGTAGGCGGGGCCTATAAGGAGAGTCGTGTAACAAGAACACTGTCTTCTATCGGGGGAAGTTCTACTTGCTAAAAAATTCATTGTGAGGTTACATACGCTATGTGACAAATGATCATATTGAATTATATTGTGGAAAGTTCTGCTTCCTAAGAAATTCATGTGAGGTTACTTAACATACGTGACAAATGATCATATGTAACGTACCAGGAGATGTGACGTACCTGCCAGAAGGACGCACACGACATAAATGCAGATAGGAATCAGAATAAAACGTCCGCGTAGCTCAATTGGTAGAGTGACTTATTCCGGAATGAGGGGATCCAGGTTCGAGCCCCGGCGCTGATAAAAATGACGGAGAAATGTACTTCGTTATACATATTGTATAGGAACTTAAAGTAATTTTGGGCACGATACCATTAGGAATATATGCAGTTTCTAGTTGAATACCATACTTCGTATCGGCCACTAGATGGCAGCACGTCTACCTAGTACCCATCACGAAAAATTTATTCTGACGATCAAGTTTTTTTCCTCATGAATGTGAAGAGGTTTAGCTACAAAAAAATCAAATCGAGTGATTTTGTAGTAGCAAAGAACTACCTAATGACACGAAGTAAGACCTCAAAACAGTGTTCTGTTGAAATAAGACAGTTCCATTGGAATAATACTTCAGAATGTTGTTTGCCATATATTTGTGTCTGATAAATACATAGTAAGTGATCTGTTACATATATATTTTTCTAATATTTAGGAAATTCCTGATAATTTTTGTCCCTCCAAACTTCATCAAAAATTCCTTCAATTCCACATTTCTACACCTCTTCTCCCCGGAAATTATAAAAAAAAAGTTAAACAACTCGTGGGTTCGCAATACAAAACACATCAGTACTAATCCTGAACTACAGGAGGAGTGAGCGCTGACGTGCTGACATCTGTCGGCTCTGTGAGAACTATATAGAGTAAAGGGTAGGTACTTCGGAAGACCATGAGTCGTGTTGAAATAAAAACTAAAAAGCTCCCCTACCAATAAAGTTCACTTGCTATTTACCTCCTGTCGCATTCCGACTGTACAGGTAAAACAACTGAAGGTAACCACTGTTGCAAAAAAAACCACCCAAACATTAAAATGTCTTATGGCGAATGCAGCAAAGCTAAAAATGTCTCCGTCACATGACTGTCCTCATAGGCCCCGCCTACTCGCAATCTCCACAGTATCTCTGAACCAATCGCTTTGCGGAAATGGCCTTAATATCAATTCCCTACATTCACTTGTGAAACACGCGCCGCCGCCCCGGTGGCGCAGTGGTCTAAGCGATGGCCTCTGATATTTCGTCCGAACGGGGTCCGGGTTCGAATCCCTGTGAGGCATGGATGTTGTGTTTGTCTTACGGCACTGGCTCTCTCCCTTCCCTGGAACCAGTGACCCTAAATTAGGGACGGGCGACTGCTTATAGCCCATTGAGTTGCTCACGGTGGTCGTTAAACCTCCAATCAAAAAAAAAAAAGAAACACGCGCCCCGGCCTCTTTGGCCCCTAATGACGAACCGCCTCTGAGTATCACTATCATCTAAACTCCATGACTGTGGAGGAACAGGTAGATCTGGACCATGAGGAAAAGTTCTTATGGCCAAAGGAATACTGGGATACTAAATCGTGTCTTTGACCTTAGCTGAAATTCCAGATATGTTAGTGAAGCAGAAGTAACAGTCTGTTGAGTGTTCTCTCCAAACAATTGGTATCGCAAATGGCATTTTACGTGATCCCTTCAACCAGCCAGCCAACAAAGTTATACATGAATTACAACAAATGTGAGGTGCCCAAGATTTATCTTTTTTTTTTTTTTTTTTTTTTTTTTGATTGGAGGTTTAACGACCACCGTGAGCAACTCAATGGGCTATAAGCAGTCGCCCGTCCCTAATTTAAGGCCACTGGTTCCAGGGAAGGGAGAGAGCCAGTGCCGTAAGACAAGCACAACATCCATGCCTCACCGGGATTCGAACCCGGACCCCGTTCGGGCGAATGATCAGAGGCCATCGCTTAGACCACTGCGCCACCGGGGCGGCAAGATTTATCTTCCTCGCCCATTTTGCACTGGAAATAAAGTTCATAAGATTTTCTAATCAACGGTATGAAATGTCGCCTGTGAGACTTTAAAGTAAATTGTCCACAAATGTAGCAGAAACTGGATGGTTCACACAAGTACGCAACATTATTTAACGTACACTTTGCACAATCCACAGTAGTTTTTAAAACCGCGAGAAAATGCATTTCTTTCAATACCGATTAAATGCATTCGAATGACAAAAATTCTGCTTTGCTCCCCATTCGTAAAACGAATTGCACAACAGGAAGTAATGGCGCCAGTATGTGTACTCTCAGAGAAACAGCTATCCTGACTGCAGAGAAATGTCTCCATTGGAAAACATAGGAAAATTCCTTTAAGTAACACAACATTCACCCCAACAGAGAGTTCCATTACAAGAAATTGGAGCCCAGTGAGGAAATTCGTCATCTAAATAATAAAGGTAAGCAGCACTTGAAGATAATTATGGGAGATTTCAATGCAAAAAATAGGGCAACGGCAACAGAATGAAACTTCAGTAGGTAAATTCGGTCACGGCAACAGAAACCAGCGTGGAAATACTCTCGTTGAGTTTGCAGAGGCAGAAGGATTTTTCATCTTGAACTCCTTTTTCAAGAAAAAGCCACACAGGAAATGGACATGGAGACATCCAATTGGGACGACAAGTGAAATTGATTTTATTATGTGTAACAAAAAATTCGTCATCGAAGACTGCAGTGTGCTGAACAAGTTCAACACAGGTAGTGACCATAGATTGGTGAGATGTAAGATGCACCTCAACACTAAACTGGAACGTGGCAAGCTCATAAGACAAACAAAATGTATTGACATAACCAACCTTAAAAAACACCATAATACTTTCAAGTTGGAACTGAAGAACAGATTCTCTGCTTTAGAAGGCCTAACATCGGAAGAAGTGGATATTTCGGAAGTTAACAGAAAAGTAACCAAAGCTCTAATGGAAACAGCAACAAAATTAGCTGGGTCTAAGAACAAGTTGCATGTGAACAAATTATCAGGAAAAACCAAAATGTTGATGCAAAAAAGAAGAGAGATGAGGACAACTAAAGTAGATGTGACTTCCAAAGTGGAATATATAGAGCTATGCAAGACAACACGAAAAAGTATCACTGAAGACGTAAGGAAATTCAACTGTGAGCTAGTGAGGAAAGCAATTGAAAACAACCAAAGCCTTAAGATAGCAAAGGGACATCTCAGTAAGGAAGAAAACAGATTATGGCACTGAGAAAAGAAGATGGTTCTATAACAAGAAATAGAGGCGAAATTTTGACAAGAGTGAAAGATTTCTACTCCAAATTATATGAAAGGGATGATACATGTACTCCAGACATCATGAAAGGTACCAGAGTTCTTCCAGTCCTCCCAGCAGAAGTTGCTCATGCAATCAAGAACATGAAGCGAGGGAAAGCTCCAGGAGAAGATGGAATTACTATAGACATCATACAAGAAGCAAGTGGAGAAATTGAAACAGTACTCGCCCAAATTTTCACTCGATGCCTTAATGAAGGGAAGATTCCTGAGGATTGGAACAATGCTACAATGATCCTGCTACATAAAAAAGGTGACATTGAGGATCTCAGGAACTACAGACCTATCAGCCTCCTATCAGTGGTTTATAAAATCTTCACTAAAGTTCTTTCACACCGCTTGAAGGTAACACTGGACATGGCTCAACCGAGAGAACAAGCTTGATTCAGGAGTGGCTACAGCACAATAGATCATATCCACGTACTGAGAGAACTGATTGAAAGAGCGAGGGAATATGAACTTCCATTGTGCATGGCTTTTATCGATTATGAAAAAGCCTTTGATTCGGTGAAACCATCAGCAGTTACCACGGCTCTGAAATCCTGCGGTATTGAAGATGCATACATTAATATTATTAATAACATCTATGAAAATGCAAGTGCAAAGATTCGGCTGTTTGAAAATACAACACACATAAAAATTGGAAAGGGAGTGAGACAAGGTGACACCATATCTCCAAAGCTCTTTAATGCCACATTGGAAAATGTCTTTCAATCACTGAACTGGGAAAACAAAGGGATAAAGATTAATGGAGATTATCTAACCCACCTTCGTTTTGCTGATGACGTAGTCATTTTTGCAACTACCCCATCAGAGCTGCAGAGTATGATCCAGGAACTTGCTGACAAGAGTAAAGAAGTGGGATTAAAAATGAACTTTCAGAAGACAAAAGTGATGTTCAATGCTTTTACAAGAAATGAAGATTTATCGATTGATGGAGAAAAACTGAAGATAACAGATACGTATGTTTATCTTGGACAGCAGATATCAAGTGAGGGTCACATTGATGAAGAAATTAATCGGCGTACAAAACTTGCCTGGAGAGCTTTTGGAAGAAACAGCATAATTTTCAAGAGCAATATGCCATTATGTCTTAAAAGAAAAGTGTTTGATCAATGCATCCTTCCAGTGCTTACGTATGGTGCAGAGACGTGGACCTTAACTAAAAGAGACATACAAAAGCTGCAGACAACTCAAAGAAGCATGGAGAGGTGCATGCTTGGTATAACCAGGAGAGATAAGAAGAGGAACTCGTGGATCCGAAAAATGACGAGAGTGGAAGACATCATGATCAGAGTTAAATCCCTGAAATGGCAATGGGCTGGACATACTGCCAGAAGGACAGACCATAGATGGACAGCCGAAATTTTAGATTGGATTCCAAGGGACAGGAAAAGACCCAGAAAAAGACCACATGGGAGATGGGTGGATGAAATTCGTAAATATGCGGGAGTGACATGGAGGAGACTGGCACAAGACAGACCGTTGTGGAGGAAACTTGGGAGACCTTCGTCCAGCAGTGGATTGATAATGGTTGACAATGATGATGATGATGATGATGATATACATACAAAACCGTTAAAGTTTTCTTTGTAACAAAACCGTTGTTGTTCAGTGTATAATTGTATCCTTGCAATATTAACAATGTACAACACTCCGATAAAAACCACATAGAAGAATGTCCATCAGCCAATGGCATACATGCACTGTAGGATTTTCCCATGATGTCACACCTTCACGCAGCCAGTGGCCTTTGTTATTACTTTGGATAGTCATCCTCTCCACATGGCAGATGTGTAGAAGCAAGATGGCCTTGGTCAAGGTCTGTTGCCATTCTGTGGCATAAACCCAATTCCCAATTGGGAATTAGTTTATGCCAATTAATGAATGGAAATTACTTTTTCTTTAAATCTAAAGAATGCCAAGAACCTTTCAAAATAAAAAAAATATCATCAAAAAAGCGAACGGGCTAACCTCTGCACATTGTTGGAAAATGGCGAGGAAGCGGGACAGGATCCTAGCAAAAGATTGTCAGATGTAGTGGCATCTTCCATTGTAAACTGCAAATAAAAGTACATTCTCACCGGTTAAAGTTTAAGCAAAATTTGCTCATTTCACGAATGGATTTTATTTTTTACTTTCAATGAATCATACTTTAGCATTTTGTATGTGGAAGGTGTGCATAAACAGAAAAATTTGCTGTAGCAATAATGTGGCTGGCACTAACGCATTTACACCCCCAGTTTTCTAGTAGATGTATTAGGTGTCTGATGTGATATTTTATCCTTGAAATGCGGTTCTTTTCCTTTTTCTATCACTTTGCTTTTTAAAGGATTTATAATAGTCCTAATATCCATTTCAGATCACTATGTACAATATATGATATATATGTACTTAAATTGTGTTTTACATCATAAACTCACAAAAGCACATTATGGGCACAAATACACATCTAGCATGATAGCAGGCATGGCTCATTTTTTATGACGTAGTTAACAAAAATAAAGTATGGTATATGCAAGCATTCACTATACAATGGCATTGTTTAGTGAATGCTTGTATTCTAGTTTTTCTAATGAACAAAGGAACTTTCCTTTTTTTTTAAATTTAAGAATCAATAAAAGAAATTAGGCTACTTTTAAATTGATTTGGCTCAAGCGTCTTGATTTGGCTACTTTCCAGAGCTAAGTCTGCTACTTTCTCATAGAACTGTCTGGAGTGTATAGCAACGCTGAACAAATATGGCGGGTCTTGTATCGTTCATTGACTTCATGGGAGAAGAAAGAACAGAAATCCTCTAGATACTGCTATGTTGTTGTTTATAGCTATGTGAAAATTGGTTGCCGCCCCGGTGGCGCAGTGGTCTAAGCGATGGCCTCTGATCATTCGTCCGAAAGGGGTCCAGGTTCGAATCCCGGTGAGGCATGGATGTTGTGTTTGTCTTACGGCACTGGCTCTCTCCCTTCCCTGGAACCAGTGGCCCTAAATTAGGGACAGGCGACTGCTTATAGCCCATTGAGTTGCTCACGGTGGTCGTTAAACCTCCAATCAAAAAAAAATTGGTCTAGAATTAAAGAAGATAAATATGAGCGAAAAACTACCCAATCTGAAAATAAATATTGGTCGAA
The DNA here is from genome assembly GCA_039090855.1 of Macrothele yani. NCBI lineage: Eukaryota > Metazoa > Arthropoda > Arachnida > Araneae > Macrothelidae > Macrothele > Macrothele yani. The sequence goes on along the minus strand of CM077009.1, from coordinate 200,691,163 downwards.
AAACTACCCAATCTGAAAATCTAACGAAGTAACAAAAACATAATCAATTGGTAAGTCGAAAACATTACAGAAGACCCCGACGCTATTACTCCTCTAAAGGTAACTTTGGCTTTTCAAATTTGTTGTGCACATTTAACATTCTTTGAATTTCGTTCTTTTATCTAAATCATCCGAAAGTTGAGGAAAATTTTCTGAAAGACATTGAGTAATGTGAATCTACAGGTATGTTTTGTGCATGCTTTATTTCCTCCCATTTCCAGCTGTTCACACAGCATCTTACAAAAGAGAAAAAGTACAACCTTATGTTCGTCTGCCGCGTCATTGAGTAGGCAACAACTATAAAATCAGTGAACTTTTTTCTTCGTTTGCATTCTGAAATCTCTACCGAAAATTCGCACAGCCATTTAAGAAAATATACTTTTGAAGCTTGCAAAGTTTCATTTCTATATTCTTGTTACATGTTTGAATGAATGACATTTTCCAAAGTATTCCTTATGCCCTCTTAGATATCAGACAACACAGTAATGTGGCACTATTCTTTGCATGTATGGACAACGCAATTAAATGAAAGGTGGCATGCATTGTTCACTTCATGACGACATAACGTCAAGAAGGGAAATTATTAGACTAGCAGATTTCTGAATGATAAAAATTGTAAGTTCCTTAGCATGGAATCAGCGCTGAAGCATTCCATGACACAAGTCACTGAACAAAGAATTGTAAAGGAAGTGAAAGCAGAAATTGTTACTTCAACGCACATCATTCCATTTAAAATTGAAGATCTGTGGAAATGTGAAATATGCTTCCAAAAACTGGCAGGAGAATCCACATTTGCAAGACGTATGGAGTTCAAAATCGCTTTATTGAAAAACAGGCATACAAAATCCACTTAGGACATAAATACAGAAAACCAGGATACGTCTGGCGTACACTAAGAAATCACAAGGTACAGGAAAAAAACAAAATAGCTCAAGGCATGTAACATGGATGCCAAAAAGTTCAATAATATACAGGACAACCTGAGAACATAGGCAATACATTGCTGTATGCGAGCAATAAGTCTGATGAACACTCGAAGCGTCACATTATGTCAATAAAAGTCAATAATCAGCAGGAGAACAGAAAAAACGAGGACAATACATTACCTCATGTAGTCAAAAGGTCCGGAAAAAACTCAAAGCGTCACAAAATGCACAAGAGAAGCTGGCACAGTCGATTTGTAGTACAAAGAAGAAAAATTCTTATGCAGCACAATCACATAGTCAAGCAATACCGAAAGTAAACAGGTAGTAGCGATGCTACAAGTAGTCAATGGCAGTTGTGAGAAACAGAATCCGTTTATGGATATGTGGTAAGTGTCTTGACATATCATCTCTAGTTAAGGCATCCAGTACACAATGTAGAACCGACACAAGATCAGAATTAAGGCGAGGTGGGTAAATCTTACGCAAATGTTCAAGGGCATCATCCGAAGAATAGAAAAAATCATCGCGAGAGCCGTAGTAGTCGACAAACCCTTCGTATACTCCAAATTCTGTACAAGGAGTTCAGCAAACGCACCATAATCCAGGCGATAGAGCGTAGCAGTGAGAAGGGTAGTCAAATCCGCAGAGCCGGAACCAAAACAGGGAGTAGCCGAAGTCACCTAAAGAGGAGAAAAACCTAGAGGCCCGTCGGAAGCAACTCGCGCCGCCCCGGTGGCGCAGTGGTCTAAGCGATGGCCTCTGATCATTCGTCCGAAAGGGGTCCGGGTTCGAATCCCGGTGAGGCATGGATGTTGTGTTTGTCTTACGGCACTGGCTCTCTCCCTTCCCTGGAACCAGTGACCCTAAATTAGGGACGGGCGACTGCTTATAGCCCATTGAGTTGCTCACGGTGGTCGTTAAACCTCCAATCAAAAAAAAAAAAAAAAAAAAAGAAGCAACTCGCTTCCCACTGGACGTGTAAGCAGCACGACGGTGACGTTTCTTGGCAACAACACCGGTGGAGACTGGATCAGTAGAAGGAGCCGCATACGATGCCACTAGCAAGGAGGAAGTACATGAAACAGCAGGCACTAATGAAGGAGCAACACGGGAATCCTCAAGAGGAAGACGAGCAGAAGAAGGTTGAGTAAAGCAAGAAACTGAAGTAAGTCCGTCATCTTGTCCAACACTGGAGTCCGAAGTGAGCGTATGGACATCATCGATCTCAAGTCTTCTAGAAGATGAGCAGAAGAAGGCTGAGTAAAGCAAGAAACTGAAGTAAGAGCGTCATCTTTTCCAACACTGTAGCCCGAAGTGAGCGTATGGACATCATCGATCTCAAGTCCTCTAGAGGAAGATGAGCAGAAGAAGGTTGAGTAAAGTAAGAAACTGAAGTAAGAGAGTCATCTTGTCCAACACTGGAGCCCAAAGTGAGCGTAGGGAGATAATCGATCTCAAGCAATCGATCAGTAGCGGAATCCCCAGTAGGAAGTACAGTCGCAGGAAAAAGTCCTTAGGAGGCAGGTGATGGCGAGCATGGATGTGTCACATGAAGAACTGAAGCGGAAAACGTGGAATGCACAGGAAGATCTGTAACAGGCTGGATATCACTGGCTGGCGAAGCTGTCTCTGCGGTTGAAGCTGATGGAGATTTCGGCGGAGTAACCAGCACAGACACAGATGGCACAGAGGGAGAAAACACCGGAGTATCAGCCGGAAGAGGAAGTGAAGGAACTCCAGTAGGGAACGAAGCAGTGGGGCACTGAGAACTATGATGACCCACATTATTACATGTGAAACAATGGTAGGGTGTAACGGCGTAAAAAGTATATTTATGCAAGCCAAACTTAACATGTAACATTGTCGGAAAAGATTGTATTGCCTCCTCAAACGGAAAAATTAACAGAGCTTGACGCCGTGAACTAAAAAGTAGGTGACCAGAAGGATCAAGAATCTTGGAAGGAAGACTGCGAACCGCACCGACTGTGGGGCCGCTGTACGAGAGAAAGGCCATCAAAACGGAATCTGGCATTTCAGGGGACACCTAAAAAAAAAAAGAAATGAGAACTGGACGATGGGACAGTGGTTCAGTTGAAGGCACTGATCCCCAATCACAAGAGGTGTGGAGAGGAGCTGCGTAGCATGATCCAAAGAAGCTAAATAAACGATGACTGTACGGAGCTTTCTAATAATATGTGTAACAGCAGCGAGCGGGAGGAGTTAAAATAACGCACCAGAATAAGCTGTCAACTGTGTGTGTGTGTCAAGGCATCGTAACAAAATTCTAATTCTACTTTAGAGAGCATCGACTTACCTAGCGTCGAATCGGGAGAGACTGTGATTGTACAATCCTTACCAGAACGATGATATCGTGCATCCAAAGCATGAGGAATCAAACCAGCATAAGATGAAGGAAGTTTATTCAATGCAACAGCAAACGATCGAGAATCAACAACATGGTCGCCATGCTGTGCGGTTGCAGGAGATCCTTGCAAAGCAGCAGAAGCCAAAACGTTAAGAAAGTAGGGCACCCAGAATCACGAAAAGACACGGCACAAGTAAAGAGCAACTAAGGCAGCAACGCACTAAGCGCACAAACGCTGTTAATGGAAAACGAAGTGATCAGCGAATGGAAAAACGTCAACCAGTCCATGCAAGTCCGCAACTGAAAGGGTGACGCATAAAGCAGTTTCTTCCTTTCATAAAGGAAAGAGTGACGGGCGGAAAATAAGCAGAAGCAAGACAAGTATATTATTGTCTTTGAAGGCAAAAATACGAAGAAAACGGATGAAATGAGAACTCACCGAGCAGGTAAGGAAACTAGAACCATAGAGAGAACTCCATACACATTTCTGAGAACTTTCAGCGAAAACACAGGCACATAAATCGCTAAACTGGGCAAAAATCTCGGGAGCAAGTGAAGGAAACGTCTTCTTGCAAGACATATGGGACTTCATACAACTGAAAAGCTTTTCCAGTGTAATGTGCGTCACAAGAAATTCAAACAGAAAGATAGTCTGTTAATGCATGTAAAGGTTCGTGCAAGAGAACAACCTTATGATTCTGACATGTGTTCCAAGCAGATAGGTGAAAAATGCAACACCTCAAGGCATAGTCTCCTTCAGTCAAGTGAAAAGGATCATCAATGTCATGTATGCTTAAAACAGTTTGCATGCAATCTTTCAAGGCATATGCTTGTTCACACAGGTGAAAAGCCGCACCGCTGTGATGTATGTTCCAAACAATTTGCTCAGAAAAGTCATCTTTTAAGGCACATGCACCTACACACAGGTGAAAAGCCTCACCAATGTGATGAATGTTCTAAACAATTTACTCAAAAAGGTGATCTTTCAGTGCACATGCTTGTTCACACAGGTGAAAAGCCTCACCAGTGTGGTGTATGTTTCAAACAATTTTCTAAAAAAATAATCTTTCAAGGCACGTGCTCCTTCACACAGGTGAAAAACCTCACCAGTGTGACGTATGCTCCAAACAATTTGCTGATAAAAGTCATCTCTCAAAGCACATGCTTATGCACACAGGTGAAAAGCCTCACCAGTGTGATTTATGTTTCGCAAAATTTACTCGTAAAAGTAATGTTTCAAAGCACATGCTCCTTCACACAGGTGAAAAGCCTCACCAGTGTGATGTATGCTCCAAACAATTTACTTATAAAAGTCATCTTTCAAGACACATGCTCCTTCACACAGGTGAAAAGCCTCACCAGTGTGATGTATGCTGCAAACCATTTGCTGACAAAAGTTATCTTTCAAGGCACATGCTCCTTCACACAGGTGAAAAGCCGCACCAGTGTGATGTATGTTTCAAACAATTTACTCGTAAAGATGATCTTTCAAAGCACATGCTCCTTCACACAGGTGAAAAGCCTCACCAGTGTGATGTATGTTCTACACAATTTACTCGTAAATGTCATCTTTCAACGCACATGCTCCTTCACTCAGGTGAAAAGCCTCACCAGTGTGATGTATGCTGCAAACAATTTGATAACAAAAGTGCTCTTTCAAAGCACTTGCTCCTTCACACAGGTGAAAAGCCTTACCAGTGTGATGTATGTTCCAAAGAATTTACTCAAAAAAATAATCTTTCAAGGCACATGATCCTTCACACAGGTGAAAAGCCTCACCAGTGTGATGTATGCTCCAAATCATTTGCTGACAAAAGTGCTCTTTCTAGGCACATGCTCCTTCACACAGGTGAAAAGCCGCACTATTGTGATGAATGTTTCAAACAATTTACTCGTAAAGATGATCTTTCAAAGCACATGCTCCTTCACACAGGTGAAAAGCCTTACCAGTGTGAAGTATGCTGCAAACAATTTGCTGATAAAAGCCATCTCTCAAAGCACATGCTTATTCACACAGGTGACAAGCCTCACCAGTGTGATGTATGTTTCAAACAGTTTACTCGTAAAGATGATCTTTCAAAGCACATGCTCCTTCACACAGGTGAAAAGCCTCACCAGTGTGATGTATGTTCCAAACAATTTACTCAAAAAAGTAATCTTTCACGACACATGCTCCTACACACAGGTGAAAAGCCTGACCAGTGTGATGTATGTTTTGAACAGTTTACTCGTAAAGATGATCTTTCAAAGCACATGCTCCTTCACACAGGTGAAAAGCCGCACCAGTGTGATGTATGTTCCAAACAATTTACTCAAAAAAGTAATCTTTCAAGCCACATGCTCCTTCACACAGGTGAAAAGCCTTACCAGTGTGATGTATGTTCCAAACAATTTACTCAAAAAAGTAATCTTTCAAGCCACATGCTCCTTCACACATGTGAAAAGCCTCACCAGTGTGATGTATGCTCCAAACCATTTGCTGACAGAAGTGCTCTTTCAAGGCACATGCTCCTCCACACAGGTGAAAGAGCTTCACTAGTGTGATGCATATCCCAGATACTTTGCTCAGAAGAGGGTGATTGCTAATTTTGATGTACGAAAATTTGTTGAATGGTGTGTAAGATTTATCTTTCAGATATTCCAGGGGCATAATCAGTTTCATGTCATGGTTTTCATTTTTGGAAATATGTGTGGCTCTAAGATAATTAAGCTTTTAGCAGGGTTGTGCTGTTATTAGTCAGGTTCACGAGTTGTGATGCAAGTTAAGAATGATCAGAGAGGTTTTTTTGTTCAATTTTCTAGTGAGAATGTGGATTCAAAAAACATAAAACCTTTCTTTAATCATTTTTTTTTTCAGTTCCATATGATTTTTCAAAGAAATTACCATTGAATTTTGTTGTTTTATTCAGTTCAGAATGTTCTGTAGCAGTTACTCTGTGAAATTTGTTCAGCAGCTTGTGGGAAAAGTTAATTTATTTTGCACTAGCCCTGTGGTAATCTTCCTAGAAAATAGCTTTCCCCAGATATAGGGGAATATTGGCTGTGTGGATAGTACACTACCTGCCTCACCACTCTTTTCTCCACTAACCCAAACAATAGTTGACAGTTTGTTTGTTTTTTACTTAATTTGTGAAGACTGGCTGTTATATCACTACCTATCACCATGGTAGTTATTGAACATAATTATAGAAAAATGACAAAAGCATGAAAATTTGAAAACATCTATGAAATTGTAACATGAATTCTTTCTGCTTTTTTTTTCTTTTTTTCTACCTTTCATGTGAAAAAAAGGTGTACCGAAAAGGAACATTAGTGGTGTTCCATAATATTTTCACATATTTTCTTGTTGAGGAAATGTAGCTCATACAACAAACATGATTCCTCCTTCCACGGAAACTGTGCTATATAAATGACTTTTTTTATTGCCACTGAACCTCACTTTTCAAGTGAACCAGTCTTTTGTAGTTAAATCAGGATCAAATTGAACTTGACTAGTTTGTTGAAATACTGCATTGATGTTCCAAATTATTGAAACTGAATGACAGCCTTGAAACGTGACAGAAAGAGAGTGAATCTAGGAATAACAAACCATCAATTAAGGTAAATTTGTACTTTAGCATCCTAAATTATTTCATCGGAAAAATGTAACTGTGTGAGAAAAGTGCGACGTACAATTTTTTAAGCATGCAAAATAGTGGGAAAGGTGCAGAAATACAGTAATTTAAGAGAACATGAAAGAATTTCACTGAAGTATTTAGCTGCGAGTGCGAAGTTGTGCAGCATTTGCTGCAGGAGGCTTAAGCGATGCTAACACCAACGATCTGAAGCTTCCGTGCCATGGAAGAAAGCAGGAGTTCGTAGTGAATGAATGGAAGAATACAATAGGAGTGGGGTGTATTCTTTGGAAGACTGTGATGTGTGCTGTAATCCTGTGCAATTAAAAGTAGTTCCAAACTGTTTTCTTAATTTTTGAGAAAAAAGTGTGCGGAATGTTATTAGTTTCACAATGTCTCCGATCTGAAGGAATGTAAATGTTTTCACGTATGACAGAAGTGTTGAGTAAATACTTTTGGTTTTGGTTGAACCTCAAGTTTTGGTTATGGTTTTGAAGATGTACAGGGATAGTTGATTTCTTCAATCACTTCATTTGTAGTTGTGCTGTTATTCCGTACATCGTAGCTCGCATTTTTTTGTCCTGAAATGGGTATTTTTGAAAATAAAAAAGTTTCTTCAATTCAGAAATCATAACACAGCTGAATGCCACGCAGGATCCCATGGAAACTAAATACACTGGCGGAAAGTGAAAAAAGAACACCAAGAAGGAGACGTCTCATACCAACAAAATTTATACAGCATAACAATGGAATACAGTGGATAACGTGATCAAAACATTATGGCAAAATACAGCTGTATTTGCTGGTAAACTGAAAAATAACATTTCCATGTAACATGGTTAGTACGAGGTTGAACCGCCAAGAACTGCGTCACACTGTGCAATTCTGGCATGGGTCTATGTACAGATGTTGGATGAAAGTTTGGAATTTTGAGTTCCAAGCATTCTCAACCTGGATGCGTAAATCAGGGATGGTCGTGGCTGGCCATAGAGACCGGATAACTCATTGTCCCATAAAATCTCACACGTGCTCAATGGGGAACAAATCCAGTGAACGTGCAGGCCATGGAAGTTGTCTCACACACTGAAGTGCATGTTGTGTTGCACGTGCCGTATGTGGGCGTGCATTATCTTGCTGGAAAACACCGCGATGGACTGACTTTACAAATGGCACAACAACGGGCTGAATGATGTTGTTGATGTAGGAGGTACTGTATAACGTACCCGGTACAAACACTAGTTGTTTAAGGGAGCAATAGCTGATTGATCCCCACACCAGGAGACCAGATGTAGTCCCTGCGTGTCGCTGGTGAATGCAAGAAGGGTGGAGACGCTCCCCTGTGCGTCTGCGAACACGCATACGGCCATCGGAGGCTCCCAAACAGAATCTGCTTTCATCGCTGAACACAACAGATCGCCATTGCGTTCTCCAGTGCAGACGTTGGCGACACCACCGCAGCCGTTCCTGACGGTGGGCTGGAGTCAGAGGTACACATGCCAGAGGCACACGTGCACGTAGTCCTGCATCCAGTAGATGATTGCAGATTATTCGCACAGTCACCTCAGATGTAACGGCAGCTCGGATTTGCGTCGCAGTGGGTGTTCTGCTTGACAACGCCGCTGTACTTATGTGTCGATCGGTCCGCTCATGAGTCCGTCTGCGACTCCCGGTTCCACGTCTTCTCGTGTGGGAATGTTCCTCGGACCATCTACGCCACCATCGTACCACCACCGATACTTCCCGTCCGATTCGCTCCGCAATACGACGATACGACCACCTGGCCTCGCCGAGTCCGACTAGATGACCTCGCTCAAAGTCCGATAACTGCTGAAATCGTACACGTCTTCCATGTCCAGGCATTGCAGCTTCTTCAGGGTCTTCGCACGCGTCCGTACGCCGATGACTGATTACATTCACTTCGCCATACTCCTTAAATACCACCGACGATAATTTGCATATTATGCCGTGCTATGGCGTAAGCGCTCACCGGTTGGTCCCGAAATTAACATCACACCTACGTAAACTCGACCCCATTAACATATGTAAATTTCATGATCGTCCGCCAATTCCATCTTGGTGTTCGTTTTTCACTTTCCGCCAGTATATGAATAAGCTAAAGTATGCTGTCAAACACAGAAAAAAAATCTACGCTGACAAACCAGTTTAACCAAAAATATGAGCTTCTAAAAATCACAACTTTTCAATGCTTTCCTATGGCAGACACAACCAATAGGTTAACAAAGCACGCGGAGGGATATCATAACAGTTAAGAGATGGGCTTCAGAAATCTGCGTTGATGGAGATATGTTGTTTTCATAAAAGCACAGTAGGGACTGAAACTAGACCCACATATGATTAGAGAAGTCGGAGTAACATGAGAATTAGCATGTCAGAGTAACATGGAGGAGATAGGCTCAAGACATACAATTACGGAAGAAACTTGGGGAGACCTTCATCCAGTAGTGGATTGATAATAGTTGACATTGATGATAATGATATATATATATATTGATTATATACAGTATACATATATTGTAATGGTAATAGTTGTCAATAATGATGATGATATATATATATCATCATTGTCAACAACCATATATCATTATTGTCAACCATATATCATCATCATCATCATCATTGTCAACCATTATCAATCCACTCCTGGACGAAGGTCTCCCCAAGTTTCCTCCACAACGGTCTGTCTTGTGCCAGTCTCCTCCATGTCACTCCCACATACTTTCGAATTTCATCCACCCATCTTCCATGTGGTCTTCTGGGTCTCTTCTTGTGCCTTGGAATCCAATCTAAAATTTCGGCTGTCCATCGATGGTCTGTTCTTCTGGGAGTATGTCCAGCCCATTGCCATTTCAGGGATTTAACTCTGATCATGATGTCTTCCACTCTTGTCATTTTTCGGATCCACGCGTTCCTCTTCTTATCTCTCCTGGTTACACCAAGCATGTACCTCTCCATGCTGCTTTGAGTTCTCTGCAGCCTTTCTATGTCTCTTTTAGCTAAGGTCCACGTCTCTGCACCATACGTAAGCACTGAAAGGATGCATTGATCAAACACTTTTCTTTTAAGACATAATGGCATATTGCTCTTGAAAATTATGCTGTTTCTTCCAAAAGCTCTCCAGGCAAGTTTTGTACGCCGATTAATTTCTTCATCAATGTGATCCTCACTTGATATCTGCTGTCCAAGATAAATGTACGTGTCTGTTATCTCCAGCATTTCTCCATCAATCGATAAATCTTCATTTCTTGTAAAAGCATTGAACATCACTTTTGTCTTCTGAAAGTTCATTTTTAATTCCACTTCTTTACTCTTGTCAGCAAGTTCCTGGATCATACTCTGCAGCTCTGATAGGGTAGTTGCAAAAATGACTATGTCATCAGCAAAACGAAGGTGGGTTAGATAATCTCCATTAATCTTTATCCCTTTGTTTTCCCAGTTCAGTGATTGAAAGACATTTTCCAATGTGGCATTAAAGAGCTTCGGAGATATGGTGTCACCTTGTCTCACTCCTTTTCCAATTTTTATGTGTGTTGTATTTTCAAACAGCCGAATCTTTGTACTTGCATTTTCATAGATGTTATTAATAATATTAATGTATGCATCTTCAATACCGCAGGATTTCAGAGCCATTGCAACTGCTGATGGTTTCACCGAATCAAAGGCTTTTTCATAATCGATAAAAGCCATGCACAATGGAAGTTCATATTCCCTCCCTCTTTCAATTAGTTCTCTCAGTACGTGGATATGATCTATTGTGCTGTAGCCACTCCTGAATCCAGCTTGTTCTCTCGGTTGAGCCATGTCCAGTGTCACCTTCAAGCGATGTGAAAGAACTTTAGTGAAGATTTTATAAACCACTGATAGGAGGCTGATAGGTCTGTAGTTTCCTGAGATCCTCAGTGTCACCTTTTTTATGTAGCAAGATCATTGTAGCGTTGTTCCAATCCTCAGGAATTTTCCCTTTATTAACGCATCGAGTGAAAATTTGGGCGAGTACTGTTTCGATTTTTCCACTTGCTTCTTGTATGATGTCTACAGTAATTCCATCTTCTCCTGGAGCTTTTCCCCGCTTCATGCTCTCGATTGCATATGCAACTTCTGCTGGAAGGACTTTAAGAACTCTGGTATCTTTTATGATGCCTGGAATACATGTATCATCCCTTTCATATAATTTGGAGTAGAAATCTTTCACTCTTGTCAAAATTTCGCCTCTATTTCTTGTTACAGAACCATCTTCTTTTCTCAGTGCCATAATCTGTTTTCTTCCCTTACTGAGATGTCCCTTTGCTATCTTTAGGCTTTGGTTGTTTTCAATTGCTTTCCTTACTAGTTCACAGTTGAATTTCCTTACGTCTTCAGTGATACTTTTTCATACTGTCTTGCATAGCTCTATATATTCCACTTTGGAAGTCACATCTTCTTTAGTTGTCCTAATCTCTCTTCTTTTTTGCATCAACATTTTGGTATTTCCTGATAATTTGTTCACATGTAATTTGTTCTTAGACCCAGCTAATTTTGCTGCTGTTTCCATAAGAGCTTTGGTTACTTTTCTGTTAACTTCAGAAATACCCACTTCTTCCGATGTTAGGCCTTTCTAAAGCAGAGAATCTGTTCTTCAGTTCCAATTTGAAGGTATTATGGTGTTTTTTAGGGTTGGTTATGTCAATACAGTTTGTTTGTCTTATGAGCTTGCTACGTTCGAGTTTAGTGTTGAGGTGCATCTTACATCTCACCAATCTATGGTCACTGCCTGTGTTGAACTTGTTTAGCACACTGCAGTCTTCTATGACGAATTTTTTGTTACACATAATAAAATCAATTTCACTTGTCGTCCCATTTGGATGTCTCCATGTCCAATTTCCTGTGTGGCTTTTTCTTGAAAAAGGAGTTCAAGATGAAAAACCCTTCTGCCTCTGCAAACTCTACGAGAGTATTTCCACGCTGGTTTCTGTTGCCGTGACCGAATTTACCTACTGAAGTTTCATTCTGTTGCCGTTGCCCTATTTTTGCATTGAAATCTCCCATAATTATCTTCAAGTGCTGCTTACCTTTATTATTTAGATCACGAATTTCCTCATAAAATTCTTCGATTTCTTCTTCAGCATGACTTGTGGTGGGTGCATAAGTTTGAATAATCTGAGCCTGGTATCTTCTCGAGAGTTGGATAACGAGTCGTGCAGCTCTGTCAGAGGAACTTTCAACTTCTACAACTTTATCCTTCAGTTTCTTGTTTATTATAAATCCAACACCACTAGTTCTGCCAGTATCTGTCCGACGATAGTAGAAGAGATGCCCACTTTTCAGTTCAATGAGATTTTCTCCTTTTCTCCTTACCTCACTTAGCCCGACGATGTCCCACTTGATCCTTTGTAGTTCCTCTTCCAATTCAAGAAGCCTTGAATCAGAAGATAGGGAGCGTCCGTTATACGTAGCCAAGGTCAGCATCAGATGGCAGCCTAGTCCGGTCCTCCGGGGATTCTTAGCACCCTCTGCCTTCATGTCACACTGGCCGCTGCCTTGGCCAGGTACATTCCAGCTGCCGGAGACTGAGGGCCAAGATTTAAGTTGTGGAGTCATTTTGGAGGGGTTCGGCCATAACTCACCACAATGGCTAAGCGGGTTGGTGAGTGTGGGATAGCATTTCTTTTAATCCCGATTGTATAGTTATACTGCTATTGGCCGTCCTCAGAGCCCCACTTAAAGATAATTATGGGAGATTTCAATTTCTGAGGGGCAGCACTTAAAGATAATTATGGGAGATTTCAATGCAAAAATAGGGCAACGGCAACAGAATGAAACTTCAGTAGGTAAATTCGGTCACGGCAACAGAAACCTGCGTGGAAATACTCGTAGAGTTTTCAGAGGCAGAAGAGTTTTTCCATCTTGAACTCCTTTTTCAAGAAAACGCCACACAGGAAATGGACATGGAGACATCCAAATGGGACGAAAAGTGAAATTGATTTTATTATGTGTAACAAAAAATTCATCATAGAAGACTGCAGTGTTCTAAACAAGTTCAACACAGGTAGTGACCATAGATTGGTGAGATGTAAGATGTACCTCAACACTAAACTCGAACGTAGCAAGCTCATAAGACAAACAAAATGTATTGACATAACCAACCTTAAAAAACGCCATAATACCTTCAAATTGGAACTGAAGAACAGATTCTCTGCTTTAGAAGGCCTAACATCGGAAGAAGTGGACATCTCTGAAGTTAACAGAAAAGTAACCAAAGCTCTTATGGAAACAGCAACAAAATTAGCTGGGTCTAAGAACAAATTGCATGTGAACAAATTATCAGGAAAAACCAAAATGTTGATGCAAAAAAGAAGAGAGATGAGGACAACTAAAGAAGATGTGACTTCCAAAGTGGAATATATAGATCTATGCAAGACAGTACCAAAAAGTATCACTGAAGATGTAAGGAAATTCAACTGTGAACTAGTGAGAAAAACAATTGAAAACAACCAAAGCCTAAAGATAGCAAAGGGAGATCTCAGTAAGGGAAGAAAAGAGATTATGGCACTGACAAAAGAAGATGGTTCTGTAACAAGAAATAGAGGCGAAATTTTGACAAGAGTGAAAGATTTCTACTCCAAATTATATGAAAGGGATGATGATACATGCACTCCAGACATCATGAAAGATACCAGTACCAGAGTTCCTCGAATCCTTCCAGCAGAAGTTGCACATGCAATCAAGAACATAAAGCAGGGAAAAGCTCCAGGAGAAGATGGAATTACTGTAGACATCATACAAGAAGCAAGTGGAGAAATCGAAACAGTACTCGCCCAAAGTTTCACTCGATGCCTTAATGAAGGAAAGATTCCTGAGGATTGGAACACTGCTACAATGATCCTGCTACATAAGAAAGGTGACATTGAGGATCTCGGAAACTACAGACCTATCAGCCTCCTATCAGTAGTTTATAAAATCTTCACTAAAGTTCTTTCACACCGCTTGAAGGTAACACTGGACATGGTTCAACCGAGAGAACAAGCTGGATTCAGGAGTGGCTACAGCATAATAGATCATATCCACGTACTGAGAGAACTAATTGAAAGAGCGAGGGAATATGAACTTCCATTGTGCATGGCTTTTATCGATTATGAAAAAGCCTGTGATTCGGTAAAACCATCAGCAGTTGCAATGGCTCTGAAATCCTGCAGTATTGAAAATGCATACATTAATATTATTAATAACATCTATGAAAATGCAAGTGCAAAGATTCGGCTGTTCGAAAATACAACACACATAAAAATTGGAAAAGGAGTGAGACAAGGTGACACCATATCTCCGAAGCTCTTTAATGCCACATTGGAAAATGTGTTTCAATCACTGAACTGGGAAAACAAAGGGATAAAGATTAATGGAGGCTATCTAACCCACCTTCGTTTTACTGATGACATAGTCATTTTTGCAACTACCCCATCAGAGCTGCAGAGTATGATACAGGAACTTGCTGACTAGAGTAAAGAAGTGGCATTAAAAATGAACTTTCAGAAGACAAAAGTGATGTTCAATGCTTTTACAAGAAATGAAGATTTATCGATTGATGGAGAAAAGCTGGAGATAACAGACACGTACGTTTATCTTGGACAGCAGATATCAAGTGAGGGTCACATTGATGAAGAAATTAATCGGCGTACAAAACTTGCCTGGAGAGCTTTTGGAAGAAACAGCATAATTTTTAAGAGCAATATGCCATTATGTCTTACAAGAAAAGTGTTTGATCAATGCATCCTTCTAGTGCTTACATATGGTGCAGAGACATGGACCTTAACTAAAGGAGACATATAAAGGCTACAGACAACTCAAAGTAGCATGGAGAGGTGCATGCTTGGTGTAACCAAGAGAGATAAGAAGAGGAACTCGTGGATCCGAAAAATGACAAGAGTGGAAGACATCATGATCAGCGTTAAATCCCTGAAATGGCAATGGGCTGGACATACTGCCAGGACAGACCATCGATGGACAGCCGAAATTTTAGATTGGATTCCAAGGTACACTAAAAGACCCAGAAGACGACCACATGGAAGATGGGTGGTTCGAAAGTATGCGTGAGTAACATGGAGGAGACTGGCACAAGACAGACCGTTGTGGAGGAAACTTGGGGAGACCTTCGTCTAGCAGTGGATTGATAATGGTTGACAATGATGATGATGATGATAATTATCTAAAAGGTGCTGATAATTGTGAATATTCACAAAACTGTTGCCTTAAATTTGTAATTAAACATAACACGATCGCCGAACAGCTGGAAAAACTGAGGTGACTCCTTGACACACGCAGAAGTTGTACCTCATCAAAGATGGCGGGCTCTCCTCTCGTTGGCTTCAGCAGAGAACCAATCACAGAAGCACTCTATGTATTTCTATCTCGTTGCTTAAAGGTCTTTGGTGGTTGTTGCCACACCCAGAGATGAATGGAAGCTATTCTTTTCCAGTCATCTTGCATCCAATGCCAATGGCCATGTTCCTTGTCTCATCGGCATCAGCAATGGAACCCAAGTGGACTGTTGGCTCCGGAACCCCATAGAACACCACAAGGAATCTTGCACTATTTGAACACTGATGCTACTACTGATGCTACATTGCCGCAAATCCCAGCACTGAATTGTGTTGGGATTTGCGGCAATGTAATACGCTGAGCGAATGTTACGATGAATGCCAGATGCCTCTGTTCACCATTATTCAGGACTTTTCTTCTACCACGCTGGTCTCACACTCTGGACGTTTAACTGAGTTTGTGCAGTCCAGGTACACCCTTGAAATTGTTGACTCTGAGTCCAAATTTCGTCGTTATTTCCGAGATGGAATGGCCTGTCTCCCAGGCGCCAATTATCATAAGAAGTTTGAAAACACTTAAATCCTGATAAGAATTGCGAATGCTACTAATTGAGCTTGTGGAGATATCTTGCTCTCTGTATACACTGTGACTGAGTGGCCATTTTATTATGACCACCCCCTCAGTACTTCGTTGGGCCACCTTTTGCCTTTAATACTGCGTCGATTCTTCGTGGCATGGACTCCACGAGATGTTGATAGGTGGTTTGTGGAATCTGAGACCATGCTTGATGAATAGCACTTTCCAGGAGTGTGAGATTGCAGAGTTGTGGATCCAGCTGTCTGATGGCTCGTTCAACTTCATCCCACAAATTGTCAATAGGATTGAGATCTGGAGGTTGTGGGGGCCACCTAAGCATAGTAAACTCACCAGCATGTTCCTGAAACCAATCCTGTACAATACAAGCACTATGGCAGGACGCATTATCTTGTTGAAAGTAGCCATTGGGATTAACCATCCACATGAAAGGATGCACTTGGTGCTCAACGATGTTTAGATATGATGTGCCAGTCAGACGTTGATCAACACGAATTGAAGGGCCCAAAGCATGCCAGGAAAACATTCCCTAAACCATAACGTTGCCTCCACCAGCTTGAAGGGTTGTAGCAATGCATTTGGGGTCTATGCTTACGTGCTGTTTCCGCCAAATTCTCACTCGGCCATCGGCATGGTGCAACTGAAAACGTGATTCATCGGACCACATAATATGTTTCCAATTATCGACTGTCCAATTCTTGTGCGAACTGGAGACGTTTTCTCTTGTTAACTGCAGACAGCAAAGGTGTTCGAACAGGCCTTCGGCTGCCATATCCCATCCGATGCAGTGTACGGCGAAAAGCGCGTGAAGAGATCATTTGAGGGGATTCTTGATTAATTGCTGCACTGTTGCCCTTCTGTTGTCTGTTACCAGTCTGGAATCTCTCCGTTCCGCCCGAGTAGTCACTAGTCGATGAAGACCACACGTTGCACGTAGAGACCTAGTTTTTTGGCTGACAGTCCAGTCTTTAAACACTTTAACAACAGCTGCTCTGGAACATTTCACGAATGCGGCGGTTTCGGTGATACTCGCTCCATGGCTCCGAGCTCTTACAATCATCTCACGTTGAAAGTTCGTCAAATCGCATTTTTTACCTATTTCGTCACCCCAAAATCACTTTTAATACTGTAGCAAGCACTAAGCTTTCCCTTTTTATACTAGCCTCGCCCTCTGGCGGTAACAGCGTGCAGCCATTGCTCATTTGCTTAAAACTGTCAGGTGGTCATAATAAAGTGGCCACTCAGTGTATAAGTCATTTGCAGAGGATACCATTTACCGCGTGGGTGTCATGGCATGTAATGGAAACGGTAGTGCCCTTCCAGTTTTTTTGGCACCTCAATGTATACAAGTTGCAGAACATACACAGTGTGCTGACATCCATTTAGAATATAGGAAAGAAATCCACAATTCTTGGGAAAACAATGGCTATGTGTTTTTCTAAAATTTGGCAAGTTCCTTAAGGTGGTTCCACCTAAAATCTCTGCCGTATGTTTCCAATGGTGAAACTTCTTAATATATTTTCTTCGGAATTAATGAATTCCCAAAGATGAAAATTTGCATTTCGATAAAACTGACTTTAAGTTGTAGCATCGGATACTTAATACTTGCTGAAACACAACAATACCTAAGCAATCCAACATTTGTTTGTCTACTGACGCCATCAATGTACAGGTCGCACCATCTATTAACAGGTCTGAACATTACTAAAAGAAAAATGGTTGATTTTTAATATAATTATGGTTATGCATTAAGTATCCCATACTATAACTTAAAGTTAGTTTTATCGATGTGCAAATTTTCATTCTTGGGAATACATTAATTGCGAAGAAAATATGTAAATGAGTTCTATCATTGGAAACATAAAGCAGAGATTTTAGGTGAAACCACCTTAACAGAACTGATTTTGGTGGCTACCATTGTAGCATATGAAATGTTAAGACTATATTTATAATTGAACTCAATTTTGCCAAGATCGTAGGTTCTTCAGTTGAATTGATTCTGATAAATAATGATCACTGGAGGGGGGAAAATGGCCTATTTTAGTCACCTTGCCATTTAATGTTTTGGGGGAATTTGCAAGGAATTTAAATTTAGAAATGTGACAATTCCAAATAGAATCAACCAGACATAAGTTGTTATTTTTTAATTTACTAAGTGCTACAGAAATTGATGTTGAGAAAGAGGTCTCTTTGTTGTTTTTTTAATATATGACACAAATTGTACCAACTATAATCGGATATGTGGTGTGAGTCAAGGAGGTTATATTACTGGAGACACGACTGATTTGCCGCCATAGGTCACAGGTAATCTGTGGTGTGACGTCACAAGCAGGCAAAACAAACTAAATTATACAGTTGATAAAACAGTAAGCTTGTGTATCATTGATAAAGATTATTGAATTACTCATTTTATCTGTTTATACGCGTAGAAGCTTTTGTTCCATTGGTTTCAAAGCAGCTTCTCTTCTGCGGCTGCGTCGTGCCTGCTCATGACGTCATTTGCAGCACAGACGGTGAGTTATGGCTGCCAATGCTGCGTGGATAGAAGTGGTGTCTCCAGTAATATAACCTCCTTGGTGTGAGTGGTAATGTGTGACAAAGCTAGGTTCAAAAATTGCAGATCCATATCGTCATTATGTCTACTTGACTGACTGCATGAGGTTAAAGTCTTAAAATTTAATAACCAATTAACTAGCAAATTCTAGTTTAGTTCAAGAGTTATTCCACCTGAACTACAGCTAAATGTGAGTGTTTAAATTTTTATGCATTTTAATCGTTCACTGTAACACTACAGACTACCTCCGTTTTTATCATCTGTGAAAATACCTGATGGCGCCCCGGTGGCGCAGTGGTCTAAGCGATGGCCTCTGATCATTCGTCGGAACGGGGTCCGGGTTCGAATCCCGGTGAGGCATGGATGTTGTGTTTGTCTTACGGCACTGGCTCTCTCCCTTCCCTGGAACCAGTGACCCTAAATTAGGGACGGGCGACTGCCTATAGCCCATTGAGTTGCTCACGGTGGTCGTTAAACCTCCAATCAAAAAAAAAAAAAAAAAAAAAAAACCTGATTCGGGGCCAAGGTTTTTTAACTGGCTTGCAGGCCCATTGAGGTTGCCCTATTCATTAGGGAAGTCTTATTGCACATGCCCTATGATTTTAAGTTACAGAGATGTATGTAGTACAAGCAGAAAATTTTAACGTATCAAGATTACTGGTAAAGTATTGAACATTCATAGTCAATAAGCTGTTCTCTGTATTCCAAAGGTTAGTTGTTGAAGAAAAGAATCCCATACGAAATCAGAGATACAATTGATGTATCAAACATCTCTTTGACACTGATTTTGGCATACAACTTGAGCTTTGTAGATATCCATTGTATGTTACACAGAACGTTTATGCTAATTATGTTTTTCAAGTATTCCTGAATGTGGTCTTCGCCGCCCCGGTGGCGCAGTGGTCTAAGGCGTTGGCCTCTGATCATTCGTCCGTAAGGGGTCCGGGTTCGAATCCCGGTGAGGCATGGATGTTGTGTTTGTCTTACGGCACTGGCTCTCTCCCTTCCCTGGAACCAGTGACCCTAAATTAGGGACGGGCGACTGCTTATAGCCCATTTGAGTTGCTCACGGTGGTCGTTAAACTTCCAATCAAAAAAAAAAAAAAAAAAAAATGTGGTCTTCCTATGATTTTCTTGGCATTGCCTTCTTTCCATTTGAAATGATTGGTTCCCGGCTAGAATTTTTAAGTGGAATATGACCAACAGTTAGTTGTGAGGTGATTCCTCATACGGATGTATTTACATGGTTTTCAGTACACAAAGAAAGGTACATAGTAATGCAACATGATTTTTTTTTATTTTATTATTTTTTGGTTGGAGGTTTAACGACCACCGTGAGCAACTCAATGGGCTATAAGCAGTCGCCCGTCCCTAATTTAGGGTCACTGGTTCCATGGAAGGGAGAGAGCCAGTGCCGTAAGACAAACACAAAATCCATGCCTCACCGGGATTCGAACCCGACCCCGTTCGGACGAATCATCAGAGGCCATCGCTTAAACCACTGCGCCACCGGGGCGGCGCAACATGATTTAAAAATAAATAAATTAACAGGATATAAAAATGTTAGCCATCACAATATTTGTACAAAATTCATGTACATGTCCAAAGTTGTTCACAATTTTAACTACACTATCTAACAACAAGTAATTGCACACCCCTGCAATCGGCAATATCTGCGGTCCTGATACACGTCACGGCCGCCGCCGTTAAATATCGTGTGGGAAACAACAACGCAACCAGTCGCATGCAAGATGCCACGCTGTTCGGAGCTCTTTGATTTAGAGAAAGGTGTAATCGTCGGGTATCACAGAAATGGCCGATCCATACGTGACATATCCAGCGAGTTGAAGTACCAAAAAATCGACAGTGGCCTTCGTGATTGGAAAGTGGAAGATCAGAGGTGACTGTCGGAATGTGCCCCGACCCGGCAGACCCACAAAACTGGGAGTTAGAGACCGACGGGTCTGGCCAGAGAAATTCGGAAGAACCGCACCAAATCGATGGGCCACATCCGCGAGGAGTTTCAACAGGCATCCGGGAGTGTTCTTTCGATGAATACCATCCTTAAGGAAGCCCATCTGCTTGAGGGCCGCGAGTGGCCGAGTGGGCAACGTTCGTGACTGCAACGGGAAGGGCCGCTGGTTCGATCCAGGCAGGTACGAACGCTCGATCCACTAAATACCCGCCGTGCGTCGGATGGGCACGTTACGCCGTCGGACCCCGGGTACTGGCCCCCGGTAATAAATAAGGGCGTCTTCCTCCCCTTTCTGCTTCGCTTCCGTGTCACTTTCCTATCGGCCGCTGTAGCCCAAATCTCCTAGTTTCCTATTTCTAAGGTTTGTTTAAGACCTTCCTAAAATCCTTCCTAAAATCCTCTACATATGATAATGCCCATCTGCTCGGTTATCATGGACGTGCTGCCGCCCACAAGCCTTTGATCACAAAGTCCATTAGCGCTGCTCGGCTAACGCGGTGCAAAGAACGTCGACAGTGAACCGTTGAACAGTGGAAACAGGTTCTCTGGAGCGACGAATCAAGGTTCAACCTCTACCGTTCGGGTGGCAGAGTCTGGGTTTGGCGCCTGCCTGGAGAACGCCTCCTGCCGGAATGTATTGTGCCAACTGTGAAGTTCGGCGGCGGTGGAATTCTGCTATGGGGTGTTTCTCCTGGTATGGCACGGGACCCTTGGTCGCAATTCCTGGTAGACTCAACGCCGAGACTTAGTGCACCATTTTGGATGACCATGCGCTTCCTACGTTGTGGCAGTTTTAAGGGGTGGACCCATGTTACTTTTAGGATGACAATGCCACCTGTCATGTTGCGAGGTCCACCATGGCTTGGTATGGTGACAATGGGGTTAATCGAATGGACTGGCCTACGCAGAGCCCGGACCTTAACCCTATCGAGCACCTCTGGGACGAGTTGGAGCGTCGACTTAAGGGGTTCCCCACCGTCCGAAATCAGTGAAGGAACTGACCTATTTTCTCCAAACCGAGTGGAAGAAAATACCGCTAGCCGTCGTACAACGCCTGGTTGAGGGTATGCCCCGGAGGATCGCCGCTCGTGGAGGCTCCACCAACTATTGACGGTGAATAATCTTCGTTTTCCTTTGCTATCACAGGTGACCAATTACTTGTTGGTATATAGTGTATAAAGTAAGCACTGGGGTGGCGCAGTGGTCTAAGGCGTTGGCCTCTGATCATTCGTCCGAAAGGGGTCCGGGTTCGAATCCCGGTGAGGCATGGATGTTGTGTTTGTCTTACGGCACTGGCTCTCTCCCTTCCCTGGAACCAGTGACCCTAAATTAGGGACGGGCGACTGCTTATAGCCCATTGAGTTGCTCACGGTGGTCGTTAAACCTCCAATCAAAAAAAAAAAAAAAAAAAAAAAAGTAAGCACTGGAAGGATGAAGGGTGCAATCTGCCACAGTACTTTTCGGTCTGCTATTCTGCTACTTTTTTGCTCTGCCTGTATTAAGTACTTTCCTCAGTAGATAATTTAGAAAACTCGAGTACGTAACGTAATATTGAGCAGACCTTGTGGAGCAGTGGTCTAAGTGCTGGCTTCTCACCATTCGTACGATATGGGTTAGGGTTCGAATCCCGGCCAGGCATGGATGTTGTGTTTGCTTTAGGGCACTAGGCCGCCACGTTGGCGCAGTTATCTAAGCGTTGCCTTATAACATTCGTCCGAGAAGGGTCCGGGGTCGAATCCCGATGAGGCATGGATGTTGTTTTTGTTTTACACTACTGGCTCGCTCCCTTCCCTAAAACCAGTGGCCCTAAATTAGGGACGGGCGACTGCTTATAAGCTAAGCTGACCAGAAGTCCCCAATTCTAGAGGACAGTCCTCGAATTTAGGTTAATGTCCCCAAAAACGCCTTATGCCTCTGAGGACGCAAATTGTCCCCAAATTTGATGTTTGTCTTCAAGTGTCCTCGAATTTACACTTCCTCATTAGCTCGTTAGATTTCTAATGAAAAATGTTCTTAAAAGTAGTTTTTGTTGTACTAGTTTTGTTACATGCTTGCTCTGAAAATAAATTTTGCCTGTTTGTGTTTTTCTTCTTTCCGAGTTTAACGACCAGCGCGAACAACTCAGCGGACTACAAGCAGTCACTGGTCTCTATTTTAGAGACATTCTTTCTAGGGAAGGGAGAGAGCAAGTGCTGTAAGGCAAACACACCACCCGTGCCTCATTCGGGACTCGAACCTGTGCCAACTTGTACCAATCATCGTCAGTGGCCAGTACTAAGACACTGCACCACTGGCACGGTCAAATTTCGACTGCACTTGTTTTGAGTTCCTCGAAGAACTTTGGCAAAATGAAAAATGCCGACCCGGTGGCGCAGTGGTCTAAGGCGCTGGCCTCTGATCATTCGTCTGTAAGGATTCCGGATTCGAATCCCGGTCAGGCATGAATGTTGTATTTGTCTTACATCACTGGCTCTCTCCCTTCCCTGTAACTAGTGACCCTAAATTAGGGACGGGCGACTGCTTATAGCCAATTGAGTTGCTCACGGTGGTCGTTAAACCTCCAATAAAAAAAAATGAAAAATTTTAGATGTGCAGCTTGATTTTAATTCGGCATATATACCTAAGGTAAAGCATTTTACTTTTGCTAATACGTTCTCGTCATTATAGTTCTACTTTGTCAATAAAAATTATTACCAATATTCTATAAGATATATCCTTTTAAGACACAAATTTTAATATGGAAATCTCACTTATTGAAGCAATGCAGTTTTGTGACAAAAAGATTTGCATATTTATATTGAATACGTATGTGTCCCCAAATGAACTGCTGATTTGGGGACGCCACGCCCTTTTGTCCTCAAATCAGTGTTCCAATATCTGGTCACCTTATTATAAGCCCATCGAGTGGCTCACGGTGCTCGTTAAACTTAAAAAAAAATTGCGGCACTGGCTGTCTCTCTTCCCTGAAAGCAGTGACCCTAAATTAGGGATGACCTTTCCCAAAGAATTGTATACACTAATCAACATATCTCAATTTCATTTATTTCCCAGTCTTATAATAAATTAATTAAAAATTAATAGTTTAAATTATTTGTTTTCTCTTATTATGAAATAGTTTTTTCTAATGAACAGAGGAGCTTTCTATTTTTTTTAATTTAAGAAACAATAAAAAAATTAGGCTACTTTTGAATTGATTTGGCTCAAGCGTCTTGATTTGGCTACTTTCTCATAGAACTGTCTGGAGTGTATAGCAAAGCTGAACAAATATGGCGGGTCTTGTATCGTTCGTTGACTTCATGGGAGAAGAAAGAACAGAAATCCTCTAGGTACCGCTATGTTGTTGTATATAGCTATGTGGAAATTGGTCTAGAATTAAAGAAGATAAATATGAGTTATTTTCATTGGTCGAAAAACTACCCAATCTGAAAATCTAACGAAGTAACAAAAACATAATCAATTGGTAAGTCGAAAACATTACAGAAGACCCCGACGATATTAATCCTCTAAAGGTAACTTTGGCTTTTCAAATTTGTTGTGCACATTTAACATTCTCTGAATTTCGTTCTTTTATCTAAATCATCCGAAAGTTGAGGAAATTTTTCTGAAAGACATTGAGTAATGTGAATCTACAGGTATGTTTTGTGCATGCTTTATTTCCTCCCATTTCCAGCTATTCACACAGCATCTTACAAAAGAGAAAAAGTACAACCTTATGTTCGTCTGCCGCGTCATTGAGTAGGCAACAACTATAAAATCAGTGAACTTTTTTCTTCGTCTGCATTCTGAAATCTCTACCGAAAATTCGCACAGCCATTTAAGAAAATATACTTTTGAAGCTTGCAAAGTTTCATTTCTATATTCTTGTTACATGTTTGAATGAATGACATTTTCCAAAGTATTCCTTATGCCCTCTTAGATATCAGACAACACAGTAATGTGGCATTATTCTTTGCATGTATGGACAACGCAATTAAATGAAAAGTGGCATGCATTGTTCACTTCATGACGACATAATGTCAAGAAGGGAAATTATTAGACTAGCAGATTTCTGAATGATAAAAATTGTAAGTCCCTTAGCATGGAATCAGTGCTGAAGCATTCCATGACACAAGTCACTGAACAATTAATTGTAAAGGAAGTGAAAGCAGAAATTTTGACTTCAACGCACATCATTCCATGTAAAATTGAAGATCTGTGGAAATGTGAAATATGCTTCCAAAAACTGGCAGGAGAATCCACATTTGCAAGACGTATGGAGTTCAAAATCGCTTTATTGAAAAACAGGGCATACAAAATCCACTTAGGACATAAATACAGAAAACCAGGATACGTCTGGCGTACACTAAGAAAACACAAGGTACAGGAGAAAAACAAAATAGCTCAAGGCATGTAACATGGATGCCAAAAATGTCAATAATATACAGGACAATCTGAGAACATAGGCAATACACTGCTGCATGCGAGCAATAAGTCTGATAAACACTCGAAGCGTCACATCGTGTCAATAATCCGCAGAACAGAAAAAATAAGGATAATACATTGCCTCATGCAGTCAAAACGTCACATAATGCACAGGAGAAACTGGCACAGTTCACCTGTAGTACAAAAATGAAAATCTCTTTTGCCGCCCCGGTGGCGCAGTGGTATAAGGCGCTGGCCTCTGATCATTCGTCCGTAAGGGGGTACGGATGCGAATCCCGGTCAGGTATGGATGTTGTGTTTGTCTTACGGCACTGGCTCTCTCTCTTCCCTGGAACCAGTGACCCCAAATTAGGGACGGCTGACTGCTTATAGCCCATTGAGTTGCTCACGGTGGTCGTTAAACCTCCAATAAAAAAAATATATTATGCAACACAACCACATAGGCAAGCAATACCGAAAGTAAAAAGGTAGTAACGATGCTACAATCAGTCAATGGCAGTTGTGAGAAACCGAATCCGTTTATGGATATGTGGTAAGTGCCTTAACATATCATCTCCAGTTTGTTTGTTTTTTATTGGAGGTTTAACGACCACCGTGAGCAACTCAATGGGCTGTAAGCAGTCGCCCGTCCCTAATTTATGGTCACTGGTCCTAGGGAAGAGAGAAAACCAGTGCCGTAAGACAAACACAACATCCATGCCTCACTATGATTCGAACCCGGACCCCGTTCGGACGAATGAGCAAAGGCCATCGCTTAGACCACTGAGCCACCGGGGCGGCGATCTCTAGTTAAGGCAAGATAGTTAAAGACATCCAGTACACAATGTAGATCCGACACAAGATCAGAATTAAGGCGAGGTGGGTAAATCTTACGCAAATGTTCAAGGGCATCATCTGAACAAATAGAAAAAATCATCGTGAGAGCCGTAGTAGTCGACAAAGCCTTCTTATACTCCAAATTCTGTGCAAGGAGTTCAGCAAACCCACCATAATCCAGGCGATTGAGCGCAGCAGTGAGAAGAGTAGTCAAATCTGCAGAGCCGGAACCAAAACAGGGAATAGCCGAAGTCACCTAAAGAGGAGAAAAACATGGAGGCCCGTCGGAAGCAACTCGCTTCCCACTGGACGTGTGAGCAGCACGACGGCGACGTTTGTTGTCAACAGCAACGGTGGAGACTGTATCAGTAGAAGGAACCACATACGATGCCACTAACAAGGAGGAAGTACATGAAACAACAGGCACTGATGAAAGAGCAACACAGAAGTCCTCTAGAGGAAGAGGAGCAGAAGGTTAGGTAAAGCAAGAAACTGAAGTAAGAGCGTCATCTTGTCCAACACTGGAGCGCGAAGTGAGCCGCATACGATGCCACTTGCAGGAGGAAGTACATGAAACAGCAGGCACTGATGAAGGAGCAACACGGGAGTCCTCTAGAGGAGGAAGAGGAGAAAGGTTGAGTAAAGCAAGAAACTGAAGTAAGAGCGACATCTTGTCCAACACTGGAGACCGAATTGAGCCGCATACGATGCCGCTAGCAAGGAGGAAGTACATGAAACAGCAGCTACTGATGAAGGAACAACACGAGAGTCCTCTAGAGGAACACGAGCAGAAGAAGGTTGAGTAAAGCAAGAATCTGAAGTAAGAGCGTCAACTTGTCCAACACTGGAGCCCGAAGTGAGCGTATGGACATCATCGATCTCAAGTCTTCTAGAGGAAGATGAGCAGAAGGAGGCTGAGTAAAGCAAACAACTGAAGTAAGAGTGTCATCTTGTCCAACACTGGAGCCCGAAGTGAGCGTATGGACATCATCGATCTCAAGTCCTCTGGAGGAAGATGAGCAGAAGACGGCTGAGTAAAGCAAGAAACTGAAGTAAGAGCGTCAACTTGTCCAACACTGGAGCCCGAAGTGAGCGTATGGACATCATCGATCTCAAGTCTTCTAGAGGAAGATGAGCAGAAGGAGGCTGAGTAAAGCAAACAACTGAAGTAAGAGTGTCATCTTGTCCAACACTGGAGCCCGAAGTGAGCGTATGGACATCATCGATCTCAAGTCTTCTAGAGGAAGATGAGCAGGAGGAGGCTGAGTAAAGCAAACAACTGAAGTAAGAGTGTCATCTTGTCCAACACTGGAGCCCGAAGTGAGCGTATGGACATCATCGATCTCAAGTCCTCTGGAGGAAGATGAGCAGAAGACGGCTGAGTAAAGCAAGAAACTGAAGTAAGAGCGTCAACTTGTCCAACACTGGAGCCCGAAGTGAGCGTATGGACATCATCGATCTCAAGTCTTCTAGAGGAAGATGAGCAGAAGGAGGCTGAGTAAAGCAAACAACTGAAGTAAGAGTGTCATCTTGTCCAACACTGGAGCTCAAAGTGAGCGTAGGGAGATCATCGATCTCAAGCAATCGATCAGTAGCGGAATCCCCAGTAGGAAGTACAGTCGCAGGAAAAAGTCCTCCGGAGGCAGGTGATGGCGAGCACGGAGGTGTCACATGAAGAACTGAAGCGGAAAACGTGGAATGCACAGGAAGATCAGTAACAGGCTGGATAGCACTGGCTGGCGAAGCTGTCTCTGCAGTTGAAGATTTCTGCTGAGTAACAGACACAGATGGCACAGAGGGAAGAAACACTGGAGTATCAGCCGGGAGAGGAAGTGAAGGAACTCCAGTAGGGAACGAAGCAGTGGGGCACTGAGAACTATGATGACCCACATTCTTACGTGAAACAATAGTAAGGTGTAACGGCGTAAAAAGTATATTTATGCAAGCCAAACTTAACATGTAACATTGTCGGAAAAGTTTGTATTGCCTCCTCAAACGGAAAAATTAACAGAGCTTGACGCCGTGAACTAAAAAGTAGGTGACCAGAAGGATCAAGAATCTTGGAAGGAAGACTGCGAACCGCACCGACTGTGGGGCCGCTGTACGAGAGAAAGGCCATCAAAACGGAATCTGGCATTTCAGGGGGCACCTAAAAAAAAAAAAAGAAATGAGAACTGGACGATGGGACAGTGGTTCAGTTGAAGGCACTGATCCCCAATCACAAGAGGTGTGGAGAGAAGCTGCGTAGCATGATCCAAAGAAGCTAAATAAACGATGACTGTACGGAGCTTTCTAATAATATGTGTAACAGCAGCGAGAGGGAGGAGGTAAAATAACGCACCAGAATAAGGTGTCAACTGTGTGTGTGGCAAGGCATCGTAACAAAATTCTAATTCTACTTTAGAGAGCATCGACTTACCTAGCGTCGAATCGGGAGAGACTGTGATTGTACAATCCTTACCAGAACGATGATATCGTGCATCCAAAGCATGAGGAATCAAACCAGCATAAGATGAAGGAAGTTTATTCAATGCAACAGCAAACGATCGAGAATCAACAACATGGTCGCCATGCTGTGCGGTTGCAGGAGATCCTTGCAAAGCAGCAGAAGCCAAAACGTTAAGAAAGTAGGGCACCCAGAATCACGAAAAGACACGGCACAAGTAAAGAGCAACTAAGGCAGCAACGCACTAAGCGCTGCCAATGGAAAACAAAGCGGTCAGCGGTTCGGTGATCGCGAAGGAAAAACGTCACCCAGTCCAGGCAAGTCCGCAACTGAAAGGGCAAGGCTGAACTCGATCCTATCGGGCTGTAACATTAAGCAAAAACAGCGAGGACAGAAAAGATGAGTTGGGACGCAGCGCCATCTATTGACTTTGTTCGCATTAACAAACTGATTCCGTATCATTATTTACATTTGAGATTTTATTTATATTCACTTTCACAAATGGATATTTGTATTCTGAATTCGTAGTACTTGGGCAAGAGAATTTTTCTGTAGGAACTGGTGTAATTCATGTGTAAATCTCATTCCTCCTTTATTCTTCAACGATCTAGGACCGAGATTTTGGTAAATGTGTAGATTAGCGTCTTTAATTATTTCGTCGGAAAAATGTTAGAACCTGAAAAAAGTGCGACGTACAGATTTTAGAGTATGGAAATTAATGGCAAATGGTGCAGAAATTTCGTATTTTAAATGTCTTTTAAAGATCTTTATCGTAATATTTACCTACATGTTCGATGCTGTGAAGAGACCATGCCGTAGGCCTAACGTATGGAACGTACAGGTAAATGTTACGATAAAAATCTTTAAAAGACATTTGAAACAGAAAATTTCTGCACCATTTGGCATTAATTTTCACAATCTAAAACCTGTACGTCGCACTTTTCCGAAGTATTAATATTTTTCCGATGTAATAATTTAAAACGCAAATCTACACATTTACCTACTTTTTACTTAATATGAGTTTATATAGCTGAGGTTTTTTTCTAAAATTGAATTAGGTACGTACTTATCAGAATGAAAATGCTTACCACAAACAACAGTTGACGGTAACTTGTCATTTGGAGCAAAATCCTGACAAGATATTTCTTTCAGCAACAGTTGCTTTAGGTTCTGATTTGAGGTAAACTCATAGAATGAAAATCCCACGTTTTTCTTCTTAGAAGATGTGCACATCGGCATACAGCAGTAAACCATTTTGACAATGGGTTGGATTTTGTTGTAAAAACAACAGTTTGGTTTTAAAACTAGAAGGTTTTTTTAAAAGAAACAAGAAAAAACGACAAACATACACAATCCCGCAATTCAAACAACGCAGAAACTGAGGTATTATACCTTGGGACACAGTGACATCTAACGGCTGAAATCGTCCCTAACGCCCACTGGCCAATCACCAAAAGTCTATTGTCTTCAACGGTAATGTTACAGCCTGATAGGATCCAGTTCAGCGTTCAGTAATATACAGTACTTTTCTGAGATATCACTATTTTAATGGTATTAACAAAACTTGATTGCAGCTATATTTTCAAGCTGCAGGATATTTTTATACTCTTAGATCGTTTTAAGAACCCTGGAACTAGAGTATAAATTTCGTGTTTTAGAAAGAAAAAATTGCTATGAAAATTCCTTGTGGCATAAGTTATACAATTATTTTATGTGAACCGTGCGATTTCTATATACACACTTTGGCACTGTGTTCAAAGAAGCAATACAGATTTGCAAATGGCGCCGCACAGAAGCTTTATTTAGTGCTGGCTCAGATTTGTGCGAACAAGCCAACAGCCAATTAGTCCCAAGCAAAGAATATAAACGTCCCAAGTTCCCAACAGCCAATACTTAACGCGAGATATCTATTAACCTTGGGGTGACGCATAAAGCAGATCTTTTCTTTATGGCATAAAGGAAGGAGTGATGGGTGGAAAATAAGCACAAGCAAGGCAAGCATATTATTGTCTTTGAAGGCAAGAATGCCGCCCCGGTGGCGCAGTGGTCTAAGCGATGGCCTCTGATCATTCGTCCGTAAGGGGTCCGGGTTCGAATACCGGTGAGGCATGGATGTTGTGTTTGTCTTAAGGCACTGGCTCTCTCCCTTCCCTGGAACCAGTGACCCAAAATTAGGGACGGGCGACTGCTTATAGCCCATTGAGTTGCTCACGGTGGTCGTTAAACCTCCATTCAAAAAAAAAAAAAAAAAAAAAAGAAGGCAAGAACAAGCAAAAATACGAAGAAAACGGATGAAATAAGAACTCACCGACCAGGTAAGGAAACTAGAACCATAGAGAGAACTTCATACATATTTCTGAGAACTTTCAGCGAAAACACAGGCACATAAATCACTAAACTGGGCAAAAATCTCCAGAGCAAGTGAAGGAAATGTCTTCCAAGACATATGGAACTTCATACAACTGAAAAGCTTTTCCAATGTAATGTGCTTCACAAGAAATTCAAACAGAAAGATAGTCTGTTAATGCATGTAAAGGTTCATGCAAGAGAACAACCTTATGATTCTGACATGTGTTCCAAGCAGATAAGTGAAAAATGCAGCACCTCAAGGCATAGTCTCCTTCAGTCAAGTGAAAAGGGTCATCAATGTCATGTATGCTTAAAACAGTTTGCATGCAATCTTTCAAGGCATATGCTTGTTCACACAGGTGAAAAGCCGCACCGCTGTGATGTATGTTCCACACAATTTGCTCAGAAAAGTCATCTTTTAAGGCACACGCACCTACACACAGGTGAAAAGCCTCACCAATGTGATGAATGTTCCAAACAATTTTCTAAAAATAATAATCTTTCAAGGCACGTGCTCTTTCACACAAGTGAAAAGTCCAAACAATTTGCTGCTAAAAGTCACCTCTCAAAGCACATGCTTATTCACACAAGTGAAAAGCCTCACCAGTGTGATTTATGTATCGCACATTTTACTCGTAAAAGTACTCTTTCAAAGCACATGCTCCTTCACACAGGTGAAAAGCCTCACCAGTGTGATGCATGCTCTAAACAATTTACTCAAAAAAGTAATCTTTCACGGCACATGCTCCTACACACAAATGAAAAGCCTCACCAGTGTGATGTATGTTTCAAACAATTTACTTTTAAAAGCAATCTTTTGACACACATGGTCCTTCACACAGGTGAAAAGCAGCATCAGTGTGATGTATGTTCCAAACAATTTACTCAAAAAAGTAATCTTTCACGGCACATGCTCCTACACACAGGTGAAAAGCCTCACCAGTGTGATGTATGTTTCAAACAGTTTACTCGTAAAGATGATCTTTCAAAGCACATGCTCCTTCACACAGGTGAAAAAGCCTCACTAGTGTGATGTATGTTCCAAACCATTTACAACAAAAGTGTTCTTTCAAGGCACATGTTCCTTCAGACAGATGAAAAAGCCTCCCTAGTGTGATGTATGTATGCTCCAGACACTTTGCTCAGAAGAGTTATATTTCAGTGTATATTCTCCTTCGTGCAGATAAATAACTGCAGCTCTGCTTGTGTGTGCTTGAACACGACCATCCCAAATTTTGATGTATGAAAATTTACTGAAGATGCATAAGATTTATCTTTCAGATTTTCCAGGGGATAGTCAATTTCAGGTGATGCTTTTCATTTTGAAAACATGTGTGCCTCTAAGATAATTAAGCTTTTACTCCAGTTGTGATGTTATTAGTCAGGTTTACGAATTGTGATACAAGTTAGGAATGATCAGATGGTTTTTTTGTTCAACTTTCTAGTGAGAATGTGGATTCAGAACATATAAAATCTTTCTTTAATCATTTTTTTCAGTTCCATCTGATTTTTCAAAGAAATTACCATTGAATATTGTTGTTTTATTTAGGTCTTGGAGTTTGTGCAGGGGGGGGCAGGTAGGGACTACAAAAATTTAAAACTATTTTTATTTTGTGTCATACATAAGAAACATTCTCAAAATGAAAAGAAAATGCTTAATCATTACTGAATTAAACATCATTAAGTAACAAATATTTGTAGTTATATCGATAAATATAGCACATCAAATTGTAGTAGGATTCTGCCTCTGCTTTGTAGGTACCCACAAATGGGGTAGGTGATGTGAGGATGCTCCTTTCAGAAGTTTTGAAGAAAAATCATGAGAATAAGCAAAAAGCTAAAGTCAGTTATGTTCTGACAACTTGACTCTGGCAACACTTCAAGCATATGCAATAGTATTTGGGTGAAGAAACATTTCAATCATATGCAGGAGTACTTGGGATAAGTTTGACAAATTTGAGTCCTGAACTCTTTTCCCAAATTCGATGTTACTTATTTCTTGAAAGCCCTGTAATTGCCCACATCTGACATCAACCTTTCGCTGTCTTGTGCAGATATTGTTTTGGGTTGACCTCTGTTGTATTGGATAGAGTTGAACAGTGCAACTCGAATAGTTCTTCGTTTGTTATCCTGTAAGAGTCGTCCGACCCGTTGCCCACATCTGACATCAACCTTTCACTCTCTTGTGCAGATATTGTTTTGGGTTGACCTCTGTTGTATTGGATAGAGTTGAACAGTGCAACTCTAATATTTCTTCGTTTGTTAGCCTGTAAGAGTCGTCCGACCCGTTGTCCACATCTGACATCAACCTTTCGCTGTCTTGTGCAGATTTGTATCCGGGTTCTTGTTTAACCGTTTTCACACCATTCCTTATACACTTTAACTACGACGGCTCGCGAACAACCCACCAATTCAAACGTCTGGGAAATCGAGGCACGTTCTTTCCGACCTCCCGCAATCTGTCCTTCCCCAAATGTGATAAATCCTTCTGTTTACCCATCACGCTACGAAGTTTACTACCTGCTGCTCCACTCACACCTTTTAGAGGGTATGTCGATCGACTAATCGTGACCTCTCGGAAATCACGTGGTTAAGGGGCCGCGTCCACTTTGATAGTTTTAGTGATCACTCGGTATATAAACACTGCTATTTGTTCAAATACAACACCAAGAGGAAGGTGTATGATCGAACTGATACTCGCAGGATCGGTAGATCACGTTAGGAGGTGCAAATGTTTTCAACCGCAGTGCATATAGCCTCCTATCTCTGCCGCATGGAGTATCGATTGGTTCTAATCGTGGTAGTAACTAAATATGTCCCGATGCAGCAGACGACACTTGTACGGACAACTGTCGGACTTCGAGCGAAGCCGATGTGTTGGATGAATGAAATGGGTACACTCAGAGTTGTATCTCCCGTATCATTGCTCATGTCTCGAGGTTGAGCTTTACTACTCTTGCACGCCCGTCTCGTGAAATCAGATTAATGGGTTCGTTGGATTACTTACCTAGGGTTTGCTTTGGTTTGAGTAGTCTGTGCCGAGGTTGCCATTTGGCCTTCGGCCTGAAGACTAGGTCGTTATTTTCTTTCATTTGTAAAGATCGGGATGCGTATAAACATTTTGTACATTGAGATGTGTGAAGCAAAATTCTGGATCGATCCCCTTTGTCGTCGGCAGCGGCGGAGCAGGAAGTGAAATCGCCAACCACTTAACGAAAGGCAGAGATCGCTGTAAGAAGCATGGTAGTCGAAACGTCCGGAGGCACAGGGTAAAAAGATATAGACACGGAGCGGCGCGCAATGGGATCGGGCTTGAGACGACGAGCCCCAATGACAAGGCCAGTCTGTAAAATAGAGGTCGCATGCGCAGCTTTCTTGAAATACACAATAATGGACCGGGCACGACATTGCATATGAGAAATCATCCGGGAATGAAACATTGCCTTGATGGCAGCGGCGTAAACCTTTAACTTTGTGTCCGGGAGGGCATCAAAAGCAACACCCAGAGCCATTGTTGCAGAAAATGTCTGTGCCTCAGGAGAATTGTCAGGGACATCAAGAATTAAAGAGGTTCCAGTGCGTCGAAGATGAGGTCGCAGGGCCATAGCGTCGCAACGTAACGATGAACCATCAGGGTGTGGCATCCGAGCAGCAACAGCTGCAGAATAAGATGTAGGTTTCTGTGCAGTAGTGATGGAAGGAAGAGGAGTACTCTCTGAGGTGTTGTCCATTACGTTAGGATGAGTCACATCCGGAGCGTGGCTGGAGGGGCGAACAGTCTGCACGGAATAACATAAGGAAGTACGTGTGACGCACACGAAGAGGGCAGAGGTCCAGCGCCCGGAAGGAAAGGCTGCGTAGCGACGCCACTGTCGGAGAGAACCAACGAGATAGAAATACATAGAGTGCTTCTGTGATTGGTTCTCTGCCGAGGCAGCTGAAGCCAACGCGGGGAGAGCCCGCCATCTTTGATGAGGTACAAATTCTGCGTGTGTCAAGGAGTCACCTCGGTTCTTTCAGCTGTTCGGCGATCGTGTTATGCTTCATTACAAATTTAGTGTTACAGTTTCGTGAATAATCACAATTATCAGCACATTGTTGATATTTAAAATGCCATAGTACTGCGCAGCTTTTGATTGTAAGAATAAAAGGAACAAGGATTGTGGAACTACATTTCACAAGTAAGCATTTTAAAATAAGGTTGAGCTGTAAATGCTCAGTTAATCAAACACAAAAAATAAAACATCTAATCCGTGTAGCTGGTGATTAAACCAGCAGATAAGCCATTTCAATATCTGTGTTATCTTAAGACATTTTATTTCTTATATTTTGTAAACAGTCGTACTCAATGTGAAAACTGAATGATGTTTACTTTGGGAAGCTGAGGTTAACTGTGGGTTACCAACTTTGAGGCTTTTTGGGTACAATTTCTACCTATGTAAATGTTTTTTTTTTTTCAATATACTGAGGATGTCTTGCAAATGGCATTTGCATATATATTCTAGAATCTGTACAGTGTACATGCAACTTGTCTGACAAGACAACAAATATTTCAAAATCTTAGGAAGCAGCAATTTCTTTTTATGTGATAAAGATCATGTACCCATGGCTAATGCCCATTAGATAGCAAATACTGGTAAAGCAATCAATTTATGGTTACTTAAATTGCAGAAGTAATAATTGTGATTGGTAATATAAATTTATTGCTTGCTGACACCTGTCAGGAAACAATCTAGTATTTTATCTGAAAGCACAGGGTCACCCAGCTTGTGTTCTAGGCATTTGTCTCTGATTACTGATTAATCTGTAGTATTACTTCAACAAAGTGAGAGTGGGGAGCTTGAAAATTTCTTGACAGAATACTCTTTATTTGTGAATGTGTTAGTCAATGTGTGTGGTTTTTGGGTAGCAAAAATACAGGCAATATTGATTTAAAACTGAAAATAGGAAACAGGGAGTACAATGGTACCTCAAAAATGCAAACAACATAAAATATTTATGAAAACTGGCACAAACGATTATGAAATGACAATTGAAAAAAATTATGGAATAATACAAAAGAAAGGGACTAGCAACATTTTGTAATAACTACTTGCATTTGATTTTTGCGTGATAGGTAATGTTTTTTTTTTTTTTGAAGAATGTGACCTCTGATTCATGATGAATGTACAGTCAGTATGTCCATGTATAAATTGCCAGTTATTCCTTTTGCATCAACCATATATATGAGAGGTTAGTATTGAACAAATATCACTCACGTAAATCAATCTTTCTTTGAATTGAACAAGTTGTGCCTGTATTTCTCTAAAATACAAATCAGACGCACTTGTATTTCCAGCAAGACTGCTGAAGGAACCCACAAAATAACAACACAAAACATAAACATTTGCTCGCCAAACTTTTTGCACATCATGAATGCAAATCAGTAGTTGTTAATTTCTCACTTCATATTAATAAGAGGTTGTGCCCTTAAAATTGAAACAAAAAAAAAACTATGTGCAGTACATCTTAACAATTGCCAAAATGTGTCCAAATATCAGGTGAAAACTACAAAATTTCAGCTTTGGGACAACAAAAAACTGGGCTTCTTAAAAAAAAAAGAAGTAAAATATGAAAGTGCAAATAAAAAATATTAAATACTTAATACTGAAACAAAAAAAATACAATTATTTGTCCCATAAAAAAATTTATGTCCATAATCTGAATTTTTTGGTCACTCAGCCCAGAGCTTGAATAATATCTAAAATAATACATGCCCAGAGAAAATTTACCTGCCCAGATATTAAAAGCAGGATGTGTAGAAAGATTTTTTTTTATATACCAAAAATTATGTCTTTTTAGGTTAAAAAAGTACATAAAACTATTTTTAGCTACTCGGTACTGGTGTTGCTAACTGTAAATACCAATTGGAGCATCATATTGCCCCAATGTCTGTCTATACCTAAGTCACAGGGTAGTTACAGAAGTGATATATACATATATATACATATGACTACAGCATATATTAGGTCACCAAGTTTATTTAAACTGCACTTAAGAATAATTATTTTCAATTATTTTTCTTAAGGATAAGCCTTGGAAGATAGTTAAATAAAACATAGCAAATAAACATAT
This sequence comes from Macrothele yani, assembly GCA_039090855.1. NCBI lineage: Eukaryota > Metazoa > Arthropoda > Arachnida > Araneae > Macrothelidae > Macrothele > Macrothele yani. The sequence continues at coordinate 200,654,639 of CM077009.1, read as the reverse complement.
CATCATCATCATTGTCAACCATTATCAATCCACTGCTGGATGAAGGTCTCCCCAAGTTTCCTCCACAACGGTCTGTCTTGTGCCAGTCTCCTCCATGTCACCCCTGCATACTTTCGAATTTCATCCACCCATCTCCCATGTGGTCTTCTTCTGGGTCTTTTCCTGTCCCTTGGAATCCAATCTAAAATTTCGGCTGTCCATCGATGATCTGTCCTTCTGGCAGTATGTCCAGCCCATTGCCATTTCAGGGATTTAACTCTGATCATGATGTCATCCACTCTTGTCATTTTTCGGATCCACGAGTTCCTCTTCTTATCTCTCCTGGTTACAACAAGCATGCACCTATCCATGCTTCTTTGAGTTGTCTGCAGCCTTTGTATGTCTCTTTTAGTTAAGGTCCACGTCTCTGCACCATACGTAAGCACTGGAAGGATGCATTGATCAAACACTTTTCTTTTAAGACATAATGGCATATTGCTCTTGAAAATTATGCTGTTTCTTCCAAAAGCTCTCCAGGCAAGTTTTGTACGCCGATTAATTTCTTCATCAATGTGACCCTCACTTGATATCTGCTGTCCAAGATAAACGTACGTATCTGTTATCTCCAGCTTTTCTCCATCAATCGATAAATCTTCATTTCTTGTAAAAGCATTGAACATCACTTTTGTCTTCTGAAAGTTCATTTTTAATCCCACTTCTTTACTCTTGTCAGCAAGTTCCTGGATCATACTCTGCAGCTCTGATGGGTTAGTTGCAAAAATGACTACGTCATCAGCAAAACCAAGGTGGGTTAGATAATCTCCATTAATCTTTATCCCCTTGTTTTCCCAGCTCAGTGACTGAAAAACACCCTCCAATGTGGCATTAAAGAGCTTCGGAGATATGGTGTCACCTTGTCTCACTCCCTTTCCAATTTTTATGTGTGTTGTATTTTCAAACAGCCTAATTTTTGCACTTGCATTTTCATAGATGTTATTAATAATATTAATGTATGCATCTTCAATACCGCAGGTTTTCAGAGCCATTGTAACTGCTGATGTTTTCACCGAATCAAAAATGTAGATACATAAATAAAAAAATTTTCATTCATAAGAAATTGGATTCCACCACATGGAAGATGGGTGGATGAAATTCGAAAGTATGCGGGAGTGACATGGAGGAGACTGGCACAAGACAGACCGTTGTGGAGGAAACTTGGGGAGACCTTCGTCCAGCAGTGGATTGATAATGGTTGACAATGATGATGATGATATATATATATATGTATACTGTATGTATAACCTTAACTATATATGTATACTGTATGTATAACCTTAACTAAAAAAGAAAAGCAGGATATATAGAAATATTTTTCTTTTGATACCAAAAAGACATGCAAAGAATGCAGACAACTCAAAGAATATATATACAGAGAGAGATAGAGTGACATCACTGAAATGGCAATGGGCTGGACATGTTGCCAGAAGAACAGACCACCGATGGACGACTGAAATTTTGAACTGGTTTTCGAGGGACAGAAGACTCATGGGAGATGGGTGGATGGAATTCGAAAGCATGCCGGAGTAATATGGAGGAGACAGGCTCAAGACAGACAATTGTGGAAGAAACTTGGGGAGACCTTCATTCAGCAGTGGATTGATAATGCTATATATATATCATCATTGTCAACCATATATATATATGGTTGACAATGATTATGCTATATATATATATATCATCATCATCATCATTGTCAACCATTATCAATCCACTGCTGGACGAAGGTCTCCCCAAGTTTCCTCCACAACGGTCTGTCTTGTGCCAGTCTCCTCCATGTCACTCCCGCATATTTACGAATTTCATCCACCCATCTCCCATGTGGTCTTTTTCTGGGTCTTTTCCTGTCCCTTGGAATCCAATCTAAAATTTCGGCTGTCCATCTATGGTCTGTCCTTCTGGCAGTATGTCCAGCCCATTGCCATTTCAGGGATTTAACTCTGATCATGATGTCTTCCACTCTCGTCATTTTTCGGATCCACGAGTTTCTCCTCTTATTTTTTTTTTTTTTTTTTGATTGGAGGTTTAACGACCACCGTGAGCAACTCAATGGGCTATAAGCAGTCGCCCGTCCCTAATTTAGGGTCACTGGTTCCAGGGAAGGAGAGAGCCAGTGCCGTAAGACAAACAGAACATCCATGCCTCACCGGGATTCGAACCCGGACCCCTCACGGACGAATGATCAGAGGCCAGCGCCTTAGACTACTGCGCCACCGGGGCGGCTTTCTCTTCTTATCTCTCCTGGTTATACCAAGCATGCACCTCTCCATGCTTCTTTGAGTTGTTTGCAGCCTTTGTATGTCTCTTTTAGTTAAGGTCCACGTCTCTGCACCATACGTAAGCACTGGAAGGATGCATTGATCAAACACTTTTCTTTTAAGACATAATGGCATATTGCTCTTGAAAATTATGCTGTTTCTTCCAAAAGCTCTCCAGGCAAGTTTTGTACGTCTATTAATTTCTTCATCAATGTGACCCTCACTTGATATCTGCTGTCCAAGATAAACATACGTATCTGTTATCTCCAGTTGTTTCTCCATCAATCGATAAATCTTCATTTCTTGTAAAAGCATTGAACATCACTTTTGTCTTCTGAAAGTTCATTTTTAATCCCACTTCTTTACTCTTGTCAGCAAGTTCCTGGATCATACTCTGCAGCTCTGATGGGGTAGTTGCAAAAATGACTACGTCATCAGCAAAACGAAGGTGGGTTAGATAATCTCCATTAATCTTTATCCCTTTGTTTTCCCAGTTCAGTGATTGAAAGACATTTTCCAATGTGGCATTAAAGAGCTTCGGAGATATGGTGTCACCTTGTCTCACTCCCTTTCCAATTTTTATGTGTGTTGTATTTTCAAACAGCCGAATCTTTGCACTTGCATTTTCATAGATGTTATTAATAATATTAATGTATGCATCTTCAATACCGCAGGATTTCAGAGCCGTGGTAACTGCTGATGGTTTCACCGAATCAAAGGCTTTTTCATAATCGATAAAAGCTATGCACAATGGAAGTTCATATTCCCTCGCTCTTTCAATTAGTTCTCTCAGTACGTGGATATAATCTATTGTGCTGTAGCCACTCCTGAATCCAGCTTGTTCTCTCGGTTGAGCCATGTCTAGTGTTACCTTCAAGCGGTGTGAAAGAACTTTAGTGAAGATTTTATAAACCACTGATAGGAGGCTGATAGGTCTGTAGTTCCTGAGATCCTCAATGTCACCTTTTTTATGTAGCAGGATCATTGTAGCATTGTTCCAATCCTCAGGAATCTTCCCTTCATTAAGGCATCGAGTGAAAATTTGGGCGAGTACTGTTTCCATTTCTCCACTTGCTTCTTGTATGATGTCTATAGTAATTCCATCTTCTCCTGGAGCTTTCCCCGCTTCATGTTCTTGATTGCATGAGCAACTTCTGCTGGGAGTACTGGAAGAGCTCTGGTACCTTTCATGATGTCTGGAGTACATGTATCATCCCTTTCATATAATTTGGAGTAGAAATCTTTCACTCTTGTCAAAATTTCGCCTCTATTTCTTGTTATAGAACCATCTTCTTTTCTCAGAGCCATAATCTGTTTTCTTCCCTTACTGAGATGTCCCTTTGCTATCTTAAGGCTTTGGTTGTTTTCAATTGCTTTCCTCACTAGCTCACAGTTGAATTTCCTTACGTCTTCAGTGATACTTTTTCGTGCTGTCTTGCATAGCTCTATATATTCCACTTTGGAAGTCACATCTTCTTTAGTTGTCCTCATCTCTCTTCTTTTTTGCATCAACATTTTGGTTTTTCCTGATAATTTGTTCACATGCAACTTGTTCTTAGACCCAGCTAATTTTGTTGCTGCTTCCATAAGAGCTTTGGTTACTTTTCTGTTAACTTCCGAAATATCCACTTCTTCCGATGTTAGGCCTTCTAAAGCAGAGAATCTGTTCTTCAGTTCCAACTTGAAAGTATTATGGTGTTTTTTAAGTTTGGTTATGTCAATACATTTTGTTTGTCTTATGAGCTTGCCACGTTCCAGTTTAGTGTTGAGGTGCATCTTACATCTCACCAATCTATGGTCACTACCTGTGTTGAACTTGTTCAGCACACTGCAGTCTTCGACGACGAATTTTTTGTTACACATAATAAAATCAATTTCACTTGTCGTCCCAATTGGATGTCTCCATGTCCATTTCCTATGTGGCTTTTTCTTGAAAAAGGAGTTCAAGATGAAAAATCCTTCTGCCTCTGCAAACTCAACGAGAGTATTTCCACGCTGGTTTCTGTTGCCGTGACCGAATTTACCTACTGAAGTTTCATTCTGTTGCCGGTGCCCTATTTTTGCATTGAAATCTCCCATAATTATCTTCAAGTGCTGCTTACCTTTATTATTTAGATGACGAATTTCCTCATAAAATTCTTCAATTTCTTCTTCAGGATGACTTGTGGTGGGTGCATAAGTTTGAATAATCTGAGCCTGGTATCTTCTCGATAGTTGGATAACGAGTCGTGCAGCTCTGTCAGAGGAACTTTCAACTTCTACCACTTTATCCTTCAGTTTCTTGTTTATTATAAATCCAACACCACTAGTCCTGCCAGTATCTGTCCCACGATAATAGAAGAGATGTCCACTTTTCAGTTCAATGAGATCTTCTCCTTTTCTCCTTACCTCACTTAGCCCCACGATGTCCCACTTGATCCTTTGTAGTTCCTCTTCCAATTCAAGAAGCCTTGAATCAGAAGATAGGGAGCGTCCGTTATAGGTAGCCAAGGTCAGCATCAAATGGCAGCCTAGTCCGGTCCTCCGGGGATTCTTAGCACCCTCTGCCTTCATGTCGCACTGGCCGCTGCCTTGGCCAGGTACATTCCAGCTGCCGGAGACTGAGGGCCAAGATTTAAGTTGTAGAGTCATTTTGGAGGTGTTTGGCCATAACTCACCACGCTGGTTAAGCGGGTTGGTGAGTGTGGGATAGCATTTCCTCTGATCCCGATGGTATAGTTATACCGCTATTGGCGGTCGTCAGAGCCCCTTTAGTGGGAACAGGATGCACCACGAGAAGGCGGGGTTGACATTTGTCAAGGAGAGGCTGTGATGTTACGCATCACCTGACCTTACATCCCTATATATATATATATATAGGGATGTAAGGTCAGGTGATGCGTAACATCACAGCCTCTCCTTGACAAATGTCAACCCCGCCTTCCTCGTGGTGCATCCTGTTCCCACTAAAGGGGCTCTGACGACCGCCCATAGCGGTATAACTATACCATCGGGATCAGAGGAAATGCTATCCCACACTCACCAACCCGCTTGGCCAGCGTGGTGAGTTATGGCCAAACCCTCCAAAATGATTCCACAACTTAAATCTTGGCCCTCAGTCTCCGGCAGCTGGAATGTACCAAGGCAGCGGCCAGTGCGACATGAAGGCAGAGGGTGCTAAGAATCCCCGGAGGACCGGACTAGGCTGCCATCTGATGCTGACCTTGGCTACTTACAATGGACGCTCCTATCTTCTGATTCAAGGCTTCTTGAATTGGAAGAGGAACTACAAAGGATCAAGTGGGACATCGTGGGGCTAAGTGAGGTAAGGAGAAAAGGAGAAGATCTCATCGAACTGAAAAGTGGACATCTCTTCTACTATCGTGGGACAGATACTGGCAGAACTAGTGGTGTTGGATTTATAATAAACAAGAAACTGAAGGACAAAGTTGTAGAAGTTGAAAGTTCCTCTGACAGAGCTGCACGACTTGTTATCCAACTCTCGAAAAGATACCAGGCTCAGATTATTCAAACTTATGCACCCACCACAAGTCATCCTGAAGAAGAAATTGAAGAATTTTATGAGGAAATTCGTCATCTAAATAATAAAGGTAAGCAGCACTTGAAGATAATTATGGGAGATTTCAATGCAAAAATAGGGCAACGGCAACAGAATGAAACTTCAGTAGGTAAATTCGGTCATGGCAACAGAAACCAGCGTGGAAATACTCTCGTTGAGTTTGCAGAGGCAGAAGGGTTTTTCATCTTGAACTCCTTCTTCAAGAAAAAGCCACACAGGAAATGGACATGGAGACATCCAAATGGGACGACAAGTGAAATTGATTTTATTATGTGTAACAAAAAATTCGTCATAGAAGACTGCAGTGTGCTAAACAAGTTCAACACAGGTAGTGACCATAGATTGGTGAGATGTAAGATGCACCTCAACACTAAACTTGAACGTGGCAAGCTCATAGGACAAACAAAATCTATTGACATAACCAACCTTAAAAACACCATAATACCTTCAAGTTAGAACTGAAGAACAGGTTCTCTGCTTTAGAAGGCCTAACATCGGAAGAAGTGGACATCTCTGAAGTTAACAGAAAAGTAACCAAAGCTCTTATGGAAACAGCAACAAAATTAGCTGGGTCTAAGAACAAGTTGTATGTGAACAAATTATCAGTAAAAACCAAAATGTTGATGCCAAAAAGAAGAGAGATGAGGACAACTAAAGAAGATGTGACTTCCAAAGTGGAATATATAGAGCTATGCAAGACAGTAAGAAAAAGTATCACTGAAGACGTAAGGAAATTCAACTGTGAACTAGTGAGGAAAGCAATTGAAAACAACCAAAGCCTAAAGATAGCAAAGGGACATCTCAGTAAGGGAAGAAAACAGATTATGGCACTGAGAAAAGAAGATGGTTCTGTAACAAGAAATAAAGGCGAAATTTTGACAAGAGTGAAAGATTTCTACTCCAAATTATATGAAAGGGATGATATATGCACTCCAGACATCATGAAAGGTACCAGTACCAGAGTTCCTCCTGTCCTTCCAGCAGAAGTTGCACATGCAATCAAGAACATGAAGCGAGGAAAAGCTCCAGGAGAAGATGGAATTACTGTAGACATCATACAAGAAGCAAGTGGAGAAATCGAAACAGTACTCGCCCAAATTTTCACTCGATGCCTTAATAAAGGAAAGATTCCTGAGGATTGGAACACTCGCTACAATGATCCTGCTACATAAGAAAGGTGACATTGAGGATCTCGGAAATTACAGACCTATCAGCCTCCTATCAGTAGTTTATAAAATCTTCACTAAAGTTCTTTCACACCGCTTGAAGGTAACACTGGACATGGCTCAACCGAGAGAACAAGCTGGATTCAGGAGTGGCTACAGCACAATAGATCATATCCACGTGCTGAGAGAACTAATTGAAAGAGCGAGGGAATATGAACTTCCATTGTGCATGGCTTTTATCGATTATGAAAAAGCCTTTGATTCGGTGAAACCATCAGCAGTTACAATGGCTCTGAAAACCTGCGGTATTGAAGATGCATACATTAATATTATTAATAACATCTATGAAAATGCAAGTGCAAAGATTCGGCTGTTTGAAAATACAACACACATAAAAATTGGAAAAGGAGTGAGACAAGGGGACACCATATCTCGAAGCTCTTTAATGCCACATTGGAGGGTGTTTTTCAGTCACTGAGCTGGGAAAACAAGGGGATAAAGATTAATGGAGATTATCTAACCCACCTTCGTTTTGCTGATGACGTAGTCATTTTTGCAACTACCCCCATCAGAGCTGCAGAGTATGATCCAGGAACTTGCTGACAAGAGTAAAGAAGTGGGATTAAAAATGAACTTTCAGAAGACAAAAGTGATGTTCAATGCTTTTACAAGAAATGAAGATTTATCGATTGATGGAGAAAAGCTGGAGATAACAGACACGCATACGTTTATCTTGGACAGCAGATATCAAGTGAGGGTCACATTGATGAAGAAATTAATCGGCGTACAAAACTTGCCTGGAGAGCTTTTGGAAGAAACAGCATAATTTTCAAGAGCAATATGCCATTATGTCTTAAAAGAAAAGTGTTTGATCAATGCATCCTTCCAGTGCTTACGTATGGTGCGGAGACGTGGACCTTAACTAAAAGAGACATACAAAGGCTGCAGACAACTCAAAGTAGCATGGAGAGGTGCATAATTGGTGTAACCAGGAGAGATAAGAAGAGGAACTCGTGGATCCGAAAATGACAAGAGTCGAAGACATCATGATCAGAGTTAAATCCCTGAAATGGCAATGGGCTGGACATACTGCCAGAAGGACAGATCATCGATGGACAGCCGAAATTTTAGATTGGATTCCAAGGGACAGGAAAAGACCCAGAAGAAGACCACATGGGAGATGGGTGGATGAAATTCGAAAGTATGCAGAGGTGACATGGAGGAGACTGGCACAAGACAGACCGTTGTGGAGGAAACTTGGGGAGACCTTCGTCCAGCAGTGGATTGATAATGGTTGACAATGATGATGATGATGATGATATATATATATATATATATATATATATATATATATATATATATATATATATATATATATATATATGGTTGACAATGATGATCATTGACAACTATTATCATTACAATATATGTATACTGTATATAATCAATATATATATCATTATCATCATTGTCAACCATTATCAATCCACTACAGGATGAAAGTCTCCCCAAGTTTCTTCCGCAATCGTATGTCTTGAGCCTATCTCCTCCATGTTACTCCGACATGCTTTCGAATTTCATCCACCCATCTCCCATGGGATCTTCTGGGATTTTTTCAGTAACACCTAAGCTATGATTTAACTTCGGGGCTCCAGATGTCTTTCCCTGAAGAGTGGTTTGGGGTTCCTGAGTTGTTTTATTCCATGTCATTTTTGTTTAGAACCATGAAAGTGGGTTACTTCTGGTTAATTCTATGTTTATTTCTACTACGTCTGATTCCTGCAGCAAGGTGCAGTGTTGACGTGGTCTAATTACTACATGAGTGTGCTTTTTTACTTATTTTTACTGATAAATGTATAACATCAACCATTATCAACCCACTGCTGGATGAAGGCTTCCCCAAGTTTCTTCCACAGCTGTCTGTCTTGAGCCTGTCTCCTTCGTGTCACTCCTGCATGATTTCGAATTTCATCCATTCATCTCCCATGGGGTATTCTTCTGGGTCTTATATATACATAGAGAGAGAGAGAGAGTGAGAATTATATTGTGTTAAGTATTTAGTGTATGTGCTGGGAGATACCTTTATTATGGTCAAGTTACCACAATTGCCTTGCGTACCCACGAATAAGGCTTACAGATTTGTGTTGTTGAATGTCAAGATTAACAAACAGATTAGAAACATGCCCAGTGCTAAGGACTTTTAATTTTTATTAAATAAAAACCAGGTAAGTAGTAGTTTTCTTCTGATTATATAAGATAGGGGCAGTTGGTAAAAGTATTTTAATATTGGTACCTCTTGGCTGTGTAAACTCATTGTTTGCTTTCCGTTTTTCTTCGAACTTTTTTTTTTTTCATTTAAAACTCTCATAAAATATTTGGCGTCTATGTATTTGGAGTGATAAGCTGTGGGATGATTCAGCATTCTCATGGTGATGACCCACGAATATCTAAAATTTTTACCGAAATTGCGGATTGAGTGCAACTGTATTTTTTATTTTTGTGTTTCTTTTTTTTTTTTTTTTCATTTACTCTATTACCGCTGACTTATATTTCTCTGAAAATTTGCTGCAAAAAATTTGTTAAATGTCAAAAAATTACGGCATGAGAATTTATTCAACGACAGCAAGCTGCATCCATTAAAATATCATTTTTTTTAAAAACACTATTGCCGTCAACTAACAATGAAAAGCGTTATTTGATACGTTAAAGTTTTAGTCTCATCCCCTAGGTGTTTATAACAACATTTCTGAGTTATATCCTTATTTAACATCAAACCATATATTACGAAAACTCCCTTGCTTAACACGGAACGGAAATCGTTCTGTACCTCATCAAACATGGCTGCCACTTGTTTCCGGTGGCTTCACCCGTTCCCCGACGTAAGCGATCTACGTATTTCTATCTCGTTGGAGAGAACCAAGGAAGTTGGAGAGAACAGTCATGAATGAACCGGAAGTGAAAAGAGTACTTAGTGCCTCCCCACCGGACGTGGACGACGCCATTGCAAATGGTGGCACGGTGGAAATCTGCTGGCTAGCTCGGCCACAAAGTAAACAATGGTGAAAATGAATAAAATAATGCACTCACCGCCTCGGGAGTAAAACAAAACGATGCACTCTATCTTTAAACGCACGATAGACACAAAAGGAGATCGTAGGAAGCTCAAATAACTGCACTAGGACTCCGAAATACGGAGCCAAAAGGTAACGTGTCAAGTTGGAGGCAAGACATATGGAACTTCATGCAACTGAAAAAACTTTTCCAGGGTAATGTGTGTCACAAGAAATTCAGACAGAAATGTAGTATCTTAATGCAAGTAAAAGTCCATGCAAGAGAACAACATGTGTTCCAAGCAGCAAAGTGAAAAAAGCAGCATCTCCAGGCACAGTCTCCTTCAGTCAAGTGAAAAAGATCACCAATGCCATGTATGCTTAAAACAGTTTGCAAACAAGCATCATCTTTCCAGGCACATGCTTGTTCACACAGTTGAAAAGCCACACCAGTGTGTTGTATGTTCCAAGCAATTTGCTCGAAAAAGTAATCTTTCAAGGCACATGCTCCTTCACACAGGTGAAAAGCCTCACCAGTGTGATGTATGTTCCACACAATTTACTCAAAAAAGTAATCTTTCAAAGCACATGCTCCTTCACACACATGAAAAGCCTCACCAGTGTGATGTATGTTCCAGACGATTTGCTCAAAAAAGGTATCTTTTAAGCCACATGCTCCTTCACACAGGTGAAAAGCCTTACCAGTGTGATGTATGTTTCAAACAATTTACTCAAAAAAGTAATCTTTCAAGCCACATGCTCCTTCACACAGGTGAAAAGCCTCACCAGTGTGATGTATGTTCTAAACAATTTACTCTTAAAAGTGACCTTTCAAAGCACATGTTACTTCACACAGGTGAAAAGCCTCACCAGTGTGATGAATGTTCCAAACAATTTTCTCAAAAAAGTAATCTTTCAAGCCACATGCTCCTTCACACAGGTGAAAAGCCTCACCAGTGTAATGTATGTTCCAAACAATTTACTCTTAAAAGTCATCTTTCAAGCCACATGATCCTTCACACAGGTGAAAAGCCTTACCAGTGTGATGTATGTCTCAAACAATTTACTCGTAAAAATAATCTTTCAAGCCACATGCTCCGTCATACGAGTGAAAAGCCTCACCAGTGTGATATGTGCTCCAAACTATTTGCTGACAAAAGTGCTCTTTCAAGGCACATGCTCTTTCACACTGGTGAAAATGCCTAATTATTGTGATATATGCTCAGAAGAGTTATATTTCAGTTCATATGCTCCTTCATGCAGATAAAATACTGCAGCTCTGTTTTTGTGTGCTTGAACAGGACTATTCCTAATTTTGATGTAGGAAGATTCATTGAATGGTGCATAAGATTTATTTTTAAGATTTTCCAGGGGGATAATCAGTTTCCGGCCAAGCTTTTCATTTTTGGAAATATGTGTGCCTCAATGGTGATAATTAAGCTTTTACCAGTGTTGTGCTGTTTGTAGTCAGGTTACGAGTTGTGATGCAAGTTAAGAATGATCAGAGGTTTTTTATTTTGTGCAATTTTCTAGTGAAAATGGGGATTAGTTTGTTGAAATCCTGCATTGATGATTCAAATTATTGAAACTGAATGAAAGCACTGAAATTTGAGAGAGAGGGAATCTAAGAATAAGAAAATTAATATAAGCATGATTAGAAAGAAGTGCTTTATTACATATATTTGACCTGAGTAACTGGGCTGTAAAGATAAACGTTTATTTTGTTTTTGCCCTCCCAAATTTGTTATGGCCTAATAGTATTTAAGAGGGATGAGATGCAGTGCAATCAATAAGCATTTCATTGTAGGCAATCACTCTGCTTCATAATGGTGAAGAACTGTATGTTGTGTTGCAGGGACAGTGCTTGTGTTCACAAGATTTAGTTTAAGTATTACCATATCTTGCAGAAAATTTCTGTTTACAACATTAATGTGACCAGAAAGATCCAAAGATGTTTTTTTTTGTTGTTGTTGTTGTTGACTGTTGCCCTTAAAGCAATATAAGTAATGTTTCTTGTTACACTGTTTTACCTCATTTAAGTTTTCTAGTGAAATGGATTTTGGTCATAGGATATGCCAGGATTGTCTTGGAGGCTTGGGGGGGGGGGGGGGTCAGATAGTTACTAAAAAATTTTAAACTATTTTTATTTTGTGTCATACATGAGAAACATTCTCAAAATGAAAAGAAAATGCTTAATCATTACTGAATTAAAGAGCATTAAGTAACTAATATTTGTAGTTATATCGATAAAAATAGCACATCAAATTGTTGTGGGATTCTCCCTCCACTTTGAAGGTACCCACAAAAGGTGATGTGAGGATACTTCTTTCAGAAGTTTTAAAAGAAAATCATGAGAACAAGCTAAAGAGAAGTTATATTCTGACAACCTAACTCTGGCAACACTTCAAGCACATGCAATAGTATTTGGGAGAAGAAAGATTTCAAGCATATACAGGAGTACTTGGGATAAGTTTGACAAATTTTGGTCCTGAACTCTCTTCCGAATTCCTTGACACTGATTTGTTTGTTAAAAGCCCTGTAATTTTTACTTGTACCGTGAAGCAAGAGAAATCAGGAACTACACATCGCTAGACCACAATCCGACCACCATCTTTGAATGACAGTGTCCAGAGTGTTGTCTTGAAAGGGGTTTTGAACTTGCGATACTGAAACACTGATGGCACACAATTTCAGCAGCATTGTCAGATATTGTATTTTCCACTTGGGTGTAAATAAGGTTCATAGTTATACAACAAAAAAGCAGAATTTTTAACAATTCCCACAAAAGCACACAATTATACACTGAAGTGCCAAAAGTCACGGGATACGTACCTATTATCGTGCTGGATCTCCTCTAACATGGCATACTGCTGCAACTCAATGTGGCATTGATTCCACATTGTGTCTGGAAGACTTCACCAGATATGTTGGCCCATGCCTTCTGAATAGCAGCCCAAAGCTGTTTGGTATTTGTATGTGCGTGATCTTGGGTGTGAATAGAACTTTCCACCACATCCCAAAACTGCTCTATTGGGTTCGTGTTGGGTGAACATGGTGGCCACAGCATCCGTCAGAATTGTCCAGAATGCTCCTTGAACCAGTTTTGGACAACTTGGGCCTTTTAACATGGTGCATTGTCGGCCTGGAATATCCCATCATTGTTGGGGTACATGAAGTCCATGAAGGGCTGCAAATGGTAACGCAGAAGAGCAACAAAGTGATTACCAGTTAATGACGTGTTTACGAGGACCAGAGGACACGAAATGTGCCACATAATAAAGACACCCCACACGTATATGAAACCATCACCAGCTTGCACAGTGCCTTGTTGAGAGTTTGGGTCCATAGCCTCATGGGGTCTTCTCCACACCCAAACTCTACCATCAGCTCACAACAACTGGTAGCATGACTCATCAGACCGTACCACATGTTGCCAGTGTTCCAGGTTCAAATTGCCATATTCATGACCTCAGGTGAGGCACTGTTTCTGATGTCATGGTGTTAACAAAGGAACTCTATTGAGTCTTTTGCTCCCATACCCCATGGACACTAAATGACACTGCACTCACCTGATGGATATGTCTCTGGTACTTTCTGCATTGGATGTGGATGTTATTTGAGCCAGTGTCACTTGTCTGTTAGCATGGACAATACTGGTCAGCCGCTGTGCTGTCCATGTTGGATCGTAATGCCTTCATAAGGTATTCCCAGTGGACATGTGACTCTGTGGATCGAGGAATGTTGAATATTCGCACAACTTAAGAAATTGAATGTACAATCCATCTGACTACCATGCCTTGTTCAAACTCTGATGACTCATGTTGGCTTGCCATAATCCTACTGGCAGTTTTTCAACCTGACTCCCGATATTACACCTACCAACTGATAAAAATCCTGTCATGTGTTGAAACCCTTATACGACAGCAGCGTCAGTTAAAAATTTGCATACTGCTGTCCCATGACTTTTGGCAGTTCAGTGTATAAACATGTTAGCACATAGAAAAAAATAAACATGACAGACACTGACCTTTTTCTTATTCTTTTGCTTTTCTGTGTTATGGCTGAATAAACATACACATCTCTTCATCATTCTTTTAGTTGCCGACAGATCCTGTTTGACTTTTTTAATTCAGGTCCATGTCTCTGATTAATAAGTAAGAACTGCAATGATGCATTGACTAAATGCTTTTGTTTTAAGACATAATACAAAATTGCTCTTGAAAGTTGTTCTATTCCTTTAAAATATTCTACATCCAAGTTTAATACCTATTAATTTCTATTTAGATTTGACCCTCGTTTGATATCTTTTGTTCAAAGTAAATGTAGGCATAGTTTACTTCTGGATTTGCCTCCGTTCACATCTAGATGTTCGACTCCGAAAATTTGCAAAAAATTTAAGAATTTACCTAGATAAATCCCATACAAAAGGTAACTAGTCTGATTATACATCAGCTTTCTGTAAGTTCATTTTTAATCCAACTTCTTTACTTTTGTCACCTAGTTCCTGGTACACATACTGCAGCTCTAAAGGGTAGTTGCAAAAGGAATTAAGTGTTCAAAAATACAAAAGTGGTTCAAGATTTAAAGACACCAAGTTTTTTTTTTTTTTTCATTTTATTTATTTCAATATTTATGCTGTTACATTATAATGTCATGGAACTGAGATATTTATGTGCAATTAAAAATTAATAGCAGCAAGGGAAAACAGGGAAAACTCTTCACAGAGACCTGGCATGCCCTGAATCCCCAAAACAGAACAAATGAGTCAAACACTTGTCCTGTCAACGCAGTAAGGGAAAGATGTATGTTAGTTTTTTGGGGTTTTTTTTTTTTAGTTATTAAGTATATTTTAAATTTTTTTAAATAATGTTAAATTATAAATATCAATTAACTCCACAAGCAACCAATTCCAATACTCATGACCAATGTAGTTAATATGTTGCTTTGACATGTGTGTCTTTGTTAAAATAGGTCACAATAATGCCTTTTTTTCTTGTTTTATAATTATGAGTGATGAAATTTAATTTAAATCTGTAACATCAGAAAACAAATTACTTTTTATCCTTTTAAAGATCAATTTACCAAGGTTAAAATGCAATAGTTGTTTAATCGACAGAATTCCATACCGATTTGGGTCAACATGGTTATGATGATAATGGAATAACTGTAAGTTGTTAAGAGCAGAGGGAGAGATCGTTGAATCCAATAATCTTATAAACTTATTCTGCAAAACTTGCAACCTATTTATATTAGTTTGTGGTCTGTCCCCGAAAGGCAATGCTGTAATTAATATGTGAATGAATAAATGAATAGTACAACATTTTAAGTTTTAACTATCAAACATGATATTACCTTAGAGACAATACCAATATGTTTTGCAGTTTTACTTTCAATGTATGCTCTACGATGTTTCCATTTTAAAGTAGAGTTTAGAATGATTCCAAAAACCTTAAATGTTTGCACATATTCAATAGTTTGATTATTCAAAGTTAAATGATGGTGGTGCATCAAAGACATTCTTTGTCTAGTAAAGATTAAATATTTAGTCTTATTAAGATTAACTATTAAGTCATTATATGTCAATCATTCTGAATAAATTTGAAATTTTGTATTAGCCTGCATGAACAGATCATTAATATTTATTCCTTGGAAAAGTAAAATTATGTCATCTACATACATAATTAAGTCATTACAAGACTGAACACGGAATATATCATTTATATATATGTTAAATAGTAGGGGGCCAAGAATAGAGCCCTGTGAGTGACACCACAAGTCACTCTTAATAACAGTGAAGTAAACTGATCAATAGAAGTGAACACAAATCTGTCTGCCAGATAATTTTGTAGAAGAGTGGAGGAAACATTCCTGATCCCCAAATTATATAATTTAGGTAATAGGAAATCATGATTGACAGTATAAAAGGCTTTACATAAATCCAAAAAAGTAGCAAAAATTATTTCTCCAAGTTCTAATTTTTTTTTTTTTTGAATAACAGTTTGCAAATATAAGAGTGCAGATTCTGTAGATTTATTAGCTTGGAATGCAAACTGATTTCCATTTATAACATTATATTTTTAGAAAGTATGAAATCAATCTCCTGTATAACAAACTTTCCAAGATTTTTGCAAAAATTGAAATCTTGGCAATTGGTTGGTAATTATTAGGATCATTTCGGCAGCCAGATTTAAAAGTAGGAGTTCATTTTGTGATTTTTAAAGAACTGAGATATGTACTTGAGGAAAAAATAAAGTTAAAGATTATTAATAAAGTGTCTATGATTAAATCAGCCACAGCCTTTAAAACTGATATATGAATTTCATCATAACCTGGACTGCAGTTTGTCTTAATGTGATATAATTCTGTCAACAATTCAGATTTTGAAAATGGCAGCAAATGAAAACTGTTAGTTATGTGTAATTTATTGAAATACCATAAATAGGTTTTATTAAATGGCCTCTGGTTTAATTTTAAATTTTGAGATACTGAATTAAAATAGTTATTTATATAATTAGTTATGTGTTGAATGTTACTAATTTTGCTACCATCAGAAGTTTCTAAATGTTCTGGAAAGATACTTTTATGCTGATTTCCCTATAAGTTATTTAGATGCTTCCAAGTCAACTGCATGTTATTCCAACAAAAAATATTACCATAATAATCTCTTTTAATTTTGTGAATTTTTGAATTTTAGGAATTTCTGTACAATTTAAAAGCATCATAATCAATTTGTTGTTTACTTTTTAAGAATTTAGAAAACAATTTATTTTTCTTATTTATTTGATTTATAAGGTGTGAAGTAATCCATGGTTTAAGAATTTTTTTTGTGTGTGTGAGTGAGCTCGCGAAATAATCGGAAAAGCACAGTCATAGTTTTCCTTAAAAACTCAAAAGAATTTGTTAAATGATGTATTTGGAAAGTTTGTGGCATCATATATAACAAGTTAGCTTTGCGTTAGTGTCACCAACCAAATAACATGTTGGTGCACCATTCTGTAATAGTCACGGCTTGCAGACTCCTAGGAACAGATTCTACAGGTGTCAAACGCCCTCAATGCATAACTTGACCCATTTTCAAATACTAAATAACGTGTTGGTCCACGTTTCTGTAACAGTCACAGCTTGTAGACTCCTAGGAACAGATTCTACAGGTATCAAATGCCCTCAATGCATAACTTGACCCACTTCCACTGAAGCAACTTCGTCAGTTCTCTCTCATTCTGTAGAAAATCAGCAGTTCTCATCCATTCTAACATATCCCACAAATGTTCAATAGGGTCACAATCAGAGAAGTTTGGAGGCCAAGTCAATGTGGCAAATTCATCACGTTCACTCAAGCATTCAGTAGGTATACAAGCCTGATAACATTGTGCACTGTCCTATTCAAAGATGGCATGTGGTTCAGGTAAACCTCCTGCAGATATGAATGGAGATAGTTGGCTAACAGGTCCCTGGATCATCCTCCATTCAGTGATGGTTGAATAATAAAGCTCTTTCCTGGGCTTGCCAGGAAAAAGCTTCCCTCACCAGAACACCAACTCCACCTGTGCACTCAGGGGATAGGGCTTCATGCTGTTTACGCCATATGCGAACTTGACCATCAGCATGGTGCAGTAGGAAATGGGACTCATGATAACAGATGACCTTCCATCAGTCAAGGATCCACTTCTGATGTTCCTTGGCTAATGCGAGGCATTGTTTGTAATGACTGGGCATCATCATGGGTAATCTCTTTGGTGTCTGGCTGTAGAACCCCAAGCAAAGCAAGCTGTGGCTTCTAGTGCATGTGGAAATAGAACGAACTGCATTGCTCTTGTACTGGTGAGTGAGCTGGGTGTCTGTTACATGTTGTTGCTGAGATACGACTCGTGACAACAAACACTCACTTCTAGGATCAACTGTGCATGGCTGACCAATGTGAGCCCTTCTGCTGAATGTCTTTGCATGGTTAATCCAGTCCTTGTAAAACTCTTGATACAGTGTGGAGCAACCAACAAGTGGGGCTGTTTCCAAAACACTGGCAGCTGCAGTCAAATTAGTGTAAGTCACCACATTTCCCCATTACTGGCAAGCATTTACTGATCACATGCAGAAGATAGGTGTGAACAATTTATAGTATATTTCATCACTGTATGTATGCAGCTATCAAGCAATACAAAATTAATTCATGCCTTAAAATATTCATCCCAAAATGGCTCCAAGATGTTAACATTACCCAAAAGGAAATATCACACTCCAATTTTATTTTAAATAAGTGCAGTTGCTAATTGTGCAACAATCTGTTATATTAATCTCTGCGCATACACAACATACTTAGCTACCTTTGAGGAAACATTGTTAACTTTTCGATGCACCACCAATTAATCTTTAGCAGTGAAGATTGGATTCCAAAAATTGGAAGTAAAGACTCTTGAAATAAAAACCCAGAGAAAAAAAATTGTGAGGAATTATTTCCAGACAATAAAATTTATAAAAGCCATACTGATGGCCAAGGCTTTGTCCATTTGCCCAAAATGAACCAGGGTTAATCTTTGTTCAATGGCACTGGTTGTCCTTTTTCTGGAACCAGCGATACTAAATTAGGTACAAAGGACTACACTTAAAAGTTGCTGAAGGTGGCCACACACACAATTAAGAATGTGCAAATATTTCTTTCTATAGATGTAAATTAAATAAAAATTATTCGGGAAAGTTCAACCTCAATAGTTTTACTCGACAGTCAACATGACAGAACAAGGTATTACTAACAAAAACTTTTATTCAGACATACACATATGCATACACAATTTAATGGTTTTATTGGTACAAAAACATATATTCAGTTACTAGAAGAATTCACTGTTTCTTTTCCAGAATGCTAGAATCCTGCATATTTTAGCCATGCTTTAACAACATCTACTTCTTAGCCTGAATAATTTTTGGTACAAGGATTAAGACGAACAGCACTTGTACAACACGAAAAAAAAAAAAAAAACATTTTTATTAATTGCTACATACATATGCATATGACTCAGATGACTGATAAAAAATATTTTGAAAGAAAACTATCAACCTAGCACAACCAACTGCTACAACTTGAACTAAGTATTACAGTTCGATCCATAATTTTTAAGAAATCATATATAAATAAAACTTGAATAAAAGCTATATAGAAAACAAAATTTCCACCACAAAGTTCCTAGGACATTTAAAAAAATGTGAATCAACAATCATTATTCCGACACTAAAAATTATTGGTCTAATAGAAATTTTTGGCATGTCTGATGTAAAATGATCCTCACAGAAAAGTGTTGGTGAGGTTTCTACTTAAAATTCATGAAATAACAAATTTTATTTCAATAAAATGCTTTGGACATAAGTTTGCAGTGAGCTACACACTAAAACAAGATTTGTTTCTCATAATCTTATAAATTAGAAACAATAAAGGCAGTTCTACTAATTTTGTTTAATAGTGCTGGTTATAAAATAATGTTTCAATAACTCTTCTGTAGGGTTCAGGCATAAATGATTATTATCCTACATGTCCATATGAAACTAGTTTACTGATATAGGTAATACATGTAGGGCCCACTTAAGGTTTTATGGGGCCCTAGGCACAGTAAGCATTGCGGGGCACCTACAGCAAAATGATAATTATATTCTCAATAATACCTCTATATTTTCAAGGACAGTTTTCTGCCTGCACTTTTTTATCATATAATGTCCTATATGTTGCTGTCGTTTGTACTGAAAATTTAATTACCCTACACTTCTACCTGAGGTTCCGTTATACGACTTCACACGCTTACCTGTTGTTGTTTTTTTTGGTCCACAATTACTATCTACTTTATCCATGAATATATCTGTTGGTCTTATGTTGGGCCGGTTCTAGGTTGTTGTTTTTTAAGAATTTTTGAAGTTGGAACTTCATCCTCTTCCGATCTTACTTCTACGAATGGATGGCGGCTTGGTACTACACTTTCCGTTATCTTTTTTGTTTACTCTTTTCAGTTTTCTCTCTCTGTTAAACCTACGTATATGTGTTTGACATGGACTATCGTTGTATTGAACAACACCCCTTCTCCCCTATTCCTATTTTGTTTTCAAACGGGAATTATGGACACCGGCAGAGAAGTTTTCTATCCCGCGTGTGGTTTAAACATAACTCCCCAAAAAATCAAAAGCTGGGGGGTACTGGGATTTTGGTTTTTGGGGGCCCCGAAAATCAGAGCCTGAATACATGGTATTTAGCCTTTAGAAGTCAAACTAGATTCGTAGAAAGTTAATAAGAAAAACTAAAATGTTGTTATGACAGATTAAGGGGACTAGAAATAACTCCCACAACTGAATGCAAATCCATAGCTGGAACAGAAGTAGAATGCAATAGATCTGTGCTTCTTGAAAACCTAGTTCTAAAAAACGCACACTTTAAATTACTGGTGAGAGATTATCTTGTTAAGAATCCAGTACATAAAGCTGTATGACAAATATATTTTGTTCTACACAATCCAGAAACCCTTTGAAACATTCACCCATGTACAACAGCCTTAACTTCAAAACACTCTGCAACCCTGTTACCTTGACAAAAATACCGCAAAACCAAAGCTTACACACATCTGAGTATATACAGTAGAACCTCTGTTATATGCTTTTCACTTTTATACATAATTCTGCATCAGTATTTTACTGTAGTTTTTAATGCTTTTTTAAACTTGGTTATATGCGGTTCTTTACTTTTTGTGTGGTTATGCATTAAATTTAGAATTTTAGATTATTAAAAACACTGTTCTGCAATTTTTTATGTGTAACGCGGTACGATACAGCTTTGAGAGAACTGAGATAGTGTTGTTCTGTTCCTTCTTCGTGCAGCCAAAGTTCAACCTTGCTTTCATCAGAGGAGGGTTATGTTGTTTACTTTGTCTACATGAAAAACTGGTTTTTACATTTCATGGCTACACACATATGCACTATTAAAAAATTTATAAATTTCTGGAATGTAACTTTGTGTCTCCGTTATTTTGTGGTGTAGTAGAATAAAATCCTAACTGTATAATCAATATTCAGGTTTCAAACGGGTACTGAGAATCCACAGAATAAAAAAAGATGTTAATTCATGAGCTGTATACTAAAGCACTGGTCTCAGATTCATAGTTGTAAGAATTTCACTTAATCTGGGATTAGGATTTTATAGACAGAGGCACCAAAAGAGAACTTTGATTTCCATAAGCTTTGCAGTTTTTGCAATGCGATAAAATATGTTATTTGAAATTCTTTTTTTCTTTCACAGTAAATTAGACTTTAAATAAAATCACTACTGAGAACATCTTATATATATACATATATACACTGGCGGAAAGTGAAAAAAGAACACCAAGAAGGAGACGTCTGATACCAACGAAATTTATACAGCATAATAACGGAATACAGAGGATTACGTGATCAAAACATTATGGCAAAATACAGCTGTATTTGCTGGTAAACTGAAAAATAACATTTCCATGTAACATGGTTAGTACGAGGTTGAACCACCATGAACTGCGTCACACTGTGCAATTCTGGCATGGAGTCTGTCGAACAAATGTTGGATGTAAGTTTGGGGTATTGAGTTCCAAGCATCCTCAACCTGGACGCGTAAATCGGGGATGGTCGTGGCTGGCTGTGAAGACCGGATAAGTCATTGTCCCATAAAATCCCACATGTGCTCAATGGGGGACAAATCCAGTAAACGTGCAGGCCATGGAAGTTGTCTCACACCCTGAAGTGCATGTTGCGTTGCACGTGCCATGTGTGGGCGTGCATTATCTTGCTGGAAAACACCACGATGGACCGACCTTACAAATGGCACAACGAGCTGAATGATGTTGTTGATGTAGGAGGTGCTGTTAACGTACCCGGTACAAACACTAGTTGTGTATGAGAGTGATAGCTGATCGCTCCCCACACCAGGAGACCAGGTGTAGGCCCTGTGTGTCGCTGGCGGATGCAAGAAGGGTGGAGACGCTCCCCTGTGCGTCTGCGAACACGCATACGGCCATCAGAGGCTCCCAAGCAAAATCTGCTTTCATCGCTGAACACGACAGATCGCCATTGCGTTCTCCAGTGCAGATGTTGGAGACATCACTGCAGCCATTCCTGACGGTGGGCTGGAGTCTAAGGTACACATGCCAGAGGCACACGTGCACGTAGTCCTGCATCCAGTAGACGGTTGCGGATTGTTCGCACAGTCACCTCAGGTGCAACGGCAGCTCGGATTTGCGTCACAGTGGATGTTCTGCTGGACAACGCCGCTCTTATGCATCGATCAGCCCGCTCATCAGTCCGTGTGTGACTCCCGGTTCCACGTCTTCTCGTGTGGGAATGTTCCTCGGATCATCTACGCCACCATCGTACCACCAGGGATACTTCCCGTCCAATTATTTCCGCAATACGACCTCCCGGCCTCGCGGAGTCCAACTAGACGACCTCGCTCAAAGTCCGATAAATGCTGAAATCCTACACGTCTTCCATGTCCAGGCATTGCAGCTTCTTCAGGGTCTTCATACGTGTCCGTACGCCGACGACTGATTACATTCAGTTTGCCGTACTCCTTAAATACCATCAACGATAATTTGCATAATATGCCGTGCTGTGGCGTAAGCGCTCACCGGTTGGTCCTGAAATTAACGTCACACCTACGTAAACTCGACCTCATTAACATATGTAAATTTCATGAACATCCTCCAATTCCTTCTTGGTGTTCTTTTTTCACTTTCCGCCAGTGTATATAGAAGATGCCAAATTTTTTTAGCACAGTTGAATAACAGAAGTGCATTAACATGAGTTTAATAAGTGTTTATTTATTTTAACATATAAAAGACTACTGTAACTGTTACAGTGTTGAATAGTAAGATCGAGAAACAGTAAAGCTAATGTACCACTTTGCTGGTTTAACGCAAAATATATGTACTTACATGTAATCAGTGATGAAGCTCTTAGATCCTTAAACGCTTTCTTTTTACCACGTCCAGCCCAGTTATATTGGATGCCTAAACCATTTGACATTACTTCCCTCATAATACAACGTGTTGTCTGGCCAACAGTTATGCCACCTTTACAACTTAAGTGTTTAACCTGAAAGTAAATTAAAAATCAAACACACATAAATACATCATGTACAAGTACACTCTAAACCTGTAAGAAGTTAATAAAGAAAGACACAATCAGAAAATGCATATATATTCCCGAAAATTGTTCTTATTTTACGCGCAAATTGTATTTAACTTCATTAATGGAAACTCACCTAAAAGGTTGTTGTTCCTTCTGCAACGTTTACCGCACGTATATTTCCGGCTGACTTGTCATAATGCATGATGGACCTTTCGTGATCGTCGTATTTCTTTCTTATGTCTTCGCATAAACTCTTGCAAGTTGTTTTTGAGCCAAAACATTACAGTTACATTCTCATTTTCATCACATACGCACAAGTTTCATTATCTTCAACATATATTTAAAAAGGTTAAAAACACTATATCTAACTTCCATTCCATTCATCAAAGACTTTAACCCTAATTCTCTTGGTCGTTAATTGCCGCCCACATCCTTATATTCACAAATTTATACATATCTTCATATTAAAAATGCTATTTATATACACTATTTACAGAAGCCTTACTCCATCAACTCAGTTCCTTTATACAATGGCTCAACCTTCCTCCTCCAACCCTACTTAGTTTTCCAGCGGGAAACACGATATGCTTAACCACCCATACTGTAAACCTCACTCCCAGGACTTCGTCCGCCTGTAAAACTTTCTGCCAGACCCTGGCCGTCTTCAGGATGTGATAGCCAGGGTCTGGCAGAAAGTGCAGATGGCGCCACAGGCAAACATTATGAGATACAGTGAGAGAGCAGAGGACCGGAGACGATTACATTACTTGCTCTGCGGTTGCGGAGAGGAACGGTTGTTTTTCGACAAGTCTCCTGAAGATGGCCAGGGTCTGGCAGAAAGTGCTAGAGGCGGACGAATTCATGGGAGTGAGGCTTACAGTATCGGTGATTAAGTGTATCGTGTTTCCCGTTGGAAAACTAAGTAGGGTTGGAGGAGGAAGGTTGAGCCATTTTATAAAGGAACTGAGTTGATGGAGTAAGGCTTCTGTAAATAGTGTATATAGATAGCATTTTTAATATGAATATATGTATAAATTTGTGAATATAAGGATGTGGGCGGCAATTAACGACCAAGAGAATTAGCGTTAAAGTCTTTGATGGATGGAATGGAAGTTAGGTATAGTGTTTTTAGCCTTTTTAAATATATGTTGAAGATAATGAAAGTTGTGCGTATGTGATGAAAATATGAATGTAACTGTAATGTGTTGGCTCAAAAACAACTTGCAAGAGTATATGTGAAGACACAGGGAAGACATATGATGACTACGAAATGTCCATCACGCATTATAATAAGTCAGCAGGAAATATACGTGCAGTAAATGTTGCAAAAGGAACAACAACCTTTTAGGTGAGTTAACGACTCCTGTAGGTTACATGAATGCATAGAGATTGCTCATCTACAAGTCACCTTGTTGGTAGCTATGGATTAGATTTTTTAAGATTAGCTTCGGATGTCTGTAGATACTTTTTATTTTGTTACTGGCCCCTTTGTTAATAATGATAGAACACATTTATGGCATTTACTGACTACTCTCAGTATACTCAGATTTTAGCATCAGTTCCTATTGTCCGTTAAACAAGCAAACAAAATGTGCGACTCCAGAAGTGTCAGTGATGAAGAGATGTTTACGATCGGCAATCAATTGCATTCTAGTTGTAGTGGTTGAAAGCTTTTAGCCGGCTCCAGCACGATTCTGAAGCAGACAATACTTCACTCACTTTGATAAAATTCTGAACTTGCTGATAAACCGACTGCATTTATTACTGTAAGTTATAATTCCAAAACTAATTCCATCCTGGAGCATGCATCAAGTACTCCCCATAAGGTAATAAATTGCAACACAGCCAAGTGTAAATGGGGTTTCAAAAATATGGGGAAATCAAAGCACTAAAACTGAACACTGAAGCTGTTTTACACTTAATTAGACACTCCTGATATTACACAATATGACCCACTTATGACCATGTCAGTATGGGTTCAATCAGGTGAAAATACAAAGAAAAAAAGTTATTAAACTTTAAACCCTTTAATAACAATAATAACTAAAGTCAACTGTAACTTACATGTTCATTAGTTGGCATACAAGTTCTAACCAGTCTGAAAATATTTTGTAAAACTTATTCTCTATTTTAAGTTAATCTGATATTAAAATTTATATTTCATTGTAACCCAGTTTGAAGAAGAGCAATAAAACTAATACAGCATGCATATTAAACACATGCTATATTTACATGTATGTCATTTGAAAACCAGTAAAAATGGGCATGGACTATCAAACTTCTGATATACACTGGTCCCCAGGACCTGTGAAGTTCTTTTTCACATTCTGCCATTTCTTTTAAGTAATGGTAGCTGTTAAAATTGGCTGTACAATTTCCTATTTTATTTCTTCTCTAACAGTTGCAAATTCATGGGGTTTATTTCTAAATTTCCTTTCATTATTAAGTGATAAAGTATCTATTACTTCTAGCTCAAACAATAATATAAAACCTTCACTTATGGCGAGCAGAAATGGATCATTAGGGTAATCAAGGACAACTTGAAAAATCAAAATAAACTCCATATATATATATATATAAACATTTTTTGCAGAAAGCCAAAAATGCAGATACCTCAAATTATTAGCAACATCAGTAACTGATGTTACTGCTGAATTGTGTGCAGTTTCAAAATGAAGACATCCTGCTTTTATGTTATTACACGCATTAAAATTATGGTTTATTAAAACACATAGTACAAATGAGAAAAATAAAATTTAAAATTTTCTTTTGTAACACAAAAACAGTACATAACAGAACTTGTTTTGAAATTTATTTCCTGTATTTTGATTTCCTTTGTAAGTTCAATACTATGAGTGATTTTTTAAGAAACAACTATAATCTACAATTAAGTGATAAGTATGTTCTGATTTTTTGACACAGAAATGAGTTACCATAATATCCGCCGAAATAAGATGACTAAACCGACACCTACTCTTAAGTACTGTTCAGCTGAACACGTGCTTTAATAGCTTGGTAGTGGGAATACACAAAAACACTGCACCAGCATGGCAGTAGTACATCACTCCATCGATGCAGCACAGAGTGTGGTTAAAGGGGAGGGGAGGAGGGGGCATGCATGCATGCACAATATCATTATAGTGTAGCCAATGGCTTGATTGCAATGATTATGACAGCGTATACTGCTTGGGGGCAGCACAGAATTCATGTCCTCTTCTTGGTCATAAATTGCCTGACGACCAAAAGAACATGGTAGCAAAAAGTTTTACCTTCCAGGAATCAAAACCAAAGTTTTTTTTTATTTTTTATTTTTTTTTTTGCCACTGGTTGTCACATAAAAACTATGGTAGAGCAAATTACCATTAAAAAAATTAAGCTTATAATTGTTCACTTAAAATAATGTGACCACAATCTTAAAAAGTATGGAAGGCCAGCAGCCTTCAGGTTGTCCTCTTCTTACAGTCCAATTGTATCACATAATGAAGCTTCCAGCAATAATGGCTCCTCTTGGACACCATTAATGTGCTCATCCCGTTCACACGCATTTTAATTTCATATAAAATGAAACTGCACAAGAATGTCCTCTAACAAAGATGATCTAAGGCATTCCTGGACATTTCACTATAATGCACAAAATGTTTTTTTTTTTATTTACTCAATTTGTTTCGCAATTTACCTGCCTGCATGTGCTTTTTAGTGCACCAAGGAGTTGCACATCAAACTGGTTTCAGAGAATGGGCAGAACAAGAACTACAGTACAAATACACCACCCATGCCTCATCTGGAACTCGAACCTACGCACAAGTCTGTTAACTAAAACTGCCAAGGATGCAGGTAATATGCATGTGTGCACTCACTGTGCCATACACACCCTTCCATAAGAAAAAGACTAAGGAATATGGAATAGATATAACAGCATGCAACTTACAGTGGCATCAAAATTTTCTTCCTCTTGAAGGAATTCTTCCCACTGTGGTAGTTCTTTTTCTGTTTTGACTGGCAGCATAGAGAAACACTTTGTGGGGTACAAATTTTTATAGTATTTCACAAATATTTGCACTATAAATATCAATATCCCACAAAAACAGCCAGATAAAAAATTACTGGTAATAATTATATACATACATACAGAATATAATAACTTTACATTCCTAAGTATACATTATTGAACAATAAAAAATGCATTATTTTAAGTCAGATCTGTAGCATAATAATTTTTTTCAGTTTCACTTTCAAACTAATAGGAAGAATTCATTGCCCTAAAAAAATTCTGAAAGAACCAAGAAATTCTAGCTGTAAAAATTCTTTGTTACAGTAAAGAAAAGACAGCAGGTTTATAGTTCACAATTTTTTACTTATTTATTTATTTGTTAAATATCAACCCTCTTCAATTTGAAAATAATTTTTATAAGCACAGAAGGGGATTGGTAATGGGCTCTGTACTAGTTCTAATGCTGGCTAACATACTATGCCAGCAAAATTTCCTCCATATATATTCATTACATGGATGGCACCCTTTTCATTGTGGAAAACAAGTACAAAAATACCATCCAATATTTCAGAA
The DNA here is from genome assembly GCA_039090855.1 of Macrothele yani. Taxonomy (NCBI): domain Eukaryota; kingdom Metazoa; phylum Arthropoda; class Arachnida; order Araneae; family Macrothelidae; genus Macrothele; species Macrothele yani. The sequence continues at coordinate 200,626,881 of CM077009.1, read as the reverse complement.
GAGTCCAAGTTAAATTACTAAAATTAAAAGAGTAAAATGATACACTTAAATTACTTAGTGTCATGCTGAAATGGGAAGACAATAGAATCACCAAAGGGTTGTGTAAAAAATTCCTACTGGAACAAACAAAAACTACCAAAAATAAAAAAACTAAATTATTTTTAACCAATAATTAGTTATTAAAAAGTAAAGTACAAATTTAGGAAATGTTGATCAGGTTCATAAGAATGAATATATTCAGGAATCGTGCTGCCAGTTGCATTCTTTGCTATTTGCGAAACAGAAATAGTTTTGGTGATGGAAAAAAAAGTTTTGGCAAAAATAATGGTGATAACATTAACTGTACTGTTATTAAACTTTAGCGAAAAAAAATTTAATTTGGTGAAAACTTTAAAAGAGCCAGAGCAACTGCTGAGTATATCCAAACTTCTTGAAGATTATCATTTTAAAATAATTTATATAGAACTCATTTTTTAAAAGTTGGGTGCTGAACTTAGCTTTACCACACAATGGTTAGTTTACAACATTTTTTTTTTTTTAGTAAAGGAATTTGTGACCAAGTTTTGGCTAGAATTTCTGTAGACAGAGCCCAAGTTTGTTCTAAAATATATTGCTAGCTTATTGAATTGACATACTGTACATTTATTTGTTCCAGAATGTAAGTACCACGATGATCCACTCTAAGAGCTATAGCACCAGTTCCAGAGCCAGTGCTGTAAGACAAACACACTACATGTCTCATGGATGCAAATGCAGGCTCAGCTCAACTGACTAGCAGGACACCTAGAACTTTGAAAAATTGGCTACCGGAGCAGCTGACATCAATTCAACAAAATAACAAATTTTAAGATAACACTTACAAATTTAATAACCAATATAACGGAATAACACATTACAGGTGTCGAAATTATTTTTTGCCATTTAGTAGTGGACTAAGTAGGATGAGAATTCACATCTCAACTTACTTTGATCTACCCCCAAGCAAATTATGATAAAGTAAAGCTCAAATTTAGGAAAGCTGATTGCACACACTTACTTGCCGACAAAATATTATTTATTTTATTTATATGTCAACAAACTTGTCGTTATATCATTCACTGTTTCTCACGTTATTATAAAATTGAGCACGGGAAACGTCGATATAACAATATATATTAAAAAAAAATTATTTCAACTTGTTATTCACACTCCTTTTAGGGGTTCCTTAAGAAATTTTAGATTTTCAGCATTTGAAGTCTTCAAATAGACACGGAATCATTCTTCATATGGATATTCTAATGGTTATTAGAATATGGATATTCTAATTAGAATATCCATATATCATCATTGTCAACCATTATCAATCCACTGCTGGACGAAGGTCTTCCCAAGTTTCCTCCACAACGGTCTGTCTTGTGCCAGTCTCCTCCATGTCACTCCCGCATATTTTCGAATTTAATCCACCCATCTCCCATGTGGTCTTCTTCTGGGTCTTTTCCTGTCCCTTGGAATCCAATCTAAAATTTCGGCTGTCCATCGATGGTCTGTCCTTCTGGCAGTATGTCCAGCCCATTGCCATTTCAGGGATTTAACTCTGATCATGATGTCTTCCACTCTCGTCATTTTTCGGATCCACGAGTTCCTCTTCTTATCTCTCCTGGTTACACCAATTATGCACCTCTCCATGCTACTTTGAGTTGTCTGCAGCCTTTGTATGTCTCTTTTAGTTAAGGTCCACGTCTCTGCACCATACGTAAGCACTGGAAGGATGCATTGATCAAACACTTTTCTTTTAAGACATAATGGCATATTGCCCTTGAAGATTATGCTGTTTCTTCCAAAAGCTCTCCAGGCAAGTTTTGTACGCCGATTAATTTCTTCATCAATGTGACCCTCACTTGATATCTGCTGTCCAAGATCAACATACGTGTCTGTTATCTCCAGTTTTTCTCCATCAATCGATAAATCTTCATTTCTTGTAAAAGCATTGAACATCACTTTTGTCTTCTGAAAGTTCACTTTTTAATCCCACTTCTTTACTCTTGTCAGCAAGTTCCTGGATCATACTCTGCAGCTCTGATGGGGTAGTTGCAAAAATGACTACGTCATCAGCAAAACGAAGGTGGGTTAGATAATCTCCATTAATCTTTATCCCTTTGTTTTCCCAGTTCAGTGATTGAAAGACATTTTCCAATGTGGCATTAAAGAACTTCGGAGATATGGTGTCACCTTGTCTCACTCCTTTTCCAATTTTTATGTGTGTTGTATTTTCAAACAGCCGAATCTTTGCACTTGCGTTTTCATAGATGTTATTAATAATATTAATGTATGCATCTTCAATACCGAAGGATTTCAGAGCCATTGTAATTGCTGATGGTTTCACCGAATCAAAGGCTTTTTCATAATCGATAAAAGCCATGCACAATGGAAGTTCATATTCCCTCGCTCTTTCAATTAGTTCTCTCAGTACGTGGATATGATCTATTGTGCTGTAGCCACTCCTGAATCCAGCTTGTTCTCTCGGTTGAGCAATGTCCATTGTCACCTTCAAGCGGTGTGAAAGAACTTTAGTGAAGATTTTATAAGTCACTGAGAGGAGGCTTATAGGTCTGTAGTTCCCGAGATTCTCAATGTCACCTTTTTTATGTAGCAGGATCATTGTAGCGTTGTTCCAATCCTTAGGAATCTTCCCTTCATTAAGGCATCGAGTGAAAATTTGGGCAAGTACTGTTTTGATTTCTCCACTTGCTTCTTGTATGATGTCTACAGTAGTTCCATCTTCTCCTGGAGCTTTCCCCCGCTTCATGTTCTTGATTGCATGTGCAACTTCTGCTGGGAGGACTGGAAGAACTCTGGTACTGGTATCTTTCATGATGTCTGGAGTGCATGTATCATCATTTTCATATAATTTGGAGTAGAAATCTTTCACTCTTGTCAAAATTTCACCTCTATTTCTTGTTACAGAACCATCTTCTTTTCTCAGTGCCATAATCTGTTTTCTTCCCTTACTGAGATGTCCCTTTGCTATCTTTAGGCTTTGGTTGTTTTCAATTGCTTTCCTCACTAGTTCACAGTTGAATTTCCTTACGTCTTCAGTGATACTTTTTCGTACTGTCTTGCATAGCTCTATATATTCCACTTTGGAAGTTACATCTTCTTTAGTTGTCCTCATTCCTCTTCTTTTTTGCATCAACACGTTTTTATATATACATGAAGAATTATTCCATGTCTATTTGAAGACTTCAAATGCTGAAAATCTAAAATTTCTTAAGGAACCTCTAGAAGGATTGTGAATAACAAGTTGAAATAATTTTTTTTTTAAATATATATTGTTATATCGACGTTTCCCGTGCTCAATTTTATAATAACGTGAGAAACAGTGAATGATATGACGACAAGTTTGTTGACATATAAATAAAATAAATCATAACCACGTAATAAAATTCGACAAATAGAAATATTTGATGATTTAATATAAAATATTATTTATCTACCCTCATGATGTAGGCCACCCACATCTAATCTCAGTTTTTTTTTGTTTTTTTTTCACTCCATCAAACACTGGAAAGCAGGCAACGTCGATCAGTGGCACAGCCACAAATTTCTTGGGGGAGGAGTTCAAACCCTGAAACTCCTGAAACCCTTTCCTCTGGCTACGCCACTGGCCTTGATCAATATCTTTTTCTTTTGGATCCCATCTCCCCTACGTACTTATATCCCATACCACAGCCAATGTGGTTCCTGAAACAAGTGGTAAGACATCAAAACATGTATAATTTAACAGTTGCATACACAGCAAATTAAAAGATGCAAGTAAAATATCTGAGAAAATACATCAGCTGAAGCCCCAAAAGTTTGAAAAAACAAATTTTTAAATGGTAGTCCTGGACTAATAAATATCTTTGCTCTGGTCTACTGTAAATGTAAAAACCAATAGTCCAGAGCATCAGAATAATCATTTTTTGATCCCTGCCTGCATTATTTAATGTTGTTGAACAAAATTCATTACCAGATGGCAGTAGCATGCATTTGCATTTGATATCCTCAGTGGAGCATACACTGATTTCTGATGAAATACCAGATACTAATCGAATATGTTGTCTTAATGATGAGCATGGGTAGTCATGCATGATTTTCATATTTACAAATCTTTTGAACAAAATAAGTTTTTCATTTGTAGTTTGGAAAATTTTTTGTACAAGCACAACAGATCCACATTTCAGAACACAACTATTATCTCCACTAGTAAGTTTCAAGTTATATTCTGGGTGTATAAACTGTACATATTGGGTACCCTCTAGACCTGCAACAATAGGACCAGTTCTATGAGTTCCTTTGAGGCTTATTTCTGTTGTAACAGAAGCTACTGGGCAGTCTTGCAATAGCTGAAACTCAACATTTCTTCGAATGATTTGCTGTAAGGGTTTTGGAGTAGAACGTAGTAATTTTTTTAATAGTCCAAGAAAGTTCTCGAAGACAAAGCAGCTAAAGCTATCCAAAGCCCCAAATCTTCTGACATCATCTACTAGATGAATTAGCCCATGAACATTATAGGAAATAAACATGGACATTATAGGAAATAAATTCCTTTCCATAGATTTTAGTACAGTGTAAAACAAAGGTTTCCAAACACTTTTCAGCATAAGTATCTAACTGTGGAGATCTAGATGGCTGCACTAGAATAAAGATCGCAGTGTGCTAGAGCATAAAATTGTTATACACTGCTGGTGAAACTATATCCTTTAACACCACAGGGCCAGTATACAATACAAACTGTCTGAATTCGATTGCCTTCCACCGTCTGAGCTCCCGAAGACTACGTGGTTTTCGATTAAATTCACATGGTATGTATTTTCCAAAAGAAATCAAAAGTTCAGATATCCTGTTGATGTGCTGTCCACGAATGCGAACAGAAACTTTGCCTCCTAACCATGTGAGTAATAATTTCCTTACAACACCCAAACATACAAGGTGCATATTAATCAAGAGAAAATTGTGATATAAAATTAACCTGTATTCTAGTTAGGGGTGAAGTTCTAATATGATGATCTTCATACAGCAAATTTCGAAATGCATTGTCTGTTCTTAAATCTGCATCACAGGATGGGAAAATCACTTTATCATTTACCTAAACCCCTTCCTCAATGCATCTCTCATAGCTGTTATAACCAGAGTGGTCCCTTTACACATTTTATATATGCTCTTGCAGGGGAATCACATATGAAGGCCCTTACTTCCACACTGTACATAATGCCACCATGTTCAATTCCAGTGGAGCGAAGGTCACTGATTTCATTAATCAGATCTCCCAAATACTCAGCAACTGGTGGTTTTCCTGTACCACAAATTATACCAATTAAAAAAGGTATTTCACATTTCTTTTGATTGACACGCCCTAGAATGGGCCAGAAGCAAGTGTCAGAGCTTTTAAATAAAGGCAACCCATCTATGTTAATATCAATACATATGTTTGGCACTTCTTGTACAGCCCTTGAAAGATATGGCTTTAGACCTTCATGTATACCTATGTGACAGTACTGGCCATTACTTAATTCTTTGTTTTCAGTGAATCTTGTAGTACACAGTAATGTCTTATTAGCATCTGTAGGCAATTCTGGGTGATGAGGTCTCAAGATTTTTAGCAAACCATTAATGACTTTGTATGTGACCCTATTTTCTACAGACCAAACTCTCAAGTCACTAATTAAAATTGTGGGACCTTGTGAATCTGCATTATCTGTGCTACCTTGATGAGCACGTACACTACTAGATTGAATGTTATGACAACATTCCATGTCTCCATCAGATGAACTGTCATCTGATTCACTATTCAACAATGAACATGGTTGGTAATTTCCAGGGGACTGCATTGTGTTTGAACCTGAAAAGACACATGAATCTGACTGTTCACTATTATTATATGTAAAATGATGCACCTGAACTCTGGACTAGAAGAACAGTTGCTCTCTAGCTCTACTTCACGACAGTGGTTTTCCACAGCTTTCGATAAAATGCGTAACTTCTGTCTCCTGCACAGCGATTTAAATGGTTTACTTGCAGTATCCATCTAAATGAAGGAATAAAGGAGTTAGTAATAACATCCATTTCCCAATTATTTTTCTTGCGTACAATATTAAGTACACATTTTAGTAACAAACATTCCCCGACAAAAGCATATTCATATTTAGAGAAATTGAAATGGCAGTAAAACGCACGATTTGGTATATAAATTTGTACAGTTGCAAGATCTTTATTCTGACAACATAGGCACAAATTTTAGCAAGTTGCACAAGTCAAGTCAGCTTATGTGCCTGTGAATGGCTTTATGTACTACATCTAAGCATTCTAGGTAAATGTTTGCCACTAAAATTGACACACTGCAATATTTGCCTATTGCTTTCAAAATTTTACCATACATTGCAATAAAATTTTTATCATACAAATAAAGATAATTATCACATCATTAAACTACATAAAATGATCGTCATTAATCTGAAAAGGATCAATCCAGTTTCATTACTTATCAGACATAGCACAATTTGCCCAGCGTAATCGCGAATTTCCTGTACTGTCGCAATGCCAACTTACTGTGCCAGCCACTGTTTCTTATGGCACTACAGGTAGCATCAGTTGTAAGCATGTATTCTGTGCATTTATTTTCATTTAAGCTGTCATGTCTTAAAACAACAAAGAAAGCACTGTGCAGTGTAGAGACCATATGGTTGGTGTCATTGGTGTATCCAAGAGAAGCTTAACACGCTGTGATAAAACTCGCTCTTTCCACTGTGTATGGCATAAAGCAAAGAACAGCTGCTTCAGTTCTTTGTTGAAAATGTATCAAAGAAATATGTGCATAAGAAAAACAAACGATGGAAAAAGTTCACAACTAGATAAATTACTGAAGAGGTCAAACTCTTAAGAGATAAGGTGTAAAGCTGTACAGTGTAGCTACTATTTTTACAACTTGTACATTTAGTTCATTAAACATTTTACTTGCTTTCCACACCTGTTTTCCATAATCCTTTATTGTAGACCATAAATACCATGTAGTTGGTTAAGAGGTGTTTAAAAGTGGCTGGATAATTAATTACTACCACAGGTCCCATTCAGTAGCGTATCTTAGGTCCAAGACCTGGGCTATCTCACCCCCGCCCCCACTTCAGTACTCTTTTTTTTTTTTTTTTTTAATTGCAAAGTTTATTTTTTATTTTTTAATTGTGAAGTACAAGTAATAGAATTAAAATTTTTTTCTAAATTTTTGTATCATGCTATTGCTAGCATGATACAAAATAATTATGAGGATTAGGATTTGAACACTTATTCGCACATAAACTCCATTCTTCTTTCCTTTTGTGTGAACTTGAGTGTTACGTTTTCACAAAAATGTTTCTTCAGAGTACTTTTTCATATTTAAAAATAATGTTTTTCTCTATTAATAAACCAGCCAAGTTGCTTGAATGTACATGTCTTTGTGTGGCCCCAAGATATATCTGATTCTTTTTAATACAGAAAAACTTTTTCGGCGGGTGCAGTTGTTGATGGAAAGTTTAATATTAGATCTGCTAATTTGTACACCTCAATAAACACTATGCCCAATTATTTAACTTTATGTAACAAGTAATATCTCTTACTGATTTGTTTTGTATTCATCAAGAGAATAAAAAACATTCAGCTCTGATAAACGTTCAGGGAAACTTTCACAAAATTTATCAAAAAAGTTCGAATCCAACAAAACCACGAATTTAATATATATCCCTGATTTTAATTCATTGACACTTCACACAAACTGAAACAACTCTCGTGAAACATGCGCTGTTAAAGGCGCATGTTTCATGAGAGTTGTTCGCTCAGAAAAGTCTTCTCTTTTCTGAGCGAACCGTTGCGCAAAGCAATGGTCTGCTCACCTCCATACGCTCATTCATGTTCTCATGGAAATGCTAGCAGGCGATCGTATCGAAGTTCTTAGCATCAGAACAGCGAAGACTCTCGAAGACCTGCTTGCATTATGCCGTTGTACAGCGCGCCAGACTGATTCTCATAATCGAATCCACTCGTGGGTTTTTTTGCATCGAAAGCATCAACATATCCTAATACCATTGATAATTGCCTTTTATTTGTGCATTCTCTGGGCTCTACCGCTAGCCTCGAATATACGCCACTGGTCCCATCATGATGAATTAGTGATGTTCAGATCCTAGTCACAGAATATCATCATCATGATCCTCATTGTCAGTCATTATCAATCCACTGCTGCTAGACGAAGGTCTCCCCAAGTTTCCTCCACAACGGTCTGTCTTGTGCGAGTCTCCTCCATGTCACTCCCGCATACTTTCGAATTTCATCCACCCATCTTCCATGTGGTCTTCTTCTGGGTCTTTTCCTGTCCCTTGGAATCCAATCTAAAATTTTGGCTGTCCATCGATGGTCTGTCCTTCTGGCAGTATGTCCAGCCCATTGCCATTTCAGGGATTTAACTCTGGTCATGATGTCTTCCACTCTTGTCATTTTTCAGATCCACGAGTTACTCTTCTTATCTCTCCTGGTTACACCAAGCATGCACCTCTGCATGCATCTTTGAGCTGTCTGCAGCCTTTGTATGTCTCTTTTAGTTAAGGTCCATGTCTCTGCACCATACATAAGCACTGGAAGGATGCATTGATCAAACACTTTTCTTTTAAGACATAATGGCATATTGCTCTTGAAAATTATGCTGTTTCTTCCAAAAGCTCTCCAGGCAAGTTTTGTACGCCGATTAATTTCTTCACCAATGTGACCCTCACTTGATATCTACTGTCCAAGATAAATGTACGTGTCTGTTATCTCCAGCTTTTCTCCATCAATCAATAAATCTTCATTTCTTGTAAAAGCATTGTACATCACTTTTGTCTTCTGAAAGTTCATTTTTAATCCTACTTCTTTACTCTTGTCAGCAAGTTCCTGGATCATACTCTGCAGCTCTGATGGGGTAGTTGCAAAAATGACTATGTCATCAGGAAAACAAAGGTGGGTTAGATAATCTCCATTAATCTTTATCCCTTTGTTTTCCCAGTTCAGTGATTGAAAGATATTTTCCAGTGTGGCATTAAAGAGCTTCGGAGATATGGTGTCCCTTGTCTCACTCCTTTTCCAATTTTTATGTGTGTTGTATTTTCAAACAGCCGAATCTTTGCACTTGCGTTTTCATAGATGTTATTAATAATATTAATGTACGCATCTTCAATACCGCAGGATTTCAGAGCCATTGTAACTGCTGATGGTTTCACCGAATCAAAGGCTTTTTCATAATCGATAAAAGCCATGCACAATGGAAGTTCATATTCCCTCGCTCTTTCAATTAGTTCTCTCAGTACGTGGATATGATCTATAGTGCTGTAGCCACTCCTGAATCCAGCTTGTTCTCTCGGTTGAGCCATGTCTAGTGTCACCTTCAAGCGGTGTGAAAGAACTTTAGTGAAGATTTTATAAACCACTGATAGGAGGCTGATAGGTCTATAGTTCTTGAGATCCTCAATGTCACCTTTTTTATGTAGCAAGATCATTGTAGCGTTGTTCCAATCCTCAGGAATCTTCCCTTCATTAAGGCATCGAGTGAAAATTTGAGCGAGTACTGTTTTGATTTCTCCACTTGCTTCTTGTATGATGTCTACAGTAATTCCATCTTCTCCTGGAGCTTTTCCCCGCTTCATGTTCTTGATTGCATGTGCAACTTCTGCTGGGAGGACTGAAAGAACTCTGGTACTGGTACCTTTTATGATGTCTGGAGTACTTATATAATCCCTTTCATATCATTTGGAGTAGAAATCTTTCACTCTTGTCAAAATTTCGCCTCTATTTCTTGTTACAGAACCATCTTCTTTTCTCAGTGCCATAATGTGTTTTCTTTCCTTACTGAGATGTCCCTCTGCTATCTTTAGGCTTTGGTTGTTTTCAATTGCTTTCCTCACTAGTTCACAGTTGAATTTCCTTACGTCTTCAGTGATACCTTTTTGTACTGTCTTGCATAGCTCTATATATTCCTTTAAAAGGGCGATAGAAATGTTTAAGATATATCAAATACGTGGAGATAATGTAAATGGACGATGTCACCACTCTTTCCACGTTATTTAACATTTCTATCGCCCTTTGAATTTATCAGCTACAATTAAAATAGCTGTTGCTTTAAATGCCACCAGATGACGACATCTCAGTTGCTGAGACCATCAATACGCATTCGTATAGTCAGATGCTGACTGATAAACCACGCATTGCGCTGAGAATTGTTGGCGCTGTAGCGTAAATTCTATCGCACTGGACTAGTTATCGAGAGTTCTGGGGTTCGATCCCAGCAGTGCCGGAATACAATTTTTCAGTCGCTATGCGTTGTTTAAAAAATAACGTGGAAAGAGTGGTGACATCGTCCATTTTCCATCTATATATTCCACTTTGGAAGTCATATCTTCTTTAGTTGTCCTCATTTCTCTTCTTTTTTGCATCAACATTTTGGTTTTTCCTGATAATTTGTTAACATGCAACTTGTTCTTAGACCCAGCTAATTTTGTAGCTGTTTCCATAAGAGCTTTGGTTACTTTTCTGTTAACTTCAGAAATATCCACTTCTTCCGATGTTAGGCCTTCTAAAGCAGAGAATCTGTTCTTCAGTTCCAACTTGAAGGTATTATGGTGTTTTTTAAGGTTGGACAGAATGTATTTACTTTTATTTGAGGAAAGAAGTTACTCTCGTAAGATTTTCATTCGGTGTCCTAAATTTTTTGACGAAATGGGAAATTATAGTAACAAAGCACTTTTCTGGGCTTACAGATAACTGTCACATAAAATTTAGCCATAAATAAATGTTAATGATGTCATATGCTGGCCTTAGTTCTCTAAAATAATAAATTTTGCATGATATGACTTTGGTGTAAGTGTTTTGTAGTATTTTGATACAGCATAAAACATGGGAAATCATTTTAATTATGGTGTACACATTTGTGTTTCTTATAATAATTTTGATTTTGCAAAATATACTCATAGGTTCCAAAGAATTTGATTTATTAAAATGGCCATGAAGCCTAGTTAAAAATGTGGAAGTTAAAATTTTCATTATTGGAAAGCTAATAGATTTTAGGGAAAGGGCCTTGGAACTATTTCTTAGGGCTAGACTTTTTCCAGTACTCCACTTACTGCATTATACACAACATAAAAATGTTGATTGTAGGAAAAACATGTTATTTATGTTAATATTAGAAACACAGCAGCTTTTTGCCATAGCCTAGGTCTTGATCAAACAGGTGATCAAGACCTTAGCTAAGCCAAAAGGCTTCTGCTTTAAAAATTTTTAGACATCACATGTTGATTAACATAACAAAGTGAATTAATAATCTAAAGCAACTTATGGGAATTTACTAGGAAATGTTTTTCTCCGAAAATTTGCTAAAAATGAAAACATTTCCTAGTAAATTCCCATAAGTTGCTTTAGATTATTAATTCAATTAAACTAGGAAGCCATTTCTCAATATGAGCTTTATTCAAAGAAATAACAAAGTGTTTTAACAGCTTTTTACTATCATGCATCACTTCTTATACTTTGTATTATATAACATTATTGAAATGATCACTCCTTGTTACTGCTGTTATGATCAAGTTACCTTTATTTGTTATCAAGTTACCGTGATTAAGTTACCTTTATTTGTTAATATTGTTACGTGTTTTGCCCATCATTGTCAAGTTATATTGAAATTTTTTTTTTTTTTTTTTTGATTGGAGGTTTAACGACCACCGTGAGCAACTCAATGGGCTATAAGCAGTCGCCCGTCCCTAATTTAGGGTCACTGGTTCCAGGGAGGAGAGAGCCAGTGCCGTAAGACAAACACAACATCCATGACTCACCGGGATTCGAACCCGGACCCCTTACAGACGAATGATCAGAGGCCAACGCCTTAGACCACTGCGCCACCGGGGCGGCAAATTTTTTTTTTTGAAAACCTGATTGTACAGAATTAAATTGTAACAATTTTTGCCAAAATCCATAAGAGGGAGAAGAAAAGTAACCTTACTTTGTTAGCCATGTGGTTCAAAATAATACCACTCAAATTATTGTTGTTTTTTTATTTTGATTGAAGGTTTAACAACCACCATGCACAACTCAATGGGCTATAAGCAGTCGCCTATCCCTAATTTAGGGTCACTGGCTCCAGGGAATTGAGGCAGCCAGTGCCATAAGACAAACACATCCATGCTTCACTGGGATTCGAACCTGGACCCTTCATGTACGAATCACTGCGCCATATGCGTAACCACTGGGGTATTCTGGGATCCTCGTATATAATGTGTGATTGGACCCTTCAGATTTTGAAACATGGTTACGCCACTGCACTGCGCCACCGGGGCAGCTGAAATTATTACCAAACCAACCATGGTCAAATATAGTTTAGCATACTATGGCTAAGACCAACATGGATCTCAATCATAATTTTTTAATGCTGACAAAGAAGTCCAACAACAGCAATCATCCTTCCTCCAAAGCATCCCCACATTTCTTAGAAATAGCTTTTATGCAAGTTTCAAAGATTTTAATATAAACTGTACATAAAAAAAAAAAAAAAAGACGAACGTCTCTTTTCACCATAAATTTCTTTTGAGGGGAAGGATAATTGGTAATTCCAACCTCATATATATGCACAGGCATCCTAGATGCTGTAACTAAAAATGCTATTTAGGCCCCTACAAAGCATGACATATTTAATTAAATTATTTTTCTGGTTAGGTTGACATTCTGACCTCTGTTGAGGGCTGGTATAACTTGATTAAGTTGGCACAGTGAATATTTTTGATTAGTATAAATTAGGTCTACTTTAAGATATACCAAAATGGATTACAGCTACATGATCAGTACAGAGGCATGCTTCAAAATAAACAACTTCGTGGAACAAATTTAACTTTGGAGCAGAAACCAATACTATTAATAACGAACAATAATTTATGAAATTGATCACACACACAGCAGAGCTCTGATTTTTAAGACTAGAAATAATTTACAACTTACGTTAATTGTACTCTACATCACGTATTTCCTATACATCTCTCAGTCGATGTCTTGACCTTCCGCACAAGATATACAACAATAAATCCCTTTGCTGAATAATACAATGACCACAGTCACCACAGAGAATCAAACCCAATAATGTTCTCTCTCAATGATTGGACTATTCCGTTTCCACTAGCTTCCGGTTCCCAAGAGGGTGGAGGATTGTAATTTAAAAATTCATTGAAAAGATATGTACATCGAAAATTTCAGTCAGGAAATCTAATGTAGCGCTTACTTAAAAATAGTTTAAACCATTCAACACCCAAACCGACCTTTTGAAAAAAATATGTTATTACATGGGTGCGGGTTGTAATATTTTAACTTTTCTTTTTATTAATACATAGAGATGGCGCTGTTCGGTGAGCCCAATTTTCAACGGTGAAAAAACGCTTCAAAAGTTCTATGCTTTCAACGTATTACTACCAACTGTACTTCCACGTCGAAAACACAGTTCAAAATAAGTTCAGTGAAGAATTAAAAGAATTAACAAAATGTTATAGCTCTTTATATCCAACTATAGAACTCACTGTTGAAATAGAAAAAAATAATGCAATAGCCTTTTTGGATGCACATGTTATCAAATCCACAGATAAGTTACCATACAGGGTTTATCGGAAAAGTTCATTTGTTCCGGTCCTAATCCCGTACAATTCGGCACATCCTTATCCTCAAAAATGCAATAGTATAAAAACCTTAATTAAAAGAGCATATACGCATTCTGAAAATAGTCAGTTCATCAATGAAGAAATCAAATTCATAAAAAAAATTGCAGGCAGCTTTGGTTATCCTAACCATTTAATAAAAAAATGGGACACAGAAGTAATAAAGAAAATAAAAAATAATGCTGTAGTAAATAAAAAAGAAGTCAAATATTTAAATAGTTTTCCTTACATTAAAGGTACTACCAATGAAATTAATAATATTTGTAAAAAACATAACATTCAAATTGGAGGAAAAGTAAATACCATCAAAAATATAGTAATAAAAAATAATGAAAAAATAAAAATGTTAGAAAAAGCAGGTATTTACTCAATTCCTATTACTGAAAATCCTCCAATGGCTTATATAGGAAGTACCAAAAATAAGCTTAAACACAGATTAAAACAACACGTAAAAAACTGGCAGAAAAAAGAAGAAAAACAGCACTTATTCAATACTGTCTGGATAACCAAAAATATCCTAAATTCGAAAATATAAAAATCATTAAAAGCTGTAAATCCGAAAAACACCTCAGAATAGCAGAGTCGGTAATGATTGAAAAAAATAGGACAAAAGTTTGCACCCATAATGACCCTAATATTTTGAGAAACAGCTGGAGAAATTTAATTAAAATTGAGCAAAAAAATGAAAAAGTTCGAAAAATGAGATCACTGACCAACAAGAGATGGCGCCACAACGCCCAAGAAGAAGCTACAGCCGATGACAGAAGCAGCCCGCGAGTACAGGCACTGTACCGCGAGAACCACCGAAATGCCCAGCTGACACGGTCCGTGCTAGTCGGAGCAAAACGTCGGAAGACGGTAATGGAGTATTACCGAAAGTACTAGGGTTATGAATAAATATTGAAGTAAATGAGGATGCAGCAAAGGAAAAAAAAACTCATTTGGTGATGAGGCAAAATAAATTCCAACGGAAAAAAAAAAAAAAAGAAGTGGACCCGTGGCCAAATGAAAAACCCCCGTGCCGCATCCACATAACGGAAATATGAATTGAAAGCCAAGCCCCACGTGCGGTAAGTGTTCATCGAACTTTACCAACTAAAAGTGAAGTTCAAAAATGCAAATGCATTAATGCACGTTAAAAAAATATAACCTCCAATATCGGAAGTAAATTGAAACTTAAAGGGTTTTTTTTAAAAGAAACAAGAAAAAACGACGAACATACACAATCCCGCAATTCAAACAACGCAGAGCGCCGCCCCGGTGGCGCAGTGGTCTAAGGCGCTGGCCTCTGATCATTCGTCCGTAAGGGGTCCGGGCTCGAATCCCGGTCAGGCATGGATGTTGTGTTTGTCTTACGGCACTGGCTCTCTCCCTTCCCTGGAACCAGTGACCCTAAATTAGGGACGGGCGACTGCTTATAGCCCATTGAGTTGCTCACGGTGGTCGTTAAACCTCCAATAAAAAAAAAAAAAAACAACGCAGAAACTGAGGTGCTTATACCTTGGGAGGCAGTGCCATCTAACGGCTGAAATCGTCCCTAACGCCCACTGGCCAATCACTAAAAGTCTATTGTCTTCAACGGTAATGTTACAGCCTGATAGGAGCCAGTTCAGCCTTGACCATGGCCATAAGTCACCGTCCGTGCTGCAAACGACGTCAGGTGCAGACACAACGGAGCCGCAGAAAAGAAGCTGTTTTGAAACCAATGGAACAAAAGCTTCTAAGCGTTTAAACAGAGAAAATGAGTAATTCAATTATCTTTATCAATGATATATAAGCTTACTGTTTTATCAACGGTATTATTTAGTTCGTTTGCCTGTTTGTGACGTCACACCACTGATTAGTTGTGACCTATGGCGGTAGAGCCAGTGGTGTCTCCAATAATATAACCTCCTTCTTGAGCACCCTCCATAGAGTTTCCTTGTACGTTTTGTGAAAATGCTCTCACTTCCGGTTTTCCTTTCGTTCAATGGCTACAGTGGAGAACCAGAAGAAGAGTACAGACTCCTAAAAACTTTGTTACGTAGCTATATCATCATCATCATTGTCAACCATTATCAATCCACTGCTGGACGAAGGTCTCCCCAAGTTTCCTCCACAACGGTCTGTCTTGTGCCAGTCTCCTCCATGTCACTCCCGCATATTTACGAATTTCATCCACCCATCTCCCATGTGGTCTTTTTCTGGGTCTTTTTCTGTCCCTTGGAATCCAATCTAAAATTTCGGCTGTCCATCTATGGTCTGTCCTTCTGGCAGTATGTCCAGCCCATTGCCATTTCAGGGATTTAACTCTGATCATGATGTCCTCCACTCTCGTCATTTTTCGGATCCACGAGTTCCTCTTCTTATCTCTCCTGGTTATACCAAGCATGCACCTCTCCATGCTTCTTTGAGTTGTCTGCAGCCTTTGTATGTCTCTTTTAGTTAAGGTCCACGTCTCTGCACCATACGTAAGCACTGGAAGGATGCATTGATCAAACACTTTTCTTTTAAGACATAATGGCATATTGCTCTTGAAAATTATGCTGTTTCTTCCAAAAGCTCTCCAGGCAAGTTTTGTACGCTGATTAATTTCTTCATCAATGTGACCCTCACTTGATATCTGCTGTCCAAGATAAACATACGTATCTGTTATCTCCAGTTTTTCTCCATCAATCGATAAATCTTCATTTCTTGTAAAAGCATTGAACATCACTTTTGTCTTCTGAAAGTTCATTTTTAATCCCACTTCTTTACTCTTGTCAGCAAGTTCCTGGATCATACTCTGCAGCTCTGATGGGGTAGTTGCAAAAATGACTACGTCATCAGCAAAACGAAGGTGGGTTAGATAATCTCCATTAATCTTTATCCCTTTGTTTTCCCAGTTCAGTGATTGAAAGACATTTTCCAATGTGGCATTAAAGAGTTTCGGAGATATGGTGTCACCTTGTCTCACTCCCTTTCCAATTTTTATGTGTGTTGTATTTTCAAACAGCCGAATCTTTGCACTTGCATTTTCATAGATGTTATTAATAATATTAATGTATGCATCTTCAATACCGCAGGATTTCAGAGCCGTGGTAACTGCTGATGGTTTCACCGAATCAAAGGCTTTTTCATAATCGATAAAAGCCATGCACAATGGAAGTTCATATTCCCTCGCTCTTTCAATTAGTTCTCTCAGTACGTGGATATGATATATATTGTGCTGTAGCCACTCCTGAATCCAGCTTGTTCTCTCGGTTGAGCCATGTCCAGTGTTACCTTCAAGCGGTGTGAAAGAACTTTAGTGAAGATTTTATAAACCACTGATAGGAGGCTGATAGGTCTGTAGTTCCTGAGATCCTCAATGTCACCTTTTTTATGTAGCAGGATCATTGTAGCATTGTTCCAATCCTCAGGAATCTTCCCTTCATTAAGGCATCGAGTGAAAATTTGGGCGAGTACTGTTTCAATTTCTCCACTTGCTTCTTGTATGATGTCTATAGTAATTCCATCTTCTCCTGGAGCTTTCCCCCGCTTCATGTTCTTGATTGCATGAGCAACTTCTGCTGGGAGGACTGGAAGAACTCTGGTACCTTTCATGATGTCTGGAGTACATGTATCATCCCTTTCATATAATTTGGAGTAGAAATCTTTCACTCTTGTCAAAATTTCGCCTCTATTTCTTGTTATAGAACCATCTTCTTTTCTCAGAGCCATAATCTGTTTTCTTCCCTTACTGAGATGTCCCTTTGCTATCTTTAGGCTTTGGTTGTTTTCAATTGCTTTCCTCACTAGCTCACAGTTGAATTTCCTTACGTCTTCAGTGATACTTTTTCGTGCTGTCTTGCATAGCTCTATATATTCCACTTTGGAAGTCACATCTTCTTTAGTTGTCCTCATCTCTCTTCTTTTTTGCATCAACATTTTGGTTTTTCCTGATAATTTGTTTACATGCAACTTGTTCTTAGACCCAGCTAATTTTGTTGCTGTTTCCATAAGAGCTTTGGTTACTTTTCTGTTAACTTCCGAAATATCCACTTCTTCCGATGTTAGGCCTTCTAAAGCAGAGAATCTGTTCTTCAGTTCCAACTTGAAAGTATTATGGTGTTTTTTAAGGTTGGTTATGTCAATACATTTTTTTTGTCTTATGAGCTTGCCACGTTCCAGTTTAGTGTTGAGGTGCATCTTACATCTCACCAATCTATGGTCACTACCTGTGTTGAACTTGTTCAGCACACTGCAGTCTTCGATGACGAATTTTTTGTTACACATAATAAAATCAATTTCACTTGTCGTCCCAATTGGATGTCTCCATGTCCATTTCCTGTGTGGCTTTTTCTTGAAAAAGGAATTCAAGATGAAAAATCCTTCTGCCTCTGCAAACTCAACGAGAGTATTTCCACGCTGGTTTCTGTTGCCGTGACCGAATTTACCTACTGAAGTTTCATTCTGTTGCCGGCGCCCTATTTTTGCATTGAAATCTCCCATAATTATCTTCAAGTGCTGCTTACCTTTATTGTTTAGATGACGAATTTCCTCATAAAATTCTTCAATTTCTTCTTCAGGATGACTTGTGGTGGGTGCATAAGTTTGAATAATCTGAGCCTGGTATCTTCTCGATAGTTGGATAACGAGTCGTGCAGCTCTGTCAGAGGAACTTTCAACTTCTACCACTTTATCCTTCAGTTTCTTGTTTATTATAAATCCAACACCACTAGTTCTGCCAGTATCTGTCCCACGATAATAGAAGAGATGTCCACTTTTCAGTTCAATGAAATCTTCTCCTTTTCTCCTTACCTCACTTAGCCCGACGATGTCCCACTTGATCCTTTGTAGTTCCTCTTCCAATTCAAGAAGCCTTGAATCAGAAGATAGGGAGCGTCCGTTGTAGGTAGCCAAGGTCAGCATCAAATGGCAGCCTAGTCCGGTCCTCCGGGGATTCTTAGCACCCTCTGCCTTCATGTCGCACTGGCCGCTGCCTTGGCCAGGTACATTCCTGCTGCCGGAGACTGAGGGCCAAGATTTAAGTTGTAGAGTCATTTTGGAGGTGTTTGGCCATAACTCACCACGCTGGCCAAGCGGGTTGGTGAGTGTGGGATAGCATTTCCTCTGATCCCGATGGTATAGTTATACCGCTATTTGCGGTCGTCAGAGCCCCTTTAGTGGGAACAGGATGCACCACGAGAAGGCGGGGTTGACATTTGTCAAGGAGAGGCTGTGATGTTACGCATCACCTGACCTTACATCCCTAGCTATATAAAGCTACGTAAACTGGCTTAGCTTAAAAAGAAGATAGACGAAGATAAAGGTGGGTTGTTTTCATTGTATGCAAACTACCCAATCTGAAAATCTGACAAAGTAATAAAAGCATAATTAATTGGTAAGGCGAAAACATTACAGAACACCCCGACGAAATTATGCCTCTAAAGGAAACTTTTTGCTTTTCAAAATTTGTTGTGCACATAAAGCATTCTGCGAATTTTGTTCTTCTAACTGAATATCGCGAAAGTTATCGAAATGTTCTGAAAGAAATTGAGTAATGTGAATCTACAGACTGTTTTTTTGGTGCATTTATTCACCTCCAATTTCCAGCACACAGCTTCTTCCCAAAGAAAGGAAGAAATACCACCTTATGTTCGCTTTGATGAAAGTCTGCGTAGGTGACAACTATAAAATTAGTGAACTTTTTCATTGTCAAAATTCTGAAATCTCCACTGAAAATTAGCACAGCCATTTAGGAAAATATGCTTTCAAAGCTCGAATGGTTTCATTTCTATATGTTTTGTTACATGTTTAAATAAAAGATTTTTCTCAAAGCATTCCTAATGCTATCCTAGATATCAAACATGACTGTAATGTGGCATTTTTCTTTGTGTGTTTGGACAAAACAATTAATTAAAAAGTATGCATGCACTGTTCAGTTCATGACAGCATCATGTCAAAAAGAGAAATTATTAGAACAGGTTTCTGAATAAATAAAAATCCTAAATTCCTCAGCATGGAATCGGTGTTAAAGCATTCTATGAGAGATGTCACTGAACAATTAATTGTGAAAGCAGAAATTGACACTTCAATGCACATTCCATGTAAAAGTAAAGATATCTGGGAACTTGAAATATGCTTCCAGAAATTTTCAGGAATATCTACATTTGCTAGACATATGCAAAACTTCACACAGGTGAAAAACGTTTCCAGTATAATGTGTGTCACAAGAAATTAAAACAGATAACCTCTTAATGCATGTAAGGGTCCATGCTAGAGAACTACCTTCAAAGTGAAAAATGCAGCATCTCAAGTCACAGTATGTTTCAGTCAAGTGGAAAAAAATCACCAATGTCATGCATGCTTAAAACAGTTTGCATATAAGCGTTATCTTTCCAGGCACATGCTTTTCCACACAAATGAAAAGATGAACCAGTGTGATATATGCTCCAAACAATTTGCTTTTAAAAGTTCTCTTTCAAAGCACATGCTCCTTCATACAGGTGAAAAGCCTCACCAGTGTGATGTATGTTCCAAACAATTTGCTCGTAAAAATTATCTTTCAAGTCACATGATTCTTCACACAGGTGAAAGGCCTCACCAGTGTGATGTATGTTGCAAACAATTTACTCGTAAAAGCCATCTTTCAACTCACATGCTCTTTCACACAGGTGAAAAGCCTCATCAGTGTGATGTATGTTCCAAACAATTTACTCGCAAAAGCCACCTTTCAACTCACATGATCCTTCACACAGGTGAAAAGCCTCACCAGTGTGAGGTATGCTCCAAACAATTTGCTCAAAAAAGTAGTCTTTCAAAGCACATGCTCCTTCACACAGGTGAAAAGCCTCACCAGTGTGATGTATGTTCCAAACAATTTATTCGTAAAAGCCATCTTTCAACTCACATGCTCTTTCACACAGGTGAAAGGCCTCATCAGTGTGATGTATGTTCCAAACAATTTTCTCGCAAAAGCCATCTTTCAACTCACATGCTTCTTCACACAGGTGAAAGGCCTCACCAGTGTGACGTATGTTCCAAACAATTTACTGGTACCGGGGATCTTTCAAGGCACATGCTCCTTCACACAGGTGAGAAGCCTCACCAGTGTGATATATGCTCCAAACCATTTGCTCAAAAAGTAGTCTTTCAAAGCACATGCTCCTTCACACAGGTGAGAAACCTCATCAGTGTGATGTATGTTCCAAACAATTTACTCTCAAAAGCCATCTTTCAACTCACATGCTCTTTCACACAGGTGAAAAGCCTCATAAGTGTGATGTATGTTCCAAACAATTTACTCGTAAAAATTATCTTTCAAGCCACATGCTTCTTCACACAGGTGAAAGGCCTCACCAGTGTGATGTATGTTCTAAACAATTTACTCGTAAAAGCCATCTTTCAACTCACATGCTCTTTCACACAGGTGAAAAGCCTCATCAGTGTGATGTATGTTTCAAACAATTTACTCGCAAAAGCCACCTTTCAACTCACATGCTCCTTCACACAGGTGAAAAGCCTCACCATTGTGATGTATGCTCCAAACCATTTGTTCAAAAAAGTAGTCTTTCAAAGCATATGCTCCTTCACACAGGTGAAAAGCCTCACCAGTGTGTCGTATGCTCCAAACAATTTACTGGTAAGGGTGATCTTTCAAGGCACATGCTCTTTCACACAGGTGAAAAGCCTCACCAGTGTGATGTATGTTGCAAACAATTTACTCGTAAAAGCTACCTTTCAACTCACATGCTTCTTCACACAGGTGAAAAACCTCACGAGTGTGCCGTATGCTCCAAACAATTTACTGGTAAAGGTGATCTTTCAAAGCACATGCGCCTTCACACAGGTGAAAAGCCTTACCTGTGCGATGTATGTTCCAAACAATTTACTCGTAAAAGCCATCTTTCAAGTCACATGCTCTTTCACACAAGTGAAAAGCCTCACACAGTGTGATGTATGTTCCAAACAATTTACTCATAAAAGTTATCTTTCAAGTCACATGCTCCTTCACACAGGTGAAAAGCCACAATAGTGTGATGTATGTTGCAAACAGTTTACTTGTAAAACCCATCTTTCAAGTCCCATGCTCTTTTACACAGGTGAAAAGCCTCACCAGTGTTATGTATGCTCCAAACCATTTGCTCACAAAAGTGCTCTTTCAAAGCACATCATGCTCGTTCACACAGGTGAAAGAGCTTCAATAGTGTGATGTATGCTCCGGACACTTTGCTCAAAGGAGTTGTATTTCTGTGTATTTTCTCCTTCATGCAGAGAAATAACTGCAGTTCTGTTTTTGTGTGCTCGAACAGGATCTTTCCGAATTTCGATGTACGAAGATTCATTGAATGGTACTTAAGATTTATCATTCAGATTTTTGAGGAGGATTATCAGTTTCATGTCATGCTTTTCATTTTTAGAAATATGTGTGCCTCTGAAGTAATTGAGCTTTTACCAGGGCTATGCTATTAGTTGTCAGGTTTAGGAGTTTTGATGCAAGTTAAGAATGATCAGAATTTTTTTGTTCAATTTTCTAGTGAGAATGGGGATTCGAAAAACATAAAATCTTTCTTTAATCATTTTTTTCAGTTCTAACTGATTTTTTAAAAAAAATCACCATTGAATTTTATTGTTTTATTCAGTTTAGAACTTTCTGTTGCAGTGACTGTGCAAAATTTGATCTACAGCCTTTGGGGAAAGTGATTTTATTTTGTTCTACCCTGGGGTATTCTTCCTTGAAGATAGCTTTGTCCAGGCATAGGGGAATGTTGGCTGTGTGGATAGTACACTAGCTGCCTGACCAGTCTTTTCTCCACTAACCCAAACAATAATTGGCAGTTGTTGTTTTTACTTAATTTGTAAAGACTGGCAGTTATATCACTACATATCACTGTGGCAGTTATTGAACATAATTTTAGAAAAATGACAAAAGCATGTGAATTTAAAAACATCTATACTTGTAACCATGAACTCTTTTTTTTTTTTTTTTTTTTTTTTTGCTACTTTTCATGTGAACAAAAGGTGTACCAAAAAGGAACTTTAGTGGTGTTGCATAATATTTTCACATATTTGCTTGCTGAGGAAATTTAGGTTATACAAAAAACAGGGCTTTCCCTCTTCTTCCAGAGAAACTGTACTACTTAAAAGCCTTAATTTTCATTGCCACTGAACCTTTTTCAGTTGAATCAGGATCAAATTTAACTTGCTTAGTTCGTTGAAATCTTGCATTGATGAATTGCAAATTATTGAAAATGAATCACGGCATTTAAACATGTGAGAGAGTGAATCTAGGAATAACAAAATTCACATACGCATAATTAAGAAATAAGTAATGTATCACATATGTGACCTTAATAACTGGGATGTAAAGGTAAATGTTTATTTTGTTTTTGCCCTCTTTAATTTTTGATGGCTTAATACTATTTAAAAGGAATGAGATGCAGTGCAATCAATAAGCATTTCATTGTAGGCAATCACTCTGCTTCATAATGGTGAAGAACTGTATGTTGTATTGCAGGTAACGTACATGTGTTCACAGGATTTAGTTCCAAAGATGCTTTTCTTTTTCCTGAAATGTTACCATTAAGGCAATATAAGTTCTGTTTCCTGTTACACTTCAACTGAATTGTATTTTCTGAAAAGCACTTTTCACCTTATTCAAGTTTGCCAGTGTAATGGATGTGGTCATAGGGTATGTCAGGATTGTTTTGGAGGCTGGAGGGAGGGGGGGGAGGGAGAGAAACTAAAAAAAAGTTTTAAACTATTTTTATTTTGTGTCATACATGAGAGAAATGATCAAAATCAAAGGAAAATTTATGGTCATTACTGAATTGAACAGCATCAAGTAACAAATATTTGTAGTTATATCGATAAAAATAGGACATCAAATTGTAGTGGGGTTTCCCCTCCCCTTTGACGGTATCCAGAAATCTGGTAGATGTTGTCAGGATGCTTCTTTTAGAAATTTTGAAGGAAAATCATGAGAATAAGCAAAAACTAAAGAGAAGTTATATTCTGACAACTTGACTCTGGCAACACTTTAAGCATATGCAATACTATTTGGACGATGAAACAGTTCAAGTATATGCAGGAGTACTTTGGATAAGTTTGACAAAATTTGGTCCTGAACTCTCTTCCAAATTCCTTGAAACTGTTTTGTTAAAAGCCCTACAAATTTTTACATGTACCATGAAGAAGTCGGGAGCTGACGACATTACACATCACTTGACCACAGTCCGACCACAATCTTTAAATGACAATTTCCAGAATGTTGTGTTGAAAGAAGTTTTGAACTTGTGGTACTGAAGCATTGATGGCACACAATTTCAGCAGCATTGCACATACATACATATCACTAGCTGTTCTCTGAGATTCAGAGGTTTGCTCTAAAAAGAAATACAAACTACCAGATAGTTTTTATTTACTCTTGCCGTATCAAACTTCTCCATTTACAGCGATCTTGACATACAACTCGTGCTTCACTGATATCCATTACACGCCGTACACGAGATCTTCTATACTTCATACTCATGATTTGTTTCTCATGCAGACACTCCTGAATCTGATTCTCCCATGACTTCCTTAACCTTCCTCTGCCTTTCCTTTGTGGCACTTGGACTAAAAAGATTTTCTTAGTAAGCACTTCATCCCTCATTCTTTCAACATGTCCAAACCACCAAAGCATATTAGTCACCACCTTGCTAACAGCATTTTACTTCACATCACACAACTGCAACACATCTTCATTCTTCACACAATCAGAACGTCTTTCCACAAACCCTCCGTAAGTAACCAATTTCTCCAGAATGCAAACGACTCCTATGTTTCTTCTGTAGTACCCAGGTTTCACTTCCATACATCAGAGTAGGAACAATTACACTTTCATACACAGCCATGTGGGACTCTCTAGAGAACCCATCATTCCTGTGAAAACATCCCAGAGCAGCTATGACTTTCAATGAAGAATTCACTCGCCTACTAATTTCACCATCCAATTTGTTCTCTCTGCCGAACATGCTTCCCAAATACACAAACTCACTCACCTGGTCAATCAGTGTGCCATTTAGAGTTACATTACATTCAGTGCTACCAGTTCAGGGATTAAAATTAAAATATGAAATGGAAGGGAGTCTCCCCACTTGGGCTTGTTAATGGAGGGGATTGAAAATTTCAGGTGGGGAGTTTTGAATATGTAACTTACATTAAAAGACTGGGAAAACAGCAGAAATTTTTCAAACAATATAAGCTATACTTGGTTCTTAAACCAAACAGGTGAATTGGATCAAAAAAATTATTACATTCAATCTAATACAAATTACCACGATTCATTTTACAAAACTAGAGTTCATTTTGCAGTACGTTGATATCATCAAGTATATATGTCTGTCTTTCATTCCTTACCACATTTAGTAAGCTTTAATCAGCTGTTGTTTTATTTCTGAGGGTTTATCTGGCACAATTTCAGAAATATGCATTAAGATTTTTGTTGCTCAATGAATCTCTAAATTTTGACTGAATTTTGTTTTGTGTTCACATGGTACATTTGTTAAATGTAACACAAGACTTACTTCCAGAAGAACCTTTGACACTAATGGAAATGTGTGCAGATGGTTGCTTATAAAACTCGTAGAAAACTTTGGACATTGGCTTTTATACTCTTCATTTTTTACAGCTATGTTTGAATAGTGAATATTCCATAACTGCATCTTCATTAAAAAAAGAAAAACTGGTCTGCCATGCTTTTGAAAGACTGTACCAAAACTTGTGTGTGTTGCTTCACAGATTCAGATTCTACACACTCAAACTTCAAAAAGAGTTCCTTTGTGGAGGAAGGAAATCTACAGTCTATCTCAATCACAAATGATAAAATAAACCTTCACTGAACATTGTGATGTGCAAGTTTAGTATTACAAGGGCCAACTAATTTATTATTTTTGAACATGTTTCCTTTCAGCTCTAAAAAAAAAATCTTCATGAATACTATGTATGAGATGTTTACAGTTCACATAATTGAGACTTAATTGATTCAACCATTCTTCTGATAAGAGGAATGCCCAGTTTTTTCCCTTGCAACTATTTATAGAGGGAAAATAACATTTAACAATAATTCAGGACAGTGGAAACATCGCGAAAAAAATTACAATTACGAAAAAATATGCTCCGTCCGACTTCCGTTTTTAAGCTGAAACACAATTAGTTATCGAACAAAATTATATTTTACAATAATACTGCAGAGGGAATATCGCGAGAAAAAAAAAATTACGATTACAGATTAAATCTGCAGTTCGTCTAACTTCCGTTTTCTAAAGTTTTGAAACACGAAATTCCGTGCCTTGCTCGAACCCCCTCCCCCTTCCACCACCTCACACACAAAGACCCCACTCCCCTTAAAAATTTTCTTCAGTTTTGCATTGCTCTGTAGAACGACGCAAATGTTGACAATGTAGTCAGAGTTCCTCTAATCTATGGAAGAAACTTGTGCCTAAAGTTTACAAGGAACTGCGTCGAACTTCCATTATCGGAAATTGTTGTCTACACTTTCAACCTGAAATACAAACATTTATGCAATAAAGTGAGATTTAATAACAATACTGGACAGAGGAAACTGTCGTGAGAAAAAGAAATCACGATTGCAGGAAACAATTTTACACCGTTTAACTTTCGTTTTCGGAAGTTCTGAAAAACAGAATACCGTTTTCCAGACATAACACGAGCCCCCCCCCCCCCCCACACACACACATACACTAATCCTCCAAAGATAAAACATTATCTTCAGTTTGTTTTTTGTTTTGTTTTTCATCAGTCTCAATATATAACTGAAATGTGGCAAAAAAGCGGAATTCTGCGAATCCGAAGAACAATCTCATGCCTGATTCGTAACAGTCTGCGATATGCAAAATGAACTGCTCATGCAGCTATGCATAAAAGCCTATTTACGTGTCCAGAAACTGATTATGTTCCCGACATGAACGATATGTACGATTGCAAGTTTCGGAACTCTGAATGGTCCGTTTCTAAAGCACGTATTTTTACAAGGGATACGCTTTTAATGCTCGAATTTTGTGAGTGATCCAAAAACGGACCCAAGATTTTATATTTATATATATTTTTCTTAAAATTTCGTGAGCGGGAGACTCCTGCCTAACAACTTTATTTCGGAGAAATTCTCCCTGAATTTTAACCCCTGCAGTTCCGCTCTCAAAAACCAAAACTTTCATTTTTCCCTTATTTATACTCAGTTTGAATTTCATGCAAACTCTGTACTTCCGGGACATTTTTCACTTGGGTGTAAACAAGGTTTATTGATATACAACAAAAAGAGCTGAATTTTTAACAATTCCCACAAAAGCACACAATTATACACTGAAGTGCCAAAAGTCACGGGATACGTACCTATTATCGTGCTGGATCTCCTCTAACCTGGCATACTGCTGCAACTCAATGTGGCATCGATTCCGCATTGTGTCTGGAAGACTTCACCAGATATGTTGGCCCATGCCTTCTGAATAGCAGCCCAAAGCTCTTTGGTATTTGTATGTGCGTGATCTTGGGTATGAATGGAACTTTCCACCACATCCCATAAGTGCTGTATTGGGTTCATGTTGGGTGAACATGGTGGCCACAGCATCCGTCAGAATTGTCCAGAATGCTCCTTGAACCAGTTTTGGACAACTTGGGCCTGATAACATGGTGCATTGTTGGCCTGGAATATCCCATCATTGTTGGGGTACACGAAGTCCATGAAGGGCTGCAAATGGTAACGCAGAAGAGCAACAAAGTGATTACCAGTTAATGACGTGTTTACGAGGACCAGAGGACACGAAATGTGCCACATAATAAAGACACCCCACACGTATATGAAACCATCACCAGCTTGCACAGTGCCTTGTTGAGAGTTTGGGTCCATAGCCTCATGGGGTCTTCTATACACCCAAACTCTGCCATCAGCTCACAACAACTGGTAGCATGACTCATCAGACCGTATCACATGTTGCCAGTGTTCCAGGTTCAAATTGCCATGTTCATGACCTCAGGTGAGGCACTGTTTCTGATGTCATGGTGTTAACAAAGGAACTCTATTGAGTCTTTTGCTCCCATACCCCATGGACACTAAATTACACTGCACTCACCTGATGGATATGTCTCTGGTACTTTCTGCGTTGGATGTGGATGTTATTTGAGCCAGTGTCACTTGTCTGTTAGCATGGACAATACTGGTCAGCCACTGCACTGTCCACGTTGGATCGTAATGCCTTCATAAGGTATTCCCAGTGGACATGTGACTCTGTGGATCGAGGAATGTTGAATATTCGCACAACTTAAGAAATTGAATGTACAATCCATCTGACTACCATGCCTTGTTCAAACTCTGATGACTCAAGTTGGCTTTCCATAATCCTACTGGCAGTTTTTCAACCTGACTCCCGATATTACACCTACCAACTGATAAAAATCCTGTCATGTGTTGAAACCCTTATACGACAGCAGCGTCAGTTAAAAATTTGCATACTGCTGTCCCATGACTTTTGGCAGTTCAGTGTATAAACATGTTAGCACATAGACAAAAAAAATGGAAACATGACAGACACTGACCTTTTTCTTATTATTTTCCTTTTCTGTGTTATGGCTAAATAAACATACACATCTCTTCATCATTTTTTAGTTGTCGACAGATCCTGTTTGACTTTTTTAATTCAGGTCCATGTCTCTGATGAATAAGTAAGAACTGCAATGATGCATTGACTAAATGCTTTTGTTTTAAGACAATACCAATTGGCTCTTGAAAGTTGTTTATTCCTTCAAAATATTCTACATCCAAGTTTAATACCTACTGATTTCTATTTAGATTTGACCCTCGTTTGATATCTTTTATTCAAAGTAAATGTAGGCATAGTTTACTTCTGGATTTGCCTCCGTTCACATCTAGATGTTCGACTCCGAAAATTTGCAAAAATTTTAAGAATTTACCTAGATAAATCCCATACAAAAGGTAACTAGTCTGATTATACATCAGCTTTCTGTAAGTTCGTTTTTAATCCAACTTCTTTACTTTTGTCACCTAGTTCCTGGTACACACACTGCAGCTCTAAAGGGTAGTTGTGAAAGGAATTAAGTGTTCAAAAATACAAAAGTGGTTCAAGATTTAAAGACACCAAGTTTTTATTTTTTTATTTTATTTATTTCAATATTTATGCTGTAACATTATAATGTCATGCATGAAACAGAGACATTTATGTGCGATTAAAAATTAATAGCAGCAAGGGAAAACGGGGAAAAGGCTTCACAGAGACCTGATGTGCCCTGAATCCCCAAAACAGAACAACTTTCATGAAAAATAACCTTGCCACCCCGGTGGCGCAGTGGTCTAAGGCAATGGCCTCTGATCATTCGTCCGAAAGGGGTCTGGGTTCGACGGTGAGGCATGGATGTTGTGTTTGTCTTACGGCACTGGCTCTCTCCCTTCCCTGGAACCAGTGACCCTAAATTAGGGACGGGCAACTGCTTATAGCCCATTGAGTTGCTCACGGTGGTCGATAAACCTCCAATCAAAAAAAAAAAAAAAAACCTCTATAAGACCCGTAAAAAAGTTATTCCACAATCACTATGAATAGAGGTGCCATAAATGCATTTACAACTAGGATTAAAACCACATACGGGCTGGATATATGGCGAAACATCAGAAAGATAGAAAGGAGTAAGTGCAAAAGCGACAAATGTAAGTCACAACTATATTTTCTTAAGAAATGTAAGAGAGCTAATTTTGTTCCACCTTCTCTGAGACTCACGAAAAACATTGCGGAAAATCTGTCAAGAAATTTTATTTAAAAAATAGAACTAAAAACGGTGAATGGCGCGATTCGTAATAAATTCAAAACTATTGAGCAATGTGAACGAATAGAAGCTCGTATTTGGACCTCTTCATTAGGTGAAATTCCGGAAGCAGAAAAGAAAAATATTGATAATTGGTTAGCTAAAGCAGTGAGAGATAAAAACAAAAAGTTTATGGAAAAATTGAAGATTAAAGAGAATAAGTGGTTGAGTCCAAAGTTAATGTCTACAGCACCTGGCCCACAGTTAATACCATCCCCCACTAACAAACATGTCATAGATCTGACGGAAGAAGGAGTAGATGAAAACCTGATTAATCTCCTCAATAAGGGATATAATTACAACCTTTTGTCCGCAACACTTGATAAAAAACGTATACTGATTGATTTAGAAAGCATCTGTAGTAAGGTAGAAAGAGAAGATGAAAATACAGCAGTTACTTTAAGGAAAGAATTCTCAGACTGCGTCTCAAAATTTGTAAAAAAGCCAGTAAAAGTTGATTACAATTTTAATAGAAATGCCATTGCTGACCTTAAAAAATTCAAAGCCAATGATAAAGTTGTAGCACTGAGAGCAGATAAGAGCAAAGTTTTGGTATTGGTGGAAAAAGAGAAGTATTACAATAAAATGGAAGCTGAATTGAGCAAGCCTTATTATGAAGAACTCAATGGTAACCCTATAGATCAAACTGTCAAAAATCTTAAGAAATAATCAGCTCTTTAAGAAATAAAAAACAGCTTAATGAGCTCTTCAAAAACTTCTCCAAAATCCAGTCAAGAATTCCACAGATCTATGGTACGATAAAAGTTCACAAAGAAGGCCATCCAGTAAGACCTATAATAGACACTAGAAATTCGCCACTCTCCAACATTAATTATTATTTACTTGGTCACCTCAGAGATATTTTCCCTTCTCCTCCCTACCTACTAAAAAATTCCATGCAGCTAAAAGGAAAACTGGACAACTTGCCAGAATTAATTCATCCAGTAATGGCAAGCCTGGATATAATCTCTATGTATACCAACATTAACCTGGACCTCCTACTGGAATTCATTGCAGATGACCTTGCGGAAAAAATAGTCTTCCATAATCGCAATAGAGAAATACTACTTGGCATATATGAACTGCTCCTATTTTCCTTCAAGAATAATTTCTTCCAGTTTGGAAAGAAATATTACAGGCAAACTTCATGACTTGCAATGGGTTCTCCACTAGCACCTCTGCTAGCAAATTATTATATAAGTAAACTAGAGGCAAAAATCCTTATACAACCCTCCTTGTTTGCTCTCTATGTAAGGTACATGGATGATGTCCTAATTATAATAGATACTGTGGACCAATCTCTACCCTCTCAGATTCTGGAAGAATTTAACTTACTAGAGAATACCTTGCAGTACACCCTGGAACAGGAAAAAGACCATAGCATCAATTACCTAGATTTAACCTTGACCTCAAGAGAGGGGAAAATATTCACTCAGCTTTTTAGAAAACCCACCAACACAGGGAAGATGTTAGACTTCTGCTCATTCCACCCTGATTATATTAAATCGAATACGGCGAGACAATTTTTGGAAAAAATTGAAATCCTGGTCTCTTTAGCTACTCAAAAAGATCTTCACAAAGAAGAATTAAAGGAAATATTGGCAGAAAACAATTACCCCTCCCCATATGTTGAGAAAATATTTAAACAAGTGCCAAAAAAGAAGCAGGAAAAAACCAACTTCAAATTCACCAGCAAAATTGCGTACCACAAGGGACTTTTCAAGAAACTGAAAAGGATCGGAGCAAAATATAATATCAGGCTAGCTCCAGATCTTAATAACAAAATAAAGAAATTCCTACCAGCTTTAAAGCAGAAAGAATTGGACATCCAATTGCAGGAAGGAGTAATTTACTGCATCGACTGTAACTGCGGACTCAGCTATATAGGAGAGACAGGGAGAAGTATTAAGGTCCGAATGAAAGAACACCAAGCAGCTATTAGGAACATTGGGAACAAAACAGGGCTAGACAGACATATACAAGCAAGTGGACACTCCATAAATTGGGACTCAGTGAAAATAATTGCCCACCAGTCAAACTTAGTAAAGAGGAAACTAGAAGAAGGGATCGAAATAGCAAGAAGAAGAAGTACCACAATTAACGATAATTGCGGATGGACTCTTCCAATTGAGTGGCAGCAACTACTCCAGTGACATAGTCTTGATGACGAACTAGGCTTTAGTTCGAAAATTTGACAACCAACTTTCCTGAAAAATAACCTCTATAAGACCCGTAAAAAAGTTATTCCACAAGAACAAATGAGTTAAACACTTGTCCTGTCAACACAGTAAGGGAAAGATGTATGTTAGTTTTTTTGGGGGGGTTTTTTTTAGTTATTAGGTAAGTATATTTTAAACTTTTTTCAAAAAATAATGTTAAATTATAAATATTAATTAACTCCACAGGCATCCTATTCCAATACTCATGACCAATATAGTTAATACCTTGCTTTGACATCTGTGTCTTTGTTAAAGTAGGTCACAATAATGCCTTTTTTTCTTGTTTTATAATTATGATTAATGAAATTTAAATCTATTATATCAGAAAACAAATTACTTTTTATCCTTTTAAACATAAATTTACCAAGGTTAAAATGAAATAGTTGTTTAATCGACAGAATTCCATACCGATTTGGGTCAACATGGTTATGATGATAATGGAATAACTGTAAGTTGTTAAGAGCAGAGGGAGAGATCTTTGAATCCAATAATCTTATAAACTTATTCTGCAAAACTTGCAGCCTATTTATATTAGTTTGTGGTCTGTCCCCGAAAGGCAATGCTGTAATTAATATGTGAATGAATCAATGATTAGTACAACATTTTAAGTTTTAACTGTCAAACATGATATTACCTTAGAGACAATACCAATATGTTTTGCAGTTTTACTTTCAATGTATGCTCTACGATGTTTCCATTTTAAAGTAGAGTTTAGAATGATTCCAAAAACCTTAAATGTTTGCACACATTCAATAGATTGATTATTCAAAGTTAAATGATGGTGGTGCATCAAAGATATTCTTTGTCTAGTGAAGATTAAATATTTAGTCTTACAGTATTAAGATTAACTATTAAGTCATTATATGTCAATCATTCTGAATAAATTTGAAATTTTGTATTAGCCTGCATGAACAGATCATTAATATTTGTTCTTCAGGAAAGTAAAGTTATGTCATCTACATACAGCATTAAGTCATTACACGACTGAACATGGAATATATCATTTATATTTATGTTAAATAGTAGGAGGCCAAGAATAAAGCCCTGTGGAATACCATAGGTCACTCTTAATAACAGTGA
The DNA here is from genome assembly GCA_039090855.1 of Macrothele yani. Classification (NCBI taxonomy): domain Eukaryota; kingdom Metazoa; phylum Arthropoda; class Arachnida; order Araneae; family Macrothelidae; genus Macrothele; species Macrothele yani. Next base: position 200,594,066 of record CM077009.1, on the reverse strand, counting down.
AGTAAACTGATCAATAGAAATGAACACAAATCTGTCTGCCAGATAAATTTTTAGAAGTGTGTAGGAAACATTCCTGATCCCCAAATAATATAATTTAGCTAAAAGGAAATCATGATATATGGTATCAAAGGCTTTACATAAGTCCAAAAAAGTAGCAAAAGTTATTTCTCTGAGTTCTAAATTTTTTTTTTCAATAGCAGTTTGCACGTATAAGAGTGCAGATTCAGTAGATTTATTAGGTACGAACCCAAACTGATTTCCATTTATAACATTATAATTTAGAAAGTATGAAATCAATCTCCTGTATAACAAACTTTCCAAGACTTTTTCAAAAATTGAAATCTTGGCAATTGGTTGGTAATTATTAGGATCATTTCGGGAACCAGATTTAAAAGTACGAGTTCATTTTGTGATTTTTAAAGTACTGGGATATGTCCCTGAGGAAAAAATAGAGTTAAAAATTATTAATAAAGGATCTATGATTAAATCAGCCTCATCCTTTGAAACCAATGGATGAGTTTCATCATAACCTGGACTGCAGTTTGTCTTAATGTGATATAATATTGTCAACAATTCAGATTTTGAAATGGGCAGTTAATGAAAATTGTTAGTTATATGTAAGTTATTGAAATACCATAAATAGGTTTTATTAAAAGGCCTCTGGTTTAATTTTAAATTTTGATATACTGAATTAAAATAGTTATTTAAATAATTAGTTATGTGTTGAATATTACTAATTTTGCTACCATCAGAAGTTTCTAAATGTTCTGGAAAGATACTTTATGCTGGTTTTGCTAAAGTTATTTAGGTGCTTCCAAGTTAATTGCATGTTATTCCAATGAAAAATATTACCATAATAATCTCTTTTAATTTTGTGAATTTTTGAATTTTAGGAATTTCTGTACAATTTAAAAGCATCATAATCAATTTGTTGTTTACTTTTTAAGAATTTAGAAAGCAATCTATTTTTCTTATTTATTTGATTTATAAGGTGTGAAGTAATCCATGGTTTACGAAAAAAAAAATTTGTGTGAGTGAGCTCACGAAATAATTGGAAAAGCACAGCCATAGTTTTCCTTAAAGACTCAAAAGAATTTTTTAAATGATGTATTTGGAGAGTAATCCAGTTGTAAGTCATCCCATCTTATTTAAATTATGGATTGTTTAAATTTTTGAATATTTTTTTATTTATTTTACATGGTAATACTATTGTGGGTTTCTCTCAATGTAATTTACAGCAGTCTCCCTAAAAACAAAGTTGGTAAATGATCACTTAGAAACGTAATTTCATTCTAAAAACCAGATGATGATAACAACCAATAAAAATCTCTAGTTGTACAATTATCTTCAACAATATCAATGTTAAAGTCACCATAAAGGAATGCTTATTTTTTTCTTTTAAAATTAATCATATTAAGAAGATCATCTAGAACTATAAAAAAATTATTTATATCTGAAGATGGAGATCTATAGCATACATAAATAATGTAAAATTGGTTTTGAATAGTAATCAGCTCAAAATCTGTGTTCATTATGGTAAATTCACTTATTAAGGGAAAACATAGATGTAACTTATTAATATAAATAGCCACACCTCTAGCTGTAGAATTTAATCTATTTAAGTTGAAGACCTGGTAATTATCTATTGATACTGTGAAGTCATCTGGAAACTATGCTTTCGTAATACATATTATGTCTAATGTGGAATTAATTATCTGCATTAGTGTCTCCAATTGAACAATTTTGTTAATCAAAGATCTGGCATTAAGACGTATCAATTTAAGAGCAAAGTTAATGTTGGTTGTTAGTAAATGGTTAAGGTTATGAATAGTATAATATTGACTGCAATCTAAAAGTTCAAAGTACAACAACAACAAAAATAGTAACATAAGTTAAACAGTCTGTTCATAGTACTGCAGATCCTCAGTGCAAACAATTTTTTTCTTTGATGATCATCTCATTGTTTTATGTATAAGTTGTCATTACTAATCCGAGCATATTTGTTGATACCATGATTGACTAATTGTCTGGCATGCCAGTGTATCTTTTTTATAGTATGGTGTTTAATCTTCATTAATGTAGATTCTAGTTTTTTGTCTGTTACGGTCCAAATCTGAGTTTAAAATAGGCATTTTCTTTTTCACCAACCATGTATTTCTAGCTGATCTGGTAGTAAATTGGATAATGATAGGTATAGCTGAAGTTTTACTTTGAGTAGAAGGTAGAGCACGAATTATCTTCTGGTCTGTAGTTTTCTATTTGTAATTTAACCGCCATAAGATCAACTATGTTTCTCAAAGTGCTATATCTGTTACATCAGCAACCTGAAGACAATGTATTTCCAGATTTTTCTTCTATAATACAGATTCAACTGTGACAATTCTGCCTTTAAAATGCTTAATTTTGCAGCTTTGTCAAGCTCACCCTTCTCATATGAGGCAATTCTCTGTGTGAGTGTGTCATTAGACTGTTCTAGCTTAATACATTTCTGAATTAAGTCTTGATATTTATCACTTAAGAACTGCAGAGATTCTTTAATGTCCTGAATCTCTTTTTTTAAGTCTGATATGCAATCAAGTTTCTCCTCAATCCAAAGCATTGACAGTCTAAAGAAATTCAAATGTAGTTTAATATATTCAAACTCTACTGGCAAGGCAGTTTTTAAATTATCTGAATCTGCAGTATCCGAATTCATGGGCAAAGTAGTAGATGACCGCTTAGCATTCAAAACACATCCCTGGCATTGTATCTTATTTTTCAAGTCTGTTCATAATGACCAAATTTTTTTTCAGTCATGCCTGCCAATACAAATAGAATGAAAATCTGAAGCACATGTTCTACATTTTATTAGGTGCCCTGGATACACCAGGCTGGCCTAATCTTTATCCCCTTGTTTTCCCAGCTCAGCGACTGAAAGACACCCTCCAATGTGGCATTAAAGAGCTTTGGAGATATGGTGTCACCTTGTCTCACTCCCTTTCCAATTTTTATGTGTGTTGTATTTTCAAACAGCCAAATCTTTGCACTTGAATTTTCATAGATGTTATTAATAATATTAATGTATGCATCTTCAATACCGCAGGATTTCAGAGCCATTGTAACTGCTGATGGTTTCACCTAATCAAAGGCTTTTTCATAATCGATAAACGCCATGCACAATGGAAGTTCATATTCCCTCGCTCTTTCAATTAGTTCTCTCAGTACGTGGATATGATCTATTGTGCTGTAGCCACTCCTGAATCCAGCTTGTTCTCTCGGTTGAGCCATGTCCAGTGTTACCTTCAAGCGGTGTGAAAGAACTTTAGTGAAGATTTTATAAACCACTGATAGGAGGCTGATAGGTCTGTAGTTCCTGAGATCCTCAATGTCACCTTTTTTATGCAGCAGGATCATTGTAGCGTTGTTCCAATCCTCAGGAATCTTCCCTTCATTAAGGCATCGAGTGAAAATTTTGGGCGAGTACTGTTTCGATTTCTCCACTTGCTTCTTGAATGATGTCTACAGTAATTCCATCTTCTCCTGGAGCTTTTCCCCGCTTCATGTTTTTGATTGCATGTGCAACTTCTTCTGCTGGGAGGACTCGAAGAACTCTGGTACTGGTACCTTTCATGATGTCTGGAGTACATGTATCATCCCTTTCATATAATTTGGAGTAGAAATCTTTCACTCTTGTCAAAATTTCGCCTCTATTTCGTGTTACAGAACCATCTTCTTTTCTCAGTGCCATAATCTGTTTTCTTCCCTTAATGAGATGTCCCTTTGCTATCTTTAGGCTTTGGTTGTTTTCAATTGCTTTCCTCACTAGTTCACAATTGAATTTTCTTACGTCTTCAGTGATACTTTTTCGTACTGTCTTGCATAGCTCTATATATTCCACTTTGGAAGTCACATCTTTTTTAGTTGTCCTCATCTCTCTCTTCTTTCTTGCATCAGCATTTTGGTTTTTCCTGATAATTTGTTCACATGCAACTTGTTCTTAGACCCAGCTAATTTTGTTGCTGTTTCCATAATAGCTTTGGTTACTTTTCTGTTAACTTCAGAAATATCCACTTCTTCCGATGTTAGGCCTTCTAAAGCAGAGAATCTGTTCTTCAGTTCCAACTTGAAGGTATAATGGTGTTTTTTAAGGTTGGTTATGTCAATACATTTTGTTTGTCTTATGAGCTTGCTACATTCGAGTTTAGTGTTGAGGTGCATCTTACATCTCGCCAATTTATGGTCACTACCTGTATTGAACTTGTTTAGCACACTGCAGTCTTCTATGACGAATTTTTTGTTACAGAAAATAAAATCAATTTCACTTGTCATCCCATTTGGATGTCTCCAAGTCCATTTCCTGTGTGGCTTTTTCTTGAAAAAGGTGTTCAAGATGAAAAACCCTTCTGCCTCTGCAAACTCTACTAGAGTATTTCCACGCTGGTTTCTGTTGCCGTGACCGAATTTACCTACTGAAGTTTCATTCTGTTGCCGTTGCCCTATTTTTGCATTGAAATCTCCCATAATTATCTTCAAGTGCTGCTTACCTTTATTATTTAGATGACAAATTTCCTCATAAAATTCTTCAATTTCTTTTTCAGGATGACTTGTGGTTGGTGCATAAGTTTGAATAATCTGAGCCTGGTATCTTCTCGAGAGTTGGATAATGAGTCGTGCAGCTCTGTCAGAAGAAACTTTCAACTTCTACAACTTTATCCTTCAGTTTCTTGTTTATTATAAATCCAACACCACTAGTTCTGCTAGTATCTGTCCCACGATAGTAGAAGAGATGTCCACTTTTCAGTTCAATGAGATCTTCTCCTTACCTCACTTAGCCCGACGATGTCCCACTTGATCCTTTGTAGTTCCTCTTCCAATTCAAGAAGCCTTGAATTAGAAGATAAGGAGCGTCCATTGTACGTAGCCAAGGTCAGCATCAGATGGCAGTCTAGTCCGGTCCTCCAGGGATTCTTAGCACCCTCTGCCTTCATGTCGCACTGGCCGCTGCCTTGGCCAGGTACATCCCAGCTGCCGGAGACTGAGGGCCAAGATTTAAGTTGTGAAATCATTTTGGAGGGGTTTGGCCATAACTCACCACGCTGGCCAAGCGGGTTGGTGAGTGTGGGATAGAATTTCCTCTGATCCCGATGGTATAGTTATACCGCTATTGGCGGTCGTCAGAGCCCCTTTAGTGGGAACAGGATGCACCACGAGAAGGCGGGGTTGACATTTGTCAAAGAGAGGCTGTGATGTTACGCATCACCTGACCTTACCAGTCTTCATATATAATTAATAATATTGAGTAAATTTATAATTCCTAACCACTGTAATCCCATTTTTAATTTTTTTTATCCAACTCAAAAGCAGAGTCAAAATAACGGTTGTCAACATATCCCGTGACTTGACCTACATTCTAGAATGTTTTTAAAAGATTGAAAAACATTCTAGAATGTGGCACTGCAGAGCTTGGAAAATATTATGTCTGTTTGTCTCAGTTCCCTTCCAATTTTTATACATGCTGTTTTGATGAGTCAACTCAACCTTCATATTTGTGGTTTCATATACAACTAGTTAGCTTTGTGTTAGGGTCACCTACCAAAAAGCGTGGTGGTACACCTTTTTGTAACAGTCACAGCTTGCAGACTCCTAGAAGCAGATTATACAGGTGTCAAACGCCTTCAATGCATAGCTTGACCCACTTCCGCTGAAGCAACTGCATGAGTTCTCTCTTATTCTGTAGAGAATCAGCAGTTCTCATCCATAGTAGCATATCCCACAAATGTTCAATGGGGTTATAGCCAGGGAAGTTTGATTGCCAAGGCGATGTGGTAAATTTGTCACATTCCTCCAACCATTCAGTAGTTATATGAGCCGGATGACATAGTGCGTTGCTCTATTGAAAGATGGCGCTATGGTCTGGGTAAAACTCCTGCAGATATGGATGGAGATAGTTGGCTAACGGGTCCTTGTAGCATCCACAATTTAGTAATTGTGGAATAATAACCAACAGACTTAGGGTTTGCCAGGAAAAAGCTCCCCACACCAGAATACCACCTCCACCAGTCTGCTGAACCCCAACTGTGCAATCAGGTGATAGGGCTTCATTCTGTTTACGCTATATGCGATCTTGGCCGTCAGCATGGTACAGTAGGGAATGTGACTCAGGATAATGGATGACCTTCCATCAATCAAGGGTCCACTTCTGATGTTCCTTGGCCCATGCAAGACATTGTTTGCAATGACTGGGCATCATCATGGGTAACCTCTGTGGTGTTTGGCTGTAGAACCTCAAGTAAAGCAAGCTACGGCATATAGTGGATGTGGAAATAGATCGAACTACACTGCTGTTCTACTATTGTGTGAGCTGGGTGTGTATTACATGTTGTTGCTGAGATACCAGTTGTGACACCCGATACTCATCCGGGATCAACTGTGCATGGCTGAACAATGTGAGACCTTCTGCTGAATGTCTTTGCATGGTTAATCCAGTCCTTGTACAATTCCTGATATAGTGTGGAGCAACCAACAAGTGGGGCTGCATCTGAAACAATGGCAGCTGCTGTCCAGGGGTACCAGCTATCTGGCTGCAGTCAAATTAGTGTAAGTCACCACATTTCCCCATTACTGACAAGCATTTACTGATCACATGCAGAGGATAGGTGTGAACAATTTATAGTAGCCACATGTGATGTTGATATCATGTGGTCCTTCATTATCCCTCCTAATACCTAAAAGGGTGTTGTTCCTAATGCAAGTATCTGGATGTATATTGTTAATAATATTAGCGTATGCATGTTCAATATCACAGGATTTCAAAGAAAACAAATATGACTTATGATTGTTTGAGATAATCAAAGGCCTTTCTGTAATGAGTAAAATCCACGCATAGTGGGAATTAATGTTCATTTACTCTTTTGCTTAGTTGTTTCTGTTCGTGGTTATGATCGTTAATGATATAGCCTTCCCTGAATTAAGCTTGTTCTCGTGATTGAACCATGTGAAGTATTTCCTTCAAGCAATGTTACAATATTTTAGTGAAGATTTTGTATACAAGTTGTAGTAGACTGGTTTGTCTGTAGTTCTTGAAATCTCCAGGGTCCCCAATTTTATAATACAGGACACTGTAACAGTGTTCCAGTCATTAAGAATATTTCCTTTGTTATATTTTGAATGTGTGGCTGTATATGTTACAGATGAAACTCAACTTACAAACTCTCAAAGAACAAGCAGTTTATAGTTATGCACATTGTACAGTATGTACCAATAAATTATTTCTCAGTTCATTAAAGGAATACAAATCCCCAGATTTTTGTGAAGATTTTACAGTGTGTGCAGAAAAATGCGTAGTCCAGTAATTCCCCATTCTCTGCTGCATTAAATTACAGTATGCACACTTATAACTTAGTAATTCCCCTTTCTATGCTATATTAAATGCACAGTACAGCATTTTGTAAATGATACTAATGCTACGAAATAAAAATACTACCATGGAAATTTTTTCTCTATACACTAGCTTTATCATCTGAAAATTTTCAATTGATGAAGACAATAAAAATAATATGCATCCTCCAACAAAAAGTTTGGCAGTGATACTTCTTTCAGGGTGTTTAAATCAAATTGAAATGACATTAAAAACACTAAAGGATTAGGAGACAGTTCTGTGCAGCTTTCTGTTAAGAATTTCAGGAAGTGTAGAAAATAAATCTAGCCTCAATCATATAATGGTTGCTGTAATATCTTTAACCATATTTATTATGTGATATTGTATTTTCTTTTCTTTCAAACAACATTATGTTATAAACATTGTAAGTGATAATGTTATTTGGTACTGGATGCATTTCATATAACTATTGCATAATAAATATAGTATAATTATTTAAATAATTAACTCATAAGATAATGTTTTAGGTTGTCATTTTTATTCATGCACTTAGTTTATGTATTCAGAATTTTTCTTTTCTTGCTTTCTCAAAAAATATATATCCAACTACCTGTCTTATCTGATACGGAGTGGAAACGGTATCCTTTGTTGATTTAGACAAGCTACGTTCGGAAAATATTGATTTATCTTTCACTTCTTCCTGATCCAAAGTTCAAATAGTTCATTGAACGTTTATGTCGAAACATTTGGTTTCTTCAATCATAATTCTTTTCCTTCTTATATTTAATAAAGTCCGATTGTCCTTGTCATTCGATCCGGCGCTTAAACGTCACTCCTTGATGACTCCGATGTTCCATATTCCGCAAATGTTTTACCAAACTCGACAATTAGCATTTATAAAAGGGAGTCCACCTCGCAAAATCATGTAATAGCAATTTGAAGCTAAGAAATCGTAACAGTCCTATTAAAGTATTTAAAATTGTTAAAAATAGTTGAAAAAAGCACATTTTCAACAGCATACTTCCGCTGTCATCTTCAGTGGTCGTATATGCTGACTTTGCAGCCTGCTGTACTACTTGCAATGTCGGTTATCTTCACGAATTCCTCTTAAAATGTTTTTGTTGGCACACGTGATCTTTTGTCATTGCATGTTTCTTGTACGCGCTTTTTCGCGTTATCTCTCGTTTGCACCTTTTTAAGTGTCCATCTCAGAATTATTTAGATTTTCGTATAACTTTTGTTCTTTTATGTTGTATTCTTATTTTTGTTTTTTCTTATATTCCTTTTCAGTTGTTTATAATTATTTTGTTCTATTAAATATTTCCATATGTAAGCCAATTCATGTGGTGCAGATGTGTTACAGTTTTTACCTTTAGTTTTTTCTATGACCATGGATTCTAAACCAAGTGCGTGAATAAAAATGACAACCTAAAACATTATCTTATGAGTTAATTATTTAGATAATTATACTATATTATTCTATTATGCAATAGCTATATGAAATGCATCCAGTACCAAATAACATTATCACTTACAACGTTTATAACACAAATTTTTGAGCAATAACAATAACATAATGATGTTCGAAAGAAAAGAAGTCTAGCCTCATATTGATAATTCTGTTTTCCAGTTCAATGGTATGCAAGAGCGCCCATAAAGGGGCGGGGGGGATCGACACCCCCTAGCCATTGGTATAGCCAAATTTTTGATAAAAAAAAAAACTCTAAAATAGACAAAACCTTTTTTTAAAGCATTTTTAAAAATAATAAGATATTAATGATTGATTTATCAATTATTTTTGTTGTATTTTAGTATCTTGTACATTTACTAAAATGTTTGACAGCCGTGAAGGAGGTAAAGATTTTTCTTACCCCCCCCCCCCAAAATTACTCATATGGGCACCACCAATGGTACGTGATGAAAAAATTCTCTTTTTAGAATAAATTTAGTTCTTTTCAAAAAATGTATTTTTACAATATATGCTTTTGTGGAATACATAAAGTTTTCGGCATCCGTTCAATATTTATAACTGTTATTTATTTCATGTTTTCATTTCACAGCATGTAATATATTGACCCAATACACTTGCTAGTAACTGTGTATAATAAGGCATTGAACTTTGGAATGTTATTGCTATTTGGGTTACTCTATACTCACATAAGGTCTATCTAGTCAGGCTGTTCACTATTTCGGTAAGTGCACACCTACAGCAGATCGTTTCCCTCCACTTTTTCTGCGAATAAAAACCAGTTCGAGTGTTGAAAGTCTGAAAGAAATGTGTGCCCTGACTTCTATACAACCAGACTTAAAATTGAAAAAAAAAAACATCCAGTGAGCATCAACAAGTGAACTATGTGCTTGGGAGGGGTATCAAAGTGTTTTCACATACCATGGAAAATTAGACTCAGTTTTTGATAATGACATCCATTTTTCAAAAGGAAGCTTGCTTATTGTATCTGAGTACCCTCATGTTATTCCTCCTTGAGCTACAACAGCCTTGTATGTGTCTTTTTCCTTACAAGTTTTTTTTAAAAAGTTCTGTCTATGCTGGTTCTTTTTAAGACCTTGTGATTCCCAACATGTTCTTGCCATGATACTAAGAGCAATTTGATAACACCTCTAAAGGTAATTGTGGCACAAAACAGTCTTTTTTTTTAATGATTTTTCTAGACTTTTTCCACTTGTATATTATTTTTAGTGCAAAATAAATGAGAGCCTTGAAGGTGATATTCGTTCCAGTTGCTTATTTTATTAGTTTGTAATGTCACCATTCATAGTGGTGAAAAAACCTGCAGGCTTGCCAGGGAGCGTAGTGATTGTGACATAAGTAGAATTATTATTATTATTTTGTACAGGTACATTTTCTTATGGTTCTTAATGTTTTCATTTCATAGCCCCTTTTTTTATGTAGGCTGATCACAGATATAATAGCATATATTGACATGCTTCACTGAACTTCATGATACACTTTTTGGTATCTGTTCAGTTTTCGTAACTGCTACTCAATGTTTTCATTTCATAGCATGTAAATATTTATTGTTGTTATATGGACTCATTCATAAAAAGTATGTAAGGATGTTACTATATATCATCATCATCATCATTGTCAACCATTATCAATCCACTGCTGGACGAAGGTCTCCCCAAGTTTCCTCCACAACGGTCTGTCTTGTGCCAGTCTCCTCCATGTCACTCCCGCATATTTACGAATTTCATCCACCCATCTCCCATGTGGTCTTTTTCTGGGTCTTTTCCTGTCCCTTGGAATCCAATCTAAAATTTCGGCTGTCCATCTATGGTCTGTCCTTCTGGCAGTATGTCCAGCCCATTGCAATTTCAGGGATTTAACTCTGATCATGATGTCTTCCACTCTCGTCATTTTTCGGATCCACGAGTTCCTCTTCTTATCTCTCCTGGTTATACCAAGCATGCACCTCTCCATTCATCTTTGAGTTGTCTGCAGCCTTTGTATGTCTCTTTTAGTTAAGGTCCACGTCTCTGCACCATACGTAAGCACTGGAAGGATGCATTGATCAAACACTTTTCTTTTAAGACATAATGGCATATTGCTCTTGAAAATTATGCTGTTTCTTCCAAAAGCTCTCCAGGCAAGTTTTGTACGCCGATTAATTTCTTCATCAATGTGACCCTCACTTGATATCTGCTGTCCAAGATAAACATACGTATCTGTTATCTCCAGTTTTTCTCCATCAATCGATAAATCTTCATTTCTTGTAAAAGCATTGAACATCACTTTTGTCTTCTGAAAGTTCATTTTTAATCCCACTTCTTTACTCTTGTCAGCAAGTTCCTGGATCATACTTTGCAGCTCTGATGGGGTAGTTGCAAAAATGACTACGTCATCAGCAAAACGAAGGTGGGTTAGATAATCTCCATTAATCTTTATCCCTTTGTTTTCCCAGTTCAGTGATTGAAAGACATTTTCCAATGTGGCATTAAAGAGCTTCGGAGATATGGTGTCACCTTGTCTCACTCCCTTTCCAATTTTTATGTGTGTTGTATTTTCAAACAGCCGAATCTTTGCATTTTCATAGATGTTATTAATAATATTAATGTATGCATCTATATATATAAAATTTTTTCCTTAGTCTTCAGTTTTGCTCTTAAGTAAGTTACTATATATATATATATATATATGTATCCAATATTTTTTGTATGTATGCATGTATGTACAAATGTCTTTCTCTATCAACATTTATTATTTTTTTTATTTCTCTTTATCTTTTTCATTGTTTGAGATGATAACAAAAGCAGATGCATAGTAAAGGTAATTGCCTGCAGCATCTCAAGAACTGTTTTTATGAACTGTTATTTGATACAAGCCATCACATAATGCAGGTAAAGTTTCACACCTGCATTGAGCTAGTCAGATTCAGCAAATCGTGTGCATATATGTATGTACAAATAGGATGTGTATACGTGTCAGTAGGATTTTGGCCTTTCATAAATGCTTGAGTTAAGTAAACAGGGTTTATATGGTTCTTGTTTAAATAAAGTGATAACTCATTTACTCTGGACAGTTCAGTGAGCAAAATTTCCACCCTGCTAGTTAAAGATAAATATGATTTAGTCCGAATGAAGTTCTTGATGTAGGTCATATAGGACTGTACTGGGCTGAGTATTTAGTTATTGTGACTTTGCTTCCATATATAGTATTGGTATATCGTAGATGTTTTTATATTAATGTTTCAGCACAGCCCTTAAGGCTGAGTTATATTTGTCTGTAGGTGGGAGTGCTAGAATATTTTTAATCCTTATTTCCTGTAATGTGTGTGATTTAATTGGTTCCAGTTTGGTAAAACCCACCATTCCAAGAAATCATCTCACTCTGTTTGGGTAATTTTACATAGAGCAGAAATTTTGTGGCATTTAATAAATTTATTTATAATAATTGAACAGATTTGGTTCTGTTATAAGAAAAAAGTGTTACTGTAAAAGGAAAATGTATTACTTGTATCAAAGGTCATGTTATGAAAACCCAACTAGTGGTCCTATGCCAAACTGAATTGTGAACATTACTTTTGCCATTTTGAAAATCTTAGGGAAGTGATTTCCCTTTTATGTAGAATACCATATCAGATGTTTGGGGATTAGCTAAACTATTTCAAACTCACCTGTAGGTCTTACGGCTTGTGAAATTTCCAGTATTGTTCTTTAGTGTCGTGAAACCAATATTCAATGTCTTCAAAATGTGTTTTTCTAATTCTGCTTTTGTTGCAGAAAAACATAACTGTGCTCTGAGTAATCAGTAATTACTTTGTTGTTATTGTTTTAACTCTCGTCCTAGTGGTGTGGTGATTAAATAAAAACAGAAAGTAGCTTTTTAAAATTTTTCTGTGCGAGTCTGGTTGTTTCAATGTTTATGCACTATGCATATTATAAATTAAGTTACAGTGATTATCCTCCACAACCAGACTGTGGGTAGAATCCAAAACGAGGATATTATTTTTTTTTGTTACACAACAGCCATTCATATTTTAAACGAATTAACATTCTAAACAACTTGAAGTTCTAAACCTCAGAAGTTTGTTATATTGTTACACAAATTCTGCTTACTTTTGCCTGTGACACCTATGTAACATCTTATTTCTTACTTTGGGTTTTGAGGACAATGTTCATGTAATGAATATTGCCTTTACAACACTGTTTACGTTTTCACACAAAAACCAAAACAAACATATTATATATCAAATGGTAGCTGTAATTTTTCACCCTACAAGTGCTTTTAGAAATTTGTTTGTGCTAAAGTGAATCTAATATCATTAAAGTAAGAAAACGCATATGAATTTTATTAGTAGTATCATAAGCATATTAAATACAGGGTATTATTTTATGTGGATAGAATAAAACAAGAGTGCTGTGATTATAGTGATTATAAAACTGCTACTATTGTGACTTCCTCTCTGAGGTCTAGTTGGCCTAGGTGGTGATCTGTCACTATCATCATGGGATGTGTATTACACACTGACACTCTCTTTACAGCCTTCCAATTATTATTATAATTTTTAATTTGTTCATAGGCTGTCACTATCATCATGGGATTTGTATTACACACTGACACTCTCTTTACAGCCTTCCAATTATTATTATAATTTTTAATTTGTTCATAGGCTGTCACTATCATCATGGGATTTGTATTACACACTGACACTCTCTTTACAGCCTTCCAATTATTATTATATTTTTTAATTTGTTCATAGGCTGTCACTATCATCATGGGATGTGTATTACACACTGACACTCTCTTTACAGCCTTCCAATTATTATTATAATTTTTAATTTGTTCATAGGCTGTCACTATCATCATGGGATGTGTATTACACACTGACACTCTCTTTACAGCCTTCCAATTATTATTATAATTTTTAATTTGTTCATAGGCTGTCACTATCATCATGGGATGTGTATTACACACTGACACTCTCTTTACAGCCTTCCAATTATTATTATAATTTTTAATTTGTTCATAGGCTGTCACTATCATCATGGGATGTGTATTACACACTGACACTCTCTTTACAGCCTTCCAATTATTATTATAATTTTTAATTTGTTCATAGGCTGTCACTATCATTATGGGATGTGTATTACACACTGACACTCTCTTTACAGCCTTCCAATTATTATTATAATTTTTAATTTGTTCATAGGCTGTCACTATCATCATGGGATGTGTATTACACACTGACACTCTCTTTACAGCCTTTCAATTATTATTATAATTTTTAATTTGTTCATAGGATGTCACTATCATCATGGGATGTGTATTACACACTGACACTCTCTTTACAGCCTTTCAATTATTATTATAATTTTTAATTTGTTCATAGGCTGTCACTATCATCATGGGATGTGTATTACACACTGACACTCTCTTTACAGCCTTTCAATTATTATTATAATTTTTAATTTGTTCATAGGCTGTCACTATCATCATGGGATGTGTATTACACACTGACACTCTCTTTACAGCCTTTCAATTATTATTATAATTTTTAATTTGTTCATAGGATGTCACTATCATCATGGGATGTGTATTACACACTGACACTCTCTTTACAGCCTTTCAATTATTATAATTTTTAATTTGTTCATAGGCTGTCACTATTGTCATGGGATGTGTATTACACACTGACACTCTCTTTACAGCCTTTCAATTATTATTATAATTTTTAATTTGTTCATAGGCTGTCACTATCATCATGGGATGTGTATTACACACTGACACTCTCTTTACAGCCTTTCAATTATTATTATAATTTTTAATTTGTTCATAGGCTGTCACTATCATCATGGGATGTGTATTACACACTGACACTCTCTTTACAGCCTTTCAATTATTATTATAATTTTTAATTTGTTCATAGGATGTCACTATCATCATGGGATGTGTATTACACACTGACACTCTCTTTACAGCCTTTCAATTATTATAATTTTTAATTTGTTCATAGGCTGTCACTATTATCATGGGATGTGTATTACACACTGACACTCTCTTTACAGCCTTTCAATTATTATTATAATTTTTAATTTGTTCATAGGATGTCATTTGCAGATTCATTTTCTGTAGCCACTCTGAGAGATTATCTCAAAAAACATGGACGCACTTTCTCAGAACAGTAGTCAGTGCTGCTACAACTTTGTGTCACAGTATTGAAATGTAGCAGCACTGAATAAAGTGCTACAACTCAATACCACAGGGTCATGTTCAAACTCCATTTGGATTTGTAGATCTTTCTGGCTTTTCAGCTATGAAAATCTCATTAGAAACATCTTTATCAGCGAAATTTTTAGTTATTCATGCAAACAAAAATGAAACCAAACACATCAGCATGAAGTCTCTTTTCTGGATTAACAGCACTCTAATGGCACATTTTGGTGCCCTGAAAACCATGAAAAACTGCAGAGGGGTAATCTCTTAGTAGAAACGAAATGTTCGAAGCACGGAGAGTTACTCCTTACTGCATCATCCTTGGCTGGAGTACCTGTAGAAATGAAGGAGCACCACTCTCCTCGAAGTTTCTGAAGTTGGGCTTCCACATGAATTGAACTCCCAAGGGGTAGTGGCGAAGTCAGAAGGATAGTAACCCCTTATTGCATCATCCTTGGGTGGAGTACCTGTAGAAATGAAGGAGCACCACTCTCCTCGAAATTTCTGAGGTTGGGTTTCCACATGAATTGAACTTCTAAGGTGCAGTGGCGATGCAAGAAGTGAAGAACTAAGGGAGGGACACATATTTTAAACTGCTGGGCAGAAGTTCTGCCACAAAATTCCATTTGCTGATAGTGTTGCTGCTGAGAAAAAAGTTTCCAGGTGCATAATATCATCATCATCATTGTCAACCATTATCAATCCACTGCTGGACGAAGGTCTCCCCAAGTTTCCTCCACAACGGTCTGTCTTGTGCCAGTCTCCTCCATGTCACCCCTGCATACTTTCGAATTTAATCCACCCATCTCCCATGTGGTCTTCTTCTGGGTCTTTTCCTGTCCCTTGGAATCCAATCTAAAATTTCGGCTGTCCATCGATGATCTGTCCTTCTGGCAGTATGTCCAGCCCATTGCCATTTCAGGGATTTAACTCTGATCATGATGTCTTCCACTCTTGTCATTTTTCGGATCCACGAGTTCCTCTTCTTATCTCTCCTGGTTACACCAAGCATGCACCTCTCCATTCATCTTTGAGTTGTCTGCAGCCTTTGTATGTCTCTTTTAGTTAAGGTCCACGTCTCTGCACCATACGTAAGCACTGGAAGGATGCATTGATCAAACACTTTTCTTTTAAGACATAATGGCATATTGCTCTTGAAAATTATGCTGTTTCTTCCAAAAGCACTCCAGGCAAGTTTTGTACGCCGATTAATTTCTTCATCAATGTGACCCTCACTTGATATCTGCTGTCCAAGATAAACATACGTATCTGTTATCTCCAGCTTTTCTCCATCAATCGATAAATCTTCATTTCTTGTAAAAGCATTGAACATCACTTTTGTCTTCTGAAAGTTCATTTTTAATCCCACTTCTTTACTCTTGTCAGAAAGTTCCTGGATCATACTCTGCAGCTCTGATGGGGTAGTTGCAAAAATGACTACGTCATCAGCAAAACGAAGGTGGGTTAGATAATCTCCATTAATCTTTATCCCTTTGTTTTCCCAGCTCAGCGACTGAAAAACACCCTCTAATGTGGCATTAAAGAGCTTCGGAGATATGGTGTCACCTTGTCTCACTCCCTTTCCAATTTTTATGTGTGTTGTATTTTCAAACAGCGGAATCTTTGCACTTGCATTTTCATAGATGTTATTAATAATATTAATGTATGCATCTTCAATACCGCAGGTTTTCAGAGCCATTGTAACTGCTGATGGTTTCACCGAATCAAAGGCTTTTTCATAATCGATAAAAGCCATGTAAAATGGAAGTTCATATTCCCTCGCTCTTTCAATTAGTTCTCTCAGTACGTGGATATGATCTATTGTGCTGTAGCCACTCCTGAATCCAGCTTGTTCTCTCGGTTGAGCCATGTCCAGTGTTACCTTCAAGCGGTGTGAAAGAACTTTAGTGAAGATTTTATAAACTACTGATAGGAGGCTGATAGGTCTGTAGTTTCCGAGATCCTCAATGTCACCTTTCTTATGTAGCAGGATCATTGTAGCGGTGTTCCAATCCTCAGGAATCTTTCCTTCATTAAGGCATCGAGTGAAAATTTGGGTGAGTACTGTTTCAATTTCTCCACTTGCTTCTTGTATGATGTCAACAGTAATTCCATCTTCTCCTGGAGCTTTTCCCCGCTTCATGTTCTTGATTGCATGTGCAACTTCTGCTGGAAGGACTGGAGGAACTCTGGTACTGGTATCTTTCATGATGTCTGGAGTGCATGTATCATCCCTTTCATATAATTTGGAGTAGAAATCTTTCACTCTTGTCAAAATTTCGCCTCTATTTCTTGTTACAGAACCATCTTCTTTTCTCAGTGCCATAATCTGTTTTCTTCCCTTACTGAGATGTCCCTTTGCTATCTTTAGGCTTTGGTTGTTTTCAATTGCTTTCCTCACTAGTTCACAGTTGAATTTTCTTACGTCTTCAGTGATACTTTTTCTTACTGTCTTGAATAGCTCTATATATTCCACTTTGGAAGTCACATCATCTTTAGTTGTCCTCATCTCTTCTTTTTTGCATCAACATTTTCGTTTTTCCTGATAATTTGTTTACATGCAACTTGTTCTTAGACCCAGCTAATTTTGTTACTGTTTCTATAAGAGCTTTGGTTACTTTTCTGTTAACTTCAGAGATGTCCACTTCTTCCGATGTTAGGCCTTCTAAAGCAGAGAACCTGTTCTTCAGTTCTAACTTGAAGGTATTATGGTGTTTTTTAAGGTTTTTTATGTCAATAGATTTTGTTTGTCTTATGAGCTTGCCACGTTCAAGTTTGGTGTTGAGGTGCATCTTACATCTCACCAATCTATGGTCACTACCTGTGTTGAACTTGTTTAGCACACTGCAGTCTTCTATGACGAATTTTTTGTTACACATAATAAAATCAATTTCACTTGTCGTCCCATTTGGATGTCTCCATGTCCATTTCCTGTGTGGCTTTTTCTTGAAGAAGGAGTTCAAGATGAAAAACCCTTCTGCCTCTGCAAACTCAACGAGAGTATTTCCACGCTGGTTTCTGTTGCCGTGACCGAATTTACCTACTGAAGTTTCATTCTGTTGCCGTTGCCCTATTTTTGCATTGAAATCTCCCATAATTATTTTCAAGTGCTGCTTACCTTTATTATTTAGATGACAAATTTCCTCATAAAATTCTTCAATTTCTTCTTCAGGATGACTTGTGGTGGGTGCATGAGTTTGAATAATCTGAGCCTGGTATCTTTTCGAGAGTTGGATAACGAGTCGTGCAGCTCTGTCAGAGGAACTTTCAACTTCTACAACTTTATCCTTCAGTTTCTTGTTTATTATAAATCCAACACCACTAGTTCTGCCAGTATCTGTCCCACGATAGTAGAAGAGATGTCCACTTTTCAGTTCGATGAGATCTTCTCCTTTTCTCCTTACCTCACTTAGCCCCACGATGTCCCACTTGATCCTTTGTAGTTCCTCTTCCAATTCAAGAAGCCTTGAATCAGAAGATAGGGAGCGTCCGTTGTACGTAGCCAAGGTCAGCATCAGATGGCAGCCTAGTCCGGTCCTCCGGGGATTCTTAGCACCCTCTGCCTTCATGTCGCACTGGCCGCTGCCTTGGCCAGGTACATTCCAGCTGCCGGAGACTGAGGGCCAAGATTTAAGTTGTGGAATCATTTTGGAGGGGTTTGGCCATAACTCACCACGCTGGCCAAGCGGGTTGGTGAGTGTGGGATAGAATTTCCTCTAATCCCGATGGTATAGTTATACCGCTATTGGCGGTCGTCAGAGCCCCTTTAGTGGGAACAGGATGTACCACGAGAAGGCGGGGTTGACATTTGTCAAGGAGAGGCTGTGATGTTACGCATCACCTGACCCTAATATACGTGGTATTATTAAATGTTTGTAGGACTGCAAACCACTGATACAAACCTCAATGACTTTTAACAAGTTACTATTTCTTCACAATTTTGGTTATATCTTTTTTTTAAATCTCTTTTCAATATTTGCTGTCATAAGGGGATGTTTATGAATTTTAGTTTGCAACCTGGCAAGAAATATGCACTGTGTAGTGCCAGAAAAACTGGTACACCAGTCTAATACTTGGTAGGTCCCCCACGGGAGCGCAGAACTGCAGAAAAACGACGGGGCATGGACTACACTAGCTTCTGGAAATTTGCTGTAGGCAATGCACACCATACTTCCTGCAGAGCGTTCCACAATTCGGGTGTATACCTAGGTCTCGGATTCCTGTGTTCGATAGCGGGTTGCATAGTATCCCAAATGTGTTCTATCACGTTCAGATCTGGGGATTTGGGTGGGAATGGCAACACCCCAAACTCAGAGGGATGCTCCTCTAACCATAATGTGGCGTCCCGACACTTGTGTGGAGGTGCATTGTTCTGTTGGAACAGGCCCAACGCATCAGCATGAATGCAGGACATGAACGGGTGTACCTCGTCAGAAAGCATGCGCACATAGCGTTTGGCCGGTCACAGACGTTTGTAGACGTGCCAGGGTTCCCAGTGAAGTCCAGCTAAACACACTCCATACCATTACGAACCCCAACCAGCCGGTACAGTTCCCTGTTAACAGGCGGGATCCATGGCTACGTGGGGTTTGCGCCACACACGAATCCTTCCATCTTCCCGATACGGTGGAAACGCGACTCGTCAAACCAGTCTACTTGTTTC
Organism: Macrothele yani; assembly: GCA_039090855.1. NCBI lineage: Eukaryota > Metazoa > Arthropoda > Arachnida > Araneae > Macrothelidae > Macrothele > Macrothele yani. The sequence continues at coordinate 200,574,371 of CM077009.1, read as the reverse complement.
CAGTCATCAAGTGTCCAGTGGCAGAGTTGCCGTGCCTAAGCGAGGCGCATAGCTCTGTGTCGTGCACCCATCAAGGGGACTCAAGTTGGTCGTCGGCTCCCAAAGCCCATATCGTGCAGGGTACGTCCCACACTCCGGACGCTGATGCTTGTTGAGGCTCCAGTATTGAATTCCGATGATACCTGCGAGAGTGTTGCACGCCTATCTCATGAAACGATTCTTGGCCGCCGCGGTGGCGCAGTGGTCTAAGCGATGGCCTCTGATCATTCGTCCGAACGGGGTCCGGGTTCGAATACTGGTGAGGCATGGATGTTGTGTTTGTCTTACGGCACTGGTTCTTTCCCTTCCCTGGAACCAGTGACCCTAAATTAGGGACGGGCGACTGCTTATAGCCCATTGAGTTGCTCACGGTGGTCGTTAAACCTCCAATAAAAAAAAAAAAAAAAAAAGTAACGATTCTTGACAGCCGACGATGATCACGTTCACCCAATGTCTTTTTACAGCCCCACCCGTATCGTACGTTGGAGGTTTTGCCGGAATTCTTGTAGTCACGGTAGAACCTTGTAATGGTCGTCCGTGAAAATCGAACTTCGTTTCAACCTCCAAAATACTATGTCTCATCTCACGAGCGCCAACTATGACACCGCGTTGAAGATCGCTTAACCCTTTAACAACCACGACCCCAAAATCTTGTAACACTCTTAATACCATAACGCCGGGAAATGTTTCTTCTTTCACTTCGTTCTTTAAAAACAACAATAATGACTGACGGTGACTCCTGCTGGTCCCTTATAGATCGAGAAAATTTGAAGACACTCATTATAGACAGGCGTTTTGTGTGTTACGGTCGTTAAAGGGTTAAATTGTTATTACTTGTCATTCTCATGCCGAAAACAGCTCTGACAGCTGGCAAGACTGACTATCGCTTTATATACGCACTGATGTACGCAACCGAGTACGCGCATAGATGACGTTGCTATGTATTTTGCATAAGCTCGTCTGTACCAGTTTTTCTGGCACTTCAGTGTACATCGAGTGATCACTGAATTATGACTACCTACCTAGTATTTCGTAGGTCCACTGTTTGCCCTCAGTAAAACAAGTATTCAACATGGAACGGATTCAATAAATTGCCAGAAGAAGTTGGGAGGTATGACCGACCAAGCTGTGTGTAATGCAGCCTTCAGTGGAAGTGAGGGGTGTATAAAGACGTGTGACATGCCGTTCCATAGTGTCCCAGAAGTGTTCTATTCAACTTGGAATGGATTCAATAAATTGCCAGAAGAAGTTGGGAGGTATGGCCGACCAAGCTGTGTGCAATGCAGCCTTCAGTGGAAGTGAGGGGTGTATACAGACGTGTGACATGCCGTTCCATAGTGTCCCAGAAGTGTTCTATTCAACTTGGAATGGATTCAATAAATTGCCAGAAGAAGCTGGGAGGTATGGCCGACCAAGCTGTGTGTACTGCAGCCTTCAGTGGAAGTGAGGGGTGTATAAAGACGTGTGACATGCCGTTCCATAGTGTCCCAGAAGTGTTCTATTCAACTTGGAATGGATTCAATAAATTGCCAGAAGAAGTTGGGAGGTATGGCCGACCAAGCTGTGTGTAATGCAGCCTTCAGTGGAAGTGAGTGGTGTATACAGACGTGTCATATGCCGTTCCATATTGTCCTACAAGTGCTCTATGGAATTGATATCGGAGGCCAATAGTTATGCTAAAAGTCTGAACTGCGTTCCGCACACCATTTCTGCACAACATTGGAGTTGTGGCTCTGGGCATTGTCATTTGGAAGACACCATTGCCATTCGGGAAGAAGTGTAACATTGCTGGGTTTACAGAGTCAACAAGCAATTCATGATAGTGGCACCAGTCATACATTGTCATCTTGGAACGCACCATTCCCATTCGGGAAGAAGTGTAACATTGCTGGGTGTACAGAGTCAACAAGCAATTCATGATAGTGGCACCAGTCATACATTGTCATCTTGGAACGCACCATTCCCATTCGGGAAGAAGTGTAACAATGCTGGGTGTACAGAGTCAACAAGCAATTCATGATAGTGGGCACCAGTCATACATTGTCATCTTGGAAGACACCATTCCCATTCGGGAAGAAGTGTAACATTGCTGGGTGTACAGAGTCAACAAGCAATTCATGATAGTGGGCACCAGTCATACATTGTCATCTTGGAACGCACCATTCCCATTCGGGAAGAAGTGTAACAATGCTGGGTGTACAGAGTCAACAAGCAATTCATGATAGTGGGCACCAGTCATACATTGTCATCTTGGAAAGACACCATTCCCATTCGGGAAGAAGTGTAACATTGCTGGGTGTACAGAGTCAACAAGCAATTCATGATAGTGGGCACCAGTCATACATTGTCATCTTGGAAGACACCATTGCCGTTCGGGAAGAAGTGTAACATTGCTTGGTGTACAGAGTCAACAAGCAATTCATGATAGTGGGCACCAGTCATACATTGTCATCTTGGAAGACACCATTCCCATTCGGGAAGAAGTGTAACATTGCTGGGTGTACAGAGTCAACAAGCAATTCATGATAGTGGGCACCAGTCATACATTGTCATCTTGGAAGACACCATTCCCATTCGGGAAGAAGTGTAACATTGCTGGGTGTACAGAGTCAACAAGCAATTCATGATAGTGGCACCAGTCATACATTGTCATCTTGGAACGCACCATTCCCATTCGGGAAGAAGTGTAACATTGCTGGGTGTACAGAGTCAACAAGCAATTCATGATAGTGGCACCAGTCATACATTGTCATCTTGGAAGACACCATTCCCATTCGGGAAGAAGTGTAACATTGCTGGGTGTACAGAGTCAACAAGCAATTCATGATAGTGGGCACCAGTCATACATTGTCATCTTGGAAGACACCATTGCCGTTCGGGAAGAAGTGTAACATTGCTTGGTGTACAGAGTCAACAAGCAATTCATGATAGTGGCACCAGTCATACATTGTCATCTTGGAAGACACCATTCCCATTCGGGAAGAAGTGTAACATTGCTGGGTGTACAGAGTCAACAAGCAATTCATGATAGTGGCACCAGTCATACATTGTCATCTTGGAAGACACCATTCCCGTTCGGGAAGAAGTGTAACATTGCTTGGTGTACAGAGTCAACAAGCAATTCATGATAGTGGCACCAGTCATACATTGTCATCTTGGAACGCACCATTCCCATTCGGGAAAGAAGTGTAACATTGCTGGGTTTACAGAGTCAACAAGCAATTCATGATAGTGGCACCAGTCATACATTGTCATCTTGGAACGCACCATTCCCATTCGGGAAGAAGTGTAACATTGCTTGGTGTACAGAGTCAACAAGCAATTCATGATAGTGGCACCAGTCATACATTGTCATCTTGGAACGCACCATTCCCATTCGGGAAGAAGTGTAACATTGCTGGGTGTACAGAGTCAACAAGCAATTCATGATAGTGGCACCAGTCATACATTGTCATCTTGGAACGCACCATTCCCATTCGGGAAGAATTGTAACATTGCTGGGTGTACAGAGTCAACAAGCAATTCATGATAGTGGGCACTAGTCATACATTGCCATCTTGGAAGGCACCATTCCCATTCGGGAAGAAGTGTAACATTGCTGGGTTATAACGAAGTAAATTTCTCCGTCATTTTTGGTCTACGCCGGGATTCGAACCCGAGGCCGCTTATTCCGGAACAAGTCGCTCTACCAACTGAGCTACGCAGACGATTATTCTGATTCCTATCTGCCTTTATGTCGTGTGCGTCCTGCTGGCAGGTACGTCACAGGGTGTAAAAAGTCAACAAGCAATTCATGATAGTGGGCACCAGTCATACATTGTCATCTTGGAAGACACCATTGCCGTTCGGGAAGAAGTGTAGCATTGCTGGGTGTACAGAGTTAACAAGCAATTCATGATAGTGGCACCAGTCATACATTGTCATCTTGGAACGCACCATTCCCATTCGGGAAGAAGTGTAACATTGCTGGGTGTACAGAGTCAACAAGCAATTAATGATAGTGGCACCAGTCATACATTGTCATCTTGGAACGCACCATTCCCATTCGGGAAGAAGTGTAACATTGCTGGGTGTACAGAGTCAACAAGCAATTCATGATAGTGGGCACCAGTCATACATTGTCATCTTGGAAGACACCATTGCCATTCCGAAAGAAGTGTAACATTGCTGGGTGTATAAGCAGTGGAAGTGTGTTGTGCTGCCGGAGCTGTGCGTGGGAAGCTTCCTGATGCCTCGTCTCAGAATACAGCAGTCATTCCAGCACGTTTCGGAGTTCGACAGAGGACGAATAGTGGCTTATCGCGACAGCGGTTTATCGTACCGAGACATCAGCACCCGTGTGGGACTACATCCAGCCACAGTGAAGCGAGTATGGATTCGGTGGGTGCAGGAGGGACGGAAGGACCGACGTGGGCGATTGCCGCTGCCGCGGCACACCACCGAACGAGAGGACCAGCATGTTATGCGGGACATTGACGGCTCGCACTGCCACATCACGCTAGTTAGCGCAGGAATTAGGGTGTGTTGCGCAACAACCTGTGTCAGCACGCACCGTTCGACGTCGTCTGCAGGAGCGCGGACTTGTCGCACGGCGCCCATTGCTCCGATTACCATTGTTGTGACACCACCGGCGAGTTCGGAGGCAGTGGGCCGTTGAACACTGCCCCTGGACTACGGAATGGCACGACATTGTCTTCTCCGACGAATCCCGCTTCTGCCTGCAACACCATGATGCTCGGATCCGCGTGTGGTGGCACCGCGGCGAGAGACTGTATGACGCCTGCATTATGCATCGCCATACCGGTCCGTCGCCTGGCGTTATGGTTTGGGGCGCAATTGGATATGACACCCGCACCATGTAACGTATACTCTATATTCACTTTCCTTTTGATTTTACTATCTCTGGTTATTTTATTTTACTATGTAAATTATCTTCCTACTGAACGGAATATTATTTCACCCCGCTGAATGAGATCTGGCAATGAGTGTAAGTCATGACGTGGTGGTAGCTCGTATATAGGCGCGTTCATCGAGAAGTGTGGGTTGTGTGTTGTTGCGTTGTAGTTGTGTTGTTGCGTTGGAGTTGAGGGTGGTTGGTGGTGTGTTGCGTTGCGTTGCAGTATGTTGTTATGTAGTAGTGATATATGAGTGCCTTAGTTGACCAGGAGTCATCATAATAAACAAGTTGTTCTGTAAGTTCAGTCTTTTTCAATTCTTAGTTTTGTCAGACCTCTGTCTGGCTGTTAGGTTTATGACTTTGATTACTTAATATAAATAACAAGCGTTGAGACTTTGTTTAAGTTCATAATTAACGAGTAACAACACCCTTTTGGGAATTCATTATTTTTGAAGCGTAGAGCATTATTCATTCATAATAATTAGCTTAGCAAAAAAGATAAACAAAGCTAATTCATTATAATTGGCGCCCGAACTTTTCTCGAACACGAGATCCTGACTATTATTACCCATGGCTTCTTTACCTGAGACAACTGCAAATTTCCACCTTCCGGCAAGTCTCGAGGGTAATGGTGTTTTTTTGGACAATTTGTACGAAGCCTGTGGCTCTGACTTGGATATGAATAATCTACACATACCCACGCATTCTTCACCATTTCGGAATACACCAGCTTCTTATCACTCTGAGTCGCGGGTCGTAGCTGAGGGAATTCAATCCTCTCAGCGAAGCAGAATGCTTGCCCATTTCGTGCCGCATGCAGGAACAATTCATTTCAATGGTTTGGAGGGCTTTAAAGTTCCTCGAAGATCTGGAAGACCATTTTGATTTATATAATATTCCGGAAGACTGCAAGGTCCAAATTGCCGGAACTTGCTTGAGAGATACCGCCAAGACCTGGTATCGGCAGTGGCGAGGGTCGAACCCGGATTCTCATTATGAGAATTTCCGTGCAGAATTCTTGGAGGTCTTTCCTTTCGGCCTCAGTCGAGCTAGCCTTGCTCAACAGCTGTTTTCTCGTCAGCAGGGTCCCAATGATAGCCCTGTTGCATTTGCGTTGGAAACTACACGCCTATATAATCTATGGGATCCACATGCCAGTCATGTTGACATGTTGGATACCCTCGTACAGCAGCTCGACCCATTCTTGCAAGATTTTCTTGAGGTTCGACACCCTACCACTATTCATGAATGCCTTCGCCTCATACGCACGTATGAAGAGCGACATGGCAAACATGCTGCAACTCACCATGCTCGGGCACCCCGCGAGGCTTATTCCGAAAACCCTCAGCGGCATAATAGACAAAACTTTCAGCGCGAGCATACACACGTGCCCACCCAAGCTTCATACGTTCCACCACACAGAAGAGTGGCGAACCAGCAACGAGTTTCGGAGCAAGCTGCAGGGTATCGTCATAATGCACAGTATGCTCGACCCCGTTCCACTCAGCAGCATTCGGAACGTTATCATGCTCAGGGCAATAATAATTTTTCTGCCCGTGCTGAGGGCAGACGTAACGAAAATGAAAATTTCAACAGACACGCGGAGTTCCCGACGCAGGGTGCACGCAATTTTCCTTATCGTGAAAATTTTCCCGATACCCGGCAGGGTCGAGGTTTCCGACCACATGATAACACCACCAGAATTCCTTTAAACTTCCACAGGAAGTAGATGAAGGGTCGGTCCTGCTTCCTGATACCAAACATCCTGACCCTAAAACAGTATTAGTGACTGTTCAAACTCCTCAGTTGCCTGATGTATTCTTGACACTTGAAGACATTATTGTCGAGACAAAGTTCGACACTGGGTCTGAGATATCAGCCCTCAATACAAAGTTTTGCAATGATGTTTTTTCTGCAATACATGTTCAGCCTGCAACGCAGTATTTGCGAGTGCAAATAACGAAATCTTCAGTATTTCAGGAACTGTCACATTATCTTTAGGACTGGGAAAAGCTCGGTTTACGCATTCTTTCCTGCTTATAGACGAGCTACCCGTGAAATGTCTCATGGGTATGGACTTTATTAACAAGTTTCAAATAACTTTGAATTTTGTACAACATGTGATTTCCTTTCCGGAACCTGTCGAAATGATTCCGACGGTTCCTGTAGATATTACGAGTTTATTGTTGAGTGACCAATTGAATGAGGGGCAACGAGACCAGCTTTCTCTCCTTTTACAGGAAAGCCCTGGTTTATTTTCGGATCAACCTGGTTTCACACAGGTGGTTTATCATGTTATTGACACTGATGGTTCGAAACCCATTGCGACGAAACCTTACCCTTGTGCTCCACATAAAAAACAGGAAATACAACGTCAAATTGCGGAAATGATTAAGCAGGGCATAATCAGGAATCCCTATCTTCTAATTCAAGGCTTCTTGAATTGGAAGAGGAACTACAAAGGATCAAGTGGGACATCGTCGGGCTAAGTGAGGTAAGGAGAAAAGGAGAAGATCTCATCGAACTGAAAAGTGGACATCTCTTCTACTATCGTGGGACAGATACTGGCAGAACTAGTGGTGTTGGATTTATAATAAACAAGAAACTGAAGGATAAAGTTATAGAAGTTGAAAGTTCCTCTGACAGAGCTGCACGACTTGTTATCCAACTCTCGAAAAGATACCAGGCTCAGATTATTCAAACTTATGCACCCACCACAAGTCATCCTGAAGAAGAAATTGAAGAATTTTATGAGGAAATTTGTCATCTAAATAATAAAGGTAAGCAGCACTTGAAAATAATTGTAGGAGATTTCAATGCAAAAATAGGGCAACGGCAACAGAATGAAACTTCAGTAGGTAAATTCGGTCACGGCAACAGAAACCAGCGTGGAAATACTCTCGTTGAGTTTGCAGAGGCAGAAGGGTTTTTCATCTTGAACTCCTTCTTCAAGAAAAAGCCACACAGGAAATGGACATGGAGGCATCCAAATGGGACGACAAGTGAAATTGATTTTATTATGTGTAACAAAAAATTCGTCATAGAAGACTGCAGTGTGCTAAACAAGTTCAACACAGGTAGTGACCATAGATTGGTGAGATGTAAGATGCACCTCAACACTAAACTGGAACGTGGCAAGCTCATAAGACAAACAAAATCTATTGACATAACCAACCTTAAAAAACACCATAATACTTTCAAGTTGGAACTGAAGAACAGGTTCTCTGCTTTAGAAGGCCTAACATCGGAAGAAGTGGACATCTCTGAAGTTAACAGAAAAGTAACTAAAGCTCTTATGGAAACAGCAACAAAATTAGCTGGGTCTAAGAACAAGTTGCATGTGAACAAATTATCAGGAAAAACCAAAATGTTGATGCAAAAAAAGAAGAGAGATGAGGACAACTAAAGAAGATGTGACTTCCAAAGTGGAATATATAGAGCTATGCAAGACAGTAAGAAAAAGTATCACTGAAGACGTAAGGAAATTCAACTGTGAACTAGTGAGGAAAGCAATTGAAAACAACCAAAGCCTAAAGATAGCAAAGGGACATCTCAGTAAGGGAAGAAAACAGATTATGGCACTGAGAAAAGAAGATGGTTCTGTAACAAGAAATAGAGGCAGAAATTTTGACAAGAGTGAAAGATTTCTACTCCAAATTATATGAAAGGGATGATATATGCACTCCAGACATCATGAAAGATACCAGTACCAGAGTTCCTCCAGTCCTTCCAGCAGAAGTTGCACATGCAATCAAGAACATGAAGCGAGGAAAAGCTCCAGGAGAAGATGGAATTACTGTAGACATCATACAAGAAGCAAGTGGAGAAATCGAAACAGTACTCGCCCAAATTTTCCCTCGATGCCTTAATGAAGGAAAGATTCCTGAGGATTGGAACACCGCTACAATGATCCTGCTACATAAGAAAGGTGGCATTGAGGATCTCGGAAACTACAGACCTATCAGTAGTTTATAAAATCTTCACTAAAGTTCTTTCACACCGCTTGAAGGTAGCACTAGACATGGCTCAACCGAGAGAACAAGCTGGATTCAGGAGTGGCTACGAGCACAATAGATCATATCCACGTGCTGAGAGAACTAATTGAAAGAGCGAGGAATATGAACTTCCATTGTGCATGGCTTTTATCGATTATGAAAAAGCCTTTGATTCAGTGAAACCATCAGCAGTTACAATGGCTCTGAAAACCTGCGGTATTGAAGATGCATACATTAATATTATTAATAACATCTATGAAAATGCAAGTGCAAAGATTAGGCTGTTTGAAAATACAACACACGTAAAAATTGGAAAGGGAGTGAGACAAGGTGACACCATATCTCCCGAAGCTCTTTAATGCCACATTGGAGGGTGTTTTTCAGTCGCTGAGCTGGGAAAACAAGGGGATAAAGATTAATGGAGATTATCTAACCCACCTTCGTTTTGCTGATGACGTAGTCATTTTTGCAACTACCCCATCAGAGCTGCAGAGTATGATCCAGGAACTTGCTGACAAGAGTAAAGAAGTGGGATTAAAAATGAACTTTCAGAAGACAAAAGTGATGTTCAATGCTTTTACAAGAAATGAAGATTTATCGATTGATGGAGAAAAGCTGGAGATAACAGACACGTACGTTTATCTTGGACAGCAGATATCAAGTGAGGGTCACATTGATGAAGAAATTAATCGGCGTACAAAACTTGCCTGGAGAGCTTTTGGAAGAAACAGTATAATTTTCAAGAGCAATATGCCATTATGTCTTAAAAGAAAAGTGTTTGATCAATGCATCCTTCCAGTGCTTACGTATGGTGCAGAGACGTGGACCTTAGCTAAAAGAGACATACAAAGGCTGCAGACAACTCAAAGAAGCATGGAGAGGTGCATGCTTGGTGTAACCAGGAGAGATAAGAAGAGGAACTCGTGGATCCGAAAAATGACAAGAGTGGAAGATATCATGATCAAAGTTAAATCCCTGAAATGGCAATGGGCTGGACATACTGCCAGAAGGACAGATCATCGATGGACAGCCGAAATTTTAGATTGGATTCCAAGGGACAGGAAAAGACCCAGAAGAAGACCACATAGGAGATGGGTGGATGAAATTCGAAAGTATGCAGGGGTGACATGGAGGAGACTGGCACAAGACAGACCGTTGTGGAGGAAACTTGGGGAGACCTTCGTCCAGCAGTGGATTGATAATGGTTGACAATGATGATGATGATGATGAATCAGGGAATCAACAAGCGCCTGGGCGGCTCCTGCCTTCTTGGTTCCAAAGAAACAACCAAATGAATTTCGTTTCGTGACAGATTTTCGCAAACTCAACCAAGTCACAAAAACAATCAATTATCCCCCACCTGTCATGTCACATATTCTAAATGACTTGTCGTCAACCAAATGGATGTCAACTTTGGATTTGGCGAGTGGATATTGGCAGGTGGCAGTACATCCGGACTCTGTCGATAAAACAGGCTTTGTGACTCCTTTTGGGGCCTATGAATATTTACGTATGCCTTTTGGTTTAGCTTCTGCACCTGCTACTTTCCAAAAGCTTATGGACACGGTTCTCAGACCTGTCCTGGGTCCCCATGTGCATGTCTATTTGGATGATATTATTATCACATCAGAGACTTTTGACGAGCACCTTTCTCTGCTCAAACAGGTGTTCCAACTTATATACAATGCTGGCTTGACGTTAAAACCTAGTAAATGCCAGATAGCGCGGGACGAGATTGTATATCTGGGGTTGAAAATTACTCCCCACGGCTTATTCACTGATAATGAAAAAATTAGGCCTATTGCTGACTTTCCTCGGCCTAAAACAGCAAAAGAACTATCCCGCTTTCTGGGAATGACCGGATGGTATCAGCAGTTCGTCCCCGCTTATGCTACAATATGTGAGCCATTGTATGCTTTAAAGCGTAAATACAAGAAGTTTATTTGGACACCTGAAGCTAACGCTGCATTCGAAACACTGAAGTCTGCATTGACTCAGCCTCCGGTGTTGGCTTTCCCGGATCATTCTAAAGAATTTGATATTTATACTGATGCATCCGGAGTTGGTCTTGGTTGCGTTTTGTCACAAGCTGGGCATCCAATAGCTTTTGCGTCTCGTACTTTAGCCAAAGCTGAACGCAATTATTCAGCTACGGAACGTGAATGTCTTGCTGTTGTGTATGCACTGAATAAATTTCAATGTTATCTTAACGAATTGACAGTTAACATAATTACGGATCATTCTGCCCTTCAGTATTTGAATTCTGCTAAACACCTATCTCAAAGACTTATGAAGTGGGCTCTGAAGTTACAAGAGAGCAATATCAAAATTTCGTATCAGCCAGGTCATAAGAATCAATTACCGGACGCATTATCTCGCGTTCCGATTAGTGGAGTCCCCACCGAAACTACTCCTGGATGTCAGCCTTTACTTCTGATAGCTGATATCACATCCAGAGAGCAGATAATGGCAGAATTAATAAATGATCCAGATTTTGGGGATATTTACAATTTTTTGCTTGCGGGTTCGCCCCTACCAAGTGATCCTTCTCTGGCTGGAAGGTCACAACATTTTGAAGTAATAGAGGGTCTTCTTTATTATACAAAGTCTCGGACTACTAGGGCAGAGTTTCGCCCATGTATTCCGCGAACCCTTAGAATGGCTCTTTTAAATGAATTTCATGACAAACCTCTTGCAGGCCATTTAGGTATTCGCAAGACCCGTTGTAAATTGCGGGATGTTGCCTATTGGCCTGGCATGTACCAAAGTGTGCTCGCATACGTTCAATCATGTCACTTGTGTCAGATTAATAATTATCGTAATGTAAGACCGGCCGGTCACTTGAAATCTAGTTCAAGTTCTCATGTATTTGATATTATTTCCATAGATTTATTGGGACCTTATCCATTATCTGTTAAAAATAAAGCTCGTTATGTTTTAGTACTAACTGATAATTTTTCTAAATAGGTTGAGGTTTTCCCCATTAAAGCCGCTACGGCTGAGATTATTTGTAATGTCTTAGTTAATGAAGTATTTTCTAGATATGGTGCACCTAATAAAGTAGTTTCGGATAATGGTCCTCAATTTATTTCTGACATTTTTGAAAGAATGTGTGCGAGATTACACATTAAACATAAATTCATTTCCCCCATATCATCCCCAGAGTAATCCTGCAGAACGCGTTAACCGAACGCTAGTGAAAATGATTGCGACTTTCGTAATGGACCACCATGAAAGATGGGATGACTATTTAGAACTTTTTGCGTTCGCCCTCCGCTCGTCTGTCCACGAGTCTACTAAAATTACTCCTGCAGAACTTTTTCTGGGTCGCAAAATTAAAACCCTTTTGAAAATTTAACGGGGATTATCGACGAACTAAATCAGCGACCAACTCCGCAATCAGTACACATTATGGCATAAAAAAGCTCGTATTGCAATGCTAGGAGCACAAGCGGCTCAAGCACGATATTATAATTCTAGGCGTAGGGAACCAGATCTTGTCGTTGGAGATCTCACTCTCGTGGAAACGCACTTCCAGTCTTCTGTTTCGCATACTTTAGTGAAGAAATTTGCACCCAGCTACGAAGGTCCATATCGGGTGGCAAATGTCTTTGAAAATAATATTGTTCTGGAGAAACCGAACAACAATTTTCAATATGTACATGTTGATCAATGTCGCAAGTATCACGAACGGGATATCGAGTTCATTATCAATCCTACTCAACCTTCTGTTCCACAGACTCAAGAATCTATATCTCATGTTCAACCGCCAGAAATTGTGGACGACCCACCAAACATTTTTGACGAATCACCAGTGATTTTTCCTTCACCCTCCCCCTCCAGACGAGTTTCTACAACCGCAACCTGATTCTCCCGTGAGACCAAGGCTCGATTCGCGTTCGTCGAATACTAGTATCGTTCCTTTCCCTCCAACCATTGCCAAGACTATTGCTGCGCCGTTTCCGGCTAACTCTGCAACAACGCGGGATACTTCTTCTTTGAATACCTCATCGGAAAGTATTCCTATAGGCAAATCCAAACATCGCCCTGCACGACCGCTGAATTACAGCAGCGACTCAGAGGCGTCGGACATTTCGGATTTGTCAGTTATGAATCCAACATTTAATATTCCACACCGTCCAGCACCACCAAAAGCTGGGCGCAAACGTCACTTGTCTCCCCAATCTGCTTCGCCGCAACAGCGACGAAGGCAGAAATCTTTGCATCCGCCCGGGTTTCGCCCCTGGAACCTCCGTTCAGGGCAAACAGGGCCGATGCCTGCTACTACTATCATGCCCCGTGGGCGTAAACGAAAACAAGCGATGTGGCCGGAGACACGTCCCTCCAAAAGATACTGGAAGGACACAACGGGCCCCAGCATCAAGGGACTTCATATCCAAAGCCTGGGGGAGCCCGTTCCTATCAGCCGCAGCAGGGATTTCCGGACCGCCAGACTTCTGACGTTCCTGACCGTTCTTCTCAGCCGCAGGGATTTCCAGACCGCCAGACTCCTGACCGTTCCTATCAGCCGCAGCAGGGATTTCCGGACCGCCAGACTCCTGACCGTTCTTCTCAGCCGCAAGGCATTCCGGACCGCCAGACTTCTGACCGTTCTTCTCAACCGCAGGGATTTCCAGACCGCCAGATTCCTGACCGACAACAGACCGATGTTCCATTACCGTCCCGGAAGAGATCCAAGCCACCTGATTTCCCCAGTCCCATTAGGCTTGGAAAACGTTTTCGCACTAGAATTTTTTGTGCGTCCTCGAGATAAGTAAGTTCTCGTGGACAGGTTCTTTTCTCAGTTTATTGTTTTTCCTGCTCGACCAGTTGGCGTGTCAGAATTTCTTTTTTTCGTGTGGGCCTATGCATTCTTTTTGTGTATATATGTGTGTTTTTTTTTTATATTTCTTCTATGTCCATCTACTAATCCACTTTTTTTGTATCTATCTATGTGCTTAGGGGTAAAATAATAAAATTGTTACTGTTAGGCAGCTCCAGGTAAATTTCGCTGCTGATACAGTTGTTCTGTATTTCAACGCATGAGGCAAACGTAATTTGAAATGAAAATAATAAAATTGTTACTGTTAGGCAGCTTCAGGCAATCTTCGCTGCTGATACAGTTGTTCTGTATTTCAACGCATGAGGCAAACGTAATTTGAAATGAAAATAATAAAATTGTTACTGTTAGGCAGCTTCAGGCAATCTTCGCTGCTGATACAGTTGTTCTGTATTTCAACGCATGAGGCAAACGTAATTTGAAATGAAAATAATAAAATTGTTACTGTTAGGCAGCTTCAGGCAATCTTCGCTGCTGATACAGTTGTTATGTATTTCCACGAATGAGGCGCACGTAATTTGAAATTAAAAAAGTGATTCCTGCTAGGCAGAATAAAAGGAAAGTATGCCGATGCAGGTTTGGTTTGTTCTACACTACAAATTTCAGTCGAATACAGATTCGTAAATTGTTATGCCAAGTTGATAATGTAAATACGGCTACCACCAAACAACAAATCAAAAAAAAGATCGAGAAACGTCAATCATCGAAATGTAAGACTTACACTCCAAAATTGATAGATTTTTCGGAAACCAAAAAAAAAAAAAAAAAAAAAAAAGAAGAAAAATTAAGGGGAGATGATGTAACGTATACTCTATATTCACTTTCCTTTTGATTTTACTATCTCTGGTTATTTTATTTTACTATGTAAATTATCTTCCTACTGAACGGAATATTATTTCACCCCGCTGAATGAGATCTGGCAATGAGTGTAAGTCATGACGTGGTGGTAGCTCGTATATAGGCGCGTTCATCGAGAAGGGTGGGCTGTGTGTTGTTGCGTTGTAGTTGTGTTGTTGCGTTGTAGTTGTGTTGTTGCGTTGGAGTTGAGGGTGGTTGGTGGTGTGTTGCGTTGCGTTGCAGTATGTTGTTATGTAGTAGTGATATATGAGTGCCTTAGTTGACCAGGAGTCATCATAATAAACAAGTTGTTCTGTAAGTTCAGTCTTTTTCAATTCTTAGTTTTGTCAGACCTCTGTCTGGCTGTTAGGTTTATGACTTTGATTACTTAATATAAATAACCAGCGTTGAGACTTTGTTTAAGTTCATAATTAACGAGTAACAACACCCTTTTGGGAATTCATTATTTTGAAGCGTAGAGCATTATTCATTCATAATAATTAGCTTAGCAAAAAGATAAACAAAGCTAATTCATTATAACCACTCTGTTACTCATCGCCGGTACACTCAACAGCCACCGCTTCATCTCCGACGTTTGGGAGCCTGTAGTCCTTCCTTACCTGCAGGACCTGCCAGCGACAACGTTTCAACAGGACAATGCGCGCCCGCACGTGGCACGCATCGTGCAACATTTCTTCACTGCCCACCAGGTGTCACTGTTGCCGTGCCCCGCCTGTTCTCCCGATATGTCGCCCATCGAACACGTCTGGTCGCTGATCGGCAACCGAGTGGCCCGGCAAGCACCACCCGTGATTAACTGTGGCAACGTGTGGAAGCAGCCTGGACCGACGTACCCCAAGCCCATATCCAAAGCCTCTTTCGTTCGATGCCGCGACGTGTAGCGGCCGTTATTGCCAGCCATGAAGGCCACACGAACTATTGATGTCTGCGTGTTCCGCAAGTCGCACGGGCCTGCAAGCTCAATCGTTTCATCTTTGTATCTGTTGTTATGTGTCCAGTAAATCTGGCTTTGCTATCTCGTGTCCTTCTTGGTGTTGCATTTTGGGTGGCCAGCAGTGTATATATTCATTCACTCAGTTCATCAAGAGCTGATGAATTGAATGAAATAGTTAATAGTTTCGTGCAAAATTAATCTTAAAGATCATAATGAATATCAAAACGCAATACCCGCATGTATGCTTTTTGATCTTTTCAAATCACTTCTGAGAAACTATTTTATTCGATTCGTCAGCTTTTCAAATGCGTAAAACTAATGCACAAAGTTGTAGAAAAAGAAATATCTGTAACGGATTTTTTCTCTTTTTACCAAAACTATGCCGACGTATAGTACTTATTATTAATTTAGCGGTTTTGCTATATCACTACTGCGAACAAAAGGAAAGAAAAGTCTTAGGATAGTATGTGTCATTTCTCTAGAACGCACAACGACGAGTTGGTCGGGGCGGTGGGAGAGAACCATTCGGGGAGGGGGCACTCCTGGAAGTGGTATTCCAGGAAGCAATTCAAGGAACCGGTTTAGGAGGATGGGGTTGCAAGCGAGTACTATTGTATATGCGAGGAATTCTTTAGGGGTAGAAGCAATGAGGCTGAGGGGTAGCATCTTACTTTTCCCCCATCATATCCTGGCTTACCCCGCGTTCCTAAGTGGAAGAGCCCAAACAGTTTGAGACACAGGTGTTAAGAAGTGGCTCGCCATCAGATCTGTCGTGTATGTGTGGGATTACGTAATTTCTTTATCTGGTTTGTCTTGTGAGATTTCGGTATTATAGGAAGGAATAGTGAGAGCAATGGCTTTGTACAAAGTACCTAATATTGGAGCAGCTCCAAAGCAGCCAATCCATTTCAACTTCCCAAAAAGAAGCTTTGGAGCACAAAAACGAACCTTTCAACCGAAATGGTTCCAATATTGGAAATGACTACATTGTGATGCTGAAGGTGACAAAGCTTTCTGTTTCGAGGCTGTCCGGGCAAACCAACTTGCTTCCAGCTGCACAGATAAAGCATTTATAGAAACTGGATTTCTAAATTGGAAAAATGCAACAGACAAATTTAATTCGCATACATCAACGAAATGCCACAAAGATGCACTTTTCAGAAATAAAATAGTGCCCAAAATAGGCGATATCTTTGAGAAACTCTCGACTCAGTTTGCAAATGAGAAATTCATCAATCGAAAATGTTTCCTTGTGATTCTGAAGAATCTAGATGCAACGCTCCTAGCCTTTACTTCCCCACCATAATGTACTTTGCCCAGCTACTATATCGGTAATCTATCTCTCTCTCTCTGGGTTCGAACCCACGACTTAAACGTAATGTGAAGCAGACAGATATTCAAATAAACAAATCATGCACAAATTACTCTTCTAAAACTTTTTATATAATTCAACAGTTTTAGTACAAACACAAGTCAGTTACTTCAGAACGCGTGTTACTAAATTGAATTCAAATTCTAACATACTGCAGATTTTCACCCCTTTTGCTTCTTCAATATTTATCACGCAAGGCAGGCAATACAATAATAATAACATTAGGTATTTAAACCCCATTAATCATTAGCCTGTCATTTTTTTAGACAACATTAAAAATTAACTAAAGCATATGAGCACACTAAAGCACAAGAGTGACAATCAACTCTCTTTCAATTATCCTACAACCCCACTTTAAACTCTGCCAGCAACTATTAATTATACAAAGAAAAAGACTTTTGCACTCATGTACTAGGATTTAATGGTATTCCTCTGACGACCCCGGCACACACACACAATAGGCTCAATGAGAAGAAAAGTTCGCACACAAAAAAACTTAAAGTGAATCACTGGATGATGAGTATTCCATGTAAAGAAAGTTCCGGTACTCCAAATTTTTCACAACAACGCATTCGTCCAGGAGTGAAAAAAAACCCTCCACCACTCATAACCCTCAGACATAATTGGATGGAAACTCCATACTCTCTAGGCATAAAAAAGACGTAACGAAAACTTTTACTGCTTCCGACACCCAGGAACAATTAAGCAGAAATTCCGAGCTCTTACGGCATGCAGACGCGTAAAGCAAACTTTACTGCTCCTGACACACAGGAACACTTAAGCAGAAACTCCGAGCTCGTATGGCATGGAAGGGCGTAAAGCAAACTTTACTGCTCCAGACACCCAGGAACACTTAAGCAGAAACTCCGAGCTCGTACGGCATGGAGACGGGTAAAGCAAACTTTACTGCTCCTGACACCCAGGAACACTTAAGCAGAAACTCCGAGCTCGTATGGCATGGAAGGGCGTAAAGCAAACTTTACTGCTCCTGACACCCAGGAACACTTAAGCAGAAACTCCGAGCTCGTATGGCATGGAAGGGCGTAAAGCAAACTTTACTGCTCCTGACACCCAGGAACACTTAAACAGAAACTCCGAGCTCGTATGGCATGGAAGGGCGTAAAGCAAACTTTACTGCTCCTGACACCCAGGAACACTTAAGCAGAAACTCCGAGCTCGTATGGCATGGAAGGGCGTAAAGCAAACTTTACTGCTCCTGACACCCAGGAACACTTAAGCAGAAACTCCGAGCTCGTATGGCATGGAAGGGCGTAAAGCAAACTTTACTGCTCCTGACACCCAGGAACACTTAAACAGAAACTCCGAGCTCGTACGGCATGGAAGCACATAAAGCTTTTGCTAGTTCAAGAAAAGACACTCTTGCATTCTCAAGAGAAAACTTGAAAGAGATAGAAATTCATCTCCGAAGAAGTTCAGCCATGGAGATTCCCTTCCGGCAGATTTTCGACCGTCACGCTTCACCACTTGAAGACAACGAGCCTTCCCGCATGGTTTTCCAAGGGGAAATCAAACTGCGCATGCGTGCCACACGCAGAGCAAATGTGCAAAGAATACAACAACAACAAAAAACAATGAGCATGCGAGAGATAAAGGTCACCAATTTATAGCGCCAAGAGACCCTGAGCTCCAATCAAGCCACTCCACTACGAGTGGCGTCAGCTCCAGTACATTTTTGCATATAAGTATTTTCCACACATCAAATCCTTAATAATAACTCACAACTTAATAAATTCCAACATTATATAAATAAAATATACAACAATTTCTTTTACAAATAACACATAATGAACAATTTATACAATCATTATTTGTGACCTCAGCACGTGAGCGACTATAAATATTCTAAATAAAGTATTTAGAATTTCCACCTGTATATAAAAAAGCTTTCTCAAATTATAAACACTATCAATTTAACTTTACATTTACGTTATTTTTATCCCAGCGACTCCAAGCCATGACTCCGGGACTAAACCCCACAAGACGTCACATACAGTTTTTAGCACACCAAGGATTGCCAATGCAAGGAAATGAAACCTCAGAGTCTAACTTTATGCAATTGTTGAATCTTAGAGGGAAAGATGTTCCTGAGCTTCGACAGTGGATTTCTAAGAAAGCGGACAAGTATGTGTCTCATGATATTCAGAATGAGATTCTAAAAATAATGGCTTTAGAAGTTCTAAGAGAAATTTCGGAACATTTTTCTAAAGGGAAAGAATTCTTTGCCGTCATGTGTGATGAAACTACAGACTGCAGTAATAAAGAACAGCTAGTGATATGTATTAGATGGGTGGAGGATGATTTTATCGCTCATGAAGAATTTATAGAACTATACCAACTGGATTCTACAGATTTTGAAACCATTTTTGAAGTGATTAAGGACTGTTTTTTGCGACTAAACTTACCGATTAATATGCTTCGTGGTCAGTGTTATGGCGGCGGAACTGCGAATGGAGTTACTAAAAACTAAAAAAACTAAAAAAGAAATTGCCCAAAAGCTTCTTGCTGAAGAACCCAAGGCAGTATTTTTGCATTGTTATGGTCACACATTAAATTTAAGCTGTTCGGATGCAATTAGAAATTGCAAACTCATGCGTGATACCATTGGATACAGCATATGAAATTACAAAACTTATAAGTTTTCACCTAATCGTCAATCAGTTTTCCTTAACTTAAAAACAAACTACTGAAATACCAACTCCAGGAATAAGACTTCTTTGCCCCACTTATTGGACTGTTAGAAAGGATTCTTTTCTTAGTATTCTGGATTGGATTGGATTGGAGGTTTTAACGACCACCGTGAGCAACTCGATGAGGATGTAGCACGTGACGTCATCGAGAAGTTTCAGTGAAGTGGTAACAGTCCCTGCAAGTTACTGCCTGAAGGACAAGCATAGCGGGCTGTCCTGCCTGCACTTAGTGCGTAAAGTGCAATAATTAGCGGTCGGTGTTTATAAAAATTTGAAGCCAAAATGCCTAGATTTTGTGACATTATGAATTGCGGTAATAGAGAAACCGAGACGTAAGTCTTTTTCAGGCTACTAGCTGTTGTCTTTAAAGGCAGTACAGAAAAAAATCGCTTATATGCCAAACGAGATCGCTTCCCAGAACTCAGAAAACACTTTTTATTGAAGAGTTAGACTCTTCAAAGGCGGAGAACCTTTCAAATGTTAGTTATATCCAGAAAACCAGTGATTTCTAGTAAAGCAGAGAATCTATCTTTTACTTGTTCAAACGCTATCGGAGTGCTATGCTTGCACTCATTGGGCCAAGCGTTTCATTCGTTGATTCAAAGTTTGAAATTGAATTTAAAAGGCGTCGGCTGTTGTTTTTTTTTGCGTAGATTTTATTGCTACTGACTATTTTCTTATAGAACATCTTTTAGAGTCAAAATATTTTTGAAATAAACGCTTCGGTCCCCAATCGGCACTTCTGTGCACGTGTTTTTTTTTTTTTCCAGGTACTTCTTTTCAGAAGGTTCCTGGTTGATCTAGGGGATGTTGAAACTTTTCATAGTTTTTATAGGGCTAAAAGCTGATTTGTTACCAAACCTGACTTTTAGTTAAAATCAAATCTCTGGCTCTTCTGTATTTTTTAGATCTCAAGCACACCGTTCCCCTGACTCACTGTTTTTTACAAGTTTTCGGCTTTTCGCTTTTAAGGTTATTTGGCTGTCGGCGTTGGGGTTTTTGAGTTTACTACTTTGTTCTATATGATATTTCCTCCCCAAACTACCGTTGATTTTATTTTTAGTACACCTGGAGCTGAAGCACACTTTTGGCGAAAAATGCAAATAATGGTGTCCAAATGAAATCCTTTTTAATGTCTAGGTCTGTTTACAGGTCGGTGTTATGCTGCTAAATTTATTTACGGATAAATAGATTATAGGGCACAAATCCCGGCAAAATTATTTTGTTTTATAATGAATTAGCTTTGTTTATCTTTTTGCTAAGCTAATTATTATGAATGAATAATGCTCTAAGCTTCAAAATAATGAATTCCCAAAAGGGTGTTGTTACTCGTTAATTATGAACTTAAACAAAGTCTCAACGCTGGTTATTTATATTAAGTAATCAAAGTCATAAACCTAACAGCCAGACAGAGGTCTGACAAAACTAAAATTGAAAAAGACTGAACTTACAGAACAACTTGTTTATTATGATGACTCCTGGTCAACTAAGGCACTCATATATCACTACTACATAACAACACACTGCAACGCAACACACCACCAACAACACCAACCACCCTCAACTCCACGCAACAACACCAAACACTTCTCGATGAACGCGCCTATATACGAGCTACCACCACGTCATGACTTACACTCATTGCCAGATCTCATTCAGCGGGTGAAATAATATTCCGTTCAGTAGGAAGATAATTTACATAGTAAAATAAAATAACCAGAGATAGTAAAATCAAAAGGAAAGTGAATATAGAGTATACGTTACATCATCTCCCCCTTAATTTTTCTTCTTTTTTCTTTATTTTTTTTTCCGAAAAACCTATCAATTTTGGAGTGTAAGTCTTACATTTCGATGATTGACGTTTCTCGATCTTTTTTTTTTGATTTGTTGTTTGGTGGTAGCCGTATTTACATTATCAACTTGGCATAACAATTTACGAATCTGTATTCGACTGTGAAATTTGTAGTGTAGAACAAACCAAACCTGCATCGGCATACTTTCCTTTTATTCTGCCTAGCAGGAATCACTTTTTTAATTTCAAATTACGTGCGCCTCATTCGTGGAAATACATAACAACTGTATCAGCAGCGAAGATTGCCTGAAGCTGCCTAACAGTAACAATTTTATTATTTTCATTTCAAATTACGTTTGCCTCATGCGTTGAAATACAGAACAACTGTATCAGCAGCGAAATTTACCTGGAGCTGCTAACAGTAACAATTTTATTATTTTCATTTCAAATTACGTTTGCCTCAGTCGTTGAAATACAGAACAACTGTATCAGCAGCGAAATTTACCTGGAGCTGCCTAACAGTAACAATTTTATTATTTTCATTTCAAATTACGTTTGCCTCAGTCGTTGAAATACAGAACAACTGTATCAGCAGCAAAATTTACCTGGAGCTGCCTAACAGTAACAATTTTATTATTTTCATTTCAAATTACGTTTGCCTCAGTCGTTGAAATACAGAACAACTGTATCAGCAGCAAAATTTACCTGGAGCTGCCTAACAGTAACAATTTTATTATTTTACCCCTAAGCACATAGATATATACAAAAAAAAAAAGTGGATTAGTAGATGGACATAGAAGAAATATAAAGAAAAACACACATATATACACAAAAAGAATGCATAGGCCCACACGAAAAAAAGAAATTCTGACACGCCAACTGGTCGAGCAGGAAAAACAATAAACTGAGAAAAGAACCTGTCCACGAGAACTTACTTATCTCGAGGACGCATAAAAATTCTAGTGCGAAAACGTTTTCCAGGCCTAATGGGACTGGAAATCAGTGGCTTGGATCTCTTCCGGGACGGTAATGGAACATCGGTCTGTTGTCGGTCAGGAATCTGGCGGTCTGGAAATCCCTGCGGCTGAGAAGAACGGTCAGGAACGTCAGAAGTCTGGCGGTCTGGAAATCCCTGCTGCGGCTGATAGGAACGGGCTCCCCAGGCTTTGGATATGAAGTCCCTTGATGCTGGGGCCCGTTGTGTCCTTCCAGTATCTTTTTGGAGGGACGTGTCTCCGGCCACATCGCTTGTTTTCGTTTACGCCCACGGGGCATGATAGTAGTAGCAGGCATCGGCCCTGTTTGCCCTGAACGGAGGTTCCAGGGGCGAAACCCGGGCGGATGCAAAGATTTCTGTCTTCGTCGCTGTTGCGGCGAAGCAGATTGGGGAGACAAGTGACGTTTGCGCCCAGCTTTTGGTGGTGCTGGACGGTGTGGAATATTAAATGTTGGATTCATAACTGACAAATCCGAAATGTCCGACGCCTCTGAGTCGCTGCTGTAATTCAGCGGTCGTGCAGGGCGATGTTTGGATTTGCCTATAGGAATACTTTCCGATGAGGTATTCAAAGAAGAAGTATCCCGCGTTGGTGCAGAGTTGGCCGGAAACGGCGCAGCAATAGTCTTGGCAATGGTTGGAGGGAAAGGAACGATACTAGTATTCGACGAACGCGAATCGAGCCTTGGTCTCACGGGAGAATCAGGTTGCGGTTGTAGAAACTCGTCTGGAGGGGGAGGGTGAAGGAAAAATCACTGGTGATTCGTCAAAAATGTTCGGTGGGTCGTCCACAATTTCTGGCGGTTGAACACGAGATATAGATTCTTGAGTCTGTGGAACAGAAGGTTGAGTAGGATTGATAATGAACTCGATATCCCGTTCGTGATACTTGCGACATTGATCAACATGTACATATTGAAAATTGTTGTTCGGTTTCTCCAGAACAATATTATTTTCAAAGACATTTGCCACCCGATATGGACCTTCGTAGCTGGGTGCAAATTTCTTCACTAAAGTATGCGAAACAGAAGACTGGAAGTGCGTTTCCACGAGAGTGAGATCTCCAATGACAAGATCTGGTTCCCTACGCCTAGAATTATAATATCGTGCTTGAGCCGCTTGTGCTCCTAGCATTGCAACACGAGCTTTTCTGCCATAATGTGTACTGATTGCGGAGTTGGTCGCTGGTTTAATTCGTCGATAATCCCCGTTAAATTTTCAAAAGGGGTTTTAATTTTGCGACCCAGAAAAAGTTCTGCAGGAGTAATTTTAGTAGACTCGTGGACAGACGAGCGGAGGGCGAACGCAAAAAGTTCTAAATAGTCATCCCATCTTTCATGGTGGTCCATTACGAAAGTCGCAATCATTTTCACTAGCGTTCGATTAACGCGTTCTGCAGGATTACTCTGGGGATGATATGGGGAAATGAATTTATGTTTAATGTGTAATCTCGCACACATTCTTTCAAAAATGTCAGAAATAAATTGAGGACCATTATCCGAAACTACTTTATTAGGTGCACCATATCTAGAAAATACTTCATTAACTAAGACATTACAAATAATCTCAGCCGTAGCGGCTTTAATGGGAAAAACCTCAACCCATTTAGAAAAATTATCAGTTAGTACTAAAACATAACGAGCTTTATTTTTAACAGATAATGGATAAGGTCCCAATAAATCTATGGAAATAATATTAAATACATGAGAACTTGAACTAGATTTCAAGTGACCGGCCAGTCTTACATTACGATAATTATTAATCTGACACAAGTGACATGATTGAACGTATGCGAGCACACTTTGGTACATGCCAGGCCAATAGGCAACATCCCGCAATTTACAACGGGTCTTGCGAATACCTAAATGGCCTGCAAGAGGTTTGTCATGAAATTCATTTAAAAGAGCCATTCTAAGGGTTCGCGGAATACATGGGCGAAACTCTGCCCTAGTAGTCCGAGACTTTGTATAATAAAGAAGACCCTCTATTACTTCAAAATGTTGTGACCTTCCAGCCAGAGAAGGATCACTTGGTAGGGGCGAACCCGCAAGCAAAAAATTGTAAATATCCCCAAAATTTGGATCATTTATTAATTCTGCCATTATCTGCTCTCTGGATGTGATATCAGCTATCAGAAGTAAAGGCTGACATCCAGGAGTAGTTTCGGTGGGGACCCCACTAATCGGAACGCGAGATAATGCGTCCGGTAATTGATTCTTATGACCTGGCTGATACGAAATTTTGATATTGCTCTCTTGTAACTTCAGAGCCCACTTCATAAGTCTTTGAGATAGGTGTTTAGCAGAATTCAAATACTGAAGGGCAGAATGATCCGTAATTATGTTAACTGTCAATTCGTTAAGATAACATTGAAATTTATTCAGTGCATACACAACAGCAAGACATTCACGTTCCGTAGCTGAATAATTGCGTTCAGCTTTGGCTAAAGTACGAGACGCAAAAGCTATTGGATGCCCAGCTTGTGACAAAACGCAACCAAGACCAACTCCGGATGCATCAGTATAAATATCAAATTCTTTAGAATGATCCGGGAAAGCCAACACCGGAGGCTGAGTCAATGCAGACTTCAGTGTTTCGAATGCAGCGTTAGCTTCAGGTGTCCAAATAAACTTCTTGTATTTACGCTTTAAAGCATACAATGGCTCACATATTGTAGCATAAGCGGGGACGAACTGCTGATACCATCCGGTCATTCCCAGAAAGCGGGATAGTTCTTTTGCTGTTTTAGGCCGAGGAAAGTCAGCAATAGGCCTAATTTTTTCATTATCAGTGAATAAGCCGTGGGAGTAATTTTCAACCCCAGATATACAATCTCGTCCCTCGCTAACTGGCATTTACTAGGTTTTAACGTCAAGCCAGCATTGTATATAAGTTGGAACACCTGTTTGAGCAGAGAAAGGTGCTCGTCAAAAGTCTCTGATGTGATAATAATATCATCCAAATAGACATGCACATGGGGACCCAGGACAGGTCTGAGAACCGTGTCCATAAGCTTTTGGAAAGTAGCAGGTGCAGAAGCTAAACCAAAAGGCATACGTAAATATTCATAGGCCCCAAAAGGAGTCACAAAGCCTGTTTTATCGACAGAGTCCGGATGTACTGCCACCTGCCAATATCCACTCGCCAAATCCAAAGTTGACATCCATTTGGTTGACGACAAGTCATTTAGAATATGTGACATGACAGGTAGGGGATAATTGATTGTTTTTGTGACTTGGTTGAGTTTGCGAAAATCTGTCACGAAACGAAATTCATTTGGTTGTTTCTTTGGAACCAAGAAGGCAGGAGCAGCCCAGGCGCTTGTTGATTCCCTGATTATGCCCTGCTTAATCATTTCGGCAATTTGACATTGCATTTCCTGTTTTTTATGTGGAGCACAAGGGTAAGGTTTCGTCGCAATGGGTTTCGAACCATCAGTGTCAATAACATGATAAACCACCTGTGTGAAACCAGGTTGATCCGAAAATAAACCAGGGCTTTCCTGTAAAAGGAGAGAAAGCTGGTCTCGTTGCCCCTCATTCAATTGGTCACTCAACAATAAACTCGTAATATCTACAGGAACCGTCGGAATCATTTCGACAGGTTCCGGAAAAGAAATCACATGTTGTACAAAATTCAAAGTTATTTGAAACTTGTTAATAAAGTCCATACCCATGAGACATTTCACAGGTAGCTCGTCTATAAGCAGGAAAGAATGTGTAAAACGAGCTTTTCCCAGCCCTAAAGATAATGTGACAGTTCCTGAAATACTGAAGATTTCGCTATTTGCACCTCGCAAATACTGCGTTGCAGGCTGAACATGTATTGCAGAAAAAACATCATTGCAAAACTTTGTATTTAGGGCTGATATCTCAGACCCAGTGTCGAACTTTGTCTCAACAATAATGTCTTCAAGTGTCAAGAATACATCAGGCAACTGAGGAGTTTGAACAGTCACTAATACTGTTTTAGGGTCAGGATGTTTGGTATCAGGAAGCAGGACCGACCCTTCGTCTACTTCCTGTGGAAGTTTAAAGGAATTCTGGTGGTGTTATCATGTGGTCGGAAACCTCGACCCTGCCGGGTATCAGGAAAATTTTCACGATAAGGAAAATTGCGTGCACCCTGCGTCGGGAACTCCGCGTGTCTGGTGAGATTTTCATTTTCGTTACGTCTGCCCTCAGCACGGGCAGAAAAATTATTATTGCCCTGAGCATGATAACGTTCCGAATGCTGCTGAGTGGAACAGGGTCGAGCATACTGTGCATTATGACGATACCCCGTAGCTTGCTCCGAAACTCGTTGCTGGTTCGCCACTCTTCTGTGTGGTGGAACGTATGAAGCCTGGGTGGGCACGTGTGTATGCTCGCGCTGAAAGTTTTGTCTATTATGCCGCTGAGGGTTTTCGGAATAAGCCTCGCGGGAATTGCCCGAGCATGGTGAGTTGAAGCATGTTTGCCATGTCGCTCTTCATACGTGCGTATGAGGCGAAGGGATTCATGAATAGTGGCAGGGTGTGCGAGCTGCTGTACGAGGGTATCCAACATGTCAACATGACTGGCATGTGGATCCCATAGATTATATAGGCGTGTAGTTTCCAACGCAAATGCAACAGGGCTATCATTGGGACCCTGCTGACGAGAAAACAGCTGTTGGGCAAGGCTAGCTCGACTGAGGCCGAAAGGAAAGACCTCCAAGAATTCTGCACGGAAATTCTCATAATGAGAATCCGGGTTCGACCCTCGCCACTGCCGATACCAGGTCTTGGCGGTATCTCTCAAGCAAGTTCAAGCAATTTGGACCTTGCAGTCTTCCGGAATATTATATAAATCAAAATGGTCTTCCAGATCTTCGAGGAACTTTAAAGACCCCTCCAAACCATTGAAATGAATTGTGCCAGCATGCGGCACGAAATGGGCAAGCATTCTGCTTCGCTGAGAGGATTGAACTCCCTCAGGTACGACCCGCGACTCAGAGTGATAAGAAGCTGGTGCATTACGAGATGGTGAAGAATGCTTGGGTATGTGTAGATTATTCATATCCAAGTCAGAACCACAGGCTTCGTACAAATTGTCCAAACAAACACCATTACCCTCGAGACTTGCCGGAAGGTGGAAATTTGCAGTTGTCTCAGGTAAGGAAGCCATGGGTAATAATAGTCAGAATCTCGTGTTCGAGAAAAGTTCGGGCGCCAATTATAATGAATTAGCTTTGTTTATCTTTTTGCTAAGCTAATTATTATGAATGAATAATGCTCTAAACTTCAAAATGATGAATTCCCAAAAGGGTGTTGTTACTCGTTAATTATGAACTTAAACAAAGTCTCAACGCTGGTTATTTATATTAAGTAATCAAAGTCATAAACCTAACAGCCAGACAGAGGTCTGACAAAACTAAGAATTGAAAAAGACTGAACTTACAGAACAACTTGTTTATTATGATGACTCCTGGTCAACTAAGGCACTCATATATCACTACTACATAACAACACACTGCAACGCAACACACCACCAACAACACCAACCACCCTCAACTCCACGCAACAACACCAAACACTTCTCGATGAACGCGCCTATATACGAGCTACCACCACGTCATGACTTACACTCATTGCCAGATCTCATTCAGCGGGTGAAATAATATTCCGTTCAGTAGGAAGATAATTTACATAGTAAAATAAAATAACCAGAGATAGTAAAATCAAAAGGAAAGTGAATATAGAGTATACGTTGCAGTTTTTACACCAAAATTTCACGAAAAAAAAATTACTCATTTTTCTAAGGTTCGGAAATTGCTTCCCAGAGCTTAGACACTTTTGTTGAGTTAAACGCTCAAAAAGGCATCAGCGACTCCTGGAAAGAAAGTAAATCCATCTTTTTTTACTCAGTTCTCCGCACCTGGGGGTGGGGGGCTTTACTTATTAAGGCAGCGGTACCTATTTTCTCCATAAATTACTGATTGCTCACGAGTTTGTGATCGTACTAAATTACCCTGTAAAAGAATACCGACGACAAGAAATTGCTATATGCTTCGAAACTTTTACATGTCTCGAACTGTTCTGCGGTAAAGGCACTTAGACCAAAGACGAAGTAATCAAAAATACTTACTATTTGCACTTTCGAAAAACTTTTCGCATCACCTTCTAAGATACTTGCATTCAGGTCATAAAGATCTTTTCCTTCAATCTCTTTAATTTTTTCCAAATACCGCATTTTGTACTCGGAAGTTAAAGTTTCAAAGTAAGAGGCCATCATTTCAACGGGGATGTTTTTTTTGTTTTTTTTATTGGAGGTTTAACACCACCGTGAGCAACTCAGTGGGCTATAAGCAGTCGCCCGTCCCTAATTTAGGGTCACTGGTTCCAGGGAAGGGCGAGAGCCAGTGCCGTAAGACAAACACAACATCCACGCCTCACCGGGATCCAAACCCGGAGCCCATTCGGACGAATGATCAGAGGCCCATCGCTTAGACCACTGCGCCACCGGGGCGGCCGGGGCTGGTTGTCCTTCACTTACGTTGCTAAGGCTCGTTGCCATGCTGAGAGTCACGTGTCTGCTACATCCTCATGGGCTATAAGCAGTCGCACGTCCCTAATTTAAGGTCACTGGTTCCAGGGAAGGGAGAGAGCCAGTGCCGTAAGACAAACACAACATCCATGCCTCATCGGGATTCGAACCCGGACCCCTTTCGGACGAATGATCATAGGCCATCGCTTAGACCACTGCGCCACCAGGGCGGCCAATTCTGGAGGACAGTCCTCGAATTTAGTTTACTGTCCCCAAAAGCGTCTGATGATGCTCTGAATGAAACATGGGCTATGTCGTTGGAAAAAGTAAGGGATACAGAAATGAAAGCAAGGATCAATGGAGTGGCTACACAAATGAACAGTTTTGAGTTCTTGTTTGATTTACAGTTGAGCTTGCTCATATTTAGCCACTGTGACAATTTGAGCAAAGCACTACGGTCTCCTAGCATTACGGCAGCGGAAGCAAAGGTCATGGCTACTTTGACAGTGAAAACCCTACAAAGAGTTCGAAATGAAGTCTTTTCAGATGTTCTGGCAGAAAGTTCTTAATTTCCGAAGTAAACATGATATTAATTAACCTTACTTACCACGCAGAAGAAAAGTACCAAAAAGGCTTGAAATCGGCGCTAGTGAGACACAGTTTGCAGCTACCACTTGTGAAGAACATTTTCGAATAACATATTATGAAGTTTTGGATATCGTGACCAATTCAATTAGTGACCCGCATTGGTCTAAGCGATGGCCTCTGATCATTCGTCCGAACGGGGTCCGGGTTCGAATGCCAGTGAGGCATGAATGTTGTGTTTGTCTTATGGCACTGGCTCTCTCCCTTCTCTGGAGCCAGTGACCCTAAATTAGGGACGGGCGACTGCTTATAGCCCATTGAGTTGCTCACGGTGGTCGTTAAACCTCCAACCAAAAAAAAAATAAAAATAAAAATTAGTGACCGTTTCGACCAGCCTGGTTATAAACAGTGTTTCTTTCAGGACTATTTTACCGGGGGGGGGGGGGGGGCGAATGGAATCTTAGAGGGGCAAGTTTTATATTTGTTATATATATATAATTTTTAACTACTATATCTACGTATACAGAAGTAATTATTATATATATAGTACAGGGGAGTATTTAGAAGGGACTTGGCCCCCTACTCCCGAAAGTATTTCATTTTTTGTTTTTGGTTAAAATGCGACTTATGTTAGAAAATAAATGCCTTAATTTAACAAAAATGCATTAACTTACATTAGGAAAAATGCTGTAATATTACTTCTATTTTTCGTTAACTTTAGTTTTCTTCTGGTGAATTTCAAAAACTTCCATTTTCCGTTGCTTCCCCCTCTCCCCCCCTCCCGAAAAAATCCTATATGCGCTCCTGATATAGTACTTACTTTTTCAAACATTTCAAGAAAAAACTTTCTTCAGCTAAACGAGAGAGGGGCAGGGTCGATTCAAGGTGTGGGTGTTTGTTTCGGCAGGCTTGAAATTTTTATCTATTAAAAATGTATTCAACACGCTTCTGATCCTGAATCGCGCCTCCCTGACTACGAGGTATGAATAGTTTACTTATTATATTTTGTAGAATGGCGTGCGTCTTAATACACTTTTTAGCAAAATAAACTATAATGCTTGAACAAATATTAAAAAAATTATAATTGGAGAAAAATTTGGAGCATCAAAAGAAACAAAACTTCCTATTTCATTGCACCCTGAATTTATTAACATTTGGTTTGGTAAAATAAAATGTCCCTGGGGGCGAATGGTCGCTTCCTGGAGGTTTTCGCCACCCCAGATGTATGCCTGAAAGAAACACTGGGTATAAAATCTATACAAACCCTTCTGCTTAAAACTGTGAAAGGGTTAGCTTAAATTTGTATTAGATGCGTATGGTTCAGATTTCAATTCTATGTTATTGAAAGGACAACTTGACTATTTTTCTACTCGAAGCATTGAAGTGAACTTTAGCGAAACTAGAGAATTGTCGATACACGATATAATCAAATGGTTCAAGAATTTTACAAATGCTGATCGTGTGTTTTTTAGTGAGATTGTTAAGTTGTTGAAATTAATTTTGGTCTTGCCAGCAACCAATGCAACAAGCGAAAGATCTTTCAGTGCTATGAGGCGCATTAAAACTTACCTTCGCGCAACCATGAAGCAGGAAAGATTAAATCATGCAATGTTGCTTCATGTGCACAAAGAGAAAACAAAATCTGTTAACCTGATACGTGTGGCAAACGAATTTGTCCGTGGATCTGAGCACAGAATGACATTCAAAGCATCAAACGAATAGTTGCTGGAGTTTCATGCAAGCCGTAAGTTTAAAATAAATCCTTTTTTTTTTTTTTTTTGTTATAAATCTATGTTTCTTCTAATCATTACAGTTTAAATTTGAATATAAATCACATTCCATTTTAAATCGGCCATTTTTGCCGGTTTGGTTGTCACGCTTAGTAACTAATTTTTAAAATTCATAAAATTGTGTTTCACAAGGAATAACAAATTACGAAAGCATCAATATATGTTAATTATTTCGTAATTTTTTTTTGTGACAACAAGTAAAAAGTATTGTAGCTAAGTAACCCCGGTCTCTCTATACAAATGATACTTGAGACTTATACCCCCCCCCCTCGTGAACCTTAATGCAGCCCACCCACTTTTTAAGTGCTTCCGCGGTCCTTGATTCTGTACGGTTTTTTTTTGTATTTTACCTGAATGTTTTTTTTTTTTTTCTGTTACTTGCTAAAAAAGTGTGTGTTTGATCGTGAGCACGAGACATTTTCTCTATTACAGTTCGGCAACTAGTTGCTGTGAGGCAGCAGAAACCTCGGTCTATAAGCCTCATCATCTTCAAAAAAAAAAAAAAAAGCCGAAAACATTTTAGAACATTCCAACGAAATTTCACTTCTAAAGGTAACTTTGGCTTTTCAAAATTTATTGTGCACATGAAACACTCTGCGAATTTCGTTCTTTTATCTGAATCTCGCGGAAGTTGGGAAGTTGTCGAAATGTTCTTAAAGAAATTGACTAATGTGAATCTACAGACTGTTTTTTGTGCATTTTATTTACCTCCAATTTCCAGCACACAGCTTGAAAAGGGCATGCACTGTTCAGTTCATGACTGCATAATATCAAAAAGAGAAGTTATTAGACAAGCAGGTTTCTGAATAAATCAAAATCCTAAGTTCCTCAGCATGGAATCAGTACTGAAGCATTCTATGAGAGATGTCACTGAACAATTAATTGTGAAGGAAGTGAAAGCAGAAATTGATAAGCCGCCCCGGTGGCGCAGTGGTCTAAGGCGTTGGCCTCTGATCATTCGTCGGAAGGGGTCCGGGTTCGAATCCCGGTGAGGCATGGATGTTGTGTTTGTCTTACGGCACTGGCTCTCTCCCTTCCCTGGAACCAGTGACTCTAAATTAGGGACGGGCGACTGCTTATAGCCCATTGAGTTGCTCACGGTGGTCGTTAAATCTAAAAAAAAAAAAAAAAGAAATTGATACTTAAATGCACATTCCATGTAAAAGTGAAGATTTCTGGGAATGTGAAATATGCATCCAGAAATTCTCAGGAGAATCTACATTTGCAAGACGTGTGCAACTTCATACAGTTGAAAAACTTTTAAAGTGTAATGTGTGTCACAAGAAATTCAAACAGAAAGATAGTCTGTTAATGCATGTAAAGGCCTATGCAAGAGAACAACCTTATGATTCTGACATGTGTTCCAAGCAGCTAAGTGAAAAATGCAGCATCTCAAGGCATAGTCTCCTTCAGTCAAGTGACAAAGATCACCAATGTCATGTATGCTTAAAACAGTTTGCATACAAGTGTTATCTTTCCAGGCACATGCTTCTTCACACAGGTAAAAAGCCTAACCAGTGTGATTTATGTTCAAAACAATTTACTCATAAACGTAATCTTTCAAGGCATATGCTCATTCACACAGGTGAAAAGCCTCATCAGTGTGATGTATGCTCCAAACAATTTGCTCAGAAAAGTGCTCTTTCACAGCACATGCTCCTACACACAGGTGAAAAGCCTCACCAGTGTGATGTATGTTCAAAACAATTTACTCAGAAAAGTCAGCTTTTAAGGCACATGGTCCTTCATACAGGTGAAAAGTCTCACCAGTGTGATGTATGCTGCAAACAGTTTGCTGACAAAAGTGCTCTTTCAAGGCACATGCTGCTTCACACAGGTGAAAAGCCTCAGCAGTGTGATGTATGTTCAAAACAATTTACTCAGAAAAGTCAGCTTTCAAGGCACATGGTCCTTCATACAGGTGAAAAGCCTCACCAGTGTGATGTATGCTGCAAACAGTTTGCTGACAAAAGTGCTCTTTCAAGGCACATGCTGCTTCACACAGGTGAAAAGCCTCACCAGTGTGATGTATGTTCCAAACAATTTACTCATAAAGGAGATCTTTCAGTGCACATGCTCCTTCACACAGGTGAAAAGCCTCACCAGTGTGATGTATGCTCCAAACCATTTGCCCACAAAAGTGCTCTTTCAAAGCACATGCTCCTTCACACAGGTGAAAAACCTCACCAGTGTGTTGTATGCTCCAAACCATTTCCCTACAAAGGTGCTCTTTCAAGGCACATGCTCATTCACACAGGTGAAAAGCCTCACCAGTGTGTTGTATGCTCCAAACAATTTACTCGTAAAAGTGGTCTTTTAAAGCACATGCTCCTTCACACAGATCAGAAGCCTCACCAGTGTGATGTATGATCTAAACCATTTGCTGACAAAAGTAATCTTTCAAGGCGCATGCTCCTTCACACAGGTGAAAAAGCCTCACTAGTGTGATGTATGATCCATACACTTTGCTCAGAAGAGTTATATTTCAGTGTATACACTCCTTCATGCAGATAAATAACTGCAGCTCTGTTTTTCTGTGCTTGAACAGCACCTTTCCTAATTTTGATATAGGAAGATACATTGAATGGTGCGTAAGATTTATCTTTCAGATTCTCCATGGGGATAATCAATATCAGGTCATGCTTTTTATTTCTGGAAATGTGTGTGCCTCTAAGCTAATTAAGCTTTTACCAGGGTTGAGCTGTTAGTAGTCAGGTTTACGAGTTGTGATGCAAGTTAACAATGATCAGAGGGGTTTTTTTGTTCAATTTTCTAGTGAGAATGGGTATTCAGAAAACATAAAATCTTTCTTTAATCATTTTTTGCAGTTCCATCTGATTTTTCAAAGAAATTACTATTGAATTTTGTTGTTTTATTCAGTTTATGGAATCCTGCAGCATTGACTCTGGGAAATTGTTCTGCAGCCTTTGGGAAAAGCGATTTTAATTCGTACTAATCCTGTGGTATTCTTCCTAGAAGATGACTTTGCCCAGGCATAAGGGAATGTTGGCTGTGTAGTTAGTACACTACCTGCCTCACCACTTTTTCTCCACTAACCCAAACAATAGTTGACAGTATTTTTTTTTACTTAATTTGTAAAAACTGGCAATTATGTCACTACAAATCACTGTGGCAGTTATTGAACATAATTATAGAAAAATGACAAAAGCATGAAAATTTTAAATTATATATACTTGTCAGGCTAGAAAGAAGCTCGGGCTTTAAAAAAAAAAAAAAAAAGAAAAGAAACCAACCCAGGTGGGTTTTATTGGGCTTTTTTTTGGGGGGGGGGTGTCTATTTGGTTTTCATATCCTTTCATTAAGATTTCAAATGCTTAAATATTATTAATGAAAAATCCATACAACTTACCCATTGGTTAACAAAAATCTCCTTTTTATGTAGTCTGTTGAAAGAATTTTATTGAAATCTACACAAAGGCTAAGATACTTTTCACACCATTCACTGCAATCTATAAACTAGTATCTGATCAAGCTCCAAACTCTCATCAAACATTTCTGAGATATTTAATTAAATTTGGGTAAAACCACAACATTCAATATTTTTTGTGACAAATTTACAGTTTGTTTTTTAAATATTTGTGGATCTTGACAAGAGTCTGTGCTTTATCAACACTTAAGCAGTTGCAAAGTTTTGACCAGACTAGTCCGCAAGTAGAAAATATCCTTTCTACTGCAGATGAACTGGCTGGACAACCACATAGACTTGACATGTAAGAGCAGAAATCTTTCAGGGTTCCAGCTTTAGTCATACTTGCATGTCACTCCATCAGCTGCTGCCGTTTGGCAGCACAGAAGTTTTGCACAACATCATTTACAAACATAGACTTTGGATAGTACTTTGTGTCACATATTTTAAAACCCATTACAAAAATTATCCATTCAGGTTTCTTTTCTAACACCCAGTTATCAGGAATTTGTTCTTCCTCAGGGCTTATTCTCTTTCCCTGGTATTTTGGATTCATTAAGTTTGCCAAGTAGTGACAAGGCGGAAGTGCTTGATCCATCCTTTTTTCTTTTTCTTTTTTTATCACCGGTGTATACAGTTCAAGACCTTTTTCCATAATAGTCCGGGGCCATAGGATCAAAAATTAGGTCCCGTGTGCTTCTTCGTGAAGAAAGCAAGGGACCTGTTTTTTCCTGTTTCTATATGTGTGGGAATACCGAAATGCCTTGGTGCCACTTTCAAAATGGTGGCTGTTTGTATCCCGTAACATGTATTTATTCTTAACTCGGTTATCTATCATCAGATTTCAAATGTTTTTTTTTTTAATGGAAGCTTGTTTTATGTTCTTTATTTTGTGTTATTACCAATTTTTATTATACCTAACTGTTTTCTCGTAAAATCTAAAAAAACTAGAAATTTTAGTGAATATTTGACCCCATTATATTAGGTTCGTTTTGATCCAGTTTCTAGGAAATTTGTGTTTACCATATAAGTTAAAGGCCTGTATTGTACGAGGAAAATAAGGATTATATGTTCTATACGAAAGCTATACATACAGTAAGAACAATATTTAAACAAAAATAAGTTGGATCTGGTAGGTTGGGATGTGTTTTGTCACATTTATACCATTCCATGGCTTGAATGTGTGCTCTTTGTATAGCTAGCAGCTCACTTCCTTACTGTGGAATTATTACTGATATGCTAAACACTAACATTTACAGTTCTCTCAAAGCTCTAGTAAAAGCATGTGTCCTTTTTTAAATAATTAAACCTTTGCATATTATTATGTGTAATTTTATTCCATTTAGATAACTAAATAAATAAAAATAAAGAATTAAGCTCTTTTCTGTTGAAAAAGTGCCCATTTTTAATCCTAGAATGAACCCTGGAAATCTCTCTATTCAATGCTCAAGGTTACTTTCAGTTCTCACAGGAACTCGCTGTCTCATGCATGTCTTGTTCACTATTTCGGTAAGTACAAACCTACAGTAGATCGTTTCCCTCCACTTGTTCTGCAAATAAAAAGTAGCTCGAGTGTTGAAAGTCTGAAAAAAAATTGTGTGTCCTGGCTACTGTACAATTCCCAGGCTTAAAAAAAAATGCAGTAAGCATAAACAAGTGAACTATGTGATGTGTAGAGGCCTACAATACTCAGTGAATCGGATAGTCATTGGAAAGTAAATAAACTGCTGTGAAAATTGGGGGAGGGGGAGGGGGGCCAGATGGCACCATTCAGTGGTCTGCAAAAATGAAATATGTGTAATGCTGGAAGATACTGTATACAAGATAAAGAGAGAGAAAGACAGAGAGCGCTACAAGCCAACAGTTGCAGACCATAATAACTTAACCAAGTACAGTATGAAAGTGTTTTCATATACCATTGAAAATTAGACTCAGTTTTTGATAATGACATCCATTTTTCAAAAGGGAGCTTGCCTATTGTGTCTGAGTACCCTCTTGTTATTCCTCCTTGAGCTACAGCCTTGTGTGCCTTTTTCGTTGCAAGATCTTTTTAAAAATTTCTTTCTGTGCTGATTCTTTTTAAGACCTCATGATTCCCAACATGTTCTTGACATGATACTAAGAGCTCTTTTATAACATCAGAATAGAAAGTTAAGGTAATTGTGGCACAAAACAGTCTGCCGCCCCGGTGGCGCAGTGGTCTAAGTGATGGCCTCTGATCATTCGTCCGTAAGGGGTCCGGGTTCGAATCCCGGTCAGGCATGGGTGTTGTGTTTGTCTTACGGCACTTGCTCTTTCCCTTCCCTGGAACCAGTGACCCTAAATTAGGGACGAGGGACTGCTTATAGCCCATTGAGTTGCTCACGGTGGTCGTTAAACCTCCAATAAAAAAAAAACAGTCTTTTTTTTTTAATGATTTTTCTAGACTTTTTCCATTTGTATATTATTTTTAGTGCAAAATAAATGGGAGGCTTGTAAGGGATTTTTTTTTTCTAGTTGATTAATTTATTAGTTTGTAATATCACCATTCATAATGGTGAAAAACCTGCAGTCGTGCCATTGAGCCTAGTGACTGCCTAAGCCTAACATAAGTAGAATATTACTATTATTATTGTTTTGTACAGGAACCTTTTCTTATGGTTCTTGATGTTTTCATTTCAGAGTAAGGACCCCTCCCCCTTTTTTTTAGCTGATCATAGATAGAATAGCATATATTAGTGAGCTTCACTATACATATATGCATCCATTTTTTTTTTTGTAGGAATGTATGTCTCTCTCTTAACATCTATTTTTTTTTTACTTTCTTTATCTTACTCACTGTTTGAGATGATACCAAAGCAGCTGCATAGTAGAGGTAATTTCCTGCATTAGCTCAGGAATTGTTTTTTATAAAGTGTTATGTGATACAAGCCATCCCATAATACAGGTAAAGTTTCACACCTGCATTGAGCTGGCCAGACTCTCAACAAATCGTGTGCATATATGTATGAAAAAATAAGCTGTGTATATGTGTCAGCAGTATTTTGGCCTTTCATGAATGCTTGAGCTAAGTAAATAAAGTTATTAAATGGTTCTTGTTTAAATAAAGTGATAAGTCATTTACTGTGCACAATTCAGTGAGCAAAAGTTTTCACCCTGCTAGTTAAAGATAAATATGATTTAATCAGAATGAAGCTCTTGATGTACAGTAGGTCATGTTGGACTGTATTGGACTGAGTAGTCAGTTATTGTGTCTCTGCTTCCATGTATAGTATTACGATATCCCAGATGTCTTTACATTAATATTTCAGCACAGCCCTTAAGGCTGAGTTATGTTTGTCTGTAGGTGGGTGTGCTACGATGTTTTTAATCATTTTTTTCCTATTATGTGTGTGTTTTAATTAGTTCCAGTTTGGTAAACCCACCATTTAGAGAAAATGATCTCACTCTGTTTGGGCAATTTTACATAGAGCAGAAATTTTGTGGCATTTAATAAATTTACCAGTAATAAATCAATAGATTTGGTTCTGTTATAAGAAAAAGTATTACTGTAAAAGAAAAACGTATTACTTGTATCAAAGGTCATGTTCTGAAAACCCACCTAGTGGTCCTACAACAAACTGAATTGTGAACATTACTTTTGCCATTTTGGAAACCTTAAGGAAGTGATTTCCCTTTTCTGTAGAATACCATAAAATAAATTGATTTTTGGGGAGTAGCTAAACTGTTTCAAAATCACCTTTAGGTTTTATGGCTTGTGAAATTTCCAACATTGTTCTTTAGTGTCATGAAACCAAAATTCAAGCTCTTCAAAATGTGGTTTGCCAATTCTCCTTTGGTAGCAAAGAAACATAACTGTGCTCTGAGTAATCAGTAAGTACTTTGCTCTTGTTTTTTTTAACTCCCGTCCTGGTGGTGTGATGTGATTAAATACAAACATAAAATAGTCTTTTAAAAAACTTCTCTGTGAGTTTGGTTGTTTTAATGTGTATGCACTATGTATATGGTAAATGAAGATATAGTGATTATCCACCACGGCCAGACTGTAGCTAGAATCCGAAATCTGGATTTTTTTATTTATTTATTATTATTATTTTTTTGTTTGTTAAACAACAGCCATTTATATTCTAAACAACTTGACCTTCTAAACCCAAGAAGTTTGTTATATTTTTGCACAAAGTATCCTTACTTTTGCATGTGACACCTATGTAACATTTTATTTCTTACTTTGGATTTTGAGCACTATGTTCATGTAATGAATATTGCCTTTACAACACTGTCTACATTTTCACACAAAAATCAAAACAAACAATTATTATGTATCAGATGGTAGCTGTAACTTGTCACCCAACTAGTGTTTTTAAACATTTGTTTGTCCTAAAGTGAATCTATCATTAAAGTAATTAGGCATATATAAATTTTAACATTTATATAACAAATTTTAATAATAAAATTATATATGTTTAATTACTTAAAATATTATTAGTAATATTATAAGCATGTTAAATACAGAGTATCTTTTTATGTGGATATAATAAAACAAGTGTGGTTATGAAACTGCTACTGTTGTGACTTGCTGTCTGAGATCCAGTAGGCCTAGGTGTGGTGATGTGTCACTATCATCATGGGATGTCTACTACATACTGACAGTGTCATTACAGCCTTTCAATTATTATTATAATATAGTAAATATTCAGAATTTCTCTCGCTACACGATCTTAATAAATAACACAGTGATCAACATGAAGCTGGTCACAAAGTTAAAAAGGTTTTTTGTTAAAAACACATATGTACAAGTTGAAATATATGTTTGAGATCTTTTGAACAATCATATTGTCCATCATCAGGAAATTGATAAAAGAATGAAACGAAGGTTTATATACAGGCCAGAGTGCGTGAGATCATACGCATTGGCAATTGCACAGACTCTTGGATTTAGATGCACGATTGAACATTGACAGTCCAGAGGTGGTGGGGGTGGATGTGATGAGCAAGTCCCCGATAGAGTATTCAACGGATTAGTGGTCTCCAGGCCAGTGGAATTGTCGTAGGTGGTTCGCCATTGCAACAGCGATCATAAAAGTGATAGACTATTTTTGCAGAAAGTCTCTCTACATGTCTCTTAGTCCCCAAGGTCAAAAGAACATATGCTTCTTCCCACTTAGGTGGATAAGCGCCACGTTGAATTAATCTTGATAACACTGTAGAAGAACTAGCACATGTGATGTTATATTTGTGTTCTTTGATTTGAACTTCCAACGAACAAAGTGTGGAGCCTATGTATACTAGATCTTGTGCAGGGTCGTGGCTTGCTATCGGTATGCAATATATACCGCTCCTTTGAGGGTTAGGGACTGGGTCACGATCACTTTTTACCAAAGAGAATAGGTTGTAATTGGTTTCACCAAATGCCAGATTATATTTTTTGCAAGTATTTGTAAGTATTGATGTCACTTGTGGAAAGTTAGGGATAGAACCAATGTATTTCACATTGTTAGGGTCACAGGTCAAGGCTGTAGATCTTTTGCACTGAATGTGTTGTAGTAATTGCCATACACATGATATGGGGTACCCATATGATATAACCATATCAGAAATTGTGCCAGTTCAATTTTTCCAAGTCTGATATTTGAAGAATGGGTATATGTTCGGCGTATCAAGAAGTTCAAAGCTGACATTTTGTATCTGATTGGATGGGCTGAGTTACTGGGTATA
This sequence comes from Macrothele yani, assembly GCA_039090855.1. Taxonomy (NCBI): domain Eukaryota; kingdom Metazoa; phylum Arthropoda; class Arachnida; order Araneae; family Macrothelidae; genus Macrothele; species Macrothele yani. Next base: position 200,533,937 of record CM077009.1, on the reverse strand, counting down.
AGAGTAGGAGAATTAGTAGGTTTTCTTTACACAGAGAAATCTAGTTTATGAGAATTTCGGTCACGTTTTAACTTTAAATCTAAGAATGGTAAAGTGCAGGAGTCCTCAAAATCGGTGGTAAATTTAAGCGTGGGAAAGATAGATGACATTTGGTTGGCGAATAACTCAGAGTTTCTATCGGGTTGGACCAGGATATTAAATCATCGTCAATATAGCGGATGTACAGAGCTGGTTTATGGGTATATGTGGTAAGAACACTTTTCTCCAGGTTTTGCATAACAACTACAGCAAGAACGGCGGACAATGGAGAACCCGTAGGGGTCCCTCCCTTCTGGTGGTATATTTGACCATTAAAGCGAAAGTAGCCGCCCCGGTGGCGCAGTGGTCTAAGGCGCTGGCCTCTGATCATTCGTCCGTAGGGGTCCGGGTTCGAATCCCGGTGAGGCATGGATGTTGTGTTTGTCTTACGGCACTGGCTCTCTCCCTTCCCTGGAACCAGTGACCTTAAATTAGGGACGGGCAACTGCTTATAGCCCATTGAGTTGCTCACGGTGGTCGTTAAACCTCCAATCTGCCGCCCCGGTGGCGCAGTGGTCTAAGGCGCTGGCCTCTGATCATTCGTCCGTAAGGGGTCCGGGTTCGAATCCCGGTCAGGCATGGATGTTGTGTTTGTCTTACGGCACTGGCTCTCTCCCTTCCCTGGAACCAGTGACCCTAAATTAGGGACGGGCGACTGCTTATAGCCCATTTGAGTTGCTCACGGTGGTCGTTAAACCTCCAATCTGCCGCCCCGGTGGCGCAGTGGTCTAAGGCGCTGGCCTCTGATCATTCGTCCGTAGGGGTCCGGGTTCGAATCCCGTGAGGCATGGATGTTGTGTTTGTCTTACGGCACTGGCTCTCTCCCTTCCCTGGAACCAGTGACCCTAAATTAGGGACGGGCGACTGCTTATAGCCCATTTGAGTTGCTCACGGTGGTCGTTAAACCTCCAATCTGCCGCCCCGGTGGCGCAGTGGTCTAAGGCGCTGGCCTCTGATCATTCGTCCGTAAGGGGTCCGGGTTCGAATCCCGGTGAGGCATGGATGTTGTGTTTGTCTTACGGCACTGGCTCTCTCCCTTCCCTGGAACCAGTGACCCTAAATTAGGGACGGGCGACTGCTTATAGCCCATTTGAGTTGCTCACGGTGGTCGTTAAACCTCCAATCTGCCGCCCCGGTGGCGCAGTGGTCTAAGGCGCTGGCCTCTGATCATTCGTCCGTAAGGGGTCCGGGTTCGAATCCCGGTCAGGCATGGATGTTGTGTTTGTCTTACGGCACTGGCTCTCTCCCTACCCTGGAACCAGTGACCCTAAATTAGGGACGGGCGACTGCTTATAGCCCATTTGAGTTGCTCACGGTGGTCGTTAAACCTCCAATCTGCCGCCCCGGTGACGCAGTGGTCTAAGGCGCTGGCCTCTGATCATTCGTCCGTAAGGGGTCCGGGTTCGAATCCCGGTCAGGCATGGATGTTGTGTTTGTCTTATGGCACTGGCTCTCTCCCTTCCCTGGAACCAGTGACCCTAAATTAGGGACGGGCGACTGCTTATAGCCCATTGAGTTGCTCACGGTGGTCGTTAAACCTCCAATCAAAAAAAAAAAAAAAAAAAAAAACCTCCAATCAAAAAAAAAAAAAAAAAAAAAAAAGCGAAAGTATGCACAAGCAGATAACAGAATTAGAGCTTCTGAAATAGCACTTACTTCCGCATGGGTATAAGTGCCAAGGGCAAGAAGTTTGTCCATAATAATAATATGAGTTTCAGTAACAGGTACATTTGAATATAATAAGATCACATCTAAGGACACCATAATAAAAGTTGAAGTATTATTACTTACGAATTCTTTGATTTTATTTAAGGCCTGGATAGAGCTTGCGACAGAATATTTTGAGCCTTTAATTATTGGTGTCAGAGTTTAGCTAGAGCTTGTTCGAGTGGCCTGGTTGCGCTAGCAAAGCTTTATACTAGCGGGTTCATTGGGTGTGTCCCTCCTTATGAATTTTAATCTTTCCTAACAATTCTGGGACTCTAGGCCCACTTGGAGGGTGCATGTTGCTAGATATGCTGGTAGGTAGGAAGCCCCCGTTTTTAGTTTACTCAATGCTGCAATAATGTTGATCACTGTGGTATTTACACTGGCGGAAAGTGAAAAAAGGACACCTAGAAGAAGACGTCCGATACCAACGAAATTTATCTAGCATAATAACGGAGTACAGAGGATAACATGATCAAAACATTATGGTAAAATACAGCTGTATTCGCTGGTAAACTGAAAAATAACATTTCCATGTAACATGGTTAGTACGAGGTTGAACCGCCATGAACTGCGTCACACTGTGCAATTCTGGCATGGAGTCTGTCTTACAGACACTGTGCAATTCTGGCATGGAGTCTGTCGTACAGATGTTGGATGTAAGTTTGGGGTATTGAGTTCCAAGCATCCTCAACCTCGCCGCCCCGTTGGCGCAGTGGTCTAAGCGATGGCCTCTGATCATTCGTCCGAAAGGGGTCCGGGTTCGAATCCCGGTGAGGCACGGATGTTGTGTTTGTCTTACGGCATTGGCTCTCTCCCTTCCCTGGAACCAGTGACCCTAAATTAGGGACGGGCGACTGCTTATAGCCCATTGAGTTGCTCACGGTGGTCGTTAAACCTCCAATCAAAAAAGAAAATCCTCAACCTGGATGCGTAAATCGGGGATGGTCGTGGCTGGCCGTGGAGACCGGATAAGTCGTTTTCCCATAAAATCCCATACGTGCTCAATGGGGGACAAATCCGGTGAACGTGCAGGCCATGGAAGTTGTCTCACACCCTGAAGTGCATGTTGCGTTGCACGTGCCGTGTGTGGGCGTGCGTTATCTTGCTGGAAAACACCACAATGGACCAACCTTGCACAACAACGGGCTGAATGATGATGTTGATGTAGGAGGTGCTGTTTAACGTACCCGGTACAAACACTAGTTGTGTACGGGAGTGATAGCTGATCGCTCCCCACATCAGGTGTAGATCATGTGTGTCGCTGGCGGATGCAAGAAGGGTGGAGACGCACCCCTGTGCGTCTGCGAACACGCATACAGCCATTGGAGGCTCCTAAGCAGAATCTGTTTTCATCGCTGAACACGACACATCGCCATTGCGTTCTCCAGTGCAGACGTTGGCGCCACCACTCCAGCCGTTCCTGACGGTGGGCTGGAGTCAAAGGTACACATGCCAGAGGCATACGTGCACGTAGTTCTGCATTCAGTAGACGGTTGCGGATTGTTTGCACAGTCACGTCAAGTGCAACGGCAGCTCGGATTTGCGTCGCAGTGGATGTTCTGCTTGACAACGCCGCTCTTCTTATGCGTCGATCGGTCCGCTCATCAGTCCGTCTGTGACTCCCGGTTCCACGTCTTCTCGTGTGGGATGTTCCTCGGAACATCTACGCCACCACCGATACTTTCCGTCCAATTCGCTCCGCAATACGACGATACGACCACCGGCCTCGCGGAGTCCGACTAGACGTACTCGCTCAAAGTCCGATAACTGCTGAAATCCTACACGCCTTCCATGTCCAGGCATTGCAGCTTCTTCAGGGTCTTCGCACGTGTCCGTACGCCGACGACTGATTATATTCTTATATTCACTTTGCAGTACTCCTTAAATACCACCGACGATAATTTGCATATTATGCCGTGCTGTGGCGTAAGCGCTCACCGGTTGGTCCTGAAATTAACATTGCCGCCCCGGTGGTGCAGTGGTCTAAGGCGCTGGCCTCTGATCATTCGTCCGTAAAGGGTCCGGGTTCGAATCCAGGTCAGGCATGGATGTTGTGTTTGTCTTACGGCACTGGGTCTCTCCCTTCCCTGGACCCAGTGACCCTAAATTAGGGACGGGCGACTGCTTATAAAAAAAATTAACATCACACTTACGTAAACTCGACCCCATTAACATATGTAAATTTCATGATCGTCCGCCAATTCCTTCTTGGTGTTCTTTTTTCACTTTCCGCCAGTGTAGTATAACTATACTAAAAATCCGAATTTCTTGGCGTAGAATACAAATGAACTTTCCAAGCCGCCCCGGCGCAGTGGTCTAAGCGATGGTCTCTGACCATTCGTCCAAAAAGGGTTCGGGTTCGAATCCCGGTGAGGCATGGATGTTGTGTTTGTCTCACGGCACTGGCTCTCTCTCTCTCTCTTCCCTGGAACCAGTGACCCTAAATTAGGGACGGGAGACTGCTTATAGCCCGTTGAGTTGCTCACGGTGGTCGTTAAACCTCCAATAAAAAAAAAAGCACTTTCCAAGCTTTCGCACATCAACCAGATGGGTTTTTCAAGGAAGGTAGACTACAAACTGGACAACAGAACGTTTCAGCAATCGGCAATTTGAAAGCGGTCACTTGACTAGACAATAAATGAGTAGGCGCAAACGTTATAATTCGAAGAAACGAGGTCACGTTGGTTGGGCACGCGGTACCAAGGTAGAAAACGCAGTGTTATTTGAAGAATTGATTCCAAATACGTGGCAACTCCTGAGAGCTTCATTGAGAAGAGGGGCTTGTCAATATTTCTCTTTTTTTTTTTTTTTTTTTTTTTTTGATTGGAGGTTTAACGACCACCGTGAGCAACTCAAATGGGCTATAAGCAGTCGCCCGTCCCTAATTTAGGGTCACTGGTTCCAGGGAAGGGAGAGAGCCAGTGCCGTAAGACAAACACAACATCCATGCCTGACCGGGACTCGAACCCGGACCCCTTACGGACGAATGATCAGAGGCCAACGCCTTAGACCACTGCGCCACCGGGGCGGCAATATTTCTCTTAAGCATCGTGTATGAAGATGCCGGAGACCTTATGCCGACACGGAAGTTTATCCTCCTGAGCGGGTTTTTGAGTTGATAGGAAACATTTGGTATGTAGGGAATAGAGCCCAGGTAGCGAAGTTGCGGCATAGAAATATTAGCACGGCTGGTTCTTTTTTTTTTTTTTTTGATTGGAGGTTTAATGACCACAGTGAGCAACTCAATGGGCTATAAGCAGTCGCCCGTCCCTAATTTAAGGTCACTGGTTCCAGGGAAGGGAGAGAACCAGTGCCGTAAGACAAACACAACATCCATGCCTGACCGGGATTCGAACCCGGACCCTTTACGGATGAAGGAGCAGAGGCCAGCGCCTTAGACCACTGCGCCACCGGGGCGGCGGCTGGTTCTGGCTTCCTCGATAAAGCTATGCATCTGGTTCGACATATATCTTGCCTGAGGGGCCAATTCGACGATGTTTTTTTAGTTCGGATTGTCTAGAACGGACATCGGATGAGACAGCGAAGGCCGTGTTGTAATCATCAGGCCAGAATGAACTGCGGAACATCAGGTTGGGAACGAGGTGGGTTTATAATAGACTTCCGTATGAAGGCGGTTGTCATGCGATTTGCTCACTGATACGTCTAGATGAGGTAAAGTACCATTGTGTTCAAGCTCCATGGTGAAATTGATCGTAGGGTGCATACAATTTATTTTATCGAGGAAAAACTGGAAAGCCTCCTTTCCGTGTGGCCATATGAAAAATACGTCGTCGTCATATCGTAGCCAGGTGGTAGGCCTTAGGGTGATGTTGGTGAACACTGTATATTGCTTAGTGGGGAGAAGTATTGCTTCTGTGAGGACGGCTGAAAGCGAAGATCCCATTGGGGCGCCATTTACTTGTTTCTGCGGTAATATTGTATCACAATTGAAACTCACTTTTTTTGCACGTCTTTATTGTCTAGTCAAGTCACCGCTTTTAAATTGTTTAAACGTTCTATTGTCCACTTTGCAGTTAGCTCTCTACCTTCCTTGAGAAAGCCATCTGGTTGATGTCCGAAAACTTGGAAAGTTTATTTGTATTCTACGCCAAGAAATTTCGGATTTTTAGTATAGTTATACCATTTTGACTTTTAACAAGTTGCTATTTCTTCACAACTTTGCTTATATATTTTTTTAATCTCTTTTTAATATTTGCTGTCATAAGGGGCTATTTATGAATTTTAGTTTTCAACCTGACAAGAATTATACACTGAGTGATCACTGAATTATGACTACCTGCCTAGTATTTCGTAGGTCCATCGTTTTCCCTCAGTACAGCAGCTATTCAAAATGGATCGGATTCAGAAGCAATTGGGAGGTACGGCGGTCGGAAAAGGGCCCGAGAAAATTTTTGCAAATAGGCCCGTTCAGCTGTAGTTCTGCGGTAATATTGTATCACCATTCAAACTCGCTTTTTAGCACGTCTTTTGTAAAAAAGGATCGTGCTTATGTTATCGGTTTGTCGGTTTGTCCGTCCGTCCGTCTGTCTGTAGACACGTTATCTCTGCAACTATTGGTCCGATTTGGAATTTTTTTTTTGCATTGGGAAACTTGAAATTGATGATCATTTCGGTTTTTTTTTTTTCACGATGTAGAATTTCGCCGCTAGAGAGCGTAAATGCAGATGATGTCGAATTCAAAAATACGTTTTTTTTCGCATATTTGTTTCTAAACATCTGATTGAAAAAATTCTTTCATCTTTCGATTCCATTTATGTCGAAGAGTATTTTAGATACACTTATTTTTTCAAATTACGCATAGATTTCCCGCTAAGGGCGTAAAAGTAAATTTAATTTTTCTCGATAACTCTTCTTCTAAAACTTCGATTTGAAATTTTTTTCTTCAGCGGATACAGCTCCTGATGGAAAATCTTTTGCACATAATTTTTAATTTTTCGTAAAGAATACTTTGTCCACCACGTGGCGTAAGCCTTAATTTCCGTTTCTGGTGTATTTGCAGCAAAATTAGAGCTTCTAAAATCACGATTGAAAAAAAAAACTCGTTTGTAGACCGATGCTATTCATGTCGACAAACCTTTTAGGAACATTTTCTTCTTACAATAAAGCATGGTTTCTATGCCAGGGGGCGTGGATGTATATCTTATTTTTGTCAATATCTCTACTTCTAGGAGTTCGATTTGAAAAATTCCTTCTTTGTTGGATAGTGTTTCCAGCGTGACATGTTTTTCATATAATTTCAAAATTTTCAAGTATTTCATAGACTTGCAGATCCGGTGGAGCAGGCTTTGGCGTTTGGTGATCTCTTTTCCACAGCCTCCTGCTGTCCAGGGCACTCCTTTTCTATTAAACATGATGACTCTACCCTAGCGATGGAGGCGTTACTTACAGCCGGTGAAGTTGCCAGGGATATTAATGGATCGCCTCGACACTGTGCACCCGGTCCTGATGGGTGTACTTACGAACTGGTGAGACGTATATGTAGGTGGAATTCGTCATGGCTGGTTTACCTCCTTAATCTCTTGGTCTGCCAGCGTTCACCCTTCATGCTGGAAGGAGTCCTGGGTGATCCCAATAAAGAAGCCTTACAATTCTGCTCTTGACTTATCATCGTACCGAATGATCACCCTCACATCGTTTTTTTCGAAGATCTTGAAGAAAGTCCTGGTCTCTCGCCTAACGGACTTTATTCTCTCTCATCAACGGATCAGCAAGCTGCAGTTCGCATTTTTGCCAGGACGTTTAACATCAGCGTGCCTTCTGTCGATCCAACGTCTCTGGTGGCTCGAGCTCGACGTAATTATGTTTTTCTGGTGTCTTTGGACCATCAGGCGGCATATGATTCGGTCTGTCATCCTGCTCTTCTGGGTAAATTGGCGTCTCTGGGTGTTCGTGAACGTCTTCTCCGTTGGTTGGCTGACTTTCTTGCTCTGCGCAGATTTCCCGTTCGTTGGCAGGAAAAGGTGTCATCCTCCTTTCCGCAGTGTCGAGGTGTTTCTCAGGGCAGCTCCATTTCGCTTATCCTTTTAACTTATACATTGATGATGTGATTGATTGCTGTCATCCGAATACCCATATGTTCTTATTTGCAGACGACATTTTTATTGTTTCCTATAGTCCCAACCGGGCGGCGGCCCTTAGCTGTATGCAATCCACTTTGGAATCCATTGTTCAATGGGCATCTTCCTGGGATTTACGTCTTTCTCCTACTAAAAGCTTCGCAGTTGACTTCTCTCGTAAGCGCCGGCCCCTCCTTTCCGGCTGGGTTCCGACTCAGTGGCCTGGCAGTCCTCCATCAAGATTTTAGGGGTCTGGTTTAACTCCTCCCTGACTTGGTCTTCCCACCTTACGCACGTTAAGAAGTCAGTCTTTCTGAGCCTTGTCTGCAGTTAAAGTTGTTTGTCATCGCCGGTGGGGTCTTGGCTTCCCCAACGCTTTTGCCTTTGCCGTTGCAGTGATTCGGCCAATTCTGGAATTGTGGCTCCAGTCCTGTTCGCATTCCCCACCTATCTCTACGACGCTCTATAGGTTCTGCTCAATCATGCACTCCGTGCAGCCATTCACCTCCCTCGCTCGACGCCTGTTGCGGTCTTGCGTGCTGAATGTCGAATCGCTAGCGTTCGCTCTCGAATCACCATCCTGACAGTCCGATTTTTGTACCGCCACCTGTCGATGGGTCAGTGTTCGCCTATCGCTTACTTCTTCTGGAAGAGGGCGCCTTGTCACTCTACGATTGGAGATCCCATGGCTTTCTCCTTGGAATCGTGCTCAGTCGCCTCCGACAGGAGCCGCTTTTCGTCAACAGCGATCTTCTTCAGGCTCTGCCGGCCCCTCCTGTTTCGTCTGCAGCCTGCTACTCGATTATCTACTCGGGTCTTCCTTTTCAGCACCGATATCTGCATCCGATGCTTCTCAGACATCGCTTTGGGGTGTTCTTGGCCCTGTACTCAGCGTCGCACATCATCTTTGCAACTGACGCTGCGAAGATTAACTCCTCGGTGGCGATCGGCATTTTTTTCCACGGAACAATTCCAGCCGTTCGTTCTCCTTCTCGACTATTTCCTCAGTGTTCTCGACTGAAGCGTGGGTCCTAATAACAGCGCTTGAATTTGCTCCCGGCCCGTGCGGGGGCCTCTTGCTGCTTACTAATAGTCGTTTTGTACTACAGGCTTTGCTGGCATTAAATCGCAAATCTCAAGACATTAGCGTTCTTCTGCATGATTCTCTCCAACGCCTGCGCTCTTTCTACGAGGACATCGCATGTGCTCGCTTTGTACCCGGCTCATGTAGGTCTACCAGCGAATGAGGCCGCTGACGCTGCCGCCCGACGGGTCCATGCTGAGGCCTGGTCCGGTCCCCCCTGCTCCAACCTCCGACGCTGCTCGGCACTGTGGTTAATGCTCATCTCCGCTTCTGATTCAGTCTGGCTTTCGTCCGGGTAGGCAGATCGATATCCGTTCATCAGCTTTCGTCACAGATGGCCTAGCGAACATTGTTATCGAAATTCCTCAGCGATCATCATTCAGCAATTATACATGGACATGGCTCCTTTAAATGGCTACCTCTTTCTGATTCGGAAACGTCCCTCCCCGATGTGCTTCTGTGGCTCCGGTCCCGAGACTGTTACCCACTTCCTCCTCTCCTGCCCTGCCTACAGCGCATATCGTCGGAGGGTTTGTTTCGGTGTGACAACCCCTCCTTCTACAACTTCCGTCTCTTCTCAAACGTATTCCTGGTAGGACTTTCGGGACGCCTCCGTGGCAAAAAGAAAAGTTCGGGCCTTGGAGAAATTTATTGTTATCTCCAGACGTTTCTCATTTTGAACACTCCATTTCTAACCCTCCTTCTCATGAGCGATTCCCACGATGGACTTTTGTGATGCTGCCGTGGCTTCACATGCTGTTCCTGCATCTTTGTGATTCATCGTTTTCTGGAGACATTTTCGCTTTTACAGCTTAGCCAACTAGTTGCTGTGAGGCACAAACCTCAGTCTATAAGCCTCATCGTCTTCAAAAAAAAAAAAAAATTATTATGCCCCTAAAGGAAACTTTTGCTTTTCAAAATTTGTTGTATAAATAAAGTATTCTGCGAATTTTGTTCTTTTAAATGAATCTCGCGAAAGTTATCGAAATGTTTTGAAAGAAATTGAGTAATGAAAATCTGCAGACTTTTTTTGTGCATTTATTCACCTCCAATTTCCAGCACACAGCTTCTTACAAAGAAAGAACAAAATACCACCTTATGTTCGCTTTGATGAAAGTTTGCGTAGGTGACAACTATAAAATTAGTGAACTTTTTTCTTTGTCAAAATTCTGAAATCTCCACTGAAAATTAGCACAGCCATTTAAGAAAATGAAAATTAGCACAGCCATTTAAGAAAATATGCTTTCAAAGCTCGAATGGTTTCATTTCTATATGTTTTGTTACATGTTTGAATTAAAGAGAACTCCTAAAAGCCATCTTTCAAGTCACATGCTCCTTCACACAGGTGAAAAGCCTCACACAGTGTGATGTATGTTCCTAATGCTGTCTTAGATATCAGACATGACTGTAATGTGGCATTTTTCTTTGTGTGTTTTTGGACAAAACAATTCATTAAAAATAACGCATGCACTGTTCAGTTCATGACAGCATAACGTCAAAAAGAGAAATTATTAGAATAGGTTTCTAAATAAATAAAAATCCTAAATTCCTTAACATGGAATAGGTGCTAAAGCATTCTATGAGAGATGTCACTGAACAAATAATTGTGAAGGAAGTGAAAGCAGAAATTGATACTTCAATGCACATTCCATGTGAAAGTAAAGATATCTGGGAACTTGAAATGGAAGAAATTCTCAGGAAAATCTACATTTGCTAGGCATATGCAACTTCATACAGGTGAAAAACTTTTCCAGTACAATTTGTGTCACAAGAACTGTTCCTAGAAGCAAAGTGAAAAATGCAGCATCTCAAGTCGCAGTATGCTTCAGTGAAGTAAAAAGATCACCAATGTCATGTATGTTTAAAACAGTTTGCCTATAAGTGTTATCTTTCCAGGCACATGCTTGTTCACACAAATGAAAAGATGAACCAGTGTGATATATGCTCCAAACAATTTACTCATAAAAATCTTTCAAGCCACATGCTTCTTCATACAGGTGAAAGACCTTACCAGTGTGATGTATGTTCCAAACAATTTACTCGCAAAAGTCATCTTTCAACTCACATGCTCCTTCACACAGGTGAAAAGCCTCACCAGTGTGATGTATGTTGCAAACAATTTACTCGTAAAACTGATCTTTCAAGGCACATGCTCCTTCACCCAGGTGAAAAGCCTCACCAGTGTGATGTATGCTCCAAACCATTTGCTCACAAAAGTGCTCTTTCAACTCACATGCTCCTTCATACAGGTGAAAAGCCTCACCAGTGTGATGTATGTTTTAAACAATTTACTCGTAAAAGCCATCTTTCAACTCACATGCTCTTTCACACAGGTGAAAAGCCTCATCAGTGTGATGTATGTTCCAAACAATTTACTCGTAAAAGCCATCTTTCAACTCACATGCTCTTTCACACAGGTGAAAAGCCTCATCAGTGTGATGTATGTTCCAAACAATTTACTCGCAAAAGCCATCTTTCAACTCACATGCTCCTTCACACAGGTGAAAAGCCTCACCAGTGTAATGTATGTTCCAAACAATTTACTGGTAAAGGTGATCTTTCAAGGCACATGCTCCTTCACACAGGTGAAAAGCCTCATCAGTGTGAGGTATGCTCCAAACCATTTGGTCGCAAAAGTGCTCTTTCAAACCACATGCTCCTTCACACAGGTGAAAAGCCTTACCAGTGCGATGTATGTTGCAAACAATTTACGCGTAAAAGCCATCTTTCAAGTCACATGCTCCTTCACACAGGTGAAAAGCCTCACACAGTGTGATGTATGTTCCAAACAATTTACTCATAAAAGTTATCTTTCAAGGCACATGCTCCTTCACACAGGTGAAAAGCCACACTAGTGTGATGTATGTTGCAAACAGTTCACTCGTGAAACCCATCTTTCAAGTCCCATGCTCTTTTACACAGGTGAAAAGCCTCACCAGTGTGATGTATGTTACAAACAATTTACTGGTAAAGGTGATTTTTCAAGGCTCATGCTCCTTCACACAGGTGAAAAGCCTCACTAGTGTGATGTATGTTCGAAACAGTTTACTCGTAAAACCCATCTTTCAAGTCCCATGCTCCTTCACACAGTGAAAAGCCTCACTAGTGTGATGTATGTTCGAAACAGTTTACTCGTAAAACCCATCTTTCAAGTCCCATGCTCCTTCACACAGTGAAAAGCCTCACCAGTGTGATGTATGCTCCAAACCATTTGCTCACAAAAGTGCTCTTTCAAAGCACATCATGCTCGTTCACACAGGTGAAAGAGCTTCACTAGTGTGATGTATGCTCCAGACACTTTGCTCAGAAGAGTTGTATTTCTGAGTATTTTCTCCTTCATGCAGATAAATAAGTGCAGCTCTGTTTTTGTGTGCTGAAACAGGATCTTTCCGAATTTCGATGTACGAAGATTCATTGAATGGTACTTAAGATTTATCATTCAGATTTTTGAGAAGGATTATCAGTTTCATGTCATGCTTTTCATTGTTAGAAATATGTGTGCCTCTAAGGTAATTAAGCTTTTACCAGGGTTGTGCTGTTAGTTGTCAGGTTTACGAGTTGTGATGCAAGTTAAGAATGATCAGAAGTTTTTTTGTTCAATTTTCTAGTGAGAATGGGGATTAAAGAAACATAAAATCTTTCTTTAATCATTTTTTTCAGTTCCAACTGATTTTGTCAAAAAAATAAAATAAAAAAAATCACCATTGAATTTTATTGTTTTTATTGTTTTATTCAGTTTAGAATTTTCTGTTGCAGTGACTGTGGGAAATTTGATCTACAACTTTTGGGGAAAGTGATTTTATTTTGTTCTACCCTGGGGTATTCTTCCTTGAAGATAGCTTTGTCCAGGCTTAGGGGAATGTTGGCTGTGTGGATAGTACACTTGCTGCCTCACCAGTCTTTTCTCCACTAACCCAAACAATAGTTGACAGTTGTTACTTTTACTTAATTTGTGAAGACTGGCAGTTCTATCACAACATATCACTGTGGCAGTTATTGAACATAATTTTAGAAAAATAACAAAAGCATGAAAATTTAAAAACATCTATACTTGTAACATGAATATATATATATATATATATATATTTTGTGAACAAAAGTTGTACCCAAAAGGATTATTAGTGGGGTTGCTTAATATTTTCACATTATCGCTTGCTGAGGAAATTTAGGTCATACAACAAACAGGGCTTTTCCTCTCCTTCCAGAGAAACTGTACTACGTAAAAGCCTTAATTTTCTTTGCCACTGAACCTCTTTTTTCAGGTGAACCAAAGTCTTTTGTAGTAAAATCACGATTAAATTTAACTTACTTAGTTCGTTGAAACCTTGCATTGATGTTGCAAATTATTAAAAATCACAGCATTTAAACATGTGAGAGAGTGAATCTAGGAATAACAAAATTCAAGTAAGCATAATTAAAAAATATAAGTACTGTATTACATATGTGATCTCAATAACTGGGCTGTAAAGGTAAATGTTTATTTTGTTTTTGCCCTCTTTAATTTCTGATGGCTTAATCCAAATGAAAAGGAATGAGATGCAGTGCAATCAATAAGCATTTCTTTGTAGGCAATCACTCTGCTTCATAATGGTGAAGAACTGTATGTTGTATTGCAGGTACCGTACATGTGTTCACAAGATTTAGTTCCAAAGATGTTTTTCTTTTTCCTGAAATGTTACCATTAAAGCAATATAAGTTCTGTTTCCTGTTACACTTCAACTGAATTGTATTTTCTGAAAAGCACTTTTCACCTTATTCAAGTTTGCCAGTGTAATGGATGTGGTCATAGGGTATGTCAGGATTGTTTTCGAGGCTGGAGGGAGGGAGGGGGGGGAACTGAAAAAAAGTTTTAAACTATTTTTATTTTGTGTCATACATGAGATACATGCTCAAAATGAAAGGAAAATGTATAATCATTATTGAATTAAACAGCATTAAGTAAAAAAAAAAAATGTTGTTATATTGATAAAAATAGCACATCAAATTGTAGTGGGGTTCTCCCACCCCTTTGAGGGTACCCAGAAATCTGGTAGATGATGTCAGAATGCTTCTTTTAGAAATTTTGAAGGAAAATCATGAGAATAAGCAAAAACTAAAGAGAAGTTATATTCTGACAACTTGACTCTGGCAACACTTTAAGCATATGCAATACTATTTGGACGATGAAACATTTCAAGCATATGCAATACTATTTGGACAATGAAACATTTCAAGCATATGCAGGAGTACTTTGGATAAGTTTGACAAAATTTGGTCCTGAACTCTCTTCCAAATTCCTTGAATCTGATTTGTTAAAAGCCCTACAATTTTTACATGTACCATGAAGAAGTCGGGAGCTGACGACATTACACACCACTTGACCACAGTCCGACCACAATCTTTAAATGACAATTTCCAGAATGTTTTCTTGAAAGAAGTTTTGAACTTGTGGTACTGAAGCATTGTTTGCACATATTTTCAGCAGCATTGTACATACATACATATCACTAGCTATTCTCTGAGATTCAGAGGTTTGCTCCAAAAAGAAATACAAACTACCAGATAGTTTTTACTTACTCTTGCCATATCAAACTTCTCCATTTACAGCGATCTTGACATACAACTCGTGCTTCACTGACATCCATTACACGCTGTACAAAAGATCTTCTATACTTCGTACTCATGATTTGTTTCTCATGCAGACACTCCTGAATCTAATCGTCCCATGACTTCCTTGGCCTTCCTCTGCCTTTCCTTCGTGACACTTGGACTAAAAAGATTTTCTTAGTAAGCACTTCATCACTCATTCTTTCAACATGGTTAAACCACCAAAGCACATTAGTCACCACCTTGCTAACAGCATTTTACTTCACATCACACAACTGCAACACATCTTCATTCTTCACACAATCAGAACGTCTTGCCACAAACCCTCCGTAAGTAACCAATTTCTCCAGAATGCAAACGACTCCTATGTTTCTTCTGTAGTACCCAGGTTTCACTACCATACATCAGAGTAGGAACAATTACACTTTCATACACAGCCATGCGGGACTCTCTAGAGAACCCATCATTCCTGTGAAAACCTCCCAGAGCAGCTATGACTTTCAATGAAGAATTCACTCGCCTACTAATTTCACCATCCAATTTGTTCTCTCTGTCGAACATGCTTCCCAAATACACAAACTCACTCACCTGGTCAATCACTGTGCCATTTACAGTTACATTATATTCAGTTCTACCAGTTCAGGGATTAAAATTAAAATTTGAAATGGAAGGAAGTCTCCCCACTTGGGCTTGTTAATGGAGGGGATTGAAAATTTCAGGTGGGGAGTTTTGAATATGTAACTTACATTAAAAGACTGGGAAAACAGCAGAAAATTTTCTAACAATATAAGCTATACTTGGTTCTTAAACCAAACAGGTGAATTGGATCAAAAAAATTATTACATTCAATCTAATACAAATTACCACGATTCATTTTACAAAACTAGAGTTCATTTTGCAGTACGTTGAGATTATGAAGTATATATGTCTGTCTTTCATTCTTTATAACAGTTAGTAAGCTTTAATCAGCTGTTGTTTTATTTCTGAGGGTTTATCTAGCCCAATTTCAGAAATATCCATTAAGATTTTTGTTCCTCAGTGAATCTCTAAATTTTGACTGAATTTTGTTCTACGTGCTAAAGCCATGTTTACATGGTACATTTGTTAGATGTAACACAAGACTTACTTCCAGAAGAACCTTTGACACTAATGGAAATGTGTGCAGATGGTTGCTTATAAAACTCTTAGAAAACTTTGGACATTGGCACATATACTCTTCATTTTTTACAGCTATGTTTGAACAGTGAATATTCCATAACTGTATCTTCATTAAAAAAAAAAAAACTGGTCTGCCATGCTTTTGCAAGACTGTACCAAAACTTGTGTGTGTGTTGCTTCATAGATTCAGATTGTACACACCCAAACTTCAAAAAGAGTTCCATTGTGAAGGAAGGAAATCTACAGTCCATCTCAATTACAAAAGATAAAATAAACCTTCACTGGACATTGTGATGTGCAATTTTAGTATTACAAGGGTCAACTAATTTATTATTTTTGAACATGTTTCCCTTCAGCTATAAAAAATATATCTTCTTGAATACTATGTATGAGATGTTTACAGTTCACATAATTGAGACTTGGTTGATTCAACCATTCTTCTGATAAGAGGAATGTCCAGTTTTTTCCCTTGCAACTATTTATAGAGGGAAAATAACATTTAACAATAATTCAGGACAGTGGAAACATCGCGAAAAAAATTATGATTACAAAAAAATCTGCTCCGTCCGAACTCCGTTTTTAAGCTAAAACACAATTAATTATCAAACAAAATTATATTTTACAATAATACTGCAGAGGGAATATCGCGAGAAAAAAAAATTTCAATTACATATTATATCTCAGTTCGTCTAACTTCTGTTTTCAAAAGTTTTGAAAGACGAAATTCCATGCTTAGCTCGAACCCCCTCCCCTTCCACCACCACACACACCAACACCCCACTCCCCCAAAATCGTCTTCAGTTTTGCATCGCTCTGTAGAACGACGCAGCCGCCCCAGTGGCGCAGTGGTCTAAGCGATGGCCTCTGATCATTCGTCCGTAAGGGGTCGGTGTTCGAATCCCGGTGAGGCATGGATATTGTGTCTGTCTTACGGCACTGGTTCTCTCCCTTCCCTGGAACCAGTGACTCTAAATTAGGGATGGGCGACTGCTTATAGCCCATTGAGTTGCTCACGGTGGTCGTTAAACCTCCAATCAAAAAAATAAAAATAAAAGAACGACGCAAATGTTGACAACGTAGTCAGAGTTCCTCTAATCTGCGGAACAAACTTGTGCCTACAGTTTACAAGGAACTGAGTCGAACTACCATTATCGGAAATTGTTGTCTACACGTTCAAGCTGAAATACAAACATTTATGCTATAAATTGATATTTAATAACAATACTGGACAGAGGAAACTTCGTGAGAAAAAGAAATCACAATTGCGAGAAAATGTTTTACTCTGTTTAACTTTCGTTTTCGGAAGTTCTGAAAAGTGGAATACCGTTCCCTGGACATGAAACGAGCCCCCCAAACCCCTGCACACCCACACTAATCTTCCAAAAATAAAACATTATCTTCAGAATTTTTTTTTTTTCATCAGTCTCAAGTATAACCGAAATGTTGCAAAAAAACCCCCGAACTCTGTGAATCCGAAGAACAATCTCATGCCTGATTCGTAACAGCGTGTGATATGCAAAACAAACTGCTCATGCAGCTATGCATACAACCTGATTCACGTGTCCATAAACTGATTATGTTCCTAACATGAACGATATGTTTGATTGCAAGTTTCAGAACTCAGAATGGTCCGTTTCAAAACACGCTAGGAGCTAGGGGAAGGGGGTTGCCATTGGTATAGCCACATTTTTGATTAATTTAAAACTCTAAAATAGACAAAACCTTTTGTTAAAGCATTTTTAAAAATAATACGGTATTAATGATTGATTGTATCAATTATGTTTGTTGTATTTTAGTATCTTGTACATTTACTAAAATGTTTGACAGCCGTGAAGGAGGTAAGGATTTTTCTTAGCCACCCCCCCCCCCACCCCCAAGTGCTCATATGGGCGCCATTAATGGCATGTGATGAAGAAATTCTCTTTTTAGAATAAATTTAGTTCTTTTCAAAAATGTATTTTTACAATATATGTTTTTTTGTGGAATACATAAAGTTTTTGGCATTCGTTCGATATTTATAACTGTTATTTATTTAATGTTCATTTCACAGCATGTTAATATTTCTTGTTTTTCTTATATGGACCCAATACATTTGCTAGTAACCGTGTATAATAGGGCAATGAACTTTGCAATGTCATTGCTGTTTTTGTTGCTCTTTACTGACATAAGGCCTATCTATTTCGGAAAGTGCACACCTACAGCAAGTCGTGTGTCCTGACTTCTGTACAACCACACTTAAAATTTAAAAAAAAAAAAAAAAACATCCAGTGAGCTTCGACAAGTGAACTATGTGCTTGGGAGAGGTATCAAAGTGTTTTCACATACCATGGAAAATTAGACTCAGTTTTTGATAATGACATCCATTTTTCAAAAGGAAGCTTGTTTATTGTGTCTGAGTACCCTCATGTTATTCCTCCTTGAGCTACAACAGCCTTGTATGTGTCTTTTTCCTTACAAGTTTTTTTTTAAAATTCTGTCTATGCCGGTTCTTTTAAGACCTTGCGATTCCCAACATGTTCTTGCCATGATACTAAGAGCTATTTGATAACACCTCTAAAGGTAATTGTGGCACAAAACAGTCTTTTTTTTTTTAATGATTTTTCTAGACTTTTTCCACTTGTATATTATTTTTAGTGCGAAATAAATGAGAGCCTTGAAGGTGATATTCGTTCCAGTTGCTTATTTTATTAGTTTGTAATGTCACCATTCATAGTGGTGAAAAAACCTGCAGTCTTGCCAGGGAGCGTAGCGATTGTCTAAGCCTAACATAAGTAGAATTATTATTATTATTTCGTACAGGAACAATTTCTTATGGTTCTTGATGTTTTCATTTCATAGCAGGACCTTTCTTTCCCCTTTTTTTTTGGATGCAAGCTGATCACAGATATAATAGCATATATTGACGAGCTTCACTGAACTTCACGATACACTGTTTTGGCATCTGTTCAGTATTCATAACTGCTACTCAATGTTTTTATTTCATAGCATGTAAATATTTATTGTTGTTATATGGACTCATTCATAAAAAGTATGTAAGGATGTTACTATATATATATATATATGTATCCAATATTTTTTGTATGTATGCATGTATGTCTTTCTCTATCAACATTTATTATTTTTTTTATTTCTCATTGTTTGAGATGATACCAACAGCAGGTGTATAGTAAAGGTAATTGCCTGCAGCATCTCAAGAACTGTTTTTATGAACTGTTATTTGATACAAGCCATCCCATAATGCAGGTAAAGTTTCACACCTGCATTGAGCTAGTCAGATTCAGCAAATCGTGTGCATATATGTATGTACAAATAGGATGTGTATACGTGTCAGTAGGATTTTGGCCTTTCATAAATGCTTGAGTTAAGTAAACAAAGTTTTTAAATGGTTCTTGTTTAAATAAAGTGATAACTGATTTACTCTGGACAGTTCAGTGAGCAAAATTTTCACCCTGCTAGTTAAAGATAAATATGATTTAGTCCGAATGAAGTTCTTGATGTAGGTCATATAGGACTGTACTGGGCTGAGTATTTAGTTATTGTGACTTTGCTTCCATATATAGTATTGGTATATCGTAGATGTTTTTATATTAATGTTTCAGCACAGCCCTTAAGGCTGAGTTATATTTGTCTGTAGGTGGGAGTGCTAGAATATTTTTAATCTTTATTTCCTGTAATGTGTGTGATTTAATTGGTTCCAGTTTGGTAAAACCCACCATTCAGAGAAATAATCTCACTCTGTTTGGGTAATTTTACATAGAGCAGAAATTTTGTGGCATTTAATAAATTTATTTATAATAATTGAACAGATTTGGTTCTGTTATAAGAATAAAGTGTTACTGTAAAAGGAAAATGTATTACTTGTATCAAAGGTCATGTTATGAAAACCCAACTAGTGGTCCTATGCCAAACTGAATTGTGAACATTACTTTTGCCATTTTGAAAATCTTAGGGAAGTGATTTCCCTTTTATGTAGAATACCATATCAGATATTAATGTTTGGGGATTAGCTAAACTATTTCAAAGTCACCTGTAGGTTTTATGGCTTGTGAAATTTCCAGTATTGTTCTTTAGTGTCCTGAAACCAAAATTCAAGCTCTTCAAAATGTGTTTCGCTAATTCTGCTTTTGTTGCAGAAAAACATAACTGTGCTCTGAGTAATCAGTAAGTACTTTGTTGTTATTGTTTTAACTCTCGTCCTGGTGGTGTGGTGATTAAATAAAAACAGAAAGTAGTTTTTTAACATTTTTCTGTGTGAGTCTGGTTGTTTCAATGTTTATGCACTATGCATATTATAAATTGAGTTACAGTGATTATCCACCGCAACCAGACTGTGGGTAGAATCCAAAACGAGGATATTTTTTTTTGTTACACAACAGCGATTCATATTTTAAACGAATTAACATTCTAAACAACTTGAAGTTCTAAACCTCAGAAGTTTGTTATAATGTTACACAAATTTTTGCTTACTTTTGCCTGTGACACCTATGTAACATCTTATTTCTTACTTTGGGTTTTGAGGACAATGTGCATGGAATGAGTATTGCCCTTGCCGCCCTGGTGGCGCAGTGGTCTAAGCGATGGCCTCTGATTATTCGTCCGAAAGGGGTCCGGGTTCGAATCCCGGTGAGGCATGGATGTTGTGTTTGTCTTACGGCACTGGCTCTCTCCCTTCCCTGGAACCAGTGGCCCTAAATTAGGGATGGGCGGATGGGCTTATAGCCCATTGAGTTGCTCACGGTGGTCGTTAAACCAATAAAAAAAATGCCGCCCTGGTGGCGCAGTGGTCTAAGCGATGGCCTCTGATCATTCGTCCGAAAGGGGTCCGGGTTTGAATCCCGGTGAGGCATGGATGTTGTGTTGGTCTTACGGCACTGGCTCTCTCCCATCCCTGGAACCAGTGGCCCTAAATTAGGGACGGGCGACTGCTTATAGCGCATTGAGTTGCTCACGGTGGTCGTTAAAATTCCAAAAAAAAAAAAAAAAAAAAAATGTATATATTGCCTTTACAACACTGTTTACGTTTTCACACAAAAACCAAAAGAAACATATATATCAAATGGTAGCTGTAATTTTTCACCCTACAAGTGCTTTTAGAAATTTGTTTGTGCTAAAGTGAATCTAATATCATTAAAGTAAGAAAACGCATATGAATTTTATTAGAAGTATCATAAGCATATTAAATACAGGGTATTATTTTATGTGGATAGAATAAAACAAGAGTGCTGTGATTATAAAACTGCTACTATTGTGACTTCCTCTCTGAGGTCTAGTTGGCCTTGGTGGTGGTCTGTCACTATCATTATGGGATGTGTATTACACATTGACACTCTCTTTACAGCCTTTAAATTATTATTATAATTTTTAATTTGTTCATACGATGTCATTTGCAGATTCATTTTCTGAAGCCACTCTGAGAGATTATCTCAAAAAACATGGACGCACTTTCTCAGAACAGTAGTCAGTGCTGCTACAACTTTGTGTCACAGTATTGAAATGTAGCAGCACTGAATAAAGTGCTACAACTCAATACCACAGGGTCATGTTCGAACTTAATTGGGATTTGTGGATCTTTCAGGCTTTTCAGCTGAGAAAACCTCATTAGAAATATCTTTTTCAGCTCAATTTTTAGTTATTTATGCAAACAAAAATGAAACCAAACACATCAGCATGAAGTCTCTTTTCAGGATTTTTTTTTTTTTATTATTGGAGGTTTAACGACCACCGTGAGCAACTCAATGGGCTATAAGCAGTCGCCCGTCCCTAATTTAGGGTCACTGGTTCCAGGGAAGGGAGAGAGCCAGCGCCGTAAGACAAAGACAACATCCATGCCTGACCGGGATTCGAACCCGGACTCCTTACGGACGAATGATCAGAGGCCAACGCCTTAGACCACTGCGCCACCGGGGCGGCCTTTTCAGGATTAACAAGACTCTAATGGCACATTTTGGTGCCCTGAAACCATGAAAAGCTGCAGAGGGGTAATCCCTTGGTAGAAACGAAATGTTCGAAGCACGGAGAGTTACTCCTTACTGCATCATCCTTGGCTGGAGTACCTGTAGAAATGAAAAAGCACTACTCTCCTCGAAATTTCTGAAGTTGGGCTTCCACGTGAATTGAACTCCCAAGGTGCAGTGGCGAAGCCAGAAGGAGAGTAACCCCTTATGGCATTATCGCTAGCTGGAGTATCTGTAGAAATGAAGGAGCACCACTCTCCTCGACGTTTCTGACGATGGGCTTCCACATGAATTGAACTCCCAAGGTGTAGTTGCAAAGTCAGAAGGATAGTAACCCCTTATTGCATCATCCTTGGGTGGAGTACCTGTAGAAATTATGGAGCACCACTCTCCTCGAAATTTCTGAGGTTGGGTTTCCACATGAATTTAACTTCTAAGGTGCAGTGACGATGCAAGAAGTGAAGAACTAGGGAGGGGGCACATATTTTAAACTGCTGGGCAGAAGTTCTGCTACAAAATTCCATTTGCTGATAGTGTTGCTGCTGAGAAAAAAGTTTCCAGGTGCATAATATACGTAGTATTATTAAATGTTTGTAGGACTGCAAACCACTGATACAAACCTCAATGACTTTTAACAAGTTACTATTTCTTCACAATTTAGGTTATATCTTTTTTTTAAATCTCTTTTTAATATTTGCTGTCATAAGGGGCTGTTTATGAATTTTAGTTTGCAACCTGGCAAGAAATATGCACTGTAGTGCCAGAAGAACTGGTACACCAGTCTAATACTTGGTAGGTCCCCCACGGGAGCGCAGAACTGCAGAAAAACGACGGGGCATGGACTCCACAAGCTTCTGAAAATCTGCTGTAGGCAATGCACACCATACTTCCTGCAGAGCGTTCCACAATTCGGGTGTATTTTGAGGTCTCGGATTCCTGTATTCGACAGCGTGTTGCTTAACATCCAAAATGTGTTCTATCACGTTCAGATCTGGGGATTTGGGTGGGAATGGCAACACCCCAAACTCAGAAGAATGCTCTTCTAACCAACGAGATAGAAATACGTAGAGCGCTTACGTCGGGGAACGGGTGAAGCCACCGGAAACAAGTGGCAGCCATGTTTGATGAGGTACAGAACGATTTCCGTTCCGTGTTAAGCAAGGGAGTTTTCGTAATATATGGTTTGATGTTAAATAAGGATATAACTCAGAAATGTTGTTATAAACAGCTAGGGGATGAGACTAAAACTTTAACGTATCAAATAACGCTTTTCATTGTTAGTTAACGGCAATAGTGTTTTTAAAAAAAATGATATTTTAATGGATGCAGCTTGCTGTCGTTGAATAAAATCTCATGCCGTAATTTTTTGACATTTAACAAATTTTTTGGAGCAAATTTTCAGAGAAATATAAGTCAGCGGTAATAGAGTAAATGAAAAAAAAAAGAAACACAAAAATAAAAAATACAGTTGCACTCAATCCGCAATTTCGGTAAAAATTTTAGATATTCGTGGGTCATCACCATGAGAATGCTGAATCATCCCACAGCTTATCACTCCAAATACATAGACGCCAAATATTTTATGAGAGTTTTAAATGAAAAAAAAAGTTCGAAGAAAAACGGAAAGCAAACAATGAGTTTACACAGCCAAGAGGTACCAATATTAAAATACGTCTGATTTGTATTTTAGAGAAATACAGGCACAACTTGTTCAATTCAAAGAAAGATTGATTTACGTGAGTGATATTTGTTCAATACTAACCTCTCATATATATGGTTGATGCAAAAGGAATAACTGGCAATTTATACATGGACATACTGACTGTACATTCATCATGAATCAGAGGTCACATTCTTCAAAAAAAAAAAAAAAAAAAAAAAAAACCATTACCTATCACGCAAAAATCAAATGCAAGTAGTTATTACAAAATGTTGCTAGTCCCTTTCTTTTGTATTATTCCATAATTTTTTTTCAATTGTCATTTCATAATCGTTTGTGCCAGTTTTCATAAATATTTTATGTTGTTTGCATTTTTGAGGTACCATTGTACTCCCTGTTTCCTATTTTCAGTTTTAAATCAATATTGCCTGTATTTTTGCTACCCAAAAGCCACACACATTGACTAACACATTCACAAATAAAGAGTATTCTGTCCAGAAATTTTCAAGCTCCCCACTCTCACTTTGTTGCAGTAATACTACAGATTAATCACTAATCAGAGACAAATGCCTAGAACACAAGCTGGGTGACCCTGTGCTTTCAGATAAAATACTAGATTGTTTCCTGACAGGTGTCAGCAAGCAATAAATTTATATTACCAATCACAATTATTACTTCTGCAATTTAAGTAACCATAAATTGATTGCTTTACCAGTATTTGCTATCTAATGGGCATTAGCCATGGGTACATGATCTTTATCACATAAAAAGAAATTGCTGCTTCCTAAGATTTTGAAATATTTGTTGTCTTGTCAGACAAGTTGCATGTACACTGTACAGATTCTAGAATATATATGCAAATGCCATTTTCAAGACATCCTCAGTATATTGAAAAAAACAAAACATTTACATAGGTAGAAATTGTACCCAAAAAGCCTCAAAGTTGGTAACCCACAGTTAACCTCAGCTTCCCAGAGTAAACATCATTCAGTTTTCACATTGAGTACGACTGTTTACAAAATATAAGAAATAAAAAGTCTTAAGATAACACAGATATTGAAATGGCTTATCTGCTGGTTTAATCACCAGCTACACGGATTAGATGTTTTATTTTTTGTGTTTGATTAACTGAGCATTTACAGCTCAACCTTATTTTAAAATGCTTACTTGTGAAATGTAGTTCCACAATCCTTGTTCCTTTTATTCTTACAATCAAAAGCTGCGCAGTACTATGGCATTTTAAATATCAACAATGTGCTGATAATTGTGATTATTCACGAAACTGTAACACTAAATTTGTAATGAAGCATAACACGATCGCCGAACAGCTGAAAGAACCGAGGTGACTCCTTGACACACGCAGAATTTGTACCTCATCAAAGATGGCGGGCTCTCCCCGCGGTGGCTTCAGCTGCCTCGGCAGAGAACCAATCACAGAAGCACTCTATGTATTTCTATCTCGTTGCTTCTAACCATAATGTGGCGTCCCGATACTTTTGTGGAGGTGTATTGTTCTGTTGGAACAGGCCCAACCCATCAGCATGAATGCAGGACATGAACGGGTGGACCTCGTCAGAAAGGATGCGCACATAGTGTCGGCCGGTCATACACGTTTGTAGATGTACCAGGGTTCCCAATGAAGTCCAGCTAAACACAGTTCATACCATTACGGACCCCAACCAGCCGGTACAGTTCCCTGTTGACAGACGGGATCCATGGCTTCGTGGGGTTTGCGCCACACACGAATCCTTCCATCTGCGCGATACAGGTGGAAACGCGACTCGTCAGACCAGTCTACTTGTTTCCAGTCATCAAGTGTCCAGTGGCGGTGTTGCCGTGCTCAAGCGAGGCGCATAACTCTGTCGTTCACCCATCTAGGGGACTCGAGTTGGGCGTCGGCTCCCAAAGCCTATATCGTGCCGGGTACGTCGCACACTCCGGACGCTGATGCTTGTTGAGGCTCCAGCATTGAATTCCGATTATACCTGCGAGAGGGTTGCACGCCTATCGCATGAAACGATTTTGACAACCGACGATGATCACGTTCACCCAATGTGTTTTTACGGCCCCACTGGTATCGTACGTTGGAGGTTTTGCCGGAATTCTTGTAGTCACGGTACACCCTTGCAATGGTCGTCCGTGAAAATCCGAATTTCTTTTCAACCTGCGAAATACTATTGCCCATCTCAGGAGCTCCAACTATGACACCGCGTTCAAGATCGCTTAACCCTTTAACGACCATGACCCCAAAATCTTGTATCACTCAAAATACCATAACGCCCGGAAATATTTCTTCTTTTTCTTCGTTGTTTAATAACAACAATAATGACTGACGGTGACTCCTGCTGGTCCCTTATAGATCGAGAAAATTTGAAGACACTCATTCTAGACAGGCGTTTCTGGTGGCTATGGCCGCTTGTAGGTTTGGGCGTTATGTTCGTTAAAGGGTTAAATCGTTATTACTTGTCATTTTCATGCCGAAAACTGCTCTGACAGCTGGCAAGAATGTCTATCGCTTTATATACGCACTGGTGGCCGCAACCGAGTACGCGCATAGGTGACGTTGCTATGTATTTTGCATAAGCTCATCTGTACCAGTTTTTCTGGCACTTCAGTGTACATTACTAAAACAACCAGCTAGCACAAATGCTGGTAAAAAAGGTTTAAAGTGGAAACCACATTCTTAAACTTAGAGCAAAATAATAAGTTTATTTAACTTTACAGGAAAAAGTAATTTTGAAAAAAAGAAGAAAGAAAAAAGGTCGTTTATACTTAACTCTTGTTTTTTTTTGCGCATTTTTTATTTGTTTTGTTTAGCTTGCTTATGCGTTATATACATTCACACCATGAAGTAATGTTGAAAAATGTTTCAAGAGTGAATATATAGAGAGACAGAATAGTTTTCGTGTTGTTCACAGTACGGAACTGATTGATTTGGCAGCGATATGTATCCCCGCCTTTGTTGGCATTTTTTGATTAAGTAAATTTCAGAAATAATTTAAGTACCAGTGTTTAACCTTAATTCTTGTAGTTGTTTATTTTGTAGTGGCTTGGCGGTAAGTATTAAAACGTGAGTTCACATATATGCAAATAAATTTGGAAATGTTGCGCTTCACGGAAGGTAAATGGTTTGATTTTATGATTTTGATTTATGTATGAGCAGTTTTTTGCACTTTTATTTCTCTAATATCATAACATTAGGGAAGTGAAGTGTGATTATTACGATCGTTGGCCGTAACCCAACGCCACAAGACGCTCAAAGCTGCCATGTTGGCTGCCGAGCCCCGAGCGTCCACGCCAACGTCATTTTAGCAGCCAATGAGAGGCTGACATCGTAGCGAGCCCAACCTTATACCATGAGCTATATCTAAAGACTTTGGGAATTTTTGTTCCTGGCACGGAACAATATTTCCCACGGTCGTGTGCTTAGGCTTATTCCTAATTTCTTACCTCCATGGTGCTAGACATTCTAGTGGTCTGAACTCTGACTAAAGAAAAGGAAGCTTTAGTTTTGTTGGTGCTGTTGTGTAGTTTTGAAAAATGTTGATCAGGTAATTTGAGTTAATTTTTTTATGCGTGGCTCTCCACAAAATCTCTGCCAAAATGTCTGTAGATTCGGGCGAGACGTTAGTAACAATGTGCGTAGATTTAGTTTTGTAAACCTTTGTTAAAAAAAAAAAAAGACTGTAGTTTTTTCATGTCCTAATTTTCTTTAAAGTGAATAAGATAAGTGTTATTTTTTATCGCTTTCGAGAAGCAAATGTGAGATAGTGCCAGTTTCTGCTTCAAAACTTGCGCTAGTGAGTAAAATGTATTACACTAGGTGAAAACCCGTCAATAGTGATGGGGTAAAATAAGATGTGTAAAGTAAAAATTTTTAATAACCGTGTATTATTTTTGTTTGTGATGGCCAAATGTGAAAGTATGTTTCATGAACATTAGGGAAGTGAATATTATAACAAAAAATATATATATAGGAGGATAGATCCAAAAAAAAAAGGTTACAAGCAGCAGCATTGGAAAAGTAATTCCCGGTGGCGCAGTGGTCTAAGGCGCTGGCCTATGATCATTCGTCCGTAAGGGGTCCGGGTTCGAATCCCGGTGAGGCATGGATGTTGTGTTTGTCTTACGGCACTGGCTCTCTCCCTTCCCTGGAACCAGTGACCCTAAATTAGGGACGGGCGACTGCTTATAGCCCATTGAGTTGCTCACGGTGGTCGTTAAACCTCCAATAAAAAAAAAAAAAAAAAAAAGTAATTAGTGTGGAGGGTACTTTTGTTGCCCAGAGTGGAGACAGATGGCGCTAGTTGTCTGACAGCGGTTGTTTGGGAAGTTAGTGCAAGTTTGCAGATGTGTGAGAGCAATTGAAATAGCGAGACGTTTATAAAAGTGGTCCCTCTTGGAGGTGCGAGCCGTAATTCGGTTCTTATGGGCAAAGAATGTGCACGCTTCTGCAATTCACAGTCAAATAGTGGAAGTTTATGGTGAAGCAATCAGCCGACAACATAGCGAAATGGTGTCGCTCTTTTCAGTCGGGCAGAGAGGATGTGGAAAACCGCAACAGGGCAGCGAGTGGCCGTCCAAGTTTGTCAACGACAGAAATCAACACGGCACGAGTTGACGAAATGATTCAAAATGATCGACGAGTAACTGTGCGTGCAATAGTGTCAGAGTTGGGACTCGGCGATGGTCCCGTTCAGCGTATCGTTTCTGATGTTTTGGGATATTCCAAGGTTTGTGCCCGCTGGGTACCACGTGCATTATTCGAGGAGCAGAAAGCCACACGAATGATGTGCAGCCTCACGTTTCTGCAGCGTTACCATGCCGACGGCCAGCAGTTCATTGATCACATCGTTACTGGGGACGAAACTTAGCTTCATCACTTCGTCCCCACAACCAAAAGAGTCAGTATGGAGTGGAAACACGCTGGATCACCAACGAAAAAGTTTAAGGTTACAACCTCTGCCGGTAAAGTTATGGCAACCATATTCTGGGATGCATGCGGTGTTATCCTTATTGAGTATCTGGAGCGTGGCCATACCGTTAATGCCGATCGTTATTGTGCCACTTTGACAAGGTTACGTGGAGCCATCCGACGCAAACGGCCTGGCATGTTGAGTGATGGTGTCATCTTCCTGCATGACAATGCCAATCCCCATACTGCACGCAACACTCAAGAATTGCTGCAAAAGTTCCAAGTGGGAAGTCTGGAGCCCCCCCCCCCAGCCCAGATTTGACACCCAGTGACTACTTCCTTTTTCCAAAATTGAAGGAACACTTATCTGGAAGAAGGTTCTCTTCCGACAGTGATGTGAAAACAGCTGCCGAGAACTGGATCAATGGGCAGGGACGTGATTTCTACCGAGCCGGGTTAAACAAGTTGGTCATGCGTTCCGATAAATGCCTGTACAGATTTGGTGATTATGTGGAAAAGTGTATGGCAAGTATGCCTCATAATTCCCTTTTGAATTTTCTGTCTATTGTTAATCATTTTTTATGGCCCTTGAAACCTTTTTTTGGATCTATCCTCATATTTATTGGTTGAGGCAGGGATTTGACAAAGCAGACAAGTGCCCTTTCCACTGCGCCACCAAAGTTGAGCAAATGTTCAGACGAAAGAAATTATATTGTTTGTGATTGCTGGCAAAAAAATGCTTTTTTGCGCATTTTTTCATGATTTTTTCATTTCGTAGTAGATTTGAAAAATGTTGGCTGTGTTATGAGGAAGTTTGTGCTATGGGTATTTATGGAAATTTATGCAAATGTTAAAATGAAGGTAAATATTGAAATTTGGTAAAAATTAAAATTTGGGAAATGGGTGGATGCATTTGGAAACAAAAGGAAAATTCTGTTTAAGGCAATGATAAATAAAAAAAAAAAAAAAAAGTTTTGAAATCCAAAAGTTATAGACAAGGAAAAGGAAGGTTTTCCAAATTTTTTATCAGATTTGTGTTCCTGAAGTCTTGAGGAACTTGCTGACAAGAGTAAAGAAGTGGGATTAAAAATGAACTTTAAGAAGACAAAAGTGATGTTCAATGCTTTGACAAGAAATGAAGATTTATCGATTGTTGGAGAAAACCTGGAGATAACGGACACGTACGTTTATCTTGGACACCAGATATCAAGTGAGGGTCACATTGATGAAGAAATTAATCGGCGTACAAAACTTGCCTGGAGAGCTTTTGGAAGAAACAGCATAATTTTCAAGAGCAATAGGCCATTATGTCTTAAAAGAAAAGTGTTTGATCAATGCATCCTTCAAGTGCTTACGTATGGTGCAGAGATGTGGACCTTAACTAAAAGAGACATACAAAGGCTGCAGACAACTCAGAGTAGCATGGAGAGGTGCATGCTTGGTGTAACCAGGAGAGATAAGAAGAGTAACTCGTGGATCCAAAAAATGCCAAGAGTCGAAGACATCATGATCAGAGTTAAATCCCTGAAATGGCAATGGGCTGGATATACTGCCAGAAGGACAGACCATTGATGGACAGCCACAATTTTAGACTGGATTCCAAGGGACAGGAAAAGACCCAGAAGAAGACCACGTGGGAGATGGGTGGATGAAATTCGAAGGTATGAGGGAGTGACATGGAGGAGACTGGCACAAAGCAGACCGTTGTAGAGGAAACTTGGGGAGACCTTTGTCCAACAGTGGATTGATAATGGTTGACAATGATGATATATATGTATTATATTATAATATATATAATAATTATTATATATAATATAATAATTCACCAAAAAAATTATTGCACTACACGATTTTAAATGGAGAGCAACCTAGCCAATTTCTTTTAGCTAACTGAAAAGGTAAACAACCCCCGTAGGCAAAGTGTGTCCCACTTGTTTTTAAAAAAACTAAATGCTCTAGAAGCAAAATAACTGGAGGAATGGGTTAGTATTTTCATGCTGACAAAATGTGTCACAAAAAATACCCAACACTGAGAGTTATACAGTACTGAAATAGATAAAACAAGAGAAAAGCTGGTTAAGAAGGTGTGTGCTCCAGCTCTCCTGGAGTGATCTAATTGACTATTTGCTCACATTGAGCTAATAAAAATAGTTCCAACACCCCCTATATATGTTCTTTATAGGTAAGCTTTACTGTACGTTAAAGTTCTTTGTGTTTTAATATATATTCATTCTGAGACTTAAGTATATGCATGTTTAATCGTTTAGAGTTTTTATGCTGTATCATCAAATTGTAAAACTTGGCTATTCCCGATGAAAAAACCATGAGGAATAACCACTCACCATAAAGATCATGGTAACCTCCAATGGACCACACACTTCCAACACGTCATTCATCGTGATGTAACTGGGCTTCCACAGGTTTACAGACTTCTTGCTTACGCTTCTTATTTTCGGGTGTGAAACATCGTTTTTTCTTTTTCCTTTGCCTTATAATATGTTACTATAATGCTTGTCAATTCGATAAAATCACACATACATCTCATTCATACAATTCAAGTAAAAACTATGTACATAAACTTTACATTCACAGGTGATTAAACCTTAGTCAACTCTAATTATGGAACTCCTCCTTCTGTTTCACAACCTCTGCTACTCCCACTGCAATTGTCACACCCATTCAGCCCCGCACATCCAATCCTCTAGTACTTTCGACAGGTCCCTGTCATCTTCAGGAGGCAGGTGTGTCTCATCCGCCCACCACAGCTCAAGTGAGCAGAGCCATCGAGGCGTGGGCTCCAGTCGCTATCTCTGAATCGTTGTGTCTCTGGCGCCATCTATTGTCCCTGCTGCTCTTTTTTCCCTCTTTCTTTTTACGCTGCTGTTCAATTTTTATTAGGGCTTTCCATTGTTCGTTTAGGTTATTTGGCTCATTAATGTTGCATAATCTTGATCTGTTTTTTTCAATTAACACTGATTCTGCAATTCTTAACTGCTTTTCGTTTTTACAGCTCTTAATAATTTTAATATCTTCAAACCTTGGACATTTTTGATTTTCCATACAGTATTGGGTCAATGCTGTCTTAACCTCTTTTTTATTCCAATTATTAATATGCTGGTTCAATCTATACTTTAATTTATTCTTGGTGCTGCCTATATATGACACAGGTGGTTGCTGGTTTATTGGGATTTCATAAATTCCTGCTGTATCTAATTGGCTAATTTTTTCATTTTTAATCACTAAATTTTTTACAGTGAGTACCTGATTTCCTACCTGTATGCCATACTTGCCACAAACTTTATTAATTTCTGCTGAAATATTTTCTATATATGGTATTGCTCCCACATATTTTACAAGTTTTTTATCAGTCTTGACCTTATTGTAACCTTGAGTTACTTCATAAATCCATTTTTTTAATACCTGTTTAGGGTATCCAAAAGCATTATTCCTCATGGTTTTTTCATTTATGAATTGCACGTAAACTATGCGCACTTTGCAAGAGGTTAATACCTTAAAAGTGCAAATATAATAATTGGCTATTCCCTCTATTCATGTTTTATCATTGTTAGATTTGTTTTCACCGTAAGTACTAGCTGTTAGGTATATAATTATGTGGTGAAGGTGTAGTTTAGCATCCTAAATGGTTTTGTTGAAAATTAAACACTAGTAAATACCAAATAAGAATTAAAAGTGAGGAACCCATGTGCACGAGAGTGCAGGCTGAGTTAGAAAAACTTGATTCTGCATGTAATTCGACTCGCAGCATAATGCTAAGTGGTAAAATGTGTGGGAAAAAAACCAAAACAGGAGCTTGCATCTCTATCAGAAAACTCACTAACACCACTATACTCTTCTTAAAAAAACTTTGTTAAAAGAGAGAAAAGACCAGCAAAGCGAGGTTTCTGAGTGTCAAGATAAGGGTCAGCCAAAGGGAGTACTAGCGGTGCCAGGATTAAGGGTCACTCGGGAACCTTGTTGTACCGAGACGCTTGTGTTTCAAGGTAGTTGATGTGTAGTTTAGCGTCCTAGATGGTTTGGCTGAAAATTTCGAGAAAAAGTTATATGCATATTTCAAAGTATGTAATTTGATATGAAGCTGAAACGAAGTCACGGTGGTATGTTTTTTAGCACGTCTTTTGTAAAAAAGATCGTGCTTGTTTTATCAGTTTGTCCGTGTGTCCGTTCATCTGTGGACACCATATCTCTGCAACTAATAGTCAAGTTTAAAGAAAAAAAAATGCATTGGGATGTTTGAAATGTGCGAATGGCAATCTTTTTTTTTTTCACGATGCACAATTTTGTCGCTAAAGAGCGTAAATGCATATATTGTATTCAAAATACATTTTGTTCCATATACAGTATTTGCTTTTAAACGTCCAATTGAAAAAATTCTTTTACCTTTCAATTCCATTTGTCAAAGACTATTTTAGGTATAGTCCCCTTTTCAAGTCACACTTAGATTTTCCACTAGGGGTCATTAAAGTAAACCATGTTTCCCCAATATCTCTGCTTCAAAAACTCCAATGTGAAAAATACTTTCTGCAGCGGATACAGGTCCAGATAGAAAATCTTTTGCATATAATTTCTAATTTTTGGTAAAAATGGTTTGGCCACCAGGGGGCGTAAGTGTTAATTTCTGCTTCTGTTGTTTTTGCAGCAAAATCTGAGCTTCTAAAATCTTTATTTAAAAACTTGTTTTGTGGACCGATACTGCTCACAATGAAAAACCTTTTGAGAATACTTTCTTAAAATTATGCATGGCTTTTCTACCGGGAGCGTAGATGCATATCTTATTTTTGTCAATATCTCCGAGAGTCCGATTTGAAAAATTCTTTCTTTGTTGGAGAGCGTTTCTACTGCAAACTGTTTTTCATATAATTTCCAAGTTTTCTTAACACACAAGTCTGTCACCAGAGGGCGTAAGTTCACGTTTCGGTTTGCAGCAATATCTGCAGGACTAAAAACCCGATTGAAAAACTTCTTTCTTTGGACAGATAATATTAACTATGCAAACTCTGTGTGCATATTTTCTTCCGAAAATGCACAATTTTGCTGCTAGGGGGAGCAAATGCTTAATCTGTTTTCCTCAATATCTTTGCTTCTACATGTGCTGTTTAAAAAATTATTTCAACACCAGATGCCATTTACCTTGTAGAACACTTTAGGCTAGTATATGAGGAATTTTGTAGTTCACAGTTCTGTCGGTATGTGGTGTTTGTATACTTCAGTTTGCAGTTGGATCGCCGCTCCTAAAAACACTACTGAGAACTTTCTTCTATTACTGCATGCCAATTTGCTACAAGAGAGATGTGGAGCATTATCCTTTTTAAATAATACACAGATTTTCCACTAGAGCATAAGTGTTGAAAAACCTTTTTCTTGCTATTTCTGCTTCCGGATGACGCATTTGAAAAGTTATTTTCCCTTAGCATAGCTTTTTCCATGCAGGATATTTTTTGCCTATTTTCAACTTTTCCATTAGGCAAAATTCTTCCACTAGAAGGCATAGAGTTATATAATGTTTTTTCTCTCATATATTTCTTCTTTTAACTGTTTGATTTGAAAATCTTTTTGTTTCTGTTTTTGTCTGCCATTTGTTAATTTCCATAACATGCTTCTTAGCTGCTGGTGGAACTAAGCAGATATTTCTATTTCTAGATGTTTTATGGATTGTTGAAACTGGTTGATTGTTTTCCTAACTGGTTCCATTGACTTTGAATAACATTGGCATGTTTAATTTGAGTCAGAACAGATTCAAAAGACTTGCTTATTACAACCGTAAATTCAGTGTCATCTTTTTTTTCTCATTCTTTTAGAACTTTTTCCAGAGCAAAGCACATTGTTGTAAGATGCAAGGGCTTGCTTGGTCTCACTCAGGGTTCCCACTCAACCTGGAAAACAGGGAAAACCTGGAATTTTCAGGGAATTTGAAAATGGTTCCAAAAATCAGGGAAAACTCTGGGAAAATTACTTTTTTTTTTTGTAAAAATCAATGGATACTTTATTTTGCCAAAGAAACTTATTCTTTCAAGATTTCAAACTTTTGCTTGCAATTACTGCCTGCCTAGAATTTGGTGGATCTTACTTTCAGTTATATTAAGTATTTCCTTTATTCTCTAAAAAAAGATGCAAAATTGAATTTTTAAAATTGCCAGTTTATTAAGCTTTTGTTCATTCGGCAGGAAGTTGTTATAACATGGAACAATTAGGCACAATGGCTCCTACTTGAAGAAACACTTCACAAGAGAACCGACCAAATGATGGATCAAAGTCCTTTGTCTGTTGGTTCTCTTGAAACATGTTTCTTTGAACAGAGCCATTCCATCAAGCTTAGCTGCATTGTGTTATGAAAAACTGAAACTATTCAACTGACAGATTTTTTCTTACATATGACCTGTTTCTATGGGAATGTATTTACAAATTCAGTGTGTGTAGTATTCACAGAAGTTCACGGAACTTTGGTACAAAAAATAATGTGCACAGTTAGTTGTTATTAATGAAAAGCAGGTAATTTTATAAAGACAAAATACTTAAAGAATTAACAAGTGTGTGCTCTGGTGAGAAAAATGAATGGAATGGAATGAAATGTAACAATTCTTTGCAACATGCCACTCTGGAAAACTTAAAAACCACCTGGAGAACCTGGAAAAGTCAGGGAATTTTTTTATTACTTTTGAGTGGGAACCCTGTCACTGTTTTCCGCCCATAAAATGGCTTCCGCAGCACTGTTTGCAACATATTTGCTCAGTTAAAATATTCTTTAAAATAAACAAAATTAAAAGTTCATTAAATCAGCTGATTGTCATTGATGAAGTGGTACTCTTAAGAGTTTAGTCACCTTTTATTTGTCATTTTAATCTCTTTTGTGTAGTTTTCTTTTATCTTTTTTTGTAACTATAGTTACCTTTCTGTCACCTTTTTTGTAATTTTAGTCACATTTATCACCTTTTCTGCTTCAGTTTGGTGCTGTGCTGGGCCTGGATTTTAGAAGCTCAGATTTTGTGGCAAATACATCAGAAGCAGAAATTAACACTTACGCCCCCTGGTGGCCAAACCATTGCTTACCAAAAAGCAGAAGTTATGGGCAAAAAATTTTCCATCAGGAGCTGTATCCGCTGCAGAATTTTTTTTTGAAATTGGGGTTTTAGAAGTAGAGATATCGAGGAAAGCGAGCAAAAGAAGTGGAAGTCTGACGGAGCAAGGTCAGGCAAGTATGCTGGGCGTGGCAACACATCCCACCCAAGCTCCAATAATTTTTGGCTGGTGATTAAACTTGTGTGTGGTCTCGCGTTGTCGTGATGGAACACACCTTTATGATGAACGAGCTCTGGATGATGGATTCGTTCAAACTGTTCAATTGCTGACAGTACACATTCGAATTGATTGTTTGGTTCCGTGGTAGGAGCTCGAAAAACACGACACCTTTAAAATCCCACCACACTGAGACCAGGACCTTCCGCTGATGAATGTCTGCTTTGGACGTCGTTTGAGGCGAAGCAGCACGTCGAGACCAAGACCATTTGTGCAGCACATTGTTGTACACAATCCACTTTTCGTCACCAGTTATCAGTCACTTCAAAAAAGGATCGTTTTCCTCATGTTTAATGAGCATATCGCAGATGTTTATATGCACTGTCAATTGAGCTTCTTTGAGTTCATGAGGAACCCACTTTTCCCAGCTTCTTCAGGTTGTCGTGAACGCTTGAATGATGGATGTGCAATGTGTCTGCAATCTCTCATGTCGTGTAACGTGGGTTTGACTTGCTCAATGCCTTGATTTGGTAGTCATCAACCTTGGTTGGCCTCCCGGACCGAGAAGCATCGTTGAAGTCAAAATCACCAGCACGGAAATTTGCGAACCACTGCTGGCACTGACGTTCTTGTAGAGCATTATCCCTGTACACTTTACGCAACTTTTCACAAGGAGTCATTCCATCTCAATTCAGGCAGACAGTACCAAAATGTGTCTGGTGGTGACCATTTTAGATTTGTGACGATTATGGGCAAAACACGTAACAATATTAACAAATAAAGGTAACTTGATCACGCTAGTTACGTTAACTGAAAACTTTTACAAAAGTTCGTAAGTTGGAAGCTTTCGACCTTATCTTAGGTCTTCATCACTCCAATGGAGGACTAAGATTGTTGCCAGATTCTACATTTGAATTTTTCCTATTTTTGTTGCCAAAACTTAGAATTGATCTCCAGATCAACGGAATGTAGAGAGGAGATTCGGAGTTGCAAGTCATTGAGTTGAAAATAATTTCTATGCTTTCACGGTAACGGAGGGCAAAACGATTGTCAAAAGAAGCCATTCGTTTTGCTTCGTTCCAGTGGGGAACTGTAGATGTGTCTTCCATTGTCAAAATAGACAAGGCAGTATTAGGATTGGCTTTCGAAACATCTTTTCTATGTTCTAAAATTCTATGGTTAATGCTCCTGTATGTGCTTCCATTGTATAAGTTATCCCCAGTAGAAGAAGAGATAGGAATGCAGTAAACTCCTGGGAGGTTCAGGCTTTTAACTTTGTCCCTATCCCTTTGTAGAAGTTTCAAGATGTTTGGGGTAGATTTAATGGCAAGATGGTAACCAAAACTTCTAAAAAGAATCTGTAACTTATAAGCATAGGAAGGATGGTAAGGAACAAAACCACAGAATTTCAGGTCTTCTTTCTTGTGAGGAAGGAGGCATTCGATTTTCGAATGGTTTTCATATTTCTTTATGAGGGAGTGGACTGTAACAGCAGGGAAACCGTGGGAGAGGGCAATTGTAGAAATTTTGGAGAGTTCTTCTTGAAGAGAGAGTTGGTTGTTGCAAATGATATGAGCCCTGTGGATGTATGACTTTAATGCTGCAAGCTTGTAGAGATGCAGGGTGCAAGATTTGTAGGGAATGATGTTAGTGGCCGCAGAAGGTTTTCGATAGACAGAACGAGTAATGGAGAGATTAGCGTTTCTGCAGATAGATACATCCAGGAAATCAATTTTGTGATTTACTTCCTTAGATATGGTGAGCTTAATGGAAGGAATTTTTTCCGTAATGGAGTTGATCAGTATCTGTAGTTCAGACTCTGAATGTGGCCAGCTAATGAAAATGTCGTCTACATATCTTAACCATAGGGAAGGTTTTCAGTTAACGTAACTAGCGTGATCAAGTTACCTTTATTTGTTTAGATTTGTTCCAAAAAATTACAGTAGTTACAACTACTGGAGACAAAATATCCTGAAAGGATTTTCCTAAAAAAAAAAATTTTTTTTTCAGCTACAGCATTTTGAAGTTTGGCTAAAATCTAGCGATCTTTGAAAAATGGGGAAAATGCTGTATTTTAAAACGAGCGCTGCTTCAAAACTATTTAATCTATTCACCAATTTTTTGTAGCTATTGAATTAAATTTTAATGTGGCATAGTTTGAATAAGCCTGACTGACATTATTAATAAGGAAACAAAAAGCATTATTGCAAAAAATAAGTTTTTTGCATTTTCGGAATTTTTTTTTTCCCACTAAATAATTAGTTTTCAGGTAAGTAAAGATGGCAATCTGAAGTCCCTCAATGGTAGTTTTACAGCAAATTTTATTTTAAGCCTGGATGCATGCAGCCCATAAAATTTAATTTTAAGTTATGCAGAAGCTCAAAAAAGCTCAATTTTTGTATGACATATTAACTCAAAAACCCTATTTTTTTAAAAATCTGTCTATTTGATGTCCTCGTAGTTAATAAATTGCTCATTGCAGAATAGTGTATTTTTGCCTGGTTAGTTTTATATATTTTTTTAAAGATTGCACATTTTCAGTCTTTCAGCATTGTTGCATAATACAGCACAAAATGCAATAGATTGTCCATATTTCACTGAAAACATCGTTTAATCAGGTTTCAAAGTTAAAACATAGGTTACTGGTGTTTGATTAGTACAATTACATTATATTTTAAAGTTCAGCACAAAAACATATACCAAAAAATATTTGCAGAACATGGCAGTATGTTCTTGCTGGTTTCATTTCTTTTCTAGGGGAATTATTTGCAACCTCATACTCTCTTCCTCTCTCTCTATATATACTTTAAATTAATTATTTTGTTAAACTTGTTAATTTTGTAACCATCCACTGTTCTACTGATACTCCTCAAAATTTATGGCATTTTGTAATGAAATTGCACAAGCCACAATGCTGAAACAACAGGTTATGACAGACTTTTGCAAGTACAAACATGTCCATTGATTGCTCACTGAACAGCTAATCAGCAGCTGTTATGTCCTTCATTTACTAATTCCCCACCTTTCTCCCACTCCAGTTTGCTCTTGTCTGTTGATGAGTGATGTTTAGTATTGTTCAGTGAAAAATTTATAACGTCTGATCATCATAGTTGAGAGAGTTAGATGTGTGGACTACATTAAAAGACACAAAAGAGTTGTGTACAAAACTAAGCTTGTTGGGTTTTGTGGTGTTGGTTATTTAGGTGATGGAATTCAAAGGATTGTAGGTCCATCTGTCTCTGCAAATAGAAATGATTATTTGTGTTGCAATTGTGTGGCTTTTTTACAAAAGAAAAATTTTGGAATGTGCAAATGAAACTAAAAAATTCGCACATCAGAGAGAGATGGTTTTTTATATTCCCAGTCATGAGATTGTGGATGTTTTAAATAGCAGTATTACAATGCTTGATGTTAATGTGTCACCATTTAAAGCCCCTTCAGAAGTTAGGGAGGATAGGAGAGAAACTTATGTGAAGAGAAAAAAGTTGACATTAGAGAAAACACTAACAACTTCAGCTGTGCAAAAATTAGAAGACATATATGGAGTTGGTGTTTCAAGTCAGTTGTCTCTTGAGAAGCCTGACTGTTTTACTTGTAATCAGTGGTTTTCTAATATTAATACAGCACTTCATACTTGTAACTACACTGAAAAAGTGCAATTACTGACATTGCTACCACAAGCTGTTAGTAAAACTGATTTGAAGGGAGAGTTACCTACAGTATCAAAGTACCTCATTGATAAATCATGCAAGGTTAGAAGAGAAAAGGGAATCTATGCTCAACCTGACCCCTACAGTGAGCATCCATTGTCTACAGAAGCTGCAACTCTGGTATTGTCATACTATCTAGATGATAGTACAGACTGTACTAGGGATAGTCCAAATAAAAATGATGTTGGTTGTGTTAGAGATAATGGTGAGAAAATTAAAAAGGTAAAAAGATGTAAGACAAGATCAATCAAAGAGGCATACAGGCTAATGAAAAAAGACAACCCAAATATAAAAATTGGTCTTTCAAAGTTTTACACTCTACGTCCAAAGTGGGTCAAAATTCAGCCAATACAAGCAGTATGCACTTGTATTTATTGCAGTAATCTGAAACTTATATGTACAGCTCTCCAAAATATAACAAACACACGAATTGAGGAAGAAGTTCTTTTACAGAAGTGTTTGTGACAGAATAAGCAATGAAGATTGTTGGCTCCAAGAATGTGGCGACTGCCTAGGCACAGAAGCACTGACTGTTGAAACTCTTTGCTTGAATGAAGAAGAAGATACATTTGCTATTTGGAAAGGTGGTGGCCTCATAAGAAAATCTGTCTGTCCAAAAGTTTCTGCAAGATGTAAGACATTGGGTGAAGAAAGCAATTTCTCATAGCAAAATCAGGAAAATCCAAAGAGAAGGAATAGCTGAAGTAAAAATCTCTGTGAAAGAAAATCTCTGTGAAATATTCTAGTTTTACATTTTGATTTTGCTGAAAATTGGACAGTGATACTGCCCGATGAAATACAAAGTTACCACTGGCAAAATGTTCAGATTTCACTATTCACATGTGTTGCATATCTTGAAAAAGAGATAAAAAGTTTTGTTGTAGTGTCTGATGATACAGCTCATGACCTCTGTGCTATAGAGATTATAAAAAAAGAAATTTCTAAGTTGTGCCAATTAGAAAATATTAGATCACTTGTTTACATTTCCGATGGGGCTGCTGGACATTTCAAAAATAAATACCAAATTTATGAACTTTCTAAAAATAATCAAATTGAGAAAAAAAGTGGATTTTTTCAGCGACTGGGCATGGTAAAAGTTCATGTGATGCTATAGGTGGGCTATGTAAACATTTTGCAACAAAGTTTAATCTCCAAAGAGGGCCTGTGCAAGTCATAAGAGATGCAGCTTCATTTGTTGCTGAACTTTCTCATCTTTTACAAAATATAACACTACTGATTTTTGAAGGTAAAACTGTTCAAGCCTACAGGTCTTGTAAGGAAGAAGAATGGAGGGCTAATGTAAAACCTGTTGTAGGAATACAATCAAAACATTACTGGTTGGTTAAAAATAACGACTTATATGGGACGTACAATTAAACATCAAGTTGAAACATCCAGCCAGGTGAAAAAATATTACTCAGTAAGTGATTTCTAGGTAGGTGAGTTTGTTGGGTGCGTTTATGACAATAATTGGTGGATGGGGCAGATTACAGGTATATCTCGAGAGCTCAATGACATTACTGTGTCATTTATGCATCCCCATGGTCCAGGGTTCCAGTGGCCAGAGGAATCTGGAATGAAGAAAAATGAATGTCCAATGCCATTAGAAAATGTGCTGCTTTTAAAGTAAGGAATCCTATTCCACTTGGACTATCTGCATGACTCTATACTTTTGACTAACAAGAGCTGAGAAACATCAACCACATCTACTGTGCCTAATCCTTCTATATAAACCTTTTACAGGTAACTTTATTAATATACCACTAAGAAATTGTTTATCATCTAAAAGGCTATTGTGAAAATTATTTTTTTTTATGAAAGTAAAATTAATAAAAAAAATTGCAATAATACCAAGTGTCAAAAAAAATTGTGTTACTGAATTACAGTGATGCTGTAGTATAATAATGTTATGTTCTGCACATAGTGTATGTTTTTGTGCTGAACTTCAAAATATAATGTAATTGTACTAATCAAACACCAGTAACCTATAACTTTGAAACCTGATTAAACGATGTTTTCAGTGAAATATGGACAATCTATTGCATTTTGTGCTGTATTGTGCAACAATGTTGAAAGGCTGAAAATGTGCAATCTTTAAAAAAATATATAAAATTAAACAGGCAAAAATAGGACATCAAATGGACAGATTTTCAGATTTTTAAAAAATGGGGTTTTTGAGTTGATGTCATTCAAAAATTGAGCTTTTTGAACTTCCACATAACTTAAAATTAAATTTTATGGACTGCATGCAGCCCAGGTTTAAAATAAAATGTGCTGTAAAACTACCATTCAGGGACTTTTACCTGAAAAATAATTATTTAGTGAGAATTTTTTTTTTCTGAAAATGCAAAAAAAAATTTTTTTTTTTTTGCAATGTTTTTTTTTCTTAATAATCATGTCAGTCAGGCTTATTCAAACTATGCAAAGTTAAAATTTAATTCAATAGCTACAAAAAAAATTAAGTGAATGGATTAAATAGTTTTGAAGCAGCGCCCGTTTTAAAATACATCATTTTCTCCATTTCTCAAAGATTGCTAGATTTTAGCCAAACTTCAAAATGCTGTAGCTGGAGAAATTTTTTTTTTCAGGATGTTTTATGTCTCCAGTAGTTGTAACTACTGTAATTTTTTTGGAACAAATCAAAAATGGCCACCTCACATGCCCAGCCTGAGCTGAGATGGAATGACTCCAAGCTTGACCAAGTTCTTCCCTTTTTTATGGAAGTAAAACAGTAAAATATGGCGAAAATGCACAGTTTGGTCTTCCATCTTCAACTTGATATGAAATCTCCGCAAATCAACCAAATCGCTCACTATTCCTTTTAGACAGCAGCTAGAACTGGCACATGTCGAATGCCATAGCGATAACAGAGCTGTGCATGCCTCGAGTACTTCTAAAACCACCCAACCGCCATCGGGTGCC
The DNA here is from genome assembly GCA_039090855.1 of Macrothele yani. Taxonomy (NCBI): domain Eukaryota; kingdom Metazoa; phylum Arthropoda; class Arachnida; order Araneae; family Macrothelidae; genus Macrothele; species Macrothele yani. The sequence goes on along the minus strand of CM077009.1, from coordinate 200,491,832 downwards.
AAAATACGTCGTGACTTTTCCGACAGCCCAATAGTAGGAGGCAAAAACAGAGATAGCAAGTGAGGATGGTACTTTATTTTGAAGTCCTGTAAGGAGGAATGTGTGTGTGTGTGTGTGTGTGTGTGTGTGTGAGAGAGAGAGAGAGAGAGAGAGAGAGGGGGGGGACTCAACATTGATTAGTAACTATGGCAAGCATTTTATTATTGATACAAAAAAAATTTGGTTGGACTTTTTTTTGTTTTTTTCATTTTCTTAAAAATATTTACGTGCACTGGATGAAAAACTAAAGAAAAATCCTTAACCTTATTACAGCGTTCGAATTACCCAATGGTCCGCTGGCCATTGGCCAGCAAAACTTTCGTCGGACCACTAGACTATTGATTTTACTGGCCCGGGTGGCTAATAAGCTTTTTTTTTTTTTCTAATTTGTCAAGTTAAAAAAATGAATTTCTATTTAGAAAATAGTAACACTGTACTAGTGGTCCGATTTATTGGCGTAGAAAGTAGACACATTAGCGTTTCCAAGCTTTCGCTCATCAACCTGATGACGTTTTCAAGGAAGTTAGACAGAAACTGCAACTGAAAAATAGAACGCATTAACAATTTGAACGTGGAAACTTTACTTGACAACAATAGATACGACGTTATATTCATTTAAAGATATGACGCATCACGTTGGTTGCACGCGCGGTGTCCTGGTAGGCAGAGGCTTTACTTGAAGAATTGGTTCCAATTCGTGGCAACTCGAATGAGGCACAATCATTGAAAGCATCGCTGTTGGTAATGATTTCCAAGGTTTCCCGAATGGCTGTACCTTTAGGGGTAGAGTAGGTAGCTAATTTCTTTATATCGTCCCACATAGGAGTAGCGGACTTGAATTTCACTTCTCTGGATAGAGCCGTGGCTACTTTACCGTATTTTGTGTCTCTTTTATGTTCGTTGACTCTGACTCCAAACGAATGCTTGGTCATTCCTATTTTGTGTCTCTTTTATGTTCGTTGACTCTGACTCCAAACGAATGCTTGGTCATTCCTATTTTGTGTCTCTTTTATGTTCGTTGACTCTGACTCCAAACGAATGCTTGGTCATTCCAATGTAGTATCGTTTAGAGCCGTCCGGATACTGTAGGGGGATCGCATAAACACCTGCTTCGCAAGAGAGAGGTGGTTTTTCACTACTTCTCTTAAGCATAGTATATAAAGATGCAGGAGACCTGATGCCGTCGCCATAGTTCATCTTCTTCAGGGCCTTTTTGAGTTTGTAAGACACATTTGGTATGTAGGGAATTGAGCCTAAATAACGTATCTGCGGCACAGGAAGATTAGAATGTTTGACCCTGGCTTTTTGGATAAAGTTACGTATCTGATTCAACGAATATCCTGCATCAGTGGCTAACTTGATGACGCTTTCGATTTCGTGTTTTCTAGAATGGGTATCGGAGGAAACGGTGAAGGCTCTTCGAATTCGAGAACGGAAGATAGCTGATTTGTATTCTGTGGGACAGAAAGAGCTGCGGAGCATCAGACTGGAGGCGGATGTGGGTTTGTAGTAGACTTGTGTACCGAGGCGGTTGTCAGGCGATTTTCTCAAAAGAACATCCAGATATGGTAAAGCGTTGTTGTGTTCAAGCTCCATCGTGAAATTGATCGTAGGATGCATATCATTGATTTTATCAAGGAACATCGGAAGAGTCTCTTTTCCGTGAGGCCATATAAAAAACACGTCTTCTACATAACGCAGCCAAGTGGTAGGACGTGGGGTAATGCTGGAAAATATATTCCGTTCAATTGGGCGAAGTATTGCTTCTGCAAGGACAGGTGAAAGTGAGGATCCCAACAGAGCGCCATTATTCTGTTTATATACTTGTCCTTGGAAATTGTAGAAGCTAGTGTTAGTGACCAAGTCTATTAATTTGAAGATGCTGAGGCATGACTCCTGCATATAAAATGCTGAATTTGATATGGCCTCCTTTAATGTTCTGACGGCTTCCGGAACAGGGATTGAAGGGTAAAGGGAAACCACGTCGAATCTGCCGATAATGTCGCCTGGTAGAACAGTGAGTTGCTTAGCTTTCGTTATAAAATCCAGAGTGGAATTCTTAGCTTTCGTTATAAAATCCAGAGTGGAATACTATTACAAAGTCCGATTCAGGAAGAAAGCTATGCAGGAATTTGGATAGTGCTTTCTCTAAATGGTACGTTGGTGCAGACTTTCTGGATACGATGGGTCTCAGTGGGTTTCCCGGCTTATGGTGCTCAAGTCTTCCAAAGAGCTTTAGAGAAAGCACTATCCAAATTCCTGCGTAGCTTTCTTCCTGAATCGGACTAGGGAGGAAAAGGAATAACTCAATCACGCAATTAAATTAATTAATTAATTTAAACCAGTTCAAAAGAAACGTTTATGGGAGCCCCAATCTACAATAGTCAGAAATGATCTCTTTTGTTTACAGACATAATCAACATCTTTAAATGATTTAATTATTGTATGTAAAACAATATCCATTACAGCTGTCATTACTTACCATTAATGAAACTTTTGAGCGTGTTTGGATTTCGCTAGCCTCTCAATGTTTGGTGTTAAATTTGTTACTGAGAGCAGCAGAGAATTCTTCAAATTTGAATCAGTTATTCGCGCCCTTGTTTTGCTTTTAATCAAGTTCATGGACGAAAATGCTTGTTCACATCTGTATGTCATTCCAAAGCGACATATATAACTTTTTGCAAATTTTCTTAGCTCTGGGAAATGTTCACAGGGTAATGAATGCCGGAAATTATGTCAGAATCATTTTGATCTGGAAAAAGCTCATCAAATTTCATTTTTAATAATGAATTTGTTTTTAAATCAATCACTTCCATTTCTATGTTACTAGGCATCTACATTACGTTTTGTTCACTAAGTGAAAATGGGTTTATAAATGCGAGCATGCAGTTTTCTTCTTTAGCAAAATCATGAAAATGACTTTCAAATGACCCTTGCAATATCTTGATTTTTTCAATATATTTGGTCAAATTGCTATTATCTGCAGCACATTCACTCTGCTCTTTCAAGTGTGGAAATTGAGTCAAATCCTCATTTTCTAACTGAGAGATGAACAGTTTTAATTTCATTTTAAATGAACTGATGCTGTTGACTAAGCTAGGAAATAATTTATTCTTGCCTTGTAGTTTTAAATTTAGATCATTGAGATGGCTAGTAACGTGAACTAAAAATGCCAAATCAAATAGCCAGTTGTTGTCCAATAATAGGGTTCTTTCATCAGGTAGTTCATTTTCCTGTTCTAAAAAATTAGAAACAGCATTTTTCAATTTCCAAAATCTACTCAGAACCTGTCCTTTAGAAAGCCAGCGTACCTCACAATGAAGGACAAGTTCACCATATTCCAAATCTAACAATTGACAGTATTCTCTGAATTCTCGTCTGTATAATGCTCTTGCTCTAATTTTATTCACACATTTTACAACCGGTAGCATAACATGCTGCATATTTAAAGTTTTTCCACACAGTTGCTCTTGGTGTATAATGCAGTGATATTTAAATACAGTACGGTTTAAAAAGTTTTCAAGCAAAGTTGTAGTGCCATTGACTTTACCTATCATTGACGGCGCTCCATCTGTACACACACTGACGAGTTTTCTATAATCTAATTTTAGATTTTCTAGGCATGATTTTACTTTTTCAAATATGTCTGATCCTCTCGTTTTACCATGCAATGACTCCAGACTGGCAAGTTCTTTAAAGACATGAAAATTATCATCAATTCCTCTTATAAAAATGGTTAACTGGGTAACATCACATGTGTCCGTTGATTCATTCAAAGCTAGAGAACAGAAAGTACAAGAATGGACAAGGTCTTCCAGTTGCTGAGATACATCCTGAGAGAGTTCCTCGATACGTCTCGTAACTGTCTGCCTTGATATAGCAATTTTTTCTGCCTTCCTTTCAATACCTTTATTACCAAGATGGCGTGCAAATATTTGGAGACAAGGCTTCACAATTTCTTCCCCGTCAGAAAAAGGTTTCTTTTTTTCGGCAATGCTAAAGCAATTTCATATGACGCTTCTGTCATCGCCAAGTCTTCACAACTTACTTTAGCAAATATATTTTGTCTTCTTCGGATTTCTTCCTTTTTCTTAGTCACATATTCTTTTCGTAACTCAGACACAAAAACAAGCTTCATTTTTTCTTCTATGTTAGTCTGATGCTGTGTTTTATAGTGTCTATTAAGATCATGTCTTCTATTATGTGAAAGAGTACTTTCACAAACAATGCAAAATGGTTTTCCTGATGGACTTGCTATAAATAACAACTCATTTTCCCACTGTTCTTTAAATTCATGCTTACTATCACTTTCTGCGCTTCTTTTGCTCATTTTCTTTTGCTCTGTGATGGATAAAAGGAATTAAAAAAAAAAGAAAAGTACAAAACTCTAAAAATCTAAATGTTGAAAAAGAACAAATAGGTCACAAGTACGTACGTCGTATCACACAGTCACAGACTATCAATTATGTGGGATTTGAATTCTATGTTCGCGTTAAGAAACAGTAGTGGTGCTCTTCTTCGACAAACGTCATATATATTTATTCTTGAATCTGTCTTTCAAATCACTCTCAATACAAAAACACGCTAGTACACTCAATAAAATGCTCTAGCAAAAACCCTGCTTCAAACCCCACGCCACGGTGGCTCACTCAGTTTCTTCTGCCCGAGGGCGCAGCACTCGTGGGGAAAAAGCGCTCTGAAGTAATGTTTCTTAGCGATGCTCACTGGCGACCTGCCAAGGTCAGCCACCCACGGCACGGCGTGGAGTCTGAAGCAGAGTTTTTGCGAGAGCGTTTTATTGGGTGAATCGCACAGTTTTCAATCGTACCACATCTCACTCACGCAGTTTCTTACTCTTATACACACACACACACACTGTTCACATCCTTCAATTGTAAACTGTCAAAAAAAAAAAAAAATCAGCTGAACTGATGAGTAAGAAGGCTGTATGAATTGAATTGAGAGCACTCAGGTGTTGAAAATATGAAGATGGATAAATTCAGTTATGGCGCCTACTTCAAAAGAATAAGTAGGCGCAAGGATTCAATGCGCAACGTTTGCCGCATGCGCCACGGTTTGCCCCCCCCCCTGTTCTACAGGGTAGTTGTGAAAACGCATAGTGCAAAAACTTTAAAGGCAGAAGTACCCAAATTTTAAAGTGGGTTTCCTTAAAATCTACTGAACTGACATCTAAAATTTTCACAGGTTTCATATCTCACATGTACAATTTTGTACCAATTTTTACAAAAATCTGAGATGGTTGGGTGACATCTTGTGAGAAAATGCTAGGTGATTTGGCACAGAATGACCAGATACGTACTGTTCTGAATAGGGTTGGCAAGTTTCTGCCAAGGCCGTTAAAACCGGAATGGCAGAAACTAGTTTGTGCCATAAAAGTGGCAATAACTGGCAGAAACCCCAGGGAATAATTATGTCTTGTAATAAAAACTTACTGAAGTACCACAAATAGCATATAATGAATCCATATAATAAATAGCATAGGGAAATGCATGTTAAAGTAAAACAAGTTCAGTTGCAATGTTTACAATATTTATTCAAAGGTTGCATTGCAGGAAATTCACCATTCAAGTGCACTTTATCTACGAAGTAGTCGACAGCAAAATACTAATTTTGCTGTAGTTTCCAAACCAAAACATTTTCTTAATGTATAGTGAATAAACTAAAAGCTTAAGAATATTCTTTCAAGACCAGCAGAACTTGCAGGCAATATCATCATTGTGCAAGCAAGAGTTATGAAATCTTCATTTACAGTTGTTTCCTTTAAACTAGACCACCATGAAGAAGCTGAGACATTTTCTAAGACTTCATTGGAGTAATATGTTTCAGGAAAAGGAACTGATTTTGCTTGAAAAGCTATGAATGATGTAAGGCACAAAATTTGGGTTGATGTCATAAAGTAATTTCCCAGCACTTTTTTCCTGCTCATGTGACAATTTAGTTCCCATGTACTTAGGATGAAGCATATAAGCTAGCATATGATGTTGAGTTATTGCCTGTCTAAATCTACTCACCTTGCTTTCATAAGTTTTCATGAGATTATCATCATCCATTAGGGTTAACCAAATTTTACAAGCATCTTCAATAGAACAGTCCTCTTTTTGGATCTTATCCAAGGTAGTAGCAATAGGTTTTAAAAGTTGCAACAAGTGTTTTACTTCTTTGTTAATCATCTGATTATAAACATTTGTCTTCTGTGATTTACTGTAAATTTCATGTACTAATTGATACAAAAAATGGTTTAAGCACTTTTTTAGTTTCTGCCAGTTGTTGCCATTTTCTGCCGGTTTAAACCGGTTATATCCAGTTTCTGCCGGCAGAAACCCAACCCTGGTTCTGAAGCTTTAAGAGATACTGGAAGCTGAATGATATGCATTTGGATAAGTGTACCTTTAAAAAAATGAATGACTCTTAGGTCTGCATACTTTGCAAACACCATGTAATTTTAGGTAACGTAATTATGAACATATTTTTTCATTAGTGTTTTCATGGCATTTGATATCATAAGACAACAATGAACTTTCTAAAATGGAAATCTATTACAAAATGTAGCTACTATTAATATGAGTATATTTGTTTCATAGTTTTAATTGTAGAATTTTGACTAAATCATTGAACAATACCTGAGAAATAATGAATTAATTTTAACCATTGAAGGTCACAGTTCTGCATGTGTAATTTTTGTATAGATTGTTCGTGGTTTTCTCCCCATATTTCTTGAAAAATGTGGCACCTCAAAATTTGGGGAATTTGTCTAGTGTCTACCCCTGGTTATATTCAGTGCATACAACAATGTCTTTTAATTTTAGAAGTTCATGATGTTTGAGTTCTAAGGAATTGCTATCATTTGCATAGTTTATGTATGATCAGAAAGCTGTTTCCTTTTAAGACCAGGGGGTCATTCCATACCAAATCAACAAATTGTAATTTTTTGGTTACATCATAATTGTGAATTTTGTTGAAATTTGAATCACTGATAGTATATACACTCAATCGAGAAAATGTTAAAGATACCTACCTAATAGTGAGTTGGACTTCCTCTAGCATGAATAATAGCTTGTACGTGCCAAGGCATTGACTCCACCAGATGCTGGAGGGTTTCCAGATGTTATGCCAGCCATGGCTGTTGCAGCATTGTCAACTCCACCCGAGATGTTGGTCCAGGATCCATGGCATCTTAAGAGAACTACCATAGAATTTAAAATCGGGAGACCTTGGGGGGGCTGCTGAATGTTTCCAAACTTAGACGAGTGTTTCTCGAGCCATACCTGTGTGGTTGCGGCCCAATGGGGCAGCGCATTGTGCGGCTGAAACAGACCAACTATTGCAGGATATGCAAAGGCCAGGTAAGCATGTGGGTGATCAACTAGCACATGCTGGTAGGGTGTAGCGGTTAAGGATCTCTCCAGACACACTAAGGGGACCTAATGTAATGTGTCTGATGAGAAGGCTCCCCAAATCACCACTGACCCACCCTGCCTTGAACAGACCTGGCACAACAGGACCATGGCCTCATGCTATCAACGCTACACCCCACTCTCTCCCGTCAACTCAGTACAGCTGAAAACGAAATTCATCTGACCACACGATGCAGTGCCACCCTGCAGAGGTCCAATTTCAATGTTCCTAGCACAAGGTGAGACGTAATTTCTAGGGCTGTCGACCGATCAATATTTTTAATCGGTTAATATTTCACCATTGATCGATTAATCGGTATTTTGATCGAGTGAAAAAAATACTGTCACAAAAAATATACGACTCTAAATTACATTATGCATTATTCTATTATTATATGGATACTAAATACGTTGTCTGAAATGTTAGAGTGTTGAATGCATCATAGCCTGTTAATCTGGTAGTATTCATTGCTTTACTTTATCAAAAAATCAGAAATACAAATTAATAATAATTACCGTGAATTTGGTTTGCAGTCATTGCTTTAGCCAAGATTTTAGGCACAAGAGCTTGTCAGCATTGGATGGTTTAAGCGAAGTACGAAGTTTGTTGACAACAATACCAGCAGCACTAAACACTCTTTCACTTGGCACAGACGTTGCTGGAATGCACAGCAACCGTTTTGCTAAAGTAAAGTAGCAAGCAACAGCAACTGTAATGAATGAGTTTTCCACCACTGAAGAGGATCTGTAAAATCGTCGTCGAGTTCAGGCAAGCTCTGATAAACTTGAAGCTCTAATTCTATCTGCGTGCTGACATTTGTGTATGCCTTTATTTCTGTTTCTGGAATCGACGAATTGTCAAAACATAGTTTTCTTCGTTTCTGTTGCACATTACTTTGTTCTTGGTGTAAGGGCAGCTGTTGATTTGTGCTACTGGATGAAATTCTGTTCCACATTAGATCTCGGTTTTTTTCTGGTATACAGCGAAGTGTCTTGAATAGAGGGTCAAGGGCAGTTGCTTCTTCGTACTTGTCGTATAAAGGCCATTGACCGAGTCTTTCCGTCAGATCATCGAGCAACATAGCTTTAAATCTGCAAATATATGCTGGGTCGGTATCGGACAATCTCATGTGCCATTTTGAGATGTGTAAAAGCAGGAATTACAACACTGGCAGTTACGTACTTGTGACCTCCGAGTATTTCAGTGATTTCCAAGCAAGGTTTCAATCAGGGTGGGAAATTAGAAAAATATTTTAGGAGCAAAATGGCTCCTATAGCTGAAATTCTAGGAGCCGTTCCTTGCTGTGCTCCCCCAGCCAGCCCAGCAAGGAACCGGCTCCGGCGGTAGCACATTCCCCACCTTGTTCAACTATGGAACTACATAAAAAAAAATATCAGAAAGCTATCATCACAAATTCTTAATAAAACTGGCTGAAATTTTTATACACAGGATAAGTAGATAATAGAAGCCCACCCTGAAAATTTCATGTGAATCGGTAAAATACTTTCTTAATTACCCACAAAATTTTTTATTAAGTACCATATTTTTCAGCATATAATCCGCAGACGGCAAAATTCAGCGTAATAGAAAAAACTTCTGTGTATAATCCGCAGACAAAATTCATAGTAAAAGTTAAAAAAAAAAAAAAAACCATATGTAATCCACAAGAGTTTTACAATATATAGTACAAAAAAGTAATCGCCAATATTTTCACCAACACTTTTTTCTCCATCGCCAAAACGATTTCTTTTTCGCAAATTGCAAAGAATGCGATCGGCAGCACGACCCCTCCATGTTTCTAAGGCGTAGGCGCACAATTTTTTTTTTTTTTTTTTGAGTTGAAGGTTTAACGACCACCGTAAGCAACTCAATGGGCTATAAGCACTCTCCCGTCCCTAATTTAGCTCCACTGGTTCCAGGGAAGGAAGAGAGCCAGTGCCATGAGACAAAACACAATTTTGTTAGTGACCTGATCGTAGCTCCCGTTACGCAATTTTTGGATGGCTTCAGAAATCCGTAATTTTCATAAATCTGGCACTCGTCCGGTCTCGTCGATGCCGGATTTTCGAAGTTTTACTGTATAAATATACTTTCTTTCCATTTAATGAGTTTAAAAAACTTATAAAATCGTGAAATTTTTGAAAATTTAAAAAAGTTAGTAACGATATCCCGCAACTTTCAAACGGTTGTGATATGTATTTTTAATTTCTGTGGCAATCGCGCTGTAACTCTGAGTAATGTTTAAAATTACATCAACAACTGAAACACTGGTTTTCAGATCGTAAATAATTTGTAATGGTGTCGAAGTTCTCCAGTCTTTAAGCTGAAAGGAAAATAAACAAGTGGGGTTGGAAATTTGGGAAGAGTGTGTGTGTGTGTGGGGGGGGGTGACATCACAGGGTCAGAGCGGCACGTCTCAATGTTTTATGGAATGGAAATCGCACTCCGCTATTCAAGGTCAACGCGCTTTGCTGAAGGCAATGTTTCCTCCTCTTAACTTTTACAAAGCAGCAATCCCTTCCCAGAGAGGAAATGTCTACACACATACACAGACATTTTTGCCAAAGCCAAGGGGCAAGCGGAGATATGTTGATGGAGTGACACTGCATATTATCGTCGAACACGTGGCGGCATTCTTAAAGCTTCATTTTGAAGTTTACGGGGGGGGGGCTCTGTATTATCCGCACCGTCTCGTATATTCGGCAGTGTCTAGAATTTAAACTTTTAGGAAGAGATAATCTGCGGATTATGTGCCGGAAAATACGGCACTTTTATGTACAACAAATTCTTAATAAAAATTCCCATGCCTAGTTTAAAAAGTATTTAACCAATTTAGGAGCAGTTTGGAGGGCCTTTCGTATCAATGATTTATGGTGTTTGTAAAAAATTCTACCAGTTACGTGGAAAATTCACACATATATATATATATATTTTTTGACAGGCTGTTTAGTTAGAATGGCAGGAAATGCCAAACACCCCATCTCCCATGCTGATACTCCCCCTTAATGGCTGCTCTTCTTGCCCCCCTCTCCTCCCCCCACACTCTACCTCTGAAGCTGATTTCCCCCCATCCCTTTCTTAAGGCTTGCTCCCCTTCCCCACCCCCAGTAGTGCCATCGAAGGTCACAGTAGCACGCACCTGCATTCCTCACGGGACTTTTACGTACACTCCCCTAGTTCAGCACGTGCTAGCAGCGAGGTTAAACTTATTTCTCCCTACCCCAATATACTTTTTACCACACACCACTGGGAACTTTTTAAAAAAGAAGCATAAATACCGCATTTGAAAATTACTGTGTACGCATGTTAAAAAAGAAAAATCAAAAATTTATGCAGTCGCGAATTGGCTCCCAGGTTTAAAATACTGGTCGCATTTTGCTCCTGGCAACCGCTAATTTCCCACCCTGGTTTCAATACGCTAATTAGCTTCCCAAGCACTTCCCACTCAACTGTTGTCAGAACAGGGGTATTCGATGCGTTGGCTACCAGAATGGTGTCTACTGCGGTTTTAGCTTTCACCAGACTTTCCACCATGATGTAGGTACTATTCCAGTGTGTCACTATGTCCTGTTGCAGCTTAGTATGAGGAAGACCAAGTTCTTTTTGCTTAGACAAAAGTGTAGCCTCTAAATGTGAGCTGTGTTTAAAATATCCTACAATTTTTCGGCATTTAGCTAGAACCTTTTCTATCAATGCAACTTTAAGAGCTTTATTTATACTTAATTGTAAAGTATGTGCTGAACATCTTACACTGTCAAACATTGATCTGTTAACGCCAAAAACAATATTTCTGGCATTATCAGTGCAGATGGCAACAAGCTTGTCCGTTAGTTCCCATTTTTCAACGGGTTCCTCAAATTCAATTGTACACTGATTTGCAGTATGCTTCTCAATCACCTGTTTCACCTGAAGAGTTGCATCACAATAATACCACTCATTGTCAATCCAGTGTACTGTTATTGCTAAATAGCTGTCGTTGGCAAGTGAGGTCCAAAAATCTCCAGTTAAACTCGCATAGGAAGCTCTCTTTAATTCATTAAACACTCTTGACTTCTGAATGTCATAAATTTGGACAATTTTGTTCATAATGGTACTTCTGGCAAGTAAATTGTAACACTTAGAATTCAGAGCTGTTTGCAACAACACTTTCACGCCAGGATCTTCAACAATACTGACAGGTCTCGAACTAGATGCAATCCACAACGCTAATTTATTGTTAATTCCTGTTTTTTTAATGCAGAAACAGGGTTTTCGAGGAAGGAATTTATACCCATTTGCTTCATAGCGGTGGCATTTGAACTAGGCTGATCCCGTGGCGTATTTGATACAATTTACACGAATGGATGTTGCGATTGTAAATGATAACGTAAGCTAGTCACACTTCCACTGTACTTAAATTTTTTCTCACATTTTAAACAATAAACATGTCTGCGATCAGTAACTTCCCCACTGTCTTCTAATTTATATCCAAAACAAGAGGATAATTTCCCTTTTAATCCCTGAAACTTCATTTTTGGAGCTCAAATAAACATGACAGCAAGAGATGAATCAGCGTTTAAACTAACTTTCTTTCACTGACAGACACTCCCATGCTCATCCCAGTTGGCTCCGCTACCAATAAAGGAACACTATTTGCTTTTTCAATGAGGAGAGAGGGGGTAAAAATTTGCCCCAGACTTTTGCTCTTGCACTGGAAATTCTCCCTGTTGACGGATACAATACTTCGGCAACAGTATGCAACTTGGTCCCTGGGTAATTAAGGCTAATTGCATACCTCCATCGATTCCAAGAAACACGTGTATTAATCCCCCATCTTTCCTATTGAAAGCTGAACCTCATTGTGAGGACCAGCGGCGTATTTTCATCTGCATCGATGTAATAAAACCTCGGGGACCACTATCCAAACTCGGAAGACGCCGGCCGTCTGTTATATCGACCTTACGTATTGAAACAACTGACTTCCCAGACGATTCAGCTGAGATAGGAGTAGAAGAGGTGTGGCACTACGTAATGGCTGACGGGGCTGCATTTTCCCTGAATAGCTACACTTCTACAGTTAACAAGTGGATAGCAGGGAGGGGAAGCACAGACAGACCACCACATGCGAAGCGAGCGTAGCGCACAGCAATAAAAGAACAGGGGAACCGTGAGGTGGAGAAGCTCTTAACGAAATGCTGGCAGGACAAGTACAGTGTTAAAGGCGGAAGTTCAGAATTGACGTTGGTCTTTGAAGACTAGCATACTGACACACAATGAATGATGGAATCCCTGCTGATAGTGGTGACTGCTAGATTTAAACTCCCATCGCCATGAAAAGGCTATTTTTCAAGAAGTGAAGACACAAGCACAAATGTTGTATTCAACAAATTCAAAACTATATGCAGTTTTTTGGAAGTTCTTAAAGAATTTTATTTTTGTACTAATTTTTTAAGTAACTGATTAATCGGAAGAAGAAAATAATTGGCGATTAAAAAAATAAAAGAAAATAATCGGCGACTAAAAAAATTGATCGATTAATTGACCAGACAGCTCTAGTAATTTCTGATGATGGTCAGCCAGCAGTGGCATACAAGTAAGCATAGGCTTGTGTAGCCCAGGGTATGCAGTGTGTGCCGTGCCATTTGCAGTGGCACACGAGTAGGGCGTAGGCTTGTGTAGCCCAGGGTATTAAGTGTGTGCTGTATTATTTGTAGTGGCACACGAGTAGGGAGTAGGCTTGTGTAGCCCAGGGTATGCACTGTGTGACGTGTCGTTTGCAGTGGCACAAGAGTAGGGTATAAGCTTGTATAGCCCAGGGTATGAAAAGTATGCCATACCATTTGCAGTGGCACACAAGTAGGGCGTAGGCTCGTGTAGCCCAGGGTATTTAGTGTGTGCCATATCTTTTGCAGTGGCACACGAGTAGAGCGTAGGCTCGTATAGCACAGGGTATGCAGAGTGTGCCATATCATTTGTAGTGACACGAGTAGAGCGTAGACTCGTGTAGCCCAGGGTATGCAGTGTATGCCGTACCATTTGCAGTGACACACGAGTAGGGCTAAGACTCGTGTAGCCCAGGGTATGCAGTGTGTGCCGTATCATTTGCAGTGACACATGAGTAGGGCGTAGACTCGTGTAGCCCAGGGTATGCAGTGTGTCGTACCATTTGCAGTGGCACACGAGTAGTAGACTTGTGTAGCCCAGGGTATGCAGTGTATGCTGTACCATTTGCAGTGACACACGAGTAGGGCTAAGACTCGTGTAGCCCAGGGTATGCAGTGTGTGCCGTATCATTTGCAGTGACACATGAGTAGGGCGTAGACTCGTGTAGCCCAGGGTATGCAGTGTGTCGTACCATTTGCAGTGGCACACGAGTAGTAGACTTGTGTAGCCCAGGGTATGCAGTGTGCCGTATCATTTGCAGTGGCACACGAGTAGGGCGTAGACTCGTGTAGACCAGGGTATGCAGTATGTGTCGTATCATTTGCAGTGGCACACGAGTAGGGCGTAGACTCGTGTAGACCAGGGTATGCAGTATGTGTCGTACCATTTGCAGTGGCACACGAGTAGGGCGTAGACTCGTGTAGACCAGGGTATGCAGTATGTGTCGTACCATTTGCAGTGGCACACGAGTAGAGCGTAGGCTCGTATAGCCCAGGATATGCAGTGTATGCCATACCATTTGTAATGGCACAGGAGTAGAGCATAGGCTCGTATAGCCCAGGGTTTGCAGTGTGTGCCGTACCATTTGCAGTGGCACACGAGTAGGGCGTAGGATCATGTAGCCCTGGGTATGCGGTGTGCCGTACCATTTGCAGTGGCTCACGAGTAGGGCGTAGGCTCATGTAGCCCAGGGTATGCAGTGTGTGCTGTACCATTTGCAGTGGCACCCGAGTAGGGCGTAGGATCATGTAGCCCTGGGTATGCAGTGTGTGCCGTACCATTTGCAGTGGCACACGAGTAGGGCATAGACTCATGTAGCCCAGGGTATGCAGTGTATGCCGTACTATTTGCAGTGGCACACGAGAAGGTCATAGGATCATGTAGCCCAGGGTATGCAGTGTGTGCCGTACCATTTGCCGTGGCACACTAGTAGGGCGCAGGCTCGTGTCGCCCAGGGTACGCAGTGGCACACGAGTGGGGCGTAGACTCGTGTAGGCCAGGGTATGCAGTGGCATACGAGTAGGGCGTAGACTCGTGTAGCCCAGGGTATGCAGTGTGTGATGTACCATTTGCTGTGGCACACGAGTAGGGCGTAGGATCGTGTAGCCCTGGGTATGCAGCGTGTGCCGTACCATTTCCAGTGGCACACGAGTAGGGCGTAGGATCGTGTAGCCCTGGGTATGCAGTGTGTGCCGTACCATTTCCAGTGGCACACGAGTAGGGCGTAGGATTGTGTAGCCCTGGGTATGCAGTGTGTGCCGTACCATTTCCAGTGGCACACGAGTAGGGCGTAGGATCGTGTAGCCCTGGGTATGCAGTGTGTGCCGTACCATTTGCAGTGGCACACGAGTAGGGCGCAGGCTCGTGTTGCCCAGGGTATGCAGTGTGTGCTGTTTCATTTACAGCGGCACAGGAGTACGGCATAGGATCATGTAGCCCAGGGTATGCGGTGTGTGCCATACCATTTGCAGTGACACACGAGTAGGGTGTAGGATTGTATAGCCCAGGGTATGCAGTGTGTGCCGTACCATTTTCAGTGACACACGAGTAGGGCATAGGCTTGTATAGCCCAGGGTATGCAGTGTGTTCTATACCATTTGCAGTGGCACACGAGTAGGGCGTAGACTCGTGTAGCCCAGGGTATGCAGTGTGTGCCGTACCATTTGCCGTGGCACACGAGTAGGGCGCAGGCTCGTGTCGCCCAGGGTATGCAGTGGCACACGAGTGGGGCGTAGACTCGTGTAGGCCAGGGTATGCAGTGGCATACGAGTAGGGCGTAGACTCGTGTAGCCCAGGGTATGCAGTGTGTGACGTACCATTTGCTGTGGCACATGAGTAGTGCGTAGGATCGTGTAGCCCTGGGTATGCAGTGTGTGCCGTACCATTTCCAGTGGCACACGAGTAGGGCGTAGGATCGTGTAGCCCTGGGTATGCAGTGTGTGCCGTACCATTTGCAGTGGCACACGAGTAGGGCGCAGGCTCGGGTTGCCCAGGGTATGCAGTGTGTGCTGTTTCATTTGCAGTGGCACACGAGTACGGCATAGGATCGTGTAGCCCAGGGTATGCGGTGTGTGCCGTACCATTTGCAGTGACACATGAGTAGGGTGTAGACTTGTATAGCCCAGGGTATGCAGTGTGTTCTATACCATTTGCAGTGGCACACGAGTAGGGCATAGGATCGTGTATAGCCCAGGGTATGCAGTGTGTTCTATACCATTTGCAGTGGCTCATGAGTAGGGCATAGGATCGTGTATAGCCCAGCATATGCAGTGTGTTCTGTACCATTTGCAGTGGCACAAGTAGGGCATAGGATCGTGTAGCCAGTGTGTATGTAGTGTGTGCTGTACCATTTGCTTGCTGATGCTGCTTCGGCTTCTTGACATTTAATCTGGATGTGATATGCACCATTATTATTGTCAAGCAGTCAGTCTGTACAATCTTGGATAGTCTACATCAACCCTGGTCATCATTGGCTTGTTGTCAGCCACTGCTGAGGAATGAAGATGTGTTGTGGATGTGTAATGTAAAGCAAAATGTTGTTAGTAAGGTGGAAACAAATATTCTTATGTGCTATGGCCATGTTGAAGGAATGAGTGGTGAGATGCTTTACTAAGTGAATTTATTCAGCCTAAGTGGCAGGAAGACCGAATTCCGAAGTTTCTGCATGCTATAAAGGTGATGAGCGTGATGTACAAAAGGTCTTGCATGAGATGTGTGATGGATGTCAGTGAAGTTTGAGTTATGTGCTAAAAAATACAAGTTTGAAAATGTTCCAAATAACATTTCTTCATTTGAATTTCTTACAACTGGAATTCTGTTCAAAGAGTTTATTCAACATCTTGGATGGACATTGCCATCACCAGTTGAGTACACCTGATGCAGGGCATTTCTTGTTTTCTTTAATCAGTGGCAATATGGAATTGTTATAAGTTTGAAATTAAATTTATAAGTAATGTTTGACCGGTATTACCAGAAAAAAAAATGTTTAATTTTTTATTTTTTTATTTTCAGCTGTAGACTAATGAATTTATTGAGGAGTGGCCATCAATTATTGACTACTGGATTTGTTTCTGTTCCTAAGCCTTTGCCCGGGAAATTTTTAAAATGTCATGTCTTAGGTATGTGATGCATGGAATAAAGTGAAATTCCCTTTTAAATAGTATCTCATTGCTTTCATTCAGTGCTTTTCTGTTGTTGTTGTTGTGCTTGAAAGAAAAGTTTAAGCATAGATTGTTTTTGAATCATAAAGATTATATTTATTTAAATACCAGTAAAGGATATTAAAACAGGATCATGGTTTCAGCCACTAGGCTTCTTGTCGGCCATCAAATCACATATATTGTTCTGTTCTTGAACAGTTTCTCAAATTCTCATCATAGGTCTGTGATCTTGTGCTGACATCTTTTAGCTGGATTCTGTTGAATTTTCGGGAAAATTTAATTGGTCATTTATTTTTTGGGAAAATGTAAGAAAATTATCCCATATTTTGTTAATTTTGATGGATGGGTCTTTATTGCAAGAGTATGTTCTGAAACTGATCAAGAATGGAACAATGGTTACATTGTTCCAAAAATTCAACAGGAGAAAATATTACCAAGTTCAGGGCTTGAGAGAATACTGTATGTGCATGTATTTTGCTCAGAACCAGTATCTGTTAAATAGCTAAAAACCCTAAATATGAGGTTGTTCATAAATGAATGGGGGACTTAAATGGAACATAAGAGTCAGTATGATGATACCTATACTGTCACATCATAACACATTCTACATATTGTACTTCCCAACAAGGTCAATGCACCATTGCCATCGTTTGGGTAACTTCCTGATGGTTGTAGCATACAAATCGTTGGGAGGACCCTGTGCGTAATTATGAACATTTCTGTGCAACTTGTGATCATTCTGGAATTGTAGGCAATGTAGTGGATCTTTAATCCTGTCAAACAAGTCATAGTCTGATGCAGGGTAGCAGAATGTAGACGTACGCTGTACGCGGATAGTTTCCAGAATATTAGCAGATTTTGCAGATAGTTATTGCTTATAGATTGAAACAAATTATATAAATCGCTGTTTACAGCGATTAAAACACTTACTCAAGGCTTTACACAGATTAATATACTTAATTCTGATTTAACTTGAACTGTCAATTATTCTTCACTTCTTCTGAGTTCTTTTGTTTCTACAGACGTTTCTGGCCTCTAGATTTCATCAAAGCCGGTTCTCAATGTATAGGAATTGCATATGATTCAAATATATAGAATCATATATAATTCTATACATTTAGAACAGGCCTTGGTAAGGATGTACAAGAATTGTAATTGTATTTTCAATGTATAGTAACTGAATCACAAGTTTCGTTTACACAGAAAGAATTTAAATTTTATTGCCAAATTCCTCTTACAGTTGCTAATTATTTAATTAAAATATTTTCCTTATGTATTATCTAAATCTAATCTTCTTGAATTAAGTTGTTGAAAATGTTATTTTTAATTTCCGAAGGTGTATTAGTGGAAACATTGTTTTTTTGGATATTAAAATTTCCTTTAGTCTTTTTTTCTGTGAGGTTCTTAGTCCAAAGTCCAAAATTTTAATGTTGCCTTGAAGGTCCATTTCACACACATTGCTGCACATTCAATTGTAATGAACCTATTTTGTCCTCGTTGGAATCTGTAATGTTCTAATAATTGTTTATTGTTTTATTAATTTTTATTTAAATTGTTGTTATATTGTTATCGTGGTTCGTGCTTCTCGGATTTGCAGCAAGTTTTCTGTTTCAATGGTTGAGTACGCAGATACATTTTATTTTTATAAAACTCTGATCTGATGTGGCCAAATCAGGTGAATATGACTGATGCAGTAAGACTGTGAAGCAGGTATGTTTTGTGTTGTCACATGACTATTGTGGTGCTTGGCATTGTCATATTGCAACACCACTTGCCATGCCCAATCCCCTTTGTGATAAAAGCTGTTGAGGTTGTTCCAGTGTATTCCACTGTTTATTATTGTCCATTGTGGAAGCCACTCCACCATAAGATTTCCTCAACATCCCAGAAGACTGTGACCTTCTGCTTGCCAGCAGAGGGTGCGCATCCTGGAATTCCATTTTGTCCAGAAAAGTGCGGGGGCGGGGTTATCAGTTTTCTTGTTTAGGAGAACTGAAGCTGCGTTATTAGCATCTTTCGCGTCATGCTTATGTTATCACTTTGTCTGTTCCGCCCGGGAGACCATATCTTCGCATGGTCTCCCGGGCGAGACACAGTGTTTAAGCTGCGGTCGCTATTTTCGCGAAATGCGATGAGTTAATCTAAAATGCGAGAAAAAATGAGTGCCTGTCGCAAAATTGCGCCCGCCATTTAAATATTAACCCATCAGCGGATTCTACTCAGGCTATTCTATTTTTGTGGAAACTAAAGTTTCCAAAATTCTGGCAGCGATTTGTACTCCGCTAATGTTATTTTCTTAATCCTTAAGAAATAATAGGTTCCTACTGTGTCCCTACAGCACCTTTTGAATAACTCCCCACCCCCTACATACACTCTAGAGCACCCTATAAAGGGTGGGGTAGGTTGGCAGGGTAAGATAGAGACTAGAGGGATTAGAACCCTTCCCCCATTCAAGTCAACTGCGATGCCCTGACTGCGATGTCTACGGCTTCATTCCCACCCCCAAGGCCATAAACAACCACTGCATTCGTGACCGGAGTGACCTTTCAAACTTCTATAGAGAAGGAACACATATTAGGAAAGATAAGTGCAAGCTAGGGGTTGCTCTCGCCACTCAAGGTGCCGTCCATCATACAACGTGCCGCATTACAATGGATAAATTCATTATTAAGAAACGCAAAGATTGCGAAGACAGTGCCGATAAAACAACTGAAAAAGAATGTGAGTTTAAAAAAAAAAAAAAAAAGTAAAACTGCTACTCGATCTAATATACCTTCCGAGCAACTTGTGCGAAAATGGTGCTCCCTTTACAAATGGGTGCAGGTTAACTGGAGGGATAAAATACCATATTTAAACTGCGAACTGTGCATTGCAGCAAGAAAAAGCTACGTCCTAGCAAGTGATAAATTAAGTGAAAATTTCCAATTTCCAATTATTTTCATATATTTGTTTTTGCGCATGGCTGCTAACTAATCAAAAAATTTCCTACGCGGAAGGAGTTCGATTGAAGCATCAAACATTTAGGGCAATTAAAGCATCAATCAATTTAGGTTGATCGAAACATCAAAACAATAATATGTGTCAACTTTCCATCGCACATGACAGAGACAACGCGTATGCATAACTACAGAAGAAAAGAAAAAGTTTTTAATTTCAGTTGTTGCCGAAACCATGGCTTCCCAGCTGGAGAAAAAACCTCAGGAAATAGTTGCTTGTAAACAATTGCTAAGGGCGCGCTCTTCACCTTAAGATACTGGAAGCGGAAACACACAAGACCGAAATAAGAAAATAAAAATAAACAAAGAATTCCGTCGGCCTCCATCCCCAGAAAATGTAAACACACTCAACAGTCTGTCAGGCAAGTAAAGTTTCACCATGTGGTTTGTCATCACATATTTTACAAGCTAGAGGGGGATGGATTACGAGGGAGGATGTACCAGAAACGGTGTTTGAGTGTAATTAACAATCGCAAGGGGTAGGAGGTAATTTTTTTTTTTTTTCGTTCTCTTTTCCGACAGTACTGAAAAAGTTAACGCTATTTTTTAAAAATATTTATTTTTATGTATTGTAATTAATCTTGAGTGTTAGCAATTACGAAATTGCCTATTCGAAAAACATTTAACACTGCTATGTTAACGATTCGAAACAGACAGTTATGTCTTCTGCAAAAATAGCATGAATTCCATGAAAGCTGAAGGACCGATTGCGAAATAAGTTCTTGCCCGCGATCGGCAGAAATGACAGGGGGGAGGAAGGTCCCAGAGTAAAACAACGAGGAAGCACATTCAAAATCACACATCCGGTGAAGTAGCAGTTACCCTCCGTACTTTGCCCACCCCCTCTTCTGTAAGAAGTGAGGAAGTGCGAACACAGAGGAATGTTTTCACCACAAGCTTTTTTTTTTTTTTAACATTTGCAAGTACCTGTAAATTAATGTGAGAAATACACATATACTCACACTACAATAATTGTAAGACTAATATTATTTTCATAGCGCATTTTTTTTGCCGATTCGCGATATGAACCATGTGTACTTTGTCTTTGTTTGATATTAAAAAATAAATATTTAGAAGGCTGAAATGGGGATATTTTATTATATTGTAATTAAAATAATAGTTGGTTTGAGGAATATGCTGTTACTATTAATAAAAATTTAAATTTAACTGGTTTTAGAAATACTTGGATTGAGAAGGGTTATTGATGCTCAAAGACTTTTTTTTATTTATTTATTTACACTTATATACCTTTTTTTATATATACACTGCCGGACAATTGCTAAGGACGGATGAAACTAGCAACGATAGCAACCATAAAATGGAATGCAGGAAAATGTGGAAATTAGCATAAGTGCGGGATACAGTAAGACGTGTTGTGCGTATGCAAATTTTGGATTGCCGAACTTGTTCGTGACGTCATAGCGCTGATAAGAGATATAAAGGATTTGACGCGTATTGACCGTTGTTGTTCAAACGCAAAGTTGAAAGGGAAAGAATCAATTGACGAACTTGCAATTTTTAGTATGTCTTCCCGACATCACCTAGATGATTTTACGCGTGGCCGTATTATTGGCAAGATTGAAGAAGGGCGAAAAATAACAGATGTTGCCAGGGAGTTCGACGTCAGCCACAGTGTTGTTTCAAGGCTTTGGAAATCATTTCAAACAAAGTGGAGAGTGTAGCAAACGTCACGGGGGAGGTCGTGTTCGCAGTACGACACCTGCAGAAGATCGGTACATAGTGCTATCAACAAAAAGACACCGGCGCAGCACAGCTAGTGAGGTAGCAAATCAGTTTATGGCTGCTACTGGCAAGCGGATCTCCCGAAAAACTGTCGCCAGACGTTTGCATGAAGGAGGACTATACGCCCGCCGTCCTGTTGTGTGCATCCCATTGTCCAGACGTCACCGTATCGCCCGTTTGGAATGGTGCCATCAACATCGCAATTGGACTGATAACGACTGGTCTGCTGTCCTCTTCTCAGATGAGAGTAAATACAGTCTATCGTCTGATTGTCGACGACAACTGATCTGGCGTGATAGTGGTACTGCATATTGTCCAACAAACATACAGGAAAGGGACCGATATCCGACATGTAGTGTCATGGTATGGGCTGGCATCATGATCAATGGTCGTACGTCCCTCTATGTGCTTCCAACTGGGACTATGACTGGCCAACGATACATTAATGATGTTCTGCTACCTCATGTTCGCATGTTCCGTGGTGCTGTCGGTGATAGATTCATTTTCATGGACGACAACGCAACATGTCATCGAACAGTCGCTGTCCAGGAGTGTCTTGAGAGCGAGGATATTCAACGCCTCGTATGGCCAGCACTTTCTCCAGATCTAAATCCCATTGAAAATGTGTGGGATGCTTTGGGGAGGAGTCTTGCTGGTCGCCAATGCCCTCCAATAAACAAGGACACCCTCATCCGTGCACTGTCAGAGGAATGGGATAAATTACCACAACAGCTGCTTGATAATGTTGTGCAAAGCATGACACGACGTGTGGAATCTTGCATCGCCCTCCATGGTGGCCATATCCCGTATTGACATCTTACGCCGGAACGCCTGCGGACGGTAATTGCATTTTTTTCACGTTTACGTATTCTGCACAAAATGGCCTGGTTGTCCCTTGAACACGTTCCAAAGCCTTCTGGATTTCAGAGCACAATAAATTGTCTTTCTTGTAATGTCCTGGCATTCTGACATTATTTTATTTCACTTGGCATCCAACCACACTTACTTTTTTATGCGCTCTATAGCCGTTTATGATCGGTCCTTAGCAATTGTCCAGCAGTGTATAATAGTCTTTTTTTAATAAATTTTAACCTAAAATACGGGTAGATGGGGTACACAGTAAATTCAATCGCGAAAGCAGCTTATAATGTCGTAACCCGGGTTTTCGGTACATCTCTTGACACAAATTAAATTTTTATTAATAGTAACAGTATTGGCATTTTACTTATTCAATTCATACTGGTCATTAATCAAATCATTCATGCAAAGACAATGGTAACTCACAAAATCAAATTTCAGATTTGGATTTTATGCTTATTTAATAATGATTTTAGAAAAAAAAAAAAATCCTTATCCTGTTAGGAGCTGTATATCAACTTACACTGCCCAACACAGTTTTCTTTTAAATGCGTTAGTATCTTCCAAGCTAATTAATTTTCCATTGCTGTCCAAGGCATTGTTGGAGCGAACAATTAATTTAATATTACAATTTTTTGAGTGACAAAAGCCGCTAACTTTCTTTAGCATTTTGCTACAACTTTTTTCCCCATTTTAGCATTTTTTGAGCCAGCTTAAACCCTGGCGGGACAGAAGCAAATTGTTGAACATTTTTGGTGCGTTATGCTTTATCACTTTGTCTGTCCTGCCCAGGAGACCATATCTTCCCATGGTCACCCGGACGGAACAGAAACGATTGTTGAACATTTTTGGTGCGTCATGCTTATGTTATCACTTTGTCTGTCCCGCCCGGGGGACCATATCTTCGCATGGTCTCCCGGGCGGGACAGAAACAATTGTTTAACATTTTTGGTGCATCATGCTTATGTTATCACTTTGTCCGTCCCGCCCGGGAGACCATATCTTCTCAATTATTAGTTCGATTTGTAAAATTATTTTTGTATTAGGAAGCTTAAAATGTGAGAATGATGATCCATTCGTTCCGGGTTTTTTTTTCGATGCACAACTTCACCGCTAGAGGGTGCAAATGAAGATTGTATCGAATTTAAAATGCATTTCATATATTTGCTTCTAAATATCCAATTTAAAAAATTATTTTTCCGTTCGATGACATTTATATCATCATCATGAACCATTATCAATTCACTGCTGGACGAAGGTCTCTCAAGTTTCCTCCACAACGGTCTGTCTTGTGCCAGTCTCCTCCATGTTACTCCCACATACTTTTGAATTTCACCCACCCATCTTCCACGTGGTCTTCTTCTGGGTCATTTTCCGTCCCTTGGAATCCAATCTAAAATTTCGGGTGTCCATCGATGGTCTGTCCTTCTGGCTGTATGTCCAGCCCATTGCCATTTCAGGGATTTAACTCTGATCATGACGTCTTCCACTCTTGTCATTTTTCTGATCCACGAGTTCCTCTTCTTATCTCTCCTGGTTACACCAAGCATGCACCTCTCCATGCTACTTTGAGTTGTCTGCAGTCTCTGTATGTCTCTTTTAGATAAGGCCCACGTCTCTGCACCATACGTAAGCACTGGAAGGATGCATTGATCAAACACTTTTCTTTTAAGACGTAATGGCATATTGCTCTTGAAAATTATACTGTTTCTTCCAAAAGCTCTCCAGGCAAGTTTTATTTGCCGATTAATTTCTTCATCAATGTGACCCTCACTTTATATCTGCTGTCCAAGGTAAACATACGTTTCTGTTATCTCCAGCTTTTCTCCATCAATCGACAAATCTTCATTTCTTGAAAAAGCATTGAACATCACTTTTGTCTGCTGAAAGTTCATTTTTAATCCCACTTTAATCTTATTAGCAAGTTCCTGGATCATACTCTGCAGCTCTGATGGGGTAGTTGCAAAAATGACTACGTCATCAGCAAAACGAAGGTGGGTTAGATAATCTCCATTAATCTTTATCCCCTTGTTTTCCCAGCTCAGCGACTGAAGGACACTCTCCAATGTGGCATTAAAGAGCTTCGGAGACATGATGTCACCTTGTCTCGCTCCCTTTCCAATTTTTATGTGTGTTGTATTTTCAAACAGCCGAATCTTTGCACTTGCATTTTCATAGATGTTATTAATAATATTAATATATGCATCTTCAATACCACAGGATTTCAGAGCCATTGTAACTGCTGATGGTTTCACCGAATCAAAGGCTTTTTCATAATCGATAAAAGCCATGCACAATGGAAGTTCATATTCTCTCGCTTTTTCAATTAGTTCTCTCAGTACGTGGATATGATCTATTGTGCTGTAGCCACTCCTGAATCCAGCTTGTTCTCTCGGTTGTGCCATGTTCAGTGTTACCTTCAAACGGTGTGAAAGAACTTTAGTGAAGATTTTGTAAACCACTGATAGGAGGCTGATAGGTCTGTAGTTCCAGAGATCCTCAATGTCACCTTTTTTATGTAGCAGGATCATTGTAGCGTTGTTCCAATCCTCAGGAATCTTCCCTTCATTAAGGCATCGAGTGAAAATTTGGGAGAGTACTGTTTCAATTTCTCCACTTGCTTCTTGTATGATGTCTACAGTAATTCCATCTTCTCCTGGAGCTTTTCCCCCGCTACATATATATATATATATACATATAAAATTGTACCCTCCACCAAACCGAACCTTGTGTATCGACATAATGGCAATGGTCGTACTCCAAATGGAAGAACAGCTCATCACCAGCTTGAAGGAAGAGACAGGGAGGAATGAAAGTTTTTTTACAGGCGTCGTGGTGCCGCCATTTACTACAGTGTGTGTACAGATGCTCTAAACACAAGAACTCCCCCATTTTCTCAGTTTTGCTTCTGGCTGTCAGGAAAATTCATTTAAAAAAGCTCTTTATTATAAATACCAAAATATGCAAAATAATGATTCAAAAATAACCAAAAAAATGCCTTAAAATGACCAAAAAACCTGAGAAAAATGTCATTTTGCATAAAAATCGTGAAAAAATTATATTTCATGTGATTCTATCATAAAGTTCACATACTAGTACGTGACCACAAGGTTCTTCAGGAAGACGCTTTGACGTCTGTAAGTTCTGTTTTACACGTTCTATAAAGTGGATACAGTCTGTGGTGGTGCATTAACTTATTCAATTAAAATATAAATTGGTTAAAAGTCCTAAAAATGTTACTCACGGAAGTGCGTGTTCAATCCGTCAGTAGTTATTGAGAGTTTCCTTGTCCAAAGTTGTATCTTGCTTCAATATGGTCAGTTGTTAGGGTTAGCTCGAGAGCCATTTCGTCAAAAGTTGTACCCTACTTCGATTATGTCCAGTTGTTAGGGTTAACTCAGTACTGGTACTTAAATCAGCTAACTTTTGTATGAAACACTTGTATACACTTTAACAGCGTTTTTGTATTGCCTCAATGCGAAATCATAAAAATCCTAGCCCTAAAAATCACCTTCCATGTCGTTGTCCACCTTAGCGTGTGACTTATCTTTAAAATAGTGTGTTGCTATCGTGTGGGTTGCTGTACTAACTCAAGACTGTCCAATGTGGGAATACCTTGCTTAACTGATGGCGAATGTTTGTAACCATGTGGTTTGATGTCCATCGTAGTCTAGGGGCCAGCCAGAGGCCTCGTAGAAGATTAGCATATGGAACATTTTTCTTCTGGGATGTATTCTAGGTTGGTAAGAGAAAAATTGTGTTTGGTTGCATGATCTGCACCCCATCAGTTTTTTTCCAAAATGGCTACCAAGGTACAGTATGGTTACTATACTAACCTCCAGAAATCTGGCTTTATCTCAAAAACTATTGTCTTTACAGAGATAATTGTTTTGTAAGTATTGACTCTTATTACAATAATGTTCCCAAGATTATTCTAAGCCATTTCAGTAATCATAACTAAACTCCTAAAATCAATAACTGTTTTCATAAAAAAAGTAGAATTTTCATCAAAAACCTGAAAATTTAACAGTTTCAGTAATGATAACTATTCACCTAAAGTTAAGTTACCATAAAAAAAAATGAGCATTTTCATTGAAAATCTGAATATTTGTGGTTCGCTTAATTAACATCGATTGATCTACACAACAAATGAACAAGTTTTGTTCAGATACTACTATCTCATACAAATATTGGGTTGGAAAGAAAGTAATGTCTGTCTGCAAGTGCAAGGCAACAAAAAAGTGCCAATTACTGTCAATATACACTGAAGAGCAATTGAATTAGAGACAGCTGGCGTTATGCAAATGTGGCGCTATGGGCCGCCCTGTAAACAAAAACTACATGACGTATGCAGCGATCCGACAATATAAGGAGTGATGCGACGGGAATCAGTAAGAGTCGGACGCAGTATGGGTAAGACGAAGGATCTAAGCGCATTTGATCGTGGGCAAATTGTCGGGGCCCGACGAATGGGTAACTCCATCTCGGAAGTCGTGCAGGCACTGGGATTTTCACGAGCCACTGTGTCACGGGTGCACTGTGAGTACATAAAATCCGGTAAAACCATCCCTGCAAGGGCCAACTGCCGTGGACAGCAGCGTGTGGATGAGCGGGGTCATCGTCGGCTAGCTCGCATTGTAACAGCTGATAGACGGGCCTCAGTGCAAGAAATCATTCGGCAATTTAGCGCTGGTGCACAAAAACGTGTAAGCAGCCACACCATCCAGAACCATCTCTCCATGGGGTACAGAAGCCATCGTCCCACGAGGGTACCGCTGCTGACCGCACATCACAGGGTGCAAAGATTAGCATGGGCGTTTGAACATCGCCACTGGACCCTAGACATGTGGAAAAATGTTGCCTGGACTGATGAGTCGATTGACGTTGATACATGCGGATGGCAGGATACGAGTATGGCGCAAACCACATGAAGCGACGGATCCTTCTTGCAAGCAGGGTACTCTTCAAACTGGGGGGGGGGGTGGCATTCTCGTCTGGGGACTGTTTACGTGGACTGAAATGGGACCCCCTCGTGCGTGTGACATCGTCCCTCACAGGTCAACGTTACCGTGATATCCTGGACGACCATTTGCTCCCGTTTGTGTGTCTTCAACAACCCAACTGGGGACCTCATCCTGCAGCAAGACAATGCACCGTGCCATCGTTTCCGAATTGTATCCGAATAGTTGGATGAACACTCCACCGACGTGACCTTGGCCAGCTAGGTCACCTGACCCCAATCTCATCGAGCACATCTGGGATGCCATCAAGAGAGATGTGCGAGGCTCTGACCTCCCTCCATCAAATCTTTGTGAACTGTGGGAGCTTGTTCAGGGGTCGTGGATCCGTATGGCTTCCCAACGCTTCCGGTGTCTTGTCGAGTCCATGCTGAGACGAATCGCCGCCGTCTTCAGGGCGAAAGGTGGTGCTACAGGTTACTAGACAAGTATCTCCAATTCAGTTGCTCTTCAGTGTATATATAAGTGCAAGTCAGTCCAACTGAACCCATCGTCTGGGCAACTGTTGGATACCGTCCCGATAGAAGTGTGGTGGCTTGGACGCAAATAAATTAGTAAGTGCACAATCAACATTGTCCCGGGTTGGCGAACCACTGTCTGTCTAGGAAAAATGACTGGAAAAGGTGGTAGTCACATGGGACAATGTCCAGGAAATAGGCTGGGTGCTGCAGCAGGTCCCTGATCATGTGACAGGTCGCTCGTGCTGTGTGAAGCCTCGCTCCATCCTGATGTAGAAGGACGACCTTCTTGCGGTGAGCGATGCGTGCAGATTGTGAAGCTGACAGCAGTACACATCGGTGGTGATAGTGGTGGTGTCTGGCAGCAGCTTGAAAAGCAAGTGACCCTGCATATCCTACTAAACAGACAGCAAGACCTTATGTAGGTATATGCCGGCTTTGGGGGTTGGCATGGGCTTTTGTTTTGGATTTAACCATTGCTTCTGGGGGCTGACATTGTCATACAGGCAGGGGCGAAGCGTCGGGGTAGACTTTGATTGTCTACCCAAGAGTAAAATGCCAAAAAAATTTTATTACTTATTATATTTATTTAGTTTTTCACAAATACAATGGAAGGAAATCTCATAATTAAAGATAATGCTGGACAATTTATTTGAAAAATTATGTTATGTCCAACATTTCCTTTCAGTCGTATTATCTGCAGCAATGAAAAGTGAGACTCGAAATCACGAGTCTCGCAGATTGACACACAAGTACAACTGCAGCAAAAGGAAAGTTATTTATAGCTCTGTGGCGTCTGTGAGGGTGGACCAGAGATTAATTTCAAATGAAAGGGGATGCCGCTGATTGGTTGCTCCTTGATCTAGGTATTGGGTTTGAAATCTCGGCTCTTGGCCATAGCGCAGAGAAAGCCAGTAATCACGGCTCACGGGTTTGTTTTAATGGTTGTTGTTGTCAGTGTTGTGTGTTTTATTTTTATATTTTAAGCAAGAAATGTGCGAACAAGAAGCTTATGGTTCTTCTGATCCAGTTAAGTGTTTACTGGAAAAACAGCTGTCTACTTTATCAATGGAAATCCTTACCTTTTTTTTTTTTTTTTTTTTTTTTTCAGGATCGGTTTGGCAACAGTTTAATTTGCTAACCGTCTGATCTGTGATTAGGTTTCGCAAGTTATGAAAAGAAAAATTGCATTTATGTAGCAGAAGTTTTTCAAAGATACAATACAGCAGGGTTATTCCACGCCAAATCGTCAGATGCTATCCACCACACCATCTCCGATTCTTACGATTTTTTTTTTTTCATGAATAGATCACCCCAAGGTATGAAAATCCTGAAAGTTTCATTTTTTTATTTCCCGAAGACATTAATTTCCGAATTCTGGTGCATGGCGGGCCTTAAGCGCGTAAAAACGCAAATATCTCCATTGTTTGGATAAAAAAAAAAAAAGTACCAAAATCACCATTCTTTCGTAATTTCCCCCAAGGAATCGATTGGTGCATTGCACAAATTTCTATCTTCTTTAGTTTTTGAGTTACGTGCAACGGGAGAGCCTTTTTTCAAAACGTAAAAAAACAATGTAGTACAGCACTTGGAAGGTTGCAATTGTTTTTCGTTTTTAAAGAAAAGTTTAGTCTAACAAATGAAGAAAAAAAAAACCTTGGGCTTTAGCGTGCGCGCTGAGAAAAGAATTTTTAAATATGGTGCACAGCTTGTATTTTGCCACTGTGAAACAGCGCGCGGCGAATAGAGTTGGCAGCCAGCCAACGGCAGCGGGAGTGGATGTTTGCCTTCAGACGGGCTGTAGATCAAGATACTATCGCACGCGTCGGTCAGATCGCACGATAATTTGATGTGATGCTTGAAGGAGGAAGGATAGTGAATTAATGTTATGTTTAAAGGCATTTCAAATAATACAACTGTAAAATATTACTAAAGGGTCATTCCACGCCAAATCGTCAGATTCTTAGCCATTCGACGACGAGGAAAACTAATAAAAACCATTTTCTCCGTACAGCTTACCAATATGAGCTATACCGTGAAAAAGGTTACACACAAATAACGCATAAAAATTATGCAACAGACGTCGGAAATATATTGGTGTTCTTACCAATCAAAGACGAGAAGAACTAATATAATTTTTTTCTCCCCGTATAGCTTAACGATATACAGTACTGACGCTTATAAATTATGCAATTGACGTTGAAAGTAGTTTTTGCAATATTGATTAATGATTTCTACAGCTCACGCAATATCAGACATAATTTTTAGACATAGTTCTATTTCAGGAATTAATAAATTGTCTAGTTGTCCACACCTGCCGTAAGAGAAAATGATCAAGGAATGACAGCTTGAGAAATAAAGTAATCGGGGACATATATCTCGGTGCCTATTCTTGCGAGGTAGAGGAGATGTATACTGCGTTTTAGTTAACGTCAGATACTTGACGATCACAGATGATGACGTTAGCAAGGCTCAGCGTCGGGTTAGAAAAAATGTTATAGATTATTTTCTGGTAGATCTGGTATTTAAATGAACGAGTATATCTCGCAGTTGTCGTCTTGCCTGTCTTTTATTTTTTTATTATTTTTTTTATTTCAGTTGCTTATTTAAAGATTATGCGTCAGGTGGGAGCTCACGAAACTGTCAAAAGCTCATATGAAACGAAACGCACCACAGCATCCTAAAATAAGAAAAACACAGTTTAACTGTTTGTGGTGTAGCCCAAAAATAGGAAAATACAGTTTGATGGTTACACTGAACAAAAATTTTATGCCTCCTATAAACACATCCCGGTGTCAGAGTGGTAGCAATTGGATTTATTTCCGTTATTATTATTTTTTTTATTAATCATGCCGATAAATTTAGAAATAATGAGAAATATTAAGACCTCGAACGTATGAGTACGTTTTCGTTAATGTAATACTCAATGTATTGCAGTTATTGATTACGAATTTATGAAAAACAAGTATGGAACTCCTGTTACTATTTAGCAATCATAATTTGTACGCTCTGTTTTATGAGTTTCTGTTTCTCTTTATCAGTAGCAACGCAGTTATCATCCTCATATTGACAAGTTCCTCTATCTGTCTCTTGAATTAAGAATTAGTTGTTTTTTGTTTTGTTTAACGCATTACGCCACAATAACAATGCACAAAGACGCTGAAAAACTAGGCAGCAACTTTCAAATAACAAGAGAATAAAAGAGATCTGAGAAAATACACTACGGAGCTTTCACACTTGTGGTGCTCTCTTAGAAATTCGTTCTCTGTTTGCCAGAGGTCGTAAATTAGGATCTGAGGGATTCGAGGTCTGGGGCTATCCTGTCTTCAAAAGAGAGAAAAAAGTCCAAAAAAACTAGAAGCAAGCGTGTCTGCCATAGCATGGATAAAAAGAGTAAATCGTCTCTAAGAAAAATAAACAGTTCTACATCTGTGGCGAATAAGTTAACAAACACAGGGCAGTGGTGATGCTAGCTGCTCAGAAGTGGGTGGGCCATTAAGGAAGGGGGAGGGGCTAAACGTGATGAAGAGGAGGCACACACTGGCTGATGAAGAGGTGCTAAACGTGATGAAGAGGAGGCACACACTGGCTGATGAAGAGGGGCTAAACGTGATGAAGAGGAGGCACACACTGTGAAGTGTTTGCAGAAATTTTGGCAAAAAATTCCGTTCATGTGCACTTTACTCGACGCTGATAATGTTATCCCTAGTCAAAAAAAGTTTTCAAGTGAATACTGTACATAGTATTTATCCAACGTATGTAGTATGGGAACCATGGATACGAATCTCTATGGCAAGTTACTATTTGCAATTTTAGCTTACTTAGCGCTCTCTCTCTCTCTCTCTCTCTCTCTCTCTCTCTCTCTCTCTCTCTCTCTCTCTCTCTCTCTCTCTCTCTCTCTCTCTCTCTCTCATAAGGCTATTTATGAAGTACAGTTTGTAACCTGACAAGGAATCTCTCTCTGATTGTTTTCAACTATAATTCCAAAACACGTGTTTCTGCTGCTCTCTTAGAAATTCCTTCAGGTGACCCCCCCCCTCTTTCCTCCCATTAGTACAAAAACTAACAGCCATGTAGAATGCCATTTTTCTTTTTTATTTAAAAGGCTACAATTCATAAACTTCAAAAAGCCGAAAGTTTAGAACTGATTCAGATTGGTTTACATCGGTGACACGAACATGAAATTTTTTTGCTGGTCATATTTAGTTTCCACGCTACAAAAAAAGTATATTACCTTCACAGAAAATAATCGGGGATTTTGCGTGCGTATATAAAATCTTCGTAACACTTTTTTGTCAACATCATTTTTCATCCTGCGGCGAACGGCAAGTTTATACTTTTTTTTTTTTTTTTTTTTTTTAAATTGGAGGTTTAACGATCACCGTGAGCAACTCAGTGGGCTATAAGCAGTCCATCCCTAATTTGGGGCCACTTGTTCCAGGGAACGGAGAGAGCCAGCGCCGTAAGACAAACGCAACATCCATGCCTCACCGGGATTCAAATCCGGACCCAATTTGGACAAATGATCATATTCATAAGTCATCGCTTAGACCACTGCGCTACTGGGGCGGCAAGTTTATACTTAAGGATAACTTTACGAGGAGCTATAAATTTGCGGGATGATCAGACAAAGTGTGCAAAAGGTCTGGAGCGTCAGATCATTTGCAGTAACCCTCTACAAACAACATCTAAAAAGGAGAGAGGCTTCATTTCATCGCAGGTATGATAAATCTGAAAACTAAGCACGACAGAACTTTTTATCCATGTATACATACATACTCGCCAGAATAAAAAAAAAAAAATACAGTACGATTCCCAAAATTAGCCGAAGAAATTTCACCACTCTCTCTCGTCTAGAGCGAAAGCATTGGCAGCAACCCCCCCCCCAACAATTTTGGTTTTGCATCGAGCGAACACTGTAAAATCTGTAGATGTTAAATTTTATGATAATCGCCAAATTCGTTATCGTAAAAAAAAAAAAGAGAAAAAATGCGTTCCACGGAAGCTCAACTTCCTCTTGTCTGATTTGATTAAATATAGTCAAAAACTGACATCGTTGTGAAACATCGAAATATAAACATCGTTGATGAACTAATCGTGCTTTTTTAAAATAAAGAATTCCTTTCCTTCAAAACGTGAGTTCAACAATACATGCGTCTGCGCGATGGGTGGGATCGCTTCTTGCGTGCGGGAGGAATGGCGTTCTTTTTCTGGTACCAAGTCTCCGCACAGCCGTGGCCACGACGCTGATTGCCAGGGCTAAAGCCCTGGCCGATTGCGCTGTCACCGTGGCAATGCACTGGCCATGCACCATGTTTAAAAATTCTTTTCTCGGCGCTCAGGCAAAAGCCCAAGGGTTTTTTCTTCATTTGATAGATTAAACCTTTCTTTGTAAAGAATAATAACTGCAGCTTTCTAAGTGCTGTACTACATTGCCTTTTTAAGCATTGAAGAAAGGCTCTCTCATTGCTCATAACTCAAAAACTAAAGCAGATAGAAACACGTGCATTCCATCAATGGATTCCTTGGTAAAAATTAAGAAAGAATGATGATTTATGTATTTCTTTTTATTCTAAATAACGGAGATATTTGCGGTTTTACGCAAAATATGTCCGCCATGCACCAAAATTCAAAAAATTATCTCTTCTAACCTATCGGAAATAAAAAATTGGAACTTTCAGAGGTTTTATAAGTTGGGAGTAGCTACCCATTAAAAAAAAAAAATCGTAAGAATCGGAGATGGGTTGGTGGAAAATTAATTCAAAATCTGACGTTTGCGCGTGGAATCACCCAGCAAACGATAGAAATCAATATGTTGGTACTAAAATATTTACATGAATATAGTACGCATTTTTGATAGCGTGCTTTATATACAGTACATTAGTTTAACTGAAAAAAATATTAAAAACATTTTTTAGTCTCCCCAACACAGAGCACCACGCTTCGCCACTGCATACAGGACCCATTTTCTCACCTTTGACAGTCAGGTCCAAGAATGGTTCAGCTTGATCACGTGCAAACGGGGAAATGCAGGAACTCGTGCGATTTCCTTTCTGCTCAACTGTGAGTTGATGGGGTACCCAAACTCCCTCTTGTGCACCTTCCCAAGTTGATGCAGGTGCACGATAATGTTTGTGTGTGTAGTCCCCAGCTGTTAGGCCAACTACCATGTGGTCACTTGTGTTGGTCTTAACTAAGGTCTTCAGTATGTCCATATCCACTGTTGCTGGTCTTCCGGCTTAGGGATGGTCTTAACAGGTCAAAATTTCCATCTCTGAACGATTCAAACCAACGACAGCACTGATGATGTGATATGGCAGGTGTGGGTAACCTGCGGCCTCTTAGTTGAATCCAAATTTTGCAGAACAAATCTTTTTATTTTTATTAACATGTATGTCACTCTTACATATCAATATTCAAAGCATTAACTCTAAATTTGATAAGCTTCAAATTTTTCTATCACAATTGAATCATGATTTTTCTGTAATTGCACTTAGCGAAACTCATTTAATTGATGAGAAACAAAGGAGTTTTTTAATCTGAGTAACTAATTTTGAATGCAAAGTTAGAAATCGGAATAATTCATTGCTGAATATAAGGGATTCTTGTGGAGTAGGCCTATACCTGAAGTCTCACATCACCTACTTTATTCATGATGACTTGAATAATATGTCCCTTGTACTTGATTCTTGTGAAATGCTTTGGATTGAAATCAAAAGTCCCAAGTCCAAAAACCTAAATATTGGCGTTATCTACAGATCACCAAGTAGTGTTCGAAAAACCTTTTGTGAATGCTTTGGCAATATCTTAAACAAAATAAATAAAGAAAATAAAAATTGCATTTTTCTGGGAGATATTAACATTAACAATCTTAATATGTTATCAGGAAAAAATTTTCAGATGTGCATTTCTTTACCAACTCGTGGTGCCAATATTCTAGACCATATTGGTACTAACTTACTTAATACTGCTTTAAAGTCCGGGGTGATTGTTTTTAGTATTAGTGATCACAACCCTGTCTTTATTCATGTTCCAGTTTTTACAAATTACCATTACTGAATTAACCACAAAACAATCTCCTAATGTGACTACACCACATTAGCTGACCTAGTTTCTAATTTTGACTGGGACAAATCGGGGTATCTTCAATACAACTTGGTCCAACTATAGCTACCGAAATTTTGCAAGGCATTTTGAATGATTTCCTCGAGATCACAACCATTCACAAGGTAGTTAATACTAAATATAACATTAAGATCCAACCTTGGATGACCAATGGAATCATTAGATCAATCAAAAAAAGGATAAGCTTCGTAAAAAAGTAGAAAGAATCCTTATAACAGTCACTTACGTGATAAGTATAAAAGGTATAATTATGCCCTAAGAAATGTTATTCAGCATGCGAAAGTTGCTTATTACAACCTCGCTATTTCAGATGCAGGAAATAACTCATATCAAAAATGGAAAATAATCAAATCAGCAATTAACAAACGATCCTGTGCTACTGAAACTCCGCTGACGTTAAAAGGAAATTCTGGTAACTTTAATGTTGATTCAAAATCAGTCGCTGATGAATTCAACAATTACTTCATTAACATAGGTCATGATTTAGCATCTCAGCAAAACTTGCCCACAAATACCAAAGGTTATGCTTCTTTATCCAAAATTAAGGAAGTTCCTTTTTCAATGTTTCTACGCCCTTTGGATGATACTGAAACCTATAATATTATCACTTCATTGTCCCTAAAAAGAAGTGCTGGTTCAGACAATATTTAATAGCAGAGTCATAAAAGACCCGATCTCTATTTTAGTACCACTTATAACCCATTATTAATCTGAGTTTTTATTCAGGTCAGTTTCCTGATAGTCTGAAAATCGCTAAGGTTATTCCTATTTTTTAAAAGGAGATAGGGAATCTACCTGTAATTACAGACCGATATCTTTGTTACCCGTTTTGATTAAGATTTTTGAAAGGTCTATTCACAGCAGAATGGTTGATTTTTTACACACCCATGGTATGCTCTCTGTGGAACAGTTCGGTTTCCAAAGAAACAGATCTACTGAAATGGCTGTTGCTAAGTTGTCAAACTTCATTTTCGAAGCACTAGATGACAGTTATTATACTATTTGTGTTTTTATTGATTTCCAAAAAGCTTTCGACACGGTAAATCACAACATTCTGTTACATAAATTACCCAAATACGGTTTTCGTGGCAACATTATTTCCTCTTAATGAGCTACCTCTCTCATCATAAACAGTATGTCACTGTAAATAAAACTCTGATCTACTTAATATTTCATGTGGAGTGCCTCAAGGTTCGGTATTGGGACCGTTACTGTTCCTGTTATATATTAATGACCTTCCTCTGTGCCTACAATCAACTCATGCTTTGCTATACGCTGATGACACTGTCATTTTTCAAAAATGTCATGATTTGCATAAGTTACAGATAATGATCAATAATGATCTATCAAATTTATCTCATTGGTTATGCTCTAACAAATTATCACTTAATATTCTAAAAACCAACACCGTATATTTCCGGAACGTTCATAAAAGATAGGACATAAATAACTTTCCAGTCAGGATTAATGATCTTAAAATTGTGGACAAAGTTCAGTATCTTGGTGTTTAGTTTGATGAATTATTTAACTGGAATATGCATGTTCAGTTTGTTTTAAAAAAAGTTTCCTTACAGGTTGGCCTGCTTGGTAAAATTAAGCATCTCTTCCCTATCAATGTCCTAAAAACATTTTACTATGCATTTATTTATACCCATCTCTCCTATTGTCTGGAATCTTGGTATTCAAATATAAGTGCAAACAATAAGTTATGCTTGCTCAAATTACAGAAGAAATCTGTTCACTATATGCTGAACACAGATTACATGTCTCATTCAAAACCATTATTTCTAAAACTAAATATTCTAAAAATTTATGAATTTTTTACCTTGAAACTAGGTATCATGTTTTTTAAAATAATGCATCTTGAACTGCCTATTTTTCAATCTGACATCAAATATCTGGATTATTCTATCTTTACCAGATCTGTTGCTAACAACAAATTATGTCAGCCGTGTGCTAGACTTAATTATGGTTTAAATAGCATACTGTATAAAGCCATTATCCTATGGAATAATCTCCCAGAGAGCATCAGATCCCTGGAAAATATCAAAAAGTTTTCCTTGTCTCTGCGACATTACATTGTAAATCATCCTGATCTCCATAACGAATCTCAACCCTATCATTAAATTGTAGTTCCAAGCATGCTGCTAACAGCAGTGCTTCTGTTATAACCATCTTACTTGCTTTCATATAAGCCATATGTTTTATTCTTTTTCTTACATCTGATAGGGGAAATCACCTTACAACCAATGTGTTCAGATTCCTCCTGGTGTATTGCATTTTCATATAACTAAGTTTTAAATTTGTGCAATAAATAATTGTATTGTATATCTTTTTTTTTTAATCTTAAAATGGCCATATTTAAAATGCCAAAAAGTAAAAGATAATTCAACAAAATAATGCTCCTCTACTGAGGGCCACAATTAAGACAGTAAGTCATAAGGGCTGTTTTGACACCTGCTGCGCTCATGATATCGTTCTAATGCGACTCTAGATTGTATATATACATATCATGAAACTTATCCCAAAGGATAGTCTCATGGTTACAACATGCTTCTAAGTAAACTATGAGTAATAAAGGTATCACATACCCATTATTGGAACGTATGCAGCACGTTACTAACTCGGTGAAACACATGCTCCCGCCCCCGAGAGAAGCTTAACATATGTAACTATTCTTTTTTAGTTAAAATATTTACAAACTAAAACTTTTAAAATTAGCTTATAACTCTCATTTAAATACATACCCCAAGACATTCATATGTCTAAAAATATCCAATGATTAAAATTATACAACACTTTCGAACCAACAAACTCGTCGGTTTCGGAGACACCGTCACCAGAAACACTTCGTCAATGTTGTACCGGCGAGCGCTTTCATGAACACGCTGTTCATATCATCAGGCCATCAAAACTGCACATGGAAGATGGCATTGTGTGCTCTCTTACAGCAGAAGCCTTTACCCCTTCTGCAATGGTAGCAGTTCTTCAAAAAAAATTATCCAAAGAAGTACCCTGAGTTTTTTTTAATCATCTCAGCAAAAGGATTTCGGAAATGAAACTCCTGTCTGTTAAACTTGAAGTTTCTTAACTACCGAGTCTTGCTGATCACATTAATGAGCACTTCAGCTAATTAGAACAGGAAGGATGAAAAAATAAAAAAATGTTCAGATACTGCAACACGTTCCTCACAAACATGCTCTTTGTTCTGCAAGGCAACTGGATGTTTCTTGTTTCTTCACTTTGCAGATGGGAAAGTACTTACCTTGAAAATTGTCTGGAACTTAGAGAAACTCCCAAATATATTTGAAGACTTTTTTGAACAGCAAAATGCCCTTTCGTAAAGTGAAAAACATTTCAGCAGCATTGCAATGGACCATGCAATGAAAAGAAGCTATTGCTCAAAAAGAATATTTTTAAACATGAGAAGATAATTTTCACAATATAGGCATGAGTTGACACAAGAATATATATTGAACACATACCTGTAGTTCACTGGAGTAGTCTTAGAACACATTAAATTAGGGTGTGGTTCCTGCTTAGCTCGCTTGTTCAATATAGCCTGTGGAAGGGTATACTGCATAGAAATTAGGTGTCTGTAACAAGTTAGCCTTTTTGTACAGGGTGAACTTGCTAGAATGAATTCAGTCTTGGTTTACTTTAAAATCAAGACTGAAATAATTATTGAGGATGCACTTAAAATTGAATTCTAAAATATTTATGAAAATTAAAAACACAGTCTAAAAACATTAAAAGGTGAATTGAGTTGAACAACACTCTGGGTTCTTAGTGTTGAGACTTTCACTACTGCTGCAGCTACTTCAGAACTTCAACGTAGTGTGTGCCTCATTACAGGCAGACCCCCACAATGACATAAAAGTTTGTACATGTGGACATCTTTCCGTGATGATTCTTGATGTTACTCGCAAGGCACTATGACGTTATGCGAGTTGTAGCAGGCTGATTTCGTGCCATCTAGTTGTGTGATGTTGAGAATGAGATAATACCGTATACACATACTTATTTGTACATCTTTTTTCTCTTTGAACCATTTTGCTTTTTCTGTTATTATATTCTATGTCATTTTTAATCATTTCCAAGGGTATGAGATTTCACATGGATCCCAGATGTTAAATAAATTTTCTTTGCAGTTTCAATAGTAATAATCTGAATTTTGTAACTCAGAATCATGTCTTGATGTATGAATAATCTTAATCACAAAATCAGGATGCCTACTATTTTCCAGACAATACTGTGTAAGCCATTTTTTTTGCCAGTTGATTTTTTGTTCGTCTTTTTTAAATCAATATTTTGTACTTCCGATATATGCTATTTTCACATTGAATGGGCAACTGCTGTACGCATGCCTTCCCAAGAATAGACGTTTTTACTTTGCAATTTACAATCTCATCAGCTTAAGTCCTTATGGACTTCCCCAATCCTACTGTGTACCTTTTACCGATATAATTTATTTTTTGATTTACTTCTCTCGTATATAGGAGTGATCCTTTATATGTATTTGATCTTGTCATTATCTTTACTGGCGGAAGTATCACTGATTTCTGTGTTTTTGCCTCTTGATGACCTGTATTTTTTAACCAAGGCGTTGATTAGTTTAGTTGAGTGTACAACACTGTACTTAATTTTTTTATTTCTCTTTAATCCATTTTAGTTCTTGTTCTCTAAATTTCTTGTTGCTCAAATGGTTGAAAGCTCTTTTAATCGAGGTAAAAATATTGTTGACGTTCTGGGCTCTTGTGTGATTGAATTACTCTGTATCATAACAAGTACTTATTTGTTGGGTTTTTTTTAAATACGCTGTATTTCAAACAGTTTTCCATTTTTATTACCTGGACATCCAAGAAAGCAATAGTATTCTCTTTTTCAAATTCAAGGGCCAATTTTATTGTTGCATATATGTTGTAAATTCTCTGTGTGTGTGTGGGGGGGGGGTGAAATGTTACTGTTAAATGTTAAATGATAGCAGTTGGTTGGTTTTATATGCTTCTCTCCCTATCTGTAAGTTAATCTTTCTTGAGCTAGTTTTCTTTCTAATTAATTCATTTAGGTATAATTTGTGAAGACGCTGAAAAACTAGGCAGCAAGTTTCAAATTTTAAGTGAATAAAAGAAAACAAAATACATTGCAGTGTTTCCACTGTTAATGATAAAAAGTAGCTCTTTGCCAGAGGGTCTAAAATAGAGTTCTTTGAAATTGTATGAATCCTTGTTCTCTCATTTGTGGCCCCAGTAAAGTCCCACTGAGAAAATGTTGGTGTGTTAAGAGCTTTTTTCCATCTATACCTTCATGTCAACCAGTTCGTAAGTAGTTCACTTCCTTCATTAACAATTACAAGAAAAAATGCACACCATTTAAAAAAAAAAAGTGAGCTTTAGTGTTTGTTAATATGCATTGTTCAGGTTAAAAATAAATAGTATAGCAAGTGAATCGACATTAGTACGAACAGTGATCAGTATTCTTCTATTCCCATTTGCTAAAAAAGGCATATGGTGTGATATTATCTGGCCAAAGACTTCAATGTAGAACTGCTATTAAAAGCAGCGACAATACTGTTCGTCACATATATTTTGTTTAAGTATGCAGGGTGAAGTAGTTAGGTGTGATATGAAAATACAAAATGAACATGAATGGTAAAAAATTTTACTTACTCAAAATAATTTCGGCATTTTTTGGTCATTGTGGCAAAGCTTCTGCTCGATAGAACGGACATTTGCTTATTTACATGAGATTCAAGTTTTGTCTGAACGGGAGATTCACGGATTAAAAAACACTTTCGAGTTAAAATTCTATACTTTTGTATAGGTGTTTGCAAGGAATGATGACTAAAAACATGAAAGTTAAAAAATTCAAATGAAAAAAAAAAAGACACAAAGGAATAAAAGATGGACCCAAGCTTTTCACCATCGCAACACACTTCCAAACATGTTTCGGCAAGAATTTTGCCTTCCTCAGTGGAAACATTAAGGTGTACGTGGGCACCAAGTCCTCGTCCACGATCCTCGAAAGACTGATGTAATGTCTTGTATCGCTCTGCCTTCAGCCTTCGTCGTCGCAGACCATGGACAATTGCATATCACTGCGCAAGCTGTTAGTGGCGGCATCTATCAGTGGTCAGTAGTAATACTAGACTTGCTTCCAGACTCATTGTCCACCTTCCTAACATGCACCAAAAGTAAGTGCTTCTTTTTAATCCCTCAAAAAGATTGATTTCTAAACCAACTGTCGAAGTAATCAAGTTGTCAAAACATTTTTTTATTTTATTTTTGTTAAGGACATATTAATGAAATAAATGTATTTTAAGTGGTTCTCCAGCTGTTTTATTAGTGCTGGTGTCATGAGTAAATCTACTGTACTAATTGGTTTTGTGTACATAATTAATAAACAAAGGAATGCTATGATATGAAGTGTTGTCTTCACTTTTTGTAATATTTTGTTGTTTCTGTTTTAATCATGTGCTTAATTTCCTACAGGTTTGCATATAGTTTATTATTTATTTATTTTATTTTTTTTTCCAGATAGAGAATCAACTTATCAAAAATGCAAGTTCTTTGTAAGGGCGTTTAGTGAATTAGCAGAAGAGAAAGAACCTGTTTCAGGTGCAAGTGCAAGAATTGTAAAAATGAGAGGTTTACCCTTTGAAGCCACAACTAAAGATATTATCAATGTAAGAACTGGTTTCACAGGGTTTTTTTTTTTCTGTAGTAATTCATATGAATTCTTATTGGCTGCATTCTTTCTTTGGGGAACATGTTCAGCTGTTTCTAATTTTTGACCTCACCTTTTATAGCTTGTGATATTAATTTATTATTTATCATTAATTTATATTTTAAATTTT
This sequence comes from Macrothele yani, assembly GCA_039090855.1. NCBI lineage: Eukaryota > Metazoa > Arthropoda > Arachnida > Araneae > Macrothelidae > Macrothele > Macrothele yani. The sequence continues at coordinate 200,450,021 of CM077009.1, read as the reverse complement.
TCATGGTTTTATCATTTTTCTTCATTTGAATTATTTCTGCCTAAACTGGTATTAGCACTGGCATTGTGAATCCTGTTATAGATCTAACATGGCCATTAGCATTCAACTTCATGTGTATATTGGTTGATAACAGAAATTACAGGTGAATTCAGAATGTGCAAAGGTATGCACAGCTGGGGGTGTATTTCGAGGGGAGGCCAAAGGGGTCTTGGCTTCCGAAAAGTGTTTCATTTTTTTAATGTTTTTGGTTAAAATGTGACTTACATTAAAAGAGAAATGCATCAACTTACATAAAAAAAAAAATGCTTTAATTTTTTCTTCTATTTTCACTATGAATTTCATTTGGTCTTGGTGGATTTCAAAAACTTCCATTGTCCCCCCCCCCCCCTCTTACACACACAGGGTGTCCAAGAATTATTGGACGCATTACAAAATTATATAAAACAAAACATTAAACAGATAGAAAGAAACTGACTGTACTAACTTACAATGTAACTACAAAAGTTAACAAATTTCGATGTGAGATCCCTTGGTTGCTCGTAGTATGTGCAATCGATACTCGATTTCATGGCATGTATTGACAAGCATCTGAGGAGTTATGGAATTATAATAGCAGCTGTGATTATTGCCCCATACCCTACAGTTGTGATGATTCACAATACCTGATGCAAGAAATGTGGATTCGTCACTAAAAATTACATTACTGAGAAAGTTTTCGTCGTTTTCCACTCGATTCAGCATATCCACAGCGAAATCATATCACAGAGTGTGATAATTTACATGCACCTTTTGCACTATTTGAATTTTACAAGCATGAAACTTTAATTTCTTGTGCAAGATATTTTGATTTTTCGATTTCAGAAAGCACAGTTTTCTGCTTGCTTTACGAATGGATTTCCCGGGGCTTCATAAGAAACTTTCATTCACTTGGTCAGCCGTCTCACCGCTGATGCTAGGCCTACCGGCTCCTCCACGATGTTCCACATTGCCAGTTGCTTTAAACTGTTTCATCCACCGCTTAATTGAATTCGTTGACGGAGGATTACAACCATACACTAAACGGTACCGTCTTTTAACTTTAATGACAGACTTTAATTCCGCAAGCCATAACACACACATCGCCTTCTGCTGTATGGATGACATGACTACTGATTGTGCATTCTTCATACATTCCTCATCAGGCCCCACCTAGCGCCATCTTTCGGATTCTGGGAATAACAATTCTGCAAAACAAAAATATAGAAACAGTGTTAGTAATACATGACATAGAAAAACAGACAACGCTCATAGTTTTTTTTTGTACATAATTTTGGAATGTATCCAATAATTCTTGGACACCCTGTATATGCCTCTGATATACAGTAAAGAGTTCGTGAAACTCCAGGAAATTAGGATGTCAGAAATTTTCAGAAAAAGTGTGAAACAAAACTGTTTCAATACAGGCCAGGAAATTCATTAAAAAATACCCATTGTGTCTCAGATTATGTAGTTTATTTGTAGTACTATATTTGTATTAGTACTATATTTGTATTTGTTCAACTGTGAACTAGTGAGGAAAGCAATTGAAAACAACCAAAGCCTAAAGATAGCAAAGGGACATCTCAGTAAGGGAAGAAAACAGATTATGGCACTGAGAAAAGAAGATGGTTCTGTAACAAGAAATAGAGGCGAAATTTTGACAAGAGTGAAAGATTTCTACTCCAAATTATATGAAAGGGATGATACATGCACTCCAGACATCATGAAAGATACCAGTACCAGAGTTCCTCCAGTCCTTCCAGCAGAAGTTGCACATGCAATCAAGAACATGAAGCGGGGAAAAGCTCCAGGAGAAGATGGAATTACTGTAGACATCATACAAGAAGCAAGTGGAGAAATCGAAACAGTACTCGCCCAAATTTTCACTCGATGCCTTAATGAAGGAAAGATTCCTGAGGATTGGAACACCGCTACAATGATCCTGCTACATAAGAAAGGTGACATTGAGGATCTCGGAAACTACAGACCTATCAGCCTCCTATCAGTAGTTTATAAAATCTTCACTAAAGTTCTTTCACACCGCTTGAAGGTAACACTGGACATGGCTCAACCGAGAGAACAAGCTGGATTCAGGAGTGGCTACAGCACAATAGATCATATCCACGTGCTGAGAGAACTAATTGAAAGAGCGAGGGAATATGAACTTCCATTGTGCATGGCTTTTATCGATTATGAAAAAGCCTTTGATTCGGTGAAACCATCAGCAGTTACAATGGCTCTGAAAACCTGCGGTATTGAAGATGCATACATTAATATTATTAATAACATCTATGAAAATGCAAGTGCAAAGATTAGGCTGGTTGAAAATACAACACACATAAAAATTGGAAAGGGAGTGAGACAAGGTGACACCATATCTCCGAAGCTCTTTAATGCCACATTGGAGAGTGTTTTTCAGTCGCTGAGCTGGGAAAACAAGGGGATAAAGATTAATGGAGATTATCTAACCCACCTTCGTTTTGCTGATGACATAGTCATTTTTGCAACTACCCCATCAGAGCTACAGAGTATGATCCAGGAACTTGCTGACAAGAGTAAAGAAGTGGGATTAAAAATGAACTTTCAGAAGACAAAAGTGATGTTCAATGCTTTTACAAGAAATGAAGATTTATCGATTGATGGAGAAAAGCTGGAGATAACAGACACATACATTTATCTTGGACAGCAGATATCAAGTGAGGGTCACATTGGTGAAGAAATTAATCGGCGTACAAAACTTGCCTGGAGAGCTTTTGGAAGAAACAGCATAATTTTCAAGAGCAATATGCCATTATGTCTTAAAAGAAAAGTGTTTGATCAATGCATCCTTCCAGTGCTTACGTATGGTGCAGAGACGTGGACCTTAGCTAAAAGAGACATACAAAGGCTGCAGACAACTCAAAGAAGCATGGAGAGGTGCATGCTTGGTGTAACCAGGAGAGATAAGAAGAGGAACACGTGGATCCGAAAAATGACAAGAGTGGAAGACATCATGATCAGAGTTAAATCCCTGAAATGGCAATGGGCTGGACATACTGCCAGAAGAACAGACCATAGATGGACAGCCGAAATTTTAGATTGGATTCCAAGGGACAGGAAAAGACCCAGAAGAAGACCACATGGGAGATGGGTGGATGAAATTCGAAAGTATGCAGGGGTGACATGGAGGAGACTGGCACAAGACAGACCGCTGTGGAGGAAACTTGGAGAGACCTTCGTCCAGCAGTGGATTGATAATGGTTGACAATGATGATGATGATGATGATTTGTAGAATATCATTTTGGAGTTCGTTGAATTTCAAAAAGGAAAAGTCAACATATGGTTAGTTTGAAATTTCTTGTCATTAGATTATTTTTCAAAGATGAGAATATCCTACAGAACTTCAAGAGTTGTTCACAAACATTAGACACAGTTTGTCCCAGAATTTTGAAATGTGTACAAAATTACACAACAGCACCTTGGCATTCATGTTGTTAGGACCAAAGATTTCTAAGTATACAGCACATCTCATTTTCATATGTCAAATAGACCAAGTACAATAATTTTCTAGCTAAGCACCATGTTGGCTTAAGAGCCACACCTGGAAAATATTGCTATTTAGGAACCTAATTGATCTCAAGACCCACCGGCATAAGTGCCACACCCTAAAAGATCTCTTACAAGTAACATATGTAGGCTACCCGCATTATAACAGGCTTCTATAACTTTTAGTTTTTAAGAACTTTCATGTACATTTAACAAGATTTTTTTCTTTTAATTAAGGCTTTCTAGAATTTGTTTTCTTCACAATTTCTGGTATCTACACATGCTTTCCATTCTGAATCTTTATCACATTTCTTTGCTTTCAGTAAGCTTTCTTATTTCCCTTGTGGCCTACAATAGCTTAAATATTTCCATATAATTCTTTTTCATTCACATTTATACTCTTTTGCTGTTCATCACGAAGTTCTTAATTCCTGGTTCTTACAAACTTCCACTCCAGTGTTTTTCTTGGATCATTCATGGCTCATTTTCTATACTTGCTTCACCCAGCCTCATGTTTTTGTTGAGCAAAGTTTTAATTGTGCTGTGATCTTCCACAGCTGAGATGTGCTGATGATTAAAGGTCTATGCCACACAATGCAGATTTTGAAAAAAAAAAAAAAAGATTTCAAAATTTTAATAAGCTGTAAATCATCAGCAAACACTCAAGTGAGTTGCGTAGTCTAACTTTTATAATTCAGTGAAAGTGCTATACCTTAAAAGCAGAAGCAGACAAATTCAAGGAGCTCAGTCTCCATGGTACCTAAAAATGTTCTCCTGGCACTTGAGTTTTTAAATTCTATTTTGAAAATTTTAATTTAAAAAATTTGGATTTCTATCATGGAACATGTTTTTTGCCTCTTAATAATTAAATAAGTTTTTTTCTTTTGTTAAAATACATTAAAATAGTACAATTTTAATTGAATTTTGAATTGAACATATACAATCTCCACAGGAAATCGCACCTTACTAAATGTGTTCCAAGATTTATTAGAGAGGACCTGCAGATATGTAAAAAATTTTTTAGCACTGCATATACACAGTGCGTCAAAGAATTTTTAAGACTGGCGCTAGATTTCAGCCTACGGTGGCGCCAGCAGTGTAATCACGAATGCGTTAGAAACCGTGACCATCTGCTTGCTTTCTGCCAAAAGTACTGCGCAGTTGTTAAAGTAACTCAAACGAAACGGCCGGTCATTAGAGAAGTAAAATTTTTTTCATGTTGAATTATTAAGATGGAACAAAGGGCTGTTATTAAATTTAGCGCAAAACTTGGTAAAAGTGCCTCAGAAAAGTACCAAATGATGAAACAAGTTTACGGTGAGTTTTGTTTAAGTAGATCAAATGATTTCCTGTGGCACAAACGTTTTTGGACGGAAGAGATACGCTAGAAGATAAGCATACCGGAAGACCAAGTTCATCTAGGACACCTGAGATTATTGAAAAAGGGCATGATTTCGTGGCAATCGATGTGTGTCACTAAGAATGATGGAAGTCTTTAAACATCAACAAAGAAACGATTCGAACCATCCTGCATGAAGATTTGGGCAATACAAAAGTCCGTGCTAAATTTGTTCCACACACGTTAACCAATGAACAAAATTCAAGGAGAAGTGCACATCGCAGAGACATCATTTCAGCTGCTGAAAATTATCCAAACTTCTTAAAATCGATTGTTACAGGTGATGAAACATGGTGTTTTCAATATGATCCTAAAACAGAGCAACAAAGTGCGGAATGGAAGTCAAAAAACTCACCACAAGCCAAAAAAAATAAGAAAAGTTCCATTGAAAATCAAAACAATGCTCATTACATTCTTCGATAGTAAGGGTATTATCCACAAAGAATTTGTTCCAAGTGGACAAACAATTACTGGTGAGTTTTATTTAAATGTTTTGAGGCGTTTGATGGGCAGAATTCGTCGCATTCGTCCAGAATATCGAGATGAAAACAGTTGGTGTTTGTTGCACGATAATGCACCCAGTCACACCTCACTTCTTGTTAGTGGATTTTTGGCGAAAAATAACGTCTGTGTGTTGAATCATCCACCGTATTCGCCTGATGTAGCACCCTGCGACTTTTCTTTGTTCCCAAAACTTAAAATGACGTTAAAAAGGTGTTACTTTGATATTTCGACCATACAAACAGCTTGGACTTGTGCTTTGGAGGCAATTCCGCAAAGTGAACTGGAACAGGCATTCGAATCATTATTAAATCGCTGTAACAAGTGTATTGAAGCCAGAAGGACTTATTTTGAATAACAAACCAAAACAAATTATAATTTCTTGTTTCTATTTCATTTTACAGACCCAGTCTTAAAAATTCTTTGCCAGACTGTGTATGTTCTTGTATGTTGTCTTATATCTGGCATTGTATGTCTTACATTATAAATTAGCATAATTATTTTTTTCCTCTTTTTTGGAGGCATTTAAAATTTGTACAATAATATTTAATATCCTAAAATTTCATTTATATGTTTTTCTAAGGCCATTCCTTAGAAAAACATGTAACAGAGTTTCCAGTGTATATATATATGTGTGTGTTTGTATATATGTCATCATCATTAGCAACCATTATCAGTCCACTGCTAGATGAAGGGCTCCCCAAGTTTCTTCCACAGCTGCCTCTCTTGAGCCTGTCTCCATGTTACTCCCACATGCTTTCAAATTTCATCCATCCATCTTCCATGTAGTCTTCCTCTGCAACTTTTTCTGTCCCTTGGAATCCAGTCTAGAATTTTTGTTGTCCATCAGTGGTTTGTTCTCCATTTCCATTTCAACGATTTTACTCTCATCATGATGACTTCCATTTTTGTCATTTTCCGTATCCACGAGTTCCTCTTCTTATCTTTCGTAGTTAACCAAGTATGCATCTATCTCTCCATGCTTCTTTCAGTTGTCTGCAGTCTGTGTACCGTAATTTTGGGTAAATAAGCTGCACTGGCGTATACGCCGCAGCTGTAAAAAAGGGGACGGAATGAAAAAATCGTCAGAAACGCCACACCTCCGTATATGCCGCACCTTCGCAGTAAGGTGGGGTAGTACCACGGCGGAATCTTGAAAACATTACGTAGATAAAAATGTAGTATGTGATCTTTCAAATAATAAATAAAAATATCAGTTAAACAAGATTCAATCTTTAGGATAACACTACATATTTTATAAAAATTTACTCGAAGAATTCATAAGGGTCTTAAACCAATTATAAAACATTTATATCTCAAGAATTAAAAAAATACACACACAACATTCTGAAAATATGTGGTACGCATAGTTTTTCAATCAAAATCCATCAAAATTGGAAACTCAACTGTCCGAATTAAAAATGTTAAAAGCTGGTCTAAAAACTTCGGGGTCGTGCGGATCACTTTCGCTGTCTTCCGGCATTTCACCGCAGTTTTTAGAAATAATGTTTGCTTCAGTGAAGCCCGAAATAATCGTGGAAGTTTTGATGTTTTTCGGGATTCGGAAAAACAAATTTATTTACCATTATATTAAAACTAGAAGTATAACTTCTGCGTTTTGTCATTTAATTTTCCATGATAACGTAGACCTACGCGGACCCGAGAAAATGTGATTTGGCGAACTGAATGCGACGAATGCATGCGCATGCAGCATGACGTAGAAGGGGGTGTCGAAGGGTATAAAGCACACGTGCGGTGTATGCTCAGCAATTCAGTGAAAGCTATTGCACGGCGTACATCGGTTTGAACGCCGTCGAGATGCTGCCACCGTGTGATATGGCCAACAGGCAATCCAGTAGACGACATCTGGATGACTTTACCCGAGGTCGCGTCAATGGGAAGCTGGAAGAAATTCGAAGTGTGACTAGTGGGGCCGAGGAGTTCCGGATCGCTCGCAGCATCGTTTCACGAGCTTGGAGAGCATTTCAAATGACAGGAACAGCTGTCCGAGAGTTTAGCAGTGGTCGTTCAAGAGCAACCACGGTGGCGGCTGGCCGGTATATTGTCCTACGGGCGAGAAGAGACAGACGGCGGGAGAAATCGCAAGGCACATGCAACAGACAACTGGACGTCCGTTATCGCGTTTTACTGTGGCCATGAGGCTGCACAAAGGTGGCTGGTCTATTTGCACGACGACCAGTACGGTGTGTGCCATTAATGCCTGCTCATCGGAGACTGCGGTTTCTGTGGTGCCGGGAACACAAGAACTGGACACATCAGCAATGGGGTCTAGTTCTCTTTACGGATGATAGCCGATTTAGTCAGCTCTCATCCGTAAAGAGAACTCGACATATACACTTCTGGAGAGAGCAGGGAACACGCAATCACACCTCCAACATCATCGAAAGGGACCGGTTTGGAGGTGACGGAGTTCTCGTTTGGGGCGGTATCATGCTTGGTAGCCGTACTAACCTCCACATCTTCCAAGGAGGTTCAGTCATTGGTGTTCGCTATTGTACGGAGGTTCTCCTGCCTCACATGCATCTGTTTAGAGATGCTGTGGGTCCTGAGTTCCTGTTCATGGACGACAACGCTACACCTAATCGTACAGTGGCTGTTGCAGGGTTGTTGGAGAGTGAAGATATTCAACGCATGGATTGGTCCGCAAGGTCCCCGGACCTAAATCCAATTGAACACGTGTGGGACCTTCTCGGGAGATGCTTGGCAGCACGTCAACAGCCGCCAGCAACGATTCCGCAGCTGCGATTGGCGCTACAAGAGAAACGGGCCGCTATGCCTCAACAGCTCCTTGACAACCTCGTCCTCAGCATGGACAGACGTTGTAAATCCTGCAACGCAGTCAGGGCGGATCATATCCCCTACTAAAGACTGGATTTTTCTTGGCAGCCGCCTGTCATATGGACGTTTCTGTCTTCTGTCCAGTTATGCTCGAAGCTATCTTTTCAATAAAGTGCCTTTGTATTCCTTGTTTGGACGGTTTTGCTCACTTGTCCCATATTCTTACATCTTGGGATCTTATGGTATGATTGGAGTCTATGTGGAGCACTTCTGCACAACGTTACGTTCGAAAAACCGTCTCGTCCTTAATTTTTGCACACTATTGTAGATGGCCGAGTGCAGATACACCGATTATCAATGGAGGCTATGGCACCTGGATGCACTGTTGGGCAGAAACAGGCCAGTGACGGCAGTTTTATGCTGTGGGTGATGTTTTCTTGGAACACTTTAGGCCCCATTACCCCAATAGCACATTCTCTGACAGCTGTGAGGTAACTGAACATCGTTGCGGACTAAGTTCATCCATTCATGGCAACTGTGTTCCCTGCTGGTGATGGCCATTACCAACAGGATAATGCACCATGCCATACTGCTAAAATCGTCAAGGAGTGGTTCGAGGGACATGCTGGTGACTTTCTGTTAATGCACTGGCCTCCAAATTCACCTGACATGAACCCAATCGAACATTTGTGGTTCGACTTGGAAAAGCGGAGTTCACGCTAAATCACCCCCACCCGAAATGTATGGGAACTGGAATACGTGCTGTTGACATTATGGTACCAGATACCCCAGGATACCTATCGCCACCTCATTGAATCGATGCCTTGCCAAGTGACAGCTGTTTTACCGACTAAAGGGGGTCCTACAGCTTATTAGGTAGGTGGTCATAATATAATGGCTGATCGGTGTTTATATGTCAGAGCAGAGTTCGGGCTCAATTTTAAGAGCCCGAGCCCGAATTTTATATTGAAAGATAGAGCTCGGGCCCGAACGAGCCCCAAAACTATGATTAACCTGTTTAGGCATTGCAAAAAAAAGGTCTTCTCTTCCAGACCTCCAGTCTTTCCTACCCGTGCAATTAACTGATGTCTTTCTCAACTGCGGAGTGAGAAAGGGATGTCTATCTACACTGGCGGAAAATGAAAAAAGAGCACCAAGAAGGAATTGGCGGACGATCATGAAATTTACATATGTTAATGGGGTCGAGTTTACGTAGGTGTGATGTTAATTTCGGGACCAACCGGTGAGCGTTTACGCCACAGCACGGCATAATATGCAAATTATCGTCGGTGGTATTTAAGGAGTACGGCGAAGTGAATGTAATCAGTCGTCGGCGGACGGACACGTGCGAAGACCCGAAGAAGCTGCAATTCCTGGACATGGTAGATGTGTACGATTTCGGCGTACACATCTACCATGTCCAGGCATTGCAGCTTCTTCGGGTCTTCGCACGTGTCCGTCCGCCGACGACTGATTACATTCACTTCGCCGTACTCCTTAAATACCACCGACGATAATTTGCATATTATGCCGTGCTGTGGCGTAAACGCTCACCGGTTGGTCCCGAAATTAACATCACACCTACGTAAACTCGATTTCGGCGTACCACCCGGCCTCGCTCAAACTCCACGAGGCCGGGTGGTCCTATCGTCGTATTGCGGAGCGAATTGGACGAGAAGTATCGGTGGTGGTACGATGCTGGCGTAGATGGTCCGAGGAACATTCCCACACGAGAAGACGTGGAACCGGGAGTTACAGACGGACTGATGAGCGGACCGATCGACGCATAAGAAGAGCGGCGTTGTCAAGCAGAACATCCACAGCGACGCAAGTCCGAGCTGCAGTTTCTTCTGAGGTGACTGTGCGAACAATCCGCAACCATCTGCTGGATGCAGGACTGACTACGTGTACGTGTGCCTCTGGCATGTGTACCTCCGACTCCAGCCCACCGTCGGGAACGGCTGCAGTGGTGTCGCCAACATCTGCACTGGAGAACGCAATGGCGATCTGTCGTGTTCAGCGATGAAAGCAGATTCTGCTTGGGAGCCTCCGATCGCCGTATGTGTGTTCGCAGACACACAGGTGAGCATCTCCACCCTTCATGCATCTGCCAGCAACACACAGGGCCTACACCTGGTCTCCTGGTGTGGGGAGCGATCAACTATCACTCCCGTACACAACTAGTGTTTGTACCGGGTACGTTAAACAGCACCTCCTACATCAACATCATTCAGCCCGTTGTTGTGTCATTTGTAAGGTCAGTCCATCGTGGTGTTTTCCAGCAAGATAACGCACGCCCACACACAGCACGTGCGACGCAACATGCACTTCAGGGTGTCAGACAACTTCCATGGCCTGCACGTTCACCGGATTTGTCCCCCATTGAGCACGTGTGGGATTTTATGGGACAACGACTTATCCGGTCTCCACGACCATCCTCGATTTACGCGTCCAGGTTGAGGATGCTTGGAACTCAATACCCCAAACTTACATCCAACATCTGTACGACAGACTCCATGCCAGAACTGCACAGTGTGACGCATTTCATGGCGGTTCAACCTCGTACTAACCATGTTACATGGAAATGTTATTTTTCAGTTTACCAGCAAATACAGCTGTATTTTGCCATAATGTTTTGATCATGTTATCCTCTGTATTCCATTATTATGCTGTATAAATTTCGTTGGCATCAGACATCTCCTTCTTGGTGTTCTTTTTCACTTTCCGCCAGTGTATTTCTATAGTTTCTTTCACCATTCATTTCATCCTGAAATGTTTCGGGGAGGGGGGATCAGGAAAAATCGGGAGCCATAACAATCTATGTCGTACATTGCTCAATGGAATTTGCAGGGAGCTGTCCCTTTGAGGCAGGTAGCAAAATTTCATCAGCTTGCTATCTACTGTCTACAGGTCTTATAGAAACTTTTCCTTTGCAGAAATCCTGTAATTCATATATATATCACTAAGCTGTTCTGAGATTCAGAGGTTAGCTCCAAAAAGAAATACAAACTTCCAGATATTTTTACTTATTGTTGTCGTATCAAACTTCGCCATTTACAGCGATCTTGACATACAACTTGTGCTTCACTGATATCCATTACACGCCGTACGCAAGATCTTATATACTTCATACTCATAATCTTTTTCTCATGCAGACACTCTTGAATCTGATCCACCCATGTCTTCCTTGGCCTTCCTCTGCCTTTCCTTCCTGCCACTTGGGCTGAAAATATTTTCTTAGTAAGCATTTCATCACTCATTCTTTCAACATGGCCAAACCACCGAAGCATATTGTAATTCATGGCCTATGGAATTTTGTTACCCAAGCCCGGAATGGATAGTCCTGCCGAATTCCTACTCCCCATCTAGACCCAGTTGCCGAAGAATTCTCTTTAACAACTCGAAAGTGTAAAAAAGTCAGTGTGATAAATCATGTAAAATCGCATTAAAAGACAAAGGAAGAGAATTCTCTTCCTCCAGGCTCGACCCTCAGCTCTGATATATATGTGTGTGTTTTCCAAAAAGATCACATGAAAAAGCATTGAAAATCTAAGTTGCAGAGAAGAATTTTCAACATAAATAATTAAATCATTTCAAAAGACTAAACGTAAAAACCAGAAAACAGACAAAGAGCAAAGCCAAACCAGACAAGAAAAAACATCTAAAATTTCTTTTTCGAAAAGAGTAAAATTTTAAATTTGTAAACCATAGGAATAATAGCAAATTTAGGAGAATAATCTCAGGAGAAATACAGAAAATGTTAAAAGCAATCATTTGGAGCTCCTACAAATGATTCTTCTCTCATTTCCACAAAGATCATGTGAACATGGTTACCCTGAAGTAGCAAATAATACTGGTTTCCACAATTAATCTCACAAACACAAAATCATGAATAATGCAGCAATACACTACAGGAAAGGAATGCCATCACTGCATTAGGAGGAAGCGTGTACATAAAAACACGGCAGTCCAAAAAGTGATACAGCAAGTGGTGCAGATTTCAAAGAGCTAGTGGGTAGTTTGATTACCCCGAACAGCGATACAGCTTGCACAACGAGCCCTCATACTGTTTACAAGGCTGTAAATGAGACTTTGAGAAAAGTGCCACTCTTCCACCAAGATGCTATGGAGTCCCGGAAAGGTTCTAAGAGGAGGTTGTTATCATCGTCGCTGCCAACTTGCAATTGCTCTTACCAGGCATGCTGTATCAGGTTCAGGTCCAGGGATCTTCCAGGGAACTCCATCCTGTGAATATTCTCACTCCAGTTATTCATCAACTAGCCAAGCCCAGTGGTGGGCATTGTTCTCTCCAGGTATTCATCAACTAGCCAAGCCCAGTGGTGGGCATTGCTCTCTCCAGGTATTCATCAACTAGCCAAGCTCAGTGGTGGGCATTGTTCTCTCCAGGTATTCATCAACTAGCCAAGCCCAGTGGTGGGCATTGTTCTCTCCAAGTATTCAACTAGCCAAGCCCAGTGGTGAGCATTGTTCTCTCAAAGTATTCAACTAGCCAAGCCCAGTGGTGGGTATTGTTCTCTCCAGGTATTCATCAACTAGCCAAGCCCAGTGGTGGGCATTGTTCTCTCCAAGTATTCAACTAGCCAAGCCCAGTGGTGAGCATTGTTCTCTCAAAGTATTCAACTAGCCAAGCCCAGTGGTGGGTATTGTTCTCTCCAGGTATTCATCAACTAGCCAAGCCCAGTGGTGGGCATTGTTCTCTCCAAGTATTCAACTAGCCAAGCCCAGTGGTGAGCATTGTTCTCTCCAAGTATTCAACTAGCCAAGCCCAGTGGTGGGTATTGTTCTCTCCAGGTATTCATCAACTAGCCAAGCCCAGTGGTGGGCATTGCTCTCTCCAGGTATTCATCAACTAGCCAAGCCCAGTGGTGGGCATTGTTCTCTCCAGGTATTCATCAACTAGCCAAGCCCAGTGGTGGGCATTGTTCTCTCCAAGTATTCAACTAGCCAAGCCCAGTGGTGAGCATTGTTCTCTCCAAGTATTCAACTAGCCAAGCCCAGTGGTGGGCATTGTTCTCTCCAAGTATTCAACTAGCCAAGCCCACTGGTGAGCATTGTTCTCTCCAAGTATTCAACTAGCCAAGCCCAGTGGTGGGTATTGTTCTCTCCAGGTATTCATCAACTAGCTAAGCCCAGTGGTGGGTATTGTTCTCTCCAGGTATTCATCAACTAGCCAAGCCCAGTGGTGGGCATTGTTCTCTCCAAGTATTCAATTAGCCAAGCCCAGTGGTGGGTATTGTTCTCTCCAGGTTTTCATCAACTAGCCAAGCCCAGTGGTGGGCATTGTTCTCTCCAAGTATTCATCAACTAGCCAAGCCCAGTGGTGAGCATTGTTCTCTCCAGGTATTCATCAACTAGCAAAGTCCAATGGTGGGCATTGTTCTCTCCAGGTATTCATCAACTAGCCAAGCCCAGTGGTGGGCATTGTTCTCCATAAAAATGAACTAAGGTCCAACAGCTCTTCTGAAAAGTGTACATAAGGCTCTTGGATGTCACCCTGTAGTATGCAACAGTCAGGGTGCCTCCTGAAAACTTGAAGTGGCATTTATCCATCCAACATAATGCCAGCCCTAACCAAAATTTTCCTAAAGTTAAAGGAAATATTTTGGCTTTCCACCTATCTCCAAATGTACACTGAAGAGCAATTGAATTAGAGATACCTGTCTAGTAACGTTTAGCACCACCTTTCGCACTGATGATGGCGGCGATTCGTCTCGGCATGGACTCGACAAGACACCAGAGGCGTTGGGAAGCCATACGGATCCACGACCCCTGAACAAGCTCCCACAGTTCACGAAGATTTGATGGAGGGGGGTCGGGGTCAGAGCCTCAAACATCTCTCTTGATGGCATCCCAGATGTGCTCGATGGGATTGAGGTCAGGTGGCCTAGCTGGCCAAGGAAGCGAGGTCACGTTGGTGGAGTGTTCATCCAACCATTCGGATACAATTCGGGAGCTGCATTGTCTTGTTGCAGGATGAGGCCCCCAGTGGGATGTTGAAGACGCACGAACGGGAGCAAATGGTCGTCCAGGATATCCCTGTAATGTTGACCTGTGAGGGACAATGTCACACGTAGCAGGGGTCCCATTTCAGTCCACGTAAACAGTCCCCAGACGAGGATGCCACCCCCACCAGCTTGAAGAGTACCTTGCTGGCAAGAAAGATCCATCGCTTCACGTGGTTTGCACGTCGTATCCTGCCATCCGCATGTACCAATGTGAATCTCGACTCATCAGTCCAGGCAACATTTCCCCACATGTCTAGGGTCCAGTGGCGATGTTCCCGTGCCCATGCTAATCTTTGCACCCTATGATGTGCAGTCAGCAGCTGTACCCTCGTGGGATAATGGCCTCTGTACCCCATAGTGAGGAGATGGTTCTGGATGGTGTGGCTGCTTACACGTTTTTGTGCACCAGCGTTAAATTGCAGAGTGATTTTTTGCACTGTGGCACGTCTATCTGCTGTTACGATGCGAGCTAGTTGACGATGACCCCGCTCATCCACACGCTGTTGTCCACGGCAGGTGGCTCTTGCAGGGATGGTTTTACCGGATTCAATGTACTCACAGTGCACCCGTGGCACAGTTGCTCATGAAAATCCTAGTGCCTGCACGACTTCCGAGATGGAGTGACCCATTCGTCGGGCCCCGGGCGACAATTTGTCCACGATCAAATGTGCTTAGATCCTTTGTCTTACCCATACTGCGTCAGACTCTTACTGATTCCTGTCGCATCACTCCTTATATTTTCGGATCGCTGCATACATCATGTCGTTTCCGTTAACAGTGCCGCCCACAGCGCCACATGTGCATAACGCCAGCTGTTTCTAATTCAATTGCTCTTCAGTGTACATACATTGACAATTCATATTTAGGCTGTACCATGAGTTGTCACTGAAGAGAACACTGGCCCATTGATTAGGGGTTGAGGGGTGATGTTGGGTCCAATTCAGACGGACCCTTCTGTGTGATGTGCCGAGTAGGATACAGATCTCTCGTGAAGTCTTCTGTAAACTGTTTGCCTCGATATCACAGTTCCTGTAGTAGAGGAGAGCTCGTGCGAGAGTTGCCTGGCTGTTGACTCTATGATGACGAATTGTTAAAAGCAAATGCCGATCATCTTGACTTGTAGCTCGTGGGCATCCTTGTCCCAGCTTTTTGGTTATTGTTCCAGTCTCTAGAGATTGCAGATCAGTTTCCTCAACATATTCAGTGATCTCAGCTCTCAATTGCACTGCTTCCAATCTATTGATCACTCTCCACCCTAAAGAGTCTTCTAAGCCATTCTTCCAATAGTCCATCTCAAGCTTCAATTGCCGTTTCCTACTCAGAACATTTATCAAGGTTGTGTACCTTCCAGCTCAATGGCATACACCGATGAGCAATTACATTATGACCTTAATAAGCTGTAGGGCCACCTTTAGCTCGCAAAATAGCTGCCACTCTGCGAGACATAGATTCGATGAGGTGGTGATAGGTATCCTAGAGGATCTGGTACCATAATGTCAACAGGTCCTCCAGTTCCCGTACATTTTGGGGTGGTGGTAATTTAGCACAAACCCGCTTTTTCAAGTCGTGCCACAAATGTTCGATGGGGTTCATGTCAGGTGAATTTGGAGGACAGGGCATTAACAGAAAATCACCAGCATGTTCCTCTAACCGCTCTTTGACTATTCTGGCAGTGTGGCATGGCACATTATCCTGTTCCATGGTCTGTGTGCTCCTTGAAAATCTGGAAAGAGTCCTTGAATAAAAAAAAGGTCATTTTCAAGTATTTGAAAGTACTTGAAAAAGTCTAAGGCTCTGTAAATAGTACTTGATTTTTTTTTTTTTTTAAATAATGATATGAAAGAGCACATGTTAAATAATTGTTTGTGCTAAAATGATGAGAGGAGATTTCTGTGTAGTTCTGACAAAACCATTTGTGCTAAAATGATGTATAGGAGATTTCTTTGCAGTTCTGGTAAAACACCTGAACTTGCGTTCTACCCAGGAAAGTGTATAGATAGCTGGTGCCATGGATACTCCAGAGTAAAGCGTCAGCCATGTGAGGAAAATAAGTGTAATGATGTATTCGCAAATTGTGACGGGCTTCTGTTTACTGGAGTAAGGACGCGTTCCTGCCAGTGTGTGGAACTTCCAGGAATTTCTTGTGCTTCACGTGCGGACCCTTTGTCTCCTGGCTGCATCAAAAATAAAAAGTTAAGCAAACAATAAATGTCATACCAGCAGATGAATACCAAAATAATGTACTGTTTCAAAATATTCCACAACATAAAATGAATTCAGAAAACACCAAAACAGAGGGGCAATTCAAAGTTGAAATAACCAACTGGGGGCAAGGGGTAGCAAGCAGGCCAGTGCAGGTGTGCCTGCCCCAGCTAAGATTAATGGTATGGACTTACTAAAATACCTACCAACTGACAGTACACACATTCGATAATTCGGGTTTAAAGAGTCCTTGAAAAGTGCTTGAATGTATTTTGCTTGGAAGAGTACGAACCTTGTGTTGATAATGGCCATCACCAGCAAGGAACTGGAAGAGTACGAACCTTGTGTTGATAATGGCCATCACCAGCAAGGAACTGGAAGAGTACGAACCTTGTGTTGATAATGGCCATCACCAGCAAGGAACTGGAAGAGTACGAACCTTGTGTTGATAATGACCATCACCAGCAAGGAACTGGAAGAGTACGAACCTTGTGTTGATAATGGCCATCACCAGCAAGGAACTGGAAGAGTACGAACCTTGTGTTGATAATGGCCATCACCAGCAAGGAACTGGAAGAGTACGAACCTTGTGTTGATAATGGCCATCACCAGCAAGGAACTGGAAGAGTACGAACCTTGTGTTGATAATGGCCATCACCAGCAAGGAACTGGAAGAGTACGAACCTTGTGTTGATAATGGCCATCACCAGCAAGGAACTGGAAGAGTACGAACCTTGTGTTGATAATGGCCATCACCAGCAAGGAACTGGAAGAGTACGAACCTTGTGTTGATAATGGCCATCACCAGCAAGGAACTGGAAGAGTACGAACCTTTAGGGAACACATTTGTCACGAATGGGTGAACTTTGTCCGCAACGATGTTCAGATACCTAGCAACTGTCAGGGATTGTGCTATTGGGATAAGGAGGCCTAAAGTGTCCCAAGAAAACATTGCACACAGCATAACACTGCTGCCGCCGACCTGTTTCTGCCCAACAGTGGATCCAGGTGCCATAGCCTCCATTGATAATCGGTGTATCTGCGCTCGGCCTTCTACGTGATGCACCAGGAATCTTGATATGCCAGACCAGGCCACTTTCTTCCAATCTCGAAGATCTTGGGCCCATTTCATACGTTGTTGGCGATGACTTGCAGCGAGCATGGGGGCCCGGCTAGGTCTTCGGCTACGCAGGCCCACGCGCAGGAGGCTGCAATGAACTGTGTGCTGTGACTTGATCACCACTGTTGTAGCTGCGGGTGATTTGTCGCCCTGAGGTCTCTGTGGATGACACACGTCTGGATGATGGTTAATCGTTTGGCCGCCTGTGCACCACTTTTGATGGGTACTCACTACAGCTGTACGTGAACAGCCGACAAGCCTTGCGGTTTCCGAGATCGGAGGAGCCGTGCCCTCACAACTTGTCCTTTATCAAACTCCGATAAATTGGCAGCTTTTTGGATTCTGACTCCGAGCACTCTACTAATCAAAAGCCAGTCCTCGGGTTGTATATACACTGCTCTGCAAACTTCACCTGTTCCACCATTCGTTCTCCAGGCTTGCTCATTTCTCCTGGCTGGAGGTGGTCATAATTTAGTTGTTCATTGGCGTACAATCGTCATTTGCATATTTCCGCAGGAGATATCACAGTGTTGTTTGGGTACTTCGACTTAGCGTTTCCCCTTCCACACGTCTCTGGAATATCTATACAATGGATTGTCTCTCTTTGGACATATCCTCAAATTTGTATTTGTCGCATTAATTTTGGGTACCAGCATATGAAGAACACCCAATAGCAATCGTGCACATGCTATCCTCACTAACGTTTGCAACTATGGCTTTGATATGGTTCTATAAACAGCTTGCTGCAAAGGATTCAGATGTATGTGAAGCAGAAATAACGACGTTATTGGGGAAGACTCCTGATTTAAGCAACAGATTGGCATGATGGTGCACTCTAGGCAGTCAGGTGGTAGCATCTCAGAAATGGTAAAAATTTTCAAGTATGCTGGAAGAACTGTATCAAGGGTGCACAGTGAGTGGTGCACAAACGACAGAACAAGCATTCAGTGGTCTTCTGGGTGGAAACAACTGTTTGATGTTCAAGGGCATTGGTGACTTGAGAAAATGACATGAGGTAACTGAAGAGCTCTATTGCATCAAATAACCACCCAGTACAACAGCAGTATCCAGAGCAGAATTTCAGCATACATAGTCTGCCACACATTGGTGTAAATGGGCTATAACAACAAACACGTTGTGTACCATTCCTGTC
This sequence comes from Macrothele yani, assembly GCA_039090855.1. NCBI lineage: Eukaryota > Metazoa > Arthropoda > Arachnida > Araneae > Macrothelidae > Macrothele > Macrothele yani. The sequence goes on along the minus strand of CM077009.1, from coordinate 200,431,277 downwards.
TGCTAAAAATGAAATTTATCTGCAGTGGGCACAGGAGCACCAAAACTAGACCCTTTTGAGGAATTAAAAATGGTTGCTGGGCCGATGCAGATAGCTTCAGTAGTACAAATCACTGGATCCCAGCTGTCTTAGAGTTCACTGGCAGTGTGATGGTCTGGAGGTTTGGTTTCATGACAGACATTGGAAGAAACATCGTCGAATTGGCCACTGAGGCAGGATATACTTCGAACCAGATGCATAACTTTATCGAGAAAGCCAGAACCAGCAGTGCTAATAACATTTCTATGCCGCAACTTCGCTGCCTGGGCTCTATTCCCTACATACCAAATATTTCCTATCAACTCAAAAAACGCGCTCAGGAGGATGAACTTCGGTGTCGGCATAAGGTCTCCGGCATCTTTATACATGATGCTTAAGAGAAATATTGACAAGCCCCCTCTTCTCAATGAAGCAGGTGTTTATGGCATCCCACTAAAATACCCGGACGGCTCCAGGCGATACTACATCGGAATGACCAAACGTTCGTTTGGAATCAGAATCGGCGAACATAAAAGGGATACAAAAGACGGGAAAATAACCACTGCCCTATCAAGAAAAGTCAAGTTTAAAGTCCGCCGATCCGATATGGAATGATGTAAAGAAATTAGCTTCATACTCCACACCCAAATCTACCGCCATTCGCGAAACCTTGGAAATCTTGACCAGCTGCGAGGCTTGCGAGGATAGCGTTTCTCTGTAGTTGCCACGTATTTGGAATCAGTTCTTCCGATAATGCTGAGTTCTCTACCATTGTACCGCGTGCCCAACCAACGTGACCTCGTTTCTTCGAAATATCACGTTTGCTCTTAATCATTTATTGTCTAGTCAAGTCACCACGTTCAAAGTGTTGAAACGTTCTATTATCCAGTTTGCAGTTAGCTGTCTACCTTCCTTGAGAAAGCCATCTGGTTGATGTGCGAAAGCTTGGAAACTTTCATTTCTATTCTACGCCAAGAATTTTTGGATTTTTAGTATAGTTATACTATTTTGAGTATAATTTGGTGTACAGTTCCTACTTTTTAAGTTGTTGAAAATGCAATTTAAAGATATTTACTTTCTTTAATTAGTCTCTTGTTTTTATGAGGTTCATAGTCCAATACTTAAATATTTTGCAATAAAGGTCTATTTCACACACATTGTTGCACATTCAATTATAATGTGCTTATTTTGTCCTCAATACAAAACATTTCGTGTCATGAGTCACATATAGAAATATTCAACCGTCTATGTGTGATAAACACAAATATTTTTAATTCGTGATACAACCTTAATTTGTGTTTATCGTGCATAGGCTGCTGGATATTACTATATATTTTGTCCTCATTGGAATCTGTAATGTTCTAATAATTATTTATTGTTTTATTAATTGATCTTTAAATTATGTTGTTCTATTATAGTCATGGTTCGCGCTTCGTGGGTTTGCAGCAAGTTTTCTGTTTTTATGGTTGTGTACGCAGATACATTTTATTTTTATACAACTCTGCCTGAAACTCAGCGTTTATGGTAGTCCCACTACACGCGGAAAGAACCTGCATCGGGACCGTTGGGGGACTACAAAACGTCAGGCCCAGAAGTAGACGAACCCAGCGGGTCTCGACAGTAACCATCTTAGTTTTTCTCTTCCTTGTTAAATGCAGGGTCTTCATTAAATTTTGTTAATTAAAAATGAAGAAATTAACTTTGACTTAACATTATACAGAACTAAAGTTCCTGTTTTCCTTGTTAAATCTGAAATCTCACAAAATATGGGCTCATTCTATTCATGTTCTACTGTATGTCTGGCATTTGTCTATTCTGTTACATCTGCTTATTTTTGAAAGTTTCCTAGCAATAAATTTTGCATGTGTGTGGGCGAGTGAGTGACATTAATGGCAACAATGCATGCTTATGCTTTTTCCCATTCAGTGATTCAAATCTAATATTATAATATGCATATGTAGCTGCAGCAAATTTTTGCTTCTCTTGTTATTTAAAATATGTTGTGTTTATCTATTAATCTTTCTTTCATAGTTTTTTCGGCCACTTAATATTGAACCAGTTGAAGTAACTATTCAGAAGAACAAATGGGGTTTGCCAAATGGTTTTGCGTTTGCAAAATTTAAATCATATGATGAAGCTTCGAAGGCATTACGTAATCATCGAAGTTACATTGGTAAAAAATTAAGTTCCTTTATACCTTGTGTTTGTGTGAATTCAATATGTATTTTAAAGGAGTTTGAATTTAAAGAATCCAGTGTAAAAATGTTGTCAGTTTTATAAAAGAAAATGTTCATCATTAAGACTGATTCATATTCGTAAATTATTAAAAAAATAAAACCTGAAGGGTTTTCTAACAAGATTACAGGGTGTCATCTAAAGTTAGAGAACTAAAGTCTGGATTTTTATGCTTAATGTAATTACTTTCAGCCAGACTGTTATTGTTTTCTCTTGTGTGAATTTTAAAATCAAAGTAATAAAGGAAATTTCTCTTAGTGTCCATTTAGGATGCCTTAGTATACTATCTTGTTTAAGACAAAGCTAGAGTTGATTATGGCATTCACAGTGGTTTTTTGTTTTTTTGTTGTTTTTTTTTTAACTAAGGTAAATATTTTTTCTGATAATTATCTTGTGTTTACTTTTATTTCAAATGAAAATTGAAAACTTTTAATTTCTGGTAAGCATTAGCAGTTCTTGATCAGAGTTCAGCATTGCTTTGTCATTTTTTTAATGCAGGTTTCCTGCCCCCACCAGGTAGTTTTTGGCTTGGTTTTATGTTTAAATTTGTGGTGTAATGTCAGATTTTAATTAATTGCATGTGTGTTCTGATGATGACTGCCATTTTGCTAGGTTTTGCATGTATCTTTTAGAATTTTAATCATTAATGATTATACTCAACTCTCTCTCTCTCTCTTATGAGTGTTTCTCTTCATGCTCAGCAAATCATTGTTGGATGTCTGTGTTGTACATGGTATAAGTAGAGAAGTTTAAAACCCATTTTGTTGTTATTTCATATCTGTGCTGAGATAGTCTGTGACAAAGTAACATATAGATATGTGTTTTAAAGACAGTAGTTAAAAAACTTTGTATAGCATTAAGTGGTGTTCAGTAAAAAGACTGATGGCAACAACAACAAAATTGAAGTGCCTAAATATCAGTGTTGCATTCACTATTTACATGTTCTGGTGAAAGTTAGTATCTGATCATTTTAAAATACTGAGTTGCTAGGTACAAAATAAGAGCTTGTCATGGCCAAGTAGATGTCAATTGTTAATTCTGAATCTTGGCAATTGATGAGGGCATCATTTAATTTGTTTGCTTATCTTTTGTAAAAAAAAAAAAAAAAAAAAGAAAAAAGAAAAGAAAGAAATGCAGCAGTCCATCAATCTGCGGACACCATACATATCTTTGCAACCTGACCCCCAGATTTTGAAACATGGTAACACCACTGCACAGAAGTATCCTATTTACTCTGTCATAAAGTTTCTCTAAATCAATAAAGGCAGTAAACACTTTTTTACAAACATACTTTTCGATCATCATGCGTAGTGCAAAATTGTGGTTAGTGCAGCCCTTAGCAGGTACAAAACCACCCTAAACACCCCACACTTTCTCTGATGTAAGACCTGTACCTTATCAATAGTGACCTTTCGAAACACTTTCCCTGGTGCACTCAGCAAGCTAATACAATGATAGTTCCTGCATTCAGTTTGATCGCCTTTTCCCTTATAAAAGGAAACAACGACAGCATCTCGCCAATCCTGAGGGCCTATTCCTAACTCTTAGCACAACTGACAAATTTCAGTTAATCAGTCAATTACAGAGTCACTACCATATTTTAACATCTTAGCAGTTATTCCATCTACTCCCAGAGACTCTGCATTCTGAAGAGATTTTACACCTCTTCTCTTGTGATCCCTCCTGTGGTTCCATCTTTCACTGTGACATAATCTTCTGCCTTGGGATTGCCTTTGCTTTCATGTTCTAATAACTCACAGAAGTATTCACCATATCTTTCATTTAACTCAGTGGGCTCCCATATCAATTACCCGATCCTATTCTTCACACAACTTCAAACTTTGTTTCCCCTAGTTTTCCTATGTCTTGTACTTACATAAATGCCAAGGAAGTCCATAAATCGTAAAATTCTTCACAACTCGATAGAAACAAATTCCATACAGTTTGATTTGGGTTAGAAATAGAATCAGATGCACACAGTTTGACACATTTTGCATGGCAAGGGACATTTTATTGGGAGGGACATTTGCATGCCAAGGAACTTTTCATTTTTAATGACACATCTGAATTTATCCACTGTTTTGACAAAAATAAGTAATGAAGTCAGCACCAGTTTCCTTGAAATCCCTTTAGCCTCCTAAGTAAGAGATAAACTAAAATTGTAACCTCATCATAATTATGTCTGTAAACTTCAAAAAATATTTTTCATTTCTTTTTCTTCCCTTCATCTTCCCTGTACTATGCTTATTTTATCAATGCAACAAAAAATATCTGGAAGTTTGTATTTCTTTTTGGAGCTAACCTCTGAATCTCAGAGAACAGCTTAGTGATATGTATGTAACTTGTATTCATCGTACATCATCTGTAGATATTGTATTAATGTTTTTCCATTGTAGAATAAAGAACGTTTGAACTCAATAGGCCAACCTATTATGTATAAACTCTAAGTAGTGTAGCAAATGCATTTTATTGCCTTTCAAGCATTTGTTTATTCATAGTTCCCTTCACTTCAGAAGCAGTGGCATTCAAAGGAAAATAAACATTGTAGTGTAACGCAAACCCTGTGTTACATCTATGGAGAACTAACTTAGTTTCTCTTCCCTAAACAATGTGGGGGAAAAAAATCCACTATCCAAAAACTGTGGTCACTTTTAGACAGTTAGAGACACTCTCAGCACCAATAATGAAATAGGTAACTTTCTTCAAGTGCCGAAGGTTTTAGAAACTGAAATACAATGCCATGATCATGATACCTTTTGGCACCTGGGGCAAGTACTGTATGACTCCTCAAGGCTTCAACTAGCAGTAAATGTGTTACTAAGACTGATTGATATTCAATCCACTAGTGAAGAGGTATTCCCCCCCCCCCCTAGGGAGCAACAGACTGTGGCTTCTAATATCCAAAACCTTATGGTACATTTATCTGTAGATTTTTTTAATGTTTTTATTTCAGTACATTAACTTGGTGATAGCTTTAGTTTTTCTTGATAGGGTAAATAACACAGGTCAGGGAATTTTTTCCTTTAAAGTGAATGGTGTTATGTATTTTTTTAATGAAGATTTCGGGAAAGTACTCAAAAAATTCTATCGCGCACAGTTTCGACAGAAATTGATAATTTCTGTCTGGAATTTTTGTCACCAGAATATTGTTGTAATATTTTCTTATATATATATTTAGACATGGTGTTGAAGGCAAATGTGGGCCTGAAAGGGATAAGGTGTGTGCATTTACGACTGTCGTAGCTTCAAAAGGTTGTGTCAATTCTCCTGACAGCTTTTGCTATATCTGTGGCAAACTTGTAGTGAAAAAGCAACAGCAGAATATCACAGACTTTGTTGGAAAAGTGTATTTTGCATACTTCGGTGTAAGGGTTGGAGACCAAGACAAGTCATGGGCCCCGCATGGAGTGTGTTCAAGTTGCGTGGAAGGACTCCACTTGTGGTCTAAGAGTAAGGTAAAATCTTTTCGTTTTGGAGTGCCTATGATATGGAGGGAGCCCCGAAACCACAATGACTGCTACTTTTGCTCATGCAACATATAGTAGTACAGCTTAAAAAACAAAAAAGAAATCTTCTACCCGAACCTTGAATATGCACTGCCCCCTGTGCCTCACGGACCTGATATTCCCATAACTTTGCCTCCAGAAAGGCTAGACAAATGTGCCTGCACCCTCAGGCAGCGAGTCAGATGACAATGCTGATGACTATTTTCAAGTCGACGACTGTAGCAAGCCCCAGCTGTTTTCACAATCAGAATTGAATGACTTGATCCGAAATCTGGCCCTTCTAAAAGATTCTGCTCTGTTCCTGGGCTCTAGACTTCAGGAGAAGAACTTGTTAACCCCTGGAACTTCTTTCTATTGATTTTCAAACCGAGAGAAAGACTATGTGCCTTACTTTTCTCAAGATGGTGAACTTGTTTACTGCTCCGATGTCCCCGGTTTGATGCAGATGTTCAAAATTCAGCATGAGGCGTAAGATTGGAGACTCTTCATTGACGCGTCCCAAATAAGTCTGAAAGCTGTACTTCTTCACAACGGCAACAAATGTGCCTCTATACCGGTTGGGCATTCCGTTCATTTGAAAGAGAGGTACGAGAATTTAGCCTTGATCCTGACCAAGCTTAACTACAAGGAATATGAATGGACCATTTGTGTCGATCTGAAAGTGCTCTCTATGATCCATAGTCAACAGGGTGGCTACACCAAGTCCCCCTGTTTCTTCTGCGAATGGGACAGTCGTGCTAAAGCCAAGCACTTGTCTCTGAAGGTGTGGCCAAGCAGGACGCTAAAAGTAGGGGAAAAGAACGTGCACTTTGAATCGTTGGTGGACCCAAAAAGAGTAGTACTGCCTCCACTTGACATCAAACTGGGCATCATGAAGCAGTTTGTGAAAGCCCTGCCAAAAGATGGTGATATTTTCAAGTACCTGGCAAGTAAGTTTCCACAGCTGTCAGAAGCGTAGCTGCAAGAAGGGGGTTTTCCTTGGTCCTGACATTCGAAAACTCCTGAAAGACGAAATCTTTGAAACCAAAATGGATGACATTGAGAGATCGGCTTGGACATCCTTCAAAGAAGTTGTAAAGAATTTTCTTGGCAACTAGAAAGACTCTGACTTCAAGAACGTCGTAGAAAATATGCTGGAGAACTTCAAAGCCTTGGGCTGCTCAATAAGCATGAAGCTCCATTTTTTGAACTCCCATCTAGGCTATTTCCCAGAAAATCTAGGTGCTGTGAGTGAAGAACAAGGAGAGAGATTCCACCCGGACATAAAGGAAATGGAATGGAGGTTACAGGGCCGGTGGAATGTTAACATGTTAGCGGTCTACTGCTGGATGCTGAATAGGGAGGAGCCACAAGCAGTGTAAAAGAAAAAAGTTCTAAACTGAGCTTCGAGGGGAAGAAGAAGAGACATAAAGATTTTTTACTTTGTAGTAGCTATAACAAACATAAAGTAATAAAATGTAAAATAAAGCTTATTTTTAAGTTTTTTGTAAATAAAGTTTTTTGACTCTGCTAGATCTTCTGTGTGATTTACCTGGATCTTCATTCTCACTTTGTGGAAAAACCTTATGTGATAGAGGGAAAAGCTCAGCATTTCTGAACTCAGCATATCAAAAAACATTAGAAACGCCTGAAACGATGCAGAAAAAAAAAAAAGTATTATTTCGCAGACCTGTGTAATTCACAGGCTAAGCTTGTTCATCTGTGTGGTATTAAAATTAATTGAATTTTAAAATACACCAAACTACAGAATATATGTCAAATGATTGCTGTGCACTGAAAGAGTGCTTTTTCATGCCTTTATATGCATTTGTGTTTAATTGATGAAACTATGTCTAAATACATTGACACATTTAAACAGTATAGAAAATTTTCATTCAGGTTAATTGTTTGAATCAATGATTGCAGAATGCATTTTATAATTTATAAAGTAAAAATTTTGTATAATAACTGTTGTAATTTATCAAATGAATGGGAAGTGAATCCCAGGAAGAATGAATTCTATACAAGCACATGAAAGGTACATATGCAGCCTTGTCTGCATATGGTTGCCACTTGCCACATGATTTACCGTTTCCCTAGTATCCATCCTTCAGAAAACCTAATAATTAAATCACCCTGGAATTGGAATCAAACCCATATCTCCCGATTTATGTTCAAGCATGCTGTTGTCACACCGTGTAGGACAATGAAGTTCGAAGCAACCGACTTTAAGCAGACATATAGCTTAGGAATCCATACAACTTTCTAGATTTGGGCTGGTTAAAGCAATATCTGCTTTATCATAGTATCAATAATGCTACAGAAATTGCTTCAACTAATGCAAACCTTGAAAGTTGTTCAGATTCCTAAGCTACATCTGCTTAGCATCAGTTGCTTGGAACTTTGGTTTCCTGTGAGGTGTAATGGTAGCATGTTCGAATGTAAATCAGGCAATGCAGATTCGGTTTGCATTCCAGAGTAATGTAATTTTCAAGTTTTCTGAAGAATGCTTACATGGGAAACAGTAAAACATACTGCATCTAATGCCAACAATGATGTGTATGTGCCTTTTTTGTATTTGTGAAGAATTCATTCTTCCTGGGATTGATTTCCCATTTGTTTGAACTGAAACACTGGTGATATATTAACCTTCATCTGTGTACATGCATGCAAAATGGTCATTGGCAGTATGATAAAGTGAAAATGGCCTTGACTAGTGCAAATCCAGAAAGTTGTTCAAATTCCAAAGCTGCATTTGCTGAGCTTCAGTTATTTGGAACTTCGTTCTTCCAGGTGCTGTAATGGTAGTATGATTGAACATAAATGCGGAGATGCAGGTTCAGTTCTTTTTCCAGAGTAATGTAATTTTCAATTTTTGTGACTGATGGTTATGTGGAAAATGCTAAAACATATGCTTGGAGAGGTGCAAGCTAGTTCTGTGTGACATTGGCGAAAAGACCCCAGCTCACTGGGTTTTGTTCCAGAATCCTTAGGTTGAATGACCAACTGGAACCCTCAGCTGTGGGCTAATCCCCCACACTGATGTACTTACCTGATTAAAAAGACAAAAAGAAATATTAAGAATGACTCAAGTGTGGGATATGGTGGACCTACCACCCTTGAGAAGGACGATCCACCACGGAATCGACCTGGACTTTCTAAACGGCGTATGAGAAAGCGATCTCGACTGAGTGAATGTAAGATTGGTGTATGGAATACTAGAGGTATAAATGGCAAGATGAGTGAGGTGATTGAGGAGATGAATAAGTATAGACTGGATGTGCTGTGTGTAAGTGAAACCAAAAAGGAAATTGGGGTAGAAGTGAATGGCACGATGAGTGTCTGGTCTGGAGTATTGGATAATATGAGAGGACATTCTGGTGTAGGTGTGATTTTAAGTGAAAAGATGAAGAACAACTTGATTCACTATAGTTGCGTAAGTGAGATAATTCTCTGGATTCGTTTGAAAGTGAAACTTCAGAGAATTGTAATTGTTGTAGTGTATGCTCCTTGTGACTCGGAACCTTCTGATAAGAAAGAAGAATTCTGGAATGAGCTAAAAGCTGTTTTGAGCCAGTTTGGTGCTAAAGAAAAAGTTATAATAGCAGGGGATTTCAATGCTAGAGTAGGCGTGCAAATTGCAATTTCTGACAATGTTCTGGGTAAGTTTAATGATCCTTGTGTGAATGATAATGGTGAAAGATTAATTGAACTCTGCATTGAGAATGGTTTGTGTGTATCGAATACATTTTTCAACCACAAGTATATCTACACATATACTTGGGAAAATCGTACTCTTGGTCAAAAGAGTGTGATAGATTTTGTTGTCTACGATCAGCGTTTGAAACACTTAGTTGTTGACACCCGTGTGATGACAGGTGCAGATGTTGGTTCTGATCATTACTTGGTAGTGTCACGAGTGAAACTTAATGTTGGTTGGAGGAAAAGGAATAGGAAGATACCCAGGATAGAAAGAATAAAGGTTGATAGGCTCCTTAAAGATCATCAGCGGTATTCTGACTTACTCAGAAAACGACTGAAGGAGCTGAAATCTTGTGAGAGGGATGTAGAAAAGAAGTGGGGATGTTTTAAGAACTGTGTTGTTACTGCTGCTAAAGAGGTCTGTGGCACCACAATAGTGGGTAACAATAGAGGTGATGCTTGGTGGAATAGTGAGATTGATGAGGCAGTAAAGAGAAAGAAGGAAGCCTATTTGGGGATGTTGCAAGGTAGAGTCTCTGTGGATGAATATCGCTGTAAGAAGCGTGAAGCTGCTAAGCTGGTTTGCCACAGTAAGGCAAAAGATAGGAAAGAGGAAGTGGAAAGGCATGAACTGGCTTTTTGGAAAGATAGAAAGTCCATCTGGAAGTACATGAGACTCAGGAAAAATAGGGGAAACAAAGTTGTAAGTTGTGTGAATAATGAGATTGGGGAAATGATATGGGAGCTCAATGAGTTAAGTGACAGATGGGAGAATACTTCTGTGAGTTATTAGATCAGGAGAGCAAAAATGATTCTGAGACAGATGCAGATGATGTCACAATGAGGGATGAAAGCACAGGAAGGATCTCAAGAGAAGAAGTGTGTAAAGCTCTAAAATCTCTTTAGAATGGTAAGGCTCCAGGAGTTGATGGCATAACTGCAGAGATGTTGAAGTATGGTGATGACTCTATAATTGACTGGTTAACTGAAATTTGCTAGTTGTGCTGGGAGTTAGGAATCGTCCCTAGGGATTGAAAGGATGCTATCATTGTTCCCTTGTATAAGGGAAAAGGTGATCAGACTGAATGCAAGAACTATCGTGGTATTAGCCTACAGAGTGTGCCAGGGAAAGTGTTTGGTAAGGTTGTTATTGAAAAAGTACGGGGTCTTACATCAGAGAAAGTGTGGGATGTTCAGAGTGGTTTTATGCCTGGTAAAGGCTGCACTAGCCAGATTTTTGCATTACGCATGATGATTGAAAAGTATCTGGCTGTTGGGAAGAAAGTTTTTACTGCCTTCATAGATTTAGAGAAAGCTTACGACCAAGTGAATAGGACACTTTTGTGGAAGGTATTGAATGAATATGGTGTTACTGGGAATCTACTTAATAGTGTAAAAGAGATTTTTGCTGGTAGTAGAGCTTGTGTACGAGTGAATGGTGTTTTATCAAAATGGTTTTCCATGGGTGCAGGAGTTAGACAAGGTTGTGTAATGTCACCATGGTTGTTTAATATATTTATGAACGCATGCATACGTGAGGCCAAAATAGATAATAGTGGTTTATGTCTTGGTGATATTCGTGTGTGCAGATTGCTGTATGCTGATGACACTGTCCTGTTGGCAGAGAGCAAAAGTGAGTTGCAGAGTATGTTGACTTGGATGCACAAAGTTTGCATGAAATTCAAACTGAGTATAAATAAGGGAAAAACTAAAGTTATGGTGTTTGAGAGAGGAATGGATAGCTTTGAATGTAATGTAAGTATAAATGGCACTGTGATTGACCAGGTGAGTGAGTTTGTGTATTTAGGAAGCATGTTTGACAGAGAGAACAAGTTGGATGATGAAATCAGTAGGCGAGTGAATTCTTCTTTGAAAGTCATAGCTGCTCTGGGAGGTTTTCACAGGAATGATGGGTTCTCTAGAGAGTCCCGCATGGCTGTGTATGAAACAGTAATATCCTACTCTGATGTATGGCAGTGAAACCTGGGGACTGCAGAAGAAACATAGGAGTCGTTTGTGTGCTGGAGAAAATGCGTTACTTACGTGGGGTTTGTGGCAAGACACGATCTGATTGTGTGAGGAATACAGATGTATTGCAGTTGTGTAATGTAAAGCAAAATGTTGTTAGCAAGGTGGAGACCAATATGCTTCGGTGGTTTGGCCATGTTGAAAGAATGAGTGATGAAATGCTTACTAAGAAAATCTTTTCAGCCCAAGTGGCAGGAAGGAAAGGCCAAGGAAGGCATGGGTGGATCAGATTCAAGAGTGTCTGCATGAGAAAAAGATTGAGTATGAAGTATAAAAGATCTTGTGTGCGGCGTGTAATGGATATCAGTGAAGCACGAGTTGTATGTCAAGATCGCTGTAAATGGCGAAGTTTGATACGACAACAATAAGTAAAATTATCTGGAGGTTTGTATTTCTTTCTGGAGCTAACCTCTGAATATCAGAGAACAGCTTAGTGATATGTATGTATGTATATCTATATGCCGACAATGATGCATGCATTGTAATATGTATGTTATCCCCCACCCCCTTTTTGTAATTCATTTTTCATTCTGTACAAATGTTTAGCATACAGTTGTATTTTATCAATTCAAGTTCAGAAAGTTTCATTACCTGAATTATAACAATTTTGTTCCACTGATGTAGTTTGAATGCCTTGCTCTTATCGATCAAAGGAGAGAGGGACATTTTGAATCTTTAAATTTAAGTGTCAAAACATTTAAATTGCACATGAAAAACTGATATATTTGCCATTGAGTTGCCTTAAAACTAAACCTTTATATTTTGCTCATTGTGGGTCTAGTCCTCCTTATTCCATGCCTAGTCTTTGTGTAAGCCAAAATTTGTGTATCATGTTTTCTAGTTTGCATATTGTTACCAGAATCTTGGAGATTAATTTACCCAGAAATGTTTATTGCATAAAACATTGATTTTATTATTAGCTCATGTACTATATCTGTAAGAGTAAAGCTGTGCATTGGAGAATATGTGAATATCGTAAAGCTGTTATTTTGCAACTTTATTTGTGTTGGAACTTACTATATGTTGTTTCCTAATAAATATCTCAATTTTGTATAGGTCGTCGTTATGTTGAGTTGTCTTTGGAAGATAGTTCTTCAGAAGGGTCTTCATCTCGTAAGTATTGACTTTTTACATATGAATATCACGCACATTGTATGTTGATTGCAGGAATAACGTGGAGCCAATTTGTGTCGATTCATGTATACCCCTGATTTTCATGTACTAGGCTGGGCGCGCAAAACCGCCCGTCCGTGGCGGTCAAGAATTCATTGCGGACGATTAATTTCCCCGACCGCGCGGACTGCCCTTTTTTCCGCAAGCTTGCAGTACGATTGTAATTAGAACATTTTTATTTTAAATTTCCCATGTGAATTTTACGCTTGAAGCGGGAGGTGTAACTGTGTAATGATAGCAACTTCGCAGTTGTTCGAAAATTTTCTTCTTCCTTTCTCTCTCGTCTATCTCCCCCCCCTAGTCATCCCTTGTTTAGTTTCATTTGTTAATACTGGAGTGACCCAGTATTAACCAATGCAACTAAACAACGGTTGCCTCTTCCCGCCGTAATATTGGCTTCTCGTACATTACCGTTTTGCTGCATGTTTCCTGGCGTCCTTGAGTACGATCATACCTAATGACGCACATTCTATCTCTCATCTCTTGCCATTTTGCAGTTGAAAATTCTATATTCCGTGTAACAAGCTTTTTGCTATGAAAGCAGAAATGTATTTATTTTCTGTATGTACAAAAAAAAAAAAAAAATTCAGTAAAGTGACTATATTTAATGCGCACATATTTCTAGACGTATCGAGATTGAAAAACATGTTTTATATACGTTATTCTTTTTCAGTTAAATCCATTCAATAGTGGTTTAACTGTTAGAACTTTACATGTTGTAGTTCCTTTGTGTGAAATGCAATTTCCAGTTGGAAATTGTTAGTATTTACTGCGAACAAATACCTTGGTAATGAAATGTAATTCAAGGAACCTCTCGGTTGCAAGTGGTCGATGTTCGAATCTTTGTATGGCTGTTCTCATCAGGCTCTTGAGTCTTGAGTTTAGACTTTTAAGAATTTAGTCGGCACATTTTCTTCATGGGTCCCGAAATCAGATAGAAAAATTCATCGAATAAATTAATTTGTCTATCCAATTTCGGGACCCGTGAAGAAAATGTGTCGATTAAATTCTTATAAGTCTAAACTCAAGAGCCTGATGAGAACAGCCATACAAAGATTCGAACATCGACCACTTACAACTGAGAGGTACGTGAAAAGTTTTCCCTTGAATTACATTTGATTACCGAGGTATTTGTTCGCATTAAATACTAATAATTTCCAACTGAGAAATTGCATTTCATGCAAAGGAACTATAACATGTAAAAAGTTCCAACACTTAAGTCACTATTGAATGAAAAACTGAAAAGGAATGACAATATTTAAATTCTACGTAGTTATGGTATTTATACCAGTCTGACGGGTTACTTTCAAAGGAGAACGGGTCAATTTTTAGACAAACCGTCCTCGAGAAGGGGTAAAATTTCCAGAGATTTTTCGTGGCCTGGTACTAGGTCTGCTCAAAAAGTTCCCAAACTTTTTTTTATATATATACAATTTTTTTGGGCATACTTACAACTTATTCAGCCTTGTTTGTCACCTTTCTTGAAAGTACTAATAGGCTTTTTCAGGATTGTGTGTAGGTCTGTGTCGTATTCGTGTGGGGGGTGTAATGCTTATACATATATTTCATATACTTGCTTATGGTAATTAGCTGCCACCAGACCAGGATATCTCTGTCCCGGTCAACTTACGCTGTTCTTTTGCTCCTCAGAGACATGGTGAAGGAAAAGATGACTTGTAGAGTGCAGAGCTGAACAGTAGTTACACTATACACATTCCTTTATTTACAGCTTGGTGACGAGAATGACGAAGATACATGTCACACGATAAAAACGGTTCTTGAACTTGAGCAAGTCGACATTACAGCATGATCATAGTTCATTCGCAGTCCAGTCTTTGCATCATATGTGTGCACATAGCATCAAGAAGTTATTTATACATAGCAATTATATGCTCTTCACAGGTGACTAGATTTCTCAGGTGGAGGATTTCCTTGCCAGACTGCAGTCTGGCCTGTGATTAGTATTACTACCTAATTACCCACAGGTAATGCAATGTATATACTCTAGTGGTCTTAACCCGCAGGTAGGCACCTAATTAACTCTCTAGTCAGCCGCAGCCGACTAGCGTACGTACATCTCGAGCGACGACTACAAAACGACCGTCCTCTTCCTATTCGAGCAAAAAGTGTCCTCAAAGTTTGTTGCAACTTTTTCCCGCTTAAACTCTCTGCAGCCCGGTCTGCGCACAGCCAATCCCGTAAGCGCATATCTTCAGAGCTAGAGGCCACGTGGTACAACATCTCTCTTCCTTCCTCAGCTGTCTCTAGCTGCTTGAAACTTTCTGCGCTAGGAAGACATCCCCATGTTCTGTGAACTCCTGCTTCAGCGTGGAATTCACCATGGAAAGAATTTCCTTACCTCTTCTCCTCTCCGTGGGACCTCGGGCACACAATATGGCCGACCTGAAGTCATTTTTCTTCCTACAGGAAAAAAAATGGCATTCCACCTCCCATTTTCCCTGTCTTCAATATTTTTTACATCATCGCAGTCTGCTTGAAAATTTTCCTTGATGCTGATCACATTGAATCTTCATCCTTTCAAGAGAAATACCCATCTTAGCGCAAAGTCACAATCAGCAGTGATGCCTGTGCTGGCAAGTTATAATGGAACAACCTAGATTTGTTTCTCCACAGCTAGGGCCTTTTTCTTCTGAAATTTTGTTCAGACATTTCAGCACTTTAAGATAATACTCCTGATTCACTGTCTGTCCTTCTGGTAAAAATTCCTGATGAACAGAGTGCCCTCAGTGTCAAAAACGATGGTCAACATGACTTTCCCCATTTGACCTGACTTTTCACAATTTTTTGATCTTGAACTTTTTCCAACCCACGATGAAGACTGCATTTTTGTTTCGACGTCGTAGCTGTAATCCCACGTCTCATCACCAGTGGTAATTCTTTTCATGAAATTTTCATCCTCGTTCGTGCAGTCCAAAAGTTCCTGACACAATGCAACACGATTGTCTCCGTGATCCTGAGTGGAATGAACTTTGCAGCAGTTCAATGTATTTCCACTTTTTCGGCCAGAATGGGATGACACGATCCAATTAAAATGCTGCCATCATCCACAACTTCACAAACACTCAATCGACGATTTGAAAGTACGATTTCATAAACTAGGGCCATGTGAATGTTGCCAGTTGACATTGAGGGCCGCCCATGCCTGAGATTCTTCCGTGAATTCGCGGAATTCCACTTTTTTCTGCATCATTTTGGTCATCCTCGAGGTCATTGCAAAAATGAAGAGAAATTTTTCCGAATTTTTTTTTTTTTTTAGGGGGGGTCGTCATTCTATAGAAAAATCCTTGAAAAAGCGGAATTCCGTGATTCCGCTTTTTTGTGGAGTAAAAGAACTAAGCGCTTTCTAGCTGAAAGCGTTGTTTTCTGGAGCAGGTGCTGGTTGGTTGGTTGGTTGATTTTTATGGTGCAAGGGGCCATGTTTGGCCAAAGAGCACCAGACACAAGACAAACAGTATTAAAAAAGTGGTATGAAGCTTAAAATCTGGCTGATCAAGTAAAACTGAGCAATGAGAATGATGGAAGGGCTAAAAAGACAATGAAACAAACGGTATTTAAAAAAGCATGGTACAATGATTAAAATCTAGCTGATTTAGTAAAACTGAGGAATAAGAATGATGATAGGGCTAAAATCTAAATACGTTTAAAAAAGACAATTTGTTTAAAAAATGAAAAAACGGCAACAGTATTGCAGTGGTCATTTAGGAGCCACTGCAGTGTAGCGCCGTCCTAAAAACGCATATTCTGTGGTGGTCATTTAGGAGGTGCTGCAGTGTAGCAGCAATATAAAAACGCATATTCTGCAGAGTTTCCTGTGTATTGCAAAATCTGCAAAAAATGAAAAATATGCATTTTGCTCTACGTGTCGATGTAATTTTAGCGTTTCGCGTGGTGAAAGGAATGATATTACTAATTGTATGGCGCCAAGCATAAATCTAAGGATGACTGCGTGAAAAAAACAACAAAAAAACGAAATTAACTTCCTTTGTTTACAGTATAATGAACTGGATGCGATTCGTGCAAAGTGTTTATTCACTTCGTTTTTAGTTGAGCATAATTTACCAATTAGTGTCCTTCAGTCACTCATTTATTTCATTTGACTGTCTCATCGTCCTTCTCTCCATAAGATAAACCTAGCATGAAAGTGGTTCGTTTTTGAAATCATTTTAGTTTGTTCCGTGACGGCGTGGGATAGGATCCTATTTGATTTGGGGGTCAAAGGTTGGAACATCCTTCCCTTGAGATGCAAACCTCCATAAAAATGAATTTGTATCTCTTTATAGATCATAATAATAGCATAGTAATGAGAAATTATGTATAGATTCTATTTTAATCGAAATAAATGTGCTGATAAATTCAAACATCTGTAGTCATATCAATTAAAAGTTGATACTTGTTTCAAAGGTAACATATCGTGTTTTAATCCATATGTTCAGTACATTTAATCAATATGCACGACAAGTAATTTCATTGAATATATCGATTAAAATTTTCGTCGAACATATCGATTAAATTTTATTTACGCATTTCGGTTTCTGAAAGTTGGCAGGTATGTATGTACGGCCTAAGCACTGATCACCGTAACCTTGTTTTGTCATTTCACGAGTCTCTACGAAATGACAAAATTTTACGTTAATATTCTGCTCATGTTACTCATCCATCTTGAAAATCACAGAACATGCACGGCCAGCTCTTAAACAAAGCAATGAAGTATGATGAGTAAACACAATTTAGAAAAATGCAGTAAATGAGAGGTTACTTGCTAAGGTCATTGCTACGCAGCACCACCTACCACACTTTGAAAAAATCTCTTGATAAAAGCAGCATAAAGAGGAAGAGGACAAATGTCAACTGTGAAATTTATTAAATAGAATTTTTTATATCTTGATTTTGTTGCTTTCCTTTAGATCTGTCATATCAAATAACCTCCGTAAAGTGCTAACAGGCACACAATAATTTGAATTTAAATGTGATGTTTTCATCCCCCTTCTCCCTGGGCTGCTAAACGCAAGCTGTCACTGGTCACCTATTCCCCCCCCCCCATCTCTATGAGGATTGACCTTTGGTCTTGCCTTCACACTTCACGTAGAAGGGGATCCAAGCGAAAAAGTACTATTTAGTGAGCTGTCGATATCGACTCCCAGCTTTACACGATGTCTTAAAGACAGCAGTGAATAAAGTATCGTGTGACATCTGTAATCTGTGAGAAAACATCAGTGTTGGACAAGTGAGTTGCTGCTTGCACTGTGAACTTTAAACATGGTGTAGTTTTACGAGTTTAGTTTTTGATATAGAAAAATTGTGCTATTAATATTGTTTTTAGGAAAATTACGAATTTGTTTCACCGTAGAAAGAAATCAAGTAACACAAAGTTCTTTTCATTGTTTCCTTTCTAAAAGCAAGTGCAAGATGAAAGTGAAATCAATAGAAAGGAGGGAGAAGTAAATGCCTTCACAGCTGATAGATAAAAGAAGAAATAACAATAAGGGTCTGTTTAAAACTAATAATAAGTAAGAAAAATTTTGAACTAAACTACCCCAGCCATGATGAATTTTCCAGATTGTTGGAGTGCTAAGCAAGTTAATTATTTTTCACAAAAGTGTAATGATTGGCTATTCATAAATAAGTTGCAATTACATCAACTGCCACTAACGAAGGCCACAGCGGAGGTGGTTGAAACACATTTGGGATATAATTGAGGATAGTGTACCATCTGTAATGTTCAGTACATCTGCTTCATCTGGAATGTTCTTCACTTGGCAAACGGTTGACAAGGTGGATTGTAAGACAAGAATCTGAAATGGGCAGTTTATTTCTTTAAAAGTTAAAATCTACTTCTGTTTTCACTTTATTAGCTTTAATTCCTTTCAACACCATGACCACTGCATTGGTCAAGATTTGAGTGACTACCCTATGCACAATTTTTACACAAATTGCAGTTACTTCATAACTACTTTGAGATTTTTTTGTAATTCCTATTTGGAAAGGAAACTTGGTTATAACCACTTTAGGACTGTGGCAGCTGTCAGCTTGACTGCTATAAAGGTTTCACATGCAGTGAGATAATTACTCAGGATTTGACATGAATCGTGGTTCTTTTGATGTCATACAACACCTGTCATTTCTGACCAATATTTATACACACAGTGTTTGAGACTAAAACACCACTTACTACTGAGGTAGTTCAACTCAGTAGAGCAGCTTTGTTTCACCAGAGGGAAGTCTTGCATTATTTACAGTAACGGGCAGAGAACACTGCACAAAAGTCTGAAATGGGCCAGTCTGGGCTGTAAACTGGAAGGTCAAAACTGGGCCCAACTAAGGCCAGACCTCTTAAAGTTTGAGACTGGGCAAGGTATTCTAAATTAAAGCTAACGCAAGCTTTGATTCAGTGTGGATTTTTCTTTTCTTCTTCACTCTTTGTATACCCTGTAGTTGTGAACTATTGAATAGTATATGACAAAGATCTCTGAGGTACTTAATGATATTCAGTGAGTGATGTAGTGATGTGCAGTTTTTGGGGATAGACTCAATCAGTTGTTTCAAAGTTTACTCCCTTTTCCAGGCATTGGTTCATCTTCTTAAGGGTGTATTCTCAGAATGGAATTTCTGAAACTAAAACTGAGAAGAACATTCTGATAAGGTGCCTTTATTGCGCATTAAACTATTAAGGTGATGTTTATACACTGAGTTAGCACTTTATTATGACCACCCCCTCAGTACTTCGTTGGGCCACCTTTTGCCTTTAATACTGCATCAATTCTTCCTGGCATGGACTCCACGAGATGTTGATAGGTGGTTTGTGGAATCTGAGACCATGCTTCATGAATAGCACTTTCCAGGAGTGTGTGATTGCAGGGTTCTGGATCCAGCTGTCTGATGGCTCGTTCAACTTCATCCCACAAATTCTCAATGGGGTTGAGATCTGGAGATTGTGGGGGCCACCTAAGCAAAGTAAACTCACCGGCATGTTCCTGAAACCAATCCTTTACTATACGAGCACTATGGCAAGATGCATTATCTTGTTGAAAGTAGCCATCGCCATTGGGATAAACCATCCACATGACAGGATGCACTTGGTCCGCAACGATATTTAGATATGATGTGCCAGTCAGACGTTGATCAACATGAATTAAAGGACCCAAAGCATACCAGGAAAACATTCCCCAAACCATAATGTTGCCTCCACCAGCTTGAAGGGTTGTAGCAATGCATTTGGGGTCCATGCTTTCCTGCTGTTTCCGCCTTTTTCTCACTCGGCCATCGGCATGGTGCAACTGAAAATGTAATTCGTCGGACCACATAATTTGTTTCCAATTATCGACTGTCCAATCCTTGTGCTCCTGTGCGAACTGGAGATGTTTTCTCTTGTTAACTACAGACAGCAAAGGTGTTCGAACAGGCCTTCGGCTGCCATATCCCATCCGATGCAGTGTACGGCGGACAGTGCATGCAGAGATCATTTGAGGGGATCCTTGATTAAGATGGTCTTTAATTTGCTGCACTGTTGCCTTTCTGTTACCTGTTACCAGTCTGGACACTCTCCGTTCCGCCCGAGCAGTCACTGGTCGATGACGACCACACGTTGCACGTAAAGACCCAGTTTTTTGGCTGACAGTCCAGTCTTTAAACACTTTAACAACAGCTGCTCTGGAACATTTCACAAATGCGGCAGTTTCAGTGGTACTCGCTCCATGGCTCCGAGCTCCTACAATCATTCCACATTGAAAGTCCGTCAAATCACATTTTTTACCCATCTCGTCACCTAAAAATCACTTCTACTATTGTCGCAAGCACTAAGCTTTCCCTTTTTATACTAGCCTCGTCCTCTGGTGGCAACAGTGTGCAGCCGTAGCTCATTTGCTTAAAACTGTCAGGTGGTCATAATAAAGTGGCCACTCAGTGTATATAATGTGTGTATGTGTGATTTGAACCCCCTAGATTTTGAAACATGGTAATGCCACCGCACAGAAGTATCCTATTTACCCGGTCATAAATTTTCTGTAAATCAATAAAGGCAGTAAACACTTTTTACGAACAGATACTTAAACTTGGAAATATTCTAGTTAGATAATACTTATCTAGACATTCCATTTCTAGTGATGATACATTTTTCTTGCACGTTTTTGGGTCTTCGTTGAAGTTACTGTCCATTGTATGTGAAGCAACCGTTCACTTCGAACACACTGCTTACTTTGGGTAGAGTCAGTAGATCTTCACTTTAGGATTCAACAACATCAATTCTTTACCGTTATTAATGCTTTAAATTTTTCGTCCAGTCTTTGGGCATCCTCAGGAGCCTGGCAACTTTTCCACCGATGTTCGTGGTTTGCTTCTTGCCAATGGAGTCAGACACCCCACGTTGTCCTTGGTCGGATACGCTGTATTAGATTCTTTCCTTGATCAAACCTAGCTGGCGCCATCTATGTTTTTATTAATTCTTTATTTTTTTATTTTTTTTTTTCATTAATTTTTTTTTTATATTATATTTTTTTCTTCCTCAAATGTTTGTTGTGATATCTTTCTGGTTTTCTTCTTCTTTTCATTTCCTGTCCCTGTTTCCTTGTCTTTTTTTTTGTTGGTTTTTCTTTTCTTGTTCTTTTTCTTGTCTTATTATCTCTTTCCAAAGGCTAGATAATGTATTAGGGTCAACAACACATATCTAACTGGCAAAAAAAAAAAAAGAAGCAAAAATGGCATTAGTGCAATTCTGTATTGACAACCAAACATTCCCAAAATTCGACGAAATTAAAATGCTAAAAAGGAATAAAAAATCAGAGAGACAAATGAGAATGGAGGAATCGATCCTAATTTATATAAATAAAACAAGGGTGTGTAACCAAAATGACCCTAATACACTATCTAGCCTTTGGAAAGAGGTAATTAGACAAGAAAAAGAACAACAAAAGAAAAACTGACAAAAAGGACAAGGGAACAGGGACAGGAAATGAAAAGAAGAAGAAAACGGAAAGACAACAACCATTTGAAGAAGAAGAAAAATATAAAAAAAAATGAAAAAAAAATAGGTAGAATTAGTGAAGCATAGATGGCGCCGGCTAGGTTTGATTAAGAAAAGTATCTAATACAGCGTATCCGAGGAATGGCAACGTGGGATATCGGACTCCATTGACGAGAAATAAACCACGAACATCGGTGGAAAAGTTGCCGTGCTCCTGAGGATGCCCAAAGACTGGGCAAAAAATTTAGAGCATTAATAACGGTAAAGAATTGATGTTGTTGAATCCTAAAGTGAAGATCTACTGAATCTACCCAAAGTAAGCAGTGTGTTGGATGTGAATGGTTGCTGCACATGCAATGGACGATAGGACAATAGCTTCAACGAAGAACCGAGACGTGTGAGAAAAGTGAATCATTGCTAGAAACGGAATGCCTAGGTAAGCATTTTCCAACTAGAATATTTCCAAGTTTTTGAAATAATGCATGTAAAAATGAATAGTAGCCTTTTCCGATCAATTTCTAAGTTGGAATATGAACTGCTAATATGAATTGAACAGATACTTTTCGATCGTCATGCGTAATTCAAAATTGTGGTTAGTGCAGCCCTTAGCAGGTACAAAACCACCCTAAACACCCCACACTTTCTCTGATGTAAGACCTGTACCTTAACAATAGTGACCTTTCGTAACACTTTCCCTGGTGCACTCAGCAAGCTAATACAATGATAGTTCCTGCATTCAGTTTGATCACCTTTTCCCTTATAAAAGGAAACAACAACAGCATCTCGCCAATCCTGAGGGCCTATTCCTAACTCTTAGCACAACTGACAAATTTCAGTTAATCAGTCAATTACAGAGTCACTACCATATTTTAACATCTTAGCAGTTATTTCATCTACTCCCAGAGACTCTGCATTCTGAAGAGATTTTACACCTCTTCTCTTGTGATCCCTCCTGTGGTTCCATCTTTCACTGTGACATAATCTTCTGCCTTGGGATTGCCTTTGCTTTCATGTTCTAATAACTCACAGAAGTATTCACCCTATCTTTCATTTAACTCAGTGGGCTCCCATATCAATTACCCGATCCTATTCTTCACACAACTTCAAACTTTGTTTCCCCTAGTTTTCCTATGTCTTGTACTTACGTAAATGCCAAGGAAGTCCATAAATCGTAAAATTCTTCACAACTCGATAGAAACAAATTCCATACAGTTTGATTTGGGTTAGAAATAGAATCAGATACACACAGTTTGACACATTTTGCATGGCAAGGGACTTTTCATTGGGAGGGACATTTGCATGCCAAGGAACTTTTCATTTTTAATGACACATCTGAATTTATCCACTGTTTTGACAAAACTAAGTATTGAAGTCAGCACCAGTTTCCTTGAAATCCCTTTAGCCTCCTAAGTAACAGATAAACTAAAATTGTAACATCATCATAATTATGTCTGTAAACTTCAAAAATATTTTTCATTTCTTTTTCTTCCCTTCTCCCCTGTACTATGCTTATTTTATAAATGCAACTTGTATTCATCGTACGTCATCTGTATATATTGTATTAATGTTTTTGCATTGTAGAATAAAGAACGTTTGAACTCAATAGGCCAACCTATTATGTATAAACTCGATAAGTAGTGTAGCAAATGCATTTTATTGCCTTTCAAGCCTTTGTTTATTGATAGTTCCCTTCACTTCAGAAGCAGTGGCATTCAAAGGAAAATAAACATTGCAGTGTAATGCAAACCCTGTGTTACATCTATGGAGAACTAACTTAGTTTCTCTTCCCTAAACCATGTGGGAAAAAAAATCCACTATCCAAAAACTGTGGTCTTTTTTAGACAGTTGGAGACACTCTCAGCACCAATAATGAAATAGGTAACTTTCTTTAAGTGCCGAAGGTTTTAGAAATTGAAATCCTATGCCATGATCATGATGCCTTTTGGCACCTGGGGCAAGTACTGTATGACTCCTCAAGGCTTCAACTAGCATAAAATGTGTTAATAAGACTGATTGATATTTAATCCACTAGTGAAGAGGTACCGTTTATACTCGCGTATAAGTCGAGAAATTTGGGACAAAATGAGAGCTTCAAAGTAATGGGGTCGACTTATACGTTGGGTCTAAAAAAATCGTAAGTCCAAAAGTTCTTCCCGTGAGGCAAAAGGCAATCCAATCTATTCCAAAAGAAATAAAAATGCCGATGCAGTATTAATTACGAAATCGCAACCCTTCGAAAGAAAAAAAGAAAGAAAAAAAACCACTGATGTGGTAGAATTACGAAATCGCGACCCTCTGAATTTCTCCGCGCTTTGAAAAGCGTCCTCTCTCCCTAGCTTTGCGTATCCACAGCGCAGTCACATTCACGCGTAGAAAGCTCCGCCCTTCCAACTACCAGTTGATTGCGCTTACCTTCGACGTAACGGAGCCATGCTACAGCCAGTGTTAGGTGTTGCTTGTTCTTAATCGCACGTGTTTTTCTTGTTCTTAATCGCACGTGTCTCGCTTCTCCTATTATGAGTGACACAGATTGTGTAAAGAAACGGATGTCCTATAACACAGGATTCAAGTTGAAAGTGGTTTCTTTTGCAGAAAATACTAACAACTGTGCTGCTTCATGTCAATTTGGCATTAATGAAAAACTGATTAGAGATTGGCGTAAAAAAAAAACCGGACTTGGTGAAGATCCCAAAATCGCAAAAGGCGCTGCGCTGTGGAACGACATCTTTCCCAGAGCTGGAAAGTGTCTTGAATGATTGGATTGTGGGCTGCAGACAAAATGGTTACATTGTAACGCGAACTGGTATGTTTGCGAGCAATGAAACTCGCAAAAGATGAAAAGTTTGCAGCCGCAAATAACACTTTTCGTGCCTCACCAGGTTGGTGCACAAGGTTCATCAACAGCTATGGGTTGTGTCTACGCCAGCGCACCAAAATTGCACAAAAGTTACCTCGTGACCTCGAAGCAAAGATGATGGAATTTCAAAAGTATGTAATTCAAAAGAGAAAAGAGGCTACTTTTGAACTTTCCCAAATAGGGAACATGGATGAAACCGCCATGTGTTTCGACCTTCCTGGAAATAAGACTGTGAACCAAAAGGGCGAAAAAAATATCTTTATCAAAATGACTGGCCATGAAAGATCCAGTTTCACGGTTGTTCTTTCCTGTTTGGCCGACGGCAGTAAGCTACCTCCGGTAATTATTTTCAAACGCAAAACTCTGCCGAAAAGCGTTGTCTTTCCGTCTGGTGTGCTGGTTCGTGCCCATGAAAAAGGATGGATGAACGAATCCGGAACAATTGACTGGTTAAAGAATGTGTGGAACAAAAGGCCAGGTGCACTTTTGAGGAAACCTTCTCTTTTGGCGTGGGATATGTTTGTTGCACACCGTTGTGCAGAAGTGAAAAAAACTGCAGAAAATTCAAAAACAACTCTTGCTGTCATCCCAGGTGGGTTGACAACTGTTCTTCAACCACTAGATGTCTGCCTTAATAAGCCCTTCTAGGACAATGTGCGGAGGTATTGGGCAGATTGGATAAGTTCCGATTTGCCGAGTGAAACCAAGGGCGGAAATCTAAAGAAGCCGGATATCGTTTTGATTGCGCGATGGGTCAAGGATGCTTGGGATGCGATACCTGCTGAAATGGTCGTGAAATCATTCAAGAAATGTTGCATTAGTAACAAACTTGATGGCACAGAGAATGATGAGAGATTTTTATGAGTGATGATGACAGTGATTCTGATGACACAGTCATAGATGGGAATACTGATGTTTATGATGACGTGCCGATGATGGAGAAAGACTTTTTTGAACTGTTTTGCGAGTCTGACTCGGAATCGGATTTTGAAGGTTTCCGATGAAGTTTTTGGGTATGCAAATTAAATTTAGTATTATATATATAATTTTTTTTCGTTTTCAAAAGTTTTTGAATAAATTCATTGAAAATTTTTTTTTCTCATTCTGGGATTGACTTATACGCGAGTTTCCGATTTCTTACGATTTTTCCTCTGAAAGTGGGGGGTTGACTTATACGCAAGTATATACGGTACTTTTTTTCCTTAGGGAGCAACAGACTGTGACTTCTAATATCCAAAACCTTACTGGTACATTTATCTGTAGATTTTTTTTATGTTTTTATTTCAGTACATTAACTCGGTGATAGCTTTAGTTTTTCTTGATAGGGTGAATAACACAGGTCAGCGATGAAATTTTTTTCTTCAAAGTGAATGGTGTTTCTTATGTATTTTTTGATGAAGATTTCGGGAAAAATACTCATAAAATTCTATCACGCACAGTTTCGACAGAAATCAATAATTTCTGTCTGGAATTTTTGTCACGAGAATATTGTTGTAATATTTTCTTATATATATATTTAGACATGGTGTTGAAGGCAAATGTGGGCCTGAAAGGAATAAGGTATGTGCATTTACGACTGTCGTAGCTTCAAAAGGTTGTGTCAATTCTCCTGACAGCTTTTGCTATATCTGTGGCAAACTTGTAGTGAAAAAGCAACAGCAGAATATCACGGACTTTGTTGGAAAAGTGTATTTTGCATACTTTGGTGTAAGGGTTGGAGACCAAGACAAGTCACGGGCCCCGCATCGAGTGTGTTCAAGTTGCGTGGAAGGACTCCACTTGTGGTCTAAGAGTAAGGTAAAATCTTTTCGTTTTGGAGTGCCTATAATATGGAGGGAGCCCCGAAACCACAATGACTGCTACTTTTGTTCATGCAACATATAGTGGTACAGCTTAAAAAACAAAAAAGAAATCTTCTACCCAAACCTTGAATATGCACTGCCCCCTGTGCCTCACGGACCTGATATTCCCATAACTTTGCCTCCAGAAAGGCTGGACAATGTGCCTGCATCCTCAGGCAGAGAGTCAGAGGACAATGCTGATGACTATTTTCAAGTCGACGAGCAGCAAGCCCCAGCTGTTTTCACAATCAGAATTGAATGACTTGATCCGAGATCTGGCCCTTCCAAAAGATTCTGCTCTGTTCCTGGGCTCTAGACTTCAGGAAAAGAACTTGTTAACCCCTGGAACTTCTTTCTATTGATCTTCAAACCGAGAGAAAGACTATGTGCCTTACTTTTCTCAAGATGGTGAACATGTTTACTGCTCCGATGTCCCCGGTTTGATGCAGATGTTCAAAATTCAGCATGAGGCGTAAGATTGGAGACTCTTCATTGACGCGTCACAAATAAGTCTGAAAGCTGTACTTCTTCACAACGGCAACAAATGTGCCTCTATAACATTTGGGCATTCCGTTCATTTGAAAGAGAGGTACGAGAATTTAGCCTTGATCCTGACCAAGCTTAACTACAAGGAATATGAATGGACCATTTGTGTCGATCTGAAAGTGCTCTCTATGATCCATGGTCAACAGGGTGGCTACACCAAGTCCCCCTGTTTCCTCTGCGAATGGGACAGTCGTGCTAAAGCCAAGCACTGGACTCGGAAGGTGTGGCCAAGCAGGACGCTAAAAATAGGGGAAAAGAACGTGCACTTTGAATCTTTGGTGGACCCAAAAAGAGTAGTACTGCCTCCACTTGACATCAAACTGGGCATCATGAAGCAGTTTGTGAAAGCCCTGCCAAAAGATGGTGATATTTTCAAGTACCTGGCAAGTAAGTTTCCACGGCTGTCAGAAGCGTAGCTGCAAGAAGGGGTTTTCCTCGGTCCTGACATTCGAAAACTCCTGAAAGACGAAATCTTTGCAACCAAAATGGATGACATTGAGAGATCGGCTTGGACATCCTTCAAAGAAGTTGTAAAGAAGTTTCTTGGCAACTAAAAGACTCTGACTTCAAGAACATCGTAGAAAATATGCTGGAGAACTTCAAAGCCTTGGGCTGCTGAATAAGCTTGAAACTCCATTTTTTTAACTCCCATCTAGGCTATTTCCCAGAAAATCTAGGTGCTTGTGAGTGAAGAACAAGGAGAGAGATTCCACCCGGACATAAAGGAAATGGAACGGAGGTATCAGGGCCGGTGGAATGTGAACATGTTAGCGGTCTACTGCTGGATGCTGAATAGGGAGGAGCTGCAAGCAGTGTAAAAGAAAAAAAGTTCTAAACGGAGCTTCGAGGGGAAGAAGAAGAGAAAAAGATTTTTGACTTTGTGGTAACTATAACAAACATAAATTAATAAAATGTAAAATAAAGCTTATTTTTAAGTTTTTTGTAAATAAAGTTTTTTGACTCTGCTAGATCTTCTGTGTGATTTACCTGGATCTTCATTCTTACTTTGTGGAAAAACCTTATGTGATAGAGGGAAAAGCTCAGCATATCGAAAAACATTAGAAACACCTAAAACGATGCAGAAAAAAATAAAAAGTATTATTTCGCAGACCTGTGTAATTCACAGGCTAAGCTTGTTCATCTGTATGGTATTAAAATTAATTGAATTTTAAAATACACCAAACTACAGAATATATGTCAAATGATTGCTGTGCACTGAAAAAGTGCTTTTTCATGCCTTTATATGCATTTGTGTTTAATTGATGAAACTATGTCTAAATACATTGAGACATTTAGACAGTATGGAAAATTTTCATTCAGGTTAATTGTTTGAATCAATGATTGCAGAATGCATTTTATAATTTATAAAGTAAAATTTTTGTATAATAACTGTTGTAATTTATCAAATGAATGGGAAGTGAATCCCAGGAAGAATGAATTCTATACAAGCACATGAAAGGTACATATGCAGCCTTGTCTGCATATGGTTGCCACTTGCCACATGATTTACTGTTTCCCAAGTATCCATCCTTCAGAAAACTTAATAATTAAATCACCCTGGAATTGGAATCAAACCCATATCTCCCAATTTATGTTCAAGCATGCTGTTGTCACACCGTGTAGGACAATGAAGTTCGAAGCAACCGACGTTAAGCAGACATAGCTTAGGAATCCATACAACTTTCTAGGTTTGGGCTGGTTGAAGTAATATCTGCTTTATCATAGTATCAATAATGCTACAGAAATAGCTTCAACTAATGCAAACCTTGAAAGTTGTTCAGATTCCTAAGCTACATCTGCTTAGCATCAGTTGCTTGGAACTTTGGTTTCCTGTGAGGTGTAATGGTAGCATGTTCGAATGTAAATCAGGCAATGCAGATTCGGTTTGCATTCCAGAGTAATGTAATTTTCAAGTTTTCTGAAGAATGCTTACATGGGAAACAGTAAAACATACTGCATCTAATGCCAACAATGATGTTTATGTGCCTTTTTGTATTTGTGAAGAATTCATTCTTCCTGGGATTGATTTCCCATTTGTTTGAACTGAAACCCTGGTGATATATTGACCATCTGTGTACATGCATGCAAAATGGTCATTGGCAGTATGATAAAGTGAAAATGGCCTTGACTAGTGCAAATCCAGAAAGTTGTTCAAATTCCAAAGCTGCATTTGCTGAGCTTCAGTTATTTGAAACTTCGTTCTCCCAGGTGCTGTAATGGTAGTATGATTGAACATAAATGGGGAGATGCAGGTTCAGTTCTCTTCCCAGAGTAATGTAATTTTCAGTTTTTGTGACGGATGGTTATGTGGAAAATGCTAAAACATATGGCATCTATATGCCGACAATATACATGCATTGTAATATGTATGTTATCACCACCTCCATCCCCTTTTTGTAATTCCTTTTTCATTTTGTACAAATGTTTAGCATACAGTTGTATTTTATCAATTCAAGTTCAGAAAGTTTCATTACCTGAATTATAACAATTTTGCTCCACTGATGATGTAGTTTGAATGCCTTGCTCTTGTTGATCAAAGGAGAAAGGGACATTTTGCAACTTAAAATTTACGTGGCAAAACATTTAAATTGCACATGAAAAACTGATATATTTGCCATTGAGTTGCCTTAAAACTCAACCTTTATTTTTCATTTTTTGCTCATTGGGGGGTCTAGTCCTCCTTATTCCATGCCTAGTCTTTGTGTAAGCCAAAATTTGTGTATCATGTTTTCTAGTTTGCATATTGTTACCAGAATCTTGGAGATTAATTTACCCAGAAATGTTTATTGCATAAAACATTGATTTCAATATGAACTCTTGTACTGTATCCATAAGACATATAATTAAATGGCCAATCACTTGCCCAAAGGTTCTTGGTCATTTTTTCCCTTTACACTTCAAGCACGTCAATTATCATCATGTAATGTAGTTGGCCTTCAAAGGTTGAAAAACTTCTTGCTTATGGGATTCGTTCTTCCGGTCATGAAACATCGTTTTTTTTTTTTTATATATATATACACTGACGGAAAAAAATCCCAACACCACGAAAAAATAGTTGTAGAGGAATGAAATGGCGGCAATACATTTGTATAGGTAACATATTTAATCGATTAAGGTTTCAAGATCACAGCTTATTGTAAGCACGAGAAGAGCCATTTTAAATGTGAAATGCTGGTACATTAATAACCGGTGTAACCGCCAGAATGTTGAATGAAGCACGCAAACGTTCATGCATTGTGTCGTACAGGTGCTGGATGTCAGTTTGTGGGATGAAGTTCCATGCCTGTTGCACTTGGTCGGTCAATACAGGGACGGTTAATGCTGGTTGGGGGTGACGCTGGAGTTGTCGTCCAATGATGTCCCATACGTGCTTGATTGGTGAAAGATCTGGTGATCTAGCAGGCCACGGCAACATGTCGACACTCTGTAGAGCATGTTGGGTTACAACAGCGTTATGCGGGCGAGAGTTATCCTGTTGGAAAACACCCCCTGGAATGCTGTTCATGAATGGCAGCACAACAGGTTGAATCACCAGACCGACGTACAACTGTGCCGTCAGGGTCCGTGGGATAACCATGAGAGTGCTCCTGCTGTCATAGGAAATTGCTCCCCAGACCATAACTCCAGCTGTAGGTCCAGTGTGTCTCGGCCGCAGACAGGTTTGTTGCAGGCACTCACCTGGCCTCCTTCTAACCAACACACGGCCATCACTTGCACCCAGGCAGAACCGGCTTTCATCAGAAAACACAACAGATCTCCACTCCGTCCTCCAATGAGCTCTAGCTTGACACCACTGACGTCGCAAACGGCAGTGGTTTGGAGTAAGTGGAATGCACGCTGCAGGGCGTCTGGCTCGGAGCTGTCCTTTAAGTAACCGATTTGTAACAGTTCGTTGTGTCACTGTGGTGGCAACTGCAGCTGGAATTGCTGCCGCAGACGCAGTACGATGCGCCACGGCCGTACACGGCGGTCTTCCCTCTCAGTAGTGTCACGTGGCCGGGCTGAACCCGGTCTTCTTGAGGCAGTACCTTCCCTTGACCACCGCTGCCAACAATCATGCACAGTGTCTACATTCCTACCAAGTCATTCTGCAATATTGCAGAACGAAAATCCACCTTCTCGTAGCCGTATTACACGACCTCGTTCAAACTCCGTGAGCTGTTGATAATGGCTTCTTCGTCTTCTTAAAGGCATTCTTGACTAACATCAACACCCTACGTCGAATCTCGACGATGACTAACGCTCACGAACGTTACAGCGCGTATTTACAGCAAACCTGCTTTGCATGTTCCGAGGGTCGCTACTGGCGCCACACGTATGCGCCGAGCACAAAATTTGCATGGACGTCATCTTACAGATGTACTCTCACCGCCTACCAACTGTCGTTTATCTAACACAACCCCTTCTTGGTGTTGGGATTTTTTTTTCCGTCAGTGTATATATATATTTTATTCACTGGACAAAAAACGCAGGTTTCATTATGCCGTCTGAGATGTCAACGTAGCTCGTCATCTCCATAAAAACCACTCAAATATACACACCATACAACTCATTCATACATTCAGTTAAAACCACTATGCACATAATTACACTATTTACATTACCAGGCAGTTAAACCTTTGTCAACTGTGGGGAATGTAAATAGTGTAATATTTACATTCCCATGCAGTTAAAGCTTTGTCAACTGCCTGGGAATGTAAATACTGTAATTATGTACATAGTGGTTTTAACTAAATGTATGAATGAGTTGTATGGTGTGTATATTTGAGTGGTTTTTATGGAAATGACGAGCTATGTTTCCGTCTCAGACGGCATAACGAAACCTGCGTTTTTTGTCCAGTGAATAAAATATTAAAAAAATAAATAAAAAAATATGATGTTTCATGACCGGAAGAACGAATCCCATGAGCAAGAAGTTTTTCAACCTTTCAAGGCCAACTACATTACATGATGATAATTGACGTGCTTGAAGTGTAAAGGGAAAAAAATGACCAAGAACCTTCGGGTAAGTGATTGGCCATTTAATGATATGTCATTAATGAATTGCACGTAAATATGCGCACTTTGCTGGAGTTTAAAATCTTAAAGGTGCAAATATTATGATATATCCATAAGAGTAAAGCTGTGCATTGGAGAATATGTGAATATCATAAAGCTGTTATTTTGCAATTTTATTTGTGTTGGAACTTACTATATGTTGTTTCTTAATAAATATCACAATTTTGTATAGGTCGTCGTCAGGATGACTCATCTTTGGATGCTAGTTCTTCAGAAGGGTCTTCATCTCGTAAGTATGGACTTTTTACATATGAATATCACGCACATTGTATGTTGATTGCAGGAGTGACGTGGAGCCAATTTGTGCCGATTCATGCAAACCCTTGATTTTATTGTACTAAGTCTGTCCAAAAAGTTCCCCAACTTTTTCTTTATATATACAATTTCTTCGGGCATACTTACAACTTATTCAGACCTGTTTGTCGCTTTTCTTGAAAGTACTGATAGGCTGTTTTCAGGATTGTGTGTAGGTCTGCTTCAAAATTTTCCTTGATGCTGATCATGTTGAATCTTAATCCTTTCAAGCGAGTAGGGAGCCTGGGGAAGCACAGTTTTATCCATTTCAGCACAAAGTCGCAATCGGCCGCGATGCATGTTCAGGCAAGTTGTTATGAAGGAACAACCAGGATTTGTTTCTCCACAGCTAGGACCTTTTTCTTCTGAAATTTTGTTCAGACATTTCAGCACTTTAAGATAATACTCCTGATTCACTGTTTGTCCTTCTGGTAAAAATTCCTGATGAACAGAGTGCCCTCAGTGTCAAAAACGATGGTCAACATGACTTTCCCCATTTGACCTGACTTTTCACAATTTTTTGATCTTGAACTTTTTCCAACCCACGATGAAGACTGCATTTTTGTTTCGACGTCGTAGCTGTAATCCCACGTCTCATCACCAGTGGTAATTCTTTTCATGAAATTTTCATCCTCGTTCGTGCAGTCCAAATGTTCCTGACAAAATGCAACGTGATTGTCTCCGTGATCCTGAGTGGAATGAACTTTGCAGCAGTTCAATGTATTTCCACTTTTTTGGCCAGAATGGGACGACACGATCCAATTAAAATGCTGCCATCGTCCACAACTTCTCAAACACTCAATCGACGATTTGAAAGTACGATTTCACAAACTAGGGCCATGTGAATGTTGCCAGTTGACATTGAGGGCCGCCCATGCCTGAGATTCTTCCGCGAATTCGCGGAATTCCACTTTTTTCTGCATCATTTTGGTCATCCTCGAGGTCATTGCAAAAATGAAGAGAAATTTTTCCGAATTTTTTTTTTTTGGGGGGGGGGTCGTCATTCTATAGAAAAATCCTTGAAAAAGCGGAATTCCGTGATTCCGCTTTTTGTGGAGTAAAAGAACTAAGCGCTTTCTAGCTGAAAGCGTTGTTTCTGGAGCAGGTGCTGGTTGGTTGGTTGGTTGATTTTTTATGGTGCAAGGGGCCATGTTTGGCCAAAGAGCACCAGACACAAGACAAACAGTATTAAAAAAGTGGTATGAAGCTTAAAATCTGGCTGATCAAGTAAAACTGAGCAAGAGAATGATGGAAGGGCTAAAAAGACAATGAAACAAACGGTATTTAAAAAAGCATGGTACAATGATTAAAATCTAGCTGATTTAGTAAAACTGCAGAATGAGAATGATGATAGGGCTAAAATCTAGATACGTTTAAAAAAGACAATTTGTTTAAAAAATGAAAAAACGGCAACAGTATTGCAGTGGTCATTTAGGAGCCGCTGCAGTGTAGCGCCGTCCTAAAAACGCATATTCTGCGGTGGTCATTTAGGAGGTGCTGCAGTGTAGCAGCAATATAAAAACGCATATTCTGCAGAGTTTCCTGTGTATTGCAAAATCTGCAAAAAATGAAAAATATGCATTTTGCTCTACGTGTCGATGTAATTTTAGCGTTTCGCGTGGTGAAAGGAATGATATTACTAATCATATGGCGCCAAGCAGAAATCTAAGGATGACTGCGTGAAAAAAACAAAAAAACGAAATTAACTTCCTTTGTTTACAGTTATAATGAACTGGATGCGATTCGTGCAAAGTGTTTATTCACTTCGTTTTTAGTTGAGCATAATTTACCAATGAGTGTCCCTCATTTATTTCATTTGACTGTCTCATCGTCCTTCTCTCCATAAGATAAACCTAGCATGAAAGTGGTTCGTTTTTGAAATCATTTTAGTTTGTTCCGTGACGGCGTGGGATAGGATCCTATTTGATTTGGGGGTCAAAGGTTGGAACATCCTTCCCTTGAGATGCAAACCTCCATAAAAATGAATTTGTATCTCTTTATAGATCATAATAATAGCATAGTAATGAGAAATTATGTATAGATTCTATTTTAATCGAAATAAACGTGCTGATAAATTCAAACATCTGTAGTCATATCAATTAAAAGTTGATACTTGTTTCAAAGGTAACATCATCATCATCATCATCATTGTCAACCATTATCAATCCACTGCTGGACGAAGGTCTCCCCAAGTTTCCTCCACAACGGTCTGTCTTGTGCCAGTCTCCTCCATGTCACCCCTGCATACTTTCGAATTTCATCCACCCATCTCCCATGTGGTCTTCTTCTGGGTCTTTTCCTGTCCCTTGGAATCCAATCTAAAATTTCGGCTGTCCATCGATGATCTGTCCTTCTGGCAGTATGTCCAGCCCATTGCCATTTCAGGGATTTAACTCTGATCATGATGTCTTCCACTCTTGTCATTTTTCGGATCCACGAGTTCCTCTTCTTATCTCTCCTGGTTACACCAAGCATGCACCTCTCCATGCTTCTTTGAGTTGTCTGCAGCCTTTGTATGTCTCTTTTAGTTAAGGTCCACGTCTCCGCACCATACGTAAGCACTGGAAGGATGCATTGATCAAACACTTTTCTTTTAAGACATAATGGCATATTGCTCTTGAAAATTATGCTGTTTCTTCCAAAAGCTCTCCAGGCAAGTTTTGTACGCCGATTAATTTCTTCATCAATGTGACCCTCACTTGATATCTGCTGTCCAAGATAAACGTACGTGTCTGTTATCTCCAGCTTTTCTCCATCAATCGATAAATCTTCATTTCTTGTAAAAGCATTGAACATCACTTTTGTCTTCTGAAAGTTCATTTTTAATCCCACTTCTTTACTCTTGTCAGCAAGTTCCTGGATCATACTCTGCAGCTCTGATGGGGTAGTTGCAAAAATGACTACGTCATCAGCAAAACGAAGGTGGGTTAGATAATCTCCATTAATCTTTATCCCCTTGTTTTCCCAGCTCAGTGACTGAAAAACACCCTCCAATGTGGCATTAAAGAGCTTCGGAGATATGGTGTCACCTTGTCTCACTCCCCTTCCCAATTTTTACGTGTGTTGTATTTTCAAACAGCCTAATCTTTGCACTTGCATTTTCATAGATGTTATTAATAATATTAATGTATGCATCTTCAATACCGCAGGTTTTCAGAGCCATTGTAACTGCTGATGGTTTCACCGAATCAAAGGCTTTTTCATAATCGATAAAAGCCATGCACAATGGAAGTTCATATTCCCTCGCTCTTTCAATTAGTTCTCTCAGCACGTGGATATGATCTATTGTGCTGTAGCCACTCCTGAATCCAGCTTGTTCTCTCGTTTGAGCCATGTCCAGTGTTACCTTCAAGCGGTGTGAAAGAACTTTAGTGAAGATTTTATAAACTACTGATAGGAGGCTGATAGGTCTGTAGTTTCCCAGATCCTCAATGTCACCTTTCTTATGTAGCAGGATCATTGTAGCGGTGTTCCAATCCTCAGGAATCTTTCCTTCATTAAGGCATCGAGTGAAAATTTGGGCGAGTACTGTTTCGATTTCTCCACTTGCTTCTTGTATGATGTCTACAGTAATTCCATCTTCTCCTGGAGCTTTTCCTCGCTTCATGTTCTTGATTGCATGTGCAACTTCTGCTGGAAGGACTGGAGGAACTCTGGTACTGGTATCTTTCATGATGTCTGGAGTGCATATATCATCCCTTTCATATAGTTTGGAGTAGAAATCTTTCACTCTTGTCAAAATTTCGCCTCTATTTCTTGTTACAGAACCATCTTCTTTTCTCAGTGCCATAATCTGTTTTCTTCCCTTACTGAGATGTCCCTTTGCTATCTTTAGGCTTTGGTTGTTTTCAATTGCTTTTCTCACTAGTTCACAGTTGAATTTCCTTCGTCTTCAGTGATACTTTTTCTTACTGTCTTGCATAGCTCTATATATTCCACTTTGGAAGTCACATCTTCTTTAGTTGTCCTCATCTCTCTTCTTTTTTGCATCAACATTTTGGTTTTTCCTGATAATTTGTTCACATGCAACTTGTTCTTAGACCCAGCTAATTTTGTTGCTGTTTCCATAAGAGCTTTGGTTACTTTTCTGTTAACTTCAGAGATGTCCACTTCTTCCGATGTTAGGCCTTCTAAAGCAGAGAACCTGTTCTTCAGTTCTAACTTGAAGGTATTATGGTGTTTTTTAAGGTTGGTTATGTCAATAGATTTTGTTTGTCCTATGAGCTTGCCACGTTCAAGTTTAGTGTTGAGGTGCATCTTACATCTCACCAATCTATGGTCACTACCTGTGTTGAACTTGTTTAGCACACTGCAGTCTTCTATGACGAATTTTTTGTTACACATAATAAAATCAATTTCACTTGTCGTCCCATTTGGATGTCTCCATGTCCATTTCCTGTGTGGCTTTTTCTTGAAAAAGGAGTTCAAGATGAAAAACCCTTCTGCCTCTGCAAACTCAACGAGAGTATTTCCACGCTGGTTTCTGTTGCCATGACCGAATTTACCTACTGAAGTTTCATTCTGTTGCCGTTGCCCTATTTTTGCATTGAAATCTCCCATAATTATCTTCAAATGCTGCTTACCTTTATTATTTAGATGACAAATTTCCTCATAAAATTCTTCAATTTCTTCTTCAGGATGACTTGTGGTGGGTGCATAAGTTTGAATAATCTGAGCCTGGTATCTTTTCGAGAGTTGGATAACAAGTCGTGCAGCTCTGTCAGAGGAACTTTCAACTTCTACAACTTTGTCCTTCAGTTTCTTGTTTATTATAAATCCAACACCACTAGTTCTGCCAGTATCTGTCCCACGATAGTAGAAGAGATGTCCACTTTTCAGTTCGATGAGATCTTCTCCTTTTCTCCTTACCTCACTTAGCCCCACGATGTCCCACTTGATCCTTTGTAGTTCCTCTTCCAATTCAAGAAGCCTTGAATCAGAAGATAGGGAGCGTCCATTGTAAGTAGCCAAGGTCAGCATCAGATGGCAGCCTAGTCCGGTCCTCGGGGATTCTTAGCACCCTCTGCCTTCATGTCGCACTGGCCGCTGCCTTGGCCAGGTACATTCCAGCTGCCGGAGACTGAGGGCCAAGATTTAAGTTGTGGAATCATTTTGGAGGGGTTTGGCCATAACTCACCACGCTGGCCAAGCGGGTTGGTGAGTGTGGGATAGCATTTCCTCTGATCCCGATGGTATAGTTATACCGCTATGGGCGGTCGTCAGAGCCCCTTTAGTGGGAACAGGATGCACCACGAGAAGGCGGGGTTGACATTTGTCAAGGAGAGGCTGTGATGTTACGCATCACCTGACCTTACATCCTTAGGTAACATATCGTGTTTTAATCCATATGTTCAGTACATTTAATCAATATGCACAAGTAATTTCATTGAATATATCGATTAAAATTTTCGTCGAACATATCGATTAAATTTTTTTACGCATTTCGGTTTCTGAAAGTTGGCAGGTATGTATGTACGGCCTAAGCACTGATCACCGTAACCTTGTTTTGTCATTTCACGAGTCTCTACGAAATGACAAATTTTTACGTTAATATTCTGCTCATGTTACTCATCCATCTTGAAAATCACAGAACATGCACGGCCAGCTCTTAAACAAAGCAATGAAGTATGATGAGTAAACACAATAGAAAAATGCAGTAAATGAGAGGTTACTTGCCAAGGTCATTGCTACACAGCACCACCTACCACACTTTGAAAAAATCTCTTGATGAAAGCAGCATAAAGAGGAAGAGGACAAATGTCAACTGTGAAATTTATTAAATAGATTTTTTTATATCTTGATTTTGTTGCTTTTGGTTCTTTTTCTGTCATATCAAATAACCTCCGTAAAGTGCTAACAGGCACACAATAATTTGAATTTAAATGTTTTTTTTTTTTATTCCCATTTCTTCCTGGGCTGCTAAACGCAAGCTGTCACTGGTCACCTATCACCCCCCCCCCACATCTCTATGAGGATTGACCTTTGGTCTTGCCTTCACACTTCACGTAGAAGGGGATCCAAGCGGAAAAGTACTATTTAGTGAGCTGTCGATATCGACTCCCAGCTTTACACGATGTCTTAAAGACAGCGGTGAATAAAGTATCGTGTGACATCTGTAATCTGTGAGAAAACATCAGTGTTGGACAAGTGAGTTGCTGCTTGCACTGTGAACTTTAAACATGGTGTAGTTTATGAGTTTAGTTTTTGATATAGAAAAATTGTGCTATTACAATTTTTTTAGGAAAATTACGAATTTGTTTCACCGTAGAAAGAAATCAAGTGACACAAAGTTCTTTTCATTGTTTCCTTTCTAAAAAGCAAGTGCGTGATGAAAGCGAAATCAATAGAAAGGAAGGAGAAGTAAATGCCTTTACAGTTTGATAGATAAAAGAAGAAATAACAATAAGGGTCTGTTTAAAACTAATAATAAGTAAGAAAAATTTTGAACTAAACTACCCCAGCCATGATGAATTTTCCAGATTGTTGGAGTGCTAAGCAAGTTAATTATTTTTCACAAAAGTGTGATTGGCTATTCAAAAATAAGTTGGGCTCTAAAATGTGCATGCTATTTATGGTTTGACTTTGTTAAAGGAGTGCATATTTCTGTGTGTGTTTGTTTGTTGCCTTATTCCAATGTATCAAGCAAAAGATTAAGATTACAAGTGTTTCAGCTAAGCAATATTGCTCTATCCTAACACACCTACTGAGAAAGCAGTTGCCCTAATTGAAGGTAAATTTATTGAAAATATCCCAATAAATGAAAGCAATAGCGTAATTTCAGCATTAAATTTTATTAATAACAGTAATTACTTCCAATGCAATGAAACCATATACGAACAACAGTTCGGAGCTCCTATGGGACCACCTTTATCAGGACTAATTGCAGAAGCTATGCTACAAGACATTGAGAATAAAATATTGATGTATGATCATGAAGCAAAAATACCAGATAATACTTACGATACGTATGACATCTTCAAAGATACGTATGACATCTTCATATTCTGATACAGAATTGCAATGCTTCATTAATAAATCCACTCAGTTATATTTAACAATTAAATTAACCACAGAATATGAAAGTAACAGCCAGCTATCATTCCTGGATATCAAATTGATAAGTAATAATTCATTAATAGAACATGAGGTATACAGGAAACCAACCTATGTACTGTACTGTCAGTTATCCCAAGTGATTCACGCCATCCATGGAGATATAAAATTGCAGCATTTTGATAATACGTTCAAAGAGCAATAATACACTTGTCTGACCATATTGCAAAAACCAAAGAATGTATTGGATTAAAAAATGGCATCTAATTTTGGATATGAAAAACAAGTCATTGTTGGGCTTATATAACCAACGCAAACAAAAATAAACAAGTTACCAAAAAAAAAAAAAAAAAAATCTGAAACATATGTCTTTATACTGTGGCAAAATTCCATAAAATCCAGCCATAACAGGAATCGTCAAAAACGAATGCCATAAAGTAAAACTGAAGAAGCTCAAACTGTTAAAGACATTACCAACATATAAACATGAGATAATTGTCCTACATCCATCCTCAAAAGTGCCGTTGTTTATCAGATACCAATCGTACCCCCAGAAACATTGTACAATGACAATGCTGTATACGTAGGTAGCACTAAAAGGAATTTAAATATTAAATTAAAAGAACGTCTAAATAATGACAAAAAAACAAGTAAAAACATCTTGTTAATTCAACACTGTATAGGTTATAATACTAAACCAGAT
Source organism: Macrothele yani (assembly GCA_039090855.1). Lineage (NCBI taxonomy): Eukaryota > Metazoa > Arthropoda > Arachnida > Araneae > Macrothelidae > Macrothele > Macrothele yani. The sequence goes on along the minus strand of CM077009.1, from coordinate 200,391,307 downwards.
TGGATAAATACCATGCTCCATGACCAAATGTGAGTAACTTTCTTAAAGTCTTATCTATTTGTTTCTATATTATAAACTTTAAGGCATATTATATAATTATAACCCTTCGTCAAACAAAGACGTTTTCCGAAAGCACTTCAACAACAACGTGAGAAACAGTAAATAATGCAACAACTGAATAGTTGACATTTATGTAATAATGCTGAATGATTCTGTCCACCCTAAACATTATAAAGAGGCTGTCTTTCGTATGTTAGAAGAGCTGAATAGACGTTTGGGACATTCTGAAATGAAGTGGATTATGCAAACTGCCACAGCATTTGGATGTGATAAAAGCTATATTTGGAAAATGTATAAAAACTACAGGCATGTGATTCTTCCGCTAATTAGCAGAATTCCGTGAATTCACTTTTTAGAATAAACTAAATCCGCTAAACTTGTCATTTGCGATTTCAGGCTTTTGATAAAAGTTTGTGATTGTTAATATGTGGGGGAAAAAATTGGGGCAAAAGAGAGAATATTCGTTGGGTTGGTGGCAATATTTCAGTTGTAAGGCGTAATCTTGCTGCTGCTGCTCAGCCAACAAGTTAGCTGCGGGTGACGCCACTTCAAACGTCTCGGTTTGCTCAAAACCATTTTGTTTTTTTTAGGGGTACACTCTGCTGTTTCGGTTGAGCTCTGACCTTTCCACTGCTAGTTGTTTTATTCATTTGCTGGGGGCAAAATCATATGCGAAATTGGGCGGAGCCCTGAGTCATCGTACGCAGCTGCCAAGAGATCGAGAAAGAAAACTTCTGTTCACAAGTGATTGGACATTTACATTACGAACCTTGTCTCTCACTGGTGGACGAAAGTGTCATTGGCATCCAGAAACACCAACTATTGTGGAACCTCTCCCCAACACGGAAATTCAGATTTTCGCTTATTAAGAATGTTTTACTAGTTTTGTAATTAATGTAAAAGCCTCAGAACAAAGTTCATGACAGAGCACCTTATTTCTATTTTTATTCCCCCACCACCACCACCGGGAGGAGGAATTTGTTTTGCTTATTTGAAAGCTAAGTGGGAAGAAACCACGGCGCCGGGCCAGGATTACATTGGCCCCCCACATGCTTCTTTTACCGTGGCTCGGGAATACATCGGCCCAAAGCCTCTGAACAAAGTTTACGACGCAGCTCTGTTTATTATCCCCCAAGGAGGAGCATTTTGTTTTGCTTGTTTGAAAGCTAAGTGGAAAGAAACCATGGCAACGGGCTGGGATAACATCGGCCGGAAGCCTCTTAACAAAGTTCTTGACATGGCTCTTTGTTTCTTTCCTAGTATCTTTTTCCATGGAGGAGGAATGTGTTTTGCTTGTTTGAAAGCTAAGTGGAAGAAAGAATGGATGACGCCGGGCCAAGATTGGGGCCCGATTTACACAGAATTGGGCTCTAGGCACAGCACAAGATGAGCCCCCCCCCCCCCCCCACCCACACACACACACACATTATTGAAAGAGTAAGTACATTTGTCGCTACTAAATAATATCAATTAATTTAAAAGTTGATTTAATAAATGGGATAGTGTGCGGGGGGGGGGGGGGATAGGAAATGATATATACTTTTATTCAATCTTAATGTTAGCAGAGAAATTTGCACTTACAAATATAGACTGGTAAGCAGAAAACTTTATAGTATTGCTATTTTTGCATTTAATTTTACTTGCTTAAACACTTATATATTCACTGAAGTGCCCGAAAAACTGGTACACCAGTCTAATACTTGGTGGGTTCCCCACGGGAGCATAGAACTGCAGAAATATGACAGGGCATGGACTCCACTAGCTTCTGGAAATATGCTGTAGGCAATGCATACCATACTTCCTGCAGAGCGTTCCACAATTCGGGTGTATTTTGAGGTCTCGGATTCCTGTATTCGACAGCGTGTTGCATAAGATCCAAAATGTGTTCTATCACATCCATATCTGGGGACTTGGGTGGGAATGGCAACACCCCAAACTCAGATGAATGCTCCTCTAACCATAATGTGGTGTCCCGACACTTGTGTGGAGGTGCATTGTCCTGTTGGAACAGGCCCAACTCATCAGCATTAATGCAGGACATGAACAGGTGTACTTTGTCAGAAAGGATGCGCACATAGCATTGGCTGGTCACAGAAGTTTGTAGACGTACCGGGAGTCCCAGTGAAGTCCAGCTAAACACACCCCATACCATTACGTACCCCCCCCCACCACCACCACCAGCCTGTACTGTTCCCTGTTGACAGGCGAGATCCATGGCTTCATGGGGTTTGCGCCACACACTAATCCTTACATCTGCCCGATACAGGTGGAAACACGACTCGTTAGACCAGGTTACTTGTTTCCAGTCATCAAGTGGCGGTGTTGCCGTGCCCAAGCGAGGCGCATAGCTCTGGTCGTGCACCCATCAAGGGGACTCGAGTTGGGCGTCAGCTTCCAAAGCCCGTATCGTGCAGGGTACATTGCACAGTCCGAACGCTGATGCTTGTTGAGGCTCCAGCATTGAAATCCGATGATACCTGCGAGAGTGTTGCACACCTATCGCATGAAATGATTCTTGACAGTGGACACTGGTCACGTTCACCCAATGTCTTTTTACGGCCACACTGGTATTGTAGGTTGGAGGTTTTGCCGGAATTCTTGTAGTCACGTTACACCCTTGCAATGGTTGAATTTGAAAAATCAGAACTTCGTTTCTGTGAAAATCGGAACTTCGTTTCTACCTCTGAAATACTATGGTCCATTTCACGAGCGCCAACTATGACACTGCGTTGAAAATAGCTTAAATCGTTATTACTTGTCATTTTCATGCCGAAAACAGCTCTGACAGCTGGCAAGGATGTCTATCGCTTTATATACGCACTGGCGGACACAACCGAGTATGCACATAGGTGATGTTGCTATGTATTTTGCATAAGCTCAACTGTACCAGTTTTTCTTGCACTTCAGTGTATATATAATAAAATTGGCGATAATTTTGGGTTTTTGTGTTTGTCGTATTAGTTTGTGTGTGTGTATCTCGGAACAGCTTTTGGTGTTTTCAGTTAATTCGATGCTTAGACAATCGCATGCTTGAAACTATAAAATCAGTATTAATAAACCTAAAAGTGAAAATAATGACATCACACAGTTCTGTGGGTGCTTCCCTTATATACCACAGTTAAGCATCAGTTTGAAAAAGGAATGTAATAAGGTGAATAAATGATTTGCTGATATTGTTGTCGATAACAAATTCCTTACTGCCGATTACAGTAACAACACAATTATGCATAGAGCAGGAGTATACGGTATACCCACTAGGAATAATGATGTTGGTAATACAGATAGCATCTACATAGGTAGTACTAAAAGACAACTACAGACAAGAATGGAAGAGCATAAGAGAGATGGGAAAAAGTGTGAACAACGAACATCTCTTATTACCTATTGCATTAATAACAATTCTATTCTTGTATGGGGAAAATGCAGAAATACACTGGCGGAAAATGAAAAAAGAACACCAAGAAGGAATTGGTGGACGATCATGAAATTTACATATGTTAATGGGGTCAAGTTTACGTAGGTGTGATATTAATTTCGGGACCAACCGGTGAGCGCTTACGCCACAGCACGACATAATATGCAAATTATTGTCGGTGGTATTTAAGGAGTACGGCGAAGGGAGTGTAATCAGTCGTCGGCGTACGGACACGTGCGAAGACCCTGAAGAAGCTGCAATGCCTGAACATGGAAGACTTGTACGATTTCAGCAGTTATCGGACTTTGAGCGAGGTCGTCTAGTCGGACTCCGCGAGGCCGGGTGGTCGTATTGCGGAGCGAATTGGACGGGAAATATCGGTGGTGGTACGATGGTGGCATAGATGGTCCGAGGAACATTTCCACACGAGAAGACGTGGAACCGGGAGTCGCAGACGGACTAATGAGCGGACCGATCGACGCATAAGAAGAGCGCCGTTGTCATGCAGAACATCCACTGCGACGCAAATCCAAGCTGTCGTTGCATCTGAGGTGACTGTGCGAACAATCCGCAACTGTCTACTGAATGCAGGACTACGACGTGCACATGTGCCTCTGGCATGTGTACCTCTGACTCCAGCCCACCGTCGGAAATGGCTGCAGTGGTGTAGCCAACGTCTGCACTAGAGAACGCAGTGGCGATCTGTCGTGTTCAGCGATGAAAGCAGATTCTGCTTGGGAGCCTCCGATAGCCGTATGCGTGTTCGCAGACGCACAGGGGAGCGTCTCCACCCTTCTTGCATCCGCCAGCGACACACAGGGCCTACACCTGGTCTCCTGGTGTGGGGAGCGATCAGCTATCACTCCGGTACACAACTAGTGTTTGTACCGTGTACGTTAAACAGCACCTCCTACATCAACATCATCATTCAGCCCGATGTTGTGCCATTTGTAAGGTCGGTCCATCGTGGTATTTTCCAGCAAGATAACGCACGCCCACACACGGCACGTGCAATGCAACATGCACTTCAGGGCGTGAGACAACATCCATGGCCTGCACGTTCACCAGATTTGTCCCCCATTGAGCACGTGTGGGATTTTATGGGACAACGACTTATCTGGTCTCCATGACCATCCCCGATTTACGTGTCCAGGTTGACGATGCTTGGAACTCCATACCCCAAACTTACATCCAACATCTGTACGACAGACTCCATTCCAGAATTGCACAGTGATGCAGTTCATGGCGGTTCAACCTCGTGCTAACCATGTTACATGGAAATGTTTTTTTTTTCAGTTTACAAGCAAATACAGCTGTATTTTGAAATAATCTTTTGATCACGTCTCCTTCTTGGTCTTCTTATTTCACTTTCCGCCAGTGTATATCATCATCATCATTGTCAACCATTATCAATCCACTGCTGGATGAAGGTCTCTGCAAGCCTCTTCCACAACGGTCTGTCTTGTGCCAGTCTCCTCCATGTTACTCCCGCATACTTTCGAATTTCATCCACCCATTTCCCATGTGGTCTTCTTCTGGGTCTTTTCCTGTTCCTTGAAATCCAATCTAAAATTTCGGCTGTCCATGGATTGTTCTGTCCTTCTGGCAGTATGTCCAGCCCATTGCTATTTCAGGGATTTAACTCTGATAATGATGTCTTCCACTCTTGTCATTTTATACTACTCATAATACACATAGATTTTGTATTCAGAGTCTATTATGATGGAGAAAACCAGGGAATATAATTGTAATGTACAGACACCATTTGAATTGTTATTTTGCCTGGCAATACATAATAACAAAAGAAAAGACCATCGATACTAAGTTTTTAGGAAATGTCTCGTCCAGCAATGATGAGTAATGAGATTACATAGGTTGAACACCAGATGGTGCAGCAATAGAATGTGTAAAAAGTTACGAGAACGACGTACGTATGAATGCAGGACCAATGGTAGACCGGCCTACTGGTGACTTGGGGGTAGTTAGCGCAATAAAATCAGATTGGTATCTCTTGCTCCTGACCACTGAAGATTGGCACAGTGTAGCCTGAAACATGTCCGGTGATACGAGCATTGAACGACTTGTTGACTATTTTAATTTTGATACTTTGTAATATTTTGACATTGAGCAGTGAAATACTTCAGTTGTTGAAATTCTTATTGCACCGATGAAGTCTGGTCTTAACAATAGTCTTAGAAGGATTTTAACTCATCATCCCCTTTTCTAAGAATTGTGCAGTTGTTTGTGTTGAACTATGAATATGCCGCCCCGGTGGCGCAGTGGTCTAAGGCGCTGGCCTCTGATCATTCGTCCGTAAGGGGTCCGGGTTCGAATCCCGGTGAGGCATGGATGTTGTGTTTGTCTTACGGCACTGGCTCTCTCCCTTCCCTGGAACCAGTGACCCTAAATTAGGGACGGGCGACTGCTTATAGCCCATTGAGTTGCTCATGGTGGTCGTTAAACCTCCAATAAAAAAAAAAAAAAAAAAAAAAACTATGAATATTGAATATCTACTTTAATGGTGTAGTGCAACAGTGGACACCAGGCAAGTGGCAAAGTTGAACTGAAATATAATAAGTATGTTTACACCTGACATGTGCAAACAAGGAGGACTGAAGCTGAAATAAGGTGAGCGTAATGTGTGTAGCTCGACATATCACATTGACAGTTTTTTGTTTCGCTGACTGAAACATTCATAAGCTTACAAAATTTAATGGAAATATATTGAATATCTAGAGATGTTCTTAAGTTCAGATATAAACATTTCATTGTCATTGATGTCAACTTGTCATTTTCAGGCTCATGTACAATAGCTTGTGTAACAGTGTTTTATGGGACTTTGTCCCAATATGCATTGTTGTTCAAATATATGTATTTGTTCAAATATATGTATAGATTGAACTTTTACTAAAATAAGGGATATAAACCGAATTTAACAAAACCAAGAAGTACCATATATATATACAAGGTTTCAATAAATGACCGAACACTTAGTTTGTAGAAAAACTTAAACAAAACATGATTTAAGCAAACAGGGTTTCTTTGAAGTGGGCTCAAAAGGTAATTAAATGATAACGTTTTCATAGTATTTGCCTCCCATTACCACAAGATGGCGCAATTCGAGCTTCAAAGTTCTCTATGACTCTGCCTAGAGTATCTCAAGTTACAGTGGAAAAGCCTCAGTGTTAAGGTGTGATTTGTAGACCAAATCTTTGATATATTCCCTAAGAAAGGAGTCTCAAGGATTTGCGTCGTGAGAATAAGGAGGCCATTTGATAGCTCCAGGGTAATGATTGGGATAGTTGAGAGTGGGCATGCTGTGTCTAAAGTGGGTACTTTTAGTCCTAAAAACATCCAGAGTGCGATGTGGAGGTGCACCATCTTGCATGAGCCAGAAACCATCGACCCTTCCCAGACGGCGAATTTCTGGGAAAAACTTGTTTTCCAACATAGTTTGTAGGAATCGCTTTTCACAGTGGAGTCGGAAAAAACAGGACCAACCAGCCTGCTCCTGCAGAGAGCTGCCCAAACTGTAACTTTAGCTACATGAAGAGGGCGTGCTTCAAAGAGAACTGGCTTCTCTGATCTCCATATCCAGTAATTCAGTTTAACATATCCGGATAACCAGAAATGGGCTTCATCGCTGAAACACAATCCAAACTCAATTGTTTGTTGTTGATGACATCAGCAATTGCGTTAGCAAGCGTATCCCTCTTTTCGATGGAAGCCTCATTAAGGTGCTGAAGTGTTTGAATTTTGTACGGGAATAACTGGAGGTCTTTTTTAGGATTGAGTGAGCAGATCCAACGCTTACCTGATGAAGTTGACTGGCCAATTTTCTTGTTGATGTGGCAGGATCATCAGTCGCAGTCCTCCGTGCTTGTTCCACATTTTACGGTGTCCTGGCTGACCTTGGCGCACCGACATTTCCTTTACGAACGTTGAGAACAGAACCAGTTGTCTCAAATTTCCTAACTAGGTCCAGAACTGTTGACTTTGATGGCTTTCGAACATTCTTTTAAGCTGTTAACCACTTTCTCGGTCTTTCAGAAGGACTTTTGTTTGGCTGAATACACCATTTTTAACTTGCACTAAAACACAGTCAAACCAATACTGAATCAGTTACCTATAAGCACTTGGTCGACAAAAAAAACTGATAGTGCTGCCCTCTCGTGCAAAATTCAAAATTATTCCCAAACTAAGTGTTCGGTCATTTATTGAACACCCGGTATTTTACAAAACTTCATATCATGTATCCAATTATCTGTAAATATCGCATATTCATGAAGATTTTCTGTAGCATTTTTTTCTTTGCCCAAATTAGTGTTATACTTCCATGTCTTTTTTTATCAGTTGTGTGCATATGTAAAATTTTGATAACTTGGACGTCTTCAGATTCTGTGTGTTGTCTGTGTTCTCTTATGTAATAATGAGAACTGTGTTTTCTCACAGCTGCCCTAGATTCTTCTAAAGGCTATAAAGTGACTTTGAGAGGTGTGCCTTATGAAGCAAATTCTAACGATATTATAAAGGTAAGTTTTTAAAGCAATTGAATGTGTTTTGAAATTTGCTTATAATTTTTTTAATAGGAGGAAGCATAGTATTTACCCTTGACTTTTCTGAAAAGATATGTTGTAGTAGTAAAACACATGAAACACTATTTAGGGATGCCAATCTTCCGCTTTTCCGCGATTCTCTGCTTCTTTTTTTTTTTTTTTTTCATTTCCAGACAAATTGTTTCTTCAACCCCCCCTCCCCCCGCATTCTCCAATTCTCCCTTTGTTTGGTTACCATGCCCAAAGGAGTTAACATTTAATTTCCTTTCCTTGCAAGCAGTAACAATGTTCCTTTCCCCTTCCCTCTGAGGGTATTAAACTCCCACTGCTGACAAATTCTGAGAACAGGGGAGAGCAGGAACAAAGCTTCACTTTTCCATCAGGGTAGGGTAAATGTTTGTTTGTGTGTGTGTGTGGGGGATTCCTAATCAAAAGGAAAGCCTTTCAGCCCCCTGTGCTTGGTGCTCTTCCTTGCTTTGTTCCTCCCTGGGATTTTAATCCCCACCCACCCACCCACCCACCTTCCCCTCCTCTGAAAAAAGCCCTCAACCTTTTGCCTTGTCCCTTTTCTGTCACATGAATCAGATTAGTGGTTCATGTGATCAGTGTCTTTTATTCCTGTGTTTTGTTACTCCCACAACCCTTGTGTTTCTTTTTTGAAAGTGTCATTCAAAGTCATTGTGAGTCATATTGCCAATAGTTGTACAAATAAAGCAGACGATTAAGCCAAACGTTAAGAACACCTAAATCAGTTCTTTTTTTTTTGTAACATTAAAATAACTGGTTCTTTCATGTGAGTAAATTTAATTAGCTTGATCAATATTAATTTATTTCTCCTGAACTACCTTTACCCATTGGTTTCCTATATAAATATTTCTGTTATGTGGTATCCTTCACTTGGCAACATGTGGTGGCTGGCTTGGAGCTGGTATTTAAGTTGAGTGACTAGAAAACTTGGCAACATGTGGTGGCTGGCTTGGAGCTGGTATTTAAGTTGAGTGACTAGAAAACTTGGCAACATGTGGTGGCTGGTATTTAAGTTGAGTGACTAGAAAACTTGGCAACATGTGGTGGCTGGCTTGGAGCTGGTATTTAAGTTGAGTGATCAGAAAACTTGGCAACATGTGGTGGCTTGGCTTGGAGCTGGTATTTTAGTTGAGTGATCAGAAAACTTGGCAACATGTGGTGGCTGGCTTGGAGCTGGTATTTAAGTTGAGTGACCAGGAAACTTGGCAACATGTGGTGGCTGGCTTGGAGCTGGTATTTAAGTTGAGTGACTAGAAAACTTGGCAACATGTGGTGGCTGGCTTGGAGCTGGTATTTAAGTTGAGTGACTAGAAAACTTGGCAACATGTGGTGGCTGGCTTGGAGCTGGTATTTAAGTTGAGTGACTAGAAAACTTGGCAACGTGTGGTGGCTGGCTTGGAGCTGGTATTTAAGTTGAGTGACTAGAAAACTTGGCAACATGTGGTGGCTGGCTTGGAGCTGGTATTTAAGTTGAGTGATCAGAAAACTTGGCAACATGTGGTGGGTGGCTTGGAGCTGGTATTTAAGTTGAGTGATCAGAAAACTTGGCAACATGTGGTGGGTGGCTTGGAGCTGGTATTTAAGTTGAGTGATCAGAAAACTTGGCAACATGTGGTGGGTGGCTTGGAGCTGGTATTTAAGTTGAGTGACCAGGAAACTTGGCAACATGTGGTGGGTGGCTTGGAGCTGGTATTTAAGTTGAGTGACCAGGAAACTTGGCAACATATGGTGGCTGGCTTGGAGCTGTCGCCCATCGAACATGTCTGGTCGCTGATCGGCAACCGAGTGACACGTTTAGAAATACCGCGCGAGACACCTGGAACGCTTTTTTTTTTCTTCCCCCTCCCGGTAATGAATTTGGCGATTATCATAAAATTCAACATCTACAGGTTTTACAGTGTTTGCGAGACTTTCCCGCGTTTTGTGTCATCATCTGAATCATTTCTTGAAATCGATGCGAAACCAAAATTATTTGGGGGGGGGTTGATGCCAATGCTTTCGCTCTAGACGAGAGATCATGGTGAAATTTCTTCGGCTAATTTTGGGAATCACCTTGTTTTTGTTTTTTTTATTCGCTTTTTGTTTTAAATTCTGGCCAGTATGTATGTATGTATACATGAATAAAAAGTTCCGTCGTGCTTAGTTTTCAGATTTATCATGCTGGTGATGAAATAAAGCCTCTCTCCTTTTTAGATGTTTGTAGAGGGTTACTGCAAATGACCTGATGTTCCAGACCTTTTGCGCACTTTGTCTGATCAACATCCCGCAAATTTATTGCTCCTCGTAAAGATATCGTTAAGTATAAACTTGTCGCCCCAGTAGCGCAGTGGTCTAAGCGATGGCTTATGAATATGATCATTCGTCCGAATTGGGTCCGGATTCGAATCCCGGGGAGGCATGGATGTTGTGTTTGTCTTACAGTGCTGGCTCTCTCCCTTCCCTGGAACCAGTGGCCCCAAATTAGGGACTGGTGAGTGCTTATAGCCCACTGAGTTGCTCACGGTGGGGTCGTTAAATCTCCAATAAAAAAAACTATAAACTTGCCATTCGCTGCCGGATGAAAAATGATGTTGACAAAAAAGTGTTAGGAAGATTTTATACGGGCACGCAAAATCTCCGATTATTTTCTGTGAAGGTAATATACTTTTTCTGTAGCGTGGAAGCTAAACTAAATATGACCCGCGAGAAAATTTAATGTTCGTGTCACCGATGTAAACCAATCAGTTCTAAACTTTTGGCTTTTGGAAGTTTATGAATTGTAGCCTCTTAAATAAAAAACCAAAATGTCATTCCACATGGCTGTTAGTTTTTGTACTAACAGCCATGGAGGGAAGTCCTCTGAACGAATTTCTAAGAGAGCAGCAGAAACACGCGTTTTGGAATTTTAGTTGAAAACGATCGGAAAGAGAGAGATTCCTTGTCAGGTTACAAACTGTACATCATAAATAGCCTTATGAGAGAGAGAGAGAGAGAGAGAGATAGAGAGAGCGCTAAGTAAGCTAAAATTGCGAATAGTAACTTGCCATAGAGATTCATATCCATGGTTCCCATACTACATACGTTGGATAAATACTATGTACAGTATTCACTTGAAAACTTTTTTTGACTAGGGAAAACATTATCAGCGTCGAGTAAAGTGCACATGAACGGAATTTTTTGCCAAAATTTCTGCAAACACTTCACAGTGTGTGCCTCCTCTTCATCATGTTTATCCCCCTCCCCTTCCTTAATGGCCCACCCAGTTCTGAGCAGCTAGCGTCGCCACTGCCCTGCATTTGTTAACTTATTTGCCATTATGGTATGACGTTTTTTGTTCGCCACAGATGTAGAACTGTTTATTTTTCTTAGAGACTATTTACTCTTTTTTTCCTGTGCTATGGCCGACACGCTTGCTTCTAGTTTGTTTCTTTTTCTTCCCCCTTTCTCTCTTTTAAAGACAGAATAGCCCCAGACCTCGAATTCCTCAGATCCTAATTTACGACCTCTGGCAAACAGAGAACGAATTTCTAAGAGAGAGCACCGCAAGTGGAAAAGCTCTGTAGTGTATTTTCTCAGATCTCTTTTATTCTCTTGTTATTTGAAAGTTGCTGCCTAGTTTTTCAGCGTCTTTGTGCATTGTTATTGTGGCGTAATGCGTTAAACAAAACAAAACTAATTCTTAATTCAAGAGACAGTTAAAGTAACTTGTCAATATGAGGACGATAACTGCGTTGCTATTGATAAAGAGAAACAGAAGCTCATAAAATAGAGCAGACAAATTACGATTGCTAGTTCCATACTTGTTTTTCATAAATTCGTATCAATAATTGCGCTACATTTGGTATTACATTAACAAAAATGTACTCATACGTTCTAGGTCTGTTAATGTTTCTCATTATTTTTAAATTTATTGGCATGATTAATAAAAAAATAAATAAATCCAATTGCTACCAGTCTTGACACCAGGATGTGATTATAGGAGGCATAAATTTTTTCATTCAGTGTAACCGTCAAACTGTATTTTCCTATTTTTGAGCTACACCACGAACAGTTAAACTGTGTTTTTCTTATTTTAGGGTGCCGTGGTGTGTTTTGTTTCATATGAGCTTTTGACAGTTTCGTGAGCTCCCACCTGACGCATAATCTTTAAATAAGCAACTGAAATAAAAAAAAAAATAAAAAAATAAAAGACAGGCAAGATGACCACTGCGAGATATACTGGTTCATTTAAATACCAGATCTACCAGAAAATAATCAGTAACAATTTTTCTAACCCGACGCTGAGCCTTGCTAACGTCATCATCTGTGATCGTCAAGTATCTGACGTTAACTAAAACGCAGTATACATCTCCTCTACCTCGCAAGAATAGGCACCGAGATATATGTCCCCGATTACTTTATTTCTCAAGCTGTCATTCCTTGATCATTTTCTCTTATGGCAGGCGTGGACAACTAGACAATTTATTAATTCCTGAAATAGAACTATTTCATGTCTAAAAATTTTGTCGGATATTGCGTGAGCTGTAGAAATCATTAATCAATATTCCAAAAACTGTTTTCAACGTCAATTGCATAATTTATAAGCGTCAGTACTGTATATCGTTAAGCTATACGGGGAGAAAAAAATTATATTAGTTCTTCTCGTCTTTGATTGGTAAGAACACCAATATATTTCCGACGTCTGTTGCATAATTTTTATGCGTTATTTGTGTGTAACCTTTTTCACGGTATAGCTCATATTGGTAAGCTGTATGGAGAAAATGGTTTATATTAGTGTTCCTCGTCGTCGAATGGTTAAGAATGTGGTGCGTAGCATCTGACGATTTGGCTTGAAATGACCTTTAGTAATATTTTACAGTTATATTATTTGAAATGCCTTTAAACATAACATTAATTCACTATCCTTCCTCCTTCAAGCATCACATCAAATTATTGTGCGATCTGACCAACACGTGCAATAGTATCTTGATCTCCAGCCCGTCCAAAGGCAAACATCCACTCCCGCTGCCGTTGGCTGGCTGCCAATGCTATTCGCCGCGTGCGGTTTCACAGTGGCAAAATACAAGCCGTGTACCATATTTAAAAATTATTTTCTCAGTGCGCACAAGGTTTTTTTTTCTTCATTTGTTAGACTAAACTTTTCTTTAAAAACGAAAAACAATTGCGATCTAAGTGCTTTACTACATTGTTTTTTTACGTTTTGAAAAAAGGCTCTCCCGTTGCACGTAACTCAAAAACTAAAGAAGATAGAAATTTGTGCAATGCACCAATCGATTCTTTGGAGGAAATTACAAAGGAGTGGTGAATTTGGTACTTTTTTTTTTTATCCAAACAATGGAGATATTTCAGTTCTTACGCGATTAAGCCTCGCCATGCACCAGAATTCGAAAATTATTATCTTCTAATCTACGGGAAATGAAAAAATTAAACTTTCAGGATTTTCATACCTTGGGGTGATCTATTCATGAAAAAAAAAAAAAAAAAATTCGTAAGAATCGGAGATAGTGTGGTGGATAGCATCTGACGATTTGACGTGGAATGACCCATATTAATTCGGGTTTAAAGAGTCCTTGAAAAGTGCTTGAATTTATTTTGCTTGAAAGAGTACGAATCTTGTCTGATTAATTAGGACACATCGAGGGTAGAACTCTTCGGCCCAGTTAAGCGGTTGCCCCAACTGTGTGAAAGTTTATTCCAAAGAGCTAATTCGGGATGTTCTTCAAGAATAGTCCCAAATAAACTATTGCCCCGATTAACTGATTGCACAATTAACTGAAATCTACTGTACCGAAAATTTCAAAATGTATAAAGAAATTGTTGTAATTTAGGATGTCTTCCACGCATTTTGTAATAGAGTTTAACTATTTTTAAAGCAATTTCTGTTAAACATTATAGCTTTTTAAACAGCTTTGCATTGTCAAGAACTAGCCACAAAGAGAGAATTTCTATGGTTGGGAAAGTACGTATGTATATCTGAAGTGTACAGTTGAAGGACTTTAAAAAATATCAGGACAAGCCAAAAAGAATAAATGAAAGATGCAGTTTTGTTAATCTTTGACTCTTGATAATAATATGGAGATACAATATTAGTAAGTAAATAGTCTGCTTGAGGGAACCTCCTGAAGTCATAAAGTGCTGTTATAGATAAAGGCTAAAAAGAGAGAGAGAGAGAGAGAGAGAGTGTGTTTGATTGATTGATTGATTGATAACTAGGGTGAAGGGTGCATTAAAGATGCAGCGAGTAGTGCAGTGAAAATACCGCTAGTCAGACATGATTAGACGTAAATGTAACTCAATTATTTATTACGATGATAAGGAATCTATTAAATATAAACATTCTAAAAAGGAATAGAATTCAGCGACAACACTTCGGTCACAACCTTACGCTGCAAAAGCAGGAACAGCACTGACTATACTTTTGCCGTTACAGCAAGTACGTTTGAAAATGCTTGTCACGAGAACAATGCGTGACATAATACATATGCTGTACATCTCACTTGACTTGAATTACATTGTACAATAACAAATTGGATGATGAAATTAGTAGGCGAGTGAATTCTTCATTGAAAGTCATAGCTGCTTTCGTAGGTTTTCACAGGAACGATGGGTTCTCTAGAGAGTCCCGCATGACTGTGTATGAAAGCAGGGCTTTAAAGAGAGAAGGGCTGGTTCATCGCTTTGAGAAAGCGAATGCCGACGCGGTCCTCGGGGAAGAGGTTGGGGGACCATTTGTGACGTCACCATGCTGCATGGAGCTCTCTTCCTCCCGTGCTGCGGGGCTGTCATTGCGAGCAGTTTTCTAGCGTGTTATGTTTCATCGTACTAGATTGTTTTATCGTTTGCAATATACGAGTATTTATTTGTGTATATACTGTAATAATTACATAGAGAGAGAGAGAGAGAGAGAGAGAGAGAGAGAGAGAGACACACACACACACACACACACACACACACACACACACACACACACACACACACACACACACACACACACACACACACACACACACACACACACACACACACACACACACACAGAGAGAGAGAGAGAAAAACAAACACACGCCGCGCGAATGTTTAAGAGTGTATGTATCTATTGTATGTGTGTACATAAATAGTTTACCTAGTCAATCCGATTGGATTAAATTACTCTCTTCAGGTGGACTTACCCTACCGTCCTGCTACCCTACCGTCCTGCTCATGGATGAATACGGTACAAAAATTTGAAAAACATTTTTATTCATTTCACGGCATCACTTTTTGAAAAGGAAAAGGTGTAATCCGCGAACTGGAAAACCATTACCCTTAAGTAAACAAAGATACAATTCGCTTATTTTGTAGATTGCGAACGTTTATCAGAATTCGCTCTTTAAACAGAAATGCAGTACTAGTATCACAAAGAAAGGCCCAGCAGAAAACACAGAAATGGATACGTTCAAATACTGGGTAGAAAATCTATACCTGATTTTTAGCGAACAAAGGATGCTTCCCAAATCAAGCTGCAAATGTAAATTAACTAAAATTTTTTTACTTTTGGTTCAGAAGGAATTTACATGTAAAATATTTACGATATTTGTAAAATGGCACAATGTGTCCCGATCTGCATAATTAACCCTCAAGTAAACAAAGATATTCATACATACATATCACTAAGCTGTTCTCTGAGATTCAGAGGTTAGCTCCAAAAAGAAATACAAACTACCAGATATTTTTACTTACTGTTCAAAATATTGTAAACAAAATTTCTGGGGTATTGGGTTTAATTACGAGAATTTCAAATAATTTAACAATTAAAACATTAAAAATGTTGTACTACAGTCTGATTTATCCATGTTTGACTTATTGTTTATTAGTATGGGGGCAAACTACTAAGACTAATTTATATAAATTACAATCATTACAAAATAGGATGGTCAGAATTTTAAATAATTTTAGGGGAATTAACTTGAATATGTGGCTTCGGATAAATTCGTATGGATTTTTAGATATTGAGAAATTATGGAAATTTAGATTATTAGGATTCATGTATAAAAAAATAAAAGAGAATAGGTATCAACATTTAATTCAACTGAACACTGTAGGTCACGACTATTAAACAAGAGATAGAAATGCATTTTTGTTACCAATGCCTAACACTTTAACTCAAAAAGATTTATTGATTACCAGGGATTGATGTTATGGAATAACCTACCTTGTCAATTAACACATAATAATTATAATTATATTCAAAAGCAACTAAATAAATATTTGCTAAGAAATTAAAGTATAACATTCTATGGTAAAATTTATTAATCAGACCAGATATGAGTAAATTTTATATGTGCAGGACGTTTGACTTGACTACGTACTTTAGGGGAAGTGTGATTCAGTCAGGCTATATATACTATATATAACCTTTTACTCAATTTCCTGTTCTGTGGTTACCCTGTACATAAGTATGCACATTATATATGTTGTTTTTCTTAATACTATATGTCATAAAATTAATTTTGAAATGTAACATACTCAAATGTAACCCCATTATGAAATAAATGGAATGAAATGCAAGCTGAATTTTGGTAGTTTGAAGCTCCTAAAATATAAACTTACTTAATTCAAAAATTGTGGTCTTAGAATGAAAAAAAATATTAGAGAATACAATTAGAAACGTTTTTGGAGAAATAAGATATATATTCTAAAATGTGATTACAGAATTGTAGAAAACATAAAACTTAAATTCTATGATCAGCGCTTTAGAATGGCATAAATTTTCCCTAGATATATAGGTATTTAATAGGTGCTACACAGAAAACAAGGCACTAGAGGAAAACAGGTATTATCATTTGTACAACTGCATTTTGATTTTTGTTACCGGCAAAACCCAGTGTTCGGAAAAATTTTCCAATGCTGTGTTTTATAAATAATCAACTGTTAATTAGTCGCTGAGCCTTTTGCGTAATACACAATGATGTGTTTGTATGCCCAATACTGTAATGTTAAAAACATATGTTTAAAGTTTAAATAACGTTTTTCTTTTTGTTTTTTTTAACTACAGTGATGATAGTTTAGTTCATTTTCATTCCCTTTACTGTAGTGCTTTACAATTATGTAGCTTTTCCTTGACTTTTAAACTGATTATTTCGGTTTTCCCGTGGAACAGTGGCTTCTGAGAACCCCACTACCAACCCGCTGCTGCAGCATGACTACGTCATCATCTCCAGCTCGCGTCTTCAGGGGAGCCGGCTCTAAGGACCAGCCCTTCTCTCTACAGCCCTGGTATGAAAGTGTAATTGTTCCTACTCTGATGTATGGCAGTGAAACCTAGGTGCTGCAGAAGAAACATAGGAGTCATTTGTGTGCTGGAGAAATGCGTTACTTACGAGGGTTTTGTGGCAAGACACTTTCTGATCATGTGATGAATGAAGATGTGTCGCAGTTGTGTAATGAGAAGCAAATGTTAGCAAGGTGGAGACCAATATGCTTCAGTGGTTTGGCCATGTTGAAAGAATGAGTGATGAAATGCTTACTAAGAAAATATTTTCAGCCCAAGTGACAGGAAGGAAAGACAGAGGAAGACCAAGGAAGACATGGGTGGATCAGATTCAGGAGTGTCTGCATGAGAAAAAGATTATGAGTATGAAGTATAAATGATCTTGTGTACAGCGTGTAATGGATATCAGTGAAGCCCGAGTTGTATGTCAAGATCGATGTAAATGGAGAAGTTTGATAAGACAACAATAAGTAAAAATATCTGGTAGTTTGTATTTCTTTTTGGAGCTAACCTCTGAATCTCAGAGAACATCTTTGTGATATGTATGTATGTAGTAACAAATGAATTAATTACGTCATTACATGAGAATAAACAGCAAATAAGGATTGATTTCCAACAATAACTATGAGCAAAACTGTGTCTAAATATTAGTTTCTGATATTATAACTATATGTAACATAAACGCTTGCATTGAAAAGAGAGGGAAAAGGATGTTATGCTTTACTGTAGTAACATAGAGCATCTGGTTGTGAATCACCAAATGAAGTAGTGTTGTTGTGGCTTGAATTCACGATGAAGCCCCCCCTGCTTTTTTTGTACCCTAACAGTAAGAATATATAAATATTGTAATCTAGGTTTTGGTTGTAACAGTCAGTATTAAATCAAAGTACTAAATCCTGGGATTATTGCTTTTCAGCATTAAATGTGAGGAAAATATAAAGATTGAAGAATATTAAGTGTAGTAAAAAAAATTTATATTTGTTTTATGGATTGAAAATTAAAGCTTAAAATGCAATGGAATGTAGGAAAACATTGAATTATAATTTTACTGTATTCCAAAAGCTCTTGGTTTTTTTTAAGTGCAGTGTGTTTTCCTTCTGTGTTTATGAACAATGTCTCTGTTGTAATTACAATACATAATCTGGAGAAAAACGACTTTCAGAAACTCTATGTCATTTCGTGGAATCATTTAGTAATGCCAGAGCAAATTATAATACAGTTTCTGATAGCTGAATGTCATTTTCTTGATTTGGAAAAATCAAACTATTGCTTTTAAATAATTATGTTTGTTGTGTTGGAATGCTTATCAAATAGAGTGAAATATTTATGTAAAATGTTTGGCTTAAATCTCAACATAAAATAATTTTAACTCTGTTATGTGTGTGTGTGTGTACGTATATAAAAACAATCAGGGCTTTTTTTTTCTGGCAGAATGCACCAGAATGGCATTTCAGCACCCTTTTTTAGCAAAAGATTTGGTTTTGAGTTTGGAATAATTATTTAATTAAAAATCCCCTTACATATATAAATTTGAATGTTTTAGTGTGGATTGTAAAGTGCCAACTACATTGCGTGTGTGGAATAAAGGTCTGCGCTGTGGAAAAAAATTCTGCACTGGGGGGGGGGGTTCAACGGCTGCGCGTTCCTTCACCAAAGAATGTTGAATGACTAACTGTAACTCACACCTGGGTGAAAGCTGGAAGGCATTGCCAAGACTGAATTTTTTTCAGTCTTGGAGGGGCAGTTTAAACTTACAAACATTGAATGCTCTCATGACTATTGAGGTTGAAGGCCCATCTGAAGACAAGTTTGACCCCAGGCCTGCTGTTTTAAAGCGATGTGATGAAAAGACCCGAAACCCAGATAGTAATCCGTATGGAAAATAATTTAAGATTTTGAATAGTGTTCTTGAATTTTGTGAATAAAGTATTAATTTTTTTTTTTAATATCTGCATTCAAATTAAATTGTTAGAATTAATCTGTCAGGTCATGGAAAGGTGAGTTGTATCTAAATATTTGTAATCTTTTCAGCATTACAATGTGATAGTTATAAGGGTGAAATCAAAATTTGTCATGATTGACTAATGGAGGGGGACATGTTAAAGTTTCTTTTGTATAATGTTAATAAACTTGCGATAGTAGATAATGTAATTCGCTAGTAAGGAATAAGGCCACTAGCAAATGTTGCTACTGCTTAAAAAAAAAACAAAAAAGTCATGGCCTGATGCATGGCATACAGCAACCAGAAAATAAGAACTTTTACTTTATCATTTTGAAAAAAATAGTTGTTTAATTACACACACAAATCCCAGTGAAGTAGTACATGCAAAAATGGCCTATATACAAAGCTGGATGCTGAATGCACAGATGAAAAAATATCCCTCTTAACACATGTGCAGGACTGGGACGGAAATGGTTTTGAGTTTGGAATAATTATTTGATTAAATCTCCCTTGCATGTTATGGTGTAATAACACCATAACATGTAAGTGAGATTGGCAGCAGCCAAGTTTAATGAAAAAAAACAACAATAAAAATAGCATTTTTACAGTATGGTACACAGCAGGAGCAAAATTATAAGACCCCCCCCCCCCCATATCTGACTGTTGACCATTTCTGTCCCAGCAGTGCACATGTGTTAAGAGAGATATTTTTTCATCTGTGCATTCAGCATCCAGCTTTGTATATAGGCCATTTTTACATACAGTACTTCACTACGATTTATGTGTGTAATTAAACAACTATTTTTTTTTTTAAATGATAAAATAAAAGTTCTTATCTACTAGCGAAAGTTTATTAACATTATGCAAAAAAAACTTTGACATGTCCCCCTCAATTAATCAATCATGACAAATTTTGATTTCACCACTGTAACTGTCACATTGTAATGCTGGAAAGATTACAAATATTTAGATACAACTCACCTTTTCATGACCTGACAGAATAATTCTAACAATTTAATTCGAATGCAAATATTTAAAAAAAAAAAATATTTAACCTTATTCACGAAATTCAAGAACACTATTCAAAATCTTAAATTATTATTTTCCGTATGGATTACCATCTGGGTTTTTAGGTCTTTTTATCATACCACTTTAAAACAGCAGAACTGGGGTCAAACTTGTCTTCAGACACACCTTCAACCTCAATACTCATGAGAGCATTCAATGTTTGTAAGTTTAAACTGCCCCTCCAAGACTGAAAAAAAAATTCAGTCTTGGCAATGCCTTCCAGCTTTCACCCAGGTGTGAGTTTACAGCTGGTCATTCAACAAGTTTTGGTGAAGGAAAGTGCAGCCGTTGATTTTTTTTTTTTTTTTTCCACAGTGCAGACCTTTATTCCACCCATGCAATGCAGTTGGTGCTTTACATTTCACACTAAAACATTCAAACTTTTACCACTAGCAAAATGCATTTCTTTGCTACCAACTGCCAGTCGAAATCACACCCTGCCATGCATCACCAAAAACTGCTAGAGAGCGCAATCATTGTTCAACTGTTATGGATGTGCAGATTTTTAAAATTCAGACAGTTCTGGGTGTCCCATGGTTACATATATTTCTGCTTCATTGTGGCTGTTTGGTGTTAGTGCTTCATTTTGAAGAAGCAAAAACTGGGACAAAAATGAGAGATGCACTTAGAATGGTTTATTTTTTAAAAAATGCATCTGTTTATAATTCATTTCATATTTAGGACTAATGTGTGTTGCCCTCAAGGATTTATTTGAACTGAGCTAGACATACAAAAATATTGGTTTAAACAAAGCACACACGCACACACTGTTTGATATTTTATGAGTCAAAGGCCTTTTGAGGAAGTGCTGCTTTCCACTGAAGACTATCTGTGAAGTACTTCCAATGTATTAACATAAATAATTAGCCAAAAAATGTAAAGGAAATAAATATACAATGTATGTTGTGAAGAAGAAATCAGGAAGTTTTATCTGACAGGTTTCAATTCAATGCAAGAGATCTGCTTTGTGGTTCTGGAGAATACCTACACCTTCAAGGAAAAGAAATACCTAAGCAACTTTTGCTGCTGAAATGAACTTTGCAAAATATTGCTGTATCTTGCAACGTGAAAGAGGATTTTCTCAAATGAATTTGATAATAACCCCAGCTTGGTCTTCTTTTTCAGTCACAATGATAATACACCATTATTCATAAAAATAGTTGGGCATCCGCTAACCCAGTTTGAGCTTACAAAATGTATTTGATTGTGGCTCCTTCGAGGACACTATTCAGCAGTGGATTTGAGAATGGTAGAAACATCTTAAAAGAAAAAAAAAACTGGATTGTAGTTTAGGATCGAAGTGCAGTTCCCATCTTTTTTCTCAGTGTAATGTAATTCTTAGGGCAAATTTCACTCACTTGTGGGTAAGTTTGATAAAAATAATTTCAGCATTTGCTTTGTATTATAAAATGGATACAGAATACTAGTTTTGTTAATACACAAGTGTGATATGAGCATGTAAATTATGTTTCTGCATTTTGTACCATGCGACAACAAAAAGGCATAAAGAATGTTCTAGAAATTGAATTGCTTTTTATTGTCACCCCTCCCTCCTGCAACAACTTATGTTTAAGAATTCCACAACTGTTTTCTCCAGAAAAAAAAGCCCTGAATGCACTTAAATTTATTTCATCAAAAACTATAAAATAAATAAAATTGTTATCATTCTAATGATTTATATTTTCCCTCTAGTTCTTTGCACCACTTAATATAAAACCATCTAGTGTTGAATTAACACATGACCATTTTAATAAGCCAAGTGGAGTTTGTGTCTGTTACTTTAAAACATATAAGGATGCTGTAACTGCAATGAAAAATCACAAATCATATATAGGTAAAGTACTGTTTTGTTAAGTTTTCTTGCTGGTGAAGTAGCTGTAGAAGCATTGTATACAGTATTTATGTTTCTTTGTATTATGTATTGTTTCATTTGGTGTGTTGTGCTTGGCACAATGACTAGAGATATCAAGACCCAACCGAAGCCCTGAGGCAGTCAAATGTTTGGGCCCCAATCTATGCAGATATAGGAGTAACTAAAAGATCTTGTAATTAACATCATGGTATTCTAGATAAGAAGAGGAACTCGTGGATCTGAAAAATAACAAGAGTGGAAGACATCATGATCAGAGTTAAATCCCTGAAATGGCAATGGGCTGGACATACTGCCAGAAGGACAGACCATCGATGGACAGCCAAAATTTTAGATTGGATTCCAAGGGACAGGAAAAGACCCAGAAGAAGACCACATGGAAGATGGGTGGATGAAATTCGAAAGTATGCGGGAGTGACATGGACGAGACTGACACAAGACAGACCGTTGTGGAGGAAACTTGGAGAGACCTTCGTCCAGCAGTGAATTGATAATGGTTGACAATGATGATGATGATTCTAGATAAAAATGGGTAGTAGTATGCCAAACAACTAGGTAAAGAACAATAATATCAGTTTATTGGCATAAAACAGCAAACAACTGGTTGCAAGCTTTCAACACCTATGGGTGCCTTCTTCAGGCTTAGATGTGGTTTAGAACAACGTTAGTAACCTAAATGAATGAACAGAAAATTTAAATATGCATGTGAAATGTATAAAATGTATAAAAACGAGACAGCACGGCACATGCGGAAACAGTTGAAAATGAGAAGAATCGGATACTTTCACGAGAGGCACACAGGAACATACATCATCGTTGCAGACATCATTGCTAAACAAGATCTCCAAAGATTCCCTAATGGCTGTACCTCTGGCAGTAGTGTATGGTGCAACCTGTTGCAAATTGGCCCAATGTGGGGGCGCAGAAGATGTCATAACCTCCCAAGATTGGGCAGTTGATGATTTATTCATCAAGACGTCTCTTTTGTGTGTGGACAAACGAGTCGCAAAGGACCTCTTTGTCATGCCAATATCATCAGCAGCATCATCGTCAACCATTATCAATCCACTGCTGGACGAAGGTCTCCCCAAGTTTCCTCCACAACAGTCTGTCTTGTGCCAGTCTCCTCCATGTCACTCCCGCATACTTTCGAATTTCATCCACCCATCTTCCATGTGGTCTTCTTCTGGGTCTTTTTCTGTCCCTTGGAATACAATCTAAAATTTCGGCTGTCCATCGATGGTCTGTCCTTCTGGCAGTATGTCCAGCCCATTGCCATTTCAGGGATTTAACTCTTATCATGATGTCTTCCACTCTTGTCATTTTTTGGATCCACAAGTTCCTCTTTTTATCTCTCCTGGTTATACCAAGCATGCACCTCTCCATGCTGCTTTGA
This sequence comes from Macrothele yani, assembly GCA_039090855.1. Taxonomy (NCBI): domain Eukaryota; kingdom Metazoa; phylum Arthropoda; class Arachnida; order Araneae; family Macrothelidae; genus Macrothele; species Macrothele yani. The sequence continues at coordinate 200,367,744 of CM077009.1, read as the reverse complement.
GTTGTCTGCAGCCTTTGTATGTCTCTTTTAGTTAAGGTCCACGTCTCTGCACCATACGTAAGCACTGGAAGGATGCATTGATCAAACACTTTTCTTTTAAGACATAATGGCATATTGCTCTTGAAAATTATGTTGTTTCTTCCAAAAGCTCTCCAGGCAAGTTTTGTACGCCGATTAATTTCTTCATCAATGTGACCCTCACTTGATATCTGCTGTCCAAGATAAACGTACGTGTCTGTTATCTCCAGCTTTTCTCCATCAATCGATAAATCTTCATTTCTTTTAAAACCATTGAACATCACTTTTGTCTTCTGAAAGTTTATTTTTAATCCCACTTCTTTACTCTTGTCAGCAAATTCCTGGATCGTACTCTGCAGCTCTGATGGGGTGGTTGCAAAAATGACTGTCATCAGTAAAACGAAGGCGGGTTAGATAATCTCCATTAATCTCTATCCCTTTGTTTTCCCAGTTCAGTGATTGAAAGACATTTTCCAATGTGGCATTAAAGAGCTTCGGAGATATGGTGTCACCTTGTCTCACTCCCTTTCCAATTTTTATGTGTGTTGTATTTTCAAACAGCCGAATCTTTGCACTTGCATTTTCATAGATGTTATTAATAATATTAATGTATGCATCTTCAATACCGCAGGATTTCAGAGCCATTGTAACTGCTGATGGTTTCACCGAATCAAAGGCTTTTTCATAATCGATAAAAGCCATGCACAATGGAAGTTCATATTCCCTCGCTCTTTCAATTAGTTCTCTCAGTACGTGGATATGATCTATTGTGCTGTAGCCACTCCTGAATCCAACTTGTTCTCTCGGTTGAGCCATGTCCAGTGTTACCTTCAAGTGGTGTGAAAGAACTTCAGTGAAGATTTTATAAACCACTGATACGAGGCTGATAGGTCTGTAGTTCCTGAGATCCTCAATGTCACCTTTTTTATGTAGCAGGATCATTGTAGCGTTGTTCCAATCCTCAGGAATCTTCCCTTCATTAAGGCATCGAGTGAAAATTTGGATGAGTACTGTTTCGATTTCTCCACTTACTTGTATGATGTCTACAGTAATTCCATCTTCTCCTGGAGCTTTTCCCCGCTTCATGTTCTTGATTGCATGTGCAACTTCTGCTGGGAGGACTGGAAGAACTCTGGTACCTTTCATGATGCCTGGAGTATATGTATCATCCCTTTCATATAATTTGGAGTAGAAATCTTTCACTCTTGTCAAAATTTCGCTTTTATTTCTTGTTACAGAACCATCTTCTTTTCTCAGTGCCATAATCTGTTTTCTTCCCTTACTGAGATGTCCCTTTGCTATCTTTAGGCTTTGGTTGTTTTCAATTGCTTTCCTCACTAGTTCACAGTTGAATTTCCTTACGTCTTCAGTGATACTTTTTCATACTGTCTTGCATAGCTCTATATATTCCACTTTGGAAATCACATCTTCTTTAGTTGTCCTCATCTCTCTTCTTTTTTGCATCAACATTTTGGTTTTTCCTGATAATTTGTTCACATGCAACTTGTTCTTAGACCCAGCTAATTTTGTTGCTGTTTCCATACGAGCTTTGGTTACTTTTCTGTTAACTTCAGAAATATCCACTTCTTCCGATGTTAGGCCTTCTAAAGCAGAGAATCTGTTCTTCAGTTCCAACTTTGAAGGTATTATGGTGTTTTTTTAAGGTTGGTTATGTCAATACATTTTGTTTGTCTTATGAGCTTGCCACGTTCAAGTTTAGTGTTGAGGTGCATCTTACATCTCACCAATCTATGGTCACTACCTGTGTTGAACTTGTTTAGCACACTGCAGTCTTCTATGACGAATTTTTTGTTACACATAATAAATTCAATTTCACTTGTCGTCCCATTTGGATGTCCCCATGTCCATTTCCTGTGTGGCTTTTTCTTGAAAAAGGAGTTCAAGATGAAAAACCTTTCTGCCTCTGCAAACTCAACGAGAGTATTTCCACGCTGGTTTCTGTTGCCGTGACCGAATTTACCTACTGAAGTTTCATTCTGTTGCCGTTGCCCTATTTTTGCATTGAAGTCTCCCATAATTACCTTCAAGTGCTGCTTGCCTTTATTATTTAGATTACGAATTTCCTCATAAAATTCTTCAATTTCTTCTTCAGGATGACTTGTGGTGGGTGCATAAGTTTGAATTATCTGAGCCTGGTATCTTCTCGAGAGTTGGATAACGAGTCGTGCAGCTCTGTCAGAGGAACTTTCAACTTCTACAACTTTATCCTTCAGTTTCTTATTTATTATAAATCCAACACCACAAGTTCTGCCAGTATCTGTCCCACGATAGTAGAAGAGATGTCCACTTTTCAATTCAGTGAGATCTTCTCCTTTTCTCCTTACCTCACTTAGCCTGACGATGTCCCACTTGATCCTTTGCAGTTCCTCTTCCAATTCAAGAATCCTTGAATCAGAAGATAGGGAGCGTCCATTATACGTAGCCAAGGTCAGCATCAGATGGCAGCCTAGTCCGGTCCTTCGGGTATTCTTAGCACCCTCTGCGTTCATGTCGCACTGGCCGCTGCCTTGGCCAGGTACATTCCAGCTGCCGGAGACTGAGGGCCAAGATTTAAGTTGTGAAATCATTTTGGAGGGGTTTGGCCATAACTCACCACGCTGGCCTAGCGGGTTGGTGAGTGTGGGATAGAATTTCCTCTGATCCCGATGGTATAGTTATACCGCTATTGGCGGTCGTCAGAGCCCCTTTAGTGGGAACAGGATGCACCACGAGAAGGCAGGGTTGACATTTGTCAAGGAGAGGCTGTGATGTTACGCATCACCTGACCTTACATCCCTCATGCCAATATAAAACTTGGTATTTCCATCCTGGTGTCGACCAAGCCCCTGCGTTAGCAAGTAAAGTGCTGCGGCTTCCGGATGAAAGAAGGTATTGCGATATTGACCTAGGGTGGCAAATTCCAACTCCAAGTCCTAACTTCTTAAACACATTCCGGATGAAATAGGAAAGTCTAAGTACGTATAGAAAGGAGCGATAAACCTCTGACTTGGTTACTCGATACGGCGACGTTGATCAACAAATACAAGTTTGGCGCTCCTAAAGATATCGTCAATTGCATGCTCTTTATAGCCTGCAGCTATAAAGAGCATGTAAATAAGGTTCTTATTCCTACCATTAAAAGCCTTTTAGGAAAAGTACCCATCGAAATTAGAGATGCACTACGCTATCAGTTTGCCTCACGTTTGAATAAGATTTGTTTACATTTTGATAAAGCAGACAATCCGAAGCACGATGCCTCTACCATCCGCAATCTTACAAAGGACCCATTGATCAAATTTTTACTCACAGACAAATCCAATTTGATTGCTGTTTTGGATTATGTCGAGTACAACAAAAAAATCGTGGACTTTATCGAACTGTCGAATTCAAAAGTGATCACATCCAACCCACTTAACAAGTGGATTGCTAAAGTGAAGAGATTAGAATAGAATCTAAATGCCAATAAAGGTTCTATTCTACATTCAGATATATATGAAATTCTAAATGCCAATAAAGGTACAAACTGGGACCATGGGTTTCAGCAACTTGTGCGCTCATCGTGTACATTGTTTTATTTTTATTCTGTTTTTGAAACTCTCGTCACGATTACGATCTTGTGGAGCCATTTTTCAGCTGGATCCTGCTGTGTTTTTGGAAAATTTTGATTGGTTGCATAAATTTTGTGAAAATGTTATAAGGAAATTGTGCCAGATATTGTTCATTTTGATGGAGGAGTCCTTGTTTCAAGCTGATGATTAGTTGAAATTTCGATAGATTCACAAAGAAAACATTTGCATCGTGCGTTATTTAATATGACTTTTGCTTCATCCCGAATGGGTGTAAACCTTTCAACAAAAACTGTTTTAATGAGATCTGCAGTTTGTGTGAATATTTAAGATTTTGTTTGTATTATTTAAGGTGGTTTGATAATGCTCTTTTGGTCATTCCTATGTATTTTTTCTTAGTGCAGCCATGCATTTTTTCTTAGGTGCAACCACCTGCTGAATAAAGAGGTGCAAAAAAAAAAATGTTCTCAGGTTTCAGTAGGTCCTTATTTCTTTTCAGTTGCTGTGCAATTGAAGGACCTTGTCTGATGCCAATGTTGGTGAAATTTTCTTTTAAGTTTCTTTTGAATCCAGTTGGAGATACCTGGTATATATTGAATAGAACCTGTATATTTATATTTTTTTACATTGCTAGAAAAGGATTAAGAATATTGGGAGAGTTTGGTAATGTTGGCATTTATATCTATTGTGTAAAGCAATTTCTTTTAATTTTAAAATTTCACGATGTTTCAGCTTTGAGTTGCAGATATATTATTGCCATGGTTTGCATATAATCGGTAACTTGCTAGTTTGTAAGACCAATATGTGTAAGATTTTCCTGGAATTATATTAGGGAACCAGTTGTGCTTTCTCAAAATTGTGGTGCTGATTCCTTGATTGCCCTTAGTAATGTGTATATCCAAATAAGCTAAAGTTTGGTTGTCTTCGATTTCTATAGTGAATTTTAGATTTTTGTGTAATTTGTTCAACGTTTGATGTAATTCAAGCACAGTAAGGTTATGAGAAGGTCAAAAAGCGAGGATATCATCAACATATTGAATCCATAAAATAGACCAGGGATCTAATGAAGAATTCAGCAAGAGTTCCTGAAAGTGAAGATCCCATGGGTGCACTTTTGGATTGAACATAAAATTTACCATTAAAAAGGAAATAGTTAAATTTTGTAACAAGGTTAATGTTGCATGTATTCCATCAATTCTAATTTGGTAGACATTATTTTGTGAGAGAGTTTGGAGCATATTTTTTGGATATCTTCTTGAGTATCAACAAACAGATATAGAGAGTCAATATCAAAGTTGCACATGATGAAAGGATTTTGCTCATTCAGGTTCTTAATTGCCTGTATAGCTCAAATCGTAGAGTTGGTTGCTAAAGTGGATAAAGTGGAGGGAGGTAGAAAATCTTTTATTTAAAAAAATTGTTCAGAGTTTTTTTGGTTTTTTTTTTCTTAGACTGCAGTGGGGCAGTTTTTCTTTTAAACAATTCCTCTCATTCAATTTCACTTGGCCAAGTAGACAGGGAGTTGAGAAATTACTGGGCATGCAATTACCAAAAATATCTGGAAGTCATTTAATTTTAAGTAACATTTTGACCTTTTCATGTATTTTCTTTGTATGATCCTTGTGAATTCTCTTTAAACTCTATCAAAATTTCAACCAATTGTCAAGCTTGCAAAAGGACCCCTCCATCAAAATGAATAATATCTGGAAGGACATTTAGTTTTAAGTAACATTTTGACCTTTTCGTGTATTTTCTTTGTATGATCCTTGTGAATTCTCTGTAAATCTATCGAAATTTCAACCAATTGTCAAGCTTGCAAAAGGACCCTTCCATCAAAATGAATAATATCTGGAAGACATTTAATTTTAAGTAACATTTTGACCTTTTCGTGTATTTTCTTTGTATGATCCTTTTGAATTCTCTTTAAATCTATCGAAATTTCAACCAATTATCAAGCTTGCAAAAAGGACCCCTCCATCAAAATGAATAATATCTGGAAGGCATTTAGTTTTAAGTAACATTTTGACCTTTTCGTGTATTTTCTTTGTAGGATCCTTGTGAATTCTCTGTAAATCTCTCAAAATTTCAACCAATTGTCAAGCTTGCAAAAAGGACCCCTCCATCAAAATGAATAATATCTGGAAGAAGACATTTAGTTTTAAGTAACATTTTGATCTTTTGGTGTATTTTCTTTTTATGATCCTTGTGAATTCTCTGTAAATCTATCGAAATTTCAACCAATTGTCAAGCTTGCAAAAAGGACCTCTCCATCAAAATGAATAATATCTGGAAGACATTTAGTTTTAAGTAACATTTTGACCTTTTCGTGTATTTTCTTTGTATGATCCTTGTGAATTCTCTGTAAATCTATCGAAATTTCAACCAATTGTCAAGCTTGCAAAAAGGACCCCTCCATCAAAAAATGAATAATATCTGGAAGACATTTAGTTTTAAGTAACATTTTGGCCTTTTCGTGTATTTTCTTATTATGATCCTTATGAATTCTCTGTAAATCTATCGAAATTTCAACCAATTGTCAAGCTTGCAAAAAGGACCCCTCCATCAAAATGAATAATATCTGGAAGACATTTAGTTTTAAGTAACATTTTGACCTTTTGGTGTATTTTCTTTGTAGGATCCTTGTGAATTCTCTGTAAATCTATTGAAATTTCAACCAATTGTCAAGCTTGCAAAAAGGACCCCTCCATCAAAATGAATAATATCTGGAAGACGTTTAGTTTTAAGTAACATTTTGGCCTTTTGGTGTATTTTCTTTGTATGATCCTTGTGAATTCTCTGTAAATCTATCGAAATTTCAACCAATTGTCAAGCTTGCAAAAAGAACCCTTCCATCAAAATGAATAATATCTGGAAGACATTTAGTTTTAAGTAACATTTTGACCTTTTCGTGTATTTTCTTTGTATGATCCTTTTGAATTCTCTTTAAATCTATCGAAATTTCAACCAATTGTCAAGCTTGCAAAAGGACCCCTCCATCAAAATGAATAATATCTGGAAGACATTTAGTTTTAAGTAACATTTTGACGTTTTCGTGTATTTTCTTTTTCGGATCCTTGTGAATTCTCTGTAAATCTATCAAAATTTCAACCAATTATCAAGCTTGCAACAAGGACCCCTCCATCAAAATGTTCTGCTGCATGAACTTGTACTAAAAACAGGTTCTTGTGAAGAGATTTCCCAGATTGCAGTGCATGAGTTAGGATTTATTTATATTTAATAATTCTTAATAGTTTACTGGCAGAGGATATTAATCATGATTAGGGAAACCTAGGGTTGGACAGGAATTAGAAAATTGTGCATTTGTAATCAGTAATTTTTTTTTCCTTATTGTGTTATTGTCATACTCTATTTGTGTGACTTGATAGTGAGAACTTGATAAATAGTATGTTGAAAATATTAAGTGCTTACCAAATTGAGTTTTTATTAACTATATGTCAACAAAATAGTTTCCATATCATCTACTGTTTCGCACGTTACTAGAAATTCGAGCACTGGAAAAAACGGGGAAAAAAAAAAAAAAATACCTGAAGCACAAAGAATTAGTATTATCCAGGCATTGAAACTAGTAGCTGATAATAACTACTTCACATATAATAAAAAAATATACCGACAAAAACAAGGTGCACCAATGGGATCACCAATTTCGGGACTTCTTGCTGAAATAATATTACAAGACATAGAAAATAAACTTTTGGATTCATTCAATCAAAAACAACTAATACTATACGTAAGATACGTTGACGATATCCTTATCTTCTGGAAGCAATCTGAAAAAGAACTTGAAACATTTGTAAACAAATACAATAGTTTTTATCCTACAATACAAGTTACTATGGAAAAAGAAGTTAAGAGACAACTAAACTATTTAGACATTTCTTTATTCAGGCGAAATAATATGATTGAATACGAAGTATATCGAAAACCAACTTATACTCCAACGATAATTCCGATTGATTCAAATCATCCTTGGAAATATAAAAGAGCAGCACTTCAATTTTACATAAGAAGAGCATTAACCCATTCCTGTAATAAACACAAAGAAAAGATTGAGATTAACTGGATAAAAAGAACTGCTATGAAATTTGGATACAAGAAAAAGATCATAGATGATATACTTGAAAATATAAAGAAATCTTTAAATGAAAATAAAAATAAACAAAAAAATGAAATAAAATTTGCTGGTAAAATTCCCTACATTCCTCCAATAACAGATATCTTAAAGAAGGAATGCATTAAAGAAAAAATGATATTGGCAGAAACCGTCATAGATAACGAAACTATATTAACTAATGGAAATGAAAGAAGATCAATGCTTGATAAAGCCGGAGTATATTCTATACCAACAAAATATTATACAGAAATAGAAAGAAATGAAAGAAATAAAGTATACATAGGAAGTACAAAAAGAAGATTTAAGACCAGATTAAAAGAACATATATCGAACTGGAATAAAAAAGAAAACAAAACATCATTAATAAATCATTGTATTGAAAATGAAGCTTATCCTGTTTGGTATGATGCAAAATTAATAACCTCACATAAAACTAAAAATCAAATATTAACCTCAGAAGCGATAATGATTGAAAAAACTAAAGAAATAAATTGTAATAATAATGATCCAATGAATCTACCATACGCTTGGAAATATTTTATCGAAAAAGAAATTAACGATAAAAAATATAATAAAAGACCTTATTAATTATTTTCAACAAACGAATGGCAACACCAATTAATTTAGAATCGGAATTCATATCATCCAATTATATCAAAACACGACTAAGAACGTGCATTAATACCAAAAATAGCATGCGCAAGAGTACAACTGCCGTGAAAAGTCGGAAGCTGCCAGTAGAATCGATGTAAGTGGCCGAAACACAACGTGTATGAGAAGATCATAATACCCACTGAAGATGATTCCAAAAAGAAGGAATTGAAACTAGTTTGGGATATTGAGCCACGGAAAATAAAACATGCAACCATCATCTATAATAAGAAATTATAAGATCGAAGTTCAACTTGGAAGCTGATACCACAGGAAAGGAAAATCATGCCTTCTTCGATAACAAGATGGCTTATTACTGATTCAACGCATCATAATCAAAAGGTTCGAAAGTTCTTTTCTATTGTATTAATTTCGTAAATCATGACTTAAAAAACTGGAATAATATTAATCATTTAATACATATTGTCTCTACGTATTGGAGGACTTTGACAACTTATGATGCATTTGACTGCATATATATTAAAACATTTTTTCATATAAATTTGTAATCTTCATAATAAAATTCTAAACTATTATAAAGAACATCAAAAAGAAAAAAAGGAATATTAGTGACAAGTTGAAATAAAAATTTTCTTATTATATGGACGTTTTTTCCCGTGCTCGAATTTCTAGTAACGTGCGAAACAGTAGATGATATGGAAACTATTTTGTTGACATATAGTTAATAATTTCTGAAACCACGTAATGTTTTTGACAAATGTTGAATTAATATAAATTGAGTTTTGTTAGATGATTTATGCAATTATGTGGATGTATCTAACTTAATTAATGCCTAGTTAGGTGTAAATTGCTGCAATAATGTTGAAATTTTTGTCTAATTTATAATGTTGAAATATTCTGAATTAATACTTGATTATATAAAGAATTATAAATCTGATTTTGGTGTATGAGTAATTTTTGAGTTGGTTATTTGAGGAGAAAGAGCCTGTCTAACAGCATCCTACGTCTTAGCCTGACTCGAACCTAAAGGGCAGGTGAAAGCTGAGATATTAGCTGGGCAAAGTAACCTTATTTGTGAGGGAGGCTAGGAGTGTTGCAAGCTATGTGGTGATTTGATTTTCTTAATGCTATTCCAATGTCTTTTAAGGGAATAGTGACCCCCACACATACATATGCACACACTTGTTTTTTAATTTGAAATCTGTTGATAAAATTATTCTATGTATAGTTTTGCTGGGTACCCAACTATGGTAGGATTGAAGGTATGAGCCAGTGTGTTTGTGAGATAGAGGGAGAGGGAGGTCGTGTTTATCTTAGAATTTATTCACTTTGCCAGTTTTCAATGATTTCATTCTGTCATACAGTTTCACCATTTGGTGTGAGTCAGCAGTGAAAATCTTTGTGCTAATAAACTGAATGCTGTCTGTGCACGATATAAACCAGGGCTCACCATGAAACCTCCGGTTGCGTTTAATTAAAATACACTGAGTATAAAAGAAACGTATAAGATCTTTCGGACACCCCGCACCGGGATCTATCGTCAGATACATAAAAAAAGAGGTAGTATGGGCTGGATACAGACAATTTATAATTATACACTGCTGGACAATTGCTAAGGACGGATCATAAACGGCTATATAGCGCATAAAAAACAGGGTGCGCACGCGTGCTTGAAAACCTGGAAAGTCCTGGAAAATCGTGATTACGTTTTCAAGGCCTGGAATATCCTGGAAAACGGTATTTTTTTAATGCTGTCTTGAAAAGCCTTGAAATTTGAAATTAGTGCTTAAAAAATGCTCTTTTAAGAAATCGTGTTACTGACTGTTACCCCTTAATTTTTTTAAGTTCCTCTCCTCTGTTCTCAAAGAAACCGCCAGCTACAGTGGTGTTTCGGATGTGCCCAAATCCTAATTTGGCTGGGGGGGGAAGCACTACTTCCAGTGCAATAAAATTGGATGATTACTAGCAGGTCTGTTAGGGAAGGGGAGCTTGATGTCCGTCCGACAACTACTGAGAACAACAGAAGGGGAAAGAAGAGACATTTAGCATTTGCAAGGGGGGTCGCGTGTTTACCAAGTCAGCTGGCATCCACCAGTGAAGAGTATGCCTGAACAACACATTCATCTGCTCCTTGTTTATTGCATTAAGACGCTTGCTTCCGGCCCACCCCTCAAGAGACTTCGGCTACTTATGATAAAAAATAAGAAAACTATCTTTGCGAATTTTTCACAAAAGTGGCTGAAATTTTTACATTTACTATAATTGGATTACAGAAGCTCACTCCCAAAATTCCATTTGAATCGGTTTAAAACTTAAAAAGTTAGCATTGGAAATTTTTATTATGTGTGCCTCTTTAGACAGTGAGCCTTGAGCAGAAAGTGTGTTACCATAGCAACGGTTGATTGACAGCTGGGAGCGCTAATCCGAAGCCCTTGGTTGGGAAGAAAGCAAACACCTGTTTATCACTTCCACGGCTCAAAAGGACTAAGAGATATTTTCAGAAATCCATTTTCCGGAATTTTGAAAATAACACAGTAAAATTTTTACAGTGGTTAAAATACATCACAATTAAGTTCTAGTGCAAATTTCGCCGAATTCCGTTTGAAACTTTAGCAGATGCAAAAAAAAAAAAAAAAAAATCTTCCGTTGCAAAATCGGATTCAAAAAAAAAGAAACGGCAATTATAAATAACGGGAAAAGCAAGCAAATTATTTTTTTTTAGATGCCATGGTTTATTTAAACAGAGTGATCCTTAAATTTTGTTTCTGTGGTGATATGGACTCTTTTAATTACAAACATACATTTTTATTCAGATGTCTGAGTTACTGTTTTAATAAAAAAATCTATAATTTAAAAGTTTTCAATGGATTTAGGCGAAATTCAGCAGATAAACGTATTTCTTAGTAAATTGCAACGTTATGACGTAAATTTGGTCATTTTGTCGAAAATTGGGCAGCATTTTTTTTTACGTTTTCTCCTATAGTTAGGGTGAAGGAGGAAGACACTTCAGTGAGCTGCAGGTGGCGATTTATGGCGATGTGCCAAAAGAAAAGAAGCCGTTCCATCAGGACATTCCAGAGGTTGAGTGTGCGTGGACGCGTGCTCCTGCTGTTTGAACTTAATCGGAATGTTTTCGGGAGGGGAGAAATATCCGTTTCAGCTTTACAGCTTTCAGGCTCCTTTTTTTTTTCTTGGTAATAAATAAAAACCATAGTTGCTGCATTCACCATTGATCCATATTCGCATTTCTTGAATATAAACAGCAGACAATCGGAAACATGGTGTTGGCTGGGTCTTGATGTTCTTCATTTGTATCTGTTGAATTTTGTTCTGTGGGAATACGGAATGAGTTATACTGTGAATACATACAAAACTACATATTTTTGAGCTGAAAAAATATGTCTACTTGTACACAGTAGCTAACGTGTGAACTCAGACGAAGACAATCGGACATATGGACGTCTGATTCAATAAAAAATCAACCCATTTTATTATACACGACAGGTAAAAAAGAAAAAACATTACATGTTTTTAAACATTATAAAGGAAAGCGGATTTTTTTTGCATGACTTGATGATATTAATTTCTGAAAGTTTTTTTTTTCGATTTTAATTTCTGAAATCTTTTTTTTTTTTTTTTTTTTCAATTACAATACACTGTAACATGATACCTGTGTGTTGTATCCCTTAGTTGTATGGCAGATTTTCAGTTGGCCGATATCCGCGATCGTAAGTGGTAGTTACATTGCTATTGTTGATGATGACAAGATAAATACTGGAGTAATGTAGAATGTTGCATAAAGTAAAAAAAAAAAATCGCCCCCCTCCTCCCCTTCGAACTTTTATGCGGTTATCATAGCTGATCAACCATTTCATTCCATGAACATCAGCACATTTCAATCATTTGACCATTGGGGGTCTGACGGAATTCAGCAGTGCTTAAGCGCCTAGCGCAACGAGAACATGCTAATTATGGACAGTTCTATTCCCTTCCCCCTATCATCCCTAATAATTGAGAGCGCATACTGTAGTTTCAAATATTCTGTGTATGAGCTAGTTTTCACGCTGTTCGTTATGTTTTTATTTTAGAAATTACTAACCCTTTCGAACTGTAGGTTGCAGAAACGTTTATGCTTTGGTTTTTTCCATTTGTCCGTACGATAATTCACGTAAAAGGGGTTGGATTTTGGCGAAATTTTAGTATGCTGTTAGGTACAACCTAGGAACCTACCCTGTTGAAAATGGTCGAAATTAAATTCAAAGGCATAGATATAAGAGCAGTATTCATTCTCCAAGCTTGAAGCCCTACGTCCACTCTCCAGCTGGGTAAGTATGAAAGATTTGAGACTTGGAGGAGGAGACCCAGTACAAAGTTTTGCTTCCCTCAGGCACTAAGTGTTTGTTAACATTTCCTTTCCTCTGGTTTGGAGCCCAGCTGTAAGAGGTGATGCTTTGTAACAGTCTTTTAGCACAACACTCTGTCTACCGATTGGCATACAGGTCATAAAACAGTAACTTCACTAAGTGTTGTTTCCTTGTTTTGAATGAAGACTAAATCAATGCCAAAGCATTTGCAACCCAGGCTGCCTAAAGGACAAAGCTGGGGGAGCAGGAAAGAACATAGCAGTAAGACCCCTTTTTCTTTAATTACTTAAAATCTGGCCTATAGTAATTGGTCACATGTGTAGCCCCTTACTCAGGGGAAATTCTCAATTTTTAGTTGTGTGGTTCCTGATCTTAGATATTTTTTTGGTTTTCATTTACTGTTTCAGTTAATTTACCCATTTTTTTCACCCCCCCCCCCCCATTAAATATGGATAAGTGTACTTTTAGTGATCTTTGGCTAATAAATCCTAAATATGCTGGATGGATTAAAAAAGATGAAAGCAATTGCCATGTTGCAAAATGCATTTTTATCCATTAAAATAATAGATGTTTCGAATATGGGGGATCCGCTTTAAGAAGCCACATGAAAGGAAAAAAACATAGTATGTTGACAGAAAGCTGTAAAAATGTTCCACTAACTGTTGATAAATTGCTATGTGTATCAAGTGATAAACAAGTACGGCCTATTGCATCCACATCTAATCCTCTGAATATTTCTCTTGAAAAAAATGCAACCATTAAAGCAGAAGCATTGTGGTGTTTAAAAGTGGTTAAATCCCATTACTCTTACAGGTCTTGTGCAGGTAATGATGTTTTATTCCGCCTAATGTTTTCTGACAGCAGAATTGCTGGAAACTTCAGCTGTGGCGAAAAAAAATGTTCCTACATTTGTTGCTTTGGTTTGGCACCTCACTTTAAATCAGTGTTGGTTCAGGAAGTCAAAACTGAAAATGAAAATTTTGTGATCTTGTTTGACGAAAGTTTAAACAAGTTTAGTCAGTCAAAACAAATAGATATACATGTTCGTTTATGGGAAAAAGGAACAGTTTCAACCAGATATTTGTCATCAGTTTTTTTGGGTCATGCTAGTGCAGACATAATGATGGAAAATTTTCTTGAATGCATGGCGTGCCTCCCACTGTGTAACATTGTGCAGTTATCAATGGATGGACCCAATGTTAATTGGAAGTTTTTTGATATGCTGCAATCAACACTTAGTGCTGACTCAAATGTCCAACTCCTAAACACAGGGAGCTGTGGACTTCACATTGTAAACAATGCCTTTCGACATGGAGCCTCAGCAACAGGGTGGGAAATTCAAAAGTTGCTTTCATCATTATTTAGGCTTTTTAAAGATTCACCTGCAAGGAGGGAAGATTTTTCTAAAATAATTTTAGCCAGTAAGATGCCATTAAAATTCTGCCCACACAGGTGGCTAGAAAATACTCCTGCCTGCGAGCGAGCATTAGAAATTTGGGCAGACATTGAAAATTATGTTAACCAAGTTGAAAAGAAGTGCATCAAGAATCCCCACACTGTATCATTTGATGCTATCAAAACTTTCACTAAAGATCCTTTTGTTTTGGCTAAACTACATTTCTTCAATTCAGTTTCAAAACAGCTGGTACCATTTCTCAAGGCATATCAGTCAGATAAGCCAATGATGCCTTTATGGCCACAGATCTTGAAAAGATGCTAAGAAATATGATGAATCGCTTTGTTAAAAGAACCGTAATGGCAGAAGCTAACTCTGCTTTAAAGCTGTTACAAGTAGACCTTACAGATGCATCTCAGTGTTGTCACTATAAAGAAATTGACGTTGGGTTTCAAACAGAGAAGGTGTTGAAAGAATTAAGTGCTAAGAACATTAGTGAACGCAAACTTATGGAGTTTAGAATGGAATGCCGAATATTTTTGCAAAAGCTAGTTGTGAAGCTATTGGAAAAAAAAATCCACTTAAGTACTCCCTTGTTCGCCACATGAAGTGTTTAGATCCTCGGTTGATGTCAAAAAATAGTGAGACTTGTATTAAGAATCTAACATCCATTCTCACACTTCTTGTTGATGCTCATAGAATACAACCAGAATTATGTGATGGTGTAATATGGCAGTTTAAGGAATTTGTGACCAGTGTTGCGGCAGTAAAATCTTCATTCATAAACTTTGATCCAGAAGATAAACAACAAAGAGTAGACACATTATTGTATGAGTACATATCTTCTACTAAAGCTTTTAGTGAACTGTGGAAAGTTGTGAAACTTCTTTTACTGTTGTCACATGGGCAAGCTTCTGTTGAGAGGGGTTTTTCAGTCAATAAGGAGCTCATTGTAGAAAACATGAGAGAGGAGTCAATTGTAGCACAGAGAATTATTTATGATCATATATCCTATGTAGGTGGTATTGATAAGGTAAATATCTCAAAATCCCTTCTGTTATCAGTTGGAGCTGCAAGGCAAAAATACATACATTATTTGGATGATAAGTCCAAAGAAAAGGAAAAAGCAGCCATATGTGGAAAAAGGAAAGCTATTTTAGATGAAATTGATAGCATAGAAAAGAAAAGGAAACTCATTGAAGGAGAAGTCAAAGAATTACTTAACTCTGCTGATGATTTAGCTTTAAAAGCTGAAACTACAAATAACATTACATACATTGTAAAATCTAATAGCTTTAGAAAAACTGCTCATGAGAAAAGAGCAGTACTTAAAAAAATGGATATGGAACTTGAAACCAAAGTCAGCAATCTTAAATCTGTATAACCATCCATTGATACTCCATATTTGTGGTATCTTCCAAGCATATAGAGAATTAATACTAAAACATAAAATTTTTATATTTGTACAATTTACAATAGAAATGAACTTTTTTTTTTTCTTTGAAGCATGTTGAACTTCAAACCAGTTTTGATCTTATATCTTCATAATTATTTAGTGTTTTTCATATGAAGTTCATGTAAATAGACTAATAAACTCTTCTGTTCCAAAAACTTATAACTTTCTGCAACTAACTTCCACAATTGGGCTTCTTATTGGACTAAAACGTTGGTAAGTAATATAAAACCTTATATATACTTGTACAGTAAATACTCATGGGCTCCTAAAACATATTTTTGCTGTACATTTTACTATGAATTTGTGGCCAAAACAATTCAATCAATTGTCCTTAATGCATTGATCAGATTTTGATTTATATAACTGACAAACTTCAATTTTTTTAAAAAGCTTTTAAAAACTTAATTCATATAATTGTCTTATGTTTTGGGAGTTGAACCAAAAGTGGTTATTCTGATTCTGGTTATGATTGAAGCTTAACTGGAGGTAGAGATTCCTTATGCTCATCATTTTTCATTTATGTAAAATACTTAAGAATATCCTAATTTATACCAATAAAAAACAAATTGTTTTATGTTTAAGGTTTTTATAAATAGTTTAGCTAGTTCCACATTTTGGGGTAGCACTTCATAAATTTAGTTTAGCAGTGATTTTGATTTAAAAAAATAAAAGTAAATTGAGGCAATCTTGTTTGATATGAAAAATAATTTTTGGAAAGTAATATGAGGCAAGTGTACTGGTAGACATAAAGGTGGTTAGATTCTTTTGGGTTGGGTGGTGGGCCAGGACTTTCTGACTTCTATGATGAAACTTATTTGAAATTTGTTGCCATGTTCCTAAAATTACACTTTCTGTTTTAAACTCTATTGGTTCACCTTTCTATGATCGTCCACTCCCGAATCATTTCTTGAGGTGCATAGTGATTCCGTGGCTTATGCTTTTTGATTTAACATAACTGTACTACAATTGGATGAAATTTTCCTCAAGTCTGGAACATATTCTGTCTAGTAATTAAGATTTTCATTGCCTTCAAAAGTCACATCCCAATATGCATCCACCAGTGGCAGTCATTGGGAATGTTAAAAAGAAAAAAAAATCATTCCCATGTATGGAAACACTTTTTATCAGAGCTAGAATCCACCTGTGGGCATAACAGGCACATTCCCCATTTCAAAAAAAAAAGGGGGGGGTGAGTAAGTAGATAAGTGCTTTGCTTTGTCTCACGTTTCTTGTTTTCAGACATCACACTTTTTCACTTATGGATTTGCAACTCCACGTTTTGTCTTACATTGGCCCGAACTTTTCAGTGATCCACACAGCATTACTTCAGAACTGCTGTTTGTGATGTACTCTGACAGGCAAGCACCCCATCTCCCCTTATGGGTCCTCCATGTTTTACCACCGTGTTTTTTGGAGGAAATAAATCTCAGAGATTTTTTTACCAGTCGTCTGTTAGACGTGCGCCCTTCCCATTCTTAAATTCTGAATCTGCCCTCACTTTATTTTATAATAACTTCAGTTATCAATAATAGTCTGATTACATGGAAGATAGTGCAGAATAGTGATGCAGCTAAAATGACTGATTGAATTAATCATTTTCTGATTGAGGGAAAGGATTTTCTGAATAGCCTTGTGGTAATTGCATCATGATTCAATTTAGCATTATTGGGTAATTCGCCAATTAAAAACATTAAAAAGAAATGTAATGGGTAAAAAAGCACACTCATCCATTTGCATCTTTCATCATTTTTATTACTTAAAACTGAAATTGCTTTTAAAAACTAATTTGAGCATGATATTGTAAAGCGTAGTAATCATCCTGGAATTTTTTGTATATGGCCTGGAAAAGGCCTGGAAAGTCCTTGAATTTTTTCCCCCAAAAAAGAGTACGAACCCTGAAAAAAGTAAGTGTGGTTGGATGCCAAGTGAAATAAAATGTCAGAATGCCAGGACATTACAAGAAAGACAATTTATTGTGCTCTGAAATCCAGAAGGCTTTGGAACATGTTCAAGGGACAAACAGGCCATTTTGTACAGAATACGTAAACGTGAAAAAAATGCAATTACCGTCCGCAGGCGTTCCGGCGTAAGATGTCAATACGGGATATGGTCACCATGGAGGGCGATGCAAGATTCCACACATTGTGTCATGGTTTGCACAACATTATCAAGCAGCTGTTGCAGTAATTTATCCCATTCCTCTGTCAGTGCACGGATGAGGGTGTCCTTGTTTATTGGAGGGCATTGGCGACCAGCAAGACTCCTCCCCAAAGCATCCCACACATTTTCAATGGGATTCAGATCTGGAGAACATGCTGGCCATACAAGGCGTTGAATATCCTCGCTCTCAAGACACTCCTGGACAGCGACTGTTCGATGACATGTTGCGTTGTCGTCCATGAAAATGAATCTATCACCGACAGCACCACAGAACATGCGAACAGGAGGTAGCAGAACATCATTAATGTATCATTGGCCAGTCATAGTCCCAGTTGGAAGCACATAGAGGGTTGTATGGCCATTGATCATGATGCCAGCCCATACCATGACTCTACATGTCGGATATCGTTCCCTTTCCTGTATGTTTGCTGGGCAATATGCAGTACCACTATCATGCCAGATCAGTTGTCGTCGACAATCAGACTATAGACTGTATCTACTCTCATCTGAGAAGAGGACAGCAGACCAATTGTTATCAGTCCAATTGTGATGTTGATGGCACCATTGCAAATGGGCGGTACGGTGACGTCTGGAGAATGGGATGCACACAACAGGACGGCAGGCGTATAGTCCTCCTTCATGCAAACGTCTGGAGACAGTTTTTCGGGAGATCCGCTTGCCAGTAGCAGCCATAAACTGATTTGCTACCTCACTAGCTGTGCTACGCCGGTGTCTTTTTGTTGATGGCACTATGTACCGATCTTCTGCAGGTGTCGTACTGCGAACACGACCTCCCCGTGACGTTTGATACACTCTCCATTTGTTTGAAATGATTTCCAAAGCCTTGAAACAACACTGTGGCTGACGTCGGACTTCCTGGCAACATCTGTTATTTTTCGCCCTTCTTCAATCTTGCCAATAATACGGCCACGCGTAAAATCATCTAGGTGATGTCGGGAAGACATACTGAAAATTGCAAGTTCGTCAACTTTCCCCTTCAGCTTTGCGTTTGAACAACAACGGTCAATACGCATCAAGTCCTTTATATCTCTTATCAGCGTTATGACGTCACGAACAAGTTCGGCAATCCAAAATTTGCATACGCAGAACACGTCTTACTGTATCTCCGCACTTATGCTCATTTCCACGTTTTGCTGCCTTCCATTTTATGGTTGCTATCGTTGCTATTGTCATCCGTCCTTAGCAATTGTCCGGCAGTGTATATGTGACGCAATTTGCGAACTGCCATCTGGTGTGTAAACCAACAAATTGATTACAATACAATAATGATTAAGTCAAGCAGCAACATATTAAATTGGATCATCATGTGCACTGTAATCAGTAAACAAAAATTTCCACGGTCTAGGTATGACATATGGAAGAGAGTAATTACAACACATATGCCCCTTCCATGCAATAAATAAACTTTCAGTAAATGTTAATTGAGACTTCTTACTTGGTGTGGCAAGGATCTCCGCTTCTGTCCAGATTGGTACATGGGCTCCAGAGTCAACTAATCGGGAGAGAGCGGTTGTTTTGGCACCCACTCTGACATTGCACGTGTGTTCCTTCACTCTAGTATTCAAAGACCTGGAAGTGGAACCGATGTACTCTTGGTCAACCCCAGACGGGTCTGTTGCTTTGAGTGGGATGCTATATACACCAAATTTATTGTTCTTGTGCACTGAGTCTCGATCTTTCCTAATGCTCTGAAAAATATTTCTTGTTTTGACACCAAAACCATTTCTATGTGTTTTACACACATTCTTTAAAATGTTGACCAAACATGGTACAAAACCAATGAATTCCACATACGTACTACTTCTGGTCTCTCTCGATAAGGTGATGTCATGTACATGCAATAATTGACGAAAAATGCTATGTACAAGGGAGTCAGCATAGCCATAAGTCCTGGCTATCTCGCACACCTTTTTAAGTTCCAATTTCCCGATTTTGGTATTTGACGAGTGAGTAATGGCCCTACGCACAAGGAATCGTATGGCAGCCAATTTATGTGACATTGGATGAAACGACTTGGCCGGGATAATGTCATTAGTGGAAGTTGGTTTTCGGTATACTGAAGTTTGCAAACACAGAGTTGTCAGGTTTCTCACTAAGGTGAAATCCAGAATGCAGTAATTCTTTTCACATTCCAAGGTAAATTTTACGGAGGAGAACACCGACGACATAGATTCCGTGAATGAGTGGAGTTCTTCCAAACTATATGTCCAGAACAACAAAATGTCATCCACATACCTCACATAAAAACTTGGTACTCTGGGTAATTCTGACAGCAATTTTTTTTTTCAAGATATTGCAAAATAATTTCAGCAAGGATTGGCGACAGTGGGGAGCCCATAGGCGCCCCGCTGCATTGGCGATAGATAATGTCTTCAAACCTAAAGTAAGTACGTTTTGGAACCAATTTTAAAGCTGACAAGGTGCCCCGTATCTCCTCTGGCAAAAAGAGATCAGTATCAGTTAACTTGGCTTCTATGATCTTATGAGCGGAATCAACAGGTATGTTGGGGAACAATGAGACCACGAAATGTTCATAGGCCTTAATCATGTCCAACGCCTGTATTGAACGAGAACTTGAGTATTGGGAACTGGTAGTAAAAGGCTTCAAAAAGGTAGCCAAACTCTTTTCTAACAAATGGGTAGCACTCGAATGTCCTGAAACCAAGGGTCTTGCAGGGAAACCTATATAAGTTTTCAGTGTCCCGAAAAGTTCTGGCACCCTGGATCCACATCTCGGGTATAAGCTAGGTATAACCTTCGGTAGCACACATCCACTTCTAAGCTTGGCAATAGCTTCCACATTGGCTGAGGTAGGGTCTAATTTAATAACCATATGTGGGATGTTGGCTATAGCTTCTATCATTTTAGCTTGATAATCGACCTTATCAATAATAACAATCTGATGTGACTTATCTGCTTTAATAATAGCGAGTTAGGGATTGTCATGTAGCTGCCTAAGTAGCTTTATTTCTTCCTGAAACTTATTATTATGCAATGGGTCCAAAGAATTTGTCCGATTCAGGATTCTGACAAGCTTGTGTCTTGTGCCTCCAGTGGAAGAGCTTTAATTATAGCCTCAGCCTGTGGAACAAACTCAAATTTATTGACTCTATGGACAGGGTAGGCAAACTTGACACCCCTTTGTATCTACAGATGAGGCTTTGACAAATCATTGTACTTGTCACTGTTTGTAACATGGCACCAACTGTGCTGTAACACTCATGCTTGCATATTTTTTAATTCAAGTTTCTAAATGAAAAGTTATATGTACATGACCTCATCTATCTTTTTTTCCCACAGGAAGGAGATGGATTGAAATATATGTAGCAGCAGACTCTCCCAGTTTTTAAACGGATGCAGCATCTGGTGCAAATGGTATTTAAATTCGATAAAATCTGAAATATTTATGTTTTCCTGCATTTCCAGAGAACTATATCATTCCACTGTTATGTGAAGTTTTATTTTAAGTAACTGAATAAATACAAGACAGAATTTTTAATATTTTAATGACATTTTTTAATAAAAAAGGGGGAAAGAAAATAAATATACAGCAGCATTAAAAGACCAGTGAGGCTTTGCAATGTAAAATCAGAACTTTTGCAGCAAATAACCATGTGAGAATGGCTAAAATATTCTTACATTTTCAGCAGTAAAACATGGTGTGTGCAGAAAATTTTCTTAGGCTACTGACTTGTTTGGAATGTTACAAGTTTTGTAACTGTCATCATGAATACAACAGTCATCAGCATGTAGAGAAAAAAAGTAGTTACTAAATGGAATTTTTCTAAATAATGTTGATAACTTTTAAAGTATTTTCTGCTAAAGAAAATAATAGTCATGCCTGCCAAATCTTCCGATTTTGGCAGAAGTCTTCCGATTTTTTATTCATTCTTCCAATCTTCCGACCAAACTCGCGTTCTTCTGCCATTCGAAAAATTTGTTGTTGTTTTTTGCGAAAAATAACCTGTTTTATTAATTTTTGTAAGTCAAAAAAAATGTTGAAAAGTGCAGCAATAACTTACTAGTCTTAATCAGTCGGGGCTGCCAGAATTGTGCCAGCCCACACCAAAGCGTTGTTCTTCCACCATTCTGCTAAAAATTGCGATTTTGACGAAATCTGAGCTAATTTTGCGCCAAAAGTTAAAATTTACCGGTCATCGATGCTTGAGCGTAATCTCACGCCATTCGAAATCGATTCAGTATTTAATTCGTACGTGAGATTCTTCCGTGCATTCGCGGAGTCCCCTTCCCTCCCACCCCCCCCCCTTTTTTTTTTTTTTTTTTTTTTTTTTGTCATTTTCGAGATTGATGCAGAAATGAAGAAATTTTCGTGGGATTAATTAGGGCGGGGTTTCGTATTGTGTCTGGGGACGTTGTTTTGTCTTTTTAAACGTTCGGAAACAAGCTAAATGGAGCGTAGATTTTTCCCGTAATCGTATTTGTTTTCTCTCGTGATGTTGCTTCTGTTCAGTATTGTTGTTAAATATAATTTCATTGCATAATTTCAGCTTGAAATTGTAGGCAACAATTTCCGAAAACAGAAGTTAGGCTGCCCCAAAATTTCCCCGTAATCTTCGGCCACGAGATTCTTATGCTGGTTCGAGAGGAATTCAGTCTTTTTTGTTATCATTTGGACCATTCACGAGATTGATACACAACTGAACTGAAATTGGGGGGGGTTCTCCGTCAGGGGACGGAATTTCATCCTTCGAAAACGGAAAGTAGACTGAGGTAAGACTTTTCTCGTAATCGTAACTTTTTTCTCACGATGTTTCCTCTACCCAGTATTATTAGATATAATTTTATTCCATACATATTTGTATTTCAGCTTGAAAATGTTGGATAAATTTCCGAAAACGGAAGTCAGGCGGAGCGACGATTTCTTCAATAATTGAAGTTGTTAAGTATCATCACCCTCATAAATGTGTGTGCATTTTAGCTTGATAAGGGTGGGGGAAATTTCCAAAAACGGAAGTGACGAAGTTTGGAAATTTGTAAGAATTGATGCATGGTGTTAAAAAAAAAAGTATTTATTCTCTGAAAATTACACCATTTATCTAAAATAATGAAAGCTCTGTTATCGGAATTTATGGTTGTCAGCTGCAGTTAATGTTTTTAGTAAGCACAGGATACCTTTCAAAAATTGCATTGCTTTTGGAGCAGACAATGCTCCAGTAATGATAGGAGAGAAAAATGGTGTGGCTCGTCATTTGAAAGAACATCAAAGTGAAATAATAATTATAGGGTGGGTGTATTTGCCATTTAATTAATAATGCAAAAGAATTTTTTCTTTGGTTTAAAAAATCGCACAATGTTTCGATCATTAATGTCAAGTGAATCGCTTGAGTCTTCTGTTAATTAAATGCAAAGAAAATTTACTTTGTTTTAAAAAAGAGTACTCCAAAGAATTCTTTAAAAAAGCCAAAAAGGTTACTGTAAAAAGTTTAGCTAACTGTTAAATTACTATAAACAAAAGTTCCCTTCAATAAAAACACACAAAAAAAATAAAGGTAAGTGTCCTGTATTCCTTTTTTGTTTAAGCAGTATGAGTTCTAAATCACTTTATCGTGTGACAAATTCACGTAAAAAAATCCTCTGAATTTTTATACAATCTGAATTTTTCAAAGTAATCTTTTACATATTCATTAAATTTAGTTGGCAGGTATGAACTGCTGATATTGCAACAGAACCTGCTTATGTGGTACAATATATTATTCTATACTACTTACTATATGCAGTAGTGTGTACTGTTTCACACATTATAATAATAAGTGTGGCTACCAGAAAGGGATAATTAGGCTAAAATATTGTTATTTTTAGCTACATTTTAACAACATTTTAGCCTAATCATCCTTTTCTAGTGGCCACACTGTTATTATTATAACGTGTGAAACAGTACACACTACTGCATATAGTAAGTAGTGTAGATTAAACTCCTGCTTATTTCCTTTCTTAATATAGCAAGAAGGGACTAAGGAAGGGAAAAACATGCATTTTCTGTGAAATGCCACTTAAAAAATCTGCACTATATCATTCACTCTGTGCGAAAACAGCTTAATGTATCACAGAAATGGTGCCGATTCTATTGTGAATCATTTACTTTCACTTTAGAAAATAGGCAAAAATGCTTGATAGGTACTTGTTACTTGTACCAGGGGGGGTGTACTTGACCCAGCACTGCGACCTAAGGTCTATTGTGCATCCCCAGCCCTAATCTCGAAAGAGACCAGATGCACGAGCAAAAGTAAGAATGCTCTTGACTGCTTGGTCTCAAGTTGTGAGTACCAAAGTGTTCAAGCCTGAGTGCTGCAAAAAAGTCACAGTCACAAAGAAAATGCAAGGAAGTCTCCTCTTCCAGGTGGCATCCTCTACAAAGTGGATCTTCTTTCACCCCAATCAAATTAAGGTGCTTGTTAAGACGACAGTGTCCTGTAAGTAGACCAACAATCAGTTCAATATCCTTTTTTTGGCAGTTTAAGGAGTTCCTTAGCCCTATGGGGCAAGGGTCCTTGATTAAGTTCCTTTGCCTGCCGCTGACCCCTGGTAACATGCCAGAGGTCAAGCTGCTTAGTCCTCAGCAGCCTTTTAGTTAGTGCTCTGGCCACACCAGAGGCGAGCCCTAATGCAGGCTCTGGACCATAAAAAGCCTGCTCTGCCCCCTCTTTAGCAAGAAGGTCAGCTTTCTCATTACCTTCAAAACTCCTATGTCCTGGAACCCAGAACAGTTGCACTTTGTTCCAGTTTGCCAGTTCAGTTAGGGTCTGGAGGCAGTTCCAAACAATTTTGGATGAAATGCGGCACTGACAAAGTGCCAGTAAAGCTGCCTGGCTGTCTGAACAAATCTGGATATGCACATTGTGATGCCCTTTGATCAGACATTCTGAGGTGCATGCTATTCTAGCATGCACCTCAGCTTGGAACATGGTAGCATGCCTTCCAAGGCTTTGGCATGAACCATAACCTCTGGATAGGCAATATTCCCCTGCTCCAACTCCTACATTTGTCCTGGAGCCATCAGTAAACCAAACAGTTTCACCACTGCACCCAGGGACAAAGAACAATTCTCATTCACTGTGACTGGGAAAGTTCGCACTGAATGCTTTGTCAAAATGATATTTTACTAGCATGTTGTCGGTTCCCATTTGAAAGATGGGCTCCTTACAAAAATACTCCTGAATAGGCTTGGTATGGCTGCCAACCCACAAAGAGGGTCTCCACATGCCATTGCAGCATAATCTATATGCCCCCATAATGGCCTCACCCTCAATATGAAGGTGAAATGGCAGAATATCAAGAAGCAACTCCAATGCAGCTGTTGGAGTAGTTTTCATTGCTCCTGATATACCTATGCAGGCCAGCCTTTGTAACTTGTTAAGTTCAACCTGCACAGTGCAGAGGTTAACTCTATGCCACCACACTGTTGAGCCATAAGTGACCATAGGTCTGGTGACCATAGTATATATCCAGTGCAAGATCCTCAGGTTGAGGCCCCAGGATTTGCCAATAGCACCTCTACATGACCAGAACACTTTCTTGACTCTGGCAATACAGTAATCTAGGTGCTGTTTCCAGGTTAAGTCTCTGTCCAAAATGACTCCCAGGTATTGAGAGGAACCTGCGTATTGAGAGGAACTGTTTTCCCAAAGAGAGCAATATCTCCAAGGTCTCCTCTTTCTAGTGAAAGGCACAAGGGTGGTTTTGTCAGGGTTTACTGATAGATCAACCTTCCTGCACCAATCCTCAACAAGTCCCAGTGTTCTTTCCATTATGCTCGAGACTGTTTTAGGGAATTTTCCCTTGACAATTATGGCCACGTCATATGCATAGCCAAAACAGTCGCAACCAGATCCCTCCAGGATCCCTAGCAGTTCATCCACCACCAGGCACCACAACAGGGGAGAGCAAACTCCTCCCTGAGGGCAGCCTCGGCAGGTGGAGACCGATAGTCTCCCCGAGTAGCAAGGCCACGACCGTTCTGCTTGTGAGCATGGCCTTAATCCATTGACAACAGGTTCTATCAACACCATGTCTTTCCTTAGCTCCCACAATGGTCTCCGTAGAGACCCTGTCAAAGGCACCTTCAATATCAAGGAAAGTGGCTAATGCCACCTCCTTAAATTCTAGTGCCTTCTCCAGGCAACAAACAATGCCATGGAGAGGAGCTGCTTCTGTTGATTTGCCTTGTTGATAGGCAAACTGAAATTTTGAAAGGGGTTTAGGGAGTAAAACCACCTCTCTAATATGCCTATCCAACATCCTCTCAAGAGCCTTGAGAAAGAAAGATGTTAGACTAATAGGTCTAAAGGCCTTTGCCTCTTGGTAATTTGACTTACCTGGCTTGGGAATAAATATTACCTTAGCCTGTCTCCAAGCACTTGGTATATAACCAAGAGCAAGGCAGGCCTGGTAAATTTTGCACAAGAGTGGAGTAATTATCTCCAGTCCTTGCTGCATCAAGATGGGAACAATTCCATCGCAGCCAGGTGATTTAAATTGTTCAAAAGAATTAATGGACCACTTAATCCTAGAATAATTGACCACCTCCCTGGCAACCCTCCAGTCCTCCTTTTTTGCACGTCGGTGCTCAAAGCCAGCTGTGCGTACGCCCGTGGGGCCAATTATACTTGAATCTGGAAAGTGTACACCTAGCATTTCTGTTAGTGTTTCTTTACCAGTTTTTGTGAAGCTCCCATCAACCAATTTGATGGTGTTCAGGCAATTTGCATTGTCCTTAGCCATGATTTTCATAAAATCTGGCAGTACTGGGAGTATCTGAAATACTTCCACAGAAATCTCTCCAAGAGGCTCTTTTTGTGTCTCTAATTGCTTTGTTGTACTGTGTGAGGGTAGTCTTATATACCGTCCATTTACCATTATGTTTGGCTTTATTAAAAAGCCTTCTAGTTTTGCCTCTAAGACTGCTAAGCTGTTTATTCCACCAAGGAACTTGCCTTGGTAAGCTAGCAGTCTTGGCCCGACAGTTTTGGTGGTAAGATTCGAGAATACACCGTTGCAACTGGTCAACAGCTAACTCGAGATCTAACACAGAGCGCATGTTAAATTCCAAGCCTCCAATATGTGCTGCCAGATCTTCCCTGAAGCCAATCCAATTGGTCCTTCTGGGATTTCTGACTTGCACCAGCTGTTGTCTTACATCGGCAACTGAAAAGCAAATATATCTATGATCAGACAATGAAGGTTCACTAGATACATGCCATTTAATAATGCGGTCAAACATGTTAGCACTACAGAGGGTGAGGTCAATGACGTCAATTCTATTAGAAACAATAATAGTTGGCTCATTGACTTGATTAAGAATATAAAGTTTAGTACTTACCAAATATTCCAAAAGGTTGTCCCCTCATCTGTTGCAGTCGCTGCTCCCTCACATGATATGGTGAGCATTGGCATCACAGCAGATGATGATGCGTCTTCCACCTGTCTCACAGAAGTGGGCAATGTCTCTTACCTCCTGCGAAGGAGGTGGTTCAGGTTCATCAAATGGTAGCTTGATAGGTATGATAAGATATCATTTTTGGCTCAAATGTAGAGTGTTAAGTTAAAAATAACACTGGTCTGCGTGGATTTTGATGTTTTCAATTGAAATTGTCCTTCTAAGACAGTTTTTCTGATTTCAAAAAGGTATTTTTTTTTTTTTCTAGTGCATCTTTCAACAAAATTAGTAAAAATGTGTTTATGCTTGAGACAATGTTTTGGCAATAATTTGCAAATGTATCCAATAAGTGGCACCATGTTTAGTCCCATAACTAAGTGACCTTGAATTCTCTCCGTTTCTTTGTTAAAACAACCATGTAAACTTTTCTGTTTCTTCGATAAGAACATTGGGTTAACAACTGACATGCTAAGCTGATTGTCTGAAGAAATGGCTTCCCATGGATGTCTAAATAATGCAGACTTATTTTGTTACGTACGTGGAAGCTACACTGAAGAGCAATTGAATTGGAGACAGCTGGGGTTATGCAAATGTGACGCTGTGGGCAGCCATGTAAACGGAAACGACATGACGTATGCAGCGATCCGACAATATAAGGAGTGATGCGACGGGAATCGGTAAGAGTCTGACGCAGTATGGGTAAGACGAAGGATCTAAGCGCATTTGATCGTGGGCAAATTGTCGGGGCCCGACGAATGGGTCTTTCCATCTCGGAAGTCGTGCAGGCACTGGGATTTTCACGACCCACTGTGTCATGGGTGCACCGTGAGTACATCGAATCCAGTAAAACCATCCCTGCAAGGGCCAACTGCCGTGGACCGCAGTGTGTGGATGAGCGGGGTCGTTGTCGGCTAGCTCACATTGTAACAGTAGATAGACGGGCCACAGTGCAAGAAATCACTCTGCAATTTAACGCTAGTGCACAAAAGCGTGTAAGCAGCTACACCATCTGAAACCATCTCCTCGCTATGGGGTACAGAAGCCATCGTCCCACGAGGGTGCCGCTGCTGACCTCGCATCACAGGGTGCAAAGATTAGCATGGGCGCGGGAACATCGCCACTGGACCCTAGACATGTGGGAAAATGTTGCCTGGACTGATGAGTCGAGATTCACGTTGGTACATGCGGATGGCAGGATACGAGTACGGCGCAAACCACATGAAGCTAAGGATCCTTCTTGCCAGCAGGGTACTCTTCAAGCTTGTGGGGGTGGCATTCTCGTCTGGGGACTGTTTACGTGGACTGAAATGGGACCCCTGATACGTGTGACATCGTCCCTCACAGGTCGACGTTACCGGGATATCCTGGACGACCATTTGCTCCCGTTTGTGCGTCTTCAACATCCCACTGGGGACCTCATCCTGCAACAAGACAATGCACCGTGCCATCACTCCCGAATTGTATCTGAATGGTTGGATGAACACTCCACCGACGTGACCTGGCTTCCTTGGCCAGCTAGGTCACCTGACCTGAATCCCATCGAGCACATCTGGAATGCCATCGAGAGAGTTGTTCGAGGCACTGACTCCCCTTCGTCAAATCTTCGTGAACTGTGGGAACTTGTTCGGGGGTTGTGGATTCGTATGGCTTCCCAACGCCTTCGGTGTCTTGTCGAGTCCATGCCGAGACGAATCGCCGCCGTTATCAGGGCGAAAGGTGGTGCTACACATTACTAGATAGGTATCTCTAATTCAATTGCTCTTCAGTGTATGTTGTAGTTAAGAAAATGCAAAATATTACAGATTTTGTGAAAACATACTTTGCATATTTCAGAATTATAGTATTGGAGAGCACCACACAAAGTATGCCACACTGGTGTTGAATATTTAACACTGAAAAATTTGTAAGCAAAATTCCCATGCACTTTTGGTAAACCTGAAGTTGAAAAACTGATATTGTTTGGGGAAACAATGAATGCGTGTGAGAAATAAACATGGATAAGCTCCAAAAATGTAATTGAAAACTTGTTGAGGAACAAAACAGACCCAAATCACAAAACTGTTGTTGACACACAGAAAAACTTGATTGCAACATGAATTTGAAAATTTAGTTTTTCAAATTTGCATGTTGACTATTTGTCTGAAAGTTTAGGTGTAAGAGAAAAGCAGAGACAAAATTCCATTGGGACACTAAGTAAATAAAAAAGAGATATCAGGAATAATGTTCCATTCCACTTAGTAGTTCTAATTTTGACTATTATATAGCTCTAATTATTGTACTATTCTCTTTTACGTGCGATATTTCAAAGTAACTTGTACAGAAAACTAGCGGATAATGCTTACCTTGGCATTCCTTTCTAGCGACGGGGACATTTCACGCACGTGTTTTCCGGTCTTTGTTGAGGTTATTGTCCTAAAGTCCGTTGTATTCGATGACTGGCTTTACTTCTCACACTTTTCGCTGGGTATACTCTTTGGATCTTTGCTTTAGGATTCCAAACATCAATTTTTACCGTTCTTTATACTCGAAATTTTCGCCCATACTCTGGGCATCTTCAGGAGCGTGGCGACTTTACCACAGATGTTCGTGGCTAACTTCGCGCTAATGGAGTCCGATACTCCTTGTTGCCATTCGTCGGAAAAACTTTCCTGGATATATTTCGTTAACAAGCCCGGCTGGAGCCATCTATGTTTAGTTAAGAACATTTTTTTTTCCCGTATTTTTTTTTTTTAATTTTTTTAATTTCTTCTCCTATCCTGGTTTTCTTGTCTTTTTTGCCTGTTTTTCTTTTGTTGTTGTTTTTCTTGTCTTATTAGTTCTTTCCACAGGCCCGATAATGTGCTAGGGTCGTTCTGGTTACATACCCTTGCTTTATTTTTGTAGATTAATATTGCTTCTTCCCTCCTCATTTGCCTTTCCGATTTTTTATTCTTTTTTAGCATTTTAATTTCATCGAACTTTGGGAATGTCCGGTTTTCCAAGCAGAATTGCACTAAAGCCGTTTTGGCTTCTTTTTTTGCCAGTTAGATATGTGTTGTTTAAGTCTTTTTTTTAATCTGTTTTTCATACTTCCAATGTACGATATTGGGGGTATGTGTGCTATTGGAATTTCGTAGGTTCCTGATTCTTCTAGCATTTTTTCCTCTGTTTTTGTTGACAGTCATACTTTTCACGGTGTGCACTGAAGCTTCCTAGTTGTAAGTCATATTTAGCACAGTGCCTATTGATTTCTTTACTCACTCCTTCCAGGTATGGGAAAGCTCCAATGTATTTCAATTTTTTATTTCTCATCTTCCTTTTGTTGTGCACTTCTTGGCCTTCTTTCCTCTGAGTCATATGCTTTTTACTCTCATGTATCCATTTATTAATTAGCTTGCTCGGGTACCCATCCATACTCTTGTGATATTTTCGAGATAAACTCTAGCTCTTGATTTTTTAGCCTGTTGTTAGATGTGTGTGTGTACGCTCGCCGTATCAAGTTTACTATGCTGTTTTTTATGTATCACTGGATGGTGCGACGAGTATGGTATCAGTACAGGTATGTAAGTTGCTTTTCTGAACACAGAGTATTCAAAACTATTTTTGTTTTTCTTTAGTTGAATGTCCAGGAAGGATAGGCAATTATCCTCTTCAAACTCAATAGTTAGCTCTATGGTGTTACATATTTTGCTAAACTGCTGTGCTAGATCTTGTAGCTCGGCTTTGTTAAGTTTAGACATTATAATAATGTCGTCTACATATCGAGCATAAAGTATTGGTTTTTCAGGTAAATTTTGAATAATTTCTTTTTCGAGGTATGCCATAATCACTTCTGCGTATAATGCCGATAATGGGGATCCCATAGGGCCACCTTGTGTTTGTTTATATATATTTCCTTCAAAATGGAAGATGTTGTTTTCCTTGATGAAATATAAGGTATTCTTTAGCTCTTTCAATTGTGACAAGTTTAGTTCTTTGTTGATGCATAGTTGTTGCATAATCAATTCGATGGCTAGCTCGACAGGAGTGTTTGGGTATAACGCCTTAACATCCATGGAGGCCATAGTTATTTGCTCTAGGTCTTGATTAATTAATTTGATTTTTTCTATAAACTCATAGCTATTCTTTAATGTATATTGATTCCTCATGAATATTGGGGATAGATAGTTGTATATCTTTTTTCTAAATCTCACCACTCATCAGACCTAGAAAAAGATATACAACTATCTATCCCCAATATTCATGAGGAATCAATATACATTAAAGAATAGCTATGAGTTTATAGAAAAAATCAAATTAATTAATCAAGACCTAGAGCAAATAACTATGGCCTCCATGGATGTTAAGGCGTTATACCCAAACACTCCTGTCGAGCTAGCCATCGAATTGATTATGCAACAACTATGCATCAACAAAGAACTAAACTTGTCACAATTGAAAGAGCTAAAGAATACCTTATATTTCATCAAGGAAAACAACATCTTCCATTTTGAAGGAAATATATATAAACAAACACAAGGTGGCCCTATGGGATCCCCATTATCGGCATTATACGCAGAAGTGATTATGGCATACCTCGAAAAAGAAATTATTCAAAATTTACCTGAAAAACCAATACTTTATGCTCGATATGTAGACGACATTATTATAATGTCTAAACTTAACAAAGCCGAGCTACAAGATCTAGCACAGCAGTTTAGCAAAATATGTAACACCATAGAGCTAACTATTGAGTTTGAAGAGGATAATTGCCTATCCTTCCTGGACATTCAACTAAAGAAAAACAAAAATAGTTTTGAATACTCTGTGTTCAGAAAAGCAACTTACATACCTGTACTGATACCATACTCGTCGCACCATCCAGTGATACATAAAAAACAGCATAGTAAACTTGATACGGCGAGCGTACACACACACATCTAACAACAGGCTAAAAATCAAGAGCTAGAGTTTATCTCGAAAATATCACAAGAGTATGGGTACCCGAGCAAGCTAATTAATAAATGGATACATGAGAGTAAAAAGCATATGACTCAGAGGAAAGAAGGCCAAAAAGTGCACAACAAAAGGAAGATGAGAAATAAAAAATTGAAATACATTGGAGCTTTCCCATACCTGGAAGGAGTGAGTAAAGAAATCAATAGGCACTGTGCTAAATATGACTTACAACTAGGAAGTTCAGTGCACACCGTGAAAAGTATGACTGTCAACAAAAACAGAGGAAAAAATGCTAGAAGAATCAGGAACCTACGAAATTCCAATAGCACACATACCCCCAATATCGTACATTGGAAGTATGAAAAACAGATTAAAAAAAGACTTAAACAACACATATCTAACTGGCAAAAAAAAGAAGCCAAAACGGCTTTAGTGCAATTCTGCTTGGAAAACCGGACATTCCCAAAGTTCGATGACATTAAAATGCTGAAAAAGAATAAAAAATCGGAAAGGCAAATGAGGAGGGAAGAAGCAATATTAATCTACAAAAATAAAGCAAGGGTATGTAACCAGAACGACCCTAGACCCTAGCACATTATCGGGCCTGTGGAAAGAACTAATAAGACAAGAAAAACAACAACAAAAGAAAAACAGGCAAAAAAGACAAGAAAACCAGGATAGGAGAAGAAATTAAAAAAATTAAAAAAAAAAAAAAAAAAATACGGGAAAAAAATGTTCTTAACTAAACATAGATGGCTCCAGCCGGGCTTGTTAACGAAATATATCCAGGAAAGTTTTTCCGACGAATGGCAACAAGGAGTATCGGACTCCATTAGCGCGAAGTTAGCCACGAACATCTGTGGTAAAGTCGCCACGCTCCTGAAGGTGCCCAGAGTATGGGCGAAAATTTCGAGTATAAAGAACGGTAAAAATTGATGTTTGGAATCCTAAAGCAAAGATCCAAAGAGTATACCCAGCGAAAAGTGTGAGAAGTAAAGCCAGTCATCGAATACAACGGACTTTAGGACAATAACCTCAACAAAGACCGGAAAACACGTGCGTGAAATGTCCCCGTCGCTAGAAAGGAATGCCAAGGTAAGCATTATCCGCTAGTTTTCTGTACAAGGAATAATGTTATGTAAATATGACAGCACATTACTGTTGGATGCTGAAGAGGAAAGGCCCTCTGAATAAAATAGCAGTGCTAGGTAATCAAAGAAACAAATTCCATCTATCATAATGACTTTTGATAAATAATATGAAATTGCTCATTTTATATGCCTAAATTTTTTATATGGTAGGCATGCTATATTTTCAATTTTATTTTAAGTTTATTTGTTTGCAATAGGGATTAAAATTACTGGAAAATGTGCTGAAATGAAAATTATCTTATTTCCCAGTTTCTGAGAAATTCTGACGTGACACACAAAAAAAATATTTACATTTTTGAAATCAGTGTGGTAAAATGATTATGAATCACCTATTACTTTAAAAACATCAGAAAATTGAATTTAAAATGCAGACCAGTGAACCCAGGTTAGATCACAATGACTGATGACATGGAATTTTTTTTTATATATATATATATATATATATATATAACGAAACTGTGCTGTTGGGGCTAGAAGAGCTTCAAAATCACTTGCAAACAAAATCGTGGACACCTCTTTGGCTGAAATAATACTGAGTTTCTTCATGAGAGGTAGACTTTATTTTATGGTAACTATGACTGTTTTATGTAAATCATATGGTGGTATCTAACAGTTATGTTGTACAGTTTCCCTAAATCACACATAAAAGCATCTCAATCATTTCTAACTTTGTACATAGAAGATACTCAGAAAATTTTCCACATTTTTTACCCGTCAAGGTTGGCAGCTATGGTAATGAAAAATTTAAAATGGTACAATACTATTTTGGCCATCACATTGCAGCTTCAATAAAATAGAGGTTCTAACCCATGTAAGGTATGTGGCAGGATCTTGTGTGTTTATGTATGCACGTGCGTGAGAGAGAGAGAGAGAGAGAGAGAGAGAGAGAGAGAGAGAGAGAGAGAGAGAGAGAGAGAGCTGTGTATAATGAATATTTTCCCAGTAATTAATATTATGGAATTTTCTGTACAAGCTACAGTAATACACGG
Source organism: Macrothele yani (assembly GCA_039090855.1). NCBI lineage: Eukaryota > Metazoa > Arthropoda > Arachnida > Araneae > Macrothelidae > Macrothele > Macrothele yani. The sequence continues at coordinate 200,333,568 of CM077009.1, read as the reverse complement.
TGTCCAAAACCTAAGGAAGAACACTATTTCAAAAGGTTACGGCCACAAAATCAAAAGCAGTGTCTTGTGGCAATTCGCATAACTGGGGATATTCAGGAGAAAACTAGCACATGTGCAAAATGTCATTTGTGTGCACAGGAATCGCGTGGTATCACTTAAAGAGAAAAGGATGTACGTACATAAAGGCATACCTGCCAACATTGGCGAGAGTCTTGTCAGTAGTAACTAGTATTATTACGCTGCATGCTTAGACGCTGGAGAGTGGGAACATCGCGGGAGGAGGGTAGGCGATTACGGGAGAAATCTTTGCTTCGATGAACTTGCGATTTTGGAATTTTCCCCCTATTTTCAAGCTGAAATACAAATACTTATGCAGTAGAATGTTATTTAACATTAATACTAGACAGAGGTAACATTGCAAGAAAAAAGAAATTACGATTACGGAAAAAATCTGAACATCGTCGACCTTCTGTTTCTGTAAGTTTCGTAAAGATGGAATTCCGTCCTCCAAACACCCATCCCCCTCCCCATCACCACCAGACCACCCCACCCTCAAATTTCTGTTCACTTGGGCGTCGATCGCGTGAATGACCATATTAATAATGAAAACGGCGGAATTCCTCGAATTTGCAGAAGAATCTTATACCTGAAGAATAAGGGGAAATTTTCGCCACGCCTAACTTCCGTATTTGCAAATTGCTGCCTTTAGTTCCAAGTTGAAATACAAACATTTATACAATGAAATGATATTTAACAAGATTACTGGACACATAGGCAGCATTGGGAGAAAAAATATTACGATTACGGCAAAAATTTTTACTCGGTTTAATTACCTTTTCGAAAGTTTTGAAATACCCCCCCCATCTTTAGTTTTGCACCAATCTTGAGAATGATCTAAATGACGACTTAAAGGGGTGGGGGTGTTCGCGAATCCACTTAAAAATCTCATGTATATCGTAAAATAATAGCAAAATAAAAAAAAATATATGAAAATTTGAAGAATCCGTAGTTTTGACCGTGAATTCCATAGTCAGACAACTAAATCTGTAGAAACTATGGGCACTCCAAGTAGTTGGCAGGTATGTAAAGGTATGAAACATGTAATTTATGTTATATCTCAAAGACATCACCTAGATGACTTCATGTGGGAAAGAAGGATGAAGGTGGCTGAGTGAGTGATGTTGCCAGGGAGCTTGGAATCGTGTATAGTGTGATAGCAGCATTTCAAACCAATGGAATGTGTCCCAGATGCATACTAGGTGGTTGCCCTTGCTCTACTATGATGCATGAAGACAGATTTTTTAGTTGCAACAGGAAGAAGTAATCGCCATACCACAGCTGGTTAGCTTGCGAGTCTCCTCCATTCCAGTATAGAAACACAGTCATCCCAACAAACTGTGGCAAGTCATCTATCTTTGACATATAGGGCTATATGCCTGAAGTCTGTGTCCTGTATCCAGAGCTCAACGTAGTGTACGTTTCTAGTGGTTTTGTATTCACAGAAATTGGACAAGTCATCAATGGGCCAAAGTACTCTTCACAGATTAGAGTCGTTTCAGTCTGTCCTGCTCTCTCTCAGGTTCTAGATGTCAGTTGATCTGGCATGAAAGTGGTACTGTGTACCAGAGTTATATTAAAAAAAAATGTATCTGCGCACACAACCATTAAAACAGAAAACTTGCTGCAAGCCTGCGAATCACGATAACAATAGAATAAGATAATTTAAAGAAAAATTAATATAACAATAAATAATTATTAGAACATTACAGATTACAGAGAGGACAAAAGTACATTACGCCTGAATGCGTAGAAATGTGTGTAAAATGGACCTTTTAAGGCCATAAGTTTAAAATATTGAACTGTGAACCTCATAAAAACAAGATACAAATTAAAAAAAAGTTTTATATCCAAAAAAGCAGTTTCGTTAATGAACCTTCAAAAATTATAAATAGCATTTTTAACAACTTAATTCAAAAATAGTCGACTTATAAAATACAAAAGAAAAAGATTTTATAACTGGCAACTACAAGAGAAACCTGGCAATAAAATTTAAATTCTTTCTGTGTAAACGGAATTTTTGTTACAGTTCCTATATATTGAGAACAGGCCTTGATAAAAATCAAGAGGCCAGAAACTTCTGTAAAAACAAAAGAACTCACTATCTCAAGATGTGAAAAATAATTGAACATTCTCATGTTAAGATAGAATTAAATATATTAATCTGAGCAGAGCCTTGAGTAAGTGTTTTAATTGCTGTAAATAACATTTTTGTTTTTTTAATGTGCAAAGGGACAGATATGGCAGTGCTAGGGGTCATGATGTGGGACGGCATCATGATTAATGGATGCATCAAGCTACAGGTGCTGGAAAATGATACTATGATGGGCGAACGATATTGCAACGAAATTCTTTTACGTCATGTTCGATATTTCCGTGGTTCTGTTGGCAAAGGCTTTCTGTTTATGGATGACGACACGCCTCCTCATTCTACAGGCACTTCTGGAGATCGAGGATATCCATTGCATTGACTAGCCAGAACGCTGATGTGGCTGCTAGTCGATGCAAGCAGCTCTCTAGACCTCAACCCCATCAAACATGTCTGCGCACTTGGTGCTCGAAACCCATCTCTAGAAAACAAGCAGGGTTTCCTCTATGCTCTGAGGGAGGAGTGAGCCAATTTGTCTCGGGAACTTCTGGATCACTAGGTGCTTATCATGCGACGACATTGCAAGAGCTGCAACACAGTCGGGGTGGAAGTCTTTCATACTTAAATGTCTCTCCACCTGATTGTCAGTAAGTGCTGTACATTCATTCTCCAAGTATGTCATTTGGAAATTTGGGGTCATTTATTTAAAAAAAAAAAAAATGTGGAAATATCAGACCTGCCAGGTTTTACGGTTTACCTGTAAAATTTACAGAAATGTAACTTGTTTTACGGTTTTACGAGCAAAATGTTAATTTTACGGATTTGGTGATTCTCCGAGATTTTTTTCTTTTTCTGACTATTTTGCACCCACTATTAAAACTTTTTTTTTTTAAACTTAATCCATTCAAAGTAAAGTGCCGATGTAAGTTACGAATAAGTTTTTAGTTACATGTGTTTATTTGGGAACATTTTGCTGCCGTTTTCCCACGTTTTAGGTTATTGTTTTGCCTTTTTTTAAACACTAGAACACCAACCATCTGAGCTTATTTAACCTTCCGTTTGGTTTTCTTCCTCTCTTGTGCTCGCTGTTTCCCCCGCCTTTCTTTTCAGATCATGCATTGTTCATCTCCCGAGTCGCAACTTCTCAGAAGGCCAGCGTGGGGTGTGTCCGCGTTGGAGCAGGTGTCTTTTATCTTTATTCCTCCCAGTTCGAAATGCTATCTCAGAACGTAGTTATCGTAGAAAAAAAATCCAACGGATTTTAAATCTGTGGAAATTTTAACCCCAGATTGATACCCAACATGACGAAATTAAGCAAAAACTGCCAGTTTTGTGAAATTAAAAATGCATTGGGGCATGCATGGTTTCGTAATTTCTTCTCTGGCAATAAATTTGACCTAACGAAAGAATGCTACTATAAGAGGAAGTTAAAAAAAAAAAAGTAAGTCCAATGTTCATTCGAGCCAGTGCTGCTCCAGCAATGATTTATTTTGCTGGTCCGTTAGTCAGTAAGTTTTCTACGCTTTCGCTTTCCAACCGTGCTTTGTTCATCGCTCGGTAATGTTCATAAAAATGTCTTGGCTTGATTCAACGAAATTAATATGTTGGGGTACATACTAATTCATCTAATCCTTATTGAAAATGGTCAAAGGTAAGGTCAAGACGTAGGAGCGGGATTCATTCTTCCGCCCTTTTGCGTGATGACTTGCGTAAAATCAAAGCATGATTGTGATGAAGTTTGGGTATGCTGTTCAGCACCCATAGTGGACCTATCATATTAAAAATAGTTGCTATCAGCATTCACGGGGACAGTGTAGTAGCACACGCGCGAGATTTGTTCGCTCGCGTTTCGGAATTTTAGCACAATATCTTCCGTGGAAATTGACCGATTTGGATAGAATTTTTAATTATAAAACGACGCGTGTGTGGCAGCTTTTTAATTTAAAAATTAATGGGCACAAAAAATGTTCTATAATAAAGCAAAAACACGCAAAATATCAATTAATTCATACTAAGGGATTCGTAAAGAAAACGGTAAAGTATCGGGGAGAACACTGTTGCTTTTGCAAACCCACACTTTTTTGTAGGTATGAAATTTTGGGCTTTTAGTAAACAACTCTGAATTTTAAAATATCCGGATTTTGACAGCACGAGTTTAATCTAGAGAGGAAGTGGATTTTTTTTTTATCTGTTTGAAAAAAAAAAAGCGCCATTGGCTTTGTAACTTCTATCAAACCGAATTGTGTGATATTTAGAGATTTTCATTTTCTAAAACAGTACGTGTATTCTACATTTTGTCATGTTAGGCCTTTTTTTTTTTTTTTTTTAATTTTGCAGAGACATAAGATCGGAGTTAAAATCCCGGTTCAAACGTTTTATGCCGTGGTTACACCGCCACAAAGGGAGCAGGTTACGAGATGGGGAGGATGTCACCGACGAAGTGGCTATGTCGTTCCCGGTTATGCCTGATGTAAAAGACAGTTGGTTTTGTTCCGGCAAAACAATTGTGTTAGTTTACTGCAGGAGAGGGGTTGGTTCAGACGTTGATGGTCCCAGATTGTTTTTAAAAGGAATGACTACAGAAGCTCTATTCGGTAAGATGAAGGGAGGGGGGAGGACAGGAAGAGAAGACAGAAGTATAAAATCAGTGCCATTTGGAAGTATAACTAACGGATGCCGCTAAAGGGATCGGATTTAGTAAAAGAGAAGGCATCGATCCGCCTGTGAGGAATGATGGGGAGGGAGGGGACGAACTCAAGGGAATGACATTCGTAACTAAAACCTAAACCTTTGTTTCAAGATGAAAGAACCTTTCAGTTGCTCTCTGCTTTCCTAGCTGACCAGCTCGAATCGGATAACTCTGTAATTGGTATTTTTTCCTCTACTATAGCAGTTTTTACTTACATTTTTTTTCCCGAGTGGTAATAAATTTAGTATTAGTGATTCGCTATGGGCAGCAACATAAAAGGGGAAAAAAGTACTATAAAATATTTCATGATTCGTATTCTGCGGAATTCCCGTGTATTGCGAAATCTTCAAGAAAGGAAAATATGCGTTTCGCGCTATGTGTCGATGCAATTTCAACATTTCGCATGGTGGAAGGAATGATATTACAAATCATATTTCTAGTGACAAGCATAAATATAACGTTGACTGCGTGGATAAAAAAATAACGAAATTAACTTCCTTTGTTAAAAGTTATAATGAACTCTATGCGATTCGTACAAAATGTTTGTTCACTTCATTTTTAGTTGAACATAATTCACCAGTTAGTGTCTCTCAGTCACTTTTACTTATTTAATTTTTTTTATTCGACTGTCTCATCGTCCGTGTCTCCGTAAGATAAAAACCTAGCATGAAAATGGTTCGTTTTTTAAAGTATTTTAGTATGTTTCATGACGGCGTGGGACACGATCCCATTGAAAGGGTAGAACATCCTTCCCTTTAGATGCAAACTTATGTAAAAGTAAATTTTTATCACTTTATAGGTCATTATGATAGCATAGTAATGAGAAATTATGTATAGAATTTATTTTAATCGATATGAATGTGCCGATAAATTTAAACATCTGTAGACACTTCAATTAAAAGTTGATGGTTCATTTGGGTAACATCGTTTTTTAAATCGATATGTTCGGTACATTTAATCAATATGCGCAACAAGTAATTTAATCGAATATATAGATTAAATTTTTTTACGGATTTCTGTTTCTGAAAGTTGGCAGGTCTGGAAATATAAACATTTCCTCATTTGGCTGCTGTCATGTATTGTTTCTCTTATACAGGTAAAAACGTAGTCCATCCTAAGGTTTTGGACACCAGTGTATATACAGTGTAACTTGTCTAATTCGAACGTTTTTAATTTGAATTCTTGGATAATCTGAATTTTTCATTTGGTTTCTTAAATTTTCTATTGGGTATATAAATAAGTTTTGAGGGATTTGAGGTGAACAAAACACGTTGTTGGAGAACAGAAACAATATTTTAATATTAATCGAAGTATGCTCCCTCTGAAGCTACAACTTTACCCCATCTTTCGGGCAGTGAACGTATGCCCCGAAGGAAGAATTCCGGTTCCTTGGAAGAGATCCAGTTGTCCAGCCAATTTTTGATGTCTTCACAAGAACTAAACCATTCTCCAGAAAGTGCTGACTGCATCGACCGGAACAAATGGTAATCCGATGGCACAATATATGGCGAGTGGGTTAGAACTTCCCAGTCGGATCCTTCTAAGTACTTTTTCACAGGTTGAGAAACATGTGGTCTGGCGCTGTCATGCTGTAAGATGACTTTGTTGTGTCTATTCTCCCATTCCGGCCGTTTTCGTGTGAGAGCTCGTTTTAAATGCATTGATTAGGTTCGATACTGATCACCAGTAATAGTTTCTGATGGTTTCAGCTGTTAATAGTGGATCACACCCTTCTGGTCCCACCAGATACACAGCATTACCTTTGAACCATGGATATTGCATTTTGGTGTTGAAGGACCTCGTTCACCTGGCTTCAACCATGCTTTCTGCCGTTTAGGATTATCATACACTGCCGGACAATTGCTAAGGACGGATGACAATAGCAACGATAGCAACCATAAAATGGAAGGCAGGAAAATGTGGAAATTAGCATAAGTGCGGGATACAGTAAGAAGTGTTGTGCGTATGCAAATTTGGATTGCCGAACTTGTTCGTGGCGTTATAGCGCTGATAAGAGATATAAAGGATTTGACGCGTATTGACCGTTGTTGTTCAAACGCAAAGTTGAAGAAAGGGAAAGAATCAATTGACGAACTTGCAATTTTCAGTATGTCTTCCCGACATCACCTAGATGATTTTACGCGTGGCTGTATTATTGGCAAGATTGAAGAAGGGCAAAAAATAACAGATGTTGCCAGGGAGTTCGACGTCAGCCACAGTGTTGTTTCAAGGCTTTGGAAATCATTTCAAACAAATGGAGAGTGTAGCAAACGTCACTGGGGAGGTCGTGTTCGCAGTACGACACCTGCAGAAGATCGGTACATAGTGCTATCAACAAAAAGACACCAGCGTAGCACAGCTAGTGAGGTAGCAAATCAGTTTATGGCTGCTACTGGCAAGCGGATCTCCCGAAAAACTGTCGCCAGACGTTTGCATGAAGGAGGACTATACGCCCGCCGTCCTGTTGTGTGCATCCCATTGTCCAGACGTCACCGTACCGCCCGTTTGCAATGGTGCCATCAACATCGCAATTGGTCTGATAACGACTGGTCTGCTGTCCTCTTCTCAGATGAGAGTAGATACAGTCTATCGTCTGATTGTCGACGACAACTGATCTGGCGTGATATTTGTACTGCATATTGTCCAGCAAACATACAGGAAAGGGACCGATATCCGACATGTAATGTCATGGTATGGGCTGGCATAATGATCAATGCCCGTACGTCCCTCTATGTGCTTCCAACTGGGACTATGACTGGCCAACGATACATTAATGATGTTCTGCTACCTCATGTTCGCATGTTCCGTGGTGCTGTCGGTGATAGATTCATTTTCATGGACGACAACGCAACATGTCGTCGAACAGTCGCTGTCCAGGAGTGTCTTGAGAGCGAGGATATTCAACGCCTCGTATGGCCAGCACGTTCTCCAGATCTGAATCCCATTGAAAATGTGTGGAATGCATTGGGGAGGAGTGTTGCTGGTCGCCAATGCCCTCCAATAAACAAGGACACCCTCATCCGTGCACTGACAGAGGAATGGGATAAATTACCCTAACAGCTGCTTGATAATGTTGTGCAAAGCATGACACAACGTGTGGAATCTTGCATCGCCCTCCATGGTGACCATATCCCGTATTGACATCTTACGCCGGAACGCCTGCGAACGGTAATTGCATTTTTTTCACGTTTACGTATTCTGCACAAAATGGCCTGTTTGTCCCTTGAATACGTTCCAAAGCCTTCTGGATTTCAGAACACAATAAATTGTCTTTCTTGTAATGTCCTGGCATTCTGACATTTTATTTCACTTGGCATCCAACCACACTTACTTTTTTATGCGCTATATAGCCGTTTATGATCCGTCCTTAGCAATTGTCCAGCAGTGTACCATATCCATTTCTCGTCGGCAGTAATAATACGATGCAAAAAAACTTTCTTTTTTGCCTTTGAAGAAGCCAATTCGCGAATGGTTTTTCGACGTTCAAGGTCTCTTTCCCGCAAAGCATGTGGAACCCAATTCTCTTCTTTTTGCACCATTCTCATGGCAGCTAAACGTTGTGAAATGCATGGTTGACTAACATTTAATGCTGCTGCTAGTTCTTTTTGGGTCTGGCATGGATTCTCGTCGAGTAAAGCTTCCAATTCGGCATCTGCAATTTTTTTGGGTCCAGAACGTTCTTTATCACTGACATCAAAATTGTTCCTTTTGAATCGTCTAAACCAATACTCACATGTTTTTATGGATGGGGAATGTTCACCATAGATTTCTGACATAAAGCGATAGCTGTCGGCAGCACTTTTCTTGACAATAAAGTAATGCATTAACACTTCCCGCAAACGCTGTTTTGTCGGGACGAAAGTTGCCATCTTCCATCGAGTAAAACAAAATATGTCGTATACTGACTCTGACAGCTGGCGTCTCGTACTGCGATATCGCAGTGTTGCCACCCTTTAATTCGAACTTTTTTTTCTTTTTTTTTTAATTCGAAAAATCCCATTTTCGTATTCTCGTATTTTCAACAATTACCTTTTAAAATGGGTATGCACTGTTCTGGATGAAGCAAGTTAAACCTGAAACTATAGCCAACTGCTTCAGAAAAGCAGGCTTCCAGCACCCCGATGACGAGTCTCAACTACATCAAGGTAATGGTGGTGAGGAGATCCATACCCACTGTGGAATACTGGGAAGACATAGGGCGTGATGTACCATATGAGGCTTTTGTGAGAGTTAAGGACAATTTAGCCATTTGTGGTGAGCTCACAGATAATGAGATCTCGGTTGGCATTTTGAATAAAGAAGACCCTGCTGTGTATCTTCAAATGAAAAACTGGAATGGCCAGAATTTCCTGAATAGTGCCTTCCAAATTCAGTAGAGGCCATGGTTCACCTCCAACAGTTAAGGAAGTTTGTTGAGGGACAGCAGAATGTAAATGACTTTCTATTTCATTCACTTAATAAACTTGAGGAATTTACACTTACCCATAACATAAATTCTAAGAAGCAAGCTGAAGTTTCACGTTTTTGTTTTACCAAAAATATGTAAATTAACCGTACTGTACTTTTTGTTGTATGTTATGAATAAATATGTTGTTTTTTGCAGTACTTGAATGTGCTCATATTCAAACTTGCCTAATTGGAATTGGTCGATAATTCGGATTATTTTTGTGGTCCCTTCAGCTTCGAATTATCCAAGTTACACTGTAGTTGAATTTTAGGGAAAATTCTTGTATAGGTGATCACCCCACCAAGAGGTTGTTAGTGTCATCATTATAGAGCCTTTTCTGTTTTGGAAGCAAATGTACAGTATATGATAATTAATCAATGTTATCATTCCTGTTGGTCTTGAATATAAAATAATGTATAAATGAGCCACTGAAATGAACAACTAAGTTATGCTTGTTTGCTTCCTTATTAATTCTGTTCAGTTCACTTCACTTGTTTGTCTTTCCAGTGTCCAACTATCTTTTTAAATAGCCTCTGATTTTTTGCTTATGTTAAAACCTCAGATCAAAAAAGTTGTACCTTTAATGAAAAACAGAAAATTTATAGTTTTATAACTGTGTACTTGATTGCAAATAAAAACCATTATTACAGTATTATTTTTCATATTTCCTTTCAGGTAGTGTCAATGTAAAAGTTGCTGCTGAATGAGTAAATCAGATTTTCCTTGCTGTTTCTTCAGGAAATTATTCTTTGTGAAGCTTGTGTCAGCATGATTAAATAAAAATTATGAATTGTTTGTCTATAGGTTTTTGGATATCTGATATCATTAAACAATTAAGTACATGACTATTCCATATTTCAGTTGTTCTGTGTGACATTGCTGATAATACAAATAAAGTAGCAATAATTGTTTAAGCGGTTATAGTGCTGTTGGCAGTTTTGTGTGTGAAAGTGTTTCAGTTCTTTGATTCATGCTGAGCCCATGCCACTGAAGCAAGCAGTTCCACTTGTTAGATGAGCACCCCCGCCCCACATACCATTCATATATGTACTGTAAATTTAAGATGACACTAATGTGAAACATTTTGTTACACAAATTCAGTTTTCTCGGGGGTGATCTCAAAATCCAAGAATGTACCTTCATTGGTTTTGTCTCTTGAATGACCTTGCAAGTCTTAAGGTCATGCTTTGAACCTCCTTCGTAATGTTTTCCTTCTAATAAGGAAAACATTAGTTATGTGGCAGAAACTTGAGACCATCCAGCAGTGGGTTGATTATATACAGTATATACATACGAGGGTTGTACCGAAAGTAATGCAAAAGTGGGCATAACTTTTTTACTAACTGACAGGTCATTCAAATTGCACATTTTGGTAGAGTAACTACTCCTCTATAGTTACCCATCTTCTTCATAGCAGGTTAAATAATGAATTCCAAGCAGAAGCAATGTGCCGTCATTGAGTTCTTGACGAAGGAAGGGAGAAGGCTACAGAATGTTTACGAAGATGACACCATTGACAAGAGCAATGTGCCCAAATGGGGGAAACCATCATTGAAGACAACCCACACAGTGGGAGACCATCATCTGCAACCAACACGAATTGTCAGTGAGTGAATTAATTGATTCGTGCAAAGATATTAATCGCAATCCGTGAGCTTGTTGCACATCTTGACTGTGGTCACAATGTCATACAGAAGATGGTGGAAGGCCTAGGGTATCGGAAAGTGTGCTGGCAAATCTGGAGAATGGGGGGGTGAGGTTGTTGAGTACAGACACTTCTGTTTGTGCTAGAAATTTCTGTACACTGACTGCTCTGTGTGTGCAGTTGGATTACCGTTAAAGAAATTCTTTTGCGGAATTCCGCTTTTTTCATCATCATTTATGTCATTCTCGAGATCGATGCAAAACTGAAGAGGATTTTTTGGGGGTATTAGTTGGGGCAGGCATTCGTTTCCATGTCAGGAAATGATATTTCATCTTTTAAAACCTTCGCAAAAGGAAGTTAAATGGAGAAAAGATTTTCCCCGCTATCGTAATGCCCTTTTCTCGCGATGTTTCTTCAACCCAGTATTGTTTTTATTCCATAAATACTTGTACTTCAACTTGAAGACGGAGGAAAATTTTCCGAAAGCGTAAGTTAGATGGCGCTGAAATTTCCCTGTGATCTTCAGGCATGAGATTGTTCGGCGAATTCAAGGTATTTCAGCATTTTCATCATCGTTTGTGTGGTTCTCGAGATCGACACATAACTGAACAGATTTTGGGGGAGGGTCGTTTTCCATCTGAGGACGGAAGTACGATTTTCCAAATCAGAAGTTAGACGGAGTAAAGATTTCTCTCGTAATCGTAAAAAAAATGTTCTTGCAATATCCTTTCGCTCAATATTGTTGTTAAACATAATTTTATTGAGTAAATATGTATTTCAGCTTGAAAATGTAGGGAAAGTTTTTCCGAAGACTGAAGTCGGACGGTGCGAAGATTTCACCCGTAATCGTTATTCCCCTCCTCTGCGCAATGTTTCCTCTATCTTGTGTTGTTAAATGTTAAGAATTTTATATTGTGAATAAAGTGATGTGCTCCAATTTAATATTTGCATAAATGAATTAACGTGAGCAATTTTGTCTTGCTCATGCTGTGTTTTATTCACACTGTTTTCCTGCATTCTGTTTTTTTACCCAGTTGAAAAGTTCAGCTTTTTTCTTTCTTCATCAGTCTCAAGTATGCACTGTACGTTTTTGTACTCGGGCCCGACGTGAACAATCCTCTTTCAAAATGGGTGTGTAAGCAGTGACAGTTGTACCTTCAGGAATGAATTTGTGATGCAGAATTCCTTTGCTGTCATAAAAGCACACAAGCATTGTCTTGATTTTGGGATTCTGTGGCGACTTCCACTGAACATCCTGACGCATCATTTCAGGACCATAATGAAAACACTGTGTCACTTCTTCTTCCACAATACTTTGGAGAAAATTTTGCATTTTGTCGGCAATCTCCAGCATTCCTTTTGCGTACTCCATTCATGCATGTTCCTGGTAATCTGACAAAGCTTGTCACAGCCTGAAAAATACCATGCCCGAGATGCCCGGGGCATGTAAATTATTGGCCTGGGCAAATAAAAATGAAATCTGGTGGTTGCCCAGTCGGGCAACTAGATTTAAAGAAAAAAAAAAAAAGCTTGGAATGGAGAATTTCTTCAGGGCCGTAGCTAGGTCCCAGAACTAGGGGGACTCGGGACTCACCTGGGGGGGGGGGCTCAAATTTTTGCTAGGCGTGGGCAAAAGGGCAGTCGCTCACGCAACTTTGCCGACTTGGGGGACATTCACTAAATTCAGGAGATTTCAGAATGGAGTTAGTGGCAGACATATTTATTGTTTTTCGGATTTATGACTTTTTCAGCGGATTAAAAATGTTTTGAACGATTTCAGTAACTTTTTACATTTATGGTTTCAAACATTTAAAATGTTGTATTTGAAACTTCTTCAGTTCCGTAGTTTCCATAACCGTGATATTTAATTCTTATAATATGCAATCCCTTTCCGCTTTTATTTTTGACAGGCACAGAAAGCTTGCCTGTGTCAACTGAGTTACACTAGAAGAAAAAAAAATCTGTGATCCCTTTGGCCGTAAATATGATAGTGGTGCGATGAATACTCCCTTCTCGTTCGCTCGGAATGTAAGACAGGCCGAGAGAGTAACAACGAGCAGTGGACTATGATGAAAAATAGGTTTTGGCCTGCTAAGATAACTATCTTTTTTTTTTTTTTCTCTCAGTAAGTTCTTTGAACTAGATTTTTTAGGCATTTCAAAATTATTAGTGTTTTCCCTCCTCCTTAAGAACTATCAGATTGTGTTTCGTATGCTTTAGAATTCCAGAACTTCTCACCTTTAATTGTTTCTATCTTTGGAGCCCCCTCGCGTTACCATATGTGTTAGCAAGTGTCACGCCAAGAAAAGCAAAACAAATGTTCGAATTTGTTACCTCCAGCATAATGAGGGACCTTCCCTTTGAGGGCACGGAACAGACCCAACGGCAATAGGATCCCATGTGGTCTTAAAGTGCTTTGCTCGCCATCAAGGGCAACATTCAATTGTCTCCTTAAAACTACAAAGGATGCAGCCTGGGACTGAAGCCCCCAAAGCTTCCCACGTACCTTTAATTAATCGGGTCCCGAGTGCAAGTACGCCTCCACCCTTGATTACTTTCTTTTAGCTTGTTCTTCTAAACTTAACTCCCCCCTCCTAAAATGTGTTTCTTGTTCCTTATAACTTCTACCGCTAGTAGAGAATCACTAAAATTACTAATACAGCCGTTACAACTAATTCACAATTCAAAAAGTCGAAATTTCTTTTGAGTTACATTCATACTGCGTCGTTTTACTGTTCCTTATCCAGTATACGAATAAAGTATTTATGCCTATGATGAAATATCAAAGTAATTTACGTAAACCATCGAAATAAAAGTTTAAGTCATTTTTGACAGCGCCAATTTTCCAGGGGGGGCTCGCTGGCCTTGTAGGGGAGCCCCCCGCTAGCTACAGCCCTGAATTTCCTATTCTAGAAAAAAAGACTCGTCGTGTGTTTTCAGACTGATGAGCAAAAAAGCTGTGCTTTACGCGAAGGAAGCGACAACAGAATATTTATTGCACTGCCCCGGGTGGGGTGGGGTCTCTGAAACAAAAAAGCTGTGCTTTACGCGAAGGAAGCGACAACAGAATATTTATCGCACTGCCCCGGGTGGGGTGGGGTCTCTGAAACAAAAAAGCTGTGCTTTACGCGAAGGAAGCGACAACAGAATATTTATCGCACTGCCCCGGGTGGGGTGGGGTCTCTGAAACAAAAAAGCTGTGCTTTACGCGAAGGAAGCGACAACAGAATATTTATTGCACTGCCCCGGGTGGGGTGGGGTCTCTGAAACAAAAAAGCTGTGCTTTACGCGAAGGAAGCGACAACAGAATATTTATTGCACTGCCCCGGGTGGGGTGGGGTCTCTGAAACAAAAAGCTGTGCTTTACGCGAAGGAAGCGACAACAGAATATTTATTGCACTGCCCCGGGTGGGGTGGGGTCTCTGAAACAAAAAAGCTGTGCTTTACGCGAAGGAAGCGACAACAGAATATTTATTGCACTGCCCCGGGTGGGGTGGGGTCTCTGAAACAAAAAAGCTGTGCTTTACGCGAAGGAAGCGACAACAGAATATTTATTGCACTGCCCCGGGTGGGGTGGGGTCTCTGAAACAAAAAAGCTGTGCTTTACGCGAAGGAAGCGACAACAGAATATTTATTGCACTGCCCCGGGTGGGGTGGGGTCTCTGAAACAAAAAAGCTGTGCTTTACGCGAAGGAAGCGACAACAGAATATTTATCGCACTGCCCCGGGTGGGGTGGGGTCTCTGAAACAAAAAAGCTGTGCTTTACGCGAAGGAAGCGACAACAGAATATTTATCGCACTGCCCCGGGTGGGGTGGGGTCTCTGAAACAAAAAAGCTGTGCTTTACGCGAAGGAAGCGACAACAGAATATTTATCGCACTGCCCCGGGTGGGGTGGGGTCTCTGAAACAAAAAAGCTGTGCTTTACGCGAAGGAAGCGACAACAGAATATTTATCGCACTGCCCCGGGTGGGGTGGGGTCTCTGAAACAAAAAAGCTGTGCTTTACGCGAAGGAAGCGACAACAGAATATTTATCGCACTGCCCCGGGTGGGGTGGGGTCTCTGAAACAAAAAAGCTGTGCTTTACGCGAAGGAAGCGACAACAGAATATTTATCGCACTGCCCCGGGTGGGGTGGGGTCTCTGAAACAAAAAAGCTGTGCTTTACGCGAAGGAAGCGACAACAGAATATTTATCGCACTGCCCCGGGTGGGGTGGGGTCTCTGAAACAAAAAAGCTGTGCTTTACGCGAAGGAAGCGACAACAGAATATTTATCGCACTGCCCCGGGTGGGGTGGGGTCTCTGAAACAAAAAAGCTGTGCTTTACGCGAAGGAAGCGACAACAGAATATTTATCGCACTGCCCCGGGTGGGGTGGGGTCTCTGAAACAAAAAGCTGTGCTTTACGCGAAGGAAGCGACAACAGAATATTTATTGCACTGCCCCGGGTGGGGTGGGGTCTCTGAAACAAAAAAGCTGTGCTTTACGCGAAGGAAGCGACAACAGAATATTTATCGCACTGCCCCGGGTGGGGTGGGGTCTCTGAAACAAAAAAGCTGTGCTTTACGCGAAGGAAGCGACAACAGAATATTTATCGCACTGCCCCGGGTGGGGTGGGGTCTCTGAAACAAAAAAGCTGTGCTTTACGCGAAGGAAGCGACAACAGAATATTTATCGCACTGCCCCGGGTGGGGTGGGGTCTCTGAAACAAAAAAGCTGTGCTTTACGCGAAGGAAGCGACAACAGAATATTTATTGCACTGCCCCGGGTGGGGTGGGGTCTCTGAAACAAAAAAGCTGTGCTTTACGCGAAGGAAGCGACAACAGAATATTTATTGCACTGCCCCGGGTGGGGTGGGGTCTCTGAAACAAAAAAGCTGTGCTTTACGCGAAGGAAGCGACAACAGAATATTTATTGCACTGCCCCGGGTGGGGTGGGGTCTCTGAAACAAAAAAGCTGTGCTTTACGCGAAGGAAGCGACAACAGAATATTTATTGCACTGCCCCGGGTGGGGTGGGGTCTCTGAAACAAAAAAGCTGTGCTTTACGCGAAGGAAGCGACAACAGAATATTTATTGCACTGCCCCGGGTGGGGTGGGGTCTCTGAAACAAAAAAGCTGTGCTTTACGCGAAGGAAGCGACAACAGAATATTTATTGCACTGCCCCGGGTGGGGTGGGGTCTCTGAAACAAAAAAGCTGTGCTTTACGCGAAGGAAGCGACAACAGAATATTTATTGCACTGCCCCGGGTGGGGTGGGGTCTCTGAAACAAAAAAGCTGTGCTTTACGCGAAGGAAGCGACAACAGAATATTTATTGCACTGCCCCGGGTGGGGTGGGGTCTCTGAAACAAAAAAGCTGTGCTTTACGCGAAGGAAGCGACAACAGAATATTTATTGCACTGCCCCGGGTGGGGTGGGGTCTCTGAAACAAAAAAGCTGTGCTTTACGCGAAGGAAGCGACAACAGAATATTTATTGCACTGCCCCGGGTGGGGTGGGGTCTCTGAAACAAAAAAGCTGTGCTTTACGCGAAGGAAGCGACAACAGAATATTTATTGCACTGCCCCGGGTGGGGTGGGGTCTCTGAAACAAAAAGCTGTGCTTTACGCGAAGGAAGCGACAACAGAATATTTATTGCACTGCCCCGGGTGGGGTGGGGTCTCTGAAACAAAAAGCTGTGCTTTACGCGAAGGAAGCGACAACAGAATATTTATTGCACTGCCCCGGGTGGGGTGGGGTCTCTGAAACAAAAAAGCTGTGCTTTACGCGAAGGAAGCGACAACAGAATATTTATTGCACTGCCCCGGGTGGGGTGGGGTCTCTGAAACAAAAAAGCTGTGCTTTACGCGAAGGAAGCGACAACAGAATATTTATTGTATGCAACAGAATATTTATTGCACTGCCCCGGGTGGGGTGGGGTCTCTGAAACAAAAAGCTGTGCTTTACGCGAAGGAAGCGACAACAGAATATTTATTGCACTGCCCCGGGTGGGGTGGGGTCTCTGAAACAAAAAGCTGTGCTTTACGCGAAGGAAGCGACAACAGAATATTTATTGCACTGCCCCGGGTGGGGTGGGGTCTCTGAAACAAAAAAGCTGTGCTTTACGCGAAGGAAGCGACAACAGAATATTTATTGCACTGCCCCGGGTGGGGTGGGGTCTCTGAAACAAAAAAGCTGTGCTTTACGCGAAGGAAGCGACAACAGAATATTTATTGCACTGCCCCGGGTGGGGTGGGGTCTCTGAAACAAAAAAGCTGTGCTTTACGCGAAGGAAGCGACAACAGAATATTTATTGCACTGCCCCGGGTGGGGTGGGGTCTCTGAAACAAAAAAGCTGTGCTTTACGCGAAGGAAGCGACAACAGAATATTTATTGCACTGCCCCGGGTGGGGTGGGGTCTCTGAAACAAAAAAGCTGTGCTTTACGCGAAGGAAGCGACAACAGAATATTTATTGCACTGCCCCGGGTGGGGTGGGGTCTCTGAAACAAAAAGCTGTGCTTTACGCGAAGGAAGCGACAACAGAATATTTATTGCACTGCCCCGGGTGGGGTGGGGTCTCTGAAACAAAAAAGCTGTGCTTTACGCGAAGGAAGCGACAACAGAATATTTATTGCACTGCCCCGGGTGGGGTGGGGTCTCTGAAACAAAAAAGCTGTGCTTTACGCGAAGGAAGCGACAACAGAATATTTATTGCACTGCCCCGGGTGGGGTGGGGTCTCTGAAACAAAAAAGCTGTGCTTTACGCGAAGGAAGCGACAACAGAATATTTATTGCACTGCCCCGGGTGGGGTGGGGTCTCTGAAACAAAAAAGCTGTGCTTTACGCGAAGGAAGCGACAACAGAATATTTATTGCACTGCCCCGGGTGGGGTGGGGTCTCTGAAACAAAAAAGCTGTGCTTTACGCGAAGGAAGCGACAACAGAATATTTATTGCACTGCCCCGGGTGGGGTGGGGTCTCTGAAACAAAAAAGCTGTGCTTTACGCGAAGGAAGCGACAACAGAATATTTATTGCACTGCCCCGGGTGGGGTGGGGTCTCTGAAACAAAAAAGCTGTGCTTTACGCGAAGGAAGCGACAACAGAATATTTATTGCACTGCCCCGGGTGGGGTGGGGTCTCTGAAACAAAAAAGCTGTGCTTTACGCGAAGGAAGCGACAACAGAATATTTATTGCACTGCCCCGGGTGGGGTGGGGTCTCTGAAACAAAAAAGCTGTGCTTTACGCGAAGGAAGCGACAACAGAATATTTATTGCACTGCCCCGGGTGGGGTGGGGTCTCTGAAACAAAAAAGCTGTGCTTTACGCGAAGGAAGCGACAACAGAATATTTATTGCACTGCCCCGGGTGGGGTGGGGTCTCTGAAACAAAAAAGCTGTGCTTTACGCGAAGGAAGCGACAACAGAATATTTATTGCACTGCCCCGGGTGGGGTGGGGTCTCTGAAACAAAAAAGCTGTGCTTTACGCGAAGGAAGCGACAACAGAATATTTATTGCACTGCCCCGGGTGGGGTGGGGTCTCTGAAACAAAAAAGCTGTGCTTTACGCGAAGGAAGCGACAACAGAATATTTATTGCACTGCCCCGGGTGGGGTGGGGTCTCTGAAACAAAAAAGCTGTGCTTTACGCGAAGGAAGCGACAACAGAATATTTATTGCACTGCCCCGGGTGGGGTGGGGTCTCTGAAACAAAAAAGCTGTGCTTTACGCGAAGGAAGCGACAACAGAATATTTATTGCACTGCCCCGGGTGGGGTGGGGTCTCTGAAACAAAAAAGCTGTGCTTTACGCGAAGAAGCGACAACAGAATATTTATTGCACTGCCCCGGGTGGGGTGGGGTCTCTGAAACAAAAAAGCTGTGCTTTACGCGAAGGAAGCGACAACAGAATATTTATTGCACTGCCCCGGGTGGGGTGGGGTCTCTGAAACAAAAAAGCTGTGCTTTACGCGAAGGAAGCGACAACAGAATATTTATTGCACTGCCCCGGGTGGGGTGGGGTCTCTGAAACAAAAAAGCTGTGCTTTACGCGAAGGAAGCGACAACAGAATATTTATTGCACTGCCCCGGGTGGGGTGGGGTCTCTGAAACAAAAAAGCTGTGCTTTACGCGAAGGAAGCGACAACAGAATATTTATTGCACTGCCCCGGGTGGGGTGGGGTCTCTGAAACAAAAAAGCTGTGCTTTACGCGAAGGAAGCGACAACAGAATATTTATTGCACTGCCCCGGGTGGGGTGGGGTCTCTGAAACAAAAAAGCTGTGCTTTACGCGAAGGAAGCGACAACAGAATATTTATTGCACTGCCCCGGGTGGGGTGGGGTCTCTGAAACAAAAAAGCTGTGCTTTACGCGAAGGAAGCGACAACAGAATATTTATTGCACTGCCCCGGGTGGGGTGGGGTCTCTGAAACAAAAAAGCTGTGCTTTACGCGAAGGAAGCGACAACAGAATATTTATTGCACTGCCCCGGGTGGGGTGGGGTCTCTGAAACAAAAAAGCTGTGCTTTACGCGAAGGAAGCGACAACAGAATATTTATTGCACTGCCCCGGGTGGGGTGGGGTCTCTGAAACAAAAAAGCTGTGCTTTACGCGAAGGAAGCGACAACAGAATATTTATTGCACTGCCCCGGGTGGGGTGGGGTCTCTGAAACAAAAAAGCTGTGCTTTACGCGAAGGAAGCGACAACAGAATATTTATTGCACTGCCCCGGGTGGGGTGGGGTCTCTGAAACAAAAAAGCTGTGCTTTACGCGAAGGAAGCGACAACAGAATATTTATTGCACTGCCCCGGGTGGGGTGGGGTCTCTGAAACAAAAAAGCTGTGCTTTACGCGAAGGAAGCGACAACAGAATATTTATTGCACTGCCCCGGGTGGGGTGGGGTCTCTGAAACAAAAAAGCTGTGCTTTACGCGAAGGAAGCGACAACAGAATATTTATTGCACTGCCCCGGGTGGGGTGGGGTCTCTGAAACAAAAAGCTGTGCTTTACGCGAAGGAAGCGACAACAGAATATTTATTGCACTGCCCCGGGTGGGGTGGGGTCTCTGAAACAAAAAAGCTGTGCTTTACGCGAAGGAAGCGACAACAGAATATTTATTGCACTGCCCCGGGTGGGGTGGGGTCTCTGAAACAAAAAAGCTGTGCTTTACGCGAAGGAAGCGACAACAGAATATTTATTGCACTGCCCCGGGTGGGGTGGGGTCTCTGAAACAAAAAAGCTGTGCTTTACGCGAAGGAAGCGACAACAGAATATTTATCGCACTGCCCCGGGTGGGGTGGGGTCTCTGAAACAAAAAAGCTGTGCTTTACGCGAAGGAAGCGACAACAGAATATTTATCGCACTGCCCCGGGTGGGGTGGGGTCTCTGAAACAAAAAAGCTGTGCTTTACGCGAAGGAAGCGACAACAGAATATTTATCGCACTGCCCCGGGTGGGGTGGGGTCTCTGAAACAAAAAAGCTGTGCTTTACGCGAAGGAAGCGACAACAGAATATTTATCGCACTGCCCCGGGTGGGGTGGGGTCTCTGAAACAAAAAAGCTGTGCTTTACGCGAAGGAAGCGACAACAGAATATTTATCGCACTGCCCCGGGTGGGGTGGGGTCTCTGAAACAAAAAAGCTGTGCTTTACGCGAAGGAAGCGACAACAGAATATTTATCGCACTGCCCCGGGTGGGGTGGGGTCTCTGAAACAAAAAAGCTGTGCTTTACGCGAAGGAAGCGACAACAGAATATTTATCGCACTGCCCCGGGTGGGGTGGGGTCTCTGAAACAAAAAAGCTGTGCTTTACGCGAAGGAAGTGACAACAGAATATTTATCGCACTGCCCCGGGTGGGGTGGGGTCTCTGAAACAAAAAAGCTGTGCTTTACGCGAAGGAAGCGACAACAGAATATTTATCGCACTGCCCCGGGTGGGGTGGGGTCTCTGAAGCAAAAAAGCTGTGCTTTACGCGAAGGAAGCGACAACAGAATATTTATCGCACTGCCCCGGGTGGGGTGGGGTCTCTGAAGCAAAAAGCTGTGCTTTACGCGAAGGAAGCGACAACAGAATATTTATCGCACTGCCCCGGGTGGGGTGGGGTCTCTGAAGCAAAAAAGCTGTGCTTTACGCGAAGGAAGCGACAACAGAATATTTATCGCACTGCCCCGGGTGGGGTGGGGTCTCTGAAGCAAAAAAGCTGTGCTTTACGCGAAGGAAGCGACAACAGAATATTTATCGCACTGCCCCGGGTGGGGTGGGGTCTCTGAAGCAAAAAAGCTGTGCTTTACGCGAAGGAAGCGACAACAGAATATTTATCGCACTGCCCCGGGTGGGGTGGGGTCTCTGAAACAAAAAAGCTGTGCTTTACGCGAAGGAAGCGACAACAGAATATTTATCGCACTGCCCCGGGTGGGGTGGGGTCTCTGAAACAAAAAAGCTGTGCTTTACGCGAAGGAAGCGACAACAGAATATTTATCGCACTGCCCCGGGTGGGGTGGGGTCTCTGAAACAAAAAAGCTGTGCTTTACGCGAAGGAAGCGACAACAGAATATTTATTGCACTGCCCCGGGTGGGGTGGGGTCTCTGAAACAAAAAAGCTGTGCTTTACGCGAAGGAAGCGACAACAGAATATTTATTGCACTGCCCCGGGTGGGGTGGGGTCTCTGAAACAAAAAAGCTGTGCTTTACGCGAAGGAAGCGACAACAGAATATTTATTGCACTGCCCCGGGTGGGGTGGGGTCTCTGAAACAAAAAAGCTGTGCTTTACGCGAAGGAAGCGACAACAGAATATTTATTGCACTGCCCCGGGTGGGGTGGGGTCTCTGAAACAAAAAGCTGTGCTTTACGCGAAGGAAGCGACAACAGAATATTTATCGCACTGCCCCGGGTGGGGTGGGGTCTCTGAAACAAAAAAGCTGTGCTTTACGCGAAGGAAGCGACAACAGAATATTTATCGCACTGCCCCGGGTGGGGTGGGGTCTCTGAAACAAAAAAGCTGTGCTTTACGCGAAGGAAGCGACAACAGAATATTTATCGCACTGCCCCGGGTGGGGTGGGGTCTCTGAAACAAAAAAGCTGTGCTTTACGCGAAGGAAGCGACAACAGAATATTTATCGCACTGCCCCGGGTGGGGTGGGGTCTCTGAAACAAAAAAGCTGTGCTTTACGCGAAGGAAGCGACAACAGAATATTTATCGCACTGCCCCGGGTGGGGTGGGGTCTCTGAAACAAAAAAGCTGTGCTTTACGCGAAGGAAGCGACAACAGAATATTTATCGCACTGCCCCGGGTGGGGTGGGGTCTCTGAAACAAAAAAGCTGTGCTTTACGCGAAGGAAGCGACAACAGAATATTTATCGCACTGCCCCGGGTGGGGTGGGGTCTCTGAAACAAAAAAGCTGTGCTTTACGCGAAGGAAGCGACAACAGAATATTTATCGCACTGCCCCGGGTGGGGTGGGGTCTCTGAAACAAAAAAGCTGTGCTTTACGCGAAGGAAGCGACAACAGAATATTTATCGCACTGCCCCGGGTGGGGTGGGGTCTCTGAAACAAAAAAGCTGTGCTTTACGCGAAGGAAGCGACAACAGAATATTTATTGCACTGCCCCGGGTGGGGTGGGGTCTCTGAAACAACTTGCCGCGAGTGAGGGAGGGGAAATGGAAGCTTACCACCGACGTATTTTGTCTGAGAGAACAGTATTTTGTGTTAGCTGCGAATGTAAGTTTTATTTAGTAATGGATATAATTTTTTTTTTTGGGGGGGGGGGGGTTCCAGCAACGAGAGTATATCTCATAGTAAGCAATTATGTGAAATTCCCAATCTGTCGGTGGTTGTTACAAATCGTCTTCTGCATTGTTGAGTGACGTAATTTCAGAATCGAAATCTGCGTTGTTGGCAAAATTGAAACTTACGCAAGCGGACTATGATAAAGTGTACACGAAAAAAACGCCGCCGGAAGGTTCAGGATTCTTGGATAAAAACATTTTATTCGATCAAGTCAAATGATGACAAGACTATTATGTGGTGCTGTAGTGCTTGCCAAACCATTCTAAAATTGCTGTTACCACCAGCAGTTTTTTCAAGGAATGTGTGTGTGTGTGGGGGGGGGTCCAGATGATAATATAGTTTAATAACTATAAGTTCACACAACAGTAGTCGAAAATGTAAGGATTGCCTTTGTAAACACTTCTTTGGATATTTTATGATGCAAAATCACTTGTTTGCACAAGAGAAAAAGGTAAATAATTTTTACATTCATAATTGTTGAAAACTACTTAAACTGCTGTACAGTTAACTTATGACTATTTTTTTTTTTTTTTTGAACGTGGCATCATCACTAAATTTCTCAAATGCCATCGATTACCTTTCTTAAAACTTAAGATATATGCTTTTATGTACTTTGAACACAGACACTTTAAAATGGTTATGCAAAAGATGTATAAAAAGTTTAGCATAATATTTAACTTTAGAAAAATAAGGCTTCTGTTTTGTTATCATGAAAGATAAATTTTTCTGGGCATGTAGATTTTACTTCTGTGCAAGTAAATATTTTCTGCACTTGCCCAGCTGGGCATGTAGCTTTTCAGATATTTTTCAAGCCGTGCTTGGGGAACAAAACAAGCACAAACTCCTCCCCCCAAATCTGGCACTAAAATTTGATGACTCATCTCTTTATTACTACCGAGCTTAGCATTCCAGCATTCTCGAGGTCTCGCAACAAACACTTTTTACCCTTTCATAAACTTTCTCAATGAGTTCAGATGTGCACACTGAAATCAGGAGTCCGGGACTTGCGTTCATACCATCGGAATATTTGTGCACGAGATAGGTGATTAGCCACAGATGCATCACACAATAATTCAGCTTCGGTTGCAGTTTTAGTGATTTTCAAAACAACTCCACATTTGCTCTCTGCTCCACGACAGAGCAGTGACAATGTTCTTCCACCGAATGACATCATGCACGGCGTAAAATAGTCATCTGCACAATTCTCATGCAAACACCGTTGCCACTGCATAGCTGATAAATGACTTGTGAAAAAATCGTGCCTTCCCAAACCATGTGTTTTACCAGCACTTAAAAAAAAAAAAAAAAAGAATTGGTCTCGTTACTTAATTGCTGCACTGTATATCCCATTTATGTGGTATTTGAGGTTACGCTTTGTATACTATTAATTTATATTTTTATATACCTTACATCTGTGGCTGAAAAACTATACAATCCAGCAAACAAAGAGAATAGTAAAACTATATTAGTTGCAGAGTAACAGAATGTAGACTTACGCCGTACGTGGATAGTTTTCTAATTATTAGCAGGTTTTGCAAATAGTTTTTGCTTGTAGATTAAAAATAAAATAAAAATGCTATTTACAGCAATCAAAACACTTATTAAATGCTTTACTCAGATTGGTATTATACTTAATTCTATTTTAACAACTTTCAATTATTTTTCACATCTGAGTTCTTTTGTTTTTGCAGACATTTCTAGCCTCTAGATTTTACCAAGGCATGTTCTCAATGTATAGAAACTGTATCAAAAGTGTTGTTTGCACAGACATAATTTAAATTTTATTGCCAGGTTCCTCTTGTTTTTAAATTACAATCTTTTTCTTGTGTATTTTGTAAGTTTACTGTTTTTAATTAAATTGTTCAAAATGCTATTTATAATTTTTAAAGTTTATCATGGAACTGTTTTTCTGGATTTCAATTTTTTTCTTTAGTCTCTTGTTTTTATGAGGTTCATGGTCTAATATTTTACTGTAAAAGTCCATTTCACACACATTGTTGCACATTCAATTCTAAAGTACTTTTTTTGTCCTAATTGGAATCTGTAATGTTCTAATATTTTTTATTAATTTTTCTTTAAATTATCTTATTCTATTGTTATCGTGATTCGCCAGTTTGCAGCAAAATTTCTGTTTCAATGGTTGTGTACGCAGATACATTTTATTTTTATACAACTCTGATTAGTTGTACAATTTATTGGCATAAAAATAGAAAAAAAACTTTTACGCATCAAACAAATGGCTTTTTAAGGGAAGGTACTACTTTGTGTATAGTTCCTGGTTCTTTATTAAACAAGAAGTTTGTGGGAGGATCACCAAGTATTGTCACACTGGGCAGTGGCGTAGGAACCGGGGTACCCCCATCAGATATGAGCAGACACAAACCAATCATTCATAAAGAGTGAACTGTAAAATTTATATGCTACTTTTTTTTTTTTTTATTCTCATTTTTTTTTTCAAAGAAATATCACGGGTCATCTGGGGTTTTTTTATATCCGAAACTTGTAGTGGCTTTTCATCCACCAAAAACTGGCCAACCCTCTGGGAAACTGCAGCAAATCAGTTCTGCAGGGAAACGACGAGTCTGGTGTTTTTGTTAATAACTTCAAACAGCATATGGTAGGGCTAGGGCTTGATAACATACTTGTGATCAGTGTTTCTTTTCTCTTAAAATTCCATGCATCTTGATCAGGTCGTCCTTTCTGCACTTTTAAAAAGAAATTTAATGCACAAGTGGACATTTCAGCACCCGCAGCCCCGGCACTAAAATTGCTTTCTGTCTTAAGATCTGTAGCAATACAACAAGTTCATTACGGATTTCACATACCACTCATAGAACTCCAATTCCTCGATATCTCCACCATCATTTAGCTTTGCATCAGAGCCATGTGCTTTTTACATCAATTGTCAGCCTATGTATCGTTCAAAGTTTTTTTATATAGACTTCATAATGCTTCAATGGTACTATCTTCGCTGGTAGAGCAGTTTTTATCTTACTGCGGTTTTACTTTATTAACGTAAACAAGAATGATAAGAAATTTAATTCGTTCTTGTAAAGAGTTATATAACATTTCCTGAGAAATCCCTCTTTTCCAAACCCTGCTGACAGAAATTCATCCTAATGTTGACTTGTCCCTGCTCAATATTTTAATGGAAAAAAAAAAAAGTACAAACATTAACAAGAGAGAACACACACACAAAAAAAAAAAAACTTCTCCATTCATTTTCTGATAAGAAATTAATGTGAACTTTTTGTCAGCAATAAAAATAATAATGGTAATTAATAATATGATGATAACAATGTTCATTTGGATGAATTCCGGATCAGTATACGTATTTTATAAAAACTAATATACTACCCCCCCCCCAAAAAAAAAAAAAAATTCGGAGGGGGTCATCCATAGATGGCTTAATCCTTGAGATGTAAGGTTCATGAGCTTGTACCCCCTAAATCGAAAGCGTTCCTACGCCACTGACACTGGGTGCCATGAATGGGTGCAATGTCTCAAAAACACCAGTTCGTGATAAAGAAAAATTGATCTCGTGGTTGCTAAACTATTCTATGCATGCAATATTCTATTTGCTGTTGTGGAAGTGAAGCATTTAAAAACTTAATTAACATCTTGAGGCCAGGCTATAAATTACCTTCCCATAAAGAAGTGGCTGATGGCCTGTTAGATGCTGTTTATAATGAAATGGAGCAATCACTTAAAGAAAATTTGAAAGGAAAAGAAGGAACTCTTGTGGTTGATGGATAGAGTAACATTTGTAATGAACCGATAACAGCTTCATGTATTGCAGTTTGTAGAACATCCTATATATTGTGGATGTAGAAGCTACAGGCGCAACTAAAAACACAACAGAATTCTTGATTGAGAAATGCAATAAGGTCATTTCGACTATTAAAACCAAGTATGACTGAAATTAAAAGCATCAGTACCGATAATGCTAAGAACATGGAAAAAATTAGATCTGAACTTGAAAAACAAAATGAAAATTCTACAATGATAGCATACAGATGTGGAGCTCACTGGTTGAACCTTTTTTTTTTTTTTTTTTGAATTGGAGGTTTAACGATCACCGTGAGCAACTCAGTGGGCTATAAGCAGTCGCCCGTCCCTAATTTAGGGTCACTGGTTCCAGGGAAGGGAGAGAGCCAGTGCCATAAGACAAACACAACATCCATGCCTGACCGGGATTCGAACCCGGACCCCTTACGGACGAATGATCAGAGGCCAACGCCTTAGACCACTGCGCCACCGGGGCGGCTGGTTGAACCTTCTAGGTGAAGATATAACACCTAGTAGTGTGCTAAAGCATGTAGTTGAGGGGCATAAATATTTTCGGAATCATCGTACTCCTGGATCACGGCTTTGAGAATGTAGTGGTCATGTTTCTCCTCAGTTAATGGGAAAAACTAGGTAGAACAGCCAATTGACTTGTCTAAAAACTTTTGTGTAAAACCACAGCTCATGCATAAAAATAGCAAATGAACATTTTGAAGAGATGGATCAAAACATTGTAACTCGTATACGTGATTTTAATCTTTATCAGCAAGTCAAGGATGTTTTTAAACCTGTATCAAGTGCCTTAGATATTCTTCAGTGTGATTCAACAACATTAGCAGATGCTTGCCATACGTGGTGCAATCTATTGAAAAATGATAATTTGAAGTCACATTTTTCTACAGTAAAAAAACTGTTTGCACAAGCAATTCTGCCACATCATTTTGTTGCATATTTGCTGCATCCTAAATATAGAGGTGAACACCTAAATTTTGCACAAAAGGAAGATGCAAAAGCATCTTCCTTTTGTGCAATCAATGTTCCTAAGTGGTGAAAAAGTGTGGCAAGATTACGCAAAATTTCTAAAGACTTATGTATGTTAATCACTCACCTTCAAACATGTCCATCAAGTAGTGCTGCAGTAGAAAGAATATTTTCAAATTTTTCATTTGTGCACTTCAAAATCCAGAATCGGCTTTCAACAGAAAATGTTTCAAAACTTATTTTTTGTTATGCAATGCTGAAACAACAA
Organism: Macrothele yani; assembly: GCA_039090855.1. Classification (NCBI taxonomy): domain Eukaryota; kingdom Metazoa; phylum Arthropoda; class Arachnida; order Araneae; family Macrothelidae; genus Macrothele; species Macrothele yani. The sequence continues at coordinate 200,305,850 of CM077009.1, read as the reverse complement.
AAATCTGGCTTTGATGTAAGAGATATTGCTGAATTAGATCATGAAACTGATTACTGAAATACGAAATGTGCCTTTGTATCCTTAAAATGAAATTTGAATTTCAAAAGTAGAATCTGTTTCATTTATTTCAATTTTATATATTTTTTATTTATATTTCTTATTTGTGCATGGGCTGTAAGATTTGTTAGGTCATCTTCATCAAATTGGGTGTAAATTTTTTGGTTTTGAAATATTGTTAATAATTAATTTCTCAGTATAAACATGAACAGTTTGTTAATAGATTTTGATTATTGTTTTGAATGAGGGAATGATTTTTATCCCTATGAATTGGGTAAACAAAATTATACCTTTATAAACACATAATTTGTATTTGTACTCATATTTCCTTTAATCAGTCTCAAAGTGATAAAAAATGTATTTTTTGTCAAAAAATAATACTTAACCCTTGAAGCAATGTTTAAAAATTCAAAACTATTTTGTTTTCTTTTAAAAACATTTGTAGAAAATAAAAAAATTATGCCCCATAAGTAAACACAGTAAATCCCTATTTTTGCCACTTTGGCAAATTTAGCAAAAATCTGTTTTTGCAGGGACGGTTTTTTTTTTTTTTCAGGTTTTTACCGTTGTTTTTTCCACATGTGGCAAAAACTTGCCAACCCTGGTTGGAATAATAAAATCGTTGCAAAAAAATTATTTAAATCTACACATCTTTTTTCTTTGTACCCGAGGCTTTTCTGTCAAAAAACAAATGCTGATTTAGAAAGTCACTAGTATTACTAGTGCTCAGGAATATACTTTACTGTAATTTGGTTTCTTTTTTATTAAAGAAGCTTAAGCTCAATCAGATTTACTCTTGCATTTTAAATTCTTGTTTCTACTCCATGAGATAGCTAGCAGGGAATCGACGGATTTTTTATTCTACTTTCCACTTTTCATCGATAACCATCCCTCAATGCTTCATTGGATTTTTTTCTTAAATACACTGCCGTGCAAAAATTAAGGACGAGACTGTTTTTCGAATGTAACGTGCAGAAGTGCTCCACATCTATTCAAATCATACCATAAGATCCCCCCAAGATGTAAGAATATGGGACAAGTGAGCAAAACCGTCCAAACAAGGAATCCAAAGGATTCAAAGACACTTTATTAAAAAGGTAGCTTCGAGCACAACTGGACAGAAACGTCCATATGACAGGTGGCTGCCAAGAAAAATCAAGTCTTTAGTAGGGGATATTATCACCCCTGACTGCGTTGCAGGATTTACAACGTCTGTCCATGCTGCGGACGAGGTTGTCAAGGAGCTGTTGAGGCATCGCGGCCCATTCCTCTTGTAGCGCCAATCGCAGCTACGGAATCGTTGCTGGCGGCAGGTGACGTGCTGCCAATCGTCTCCCGAGAAAGTCCCACACGTGTTCGATTGGATTTAGGTCCGGGGATCTTGCGGGCCAATCCATGCGTTGAATATCTTCACTCTGCGACAGCCACTGTACGATGAGGTGTAGCGTTGTCGTCCATGAAGAGGAACTCAGGACCCACAGCACCTCAAAACAGACACGTGAGGCAGAAGAACCTCGGTACAATAGCGGAAACCAGTGACAACCTCTTTGGAAGATGTGGAGGTCAGTACGGCTACCAAGCATGATACCGCTCCAAACTAGAACTCCGCCACCTCCAAATCTGTCCCTTTCGATGATGTTGGAGGTGTGATTGCGTGTTCCCTGCTCTCTCCAGATGTGTATACGTCCAGAATCGCTTGTCAGACTAAATCGGCTCTCATCCGTAAAGAGAACTCGACCCCATTGCTGATGTGTCCAGTTCTTGTGTTCCTGGCACCGCAGTCTCCGATGAGCAGGCGTTAATGGCACACACCGTACTGGTCGTCGTGCAAATAGACCACCTTTGTGCAGCCTCCTGGCCACGGTAAAACGCGATAACGGACGTCCAGTTGTCTGTTGCACGTGCCTTGCGATTTCTTCCGCTGTCTGTCTCTTCTCGCCTGCAGGACAATATACCGGTCGTCCACCGCCGCGGTTGCTCGTGGACGACCACAGCTAAACTCTCGGACAGCTGTTGCTGTCGTTTGAAATGCTCTCCAAGTTCGTGAAACGATGCTGTGATTGATCTCGAAATCTTCGGCCACACTTCGACCTTCCAACTTCCCAATGGCGCGACCTCGGGTAAAGTCGTCTACTGGATTGCCTGTTGGCCATATCACACGGTGGCAGTAACTCCACGTCGTTCAAACCGATGTACACCGTGCAATAGCTTTCACCGAATTGCTGAGCATTCAGTTTGATTGATTGTGGAGGATTTTAGGAAGGAAGTGTCTGACCCCAGGCCTTTAACAACCCTTAGAAATAGGAAGCTAGGAGATTTGGGCTGGAGTGCCCGATAGGAAAGGGACACGGAAGCGAAGGAGAAAGGGGAAGGAAGACGCCCTTATTTTTTACCGGGGTCCGACGGCTTAACGTGCCCATCCGACTCACGGTGGGTATTTAGTGGATCGAGCGTTCGTACCTGCCTTGGATCGAACCTGAGGTCTTTTCCGTTGCAGTCACGAACGTTACCCACTAGGCCGCCCGCGGCCCTGAATTGCTAAGCTTACACCGCCCGTGTGCTTTAAACCCTTCCGACCCCCATCCCGCCATGCTGCATATATGCGCATGCCGGACCCTAGTCTATCTCCTGAGTGGTCTTTCGATCGATTCTGCGTGCTCGTTCCGCTGTTATCCTCTTCGTCCTTAATTTTTGCACACCAGTGTAGCTTAATCTCTATATGATCACCACCCCCTTTTTTGGTTTTAGTGGTGGAAATGGAATTTTTATGCACCCTTATCATTTTCTTTCTCGTATCCTATTTTCACACCACAGTAGTCTGAATAAAAGAAACCTTTTCACTGATGCAAGTCGAAAAGCGAAGCAACAGTTTTTTGGGTTGAGAGAAATTACATTTCCAGGTACAGTAGGGATTGCCATAGTCTGTATTGATGCAAGTCAAAACTCCAAGCATAGCAACTTCCTTTTTTTTTTTTTTTTTTTAATGTGCTGTGAGAGGGTTGACGACCACTGTGAACAGCTCAATCGGCGCTATGCGCGGTAGGGTGCTTCAAATTTGGGGAAATTTCGCAGATTGAAATGTGTGCAAAAGTTGCTACTCGACAATACAATCATAATGCAAGAAAATATTTTGAAATTGGTTAATATCTTCAGATCGCCCATTGGGGCCAAAGTTTTTATAATTTTACGAAAAAAGCGGGTTTTTTTTAAAAACATGCTTAAAAAATTGTAACATGTCAGATTTAAAAAAAAAAAAAAAAACAGGTCAAGTACGCTAACTTGAAGACAATCAATAAAATAAAATAACACTAACTTGAAAACAGTCAATAAAATAACAATCAGGGTCAATTCATTATTGATTTATTTTGTAATAAACTGAGATTTACTGTCTTACTTGGGCATTTCTGAGTGTGACAAAAGGGTTGCCCTAATAAATCCGTCCCTGTTGTTAAACCCACACACTTTTCGTGCAGCTTCAGTTACTACCTTGACCAAGGAGGTTATATTACTGGAGACACCACAGGCTCTGCCGCCATAGGTCACATCTAATCTGTGTTGTGACGTCGCAAGCAGGCAAAAACGAACTATATTATACTGTTGATAAAACAGTAAGCTTGTGTATCATTGATAAAGATTATTGAATTACTCATTTTTATACGCTTAGAGGCTTTTGTTCCATTGGTTTCAAAGCAGCTTCTTTTCTGCGGCTGCGTCGTGCCTGCTCACGACGTCATTTGCAGCACGGACGGTAACTTATGGCGGCCAATGCAATGCTGCGTGGATAGGAGTGGTGTCTCCAGTAATATAACCTCCTTGACTTTGACACATCTCTCAACTGATTGGTTGTGGAAAGGAAAGTTTACAAAATCAAAATCTGGTAAATGTTTCGTCTCTCTTAAGTTTGAAATTTTCTCCGAAGAAATTGATATCATCAGAGGTGGACACGAAATTTTGGCAGATGAATAGTCTGTCATTTTGGTGTAGTCCTTGGCATTTGAAATTTAAGTTAGATAGGATAAATGTGCATACGGATTTCACTTTGGTCAATTTTTCCCTAATTTTCAAAATGCATCTCAAACCAAGCTCTCTCACATGATCCCTGTCATCCATCACCACGGCCAGGGGAATATTCTCTGGATGAGCAAAAAATCAATTTCTTTGGATCACCGGATCAATGACATCTCTGATATGCACTGGTAAATACCTTGAACTCAGAATACATTGAAACACATGTTTTGATCTTTGTGTTATTGTCGGGTTCATTTTGATTCGAAACCACAACGGCAGGTATACCTTTCGGATGAATGTGATGATATGAATCAAAGAGAAAGATGGTTTATCTGTTGAAGTATACAATCCCAGCAGTAGCGCAGCCAGGATTTTCTGTTGGGGGTGGGGGGCTTATTATCAGAAGGCCGCATTAGCCGTAATCAGGTCAGTTACGCCAGCTCAGATGCAAACAGCATGAAGCACACCTTGAGTTATCCATGTTGTATTATTTATATAAATAAGCCACAAATCATTCAATGCTTCGTTAATTACTAAATACTTCGTTTTCTAGGATGCAAGTGCACTTTGGCGCAGTGGTCTAAGGCGCTGGCCTCTGATCATTCGTCCGTAAGGGGTCCGGGTTCGAATCCCAGTCAGCATGGATGTTGTGTTTGTCTTACGGCACTGGCTCTCTCCCTTCCCTGGAACCAGTGACCCTAAATTAGGAACGGGCCCATTGAGTTGCTCACGGTGGTCGTTAAACCTCCAACCAAAAAAAAAGTGCACTTTATTACGTACTATGAATTACACGTAAATAGAGATGTAAGTGTAACTACAGAAATATGCGTTAAACATGAATTTATTTGGATAGGTTGATTACTAATTAACTCGTGAATATAATACACTACACTTTACTTAATCAAGTAGTACTATTAGAAAATATTGAAATAAACACTGTAAGAACTTTTTAAAAACTCGTATTGAAACAAAAATCTTTGGCGTTTGGATGTACGAGTTTCACTTTTTTTTTTTTTTTTTTTTTTTTGATTGAAGGTTTAACGACCACCGTGAGCAACTCAATGGGCTATAAGCAGTCGCCCGTCCCTAATTTAGGGTCACTGGTTCCAGGGAAGGGAGAGAGCCAGTGCCTTAAGACAAACACAACATCCATGCCTCACCGGGATTCGAACCCGGACCCCTTTCGGACGAATGATCAGAGGCCAACGCCTTAGACCACTGCGCCACCGGGGCGGCAGAGTTTCACTTTGACTCATTCTCACACTGTACGAATATAGAGAGAAAGATGGAGATACATTCTAGTTCGACATTCACATTTAAACTTGAAATAAAAATTAGTCTGCGATTCTTCCTTACTGCAAGCTTGTTAATGATGTGCTCAATGTTTCTGTGAAAGGACATCAACGTTAAGCCCGATAAGCGGTTCTTAAAGGCAATAAAATATTCGTGCGGTAAATCAAACGAAGTACAAGAATTTTGCCTTAGTTGCATGATTAGAACTTGCAGGAGAAAAAGTGCTTATTAAAAGTTAAAAACACCGTGAGATCTTTCGTGGCTGCTACAGCCACATCTTCACATGGAAAGACCCGATTGCTCGGAATCGCACAGTTAAATACAGGAGCAAAAAACAGGTCGTTGCCACTAAATCCGAAGAAATACCCGATAACAGAGGAAAGAGACAATCATATTATGGCTACATATATACATAACTTAAAGTTCATTACTTCTATTGTTAAACAATAATCTCCACGGTTGATGTAAGATGGCAGAAAGTTCATCATTACAACAAATATTAAAGTTTTGAAATATATACGTACTTTCAGTAAGTAGTAATGAGGTTCTGGAGGGTGGAACCGCAAGGATGGTAGTCTCACTCCAAGTGGGATAGTGGGAGCCTTTATTGACTAAGCGAGAGAGGGCTGTAGATTGTGAACAGATTTTCACACTGTACTTATGTTCAGAGAGTCTAGTTTTTAATCTTCTTGAGGTCATACCAATATAAATACAGTCGTTGTCATCGTTCTCTTTCGCTTTAAGGGGAATGCAGTACACTCCGTACTTATCAAACATATAAACACTATCTCGATCTTTTTTAACCCTAGCAAGGATGTTCTGAGTTCGAGTGTCAAACGACAAATTATAGCGGTGGCACACATTTTTCAGGATATCAGCACATTGTGGTATGTAATCCATGGCTCCAATGAATTTGGTGGGGTGACTCGCCCTTGTTAGAGTTGTGAATGCCCATCTTTGAACCTTCCCCAAGATGCGATCAACATGCGTTTTAGCATAGCCATGTGCAAGAGCAAGATTATAAATCCTCTACAACTCAGTCTTGCGTTGATAAAAAAAAAAAGAAGAATGGGAAATGGCTCGGTGGACAAGGAAGTTGATGGAAGCTAATTTGTGGCTGATGGGATGAGCTGAAGAGTACGGAATCAAATTAGGGACAAAAGATGGTTTTCTTTAAACAGAATACTGTAAAGTGTTGGAGGAGGGGTCCCTCTCCAGAAGAAAATCTAAGAACGGAAGAGAAAAATGAACTTCAACTGAGAATTTGATAGAAGGAAGACATAGTATCTGCAAAGTGATTAAGTTCCTCAATGGACCCTGGCCAAAAAATGAGGACATCATCAACATACCTTAGGTACAGAAGGGACCGCACAATGGGGTCAAAGAGGGCACGGGATTCAATATCCTGAAGGATTAACTCAGCTAATAGGGGTGAGAGTGGGGACCCCATTGGGGCACCTTCTAGTTGACGATACACTTGTCTATTAAACCTAAAGAAGGAACGAATGTTAATCAAACGGAGGGCCTGCAGAATGGAATCAATTTCTTTAGGGGTAGCGAACCCTAAAAGGTAAAGTTGCGATTCAATGAGGTTATGTACTAAAGGAACAGGAACGTTTGGAAACAAAGAAATCACGTCAAGTGAAGCAAAACAGAAAGGCTTATTTGTTACACCATCATTTGCACTGTAATCAATATTGAAGTCTCCAAGGCAATACAAAATACTCCCACGTTCATCAATATCATCCAAGAAAAATTTTAAAAACTGCTCTGAACAACCTTGTGGAGGTCGATATATAGGTAGTACAGATTACAGACCGATGTAATTCAACAGCAATCATTTCATAATTACGATCAATAACAGTAAATTTATCAATAGCCACCACAGGAAGAGTATTTCTCACAAAAATAGCCCCACCACCACCACGACTATCAGAACGCGAAAACACGAAATCCAGGAATCTCACACAAATGTGGGCAATTTTCTTCAAACCATGTTTCCATAATACATAAATAATGTATCGAGGAATTCAAAGCATCCCGTAGTGCCAACATAACATCCTGTTTTCCATTAAGCTGCGAGCATTAATATTAAAATTTTAAATTCATAATTCCGTGTAGTAATCAATTCACTTAGATTTCGAAGCAATACCAAAACACTTTATAATAAAACAACGAAAAAATAAACAAATTAATTACACATACACTGAGTGGCCACTTTATTATGACCTTCTGATAGTTTTAAGCAAATGAGCTATGGCTTCATGCTGTTGCCGCCAGAGGACGAGGCTAGTATAAAAAGGGAAAGCTTAGTGCTTGTGATAGTAGTAGAAGTGATTTTTGGGTGACGAGATGGGTAAAAAATGCGATTTGACGGACTTTCAACTTGGGATGATTGTAGGAGCTCGGAGCCATGTGGCGAGTATCACCGAAACCGCCGCATTCGTGAAATGTTCCAGAGCAACTGTTGTTAAAGTGTTTAAAGACTGGCCTGTCAGCCAAACAAACTGGGTCTCTGCGTGCAACGTGTGGTCGTCATCGACTAGTGACTGCTCGGGCGGAACGGAGAGTGTCCGGACTGGTAACAGACAACAGAAGGGCAACAGTGCAGCAAATTACAGACCATCTTAATCAAGGATCCCCTCAAATGATCTCTGAGCGCACTGTTCGCCGTACACTGCATCGGATGGGATATGATAGCCGAAGGCCTGTTCGAACACCTTTGCTGTCTGCAGTTAACAAGAGAAAACTTCTCAAGTTCGTACAGAAGCACATGGATTTGACAGTCGATAATTGGAAGCAAATTATGTGGTCCGATGAATCACGTTTTCTGTTGCACCATGCCGATGGCCGAGTGAGAATTTGGCGGAAACAGCACGAACGCATGGACCCCAAATGCAATGCTAAAACCCTTTAAGTTGGTGGAGGCAACGTTATGGTTTGAGAAATATTTTCCTGGCATGCTTTGGGCCCTTTAATTTGTGTTGATCAACGTCTGACTGGCACATCATATCTAAACATCGTTGCGGACCAAGTGCGTCCTGTCATGTGGATGGTTTATCCCAATGGCGATGGCTACTTTCAACAAGATAATGCGTCCTGCCGTAGTGCTCGTATTATACAGGATTGGTTTCAGGAACATGCCGGTGAGTTTACTTTACTTAGGTGGCCCCCACAATCTCCAGATCTCAACCCCATTGAGAATTTGTGGGATGAAGTTGAACGAGCCATCAGACAGCTGGATCCAGAACTCTGCAATCTCACACTTTTGGAAAGTGCTATTCATCAAGCATGGTTTCAGATCCCACAAACCACTTATCAACATCTCGTGGAGTCCATGCCACGAAGAATCGATGCAGTATTAAAGGCAAAAGGTGGTACAACGAAGTACTGAGCGGGTGGTCATAATAAAGTGACCATTCAGTGTATAAGGAAAAAACTACTTGAAACGACATAAATCAAGGCCTACCCTACTATTGATAACAGCAACTTTGGTTCCCTCAGCCTTCCTACCATTTCTAAATCAACAAAATTTAATATTGCTTGTTCTCGAAAAGTTTCTGGCCAGCCCAAACAATTCCCTGTTTGAAAGCGTCAAATTTTTATTTATATAAATTCGATTGTTACACAAAGATCCCGACACAACAAAATATGAAATAACTAAAGGGAAACGTCGCTTGTCCTACGTGTAAAATATATTTCGGTTTCAGTTGCTTGCAAACTGCGTGATCTAGTTGCATGAAATTCGTATTTCACACTCTAAGTAATGTCAAAAATCATTTTGATGTGGCCACTTGTTTATTTTCAAGAGAAATTGCCGAGAGCAAAGCTTTTAATTTCGGAAGTTTAAGTCCCTCAATTTAATATTTTGAGATCAAACAAGTGAAAAAGGTTACTAGCTAACTAACCTGAACTTAAAATACTGAAGCAACTCTATTATATCCTGGAAAAGATTACAAAAAGAGGTGAGAAGCCTAGATTGAAACTGCAAGTCAGGGTAAATGACACAAGGTTCTAGTAAAAACTGAGTCCCTCAACTTAATATTTAGAGATAAAGTAAGTGCAAAAGATTACTAGCTAACTATCGTGCACTTAAAATACTAAAACATCTCTGTCTATTATTTCAAGGGAAAGATTAGGAAAGGAGATGAGAAGCCTAAGCGAGATGTGGCAGATTTTTGCTGTACAACACTGAACTTCAAACGTCGCCCAGTTAACTTACGGTTTTCCAGTCTATGCACCCTTTTAATTTTCGGGAAAACTCGATAATATTGTCGTAACATTGTAAACAATGTTAACATTGATCACTCTTAAGCAGCTTTCCGACCTGGTTGCGCAGTGGTCTAAGCAATGGCTTCTGAACATTATTTCGAGATGGGTCTGCGTTCGAATCCCGTGAGGCATGTATGTTGTGTCTGTCTTACGGTGATTACCCTCTCCCTTCCCTGGAATCAGTGACCCTAAATTAGGGATGGGTGACTGCTTATGGCCCACTGACTTGCTCACGGTGGTCGTTTAAACTGCAATCAATTAAAAAGAAAAAAGCAGCTCTCCTTTCTTCTCCCCTTTCGTTTCTCCCACGTGGCCTGTCCCATAACTACGTAGCCGCCCCAGTGGCGCAGTGGTCTAAGGCGCTGGCCTCTGATCATTCGTTCGTAAGGGGTACGGGTTCGAATCCCGGTCAGGCATGGATGTTGTGTTTGTCTTACGGCACTGGCTCTCTCCCTTCCCTGGAACCAGTGACCCTAAATTAGGGACGGGCGACTGCTTATAGCCCATTGAGTTGCTCACGACGGTCGTTAAACCTCCAATCAAAAAAAATAAAATAATAATAATAATTACGTAAGCCAATCAAGGAACGTTGGGCACTCTCCGAAGATTTTCCTTGTAGGTTTTGTGAACATGTTTCCTCCACGGGCTCTTATCTCGTTCATTGGCTACAGCGGAGAATAATAGAACACTTTATTCTCCGCTGTAGCAATGACTTTTACCAACAATTTCGGTTTTTTCTGTATCTTTCTCTTTACAGCTATATAAAGCTACGGAAATTGGCCTAGTATTAAAGAAGATTGTCGAAGATAAAAATGGGTTGTTCTTATTGAATAGCAAACTACCCAATCTGAAAATCTAACAAAGTAATAAAAGCATAATTAATTTTTTTTTTTTTTTTGGTTGGAGGTTTAACGACCACCGTGAGCAACTCAATGGGCTATAAGCAATCGCCCGTCCCTAATTTAGGGTAACTGGTTCCAGGGAAGGAGAGAGCCAGTGCCGTAAGACAAACACAACATCCATGCCTCACCGGGATTCGAACCCGGACCCCTTACAGACGAATGATCAGAGGCCAGCGCCTTAGACCACTGCGCCACCGGGGCGGCCATAATTAATTGGTAAGGTGAAAACATTAAAGAACACGGCAAGTAAATTAGGCCTCTAAAGGTAACTTTGGCTTTTCAAAATTTGTTGTGCACATAAATCATTGTGAATTTAATTATTTTATCAGAATCTCGCGAAAGTTAGCGAAATGTTCTGAAAGAAATTGAGTAATTTGAATCTACAGAATGTTTTTTGTGCATTTTGTTTGCTTCCGATTTCCAGCACACCACCTTACAGAAAGGATAAAATACCACCTTATGTTCGCTTTGATGAAAGTCTGCGTAGGTGGCAACAATAAAATCAATTGACTTTTTTCTTTGTTAGCATTCTGAAATCTACTGAAAATTTGTACAGCCATTTAAGAAAATATGCTTTCAAAGCTCGCATTTCCGAGCCTTGTCTGCTGTTAAAGTTGTTTGTCATCGCCGGTGGGGTCTTGGCTTCCCCAACGCTCTCGCCTTTGTCGTTGCTGTGATTCGGCCTATTCTGGAATATGCGGCTCCGGTCCTGTTCGCCTCCCCCACCTATCTCTACGACGCTCTTGAAGTTCTGCTGAACCATGCACTCCGTGCAGCCATTCACCTCCCTCGTTCGACGCCTGTGGCGGTCTTGCGTGCCGAATGTGGAATCGCTAACGTGCGCTCTCGAATCACCCTCCTGACAGTCCGATTTTTGTACCGCCATTTGTCGATGGGTCAGCGCTCGCCTATCGCCCATCTTCTTCTAGAAGAGGACGCCTTGTCATTCTACGCTTGGAAATCCCATGGCTTTCCCCTTGGAATCGTGCTCAGTCGCTTCCGACAGGAGCCGTTTTTCGTCAACAGCGATCTTCTTCAGGCTCTGTCGGCTCCTCCTGTTTCGTCTGCACCCTGCTACTCGATTATCTGCTCGGGTCTCCCTTTTCAGCAACGATATCTGCATCCGATGCTTATCAGACATTGCTTTGGGGTGTTCTTGGCCCAGTTCTCAGCGTCACACCACATCATTGCTACTGACGCTTCGAAGATTTACACCTCCGTGGCGATCGGGCATTTTTTCCACGGAACAACTCCAGCCGTTCGTTCTCCTTCTCGACTATTTCCTCAGTGTTCTCGGCTGAAGCATGGGCCCTAATATCAGCGCTTGAATTTGCTCCCGGCCCGTGCGGTGGCCTCTGGCTGCTTACTGATAGTCGTTCTGTTCTACAGGCCTTGTTGGCATTGAATCGCAAATCTCCAGACATTATCGTTCTTCTGCATGATTCTCTTCAACGCCTCCGTTCTTTCTACGAGGACATTGTGCTCGTTTGGTGCCAGGCTCATGTTGGTCTTCCAGCGAATGAGGCCGCTGACTCTGCCGCCCGACGGGGCCATGCTGAGGGCCTGGCCTTGTTTCCCCCAGTTACAGCCTCCGACGCTGCTCGGCACAGTGGTAACATGCTCATCACCGCTTCTGATTCAGCCTGGCTTTTGTCCGGGTGGGCAGAGCTGTATCCGTTCATCAGCTTCCGTCACAGATGGCCTAGCGAACACAGTTATCGAAGCTCCTCAGCAATCATAATTCAAAAATTATGCACGGACACGGCACCTTTAAACAGCTACCTCTTTCTGATTCGAAAACGTTTTTCCCCGATGTGCTTCTGTGGCTCCGGGCCAGAGACTGTTCCTCACTTCCTCCTCTCCTGCCCTGCGTACAGTGCATATCGAAGGATGTGTTTTGGAGTGACAACCCCTCATTCCTCAACCTCCGTCTCTGCTCAAATGTATTCTTTGTTGGACTTTCGGGACGCTTCCGTGGCAAAACGTAAAGTTCGGGCCTTGGAGAAATTTATTACTCTCTCAAGACGTTTCTCTGTGAGGACGCTCCTGCTCTAACATTCCTTCTCATGAGCGTGCCCCTTTGATGGACTTTTGTGCTGCTACTGTGACTTCACGTGCTGGTCGCAAGGAGGTTCTCCTCTGTGGCTGGTCGTGCATCTTCGTGTCTTACTGATCAGGTGATATTTTAGCTATTTCCGCATGGCCAACTAGTTGCTGTGAGGCACAAAGCTTTGTCTATAAGCCTCATCGTCTTATTCAAAAAAAAAAAAAAAAAAGCTCGCATGGTTTCATTTCTATATTTTATGTTACATGTTTCAATTAAAGAGATTTTCTCAAAGCATTCCTAATGCTATCTTAGATATCAGACATGACTGTAATGTGGCATTTTTAATGAGTATTGCCCTTGCCGCCCTGGTGGCGCAGTGGCCTCTGATTATTCGTCCGAAAGGGGTCCGGGTTCGAATCCCGGTGAGGCATGGATGTTGTGTTTGTCTTACGGCACTGGCTCTCTCCCTAAATTAGGGACGGGCGACTGCTTATAGCCCATTGAATTGCTCACGATGGTCATTAAACCTCCAATAAAAAAAAAACTGTTCAGTTCATGACTGCATAAAGTCAGAAAGGAAAGTTATTAGACAACCAGGTTTCTGAATAAATAAAAATCCTAAGTTCCTCAGCATGGAATCAGGGCTGCAGCATTCTATGAAAGAAGTCACTGAACATTAATTATGAAGGAAGTGAAAGCAGAAATTGATACTTCAATGCACATTCCACGTGAAAGAAGATCTCTGGGAATGTGAAATATGCTTCCACAAATTCTCGGGTTAACCTACATTTGCAAGACATATGCAACTTCATGCAGGTGAAAAAATTTTAAAGTGTAATGTGTGTCACAAGAAATTCAAACAGAAAGATAGTCTGTTAATGCATGTAAAGGTCCATGCAAGAGAACAACCTTATGATTCTGACATGTGTTCCACACAGCAAAGTGAAAAATGCAGCATCTCAAGGCATAGTCTCCTTCAGTCAAGTGACAAAGATCACCAATGTCATGTATGCTTAAAACAGTTTGCATGCAGGCGTTATTTTTCCAGGCACATGCTTGTTCACACAGAAAAAAAGCTTCACCAGTGTGATGTATGCTCCAAACAATTTACTCGTAAAAATACACTTTCAACGCACATGCTCCTCCACACAGGTGAAAAGCCTCACCAATGTGATGCATGTTGCACACAATTTACTCGTAAAAGTGATCTATCAGTGCACATGCTTCTTCACACAACAGAAAAGCCTCACCAGTGTGATGTATGTTCCAAACAATTTTCTCGAAAAAGTCATCTCTCAAAGCACATGATCCTTCACACAGGTGAAAAGCCTTACCAATGTGATGTATGTTCTAAACAATTTACTCATAAACATCATCTTTCAAGGCACATGCCCCTTCACACAGGGGAAAAGCCTTACCAGTGTGATGTATGTTCCAAACAGTTTTCTCAAAAAAGTAATCTTTCAGTGCACATGCTTCTTCACACAGGTGAAAAGCCTCACCAGTGTGATGTATGTTCCAAACAATTTACACGTAAATGTCATCTTTCAACGCACATGCTCCTTCACTCAGGTGAAAAGCCTCACCAGTGTGATGTATGCTGCAAACAATTTGATAACAAAAGTGCTCTTTCAAAGCACATTCTCCTTCACACAGGTGAAAAACCTCACCAGTGTGATGTATGTTCTAAACAATTTCCTTGTAAAAGTCATCTTTCAAGGCACATGCTCATTCACACAGGGGAAAAGCCTCACCAGTGTGATGTATGCTGCAAACAATTTACTGACAAAAGTGCTCTTTCAAAGCACATGTTCCTTCATACAGATGAAAAGCCTCACCAGTGTGATGTATGTTCTAAACAATTTCCTTGTAAAAGTCATCTTTCAAGGCACATGCTCCTTCACACAGGTGAAAAACCTCACCAGTGTGAAGTATGTTTCAAACAATTTACTCAAAAAAGTCATCTTTCAACACACATACTCCTTCATACAGGTGAAAAGCCTCACCAGTGTGATGTATGTTCCAAACAATTTACTCGTAAGGGTGCTCTTTTAAGGCACATGCTCCTTCACACTGGTGAAAAAGCCTCACTAGTGTGATGTATGCTCCAGACACTTTGCTCAGAAGAGTTAGATTTCAGTGTATATTCTCCTTCATGCAGATAAATAACTGCAGCTCTGTTTTTGTGTGTTTGAACATGACCAACCCTAAATTTGATGTATGAAGATTCATTGAATGGTGAGTAAGATTTATCTTTCAGATTTTTTACGGGGATAATCAATTTCAGGTGATGCTTTTCATTTTTGGAAATATGTGTGCCTCTAAGATAATTAAGCTTTTACCCCCGTTGTGATGTTATTAGTCAGGTTTACGAGTTGTGATGCAAGTTAGGAATGATCAGAGGGTTATTTTGTTCAACTTTCTAGTAAGAATGTGGATTCAGAACACATAAAATCTTTTTTAATCATTTTTTTTCAGTTCCATTTGATTTTTCAAAGAAATTACCATTGAATATTTTTGTTTTATTTAGGTCTTGGAGTCTGTGCAGGGGGCGGGCAGCAGGTAGGAACTAAAAAGTTTTAAACTATTTTTATTTTGTGTCATATATGAGAAACATTCTCAAAATGAAAAGAAACTGCTTAATCATTACTGAATTAAATGACATTAAGTAACAAATATTTGTAGCTATATCGATAAAAATAGCACATCAAATTGTAGTTATATCGATAAAAATAGCATATCAAATTGTAGCAGGATTCTGCCTCTGCTTTGAAGGTACCCACAAATGGAGTAGGTGATGTGAAGACAGTGACGTAAGAACAGGGGGGGGGTACATTAATATCTACTGTACCCCTCAGATATGAGCAAACACAAACCAATCATTCATAAAGAGTGAACTGTAAAATTTATATGCTACTTATTATTTTTTTATTCTCTTTTTTTTTTCCAAAGAAATATCATGGGTTATCTGGGTTTTTTTTATACCCGAAGCTTGTAGTGGGCGGCTTTTCATCCCCCAAAAACTGGTGAACTATCTGAGAAACTCCAGTAAATTAGTTCTGCAGGGAAACAACGAGTGCGAGGTTTTTGTTAATAACTTCAAACAGCATATAGTAGGGCTAGGGTTTGATAACATACTTGTGATCAGTGTTTCTTTTCTCTTAAAATTCCATGCATCTTGATCAGGTCATCCTCTCTGCACTTTAAAAAAAATAATTAATGCACAAGTGGACATTTCAGCGCCTGCAGCCCCGGCACTAAAATTGTTTTCTGTCTTGAGACTGTAGCAATACAACAAGTGCATTACGGATTTCACATACCACACATAGAACTCCAATTCCTCGATATCTCCACCATCATTTAGCTTCGCACCAGACCAATGTGCTTTTTACATCAATTGTCAGCCTATGTATCGTTCAAAGTTTTTAATATAGACTTCATAATGCTTCAATGCGGGTAGAGCAGTTTTTATCTTACTGCGGTTTTACTTTATTAACGTAAACAAAAGTGATTCTCTGCTTTACCAGAAATCACTGATTTCTGGATAAAACTAACATTTAAAAGGTTCTCTGCCTCTGAAGAGTCTAACTTTTCAATAAAAAGTGTTTTCTAGGCTCTGACAATCGATCTCCTTTCGTTTGGCACATAAGCGATTTTTTCGGTACTGCCTAGAAACAGCAGCTAGTAGCCTGAAATAGACTTACGGTCTCGATTTCCTCTATTACTGCAATACATAATGCCACAAACCACAAAATCAAGGCATTTTGGCTTCAAATTTTTATAAACACCGACCGCTCAATATCGCACTTTACACACTAAGTGCAGGACAGACAGCTATGCTTGTCCTTCAGGAACATGCAGGGACTGTTGCCACTTCACTGAAACTTCTCGATGACGTCATGTGATACATCCTCATTCTATGTGGACGTATATCCTTAAATTTCGGTCGAAAAAAAAGGCATCTGTTTCAGTATTTGGAAATTAGTAACAGTACAAAATCTTAAAAATTCACGAAAGCTTAGCAATTTCCGATTCGACAGTAAAGTTAATCTGTCAGAGCATTTTAAACAGAATAACACGGATTTATGTAAAAACTTTAAAATAATACATAAGGGTGAGCAAGGAAATGTAGCGATATAAATTTGACTATTAACGTAGTAAAATATGCATATTTACGACACCTGAAATGAAGTGTTTACTACAGTTCCTGTCATACGGCCTGGGAGACCATGTCTTCCGATGTACGGCTATTTTTCACATAATCAGGCATTTTTCTGCCGTTGCAAAGCAAGAAAAGGAAATTCCACTACCTTACTCGTACTTTGAGACGCACCCATACGCCACACAACTTTTAACCATTTCTAAAACTTGAAACAATCCAGTGACAGAGGGCCCAGAAATCTCTTCCCCATGTTAATCCTAGGGGAACCTTACTCGTACTTTGAGAAGCAGCTATACGCCACACAACTTTTAACCATTTCTAAAACTTCAAACAATCGAGTGACAGAGGGTCGAGAAATGGCTTCCCCATGTTAATCCTTTGGGAACCTTACTCGTACTTTGAGAAGCACCTATACGCCGCACAACTTTTAACCATTTCTAAAACTTCAAACAATCGAGTGACAGAGGGTCGAGAAATGTCTTCCCCATGTTAATCCTTTGGGAACCTTACTCGTACTTTGAGAAGCACCCATACGCCACACAACTTTTAACCATTTCTAAAACTTCAAACAATCGAGTGACAGAGGGTCGAGAAATGTCTTCCCCATGTTAATCCTTTGGGAACCTTACTCGTACTTTGAGAAGCACCCATACGCCACACAACTTTTAACCATTTCTAAAACTTCAAACAATCGAGTGACAGAGGGTCGAGAAATGTCTTCCCCATGTTAATCCTTTGGGAACCTTACTCGTACTTTGAGAAGCACCTATACGCCACACAACTTTTAACCATTTCTAAAACTTCAAACAATCGAGTGACAGAGGGTCGAGAAATGGCTTCCCCACGTTAATCCTTTGGGAACCTTACTCGTACTTTGAGAAGCACCTATACGCCACACAACTTTTAACCATTTCTAAAATTTCAAACAATCGAGTGACAGAGGGTCGAGAAATGGCTTCCCCACGTTAATCCTTTGGGAACCTTACTCGTACTTTGAGAAGCACCTATACGCCACACAACTTTTAACCATTTCTAAAACTTCAAACAATCGAGTGACAGAGGGTCGAGAAATGTCTTCCCCATGTTAATCCTTTGGGAACCTTACTCGTACTTTGAGAAGCACCTATACGCCACACAACTTTTAACCATTTCTAAAACTTCAAACAATCGAGTGACAGAGGGTCGAGAAATGGCTTCCCCACGTTAATCCTTTGGGAACCTTACTCGTACTTTGAGAAGCACCTATACGCCACACAACTTTTAACCATTTCTAAAACTTCAAACAATCGAGTGACAGAGGGTCGAGAAATGTCTTCCCCATGTTAATCCTTTGGGAACCTTACTCGTACTTTGAGAAGCACCTATACGCCACACAACTTTTAACCATTTCTAAAACTTCAAACAATCGAGTGACAGAGGGTCGAGAAATGTCTTCCCCATGTTAATCCTTTGGGAACCTTACTCGTACTTTGAGAAGCACCCATACGCCACACAACTTTTAACCATTTCTAAAACTTCAAACAATCGAGTGACAGAGGGTCGAGAAATGTCTTCCCCACGTTAATCCTTTGGGAACCTTACTCGTACTTTGAGAAGCACCCATACGCCACACAACTTTTAACCATTTCTAAAACTTCAAACAATCGAGTGACAGAGGGTCGAGAAATGGCTTCCCCACGTTAATCCTTTGGGAACCTTACTCGTACTTTGAGAAGCACCTATACGCCACACAACTTTTAACCATTTCTAAAATTTCAAACAATCGAGTGACAGAGGGTCGAGAAATGGCTTCCCCACGTTAATCCTTTGGGAACCTTACTCGTACTTTGAGAAGCACCTATACGCCACACAACTTTTAACCATTTCTAAAATTTCAAACAATCGAGTGACAGAGGGTCGAGAAATGGCTTCCCCACGTTAATCCTTTGGGAACCTTACTCGTACTTTGAGAAGCACCTATACGCCACACAACTTTTAACCATTTCTAAAATTTCAAACAATCGAGTGACAGAGGGTCGAGAAATGGCTTCCCCACGTTAATCCTTTGGGAACCTTACTCGTACTTTGAGAAGCACCCATACGCCACACAACTTTTAACCATTTCTAAAATTTTAAACAATCGAGTGACAGAGGGTCGAGAAATGGCTTCCCCACGTTAATCCTTTGGGAACCTTACTCGTACTTTGAGAAGCACCTATACGCCACACAACTTTTAACCATTTCTAAAACTTCAAACAATCGAGTGACAGAGGGTCGAGAAATGGCTTCCCCACGTTAATCCTTTGGGAACCTTACTCGTACTTTGAGAAGCACCTATACGCCACACAACTTTTAACCATTTCTAAAATTTCAAACAATCGAGTGACAGAGGGTCGAGAAATGTCTTCCCCATGTTAATCCTTTGGGAACCTTACTCGTACTTTGAGAAGCACCCATACGCCACACAACTTTTAACCATTTCTAAAACTTCAAACAATCGAGTGACAGAGGGTCGAGAAATGTCTTCCCCATGTTAATCCTTTGGGAACCTTACTCGTACTTTGAGAAGCACCTATACGCCACACAACTTTTAACCATTTCTAAAACTTCAAACAATCGAGTGACAGAGGGTCGAGAAATGTCTTCCCCATGTTAATCCTTTGGGAACCTTACTCGTACTTTGAGAAGCACCCATACGCCACACAACTTTTAACCATTTCTAAAACTTCAAACAATCGAGTGACAGAGGGTCGAGAAATGTCTTCCCCATGTTAATCCTTTGGGAACCTTACTCGTACTTTGAGAAGCACCTATACGCCACACAACTTTTAACCATTTCTAAAACTTCAAACAATCGAGTGACAGAGGGTCGAGAAATGTCTTCCCCATGTTAATCCTTTGGGAACCTTACTCGTACTTTGGGAAGCACCTATACGCCACACAACTTTTAACCATTTCTAAAACTTCAAACAATCGAGTGACAGAGGGTCGAGAAATGGCTTCCCCACGTTAATCCTTTGGGAACCTTACTCGTACTTTGAGAAGCACCTATACGCCACACAACTTTTAACCATTTCTAAAACTTCAAACAATCGAGTGACAGAGGGTCGAGAAATGGCTTCCCCACGTTAATCCTTTGGGAACCTTACTCGTACTTTGAGAAGCACCTATACGCCACACAACTTTTAACCATTTCTAAAACTTCAAACAATCGAGTGACAGAGGGTCGAGAAATGGCTTCCCCACGTTAATCCTTTGGGAACCTTACTCGTACTTTGAGAAGCACCTATACGCCACACAACTTTTAACCATTTCTAAAATTTCAAACAATCGAGTGACAGAGGGTCGAGAAATGTCTTCCCCATGTTAATCCTTTGGGAACCTTACTCGTACTTTGGGAAGCACCTATACGCCACACAACTTTTAACCATTTCTAAAACTTCAAACAATCGAGTGACAGAGGGTCGAGAAATGGCTTCCCCACGTTAATCCTTTGGGAACCTTACTCGTACTTTGAGAAGCACCTATACGCCACACAACTTTTAACCATTTCTAAAATTTCAAACAATCGAGTGACAGAGGGTCGAGAAATGGCTTCCCCACGTTAATCCTTTGGGAACCTTACTCGTACTTTGAGAAGCACCTATACGCCACACAACTTTTAACCATTTCTAAAACTTCAAACAATCGAGTGACAGAGGGTCGAGAAATGTCTTCCCCATGTTAATCCTTTGGGAACCTTACTCGTACTTTGAGAAGCACCTATACGCCACACAACTTTTAACCATTTCTAAAACTTCAAACAATCGAGTGACAGAGGGTCGAGAAATGGCTTCCCCACGTTAATCCTTTGGGAACCTTACTCGTACTTTGAGAAGCACCTATACGCCACACAACTTTTAACCATTTCTAAAACTTCAAACAATCGAGTGACAGAGGGTCGAGAAATGGCTTCCCACGTTAATCCTTTGGGAACCTTACTCGTACTTTGAGAAGCACCTATACGCCACACAACTTTTAACCATTTCTAAAATTTCAAACAATCGAGTGACAGAGGGTCGAGAAATGTCTTCCCCATGTTAATCCTTTGGGAACCTTACTCGTACTTTGGGAAGCACCTATACGCCACACAACTTTTAACCATTTCTAAAACTTCAAACAATCGAGTGACAGAGGGTCGAGAAATGGCTTCCCCATGTTAATCCTTTGGGAACCTTACTCGTACTTTGAGAAGCACCTATACGCCACACAACTTTTAACCATTTCTAAAATTTCAAACAATCGAGTGACAGAGGGTCGAGAAATGGCTTCCCCACGTTAATCCTTTGGGAACCTTACTCGTACTTTGAGAAGCACCTATACGCCACACAACTTTTAACCATTTCTAAAATTTCAAACAATCGAGTGACAGAGGGTCGAGAAATGGCTTCCCCACGTTAATCCTTTGGGAACCTTACTCGTACTTTGAGAAGCACCTATACGCCACACAACTTTTAACCATTTCTAAAATTTCAAACAATCGAGTGACAGAGGGTCGAGAAATGGCTTCCCCACGTTAATCCTTTGGGAACCTTACTCGTACTTTGAGAAGCACCTATAGGCCACACAACTTTTAACCATTTCTAAAACTTCAAACAATCGAGTGACAGAGGGTCGAGAAATGGCTTCCCCACGTTAATCCTTTGGGAACCTTACTCGTACTTTGAGAAGCACCTATACGCCACACAACTTTTAACCATTTCTAAAACTTCAAACAATCGAGTGACAGAGGGTCGAGAAATCGCTTCCCCATGTTAATCCTATGGGAACTTTAGCAGCCGAACTTTCTCTTAACCACCCGGAAGTAACCGTGACGTCAAAAATGACGTCTGTGCAAAGGCTCTATTACGGAGAATAACAGTAACAGAACAATTTCACAGACTTCTATTTATTTAATTACAGCTATATAAAGCTACGGAAATTTGCCTAGTATAGCTAGTATTAAAGAAGATTGCCGAAGATAAAGTTAGGTTTTTCTCATTGGATGGCAAACTACCCAATCAGAAAATCTAACGAAGTAATAAAAGCATAATTAATTGGTAATATTTTAGCTATTTCCGCATGTCCAACTAGTTGCTGTGAGGCACGTAGCTTAGTCTGTAGGCCTCATCGTCTTATTAAAATAAATAAAAAAAATAATTGGTAAGGCGAAAACCTTATAGAAGTAGAACACCCCAAGGAATTTAATAATTCCTCTGAAGGTAACTTTGGATTTTCGAAATTTGTTGTGACATAAAGCATTCTGTGAATTTCATTCTTTTATCTGAATCTCTCGAAAGTTGGCGAAAGTAACTGAGTAATGTGAATCTTGAGACTGTTTTTCTTGCGTTTTATTTGCTTCCAATTTCCAGCACACAGCGTCCGTCTTACAGAAAGGATAAAATACCACCTTATGTTCACTTTGATGAAAGTCTGCGTAGGTGACAACTATAAAATCAGTGAACTTTTTTTCTTTGTTAGCATTCTGAAATTACTGAAAATTAGCACAACCATTTAAGAAAATATGCCTTCAAAGCTCGCATGGTTTCATTTCTACATTTTTTGTTGCATGTTTGAATTGAAGAGATTTTCTCAAAGCATTCCTAATACTATTTTAGATATCAGACATGACTTTAATGTGGCATGTTTCTTTGTATGTGTGGACAACACAATTGATTGAAAAGGGCATACACTGTTCAGTTCATGACTGCATAAAGTCAAAAAGGAAAGTTATTAGACAACCAGGTTTCTGAATAAATAAAAATCTTAAGTTCCTCAGCATGGAATCAGTGCTGAAGCATTCTATGAGAGATGTCACTGAACAATTAATTGTGAAGAAAGTGAAAGCAGGAATTGATACTTCAATGCACATACCATGTAAAAGTGAAGAACTCTGGGAATGTGAAATATGCTTCCAGAAATTCTCAGGAGAATCTACATTTGCAAGACATGTGCATCTTCATACAGGTGAAAAACTTTTAAAGTGCAATGTGTGTCACAAGAAATTCAAACAGAAAGATAATCTGTTAATGCATGTAAAGGTCCATGCAAGAGAACAACCTTAGGATTCTGACATGTGTTCCAAACAGCTAAGTGAAAAATGTAGCATCTCCAGGCACAGTCTCCTTCAGTCAAGTGAAAAAGATCACCAATGTCCTGTATGCTTAAAACAGTTTGCATGCAAGCGTTATCTTTGCAGGCACATGCTTGTTCACACAGAAAAAGAGCCTCACCAGTGTGATGTATGTTCCAAACAATTTACTCGTAAATATAATCTTTCAAGGCACATGCTCCTCCACACAGGTGAAAAGCTTCACCAATGTGATGCATGTTCCAAACAATTTACTCGTAAAAGTGATCTTTCAGTGCACATGCTTCTTCACACATGTGAAAAGCCTCACCAGTGTGATGTATGTTCCAAACAATTTACTCATAAAAATAATCTTTCAGTGCACATGCTTCTTCACACAGGTGAAAAGCCTCACCAGTGTGATATATGTTGCAAACAATTTACTCATAAACATAATCTTTCAAGGCACATGCTCCTTCACACAGGTGAAAAGCCTCACCAGTGTGATGTATGCTGCAAACAATTTGCTGATAAAAGTAATCTTTCAATGCACATGCTCCTTCACACAAGTGAAAAGCCTCACCAATGTGATGCATGTTCCAAACAATTTACTCGTAAAAGTGATCATTCAGTGCACATGCTTCTTCACACTGGTGAAAAGCCTCACCAGTGTGATGTATGTTCCAAACAATTTTCTCGTAAAAGTTATCTTTCAAAGCACATGTTCCTTCATACAGGTGAAAAGCCTCACTAGTGTGATGTATGTTCCAAACCATTCGCTGACAAAAGTGCTCTTTCAAGGCACAAGCTCCTTCACATATTTGAAAAAAGCCTCACTAGGGTGATGTATGCTCCAGACACTTAGCTCAGAAGATTTATATTTCAGTGCATATGCTCCTTCATGCATATAAATAACTGCAGCTGTTTTTGTGTGCTTGAACAGGACCATTCCTAATTTTGATATACAAAAATTCACTGAGTGGTGCGTAAGATTTATCTTTCAGATTTTCCAGGGAGATAATCAGTTTCAGGCCATGCATTTCATTTTTGGAAATATGTGTGCCTCTGAGATAATTAAGCTTTTACCACAGTTGTGCTGTTAGTAGTCAGGTTTTAGAGTTGTGATGCAAGTTAAGAATGATCAGTGGGGGTTTTTTTGTTCAATTTTCTAGTGAGAATCAAGATTGAGAAAACATAAATTCTTTCTTGATCTCAAAAACTACGTTCTTGTGACACTTATTATATATTAAGAGAATACAACGTTGTTTGTCACAAATATTTATTTTTTCAAGCCGACCATGGTTTCTCTGGGTATGGACCTAGGTTCATCAGGTTGGATGGCACGTAAATATTCAAATTGTATATGACATCATAAACGGTGTTTGCCGCCCCGGTGGCACAGTGGTCTAAGCGATGGCCTCTGATCATTCGTCCGAAAGGGGTCCAGGTTCGAATCCTGGTGAGGCATGGGTGTCGTTGTAGTCATATGGCACTGGCTCTCTTCAATCGAAAATGCAAGGCTCTATGGGTCTGCCCTGTATATAAAGCACCACATTCACATGGAATTTGATAAATTCCCCAAGAGTTTTTGTCTTCAACATAGTTCTTTGATCCTAAAAATCTCATTTTGTTTATGGGTTTATAAATCACCTTAAAATTAAAGGTTTTGAGAAATTTCGAAGGCAATGTTACGGGAAAATGGAATCATGGCAAAATTCTCTCGCAATGGGTGCATCACAGGCGTTAATGTGGAGATAGGCTTCGGTTTCCGGAATTTTGTTTAAGCCTTGTCTATAATGGAAGGGTTGTATCCTCGCTGTACTGCAACACATTTAAGGAAATAAAGTTCTTTTTCCAAACTGTCTTTATGTGAACATATATGTATCGTGCGATATATGCAATTGTAAAAGGCGCTCAGTTTTTGTTGCCAAGGGTGATTGGACTTGGCATGTGCAGGTGAGAAAATAGCGAAAGGCTTCCGATAAATTGTGGTTGTGAGAGATCCATTTAAGCGAGTTACCAGGACGTCAAAGAATGGTAGGCATCCGTTATTTTCATAGCTGAATTGAATGTGAGGATTATAAGTTTGAATAATTCCGGAATTTCAGATTGTTTTCTTTTCCATAGAACGAAAGTATTGTCTACATATCATATCCATAAGTCAAATTTCACGAGTTTGAAAAGTTTTTCTTCAAATCGATGCATGTAGATTTCGCATAATATAGGTGACAGTGGGCTACCCATGGCTAGACCTTCCGTCTGTTCGTAAAACGTTCCTTGGAAAGTAAAACTGTTCTGTTTTATGCAAATGTCCACTAGTCTTGTTATTTCTTCTACTTCAGGTTGGCTGTAATGATGCTCTATAAGAATCGATTTTAGGGATTCCAGAGCTCCTTTTACTGGAACATTGGTGAACATAGATACCACATCAAAGCATAGCATTAGTTGATCTTAATCATTACTGAATTAAACATCATTAAGTAACAAATATTTGTAGTTATATCGATAAAAATAGAACATCAAATTGTAGTTGGATTCTGCCTCTGCTTTGAAGGTACCCACATATGGGGTAGGTGATGTCAGGATGCTTCTTTCAGAAGTTTTGAAGAAAAATCATGAGAATAAGCAAAAAGCTAAAGAGAAGTTATATTCTGACAACTTCACCCTGGCAACACTTCAAGCATATGCAATAGTATTTGGACAAAGAAACATTTCAAACGCATGCAGGAGTACTTGGAATAAGTTTGGCAAATTTTGGTCCTGAACTCTATTCCAAATTCCTTGACACTGATTTGTTTGTTAAATGCCCTGTAATTTTTACATGTACCATGAAGGAAGGGAAGTCAGGAGCTGAGGTTGCACATCGCTTGACAACAGTCCGACCACCATCTTTAAATGACGGTGTCCAGAATGTTGTCTTGAAAGAGGTTTTGAACTTGCATTGATGGCACACAATTTCAGCATTGTTAGATATTGTATTTTTCACTTGCATGTAAATAAGGTTTATTGATATACAACAAAAGAGCTGAATTTTTAACAATTCCCACAAAAGCCCACAATTATACACTGAAGTGTCAAAAGTCACAGGATGTATACCTAGTATCGTGCTGGTCCTCCTCTGACCCAGCGAAGTGCAGCAACTCGATTTGGATTCAATTCCATAAGTGTTCGGAGGAGTTCTGAAGATATGGTGAGCCCATGCCATCTGAATTGCAGCCCACAGCTCCCTGGATCTTGAAGTGTGAAAAGAACTTTTCACCACATCCCATAAGTGCTCTATTGGGTTCATGTTGAGCGAACATGGTGGCCACACCCTCAGTCGGTGCTCCTTGAACCAATTTTGGACAACTTGGGTCTGTTGACATGGTTCATTTGTCCACCTGGAAAATCCCATTGTTGTTGGGGGGAAGGGGGTATCTTTTTAAAAGGGTGCAGTTTCAAAATATAGCAAGAAAATATACAATTTATTAGTTTGTGGAAATAGGATTTACAAGTCTTGCCGATAGTAAAGGAAATCTGAGTTGATAAAATGTCTTGGTAAAACAGATTTACAAAAGCAGCAGAAATAATTCCTACTGTAGATCTCTTTAAAAATAAATCCAACTGCATTCAAAATATTATACTTTTAATAAGCATCCCTATTAACAGAGACACATTCATAAAGTAATAAGTTAATAGCTTTTAAGTAATAAATGAAACAGATGTGTGTATATATTAAGGATTTTTAATTTGTTGGTTTCTGAAATATATATACCATTTATGAGCAAGGTTATATTTATTAATAATGAATGCATTGAGGACAAATCCTGCAGTTTGTTGCTAGCACAACATATGTTTAAGAATAGGAAAATCTGCTCACATAAGGTGTGGTTAATCAACACAACAAGGTGATTCATTTTAGCTCTAATGACAGAGAACATTACTAACAGCAGCCCATATGCTAATGTACATTTAACCTACATTTTATGTACACAAAACTTAATAGAGAACTAATCAGAAGCACATGGGAAATATAGAAGTGCAAATTTTCTGCCATCAGATTATGGTACTGAATCCTCTTTCGTTCACTGATATCCATGTAACATCTCCGGTACGAAAATCTGATTTCCAAAAATAATGTTGACCTTTAAAGCTTGAACTTCTTACAACAGTATTTTTCATCTAATTTTAAGTTACCGGTAAGTAATAACATTTTCACTCAATTTATTGGTTTTCTGTAATTATGCATTTCTGTGTATAGTAATTAATATAATATATTCAGAAACACATTTTACGCTGTTATATTTTTACCTCAGCTGAATTCAGGTTTTCCTCCATTTCTGACAGCCAAAAGCATAGCTGTGAGCTGCATTTCATGCTACTATGTACATTGCAAGCTGTGGAAAATATAATACATCAGTACTGTCATTTCCTAATGGGAGTTTTGCCGCCCGGTGGCGCAGTGGTCTAAGCGATGGCCTCTGATCATTCGTCCCGAACGGGGTCCGGGTTCGAATCCCGGTGAGGCATGGATGTTGTGCTTGTCTTACGGCACTGGTTCTCTCCCTTCCCTGGGACCAGTGACCCTAAATTAGGGACGGGCGACTGCTTATAGCCCATTGAGTTGCTCACGGTGGTCGTTAAACCTCCAATCAAAAAAAAAAAAAAAAAAAATGGGAGTTCAATATACCTCTACTTATACAAGACAAAAGAGAATGAGCTAATTAGAACATGAATAAATATTACAAGTTGATGCCCACCAGGGGTGCCAACTTCACCAAATTATTATTGGGGGGCAGGTGTGAAGATATCATACATGGGAGGGGAGCGTCTCTTCCATTGTCAGGAAGGAAAAAAGAAAAAGGCCAAAAGATAAACTACAGGCTTTGATGTATATTTTAAAACACAAAATTTGTAAGTGCTCATCATCAAATGAACAAGGAAGCAGAAATATTATTTTGATGAATATTAATATTTAAAAACTGAAATTTAGCCTGTGAGTTAACAGAAATATCCCGAGAGGTTTTATTTCTAAATCTTTATAAAAAAAATATGAGAAATTAGCTGGGTTACTCAAAGGACAAGAAGCGTGAAAAATAAATACACGTAGATAAATAAAGGCACTAGAGATTAGAGTTTCTGTATTTTTATTTATTTTATTTTTGATAATTGTTTTAACCATTTATCATATATCACGAGACCATGTCAAACACACAAAATACAGGGCTGGCAATCCAGTTTCTTACAAATGAGCAATGCTGAATATGAGAAAAGTTTTATTTTGTTATTTATTAACTTTTTGAAAATAAATCACTTTGGCCTCATAAGGTGGATCTTGGCTCATTATATGAGGCCAAAATGATTATTTAATTAAACAGGACACAAAATATTGAGTGGGAACTGCCCCCAGTAAAATTATTGGAGGGGACGAGATTAACCTTGTCACCCCCATAGTCGGCACGTATGATGCTCACACAAATGTAAAACTTCCTGCAGAAGTTTAAAATGTTTGTGAGAAAAGAAAAAGAAGCTTACCCACAGTATTTGTAGCCAGAACTTCAAATCTGCTTACTGCTGCAGTTCATACCATTAAAAAGAAATGTTTGCAGGGGGAATTTATATGTAAATCCACTACAAAATACTTCTCTCAAATAGTCAAATCTCATCTTCAGTGACCATTAACTTTAGCAAAATGTTGTCCTTCACATATAATGTGTGCCTCAGTAAGTACGTGTGTCTATTCTCTTGAAAGGCTTAGTCTTTCAGTTGTGATGGGAAGACTAAAAAGAAGGGTGAGGGAAGTATGGATACACAACAAGGAGAATACCACAGAATATAAAATAAAGACTAAATACAGGAAATCTGTAACAACTACCGAAGCATTGGGTACAAGCGATTTGCATACATACATATCATTAAGCTTTTCTCTGAGATTCAGAGGTTATTTCCTCATAGAAAGACAGTCTGGCAAGTAAACATTTAACTGATGGAACTAGAATTTACTTACTGTTGGTGTATCAAATTTCTCTATTTACAGTGATCTGGGCACACAGCTTGAGCTCCATCACGTTACACACAAGACTTTTTGTACTTAATACTCATCTTTTTCTTAAGCAGACATTTCTGAATCTGTTCCTCCCACGATTTCCTTGGCCTCCATTTACCTTTCTTTTCTGCCACTTGGGCTGAAAAAATTCTCTTAGTCAGCACCTCATCACTCATTCTTTCAACGTGTCCAAACCACCTAAGTATATTAGTCTTCACCTTATTACATTTTGCTTCACATTACACATTTTCATTCCCCACATGATCATAGCGTGCCTTGCCCCAAACTCCCCATAAGTAATATGGTAATGACACAAAACAATACAGCCTAATTACATTCAGCTAATTAGAACTTGAATGGTGAGCAAATAAACTACAGTAAATATCTAACTATAAAATTAACATGATTTAATCCCCATTGAAAATAATATGCACTCTTTAGTTTCATCATGACATTTATTTGTAACAATATAATCTGTAATTGAAAAGGAGTTAACTGCGTGACTATTTAATTCTAGCATTAAAGATTTTCCTATTTTTAAATATTTCAGTACAAAAATTTTCAGCCTTCAAAAAACGTTGCTTTCATCCAACATATCCCCCGACTCTTTCATCATCGCAATCCCCCATTTTAATTTCCTGGATAAACTGTCAAGCACCATATAGAATAAATTGCTATCTTGCCCACATAAAAAGAGTAAATAAAAAGGAGTGGAAAAAAGTATTTCATACCTGTTGCAGATAACTTGGAAATGCTTTGAATATACACTGCTGGCCTCCCAAAATGCAACACCAAGATGGAAGCATCCGATTGGCCTGAAATTCATTGCATGCGTCGCCCGCGAGAGGACATGCAAACGATTAGCATTGCAGGGCATATGCAAATCATGTGCGCCCGGCACGCCACCGAGAAGCACTACAAGAAGGGTGCACAGAAGGTGGGGGTGTAAGTAGTGGAAGTGTGTTGTGCTGCCAGACCTGTGCGTGGGAAGCTTCCTGATGCCTCGTCGCAGATTACGGCAGTCATTCCAACACGTTTCGGAGTTCGATAGAGGACGAATAGTGGCTATTCGCGACAGCGGTTTATCGTACCGAGACATCGGCGCCCGTGTGGGACGACATCCAGCCACAGTGAAGCGAGTATGGTTTCGGTGGGTGCAGGAGGGACGGACGGACTGACGTGAGCGATTGCCGCAGCCGCGGCACACCACGGAACGAGAGGACCGGCATGTTGTGTGGCGGGCATTGACGGCTCGCACCGCCACATCACGAACGTTAGCGCAGAAATTAGGGTGTGTTGTGCAACAACCTGTGTCAGCACGTACCGTTCGACGTCGTCTGCAGGAGCGGGGACTTGTCGCACGGCGCCCATTGCTCCGATTACCACTGACGTTACACCACCAGCGAGTACGGCGGCAGTGGGCCGTTGAACGCCGCACCTGGACTACGGAACGACACGACATTGTCTTCTCCGACGAATCCCGCTTCTGCCTACACCACCACGATAGTCGGATCCGCGGCGAGAGACTATGACGCCTGCATTATGCATCGCCATACCGGTCCGTCGCCTGCCGTTATGGTTTGGGGCGCTATTGGATATGACGCCTGCAGGACCTGCCAGCGGCCACGTTTCAACAGGACAATGCGCGACTGCACGTGGCACGCATCGTGCAACAATTCTTCACGGCCCATCAGGTGACACTGGTACCGTGGCCCGCCTGTTCTCCCGATATGTCGCCCATCGAACACGTCTGGTCGCTGATCGGCAACCGAGTGGCCCGGCAAGCCCCACCCGCAGCTACGCCTGATGAACTGTGGCAACGTGTTGAAGCAGCCTGGACCGACATGCCCCAAGCCCACATCCAAAGCCTCTTTCGTTCGATGCCGCGGTCGTTATTGCCAGCCATGGGGGTCACACGAACTATTGATGTCTGCGTGTTCCTGAAGTAGCACGGGCCTGTAAGCTCGATCGTTTCACCTTTGTATCTGTTGTTAAGTGTCCAGTAAATCTGGCTTTGCTATCTCGTGGTGTTGCATTTGGGTTGCCAACAGTGTAGTTGGAATGGAATTTTCTTTCAAACACACTTTTTGTGATTTTCTCTGAAACATATGTTCTTCAAAATGTTCTGAACAAATTCTACTGAACATTGAAGGTTCCCAGTCTTTTCATCATATGGCTTGTATCCATGCAGCTCTTTGCCGCCCCGGTGGCGCAGTGGTCTAAGCGATGGCCTCTGATCATTCGTCCGATCGGGGTCCGGGTTCGAATCCCGGTGAGGCATGGATGTTGTGTTTGTTTTACGGCACTGGCTCTCTCCCTTCCCTGGAACCAGTGACCCTAAATTAGGGACGGGCGACTGCTTATAGCCCATTGAGTTGCTCACGGTGGTCGTTAAACCTCCAATCAAAAAAAAAATGCAGCTCTTTGTTCTTCATTGCTTGGAAACCTGTATATAAATATCAAAACTCACGAACACTTGTTGAAATGGAAGATAGCCGCCCCGGTGGCGCAGTGGTCTAAGGCGTTGACCTCTGATCATTCGTCTGTAAGGGGTCCGGGTTCGAATCCCGGTGAGGCATGGATGTTGTGTTTGTCTTACGGCACTGGCTCTCTCCCTTCCCTGGAACCAGTGACCCTAAATTAGGGACGGGCGACTGCTTATAGCCCATTGAGTTGCTCACGGTGGTCGTTAAACCTCCAATAAAAAAAAATGGAAGATAGGTTCTGTGCATTCATAAAATAACAAAAAACAACTGAAATATAAACAGTACCTTGAGTCAATTTTAACAATTGAAAGGCTTTATACGAATACATTTCATAAACTGTGAAAAAATTAGGAACGTGATTTTTGAGAATTTCAGAAGATACTAGGATGGGGGGGGGGGTGCCCAATAGATTTTTTGTTGGAGGTTTAACGACGACTGTGAGCAACTCAATGGACCACCGTGAGCAACTCGCAGTCGCCCGTCCCTAATTTAGGGTCACTGGTTCTAGGGAAGGGAGAGAGCCAGTACCGTAAGACAAACACAACATCCATGCCTCACCGGGATTCGAACTCTGACCCCGTTCGGACGAATGATCAGAGGCCATCGCTTAGACCACTGCGCCACCGGGACGGCCAAAAATAGAATTTTGAGAAGTTTTTAATACATGTTCAATATATATTTACGTACAAAATCATAATGCTCAAAAATATGTTTACAAAGTTATAGCTCTATTGGGGCCAGAAGCATAAAACTTCACTGTGAAACACTCATGCTTGGTCCCTTTGCAAGTGTTTCCTTGTTCATTTGTGTCTTACTTCCAGTCTTTTTTAATATTTTAAATATCTGTGCCTCATTTGTGTTTCACCTATTCATCCGCTGTTTTTAGTATCAACATAACTTTTGTTTCATATACAAAATAGCTCTGTTGTTGATTAGGAGATATCAACAGTGATGCTTTTCACTGTCATATAATTCCAAGAAACTGTGAGTGCAGTGACTGACATGCAAAAGTCACTGTTTTAATGCACTCTGCTACTCCAGAAAGTCTGTAAATGTACTGTGAAATTTAATTTTCATTATTAAAGGAGCTCCAATGATATTCCTTAACTGATCTTACCCAACTTGGCTATTACTCTATAATGAGTATTTTTTATTGGCTACGATCAATTCTACAATCTAGTACACTTACCAAGCCCTAAAACAGGGGGTGTGTGTGTGGGGGGGATACAGACAGATGAACTTTTGGTATATGCAGCTAATTCGTAACCCCTGTCATTGTCAATGTGATGTGAAGGTTTTGGAAATGAACAGTCACGATTCTAAGTATGTTGCTAATAATTCAAAGACAATTATCTTCATGCTACAGTGATATTGAACATAATTTAAAACGTGAAGTTATGAGTATGAATCCGATTACATAACCTACACTATTCCCGAAATATTTGCTACAACTTTTGTAAACAGTTCCTTACAACCTATGTACGTAAACACATCAACTTCGTTATTTTTGCCACAAATTCAGAAAACTACGTAAAAGGCTAAAAACGAGAAAATCGCCGCAAATTATGCAATAACTATCACAATCAATTGTTATAAACGATTGAATTCCAAATAACCTAAGAATTTATACCTAGAAAACATGAAATAACGTGATACTAATCGGTGGAAAGTGATACCAGGTGTTTTCTTTTTAAATTTATTTGCACAGCCAAATGCCACGCAACATCCCCTCGAAACTAATTATGAGTACACTGAAGTATGTTGTCAAACACACACACAAAATCTACGCTGGTAAACAACTTTAACCAAAAAATATGAGCTTCAGAAATCTGGGGTTAATGCATGGAGGTTAAGACGTCTCCTATATTTCCATTCCTACCTCCATGTTTGCGATAGTATTCGGACTATCGATAATGGATTTGATCGATAGAAGCAACAGATTTATCGCTTAATATGATAAACTGCTGATGCCCTCGGCCCTCAATATCTGATGCAAAGCCAACTCGATGTGCAAGGCGAGAAGTTCTGTGGCTAGGGGTGATCATTAACAAAGGCATCTCCCGTCTCCAGATATCTTATTCTAACCTCCTTGCTTTATGACGACAGTTGCTGTTTTCATTTGAGATCTTGCAAATAGTATGACTACAAAAATATATTAATTATTATCATTTATGGATACTGTTTAGCCCCATCATTCCTTTGCTCGGAAATAAATCGTGCAATGATGTTTTGCTATTTGAGGCAATCCGCTGTAAACATTAATTTCAAAAATCGCGTATGATTTTTTTTTTTTTTTTGTTTTACCCATTTGGGGATTTAATGACCATTGTGAGGAACTGAACGGGTAGTTAGCAATCGGTGGCCTGACCTAATTTGGTCTACTAGTTCCAGAGAAGGGAGGAAGTCACCGTAACCTCCGGATGATAACGGATTCGGCTTGAGTAATTATCAGTTAGATCAAGGCTGAAAAAAGAGTGTTTTGTCACATTCTAAACCCGAAAATCTGTGTCATTTAATTTCGGGAAATGATAAGTTCCATTTTTTGGGGGGATTACATTGGTTTTTTTTCATTGAAAACACTGCATTTCCGTGCGAATGGTGAATGCAGATTTTTTGTGACACCTTGAGAGTTTACTTTGTTATCAAATAAGCTCCAGGATAACAAATAGCATGCTGAAAAGAATTCTGTTTTTACCCTCTTGGAAGTTGCATCTATATAAAATAATTTGTTTATATTGCATTCAATATAGCCCATGAGCTACATTTAGAAACTGCAAATGAAAACTACTGTGGGCTTCCAGTAAAATTCATCTCCATAGACTCCTCAATTAATATATAATGTAAATAAAGTACGAAATTTGACTTCAAAAATCCTATGTCTGAAAATTTTCCAGCACACTGAAAAAAATTCGGTACTATAAAAGATGTGAAGTTAAACTGCACAGATACTAGTGCCTGTTGTGTAGCTAGGTAATACTTGTGTAACATTATAATGTACAGAATATATATATATATTGACAGTGAGCTCAGAGTTTCTGGACTTTTTGTTTCACCTTGCCATCACCCCTGCTTCAGGTTAGTAATGTTTGAAGTTTGTAAAATGGGTTAACACGTAAAATATAGCGTTTGTAAAAGGATATTTCTCCTCGAATGGTTTTGTGTGTATGAATTATTGTTTCCTCGTTTTTTCATCTCTGTTATTGTTTCTTCTATTAGCATAGGGTAATTTTGGTTGTAAGTCAGTTCTCCTTAGCCACAGCTTTTTGATCTAACTGTGTAATTTTTGGGAGGAATGATTAACTTGAAAACCAATCATCATAGGAGATTTTTCCAAGACACAAATCTTACATCCGATGATTGAAAATTCATATACTATTATTTTATTGTACACAGATAGAAATTATAAATACTTTCCACATCATGGTGAATATCACAATGAACCACTTATTTGTTGTGTTTTGGTACTGGTCTTGCAATAATGTATTTAACATGAACAATTAGCTACGGTACTAGAGAAGATTTTAGGAGTACAGCAGATGGGCTTTGAGTGCAACAATGAGACATACCATAATAAAAATACTCTTCAGAATGATACAACTGACAACACAGTTCAAAACATTAAAAAGCAAACAGACCGTTCGACTGTAATAGCATGGGAGCAGATTTTGGTTTCATAGGTCTTGTAAAATAGAATGAACTAAAATCTTTTTGCAGAGTTCTAAGCAAAATCTAGAATGTAAGAGATGCACCACATTTGGTATTCTACACTGCATTTTACAGGGACAAAAGCGGTCTTTGTTTTATATTTGCTTTGATGAGAAAATGTGAGCTGCATTAATGCATAGGTATCAGAATTGTAGAATCTGTTTTTAGTTTGTTTTCACTGCCTGTATTCTAAAATCTCTTGAAAATTTGGGCAGCCATTCCTCAAAATAATCGGGTATTTTGAAACAGTTCCACCTTTTTAGGAAAAATTAGACATTTTCAAACATTCTTAATGTTCTCTTAGATATCAGACATGTCATGGTTTTCTTTACATGTGCAGATGACATAATTTAAATGAAGAGTCATTCTTTGTTCAATTCATGACTGAAGATATCAAAACTATAAAAAAAAAAGAGAAGTTATTAGACTTTGTTTTCTGACTATATTAAAATTATAAGATTATCAACATGGCGCAATCACCAAAATATTCTATAATTAAAGTCAGAGAATTGAGTATAAAGGAAGTGAAAAAAGTAGGGGATACTTCAACATTCATTGTTCCAGATACAAATAAAGATCTTTGGGAATGTGAAATATGTTTTCAAAAGTTCACAGAAGAATCCAACTTTACAACACATCGCCAACTTCATAAAAGTGAAAAATCTTTCCAGTGTGATGTGTGTTTTAAGAAATTTGCTAAAAAACCAGTCTTTTATGGCATGTGAGGGTTCATTCCAGTGAAAAACTTTACCGTTGCAATATATGCTCCAAGCAGTTTATTGAAAAGTGCCAGCTTTCAAGGCACATGCTTCTTCACACAGGTGAAAAACCTTACCAATGTGATGTGTGCTCCAAACAATTTACTCAGAATGGAGCACTTTTGAGGCATATGCTCCTTCACACAGGTGAAAAGCCTCACCAGTGTAATGTATGTTCAAAACAATTTGCTCGGAAAGGTACCCTCTCACGGCATATGATCCTTCACTCAGGTGAAAAACCTCACCAATGTGAAGTATGTTGCAAACAATTTACTATGAAAGCTCATCTTTCAAGACACATGCTTCTTCACACAGGTGAAAAGCCTCACCATTGTGAGGTATGCTCCAAACGGTTTACTCAGAAAAGTAGTCTTTCGGTGCATATGCTTCTTCACAGAGGTGAAAAGCCTCACAAATGTGATGTATGCGGCAAACAGTTTGTTCAGAAAAATGCTCTATCAAGGCATCTGCTTATTCACACAGGTGAAAAGCCTCACCGATGTGAGGTATGCTCGAAACAACTTGCTGACAAAAGTTCTCTTTCAGTGCACATGCTCCTTCACACAGACAAAAAGCCTCACCAGTGTGATGTATGTTCCAAACAGTTTACTCAGAAACGTCATCTTTCAAGGCATATGTTCCTTCACACAGGTGAAAAGCCTCCTCAATGTGATGTATGCTCTGTACAATTTGCTGAGGAAAGTGCTCTTTCAAAGCATATGCTCCTTCACACAGATAAAAAGCCACACCAGTGTGATGTATGCCACAGACAATTTGCTCAGAAAGGTGGTCTTTTGACCCATATGCACTTTCACACAGGTAAAAAGCCTCACCAATGTGAGGTATGCTGTAAACAATTTGCATTGAAAGGTTATCTTACAAAGCACATGCTTCTGCACACAGGTGAAAAGCCTTACCAATGTGATGTATGCAACAAACAGTTTGCTCAGAGAAGTACTCTATGGAAGCATACATTCCTTCATAGAACTAAAAAGTAGTGGAATTTTGGAAAAAGAAACACTTATGCTGCATAGCAGTGCATGCCCAACACTAGTGAGGTGCAAATGACCTAAATATTAAGGCATTTAATATGCTCAATGCATTAGTTCTATTGTTCTTTAAGAGTGTGGATACATTTAAGCATAATTTTAATTTCAAATCAATTAAATAATGTTCCTTGCGATAAAATGTATGTTCCTGTTCATGCATCGGTCTGTGCACTGTGTTAATCCTCATTGGCCGATTAATAACCTTACACAGCATTTCTGTTCCAAAAATTATACAAAAACTTAAAAAAACTACAGGGCTCTAGGTATCCCCTTACTTTTTCAGATATTCTCCCTATCTTCCTCCCCCCTCCTCTGAACCACGCACATACACCGCGGAAGCACATCCTCCCTGGTATTCCAAATCCTGGGAAAATGTTTGTGCTTAGGGGCGCTGAAGGAAATCTTGCGGGGTGGCGCATGTTGTGCCAGTGCCAGTTATGCTACTGGGCCTTGGCCATTATCAAAGGTAGCTGTTGGTGGTGTTACAGCTTGCATGCTACTGCTCTGTGGATGGCCAACCACATCTGCCTCAGGTGTGATGTCGTAGACGTCTTGACGTATAGGTGTCCAGTGGCGACTTCAGGTGTTGAGTGTTTTGGCATCCTTTTTACAAATTGCTTTTTTGCTTCTTCCTTTCACTCTCTTGCTGAATCAAATATCTCTAAGCAT
This sequence comes from Macrothele yani, assembly GCA_039090855.1. Lineage (NCBI taxonomy): Eukaryota > Metazoa > Arthropoda > Arachnida > Araneae > Macrothelidae > Macrothele > Macrothele yani. The sequence goes on along the minus strand of CM077009.1, from coordinate 200,268,350 downwards.
ACGAAAGTTCGAGTGGTGTATTTGAGTTACAGTTAATATTCATAGTCTTTTAAATCATGAATGCTTCAGCCATAAGAATTCTTTTATGTGTACAATGTGATGCTATCAATTTGGCAATGATTGGAAAACTACTTTTTAAATGCAGCTTGCTACTGCTACAACTACATTCTTAAAAAGTAGCTTGCTACAGCTACAACTACTTTTTCTGCAAAGTAGTTAGCTGCACTACATTTTTTAAAAAAGTAGCGAGTCTTGCTACTTTTTTACTTTCAGATTTAAATTAAAAGGGCAAATTCTGAGGATATGATATTTACATCTACATTATTGCATATGGTATTCAGAGTTTAAAAAACAAGGTAAATTACACAAGTAATTCATCTTTGTATTTATCTGTGTATTGCAACACATTTTGACACATTTAGTGATACACATTTCAAGCTAGACAGACTAGCTGAGAATCCTGGGGAATTCAATTAAAAGATATGTATCATTCTAGTATATCTGCGAATTCATTCGATTTGACTAAAAGAATCGAATCTCCCAACAAAGGAAAGGTCTTCAATAAAACCACTAGTTTTATACCCAATGGGCAGTGGTCTAAGCTCTGATTTCTGACCATTCATCCGAATGGGTCCGATTTTGAATCCCGGTGAGGCATGCATGTTGTGTTTATCTTACGGCACTGGCTCCCTCCTTTTCCTCTGGAGAAACCAGTGGCCCTAAATTAGGAATGGATGACTGCTTATAGCCCATCGAGTTGCTCATTGTGGTCGTTAATGCTGCAACCAAACACCCCCCCCCCCAAAAAAAATACTAGTATGATTGCCTGGTGCTCACTGACTAATTAAGATTTCCCAGTTAACAATTTGACGAGCTTTTGCAGTGAAAGATAAGTCAGGCACATTCAAAGACATTGAGTACGTTATTGTAGGCAAAGCACACTAGGATCCCCTGCTAAAGCCAATTACACTTCAGGAAATCTCGAAATGTAACGTGATTTGAATAATACAATTTTTATACATTATTTTTAAAGTAGCATGGATCATAGCATAATTTTCCGCTATAAGCTACTTTATTTTGTAGTGTGCTACTGCTACAACTACTTTTTTCTATTTTTAGTGATGCTACATGCCACGCTACTTCCAATCACTGCAATTTGGTATTATACCAGTCGGGTTCTGCATTGTTATCCAGCAGTATTATGTTAGCGATGTCTTTGCTTCTTTCCTTGTCCAATTTTGCAGGTGTTCATGCAATCTGATCCTTAAGTTTCTTTTTGTACTTCCAACATAAATTTTACTAAAATTCCTGTCTATACTATGTATCAGCCAAAATTGGAATTTGATATACACCAGCATTCTGCAATAATGATGTATGCATATTATTGTGCTGTAGTAGTTGAGTGTTATCACTTACGATATCAGCCATTTTTAAGTTTGCTCTATGGCATTCCTTCTTTAATATTTCCATGATAGCCTTGCAATATGGAAGCTTGCTGCAATAGGTAGATGTAGCTAATTTGTCTTTTATAGGTGTTTTAATTCTGCCCTCTTTATATTGCCGATAGAGTTTGTTAAGAATTTTTTTGTTATATCCAGGGTCTCTAGCCACATCTATGATCATCTGTGTCAGCCACATCTATGATCATCTATGTCTCCAGCCACATCTATTCTTTGATAATGGCCACAACCAGGTGGACCGAAATGTGTCAGGATATTAGCACTTGACTTTCATCGGCAACCTTCAGTTCACCTTGGATACTGAGTTCTTGTGTGCTTTGTTTCTGAAGTTCATTTTTAGGTTTCATTCCTTTTACGGATTTTAATGCTTTTAACTATTCATTTTATTCAATATTATTTCACTTTTGACTAGAATCTAGTTATTTTGTTTTGCAATCCCCAAATCATTTATGTTACCTTATTACTGCAATGCACCCTCCAATGATATATCTCAAGGGAATTTGAACATTTCTACAATATACATCCAACCCTATCATGTGGAATACCACATTAGTAAATAAGAATGTTTACTTGTGTTTTCTTTGGTGATATTTCATGAGTCGATCGACGGGAATCGAAGCTTGTTGGTTCTATAACGCGAATATTAACATGTGAAACAGAAGTAACATATATATTTCATAAGATATTTATGTTGGTATGGAAGCAAATATGACTTTGATTTATCAACAGCATGCTTAGATATTTAGTAAAATGTGATGAAATCTTCATTAAAGAGGAGATTTTCTTTTTAACATTCATTTCCCTGTAACCGTTGGGTGTGCTAGCTCTACCATAAATCTATTGCACCATCTCTACGTCACAAAAAATTTTGTATGAAAGTATATTTGGATTATCAAAGTTTAAGGAATATTTCTCCCCTTAATGAATATTTTATCACATGTTACGAAATTTCTAAATTGGATGTTGATAAATCAAAGTCATATTTGCTTTTGAACTGATTTTTGTGCATTTTCTAATCTACTGTTCTACATCACACTTTCACTAAGTAGTTCAAAAGGAATTTATAATCAAATGAATGCATGGCGTAAAAAGCATTGATCATATCATAATCTTCGCAGGATGTATTCGTAAAGTTGAGCATACATACATACATATCTCCAAGCTGTTCTCTGAGATTCAGACGTTAGCGCCACAGAGAAATACAAACTACCAGATAAATTTTTAACTGATTATTTATTTACTATTGCCATATCAAACTTCTCCATTTACAGCGATCTTGACACACAACTCGGGCTTCACTGACATCCATCACTCGACATACACAAGACCGTCTATACCTCATACTCATAATCTTTTTCTCATGCAGACATTCCTAAATCAGTGCCTCCCATGACTTCCTTGGCCTTTCTCTGCCTTTCCTCCCCGCCACTTTGGCTAAAACAATTTTCTTAGTACGCATCTCATCACTCATTCTTTCAACATGGCCAAACCACCAAAGCATATTAGTCTCCACCTTGCTAACAACATTTTGCTTCACATTACACAACTACAACACATCTTCATTCCTCACACAATTAGAACATGTCTTGCAACAAACCCCTTGTAAGTAATGCATTTCCCCAGCATACAAACAACTCCTATGTTTCTTCTGCAGTACTCAGGTTTCGTTGCCATACATCAGAGTAGGAACACAGCCATGTAAGGCTCTGTTGATAACCCATAATTCCCATGAAAACCTCCCAAAGCAGCTATGACTTTCAATGAAGAATTCACTCGCCTACTAATTTCACCATCTGTGCCATTTAGACATCATGCATTCAGTACTAACATTTCCTCACTCAAAAACCATAGCTTTGGGTTTTAACTTATTTGTACTCAGTTTAAATTTAATGCAAACTTCCTACATCCGGGACAATATATTCTGCAACTCGCTTTTGCTCTCTGCCAACAGGACTGTGTCATCAGCAATCTGCACACGCGGATATTACCAAGACATAAACCAGTATTGTCCATCTTGGCATCATGCATGCACACATCCATAAATACATTAAACAGCCATGGTGACATCACACAACCTTGTCTGACTCCTGCACCAATAGAAAACCATTTTGATGAGACACAATTCACTCTCTCCTGGCTCTACTGCCAGCATCACAAAAAAAGGAATATGTAGATCTACAATTGGAAGCATCACAATCCATTCTCTTGTGTCATGTGCCATTTGGTAGTTAAATGCTTTTTATGCTCAGCTGAAATACCACAGCATTGAGCTTAGAGTTTTACCCCATGCACTGCTAATCAGTTGATAGCCCGAAGTTCCAGGCAGCAGACAACATCTGTACTGTGAAAACATCTTTACATGGTATTGGAAATGGCAGGTTCAGAAGCATCGCAGCAAGTAGGCACCAATTTTTGAAATTTCAGTTTAACTAATTCAAACTCCAAAAGTGCATGTTCTGCAGACAGATTTGGTAACATAAGACCACAAATATCAGGAAAACATGAGTTTTATTTTCTCACCTTAAATCAGTGGTAGAGATATGAATTTGGAGCCTGAGTTGGAAGAAATTTTATGCTCAAATTTTGATGACTTGGCATTTGAATTTATGAAGTACCAGATAAATGACTGCCACAACAGAAAACATTTCTTCAATAAAACAATGAAAAGTTTTACACTGCATTACTTATCACCAAAAGCTTATTGTTTTCTGTGGGAACATTTTGTTTTACCCAGTGAAAGGACAATTAGGACATGGTGCTCCAACTTATATACAGAACCTGGGTTCACTGAACAGGTGTTCATTCACCTTAAGGAACAAATATCACAAAAGAAACTTTTACCCGATTGTGTGATTATGTTGGATGAAATGGCCATTTGAGAAGGGACTGTGTATCATACTTCAAAGAAATGCTACACAGGTTTAGTTGACAAGTACTTCCAATATTGGATTTCTTTAGTAAAAGTCAGCTATTGAAGGTTAATTTTTTGACGTGCATTAATGCAATTTGGACTTACCGTTAAGTTGGTGAAGTTCCAAGTTGAACACTTCCAAGCACATGGATCTTGTTTTTTTCCCCGTATTTCCGTTATGTAGATGCGGCATGGGAGGTCTTTCATTCAGTTGCTGGTCCTCTTCAGTTTTTTCCCCGTTGGTTTTTAATTGGTTTCATTACCAAATGAATTTTTTTCCTTTGCTGCTTCCACATATACTTCTATAAGTTTTTTTACCTGAGTACTTTCGGTAACACTCCGTTACCGTCATCTAGGGGACGTTAGCTCCGACTAGCACGGACCGTGTCAGCTGGGCATTTCGGTGGTTCTCACGGACTGCTTCTGTCATCGGCTATCGCTTCTTCTTGGGAGTTGTGGCGCCATCTCTTGTTGGTCAGTGATCTCATTTTTCGAACTTTTTCATTTTTTTGCTCAATTTTAATTAAATTTTTCCAGCTGTTTCTCAAAGTATTAGGGTCATTATGGTTGCAAACTTTTGTCCTATTTTTTTCTATCATTACCGACTCTGCTATTCTGAGGTGTTTTTCGGATTTACAGCTTTTTATGATTTTTATACTTTCAAATTTAGGATATTTTTGGTTAGCCAGACAATATTGAATAAGTGCAGTTTTTCTTCTTTTTTCTGCCAATTTTTTACATGTTGTTTCAACCTGTGTTTAAGCTTATTTTTGGTACTTCCTATATATGCCATTGGGGGTTTTCTGTAATAGGAATTGAGTAAATACCTGCTTTTTCTAACATTTTTATTTTTTCATTATTTTTGATTACTATATTTTTGATAGTATTTACTTTTCCTCAAATTTGAATGTTATGCTTTTTACAAATATTATTAATTTCATTAGTAGTACCTTTAATTACAGAAAACCATTCAGATATTTGATTTCATTTTTATTTACTACAGCATTATTTTTTATTTTCTTTAGTACTTCTGTGTTCCATTTCTTTATTAACTGGTTTGGATAACCAAAACTACCTGCAATTTTTTATGAATTTAATTTCTTCATTAGTGAACTGAATATTTTCTGAGTGCGTATATGCTCTTTTAATTAAGGTTTTCAGACTATTGCATTTTTGAGGATAAGGATGTGCCGAATTGTACGAGATTAGAACAGGAACAAATGAACTTTTTCGATAAACACTGTATTGCAACTTATTTGTTGATTTTATAACTGGTACGTCCAAAAAGGCTATTGCATTATTTTTTTCCATTTCTACTGTGAGTTCTATTGTTGGGTATAAATAGCTGTAACATTTGGTTAATTTCCATAACTCTTCTTCGTTCAGTTTTGATAGAATGAAAATATCATCCACGTATCGACAGTACATTTCTGGTTTTTCTTCCATACGATGCAGGACATTTTCTTCAATCTCGTTCATCACAACCTCAGCATATAAAGTTGATAATGGTGAGCCCATTGGGCCTCCAGTTTCCACCAATGGGAGCAGGCATACCACGTATTGTTGCAAAGATAAAAACACACAAAGATGATGCTCCAATGAGATTGATTGTTTTAAAAAAACCCTCACCATTGATAACATTAGAGAAAAACATTTACAAGTTCCTTGCACCCATTTTCATGAACAACAAGTTCACCATCAAGAACACGTATGAATTTATTGAGAAAATTAAAAATGTAAAAACTGGCCTAAAGGACTTAAATATGGCAAGCATGGACGTTAAAGCATTATATCCAAGCACTCCTGTTCCAGAAGCTATTGAAATTATCATTAAGAATTGCATAATCTTAAAATATTAAATGACACACAAACTCAAGAATTCAAAAAGTTTTATTCTATTTATATGAAAATAATGTATTTACATACAAGAACAAAATATACAAGCAAAATTCAGGAGGCCCAATAGGCTCACCATTATCAACTTTATATGCTGAGGTTGTGATGAACAAGATTAAAGAAAATGTCCTGCATCGTATGGAAGAAAAACCAGAAGTGTACTGTCGATACGTGGATGATATTTTCATTATATCAAAACTGAACGAAGAAGAGTTAAGAAAATTAACCAAATGTTACGGCTCTTTATACCCAACAATAGAACTCACAGTAGAAATGGAAAAAAATAATGCAATAGCCTTTTTGGACGTACCAGTTATAAAATCAACAAATAAGTTGCAATACAGAGTTTTATCGAAAAAGTTCATTTGTTCCTGTTCTAATCCCGTACAATTCGGCACATCCTTATCCACAAAAATGCAATAGTCTGAAAACCTTAATTAAAAGAGCATATATGCACTCAGAAAATATTCAGTTCACTAATGAAGAAATTAAATTCATAAAAAAAATTGCAGGTAGTTTTGGTTATCCAAACCAGTTAATAAAAAAATGGAACACAAAAAAATGAAATCAAATATCTGAATGGTTTTCCTTACATTAAAGGTACTACTAATGAAATAAATAATATGTGTAAAAAGCATAACATTCAAATTGGAGGAAAAGTAAATACTATCAAAAATATAGTAATCAAAAATAATGAAAAAATTAAAATGTTAGAAAAAGCAGGTATTTACTCAATTCCTATTGCAGAAAATCCTCCAATGGCATATATAGGAAGTACCAAAAATAAGCTTAAGCACAGGTTAAAACAATATGTAAAAAAAAAGAAGAAAAAAACTGCACTTATTCAATATTGTCTGGCTAACCAAAAATATCTTAAATTTGAAAATATAAAAATCATAAAAAGCTGTAAATCCGAAAAACACCTCAGAATAGCAGAGTCGGTAATGATAGAAAAAAATAGAGCAAAAGTTTGCAACCATAATGACCCTAATATTTTAAAAACAGTTGGAGAAATTTAATTAAAATTGAGCAAAAAAATGGAAAATTTCGAAAAATGAGATCGGTGACCAGCAAGAGATGGCGCCACAATGCCCAAGAGGAAGCGATAGCCGTTAACAGATGCAGCCTGCGAGAACCATCCAAAAGCTCTACTGACGCGGTCCGCGCTGGTCTGAGCTAATGTCCCCTAGATGACGGTAACGGAGTTTACCGAAAGTACTCGGGTAAAAAAACGTATAGAAGTATATGTGGAAGCAGCAAAGGAAAAAAATTCATTTGGTAATGAGACCAATTAAAAACCAACGGGGAAAAAACTGAAGAGGACCAGCAACTGAATGAAAAACCTCCCATGCCGCATCTACATAACGGAAATACGGGGAAAAAAACAAGATCCATGTGCTTGGAAGTGTTCAACTTGGAACTTCACCAACTTAACAGTAGGTCCAAAATGCAGGAGGTTTAGTTGATTTTGGTTAGGTTGAATTGAGCAGTGAAATGCCTTTGGCATCAGATGCTCTAATATTCATGTGTGTGTGTGCTTTTTAAGAACATGGAAAATATCAACTTGGTTTCTTTTTCACTCAAAAAGTAGATTCAGCAACATTAAATGAAATAGCAAAAGCGTGCATCATGAAATTGCATGATATAGGTATGAAAGTACTTGATGGTTTAATTAGCCTTAGTATTTGATGGTGTAATTAGCAATGTTTGCATGGCTGAATCTCTGTGTGCTAAACTTCGTGAAGGTGAGATTTCTCCAATCTTCTTAAATCCTGCCACCTTAGAAAGCTGTTACATAATTTACAATACCTGTAACATGTTGAAACTCTTACAAAATGCACTTTGTACTTTGTAACCTAAAAGAGTTTTACATGAAAAACAGCAAAAATCTAGTTTCATGGACTTATATTGAAAAATTGTATGAAGTGCAAAAATATAACCAGCTACACAGCTTACTAAAAATATATATAGAATGGCAGCACCAAAAAATTATTGTTAGACTTGCTACTCAAGTGTTTAGTAATTCAGTTGCTGATGCTATTGATTTCCTCAGAGAAGATTTGTGTATGCCACAGTTCAAACTCTCCAAGGAGACTGCCTATTTTATTTAGCTTGTAAACAATGTCTTTGATCTTCTAAATTCAAGAAGTAAATTTGAAAAACATTGTCAACAGCCATTAACTATGGGAAACCTCATGGAAATCAGTCTTTTCGGAGTTTTTGGATGTTTTCTCAAATTTATGTGACCATGCAGGAAAATTATTATTAGTCAATACTAGAAAAGAAACTGGATTCAGTGGTTTAATAACCACAGTTATTTCAACTGAAAATGCTGCAACACTACTGCTTAATCATGAAACAGAACCACTTGAGTACATATTAACTTATCATTTCTCATAGGATCATCTAGAATTATTTTTTAGTAGAATTCGACAGTGTGGCACATTAAATAACAATCCAAATGTTGTTCAGTTTCAAAATTCATATCAGAAACTATTACTGAATAATTTTGTATCTGCCTCACAAAATGGGAACTGTGAAATATGGGCTGACGAAATGTGTAGTTTTTTTTTTGGAAAATGTTGGAAGTAAAGAAAATGCTGATAGTTGGCAAAATGATGATATGTTAAATTCTGCCTTGTTACACATTAGGAATGTTGAAGCAAGTGTATCAGAAATGAAGTACAGAAACAACTGTTTGGTGTATATTGTAGGATTTATTGTTCTAGTATCACAGTAAAATGTGTAACTTGCATGAAACTACTCACTGCTCATCAAAACGACCTGCCTAGCCCTGAAGAAACGAAACTTATTCTCCGAAAGAATTATGGAAAGGACTGTGGGAAACAATTTCTGTGTATTCCTTCAAACACTGTTTATACTGTTGTGAAAGTTTCAGTTGTGCTTTGTAGAAAATTTCATGGCAATGATTTACCACAAAATAAACAGCTCCATCTTCATTTAGTAAAGCACATATATGAAACTTTAGATCACTGCAAACTTTTTTGTATAGTAAAGAACTATTTTTTGGAGTACTTAACTCATTATTCTGAGTTATTAAAGTTAATAATAAACAAGTTTATCAAAATATGATCACACAGTTTTAACAGACTTTGGAATGATTCGAGAAGGAATAGAACATCAGAATGGTAAGAAATGTCAAAAGCAATACTCTTTATGCACCAATAAGAATTTGAAGTAACTACTACTAATTGTATTAATTCAAACAAAATTTTGTTATCAAATGTACGTGGCTGCCTGCATAATATTATCACCTTCATTCCAGACAGTATGTAAATAAAAATTATTCTTGTTATATGCCATGAAAAATTTTAACATCAGTAAAAGTGTCATTCAGATGTAAACGAAGTCACACATCCACAACAGAGAAATGACCTGACTTTTGCTATTACAAAAATCAGTGGCACAGTGTTGGTTTATAAGGGTCCTCTGATGCCAAATCAACAAATTTTAATTTTTTAGATTGTATCAGACTCGTGGTTTTTACTCAGAATTTAATCTTGAATAATATAATGTGTCCCAAAAAGAATGCAAGATTGACAGTGTGCAGCATTTAATGTTTGTAGGTTTGGCAACATTGTAACTTGCATACATGCCATGAAGAAACATTGCATAATTGATTGTGACTAATTCTGGTTTCTTGTTGCAGGTTACTCATGGAATGCTACACAAGGAGCAACATGTTATTATTGTGAAAATGCATTACAAGTATGGTGAGTGTTATGCGGAAACAGTTTGTCAATTGCGCCAGATTTTTGGTCGCAATGATGCACCACATCAATCAACAGTTAAGCGACTAATTAAGAAATTCGAGGACACAGGTTCGATTGTGGGCATGAAATCACAAGGTTGTCATCACACTGGCCGTTCTGCGGCCTACCACGTTCTTGTGGCCTCAATTGGATGGGATGGATCTGGAAGAGGTGGTTCCAACAGGAAGGTGCAACCTGTCACACTGCCAGTGAAACAATTGCATTGTTACAAGAGAAATTTCCTGGCCATGTTATTTCACGCAGTGGCGACCAGAATTGGCCCCTGCAGTCCTGCAATTTGACTCCATGTGACTTCTTTCTCTGGGGATTTTTGAAACCCTCGTATCTATGCCAACAAACCACAAATAATTCCTGCGCTCAAGGAGCAGATTCGCCGTGTCTTTGGCGAAATTGATCTGTTAATATGCGGACATGTCCTCAACAATTTCCTAAAAAGAGTAAAAGAGTGCCAGCAAAGCTGGGGCGGACATTTTGTTCCACGTTTAATCGTGGTGTGTGCACTTTCTCCTGATGTGCAACTATTGCCACTTTTCAAATAAATAAGTCATAGATACATCATTTTAAATCTTGCGCTCTTTTTGGGACACCCTATATATAGAAAGAGAAGAGAAAATCCCAAATTGAAAAATTTTTCAAATGGTGTTTCACTTTTTTGTCATGAAGTTGTTTGTATTTATCCAAAACTCGTATTTTACGAATGCTATTTTTTATGGAATTAAAAAAACTAAACTGGAACGCTTCTGCAAAAATACACTTTTGTTCCTATCACATGGAATTCGTCAAATAAGCGTTATATATATATATCATCATCATTGTCAACCATTATCAATCCACTGCTGGACGAAGGTCTCCCCAAGTTTCCTCCACAACGGTCTGTCTTGTGCCAGTCTCTTCCATATCACTCCCGCATACTTTCGAATTTCATCCACCCATCTTCCATGTGGTCTTCTTCTGGGTCTTTTCCTGTCCCTTGGAATCCAATCTGAAATTTCGGCTGTCCATCGATGGTCTGTTCTTCTGGCAGTATATCCAGCCCATTGCCATTTCAGGGATTTAACTCTGATCATGATGTCCTCCACTCTTGTCATTTTTCGGATCCACGTGTTCCTCTTCTTATCTCTCCTGGTTACACCAAGCATGCACCTCTCTATCCTTCTTTGAGTTATCTGCAGCCTTTGTATGTCTCTTTTAGCTAAGGTCCACGTCTCTGCACCATACGTAAGCACTGGAAGGATGCATTGATCAAACACTTTTCTTTTAAAACATAATGGCATATTGCTCTTGAAAATTATGCTGTTTCTTCCAAAAATTCTCCAGGCAAGTTTTGTACGCCGATTAATTTCTTCACCAATGTGACCCTCACTTGATATCTGCTGTCCAAGATAAACGTGCTTGTCTGTTATCTCCAGCTTTTCTCCATCAATCGATAAATCTTCATTTCTTGTAAAAGCATTGTACATCACTTTTGTCTTCTGAAAGTTCATTTTTAATCCCACTTCTTTACTCTTGCCAGCAAGTTCCTGGATCATACTCTGTAGCTCTGATGGGGTAGTTGCAAAAATGACTATGTCATCAGCAAAACGAAGGTGGGTTAAATAATCTCAATTAATCTTTATTCCTTTGTTTTCCCAGTTCAGTGATTGAAAGACATTTTCCAATGTGGCATTAAAGAGCTTCGGAGATATGGTGTCACCTTGTCTCACTCCCTTTCCAATTTTTATGTGTGTTGTATTTTCAAACAGCCGAATCTTTGCACTTGCATTTTCATAGATGTTATTAATAATATTAATGTATGCATCTTCAATACCGCAGGATTTCAGAGCCATTGTAACTGCTGATGGTTTCACCGAATCAAAGGCTTTTTCATAATCGATAAAAGCCATGCACAATGGAAGTTCATATTCCCTCGCTCTTTCAATTAGTTCTCTCAGTACGTGGATATGATCTATTGTGCTGTAGCCACTCCTGAATCCAGCTTGTTCTCTCGGTTGAGCCATGTCCAGTGTCACCTTCAAGTGGTATGAAAGAACTTTAGTGAAGATTTTATAAACCACTGATAGGAGGCTGATAGGTCTGTAGTTCCTGAGATCCTCAATGTCACCTTTTTTATGTAGCAAGATCATTGTAGCGTTGTTCCAATCCTCAGGAATTTTCCCTTCATTAAGGCATCGAGTGAAAATTTGGGCGAGTACTGTTTCGATTTCTCCACTTGCTTCTTGTATGATGTCTACAGTAATTCCATCTTCTCCTGGAGCTTTTCCTCGCTTCATGTTCTTGATTGCATGTGCAACTTCTGCTGGAAGGACTGGAAGAACTCTGGTACTGGTACCTTTCATGATGTCTGGAGTACATGTATCATCCCTTTTCATATAATTTGGAGTAGAAATCTTTCACTCTTGTCAAAATTTCGCCTCTATTTCTTGTTACAGAACCATCTTCTTTTCTCAGTGCCATAATCTGTTTTTTTCCCTTACTGAGATGTCGCTTTGCTATCTTTAGGCTTTGGTTGTTTTCAATTGCTTTCCTTACTAGTTCACAGTTGAATTTCCTTACGTCTTCAGTGATAATTTTTCGTACTGCCTTGCATAGCTCTATATATTCCACTTTGGAAGTCACATCTTCTTTAGTTGTCCTCATCACTCTTCTTTTTTGCATCAACATTTTGGTTTTTCCTGATAATTTGTTCACATGCAATTTGTTCTTAGACCCAGCTAATTTTGTCGCTGTTTCCATAAGAGCTTTGGTTACTTTTCTGTTAACTTCAGAGATGTCCACTTCTTCCGATGTTAGGCCTTCTAAAGCAGAGAATCTGTTCTTCAGTTCCAATTTGAAGGTATTATGGTGTTTTTTAAGGTTGGGTATGTCAATAAATTTTGTTTGTCTTATGAGCTTGCTACGTTCGAGTTTAGTGTTGAGGTGCATCTTACATCTCACCAATCTATGGTCACTGCCTGTGTTGAACTCGTTTAGCACACAGCAGTCTTCTATGACGAATTTTTTGTTACACATAATAAAATCAATTTCACTTGTCCCATTTGGATGTCTCCATGTCCATTTCCTGTGTGGCTTTTTCTTGAAACAGGAGTTCAAGATGAAAAACCCTTCTGCCTCTGCAAACTCTACGAGAGTATTTCCACGCTGGTTTCTGTTGCCGTGACCGAATTTACCTACTGAAGTTTCATTCTGTTGCCGTTGCCCTATTTTTGGCATTGAAATCTCCCATAATTATCTTCAAGTGCTGCTTACCTTTATTATTTAGATGACGAATTTCCTCATAAAATTCTTCAATTTCTTCTTCAGCATGACTTGTGGTGGATGCATAAGTTTGAATGATCTGAGCCTGGTATCTTCTCGAGAGTTGGATAACGAGTCGTGCAGCTCTGTCAGAGGAACTTTCAACTTCTACAACTTTATCCTTCAGTTTCTTGTTTATTATAAATCCAACACCACTAGTTCTGCCAGTATCTGTCCCACGATAGTAGAAGAGATGTCCACTTTTCAGTTCAATGAGATCTCCTTTTCTCCTTACCTCACTCAGCCCGACGATGTCCCACTTGATCCTTTGTAGTTCCTCTTCCAATTCAAGAAGCCTTGAATCAGAAGATAGGGAGCGTCCGTTATACGTAGCCAAGGTCAGCATCAGATGGCAGCCTAGTCCGGTCCTCCGGGGATTCTTAGCACCCTCTGCCTTCATGTCGCACTGGCCGCTGCCTTGGCCAGGTACATTCCAGCTGCCGGAGACTGAGGGCCAAGATTTAAGTTGTGGAGTCATTTTGGAGGGGTTTGGCCATAACTCACCACGCTGGCCAAGCGGGTTGGTGAGTGTGGGATAGCATTTCCTCTAATCCCGATGGTATAGTTATACCGCTATTGGCGGTCGTCAGAGCCCCTTTAGTGGGAACAGGATGTACCACAAGAAGGCGGGGTTGACATTTGTCAAGGAGAGGCTGTAATGTTATGCATCACCTGACCTTACATCCCTATATATATGTATATATATATATATATTGGGCATATAGTGAGTACTATAACGTGAAGATATCTGAGCAGGCGATGCTGAGTTTTTTACTGAGACAATAGAGAATTGACCCTTTATCGTCAAAGAAATTGTAATTCTTGTAAAATGAGATGGTACTGTACATTCGGAGGAGCAATTTTAACATGGAATATCAGTTTTTGCGTAAGTCATTAGAGCATCGTTAACGGAAACTAGTGATTGTGAAAACTTACCGAATTTTCGCAAAAAATAATTTTGATTAATCTTCTGCTCGAGAAATCGTCCAGTATTGATGTTTTCATTTAGTAATAAACAATATATCTTACACATTTGATTTATTTTTGTGCCTATTCATACAAATGAATAAGGCGTCCCTCCATCTGTGCTGGCGATACCGGCAGAAAAAGTGCATCGTGGAAAAATGGCTGTTTTTTCTCTGTGGATATTGCCCCGACCTGCGTGCATATAGTACGATGAATATATTTGGTATCAAGGACTAAAATTTGTAATCCTACATTTAAACAACGGTTAATGCTCTTAACGTAAAATTTTTCAACATTGTAAGCTGTGGAAAAATGCATCACATCCTAATGCTTGCCGCCATTTTTCCAACTTTGTTGGTATTAAATATTAAGCCTTAATAAGAGACACGAACTTACTTTTAAGCAGTAACGAACTCCATTCGAGAACATAAACTTTTATTTTATAACAAACATTCGTCCGCCTCATAACAACTCCACCATTACCTTACATTCCTCTTTGCCACAACGTCCCTGGTAATTGTTTATTACGTTACAGTTGGGTCAATAAAGGTTCATACAAGTTCTTTATATGCTGCATAACCTGTCCGATAACCTTTAGTTCGGAACAAAACACTTTCGCCTATACCTAAAACAGAACTGAACAGATTCTAGTCCGACATTTAACTACACTATAAATTTATCTCCCGTTAAGTAAAAACAGGGTTGACGTACTTTAACTTGTGTATAGAAACTTCAAATTTTCTGGAACTCAATACAATATAATTACACAAAGCAATAAATAAAAAATACTCAAGATAAATACCGATTTTGCACTGAAGAAAGCATGAACACCGTGTAATCCTATGATGTTTAAGCGTGAACGATCGGCCCAGAACTCCTGAACGCGCCCTGGCGAGCTGTGACATTAACAGTCCGTTTTTTATTGGAGGTTTAACGACCACCGTGAGCAACTCAATGGGCTATAAGCAGTCACCCGTCCCTAATTTAGGGTCACTGGTTCCGGGGAAGGGAGAGAGTCAGTGCCGTAAGACAAACACAACATCCATGCCTGACCGGGATTTGAACCCGGACCCCTTTCGGACGAATGATCAGAGGCCATCGCTTAGACCACTGCGCCACCGGGGCGGCAGTCCGTTTTTCAAACTGTTGACAGCACGGAGAGTCGTATCACCTGACTTATCATACACCGTGTTTGTGACAAATTATCAAATGTAGTAATACGGTAAAGTAATTTTGTGCACGATATCATAAGGAATATCTGCAGTTTCTCAGATGAATACAAGTAGTAATCTATCTAAATATTAAAATTCTGGACGACTTCAATAAATAATTGAATATCATACTCCGTCATGGTGATTCCCACAGTAATCAGACATCACCGATTTGACTGTAATTACTGTTTCACACGTGAATTAAATCACATCAGAAAACTTGAAAATCTCATCGTCGTGGAGCGGCAACCGAGCCGGCATCTCCCGATTACCGTTCGAGCGCGTTATCCGATGAGATTTTCAAGTTTTCTGATGTGATTTACCTCACGTGTGAAACAGTAATTACAGTCAATTCGGCGATGTCTGATTGCTGTGTTAATTATCATGACGTATTTACTCCGTATTATGAGAAGAATATATCTTCAACTCTGAATACCATACTCCGTATCGGCCAATAGATGGCAGCACGTCAGCCTAGTGCCCATCAGGATTTGTGCTGTTGTGAAAGTGCGTATATAAGGATACTAAAAAGTATCCTTTTAAAGATCCTTTCTATTACCCTTAAAAGGACCTTTAACAATGAAAAATATGTCTCCACACCGAAATATTTATTCTGACGATCAAGTTTTTTTCCTCATGAATGCGAAGAGCTCTAGCTAGAAAAAAAAATGAAATAGAGTGATTTTGTATTAGCAAAGAACTATCTAATGACTCGAAGTCAGACCTCAAAATAGTGTTCTGTTGAAATAAGACATTTTCCTTTGGAATAAATACTCCAGAATGTTTGCCACATATTGTGTCTGATAAAATAGTAAGTGATCTGTCATATATATTTATTTCTAATATTTAGGAAATTCCTCATATTTTTGGCCCTCCAAAACTTCATCAAAAATGCCTTCAATTCCACATTTCAACTCCCCTTCTCCCCGAAAATTAAAAAAAAAAATGAAACGTTAAACAACTCATGGGTTCTCCATACAAAACACATTAATAGTAATCCTGAGCTAAAGGAGAAGTGATCGCTCACGTGCTGACATCTCTCGACCCTGTCAGAACTATATAGAATAAAGGTACTTCGGAAGATAAGTCACAAGTCTATGAAGTCATGTTGGTATAAAAACTCAAAAGTTCCCCTACCAACAAAGTACACTCTCTATTTACCTAATTATTAATACAGACATTTGACGTGGACTAGGAACATCAAACAGAAGTCATCGCTCTTTACACGTTTATAAGTAAGTCACCGAAAAATTCTCATTGGCCACCACCGAGAATCGAACCCAAGATCTTCCAGTTACGCGCCGGATATGCGTCCACCACACCACAATGGCCTCGAATTCCTCCGGACTCACACATGTTAACTGCCAACCCAAGTGGGCAGGTTGCTTCTTGGAGCCCCGCATAATGCTGGGGATTCACCAAAGATGGTAAGCAGCAACGGAACAAATAATTAGAAGGCGAATGAATCATTGTTACAGACATTTGACGTGGACCAGGAACATCAAACAGAGGTCATCGCTCGTTCCAAGTTTATAAATGAGTCACGGAAAAATTCTCATTGGCCGCCACCGGGAATCGAACCCAAGGTCTTCCAGTTACGCGCCAGATATGCTTCCACTGCACCACAATTATTCATTCGCTTTCGAGTTATTTGTTCAGTTGCTGCTTACCATCTTTGGTGAATCCCCAGCATTGTGCGGGGCTCCAAGAAGCAATCTGCCAAATTGGCTTGGCAGTTAGTGTGTGCGATTCTGGAGGAATTCGAGGCCGCTGTGTTGCAGTGGAAGCATATCCGGCGCGTAACTGGAAGACCCTTGGTTCGATTCCCGGAGGCGGCCAATGAGAATTCTTCCGTGACTCACTTATAAACGTGGAAAGAACGATGACCTCTGTTTGACAAATAAATCAAACCTGTAAAAAAATGTTCCAGTTTATGTCATTTCCCAAAACAGCTTACAATTCATTTTTATATACTTTATTCATTTTTGTTGTTGTAATGGAATTTTAAAGAATCAAAACAAGAAATAGTATTGTTTAGTTTCGTGTTGTAAGAATACATCGTGTGTCGGTTTCAAAATGTAAAGTGTCGTTCCTGGATAAGCATGAACCTCTTTGTGTTTACAAATATTTTTTATAACCTTTAAAGTTAAATCAAAATAATTTTTATTTATATAACACTTATTTAACAATAAAATTATCCTACCAATTATTATATCCTTAACTTAAAGATTAATTTATTAGAAAATCTTATAGGAGCAAATTCAAATAGGGGGCTCAAAAGCCTTAAATCTGGCACTGCCTAACTAGGCATTAATCAAGTTAGATACTTTCACATAATTACACAAATCATCTAACAAAACTTAATTCGGTAGGCACTTAAAATATTTTTAACATATTTATTTGCCGCCCCGGTGGCGCAGTGGTCTAACCGATGGCCTCTGATCTTTCGTCCGAAAGGGGTCCGGGTTCGAATCCTGGTGAGGCATGGATGTTGTGTTTGTCTTACGGCCCTGGCTCTCTCCCTGCCCTGGAACCAGTGACCCTAAATTAACGACGGGCGACTGCTTATAGTCCATTGAGTTGCTCACGGTGGTCGTTAAACTAAAAAAAAAAAACGACGCCGCCCCCGGTGGCGCAGTGGTCTAAGGCGCTGGCCTCTGATCATTCGTCCGTCTGGGGTATGGGTTCGAATCCCGGTGAGGCATGGATGTTGTGTTTGTCTTAAGGCACTGGCTCTCTCCCTTCCCTGGAACCAGTGACCCTAAATTAGGGACGGGCGACTGCTTATAGCCCATTGAGTTGCTCACGGTGGTCGTTAAACCTCCAATCAAAAAAAAAAAAACACATTTATCCAATTCTCACTATCAAGTAATTCAACAATAAAGTCTGACAATAACACAATAAGGACAAAAAAAATACTGATTACCAATGTACAACTTTCTAATTCCTGTCCTGTCCTATCCTAGGTTTCCCTAATAATAATTAATATCCTCTGCCAGTAAACTATTAAGAATTATTAAATATAAACAAATAACTCACGCACTGCAACCAGGGAAATCTGTTCACAGGAAGCCCTTTTTGATACATGTTCATGCAGCAGAACCAACCCTCAAATATAACTCAGTCCCAGCAAGTCTGGAATCATAGTTCTATCCATAAACGCTCCAACGGAAGAACGGGTTCCGATACTCCAGAGTAATAACTTCTCTGCAGGAACATAACTCTGTCCCAGTCATGCACAGCACTTCAGGAGTCATAGTTCCACCCATAAACGCTCCAACGGGAGAACGTTTTCAGATAACTCCAGAACAGCACGGCAGGAAACCAATCTATGAACCAGTAAGGCTTAACGACTGGGCGACCTTTAGGATGTCATGCAGCAAAAATAACATATACAGCCAGTCCTCAGAAAACAGCTTCTGAGCAGGAACGTGATTCGGTCACAGCCAGGCAACTGGTTCACGTCAGGGGTCATAGTTCCATCCATAAATGCTCCAATGGAAGAACACTTTCCGATACTCCAGAGGAATACGGCAGAAACAAATCAAGAAACCATTACTGAAGCTAATATCACCGCTCTCAACTTTCCACTAGGACCTCGCCTCACAGAGCCGCCGGAAACCTGACACAGGTAACCCAGGAAACAAAAAGCGAAGCGTCCAAGATCTGTGGAATTCCAATGATATAAATAATGAAGCAAGCCTTGGACCCCGACGACTTTCCATCTGGCCTTCAACATACGTCATCACATCACACATTTACATAATACTTTCCACCCAGAACTCTTTTTTACAACACACAACGTAAATAACATTTACATTGCAAAAAAATACTCAATGACAATTTTAACTTCCAACGATAAACACACTTGAAGAATATAAATTATACTGTACAATCATACTCCCGGAACGCCAGCACATCAGCTGTTAGCATAAAAAAAGTACTTAAATTTACCTCTGATAAAACAAATGCCCAAAATTTAAATTTTAACTATTTTTTAATATTACTTTAAGCTAATAATCTATACTTTTTAAGATATTACGTAACACCAGTCCAGGGCCGGCTGGACCATGGAGCAACCACGGCGACCGCCCCGCGCCTTCAGGGGCCCCGCAATTTAAAAAAAAAGTAATTTTCGGTAAAAAAAATTAACTACATTTTTTTTGTAACTTTTGGGGCGCAAGACCCTTAAAAATATATTTTTTTAAGTTTTTTTGTTTGTTTTCAATATCCCGATTTTTGAATACGTTATCTCCCTTGTTCGTCGTACGGCCACTGAGATTTGCAGATTCGAAATTATTTTTGTAACCACCTTAATCTTTTCCGCATTCATGAAATAGCAAATTAAATTTCATCATTTTGTGGTCCCCTAATTTTTATATATCCAACAATTTGCGTGAAAACCCGATACTTAAATTTAAGAAAACAAAAAGAACAATATCCGAGTTACTTTCGGACTACATATGGAAGCCACTTTTCTAACATTACAAGAAATTAAAAAAAAGAAAAATATGCAGCTTTCATATATGAACGCGTATAAACGTTTAGAATGTCACTAATTTGTCAGTTACTCCACTGTGCATTAAAAATCAATCACTAAACATGTATCAGGAGAAAAAACTGTTTATACCAATTTATTTTAGAGGGATCCTTATTATATTCCTATATAAAAATATTCGCAATCCGAAAATATTCGCTAAGCAGGTATCTGTTTAGCATTTTGTGAATAAGCTGTTATTATTAATAGTCACAATGCAACGTAAACATCTTCTCCCGGGAAACAAAATCGTAGGTTGTAGCACTTTTTTTCTCTCTCTCTCTTTCTCTATCTTTCTTCCCTCCTATCTCTATTTGTCTCTCTCTCTCTCTCTCTCTCTCTCTCTCTCTCTCTCTTTTCTCCCTCCCTCTCTTTTCTCCCTCCCCCTCTCTGTCTTTCTCTCTGAACTTTCAGTTCGTATTATGGTCTTTTTCTTAAGCTTAAAGCAAATACTTCTTTGAGATATTCATTTTGTCTTTACGGTAGTGTTCGTGTTTCTTCGTCACGAACGATAATTTTCAGAAACGACTTTATTAAAATATGAGATTTATTTTTTAGTGCCCATAATGAAATTTCGCTCTGGGCCCCGCAAAGAAATTCCGCCCAGGGCCCCGCAAGAGCTCCATCGCCGTCCCGGTGGCGCAGTGGTCTAAGGCGTTGGCCTCTGATCATTCGTCCGAAAGGGGTCAGGGTTCGAATCCCGGTGAGGCATGGATGTTGTGTTTTTCTTACGGCACTGTCTGTCTCCCTTACCTGGAACCAGTGACCCTAAATCAGGGACGGGCGACTGCTTATAGCCCATTGAGTTGCTCACGGTGGTCGTTAAACCTCCAATAAAAAAAACAAAAAAAAAGAGCTCCATCCGGCCCTGCTCCAGTTGATGACCTCCTGACGAAAGCTCTACCAGAACGTCACAACCTTGGGTACGACGAAGGAGGTTAGAATAAGATATCTGGTGATGCCCTAGTTAATGGAGCAGTACCACTTTCCCTGAAGTCTGTAACCGCGAGCGACAGCCGTCAAAGTGTGGGAAAGCTGATGGTTCTCAAGGCTATTGCAATGCATTTTGTGTTGGCCAAATCGCCTTCTTTTGTCGCAAATGTTTCCAATTTCGCATTGTAACTTGCTGCCGATGTGTGAGAAGATGCCGAATTTGCAAATTTCTTAATTATTTTGAGACTCCTTCTCATTTTTATTTTAAATTGAAATACACGAACGTTGGGGCGAATTCTAAACAAAACCTAAAGCTGAAAATGAAAATTTCACTGGTATAAGAAGTATAATGTATTCCGGTTTGACATTAACACGGTTTCTGCAAGCAAAATCCACACAATTTCAAAATACACGCAGTCGAAATTACTTAGGTATCATGTAAACAACGTCAAATTCTCATAGTTTGCGGCTTCGCGGTTAAGAGACAGGGAATCTCCAGAAGTATTATTCTAACCTCCTTAGGTACGACCACGGTGTATGATAGTCAGGTGATACGACTCTGGAAAGAAAAATCGCCCGTTAATGTCACTTGTCACTAGATGACGCGACGAACGTATGGGCCAATGATTTGATACAACCTATGCTTTCTTATGGGAGGAAGCGGCAGAAACATTCGTATTTCACGAATACAATTTTACTTGGAATTAAAAAAAAGAAACAATAACGTGAAACGCTTCGCAAACATGCACGTTTGTGCCTATCACATGGAATTCGTCAAATAAGCGTTATATATATTTTTTTCAACCACAGAGTGAGTATTTTAACGTGAAGATTTCTGAGCAGACGATGCTGAGTTTTCTACTGAGGCAATAAAGAATAGACCCTTTATGGTAAAAAAATGTACTTCTTGTAAAATGAGATGGTGATGTACATTCGGAGGAGCAATTTTAACATGGAATATTAGTTTTGGTGTAAAAACGTTAACTGCTGATTTTTGAAAACTTAACGAAATTTTCGCAAAAAAATAATTTTGATTAATCTTCAGCTCGAGAAACCATTCACTATTGATGTTTTCATTTAGTAATAAACAATATATCCTAGGCATTTTTTTATTTTTGTACCTAATCATACTAATGAATAAGGCGCTCCCTTCATCTGTGCTGGTGATAACGGCAGAGAAAGTGTATTGTGGCAAAATGGCTGCTTTTTCTCGATGGAGATTGTCCCGACCTGCGTGCATATAGTACGATGAACACATATTTGATATCAAGGGATAAAATTTGTGATCCTACATTTAATCAACGGTTAATGCTCTTAGCGTAAAAATTTTCAACATTGTAAGCTGTGGAAAAATGCATCACATCCTAATGCTTGCCGCCATTTTTACAACTTTGTTGGTGTTACATATTAAGCCTTAATAAGAGACACGAACTTACTTTTAAGCAGTAACGAACTCCATTCGAGAACATAAACTTTTATTTCATAACAACGATCATTCGTCCGCCTCATAACAACTCCGCCATTACCATACATACCTCCTTGCCACAAACCCCAACGTCCCTAGTAATTTTTTATTATGTTACAGTTGGGTCAATAAATGTTGATACAAGTTCTATATATGCTGTATAGCTTGTCCGATAACCTATAGTTTGGTACAAAACACTTTCGCCCATACCTAAAACAGAACTGAACAGATTCTAGTCCGACATTTAGCTACACTATAAATTTATCTCCCGTTAAGTAAAAACAGAGTTGACGTACTTCACCTTCTGTGTAGACATTTCAATTTTCTGTAATTACACAAAATAATAAATAAAAAATACTCAAGATAAATACCGATTTTGTACTGAAGAAATCATAAACACCGTATAATCCTATGATGGTTAGCGTTTTTCAAACTGATGACAGCACAGGGAGTCGTATCACCTGACTTATCATACACCGTAGGTACGACACTGCGGGACACAACAATATGAATTGTTTTTCTTCACGAAATTATCCATTATACTATTTTCTGTTACAACACAAAATTCACTTCACCCAGATGTGATCGAATAAAATGAGAATTGTGTACACTTTGACATAAACACATCTTCCATTTGAAACTATTCTGGTTGTAAATGAGAATTACATGACCACCTGACATTTTCACATGAGCACACGTCACATGGGCTTACAAACCTGACATACTGAGTTATTAAACGAAATAATCTTGCACATCACATAAAAATTAGTTTTCAGGGGTTCACAAATGCTGTGTATTTCTAGCTTCCAAGGGTGAGACGCACTTTGAAATGTTCAATGAACCTTATTGATACGCTGTTCAGAGAAGTGGAGAAAGTTTCCGCATGTTTTTCGCCACGTTTCTGGCAATTTAATTCAAAATGTGATTAAAATTTTTCAATCCATAATTAATAATAACTTCCAAATAGTGTGTTTCACCCAAGGAGGTTAGAATAAGATATCTGGGTATGCCCTTGTTAACAGAGCATTACCACTTTGCGTGAAGCCTATAACCGCAAGCGACGGCCGTTCTTTTTTTTTTTTTGATTGGAGGTTTAACGACCACCGTGAGCAACTCAATGGGCTATAAGCAGTCGCCCGTCCCTAATTTAGGGTCACTGGTTGCAGAGAAGGGAGAGAGCCAGTGCCGTAAGACAAACACAACATCCATGCCTCACCGGGATTCGAACCCGGACCCCGCTCGGACGAATGATCAGAGGCCATCGCTTAGACCACTGCGCCACCGGGGCAGCGCGACGGCCGTCATAGTGTGGGAAAGCTCATAGGTTTCAGTGCTATTACAATGCATTTTGTTTTGGCAGAATCGCCTTTTTTTTCGTTGCAAATGTTTTCAATTTCGCATCGTACCTTGTTTCCAATGTGTGAGAAAATGCCGAATTTATAAAATTCTTAATTATTTCGAGGCTCCTTCCCATTTTTAATTTAAATTGAAGTACACGAACATTGGAGCAAATTCTAAACAAAATATAACGTTAAAATTGTAAACTTCATTTGTCTAAGAAGTATAAAACATTCCGATTTGATATTAACACGGTTTCTGCAGCCAAAAACCGCGCAATTCCCAAAATACAAACAGATGAAATTACATAGGTATCATGTAAACAACGACAAATTCCCACACCTAGCGGCTTCACGATTAAGAGACCAGGGCATCTCTAGATGTATTATTCTAACCTCCTTGGTTTCACCAAATTAAAAAAAAAGTAGGATAATAATTTATATAATCGTTCCAAAAGAGCTGGAGCGTACAAAAGATGTTATCGCTGAAAGCTTTTCATCGTGTTTTGGTCAATTTTATTCAAGAAATGTGATTGCAAATTTAAATTCATAGGAGAAAATAGTCTCCAACTGGTATTTTTCAGCAAATAAAAAAAAATGTGAGGAAATGAATATATTTCATATTTTCACAAGTGAGAAACAGCATGTAGCTTTTTACAGGGGTGATTGTCGATGAACTATATTTGCATTTCTAGTGCTCTCAGGAACAATTTAGAAGTTCTGATGTCTCGAAACACACAGTTTTTGATATTTTCAGTATCCCATGTTCGACAACCTCAATTGCAAACAATCCTTAGGCTCCAAATGTTACAATTTGGATGTCGAACACGTATTTCGAGGTTTGTTTTTTTGAACATTGAATACAAAAAATTGAAATGAGCAAGAGAGGGTGTTCAAAAATTGTCAACAGTCCTATATTCAAACCAACAAACATTGTTCTATAGATAATTATTATATTTTGAACATGACGTAATGTCCATATATATTCCTTTATATTTAAACAAATATTCCTTCATACCATAGGTGTAGCCAAGGAGGCGTTAGGGGCCCGGGTTCGAATCCCGGTCAGGCATGGATGTTGTGTTTGTCTTACGGCACTGGCTCTCTCCCTTCCCTGGAACCAGTGACCCTAAATTAGGGACGGGCGACTGCTTATAGCCCATTGAGTTGCTCACGGTGGTCGTTAAACCTCCAATCAAAAAAAAAAAAAAAAAAAAAAAAAAAAAAAGGTGTAGCCAAGGAG
The DNA here is from genome assembly GCA_039090855.1 of Macrothele yani. NCBI lineage: Eukaryota > Metazoa > Arthropoda > Arachnida > Araneae > Macrothelidae > Macrothele > Macrothele yani. The sequence continues at coordinate 200,243,303 of CM077009.1, read as the reverse complement.
GTGGTCCTCGGGTCCAGACCCCCCTCCCTTGAAGGAAGATTTAGTAAGAATTTAGAGCGATATATATGTATATATGGGCCTTTCACCAATGAACCAAACCCATGGACCGCCCCCCCCCTTCCCTAAGAAATTTCTGGCTCAGCCACTGCTTCATATTGGTAAAAAGCATAATCTATGCAATTAGAGCCAAAGATATTATGAACAACAATGAGCAAAACATTTAACTTACTGGTGAAAATATCCGTTTTTTATGTCGGCCGTTATGTTATATCCATGTCTAACACAGTATCTGACAAAAACCTGATTATATTTATTTTTCATGACAACTATTTAAAGCACGATTTGCAACACGCACGCAACCAGCATATGCCCAGGAACAGCTTTTATCGCCGCTGTCGCCAGACGCTAGTTCCAAATTCACGAGGACATTTAGCTTCCTGAATCACTTGCGTCTGGCGACAGCGATATCCACACATCTCATTAGGCCGCCCCGGAAGCGCGGTGGTCTACGCGATGGCCTCTGATCATTCGTCCGTTAGGGGTCCGGGTTCGAATCCCGGTGAGGCATGGATGTTGTGTTTGTCTTACGGCACTGGCTCTTTCCCTTCCCTGGAACCAGTGGCCCTAAATTAGGGACGGGCGACTGCTTATAGCCCATTGAGTTGCTCACGACGGCCGTAAAACCTCCAATCAAAAAAAAAATCTCATTAGCAACAATAAAACCGGCACGCACCAATTGACGACCGGCACTGAAACGGCACATGTAGTTCTTATACGTCGTCGAAGTCGTGACACAGGTTGTTTACATTTTAGTTAACATTAGTTTCTTAATTGGCGGCTATCGGCACAAATCGAACAACTTAACCTGTTTGCAGTATCCATCCAAATATAAAAATGGCGATTCCTCCACAAACGGGCGCATTCCTCACAGCTAAGACAGCGGAACGCTAGAACAGCTCTGCGAGCAATCTACTGTTTTCGATCTGGCAACGCATCTGTTGTTTACATTGGAACGTAAAATTTATGGGTGGTTATCTTTGCATTCTGTTCTTATTTTTTTATTCATCATGGTGACTAACGTTGGTTTGATCAAAAAAAATATTTCGTGTACTTAATGAAAACTATAACTGAGATGTTGAAAAAGAACAAAAAAAAAAATAAAAAATAAAATAAAAGAACGATCTTACCGCTATATACGTTGGGAGACTGATAAAAGAATACACTTTCGTATTTACAGTAAGTATTTTAATTCGTACTGAGAAATATATAGCAAAAGACAATTTAAGAAGAAAAGCAGCGATATTTATTGCCATTCGTGATTAATTATTATTTCAAGGGTGGGTAGCGAACCATATCTTTGCCACCCCGGTGGCGCAGTGGTCTAAGGCGTTGGCCTCTGATCATTCGTCCGAAGGGGTCCGGGTTCGAATCCCGGTGAGGCATGGATGTTGTGTTTGTCTTACGGCACTGGCTCTCTCCCTTCCCTGGAACCAGTGACCTTAAATTAGGGACGGGCGACTGCTTATAGCCCATTGAGTTGCTCACGGTGGTCGTTAAACCTCCAATCAAAAAAAAAAAAAAAAAAAAAAACATATCTTTTCCGTAAGGGGTCCGGGTTTGAATCCCGGTGAGGCATGGATATTGTGTTTGTCTTACGACACTGGCTCTCTCCCTTCCCTGGAACCAGTGACCCTAAATTAGGGACGGGCGACTGCTTATAGCCCATTGAGTTGCTCACGGTGGTCGTTAAACCTCCAACCAAAAAAAAAAAAAACATATCTTTCACAAAATGATATGCATATTTTTCTATCTCGTACAACATCGTTAACGAGACTATACAAATTCCATTGAGGCATTATAAGATACAACACCAATTCAACGACAACTTCATGGAATTTTAATACTATCGATGGGTAATATCAAAATATGTACAACTTAATATTTACTGAGCGTTGCCTGATCGAAAACAGTAGATTGCTCGCGGAGCTGTTCTAGCGTTCCGTTGTAAACAAGTTGTGACCGGTATCAACAGAATGATAGTGGTCGCCAATTGGTGGGTGCTGGTTTTATTGCTGCCAATGAGATGTGTGGATATCGCTGTCGCCATACGCTAGTGAATTTGGAACGGTGATTTTTGCCGCTGATCACAAACCGTGACAGTGACATTTTAGTAACGTTTGCAAAGTAAACCGTGTCGTGATTTTGTAGTTTGTACCTTTCTTTGTAACAGTAGACTCTTGTCGTGTGTGTATGCAGCAGAGGCATGTACCAAGACTTTTCAGTATGATACAAGTGACAAATTACTTCAACATATTTTAATTTCCTTTGTCTGTTTCTCGGAAATGTTCCTAAACAAACTGAATGATACGGATCTACAGAAGTTGGTATGCACGTTTTATCTTCCTGAAAAAGTTTGCATCACTCGGTATTTTATTGGAGAATAAAATATCTTGATTTGATCTGATCTGAAAATGTCTGTCAAGACTTCGCGTAAGTAACAGAATTTTTAAAGTTTTGTTTCCTTTTCGTCTGTATGCTGAAATCTCTTGAGAACGTGGTCAGCCATTTCACAAAATATGCTTTGAAAATCTGTATTATGTCATTTTTGTTTTTTCTTGCTACATGTTCCGATTAATCAGATATTTTGAAGCATTCCTTATTGTTCTCTTACGTATCAGAAATGACACTGAGACGTCTTCCGTTGTATGTGTGTAGACAATACAATTTAAATGAAAGGGGCACATGTTGTTCAGTTCATGACGGCATAGTGTTAAAATTATCAGAACGGAAAGGTATTTGACTTCTTGTGTTCTAAAATATGTGTGTAGACAATGCAATTTAAATGAAAGGGGCACACTTTGTTCAGTTCATACCTGCATAGTGTCAAAATTATCAAAACGGATAAGTTTTTGACTACTTGTGTTCTGAATACATGAAACTTGTATAAGTTTACTGACATGGAGGCAACATTAAAGCATTCTATGGGAAAAGTCACTCAAGAATTGATTATAAAGGAAGTGAAAAAATATTCTAATTCTTCAACAGATGTTCAAGGTGCAAGTGAAGGTATTTGGGAATGTGAAATATGTTTTCAGAAATTCACAGAAGAATCCAGCTTTGAAAGACACCTGCAAATTCATACAAATGAGAAATCTTTTCAGTGTGATGTGTGTTTTAAGAAATTTACTTGTAATGTTAGTATCTTAAGACATGCTAAGGTGCATTCAGGAGAAAAACCTTACCATTGCGATATATGTTCCAAACAGTTCAGTATAAAATGGAAACTTTCAAGGCATCGGCTCGTTCACACAGGTGAAAAACCATATCAGTGTGTTGAATGCGGTCAGCACTTCAGACGAAAAGATCATCTTTCGAAGCATAAGGTCCTTCACACAGGTAAAAAGCCTTATCAGTGTGATGTATGCTCCAAACAATTCGCTCAGAAAAGTACCCTCTCACAGCATATGCACATTCATACAAGTGAGAAGCCCCATAAATGTGATATATGCTCTAAACAGTTTTCTCTAAAAAGTGGTCTTACACAGCATATGTTCCTTCACACAAATGAAAAGCCTCACCGATGTGATGTGTGCGCCAAACGATTTGCTCGGAAACGTTGTCTAGCTTCGCATATGATTGTTCATACAGGTGAAACGCCTCACTGTTGCGATGTATGCCCCAAACAATTTGTTCGGAAAGGTGATCTTTCAAGGCATATGTTTCTTCACACAGGTTTAAAACCTCACCAGTGTAATGTGTGTTTGAAACAATTTGCTTACAAAAGTGCTCTTTTGAAACACATGTTCCTTCACACAGGTGAAAAGCCTTACCAGTGCGATGTATGTGACAAACAATTTGCTGACAAAGGTGCTCTTTCAAAGCATAAGTTCCTTCACACTGGTGAAAAGCCTCACCAGTGTGATATATGTGCCAAACCATTTGCTGACAAAGGTGCTCTTTCAAAGCATAAGTTCCTTCATACAGGTGAAAAGCCTTACCAATGTAGTGAATGCTCCAAGCAATTTTCACAGAAACGTGATCTTTCAAATCATATGTTCCTTCATACAGGTGATAAGCCCCTCCAATGTGATGTATGTTCCAAGCAATTCATTCAGAAACGGGATCTTTCAAGGCATGTGTTACTTCACTCAGGTGAAAAGCAACATTGATGAGGCAACTTACTAACAAAAGAAGTCTTTCAAAACGTGATCATTCACACAGGTAAAAAGGCTGGCCAAGTAAAAGTTTGTCAAAACATGCGCATCTGCACTCGGGTGAACAGCCTCACCAGTGCAATGTATGTTGCAAACAGAGTTTACCAGGGAAAAAAATTTAAAGGAGAATTTATACTCCTTTGAAAAAATTTAGGGAGTAATTTTCAAAAGTCGGGAGTATTTTAGAAAAGTCAACAGATGAAATGAAATGCTAGGCAGATTATGAAAATCAATCCAGATTTTTTCATATAAAAATATTTCACTGCTGCTCAATGTACTTAGAATTTGGATCTGTGTTGTTTCTTGTTTTAGAAATAAATATAATATTCATATTTTAAAACAATAACGTTAAATTTATCATGTTTTTTAATGATTACATAGAACAGCACTGTGTTCAAGAAGTCAAAATATTGCACTTTTCAGGTTCTTATCATAATCATCATTGTCAACCATTATCAATCCACTGCTGGGCGAAGGTCTCCCCAAGTTTCCTCCACAACGGTCTGTCTTGTGCCAGTCTCCTCCATGTCACTCCCGCATACTTTCGAATTTCATCCACCCATCGCCCATGTGGTCTTCTTCTGGATCTTTTCCTGTCCCTTGGAATCCAATCTAAAATTTCAGCTGTCCATCGATGGTCTGTCCTTCTGGCAGTATGTTCAGCCCATTGCCATTTCAGGGATTTAACTCTGATCATGATGTCTTCCACTCTTGTCATTTTTCGGATCCACGAGTTCCTCTTCTTATCTCTCCTGGTTACCCCAAGCATGCACCTCTCCATGCAGCTTTGAGTTGTCTGCAGCCTTTGTATGTCTCTTTTAGTTAAGGTCCACGTCTCTGCACCATACGTAAGCACTGGAAGGATGCATTGATCAAACACTTTTCTTTTAAGACATAATGGCATATTGCTCTTGAAAATTATACTGTTTCTTCCAAAAGCTCCCTAGGCAAGTTTTGTACGCCGATTAATTTCTTCATCAATGTTACCCTCACTTGATATCTGCTGTCCAAGATAAACGTACGTGTCTGTTATATCCAGCTTTTCTACATCAGTCGATAAATCTTCATTTCTTGTAAAAGCATTGTACATCACTTTTGTCTTCTGAAAGTTCATTTTTAATCCCACTTCTTTACTCTTGTCAGCAAGTTCCTGGATCATACTCTGCAGCTCTGATGGGGTAGTTGCAAAAATGACTAAGTCATCAGCAAAACGAAGGTGGGTTAGATAATCTCCATTAATCTTTATCCCTTTGTTTTCCCAGTTCAGTGATTGTAAGACATTTTCCAATGTGGCATTAAAGAGCTTCGGAGATATGGTGTCACCTTGTCTCACTCCCTTTCCAATTTTTATGTGCGTTGTATTTTCAAACCGCCGAATTTTTGCACTTGCATTTTCATAGATGTTATTAATAATATTAATGTAGGCATCTTCAATACTGCAGGATTTCAGAGCCATTGTAACTGCTGACGGTTTCACCGAATCAAAGGCTTTTTCATAATCGATAAAAGCCATGCACAATGGAAGTTCATATTCCCTCGCTCTTTCAATTAGTTCTCTCAGTACGTGGATATGATCTATTGTGCTGTAGCCACTCCTGAATCCAGCTTGTTCTCTCGGTTGAGCCATGTCCAGTGTCACCTTCAAGCGGTGTGAAAGAACTTTAGTGAAGATTTTATAAACCACTGATAGGTCTGTAGTTCCTGAGACCTCAATATCACCTTCCTTTTTTATGTAGCAAGATCATTGTACCGTTGTTCCAATCCTCAGGAATCTTCCCTTCATTAAGGCATCGAGTGAAAACTTGGGCGAGTACTGTTTCAATTTCTCCACTTGCTTCTTGTATGATGTCTACAGTAATTTCATCTTCTCCTGGAGCTTTTCCCCGCTTCATGTTCTTGATTGCATGTGCAACTTCTGCTGGGAGGACCGGAGGTTCTTATAGGCATCTAAAAACATCTAATAAACTTCTTGGCAAGTTCCACAGCCACATTTGTTTTTCTGCAGCTGCACAGCATCCAGTGGTTAAATTTTTATTTTGATGATATCCAGAGTTGCAGAATTTAGCCGTACGTGGATAGTTTCCAAATTATTAGCAGATTTTGCAGATAGTTTTGACTTGTAGATTAAAAAATAAAAATGTTATTTAGAGCAATTAAAACACTTACTCAAGGCTTTACTCAGATTAATGTGTTTAATTCTGTCTTAATGTGAGAATGTTCAACTATTTTTCGCATCTTCCGATAGCGAGTTCTTTTGTTTTTACAGACGTTTCTGTCCTCTTGATTTTATCAAGACCTGTTCTCAATATATAGGAAATGTAACAAAAGTTCTGTTTACACAGAAAGAATTTAAATTTTATTGCCAGGTTTCTCTTGCAGTTGCTAGTTATAAAATTAAAATCTTTTCCTTTTGTATTTTATAAGTCTACTATTTTTGAATTAAGTTGTTGAAAATGCTATTTATAGTTTTTGAAGATTTATTAACGGAACTGCTTTTCTAGATATAAAAACTTTCTTTAATTAGTATCTTGTTTTTATGAGGTTCATAGTTCAATATTTTAAACTTATGGCCTTAAAAGGTCCATTTTACACACTTTTCTATGCATTCAGTCGTAATGTACTTTTGTCCTTTCTGGAATCTGCAATGTTCTAATAATTGTTGTTATATTAATTTTTCTTTAAATTATCTTATTCTATTGTTATCGTGATTTGCGGGTTTGCAGCAAATTTTCTGTTTTTTTATTTTTATACAACTCTGCTGACATCTTTGTTTCCCTTTCGATTTCTTTATTGTCATTTTTTTAATGCCCTTGGATGACAATTTATGAATGCATGATAGCTTTCACTATTTTAGATAAAAGATGAATAGTAAAACTTTGAAAATATAAATACTTTTGAACACCATGCATCAATTTTTAAAAAATTTCAGCTTTGTCACTTTTGTTTCCGAAACCCCCCCCTCTTTCTCAAGCTGAAATGCAAAACTTTTTGGGGGAATGTTTAAGAATACAGGATACATGTTCTGATCGTCGTTGGGGGAAATCTTTGTTACGTCCGATTTTCGTTTTTGGACATTTTCCCTCCATTTTTAAGTTGAAATACAAATATTTATGAAATAAAATGATACTTAACAACAATACAAGGCAGAGGAAACCACGTGAAAATAAAATTACGATTACGAGAGAAATCTTCACTGCGTCTAACTTCCCTTTTTGAAAGTTTTCAAAGACGAAACTTCTGCTTCCCAAAGTTTCAGGCGGAAAATATCCTCCACCACTACTAATTGCCCCAAAATTTCTGTTCAGTTATGCATCGATCTCTAGGATAATCCAAATTATGACGGAAAAGGAGACATTCCTTGAAGCCGCCGCACTCTCATGCCTAAAGATTACAGCAACATTTTTAAACGTCAAATTTTCATTTTCAGAAATTTTTCCTCCATTTTCAAACTGAAATACAAACATTTGTGTAATAAAATGATATATAACAACAATACTGCACAGAGGCAACATCACAGGAAAGTGAAATTACGATTACAGAAAACAACTTTATTTCATTTACTTTACTTCCATCTCTGAAAGAAGAAATACTGTCCCGATAGGTATTTTTACGAATTGGTAAAATTCTTCGGTGAGCGCTTTTACACGCCCATAAAAATTCCTGAAGCATATTTTTATGCGTTGGTGAAATTTCGATGCGTAAACACCAGGGTGGAGCGAAAAAAACTAAAATTGCATAACCGAAAACTGGTACCCAACAATAGTTGTGTATTAGGCCCACTAACATTTCCAAGAATTTTTTTTTTAATTTTTTTTTTTTTTTGGAAGTCTTCTTCAGTCTGCGCATCAGGCCTAAAGTTTGAAATTTTTGCTTAAATTTGTGATTTTTAAAATTTTTTTTTATATAAGTTAAATTTTATAAACAGTTTGTTTTTAAGTTTTAATAATAATTCAATCCTATTTTGATGCTTTAAGTTACAGTAGTATTATAAATTTGAAAATTACACAATCCCGCCAAAACTATGCAAAATGTCTCATTCCATGGCTGATGAAGGTAGAAGTCACTACCGAAACGTCCCGCTCATAATTTTTCAACGTAACTTATGCGTGTGATGATGATTTCAAGAATTCTTTTGATGGGTACCCGTTTCCGCTTATGCAATTTTATTAACTATATGTCAACAAAATAGTTTCCATAGCATCTACTGTTTCGCTCGTTATTAGAAATTCGAGCACGGGAAAAACGTCCATATAATAAAAAAATTTATTTCAACTTGTCACTAATATTCCTTTTTGATGTTCCTTATGATAGTTTAGAATTTTATTATATGAAGATTACAAATTTATATGAAAAAATGTTTTTATATGTACAGTCATATGCATCATAAGTTGTCAAAGTCCTCCAATACGTAGAGACAATATGTATTAAATGATTAACATTATTTCAGTTTTTTAACTCATGATTCACAAAATTAATACAATAGAAAAGAACTTTCGAACCTCTTGATTATGATGCGTTGAATCAGCAATAAGCCATCTTGTTATCGAAGAAGGCACGATTTTTCTTTCCTGTGGTATCAGCTTCCAAGTTGAAATTCCATCTTATAATTTCTTATTATAGAAGATGGTTGCATGTTCCGTTTTCCGTAGCTCGATATCCCAAACTAGTTTCAACTCCTTCTTTTTGGAATCATCTTCAGTGGGTATTATGATCTACTTCTCATACATACAGTTAATAATTTCTGAAACCATGTAATGATTTCGACAAATGTTGAATTAATATAATATGCAATTTTAGTTTGTTTCACTCCACTCTAGTAAACACACTGTTCGATGCGTACTAGACGCACAATTACTCATTTTGACAAACTCTGGTTGCAAACAGTTTGCTAAAAAAATGTACTTTTTCATGTCATGCTCCTTCACACAGGTAAGAAGTAGTAGCACAATTCTGAAAAAAAAAACCCAACTGATCCTGTGTGGGCTAGCACAAGGTAGTTAGAATGAGAAAAGGTAGATCAATGAGTTTGTCCACCCCACTCCGGCATAGGGTTCTAGGAATTGGTGATGTCAGCGGAACCCTCTTGGAGCTGTTCAACGCTCCCTCTCCCCAGTGCAGACGTTCGCTTGGTATCGAGAACTCATTTTCAGATCAAGGTAGTTTATATTTCTTTGTTTAATCAACGAATAATTTTACGATCCTACTGATTTCAAGCACAGGCTGAAAATGCTATTGCTTGGATCAAAGCTTCCACTGCCGGCAAATGGCAACGCTAAAAACAACGAAGCAAGGCTGGCTGCAACATAAGGGCCCCACGTTTTAAGGGAGAAAAACAGAAAATCACTTTTTGTAGAATTTTTGGTAAATGTGTTCTTCTGCCTATACATAATATCTAAGGTATTTTACCTGATATTGTCGAAGTATTTCTCACGTTGTTTGCTCTGTGAGGCACGTGTTCCCAGCCCCGAGAGGTCTCTTACGTTACGGACCTTTGGTTAGTTCTAAAAAATTTGCGGAAATAAAACAGACTACACAAGGGTTCCTTGCGTGTGTGTGGTTTTGGAGTTGCATGTCGGGAATCGATGGGAAGGTTTGCTGCCAGTATGTGTTAGGTGATTTGTTTCCAATGTGTCACCATCTATTGGATGAGTTGGTAGGTATTAGTCGTAAGTATAGTGTGTGTCTCTATGTGTTAGGTGATTTGTTTCCAATGTGTCACCATCTATTGGATGAGTTGGTAGGTATTAGTCGTAAGTATAGTGTGTGTCTCTATGTGTTAGGTGATTTGTTTCCAATGTGTCACCATCTATTGGATGAGTTGGTAGGTATTAGTCGTAAGTATAGTGTGTGTCTCTATGTGTTAGGTGATTTGTTTCCAATGTGTCACCATCTATTGGATGAGTTGGTAGGTATTAGTCGTAAGTATAGTGTGTGTCTCTATGTGTTAGGTGATTTGTTTCCAATGTGTCACCATCTATTGGATGAGTTGGTAGGTATTAGTCGAAAGTATAGTGTGTGTCTCTATGTGTTAGGTGATTTGTTTCCAATGTGTCACCATCTATTGGATGAGTTGGTAGGTATTAGTCGTAAGTATAGTGTGTGTCTCTATGTGTTAGGTGATTTGTTTCCAATGTGTCACCATCTATTGGATGAGTTGGTAGGTATTAGTCGTAAGTATAGTGTGTGTCTCTATGTGTTAGGTGATTTGTTTCCAATGTGTCACCATCTATTGGATGAGTTGGTAGGTATTAGTCGTAAGTATAGTGTGTGTCTCTATGTGTTAGGTGATTTGTTTCCAATGTGTCACCATCTATTGGATGAGTTGGTAGGTATTAGTCGTAAGTATAGTGTGTGTCTCTATGTGTTAGGTGATTTGTTTCTAATGTGTCGCCACCTATTGTATGAGTTGGTAGGTATCAGTCGTAAGTATAATTCTTTTGTGTAAATATTTTTGGGCTATTATGATTTGTTTATAGAAACAGCTGTATTTTTTTTCTCCTCTTTGTTTATTGGTGTAATTTTTTGTAATGTTCTTTTTTTGTCTTTTTTTATGGATTTTTCTTTTTTTTATAAGTGATTGCCAGGCTGTGTCTAGTGTGGTGGGGTCTTGTAAGTTGCATATTTTATCTTTTTTTTTTTTGTTCAATTATAACGCTTTCAGAAAGTCTTAATTCTTTTTTGTTTGTGTGGGTGGTTAGTAATTTAATATTTTCAAAATCAGGGTATTGTTTATGTTTAACACAGTGTTGGATAAGTGCAGTTTTTTCTTCTTTTTGTTCCAGTTTTTTATGTGTTGATGTAATCTTTTTATTAATCTATTTTTTGTGCTGCCAATGTATGATATGTGGTCTTCAGAACTTCAGTTCAGAATATTGGTGACTTAATTATAAAGAAAAAAGTAACAATAATATATTACAATCAGCAGGCATATATGAAATTCTTATTGTTTCACAGAGTTCTGAAGACCACATAAACAAAGAGGGGATTAATAATAAACAAAGAAAGGAAAAAATGCACCTGTTTCTATAAACAAATAATAATAGCCCAAAATTATTTACACAAAAGAATTATACTTAAGACTGATACCTACCAACTCATCCAATAGATGGCGACACATTGGAAACAAATCACCTAACACATAGAGACAAACACTATACTTACGACTAATACATACCAACTCATCCAATAGATGGTGACACATTGGAAACAAATCACCTAACACATAGAGACAAACACTATACTTACGACTAATACGTACCAACTCATCCAATAGATGGTGACACATTGGAAACAAATCACCTAACACATAGAGACAAACACTATACTTACGACTAATACATACCAACTCATCCGAAAGATGGTGACACATTGGAAACAAATCACCTAACACATAGAGACACACACTATACTTACGACTAATACATACCAACTCATCCAATAGATGGCGACACATTGATAAAAAATCACCTAACACATAGAGACACACACTATACTTACGACTAATACCTACCAACTCATCCAATAGATGGTGACACACTGGAAACAAATCACCTAACACATAGAGACACACACTATACTTACGACTAATACCTACCAACTCATCCAATAGATGGCGACACATTGGAAACAAATCACCTAACACATAGAGACAAACACTATACTTACGACTAATACATACCAACTCATCCAATAGATGGTGACACATTGGAAACAAATCACCTAACACATAGAGACAAACACTATACTTACGACTAATACATACCAACTCATCCAATAGATGGTGACACATTGGAAACAAATCACCTAACACATAGAGACAAACACTATACTTACGACTAATACCTACCAACTCATCCAATAGATGGTGACACATTGGAAACAAATCACCTAACACATAGAGACAAACACTATACTTACGACTAATACATACCAACTCATCCAATAGATGGTGACACATTGGAAACAAATCACCTAACACATAGAGACACACACTATACTTACGACTAATACCTACCAACTCATCCAATAGATGGTGACACATTGGAAACAAATCACCTAACACATAGAGACAAACACTATACTTACGACTAATACATACCAACTCATCCAATAGATGGTGACACATTGGAAACAAATCACCTAACACATAGAGACACACACTATACTTACGACTAATACCTACCAACTCATCCAATAGATGGTGACACATTGGAAACAAATCACCTAACACATAGAGACACACACTATACTTACGACTAATACCTACCAACTCATCCAATAGATGGTGACACATTGGAAACAAATCACCTAACACATAGAGACACACACTATACTTACGACTAATACCTACCAACTCATCCAATAGATGGTGACACATTGGAAACAAATCACCTAACACATAGAGACACACACTATACTTACGACTAATACCTACCAACTCATCCAATAGATGGTGACACATTGGAAACAAATCACCTAACACATAGAGACAAACACTATACTTACGACTAATACATACCAACTCATCGAATAGATGGTGACACATTGGAAACAAATCACCTAACACATAGAGACACACACTATACTTACGACTAATACCTACCAACTCATCCAATAGATGGTGACACATTGGAAACAAATCACCTAACACATAGAGACACACACTATACTTACGACTAATACCTACCAACTCATCCAATAGATGGTGACACATTGGAAACAAATCACCTAACACATAGAGACACACACTATACTTACGACTAATACCTACCAACTCATCCAATAGATGGCGACACATTGGAAACAAATCACCTAACACATAGAGACACACACTATACTTACGACTAATACCTACCAACTCATCCAATAGATGGTGACACATTGGAAACAAATCACCTAACACATAGAGACACACACTATACTTACGACTAATACCTACCAACTCATCCAATAGATGGTGACACATTGGAAACAAATCACCTAACACATAGAGACAAACACTATACTTACGACTAATACATACCAACTCATCGAATAGATGGTGACACATTGGAAACAAATCACCTAACACATAGAGACACACACTATACTTACGACTAATACCTACCAACTCATCCAATAGATGGTGACACATTGGAAACAAATCACCTAACACATAGAGACACACACTATACTTACGACTAATACCTACCAACTCATCCAATAGATGGTGACACATTGGAAACAAATCACCTAACACATAGAGACACACACTATACTTACGACTAATACCTACCAACTCATCCAATAGATGGTGACACATTGGAAACAAATCACCTAACACATAGAGACACACACTATACTTACGACTAATACCTACCAACTCATCCAATAGATGGTGACACATTGGAAACAAATCACCTAACACATAGAGACACACACTATACTTACGACTAATACATACCAACTCATCCAATAGATGGCGACACATTGGAAAAAAATCACCTAACACATAGAGACACACACTATACTTACGACTAATACCTACCAACTCATCCAATAGATGGTGACACACTGGAAACAAATCACCTAACACATAGAGACACACACTATACTTACGACTAATACCTACCAACTCATCCAATAGATGGGGACACACTGGAAACAAATCACCTAACACATAGAGACACACACTATACTTACGACTAATACCTAACAACTCATCCAATAGATGGCGACACATTGGAAACAAATCACCTAACACATAGAGACACACACTATACTTACAACTAATACCTACCAACTCATCCAATAGATGGTGACACATTGGAAACAAATCACCTAACACATAGAGACACACACTATACTTACGACTAATACCTACCAACTCATCCAATAGATGGTGACACATTGGAAACAAATCACCTAACACATAGAGACACACACTATACTTACGACTAATACCTACCAACTCATCCAATAGATGGTGACACATTGGAAACAAATCACCTAACACATAGAGACAAACACTATACTTACGACTAATACATACCAACTCATCGAATAGATGGTGACACATTGGAAACAAATCACCTAACACATAGAGACACACACTATACTTACGACTAATACCTACCAACTCATCCAATAGATGGTGACACATTGGAAACAAATCACCTAACACATAGAGACACACACTATACTTACGACTAATACCTACCAACTCATCCAATAGATGGTGACACATTGGAAACAAATCACCTAACACATAGAGACACACACTATACTTACGACTAATACCTACCAACTCATCCAATAGATGGTGACACACTGGAAACAAATCACCTAACACATAGAGACACACACTATACTTACGACTAATACCTACCAACTCATCCAATAGATGGCGACACATTGGAAACAAATCACCTAACACATAGAGACACACACTATACTTACGACTAATACCTACCAACTCATCCAATAGATGGTGACACATTGGAAACAAATCACCTAACACATAGAGACACACACTATACTTACGACTAATACCTACCAACTCATCCAATAGATGGTGACACATTGGAAACAAATCACCTAACACATAGAGACACACACTATACTTACGACTAATACCTACCAACTCATCCAATAGATGGTGACACATTGGAAACAAATCACCTAACACATAGAGACAAACACTATACTTACGACTAATACATACCAACTCATCGAATAGATGGTGACACATTGGAAACAAATCACCTAACACATAGAGACACACACTATACTTACGACTAATACCTACCAACTCATCCAATAGATGGTGACACATTGGAAACAAATCACCTAACACATAGAGACACACACTATACTTACGACTAATACCTACCAACTCATCCAATAGATGGTGACACATTGGAAACAAATCACCTAACACATAGAGACACACACTATACTTACGACTAATACCTACCAACTCATCCAATAGATGGCGACACATTGGAAACAAATCACCTAACACATAGAGACACACACTATACTTACGACTAATACCTACCAACTCATCCAATAGATGGCGACACATTGGAAACAAATCACCTAACACATAGAGACAAACACTATACTTACGACTAATACATACCAACTCATCCAATAGATGGTGACACATTGGAAACAAATCACCTAACACATAGAGACACACACTATACTTACGACTAATACCTACCAACTCATCCAATAGATGGTAACACATAGAGACACACACTATACTTACGACTAATACCTACCAACTCATCCAATAGATGGTGACACATTGGAAACAAATCACCTAACACATAGAGACAAACACTATACTTACGACTAATACATACCAACTCATCCAATAGATGGCGACACATTGGAAACAAATCACCTAACACATAGAGACACACTATACTTACGACTAATACCTACCAACTCATCCAATAGATGGTGACACATTGGAAACAAATCACCTAACACATAAAGACACACACTATACTTACGACTAATACCTACCAACTCATCCAATAGATGGTGACACATTGGAAACAAATCACCTAACACATAGAGACACACACTATACTTACGACTAATACCTACCAACTCATCCAATAGATGGTGACACATTGGAAACAAATCACCTAACACATAGAGACAAACACTACTTACGACTAATACATACCAACTCATCCAATAGATGGTGACACATTGGAAACAAATCACCTAACACATAGAGATAAACACTATACTTACGACTAATACATACCAACTCATCCAATAGATGGCGACACATTGGAAACAAATTACCTAACACATAGAGACAAACACTATACTTACGACTAATACATACCAACTCATCCAATAGATGGTGACACATTGGAAACAAATCACCTAACACATAGAGACACACACTATACTTACGACTAATACCTACCAACTCATCCAATAGATGGTGACACATTGGAAACAAATCACCTAACACATAGAGACACACACTATACTTACGACTAATACCTACCAACTCATCCAATAGATGGTGACACATTGGAAACAAATCACCTAACACATAGAGACAAACACTATACTTACGACTAATACATACCAACTCATCCAATAGATGGCGACACATTGGAAACAAATCACCTAACACATAGAGACACACACTATACTTACGACTAATACCTACCAACTCATCCAATAGATGGTGACACATTGGAAACAAATCACCTAACACATAGAGACAAACACTATACTTACGACTAATACATACCAACTCATCCAATAGATGGCGACACATTGGAAACAAATCACCTAACACATAGAGACACACACTATACTTACGACTAATACCTACCAACTCATCCAATAGATGGTGACACATTGGAAACAAATCACCTAACACATAGAGACACACACTATACTTACGACTAATACCTACCAACTCATCCAAAAGATGGTGACACATTGGAAACAAATCACCTAACACATAGAGACAAACAGTATACTTACGACTAATACCTACCAACTCATCCAATAGATGGTGACACATTGGAAACAAATCACCTAACACATAGAGACACACACTATACTTACGACTAATACCTACCAACTCATCCAATAGATGGTGACACATTGGAAACAAATCACCTAACACATAGAGACACACACTATACTTACGACTAATACCTACCAACTCATCCAATAGATGGTGACACATTGGAAACAAATCACCTAACACATAGAGACAAACACTATACTTACGACTAATACATACCAACTCATCCAATAGATGGCGACACATTGGAAACAAATCACCTAACACATAGAGACACACACTATACTTACGACTAATACCTACCAACTCATCCAATAGATGGTGACACATTGGAAACAAATCACCTAACACATTGAGACACACACTATACTTACGACTAATACCTACCAACTCATCCAATAGATGGTGACACATTGGAAACAAATCACCTAACACATAGAGACACACACTATACTTACGACTAATACCTACCAACTCATCCAATAGATGGTGACACATTGGAAACAAATCACCTAACACATAGAGACACACACTATACTTACGACTAATACATACCAACTCATCCAATAGATGGTGACACATTGGAAACAAATCACCTAACACATAGAGACACACACTATACTTACGACTAATACCTACCAACTCATCCAATAGATGGTGACACATTGGAAACAAATAACCTAACACATAGAGACACACACTATACTTACGACTAATACCTACCAACTCATCCAATAGATGGTGACACATTGGAAACAAATCACCTAACACATAGAGACAAACACTATACTTACGACTAATACATACCAACTCATCCAATAGATGGCGACACATTGGAAACAAATCACCTAACACATAGAGACACACACTATACTTACGACTAATACCTACCAACTCATCCAATAGATGGTGATACTTGGAAACAAATCACCTAACACATAGAGACACACACTATACTTACGACTAATACCTACCAACTCATCCAATAGATGGTGACACATTGGAAACAAATCACCTAACACATACAGGCAGCAAACCTTCCCATCGATTCCCGACATGCAACTCCAAAACCACACACACGCGAGGAACCCTCGTGTAGAAATAATGGCCCGAAGATGGCAGTAAATGTACCGCAGAAAGCGCTCGCCGTAACAGCGAACCACGTGTGAGACGTCTCCTGACCCGATGAGTATAACTCTTTCTGCTAAAATCTTTTAATTAATAGTAAATTTTAAACGTTTGATTGTGCGAATGAATGAATGTGGAACTGAAAATATATAACCTAACTGTTTTATTTCTGCAAAATTTTTTATAACCAGCCAAAGGTCCGTAACTTAAAGAGACCTCTTGGGGCCGGGAGTACGTGCCTCACAGAGCAAACAACATGAGAAATACTTTGACAATATCAGGTAAAATACCTTAGATATTATATATAGTTTAATTAAAATCATGTTTATAACATAAGACAACCTATAAGGTAGTCTCATGAATTGCATTTTTCATAGCATCCTAAATTATTTCGTTGGAAATATTTAACTGTGTGGGAAAGGTGCTATGTACAATTTTTTAAGCATGCAAAATAATGGGGAAAGGGGAAAAAATATAGTATTTTTACGTGAAAGGAAAAATGTTTTCCAAAGAACTTATGTGCTGCGAGTACGATGGTTTGCAGCAGTTGGTGTGGAAGGCTAAAGCGATGCTAACGGCCACAACGTGAAGGGTCCATGCGTCGAAAGAGAGTAACAGTTGCTAGTGAATGCGCGGAAGAATACAACAAGAGTGGGGTGAATGTCTCGCAGGAGTGTGATGCGCCATGTAATCGTGTGCAAGAAGAAGTAGTTCAGAAATGTTTCATTAATTATTAATAAAGGAATGTGCTTTTTTTTTGTAAAAACTGTGGGAATGTAATTAAATGAAGGAATGTAAATGATATAATGTGCGGCAGAAGTTTTGGTTCCTGTTGAACCCTAAGTTTTGGTTATGTTTCTGAAGTGTTACGGGGTCGGTGATTTCTTCAAGTACCTCATTTGTAGTTCTGCTGTTATTCCATCCATCGTTCGTCCTTTTTTTTTCCTAGTGAAACGGATATTGTTGAAAATAAACAATTTTCTTACAATCAGGAATCGTACTATGGCAGGGAGATCCAGAGCTTCTTGTCGAATTGTGGGGGACTATGAAATTTTTAGACAATTTCTACTTACAATTTCGCAAAATTACCCTTGCGAAAGTGATATTACAATGCAGCATAAAACCGACCTCTTTCCTTTAGCGTATTCCTACAACCCGCTTCCATGACTACGTGCTGCTGAACCGCTTCCTTGTGTATTCTTCCGTGTGTAACTTGCCGTTCTTAACGATGCTTCCATTCACCGGACTTCACCTTCACTCCGTCATCTTAGGCCTACCACACGTACTCTTCCGAACCTTCGCACTCCAAGGTAAGTTCTTCCGAAAATATTATTCCTTTCATGTAAAAATACTATATATTTTTCACCTTTCCCTATTATTCTGCATGTTTAAAAAATTGTACGTAGCACTTTTCCCACACAGTTAAATTTTTCCCACAAAATAATTTATAACACTAAAAAATAATTTATAACACTAAAGCACTCCAAGGTAAGTTCTTCTGAATATTTTATAATTACTTTTTTTCGTAAATTTTGGAGCGTGTAGCCCTTAAGAAGATTTTTTATTAAGTTTTTTTTTTCGTTTCCACCCCCCCCCCTCCACCCCTTTTAGAATAGATTATCACCCTTCGCCGTACAGATACTGAGATTTTCAGATTTCAAATGATTATGTAACCATCTTAATGTTTCTTTGCATTTATGAAATAGCAGATTAAATTTGATCATTTTGCGGGTCCTTCTTTAATATATTCAACAATTTGTGAATAAAGCAAATACTTAAATTTAACAAAATTAAAAAAGAATCACTGCAACATGTATATGGAGAAAAAAATATATTTTTACGAATTTATTTTAAAAGAGTCCTTAATATTTTCTACACAGAAATATTCGGAATGCAAAAATATTTGCTATGCAGGTATCATTTTAAGCTTTAAGATATAATATGTATTTCTGCGAGATAATTATTGTCTTTTAGGACAGTTTCAGTGTGTGTTCTTTACGGACGACATTTTTCACGTAACGATTTTATTAAAATATGAGATTTATAAAAAAATAAATAAGATTTATTTTCTAGTGCCCGCAATGAAATTTTGCTCCGGGCCCAGCAAAAGCTCGATCAGGCCCTGCGACGAAGACAAACTAATAAGGACCAATTTATTTTTTAATATAATGGAAACACAAGACGATACAAAAATTCTAGCGCCTGTGAGATGGACAATGTAATGTGTCTATTAATACTTGCAATTTTGCTAATCCTGAAGGGGAAGAAGCCATATGCTATTTCGCTGGATATTTAGCCTTTCGTCACAAATATAAATAAAATAAAGAATTGGAAACGTTTCTTACGTAACAGGGAACCAAAATAAAGGCTGGATTGAGATTTTATCAAGAGGTCGGCTAATGATGCCAAGCAACATTAAGATAGAAACTGTCAAACAGTTGGAATAATTTTTTCAGAATTTCATGGGGTTGACATATATAAATCCCAAGAGGCCATAACCATACTTTGAAATTGTAATTAAACTTTCCCGAAGTAGACGTGGGTGTCATTAAAACCTATGCGAGAGCAAGAACATTTTTCGTATTAAATATATTAATGACGTTTTAGTAATCAGTAAGTTTTTGTTTTAATTCTATAATTCCTATTTTAAAAATTCTGCTTATGTATTAAAAGCTTTTAATTTGAACTAAGAACCACGCATTTCACCATTGTTTCTCACCACGCTCGAAGACTGCTGAGGACTAACATACGTCACATGCCTCTGTGGGGAGAGACCACCCACTGTTTGTTTACAATCTTTGACCTACCTCTCTCATTCTAACTACCTTGGTCGAGCATATGCCTGACATTGGTCTGCATCAGAGTTTGTTGAAAAAAAAATTCAAGGAGTATTTTTACTCCTATATATATATTTTTTGTGTATTGCCAGCACTTGTAACATCTGATGATGGTTCATATTTTACGATCCGAAAGGTCTTGTGTAAGGTTTTATCTATAGCCATTATAGGTTTTTAGTCTTATTTTAATAGACGGTAGTCATTTGAGTGGTTTTTGATTGAATTGGCACGAATAGTTTTTTTGGACAATACCCTATCAGTTATGGAACGGGTAGAAGTGTAGTTAACATGCTAAATTATTTGGCTGATAATTTTGAGAAAAAATTACATACATATTTTAAAGTTTGTAATTTAATATGAAATGGTTAATAAATTCAGCTTTACAATGTCATTTAAAGGTCTTTACCCTAAAATCTACCTGCAGGTACAGGGATGTAATAACTCTGTCATGGTGGCATCCGAGGCTTTGCTAAAATGAAGATCATGATCCTGCCTATTTTTGCTTTTTGTAGTCCACTTTAAAACTGTTGTAACGCCCTTTCTAGAGACTATAATGATAAATCTGTAACACCTTTCCAGAGCAAAAGGCTTCCTCTGAAATTTATAACTCCTTTGTAAGGTGCAAAGGCTTGCTCTGTTTCATTGTTTTCTGCACATAAAATGGCGAATTTGCCCTGGGTCACAGTGAACTAAATGATGACTTATGACCATCCATCCAAAATGGTGAGTTAGAATCTTGGTGTGGCATGGATGTTGTGTTTTTCTTACGGCACTGGCTGTCTCCCTTCCCTGGGACCAGTGGCCCTAAAGTAGGGACGGGCGACTGCTTATAGCCCATTGAGTGGCTCACAGTGGTCGTTAAACCTCCAATTAAAAAAAAAGTGCATGGAGTGCACTTTTAAAGCCATACAAAAAGTGGTAAATGTGTAGATTAACGTCCTGAATGATTTCATCGAGAAAATGTCAGTACCTGGAAAAAGTGCGACATACAGATTTTAGAGTATGGAAATTAATGGCAAATGGTGCAGAAATTTCATATTTTAAATGCGTTTTAAAGATTTTTATTGTAATATTGACTTGTGAGTGCGAAGAGATGCTGCGGTAGGCCTAACACATTGCTACGGCGACGATGCGAAGCTTTGCTTGGTTGAAAGGAAGATTCGCTGCGGCATGTAATTCACATGCGGGTGACTACAAGCCAAAGGGCATACCTTCTTGCTAGAAGAGCGAACCATGTTGTAATCATACGCTACAGAATATAGTTTATTCATGTTTTGTCATTGTTTTTAAAGCAGATCATCAGATAGAAGTCATCCCTCATTCCACGTTTATAAGTGAGTCAAGGAAAAATTCCCAGCTGCCCCAGTGGCGCAGTGGTCTAAACGATGGCCTCTGATCATTCGTCCGAAAGGGGTCCGGGTTCGAATCCCGGTCAGGCATGGATGTTGTGTTTGTCTTACGGCACTGGCTCTCTCCCTTCCCTGGAACCAGGGACCCTAAATTAGGGACGGGCAACTGCTTATAGCCCATTGAGTTGCTCACAGTGGTCGTTAGACCTCCAAAAAATAAAAAATAAAATAAAAAAAAATTCCCATCGGCCGCCACCGGAAATCAAACCCAGGGTCTTCCAGTTACATGCTGGGCATGCTTCCACTGCACCACAGTGGCCTCTAAATTCTCCAGACTCACATATGACAAACTGCTTAACTACCTGGCAGGTTGCATCTTGGAGCCCCGCACAATGCCGGGGATTCACCAAAGATGAACAGCAGCAACTGAACAAATAAATAGAAGGTGAGTGAATAAGAAATACACAGTTGACATGGATTAGGAACAACAAGTAGAAGTCATCGCTCATTCCACATTCTGAATCTAGTTATTTTTCAGTTGCTGCTGTTCATCTTGGTGAATCCAGCATTATGTGGGGCTCCAAGCTGAGCAACCTGCCAGGTGGTTTGGCAGTTTGTCGTATGTGAGTCTGGAGAATTTCGAGGCCGCTGTGGTGCAGTGGAAGCAGGTCCGGCGGTTAATTGGAAGACCCTGGGTTTGATTCCCGGTGGCGACCGATGATAATTTTTCCGTGACTCACTTATAAACATGGAATGAGCAATGGCTTCTATTTGATGTTCCTAATTCACGTCAACTGTTTCTTTCTTTATTTATTTATTTAAAGCAGATGTTGAGAAATTTCGTTCTTTCGCATATGATTCCCTGATTCGAAATAGAAAGTACTAATATGCTTTTCTATGTTGTACAGAAAACTGGGGAATTATAACTTTTGATTTTGGTTTGAGCGGCTTCCATTCGTAGCTGATTTGCTGTGTTACCGCACTTTGGGATCTCCTGTTAATAGCGTGTTCGCAGGTCAGTTTCTATCTTACTGATACGTATCTTTTGCAAATTGAAGAGGTTTTATCCGGTTTTTCCTGCCAGCAATGTACAGGATACAACAAAATAAAGGATGAATGATGGGGCCTATTTTCTGTAGTGTATCAGTACAACATTTATTGCTCTCCTGCCAACAACATGACCTCTTTCACTTGTACTCTTCTGCCTGTCATTTCGGCAAAGCAATGAACCTTCCTTTTAACAGACAAAGCTTCACATTTTTGCCAGAGCAATGAGTTATGCCTACCGCAGCTTCTCTTCACAGCATCGGACTCACAGGTCAATATTACGATAAAAATCTTTAAAACAGATTTAATATATTAAATTTCTGCACCATTTGCCATTAATTTCTATACTCTAAAATTTGTACTTCAAGGCACTTACATTTTTCTGACGAAATAATTTAGAACGCTAATCTACACGTTTATCCAAGAAGTAGCTTTATGATGTATATACTGTTAGACAATGGTCATGTTGATGTTAATTGGTATGACCATTGTTTATTTGATTTCTTTTATCTATTATGTTATTTACAGTATAAGTCTGAAGTTGTTCTAGTGCATTGAAAAAGCTGGCCATTTGTGAGCGAGCTCAGTGGATATGGTATGAATACATCTGTATAAAGATCTGGATTATTATTTCATAAAGGCTAGTGCTTTTTGGTTTCTATAGTAACAGACTCTTTAAATGTCAATTAGCATTCTTTATTTGTTTGAATGGTTTTTAATATTCAGTTGAACTCACTTCCTGAACTTGCTCAAATTAAGAAAGAGACAATGCATTTGCGAACAGCATCTTTCATTGTATTGGATGATTTTATTGTTTTTTTTTTTTTTTTGGATTGGATTGGATGGTGTTGGTACCGTAGTTATATCATATCCTCAGCCAGTTCCCCCTTCCCGGCAGGGGGTGACACTGCTGAGAATATAACTCATCTCAAAATTAACATTTGTGGTTTGAATCGCTAAAGTCACTGTCTCAAACAGGGCGCGATTTCACCGATTAGCAACTAGCAAATAGCTAGTGAAAAATCAAATTTGCTAGTGAAAAAAAATCGCAATAGCAAATATTGCTAGTAAGGTAATTTCTTTATTTAAAGTAACCAAAAATCATTATTAATCCACGAAGATTACATAACAGTTTCTATTATCACTTGTTAAAACAGTGACGATCAGCGATTCTCTTTCGCCAATTTCCTTTCGACACTTAATACCCATCTTCCCCATAGCTTTCATCCCTTCCAAACTGTCGTAGAAGCGCATTGAAACTCCTCTCCATCGTGCCCTAATTGGTCTATTACAGAAACTGAACGTGACGTCGGCAATGGTTGCTGTGGCAACCCAGAGCTCTGGGATGGATCGGTTGTTTGACCACCTGCTCTGCCACCCTCCCTTCTTTTGCCCCACGGACTTTGTCCTCAACTCCTGTCGTACCCTAAGCCAAGCGATCGCCTACTTCCACAAGTCTTGATAGTTGTGCATACATCAAATACTGCGCTCTAATGATCAGTGATGAATAAGCAAGAATAATTCCACTTATTCGGATGGTAGACAAAACCGAAAGAAGCAAACCAAAATGTTACTGGAAAATAGCCTGCCAACACTGGCAAAAGTCTTATCCATAGTAACTAGCCTTATTGCGTGGCATAGACAGACGCTTTTTTACAAAACGTTTTTGTGGAGGGGGTAAACGATTACGAAAGAAACTTTTGCTTTGTCTGACTTCTGGTTTTGGAAATTTTCCTTGTATTTTCAAGCTGAAATACAAATATTTATCCAGTAAAATGTTAATGAGCAATAATGCTCGACAGAGGCAACATCGTGAAAAAAAAAAATTATGATTACGGAAAAATTCCGTCGACCTTTCGTTTCCTAGTTTCGTAAAGACGGAATTCCAATAATAACGAAAAAGCCGGAATTCCTTGAATTCGTGGAAGAATCTCATGTCTGAAGATTACAGAAAAATTTTGCAGCAGCCAACTTCCGTTTTTGCAAATTGTTCTCCACAGTTTCAAGCTAAAATGCAAACATTTATGCAATAAAATTATATTTAACAAGAAAAGCGGACACAAAGACAACATTGGGAATTTGCGATTACGGCAAAATTTTCTTACTCCGTTTCACTACAGTGTTCGAAAGTTTTGAAGCACGAAATTTCTTCTCAATGGAAAACGACCCCCCCCCCTCTCCCAAATATCGATCTTCAGAATGATCTGATGACAAAAAAAAAAAAAAAAAAAAAAGCGGGATTCCGCGAATCCCTGTAAGAATCTCGTGCATATCATAAAAATAATAGCAAAAGAAAAATTTGAAACAAAATGAAAATTTGTAGAATCCATAGTTTTGATAGTGAGTTTCGTAGTCAGACAATTAATTCCGTAGAAACTACGGCATTGTGTGGTAGTTGGCAGATAGTGTGTAGAAGTTTAGCAGAAATTTGTGCGATACTTCCACTTAGTACTGCATGTTGTGAGGTGGGATTCAGTTTTTTAAAAAGAATACAAGGGGATTATTGGAGGAACAATTTGTCTATTGAAACTTTAAATGCTCTGATGACAATTGAAATAGAAGGGCCACAAGAAGAGATTTTTAATCCACGGTCAGCAGTTATAAAGTGGCATGATGACAAAGTCAGACACCCTGAGTGTAAACCATATGGGAAGAAATCTGAATTAGAATGTCAGTGAAATATATTCATGTGGTATGAGAATTTGTTAGAAATTAATAATAAAGATAGTCACTAAAGTTATCTAAGATTCTATTCATTATTCAAAAAGGTAAGTCAAAATATTTATACACATTTAAATTTCTGTGTAACTTTATTAGAAAATAAGTTACAATGTGATTTAGTTTTACTTGCTAGTCATGCAAATGTTTTGCTAGCAAACTATTTGGTCACTAGCAAAATTTGCTAGTGAGCAAAAAAGATGAAATCTTGCCCTGGTCTCAAACATAAACACACATATCGGCAAATGCAGTGGAGAGATACACATTGCACTTTGGAAGTGCTTTAGAAGATTTATCACACCTTATGGAAAAACATGTGGCATCATTAATATCACAAACAAACTTTTGAAGACTTGACTATAATATAAATAATATAAATTCTTTCCAATATTTATCTGTTAAATACATTTGCACATTATCTATACTTTATGTAATATTTACTTTGCACCATCATGTAAAATCAGTGAATGGCAGAGAATTTTTGGTTACTGTGTGAGCAATATGAACGAAATTAATCAGTATTTTTTTGGCATTATTGTGGTGATAGTAAAACTATGCTGGCTTCAGCTGTTATCAATGCTTGTTTTGAAGTTATTTTGAAATTTATCTCCCAACATGGGATTTTACCTTTGGCATGCCCTTTGATGGTTTCAGTTTTGAAATTTTTACTTAAAGTAGTAAATCCTGATTGTTACTTGCAAGTTCAGAATTTTTACAAAGTTAACAAAATATTTTGTATGCTTCAAAATTGAACTGCAGCCAACTGTTACACTATTAAAAATTTTGAGATAAGTTCTACCAAAAAATGGTGCTACACGAGCTGCACCAGTTTCTTAGAAAAGATACACCATTCTGTGGTACAATCAAAATGGTGCAACCTTGCACCATAATGTACTGTAACATTGTGCAAAGTTGAACCATGTTCTTAGGTTTTGTTTACCTCACAGAATAGTGTATCTTTCTCAGGAAGTGGTGTAGCACCACTTTTTGGTGCAACCTACCACAACATTTTTAACAGTGTAAAGGTCTTCAGCTGCCACTGCTGGAACATTGTTATTACCAATCACAATTATATTTTAAAAGATGTGTGCAGTAATTCAATGCCTTCTTTTATTGTCAGTTATGATTCAGAACTGATGCTTTAATGTAGTTTATTAATGGAATGTAGCCATAGGTGCCAACTATAGAGGGGCAAAGTGAATCTTGCCCCCTAATAATTTTACGGGGGGTGCCCACCCAATATTTTCCCTCCGATTTAATAAATAAATTTTTGTATGTCCTTTCCAAAATGTGTGTTGAAATATGGGCTAGTAAAGTGAACTGAAATAAGATGGATGTAATATATGTAGCAAAATAAGTTGTGTTGGTGCTTTTGTCCTGCTGGCCGAAATATCAGCTTACAAAATTTAAAGGAAATATGTTGAATATCTAGCGATGTTTTTAAGTTCTGATGTAATATTTCATTATCATTAATGCAGGGGTGAAAGAGTTCTGTCGAAAGGCAAATCCTACCTCTTTGGAAGCCATCTGGGGAGTTCTGGAGATTGATGCAGAAATGCAATAATTGCAGTAAAACAAATTGGATCAGTATAAATATGGAATTGACATTATTGGTTTGGCGTAAGCACATTGACTAAATTCTTATTCATTCCTAAAGGAATGTTAGACAATTTATGGTGCTTAGGGTAGTTAATAAATGCTGAAACAGTTATTTTTGCATATTCCTATGTGGGAAAAGTTCAACCTTTTTCTTCCATGACTACTTTCACGCCTGCATTAATGTCAACTGGTCGTTTTTGGGCTCCTGTACAATAACGTGTGTAACAGTATTTTATGGGACTTTATCCCAGTATGCATTTACTATCTCCCATGTACTAGATTATATTTTATATGCAGGGTTTATTGTAAACACCTTCAACAAAACAAGAGGGGGTGATAGTGCACATCAAGACGAACAATATTTGCAATGGAACCTAGGGCCGCATTCCACTCCTAGTTCCAGAAAAGAGTAAAGTTACATATCCACGTTGAACCTTCAAGAGAGAAAACAAAGAGACATACCTAATTTATGATTTGCACAATTCCAATTGGATCAGAGAAAGACTCAAAGGAGACTGCTCAAACTGGCGTCCAAGGGTGTTGTTGCACAGCCCACACCAGCGAATGAAGGACTGTCGCACCCTCTCGTAAACTCCCGGTGTGGTGTTGATCTTGCCTGTAGCAACAGTGATTCATGTGACGACATCTTCCAGGGAGTCCACAGGTGTCTCATACACCAATGTTTTCATGTGACCCAAGAAGAAGTCCAGTGGATTAAGGTTCGGGGAGCATAGAAGCCAAGCCACAGGTCCACCGTGCCCAATCCACTGCCCTGGATATGTCGCATTTAGGAAGTATCGGACCTTGGCGGCAAAGTGTGCTGGTGCCCCGTCATGCATAAACCACATGTCTCTCCGTGTGGTGAGCGGAACATCCTGCAGCAGTTTTTGTGCTTCACGTCCGTTACCACATGCTTGGCTGTACATCAGATTCGGGTTCGGCTGCGTTTTTAAATGTTTGCTCCTCATCGTCTACGCACGTGTTCAGCGCACCTGATTTGCATCTTGTGCTTCTCGTGCACTGGCTGGAACTCCGTGTGCCTTCTGGACATTTTTCAAACATGCTCTTTTCTGGCACTAGGAGTGGAATGCTGCCCTAGATTCCATTACAAATATTGTTTGTCTTCATGTGTACTATCACCCCTCTTGTTCTGTTGAAGGAGTTACAATCACCCTGTATATGTATAGCTTGAACTTACAGAGAAAAAATGTTTTCCCATGCTATTCAGTATATTAAGTGCTGTGCTAATTGCAAAAAACAGCTTTTCTTTCCTTTATAGAAATGTATTATTCTTTATAAGATGGACTGTGCTCCACCTTATGAGGCCATAGCAATTTATATCAAAGAAATTAATAAATAAAAAAATAAGTAAACTTTTTTCATGTATTCAGCATTGCTTGTTTGATAAGGAACTTTTATTTCCAGCCTTGTATTGTGCTTGACATGTTCTCGTGATATGTGGTAAATGTTTTAAAACAATTATCAAAAATAGAATGAATAAATAGAAATACAAAAACCTATAATCTCTAGAACCTTTATTCATGTATTTATTTTTGGCGCATCTTGTTCTTTGAGTAACCGCACTGATTTCTCATATTTTTTATAAATATTTGGAAATAAGATCTTTCTGAATATTTTTATAAAATCACAGGCTTAATTTTATTTTTAAAAAAGTTAATATTCAGCAAAAGAATATTCAGTGTTTATTTGTTGGTGAGCAAATAATATTTCTGTTTCTGTGTTTATTTGCTGATGAGCAATTACAATTGTGTTTTAAAATATACGTGTGATCTCGTAGTTTATCTTTTTGCTCTTTTTATGTTATTTTCCTCCTGGCAATAAAAGAGATGTGCTCGTCCTTCATCTGATTGCTTCATGCCTGCTCCCCCAATAATTTTGTGAAGTTTGTATGCTGAATCTAATTGATCAGATTAGGATTCACAAATGCAAAAGTAGCCTGTGGAGACACTGTTGAAATTGATGCATCCCAATCTGCCACTACAACACACTTCCATTCCTAAGATTCCTTGTACAGAGGGGTTACTGTACTTTCCTTGCAATATTCCCATGGTGCAACAGTTTCTTACCAAAAGCAAAATAGAATTAATAGTATGTGAAACAGTATCCATACAGAAATTTCAACAAATAGTGTGTAACCATTGTGACCTTAATTTATTGGAACAGACCTGGAAAATGTTAATTAAAAATAGGTGTCAAGCAGGTCTTCGACAGAAAAATCAAAATGTTCATGTGGTTTCTGTCACATGAGGGCTGCACATGTGTTCAAGCAGTGCCACCGTGCATGAAGACTATAACCACGAGCGGTGGCCGTTAAAGTGTGGGAAAGCTGGTGGTTTTCAAGGTTTTTTCAATGCATTTTGTGTTGGCCAAATCATATTCTTTCATCGCAAATGTTTCTGATTTTGTATCATAACTTGCTGCCAATGTGTGAGAAAATGCTGGATTTATAAAATTCTTGATAATTTTGAGGCATTTTCCCATTCCTATTTTAAATTGAATTACATGAACTTTAGTGCGAATTCAAAACAAACCTTAATGTTGAAATTGAAAACTTCACTCGTGTATGAAGTATAATTTATTCCGGTTTGATGTTAACATGATTTCTGCCAAAAACCATGTACTTCTAAAATACACAGAGCTTAAACTGTATGTGTACCATGCAGTGGCGGCTCGCGGCAACTGAAACAGGTGGGCCAGTAGCGGAAGTCAAACAATGAAATTAAAAAAAAACTGTCATTATTAGGCCAACTATTCAGACTCCCACCCTACCCCCAAGATTCCTTTACTCTGCCTCTGTTTACCCCCTTGACTCACAATAATGCCCAAATCAGGCAGGAATGTGTCAACTATTGTATTGCTCACGAAAAAATTTCCTCTGAATAGAATGCATAATTATTAACATATATGTATTAACAGAAAAATGTTAAAACTCCTTAAATAAAATTTTAACCTTAAAACATATGAGCATTAATTTGTGTTAGTTGTGCTTTGTGTTTCTTTAGATTTCTCAACTGAGGAATAATCACAGGATAAAAAAATGTATTGAAAAAATAATAACTCCAGGAATTTTGTCCCATATAGAATGAGTACAATACTACCATTTGCATTATTTGAAAGGTTTAACCTTTTTTTTTAAAGAACTTGTGAAACCTAAAAACATATATGTACTCATGTGCAAATTATACTTACAGGTTTTCTCATTTATTTATTTATTTTTAACATAGAAAATCCTCTCAGTTAAAACTGAAATTAGTTCTGCAAAGCGCTTTGTAAACTTCATCCTCTTGGAAACTCAAATTCTTGGGCTGATGAGCACTGTGTTTTTTTAAGTGAAGCTCAAACTAAAAATTCTTGGGTTGATAAGCCCTGAATTTTTTTAAGTGAAGCTTTTCTTCCAGATTTAAAGCAAAGAACGGAGATTTTAACAAAATATACACTCCATTCATTGTAATCGACAAGCAAAAAAGTCACGACACAGAGGAACAACACATCACCAAGAGAGAGAGAGAGAGACAGAAAAAACAACTAACTGAACTTTGCTACATTTGAAACCCTCCCGCCACCCTTGAGCTTGGTCGAGGTAAGCTTCTCTGTCAACCCACGGCGTTAAGGAAATGGATACTCTCCTGGCCAATCAAATTAGCGTGGGGTCAGATCAGCTTTTTTGCACACGCGTTAAGGCAGTGTTGTATGTATGTCATCATACTGAATGAGACTGGGAGGAAATAGTCTCTTCGCTTGCGTAGTGATGTTTAGCCTGTTGGAGGTGGCCCCAATAACCTCGCACTCTGAACGTGATCTCTTTCCTCAGGGAATAGTTTTTCGTTTTTGAAGGAAACTTTTCCGTTAGGTAACTGTTTTTGAAGGGAAAGGTTTATCACCATGGTTAAGAGAGAGAATAAGAATCAGGGCAAAAATTTTTTTCTAAAAATACAAAGTTTTAGGTGGGGCCGGGTCCCTCTGGCCCCTAATGACGAACCATCCCGGGTACCATGTAAACAGCACCAAATTTCCACAGTTTGCAGGTTTATGGTTAAGAGACTAAGGGTATCTCCAGAAATATAACTTCCTTGGTAATGTGCGGTACTGCACACACATGAAAGCTTCTTAAACACAGGAATTTAGGATACACAAGTTTTATGCGTTTCTCAAAGTACTGAGTCTACCTATTTTCTTTGATATATTTTATTGACAAGCATAATTATTGTAACAGAGATTGTATGTGATTGATGCTCCCAAAATTAGAACTACATCTAAACCAGGACAAGAATCGAAGTTAAGTGATATAATTTACGGGAATGCTACTGGGTTTTTGCATATTTTCGAGGAGTGATTAGCGTTTATTGCAGAGGTCTTCACTTCTTTTTTCTCCGCAAAATCTATTTTCATTACTTCTGAACTTCCTCTTTGCTATTTTGCTGTGGAAGGTTTTGTTAAGCTAATCTTCTACCTCAAACAGAAGTCATCGCTCTCTCCACGTTTACAAGTGAGTCACGGAAAAATTCTCATTGGCCGCCACCGGGAATCGAACCCAGCCAGGTCTTTCAGTTACGTGCCGCATGCTACCATTGCACCACAGAGGTCTCGAATTCCTCCAGACTCGCATACGACTAACTGCCAAGCCACATGGCAGGTTGCTTCTTGGAGCCCCTCACAATGCTGGGGATTCACCAAAGATGGTAAACAGCAACTGAACAAATAACTAGGAGGCGAATGGATAATTAATACAGACATTTGACGTGGATTGGGAACATCAAACAGAAGTCATCGCTCTTACCACGTTCCATTGTGCAGGGCTCCAAGAAGCAACCTGCCAATTGGCTTGGCAGTTAGTCCTATGTGAGTGGAGGAATTCGAGGCCGCAGTGGTGGCATGTCCGGCGCGTAACTGAAAGACCCTGGGTTCGATTCCCGGTGGCGGCCGATGATAATTTTCCCGTGACTCACTTATAAACGTGAAAAGAGCGATGGCTTCTGCGTGATGTTCTTAATCCACGTCAATTGTCTGTTTTAAGCTTCTACTGTTTAAATTCTTTCTTTTGTTCTGCAACGTTTTTACTCCATGCGCGGAAGGATTTCAAAATGTACGCAGAAACTACACAGGTAACTTAGAGGGGACAATTAACGCTGACGTCAAGTAATTTAGCTTCCTATACTTCCAATGGAAAAGCTTCTGTACACATTTTCTTCACAATTAATGAGTTCCCAAGGATGCAAATTTGAACATCGATTAAAATAGCTTCATTTTGTAACTTGGAATACTTAATATTTTCTAAAACATTACCATAATTATGCAATCCAACATTTGATTGTCTGCTGACGTCATCGAAGTACAGGGCGCGATATATTTTTCTGGTTTCAACACCACCAAAGGAAAAGTTATTGATTTTTAATATAATTATGGTTATGTTTTAGAAAATATCAAGTATTCCAAGTTATAATATGAAGTTATTTTAATCGATGTTCAAATTTTCATCCTTGGGAGCACACTAATTGTGAAAGAAATGTGTACAAAAGTTTTTCTATTGGAAGTATAGGAAGCAAAATTACTTGACGTCCACCTTAACAGCATGTATTCTGCTTGTTTAAATTTTATTGATTGCATGATAATCAGAGGGGGGGGGGGTGAAATTGCAAAACATAGTGGGGGGGGGGGACATGTAGGGGTCGCATATAAGCATTCTGTTTATTTGTCAGATTGTCTTTCTTTGAGGAGTTAATCTCTGAATATCAGAGAACAGCTTAATGATATGTATGTATGCTCTTCGTGCTGTTTTGTGTCAGTTGTTCCTCGTGTTTCAAGTATGGAGTTAGCGAAAACTTTCCGAAGAGATTTCACTATGAAATTGAGTGCATCAATGAAGAGCTAGTAATAAGAACAGTGGAGTTGAAATCAGTGGATGATATAGCGTGGTGATGATAAAAAACAAAAACGTTAACAACGTAATTAGCGAAGCGGCAGAAAATATTTACAAGGGGGCATTTATTTACACCACACTCACACCCCACAACAACATACGATCGAACAACACTCGCCGATGATTGGACTCAGACTATAATTCTTCATATCAGCGCCGGCATTGTGGCGCCCTCTCTTGATGCTAAGAGGAGACGCAAACAGATATGCCGCAATGTAAATAGTTGAGGAGCAGAATTTACTTTCTCGTTGTCCACGAAGTCAGACTTCGTGGATAACAAGAAAGTATTAATAAATTCGAGAAAGTCGAACCCATCGGGGGAAAGGTTTGTGTGCATGTAAGTAACGTTTTGAAATATGCTCAACCTCTTCTAAATTTAATACATTTTACTGACTCAAAATTACATTTACTTTAAATCTCGTATGAAATTAATAGAAAAACCCCCTATCATACACCTATATTATAGCATTTGGTATCAAAATGACCCCACGTCGCTATGGTGTACACTGAAGTGCCAGAAAAACTGGTACAGACGAGCTTATGCAAAATACATAGCAACGTCACCTATGCGCGTACTCGGTTGCGTCCGCCAGTGCGTATATAAAGCGATAGACTTCCTTGCCAGCTGTCGGAGCTGTTTTCGGTATGAGAATGACAAGTAATAAAGCGTTTTTAATATTTAAGCGTTTTTCAACGCGGTGTTGCCGCCCCGGTGGCGCAGTGGTCTAAGGCGTTGGCCTCTGATCAATTCGTCCGTAAGGGTCCGGGTTCAAATCCCGTCAGGCATGGATGTTGTGTTTGTCTTACGGCACTGGCTCTCTCCCTTCCCTGGAACCAGTGACCCTAAATTAGGGACGGGCGACTGCTTATAGCCCATTTGAGTTGCTCACGGTGGTCGTTAAACCTCCAATCAAAAAAAACGCGGTGTTATAGTTGGCGCTCGTGAGATGGGCCGTTGTATTTCGGAGGTAGAAACGAAGTTCGGATTTTCACAGACTACCATTGCAAGGGTGTACCGTGACTACAAGAATTCCGGCAAAACCTCCAACTTACGATACCAATGTGGCCGTAAAAAGACATTGGCTGAACGTGACCATCGTCGGCTGTCAAGAATCGTTTCACGCGATAGGCGTGCAACACTCTCGCAGGTATCATCGGAATTCAATGCTGGAGCCTCAACAAGCATCAGCGTCCGGACTGTGCAACGTACCCTGCACAATATGGACTTTGAAAGCCAATGCCCAACTTGAGTCCCATTGATGGGTGCACGACACACAGCTATGCGCCTCCCTTGGGCACGGCAACACCACCACTGGACACTTGATGACTGGAAACAAGTAGCCTGGTGTGACGAGTCGCGTTTCCAACTGTAACGGGCAGATGGAAGGATTCGTGTGTGGTGCAAACCCCATGAACCCATGGATTCCGCCTGTCAACAGGGAACTGTAACGGTAGGTGGGGGATGGGAGGAGGGGGTCCGTAAAAGTATGAGGTGTGTTTAGCTGGACTTCACTGGGACCCCTGGTACGTCTACAGACGTCTGTAACCGGCCAACGCTATGTGCGCATCTTTTCTGACGAGGTACACTCGTTTATGTCCTGCATTCATGCTGATGGGTTGGGCCTGTTCCAACAGGACAATGCACCTCCACACAAGTGTCGGGACGCCACATTACGGTTAGAGGAGCATTCCTCTGAGCCCCCCGCCCCCCAAAGTCCTCAGATCTGAAAGTGATAGAACACATTTGGGATGCCATGCAACGCGCAATCAACCACAAGGAATCCGAGACCTCGGAATACACCCGAATTGTGGAACGCTCTGCAGGAAGTATGGTGTGCATTGCCTAGAGCATATTTCCAGAAGCTTAGTAGAGTCCATGCCCCGTCGTATTTCTGCAGTCCTGTGCTCCAGTGGGTGACCTATCTAGTATTAGACTGGTGTACCAGTTTTTCTGGCACTTCAATGTACATTTTAAATAACTTTTCCATTAGCAAGGGAATTTCCAGATATCTCATTCTAACCTCGTTGCACATTACAGAACAATAAAAAATATGCATACCATATTATGACAAAAATAATTAAAGTTACAGGAGCGCCGTTTCGACCAATTTGACATTTTGGGTTACTCAAATACGGTATCGTAGATAGAACTAATTTGCAGGGGAGAAATCAGAATTTTTGTGCTAGGGCGACAATGTAAGTACATTTTTTCAGAAACACTTTTCGGTGTTTTAAACTTAAACCAAATACAGTGAATATATATTTTTTTCTTGATTGAAGGTTTAACCACCACTGCAAGCAACTCAATGGGCTATAAGCAGTCTGCCATCCCTAATTTAGGGTCACTGATTCCAGGGAAGGGAGAGAGCCAGTCTCGTAAAACAGACACAACGTCCATGCCTCACTGGGATTCGTACCCAGACCCTTCACAGACGAACGGTCATAAATCAGCGCATAGACCAATGCGCTAGTGAACGGCAGAGTGAATATGAAGGTGAGATGATTGGGGTAACTGGATAAGAAATTTTTTCTTTTTCAAATAGGGGATAACTTACTCTCAATTATTGGGATTCAAATGATTATCTTTTGCATTTATTCCCAGGCAAAAACGTTTTTTGCTGAGTACATCGTTTCACATGAATTTCACGGTACACTATGGTGGTGTTCCAATTCCATCCACATTTGTGCAGTTTGTACTTTAAACTGCCATTTGTCTTGTCTTCCCAGACCGCGGGCACGCTGTAAGCGTATTTCACAAGTGAATGTACGGAATTGCGATTAAGGCCATTTCCGTCACGCGGTTGGTTCAGAGCTACTGTGGAGACTGCGCGCAGGCAGTCTCCAAAGTAGCTCTGAGGAGAGTCATGTGACAGGAACACTGTCTTTTATCGGGAGAAGTTCTGCTTGCTAAGAAATTCATTGTGAGGTTACTTAATATATGTGACAAATGAGCATATTGAATTATATCGTGGGAAGTTCTGCTTCCTAAGAAATTCATCGTGAGGTTACTTAACATATGTGACAAATGATCCTATTAAATACACTGCTGGACAATTGCTAAGGACGGATCATAAACGGCTATATAGCGCATAAAAAAGTAAGTGTGGTTGGATGCCAAGTGAAATAAAATGCCAGGACATTTTATTGACAATTTATTGTGCTCTGAAATCCAGAAGGCTTTGGAACGTGTTCAAGGGACAAACAAGCCATTTTGTGCAGAATACGTAAACGTGAAAAAAAAAATGCAATTACAGTCCGCAGGCGTTCCGGCGTAAGATGTCAATACGGGATATGGCCACCATGGAGGGCGATGCAAGATTCCACACGTCGTGTCATGCTTTGCACAACATTATCAAGCGGCTGTTGGGGTAATTTATCCCATTCCTCTGTCCGTGCGCGGATGAGGGTGTCCTTGTTTATTGGAAGGCATTGGCGACCAGCAAGACTCCTCCCCAAAGCATCCCACACATTTTCAATGGGATTCAGATATGGAGAACGTGCTGTCCATACGAGGCGTTGAATATCCTCGCTCTCAAGACACTCCTGGACAGCGACTGTTCGATGACATGTTGCGTTGTCGTCCATGAAAATGAATCTATCACCGACAGCACCACGGAACATGCGAACATGAGGTAGCAGAACATCATTAATGTATCGTTGGCCAGTCATAGTCCCAATTGAAAGCACATAGAGGGACGTACGGCCATTGATCGTAATGCCAGCCCATACCATGACACTACATGTCGAATATCGGTCCCTTTCCTGTATGTTTGCTGGACAATATGCAGTACCACTATCACCCCAGATCAGCTGTCGACAATCAGACGATAGACTGTATCTACTCTCATCTGAGAAAAGGACAGCAGACCAGTCGTTATCAGTCCAATTGCGATGTTGATGGCACCATTGCAAACGGGCGGTACGGTGACGTCTGGACAATGGGATGCACACAACAGGACGGCGGGCGTATAGTCCTCCTTCATGCAAACGTCTGGCGACAGTTTTTCGGGAGATCCGCTTGCCAGTAGCAGCCATAAACTGATTTGCTACCTCACTAGCTGTGCTGCGCCGGTGTCTTTTTGTTGATAGCACTATGTACCGATCTTCTGCAGGTGTCGTACTGCGAACACGACCTCTCCCGTGACGTTTGCTACACTCTCCATTTGTTTGAAATGATTTCCAAAGCCTTGAAACAACACTGTGGCTGACGTCGAACTTCCTGGCAACATCTGTTATTTTTCGCCTTTCTTCAATCTTGCCAATGATACGGCCACGCGTAAAATCATCTAGGTGATGTCGGGAAGACATACTGAAAATTGCAAGTTCGTCAATTGATTCTTTCCCTTTCAACTTTGCGTTTGAACAACAACGGTCAATACGCGTCAAATCCTTTATACCTCTTATCAGCGCTATGACGTCACGAACAAGTTCGGCAATCCAAAATTTGCATACGCACAACACGTCTTACTGTATCCCGCACTTATGCTAATTTCCACATTTTCCTGCCTTCCATTTTATGGATGCTATCGTTGTATTGTCACCCGTCTTTAGCAATTGTCCGGCAGTGTAATACGGTAAAGTAATTTTATGCACGATATCATAAGGAATAACTGAAATAAATAGCAAGTTGAATACCGTACTAAGTATCGGCCAATAGATGGCAGCACGTCTGTTTTCAAAGAGCGTATATAAGGATACCAAAAAGTATCCTTTAAAACGACGTTTCTATTACCCTTAAAAGGACCTTTAACAATGAAAAGTATGTCTCCACACCGAAATATTTATTCTGACGATCAAGTTTTTATCCTCATGAATGTAAAGAGGTCTACCTAGAAAAAAGAAATGAAATAGTTATTTTGTATTAGCAAAGAACTACCTAATGACACGAAGTAAGACCTAAAAACAGTGTTCTGTTGAAATAAGAGAGTTCCGTTGGAATAAATACTCCAGAATGTTGTTTGCCATATATTGTGCCTGATGAAATAGTAAGTGATCTGTCAATATATATATTTTTCAATATTTAGGAAATTCCTCATATTTTTGTCCCTCCAAACTTCATCAAAAATGTCTTCAATTCCACATTTCAGCCCTTCTCCCCTGAAAATTAAAAAAGAAACCGTTAAACCACTCATGGGTTCTCCATACAAAACACAAAAGTATTAATCCTGGGCTGAAGGAGGAGTGAGCGCTGACGTGCTGACATCTCTCGGCCCTGTGAGAACTATGTAGAGCAGTGGTTTCCAAAGCGGTTGCCGCGAGGATATCCCAAGAGTGCCGCCAGTTGACCAAACAAACTCCCCTCCCCGTCCTTCTTCCCACCCCATCATCTCCTCTTCGTTTCAACAGATCCGCCGATGCTGCGTTTTTGTTAATGGGCTGTTGACATTCCAGCTGCACGATATCATAAGGAATATATTTTTATGAGGTCTTTTGTCCCTTCCGAGGTGTCGCACTGGCAGCATTTCTCTTTTCACTATCGGAGACGATAGACGTATTTTTAATTCTCTCTTTGAAGTGCAGGTTGCTGATAGTTTTATATTGGTTTTGGTTGTCTAAATATGGACAAATTCTTAATTAGAAAAAAAAATTTAGATAGTGAAGAAAATGTGAATTCTCCTTACACGAGCCTAGCCAGTGGTACTTCAGAATTAAGCACTAAAAATCCTGACAACGATTGTAAGAAGTCGAGGAAATGTATGAAAACTCTCCTCTATCAGGAGAGTTACCTACAATTTGGATTTACCTGGTGTGGAGAAGAAGATTTTCCTAATCCGAAGTGCACTGTGTGTGGAGAAACTTTGTCAAATGACGCCATGGTTCCAAGCAAATTGAAGCGACATCTCACGACCATCTTTCGAAGAAAACGTTAGAGTATTTCAAAACATGGATTGCTTCGACAGAAAAAAATGGTCAGAAATTTTGTCGGGAATTCACAGTTTCTAATCGAGCTCAGTTAGCCAGTTACTTAGTTGCCGAAATTATTGCGAAAAATACGAAACCCCATACAATTGGAAGAATTAATTCTTCCATTGTTAAAACGATCAATTGTTAAAACGATGTTAGAGGAAGACGCAGAAGAAGAGATAAAAACAGTTCCGTTGTCAAGTAACACCATAAGTCGCCGCATAAAAGATATGTCTGAAAATATAAAGAAGAACGTTGCTCTAAAATTAAATGAATCTCTTTTTTTTTCACTCCAAGTCGACGAGTCGACCGATATTGGTGGAAAAGCGCAGTTGCTTCGTCCG
Source organism: Macrothele yani (assembly GCA_039090855.1). Taxonomy (NCBI): domain Eukaryota; kingdom Metazoa; phylum Arthropoda; class Arachnida; order Araneae; family Macrothelidae; genus Macrothele; species Macrothele yani. The sequence goes on along the minus strand of CM077009.1, from coordinate 200,203,669 downwards.
TTATATGCAATTCGAAGCCATTGAGGAAAAAATTTTTGTGTTGCGAAGAACTTGAACAGACCACAACAGGTAAAGGATTTTGACGTTGTAAACAACTATTTGCTGTCCGTTGGTCTGTCTTGGCAGTCATGTGTAGGTGTATGCACCGATGACGCGCCCCCAATGCTTGGTAGTTTGAAAGGTTTTGTCTCCCTTGCAAAAAAATAAAATAACCTCATCATAACAACTCACTGTTTTCTACATCGAGAAGCAATTAGTATCAAAAACCATAGGGGAAGAAGTTAAAGCAGTTTTGCTCAACATCATCGAAATGGTGAATTATATTAAAAGCAGACCGCTCAAATCACGTTTATTTGCAAGACTTAGCAAAGACACGGGATCTGATTACATGAATCTGATACTTCATTCACACTGAAGTTAGATGGTTGTCAAAGGGACATGTACTAACTCGGGTTTACGAATTGAGGCAAGAGATGTTAGCTTTTTTGGAACTTGAAACCAAAATTTAGTTCGCTATTGCAAGATGACTTCTGGTGCGCGAAACGTGCATATTTGACCGATATTTTCGAGCACTTAAATAAAGTTAATGCAAGTATGCAAGGAAAATGAAAATATCTGAACTTCTTCAGATAAAATTGCTGCCTTGCAAAGTAAAACACAACTATACAACTACGGAAAAGAAAATTTAATCAAGGCAACATTGATAAGCTTCGCAAGGCAGCGCTGACAAATAGAAAACATTTACGCCAATTAATATACACCCATTTGTCTGCCTTAGAAGAAAGACTTCAGCATTACTTCCCTAATCAACCGCTCGACATCTATGACTGGATCAGAAACACAATTAAGCTTGGCAGAGCATAAAGAACTGACAGATATTCACTGTGATCGCACACTCAAGTTAAAGCATTTCGAGTCTTCATTGGATTCCTTCTGGATTAGCGTCAGCCGAGAATATCCTACTATTGGCAACAAATCACTTCGAGTACTTCTTCAGTTCTCAACGACATATCTATGTGAGATGGGTTTTTATACTTTGGTGAATATCAAAACCAAAAAAGGATTCAACTGAAATCAGTCGAGGATGAAATGAGAGTATGTTTGTCAAAAACTCGTCCAGATATTGAAAAAAATGGCCGCAGTCCTCAGTCTCGTGTCTCCCATTGAAGGCTATCATTCTTCGTTTCTTCTTATACTTAAAAAATTCCGGGGGGGAGTGCCGCCGATTCATCAAAAAGTTTGGGAACCACTGATATAAAGTGAAGATACTTCGGAAGATAGGTCACAAGTCCATGAAGTCATGTTGATATAAAAACACAAAAGTTCCCCTACCAATAAAGTACACTCTCTATTTACCTCCTCTCGCATTCTAACTGTACGAGTAAAACAACTGAAGGTAACCATTATCGCAATGAAAACACCCGAACATTAAAATGGCTTACGGGTGCAGCAAAGCCAACATGTCTCCGTCACATAACTCTCCTCATAGGCCCTGCCTACTCGCAATTTCCAAAGTAGCTCTGAACCAATCGAGTGGCGGAAAGGGCCTTATTCGCAGTTCCGTACATTTACTTGTGAAATACGCGCCCTGAAAGCCCGGGCCGCGAGAATTGTCCTCTCTTTACCTATGTTTTTTTTTATTGGATGTTTAGCGACCACCGTGAGCAACTCAATGGGCTATAAGCAGTCGCCCGTCCCTAAATTAGGGTCACTGGTTCCAGGAAAGGGAGAGAACTAGTGCCTTAAGGCAAACACAACATCCATGCCTCACCGGGATTCGAACCCGACCCCTTTCGGACGAATGATCAGAGACCATCGCTTAGACTAATGCGCCACCGGGGCGGCCCTCATATGTTTTTTTTTTTTTTTTTTTTTTTTTTTGATTGGAGGTTTAACGACCACCGTGAGCAACTCAATGGGCTATAAGCAGTCGCCCGTCCCTAATTTAGGGTCACTGGTTTCAGGAAAGGGAGAGAACTAGTGCCGTAAGGCAAACACAACATCCATGCCTCACCGGGATACGAACCCGGACCCCTTTCGGACGAATGATCAGAGACCATCGCCTTAGACTAATGCGCCACCGGGGCGGCCCTCATATGTTTAGAGACTGCCTTTACGAGCTCAGAAAGCATTGTGAATTTTTTTTGGAATTGTCCTTTTAGATGTAAAGGACAAAGCTTCACGGATTTTAGAAATTTCAGTCCGTTTTTACTTTCCATATACTTCTAAAATTTCCGCCGGGAAGGACCAAAGTCACGAACGATTTTGAGTGCGTGTTTGCAACCTAGTTTAATTACAGCCAAAAGTTAACTAACAAAAAAAAAATGACATTTCTCCAAAACGTGAAGTTCTTGTTTTCATTCTCAGTTTCTCATTATGGGCAAACTAGTAAGAAATTTTAAATGCTTTCAAATGACAGTTTCAAAACATTCACGATTTCGAGACAGCTCCTGACTAAAATCTTTTTTTTTTCTTACAACTTATTGAAACTATTTTAAAACCCATTCTCCTCACTACCTAAAACTGAAGACAGAGAATTGATTTTTGTATTAATTTATTTCGATGTAATGCAGAAGAATGAAATTAAAATAACAACAAAAGGTTGCTGATAACACCTTTTTTTTCCCTATGTGTTAACATCTCTCTATGCATATCTGTGTGATTTTTTCTACTTCTCAAACACATCTTCCTACCTAGCCGCATACTCAGTCCATAAATAAGCTCCTGTTTCTGAGGAATTACACTACCTGCTAATGCTTTTGAAATTGTGCGGTAGCAATATACCTGTAATATGATTCAGAATCTCTCGTTGGTCAATACGTTCAACATCATCTGAAGAAGATGATTGTCTGTAGTTCAGCCTTCTTTCTCCTCTAGCTGCACGGTTCAGGAATCAGGCACAGATGTTGTAATTAGCTTTCTTACCCTGCTTCTCTCCCTCCCTAAAACCAGTGGCCGTAAATCTGGAATGGGCAACATTTTGGAACATAAAATACTCATGGAAGGCGAACTATGAAACGAAAAAGAATCGATAGACCGTCAGTCGGGTGTTCTTGATAACACCAAATTTAAGGTCACTGATCCATGGTATGCTCTGCAAATCTTTTATTCTGTCTCTACTATTTAGGGTCCGGGTTTTTTTTTTCACATGTCATTTCACTTTAATGATATTGTTTTTATCTAACTTCGAACAGTATAAATTTATAACGAGGAAAAGGTACACCAAATGTACTTAAAATAGTAAATCTATATTAGCAATCTGAATTTATTGATATAAGAAGAATCAAGTTTCTCTAAACTTTCGCGCATCAACCAGATGGCTCTTTCAAGAAGGGTAAACAACAAATAGAATACACATTTTGAAGATGACTATCCGTTTTTTGGTGTAAATATGACTAGGATGGCAAGTCAGAAAATTTCATCGTCCTGGAGCGGGAATGGAACCCACGTTTCCCAGATAGCGCTCTGGTATGCTCACCACTACACCAACCAGAAAACGGATTCTCATCTTCAAAATTTGTGTTGTATGGTGTAATCCCGTATTCGCCGCCCCGCTGGCGCAGTGGTCTAAGCGATGGCTTCTGACCATTCGTCCGCCCCCCCCCCCCCCGTTTGCGCAGTGCTCTAAGCGATGGTCTCTGATCATTCGTCCGAAAGGGGTCCGGGTTTGAATTCCGGTCAGGCATGGATGTTGTGTGTGTCTTACGGCACTGGCTCTCTCCCTTCCCTGGAACCAGTGACCCTAAATTAGGGACGGGCGACTGCTTATAGCCCATTGAGTGGCTCACGGTGGTCGGTAAACTTCCAAATAAAAATTTAAAAAAAAAAAATAATCCCGTATTCCATTCATAATTTATCTGCTCCTCCGGGCAATCACAGAATAGGATTCTTAACCTCCAGCATCGTTAAACATGAATGCCGTTTGCTTCGACTAGCGAATCATGTGATATTTATATTCAAATTAATCGGAAACTTGGTCGTTCTGGTTGCTGTAGTGGTTAGCATACCTGGGCGTTATCTGGGAGACGCGGATTCGATTCCGCTCCAGGACGACAAAATTTTCAAGTTTTTAGATATTGTCTGATTTACCATCCTTGTCATATTTTCACCAAAAAACGGATCTTCAAAATTTGTATTGAATGGTGTAATCCCGTATTCCATTCATAACAAACAGAATAATAAAACGTTTCGACAATTTGAACACGGTGACTTGTGATCAGTGTTTCTTTCAGGCATACATTCAGGGGGCGAAGCTCTCTCGGAAACGACCATTCGCCCTCCCGGAGACATATTAGGTTACCAAACCAAATTTTAATAAATTCAGGCTATGATGAAAAAGGAAGTTTCTTTTCTTTTCTTTTTATGCTACAAATATTTCTACAATTATATATTTTTTAATATTTGTTCAAATGGTGCTAGTTATAGCTTATTTTATTAAAAAGTGTATTACGACGCATGGTATTCTTGAAAATATAATAAGTAGACTAATCATACCTAATTGTCTGGGAATCGTGATTCAGGAACAAGAGTGCGTTGAATGCATTTTAATAGATAAAAATTTCAAGCCCGCGCACCCCCTCCTTTAGCTGAACAAAGTTTGTTATTCCTGAAATGTTTGAAGAAGTAATTACTATATCATGGATATATATAGAATTTTTCTTCTGGTGGGGTGGGGACGAAAAGAAAAGTTTTTGAAATCCACCATCTGGAACAAAATTAAAGTTAATGAAAAATTTAAGCATTTTTTTCTAATGTAAGTTGATACATTTTTATTAAATTAAGGCATTTTTTCTAATGTAGGTCGCATTTTAACCAAAAAAAGAATGAAACATTTTCCCGTTGGGTCGTAGCTAGAGGTATGCCCCCTTTAAGATTCTATTTGCCCCCCCCCCCACCCCCGGCCAAAAAGTCCTGAAAGAAACACTGTTTGTGATTAGACCATGAACGAATAGATGTCAATGTAACTTTTCATTCGAAGACACGAGGCGATCTCTTGCTTGGGCAGTAGCATACCCAGAAAATTCCCAAGGAGGGAAGAGAGTGCGGGCAGTGGCGCGCAGAATTTCCCCAAGGTAGGGGTGCCTACCCTTAAATTTACCGGAAAAAATAGTCAGGTGCCATAACATTTAAGAATCAGGTTGATTTTTGCACTTTATTCTTATTCAGTTACTCGTAATGTTACTGTACAAGAAAGTTAAATGATTAGAAGAAGCAATAGACGAAATTCTTTTTCTGGTTAGATTTTTCTAAATTTATGTAACAACTATTTCCTTATAATTATTTATGTAAATCGCATATCGTGATTTTTTGTTTCAAACTTCGATGTAATAATTTTTCGCTTTGTCAACCGGGGGGGGGGGGTTATTTCCCCAGCGAGTGAGCCACTGTGCTTGGGCACGCGGTATCTTGGAAGAAAAGAAAAGTATTTTTTGAAGACCAGGTTCAAATTCGGGGCAGCTCTATTCAGGGCCGTAGCTAGAGGTATTGGCGCCCCCCCCCCTGCCCCAGTCCAACTGGAACAGGCGATGGTGTCAGATTTTATTATATACCTGTTTGCAGATATAGTACAATACCTGTATAAAAAAATAGTGCGATTTTTATTGTTATTTGCAATTATTGTTCCGTATATAATTTGCTAATTGTATGAAATAGTAATAAAATGTAATTTTTTTGTATAAAATATTGCTCATAATATAATATTTAAAAAAACAACTTATATCGGTAATCCTATTCAATCGCCTGTGGTGACTATGTGAGCTTCAATAGGGATTGCTGAAGAAGGAAAAAACATTGAACATAGTTTAAATGAATAATACTTTTTATTTATAATTAATTGCTACATCAAGTGCTTATGAAAAACTGAAAAAATAAGTACAAGTAGCATTTGTTTAAAATTATGCTTAAGCCTTAACAGAATGATTTTGTATTTACAAATGTACCTTTCGAGCTTTAACAGCAGCAAAATCATTTATTATTTGATCATAATTAATAGTTTTAGCAATATCTTTTTCTATTGAGAGAATTGCCAGGTGTGTTAACCTCTCTTGTCCCATTGATGACCTTAAGTAATTTTTTCTTATTTTCAGCTTACTAAAACCTCGTTCACTAGACGCATTAGTAATTGGTAATGTTAAGAATAATCTGAAAGCAATTACTAAGTTAGGATAAGATGTAGCAAGAGATATTTGGTGGATTAAATTTAATAGGTCAAGAGAGGTTGCTTTTGAAAAATCCTGATTTTTTTAAAATAAAGAAGTGGCCTGAAACTTAAAACTAGCTATTTCCCCCTCTATTTCAGTAGCATCCAGATCCTTATCATATTTATTTGCTAAGCGCATTGCACTAGCCTTTAACTCTTCTACGGTCATAGATTGCAAAGACTTGCCCGTTAAGAAATTAAAGTCATCTAACACTTCAATCAAACATTTATAACGCCATTCCATTTGTTCTAAGACTTTGTCCAAAACAGCATAAAAGTCCATACTGAACCTTTGTTTTCCTGCCAAAACAGTGTCCTCACTTTCTTCCAATGTCAGTCGTTTCCTCTTCCTTGCCCTTTTCTCCTCGAAGAAGCCGTCAAGAGATGTCGCGGCACAGATGTCCGATGCTTCGCCCAGTATAACATCAATCCCTGTATCCCGGATGTCTTGTAAAGCAGCTTTCAATCCTGTCAAGTGACTAACTGCACAGTCCACGGTCACATCTTTGCGCTGTAGTTGTTCATTCACGCGGGAGATCTGATTTAGTATTTTGTCCCACATAACAGAGTAACAAACAAACATATAATTAATTTGTTTCAGAAGATTTTTTAACCACTGATAAGCAGTCATCATGGAATTGAGGGTTGTCAGAAATTTCCTCTAAGGCTTCGAGGACTTTATCAAGCTGTGAATAAAGTGCATGAACATCAGAGTATTTGGATGCCCATCTTGTATCACAGTGCCACTTGAGAGTGGTAGAAAGTTTGTTGGATAATATTTCCCACATTTTGACATTGTGAGCAAATATTTTGTACAGTTCTTGCACTGTGCCAAAAAATGTGATATTATCTGAAGAGATTCCAGCAGCGTGAACACCAACCAAGTTCAATGAATGAGCAGCACATGGCATAAAACGTGCATGGCTGCAAATTGCTTGTATACGGGCTTGGACTCCTGAATACTTCCCCGCCATGTTTGAACCATTATCGTATGCTTGCCCTCGGCAATTACGAATGTCAAGCCCATCGCTTCTATTTTTTGTAGAATTTCTTCGGTTAAACCAGCCCCAGTCGTTTCAGTAGTTTTTATGAAATCGATGAAACTTTCTTCAATAGAGCAAACATCCTCTGAAACTTTCACGTACCTAATAATCTGGCACATTTGTTCCTGATGGGCTACATCTGGTGTACAATCAAATGAAATTGAGAAATATTTTGCCTCTCTTATGTCTTTTAGTATTTCTTGGCGTACAGTGTCACCTATTAAATTGATGAACTCGTTTGAATTGTTGGGGAAAGGTAATTTGGAATTCCTGGTTTTTCTTTGGCTATGGTAATATACTCTTTTAGCTGTTTATCATAATGAGAAACAAACTCTAGCAAATGTAAAACAATTCCACATTTGTCTTCACCTATCTTTGTACTTGAACCTCGAAAGGCCAAGTTGTTGACTGAACAAAACAAAGTGCAATCGACAATGATTCTGAGAATGTGCCACCATTTCTCTTTTTCTTTTGTAATCATTTGCTGTAGTTCAGTATCAATTGCACAGCCCTCTTTAATCCTTTTTTCAAAGCTTTTCCGGGAAACATAGCACTCACGGTGCTCTACAGAATTTTCAAGCTCTGGAATTCGAGGGTGTAATTTTTTCCACTCAGAAAATCCCACTTTTGGATTTGCCAAACGTGATTTCAAGTAATTTCCAAATAGCATGCAAGGGAAACAATAAATAACTTTTGTTGCTTTACTGCAAATTAACCAATCCCGCCCTACATTTTCTCCATTCAAAAGTTTTTTGTGGAACCAATTTCCCGTAAAATGCCGTTTTTCTGCATTAATTGATAAAAGAAAATTACCATTTTTCTTTTGTTCTGGACCGTGTTCAATTAACAAGCTCCTCACAAGGTCATTCAAATCAGGCTATGTTGTGGGATCATTAAAATTAAGTTGAATTTTGGTTTGTTCATCTTCCAAATCCTGTTCCTGTACGCCTTCATGAGGACTCAATGTTGGAAAGGACGGGTTAAAATAAGGTGTAGAATCATCTGAATGCTCAGTTACTTCAGTAACGTTTTCATTTTTTAAAAGTGTTGATGTAAATGGCTTACTTTCAATCACTTGCTGTAGTGAGAGCGCAGCGGTTGAGGGATCCACCTTCTTTACCCATCCCAGTTTTTGCCACTGCTTGGCTTGGACTGCGTTATCCGCCTCTTGTTTTTGTTTTTTTTTCGTTTTTTGCCTTGTGCTCCAGACAACTTTGTAGGTCCCATTTCGTGGCACAGTGCACTAATTCAGCGCGCTACTCAATCAATCAAGCTATACTGACAACGTTAAGCAAACAAATGTCGTCACAGTGTCACGACAAATATTGCATTTGAACTGTCGCAACCATGACTGAATGTTTGTTCCGCGCATGCGCACTGTAGGCTTCACTGTCGACGAATCGTCGCCATCCGTCATTCGTTCTCAATACACGTAAGGAGTGATGGATCATGGACAGAGAAGGCCGTAAAAGTCACAGCACCCGTCGCCTACATTTCACCCCCTGAGATATGCAGCCGTGGTCGATGACGTACCTGCACTGGCCAAAAGCCTGGGAGCTTTCTGTCAGAGCACCACATGAAAGGCACTTTCAGTCAAAGTTACTACCGTATTTACCCGATTACAGTGTGTCATCTACTGCAAGGCGCAGTCAAATATCAAAAATTATCTTTTTGGAAAACAAAAGTTCATGATTTTTGGGGGCCTAAAAATCGGAAAACATTGATGTTATAGTATAAATTGGATAATTTTAAATGAACATTTTCTGTTATGCATGCTCTTTCTTTAAAAAGTATTTTGCTTAATATAGCAAATATACTTTTCTGATCTCAAAATCAAAAATCATATGATTTGAGGTAAAGTGCTGGAATTACAATGCATCTTGATATGTCTTCTGGGCCGCCTCGGTGGCGCAGTGGTCTAAGCGATGGCTTCTGATTATTCGTCCGTAAGAGGTCCGGGTTTGAATTCCGGTGAGGCATGGATGTTGTGTTTGTCTTACGGCACTGGCTCTCTCCCTTCCCTGGAACCAGTGACCCTAAATTACGGACGGGCGACTGCTTATAGCCCATTGAGTTGCTCACGGTGGTCGTTAAACCTCCAATCAAAAAAAAAAAAAAAATGTCTTCTGGTGTCCATTTTAAAATCTGTTTCTTCTCGCTAAGAGCATCAGTTTGGGTTTTCAGTGTACAACTTAAATAAAATACAAAGTGAAACAAATATGATACACCAAGAAAAAGTGCTGGCGTAAAACACCGTCATAACAGAGGGAAGTTCTGTCCTGGAGGAAACTGAGCTGAGCCAGAAGGCCAGCGTGATGACGTAGAAACAAGTACACTACCCATTTTTTACCCGACCTTTCAGACACGGGTCGGTGTTCAGCACTTCAAAGGGGCGTACTAGCCCTTCCCGTCTAAAGTCCTGGCCTACACTAGCCGCAGCGCGCGTCTCAAATGTTTCATAAACATAGCAACTAAAATGTACTGTCACACCCATGCCAAATCGATCCGAATATTTGGCGTTCGGACGATTGGAGTTCTCTTTTAATTTAGGTTTTTTTTTTGTTTTGTTTTTTTATTTTAGGTTTAACGACCACCGTGAGCAACTCAACTCAATGGGCTATAAGCAGTCGCCCGTCCCTAATTTAGGGTCACTGGTTCCAGGGACGGGAGAGAGCCAGTGCCGTAAGAAAAACACAACATCTATGCCTGACGGGATTCAAACCCGGACCCCTTTCGGACGAATGATCAGAGGCCAGCGCCTTAGACTACTGCGCCACCGGGGCAGCCTTAGGTTTCATCTGGTCGCCATTTTATTCTTAAAGCATAAAGAAGTTTAAATTTTATACATTTTTTTAATTACGCGTATAAATTAATTTCACATTTTCTACATTTATATAAAAAAATCTACGTTTCGATGGCGCCCCCTTCAGCTCGGCGCCCAGGGCGACCGCCTGTGCTGCCCCCCCCCCCGCCTCGCTATGGCTCTGCCTTATTGCATGCTTCACTCTTGGTAATGATCTCGAAGGTTTGTCACAGTGGTCTCAGAGGTGTTTTCTGATCATTCGTCCGAAGGGGCTCTGGATTCGAATCCTGGTAGGCACGGATGTTGTGTGTGTCCTACGGCACTGTCTGTCTCCCTTTCCCTGGAACCAGTGACCCTAAATTAGGGACGGGCGACTGCGTATAGTTCATTGAGTTGGTCACGGTGATAGTTAAACCACCCACAAAAACAAACTAATTTCTTTATATCCCACATAGGAACAGCGAATTTCAATTTGACTTCCGGGCCGTAGTTATCATACCGTCATTTGTGCCTCTTTTATGCGCATAATTCTAATTCAAAAGAACGCGTGGTCATTCTAATATATGTAGTATAGCCTGGAACAGTCCGGGTATTGTTGGAAGATGGCGCAAGCACCTGTCTCTTTGGAAAGAGGCGGCCTGTCAGTATTTCTCTTCATATTGGTATATAAAGATGTCGGAGAGCCTTACACTGACGCCAAAGTTCATCACATTGAGTTGATAGAAAATATCTGGTGTATAGGGAATTGCTTTTGAAGGTGATAGAGATGCATAGTCTACGCAACTTTGTGTAAGGGTGTAACACTTGGTTTCCAATAAAATGACGTTCTTTCTTTTTTAGTTCACTATCCTCGACAGTGTCTGGCGAAGAAATTTGACCATTTTGTCCTCGATCTATGATCCTTTACTGATGTCTTAAAATCGAGAAACTTCGAGATCAAGCCTCATGTCTTGCAAGCGGTTAAAAAGTCGGTGCTTCAGGCTGGTGAAGGAACGGCCACATCTGGACTTATTAGTCCTAACCAAAGACCTTTAAAATACATAGACTGGAAGTTCTTGAGTAAATGAGTGGCAGCAGCTGGCGACATTTTGATCGCAGAGCTTGTACGGCAAAACGGCATGTTTTTCATGTAAACAACGTTAATTAAGTTCTTTAACCTGCGAGAAAGAAGGAATTTTATGTTGTTATAATCCTGCGTATTAATTCTTTTTCAGTGGGGATAAATTGGAAATTGGACGTTACACTTTTTAACTTACGATTAAAAAAACACCATTATCGTAATTTGGTAAGGGGGGAGGGGTTGAAATAACTGATGGGAAACGTCGTTTTTACTATGTGTAAAATATACCTCAGCTTCAGTTGCTTGCAAACTGCATAATCTAGTTGCATATATTTGTATTTCACACTCTAAGTAATGTAAAAAATTCATCTGAATGTGGCGATTTGTTTATTCTTAAGAGAAGTTGTCGAGGCCGCCCCGGTGGCGCAGTAGTCTAAGCGATGGCCTCTGATCATTCGTCCGAAGGGGGTCCGGGTTCGAATCCCGATGAGGCATTGATGTTGTATTTGTCTTACGGCACTGGAACCAGTGACCCTAAATTAGGGACGGGCGACTGCTTATAGCCCCATTGAGTTGCTCACGGTGGTCGTTAAACCTCCAAACAAAAAAAAATTGCCGAGAACAAAACTTTTAATTGGAGGTTTTCCCCGCAGTATTATGAGTTCCTGATAGCTACTCAACGGGAGAAAAAAATATATAAATGATAGAAAAAGACCCCGTCTTCACATAATTTAGAGTTTAAACAATTTCTAATCTCGGGATTTAAAATACTCTGAAAAGAGAATTGTTTAAATTGAAAAATTTGTAGCTCATGAAAAAGTTTTGTTTAATTGAAAACTTGTTTAGCTCATTAAATCTGGCAATATTTTTTTCTGAAACACTTTACAATATGTACATACTATTATGTTAGAAACAACTTGAAAGCTTAGAGATTTTGACGACAGTTCCTGTTTTCTTGTGACAGCTGGCAAATAATATTTAATGTTTTTTCTACTTATACTATCACTTATGGATACTGGTAATGACAGCCGATCAGCACGCATCACTGCGCTGCTCGGAAATAAATCTCGCAACGGTGTTTGACTATTAGAAGCAATCCGCTGTAAACTATTACAAGTGCTCTGTTAATTTCAAAAATTGAATAATTTTCCTTTTTTCTTATTTGGGGATTTAGTGACCACGTTGAGGAACTGAAACAGCCGTACCTAATTTGGCCCTCTCTGGCTCCACAGATGGAGAGAGTCAGTGCCGAACTTAACAAACCGTAGCCTCCGGGTGATTACGGCTAGTGTTGGTATAATCGATTGAATTTAAGAATCGAAAGGTTACAATCGAGAGATCTGACAAATCGAGATATTCACTCGAAATAATCATTCGAACGATTCCTAATTTTAGAATTTACCAGTAGATGGCGTGATACGCTCAGAGCCGCCGTCTGCGTTTGGCAAATCGGGATATTCATTCGAATGATTTGTAATTGGCGATATACGCCCACGCATTCTTTCGCTGGACGGAAGGACGTTAAGGACGTCTGAATTTTTTCAAATAGCATAACCTAGCTTAAGAAGTTAGAAGGGACCCGGGTGATTCTCCTTGAGAGAGATAATTCGATCACGTGAAAAGTGAGTACTTCCGACCTCTCGGATCTCAGTACCTGTCGAGATGTTTTCAGGTAGATGAGCTATTTTACTCGGAATCGGAACCTATGTTCTCGAGAACAGACGAGTGATTTTACCTTTCAAAAGCACTCGTTTGAACGAGGCAGCGTATGAGCAATCGAGAGCTCTCTCGAGAGATTTTTTTCATTCGAATGAATTTGGCGTAATCGAATGTTTCGAGAGATTTTCATAATCGAATGAATCGATTATTTCTACCCGATTATGCCCATCACTAATTACGGCTTCAGTACTCAGTAGGCCTGTTTTCAAACCGGATGTAGATCGGAATTCCGAGTTTTTATGTTTTAGAAGTATTTAAGGTTTCTCAGTCCTTTTATATCTCAAGATGCTAGGAAATGATTACTAAAAGTTCCATTTTGCTTGGGAATTACCGTGTTTGATTGATAAAACCGCATTTTCGTGCAGATGGAGGTAAACGCTTTGTGACACCTTGAGAATTTGTTTTGTAATCAAATGAGCTAATTAAGTTACCTTACTGAAAAAAAAGCTTTTTTCAACATTTTTGAAGTTGCATGTATAACAAATAATTTGGATATATTAGAGTCAGTTAATCCAATGAGCTACATTTAGAGATTGAATGGAAGTCACTAGGCTTCCAGTAGCGAAATTTGACTTCAATATCTGAAGGATTTCCAGCACTAAAAGAAAATTTGGTACAAGAAAAGATGCGAACTTAACCTGCACGATTGCCTATTTGTTGTGTAGTTAATATGTGCGTAATATATAAATACTATGTATTATATATATTGACACTGAGCAAAGAGTTTTTCTGGATTTTGTATTTCACCTCACAATCACTCCTAGTTCAGGTTAGTAACGTTTGAAGCTAGTAAAATGGGTCCACCATTAAAATGTGGGTTTTATAAAAAGCAATTACTCCTCCAAGATCTTTAGTTTTGTGTGTGTCAATTATTGTTTCCTCATAATCCTTTCATCAGAGTTATTGCTTGTTCTATGAGCATAGAGTAGGCATTATGCTCACAAGGTATCAGTTTGTATCCCCTGTTGCCACAGCTTTTTGATCTGACTGCAATTTTTGGGGAAAATGCGTAGCCCGGAAACAAATAATCATAAATTTTTCCAGGGCACAGTTTCAACAACAGATTATTGGAAATTTGTATATTGTTTCATTGTTCACAGATAGAAACTATCGATATTTTCCACAGTATGAATATTATTGCAATGAAGAAAAAATTTGTTGTGTGTTTGTGCTTTTCTTGTAACAATGTATTTAACATGAATAATTAACTGCAGTACTAGAGAAGATATTAGGACTACAGCCTCAATGGGCTTTTAAAAAAGTGCAGCAGAAAGAAATAAGGATACTTTTCAGTCATACAACTGACAATGCAATTCAAAATATGCAAAGGCATATAGACAATTCAACTATAATAGCATGGGAACATATGTCTATTATGTTCTGGTAAAGTAGAATGAACAACAATCTTGCAGCATTCTCAGTAAAATTTAGAATCTGTAAGAGACAGACCACATGTATATGTACCCTTCTGCACTCATCAATTTACAGAGACAAAAAAACCTTGCTTTGCATATTCATGAAAAAAATCTCTGCCATATTAATGCATAGGTGACAGAATCAACATGAATATGTTTTTATTTATTTGTTTTCTTAGCCTGTGATCTAAAATCGCTTGAAAATTTAGTCAGCCATCTCAGGAAAAATTAATGATATGGTCAAACATTATTATTAATGTTCCCTTAGATATCAGATGTGTTTTTTCTTTATGTGTGCAGACAATACAATTAAAATAAAAGGCCTTTAGACTGCCTGTCTACTGAATAAGTAAAAAAATATAACATTACCAACATGGAGTCACTGCCGAAACATACTGTAATTGATGTCACTCAAGAATTGAATATGAAGGAAGTGAAAAAAGTAGATGATACCTCAACAGATGTTCCAGATACAAGTGAAGATCTTTGGGAATGTGAAATATGTTTCCAAAAATTCAGAGAAGAATCCAGCTTTGCAAAACATTTGCAACTTCATCCAAGTGGAAAACCTTATTATTGTGATATATGTTCCAAGCAATTCAGCAAAAAATGTGAGCTTTCAAGTCATCATCTCCTTCACGCAGATGAAGAGCCGTACCAGTGTGATGTATGCTCCGCGCAGTTTTCTCAGAAACGTGCTCTTTCGAGGCATATTCTCTATCACACAAGTGAAAAGCCTCAAAAGCCCCACCAATGTGATGTATGTTCCAAACAATTTACTCAGAAAGGTACACTTTTAAGGCATATGGTGCTTCACACAGGTGAAAAGCCTCATCAGTGTGATGTATGTTTCAAACAATTTACTCAGAAAGGTGCACTTTTGAGGCATATGCTCCTTCACACAGGTGAAAAGCCTCACCAATGTGATGTATGCTCCAAACAATTTGCTCGAAAAAATACCCTTTTACGGCATATGATCCTTCACTCAGGTGAAAAACCTCACCAATGTGAAGTATGTTGCAAACAATTTACAATGAAAGCTCATCTTTCAAGACACATGCTTCTTCACACAGGTGAAAAGCCTCACCATTGTGATGTATGCTCCAAACAATTTACTCGGAAAAATGGTCTTTCGATTCATATGCTTCTTCACACAGGTGAAAAGCCTCACAAGTGTGATGTGTGTTCCAAACAATTTACTCAGAAACGTGAACTTGCAAGGCATATGTTCTGTCACACAAATAAAAAGCCTCACCAGTGTGATGTGTGCTCTGTACAATTTGCTCACAAAGGTGCTCTTTCAAGGCATATGCTCATTCACACATTTAAAGTTGCACCAATGTAAAGTATGTCACAAAAAATTTGCTCAAAAAAAAAAAGCATGAATTTTAATTTGAAATTAAGTAATATAGAACAAATATTGCAAAAGGTTTTTGCACTGATTTCAATATTTCGTCGGAAGAATGTTTGTACCTGGGGAAAATGCGACCTACAGATTTTTGAGTATGGAAATTAATGGTAAATGGTGCAGAAATTTAATGTTTTAAATGCGTTTTAAAGATCTTGATCGTAATATTTACCTGTAAGTGCAATGCTGTAAAGAGACGTTGCGGTAGGCCTAACGCATAGATACCAAAACGATGTCACGCTTTGCTCCGTTAAAAGTCAAAAGGAAGGTTCATTGCTCTACCGAAATGACGGGTGGAAAAGTACAAGAGAAAGCGGTTATGTTGTTGGCAGGACAGCCATAAATGTTGTAGTGATACGCTACAGAAAATAGGTCCAGATTATCCACCCTTTATTTTGTTGTATGCTGTACGTTATTGGCAGGAAAAACCGGAAAAAATCTCTTTGCTTTGCAAAACGTATGTATCAGTGAGATGGAAACTGACCTGCAAAGAAAGTATTAACAGGAGAAAACAGGAGAAGTGCAGTGCCACAGCAAATCAGCTACGAATGGAAGCCGTTCAAAGCAGAACCGAAAGTTATACTTCTCCAGTTTCCTTTATAACACAGAAAGGCATATTCGTACTTTCTATTGAGAATTAGGAAATAATGTGCGAAAAAACGAAACATTTCTCAAAATCTGCTTTAAAAACAATGATAAAACATGAATTAATTATATTCTGTAGCGTATGAGTACGTGATGCTTCACTCCCCTGGCAAGAACGTACGCGGCTGTACATGTAGATATCCGCTCGTGAATTACAGGCTGCAGCGAACCTTTCTTTCAATGGAGAAAAGCTTGACATCGTTGTGGTGGCGATGTGTTAGGCCTACCGCAGCATTGCACTTACAGGTAAATATTACGATAAAAATCTTTAAAAGACATTTAAAACATGAAATGTTCGCTATTAATTTCCATACTTTAAAATCTGTATGTCGCACTTTATCCAGGTACTAACATTTTTCTGATGAAATAATTTAGGACGCTAATCTACACATTTATCACAATTTGTATGCTGACTAACAAACTTTTGACATTTAAGCAAGGCTTGAAAAATACCATGTCCGGGGCATGTAGATTATTGGCCTGGGCAAGCAAAAACGAAATCTAGTGACCCGGACGGGCAACTAGATTTAAAGAAGAAAAAGTTTGGAGTGGAGAATTTTTTACTCTAGGAAAAATGACGGTCATCTCATGATTTTCATTTTACTGCAAATCTCCAGAAGTTGTATTATTGTTACGGAATGAGTGCCAATGCCAGGAGAATGACACTTATTTATGAGAAATTGGGGCCATACATAGTTTTGCTCCAGAAGTCCTTTACAGTTAACGACGGGATACATGCCTCGAATGAAATTAGATTCTGGTGTTTAGTGACAAAATGCGTAAACTGCCATGAAACAGGAGGATGGCGCAAAAAAACCCATGGTTTTTAGGGAGGGAGTGACAACGGAATATTTATTGCACAGCCAGGTGGGGTTGGGAAGAAATTATTTATGTGATATGTAAATGAAGGCATTTCAGTAACTAAATTTATAGCATTAGTTGAAGTTCAGAATGCAAAGGCAGAGGGGATGTTTAATGCTATAAATGAGGGCTTCATTATGAAATCACCTCATGAACTTTTCATCATTTGTTTCTAAACAACAATTCTTGGGATATTTTATGATTCAAAATCACTTCTGTTTGCACAAAAGGTAAATAATTTTTTCATTCAAAATTGTAAAAAACCATTTAAACTGCTGTACATTTTACTATGATTATTTAATTTTTCTGCAAAACACAGGACTTATATTAAAAATTCTTGAACGTGGCATCATCACTAAATTTCTCAAATGCCATCTATTACCTTTCTTAAAACTTAAGATATATGCATTTTGAATGCAGACACTTTAAAATGGCAATGCAAAAGATGCATAAAAAGTTTATCATAATTTTTAACTTTAAAAAATGAGGCTTCTGTTTTGTTATCTTAAAAGATAAATTTTTCTGGGCATGTAGATTTTACTTTGGGCAAGTAAATATTTTCTGCACATGCCCATGTAACTTTTCAGATATTTTTCCAGTCCTGATTTAAGTTTAAAACGTTTTGATTTGTGCAAGGTTTAGTAGCAACTTTTTTTTTTTTTCACTGGATTAGATCCACAGTGACATGAGTGGAACAGATTAATTGTACAATATCTTATGCATCTAATAATATGCCCTTTCACATAGGTGAAAAGCCTCACTGATATGAAGTATGCTGTGAATAATTAGCATTGAAAGGTTATCTTTCAATGCACATGGGTGAAAAGCCTTACCAATGTGATGTATGCTACAAAAAGGTTGCTCAGAAAAGTACCTTTTCAAGGCCTATGCTCCTACACAAATAGAAAGGAATGGTAAAATTTTGGGAAAAGAAATACTGATCCTGTATACCAGTATACTGATCCTGTATACCAGTATACTGATCCTATATACCAGCATACCGATCCTGTATACCAGCATACCGATCCTGTATACCAGCATACCGATCCTGTATACCAGCATACCGATCCTGTATACCAGCATACTGATCATGTATACCAGCATACTAATCCTGTATGCCAGCATACTGATCCTATATACCAGCATACTGATCCTGTATACCAGTATGTGCCCAACACTGGTGGTCCACAAATGACCCAAATATTAAAGCATTTAATATGCCTACTATGCCGCCCCAGTAGCGCAGTGGTCTAAGCAATGGCTTGTGACCATTTGTCCGAAATGGGTCGGGTTCGAATCCCGGTGAGGCATGGATGTTGTGTGTGTCTTACGGCACTGGTTCTCTTCCTTCCCTGGAACCAGTGGCCTTAAATTAGGGACGGGCGACTGCTTATAGCCCATTGAGTTGCTCACAGTGGTCGTTAAACCTCCAGTAATAATGATAATATGCCTACTGTATTAGTTCAGTTGTCCTTGAAGGTGGTGGACATTTCAGCATAAATTTTAATTTCAAATTAATTCAGTACCATAATTTTCATCATATTATCCGCACACTGCGAAATTCATATTTAAAAAAAAAAAAATCTTCGTATAATCTGCCCATTAAAGATGTTGAACCAGAAGTGGAATTTCCTACAGAAAAGTCGGTCACATGAGTCCGAAGAAGTAAGAGGGAAAAAAATCCCCGATTTTATTAAATGAAGCAATTCATGTTTAAAGGTTACTATTTTATATTTTTATCTCTGGACAGATAAAGGGTGTGGCATCCATAGATCACGCCGTTGCCGCTCCAGAGTATTGCATTGCACCTTGCCAATGATGAAAGGCTGATACAGAACAAGTCATAGAAATATCGTATGTACTAGCGTATAAGTAACATTTTTTTGGGGGGAAATCCTGCTTTCAGAGGCGGGGCATCGGCTTATAAGTTGGCCGATAAAAAAAACTTCTGGGAATTCTCTGGCGGAGTTTATTTACGGATTTGTTTATGTTTTAAACTGCTGCGCAGAGGCTTTCTGCCTGTTACTGCGCGACTGTTTTCTGACCTCAAAACTATTGCGCAGTGACACGATCATACCATGTCACTGCGCGATAGTTCACAATTCGGTCGACCGCTTCCAGTTTAAATTCGGCAGTGTAACTGAAACGTTTCCTTTTCAAAAACATCATGAATAGCAATGAAGGAAAATAGCAGCAACAACGATGGTCAAAACAGCGAAAGACGGACTAAAAACAAGGCAGGGCACTTGAGATCTGAAAGGAGGAGCACATAGGTTTAAGTAGCAAGCACTGTG
This sequence comes from Macrothele yani, assembly GCA_039090855.1. NCBI lineage: Eukaryota > Metazoa > Arthropoda > Arachnida > Araneae > Macrothelidae > Macrothele > Macrothele yani. The sequence continues at coordinate 200,184,222 of CM077009.1, read as the reverse complement.
CGTACTTCTTTGGCTTTTTGCCAAAAACAGATGGCACAATCTTCTCAACGATACAAAATGACCTTGTCCCTCCCCACAACTTGCCCAATCTTTTGTTACGACATTCCTTCGCCCTGCTCCCCGACCTCCCTGCTCCGTACAAACTCCTGAACTGAGGAAAATTCTTCCGAGAGTTCCTTTTCCAATTATACCCCTCCCCTGCACAATTATGCTGCAGATTTTTAAAAAAATCAAAGGATTGTAATTTTTTTTTTTTAAATCGGTGTATTTATCCGCATTGGCGTATAATACGCAGAACTAAAGATTAAGATTGGTGATTTTTTCGAGTGGCCATTGGCCAGTGGGTGGACAAAATCTAGTGGCCATTTCCTTACTGCTATTTTGTGTTGTATACACATTTTATCACTGCACTGTATACCTTTCATTTATTTAGACATAGTTAAATTTAAGCTTAGTAGTTACAAGGGCACACTGTCTATTGTCCAGTGCAATTAAATGAATAAATATAATCTTAAAAGTTATATTTTTCTTCAACGACATCAACCAAATTTTCTAGACAGTTTTTATTGGAAAGATAATTTAATCATTTTTATTTGGTCTCTCACTATGTTCACAAAAAATATCTCTCAATCTCTCCACCATAAATTGATAGCAGTGGATGTGTCAAAATTTTTAAGGAGTACTTGCTTTTGCTTATTTGCTGTATTTTCTAAAGTCATTCTTTCATTGAGCATTGTCTTGTCATCAAGAACATTGCCCACAGTGCTTGCATTCTCTTAACTTCTGCACTGCTTGGCATAACAGTCAACAATATTGAGTATTTCAACAATTTGTGCTATGACCTTCATGTACTAAAAATTGCTTGTTTTTAGTTTCTCTAGCAGTTTTTAGTGAGTTATTGATGGTCAAAAATGTTCAGACATTATTGTTTCAAAGCTGCTTCCATTCTGCAAATTTTTTCTTTTCATTCCATTTATTTTTGGTTAGGTTCTTCTTGGTGTCAAAATGAAAACTGGCTGTATAGCTTTCAAAAATGAATTTCATATCTTATAGCAGAATCATTTTGAGGTACAGCTGAGATATGTAGAAATGTGATACCAACCTGGTCACTTTATTTTACAGACTCGCAATGATTCCTGACCACTAACAGAAAATATTCAGTAATTTCCTGGGTTGTTCTAATAAATATTACATTAAAAACATTGATAAACCTTCACAGGTGTTTAAAAAATAGTCATGACGAAATAAGAACGCTTGCAGAGTAGTATCCTGATTCCATCAGATTCTGTCCGGTTTTCGAACTCAGTGTCAGCTTTTTGTTTTTCTTTCGAAAGACGTTTAGTTTTGGCAGAATTTTAATGATTTGTAATTTTTCCTGTGTGCCCACCACAGACCTTCCAAATGCTACGAATTCCCCGTAGTCACTACGAAAATCGTCGATCGCTGCGGAGTACGGGAAACATCGAATATACTCGGGAAATGAAAAATCTGGTCGGTTTTTCCCCCTTCGGAAAACGTTGTTTTGGTAGAATTTTAATGATTTGTCATTTTTTCCTGTTTGCCCACCTCAGATCTTCCAAATGCTACGAATTCTCCATAGTCATTACGGAAATCGTCTATCGCTACGGAATACAGGAAACATCAAATATACTACAGAAATAAAAAATCTATGAAATGATGTTATCATTTGTTCAAAATTTATTTTCATGTTTTCAAAATTTGAATATTCATCAAACATTTTTGGGACTGTTTATTGGATGTTTTTAATGTCGCGACATTCGTCCGATTAATTTGAGCATCTTTCATGCCATTTGTCGCCTGAAAATTATTGTTTTAGCGTGGATGAAAATGTTCCATAGTTTTCTAAATTTTGAATTTTTTTTTACCCCAAGATGCACTTTCTTTTCACTTTCTGGTTATATTCTTATGTTATATTTTTTCTGATTATGTTTCTCGTTTTTAATAGCTTCACAGTAATAGTGAAAAAGAACAACTTCGTATTTTAAAAGTTTTTTCTAGTGAAGCGCAGTTTTTGTTATTTCTAACGGCCTGTTCTTCGAAACCAATCAATACAGAAAGTGTTTTTTTTTCTTTTCCACTTTTTTAAAGCTAAATTAAATTTCAAAATCAGTACTTATTTCGCCCGTGATAGAATCTGCCTTTTCCACGACCCGTAAAAATGACTATCACGGCAGAGTGAACAATACAGTACTGATTTTTTATATATAATTTCGCTGAAAAACTTGTGTTTACCCATTCCTTACTAACATTTTATTGTATTAAGAGGCAGACAAGAGTTTTTTTTATTTTGTTTAAAGCCAATTTTACACGTGCAAAGGAAACGCGACTCTGCATGGAATGAAAGACGGCACAGAAAGTGAAGTCGCAATTTTCTACCTTTGATTTCTTTTTGTAAACAAAAGGGAAAATGCTTGCCCATTTTATTTGATGATAAGCAAGAAGTGCCTAAGCAATGGAAAATCGTGCATTTTCAGAGAAACCAAACTTTAAAAAACGAGCTGCTGAAGACGAGTTGTGATGCCAAAGTTCCATCTAAAGCCACAGGTGTCCATTCCCGATATGGTTACTTTGTGCACCAACTTAAGTGGAAAAACAGTCGCCCCCGTTCTTGAAGAGTGAATCTGTAAATAGATCGTACCCACTTATTTGCGGAGGAAAGGGTTGTTTGTTTTTCACCGCGTGCGAGTTGGATAATTTGAAAATACATTTTCTATAACAGGAGCGTTTTAAAAATGCAAATGAATACTTTAGCAATGAAAAAAGGCAAATTTTCGAGCGTGGCGACTAAAGTTACTTTTTCTACTGGACATTTTATTTTATCCAGTCGCCACGTGGCGAGTGGCGACCGCTAATTTTAATCTTTACGCAGAACGTATATTTTATAAACTTTTTTCGCAGATAATCCGCGGGTTATATGACGAAAATTATGGTAATAGGTAAATTGTGCAAAATATTTTTCACACTGATTGCACTTTGTATGCTGACTAACGAAATCGTAACATTTAAATTCGGTATTTTGATAGGTGTAAGGTCTAGTAGCAACTTTTTTTTGTCTTTTTACCTTATTAGACCCACAGTGACACTTCCCCAACTGGATCAAATTGTGCAACATCTGGGGCATCGAATAATACCCAATTAGTTCTGGAACAGTTTGTTTCACAGCAGTCTGTTTAGATATCCCCGTATTTCCGAATTCCTGCAGGCACTTAGCTGATGTGTAAGGAACGGAACGTATGTGGTACTGTGAATTTATCTCCTCTCATGACAGTTTACTGGGTATTATAAGAATTCAGAGACTTTTTTAAAGAAATCTACTCTTCCATACTATAGCTGTTTGAAATTTGGCAATTTATATTATTATATACATAATATCTAAGGTATTATTTGCCTGATATTGACAAAGTATCTCGCACGTTGTAATCTAATTGTTTCATTTATAAAAAAATTAACTAACCGAAAAACCCCATAACAAATTGACCTCTCTCTGGCTGGGAGCACGTGCCTCACGGAGCAACAACGTGCGAAATACTGACAATATCAGGTAAATAATACCTTAGATATTATGTATATTTAATGTAAAGCACGTTTGAATTACATATTCCGTAATATTATTATGTGCATCAATCAGTTCCTTGAGTTTTTCCTTCCCAAAGTTTGGTGAACTTGGTTTCAGTTGCCATTCAGACAAGGATAGGATTGTAATTGCCACAATTAAACTTACATTAATATTAGGATATCTAGCTTTTAGTTGCTCAGTAAACTGGGAGAAATGTTTTATCCTCCACTTTTCACTTTGGTAAATGTGTAGTTTAGTGTCCTAAATTATTTGGCTAAAAATTTAGAAAATTTTTGAGAAAAAAAGATGTACATATTTTAAAGTATGTAATTTGATGTGAAATGGTGAAAACATTTCAGCTTTACAATGCATTTTAAAGATTTGTACTCTAAAATTTCCGTGCAAGTATGGAGATGTAAATGCACGCTGCAACAAGCTTAATACCCCCAGCAAGCATTGTCAGAATAATCTTTCATGCAGGGTTGGAAAAATAAGCTCTAGATCTAGGTGCTAGTTCCAAAATTTAGGAGCCAGGTAAAATGAAAGCAAATTTCAAAGTATCCTGCACCAACGTAATGCATGGTGATGATGTCGGAACGAAGAGTAATAATATATAAGTGTATTAAGCACTGCCTACTACCGAAACTACTTAATGCTAAATGAAATTCAAATTCGGTCTATAAATCTCAGGGTTCTATAATTTTAATAAAAATCTAAACATAAAAAAAGAATGAAAAAGCAACAACAACCTTTTAACCTCATCCATCTGAGATGAAACTATTTGGAAGAAAATAATAGCTAAAAAAAATTGCAACCGTCAGCTTCCGGAGTACCACATAATACGGCTTTGGAAACAAAGCAGGGGGCGTTAAAAAAATACGTAAAGATATGGTTTTAGAATAAAAGAAATCCAAGATAAAGCCACCTGGAAGTAAAAAAGATGAATAAAATGAAATGCGGCCATCAACTTCTGAAATGCCGCATGGCCGCAGAAACAGAAGGGAGAATAAAATGAAATGCAACCATCAACTTCTGAAATGTCGCATGGCCGCAGAAACAGAAGAGAATGTTGCAAGCGCTTAAAAAGTATGGATTTTGTAAAAAACCCGGCAACAATCTAACTGAAATGAAGCTATCTGAAGCCAAAAAACGCACAACCTGCTATCAACTTCCGGAATGCCTTGTAATGCGACCGTGAAAAATGAAAGATGGTCGATAAAAATGTGTAAAAATATAATTTAAAAATAAATAAAGAGGAAGAACAAAAAAAAAAACAAAAAAAGACACCTTATGCATACTGAGCTATCTGGAAACGAAAAGGGAAAAAAAAAAAGTTGCAACGTCAACTTACGGAAAGCCGACGGCCTTGGAAACAAAAAACGCTGTAAAAATATGGTATGGCTTTCGTAAAAAAAAAAAATCACATTAATTTAACTTTCAGTTACGTAGATTAAATTTTAGGCCTCCATGCAAAAAGGGGGGGGAGGAATTGTGACCATTAGCTTCCGAAATGGTTTTATGCCCTTTAACCACCACACACATCACACGTGCGTGGTGAGTTAAAAGTGCATAAAAATATTGCTTCCGGGATTCAAAGCTCAAGAAACGCAATTTTATCTCATCAAGTTGAAGTTATCTGTTTGAAAAATATGGAAGAATCAAAGCTTAAATAAAATGAGGGGGAGGGGATCTATCGATTATAGTTGTCTGCATGATCTGTTGATTATAGCTTTACATCTTAAGCAGAAGCCAACGTTAAAAATGCATAAAAATTTCCCTTCCTTGTTTTAAAATTTAAAGAAATCTTAAAAACAATTAATGTTAAGAAAATAGAAAAACGGTGCAAACCTTTCAGAGAATCTGTGACGGGCGTCGCCACGTCTCTGTTTCTGCCACAGGGCGGTCAGCGTAAACCAAATAGTGTGATCTTCAATGCTTCCGCGATCTGACAGGTTAGTCACATGACTCAGAGGATTTCATCACGTTTCTCTGCTTGAAACACACAGTTCAGGACAAAAGCTGACAGAATTTATGAATGCGATCAAAGCAGAAAATTTCAGAGTTTGATTTTATTAAATTACAATTCGTTGAAGTTACATTTTGCATCTATGAACTCAAAGTAATCACTGCAAATTACGAAATTTGAAGTAAAAAAAGTTGGGCGCCAGGACCAAATTTCTAGGCGCCCGGTAATTTTCCAGCCCTGCTTTCATGCATGCTGTGGTGGCCATTTTATGGGTGGGAAACGAAACGGAGTAAGCCTTTTTTTGCGTCTTACAACAATCTGCTTTGCCATGGAAGGTAATTCTAAATGTATTATTATTGCCTGTAGAAAGGGTGTTACAACTAAGTTTATAAGTGGATTAAAAAACAACATAATAATGATATTTGTTTCGGCAGATTCACAAAATGGCTGCCACAGCACTACTCGAAGTTCATCGCTTCACCGAAGCCTCGGACGATGTTGTGGCGGTGCTGGGGGTGAGCTCGCCCCAGCATGTGTTTACATTTCTGTACTTGCAGGTAAATTTTATGGTAAAAAATCTTTAAAATGCATTGTAAAGCTGAATTTTTTTCATCTTTTCATATCAAATCATATACTATATTTCCCGGCTTCCAGGATAAACCCCAAGTTTAAAATGCAAAATTTTGAGAGAAAATGATAAACAAAAATAAGGTCACTACACTTTCATAAAGATTAAAGGCAATACAAATTTGACCTTGCATATAAGGAAAGTTTCAGGCATCCATATCCTCAAATCCAGAAAATTCACTGGTGTTAACCATATCACTGGCATCATTGTCATACTCAGTGTTCTCAACACTGTCCGAAGTGTCACTATCTTCAAACAGATTTTTAAAATATTTTACTACTATTTCAGTCTTCACAGCATTCCATGATTTTAAGACCCACTCATACACTGACCAATTGTTGGCTTTTTCAAACCTGTTATGGTTAGGTCGTTTTCTGTGGCCCTCATCCACCGATTCCACTCTTCTTTCATAAATGCCTTAAAAGGTTTGTTGATGGATATGCCCAGTGGTTGTAATTGGTCCAGTAAATTGTAATTATTTATCGTAAATGCATCCAGCAAACGCGACATGAAGAAAAAAAAATTAGCCTTCCCATAACGTTTCGTGATGAAGGCAGTCTTGTTATTAATAAGGTTTAGCTGTAAACATTTAACATAGATGACCTTCCTCTGGGGTTAGTATAAGCCAGAGTTATATAAAAATAAGATATATCTGCATACACAACCATTGAAACTGAAAACTTGCTGCAAACCCACGATGCGTCCCCTGTGGCGCAGTGGTCTAAGCGATGGCTTCTTATCCTTCGTCTGAAAGGGATCCGGGTTCGAATTCTGGTGAGGCGTGGATGTTGTGTTTGTCTTACGGCACTGGCTCTCTCTCTTCCCTGGAACCAGTGACCCTAAATTAAGGACAGGCGACTGCTTATAGCCCATTAAGTAGCTCGCGGTGGTCGTTAAACCTCCAATAATAAAAAAAAAAGATTTAAAAAAATCATGATGAGCGAACCACAATAATAATAGAATAATTTATAGAAAAATTAATAAAACAATGAGTAATTAGAACATTAGATTCCCATGGGGACAAAATAAGTGCATTGCAATTGAATGGGCATTAATGTGTGTGAAATGGATCTTTATGGCAAAATATTGGACTATAAACCTAATAAAAACAAGAGACTAATTAAAGAAAGTTCTTATATCCAGAAAAACAGTTCCATTAATGAACCTTCAAAATTTATAAATAGCATTTTCTACAACTTAATTCATAAATAGTAGACTTAAAAAAATACATTCGGAAAAGATTTTAATTTAATAACTGACAACTGTGCAAGAGGAACCTGGTACTAAAATTTAAATTCTTACTGTGTAAACGAAACTTTTGATGCAGTTCCTATAGATTGAGAACAGACCTTGAAAAAATCTAGAGGCCAGAAATGTCTGTAAAAACAAAAGAACTCAGAAGATGTGAAAAATAATTGGAAGTTGTTAAAATTGAATTAAATATATTAATCTGAAGTGTTATAATTGCTGTAAATCACAGTTTTATTTTTTTAAATCTACAAGCAAAAACTGTCTGCAAAATCTGCTAATAATTTGGAAACTATCCACGTACAGCGTACGTCTACATTCTGCTACTCTGGTATAGGCCTACAAAAAATTTAACCTTCAGTCTCCAGGACGCACAGTAAATTTTCGAGACTTATTTCAGTAAAAACAATAGCATCTACGACGCCGGGAAATACGGTGCTTTAAAATATGCATGTAACTTTTTCTCGAAATTTTCAGCCAACTTATTTAGTACGTTAAACAACACATTTACCTTCACTTTGTATCGTATATTAATTTTGGCCCTAGAACATATTCTCTTTCTAATTTTGTAGAGTCTGCATTTATATTAAGAACATCCATAACAGCACATAAAGAAGAGTGTGCCATGCATGTAACTATGTAGTATGTATGTTGGATTTTGTCAGGTTTGAAAAAAATTTGCTGACGGCAGACCACCTCTTGCAATTCTACTAAGTTATCAGAAGTGCAGCTGCTACTGTAGCATGCTGCATTTTAAATAGCATTGCTGCAAATAGAAAAATGTAATTGTAGAAGTTGCACGCTACAAAATAAAGTACCTTGTAGCAGAAAATTACGCAACAAACGTGCTACTTTTTAAAAAAATAATAATCTAGAAAAAATGGGCATTTCCTTGAACATTATTGGCTGGAACAGGAGGTATTAAGTGTGCCCTGCCCAGAGTTGCAGAATGTAGACGTACGCACATGTTGTACACGGATAGTTGATAGTTTGCACATTATTAGCAGGTTTTGCAGATAGTTTTTTGTTTGTAGATTAAAAAAAAAATTTAGTTACAGCAATTAAATATTTATTCAAAGCTTTACTGAGATTAATATACTTAATTCTATTTTAACTTGAACTTTCAATTATTTTTTCACATCTTCTGAGTTCTTTTGTTTTTACAGACATTTATATCCTCTTAATTTTTATCAAGGCCTGTTCTCAATGTATAGGAACTGTATCAAAAGTTTCGTTTACACAGAACGAATTTAAATTTTATTGCCGGGTTCCTCTTGCAGTTGCCAGTTATTAAAACTAAAGTAATTTTCTTATGTATTTTGTAAGTCCAGTGTTTTTGAATTAACTTGTTGAAAATGCTATTTATAATTTTTGAAGGTTCATTGGGGAACAGTTTTTCTGGATGTATTTTCTTTCTTTAGTCTCTTTGTTGTTATGAGGTCAGGTGCATAGTCCAATATTTTAATATTCTGCCATAAAAGTACATTTCACACACATTGCTGCATATTCAGTTGTAATGTACTCATTTTGTCTTCATTGGAATCTGTTATGTTGTAATAATTATTTATTGCTTTATAAATTTTTCTTTAAATTATTTTATTCTATTGTTATTGTGGTTCGCGCTTTGCGGGTTTGTAGCAAGTTTTCTGTTTCAGTGTTTGTGTACGCAGATACATTTTATTTTTATACAACTCTGGCCCTGCCTGCAGTCATGTACCCGACTTCACTTGCATTGTGAAAATTAATTATTTACCATAAAGTATTATCTTCCATACTTTGTGTTACTAGAGGAAGTCTTGGTCAGCTTGAGCAGACAGCACATGCAGGGGTGATTGAGGTAGCGATTTTGTCTATGACAGTTGTTAGCGAGATTTGATTCTCTTAGTAAAGAAAATTATTTTGCACATACTTTTTTTATAATGTTTTCCTTTGAATTCCCTTGGTATATCAGTTGGAATATTATAAGCCACTGAATGTGATAAAATGTGTTGCATATGATTATCAAGCCTGAGATAAATACAAAAATATATTACTTGTGTAACACAAAGTAAGGATACATAGAGAAGACACTAGCTGTATTAAGCTGCAATCCATGAAGTCAACTGCAGTGCACCATCGACCTACAACAGAACTACCGTTCAGTAGCGTATCATCATCGTCAACCATTATCAATCCACTGCTGGACGAAGGTCTCCCCAAGTTCCCTCCACAATGGTATGTCTTGTGCCAGTCTCCTCCATGTCACTCCCACATACTTTCGAATTTCATCCACCCATCTCCCATGTGGTCTTCTTCTGGGTCTTTTCTTGTCCCTTGGAATCCAATCTAAAATTTCGGCTGTCCATCGATGGTATGTCCTTCTGGCAGTATGTCCAGCCCGTTGCCATTTCAGGGATTTAACTCTGATCACCATGTCTTTCCACTCTTGTCATTTTTCTGATCCACAAGTTCCTCTTCTTATCTCTCTTGCTTACACCAAGCATGCACCTCTCCATGCTACTTTGAGTTGTCTGCAGCCTTTGTATGTCTCTTTTAGTTAAGGTCCACGTCTCTGCACCGTACATAAGCACTGGAAGGATGCACTGATCAAACACTTTTCTTTTAAGACATAATTGTATATTGCTCTTGAAAATTATGCTGTTTCTTCCAAAAGCTCTCCAGGTAAGTTTTGTACACCGATTAATTTCTTTATCAATGTGTGACCCTCACTTGATATCTGCTGTCCAAGATAAACGTACGTGTCTGTTATCTCCAGCTTTTCTCCATCAATCAATAAATCTTCATTTCTTGTAAATGCATTGAACATCACTTTTGTCTTCTGAAAGTTCATTTTAAATCCCACTTCTTTACTCTTGTCAACAAGCAACTACCCCAGCTACCCCATCAGAGCTGCTTACTCTGCAGCTCTGATGGGGTAGTTGCAAAAACGGCTACGTCATCAGCAAAATGAAGGTGAGTTAGATAATCTCCATTAATCTTTATCCCTTTGTTTTCCCAGTTCAGTGATTGAAATACATTTTCCAATGGGGCATTAAAGAGCTTCGGAGATATAGTGTCACCTTGTCTCACTCCCTTTCCAATTTTTATGTGTGTTGTATTTTGAAACGGCCGAATCTTTGCACTTGCATTTTCATAGATGTTATTAATAATATTAATGTATGCATCTTCAATACCGCAGGATTTCAGAGCCATTGTAACTGCTGATGGTTTCACCGAATATATACAGTAGCGTATATTCCAGGCTAGCTGCGAAGCCCAGAGAATGCACAAATAAAACTGAATTAAAAATACACAAATAAAAGTCAATTATCAACAGTATTAAAATATGTCGATACTTTTGCCGCGGAAAAACGTTTGCGGATTTGCTTCTTTGGCTCAGTCTGGCGAGCGAAAACCAACGGCATAATGCAAGCAGCTCTTCCAGAGTCTTCGCAGTTCTGATGCGAAAGCCTTCCATACAATCACCTGCTACCATTTCCATGACAACACGAATCAGCTAGTAGAGGGGATTGGCCCATTGCTTTGGGAAACGGTTCGCTCTGAAAAAGAAGACAGACTATCTGAGTCACTCGCATACTCCCGCCCATAAAAGTGTTTTGTGGGAGTTGTTTCAGTTTTTGTGAAGTGTCAATGAATTAAAATCGGAGATATTATATCTTAAATTCGTGGTTTTGTTGATTTTGAACTGTTTCGATAAATTTTGTGAAAGCTTCCCTGAACATCTACTGTCAGAATTTAAAGAACTCTGCTTCAAATTTTTATACAGCTCGACTAAAAAATGAACTGAAAGGGTTTTATTCCCTTGACGAGTACAAAAACAAATCAGTAAGAGACATTATGTGTTACATGAAGTTTAATAAATTGGACACAGTGTTTAGTGAGGTGTACAAGTTAGCAGACCTCATATTAAACTTTCCATCAACAACTGCAACTGCCAAAAGTTTTTCAGCATTAAAAAGAATCAAGATATATCTTAGAGCCACACAAGGACATACATATTCGAAAAACTTGGCTGTTTTGTCAATAGAGAAACACATTGTTTTTAAATATGAAAAAGTATTCAGAAGAAACATTTTATGAAAACGTAACACTCAAGTTCACACAAAAGGAAAGAAGAATAGAGTTGATGTACAAATAAGTGTTCAAATCCTAATCCTCATAATTATTCGGTATCATGTTGGCAATGGCATGTACCTAAAATTTAGAAGAAAAGTTACTTCTGTTAATGTTAACAATTAAATTAAACTTCACAATTAAAAAAAACAGTACTGGGGGGGGGGGGGAGAGCCCAGGTCTCGGACCCAAGATCTGCCACTGCTACCATTGATTGACAGCTGGGCTTCCCAGGAATCACCACGAACCACATGATTTTGTCTATTTGAGCTTCGACCTCCTAGCAGAGTGGAAGACGATGTATATGACATATACCTATCATTTTCTGGATTCTTTTTGGTTTGCGTCTTTTAGTTTCCTATAGCATTCTAATAAGTAGCATTATTCTTGCTTATTCCTTACTGATCGTTAACTTTTCCTTTGCGAATTCCAGAACTTAGGTTTTTTAAGTGTCTTTGTTGTAAATTTCATTCATGCATATTTTATCATTGTTTTCTTCACAATATAAGCTGTGACTCGGCTTTACTTTCAATTCAGTTTGTATATCAATGTCATCTGTTCCGATCTCTATGTTATTATTGTCATCTTTCCGACGCCTCACTTGGCTTAGATTGTGATGGGAGTTGAGGATGAAGGTCGTCGAGGGGAACAACGGAAGGGTGGCACACAGCAGCTGTTCCTCAGTGCTGGGGTGGACATAGCAACCATTGCCAACGGGATGGGGTCACGTCACATTTTGCTTCTGCTGAAGGTCAATGGGGGCACCATGTTCTATGGGAGGAACTTGTACGGGCTTCTGCGGCTGTTTCCACTCAATATTTCCTTACTTTATGTTGTGTAATTTACGTAGGTATTTACTTCTCAATATACCATGTCAGAATATACATATGAAGATCATCTTCAGAATTTGCAGTTTTATCTTAATATTAAATGAAAAAGTACTGAAAGCAACTACTTTTCGGAAAAAGTAGTTGTGGCAGTCACTAGGTAAATTTAAAGAGTAGCTTTCTAATCACTGATTCTAATGTGCCACACTTCAATATCCCTAATGTCATGGATTTTAGCAGTCCAGATGCAAAAGATGCAGATTTTGTTCTGGATGAAAAACGGCAGTTTCTCAGTTGTAATTTCAGATCATCAGAGCTTTCCTCCATTATAATGCACTTCAAAAGCTTACAGTGAACATTTGCAGGCTGTCTAGCTTGTGTGGCATGCAGTGGAGCTGTATCACTGTGTTTTTCTTGATCTGAATTGTCTGACAATAGACTAACACTGTCTGTTGTTTTTTATCTTGTTTCTTAATCCTTTGCCTAACACCTGTTCTATAGCCCTTCATTGTTGCAGCCCTATCAACAAAACAAACAATGTTTCCTTTATTTTGATAAACCCCTGTATATTGTATAGTTTAAAAGTTAAGACTTATTTGTGTAAATGCAATTGTGACCACCTGGTTTGAAACATGATGACTTAAATTTCAGTCTGAAATGAGTTTTATTTCTCATAAGTTAAAACCCCATAACTTGAGAGTGTTTTAAAATATTGTTTTTAAAAAAGTTATGCAGTTAGTGAATAAGGGAGGTAATGTATCAGTAGAAGAGATGACCTTTGGCATATGGTGCATGCATCTTTGTGTGTTTGTTAAATTGTTATAGGGTTGTGTAACTTTCAATATCCATAATTTGAGAGTAATCTAAATTTTCATCTCTTTGGAAATTTGATTTTTGTAAATTTAAAAAAAATTACCATTGAAAGTCATTCCTTTGCTGAATGTAGTTATTCCTAGATTGAGAATTGTGGGAAATAAGTTCTGCCGCCCCACTGGCGCGGCAGAACTTATTTCCCACAATTCTCAATGGCTTATGATCATTCATCCGCGTTTGGTCCGGGTTCGAATCCCAGTGAGGCATGGATGTTGTGTTTGTCTTATAGCACTGGCTCTCTCTCTTCCCTGAAACCATTGGTCCTAAGTCAGGGACAGGCATAGTCCATTGAGTTGCTCACAGTGATCATTAAAACCCCCTATCAATAAATATTGGGTTGATGCATAAGTTCATGCCGTTTTATTTCAAGAGTGTTTCCCAGGTCAATAATGACAGTGCAGATAGCCAGTTGTATATCAAAATGTAGCCAGTAATATCGTGTGTCTAAATCATATTGCGTTGTGTGATTATGGTTTTTTTGGTTTTCAGGTCTGGAAGTATGGAGTCTCAATAGAGAGGAATGAACATTTCCGACATCTGCTCCTCTACGAGTTTCACAAGTGATCCACAGCTGCCGAGGCTACTCGGCAAATTTGTGCTGTGTATGGGGAGGATGCTATTGCTCCGAGGACAGCCCGCAAAAGATTTGAGTGGTTCCGAGGTGGAAATTTTGACCTCAACGACTCCACGCTCAGGTCGCCCATCCCACTTTGATGAGGATCATTTGAATCATCTCATCCACTTGGATCCACGTCAAACGACATGTGAATTGACCACTGAGACGGACTGTGATCAGGCCACAGTGGTGCGACACCTGGAACATATGGGAAAGGTCCAGAAATTGGGGTCTTGGGTGTCTTACACTCATGCAGAGAACAACAAGAATCAGCGTGTTGCCATATGTGGTTCTTTGCTCGCCCGTTGTCATGTATTGTTACTGGATATGAAAAGCGGTGCCTGTACGTGAATTTCAGGCATCGGAGGGAATGGTTAAGCCCAAGCAAGACACTCGCGCCGCGTCCAAAACATGACCTTCATCCTGCGAAGGTCATTTTGTGTGTCTGGTGAGACATGGAAGGCATTATTCACTGGGAAATGCTGCCGAGGAATCGGACCATCAACGCTGCACTCTATTGTGAGCAACTCCGCCGTGTGGAAGGAGCAATTCAGCAGAAAAGGCCACATCCGTGCCGTGGTGTCCTTCTCCAAGATGAACACGCACACCCTCACAGTGCAAACATGACCAAAATGGCCATTCTCGACATGAAATGGGAGATCCCTTCCACATCCGACCAATTCCCCAGATGTCGCCCCTTCAGACTATCACCTGTTCCGATCTCTGTCAAATGCACTCCATGGCAGAACGTTGAACAATGATGTTGATATCCAGAATTTCGTTGATGATTTCTTCACAGAAAAACCTGCACGTTTTATTTAAGAATGGCATTGCAGACCTATCCAGATGTAGGGACACACCATCGTAAACAATGGCGGGGGGGGGGTACATAGTTGATTGATTCCGTTTTCCCTTCTGATGTAATACATTCATGTAGTGCGGTGAGAAAAATGGCATGAACTTATGCATCAACCCAATAAGTAAATTTTGCAACCTGGGAAAAATGTTTTTTTTTTTTTTTTTTTGCACTGATCCCGTTATATTACCTCTAGAAACTGTGCTTTTTCAGGGCAGTGAGAGATGTTAGCTGGGTAGTAGTTTGGTTCATCCACCCTGCATTTTATGTTATTTCTGATATGTGGAAGGAAATAGAATAACATTTTTTACTTTTTTGTAAAGAATTTAGCAGTTGTGCATTGTAAATGTAGAATAAAAAAGTTAGACTCAATGAATTATGAGAAACACGAGTTCACACTTGTAAAATGAAATGCAGGTTTTTTGGCAATCTTCATATAAGTAATACAGTATTATAAATATTTAACGGGAATTATCGAGGATAAATTTATTAAGGCACATTACTTCTGAAATTTTCTATCTATACACTAGATCATCTTCAGGAGTTCTTGCGTCTTACTACTTACACAGTTCTGGCGACCAAGCCTGGTCATTGATGTTGCCACCTTGTGTCTTGTAAATTTCCAGGGATTCCTCTAATTTCTGGATAATTGCGGTTGTTTGATGTTTGATCACTTTTAAGGAGTCCCAGTCCATTTTGTGGCCAGTTTGTTGTATGTGCCTGTCTAATCCTGTTTTATTTGAGATGTTCCTTATTGCTGCTTTGTGTTCTTTAATTCTGGTGGTTAACCTGCTTCCTGTTTCTCCTATATATGGTAATCCACAAGAACACTCTATTTTATAAATGACTCCTTCCTGGAGTAAAGTATTTTCTTCTTTTTGTTTTAGGAATGGTAAGTATTTTTTAATTTTGTTATTCAAACCTGGAGCTAACCTAATTTTATATTTAGTGCTGATTTTCTTCAGTTTTTCAAACAGTCCCTTGTGGTAAGTGACTTTTCTTGTGAATACATGTGCCAGTCTAATCCTGTTTTATTTGAGCTGTTCCTTATTGCTGCTTTGTGTTCTTTAATTCTGGTGGTTAACCTTCTTCCTGTTTCTCCTATATATGGTAATCCACAAGAACAAACTATTTTATAAATGACTCCGTTGTATGTGCCTGTCTAATCCTGTTTTATTTGAGCTGTTCCTTATTGCTGCTTTGTGTTCTTTAATTCTGGTGGTTAACCTTCTTCCTGTTTCTCCTATATATGGTAATCCACAAGAACAAACTATTTTATAAATGACTCCGTTGTATGTGCCTGTCTAATCCTGTTTTATTTGAGCTGTTCCTTATTGCTGCTTTGTGTTCTTTAATTCTGGTGGTTAACCTTCTTCCTGTTTCTCCTATATATGGTAATCCACAAGAACAAACTATTTTATAAATGACTCCGTTGTATGTGCCTGTCTAATCCTGTTTTATTTGAGCTGTTCTTTATTGCTGCTTTGTGTTCTTTAATTTTGTTATTCAAACCTGGAGCTAACCTAATTTTATATTTAGTGCTGATTTTCTTCAGTTTTTCAAACAGTCCCTTGTGGTAAGTGACTTTTCTTGTGAATACATGTGCCAGTCTAATCCTGTTTTATTTGAGCTGTTCCTTATTGCTGCTTTGTGTTCTTTAATTCTGGTGGTTAACCTTCTTCCTGTTTCTCCTATATCTGGTAATCCACAAGAACAAACTATTTTATAAATGACTCCTTCCTGGAGTAAAGTATTTTCTTCTTTTTGTTTTAGGGATGGTAAGTATTTTTTAATTTTGTTATTCAAACCTGGAGCTAACCTAATTTTATATTTAGTGCTGATTTTCTTCAGTTTTTCAAACAGTCCCTTGTGGTAAGTGACTTTTCTTGTGAATACATGTGCCAGTCTAATCCTGTTTTATTTGAGCTGTTCCTTATTGCTGCTTTGTGTTCTTTAATTCTGGTGGTTAACCTTCTTCCTGTTTCTCCTATATATGGTAATCCACAAGAACAAACTATTTTATAAATGACTCCTTCCTGGAGTAAAGTAATTTCTTATTTTTGTTTTAGGGATGGCAAGTATTTTTTTAATTTTATTATTTAAACTCGGAGCTTTTGTTATGGTAAGTATTTTTTAATTTTGTTGTTTAAACCTGGATCAAGATTCGAGTAGATACTCATAAAAAATTCTAGAAGAGTTTAACTCCCAAGATGAATCACTAAAATTCACTTTAGAATAAGCACAAAACAAAAATAAGCTAAATTACGTAGACATTACTTTGAAGTGGGAAGGAAAATATTTTACCACAGAATTATACAATAAGACTACAAATACAGGAAAATTTTTAAATTATAAATCAGATCATCCTAGTTATATAAAGAAAAATGTAGCTTTACAATTTAAAGAAAAAGTTGAAACGCTGAATTCATCTTCAGAAGCTAAGGAAAAACATAAAAATAAGTTAAAATAAATCTTATTAGAAAATTATTACCCTTTAAAAGAAATCTGTGAACTACTGGAAGAAAATCCTACTAGGAACAGAACTGGCACTACAGACAAAAATAAAGAGAAAATTGAATATTTATTCACAAGAAAAGTCACTTACCACAAGGGACTGTTTGAAAAACTAAAGAAAATCAGCACTAAATTTAAAATTAGGTTAGCTCCAGGTTTAAATAACAAAATTAAAAAATACCATCCCTAAAACAAAAAGAAGAAAATACTTTACTCCAGGAAGGAGTCATTTATAAAATAGAGTGTCCATGTGGATTACCATATATAGGAGAAACAAGATGAAGGTTAACCACCAGAATTAAAGAACATAAAGCAGCAATAAGGAACATCTCAAATAAAACAGGATTAGACAGGCACATACAACAAACTGGCCACAAAATGGACTGGGACTCCTTAAAAGTGATCAAACATCAATCCTACTCAATTATCCAGAAATTAGAGGAATCCCTGGAAATTTGCAAGACACAAGGTGGCAACATCAATGACCATGCTGGATGGAAAATCCATCAGGCTTGGTCACCAGACCTGTGGAAGTAGTAAGACGCAAGAACTCCTGAAGATGATCTAGTGTATAGATCGAAACTTTGAGAGGTAATGTACCATAATAAATTTATCCTCGATAATTCCCGTTAAATATTTATAATACTGAAAGTAATAAAAGAAAGCCATGAAGTCATTTATTATTAGTAATAGTAAGCAATCTCAAAAAGTAACAGCAAGAGTGTTATGTATTTTCTTGTCTTTATATGCTGAGGAAGTGTTATTCATATGAAAGGGCTCTTGCTCTAAAATAAAAAAGTGTTAATTTGCAGTGCTACTAAAGCTACTGTTTCAGCTGATCTAAAGACAGTTGTAGGTGAACCTAGATGCAAAGTGAATTTGTCTATTTTGTTAAAATCCTGCATTAATGTTGTAAATTGCTAAAATTAATTGACCTCATTAAAACATGAAAAGAAAAAAAAAGAATTCTATGAATAACAGAATTAATAAACCAAATTAAAAAAAATGTATAAACTAAATATAATATTAGGTTAGTTCCAGGTTTAAATAACAAAATAAAAAAATACTCATCATCCCTAAAACAAAAAGAACATACTTTACTCCAGGAAGGAGTCATTTATAAAATCGAGTGTTCATGTGGATTACCATATATAGGAGAAACAGGAAGAAGTTTAACCACCAGAATTAAAGAACACAAAGCAGAAATAAGGAATATTTAAAATAAAACAGGATTAGACAGGCACATACAAGAAACTGGCCACAAAATGGACTGGGACTCCTTAAAAGTGATCAAACATCAAACCCTCGCAATTATTCGGAAATTAGAGGAATCCCTGGAAATTAACAAGACACAAGGTGGCAACATCAATAACCATGCTGGATGGAAAATCTATCAGGCTTGGTCGCCAGACCTGTGGAAGTAGAAGGAAGCAAGAACTCCTGACGAAGATCTAGTGTTTAGATCGAAAATTTGAGAGGTACTTTACCTTTATAAATTTATCCTCTATAATTCCCATTAAATATTTATAATACTGAAATTAAAAAGGAAACTCCATTAAGTTGTGTATGATTACCAGCTTAATCAATCACAAGAGAAAACTGCTAGGCAGCCCATCTGACCAGAAGGCTTTGATGTGAACAGTATATCAGGGTACAGTGTTTTATATCACTGTAGGCATGATGGATGAGAAAAATGTGGCCACTCCGGTGGCGCAGTGGTCTATGTGATGGCTTGTGATCATTCATCCGAAAGGGGTCTGGGTTGAAATCCCGACGAGGCATGGACGTTGTGTTTGTCTTACAGCATTGGCTGTCTCTCACTTCCCTGGTGTCAGTACATCTAAATTAGGGACAGGCGACATATAGACCATTGGGTTTCTCATGGTGGTCGTTGAACCTCGAATTAAAAAAAAATGTGTTTCACTGTATTTTTCTGTTTTTATTTTGCTTTTGTCTCTTTCAATTTCAAATGGCCTAATACTTTCAAAAATGGATGATGAATTATTGTGATATATAAGTATTTCATTGTTGGCAATCACTCACCTTCAGAACGGTACTGAGAAATGGAGAACTTTGTGCATCATGTTACAGTGATCAGTAATAGCTCAAAGCCACTGAAACTTATATGCATACTTAGCAATGAAGTAAAAAAAAAAAAGTGTTTCCTAAATAGAAATATTTGCTTTTCAGCAGTATTAGTAATTTTAGAACAAAAGTGCATATTATATCAATATATTATTTTTGCTGAAAATTCTGTTAAAAACATTGATTTCATAGGGAGTAGGTACCCAACATTTATTTGTGCTATTCTCTTTTCAATAGTACCTATTGTTTAGAAAAGGCAACGTCTGGTATATACAAGTATATAAAAAAGGGAGGGGGAAAGTTTGGCAGAGTAGCATCTGCAATCAAAATCTGTTCACGTCTGTCAGAAAGGATGTTTGAAGTTTTTGAAAGATGAATATAAGGCACAGTGATCTTGTTTGTCAAAGTTACCCTGATGTTTAATATCACATAGAAGGGGAGAATGAACTTATTTTATTGTAGCTGTAAAAAATGTGATAGATATTCTAAGTTTTGCTTCTTTCTTCTGTCTCTAAACCTACCACTTTTGTTTTAAAAAAAAGTGCTGCATTTGTGCCACTACTTCCAGACTCTCAAATTATTTTTTGCCCTGTATTCTGTCATGTCTTTCCAAGCTTGCTTAGTTTGAAACATTCTTAATTGAATATTTATGCTCTGCATAGTATTGTTCTATTACTTTTGTTTTTATGTATTAATTTCATAATTTTCATTGTCACCCTTTGTAAATTTATGTGAATTGCTGATATTCTGTGTTGTGCTTGTTTTTTATCGTTGGCTGAAAAAATAGTTTTGGCATGTAATCCAGTTAAAAGTTTTTGCGAGCTTTGAATTCTCTGAATTCTGGTGGTATAATAGAGTTAAATAACATGTGTTGGTCATTGAAAAACTGCTTTTGTGTCACACAATTGCTTTTTTTTTTAACTAAAATGAATTGATTCTGAGTAAATTACAACATTTTTTGTGTGCATCCATATCATTTATCTCTTATACACTATCTACCAACAAGTAATTGGACACCTGTGATAGCAAAGGAAAACGAACTTTATTCACTTCAATAGTTGGTGGAGCCTTCACGAGCGGCAATTACAGCTGCGACCCTCCGGGGCATACTCTCAACCAGGCGTTGTACGACGGCTAGCGATATTTTCTTCCACTCGGCTTGGAGAAGACAGGTCAGTTCCTTCACCGATTTCGAACGTAGGGGGCACCTTAAGTCCATGCTCCAACTCGTCCCAGAGGTGCTCGATAGGGTTAAGGTCCGGCCTCTGCACAGGCCAGTCCATTCGATTAACCCCATTGTCACCATATCAAGCCATGGTGGACCTTGCAACATGACAGGTGGCATTGTCATCCTGAAAGTAACATGGGTCCACCCCGTAAAACTGCCACAACGTAGGAAGTGCATGGTCATCCAAAATGGTGCAGTAGGTTTCGGCGTTGAGTCTACCAGGAATTGCGACCAAGGGTCCCATGCCATACCAGGGGAAACACCCCCATAGCATAATTCCACCGCCGCCGAACTTCACAGTTGGCACAATACATTCCGGCAGGAGGCGTTCTCCAGTCGGACGCCAAACCCAGACCCTGCCATCCGAACGGTAGAGGGTCAACCTTGATTCGTCGCTCCAGAGAACCTGTTTCCACTGTCGACGTTCTTTGTACCACGTTATCCGAGCAGCGCTATTGCACTTGGTGATCAAAGGCTTGTGGGCGGCAGCACGTCCATGATAACCGAGCAGATGGGATTCCTCACTGATGGTATTCATCGAAAGAACACTTCCGGATGCCTGTTGAAACTCCTCGCGGATGTGGCCCATCGATTTGGTGCGGTTCTTCCGAATTTCTCTGGCCAGCACCCGTCGGTCTCTAACTCCCAGTTTTGTGGGTCTGCCGGGTCGGGGCACATTCCGACAGTCACCTCTCAACTTCCACTTGCCAATCACGTAGGCCACTGTCGATTTTGGGTGCTTCAACTCGCTGGATATGTCACGTATGGATCGGCCATTTCTGTGATACCCGACGATTACACCTTTCTCGAAATCAGAGAGCTCCGAACTGCGTGGCATCTTGCATGCGACTGGTTCTGTTGTTGTTTCCCACACGATATTTAACGGCTGCGGCCGTGACGTGTATCAGGACCGCAGATATCGTCGATTGGAGGGGTGTCCAATTACTTGTTGGTAGATAGTGTATATATATGCTGATGACGTAGCCATTTTTGCAATTACCCCATCAGAGCTGTAGAGAATGATCCATGAACTTGCTGACAAGAGTAAAGAAGTGGAATTAAAAATGAACTTTCAGAAGACAAAAGTGATGTTCAATGCTTTTTCAAGGAATGAAGATTTATCGATTGATGGAGAAAAGCTGGAGATAACAGACACGTACGTTTATCTTGGGCAGCAGATATCAAGTGAGGGTCACATTGATGAAGAAATTAATCGGCGTACAGAACTTGCCTGGAGAGCTTTTGGAAGAAACAGCATAATTTTCAAGAGCAATATGCCATTATGTCTTAAAAGAAAAGTGTTTGATCAATGCATCCTTCCAGTGCTTACGTATGGTGCAGAGACGTGGACCTTAACTAAAAGAGACATACAAAGGCTGCAGACAACTCAAAGTAGCATGGAGAGGTGCATGCTTGGTATAACCAGGAGAGATAAGAAGAGGAACTCGTGGATCAGAAAAATGACAAGAGTGGAAGACATCATGATCAGAGTAAAATCCCTGAAATGGCAATGGGCTGGGCATACTGCCAGAAGGACAGACCAGCGATGGACAGCCGAAATTTTAGATTGGATTCCAAGGGGCAGTGAAAAACCCAGAAGACCACCACATGGGAAATGGGTGGATGAAATTCGAAAGTATGCGGGTGTAACATCGAGGAGACTGGCACAAGACAGACCGTTGTGGAGGAAACTTGGGGAGACCTTCGTCCAGCAGTGGATTGATAATGGTTGGCAATGATGATATATAATATGACGCACGACGTCATATGTGCGCCAGTGTGGGTGGTAACCATAACTGCCTAGAGGCCGTGCGAATGGACTTCGTAGGAAACTGTCGGATACGTTCCGTATCCTTTTTATTTGTGCTTGGCCGGCCAGCATCCGTTTTATGAAGCACACTGGCAGTCTCCATAAACTTCTTGTGCCACTCGCGTATTGAGGGTCTGGATGGTGGATTACGTCCGTATTTAGTACAGAAATTCCTTTGGACTTGTGTATCTGACTTCGTTTCTATGAACCATGCCACACACTGGGCATTTTCCTGTGGAGTAACCATCACAACTTCAAGGTCGTACCTGATATTAAACAAAAACCTTTTGAGTACCAATAAAACTTTATGCGTTGCTGTTACATGTCCAAAAAAAAAAAGAACTTCGCTATCTTATTTCGTTTAGGTTTTATTGAGGATCAGAGTTGTAAAGATAATTTTGGAACACCCTGTATATACAATTTTGAGATCACTCAATCTTTTTTGCTTGAGTGATCTCAAAATTCAAAGCTTCTTTAAAACACCCAACAGCCCATTCTACTCACACAAATGAACACGAGAATAAAGAACTGACTTTGATATCTGTTCAGATATGGTGCGAAAAAAGAAAGGAAAGGAGAAAAAAAAAAAGGTCTTTGTCACTAAGTTAAATTTTCTGCGATGCGTTAACATCTGTTTTATGCATATCTGTGTACGGTTTGGTCAAATACCTGGTGTACCAGTGTATAAATAAACTCAACAGCAACTGAGAAATCACACTACGTGCCGGTGCTATTGAAATTCTGTTGCAGCTATGTACCCATGAAGACAGAGGCTGTCGTCCCATTTGACAAGAGGCAGGTAATGGCATCTTCATACTTCTTTAACCTCATGATCCGGGTTCAAATACCCGAATAAAACACACATGTTGTGAATGGCTTATCCCTACTTTTCTCATTTTCCTGAATCCAGTGACGGTAAATCATAGGCGTACACAAGGGGTTCCCGGGTCCGACCCCCTCCCCTTTGAGGGTGGATTGAGTACAATTTTAAAGATATATATATATATATATATATATATATATATACATATGAGGCTTTCACCATTGAACCAAATCTATGGACCCTTACCCCTCTAAAAAAATTTCTGGCTACGACACTACTGTATATCAGGAATGGACAACTTTTTGTCGCATCGAATACTCGTGGAAGTAATTAAACTATGAAACGAAAAGGAATTAATATACAATACCTTCAGTTCGGTGCTCTTGGTTACACAAAATTTAAGGTAATATGCCTATGGCATACTCTTACGCTCTTTTCTTCTGCCTCTATTTTTTAGACTCCAGGTTTTTGTTAGATATCGTTTAGATTTAATGTCATGCCATTGATTACAAGGCAGCTTTCTTCCGTTCTCGAATCAGAAGAGTCTTTGCAGTCTCCTCCGATGTTCCTTCCAGACAATGCGAATTAAAGAACGTTGTAGAATTGGCCACTGTGGCAGGATACGCCCCGAATCTGGTACATAGCTTTATCGAAGAAACCAGAATCAATTATGTTAATCTTCCTATGCCGCAGCTACGCTTCCTGGGCTCAATGCCCTACTTACCAAATGTTTGCTCTCAGCTCTAGAACGCCCTCAACAAGATGAACCTCGGTGTCGGTATCAGGTCTCCGACGCCTTTATATGCCATCCTTAAGGGAAACTCTGACAAGCCGCCACTTTCAAATAAAGCAAAGTGCTTATGCCACCCCTCTGCAATATCCGGACGGCTCCAATCGATGCTACATTGAATGATAAAGTAACTACTGCCCTGAGTGACTACTGAAGTTCAAGTCACCCTGTTTCAATGTTGGATGACGTAAAGAAATTAGCTTACTACTCCACCCCAAAATCGATTGCCATTCGCGAAACTTTGGAGATCATTACCAACAGCAAGTCATGCAATTATAGCGTCTCGATGGAGTTCCCACGAGTTTGGTACCGGTCTTTCAAATACTGAATGCTTTTGTTTTTCTTCCATGATTCCTCGTGCTAAATGAACATGACACCTGGTGTCTTTGAATTAATGATTACATTCGCATTTGTTCGTTTTGTTGAAGCGTTCTATTTTTCAGTTTGCGGACTACCTTCCATGAAAATGCCATCTGGTTGAAGTGCGAGAGCTTGGAAATTTTTATTTCTGTTCTACGCCAAGAAATTTGGATTACTAGTATAATTATACTATAAGTATAGGTGGTGTACAGTTCCTTGTTATTAATTTATGCTATTGTTTACCTAACACCCAACAATATTCTTGTGCAAATTATCACTGATCAGAATATTCTATATCTATTACTAATAGCTCAGTCACTTTAGGTTTTAACCTTGCGAAAAATAGTGTAAAGGTAAAAAATTGACAAAGTTGTTCTATTTTATGTCCGGAACAACATATCAGAAATCGTGAACTCACCCTTGTTCGCGTCCTGGAATTCCATGCGGTTGTAGCCTCTGTGTGTAGATGACTTACTAAAAACACTACATAGATCAAAAACTTCACCTACAGTGAAATACGAGTCACTCAAATAAAGTTCAAAAGTTGTTACTTACAGCTAATCCTTCATTGCTGTCAATTGTCATTTGATCATTTGCTCTTCAAAAAGGTGATCAACGAAACGGATTAATATCCTCACTAACAAATAACTGAAACACAACACAGGAATTTGAGTTTATATCCACAATAACACTTGACCACGAGTCACAACACTGTCATTAAAGTATAACACGTAGTCTTAAAAAAATACTTAAACAGCAATTAGGCATTCTCGTATCCTAGAAAAGCACTAAAATCCCCCTCTTACAGATCAGATCATATGTAGGGGATTTTAGGAAGGAGTGTCTGACTTCTTAGAAAAATGGAAGCTAGGATCACGATAGGAAAGTGACACAGAAGAGAGTTAAAAAGGGGGAGGAAGATGCCCTTATTTATTACCGGGGAGCCAGAACCTTGGGTCCGACGGATTAACGTGTCCATCAGTCGCACGGCGGATATTTAGCGGTTCGAGCGTTCGCACCTGTCCGAGATAGAACCTGAGAGTTTCTCCGTGGCAGTCACGAACGTTGACCACTAGGTCATGCGCGGCTCCCCCTCTCACAGCTACTGCGTACCCATTATATATCTCGTCTTGTTCTTATCACATGCATACGTCACTTACGTACTGACCTCAGGGTGTTGCCAAACCTCCATTCATGTGAAAAAAGATATCACCGTAAGCTTGGAAAGTGCAAAACAGAATTAAAATGCACATAGTAAAAGGAACTAAAAATGAAAGTTAAAATAGAGTATACGTCACACGGTTGAACACCTGGAGCGCTGGAGAAGTGCAAGTTATCACTGCAATGGCTGTTACGTGCAAACGACTGGGCCCACGGAGTTCAAATAGGGCCCAAATGAAGGAGAAATAAATGGACTTTAGTTTAGATTATACATACTGTCTTAATTGCACATCATCCGGTGCCGCACAAAACGACTAAAACCTGCAAAAGTTGCATTTTTTTTTCATTTTTTCGCTCTGGAAGCTTTGGTATCGCTGATATCACAAAAAAACTCCATATAAAACTTTTCAGTTTTCCATTGAAGTCTTTGTAGTGCATGTGCCACCAATAGTCGCGCATCTACACGCACTTGAGAGTAACAGCACATGCCGCGGTGGGAGTACCATACTAAGCCAGAACTCTAAGTGTACGGAAGGAAGCCCTTATACGTTGCCACACCAGCACGAAGTAACTGTGTACAATGTATGTTCATTTAGGAAAAGATACATAGTTCAAGTGGAGTTTGGTGATGACCAAGTTTTAGCCCCCTCTCCAACGCCATCCCACCGGAGCTCTTTTCATCTTTGTACGTATGTTGTTACACACCTGTGTGGTTAATACCTGTCCTGGAGGGTCGGTAAAGAAATCTCTATCTAAAAGCCTAAATTTTAATTGTGAAAAGTGTTAAATAACAAAAAAATGTCATCAATAATAACAAAAAAAGGAACAGAGATTGCCGTTGAGCGGTAGACTTGCTGATTAATCGTATGCTTACTTCGGGTTCGTGGAATAAATATATTATTACCTTCTTTCATTACAGCTGAAATTCGAGGTCGTCGTCTTCTTCCAAGGTTCTATCATCAACGTAGATATTTTGACACATTCGACGGCATCGTCCGCCCATATTGGAACATTGCAGTCCCGCTCCCCTGCACTAACATCTGCTTTTGACGTTGCATCCTCCTTTGCAATCGCAGGATATTATGTGCCACATCTCGTCGAAAGCGGGTGGTAGCATGGTGGGCTGAATGATAAGTTTACGATTTAAAAGCTTCCATCCCCATTTTGAAGCGTCCAGGTCATTTCCCAGCCACTGTTGTGTTTGATAGTAAACTCGGAGTGAATGTTGATGTGCTAATTTAAACGAGGTGGCTATTGCCATCTTGGCTATACCTCTGATGTACATGTAAGTCCTTAACTCTTCTAGTGATGAACAATCCCGGCCGCACACCACCAGAAGAGTTGAGGACTATGCCGTTCTCTCATGCTTCTATTTTGTCACGGTCTGTGTCAGTGGTGTTGAAAATGGACACCTTTTTCTATAATTCGGCATTTTCAGCGAGATATTCCAAGGCTTCTTTCCTTTGTTGGACCAAGGCTGAACTGGATCCTATCAGACTGTAACATTACCGTTGAAGACAACAGACTTTTGGTGATTGGCCAGTGGGCGTTAGGGACGATTTCAGCCGTTAGATGGCACTGCGTCCCAAGGTATACACACCTCAGTTTCTGCGTTGTTTGAATTACGGGATTGTGTATGTTCGTCGTTTTTTCTTGTTTCTTTAAAAAAAAACTTCTAGTTTTAAAACCAAACTGTTGTTTTCACAACAAAATCCAACCTATTGTCAAAATGGTTTACTACTGTGTGCCGATGTGTACATCTTCTAAGAAGAAAAACGTGGGATTTTCATTCCATGAGTTTCCCTCAAGTCAGAACCTAAAGCAACTGTTGCTGAAAGAAACATCTCGTTAGGATTTTGCTCCAAATGACAAGTTACCGTCAACTGTTGTTTGTGGCAAGCATTTTCATTCTGATAATTACGTACCTAATTCAATTTTAGAAATAAAAACCTCAGCTATATAAACTCATATTAAGTAAAATAGTAGGTAAATGTCTAGATTTGCGTTTTAAATTATTTCGTCGGAAAAATATTAGTACTTCGGAAAAAGTGCGACGTACAGGTTTTAAACTGTGAAAATTGATGGCAAATGGTGCAGAAATTTTCTGTTTCAAATGTCTTTTAAAGATTTTTATCGTAACATACCTGTACGTTCGATACGTTAGGCCTACGGTAGCGTCTCTTCACAGCATCGAACTTTCAGGTAAATGTTACCATAAAAATCTTTAAAAGACATTTAAAATACGAAATTTCTGCACCATTTGCCATTAATTTCCATACTCTAAAATCTGTACGTCGCACTTTTTCCAGGTACTAACATTTTTCCGACGAAATAATTTAAGATGCTAATCTACACACTTACCAAAATCTCGGCCCTAGATCGTTGAAGAATAAAGGAGGAATGAGATTTACACATGAATTACACCAGTTCCTACAGAAAAATTCTCTTGCCCAAGTACTACGAATTCAGAATACAAATATCCATCTGTGAAAGTGAATATAAATAAAATCTCAAATGTAAATAATGATACGGAATCAGTTTGTTAATGCGAACAACGTCAATAGATGGCGCTGCGTCCCAACTCATCTTTTTTGTCCTCGCTGTTTTTGCTTAATGTTACAGCCTGATAGGATCGAGTTCAGCCTTGGTTGGACAAAGCAGATGTCGTACCACATCCACTCATGGCGCGCGCAAAAAGTATGTGGTTCTTCATATCACCTATCTTGTTCTGGATATGGAATAGTGTACAATTTCGCCGCGTGTGATCTCACCCTCGGCATGAGCTGCATGACGGTTGCTTCATTTGGAGTTCTAGCCATGAGCATTACCAAAATTTCCTTATCTGAAGCTACGACTGTCACTTTGCGTCTACATTTGGCTTTTTCCAAAGTAGTAGCAACTATTTGGGCACCAGTATCTCCTTTTGCGCCTTTCATGTCCAGCCCTTCCTTCTCAACACGAATTTTCAGTTGCTGCATCAGCTTTGTTTTGTTGACGCCATTTGACAGAAAATCTACTTGACTACATGTAACCATTTTATTCCTTTCAACTACAATATTTGCGCAGCTACATTTTTCTGCTATTATACTTATCATCATATGTACTTATTATCATATGCATCCTTATACCTATACACAATAACGTTTTCTTTTTTCCCAACTAATTTATAACCACCCTATATAAGTAAAAATGTCCATCAGACTAAATTCTTTCTTTCTTTTTTAAAGTTTTACATGTATAACTCTCAAAATGTAAAATTTAAATACAGAGTATGTGCATTCATACTTATTTTTGTACAAATTTATTGAGTCCTCCTTTTTCTCGAAATGTTCTCCTCTTGTAATGAAAATGTCACCCCATTACAAAAAGTCATCTGGTCACCCTGTGTGAATCTGAAGGGGGCAGTACGCAGTCGCCCGTCTTGTATTTCTGACATTAGTTCCAGGAAAGTGAGAAAGTCAGTGCCATAAGACAAACCCAAGGAGGTTGGAATAATACTTCTGCAGATGCCCTGAGTCTTCTAACCGTGAAGTCGCAAGGTGTGAGAATTTAACGTTGTTTAGATGATACTTATGTACACTCACGGACAATGAAATTTGCGCACCTAGAGGAAAACATGCTACAACCGCGAAATTTTGCAAATAGCTAGAGTGCTTGCTGGTATGCAAATGATCCACGTTTGGTGCGATTGCGCATGGCCGCACACCCTGTGGTGGCGCTGGAAGCACGAACCGGCAGCCTTATAAATCGACGTGTAGTCGATACCCCATGAAAGCGAAAAGCACCGGGCGACGCAACCAAGAGTACAGAGAGACAAGAATGCCGGATAGATGCCAGAGACGTCGATTTACGCAACTTACCGACTTTGAGAGAGGCCTGATCATTGTGCAGGGTGGCCGGCTCGCCATATAGCTCGCCACGTGGATCATTCTGACCATACCGTCCGACTATGCTGAGAGCAGTGGACACGTAACGGCAATGCAACACGGCGGAGTGGCCAGGAGGACCACCGGTATAGAGGATCGACGGATTATGCGCCAGGTACGTATGGAAACCGGTCCTCTATACAGGCAGATGTATAGGCTTCTGTATGTCCACGAACCACTTCCCGATGCCTCCCGAAAGCGAACCTACGATCCCAGCGCCCCTTATATGTGCTGTCATTAACACCGAAGCATCGGCGGCTCCGTGTGCATTGGTGCCAGGCCAGAGCTACGTCGAATGCCACAGACTGGCGACGTGTGGTGTTTAGCGATGAGTGCCGCTTCGTTTTGGGGACAGATGGTCATCGTGTTCAGGTGTGGAGCTCCCCGGGCCAGCGGCACAATCCCAACCTCGCTACCGAGCGCCACATCTCCCCGACTGGGGAGCCATTACTTACCATAGCCGATCAGCTCTAGTAGGGGTACGTGGATCATTGACGGGTCAGCGGTATGTGGATCAGACCCTACGTCCCTATGTGCTCCCATTCCTAGCCACGATTCCAGGTGCACCATACCAGCAGGATAATGCCCGTCCGCACACGGCTCGGGTTGCCTATGACTGCCTTCCCGTTCCCCGGGCATGTCCTTTATCGAGCATGTGTGGGACCAGATGAAACTCCAGCTGCCGTCGTGACGCACTATCCTGGATTTGGAGCACACCATCCAACACGTGTGGGCCAGTCTGCCGCAGGACAACATCAGGGGTCTGTTCGCTTCCACGGCTCACCGTATTGCAGCATGTGTGCTGCACGAGGCGGTGCGACGCGCTATTAAAGATGACCAGACTGCGTGCCCCAGATCTCTCTGTAACTGTCCTGCATCTCTGTTTTTGCCATCACGTGCATCTTTCATCTGTATCATTACGTTCATAAAGTTTCAGTTCAATCCGATGCTTCGTTCTTGGTGCGCGAATGTCCTTGTTCGTGAATGTAATTTCAACTGTGTGTGTTTTGGAATTGCGTGGTTTTCGGTTGCAGAAACCACGTTAATATTAAACCAGAATGAATTACACTTCGTGCACGAGGGAAGTTTTGAATTTTAACATTATGTTTTGTTTAGAATTCGCACTAACGTTGGTGTATTTCAATTTAAAATAAAAATGGGAGGCAGCGTCAAAATGATTTAGAATTTATAATTTCAGCGTTTTCTCACACATTGGCAGTAAGTTATGATGCGAAATCGTAAACATTTGCGACGAAAGAAGGTCTTTCGGCCAACAAAAAATGCGTTGCAATGGCCCTTATTCATCTCGCACTGTATCATGGGAAAGTTTTTGCGTGGCGCGGACCAACAATAGTTTATTTACATTCGTTTTCCCATTGATTAACATGTCTTTATGTTGCAGCGGTTCAGGAAAATCGCGATTTTCGTAAATTTACTAACGACATGTCTAAATTTTGCTCATCGTATGGTTGTACTAATAAATCCTGCCACCTAAATTGCATAGAAAAAGGAATAACTTTCCATAATTTTCCTCTGAAAAGAATGAAATTATTAAAGTAATGATTGCGTAAAATGAAACAGGATCATTTCCATCCCAATGCTAATTCCCCAATATGTTCTTCCCATTTTAATGAAAAAGAATTTGGTTATTATGACACTACAAATCAAAGGCATTTGAAATCTCGTAGTGTTCCTTCGAATCTCAATTAAAAAATAAATAAATAAAAAGGTAGTAGGTGAAACCTGATGGCATATTTGGATCGGTAAATTACGAATTAAGTTCTACGTTCTTTCTCCAAAGAACGGAACAAATATATACATAATTTTTCTATTTAAGTTGAACGTCAAGTAATTTTGCTTCCTATACTTCTGATGGATAAACTTTTGTGCACATTTCGTTCACAATTAGTGTGTAAGGATGAAAATTTGAACATCGATTAAAATAACTTCATATTATAACTTGGAATACTTAATATTTTCTAAAACATAACCATAATTATATTAAAAATCAATAACTTTTTCTTTGGTGGTGTTGAAACCAAAAAAAAAAGATATCGCGACCTATACTTTGATGACGTCAGTAGACAAATGTTGGATTGCATAATTATGGTTATGTTTTAGAAAATATTAAGTATCCCAAGTTATAAAATGAAACTATTTTAATTGATGTTCACATTTTCATCCTTGGGAACGCATTAATTGTGAAGAAAATGTGTACAGAAATTTTTCCATTGGAAGTACAGGAAGTAAAGTTACTTGACGTCCATCTTAATGTTAGGCATTCATTTAATTTTTGAGCAGATTGCCTTGCGTGCAAATCCTAGGTTGTTTCTATATTATGCATTTGTCTGGGGTTCTATAAATTTTCGATTTGCAAAAAAAAAAAAAAGATATGTTCCGAAGTTTATGTTACAGATGTTTCCCCAATGTCTGACAATAAGAACATGAAGGTTTGGAATATACCGTGTGAGAGAAATCCTTCCTTAAAAACTTCATGAAGGCTAAAAGCGATTTTCTCCTGCATCATGCGAAATAAACATCGAACACAAAATTGTCTTTGTATATTTTTTCAACCTTGATTTGTTCTAAAAAATTAATTTCTTCTTGTTCGCCCTGTAGCTTTATTAATTCATAGGCATACTCTATCACTATTGGATTGAAAACAAATGCCGTCTCCTGCACGATACACTTCAATGATAAAAAACTATGTACAATTAAAATAAATGTGTTTAAGAACTTTCAATGCTACAACGGCGTCATCATTAGAAACAGTGCAGCAGTGAGCACAGAAGTGAGTAGCTTATATACTTTGCAAGACACATAGCAGTTAATGCGCATGTGCAATAATCGGCAAAGTCCAAGTCAAGTTCAGTGGGTACAAGCATAGTTGGTGGACGTAACCTGGACCAAAAGTGTTCTCCAAGGAAGAGGGATAAACACAGGGGGTTCATCGTTACAGCATCTTTCACCATTGACGAATATGTGAATGCTTTCACAGAAAAGTGTTGATCGACGGTCCCTGGGAGAATCCAGAATAATGGTGTCATTCCAACATGGTAAGAACCGTTTAAACAGAGTCTGCCGCCCCGGTGGCGCAGTGGTCTAAGCGATGGCTTCTGATCATTCGCACGGAAGGGGTCCGGGTTCGAATCCCGGTGAGGCATGGATGTTGTGTTTGTCTTACGGCTCTGGCTCTCTCCCTTCCCTGGAACCAGTGGCCCTAAATTAGGGACGGGCGACTGCTTATAGCCCATTGAGTTGCTCACGGTGGTCGTTAAACCTCCACTCAAAAAAAAAAAAAAACAGTCTCGACAAAGATGTAGCACCAGAATGCGTCCTGAGATTATACTGATGTTCGTAAATGCGGCGCCCCAAATTACGAGTGGTAGAGCCAACATAACATAAATCGAGCTCTGCAGGGTTAGCAGATTTAAGTGGAACCAAATATACACCGTGACGGTTCACACATTCAACACAGTCTCTGTCCTTTTTAACAGTGTTAAATAAAGTACGAGACCTTACACCAAACTTGAGTTTGTACTTGTGAATATGTTCTTTAAAATGTTACATACAGGTGGTATATATGGAATGGATCCCACAAATTGGTAGTCAAATTTATCTGCAAGCAAAGCTGTCTGCGGCCGACCAATTGATTTCTTAACAATCAAGGGATCAATCATGTGACGAGGGTAACCGAAAGTCAAGGCAAACTGTTTAATCCTAGCTAACTCTTGGTCCCGGAGATCCTGTGTGGACGAGTGTGTAAATGCACGATTAATAAGAAAATGAAACGCAGATAATTTTTGCGACATTTGCAAATAAAAACATAAATCATGATATGCAATTAATAAAACCCACTTTTCTGGGAAAATGTTTATTTTTTACTTCCCGTATCTTTTTCTTTATAAAAAAAGATGAACTAAAGTGATTTTTTTGTAGCTAAAGTAAAATGGAGAGTACACTTTGTAACTGAAACGTATAGTCTGGCTCAAAACCTCGACTTCAGGTCGGTGGTCGGTGACAAGATAACGCTATCTTTGATTGATTAAAACCTCGACTTCCGGTCCATGGTCGATGCCAAGAATTCGCTGCCTTTCATTAGTTCAAACTCGACTTCCGGTTGGTGAGTCGGTATGTCGGTTGAAATAGTCACTCCGTCTTGAAAATCATCAGCTTTTGGAGTAAACCGTAGCCTCCAGAAGATTGTAATTTGAGTTGAGATCACTAACTCCCTTGAAATCTTGTTTCAGTATGTATGAATTATTGATTTTTACTAATTTTTTTCATCTTAATTGTTGCTTCTATTAGCTTAGCGTAGGGCATTGTGGCCATAAATCAGTTTGTTGCCCCTGTAACTTCAGCTTTTTGATCTAACTGCAAATTTTAGGAAAAATGCATAGCTTGAAAACAAATCGTCCTATATTTTCGTAGAGCACAGTTCGAACGATGATTGAAAATTCATGTTATATTGTTTTATTCACAAATAGAAACTATCGATACTTTCCACAACACGAATACGATCTCAATCAACTAGTAATTTGTTATGATTTTGTGGTGGTATTGTAACAGTGTATTTAACATAAGTAATTAACTGCGTTCTAGAGGTTTTAGGAATACAGACGATGGGATTTGAGTGCATGAAAGAGATTACAAGGTCAGAATACTTTTCAAAGTGATACAACTGCCAGCAGAGTTCAAAATATTTGGAGGTGGAGGCAAACATACTATTTGACTGTATTAGAATGGAAGCTGATTTCTGTTTAGTTGCACTAAAATACAATGAACAAAACTGGTTTGCAGAGTTTTAAGCAAAATCTGGAATGTAAAAGATGCACCACACGTAGTCTTCTGCACTGTACAATTAACAGGAACCAAAAGATCATTTTTTATATTTGCTTCCGTGAGAAAATGTCAACCACATCATTACATAGGTGACCGACTTTTAGAATTTGCCTTTTGGTTTCTCTTTTTTGTCTGTATTTTAAAATCACCTGAAAATTTGGTCAGCCATTTCAGGAAAGTTAATCAGATATTTTCAAACATTTTTAATGTTCCCTTAGATATCTAGCATGTCGTGTTTTTCTTTGTATGTGCGGACAACACAATTTAAAAGGGCATCCTGTGTTCATTTGTGACTGCATGATGTTGAGACTGTGAAAAAATAAAATTCATTAGAATAGCAGTCTTCTGAATATATAAGAATTATAAGATTATCAACATGGAATCACAGCCAAAACATTCTATAATTGAAATTACTCAAGAATTGAGTATAAAGGAAGTGAAAAAAGTAGGTGATACTTCAACAGACATTGTTCCAGATACAAATAAAGATCTTTGGGAATGTGAAATATGTTTCCAAAAGTTCACAGAAGAATCCAACTTTGCAACACATGTGCAACTTCATACAAGTGAACAATCTTTCCAGTGTGATGTGTGTTTTAAGAACTTCACAGAAAAAACTAGTCTTTTAAGGCACAAAAAGGTTCACTCAAGGGAAAAACTTTACCATTGCGATGTATGTTCCAAGGAGTTTGGTAAAAAATGCAAGCTTTCGAAGCATATGCTTCTTCACACTGGTAAAAAGCCTCACCAGTGTGGTATATGCTCAAAACAGTTTGCTGGGAAAAGTACTCTTTCACGCCATATGATCATTCACTCAGGTGAAAAACCTCACCAATGTGAAGTATGTTGTAAACAATTTACAGTTAAAGCTCATCTGTCAAGACACATGCTTCTGCACACAGGTGAAAAGCCTCACCATTGTGAGGTATGCTCCAAACAATTTGCTCAGAAAAGTGCTCTTTCAAAGCATATGCTTCTTCATACAGGTGAAAAGCCTCACCAATGTGATGTATGCAGCAAACAGTTTGCTCAGAAAAGTGCTCTTTCAAGGCATGTGCTTCTTCATACAGGCGAAAAGCCTCACCATTGTTATGTATGTGGTAAACAGTTCACTCATAAAAGTGACCTTTCGAGGCATATGCTACTTCACACTGGTGAAAAGCCTCACCAGTGTGATGTATGCTCCAAGCAATTTGCTGACAAAAGTGCTCTTTCGAAACATATGTACCTTCACTCAGGTGAAAAGCCTTACCAATGTGATGTATGCTCCAAAAAGTTTACTCAGAAACGTTATCTTTCAAAGCATATGTTCATTCACACAGGTGAAGATCCTCACCATTGTGATATATGTAGCAAGCAATTACCTAACAGAAGTGCTCTATTATTGCATATGCTTCTTCATGCTGGTAAAAATCCTCACCACTGCGATGTATGTGGAAAGCTGTTTGCTCGTAAAAGTTCTCTTCCAAGGCACATGTTCCTTCACACAGGTGAAAAGCCTCACCAGTGTGATGTATGCTCCAAAACATTTGCTGACAAAAGTGTTCTTTTGAAGCACATATTCCTTCACACGGGTGAAAAGCCTCATCAATGTGATGTATGTTCCAAAAAATTTACTTGGAAACATGTTCTTTTAAGGCACATGCTACTTCACACAGGTAAATCTTCACCAATGTAATGTATGTCCGAAGCAATTTTCTGAAAAAAGTGCTCTTTTAATGCATGCGATCCAACACACAGGTGAAAAGCCTTCTCAATGTGATGTGGACTCTAAACAGTATGATCAAAGTAGTAGTCTGTCACGGGACATGCTCTTTCAGACAGATAAAAAGCCACACCAGTGTGATGTATTTAGTAAACAATTTACTCAGAAAAGTACTCTTGTGACGCATATGCTTTTTCACACGGGTGAAAAGCCTCACCAATGCAGTGTATGCTGTAAACAATTTGCATTGAAAGCTTATCTTGCAAAGCACATGCTTCTGCATATAGGAGAAAAGCCTCACCAATGTGATGTATGCAGGAAACAGTTCTCAGAAAAGTACTCTTTCAAGGCATATGCTCTGCAACAGAGGTGTAAAGCTTCACCAATGTGATGTATGCAGCAAACAATTCTCTCAGAAAAGTCATCTTTCTAAGCATATGCTCCTTCACACAGGCAAAAAGCAGTCGTAGAATTTTTAACAAAGAACACTGATCCTGTGGACCAGTATACGCCGAACAATGTTGGTTTGAATCATGAATGAAATACGGGATTTCACCATATAATACAAATTTTGAAGATGACAATCTGTTTTTTGGTGTAAATACACTAAAGGAAAAAAAAAAAAAATCCCAACACCAAGAAGGGGTTGCGTTAGATAAACGACAGTTGGTAGACGGTGAGAGTACATCTGTAAGATGATGTCTATGCAAATTCGCGCTCGGCGCATACGTGTGGCGCTAGTAGCGCCCCTCGGAACATGCATAGTAGGTTTGCTGTAAATACGCGCTGCAACGTTCGTGAGTGTTAGTTATCGTTGAGATTCGACATAGGGTGTTGATGTTAGTCAAGAATGCCTTTAAGAAGACGAAGAAGCCATTATCAACAGCTCACGGCGTTTGAACAAGGTTGTGTAATAGGGCTACGAGAAGGTGAATTTTCGTTCCGCAATATTGCAGAACGACTTGGCAGGAATGTAGCCACCGTGCATGATTGTTGGCAGCGGTGGTCAAGGGAAGGTACTGCCTCAAGAAGACCGGGTTCCGGCCGGCCACGTGGCACTACTGAGAGGGAAGACCGCCATGTACGGCGTATGGCCGTGGCGCATTGTACCGCGTCTGCGGCAGCAATTCGAGCTGCAGTTGCCACCACAGTGACACAACGAACTGTTACAAATCGGTTACTTGAATGACAGCTCCGAGCCAGACTCCCTGTAGCATGCATTCCACTTACTCCAAACCACTGCCGTTTGCGACCTCAGTGGTGTCAAGCTAGAGCTCATTGGAGGACGGAGTGGAGATCTGTTGTGTTTTCTGATGAAAGTGGTTCTGCCTGGGAGCCAGTGATGGCCATGTGTTGGTTAGAAGGAGGCCATGTGAGTGCCTGCAACCAACCTGTCTGCGGCCGAGACACACTGGACCTACAATTGGAGTTATGGTCTGGGGAGCAATTTCCTATGACAGCAGGAGCACTCTCGTGGTTATCCCACGCACCCTGATGGCACAGTTGTACGTTGGTCTGGTGATTCAACCTGTTGTGCTGCCATTCATTAACAGCATTCCAGGGGTGTTTTCCAACAGGATAACGCTGACCCGCATACTGCTGTTGTAACCCAACATGCTCTACAGAGTGTTGACGTGTTGCTGTGGCCTGCTAGATCACCAGATCTTACACCAATCGAGCACGTATGGGACATCATTGGACGACAACTCCAGAGTCACCCCCAGCCAGCATTAACCGTCCCTGTATTGAACGACCAAGTGCAACAGGCATGGAACTCCATCCCACAAACTGACATCCAGCACCTGTACGACATCATGCATGAACGTTTGCGTGCTTGCATTCAACATTCTGGTGGTTACACCGGTTATTAATGTACCAGCATTTCACATTTAAAATTGCTCTTCTCGCGCTTACAATAAGCTGTGATCTTGAAACCTTAATCGATTAAATATGTTACCTATACAAATGTATTGCCGCCATTTCATTCCTCTACAACTATTTTTTCGTGGTGTTGGGATTTTTTTTTCCGTCAGTGTATGACAAGAATGGTAAGTCAGATAATATCCGAAAACTTGAAAATTTTGCTGTCCTGGAGCGGGAATTGAACCCATGTCTCCCAGATAGTGCTCGGGTATGCTAACCACTACACCAGGGCTGGAAAAATAAACTCCAGATCTAGGAGCCAGCTCCAAAATTTAGGAGCCAGGTGAAACGAAAGCAAATTTCAAAGTATCGCGCACAAACGTAATGCATGGTAATGATGTCGGAATAAAGAGTAATGATATAAGTGTATGAAGCACTTGCCTATTACCCAAACTACTTACTGCTAAATGAAATTCAAATTCGGTCTATAAATCACAGGGTTTTATAGTTTTCATAAAAATCTAAACAAAGAATTTGGAAAAAAAAAAAACGTTTAACCTCATCAATCTTAGATGAAGCTATTTGGAAGAAATTAATAGCTAAAAAAATTGTGACAGCCAGCTTCCGGAGTACCGCGTAATACGGCTTCGGAAATGAAGCAAGGGGCATTAAAAATACGTAAAGATGTGGTTTTAGAAAAAAAAATCTGAGATAAAGCCATCTGGAAGTAAAAAAGATAAATAAAATGAAATGAAATGCGACCGTCAACTTCCGAAATGCTGCATGGCCGCAGAAACGGAAGGGAATGTGGCAAACACTTAACCCTTTAACAACCATGATCCAAAAATCTTTTATCACTCCAAATACTTTAACACCCAAAACTGTCTGTTGGTTTACTTCTTTGTTTAATAACAACAATAATGACTGAGGGTGACTCCTTGACTCCTGCTAATCCCTCATAGGTTGAAAAAATTTGAAGAACAGGTAAGGGTAAGAAATCTGACTCACTTTAGACCGGCGTTTCCGGCGGCTATGGCCGTTTGTATGTACGGGCGTTATGGTCGTTAAAGGGTTAATAAATATGGATTTTGTAAAAAGAATACAAAAAAAAAAAAAAAAGCAACACTCTAACTGAAATGAGCTATCTGAAGCCAAAAAACGCACAAACTGTGATCAACTTCCGGAATGCCTCGTAATGCGACCATGAAAAATGGAAGACTGACGATAAAAATGAGTACAAATATAATTAAAAAAAAAAATGAAGAGGAAAAAAAAAAAAAAAAAGACACCTTATCAATCTTACTAAAGTGAAACTATCTGGAAGCAAAAGGGGAAAAAAAAAATTGCGACGTCAACTTACAGAAAGCCGACGGCCACATAAACAAAAAAAATGCTTTAAAAATATGATATGGCTCTTGAAAAAAAAAAAAAAAGGTATTCGCCTAATTTAACTTTCAGTTAGATTAAAATTTAGGCCTCCATGCCAAAAAGAGAAAAAAATGAGGAATTGCGACTATTAACTTCCAAAATGTTTTTATGCCCTTTTAACCACCACACACATCCGACGTGCGTGGTACGTTAAAAGTGCATAAAAATATCGCTTCCGAGATTCAAAGCTCAAGAAAAGCAATTATATCTCGTCAAGTTGAAGTTATCTGTTTGAAAAATATGGAAGAATGAAAGATAAAATAAAATGCGGGGAGGGGATCTATCGATTATAGTTGTCTGCGTGATCTATCGATTACAACTTCACATCTTAAATGGGAGCCAACATTAAAAATTGCCCTTCCTTTGTTTTAAAATTTAGAGAAATCTTAAAAACAATTGATTTTAAGAAAATAGAAAACCAGTCTGTAAAACATTCCAAGAATCTGCGGCAAGCGTCGCCGCGTCTTGCTGAATCTGCCCTCGCGCCGTCAGCTTAAACCAAATAGTGTGATCTTCAATGCTTCCGCGATCTGGCAGGTTAGTCACGTGACTCAGGATTGCATCGCGTTTCTCTGCTTGAAACGCACGGTTCAAGATAAAAGCTGACAGAATTTATAATTGCGATCAAAGCAGAAAATTTCAGAGTCTAATTTTATTAAATTACAATTTGTTGAAGTTACATTTTGCATCTATGAACTCAAAGTAATGATTGTAAATTATGAAATTTGAAGTAAAAAAAAGTTGGGCGCCAGGACCAAATTTTTAGGTGCCCGGTAAATTTCCAGCCCTGCTCTACTCCACCCAGAAGGATCAATTCTCAAGTTTATGATTATTATATATTGATATTATATATCAATATCTGGTGTTTGTTCTGGGTGGTGTAGTGGTTAGCATACCCGGGCGCTATCTGGGAGACTTGGGTTCGATTCCTGCTCCAAGACGCTGAAATTTTCAAGTTTTTGGATATTATCTGCCTTTAATATTAATATATTATATTACAGCAAAAAACGGATTATCATCTTCAAAATTTGTAATGGTTGTTTGTTTCCATTTTTATTGTTCCGCAAATGACCCAAATATTAATGCATATAATATACACATTGTATTAGTTTGGTTGCCTTCAAGGTGGAGAACAGTTAAGCATACACTATATTTCAAATTAACTAAATAACATCATACAAATATTGTGAATTATTTTCACTGATTACAATTTGTATGTCAACTAATGAACATGTAAGATACAGTTGCCGCCCCGGTGGCGCAGTGGTCTAAGTGATGGCCTCTGATCATTCGTCCGGAAGGGGTCCGGGTTTGAATCCCGGCGAGGCATGGATGTTGTGTTTGTTTTACGGCACTGGCTCTTTCCCTTCCCTGGAACCAGTGACCCTAAATTAGGGACGGGCGACTGCTTATAGCCCATTGAGTTGCTCACGGTGGTCGTTAAACCTCCAATCAAAAAAAAAAAAAAAAAAAAAAAAAAGATACATTTAACTTTAATTAGTATTATAATAGGTGTAACATTTAGTAGCAACTTTTGTGGTCTTTTTATCTGATTGGATGCATAGTGACACTGCCATTCATGCTTCAAATTGTGTAATATCTGGTGCATCTAAGAGTTCCCTATTAGTTCTGGAACAGTTTCATTGTCAGTCTGTTTCAGCAGTTTGTTTAGATTTGCCCCATATTTCCAAATTCCTGCAAACACTTTGCTGATGTGTAAGAAATGGTACGTACTACATGATACTGCTAATTTATCTTTTGTCGTGATAGTTTACTGGGTATTAAAAGAATTCAGTAACCTTTTTTTTTTCAAAATCTACTCTTTTATATTAGCTATTTGAAATTTGGCAATACATCATTATATTCATCATGTTGTGCTTTGAGTTTTTTCTTCCCAAACTTCGAGGGACATGGTTTCAGTTGCCATTCAGTGAAGGATAAAAAAGGTCCTACTCTTGGCAATTAAGGTCCTACTGTCAGCAATTAAGCTTCCACTGATGTCAGGATGTCTAGATTTTATCATAGTTGCCGTATTATTTGCTCAACAAAGTGGGAGAAATGTTTATAGTCCTCAAATATCTGTGTTTCATATCGCATTGTCCTGGAACATATTCTTTTTCTAATTTCTTAGGATGCACCCTCAGATCACTGAGATCTTCTGTAACAGTAAGTACAGAAATAGATGCATAAAGCAGTGTAGTAGTATGTAGGCCTGGTCTGAAATAAAATTCGGGGAGTGGGTGATGAAATGAAAAGTGCCAAATTTTGAGGCAAAAAACCCCCACTAAAATTGAAAAGTAAAAGCATAGGATACTTACATTTATCAAGGCACATCTTGCTATATTCCTATTTCAAAGTTTAATGCGTGTGATTCTGGTTCCAAGCCAATCTCTCCCTTGATGTTTCACTCTAAAATGGCATTTATTTGCAGTTTTCAACCAGTGTAGTATGGTTTGTTCACAACTACTCCTCCTTTAGAAAATTATAAATTCAATTTATCAACAGTAATATTATTTCATTAAACAAATAGTATTTGATTACAGTATAATAAATTATTAATTAATAGATCCTTTTAAAGAATATACAGTAATATAAGAAAAAACAAGATACATGATTCTAATAATTAATTACTTCATGGCTTCCTCTAATTACTTTCAGTATTATATTGTAAATATTTAATGGGAATTATCGAGGATAAATTTATTAAGGTACATTACCTCTCAAATTATCGATCTATGCACTAGATCTAGTTTATAGATCAAAAATTTGAGAGGTAATGTACCCTAATAAATTTATCCTCCATAATTCCCATTAAATATTTATAATACTGAAGGTACAGATGTTCATACTGAAAATTGATGTAAACATGCAAAAAAATGGTGATAGTCCTACAATGAATGTAGGGTAAATACATGTGTATTCACACATTCTTATGCTTATAAATTTAAAATTAATGCAGTTCATTGCATGGACGAAGAAACAGAGACCTGTGTTATTTTATTTAATGAAGCTTAGAAAAAACTTTTGTTTTGTGCAAAATATTGTGGCTTGATGTCAATTGTCTTTTTTTACATTCAAGTGAAAACAATTTAAATAGTTTTTTTTTGTTTTTTTTACCATTGTAACTTATTTATTTGCTTATTTATCTTCTCTATTAGTGTATAAATAAAAAATATCATTTTACTCTGGCAAACGGTAGTTGGTACTTCTTTGGGTGAGATGGTGAGGCAGTTCAATATGGCTGGTTTTAGTTCTGTAAAAGAATTAAATTTGTATGATATAATTAACTATGGCATAAG
This sequence comes from Macrothele yani, assembly GCA_039090855.1. NCBI lineage: Eukaryota > Metazoa > Arthropoda > Arachnida > Araneae > Macrothelidae > Macrothele > Macrothele yani. The sequence continues at coordinate 200,141,684 of CM077009.1, read as the reverse complement.
TGTTTTGCAGTACTTTGTATTAGTATAAACATAGTTTAATCGTTTAAATTACAACATGCACATTTGTGTTACACCCAATAAGGTACATTAAGTTTGGTTTTACAAAAAATATTGGTAGGTTCCAAAGAATTTGAATTAGCAAAATGCCCATGAAACTAGTTTAATAGTAAGAAATTTTAAAATTTCAGCCAATAGAATTTTGGAAAAGGGCTTCAAATATATTGGGAGGAGGGCCAGAGGGAGAATAAGTTATTCCAGTATGCCCCTGTAGCTGATCCAAAAAATCAAACCCATTAATAATCTTGAATTCTGATGATAATGTTTACAAGGTAAAATCAGTTTTTTGTGAATTAAATTGTAAGACAAGAAATATCCAACCAAGTCCCAGTTAAAGGATTTGGCAAATATCAGGAATCGTAGTACACTTCCTTCTGACATCAGGATTGCAAAGCCACTAATAACTTCTTCAATACCAGACATTTTCCCCAAAATAAAAACCCATAAAAAAAATTGCCTGTAAGGATGGTAGTATCAAAATCATTTCCCTTTTAATAAATTTAGAAAAAAAAATGAAATTTTGGTAATCAAAAAAGAAATTTGTGTTGATGTTAAAGTTCTTAGGAAACTATCATTGTCTTCTGAATCAGTCCACCTTGAGTCATAAAACTAACAGCTTTATAACATAGGCTAAATGAGCATTTACGCACTCTTTCAAAAAAAATTATCAGAGCTAAAACCTTTGTTTATAAAACTGAAGTACACTGCTGGAAAGTGAAAAAAGAACACGAAGAAGGAATTGGCGGACGATCATGAAATTCACATATGTTAATGGGGTCGAGTTTACGTAGGTGTGATGTTAATTTTGGGACCAACCGGTGAGCGCTTACGCCACAGCGCGGCATAATATGCAAATTATCGTCGGTGGTATTTAAGGAGTACGGCGAAGTGAGTGTAATCAGTAGGGGCCACGGGTGGCCTAGTGGGCAACGTTCGTGACTGTCGCCGAAAGGACCTCAGGTTCGATCCCAGCCGGTACGAACGCTCGATCCACCGTGCGTCGGATGGGCACGTTAAGCCGTCGGACCCCGGGTAGAGGGTCCGACGGCTTAACGTGCCCATTAACAATTTCCTCTTCGGCGAAGTGCCTGATGAATCAGTAAAGGTTATTGTCACAATATCTTGCCACGTTTATGTTCCCTTGAAGAATATGGGCCAAATTATGCTTCTTCGAGATATCGCACACCACACAGTATGTCAGGTACACAGGAACATCCAACAGAAGTCATCGCTCTTTCCACGCTTATAAGTGAGTCGCAGAAAAATTATCATCGGCCACCACCGGGAATCAAACCCAGTGTCTTCCAGTTACGTGCCGGACATGCTACCACTGCACCGCAGCGGCCTCGAATTCTCCAGACTCGCGTACGACTAACTACCAAACCAAATGGCATTGCGTATTAAAGGTGCACAGGGACTTTTGCCTCACCCTGTATAACTTTTTTCTGACATTCAATTTTAACTGTAAATGAGTTATTGGTAAAAAATAAACATAGACTATTTTAAGATTATTAGAATGAGCAGGTGTACATGTCATAGAAATCATAAAGGTGCATCAGTGTGGGTGATCAGCCCACAGCTAATGGTTCCAGTTGGTCATTCCACCCAGTGATGTATTAAGTCATCTTCAAACAGTGCTTAGCCCCCTGACAATCCATGAACGACCTCCCCCGTAGGTTTTTGTGCAATCTCTCCTCAGATTTAGTCTAATTGTGTTCATTTATTGCCGAATATTTCCAGAAATTAATTTACAAAGAAATAAGAAAGGGAGGAAAAATACACCCTGATTCATAAAGAAGTATGCAGTTTCCAGATGCTGTAAAACAGTAACAGTTGAAGACACGGACCACAACTGCGAACCGTTAGGTAGATGTGCTCATAAAGTTTGTGTCCCACTACTGAGGGAAGTAACATAGGCGATGGCGTGCGTGTCACGTGACTAGTCAGTCAAAAATGGCAGTGGAGAAGGCGTTTTGTGTTCTTGAATTGAGCAAAACGGAATCTGTAACTGTTGTGCAAGGGCATTTTCGATCACGATTCGGAAAAGAACCTTCAACCAGAAATCTATGATTGGCATAAAAAATTTGAAATCACGGGCTGTTTGTGCAAACTTATAAGCCCTGGACGACCGTGTGTATCGGAAGAAGTAGTCGATAGTGTTTGCACCGCCATTCAACGAAGCCCGGGAAAATCAACGTGGAGGGTGAGTCGTTAAGTGCAGATTTCACAGCCCACTGTCTGGAGAATTTTGAGAAAGAAGCTGAAAATGATCCCATACAAAGTGCAGATGTTGCAAAATCTCAATGACCTTGACAAGACAAAGCGCTTTCAATTTTGTGCCGAAATGTAGCACCGCTTTGTAAATGACGATTTTGCCGATCACTTAGTTTTCACCGAGGAAGCTACATTTCACGTGAGTAGTCAGGTAAACAAGCACAATGTTCGCTTTTGGGGAACGGAGAATCCCAGATTTACACAGCAACAGTGCGAGATGCAGCACCGTTTTGAAGATGACGATTTTGCCGATCACTTAGTTTCCACCGAGGAAGCTACATTTTACGTGAGTAGTCAGGTAAACAAGCACAATGATCGCTTTTGGGGAACGGAGAATCCCAGATTTGCAGTGCAACAGTGCGATATTCCCCTAAGGTAAACATGTTCTGTGCTGTGTCCAAAAAGAAAGTGTACGGCCCCTTCTTTTTTTCATGAGAAAACTGTCACGGGAGGCTCTTTTCTGGATATGTTAAGTCTTTGGTTGGTGTCACAGTTGCAGGACGACAGTGACAACTTTATTCTCCAATTGGATGGTGCACCACCGCACTGGTTAGGCGACATGCAAGATTATCCCGATGAACATCTTCCTCACCGATGGATTGCACGAGCCGTGGACTAAAACATGCCACTGACCCAATGGCCACCCAGAAGTCCTGATTTAACACCTTGTGACTTTTTCATGTGGGGGTACGTAAAGGACAAGGTATTCGCCCCTCCCCTTCCTGTTGATCTAGCGGAGCTGAGACAGCGTATCACAGCCACTATCACTGCACTTGATTCAGATATCTTACCTCTCGTTTGGACGGAAATGGATAACTGGCTCGATGTCTGTCGTGTGACTAAGGGTGCACACATAGAACATCTGTGACTGTCTCTAAAAATACTTGGAACATTCCCCTACAATTCTGTTACATGTAACTTAAAATATCTTACATTGTTCTTGTTTTATACTGCGTTGAAACTGTATACTTCTTTATGAATCACCCTGTATTATAACAACAAAAGAAAACATCCATATGGGTTTCAATCTGAAATTTCTATCATCCTCCAATAAAGCATTAAACAGTCACCGCTAAAGGGACAGATTTCAAGCACTGACAACTTGGACTACTCCCGCAGTTAAAAACCTAATTCCACAGAGTACAGATGTTTGCACCGCAATACATCATCATATTTTGTTTCAGTCTTCTGGATGCTGACTTTCCATGTATACGGTTAAGCCTCAGTGTAGCTAATGCGACATTAGTGCTTTCAGGATAACAAAATATTTACTAATTTTTAACAATAGCAAATTATTAGAAATTATTCCCATAATAAGGTGTTTTTTAAATTTTTTGGAGGTGGGTGGTTTACACTGTGGTAAAAAAAAAATCGAGGCACCTCAGACTGGCATCCAAACGGTTATTTATTTATTTTTACCATGTGCTAATCTAAAGAGGCTGAAACCAAGTGAGGGAGTGGTTTACACTATACGTTTTGAGGTAACACTAATGATTCCTTAATAATCAAAAACGCATTTGCAGTAAGGGAGGACATTTTTACCACTCCTAATGTTTTGGGGGAGATTTTCTCCAGCCTACCGTTGTCTTACCAGCATCCTCAATATTTCACACCATCCCACGATGAAATCCGTGGTGCCTTACTGAATTAAAGCAAAGGCGTAACATTTTTAATCACTTGTATGTGTAGATTTCTTGGTTATACGAGCATAAGAAAATTTGTATACACTATTTAAAATTTTATATGCCATCATCATCAACCATTATGAATTCACTGCTGGATGAAGGTCTCCCCAAGTTTCTTCCACAACAGTCTGTCTTGTGCCAGTCTCCTCCATGTTATTCTTGCATACTTTCGAATTTCATCCACCCATCTTCCATGTGGTCTTCTTCTGGGTCTTTTCCTGTCTCTTGGAATCCAGTCCAAAATTTCGGCTGTCCATCGATGTTCTGTTCTATTCGCAATATGTCCAGCACATTGCCATTTCAGGGATTTAACTCTGATCGTGATGTCTTCCACTCTTGTCATTTTTCTGATCCACGAGTTCCTCTTCTTATTTCTTCTGGTTACACCAAGCATGCACCTCTCCATGCTGCTTTGAGTTGTCTGCAGTCTTTGTATGTCTCATTTAGTTAAGGTCCACGTCTCTGCACCATACGTAAGCACTGGAAGGAAGCATTGATCAAACACTTTTCTTTTAAGACATAATGGCATATTGCTCTTGAAAATTATACTGTTTCTTCCAAAAACTCTCCAGGCAAGTTTTATATGCCGATTAATTAAAAAAAAAAAAAACTCTGAATGCAACAAGGATTCCACCTAAGGATTTCGGAACATAACCCAGTGAGTTGGGGTCTTTTCGCCAATGTCACACAGAACTAGTTGGTACCTCTCCAAGATTCACAGAGACTCTTGTTGCTGTTCTGTGTGCCATTGTTAGTCATTTCACTTAAGGATTCTGGAACATAACCCAGTAAGTTAGGCTCTTCTTGCCAATGTCACACACAACTAACTGATACCTCTCGTAGATTCACAGAGACTCTTGTTGCTGTTCTGTGTGCCATTGTTAGTCATTCCACCTAAGGATTCTGGAACATAACCTCAGTAAGTTGGGGTCTTCTTGCCAATGTCACACACAACTAACTGGTACCTCTCCAAAATTCACAGAGACTCTTGTTGCTGTTCTGTGTGCCATTGTTGGTCATTCCACCTAAGGATTCTAGAACATAACCTCAGTAAGTTAGGCTCTTCTTGCCAATGTCACACACAACTTACTGATACCTCTCGTAGATTCACAGAGACTCTTGTTGCTGTTCTGTGTGCCATTGTTAGTCATTCCACCTAAGGATTCTGGAACATAACCTCAGTAAGTTGGGGTCTTCTTGCCAATGTCACACACAACTAACTGGTACCTCTCCAAAATTCACAGAGACTCTTGTTGCTGTTCTGTGTGCCATTGTTGGTCATTCCACCTAAGGATTCTAGAACATAACCTCAGTAAGTTAGGCTCTTCTTGCCAATGTCACACACAACTTACTGATACCTCTCGTAGATTCACAGAGACTCTTGTTGCTGTTCTGTGTGCCATTGTTAGTCATTCCACCTAAGGATTCTGGAACATAACCTCAGTAAGTTGGGGTCTTCTTGCCAATGTCACACACAACTAACTGGTACCTCTCCAAAATTCACAGAGACTCTTGTTGCTGTTCTGTGTGCCATTGTTGGTCATTCCACCTAAGGATTCTAGAACATAACTCAGTAAGTTAGGCTCTTCTTGCCAATGTCACACACAACTTACTGATACCTCTCGTAGATTCACAGAGACTCGTGTTGCTGTTCTGTGTGCCATTGTTAGTCATTCCACCTAAGGATTCTGGAACATAACCTCAGTAAGTTGGGGTCTTCTTGCCAATGTCACACACAACTAACTGGTACCTCTCCAAAATTCACAGAGACTCTTGTTGCTGTTCTGTGTGCCATTGTTGGTCATTCCACCTAAGGATTCTAGAACATAACTCAGTAAGTTAGGCTCTTCTTGCCAATGTCACACACAACTTACTGATACCTCTCGTAGATTCACAGAGACTCTTGTTGCTGTTCTGTGTGCCATTGTTAGTCATTCCACCTAAGGATTCTAGAACATAACCCTTGCCGCCCCGGTGGCGCAGTGGTCTAAGGCGCTGGCCTCTGATCATTCGTCCGTAAGGGGTCCGGGTTCGAATCCCGGTCTGGCATGGATGTTGTGTTTGTCTTATGGCACTGGCTCTCTCCCTTCTTCCCTGGAACCAGTGACCCTAAATTAGGGACGGGCGACTGCTTATAGCCCATTGAGTTGCTCACGGTGGTCGTTAAACTTCCAATAAAAAAAAAAAAAAAAAAAAAAAAAAGAACATAACCCAGTAAGTTAGGCTCTTCTTGCCAATGTCACACACAACTAACTGGTACCTCTCCAAGATTCACAGAGACTCTTGTTGCTGTTCTGTGTGCCATTGTTAGTCATTCCACCTAAGGATTCTGGAACATAACCTCGTAAGTTAGGGTCTTCTTGCCAATGTCACACACAACTAACTGGTACCTCTCCAAGATTCACAGAGACTCTTGTTGCTGTTCTGTGTGCCATTGTTAGTCATTCCACCTAAGGATTCTGGAACATAACCCAGTAAGTTGGGGTCTTCTTGCCAATGTCACACACAACTAACTGGTACCTCTCCAAGATTCACAGAGACTATTTTTGCTGTTTTGTGTGCCATTGTTGGTCATTCCACCTAAGGATTCTGGAACATAACCCAGTGAGTTGTGATCTTCTTGCCAATGTCACACAGAACTAACTGGCACCTCTCCAAGATTCACAGAGGCCGTTGTTGCTGTTCTGTGTGCCATTGTCACCACAGATCGCCCCCAGGAGGCAAACGCATCTCTCACTAAGCATCTCATCACTCATTCTTTCAACATGGCCAAACCACCTAAGAATATTAGTCTCCATCTTACTAACAACATTTTGCCTCACATTACACATCTGCAACACATCTGCAACACATCTTAAGTAATGCATCTCCCCTTTGTTCTGGATCCCCAGCATAGCATTCATGGTTTTCCGTAAAAAGCAAATGCCTTTTCCATCTTAAATTCTGCACCAAAGTGTTTTCAGTACATCGTTTTCCATGACTTTTACATATTTTCCTACTTCGATGACCTGTGATAAATTCCATGACTTTCCAAGTTTTTCATGAGGTATGCAAACCCTGTCAACTTCAAACTTAAGATAAGATTTCAGCAGCACTGCGTTATTAGACTTTTGCTCAGAGATAAAGAACATCTCTAAAATGTTCCTTGTACTTTTCTCTGCTTTTCGTCATGTTAAATCCCTTTTATATGTTAATTTGAAAAGTATCCCTCTCATTAAGAGTTACAAGTCCATTTTATCAAGTAGAACATTTAATGAATGCTGGTTTCATTTTTGAAGGTCTATAATATAATACTCAAATTAAAAATAACGTGTCCGCATTTCCTTTTGGACCATTGGAAATGTACTTTTACGAAACTAAATTATTAATACAGTCATTTAGAAGACTGACACACTTTATTTGTGATGAGATTTACAGATGCATTTTTCACTTATATACACTGCTGGCCACCCAAAATGCAACACTGAGAAGGAAGCATCCGATTGGCCTGAAATTCACAGCATGCGTCACCCGCGAGAGGACATGCAAACGATTAGCATTTCAGGGTATATGCAAATCATGTACGCCCGGCACGCCACCGAGAAGCACTATAAGAAGGGTGCACAGAAGGCGGGGTGTAAGTAGTGGAAGTGTGTTGTGCTGCCGGATCTGTGCGTGGGAAGCTTCCTGATGCCTCCTCGCAGAATACAGCAGTCATTCCAGCACGTTTCGGTGTTCGACAGAGGACGAATAGTGGCTTATCGCGACAGCGGTTTATCGTACCGAGACATGGGAGCCCGTGTGGGACGACATCCAGTCACAGTGAGGCGAGTATGGATTCAGTGGGTGCTGGAGAGACGGACGGACCGACTTGATTGATTGCCTCAGCCGCGGTACACCACCGAATGAGAGAACCGGTATGTTATGCAGCGGGCATTGACAGCTTGCACCGCCACATCACGAACGTTAGCGCAGGAATTAGGGTGTGTCAGCACATACCGTTCGACGTCGTCTGCAGAAGCAGGGACTAGTCGCACGACGCCCATTGCTCCGATTACCATTGACGTTACACCACCGGCGAGTGTGGCGGCAGTGGCCCGTTGAACGCCGCACCTGGACTATGGAATATCACGACATTGTCTTCTCCGACGAATTCCGCTTCTGCCTGCAAAACCACGATGGTCGGATCCGCGTGTGGCGGCACCGCGGCGAGAGACTATGACGCCTGCATTATGCATCGCCATACCGGCCCGTCGCCTGGCGTTATGGTTTGGGGCGCAATTGGATATGACACTCGCACCCCTCTGGTACGCATCGCAGGTACACCCAACAGCCTCCGCTACATCTCCGACGTTTTGGAGCCTGTACTCCTCCCTTACGTGCAGGACCTTCCAGCGGCCACGTTTCAACAGGACAATGCGCGCCCGCGCGTGGCACGCATAGTGCAACAATTCTTCACGGCCCAGTAGGTGTCACTGCTGCCGTGGCTCGCCTGTTCTCCCGATATGTCGCCCATCGAACACGTCTGGTCGCTGACCGACAACCGAGTGGCCCGGCAAGCACCACCCGCGGCTACGGCAGATCAACTGTGGCAACGTGCGGAAGCAGCCTGGACCGACATACCCCAAGCCCACATCCAAAGCCTCTTTTGTTCGATGCCGCTGCGTGTAGCGGTCGTTATTGCCAGCCATGGTGGCCACACGAGCTATTGATATCTGCTTGTTCCGCAAGTCGCACAGGCCTGTGAGCTCAATCGTTTCATCTTTGTATATGTTGTTATGTGTCTAGTAAATCTGGCTTTGCTATCTCGTGTCCTTCTTGGTGTTGCATTTTGGGTGGCCAGCAGTGCATATATATATATATTGGTTATATTATATACTTAAGTTGTAGGACCCCATTTAGCCAGTAAAACAGGGGCCACTCGGCGAGGCATCGATTCGATGAGGTGCCGATAGGTATCCTGGGGTATCAATTGTCAACAGCAGGTCCTCCAGTTCCCGTACATTTTCGGGTGGTGGTGATTTAGAGCGAACCCGCTTTTCCAAGTCGAAACACAAATGGTCGATTGGGTTCATGTCAGGTGAATTTGGAGGCCAGGGCATTAACAGAAAGTAACAAGCATGTTCCTGGAACCACTCCTTGATTCTGGCAGTGTGGCATGGAGCACTATCCTGTTGGTAATAGCCATCACCAGCACGAAACACAGTTGCCATGAAAACTTTGTCCGCAACGATGTGCAGATATCTGACAGCTGTCAGGGATTGTGCTATTGGGATAATGGGGCCTAAAGTGTCCCAAGAAAACATCGCCCACAGCATAACCCCACCGCCTCCGGCCTGTTTCCGCTCAACAGTGCATCCAGTCAGTGGCGCCCATATGAATAACTTTAGGGATGGAGGGTTAAGAAAAACTTACCTTCTTCAAGGCTGTCAAACATTTTAGTAAATTCACAAGATACCAAAATACAACAAAAATAATTGATACAATCAATCATTAAGGTGGACGTCAAGTAATTTTGTTTCCTATACTTCCAATGGAAAAAACTTCTGTACACATTTTCTTCACAATTAATGCGTTCCCAGGGATTAAAATTTGAACATCGATTAAAATAACTTCATATTATAACTTGGAATACTTAATATTTTCTAAAACATAACGATAATTATATTAAAAATTGATAACTACTCCTTTGGTGGTGTTGAAACCAGAAAAAAGATGGCGCGACCTGTACTTTGATGACGTCAGTAGGCAAACAAATGTTGGATTGCATAATTATGGTTATGTTTGAAAAAATATTAAGTATTCCAAGTTATAAAATGAAGCTATTTTAATCGATGTTCAAATTTTTATCCTTGGGAGCGCATTAATTGTGAAGAAAATGTGTACAGAAGTTTTCTCATTGGAAGTATAGGAAGAAAAATCCTTGAGGTCCACCTTAATATCTTATTATTTTTAAAAATGCTTAAAAAAACGTTTCGTTTATTTTAGTGTTTTAAATTTATCAGCAATTTGGCTATACCAAAGGCAGGGGGGGGGTCGAGGCCCTTCTCCCCTATGGGCGCCCTTGCATCCAGGTGCCGTAGTTTCCGTTGATAACCAGCGTATACACGCTCGGCCGTCTACGTGATGCACCAGTAATCTTGACTCACCAGACAAGGCCACTTTCTTCCAATCCACAGTCCAGTTTTGATGATCTTGGGCCCATTTCATGCGTTGTTGGCGATGACGTGCAGTGAGCGTGGGGACTCGTCTGTGTCTTTGACAACAAAGGCCTATGCGCAGAACGCTGCGATGAACTGTGTGCTGTAGCACATTGCATTGATCACCACTGTTGTAACTGCGGTTGATTTGTCACACTCTGGCCCTGCAGTCGCTATGAACAATGCTCGACAGTTTCCGCTCCCCTCTGGTATCAATCAGCTGTGGAAGATGGTTCGTCGTTTGGCCATCTGTGCACCACTTTTGATATTCGCTACATCGGCACATGAACAACCCACAAGACCCGCCGTTTCCGAGATCGTAGTTCGAAGGCGCCTTGCCATCAGAATTTGTCCTTTGTCAAACTCCGATAAATCGGCAGCTTTTCAATTTCTGACTCCGAACTCTACTAAACGAAAGCCGGTCCTCAGGTTGTATACATGCTGCTCTGTGAACATCACCTGACCACCGTTCGGTCCCCAGGCGACGCGCTCATTTCTCTAGACAAGGGGATATATATATATATACACTCAAGTGCCAGAAAAACTGGTACAGACGAGCTTATGCAAAATACATAGCAACGTCACCCATGCGCGTACTCGGTTGCGTCCGCCAGTGCGTATACAGTGCGTATATTCTTGCTAGCTGGCAGAGCTGTTTTCGGCATGAGAATGACAAGTAATAACGATTTAACCGATTTTCAACGCGGTGTCATAGTTGGCGCTTGTGAGATGGACCATAGTATTTCGGAGGTAGAAACTTAGTTCAGATTTTCACGAAATACCATTGCAAGGGTGTACCGTGACTACAAGAATTCTGGCAAAACCTCCAACCTACGATACCAGTGTGGCCGTAAAAAGACATTGGGTGAACGTGACCATCGTCGGCTGTCAAGAATCGTTTCACGCGATAGGCGTGCAACACTCTCGTAGGTATCATCGGAATTCAATGCTGGAGCCTTAACAAGCATCAGCGTCTGGAATGTGCAACGTACCCTGCACGATATGGGCATTTTGAGCCGACGCCCAACTTGAGTCCCCTTGATGGGTGCACGACACAGAGCTATGCCTCGCTTGGGTACGGCAACATCGCCACTGGACATTTGATGACTGGAAACAAATAGCCTGGTTTGACGAGTCGCGTTTCCAACTGCATCGGGCAGATGGAAGGATTCGTGTGTGGCGCAAACCCCATGAAGCCATGGATCCCGCCTGTCAACAGGGAACTGTGCCGGCTGGTGGGGGTTTCGTAATGGTATTGTGTGTGTTTAGCTGGACTTCACTGGGACCCCTGGTACGTCTGCAAATGTCTGTGACCGGCGAACGCTATGTGCGCATCCTTTCAGACGAGGTACACCCGTTCATGTCCTGCATTCATGCTGATGGGTTGGGCCTGTTCCAACAGGACAATGCACCTCCATATAAGTGTCGGGACGCCACATTATGGTTAGAGGAGCATTCATCTGAGTTGGGGGTGTTGCCATTCCCACCCAGGTCCCCAGATCAGAACGTGATGGAACACATTTGGGATGCCATTCAACGCGCTATCGAACACAGGAATCCGAGACCTTGGAATACACCTGAATTGTGGAACGCTCTGCAGGAAGTATGGTGTGCATTGCCTATAGCATATTTCCAGAAGCTAGTGGAGTCCATACCCCTTCGTATTTCTGTATTTTTGCAGTTCTGCGCTCCCGTGGGGGACGTACCAAGTTTTAGACTGGTGTACCAGTTTTTCTGGCACTTCAGTGTATACATTATATTGAACATACGTTTTGCAAATTATTGGAAAAGCGCTTAAATATGGCGGAGACATTTTTATCGCTTCCTGGTATTTTGTGAAATGTTTTCTCCAGGGTATTTTTATTTGCATCTTCAATATTTTGGGCATTTCTCGTGAAGAGATTGTAGATGAGCCACTGGTTCTGAGGGCTTTTCACTAATGTAGATTAGGTGAAAAGCCCTCCGAAAAACTCCTACCAATGTAGCTCGTAGATGAGCCACATTGGTAGGGCTTTTCACTTAGGTGAACAAGTATATGCACTAAAAGTTGACTTTTGTGAGCAAATTGTTTTGACCATACCTTACACTGGTGAGGTTTTTCACCTGTTTGATGAACCAAATGTTGAGAGAATTGATCTTTTTTTCGAGAAGCACTTGAAGTATGTAACACACTGGTAAGGCTTTCCACTTTTGTAAAAACATATGCCTTAAAAGTAAGGTTTTATTCATACTGTTAAGATTGTTTTCGTACATGGATCTTTCCATGCCTTAGCAGACTGGCTGTATAAGTGAATCCCTTGAAACTCACATTACTCACAAAAGTTTTTTCATTTGTGCGGATTGCACATGTTTTGCATATCTGTATTATTCTATATATTTTTGGAAGCATTTCATCCTCCAAAAATATCTTTACTTGTATCGATGTAAATGTGTGGAGAGGGGTCAGTTTCTTTTTTCACTTTCTTTATAACATATTTCACTTTCTTATATATAATAATAAAGAACGTTTCAGCAGTGAGACAACGTTGATTTTCTCACAGTTTTTACTAATTCAGGTGATAGCCACACTAATAATTTTAATAATTTCTGTTTTGGATGTTTTCGAATTTGTGCAATCATGAAATGAATGAAGCCTGCCTTTTTAATTGAAATTTTGTTTTCTTCAGATAAAGAAAAACGTCAGTGCATTTTTCCTTTCAAAAGAGATGCAGGGAATGCTTCAAAAGATCTCTATTCAAACATGTAAAATTCAAAATGGAAATAAATTGTACAGAATTATAAAGCAATCTCATGAAATGGCAAACTTATTTCCAAGAGATTTCGGAATACCTGCACAAAAAGACTTCCCTTTTTTTATTTGTCACTAATTCAATGAGAACGCACATTTTTCATCAAAGCAAATATAACTAGCGTTTGTTCTACTAGAATGCTAAGCGGTGGAACACATTTACAGTAAAATAAAATAAATTAAAATAAAATCCCCACACAAATTCCTGTATGACACCATTCATGTTTTCTTTCAGAAAATTTTATCACTTTCCCCAGCAAATTTACTTGGACACCTTCCAGTGGAATCCTTGTGAGGAAGTCACAAGTTGTGTCTCTTACATTAAAGACTTCATTTATCTCAGAAATTATATTTTAGCATACCGAAAGCCAGTACCGATTCTTTTACAGAACAACTGCTTGTTAGCATCTCGAAGACATTTCCGAATACAGGCATAAAAGCGTTGCGTTTCAAAGTGAATGGCTTGAAACACCCATGTTGCGTATTTCACAAGTGAATGTACGGAATTGCAATTAATGCCATATCAGTCACGCGATTGTTTCAGAGCTACTTTGGAGATTGTGAGTAGGTGGGGCCTATGAAGAGAGTCATGTGACAGGAACACTGTCTTTTATCGTAGGAAGTTCTGCTTCCTAAGAAATTCATCATGAAGTTACTTAACATATGTGACAAATGATCATATTGAATTATATCGTGGAAAGTTTTATCGTAGGAAGTTCTGCTTCCCAAAAAATTCACTGTGAGGTTACTTAACATATATGACAAATGATCATATTGAATTATATCGTGGTAAGTTCCGCTTCCTAAGAAATTCATTGTGAGGTTACTTAACATATGTAACAAATGATCATATTGAATTATTGAGGAAAGTTTTATCGTGGGAAGTTCTGTTTCCTAAGAAATTCATTGTGAGGTTACTTAACATATGTAACAAATGATCATATTGAATTATATCGTGGAAAGTTTTATCGTAGGAAGTTCCGCTTCCTAAGAAATACAATGTGAGGTTACTTAACATATGTGACAAATTATCATATTGAATTGTATCGTGGAAAGTTTTATCGTAGGAAGTTCTGCTTCCTAAGAAATTCACTGTGAGGTTACTTAACATATGTAACAAATGATCATATTGAATAATACGGTAAAGTAATTTTGTGCACGATATCATAAGGAATATCTGCAGTTTCTCAGATGAATACAAGTCGAAATCTATCTTAATAATAAACTTGAGGACGACTTCAATAAATAGCTAGTCGAATACCATATTCTGTATCGGCCAATAGATGGCAGCACGTTAACCTAGTACCCATCACGATTCGTGCTGATGTGAAAGTGCGTATATAGGGATACTAAAATGCAGGGCCGGCCTGGGTCACCTTGGAGGGCGGTGGACCAACTATCTATAGGGCACCAGACCCCTCTCAAACCAACCAATGCAGACCCACCCGTTTTGACCTTAGCCACACTGCCGCACCCACGCAGGTGGCAGTGTGGCTATGGCCAAAATGGGTGGGTCTGCCGCACCCCGTGGCCCTGAGACTCTTAAAAATGAACAGAATTGAGTGAAATTCATTGTTTTTATGCATATAATTTGCAGGTACGTTACAAAACACAAATGATACACAATGATGACTGAGAAAGACACAAAGATGACTGATAGAATACTACTGCTAGATTATGGCCCTCATTTTAAAAAGCAAAAAGCCGCCTCACTTCAGAGCTGCCTTCACACAACCTGTTCATGAAAAATTCGTTATCGACTGAGTTAAGAACATCTTTCTCAGTGGCCATTATGAGAAAAGCTTCTAAATGTTCATTAGTTAATTTTGCCCGAAGATGAGTTTTATTTATTTTAAGTCTCGAAAACAGTCTCGCATGAGACTTGTGTAAGAGGTATTGTGAACAGGTGTTTGTAAACTTTAAATAATTCCGTATATTGGAGAAGGTACAAATTGAAAGAGCGAGGGAATATAAAATTCCATTGTGCATGGCATTTATCGATTATAAAAAGGCCTTTGATTCGGTGAAACCATCAGCAGTTACAATGGGTTTGAAATCCTGCGGTATTGAAGATGCATACATTAATATTATTAATAACATCTATGAAAATGCAAAGGCAAAGATTCGGCTGTTTGAAAATACAACACACATAAAAATTGGAAAGGGAGAAAGACAAGGTGACACCATATCTCCCAAGCTCTTTAATGCCACATTGGAAAATGTCTTTCAATCACTGAACTGGGAAAACAAAGGGATAAAAATTAATGGAGATTATCTAACTCACCTTCGTTTTGCTGATGACGTAGTCCTTTTTGCAACTACCCCATGAGAGCTGCAGAGTATGATCCAGGAACTTGCTGACAAGAGTAAAGAAGTGGGATTAAAAATTAACTTTCAGAAGACAAAAGTGATGTACAATGCTTTTATAAGAAATGAAGATTTATCGATTGATGGAGAAAAGCTGGAGATAACAGACATGTACGTTTATCTTGGACACCAGATATCAAGTGAGGGTCACATTGATGAAGAAATTAATCGGCGTACAAAACTTGCCTAGGGAGCTTTTGGAAGAAACAGCATAATTTTCAAGAGCAATATGCCATTATGTCTTAAAAGAAAAGTGTTTGATCAATGCATCCTTCCAGTGCTTAGGTATGGTGCAGAGACGTGGACCTTAACTAAAAGAGACATACAAAGGCTGCAGACAACTCAAGTAGCATGGAGAGGTGCATGCTTGGTGTAACCAGGAGAGATAGGAAGAGGAACTCGTGGATCCGAAAAATGACAACAGTGGAAGACATCATGATCAGAGTTAAATTCCTGAAATGGCAATGGGTTGGACATACTGCCAGAAGGACAGACCATCGAAGGACAACCGAAATTTTAGATTGGATTCCAAGAGACAGGAAAAGACTCAGAAGACCACATGGGAGATGGGTGGATGAAATTAGAAAGTATGCGGATGTAACATGGAGGAGACTGGCACAAGACGGACCGTTGGGGAAAAAACTTGGGGAGACCTTCGCCCAGCAGTGGATTGATAATGGTTGACGATGATGATGACATTATACTCTATTAATGCTTTAAAAACGCACGCGCACTTAATACAATAGTTACACTCCTTCACATCAGTACGTTTAACAGATTCTTCCTCCTCCTCTTCTCCGTCATCATCGTCATCATCAGTCTTACTGAAACTTTTCTCTAATTCATATATCCTAGCGTAATCTTGAACAGTAGATCGATTACTAATCTGAGGCCAGATCCTTGCAAATGAAAGTAATTTTTCTTTTAGCTTCCCCTTATCAACTGAAGGAATAATTTCACAGATTCTGTCTAAGGCATTCAGTGGTAGTGATTCATACTCGGCAAACCGTTTGGGATCAAACCATGAAAGATCCAAGCACAAGGACTTATGGTGGATAAATCTGTTGACCATGGTTTGAATTATCTTGTCTAATACATAATAGAACACTGAAATGCGGAAAGTATCTTCAGAAGTTGAAGCAACATTTTCGTGTCTTGCAGCCACTCCTGGCATTTTTTAAATAGTTTTTGCTCTGTTCTTCTTTAGTTCAGTTTCAATTACGATGTTTTCAAGAAAGCTATCAATCTCTGCCCTTTCTTCTAGCATACTAGACATTTTTGTTACAAATATACGTATTTGCAGCATTTAAAGTGGTGGCAAACTGTTCTCGAACACATTTTAACTTTGACGAAGAACACTCTATTAACCTCCATGCTTGAACATAATCAAGGTTCTTTGTCTGTAAGTAATTTGATAGAGAAGTTACTTTGAAAATCTGGAGAAACATAATCGCGACCAAAGTTGTTTCAAATAATAAAAACATATCTAAAATGGCCGATGCATCATTTCTGACTTTGGGATTAAAGTCTTCAGAATTAGAAATTTTGAACAATACGACAACGAATTCTAAATACACAACTTTAAGTAGTTTGAATTGAATTTCGGATAGTTGAACTTCAACCCAGTCATCAATTTTTCCAAAGGTTTCTGTTGTGACTTCACGTCTGCTTCGCCATCGTGTAATTTCAATAGCTTCTAAGTTAAAATAAGGCTTTTGTTCCGGGAACAGTTGCAGTCGTTTTAAGGATTCCTTCAAAAACACTTGTGCGTCTCGAAGTAAATCAAAGAAAGACATAGTACTTGAAAGGCACTGGGCAGTATTAGTCTCAGATAGTAATAAGTTAAGCACATGAGCGTAACACCAAGTATGAATATGATTAGGAACTTCTGCTGATAGCTTAGCTATTAATCCATTGTATTTCCCACTCATGTTTGCGGCACCATCAAAGGAATTCGCCACATAGTGCTTTATAGGATTTTGAAGTTCACCCAACACATCTTTTAAGATATAACAAATCCTGTCCAGATGTTGGAAAAACATTTCAATGCAAGGAGTCTTTCAACAACTCCATGGTCTATCTGAAATACAAATGCACATTGGTCACTGCAAGAAATATCTATCGTAGTGTCCATCATAACTGAAAACTTAACAGCCTTCCCCATTTTCTCATCAATATGTCTTTTTATCTCATCTAAGATAATGTTGATAATTTTTACTGCAGCACTCTTACCCAAGAATGTCACCGAAGTGCCTCTTCCTACTGCTTTCTCATTTTCTCTCTTTCTTTTCTCTTGCTGTGCATAAGCATTTACACTCTGTTCAATAACGTTGTTGAGGTGTTTTTGAGTGTTGAAACCTATTTCTTTAGTAAAAGAATCAACTCAAGAAAATGTTCGTGATTTATATTTTCATTGTCAAGTGTGCAGCCGATTCTAGAGAGCCTCGGTAAGGAAGCCCTTGTTTGCCTATTAACTTAATCACATCTACTACTATTTCAATTATTCGTCTCCTTTCTTGCACTCGCTGTTTTCTTTTCTCAAGCTGGTTATTTAACAATAAATCGTGAGCAGTTTTCTGGCGTTTCACTGGCATATATGACTGTGCGGATTTTAGATGTTTCGCGTTCCTCTACTCTTTGGTGAACATGCATCCAGTCGTTGAAGCCGGAGCAGAAAACAGATTTGCTATCGTTAAACGCGATACACAAAAAACAAAGCAACTGCTGGGTCTACTCATTAAAAGTCAACCACTGTCTTTTGAAAATTTGTTTGTCACTTTTTTCTACATTAAACAACGGTTTTCCATCATGGAAAGGCATATCCTTCTCACAGGGCTAAAGAGGATGGTAAGCCAAATACGCAAACACTTCATCCTGGCAAGGTTTTCTGAAATAGTCCGTTGACTTTGCATTTGGATTAATTGAGACTTCTGTAACTTCATTTGTTACTGCAGTTTCTAGTACGAGAGGTCGATCAACAGATGTTGATTCAGAGTTTTCTTGGCTAGTGGATTGTGTTTCAATGTCAAAATAATCCACTGAATCTGATACTTGAAGTGAAACTTAATGTGAGGTTAAACTCGATGCCTGACCGGTATGACTTGTAGATTTTGGTTTGGGGTAAAATTGGGTAATTTTTATGACTTATAGATTTTGGTTTAAGGTAAATTGGGTAAATTCGGAAGGACCGCACCAAATCGTTGGGCCATATCCGCGAGGAGTTTCAACAGGCATCCGGGAGTGTTCTTTCGATGAATACCATACGTAAGGAAGCACATCTGCTCGGTTATCATGGACGTGCTGCCGCCCACAAGTCTTTGATCACCAAGTCCACTAGCGCTGCTCGGCTAACGTGGTGCAAAGAACATCGACAGTAGACCGTTGAACAGTAGAAACAGGTTCTCTGGAGCAACGAATTAAGCTTCACCCTCCACCGTTTGGATGGCAGTGTCTGGGTTTGGCGTCTGCCTGGAGAACGCCTCCTGCCGGAATGTATTGTGCCAACTGTGAAGTTCGGCGGTGGTGGAATTATGCTATGGGGGTGTTTGTCCTGGTATGGCACGGGACCCTTGGTCGCAATTCCTGGTAGACTCAACGCCGAAACGTACTGCATCATTTTGGATGACCATGCGCTTCCTACGTTGTGGCAGTTTTACGGGGTGGACCCATGTTTCTTTCAGGATGACAATGCAACTTGTCATGTTGCGAGGTCCACCATTGCTTGGTATGGTGAGAATGGGGTTGATCGAATGGACTGTCCTGCGCAGAGCCCGGACCTTAATCCTATCGAGCACCTCTGGGACGAGTTGGAGCGTTGACTTAAGGGGTGCCCCCACCGTCCGAAGTCGGCGAAGGAACAGACCTGTCTTCTCCAAGCCGAGTGGAAGAAAATACCGCTAGTCGTCGTACAACGCCTGGTTGAGAATATGCCCCGGAGAGTCGCAGCTGTAATCGCCGCTCGTGGAGGCTCCACCAACTATTGAAGGTAAATAAACTTCGTTTTCCTTTGCTATCACAGGTGTCCAATTACTTGTTGGTAGATAGTGTATATATTATATATACAGTGGCCAAAAAATGTATTTGCACACATACATTACTTTGCAAAAATAAACGTGGAAAGCAATTGTGACGAAATACTTTTAACACTGAATTATTTTCACAATAAACACACACATCTTTCTGTTTTTAGCAATCAGAAGAAATATATACAATTTAACTTTGCTTCATATGTAATACGAGGGTTGCACCGAAAGTTAAACAACAAAAGTGGGAATAACTTTTTTATTAACTGACGGAGGTCGCTCAAATCCCCCCCCCCTCTACATGTTTCTGTGTTTGCACATGCCCGCAGAGAATTTGTTGAGCTGTAGTATATAAGCCTTTAAATTCCTTTGTTGAGTTGTAGATTGTAAACATTTTTTTATAAGGAATTACATTAAATATCGCAATTCAGAAAATACGAATTCACGGAAATTTATGTGAGTCAGATAACCAATCTCTGGAGATGTGGCCACGTAGCAGCCAAGAATGCAAATTTTATACGGCCCCTTATAATGTTTGTGGCCAGTTCTTCGTAAAAATGTCTACACTTCCTAATGAAAATGAAATATTAAAAAAAGGTTTTCTGAGCAATAGTTGCTCACGTAGTGGGAAATATATAGCCACACGGTATTTGTTTATTCAGAACAATTTTATGGCACTGAAATTGCAATGCGGCCAGTTCTCCGTACCCGAATTGTTTTTAGAATTATGAATGATCTCTAGTTTTCTCCTGTAAAAAAGCAAACGACTTCCGAGATGGATCATTCCACGTCGGAAGTCGTGCAGGCACTGGGATTTTCACGAGCCACTGTGTCACGGGTGCACCGTGAGTACATCGAATCCGGTAAAACCATCCCTGCAAGGACTAACTTCAGTGGACAACGGCGTGTGGATGAACGGGTCATCGTCGGCTAGCTCGCATTGTAACAGCGGATAGACGGGCCACAGTGCAAGAAATCACTCGGCAATTTAACGCTGGTGCACAAAAACGTGTAAGCAGCCACACCATCCAGAACCATCTCCTCGCTATGGGGTACAGAAGCCATCGTCCCACGAGGATACCGCTGCTGACCGCCCATCACAGGGTGCAAAGATTAGCATGGGCGCGGGAACATCGCCACTGGACCCTAGACATGTGGGTAAATGTTGCCTGGACTGATGAGTCGAGATTCACGTTGGTACATGCGGATGGCAGGATACGAGTACGGCTCAAAACCACATGAAGCGATGGATCCTTCTTGCCAGCAGGGTACTCTTCATGCTGGTAGGGGTGGCATTTTCGTCTGGAGACTGTTTACGTGTACAAATGGGACCTCTGGTACGTGTGACACAGTCCCTCACAGGTCAACGTTACCGGGATATCCTGGACGACCATTTGCTCCCGTTTGTGCGTCTTCAACATCCCACTGGAGACCTCATCCTGCAACAAGACAATGCACCGTGCCATCGCTCCCGAATTGTATCCGAATGGTTGGATGAACACTCCACCGACGTGACCTCGCTTCCTTGGCCAGCTAGGTCACCTGACCTCAATCCCATCGAGCACATCTGGGATGCCATCGAGAGAGATGTTCGAGGCTCTGACCCCCCTCCATCAAATCTGCGTGAACTGTGGGAGCTTGTTCAGGGGTCGTGGATCGGTATGGCTTCCCAACGCTTCCGGTGTCTTGTTGAGTCCATGCCGAGACGAATCGCCGCCGTCATCAGGGTGAAAGGTGGTGCTACACGTTACTCGACAGGTATCTCTAATTCAATTGCTCCTCAGTGTAGTTCAGCACAAATATGTTTTCAGTCTCCTCAGAACTGAAAATGAGCGTTTGGCAGTGCACCATGAAACGGGAATAGTCAACATTATTGCACTAATTTCGAAAATTCCGGCACACTGTATTTTAGAGAACTGTTGTTTTTCAAAAAAAATCCACAGCGTTTTTCATTTTTGCAATCTCGAGAAACATGTTTCTGTGTAAAAGTAGCTTTTCGCCGTCTCCTTCAAAATCGTCTCCGCACGCAGTAATTACATCCTGTATGCTAGCACTTTCTTTTCCGACTATAAAATTTTCAATCTTATTGAGAACACTCCTGGTGTTAGAGTCGAATCTTATTCTTAAGGAAGTAAACACCTCGTCTAACGCTAAATAATGCTGAGATCTATAATATTCATATGGGTCTTTGAATTGATGGGCTTTCGAACATGAATACCGCTTCTCGGGAATTTTCCTCTGCAGTGGAAGCGTTGGCTTGTATAAATTTAATTTGCGAGTTTCTTCCACCGAAGGATTCCACATTTTTTCAAATCCTGAGTTTCGCAAAGAAGCCAAGCCATCTACTGTTAAATTAACCTTTTCGTGGGACTCGTTTGTACACAAATTCGATTACTGCGGTTCAGCATTCAAAATTTCCACTCTTTCAAAAATATTGATTGTCATCTTAAGAAAATAAAAACTCTGAAGTTTTTGTAAGAAGCCTGATGCTTGCGTTGCTACTGCAGCATCAATGAATCGCTTTTCGGTTATGTTTAAAAAAATATCCTGAGAACTTCGTAGTTGCACAAAAGACTTTGAAATGATTTGACACGCATACATCATCTTGTCGGACAAAAAGGCGATAAAGCAAGAGAATCATCAACTTGAATACTTTTAAAGAATGCAACCCGCTCTGGCGAGTCTCTCACAAAAGATATGTCTTTTAGCACACCAATAAAGTTGCGGAGACACACAACATTGTTCATAGCATCTTGAACACAGGTTAAGACGATCAGTCACACAATAAACAAATAAGGCTCGAAATTCAGCTTTTCTTACACGAGACGGAAGTCCCATAAGTTAACCGCTTACGTTGCTTGCCCCGTCTTAACATTTCCCACGCAATGTGTTTATATCCAGGGCGAAACGGAGGAGAACATCTTTCACGATATTATACAAAATTTCCGAATTTGTTTTGCTGCTTTCATAAAACCCCAAAAAGATTTCGTGCACTTCAGTATCTTCACAAACGAAACGATATAGAGGCTTGCTCGTGCATAGCTACATTGCACGTCTCGTCGAGCATGATGGCGAAGAACTCAGCAGCTCTTATTTCATGAAGGTACTTTCGCACCACTGCTTCTGCCATTAAATTAATTATCTCATTTACACCGTCATGATGAAGACATTTGTTCTTTTTAGCCAGATTTCAAGTTCCGAGCTATCTTCAGCTCTCATCTGCAGTAATTGTTTTAAATAAGAATTACCATCACTCCATCGTCCTCTCAAAGCTATGCCCTGCCGGCTGAGAAATTTAATAGTGCTGGTTTTTTTTTTTTCAGGGCAACTTGTGCTTCAATAATTTTTTTCTGCTTTGTGCTAGAAATCGTACATACAACACTGTTCTCATTTGTTAAAGGCGTTAAAGTAAACGTCGCATTTCTGTGGATGTCACCGTTTTCGTGTTTTCGAAAATCATTCTTGGCGCGCGCCCAAGCTTGAAAGCCGTACTGCACGAAAGCTTCGTGAGACCTCTGTGAGTTGCTGTCTTTAGGCAAAGGTAAACTTTTTTCATGTGTTTCGGTGCAGATGTGGCATCAGCATTTAGTCTTAGCCAAGGGAATTAAATTTTCCTCTGCACTCGAAATTTACGTCCTCAAGCGTTGGGAACTATCCGTTCTGCACCCAGCTTTATCTTGCAGGGATGGGCCAGTTTTATTTTGCGTTGATGACAAGAGTGAATTTCACGCACTTTACTTTTTTAACTGCTTTGATTTCGCACTCATTTTGGTTTTCATTATTTTCGTTGTTTCCTCTCACTTTGTCACAAAAGAAAATAATGTCGATTGCCAACTTTTGGAGTTCATGGCAAAATAACTCTATTTCGTTTAACACTATAGTAATAGTAGAACTCAAAATATATTACTGCTTGGCGATATTTGAATGCTGCGCTTTTAAATCTATGTCGGTCTCTGACTAATTAGTGTGAGTGATCTAAACACTTCTTTTTCATTTTCGGACTCGCATTCACATTGCCCCTTGGGCCTTCTTTACTTCGGAGATCTATCTCATCAGACAAGGTCTTATTCTAGAATCTATTGTTTTCAATAGCACATTTTCCATGTCCTGATGCCTGAAGTCGAAGGGAAGAGAGTAAGCACATTTACCGTAAAGCATGAAGCGAAAGACCTAGGAAAACTTCAAAGAACCTTTACCGTCCTTGCCCCCCCCCCCCCAGCGGGTATGCTACACGGGTGTGTGTGTGTGTGAAAGGGGTCAATTTGACCTTCTTTGAAAAGCAGTTTTTAGTATATTTTCCCATGCTGCCCAGCAGAGGACGATCCCAAACAGAAGTCCTCCTTCTTAGCCCCAAGAAATTCTCTGCACAGTGAGGTCTAGGTGTGAATTAAGGTAAGAAACCATCAAACCACATGTTGAAAACATGGCTGTAAACATCTGAGGAACACAGATCAGATGGAGTGCAATTAGGACATTGATTTACAGAAAGCGAGTTACTTTGGCGTTGAAAGATCCCAGAGAGGGGCATTTGGTTTTAATGTGAATCTCATTTGAGATCAGCAATTTCTTGCTTTTTCTTTGCGCCAGAAGGAAGTCTTTCCCTTGCCCCTCCCTTTCCCCGCTGTCCGGCCCGCATACTGGAAAAAGTCACTTAAACTTTTGAAAGTCATCATCATTCAATGCTACCTGCCTATATTCTGCTGTAGCCTGTTACGCCACCCTCACCTCATTTGAAAGTCGCCTTCTGGGATCAGGGGGTATTTGAGTTAGTGAACGGCGCATCACTTAAATATTGAAAGACCCTAGTTAACAGGGTTCCAAGTTTATAAAATAGTACGCCTACTAGGCTTAACATATTTTATTTTTCATTTTCTGAAAAGAAAGACTGGGCAAAACACACACACAGATCTCTATTTTTTCTGATGATAATAACAATAATATTAATAACACGATAATTGAATTTGAAGTGGTGCATTGCAACCCACAAATTTTCTGGAGTGGTGCTAGTGCTATATTCTCAATACAATAGTCGCAGCCTATGCGTTGGTGTATTTCAATTTAAAATAAAAATGGGAAGGAGCCACAAAATGATTTAGAATTTCAGCATTTTCTCACACATTGGCAGTGAGTTATGATGCGAAATCGGAAACATTTGCAACGAAAGAAGGCCATTCGGCCAACAATAAATGCATTGCAATGTATCTTTTTCATCTCGCACTGTGCCGCCCCGGTGGCGCAGTGGTCTAAGGCGTTGGCCTCTGATCATTCGTCCGTAAGGGGTCCGGGTTCGAATCCCGGTCAGGCATGGATGTTGTGTTTGTCTTACGGCACTGGCTCTCTCCCTTCCCTGGAACCAGTGACCCTAAATTAGGGACGGGCGACTGCTTATAGCACATTGAGTTGCTCACGGTGGTCGTTAAACCTCCAATAAAAAAAAAATCTCGCACTGTATCATGGGAAAACTTTTCCGTGGCGCGGACCAACAATAGGTTGTTTACATGCGTTTTCCCCAAGGAGGTTAGAATAAGATATCTGGAGATGCCCTTGCTAATTAAGTAGTACCACTTTGCGTGAAGCCTATAACTGCGAGCGACAGCCGTCAAAGTGTGGGAAAACCGATAGGTTTCAATGCAATTGCAATGCATTTTGTGTTGGCCAAATCACCTACTTTCGTTGCAAATGCTTCCAGTTTCGCATCGTAAATTGCTACCGATGTGTGAGGAAATGCTGAATTTATAAAATTCTTAATTATTTTGAGACTCCTTCCCATTTTTAATTTAAATTGAAATACACAAATGTTGGTGCGAATTCTAAACAAAACATTAAAATTAAAATCTTCACTCGCATAAAAAGTATAATTCATTCCGGTTGGATATTAACACTGTTTCTGCAACCAACAGCCATGCTATTCTAAAATAAACACAGTTTAAATTACATAGGTATCATGTAAACAACGACAAGCCACCCCGGTGGCGCAGTGGTCTAAGCGATAGCCTCTGATCATTCGTCCGAAAGGGGTCCGGGTTCAAATCCCGGTGAGGCATGGATGTTGTGTTTGTCTTACGGCACTGGCTCACTCCCTTCCCTGGAACCAGTGACCCTAACTTAGGGACGGGCGACTGCATGTAGCCCATTGAGTTGCTCACGGTGGTCGTTAAACCTTCAATACCCCCCCCCGACAAATTTCCACAGTTGGCGTCTTCACGGTTAAGAGACTCAGGGCATCTCCAGAAGTGTTATTCTAACCTCCTTGGTTTTCCCATTGGTTAATATGTTACGTTGCAGCGGTTCAGGAAAATCGCGATTTTCGTAAATTTATTAACGTTATGTCTATCGTTTGCTCATCGCACGGTTGAGCTAATAAATCCTGCCACCTAAATTGCATAGAAGAAGGAATAACTTTCCATAATTTTCCTCTAAAAAGAATGAAATTGTTAAAGTAATGATTGTGTAAAATGAAACGGAATCATTTCCATCCCAATTTTCATTTCCCAATATGTTCTTCCCACTTTAATGAAAAAGATTTTGGTTATTATGACACTACAAATCAAAGGCAATTGAAACCTCGTAGTGCTCTTTCGAATTTCAATAAAAATAAATAAATAAATAAATAAATAAATAGTAGGTGAAACCTGATGGCATATTTCAATCGGTAAATTATGTTTCCAAACCTTCATGTTCATATTATACATATTCGATTTACAAAAAAAGGTTCCCAAGTTTATGTTACAGATGTTTTCCCAATGTCTGAAAATAAGAACATGAAGGTTTGGAATATACCGTGTAAGAGAAATACTTCATTAAAAACTTCATGAAGACTAATGGCGATGGCGATTTTATCCTGCATCATGCGAAATAAACATCGAACACAAAATTGCCTTGATATATTTTTCAACCTTGATTTGCTCTTCTAAGAAATTAATTTCTTCTTGTTCGCCCTGTAGATTTATTAATTCATAGGCATACTCTATAACGTTATGATTGTAAAATTTGGCCAACAGTAAGGGATAATCAAATAGCAACAACACTGGATCAGCAGCCATGTTGGTCCGCAGAATTCCCCTTCTGACGTCACAAGAATAAGGTTCATAGCCTTGAAAATCATCAGCTTTTTGGGTAAACCGTAGCCTCCAGATGATTACCGTTTGATTTGAGATCAGTAACTCCATTAAAATTTTGTTTCAGTATGTATGAATTATTGATTTTAACTAATTTTTTTCATCTGAATTGTTGCTTCTATTAGCGTAGCGTAGGGCACTGTGGCCATAAATCGGTTTGTTGCCCCTGTAACTTCAGCTTTTTCATCTAACTGCAAATTTTAGGAAAAATGCATAGCTTGAAAACAAATCGTCCTATATTTTCATAGAGCACAGTTCGAACGATGATTGAAAATTCATGTTATATTGTTTTATTCACAAATAGAAACTATCGATACTTTCCACAACATTACGAATACGATCTTAATCAACTAGTAATTTGTTATGATTTTGTAGTGGTATTGTAACAGTGTATTTAGCATAAATAATTAACTGCGTTCTAGAGGTTTTAGGAATACAGACGATGGGATTTGAGTGCATGAAAGAGATTACAAGGTCAGAATACTTTTCAAAGTGATACAACTGCCAGCACAGTTCAAAATATTTGGATGTGGAGGCAAACATACAATTTGACTGTATTAGAATGGAAGCTGATTTCTGTTTAGTTGCACTAAAATACAATGAACAAAACTGGTTTGCAGAGTTTTAAGCAAAATCTGGAGTGTAAAAGATGCACCACACGTAGTCTTCTGCACTGTACAATTAACAGGAACCAAAAGATCATTTTTTATATTTGCTTCCATGAGAAAATGTCAACCACATCATTACATAGGTGACCGACTTTTAGAATTTGCCTTTTGGTTTCTCTTTTTTGCCTGTATTTTAAAATCACCTGAAAATTTGGTCAGCCATTTCAGGAAAGTTAATCAGATATTTTCAAACATTTTTAATGTTCTCTTAGATATCTAGCATGTCGTGTTTTTCTTTGTATGTGCAGACAACACAATTTAAAAGGGCATCCTGTGTTCATTTGTGACTGCATGATGTTGAGACTGTGAAAAAATAAAATTCATTAGAATAGCAGTCTTCTGAATATATAAGAATTATAAGATTATCAACATGGAATCACAGCCAAAACATTCTATAATTGAAATTACTCAAGAATTGAGTATAAAGGAAGTGAAAAAAGTAGGTGATACTTCAACAGACATTGTTCCAGATACAAATAAAGATCTTTGGGAATGTGAAATATGTTTCCAAAAGTTCACAGAAGAATCCAACTTTGCAACACATGTGCAACTTCATACAAGTGAACAATCTTTCCAGTGTGATGTGTGTTTTAAGAACTTCACAGAAAAAACTAGTCTTTTTAAGGCACAAAAAGGTTCACTCAAGGGAAAAACTTTACCATTGTGATGTATGTTCCAAGGAGTTTGGTAAAAAATGCAAGCTTTCAAGACATAGGCTTCTTCATACAAGCCAAGAACATTACCAGAGTGATGAGCTCTGTAATGAATTGACTGAGAAAAGTTCTATTTCAAAGGATGTGCTCTTTGACGAACATGCAAAACCTCACCAATGTGACGTATGCTGCTCACAATTTTCTCAGAAAAGTGCTCTTTCGAGGCACATGCTTCTTCACACAGGTGAAAAGCCTCATCAATGTGATGTATGCTCTGTACAATTTGCTCAGAAAGGTGCACTTTTGAGGCATATGCTTCTTCACACTGGTGAAAAGCCTCACCAGTGTGGTATATGCTCAAAACAGTTTGCTCGTAAAAGTACTCTTTCACGCCATATGATCCTTCATTCAGGTGAAAAACCTCACCAATGTGAAGTATGTTGCAAACAATTTACACTTAAAGCTCATTTGTCAAGACACATGCTTCTGCACACAGGTGAAAAGCCTCACCATTGTGATGTATGCTCCAAACAATTTGCTCAGAAAAGTGCTCTTTCAATGCATATGCTTCTTCATACAGGTGAAAAGCCTCACCAATGTGATGTATGCGGCAAACAGTTTGCTCAGAAAAATGCTCTTTCAAGGCATATGCTTCTTCATACAGGTGAAAAGCCTCACCATTGTAATGTATGTAGTAAACAGTTCACTCATAAAAGTGCTCTTTCGAGGCATATGCTACTTCACACTGGTGAAAAGCCTCACCAGTGTGATGTATGCTCCAAACAATTTGCTGACAAAAGTGCTCTTTCGAAACATATGTACCTTCACTCAGGTGAAAAGTCTCACCAATGTGATGTATGCTCCAAAAAATTTACTCAGAAACGTTATCTTTCAAAGCATATGTTCCTTCACACAGGTGAAGATCGTCACCAATGTGATATATGTGGCAAGCAATTACCTGACAGAAGTGCTCTATTACTGCATATGCTTCTTCATGCTGGTAAAAATCCTCACCACTGTGATGTATGTGGAAAGCTGTTTGCTCGTAAAAATGCTCTCTCAAGGCACATGTTCCTTCACACAGGTGAAAAGCCTCACCAGTGTGATGTATGCTCCAAAAAATTTGCTGACAAAAGTGCTCTTTTGAAGCACATATTCCTTCACACGGGTGAAAAGCCTCATCAATGTGATGTATGCTCCAAAAAATTTACTCGGAAACATGACCTTTTAAGGCACATGCGCCTTCACACAGGTAAAAGTCTTCACCAATGTAATGTATGTTCCAAGCAATTTTCTGACAAAAGTGCCCTTTTGAAGCACATATTGCCTCATCAATGTGATGTATGCTCCAAAAAATTTACTCGAAGACATGTTCTTTTAAGGCACATGCTACTTCACACAGGTAAAAGTCTTCACCAATGTAATGTATGTTCCAAGCAATTTTCTGACAAAAGTGCTCTTTTAATGCATGTGATCCAACACACTGGTGAAAAGCCTTCTCAATGTGATGTAGACTCTAAACAGTATGATCAAAGTAGTAGTCTGTCACGGGACATGCTCTTTCAGACAGATAAAAAGCTGCACCAGTGTGATGTATGCAGTAAACAATTTACTCAGAAAAGTACTCTCGTGACACATATGCTTTTTCACACGGGTGAAAAGCCTCACCAGTGCAATGTATGCTGTAAACAATTTGCATTGAAAGCTTATCTTACAAAGCACATGCTTCTGCATACAGGAGAAAAGCCTCACCAATGTGATGTATGCAGGAAACAGTTTTCTCAGAAAAGTACTCTTTCAAGGCATATGCTTTGTCACACAGGTGTAAAGCTTCACCAATGTGATGTATGCAGCAAACAATTCTCTCAAAAAAGTCATCTTTCTAAGCATATGCTCCTTCACACAGGCAAAAAGCAGTCATAGAATTTTTAACAAAGAACACTGATCCTGTGGACCAGTATACGCAGAACAATGGTGGTTTGAATCATGAATGAAGTACGGGATTACTCCATATAATACAAATTTTGAAGATGACAATCCGTTTTTTGGTGTAAATATGACAAGGATGGTAAGTTAGATGTCTGGTGGTTGTACCACTATACCAACCAGAGTGACCAAGTCTCAAGTTTCCGATTATTATATATCAATATCTGGTGGTCGTTCTGGGTGGTGCAGTGGTTAGCATACCCGGGCGCTATCTGGGGGACGTGGGTTTAATTCCCGCTGCAGGACAACGAAGTTTTCGGGTATTATCTGACCTACCATCCTTGTCATATTTACAGCAAAAAATGGATTGTTATCTTCAAAATTTGTAATGGTATTTTGTTTCCCTTTTTATTGTTCCATAAATGACCCAAATATTAAT
Organism: Macrothele yani; assembly: GCA_039090855.1. NCBI lineage: Eukaryota > Metazoa > Arthropoda > Arachnida > Araneae > Macrothelidae > Macrothele > Macrothele yani. Next base: position 200,111,508 of record CM077009.1, on the reverse strand, counting down.
GCATATAATATGCACATTATATTAGTTTGGTTGCCTTCAAGGTGAAGAACAGTTAAGCGTATATACCCTATTTAAAATTGATTAAATAATATTGTGAATTATTTTCACTGATTACAATTGTATGCCAACTAATGAATATCTAAGATACATTTAACTTTAATTAATATTATAATGGGTGTAACATTTAGTAACAACTTTTGTGGTCTTTTTATCTGATTGGATGCATAGTGACACTGCCGTTCATATTTCAAATTGTGCAATGTCTGGTGCATCTAAGAGTTCCCCATTAGTTCTGGAACAGTTTCATTGTCAGTTTGTTTCAGCAGTCTGTTTAGATATGCCCCGTATTTCTGAATTCCTGCAGACACTTTGCTGATGTGTAAGGAATGGTACATACTACATGATACTGCTAACTTATCTTTTGTCATGATAGTTTACTGGGTATTAAAATAATACAGCAACCTTTTTTTAAAGTCTACTCTTTTATATTAGCTATTTAAAATTTGGCCATACATCATTATATTCATCATGCAGCAGTTTGAGTTTTTCCTTCCCACAGTTTGAGGGACATGTTTTCAGTTGCTATTTAGTCTTGGATAATCCTACTCTCAGCAAGTAAACTTCCACTGATGTAGCTTTTATGGTAGTTGCCATATTATTTGCTCAACAAACTGGGAAAAATCTCTACAGTCCTCAATATCTGTGTTTTGTATCACATTTTAATCTTTGTCCTGGAACATATTTTTTTTTAATTTCTTAGGATGCGCCCTCAGATTACTGACATCTTCTGTAAACAGTAAGTACTGGAATAGATGCACAAAGTAATGTGGTATATAGGCTTAGTGTGAAGTAAAATTGGGGAAGTGGTTATGAAATGAAAAGTACCAACTAAAAGAGACAAAAAAAAAAAAAAAAAGAAGAAAAAAAGGACTAGTTTTGGAAAGGAAAACTACAGGGTACTTGCATTTAGCAAGACACATCTTGCTATATTCCTATACCAACATTTAATGAATGTAATTCAGGTGCCAAGCCTGCCTATCTCTCCCTTGATGTTTCACTTTAAAGTGACATTTTGCAATTTTCAACCAGTGTAGTATGGTTTACCCACAACTACCCCTTCTTTAGAATATAATGAATTAAATTTATCAATAGTAACATTATTTCCTTTAACAAATGATATTTGATAACAGTATAATAAATTATTAAATAATAGATCCTTTTTAAAGTATACATTAATATAAGAAAAAACAAGGTACATGATGTTCATATCGCAAATTAATGTAAACATGCAAAGAAATAGTGGTAATCCTACAATGAATAAAGGGTAAATATATTTGTATTCACACATTCTTATGCTTTATAACTTTAAAATTAATGCAGTTCATCGCATGGACGAAGAAACAGAGACCTGTGTTATTTTATTTAATGTAGCTTAAAGAAAAAATTTTGTCCCATGCAAAATATTGTGGCTTGATGTTAATTGTCTTTTTTTACATTCAAGTGAAAATAATTTAAATAGTCTTTTTTTTTTTGTTCCACCATAACTTATTTATTTGCTTATTTATCTTCTCTATTTGTGTATAAGGTCATTTTGCTCTGTCACACATTAGTTAGTACTTTTTTGGGTGTAATTGTGAGGCATTTCAAGAAGGCTAGTTTTAGTTCTCTAAAAGAATTAAATTTGCATGATATAATTAACTTTGGCATCAGTGTTTTGCAGTATTTTGTATTGGTATAAACATAGTCCAATCATTTAAATTACAACATGCACATTTGTGTTACACCCAATAAAGTACAATAAGTTTCATTTTACAAAAAATATCTGTAGGTTCCAAAGAATTTGAATTAGCAAAATGCCCATGAAACTAGTTTAATAATAAGAAATTTTTAAAATTTCAGTCAATAGAATTTTGAAAAAGGGCTTTAAATATATGGGGGGTGGGATGAATTATTCCAGTATGCCCCTGTGAAATGATCCAAACCCATTTATATTCTTGAATTCTGATGATAATGATTGCAAGGTGAAAGCAGCTTTTTGTGAATTAAATTGTAAGATAGTTCAAAAATATCCAACCAAGTCTCAGTTAAAAGATTTGGCAAATATCAGGAATCGTAGTATACTTCCTTCTAAAATCAAGATGGCAGAGCCACCAAGGGCGGTCATAAGGAGCCAAAGCCATTGGTATAGCCAAATTTTTGATAAATTTAAAACACTAAAATGGACGAAACCTTTTTTTAATGTTTGACAGCCTTGAAAGAGGTAAGGATTTTTCTTAGACTCCCCCACCCCCTAAAAGTACTCATATTGGCACCACTGAAAGCCACTAATAGCTTCTTTAATACCAGACATTTTCCCCAAAATAAAAACCCATAAAAAAACTTTTGCCTGTAAGGATGGTAGTATCAAAATTATTTCCCCTTTAATAAATCTAGAAAAAAAAATGTTTTGGTAATCAAAAAGGAAATTTGTTTTGATGTTAAAGTTCTTGGAAAACTATCATTGTCTTCTGAATCAGCCCACCCAGACAGTCATAAAACTAACAGCTTTATAACATGGCCTAAATGAGCATTTACACACTCTTAAAAAATTTTATAATAGCTAAAATCTTAAGTTATAAAACTGAAGCATGAATAAATTGATTACGAAATTAAAAAGAAATGGAGATATCCAAGACGAATCAATAACAAAAATAATGGGGGAAAAATATTGTGGCTCCTTTCCGTACATACAAAATATAACAAGACACCTATTGGGTAAGAAGTACAGGGTGTGCCAAAAGTCACTGTGCACTTGGCAAGATTGTACACGTACAACAACTACATGCGTACCTGCCGCAATAAATGCTGGAAATGGCCCCCTTTTGTGTGTAGACATGCATCCACGTGTTCAAACACGTTCTCGAAGATGTGACAGGTCCAACAGAGAAATGTTGTTGATTACTGTGGTGATGGCTTCCTGAAGTTCCGACAGAGAACAGGGATTGTTCTTGCGAATAGAGTTTTCCGGTAAACCCCCAGATAATAATCTGGAGGTGTGAGAACTGTAGAACGTCGCAACCATACGTCTTTGGAGATGATCCTGTTTCCGAACACGTCGGTCAACAACACCTAGGAGAAACAAGCTATATGGGACGTAGCAGAATCCTGCTGGAAGTTGCCATTAACAATTTCCTCGGTGAAGTGCCTCGTGAATCGGTACAGGATATTGTCACAATACCTTGCCACGTTTATGTCCCCTTGAAGAATATGGGCCCAATTATGCATCTTCTAGATATTGCATGCCACACAGTACATCGGGTGAACAGCGACTTTTGCCTCACCCTGTATAATTTTTTTCTGACATTCAGTTTCAACTGTAAATGAGTTATTGGTAAACAATAAACATAGACTATTTTAAGATTATTAGAATCAGCAGGTGTATATGGCATAGAAATCATAAAGGTATATCAGTGTGGGTGATCAGCACACAGCTAACTGTTCCAGTTGGTCATTCCACCTAGTGATGTATTCAGGCATCTTCTTGGGGGTGCTTAGTCCCCCCCCCCCACGTAGGTTTTTCAGTGATCTCCCCTTATATTTAGTCTAATTGTGTTCTTATGGTAGAAATTGCTGGGGTAAGTAGAAGACTTACCATATGTCGTTTCCTACTAATTCGTTGATGTTCTACAAGTTTCTAATTGATCTCTTTCCCGTATCTCTAAAGGTTTCCAAAATAGGACTGCTAACTTCCACATTTCGCCACTAGGGGCGCTGCAATCACTCATCCGATAGCGCGCCTTAAAACAAGTGTTAAATCAGCATCTAAAAAAATGGCAAAACAAAAAAAATTATAAACAGACCTGGTTCAACATTGTACTGAAACTAAAAATTTCCAAAAATTGGAAAAAAATAAAATTAAGTTCATGTATTCAGGATGAGCGTCCATTGCAAAACATAAAAATAGATTATGTAACGTTCAAGATCCAGCAACTTTACCAGATATACGAAGAGCTAAAATAAATAAGAAAGTTAAAAATATATATATATTTTCTCAAAAGGTTTTGCAATAACACACAAAATATATATAAAAATTAATAGCTTTAGTTTTCTGCATAAGAAATTTAGGGTTAAAATACTAAGGGGGGGGGGAAGCAAGTTCATAGTAACCGCGTGGTTGGTGTATGATATCAAAATTAATTGAAAGGTTTATAAATAAGTCAACTATGATTTCGTAATCCATTTATAGTGATGCTACGTTCTATTGATCCTGCTTATCCTCTGAGTAGGCATAGCACAAACATAAATTGGTTGTTGCCCGGTGGCACTGTAGTCTAAGTGCTGGCTTATAACCATTTGCCCGAGATAGGTCCGAGTTCGAATCCCAGTGAGGCATAGATGTGTTTTAAAAGTACAATTATGTAATACGGGGATTACTAGGATGTCAAAAATTACTGTTTGTCAAATTGTCGGGTTGCGCACCAACCCGTCGTCGGGACTGATTCAAGATAGTAGGTGCTGCCACTCAAGCGGTGATACCAAGGCTTTACATGTTCATTAATTGTGGCAACTCTTCTTTCGATTTGTAGACTTTCCTGCAATTTCCTTTTCACACAGAGCTGTTGATGTGGGAGAATTTTTTTAAATTCTCTCACATCAACAGCACTTGTGTAAAACGGGAATTGGAAGAAAATCTACAAATTTAAAGAAGAGGTGCACAATTAACGATCATGTGAAGGCTTAGTATTACCGCTTGAGTGACAGCACCTACTATCTTGAGTCAGTCCCAACGGCGGGCGGGTTGGTGTGAAACCCGAAAATTTGACAATAATATTTATATCATCCTAGTAATCCCTGTGTTATATAATTGTACTTTAAAGACATTCCATCACTAGGATGTTGCCATGACTTCATTAATGCACATAGATGTGTTTATCTTACAGCACTGGCTTTACTTTCCCTGGAACCAATGGCTTTCCATCAGTTACGGATTCTGAAGGAACCCAAAAGATTTCACTTTTGTAAAGGATTCTGGAAGCCCACTCACACCAAAAATACCTTTATTCTGGACTCCCAGCATAGCATTCATGGGTTTCCGTAAATAGCAAATGCTTTTCCCATCTTAATTCTGCATTACAAATATTTCAGTACATCGTTTTCCACGACTGTTACATAATTTCTTACTTCAATAATCTGTGGTAAATGCCATGGCTTTCCAGGTTTTTCATGACGCATGCAAACCCTGTCATCATTTCAGCAGCACTGCATTATTAGACTTTTGCTCAGAGATAAAGAACATCTCTAAAATGTTCCTTGTACTTTTCTCTGCTTTTAGTCATGTTAAATCCCTTGTATATGTTAATTTGAAAAGTATCCCTCTCATTAAGAGTTACAAGTCCATTTTATCAAGCAGAACAATTTAATGAATACTGGTTTCCTGTTTGAAGGTCTATAATATAATACTCAAATTTAAAATAACGTGTTTGCATTTCCTTTTGGACCATGGGAAATGTACTTTTACGAAATTAAATTATGAAGCACTCATTTAGAAGACGGACACACTTTATTTGTGATGAGCTTTACAGATGCATTTTTCACTTATATATTATGTCATGCATTGATGACTCCATGTAATAAATTTTGTTGCTAGTGAACAAGAGTTGTTTTCTTTTGGCACCAGCCCCCCTTGAAAAACAATTATAGTACCATTCCTGTCGCCAACCCAAAATCTTGACTTTTTCTTTTTAATTATAAAAATTAATGGAGCCATTTGTCCTGGGTTTTTTTTCTAGTTGTCATAGAATGAAGGTTGTTGAAAAATGTCTGCCCCCTTACCTTTCTTCTACGCCACTCTTCTGCCACCTCTGATATTTATGTCTAGTTACGTCACTGCTTGAAGTGAAATCATTTCCAATATTGGGATAAAGTGATGCTGTCAAGAAGAGCTATTCAACACTTTTGTCCAGTGCATGTCTGAGTAGTTTTTAGAGCAATGGCAATCACTTTCCAAAATTATTCTAAATTGAGCCCGCCGCCGGTGGCAAAATTGGTCTAAGATCTGGCTTCTAACCATTCGTCCCAATGTGGGTCCAAGTTCGGATCCCGGTGAGGCATGAATGTTGTTTTTGTCTTACAGTCCCTGAACGTTGCGCATTCTCAACTGACGACATGTGTATTTTAAACTTTTGAATTTGGCTGTCTTATTTCTTAAGTGTTTATTCGGTATCGGTGGTTAAATCACGATTTTTTGAAGAAATTGATTTTTTTTATATAGAAACCAAATATTTGCGCTATATTCCGATTATCTTATTTAATTTTATGTAAAATGGAACTAAATATTTAAGCATGAATCCAGTACATATAACAAAAATTCGGAGGGGTGCGGAGCACCACCCAAATGATTTCAAGGGGTGCTCAAGCCCCTGAGCACCACCGTAGTTGGCGCCAGTGACTCAACACGTTCTACTTTACAAATTGTTCAAGGTCCAAACCACGAAGCACCCTTGCTAGCACTATACTAAAGTCCATTCTGGAAACTTTTTGATCTCACTTTGCATGCCACTGCCTGGAGGAATACATTTTATAACCTAATGGGACTACTCATAATACTCTAAATGTAATGTGTGCTGAAGAGAGAATTGATTATTTTTTCCTGAATTCAGTGTGTGGTTATATTGATGTGAAGCTACAATGAATATCAATGAGAAATGGCCCTACACAATTAATTGATTTCCCCACAATCATAAATTTGTAAAAAAATACTGAATTCAAGAATGTTTTTTTTAATTCACTGCATTCAATGTATAAAGGCAAACTTTTCCCCTTTCTTGTTGCCCTTGTGATTAACCAACTAAAGAAAAAAAAATCTAGAAATTCTAACTTTTATTGAAACTGGGAGACTTGACGAACACCAGCACAATCCTTGCAGAAGGCAAATTTCCCTACCAATATAGATTTCTACTACAATCAAAGGCATAGTCTAAAACCATTTTCTCCTGGGTATTTCAAAAATGAAATTACCACATTGTTGAATATGGGTCTTTATGTATCGTACTTGTGTGGGATCTTCAAGACCATATTATTAGGTGCTTGAATTAATTCCCGCTGTTGCCCAATAGAGCGCAGCAGTGGTGCGCTGTGACCCGGGTCACACGTGACCTCCTTTGCGCACGCACGTACCGTCCGTAATTTGGGCGAAGCAGTGTGTGACACGCGATCGGAGAACGCAGAACACGAGTTTGTATCGCATTCACGATGTCCAGTTTCGTACCAAAAAAGGAGCATTTGCGGTAAGAATTACTCTTTTCTGCTTTCATCTCAAGAAATCTGCAGCGGAAAGTCATCGTTTGCTAGTGCAGGCCGATGGGGAACATGTCCTATCGGAAATAACATGCAGAGAGTGGTTCCAACGTTTCAGAGCCAACGAATATGACGTGAAGGACAAAGAGAGCCCTGGGCAGCCGAAAAAGTTCGAAGATGGCGCATTGGAAGCCTTATTGGAGGAGGATTCATGTCAGACGCACCGCAAGTTGTCTGAAACACTACGGGTCGATGAGTCAACGGTTAGCAAACTTTTAAAGGCAATGGAAATGATCCAGAAGCTCGGACACTGGATCCCACATGACAAGGTTATTCTTCTCCACGACAACGCTAGACCTCATGTCTTGGAGGCACTTGGCTGGGATTTCTTACCCCAACCGCCTTATTCCCCGGACATTGCTCCCTCTAACTTCCATTTGTTCTGGTCGCTACAACATGGCCTGTCAGAGCAGCACTTCCTTTCTATCCCGAATATCCAAAAATAGCTCAATGAATGGTACGCCTCGAAAGAACCTGCATTTTTCTACCGCGGAATCCATTTGTTACCCAAACGGTGGGAAAGTGTCGTACCTGCCAACGGACACTACTTTGAATAGACTATCCTGTACCGTTCTGTGGCGAAAAACAGCGGAAATTAATTCAAGCATCTAATACTAAATTATGGTCTTGCAGTTAAACATCTGCATGGGGTTGAACATACCTTTAAAATAACGATTCAGAGCAAATTGTGTGGAGCACACACATCACACTGGTTAGGTTTTTTTTACCAGTGTAAAGGATTTTGTGCCTTGAACAGGAATTTTTCTGAGCATATTGTTAGAACCAATGCCAAACTCAGTAGGGTGGTCCCGGCAACCCTACACCTATGAGCCATTACATTATGACCACTTACTTAATACGCTCTAGGACCCCATTTAGCCTGCAAAACAGCGGCCACTCGGCGAGGCATCGATTCGATGAGGTGCTGATAGGTATCCTGGGGTATCAAATGTCAACAGCAGGTCCTCCAGTTCCCGTACATTTCCGGGTGGTGGTGATTTAGAGCGAACCCGCTTTTCCAAGTCGAAACACAAATGGTTGATTGGGTTCATGTCAGGTGAATTTGGAGGCCAGGGTATTAACAGAAAGTGACAAGCATGTTCCTGGAACCACTCCTTGATTCTGGCAGTGTGGCATGGAGCATTATCCTGTTGGTAATAGCCATCACCAGCACGAAACACAGTTGCCATGAAAACTTTGTCCGCAACGATGTGCAGATATCTGACAGCTGTCAGGGATTGTGCTATTTGGATAATGGGGCCTAAAGTGTCCCAAGAAAACATCGCCCACAGCATAACCCCACCGCCTTAGCCCTATTTCCGCTGAACAGTGCATCTAGTCAGTGGCGCCCATATGAATAACTTCAGGGATGGAGGGTTAAGAAAAAACTTACCTTCTTCAAGGCTGTCAAACATTTTAGTAAATTCACAAGATACCAAAATACAACAAAAATAATTGATACAATCAATCATTAATATCTTATTATTTTTAAAAATGCTTAAAAAAAACGTTTCGTTTATTTTAGTGTTTTAAATTTATCAGAAATTTGGCTATACCAAAGGCAGGGGGGTCGAGGCCCTTCTCCCCTATGGGCGCCCTTGCATCCAGGTGCCGTAGTTTCCGTTGATAACCAGCGTATACGCGCTCGGCCGTCTACGTGATTCACCAGTAATCTTGACTCATCAGACCAGGCCACTTTCTTCCAATATACAGTCCAGTTTTGATGATCTTGGGCCCATTTCATGCGTTGTTGGCGATGACGTGCAGTGAGCGTGGGGACTCGTCTGTGTCTTTGACAACAAAGGCCTATGCGCAGAACGCTGCGATGAACTGTGTGCTGTAGCACATTGCATTGATCACCACTGTTGTAACTGCGGTTGATTTGTCACACTCTGGCCCTGCAGTCGCTATGAACAATGCTCGACACTTTCCGCTCCCCTCTGGTATCAATCAGCTGTGGAAGATGGTTCGTCGTTTGGCCATCTGTGCACCACTTTTGATATTCGCGACAGCGGCACATGAACAACCCACAAGACGCGCCGTTTCCGAGATCGTAGTTCGAAGGCGCCTTGCCGTCAGAATTTGTCCTTTGTCAAACTCCGATAAATCGGCAGCTTTTCAATTTCTGACTCCGAACACTACTAAACGAAAGCTGGTCCTCGGGTTGTATACATACTGCTCTGTGAACTTCACCTGAGACACCTTTCGGCTCCCAGACGACGCGCTCATTTCTCTATATACCATTGGATATGTATACAGTATATTGAACATGCGTTTTGCAAATCATTGAAAAAGCGCTTAAAAGGCACTGGCCTCTGATCATTCGCCCGTAAGGGTCCGGGTTCCAATCCCGGTCAGGCATGGATGTTGTGTTTGTCTTACAGTACTGGCTCTCTCCCTTCCCTGGAACCAGTTACCCTAAATTAGGAACGGGCGACTGCTTATAGCCCATTGAGTTGCTCACGGTGGTCGTTAAACCTCCAATAAAAAAAAAGCGCTTAAATATGGCGGAGATATTTTTATCGCTTCCTTGTATTTTGTGAAATGTTTTCTCCAGGATACTTTTATTTGCATCTTCAATATTTTGGGACATTTCCCGTTGAAGAAATTGTAGATGAGCCACGGGTTCTGAGGGCTTTTTACCTATGCAGATGAGGTGAAATGCTCTCAGAACGATATCAGGTGAAAAGCCCTCAGAACGATATGAGGTGAAAAGCCATCAGAAAAAGTCCTACCAATGTGACTCGTAGATGAGCCACATTGGTAGGGCTTTTCATTTATGTAGATGAGGTAAAATGCCCTCAGAACGATATGAGGTAAAATGCCCTCAGAAAAAAGCCCTACCAATGTGGCTCGTAGATGAGCACATTGGCAGGGCTTTTCACTTATGTGAACAAGTATATGCACTAAAAGTTGACATGTGTGAGCAAATTGTTTTGACCATACCTTACACTGGTGAGGTTTTTCACCTGTTTAAATAACCAAATGTTGAGAGAATTGATCTTTTTTTCGAGAAGCACTTGAAGTATGTAACACACTGGTAAGACTTTCCACTTTTGTAAAAACATATGCCTTAAAAGTAAGGTTTTATTCATACTGTTAAGATTGTTTTCGTACATGGATCTTTCCATGCCTTAGCAGACTGGCTGTATAAGTGAATCCCTTGAAACTCACATTACTCACAAAAGTTTTTTCATTTGTGCGGATTGCACATGTCTTGCATATCTGTATTCTTCTATATATTTCTGGAAGCATTTCACCCTCCAAAATATCTTTACTTGTATCGGGGTAAATGTGTGGAGAGGGGTCAGTTTCTTTTTTCACTTTCTTTATGACATATTTCACTTTCTTATATATAATAATAAAGAACGTTTCAGCAGTGAGACAACGTTGATTTTCTCACAGTTTTTACTAATTCAGGTGATAGCCACGCTAATAATTTTAATAATTTCTCTTTTGGATGTTTTCGAATTTGTGCAATCGTGAAATGAATGAAGCATGCCCTTTTAATTGAAATTGTGTTTTCTTCAGATAAAGAAAAACGTCAGTGCATTTCTCCTTTCAAAAGAGATGCAGGGAATGCTTCAAAAGATCTCTATTCAAACACATAAAATTTAAAATGGAAATAAACTATACAGAATTATAAAGCAATCTCACGAAATGGCAAACTTATTTCCAAGAGATTTCGGAATACCTGCACAAAAAGACTTCCCTTTTTTAATTTGTCACTAATTCAATGAGAACGCACATTTTTCATCAAAGCAAATATAACTAGCGGTTTGTTATACTAGAATGCTAAGCGGTGGAACACATTTACAATAAAATAAAATAAAATAAATTAAAATAAAATCCCCACACAAATTCCTGTATGGCACCATTCATGTTTTCTTTCAGAAAATTTTATCAGTTTCCCCAGCAAATTTACTTGGACACCTTCCAGTGGAATCCTTATGAGGAAGTCACAAGTTGTGCCTCTTACATTAAAGACTTCATTTATCTCAGAAATTATATTTTAGCATACCGAAAGCCAGTACCGATTCTTTTACAGAACAACTGCTTGTTAGCATCTCCAAGACATTTTTTTTTATTGGAGGTTTAACGACCACCGTGAGCAACTCAATGGGCTATAAGCAGTCGCCCGTCCCTAATTTAGGGTCACTGGTTCCAGGGACGGGAGAGAGCCAGTGCCGTAAGACAATCACAACATCCATGCCTGACCGGGATTCGAACCCGGACCCCTTACGGACGAATGATCAGAGGCCAACGCCTTAGACCACTGCGCCACCGGGGCGGCCTCCAAGACATTTAGGAATACAGGCATAAAGGCGTTGCCTTTCAAAGTGAATGGCTTGAAACACAAATCCCTGCCCATGTTGCGTATTTCACAAGTGAATGTACGGAATTGCAATTAATGCCATTTCCGTCACGGGATTGCTTCAGAGCTACTTTGGGGATTGTGAGTAGGCGGGGCCTATGAGGAGTCATGTGACAGGAACACTATTTTTTATCGCTGGAAGTTCTGCTTGCTAAAAAATTTACTGTGAGGTTACTTAACATATGTGACAAATGATCATATTGAATTATATCGTGGAAAGTTTTATCACAGGAAGTTCTGCTTCCTAAGAAATTCAATGTGGGGTTACTTAACATATGTGACAAATGATCATATTGCATTATATCACGGAAAGTTTTATCGTAGAATTTTTTTTTTTTGATTGGAGGTTTAACGACCACCGTGAGCAACTCAACGGGCTATAAGCAGTCGCCCGTCCCTAATTTAGGGTCACTGGTTCTAGGGAAGGGAGAAAGCCAGTGCCGTAAGACAAACACAACATCCATGCCTGACCGGGATTCGAACCCGGACCCCTTACGGACGAATGATCAGAGGCCAGCGCCTTAGACCATTGCACCACCGGGGCGGCATTTCTGTTTCCTAAGAAATTCATTGTGAGGTTATTTAACATATGTGAGAAATGATCATATTGAATTATTTCGTGGAAAGTTTTATCGTAGGAAGTTCTGCTTCCTAAGAAATTCACTGTGAGGTTACTTAACATATGTAACAAATGATCATATTGAATAATACGGTAAAGTAATTTTGTGCACGGTATCATAAGGAATATCTGCAGATTCTCTGACGAATACAAGGCGAAATCTATCTTAATAATAAAATTGAGGACGACTTCAATAAATAGCTAGTTGAATACCATACTCTGTATCGACCAATAGATGGCAGCACGTTAACCTAGTACCCATCACGATTCGTGCTGATGTGAAAGTGCGTATATAAGGATACTAAAAAGCAGTGCCGGCCTGGGTCACCTTGGAGGGCGGTGGACCAACTATCTATAGGGCACCAGACCCCTCTCAAACCAACCAACCCAGACCCACCCATTTTGACCTTAGCCACACTGCCGCACCCACGGAGGTGGCAGTGTGGCTATGGCCAAAATGGGTGGGTCTGCCGTACCCCGTGGCCCTGAGACGCTTAAAAATGAACAGAATTGAGTGAAATTCATTGTTTTTATGAATATAATTTGCAGGTACGTTACAAAACACAAATGATACACAATGATGACTGAGAAAGACACAAAGATGACTGATAGAATACTACTGCTGGATTATGGCCCTCATTTTAAAAAGCAAGAAGCCGCCTCATTTCAGAGCTGCGTTCACACAACCTGTTCATGAAAAATTCGTTATCGACTGAGTTAAGAACATCTTTCTCAGTGGCCATTATGAGAAAAGCTTCTAAATGTTCATTAGTTAATCTTGCCAGAAGATGAGTTTTATTTATTTTAAGTCTCGAAAACAGTCTCGCATGAGACTTGTGTAAGAGGTATTGTGAACAGGTGTTTGTAAACTTTAAATAATTCCGTATATCGGAGAGAGTACATATTTTACTCTATTAACACTTTAAAAATGCACGCGCACTTAATACAAGAGTTACACTCCACATCAGTACGTTTAACAGATTCGTCCCCATCCTCTTCATCATCAGTCTTACTAATAAAACGTTTTTCTAACTCGTGTATCCTAGCGTAATCTTGAACAATAGATCGATTACTAATCTGAGGCCACATACTTGCAAATGAGAGTAATTCTTCTTTTAGCTCCCCTTATCAACTGAAGGAATAATTTCACAGATTCTGTCTAAGGCATTCAGTGGTAGTGATTCATAGTCGGCAAACCGTTTGGGATCAAACCATGAAAGATCCAAGTACAAGGACTTATGGTGGATAAATCTGTTGGCCGCCCCGGTGGCGCAGTGGTCTAAGCGATGGCCTCTGATCATTCGTCCGAACGGGGTCCGGGTTCGAATCCCGGTGAGGCATGGATGTTGTGTTTGTCTTACGGCACTGGCTCTCTCCCTTCCCTGGAACCAGTGACCCTAAATTAGGGACGGGCGACTGCTTATAGCCCATTGAGTTGCTCACGGTGGTCGTTAAACCTCCAATCAAAAAAAAAAAAAAAAAAAAAAAAATCTGTTGACCATGGTTTGAATTATCTTGTCTAATACATAATAGGACACTGAAATGCGAAAAGTATCTTCAGAAGTTGAAGCAACATTTTCATGTTTTGCAGCCTCTCCTGGCAATTTTTAAAATACTTTTTGCTGTTTTCTTCTTCAGTTCAGTTTCCATTATGATGTTTTCAAGAGAGCTATCAATCTCGGCCCTTTCTTCTAGTATACTAGACAATTTTGTTACAAATATACGTATTTGCAGCATTCAAAGTGGTGGCAAACTGTTCTCGAACACATTTTAACTTTGACGAAGAACACTCTATTAACCTCCATGCTTGAACATAATCAAGGTTCTTTGTCTGTAAGTAATTTGATAGAGAAGTTACTTTGAAAATCTGGAGAAACATCATCGCTACCAAAGTTGTTTCAAATAATAAAAACTTCTCTAAAATGGTCGATGCATCATTTCTGACTTTGGGATTAAAGCCTTCAGAATTAGAAATTTTGAACAATACGACAACCAATTCTAAATACACAACTTTAAGTAGTTTGAATTGAATTTCGGATAGTTGAACTTCAGCCCAGTCATCAATTTTTCCAAAGGTTTTTGCTGTGACTTCACTTCTGCTTCGCCATCTTGTAATTCGAATAGCTTTCTAAGTTAAAATAAGGCTTTTGTTTCGGGAACAGTTGCAGTTGTTTTAAGGATTCCTTCAAAAACACTTGTGCCTCTTGAAGTACACTGACGGGGGAAAAAATCCCAACACCACGAAAAAATAGTTGTAGAGGAATGAAATGGCGGCAAAACATTTGTATAGGTAACATATTTAATAGATTAAGGTTTCAAGATCACAGCTTAATGTAAGCGCGAGAAAAGCCATTCTAAATGTGAAATGCTGGTACATTAATAACCGGTGTAACCGCCAGAATGTTGAATGCCAGCACGCAAACGTTCATGCATTGTGTCGTATATGTGCTGGATGTCAGTTTGTGGGATGGAGTTCCATGCCTGTTGCACTTGGTAGGTCAATACAGGGACGGTTAATACTGGTTGGGGGTGACGCTGGAGTTGTAGGCCAATGATGTCCCATACGTGCTCGATTGATGAAAGATCTGGTGATCTAACAGGCCACGGCAACATGTCGACACTCTGTAGAGCATGTTGGGTTAGAACAGCGGTATGCGGGCGAGCGTTATCTTGTTGGAAAACACCCCCAGGAATGCTGTTCATTAATGGCAGCACAGCAGGTTGAATCACCAGACCGACGTACAACTGTGCCGTCAGGGTGCATGGGATAACCACGAGAGTGCTCCTGTGGCCATAGGAAATTGCTCCCCAGACCATAACTCCAGGTGTAAGTCCAGTGTGCCTCGGCCGCAGACAGGTTGGTTGCAGGCGCTCACCTGGCCTCCTTCTAACCAACACACATCCATTACTGGCACACAGGCAAAACCGGCTTTTATCAGAAAACACAACAGATCTCCACTCCGTCCTCCAATGAGCTCTGCCGCCCCGGTGGCGCAGTGGTCTAAGGCGTTGGCCTCTGATCATTCGTCCGTAAGGGGTCCGGGTTCGAATCCCGGTGAGGCATGGATGTTGTGTTTGTATTACGGCACTGGATACTCTCTCCCTTCCCTGGAACCAGTGACCCTAAATTAGGGACGGGCGACTGCTTATAGCCCATTGAGTTGCTCACGGTGGTCGTTAAACCTCCAATCAAAAAAAAAAAAATGAGCTCTAGCTTGACACCACTGACGTCGCAAAAGGGCAGTGGTTTGGAGTAAGTGGAATGCACGCTACCGGGCGTCTGGCTTGGAGCTGTCCTTCAACTAACCGATTTGTAACATTTCGTTGTGTCACTCTGGGGACAACTGCAGCTCGAATTGCTGCCGCAGACGTGGAAGAAGCTCAACTCTCGTAGAGATAATGTAAAACAGGCGACAGCAGCGCCACCATGTAATGCGGCAGCAGATGCTCTGCGGGAAAGTTAACATTCAGGCGCAAAAAGCGTAGGAGACACGGGACGGGAAGCCTATTTCACGGAAAGGAAGCTAAGCTTTGATCTGCGACTGTTTCCTTCGGTCTTATTGGGTCTACTAAAGCATTTTTTTTGTTGTTGTTCTTTTCTGAGTATCCCTCCTGTCCCTTCTTTTGGTGAAACAAATATATA
This sequence comes from Macrothele yani, assembly GCA_039090855.1. Classification (NCBI taxonomy): domain Eukaryota; kingdom Metazoa; phylum Arthropoda; class Arachnida; order Araneae; family Macrothelidae; genus Macrothele; species Macrothele yani. The sequence goes on along the minus strand of CM077009.1, from coordinate 200,095,536 downwards.
CATTAGCAATTAATATTATTTTAAGGAAATTTTAGCAGTTTTATTCTCACTTTAAGCACCGTAGTAATACCAGGTTGCTTGGCATGAATTTCATATTTACAATATACCTTAAATGTCAAAAATGCTGAGGCTGGTTTCCCAGTAGCAGCCATAATAATAATAAAAAAAAAAAAAAAAAAAGCAAAGACAACCGCAGTTTCCCAAAGCTACAATTTTTTTTCTACCCTTCCGAAGTTTGTAAATTAAACGCACTGCGCTGGAGAAATTTTCTTAACAGATCGGAAAAACATCCGTTCGTATCTGAGTAGGTTCGAACCTGGGCCGCTGGCGTGATAGCTGAGCTCTCTACCGACCGGACTAACTCGCCACGATTGAGTGTATGCTTAAAGCTGTCTGTTTGGTATGCATTGTGTAATCGAATGCTTCCCTCTTTCATTTTACAATATTACGAGATATTTTTCATAAAAGTCAGTTTCATATAATTGATAAATTAATTTTTTCAACGTAACGATAGCTTTTTTTTTCAGCAAACGTTGTTTTAATGGTTTTCCAGGATATTTGTTTCAAACGGTTTCAAATTTGTTCTTGTTATTCATCCACTCCATTCCATGAATTGTTATTCATCGGAATGGAGTGGGTGTATTTCATGGCTGTAATATAAACGCAGATCTAGATGAGAACAACAAAACCTTTGAACAAAACGCCAACACAAACAAGCGTTTATATTCTTTGAACACAAACACGCATGCTCAGTCTAACTCAGTCTGCTCGGCATCCTGCGGCATCAGCCTGTAATGTTGGCTTCTGTGTAGTAATTCTTTGCCGCATAATATAGTGGCGCTAGTTACGTCTCGCTGAGCCTTACCTTCTTATCAGTTAGATATTCTTTGGACATGGTACGATGCGCCACGGCCATACGCCGCACACGGCGGTCTTCCCTCTCAGTAGTGCCACGTGGCCGGCCGGAACCCGGTTTTCTTGAGGCAGTACCCTCCCTTGACCACCGCTGCCAAGAATCATGCACAGTGGCTACATTCCTGCCAAGTCGTTCTGCAATATTGCGGAACGAAGATCCACCTTCTCGTAGCCCTATTACATGACCTCGTTCAAACTCCGTGAGCTGTTGATAATGGCTTCTTCGTCTTCTTAAAGGCATTCTTGACTAACATCAACATCCTACGTCGAATCTCAACGATAACTAATGCTCACGAACGTTACAGCGCGTATTTACAGCAAACCTGCTTTGCATGTTCCGAGGGGCGCTACTAGCACCACACGTATGCGCCGAGCGCGAAATTTGCATAGACGTCATCTTACAGATTTACTCTCACCGCCTAACAACTGTCGCTTACCTAACACAACCCCTTCTTGGTGTTGGGATTTTTTTCCGTCAGTGAATATTAAAAAAAGATATAGTACTTGAAAGGCACTGGGCAGTATTAGTCTGAGATAGTAATAAGTTAAGCACATGAGCGTAACACCAAGTATGAATATGATTAGGAACTTCTGCTGATAGCTTAGCTATTAATTCATTGTATTTCCCACTCATGTTTGCGGCACCATCAAAGGAATTCGCCACACAGTGCTTTATAGAAGTTTGAAGTTCACCCAACACATCTTTTAAGATATAATAAATCCTATCCAGATGTTGAAAAAACATTTCAATGCAAGGAGTATTTCAACAACTCCGTGGTCTATCTGAAATACAAATGCACATTGGTCACTGCAAGAAATATCTATCGTAGTGTCCATCATAACTGAAAACTTAACAGCCTTCCCCATTTTCTCATCAATATGTCTTTTTATCTCATCTAAGATAATGTTGATAATTTTTACTGCAGCACTCTTACCCAAGAATGTCACCGAGGTGCCTCTTCCTACTGCTTTCTCATTTTCTCTCTTTCTTTTCTCTTGCTGTGCATGAGCATTTACACTCTGTTCAATAACGTTGTTGAGGTGTTTTTGAGTGTTGAAACATATTTCTTTAGTAAAAGAATCAACTCAAGAAAATGTTCGTGATTTATATTTTCATTGTCAAGTGTGCAGCCGATTCTAGAGAGCCTCTGTAAGGAAGCCCTTGTTTGCCCATTAACTTAATCACATCTACTAATATTTCAATTATTCGTCTCCTTTCTTGCACTCGCTGTTTTCTTTTCTCAAGCTGGTTATTTAACAATAAATCGTGAGCAGTTTTCTGGCGTTTCACTGGAATATATGACTGTGCGGATTTTAGATGTTTCGCGTTCCTCTACTCTTTGGTGAACATGCATCCAGTCGTTGAAGCCGGAGCAGAAAACAGATTTGCTATCGTTAAACGCGATACACAAAAAACAAAACAACTGATGGGTCTTCTCATTAAAAGTCAACCACTGCCTTTTGAAAATTTGTTTGTCACTTTTTTCTACATTAAACAACGGTTTTCTATCATGGAAAGGCATCATATCCTTCTCAAAGGGCTGAACAGGATGGTAAGCCAAATACGCAAACAATTCATCCTGGCAAGGTTTTCTAAAATAGTCCGTTGACTTTGCATTTGGATTAATCGAGACTTCTCTAACTTCATTTGTTACTGCAGTTTCTAGTACGAGAGGTCGATCAACAGATGTTGATTCAGAGTTTTCTTGGCTAGTGGATTGTGTTTCAATGTCAAAATAATCCACTGAATCTGATACTTGAAGTGAAACTTAATGTGAGGTTAAACTCGATGCCTGACCGGTATGACTTGTAAATTTTGGTTTGGGGTAAAATTGGGTAATTTTTAGCACTATTTTGCTGACTCTTGTATTTGTTTGCTTTTTTTCTCTTTCCTGTACTCATGGCTGCATTTCTTTCTCTTTTTATCGTCCATTGTTCACATGAAGACGTTCTGAAAGAAACCATTAAATAACTTTAAAATATTTGAATTTTAAATGACAGTTACAATGAAATTCAAATTTCACAAGTTGCAACTGATACACAAATCGTAAAAACGAACCGCATGCTCAGGGAGCGAAAAACAAAAATTACTCAAAATCAAAATATTTCTTTCAAATTAAACCACAATAATGCATTAATACTTTACAATTGACGCAAAATATTAATCACTATTTAACTTTTCCATAAAACCATATTGGTAAATTAATACCATATTGGTAATATAACATAAATTAAAAACGCACTAAACGTCGGAAGCTTTATCTTAGAAGTTACTGGATCGAGACGCATGTGGCGTGACTCATCGTTCTCCATTACTTGGGTGACGCCATTCTTGGCGACTGTTCGCTCATCTGGCGCTTTTTCTTGCCGGAGGGCGCACCGGGATGTGTCCCGGTATCCCAGTGGGTCAGGCCGACCCTGCTAAAAAGTACCCATTTAAAGGTCCTTTCCATAACACTTAAAGAGGACCTTTAACAATGAAAAGTATGTCTCCACACCGAAATATTTATTCTGACGATCAAGTTTTTTTCCTCATAAATGTGAAGAGGTCTAGCTAGAAAAAAAAATCAGAGTGATTTTGTATTAGTAAAAAACTACCTAAAACACGAAGTAAGACCTCAAAACAGTGTTCTGTTGAAATAAGACAGTTCCGTTGGAATAAATACTCCAGAATGTTGTTTGCCATATATTGTGTCTGACAAAATAGTAAGTGATGTGTCATATATATTTTTTCCTAATATTTAGGAAATTCCTCATATTTTTGTCCCTCCAAACTCCATCAAAAACGTCTTCAATTCCACATTTCAACCCCCATTCTCCCCGAAAATTAAAAAAAACGTTAAAAAACTAATGGGTTCTCCATACAAAACACATCAGTACTAATACTGAGCTAAAGGAGGAGTGATCGCAGACGTGCTGACATCTAAGCTCTGTTAGAACTACAGTACTATCACTTAATAAATACTGGTAACCAGGGACGTATTTAGAGGAGGGTCAAAGGGACATACTTTCCCCCGAAAATGTTCCAATTTTTTTGTTAAAATGCGACTTACATTAGAAAACATACTTTAATTTAAAAAACGCGTCAACTTACCTTTGAAAGTAAGGCTTTATTTCTTTTCTTCTATTTTTCTTTAACTTTTATTTTGTCCTGGTGGATTTCAAAAAATTCTATTTTCTGTCGCCGCCGTCCCGGTGACGGAGTGGTCTAAGCGACGGATGCTGATCATTCGTCCGAAAGGAGTCCGGGTTTGAATCCCGGTGAGGCATGGATGTTGTGTTTGTCTTACGGCACTGGCTCTCTCCCTTCCTTGAAACCAGTGACCCTACGTGTTGTAAAAGACAATGAGGAACTGGCGACTGCTTATATCCCATTGAGTTACTCACTGTAGTTGTTAAACCTCCAATATATATATATATATATATATAGAAGCAAGTGGAGAAATCGAAACAGTACTCGCCCAAATTTTCACTCGATGCCTTAATGAAGGAAAGATTCCTGAGGATTGGAACACCGCTACAATGATCCTGCTACATAAGAAAGGTGACATTGAGGATCTCGGAAACTACAGACCTATCAGCCTCCTATCAGTAGTTTATAAAATCTTCACTCAAGTTCTTTCACACCGTTTGAAGGTAGCACTAGACATGGCTCAACCGAGAGAACAAGCTGGATTCAGGAGTGGCTATACAGCACAATAGATCATATCCACGTGCTGAGAGAACTAATTGAAAGAGCGAGGGAATATGAACTTCCATTGTGCATGGCTTTTATCGATTATGAAAAAGCCTTTGATTCGGTGAAACCATCAGCAGTTACAATGGTTCTGAAAACCTGCGGTATTGAAGATGCATACATTAATATTATTAATAACATCTATGAAAATGCAAGTGCAAAGATTAGGCTGTTTGAAAATACAACACACGTAAAAATTGGAAAGGGAGTGAGACAAAGTGACACCATATCTCCGAAGCTCTTTAATGCCACATTGGAGGGTGTTTTTCAGTCGCTGAGCTGGGAAAACATGGGGATAAAGATTAATGGAGATTATCTAACCCACCTTCGTTTTGCTGATGACGTAGTCATTTTTGCAACTACCCCATCAGAGCTGCAGAGTATGATTCAGGAACTTGCTGACAAGAGTAAAGAAGTGGGATTAAAAATGAACTTTCAGAAGACAAAAGTGATGTTCAATGCTTTTACAAGAAATGAAGATTTATCGATTGATGGAGAAAAGCTGGAGATAACAGACACGTACGTTTATCTTGGACAGCAGATATCAAGTGAGGGTCACATTGATGAAGAAATTAATCGGCGTACAAAACTTGCCTGGAGAGCTTTTGGAAGAAACAGCATAATTTTCAAGAGCAATATGCCATTATGTCTTAAAAGAAAAGTGTTTGATCAATGCATCCTTCCAGTGCTTACGTATGGTGCGGAGACGTGGACCTTAACTAAAAGAGACATACAAAGGCTGCAGACAACTCAAAGTATCATGGAGAGGTGCATGCTTGGTGTAACCAGGAGAGATAAGAAGAGGAACTCGTGGATCCGAAAAATGACAAGAGTGGAAGACATCATGATCAGAGTTAAATCCCTGAAATGGCAATGGGCTGGACATACTGCCAGAAGGACAGATCATCGATGGACAGCTGAAATTTTAGATTGGATTCCAAGGGACAGGAAAAGACCCAGAAGAAGACCACATGGGAGATGGGTGGATGAAATTCGAAAGTATGCAGGGGTGACATGGAGGAGACTGGCACAAGACAGACCGTTGTGGAGGAAACTTGGGGAGACCTTCGTCCAGCAGTGGATTGATAATGGTTGACAATGATGATGATGATGATATATATCTGTCGCCACGCCCTCTCGCCCCGCAAATCTATGTACGGCCCTGCTGTTAATGCTAGCTGATAAGCACGGATTTTGTCACTGATCACTTATCTGCTCGGAAGTAAATCTCGCAACGATGTTTGGCTTTTTTACGTAATCCGCTGTAAACCATTGCATGTACTATGTTAACTTCGAAAATCGTTCCTGTTTTTCATTCCGAGGTTTATGTGGATCCAAAGGGAGATGGCCGCCCCGGTGGCGCAGTGGTCTAAGGCGCTGGCCTCTGATCATTCGTCCGTAAGGGGTCCGGGTTCGAATCCCGGGGAGGCATGGATGTTGTGTTTGTCTTACGGCACTGGCTCTCTCCCTTCCCTGGAACCAGTGACCCTAAATTAGGGACGGGCGACTGCTTATAGCCCGTTGAGTTGCTCACGGTGGTCGTTAAACCTCCAATCAAAAAAAAAAAAAAAAAAAAGGGAGATGTAAGCAGCCGCCCGTTCTTAATTTTGCCACTGGTTTCAGGGGAGAGAGACAAGAGTCAATGCCATAAGGCAAACCGTAGCCTCTGGGTGATTGAGGTTTGAGATCACTAACTCCATTGAAAGTATGTTTTAGTATGTATGAAGTATTGTTTTTTCCTAATTTTTTCATCTGAACTGTTGCGCCTTCTCTTAGCGTAGGGCATTGTGGCCGTAAATTAGTTTGTTGCCCCGGTAACTCAGCTTTTTGATCTAATTGCAATGTTTAGGGAAAATGTATAGCTTGAAAACAAATCTTCCTAGATTTTCCTAGGGTACATTCGGACAACAGATGATTAAAAATTCATGTAAATATTGTTTTATTCACAAATTAGAAACTATCGATGCTGACCACAAAACGAATACTATCGCAATCAACCAGTGATTTGTTGTGTTGTACTGCTCTTGTAACAGTGTTTTTAAGTTAACATGAATAATTAACTGCGGTGCTAGAGAAGGCTTTAGGACTACAGCCGATGGGATTTGAGTGCAGGAAAGTGATTGCAAGATAAGAATGCCTTTCAGAGTGATACAACTGCTAACGCAGTTCAAAATATTTCAAGGCAAACAGACAATTTGACTGTAATAGCATGGGAATAGATTTCTATGTAGTTCTACTGAAAAACAATAAACAAAACTCTTGTGCCGAGTTCTAAAAAATCTGAAATGTAAAAAATGCACCACACCTAGTCTTCTGCACTGTGCAATTAACAGGAACGAAAAGATCATTTTTTATACCTGCTTCGATGACATAATGTCAACCACTTCATTGCATAGGTGAGAGAATTATAGAACTTGCGTTTTGGTTTCTCTTCTTTGCCTGTATTTTAAAATCACTTGAAAATTTAATCAGTCATTCCAGAAAACAATCAGATATTTCTAATTGGTCAGCCATTTCAGGGAAGATAATCAGATATTTTCAAACATTTTTAATGTTCTCTTAGGTATCTGACATGTCACATTTTTCTCTTTGTATGTGAGGACAACACAATTTAAAGAGGCATACTTTGTTCAGTTCTTGACTACATGATGTTGAAACTGTGAACTTTTTTTTTAATAGACTAGCTGTCTTCTGAATGTATAAAAATTATAAGATTATCAACATGGAGTCACAGCCAAACCATTCAATAACTGAAGTCACTCAAGAATTGAGTATAAAGGAAGTGAAAAAAATAGGAGATACTTCAACAGACATTGTTTCAGTTACAAATAAAGATCTTTGGGAATGTGAAATATGTTTCCAAAAATTTGCAGAAGAATCCAGCTTTGCAGAACATGTGCAACTTCATTCAAGTGAAAAATATTTCCAGTGTGATGTGTGTTTTAAGAAATTCACAGAGAAAACTAGCCTTTTAAGACATGTAATGGTTCATTCAAGTAAAAAACTTTACCACTGTAATATATGTTCCAAGCAGTTCAGTGAAAAATGCAAGCTTTCAAGGCATAGGCTCCTTCACACAGGTCCAGAACCTTACCGGAGAGATGGGCTCTCTAAAGAATTTGCTCAGAAAATTACTAGTTCAGAGAATGTGCTAGTTGATGTATATGCAAAGCCGCACCAATGTGATGTATGCTGCTCACAATTTTCTCAGAGAAGTACTCTTTCAAGGCACATGCTTCTTCACACAGGTGGAAAGCCTCATCAATGTGATGTATGCTGTGTACAATTTGCTGAGAAAGGTGCACTTTTGAGGCATATGCTTCTTCACACTGGTGAAAAATCTTACCAGTGTGATATATGCTGGAAACAGTTTGCTAAAAAAAGTACCCTTTCACGGCATATGAGCCTTCACTCAGGGGAAAAACCTCACCAATGTGAAGTATGTTGCAAACAATTTACAGTTAAAGCTCATCTGTCAAGACACATGCTTCTGCACACAGGTGAAAAGCCTCACCATTGTGAGGTATGCTCCAAACAATTTGCTCAGAAAAGTGCTCTTTCCACACATATGCTTCTTCATATAGGTGAAAAGCCACACCTCTGTAATGTATGTGGTAAACAGTTCACTCATAAAAGTGCTCTTTCGAGGCATATGCTTCTTCACACCGGTGAAAAGCCTCACCAATGTGATGTATGCCTTGTACAATTTGCTCAGAAAAGTGCACTTTTGAGGCACATGCTTCTTCACACTGGTGAAAAGCCTCACCGTTGTGATATATGCTCAAAACAATTTGCTCGGAAAAGTACTCTTTCACGGCATATGATCTTTCACTCAGGAGAAAAACCTCACCAATGTGAAGTGTGTTGCCAACAATTTGCTCTGAAAGCACATCTTTCAAGACATACGATTCTTCACACAGGTGAAAAGTCTTACCATTGTGATGTATGCAGCAAACAATTTGCTCAGAAAAGTGCTCTTTCGAGGCATATGCTGCTCCATACAGGTGAAAAGCCTCACCAATGTGATGTATGCAGCAAACAGTTTGCTCGTAAAAATGCTCTTTCAAGGCATGTGCTTCTTCACACAGGCGAAAAGCCTCACCAATGTGATGTATGTAACAAACAGTTTGCTCGTAAAAATGCTCTTTCGAGGCATATGCTTCTTCACACAGGTGAAAAGCCTTACCAGTGTGATGTATGCTGCAAACAATTTGCTGACAAAAGTGCTCTTTCAAAGCACATGTTCCTTCACACAGGTGAAAATCCTCACCAATGTGATATATGCTTTAAACAATTCGCGTTGAAAGCTTATCTTTCAAAACACATGCTTCTGCACACTGGTGAAAAGTCTCACCAATGTGTCGTATGCCAGAAACAGTTTTCTCACAAAAGTTCTCTTTCAAGGCATATGCTCCTTCACACAGGTGTAAATCTGCACCAATGTGATATATGCAGCAAACAATTTTCTCAGAAAAGTCATCTTTCAATGCATATGCTCCTTCACACAGGGGGAAATTCTCACCAATGTGATATATGCTATAAACAATTTGCATTGAAAGTTTATCTTACAAAGCACATGCTTTTGCACACTGGTGAAAAGCCTCACCAATGTGATGTATGCCAGAAACAGTTTTCTCAGAAAAGTACTCTTACAAGACATATGCTCCTTCACACAGGTATAAAGCTTCACAAGTGTGATGTATGCAGCAAACAATTTTCTCAGAAAAGTCATCTTTCAAAGCATATGCTCCTTCACGCAGGTAAAATGCAATCGTAGAATTTTGAACAAAGAAACGCTAATCTTGTGAGCTAGTATACTCCGGACGATGGTGGTTTGTTTCCATTTTTAGTGTTCAACAAATGACCCAAATATTAATGCATGTATGTAATATACACACTGTATCGGTTTTGGGTAAATGTGTAGTTTAGTGTTCTGAATTATTTGGCTACATATTTCAAAAAAATGAGATATACATAATTACCAGGGAACAAAAATACGGTTGCCTGGTCGCCAAGGGCAACCACAGAAAACATCGCTGAAAGACGTACCATAATTTTTGTTATATAATCCGCGGATAAACGCATATTTAAAAAAATTAAAGAAAGGTTTTTGCATCTGTTGATTTAAAAAACAAAAATCAGCAGGGTAATTGTGCAGGAGTATGATTAGAAAAGGAACTCTCAGAAAAAAAATTTCTCAGTCCAGGAGCTTCTACGAAGCGAAGAGGAGGAAAAGGGGTGTCATAATGAAAGAGTGTTGTTCGGAAAGACAAAACGCTGACTGTGTGTGTGCGCTCTCTTCGTCAATCATAAAAACATACACACAGCACTTGCTACACGAACCTACACATGCATGCCTCATTTCATTTCAAAGTCCATGTTCTGGATCTCATTATTCATCCTTCGCCATTTTGACCAGTCTTTGCTGCTGATATTTTCCTTCATTGCTATTTATGATGGCTTCAAAAAGGAAACGTTTCAGTTACACTGACAAATTTAAAGTGGGGGCACAGCGCTGAAGATATGCTCGTGTCATTACCATTTTTCAAAAGGTCAGAAAACTAGCGCCAGTGACACGCGAAAAGCTGCGGTCTAAAACGTAAGCAGACCCATTGGTAAACTCCACGGGAGAATTCGCTGAAGTCCAGCTTTTTTTTTTTTTTTGACATGTGTTTAATCCAATACCCCTACTTTGAAAGCAGGATTTCTTCCAAAACCTTTTTTTTTGACTTACACACGAGTATGTACGGTATTTCTATGAATTGTTCGGTATCAGCGTTTTGTCATTGGCAATGTTTAATGCAATTAGAGCTGCTGCATTGGTGTGATTAAATTTTGCACTCTATGAATGCCACGCCATTAAGCTTCTTATGTGTCCAAAGATAAAATTATATTAAAAAAAGTTTCCTTTAAAAATGAATTTCTTGATTTAATGAGATTTTTTTTTTTTTTTTAAATTTCTTCGGACTCCGCTTTCTTTATGCAACAGTTTTCTCAAAATTCCGCTTCTAGATCAGCATTTCTGATGTGCGGATATCATAGAACGATTTTTTTTTTAGGTAAAAAAAAATGTGTTAATTCTAGGGTCAGGGAATAAATCACGAAAATTACAGTAAATTAAATTTTCAAGCTCCAGACAAAAAAAAAAAAGAAAAAAAAAATGTATATATATGCAGTACAATTCCGAAAATCCGCAATTCTTTAAAATCCGCGTGGATTCGAACATCGGTCACAGTTACAGTTAACAGATGGGTAAAAAAAAAAAAAAGGTTTCAGTTTAAGATCTTTTTAAAGGTTTTTCAAAAAATCTTTTATGTGTTTTCCCTATTTGAAAAATAAAACTAATGATATACGTAATAGTGTTCTCCCTAGAGACTGTTTGGTGGGCGCCTGCCCAGCTGACAGTGTTGAAGCTGCGTATCACTTTTTCACCAAATCGCGACAAGCACAATACACCAAAAAAAAATTCACCTGAATCGTCAAAAAACGAATGCTAAAAATTGTGCTTTGTTTGTTTTTTAATCCTTGTTACCATTTAAGAAATTTGCTCATTTTTATTTTTATGTGGATAAAAATCAAACGTTTAATCTTACTTCTCCTGCGCGCAGTCTCCATACTGAGAATCCATGACTTAGTTCTGTTAACTGCTAGGAGTTCGAGGTAAGGGGAGTGTGTGTGTGTGTGTGTGTGTGTGTGTGTGTGTGTGTGTGTGTGTGTTTCAAGTGTTTTAGTGAACTGGGGGAGATAGATGGCAGAAAAGGGGAGAGTGATATTTGGTGGGGCCAGCAGAATGCTGACAAGAGCAAGAGGGGAAAACTTCCTCTTCAGCTCACATGATTGCTGACCTTAAATGAAAAACACAAAAATGCATTTTTGCAAATTTTTCAGACAGCTGTCTGAAATTTCTATAAGCACCATAAATCCTTTTTACAAATAGATCTGCGAAATTTCGCCTGAATTGTTTAATAACTTTTTAAACTAGCCATGAAAATTTTAATTAAACATTCCTGTGTGCCTGTCCCTCGTAAATCTCTTAATAAAAATGTTCATGGCTAATTAAAAAAGTTTTTAACCAATTAAAGCAAAATTTTGAGAGTTGACTACTCTTAGCTGATTATGGAGTGTGTAAAAATTTCAGCCAGTTTCATAAAGAATTGACAATGATGAGTTTTTTTTTTTTTTTTTTATCCAGTCTACTGGCAAAACCTTTGTAGCAAACAGGGAACCCTGCTCTTACGTAATGCAGTTATGGGAGATGGGGAACCCTCCTGCTTTCCCCACCATCCCACTTGTTGAATTTAGTGGACAACAACAAGTTTTGTTTCAAAGTTGATAAGCTGCTCTTTCCTTTGTATGCTACACTATGGATATTTGTTGAATACTGTTTAAATAAAAATATGCTTCTTTAATGTGAAACATTTGAGTATGATACAGTATTTTGTCCTTTACAGTAGTACAGGAATTGCGATAGTTCAAAAGAAAAATGTACGGCGTGTGAACAATGGACAGAATGTCACGCAGGGACGAGGGTGCTGGTTGATGAATGTCAAATAATTCCCACACTTCAAACCCCAGTGCCGCACCCTAGTGAAATTAAAAAGGGGGAGTTTATATACGTACATATGATGAAAAACTATTAGAAAGTACCAATCACTCGCCCTAAAGATCATGGTAATCTCCATTGACAACACACTTCAAACACGTCAATCATCGTAATGTTTCTGGGCTTCCAAGGTTTACAGACATCTTGCTTATGATTCTTACTTCCGGGTGTGAAACATCGTATTTTTTTTTTTTTTTTTTTTTTTTTTAGCCTTATAAGATGTAACTATAAAGCTTGTCAATTCCATTTCCTCGTAAAATTCCCATAAAAGTTGCTTTAGATTATTAATTCAATTAAACTAGGAAGCCATTTCTCAACACTGACTTTTGGCAATAACCACGAGCCTATTTCCTGTTACCCATCTAATTTTTACAATTCTCTTATTTAGGAGGATTGCTCGGAGGGATTCTGTTTTGGTTTGTACATTACAAGCGTTTCCTTCTCTGAGAACAGGCATGTTCAGATGTCTGCATGAAACGTTTTGGGTTGATTTTCCCTGGAGTGAGTGATTGTTCACTCATAAATCCTTAAATAATGATTTTGGAGAGTAAAATTCCTCTTATCCTTAATAAAACTAAGCCAGGCATGTTCAGTAAAAAAAAAAAAAAAAAAAAAAAAACAATGCTGGGAAGAGCTCAAAAACTGTGAACTGAGACACTCTCTGGTGTGAACAGACCCAAAACATCGTGATAATTGACACAGCAATCAGACATCACCAAATTTACTGTAATTACTGTTTCACACGTGAATCAAATCACATCAGAAAGCTTGAAAATTCCATCGCCATGGAGCGGGAATTGAACCCGCATCTCCCGATTACCGTTCGATCATGCTATCCGTTGCACCACCCACGACAGCGAATTCGCAATTATCTGTGTGTTAAGAGCATCAGAATATTCTCCGACCGCGTTCTTAATTAATGCAGACTCTGCTGCCATCAAGCGCTGTAAAGTAAATCTCCAGTTGTTTAGAAATAAAGAGTGGAAGAAATATTACTCTCATAATACGTGCCAAATACCTGAAATGCGTCTTGATAATTAACACATCAATCAGACATCGCCGAATTGACTGTAATTACTGTTTCACACGTGAAATCAATCACCTCAGAAAACTTGAAAATTTCACCGCTGTGGAGCTGGAATCGAACCAGCATCTCCCGGTTACCGTTCGAGCATCCTACCCGTTGCACCAACCCCGACGACGAATTTGCAAGTACACTGACGGAAAACAAATCCCAACACCACGAAAAAATAGTTGTAGAGGAATGAAATGGCGGCAATACCTTTGTATAGGTAACATATTTAACCGATTAAGGTTTCAAGATCACAGCTTATTGTAAGCGCGAGAAGAGCCATTTTAAATGTGAAATTCTGGTACATTAATAACCGGTGTAACCGCCAGAATGTTGAATGCAAGCACGCAAACGTTCACGCATTGTGTCGTACAGGTGCTGGATGTCAGTTTGTGGGATGGAGTTCCATGCTTGTTGTACTTGGTCGGTCAATACAGGGACGGTTAATGCTGGTTGGGGGTGACGCTAGAGTTGTCGTCCAATGATGTCCCATACGTGCTCGATTTATGAACAATCTGGTGATCTAGCAGGCCACGGCAACATGTCGACACTCTGTAGAGCATGTTGGGTTACAACAGCGGTATGCGGGCGAGCGTTATCCTGTTGGAAAACACCCCTGGAATGCTGTTCATGAATGGCAGCACAACAGGTTGAATCACCAGACCGACGTACAACTGTGCCGTCAGGGTGCGTGGGATAACCACGAGAGTGCTCCTGCTGTCATAGAAAATTGCTCCCCAGACCATAACTCCAGGTGTAGGTCCAGTGTGTCTCGGCCGCAGACAGGTTGGTTGCAGGCGCTCACCTGGCCTCCTCCTAACCAACACACGGCCACCACTGGCACCCAGGCAGAACCGGCTTTAGCCGCCCCGGTGGCGCAGTGGTCTAAGCGATGGCCTCTGATCATTCGTCCGAACGGGGTCCGGGTTCGAATCCCGGTGTGGCATGGATGTTGTGTTTGTCTTACGGCACTGGCTCTCTCCCTTCTCTGGAACCAGTGACCCTAAATTAGGGACGGGCGACTGCTTATAGCCCATTGAGTTGCTCACGGTGGTCGTTAAACCTCCAATCAAAAAAAAAAGAACCGGCTTTCATCAGAAAACACAACAGATCTCCACTCCGTCCTCCAATGAGCTCTAGCTTGACACCACAGACGTCGCAAACGGCAGTAGTTTGGAGTAAGTGGAATGCACGCTACAGGGCGTCTGACTCGGAGCTGTCCTTCAAGTAACCGATTTGTAACAGTTCGTTGTGTCATTGTGGTGGTAACTGCAGCTCGAATTGCTGCCGCAGACGCGGTACGATGCGCTACGGCCATACGCCGTACACGGCGGTCTTCCCTCTCAGTAGTGCCACGTGGCCGACCTGAACCCGGTCTTCTTGAGGCAGTACCTTCCCTTGACCACCGCTGCCAACAATCATGCACAGTGGCTACATTCCTGCCAAGTCGTTCTGCAATATTGCGGAACGAAAATCCACCTTCTCGTAGTCCTATTACACGACCTCGTTCAAACTCCGTGAGCTGTTGATAATGGCTTCTTCGTCGTCTTAAAGGCATTCTTGACTAACATCAACACACTACGTCGAATCTCAACGATAACTAACGCTCACGAACGTTACAGCGCGTATTTACAGCAAACCTGCTTTGCATGTTCCGAGGGGCACTACTAGCGCTACACGTATGCGCCGAGAGCGAAATTTGCATAGACGTCATCTTACAGATATACTCTCACCGCCTACCCACTGTCGTTTATCTAACACAACCCATTCTTGGTGTTGGGATTTTTTTCCGTCAGTGTATATAAGTGTTAAGAGCATGTTTTCAGTCTAAAAGAGCCGCCCCGGTGGCGCAGTGGTATAAGCGATGGCTTCTGATCATTCGTCCGAAAGTGGTCCGGGTTCGAATCCCGATGAGGCATGGATGTTGTGTTTGTCTTACGGCACTGGCTCTCTCCCTTCCCTGGAACCAGTGACCCTAAATTAGGGACGGGCGACTGCTTATAGCCCATTGAGTTGCTCATGGTGGTCGTTAAACCTCCAATCAAAAAAAAAAAAAAGTCTAAAAAATCTATGTTGATAATTTGCTTGTTGAGTTTTCTCAGTAAGAGATCTATATAGTACTTTATTGATAATTTGTACTTATTTCACGTGAAAATTATCCTTGATATTCATCCCACGTTTTCCCGTTAAATTGGACAAGAGTTCATAACATTATTTGCTAATATTCGGCTTTACTATAATGTGTCACGCGTTGTCCTCAATCATTGTACTCAATTTTGCCTCAAAATTGAGGACATGTCATTTTGTCTTCAGTTTCGTTCTCAAAAATCTGGTAACCTTGGTTTAGTAGAATATTATTTAAAAAGTGCTCTAAGAAAGATTTTCAGAGAAAGGACAGCATTTCTAGGATAAATTTGCATTGCTGGGAAGAAATTGCTGCTGTCCCCAAACTCCAATGTTCTGCAATGCAGTACTGTTCACTCGTACGTTATTCGTGAAGAGTACTTGCTTCACCCCCATCCTCACCACCAGCAGTTAAATTCGGCTTCTTAAGGCAACACATGTCTATATTTGCATTAGATGATATTTTTTGAGAACCTGTTCAACATTGTTATCGAAATATTCACAAATTTTTCAACAGTTCAGGTGGTGCAGGGGCGAATTCGCATATACACTAGCATTTATTGACATATATTAGTACGATGTCGGTCCACCTTTTGGCCTTAATGCAAGCACTGACTCTTCGAGACATGTTTTCGACAAGGTTTTGTAACACAGCGATATGTATGCGCCTCCATTCAGTACATAACGCTGCCGCTAACTGTTGCTTAGTAGTAGGCCTTGGTTTCAGACTTTTATGCGACGCTCTAATTCATCCCATAGGTGCTCTATGGGATTAAAGGTGCTCTCTGTGCTGGCCAGTCCACACACGATGCGGAATTATCGTCAAACCACGCCGTAACAGTCCTTGCTTTATGGCTCGGTGCATTATCCTGCTGGTACCAACAAGACTCGGTTCCGTAGTATTGCCACAGAGTTGGTAGGGCGTAATTGTCCAGAATATCAAGGTGGACGTGCTGGTTAACAGATTTGTCCACGATAACAAATGGGCTGGGACCACACTACGAAAAACAACACACCAACACGAGTAAACTGCCAGCTCCAAACTTTACCGTAGGAACAGTACACTGGGGTAAATAGCGTTTCCCCGGCTACTGCCATACCCACACACGGCTATCACACTGATGGATCGTGTATCTGGATTCATCAGTCCATAGGACCAAATTCCATTGATCTACGGTCCACGATAAATGTTCTTTACACCATGCTAAACGACGAGTAGCATTCCGAGTGGAGATGAAAGGTGTTGGATTCCGCAATAAAACTCAAATGGTAACGGGAATACCTAAAACTCAAGAACACTGTTGACAATCCTACTGCTGATCCAGTGGTGGCCCGTGACCAAAATTGCTGGGGAGGCAAACTACTTTTCAGCCTGGATTCAAATAAATTTATTCAAATTTTGAAGATGACAATCCGATTTTCGGCGTAAATGTGACAAGTAAGTCAGATAATATCCGAAAACTTTAAAATTTTCATCGCCCTGGGTGGTGTAGTGGTTAGCATACCCGGGCGCTATCTGGGAGACGCGGGTTCGAGTCTCGCTCCAGGACGATGAAAGTTTTCAAGTTTTCGGATATTATCTGACTTACTTGTCACATTTACGCTCAAAATCGGATTGTCATCTTCAAAATTTTTATTATATGGTGTAATCTCGTATTTCTTTCATGATTTATCTGCTACTCCGAGCAATCACAAGATAGGATTCTTAACCTCCAGATTCGCTAAACATGAATGCCAGTTGCTTCGACTAGCGAATATTGTGATGGTTATATTCAAATTAATTGGAAACTTGAAACTTGGTCGTTCTGGGTGGTGTAGTGGTTAGCATACCCGGGCGTTATCTGGTTTCGGGTTTAAGTCCTGATCCAGATGCGGGTTCGAGTCCTGATCCAGGACGATGAAAATTTTCAAATTTTCGGATATTATTAGACTTACCATCCTTGTCCCATTTACGCCAAAAATCGGATTGTCATCTTCAAAATTTGTATTATATGGTGTAATCCCGTATTTCTTTCATGATAAATTTATTAAATTTAATGCCATTTTTTTACATTACTATTTTTTTTTTTTTACTTTCTCATGTGCGAAGTATGAAATAAGTTACGTGACCCGTGAAAAGATTCATAAAGATTTTACCGGAAACGCACGTTTTACATGACTTTCAGACCAACACAAAACCTGTTTATGTAACACTACGGCCCTTCACCTAAATATATTTTTTGCAGTCTGAATTGTCCTCTTGGACTATTTGGGAACTGTTAAGCCAGTTTGAATATGAAATATATTGCATCGAAACAGATTTTTATTAAAGAGATCAACAGAAGATAAAAAGCAAGACTGAACTGTATATACATCTTTTTCATCTCAAATGAAATTCTATGTACACCTGTACCTTCACTGACGCCAAAAGAAAAAAGTCTTAAAGACTTCTGCACACAGCGTTTACCTATACAGCAAGAGAGAAAGCTTACCTTGCGCTTATATTGTCTTGTATATGAGGTCTATGTTTTGATCTTTCTGTTAGGCGAAGTGATTTATTATATGGTCATACCATGTCTGTTCTGCTTCCATCCTCTTCACAAGCGCCTTCTCGATGGACAGAACTGATAAACTTAACAACCTTTTTTGCTTAATGGAGTTTCTCTTGTAGTTTTTTTATCCTCTTCAGGCACGAGAAACTGCGTTCCACAGAGGCCGATGTTGCAGGAATTGTTACTACGAGGGAAAGAAGTCTAAATAGCTCTGGCAGTACCTGTGCTAGATTATTATTGTATATGGCACATAGAAGTTCTGTTGTACTTTTGGCATTGTTCCACAGATCTCTGTCCGAATACAAAACCTGCAGCTCACTATGCAGTTTGGTGATGTCAAAGTATTTTTCATAAGTTTGAAGCAGAGCTTTAAAACAATGTTCAGGAAAAATTCTAGAATGAGCTTCAAAGCAGTGTACATCGACCAGCTGAAGAAATTTTAATTTCTCAATGTCAGGAAACCGGCATTTTAACTGAGTTGTAACATTGTCTATTACCTCATAACACAGTCTTCTGTATTGCACGGTGGCTGGAATTTCATTGCTTCCTTTAAATCTTTTATTTGGAGAACCAACCTCACTGCACACGTTATGATAGAGATCATCAAACCGTCTCTGATCTCGAAAGTACAACAATTTTTCACATAAGCCAGTATTTCGTTTGTTACAGAATGTAACATCGGAACTATTTGATTGCAATACAGAGAAAGTAACCTCAGTTAAATCAAATATTTTTTTATATGAGAAGAGAAGAAAAACGAAGTTAAAATCTTAGAGCAACCGTTTTAGTCCTGCTGCTTCGTGAATTGTCTCGTCATCATAGTTGGAATCATCCTCAATTTTTTCAAATACTTCAATTAGCAGGCACCTGTGGTCAGCTATGGTAGACACCACGGTGTATGATAAGTCAGGTGATATGACTCTCCATGCTGTCAACAGTTTGAAAAACGGACTGTTAATGTCACAGCTCACCCGGGGGCCTTCAGGAGTTGTGGGCCGATCGTTCACGACAAACATCATAGGATTACATGGTGCTTATGATTTCATCAGTGTAAAATCGGTATTTATTTTGAGTATTTTTTAGTTATTACTTTGTGTAGTTATATTGCATGGAGTTTCAGAAATTTTGAAGTTTCTATACAGAAGATAAAGTACGTCAACTCTGTTTTTACTTAACGGGAGATAAATTTATAGTGTAGCTAAATGTCGGACTAGAATCTGTTCAGTTCTGTTTTAGGTATGGGCGAAAGGTTATCGGACAATTTATACAGCCCCGCACGGGGATAACTGGTTTTCCAGTTATTTGGGGAGCGGAGCCCCCACGGCCCGAGCCGATTTTCTCTTATTGTTTTGCTTTTTTCGTCTTTTGTTCATATCTTGAAATGTACCCGCCTCAGTTGTAGGCTGCTGAGGTTGTGATGAGGCGCCAGTTCCGGGTTTTGTTCCTCGTTCTCTTCCCTGTATTTTCTCTTTTATGTTACATTTTCTGTTTTTCCGGAGCTGGTTAGCTTAGACCTACCTACATGTTTGCCGTGTGCGGTGACCCGTACAGGTGGAAAAGGGGATGCTGGAGGCTGAGGTATCTGGGGGCCGGGTTGTAGTTGTCTCCTGATGCCAATACTCCTCTTTGCCCTCTGCTTCACCCTAAACGGGAGGCTGGGAGCTAACCCACTCCTAGTCAGGAAGTCTGTGGCCGAGTGGTGTCCGGACTTCCAGCGGCTTGTCGTTCTGTTCGGCTGGGTGAGTTTGGGGGTAGGGTGGGCATGCCAAAGGGGTGTTCTCCGGGCACGGGAAAGTCTGGGTGCACGCTGAGCGTGTGTCTGCCCTACCAACTTGCTATATCCGCTGACTATCCCTAGGGCCGTGTCCTGCGTCCTCTTGGGCTTGCGGACCTCCGGCTCTCCCTCGTTGGGCTCGGTAGTGGGTGGGGAGGTTGGCGGACGAATCTATTTTTCTTCTCATGGCAAATCAAAGTGTTTCCCATGCTGTACGTTTGAAGCGCCGTGTGGAGGATGTGTCACCCTCCTCCACTAAGAAACTACTCAGTTCCAACTGTAATGCTCTATTTCTTCTAATCCATTCTGTTGATCCTGCACAATCCCTCAGTTCGAAGAGTCCTTTTTGGATTAATAAGGCTCTTCAGGCCGTTGCGGGCTCACCAAAGAGTGTTAAGAAGCTCCAGTCAGGGGATCTTCTTGTGGAGACATCAAATCCACGTCACAGTGCCACCTTGCTGGTGACGACCGTTCTGCTGGACGTTCCAGTCCAAATATCGCCCTATGGTTTCCTCAATTCCTCTCGCTGTGTTATCAACTCCCGCGACCTGCTGGAATGCAGCGATGAGGAATTGCTGGAAGAACTTGGGGAACAACATGTCACTGGGGTTAGGCGTATTCTTTTCCGGCGGTATGGGAAGTCTATTCCCTCCCGGAACATCGTGCTCACTTTTGACTCCCCTACCCTGCCTACTTCCATCAAGGCGGGGTACTTGCGGCTCGATGTTCGACCGTACATCCCGAACCCCTTGAGATGTTTCAAGTGCCAGTATTACGGTCACTCCCAGCAGTCTTGCCGTAATGTAGCAAAGTGTGGTCGCTGTGGTTCCACAGAACACTCTTTGGCGGAATGCTCCGCTGAGACGGATCATTGTGTAAATTGCGAGGGATCTCACCCGGCTTCTTCTAAGCAGTGCCCAAAGTGGATCGAGGAGCAGGCTATCCAACGCCTGAAGACGACCGAACATCTGTCTTATCCTGAAGCCAGACGGCGGATAGCTCCTCTACCAACAGGCCGGCGCTCCTATGCATCGGTTGTGGTCCAGAAGGCTACTGTTGCGGTGCAGACTGAGGTGTCCATCCCAGCGCGGTGTCCTTATGTTTTTGAGGACATCGTTGCTGCCGGATTGGAGGCACTGAAGTCTCGCCGCATTGAATCCAAGGCGCCATTAACATCGACGCCTAAAACATCCTCTGTGCAGAAAACATCCTCTGCCAGCACTGGGACCCAGTCCCAGGGCGCACCTAAGAAGAGGCCGGAAAAGGTGAAATCAGGATCCTCCCCCTCGAAACAGAGCAAGAAACCACCAAAACCCCCGGTAGCGCAGCCCTGTGTGAGTAAGCACAGCCCTGTGTTGCCTCCGGACATTGCGGATGGTCAGGAGCTGATGGACGACTCTGAGACATTCTAGTCGTCTGTCATTTTCGTTTTTCATCCTTTTCTTTTTCATAATAGCTACGCTCATTCAGTGGAATTGCCGAAATCTGCGACCGCGAATTGATGATCTGAAAGGTTTACTGTCTTCGCACACATCTGTGTGCGTTTGCCTCCAGGAGACTAAGCTTCGAACAAGGGACACTTTTCCGCTGCGGAGATATTCAATTTTCCGCAAGGATCACGAGGACGGTGTTATCGCCTGCGGAGGAGTGGCCGTTGTTGTTCCTCATGGTATTCCTGTCACTGCAGTTGCCCTTTCGGACGACTTTGCAGGCAGTGGCAGTGAGGCTATCTGTGAACACTCTGTGCACGGTGTGTTCCATCTACATACCGCCAAATGAAGCTGTAAGCCTCTCGGATCTGGAAGATTTAGTTGACCAGCTGCCGCCTCCTTTCTTCATCTTAGGAGATTTCAATGCACACAATCCGTTGTGGGGTTCTACCGCTCGTGACTCCAGGGGCCGTGTTGTTGAGTCCCTTCTCTCCAACATGTCCCTCTGTCTCCACAACACCGGGGCAGTCA
The DNA here is from genome assembly GCA_039090855.1 of Macrothele yani. Lineage (NCBI taxonomy): Eukaryota > Metazoa > Arthropoda > Arachnida > Araneae > Macrothelidae > Macrothele > Macrothele yani. The sequence goes on along the minus strand of CM077009.1, from coordinate 200,073,820 downwards.
CTTATTTTCATGAACCCACCCGCTCGTACTCAGCCATTGATCTGTCCTTGAGTTCGCCATCCTTCTATCCTGAGTGGTCCTGGAGCGTGTCTGTTGATCCCCTTGGCAGTGATCACTTTCCCATCTTTCTTCGTCTAGCAGGTGACGGGTACAGTCATCCTACTCGCCCTGCTAGATGGGCTATCGATCGTGCCAAGTGGGACTCCTTCACGGCTTCAGCGACCATTACTCCAGACATGGTGACCTCGGGTACGATCGATGAAGCTGTTGCGGCGGTTACGGATTGTATTGTGCAAGCGGCAGAACCTACCATCCCCAAGACGTCGACTAAACTTCCACGTTGCCCGCGACCTTGGTGGAATTCCACTTGCAAGGCGGCTCGTCAGGCCCAACATCGGGCTTGGGGTAGGTTTCGTCGGTACCCCACCGACGCGAACCTACTTGCTTTCAAGAGAGCCAAATCTTACGCGCGTTTGGTACGTCGTCGTAGCCAAAGGTAATTTTGGATACGTTACGTATCCGGGATTAACACCACTACCAGCTCTAAGATCGTTTGGGACAGGATCCGCAAGATTCGGGGTAAGTACCCTTCTGGGGAAATCTCCATTCTTGAGAGTGGTGGAGGAACGGTTGCTGACGCTCAGGGTATTGCTGACTGTCTGGGCGCCGCATTTTCTTCGGTGTCCAGCAGCCGCAATTACGCTGCTTCGTTCCGGCAGGTACAGCCGCGGCTTGAACGGTCCAAGGTTTCCTTTGGACCGTTTTCCGCTGCCGATTATAACAGCCCGCTGACTGCCGTCGAACTGAGGATTGCCCTGAATCGGTCTGGCCGAACATCTGTCGGACCGGATAACATCCATTATGAAATGCTGAAGCACCTTTCTCCGTCCTCTCTTGAATGTCTGCTGGTCCTGTTTAACAGGATCTGGCACGAGCGTAACTTTCCCGAATCTTGGCGCACTGCCATTGTCGTTCCTGTTCTCAAACCTGGTAAAGATCCCGCTAACCCGTTGAACTACCGACCAATTGCTATGTCGAGCTGCCTTTGCAAAGTACTAGAGCGCATCATCAATTTTCGTTTGGTTTTTTATTTGGAATCACGTCACCTTCTTTCACCTCATCAGAGTGGATTTCGGAAATTCCGTTCCACTTCCGATCATCATCTTCGTCTTGAGACATCTGTCCGGGAGGCGTTTGTCCAGCGTCAGCACATGGTCTCCGTGTTCTTTGACATGGAGAAAGCGTATGACCGCACCTGGAGGTACGGCATTCTCCGTGATCTGCACGAGTGCGGATTGCGGGGAAACCTACCATCTTTCATCGCCGGATTTCTCCAGGACCGGAGTTTCCGTGTGCGCGTCGGGTCGACCCTCTCTGCGTTATACCTACAAGAGCAGGGTGTCCCTCAATGCCCCATTCTTTCTGTGACATTGTTCATCCTTCGTGTTAATCATCTTTTCACCCTACTTCCTCCGACGGTCCCTGGCACCATGTACGTGGATGATCTGCAGATCTCTTGCGCATCTGTCAACATGCGCAGTATTGAGCGGCAGCTGCAGACGGCCATTAATAAGATCTCTACCTGGGCCTCCCACAATGGATTTGGCTTCTCGACCCAGAAGACCGTTTGCGTGCATTTTTGCCGCAAACGGGGCCTTCACCCAGACCCCAGCCTCCGTCTGGGGTGTTCTACCATCCCTGTGGTGTCAGAAGTCAAGTTCATTGGGCTAACATTTGACCGAGCACTCACCTTCCGACCTCACATCCAGTCTTTAAAGGTGAAGTGCACGAAGTCATTGAGTATCCTGAAGGTCCTCTCTCGAATATCTTGGGGGCTGACAGGTGCTCAATGCTTCGCATTTACCATTCTCTGATTCGGTCAAAGTTAGACTTCGGTTGCATAACGTACGGTTCGGCACGTCCTTCCGTGTTGCGGCCTCTGGATCCTGTCCATCACCAGGCTCTGCGGCTATGCACTGGTGCTTTCCGTACCTCTCCCGTGCATAGCCTGTATGTCGAGGCCCATGAACCGCCGTTGTGCATCCGACGTAAGCAGCTGTCTCTTCAATTCTTCACCAAATTGAAGTCTCTTCCTGATCATTCACTGCATGGTTCTATTTTCCAACCGCAATGTGTCCGCCTATTCTCACACCGGCCTTCCTGTGTTCCGACGTTTGGGATTCGGTTGTCGACCTTAGTGCGCGATGCTGGTCTAGATTTGTCAAGGATTGGTTTGACCAGGTTCTACAATGAACCGCCTTGGCAGCCGGTTCAAGCAACGGCTGACCTTTCCCTTTGTGTGTGGCCAAAGTCTTCCACTCCTGCTCTGGTGTACCAGCAGCTCTTTGCCGAGAAACAGTCTCTCTTCGCGGATTTCGTGCCTGTATTTACTGACGGGTCGAAATCCGGTGAGGTTGTTGGATCCGCTTTCGTGTGTGGCGATGCCTCCCATGCTGAGAGGCTTCCGCCGGAATCCACTGTCTTTTCGGCAGAGATGCGTGCGGTACACCTCGCTTTGTGTCACGTGCAGTCTAGATCTCATCGTCGCTATGATTTGCTCCGATTCCCAGTCCGTCATCCAAGTCCTATCTTCTCCAGAGGACACGGACTCACCGGTCACCCGTGATGTCCGTCGTCTTCTTGGAACTTTGGAAGGTGCTGGATTCCTGGTCCGATTCTGTTGGGTTCCTGGCCATGTTATGATCCGGGATAACGAGCTGGCAGATCTCTCTGCCAGATCTGTTTCCTCCATGTAGCCAGCTCGGCTGTTACTGTCTTTCCGCGATTTTCGACCTTTGATCCGGACATTTCTCGTGGACGAGTGGCAGTCCCTGCGGTTTCAGCAGGGCAGCAATAAGCTGCATTCTATCAAACCTCAGATCGGACTATGGAAGTCTAGTTTGCGGAAGAACCGTCGTGAGGAAGTTGTTCCTGCACGTCTCCGCATTGGACACTGTCGTTTTACTCACCGCTTTTTGCTGTGTGGCGAGAGTGTCCCGGTGTGTGAGGCGTGCGACTGTCGTCTCACTGTCCTTCATGTTTTTTGTACTTGTGTTCGGTTTTGTGATCATCGTTTTCGTCATTTTCACTCTCATCTGTTGGACGAAGGAGCAGCTACGCTGCAAACCATTATTGGCGAAGCCTGCGACATGAAAGCAGTGTTTTCGTTTTTACAAGATATTGACTTTTTAAAACTTATCTAGATTTTAACTTGTTCACTATCATATTTCATTTTTACCACATCAGCCTGTTTTTAACCTTGTGTACGTTTTTATTGATTTAGTTTTGTTTTGATGCCTTTTGTTTGGCGCTCTTTGGCCGAGCATGGCCCTTACACCATTAAAATCAATGAACCAACCAACCAACCAGGTTATACAGCATATAAAGAACTTGTATCAACATTTATTGACCCAACTGTAAGATAATAAACAATTACTAGGGGCGTTGGGGTTTGTGGCAAGGAGGTGTGTATGGTAATGGCGGAGTTGTTATGAGGAGGACGAATGATTGTTGTTATGAAATAAAAGTTTATGTTCTCGAATGGAGTTCGGTACTGCTTAAAAGTAAGTTCATGTCTCTTATTAAGACTTAATATGTAACACCAACAGAGCTGGAAAAATGGCGGCAAACAAGAGCGCCCATAAGGGGAGGGGCAGGGCTGGAGGCTCCACCCCCCCCTAGCCATTGGTATAGCCAAATTTTTGATAAATTTAAAACACTAAAACGGACGGAAACTTTTTTTAAACCCTTTTTAAAAATAATAAGTTATTAATGATTGATTGCATCATTTATTTTTGTTGTGTCTTATACATTTACTAATATGCTTGACAGCTTAAAGGAGGTAAGGATTTTTCTTACCCCCCCTTAAAAGTAATCATATGGGCGCCACTGGCGGCAAGCATTAAGATGTGATGCATTTTTCCGCAGCTTACAATGCTGAAAAATTAACCGTTGTTTAAAAGTAGGATCAGAAATTTTATCCCTTGATATCAAATATGTTCATCGTACTATATGCACGCAAGTCGGGGAAATATCCGCCGAGAAAAAGCAGCCATTAGTATGATTATTCATTAGTATGATTAGGTAAAAAAATAAAACTAATATGTAAGGTATATTGTTTATTACTAAATGAAAATATCAATAGTGAGTGATTTCTCGAGGTGAAGATTAATCAAAATAATTTTTTGCGAAAATTTCGGTAAGTTTTCAAAATCAGCAGTTTCCGTTAACGATGCCCCAATGACTTACTAAAAAACTTATAATTCCATGTTAAAATTGCTCCTCTGAATGTACATCACCATCTCATTTTACAAAAAGTACAATTTTTTTTTACGATAAAGAGTATTTTCTATTGCCTCAGTAAAAAACTCAATATCGTCTGCTCAGAAATCTTCACGTTACAGTAATCACTCTGTGGCCATATATATATATATAACGCTTGTTGTTAATATTAATGTATGCATCTTCAATACCGCAGGATTTCAGAGCCATTGTAACTGCTGATGGTTTCACCGAATCAAAGGCTTTTTCATAATCGATAAAAGCCATGCACAATGGAAGTTCATATTCCTCGCTCTTTCAATTAGTTCTCTCAGTACGTGGATATGATCTATTGTGCTGTAGCCACTCCTGAATCCAGCTTGTTCTCTCGGTTGAGCCATGTCCAGTGTTACCTTCAAGCGGTGTGAAAGAACTTTAGTGAAGATTTTATAAACCACTGATAGGAGGCTGATAGGTCTTTAGTTCCCGAGATCCTCAATGTCACCTTTTTTATGTAACAGAATCATTGTAGCGGTGTTCCAATCCTCAGGAATCTTTCCTTCATTAAGGCAACGAGTGAAAATTTTGGGCGAGTACTGTTTCGATTTCTCCACTTGCTTCTTGAATGATGTCTACAGTAATTCCATCTTTTCCTGGAGCTTTTCCCCGCTTCATGTTCTTGATTGCATGTCTGCTGGGAGGACTGGAAGAACTCTGGTACCTTTCATGACGTCTGGAGTACATGTATCATCCCTTTCATATAATTTGGAGTAGAAATCTTTCACTCTTGTCAAAATTTCGCCTCTATTTCTTGTTACAGAACCATCTACTTTTCTCAGTGCCATAATCTGTTTTCTTCCCTTACTGAGATGTCCCTTTGCTATCTTTAGGCTTTGGTTGTTTTCAATTGCTTTCCTCACTAGTTCACAGTTTGAATTTCCTTACGTCTTCAGTGATACTTTTTCGTACTGTCTTGCATAGCTCTATATATTCTACTTTGGAAGTCAGATCTTCTTTAGTTGTCCTCATCTCTCTTCTTTTTTGCATCAACATTTTGGTTTTTCCTGATAATTTGTTCACATGCAACTTGTTCTTAGACCCAGCTAATTTTGTTCCTGTTTCCATAAGAGCTTTGGTTACTTTTCTGTTAACTTCATATAAATATCCACTTCTTCCGATGTAGGCCTTCTAAAGCAGAGAATCTGTTCTTCAGTACCAACTTGAAGGTATTATGGTGTTTTTTAAGGTTGGTTATGTCAATACATTTTGTTTGTCGTATGAGCTTGCCACGTTCGAGTTTAGTGTTGAGGTGCATCTTACATCTCACCAATCTATGGTCACTACCTGTGTTGAACTTGCTCAGCACACTGCAGTCTTGGATGACCAATTTTTTGTTACACATAATAAAATCAATTTCACTTGTCGCCCCATTTGGATGTCTCCATGTCCATTTCCTATGTGGCTTTTTCTTGAAAAAGGAGTTCAAGATGAAAAACCCTTATGCCTCTGCAAACTCTACGAGAGTATTTCCACGCTGGTTTCTGTGGCCGCGACCGAATTTACCTACTGAAGTTTCATTCTGTTGCCGTTGCCCAATTTTTGCATTGAAATCTCCCATAATTATCTTCAAGTGCTGCTTACCTTTATTATTTAGATGACGAATTTCCTCATAAAATTCTTCAATTTCTTCTTCAGGATGACTTGTGGTGGGTGCATAAGTTTGAATAATCTGAGCCTGGTATCTTCTCGAGAGTTGGATAACGAGTCGTGCAGCTCTTTCAGAGGAACTTTTAACTTCTACCACTTTATCCTTCAGTTGCTTGTTTATTATAAATCCAACACCACTAGTTCTGCCAGTATCTGTCCATCGATAGTAGAAGAGATGTCCACTTTTCAGTTCAATCAGATCTTCTCCTTTTCTCCTTACCTCACTTAGCCTGACGATGTCTCACTTGATCCTTGGTAGTTCCTCTTCCAATTCAAGAAGCCTTGAATCAGATGATAGGGAGCGTCCATTATACGTAGCCACGGTCAGCATCAGATGGCAACCTAGTCCGGTTCTCCGGGGATTCTTAGCACCCTCTGCCTTCATGTCGCACTGGCCGCTGCCTTGGCCAGCTACATTCCAGCTGCCGGAGACTGAGGGCCAAGATTTAAGTAGTAGAGTCATTTTGGAGGTGTTTGGCCAAAACTCACCACGCTGGCCATGCGGGTTGGTGAGTGTGGGATAGCATTTCCTCTGATCCCGATGGGATAGTTATACCGCTATTGGCGGTCGTCAGAGCCCCTTTAGGTTAGAACAGGATGCACCACGAGAAGGCGGGGTTGACATTTGTCAAGGAGAGGCTGTGATGTTACGCATCGCGTGACCTTACATCACCTGACCTTACATTTTCATAGATGTTATTATTAATAACGTCTATGAAAATGCAAGTTGAAAGATTCGGCTGTTTGAAAATACAACACACATAAAAATTGGAAAAGGAGTGAGACAAGGTGACACCATATCTCCGAAGCTCTTTAATGCCACATTGGAAAATGTCTTTCAATCACTGAACTGGGAAAACAAAGGGATAAAGATTAATGGACATTATCTAACCCACCTTCGTTTTGCTGATGACGTAGTCATTTTTGCAACTACCCCAACAGAGCTGCAGAGTATGATCCAGGAACTTGCTGACAAGAGTAAAGAAGTGGGATTAAAAATGAATTTTCAGAAGACAAAAGTGATGTGCAATGCTTTTACAAGAAATGAAGATTTATCGATTGATGGAGAAAAACTGGAGATAACAGACACGTACGTTTATCTTGGACAGCAGATATCAAGTGAGGGTCACATTGATGAAGAAATTAATCGGCGTACAAAACTTGCCTGGAGAGCTTTTGGAAGAAACAGCATAATTTTCAAGAGCAATATGCCATTATGTCTTAAAAGAAAAGTGTTTGATCAATGCATCCTTCCAGTGCTTACATATGGTGCAGAGACTTGGACCTTAACTAAAAGAGACATACAAAGGCTGCAGACAACTCAAGGCAGCATGGAGAGGTGCATGCTTGGTATAACCAGGAGAGATAAGAAGAGGAACTCGTGGATCCTAAAAATGACCAAAGTGGAAGACATCATGATCAGAGTTAACTCCCTGAAATGGCAATGGGCTGGACATACTGCCAGAAGGACAGACCATCGATGGACAGCCGAAATTTTAGATTGGATTTCAAAGGACAGGAAAAGACCCAGAAGAAGACCACATGGAAGATGGGTGGATGAAATTCGAAAATATGCGGGAGTGACATGGAGGAGACTGGCACAAGACAGACCGTTGTGGAGGAAACTTGGGGAGACCTTCGTCCAGCAGTGGATTGATATTGGTTGAGAATGATGATGATGATGATGATATAACGCTTTTTTGACGAATTCCATATGATAGGCACAAAAGTGCATGTTTGGAAGCGTTCCAGGTTATGGTTTTTTTATTTCCAAACAAAATAGCATTCGTAAAATACGAATGTATCTGCCGGTTCCTCCCATAAGAAAGCATAGGTTGTATCAAATCATCGGCCCACATGTTCGTCGCGCCATCTAGTGACAAGGGACATTAACGGGAGATTTTTGTTTCCAGAGTCGTATCACCTGACTATCATACACCGTGGTAGACACTGAACGAGATTTGAAGTTCCACCTGGTCTGAGATACACGAGGTGGTCTAAGTCCACCAACAGATTCCAATAAATGAACACGCTTTGTCGATTTGGAAAAGAATGCAAAAAAAAATAATACGTGATTCCATTGCTTCAACACTGACGCTGCTCTGCTGGAAACTAAGTTAAGCCTGTGTGCGTAGCAATGAACAAATAATGCTTGAGGGGCATCACACTTCACTTTTGCTTGCAATCCATTCAGCTCTCATGCCATCACTGCTGCGCCATCATATGTGTGTGCAACTAGTTTTTCTTTGTAGCTAAATCTTTCCAGCTCACGATCCAGTAATTCTTTAAGCGAAGTAGCACACCGATCAGAACTTGCGTGAAAAAATCCCAAAAATCTTTCTACTGGTACTCCATCTTTCACGAATCGAACTATAATCGATACTTGTGCATGGGAGCTAATGTCTGTCGCTTCAACAATCTGCCAAAAAAAAAAAACTGGGCATTTTCAATATGTGCATTGATTTCACTCCTATTATATGCACAACTGATTCGATCAAATCATTCTGTATTGTTTTTGAAGTTCCTGAAAATGTTGTAGTATTCTCCATAAACACTCTCAATGTTTCGTCACTCTTGGAGAGTAAATCAATCATCTCGAGGTACTTTCCTTTATTTTCAGAGACTTCGCTCTCATCGTGTCCACGAAATGGGAGCTCTTGCCGGGCCAGTGGTGGTGTAATATCAATCAACTTCTTCATTACATCACGATTCTTTTTTACTTTTTCATTATGACGGAAGTCACTTGTTCTTTTTGCTTCGTTGAGAGAGTAGTCTATCCTTGTTTTGCCTAGCAACTCTAATTTAACAACTGCCAAAATGTGATCTTTACACTTTTTGTGCCTGTCCAAAGCACGTGGTAAATTTTTCAAATCATTGAAGCCTTTCTCTTGCCAGACTTCATTGCCACCCACAGGAAATAGCAAACATGGCCAACAATATAGTTTGTTCGTTGATTCACTCCCAGTTAGCCGTTGTTCTTTTCTGTACCAGTCAATTACAAAACCTCTGTTTGAAGTTTTGCCCTTTGAAGTCATCTTTTTCATTTCAGGTGTAGGGTTACCATAATTTTTTATTTGATTCTTTTCTTCAAAATGTCTCTCCTATTGAAAGGCTTTTCCAGTAAGCCATCCACCATATTAGATATGTTTGAAGCAGAGGCCATGGTCTGATAAACAACTCTTCATAAAACATAAATAAAATTAGTTACACAAACATTACCGTGAAAGAAAAGCAACTCAGAAGAAGACGCTATGTATTGACGCTGGAAGCTGTCAGAATGAGGAGTTAACAGAGTGGAGCCTACAGGGAAGCAGCTGTTCCCATGAGGCAAGATAACATCTGCCTCACTGGAAGTCCACGGTGCGCGTACGCTCTTTGTGTTCGCAGTTCCACCGCCTACCTTCGTATCTACTGATTCAGTGGGAGTAAATAGGTTTGGCGCAAATACGAGAGGCATTTCGCTTCCTGCCTCAAGAACGGATATCGCAAGCCGAAGACAATTCGCAAATACGCGCTACCGATTGTTTTCGAAAAGCGTCAATTTAAAGAACTGAATGAACGCATAGATGACATTTAATTCAAAAGAGTTAACTAGCATAAACGTTTGCTCTCCTGTACCCAAAAGTACTGAATGAGCAAAACGAATAATTCTAACTAAGAGTCTTGAAATTCTGAGGAGGCACTGCCACCTTTGCCTCCTCCCAAAAGCCGGTACTGTGCCGATCACATTTCGGCGAGAAACTAAAAGGCTAATGTGGTGAGGAATGAAATCACATATTGTTGTATCCATTTGTGCTTGACAGAAAGATTTCTCGAAATACCGGCACACTAAACACAAATAAAGAACACACAGTTGGTGCACTAACGATACATTTTATAACATCTACACGAAAACTGCTTACATCTATTCGATCGGGTCGCATACACATAGAGCACTTCAACTCGCTGCAACTCACAACAGCTTCCGAAATCAAAAGTAAAAAGTAAAAGTCAACAGAAACTTGTTGCAGACATAGATTAACAAACATTGCAAAAAAATCACAGATTCACATCAGCGCTACTTAGCGGATAAACGTAAATAAAGTCATTACTTTACAAAAGGCTTATGAGCAGCAGCATTACCACGGTAACCCATGGAATGAAGTTCTCTGCGAAAAGTACGTGTACATACCGAGGTTCCAGCATTTTTACTCACCTGTGCACTGAGGTCTTGTGCAGTACTCCGTCGATTAGCTGTAGCGACTCTCTTGAGGCTTCGACGTCCTCTATCACTGATTTTTTTTGGTCTGCCGGTACGTTTTGCTGCTTCAGGCACGCCATGTGTCTTCTACTTATTCAGTATAGCCAAAACAGTTGACTTGGGCATGTTTATACGCCTCTCGGTTTCGCTTATGAACAACTCATTAATGGAACACCCAACAATCTTTCCTTTCTCAAAGTCAGTTCTCTCCCGCCGCGATATTATCGCAGTCAGACTCAGGCTTGTTTTTGTCGTTTGCAGCTGTTTTTTTTTTATTGGAAGTTTAACGACCACCGTGAGCAACTCAATGGGCTATAAGCAATCACCCGTCCCTAATTTAGGGTCACTGGTTCCAGGGAAGAGAGAGAGCCAGTGCCGTAAGACAAACACAACATCCATGCCTCACCGGGATTCGAACCCGGACCCCTTTCGGACGAATGATCAGAGGCCATCGCTTAGACCACTGCGCCACCGGGGCGGCCGTTTGCAGCTGTACCGCGCAACGTAACAACACAGCGGACCGTTCATTCCGGTTGCTTTTGTCAATATACTGTATATTTGCATCTAAACTTCTGAGAGATGCTGTTTGCAAGTCTTCAGAAAGCAATGTGTGTAGGAGAAAATCTGCTCATTGTTCTAAACAAAAGCATCCATTCACTGCAGTGAAAGTGAAATCATACAAGTTTCATCCATGTTCTTGCTTTTCGCGTTCAATTCGCGTTCCATTTCAATTTCAGTAATTAGAGGTATTTATATTTAACTTCTTACCTCTTCCGTGAGTCCGTACACGGGCCCTCCTGCAGTCAGGAACTTCTTTATCCAACATCTATGCACACGGTCGAATACACAAGAACATCATATTCCAAGACAGTTACACATCAAAGGTATACTACTAATTTATTGCAGATCATTTTATACGAATTACATGTAAATACACAAACACTCACGCACACTGAAGATTTCGTTCTTTTTCTTTCGCATTATAAGTCTTAATATCAGTTCTTACATTACGACCTCTGCCGTATTATCTGTTCCGCCCTTTTCACACGTCCTCACATGTCCGCCATCTTCTCACATCTGACGTTGGCCGCCTCCGCTGCGTCCTCTGTCCGTGAAGTCCCAACATCCTCCGGCCCCAAAGAATTGGGTTCAGTCTTTTCTAAATCCAGCTCTAGAGGGTAAAGGTGTTGTACTGGTCTTTTGATCAATGTTCCATTAGGCAGTCTCACTGTACGTGAACGTACCTTTCCGTCACGTCCCACATGAACTTGGCTAATGATACCGGTTTTCCACATCAGTTTAAGTAATATTTCATCTTTTACATGAACTATGGAATCCTTTTTCAACTCTAAACCCCTTTTTGCAATCTTCAACTGGTGGGCTGATTTCAATTCCAGAAGATATTCTTGTCGCCATCTTCTCCACAGTCTCTCCATAACTAGTATTCTGTGTTTGTATTTCCTTGTAAGGTCACTTCTTTTTGATTCCTCAGAACTTGGTTTCCCATCAGGAATTGTTTTCAATCTTCTTCCAATTAAAAAATGCCCTAGTGAGAGTGATTCAGGCTCTCCTGGTTAGCTATATACAAATGTCAAAGGACTGGAATTCAGGATCGCTTCTACTTCAACAAGAGTAGTTTCCAATTCTTCATATGTTAAAGAAGCTTTTCCCAGTATTCTCTTTAGGCATGTTTTGATCGAGCGAACGAGCCTCTCCCGAAAACCACCCCACCATGCAGCTCTTTCAACAATGTACTTCCATCTTATTCCGGTTTCTCCATAAAACTTTAAATTTTCTGGATCGGTAACCATGCTCCACAGTTTGGTTAAATCTCGGTTTACCCTTTTAAATGTTTTCGCGTTATCTGAATAGAGTGTCTTACAAATTCCTCTTCTTGCTAAAAATCTTCTAAATGCCAACAGAAAGTTACAAGCTGTTAAATCAGATACCAATTCCAGATGTACAGCACGAGTAACTGCACAAGTGAATAAAGCGATGTAAACCTTCTTATTTTCATTCTTTGTGAATAATGGTCCTGCAAAGTCCACTCCACATATTTCAAAAGGAGAAACTTCCTTTAATCTGTCCGGTGGTAAGGGTGCCGTATCTTGGTCAAAAGGCTTTGTTTTAAATTTCCGGCAGTTAAAACAACTATGTATAACGCTTTTCACTCTTTGCCGTCCCCGTAGAATCCAGTACCTTTCTCTGATTTGTGCTAAAGTCTCGGCAACTTCACCATGTCCTACCCTTATATGACTTCGCTTTATTAATAGGTCTGACAAATAACTATTGGTTGTCAAAATTACTGGATTAACTTGGTTATAGTTCAAGTCTGCATTTTGTAGTCTTCCTCCAACTCTCATTATACCATCGTCGTCCAGAAATGGATTGAACGTGTAGATTTTCGAATCGGAAGAAATGTGTTCACAGTTCAAAGCATTTACTTCGTTTGGAAAACACTCTCTCTGGGATTGTTTAACCCAATAAATTTCCGCTGAGTTTAATTCTTCAACTGCCAGAACTCCTGTTCTTTTTGAGTCTTTATTTCGAACATTATGTACGAATCTTAGAGCCCATGCTGTCACACATGTGAACAGTTTTCAATTCACTGTTTTTTCTAATATCAAAACTAGGGGTCCTCCCTTCTTCCGTTACACAGCTTACTTGAAGGGTCTCTTTTCTCTTTCGTTTTCTTTCTTCCCTTGCACTGTCGTCTGTGGACAAGTCAGCTGGTAATTTTGGCCATGATGTTTCCTCTCTAATTAACCATTCTGGTCCATGCCACCAATGACTATTACTTTTGATGGTTTCAATCTTCTCTCCTCTGGTGAGTAAGTCTGCAGGATTATCTTTTCCTGGGCAGTATGCCCATGATAACGGATCGGACTTCCCTTGTATTTCTTTTATCCTATTTTGAACAAACGGCTTCCATTTTTCGGCATTTCCTTTTTATCCAATGCAAAACTGTACTGGAATCTGTCCAAAAGTGTAAGGTTAAATCAAACTTCTGCTTCAGTTGCCTTTCAACAGATTCATCTAGTCTAGCTCCTATTAATGCCACCATCAATTCTAGCCTAGGTAAGGATAGTTTCTTTAAGGGTGCTACTCTTGCCTTTGAAATCACATTTCTTGAGTTTATTTCATCTTTGGTTTCATATCTCAAATATATCACTGCACCATAAGCCTTTTGACCCGCATCTGTGAAACAATGCAACTTGATATTTCTCAATTCTCTTTCTTCGATGTCTCCGAAATAATATCTTGGTATGTCAACATTTTCCATCTGTGATAACTCTGTGCACCAATCTTTCCAATTTTTCTCTAGTTCTATGGACAATTCTGCATCCCAATTTGCACCCGATTTCCAAACATTTTGCAAGATAATTCTGCCTCTTATTGTAAATGGACTTAAAAAACCAATCGGGTCATATAGACGACTAACAGTCTTCAGAACTTCTCTTTTGCATACCTTGTCCTTTCTCTTTCTCATATATGCAATCACTTCAGAAACGCCTATTCTTATAACATATCCCATAGGTATCCCAAAACTTTATTGCTTGCAGCGCATTGAATATCATTTTCTTCATTACTCCACAATTGCTGAAGGGATTCGCTGTTTGTTCTCCATTTTCTCATGTTAAAGTTCCCCTCATTCAAAATACATCTAACGTCTCTTGATAGTATCATTGCTTCATTTTCATCTGTTGCTATTCCAATTAAATCATCCACATATAGACAATTCCTCAGTAGCTTGTATGCATCCTCATACTGTTGTTTATATTTGTCTATGTGAACTCTTAGCGTTGCAGCCAGCATCAATGGGCTTGACTTCGCACCAAATATGACTCTAGTCATTCGTAGTATTTTTACTTTGAGGGAGTCGCTGTCATCTATTTCCTCATCAATCCACAAAAATCTAACTGCATCTCGGTCTTCTTTGGCAAGAGCAATCTGTGAAAATGCCTGTTGAATGTCAGCTGTAAATGCGACCTTATTGTTACGGAATCTGATCAACAAATCCAGCACATCAGGATTTAGGTTTGGCCCTGCGAGTAAACAATCATTTAATGATGAACAGTTCTCGGCATGAGATGACGCATCAAATACTACGCGTAACTTAGAGGTATCATTGTTTTCCCTGATTACAGCCTGATGTGGCATGTAATATATTACATTGCTACTATCATCATTTGTTTCCTCTGTAATTCCTTCTTTTAAATAATTTGTTATAACCTTCTTATATTCTTTGTAAAACTGTGGTTCCTTATTGAACTTCCGAACAAGCGATCTCAATCGTTTTTCAGCCAAATTGTAATTATCCTTCAAATCTTCTATTTGTTGATTCCACGGAAACCGTGTCACGTATCTATCATCTTCCATTTTCAGATTTTCTCGAAATTCCTCATAAATGCGATTATCTTCTGTTTTATCAGTTTGGTCGATACTTTCCCTTATTCCTAGCGTTTCAAGATCCCAAAAGTTCTTCAACATTTCGTTCATTTCACAGTCAGTTTTACTTGTACTTGTGGCACTTTTCATAACATTAATGACAGACTGTGACGTCAACGCATTTGACAGCGCCGAGGTGCCACTAAATGTCCACCCAAAAATAGTTTGTGAAGCGACCAAGGATGGCGTTATCCTACGCACTCTTTCGGTTACAACCTTCCAATAATTGTCAGCTCCGATCAAAACTGATAATTCTAAGTTGTTACAGTTTTCCGCTCCATCTGCTTACAACATTTTTTCTTTTTCACAATAACTTCGTATTTCTTTCCCTGGAGTATACTTATCAAAGCACCGCTAATGTTATTTGTTTCCAAAGCCTGAATCTCGATTCTGCGTCCAGTTCTTGCATCTTTTAAAACCAAGCGAACTCTTTTTCTTTTCTCTGTTACTGGTGAATTCGCGGCAAATGAAAATATCGTTAATTGTTCTTCTCCTGTCACTTGTAACTTGAGCTCTTTAGAAACAGTTTCCATAACAACTGTCCGTTGCGAGCCTCCGTCCAGAAGAATTCGCACGCTACGACTAGTTTTTCCCACTGCTTTTTAGGGTCATGGTCTTTAACAGAACACCATCCTCTTTGCTGAAATGCGTGTGCAATATGTTTTACAGCTGAGGTGCTTCTTTCGGCAACGCACATGAAGGTATTGTGCTTTCGATGACAAAGTTGACACCGATCTTTTGATAAACAAAACTTCGCCAAGTGATATTTTTTGAAACAGTTAAAGCATCTTGTGACGTACCTGCCAGCAGGACGCACACGACATAAAGGCAGATAGGAATCAGAATAAAAAAACGTCCGCGTAGCTCAATTGGTAGAGTGACTTATTCCGGAATGAGGGGATCCGGGTTCGAATCCTGGCATGGACAGAAATGACGGAGAAATTTACTTCGTTATAATCTTCCTTGTCGCAATAAATTACGCCTTTTTTCGCCTGTTGTTAAAGGACATCTGTCTAAATCATGATCCGACGAACAAAATAAACAACTTTCTCTAACACAATGCTCGTTATTTCTTTGAACGTTGACCGCAGTCAATCTGTCTTCAACGCATTTTACACAGGACTCTGGGTTATTTTCTACAGTAGCATTCAGTTCGGCGGCCGAAGGAAATGTTTTATTTTGCTTCATGAATTCTTTGGCGCGCGTGTGATCAGATCTGATGGGCATATTGTTTACTGCCTTAACACTCTGAGAAAGATTCGGTTTTAATTCTGTGTTTCCGCAAATTGCCTGGGTGCGCTCACGACTTTCAATTTCTTTTCTTATAAATTCCATAACTTCTTCTATATTCCAAATCTCATCAGCTTCCCGAAGTCTGTTGAATTCTAGTACTAATTCACTGGGAACTAATTTCAATATCATGGAACACAACAAACTTCCATAAGTGTCGGAGATTACTCCCAGCAATTCGAGGCTTCTTAATTGGACTTCACAATTATCATACAGCTTCCGCAGACCAAAGGTGTCTGTTAACCTCTTAACAGGTGGTAGAGACAGTAACTTATTCATATGTGAACTTATAACAATATCTTTTTTCCGAACCTATTCTTTAAAATTTGTATGGCCTTGTCATAATTTGCTTCGGTGATAGATAATCCAGATATTGCAATAGCAGCTGCTCCGCCTAAATAAGATTTCAAGTAACTAAACTTGTTCAAATTATTTAAACCCTCATTTGAGTGTATGGTCGTATCAAACCGACCCCAAAATTCCAACCAATGCGATGGATCTCCAAAGAATTTTGCAAGCTCTAATTTCGGTAATCTTATCGCCACTCCACGTATATTGTTTGACCGCGATGTTCTATTCTGTTTCGTTCGTGCCGCTTTTTTCAGTGTTTCTGATCATAGTTAAACAGCGCTGCGCTTTGGTTTTCCATAACAGCATGTCTTCGTAGTATTCCTGACTAGCACAATAATAGTCTTCAAATTCTTCTACATTAATAACTCGCTCAATTTTTTCACCAACAGGAATCAAATTTTCTTCTTTAATCAATGAGTTAAATTATTCTCGATAAGTTCCCTTTCAATGGGATCCTCTTCAAGAGCTTCCTTTAGTTTATTAATAACACTGGTTGTTAATCTGCGATTAACCGCTCTTTTCTTTTTTAGTTTGTCTAAATCCTCCGCCATTAATTATTTTAAGCAATTTCAGTTTCACACTTCAAATTCAATATAGGTGAAAATATTGCCTTCAGTTTGTATTTGCAAGAGAGCCCCACGTTGGGCGCCATTCGCGTTCCATTTCAATTTCAGTAATTAGAGGTATTTATATTTAACTTCTTACCTCTTCCGTGAGTCCGTACACGGGCCCTCCTGCAGTCAGGAACTTCTTTATCCAACATCTATGCACACGGTCGAATACACAAGAACATCATATTCCAAGACAGTTCCACATCACAGGTATGATACTAATTTATTGCAGATCATTTTATACGATTTAGATGTAAATACACAAACACTCACACACACTGAAGATTTCGTTATTTTTCTTTCGCGTTATAAGTCTTAATATCAGTTCTTACAGTACGACCTCTGCCGTATTATCTGTTCCGCCCTTTTCACACGTCCTCACATGTCCGCCATCTTCTCACATCTGACGTTGGCCGCCTCTTTTTTTTTCTTTTTTTTTTTTTTTTTTTTGATTGGAGGTTTAACGACCACCGTGAGCAACTCAATGGGCTATAAGCAGTCGCCCGTCCCTAATTTAGGGTCACTCGTTCCAGGGAAGGGAGAGAGCCAGTGCCGTAAGACAAACACAACATCCATGCCTCACCGGGATTCGAACCCGGACCCCCTTACGGACGAATGATCAGAGGCCATCGCTTAGACCACTGCGCCACCGGGGCGGCTGGCCGCCTCCGCTGCGCCCTCTGTCCGTGAAGTCCCAACAGCATCCTGGGCATATTCGTGCCTTTCTAAGTAAATTTCAATCACAATTTCTATAAGAATATTTTCAAAATGCTCGGAATTTTGAGGCCTGTGTATGAAACGGAATTTAGAAAAATAACAGTGCGGTGTGAAAAAAAAGAAAAAAAAAAAAGAACTGCATTTCGGTAGCAAAAAGAAACACATTAATTTCTGGTATAATTGAATCCAAACCTTTATTTGTATCTAAATTATATGCTCTGTGAGTTTCCTATGAAAGAGATAATCACGATATTTTAGCTCTTAACTTATTTATGCATGTGTCGTCAGAAGTAGATTTCTGCGGACCAACACGGCTGCTGATTCAAGGCCATCTTTATATAATTTCTTCGAAAAACAAATCAAGGTTGCAAAAATATACCAAGACAATTTTGTGTTCGATGATTATTTCGCATGATGTAGGACAACATCGCCATTAGCCATCATGAAGTTTTCAATGCAGCATTTCTCATACACGGTACATTAAATTCTCACATTCTTACTGTCAGACATTGGTGAAACTTCTGAAACATAAACTTGGGAACCCTTTTTGCTAAACAAAACATTTAGAAGCCCAGACAAATAGGTAATATGGAAACAAACTAGGGTTAAAAAGAACATCAACTAAAAACTTCCCACTATCGCACGCTAGGCAATCTACTTAAAAATTAAATGAATGAGTAACGTTAAATAAAAGAAAAGTTTATTCTCCTCCAACGTCTTTGGGCAACATTTAACCTCCTCAGGCAACACGTCAGTGGGCGATACGGTTGGAGACAAATTATTTGCTAAAATGCGCATAATCGATTAAGTCATGTTAACTCAACTC
This sequence comes from Macrothele yani, assembly GCA_039090855.1. NCBI lineage: Eukaryota > Metazoa > Arthropoda > Arachnida > Araneae > Macrothelidae > Macrothele > Macrothele yani. Next base: position 200,055,369 of record CM077009.1, on the reverse strand, counting down.
AACACTCAGAAACTTCTGAGGATAATGTCAAGTTGACAACGGCAAACTGCGATCTTCAGCATAGTCTACGGTTCAAATGCTGTCCCAATCAACTAGTAATTTGTTGTGTTTGTACTGGTCTTAACATGATTAATTAACTGCGGTACTAGAAAATATTTTAGGAGCACAGCCGATGGGTTTTGAGTTCAACAAAGGGATTTACTAAGATAATACTTTTCACAACGACACAGCTGACATCGCAGTTCAAATTATTTAAAGGCAAATAGCATGGGATGGGAGCAGATTTCTATTTGTTCTAGTGAAATAGAATGAGCAAAAAACTTTCGTGGAGTTCTAAGCAAAATCTGAAATATTAAAGATGCATCACCTATAGCTTCCTGCACTCAGCATTTTACAGGAACAAAAAGGTCTCGTTTTATATTTCCTTGGATGAGAAAACATCTGCTACGTCATTACATAGCTGACAGAATTATAGAATCTGCTTTTTTCTGTATGTTTTCTCTTCCTGTATTCTGAATCTCTTAAAAATTTTGTCAGGAAATAATCAGATATTTTCAAACATTCATAATATTCACTTAGATTTCAGACATGTCATGTGTTTATTCCATGTGTGGACAACGCAGTTCGAATGAAGAGGCATGTTTTGTTCAGTTCATGACTGCATGGTGTTGAAACTATAAAAAAAGGGAAACTATTAGACTTGCTGTCTTCTGAATAAATAAAAATTATAAGATTATCAAAATGGAGTCGCTCCCAAAACATTCTATAATTGAAGTCACTCAAGATTTGATTCTAAAGGAAGTGCAAAAAGTAGGTGATACTTCAACAGACATTGTTTCAGATACAAATCAAGATCTCTGGGAATGTGAAATATGTTTCCAAAAATTCACAGAAGAATCCAACTTTGCAACACATGTGCAACTTCATACAAGTGAAAAATCTTTCCAATGTGATGTGTGTTTTAAGAAATTCACAGAGAAAACTAGCCTTTTAAGACATGAAAAGATTCATTCAAGTGAAAAACTTTACCACTGTGATATATGTTCCAAGAAGTTCAGTGAAAAATGTGAGCTTTCAAGGCATAGGCTCCTTCATACAGGTCAAGTACCTGACCAGAGTAATGTGCTCTCTAAAGAATTTGCTCAGAAAAGTACTAGTTCAGAGAATGTGCTCTTGGACACAGGTAAAAAGCCGCCCCAATGTGATGTATGCTCCAAAAAATTTACTCGGAAAAGTAGTCTTTCGATGCATATGCTTCTTCACACAGGTGAAAAGCCTCATCAGTGTGATGTATGCTCCAAACAGTTTGCTCATAAAAGTGCTCTTTTGAGGCATATGCTTCTTCACACAGGTGTAAAACCTCACCAGTGTGATGTATGTGGTATACAGTTTGCTTATAAAAGTAATTTTTTGAGGCATGTGATTCTTCACACTGGTGAAAGGCTTCACCAATGTGATGTATGCTCCAAACAATTTGCCCTGAAAAGTACCCATTCCCGGCATATGCTGCGCCACTCAACTGAAAAACCTCACCAATGTGAAGTATGTTGCAAACAATTTACCCTGAAAGCTCAGCTTTCAAACCACCTGCTTCAGCACACAGGTGAAAAGCCTTACCATTGTGATGTATGCTCTAAACAATTTACTCAAAAAAGTGGTCTTTCAAGACACATGCTTGTTCACACAGGTGAAAAGCCTTACCGTTGTGATATATGCTCCAAGCAATTTGCTCAGAAAAGTGCTCTTTCGATGCATATGCTTGTTCACACAGGTAAAAGGGCTCACCAGTGTGATATATGCTCCAAACAGTTTGCTTATAAATGTGCTCTTTTAAGGCATGTGATTCTTCACACTGGTGAAAAGCCTTACCAGTGTGGTGCATGCTCCAAACAATTTGCTGACAAAAGTGCTTTTTCAAAGCATACGTTCCTTCACACAGGTGCAAAGCCTCATCAGTGTGATGTATGCTCAAAACACTTTGCTGACAAAAGTACTCTTTCGAGACATATGTTTCTTCACACAGGTGAAAAGCCTCATCAATGTGATGTATGTTCGAAACACTTTGCTGACAAAAGTGCTCTTTTGAGGCATAAGTTCCTTCACACAGGTGAAAAGCCTCATCAATGTGATGTATGCTCCAAACAGTTTAGCCGTAAAAGTCATCTTTCAAAGCACATGCTCATTCACACAGGTGAAAAGCCTCACCATTGTGATGTCTGCTCCAAACAATTTGCTCAGAAAAGTGCTCTTTCGACGCATATGCTTGTTCACACAGGTGAAAAACCTCACCAGTGTGGTGTATGCTCCAAACAATTTGCTCATAAAAGTGCTCTTTCAAAGCATAGGTTGCTTCACACAGGTTAAAAGCTTCATTAATGTGACATATGCTGCAAACAAATTGCTGGCAAAAGTTCTCTTTTACTGCACATCCATCACACAAAGGAAAAGTCTTACCAATGTAATGTGTACTCTAAACAGTTTGTTCAAGGAAGTAGTCTTTCACAGTTTATGCTCTTTCACACAAATAAAAACACCACACCAATGTGATGTATGCAGCAAAAAGTTTTCTCAGAGAAGTACTCTTTCAAGGCATATGCTCCTTCACACAGGTCATAGAATTTTGAAAAACGAAACACTGATCTTGTGGACCAGTATATGACAGGTAATGGTGGTTCATTTCCAATTTTACAGGCCCAGAAATTATCCAAATATTAATGCATATAATATACACAGTGTGTTAGTTTCATCACCCTTGAAAGTGATGGACAGTTAACTATAAACTTTAATTTTAAATTAACTAAATAATATTGGACAAATGTTGCAAATTATTTTCAAACTGAGTGCAATTTGTATGTCAACTAATAAATATATGTAAGACACATTTAACTTTAGTTACTATTTTGATGGGTGTAACATTTAGTAGCAAGTTTTTTTTTTTTTTTTTTTTTTGCCTTTTCACCTGATTGCATCCATAGTGACACTGCTGTAAGTGCACGAAATTGTTGAATATCTGGGGCATCTAGTAATACCTATTAGTTCTGAAACAGTTTCATTGTCAATCTGTGTAGATTCCTCCCCCCTATATTTCCAAATCCCTGCAGACACTTTGCTGATTTGTAAGAAATAGTACTTACCAGGGTTCGTTGACTTAAATCACTAATAAAAATCACTAATAAAAATCACTGATTTAAATCACAAATAGAAATCTTCAAATCTCCATTATGTATTTGTAAAATCAATTAAAATTAAAACTGCATGTGGTCAAATAAACAGTGCTAAATTTAGCACTGTTATTCATCAAACAAAATCAACTTCACGCTGAAACTAAAATCAGTATTATTTTAGCCATGAAAGTTAAAATCCATTTTGTTGTAAATGTGGGGTTTTTTTCCACAAAGAAATTTCTGTGTGCCATTTCTTAATTGCAACCATAAAGGCAGGTAATTCCAAAACTTAACAAAAATGAGATTTGTTCCTTTGCTATGAGATTATAAAGTCCCAGGACCATTAATCTCCTGTCATGCAGGGTAGAAGTTGTCAATAGCAAAGGAATCTGACCTTTTGCATTCACCAGTGTTCCTTTTCTTGTACATGAACTTAGCAGGAGGATTATTTTAGTGGGTGGTAGTAGAGGGTGATAAACCGGGCTTGAAATATTTCATGCTGGTTTACCAGTCAGGCAAATAACTTCCTTCTCAGTTGAAAATCAACAGCCCTGCTGCAGGGTTCATGAGAAAAACAACTTAGTACTAAAAATTAAAAGCTAATTGTTTACACGTTCAATAATATTTATGAAGTTGTAAACATTTTCAATAATATTTTATCGCTAACCTAATTTAAATTTTAATTGCCATTTTATAATAACTAAACTCAGTTTTCTCCCTCTAGAGTAAGTGATGCAAGAACCCTTCAATCTTTCAGAACTTTTCTAACAGCTCCGTGGAAACATGAGAATCCATGTTTGACCTACGACACCAATTGCTAAGTGAGAGCTTATGATGCACATGACTCTTGTACATAAAAATATCAGTTCTTTAATAAGGCTTATTTTAATTAACAGAACTGATTCATGACTGTGCAACAGCATGGGAAACCGGTTTCTCTGCAAAAGAAATTGGACCGTGAATGCCGTGAGTCAAAACATTCGGGCATGCTGCGCTTAATAAAGAACATGAGGGAAGAAGCCACAATCCCAGAGAATGATTTCCGAAAACACTGGGAAAAGATAAGCATTGTAAACACTGCTTATGTGGAACCGGCTGACACTGCTAATGGAAAAGATAAGCAGGGTTCTTTTCCCACTGCAGTTTGGGAAATCGTTCTCCGGGCTTGTGGCTTCTTCCCTCATGTTCTTTATTAAGTGCACCATGCCCGAATGTTTTGACTCGCAGTAAAGATTAAAATTGGCGATTCTTTCAATTGGCCAGTGGGTGGACAAATGACGATTATGGGCAAAACACGTAACAATATTAACAAAGAAAGGTAACTTGATCACGCTAATTACGTTAACTAAAAACTTTTACAAAAGTTCGTAAGTTGGAAGCTTTCGACCTTATCTTAGGTCTTCATCACGCCAATGGAGGACTAAGATTGTTGCCAGATTCTACATTTGAATTTTTCCTATTTTTGTTGCCAAAACTTAGGATTGATCTCCAGATCAACGGAATGTAGAGAGGAGATTCGGAGTTGCAAGTCATTGAGTTGAAAATAATTTCTATGCTTTCACGGTAACGGAGGGCAAAACGATTGTCAAAAGAAGCAATTCGTTTTGCTTCGTTCCAGTGGGGAACTGCAGATGTGTCTTCCATTGTCAAAATAGACAAGGCAGTGTTGGGATTGGCTTTCGAAACATCTTTTCTATGTTCTAAAATTCTATGGCTAATGCTCCTGTATGTGCTTCCAATGTATAAGTTATCCCCAGTAGAAGAAGAGATAGGAATGCAGTAAACTTCTGGGAGGTTCAGGCTTTCAACTTTGTCCCTATCCCTTTGTAGAAGTTTTAAGATGTTCTTCTTGTTTAAAAGAATTCAGGTCATTTATTCAGGAAAATGACCTAGCCGTATGCAAAGCAGATAAAGTTGTTGCCCAGTCATCATTGGTAAAGAAACTCTAAACCAAAAAGTGCTTTCTTTTCTTACATCTGCTAACTGCATCCCTTTACAGTCAGACACCACCAACTCACTCAAAAACTCAGTTGACAGATTAGCTAAGAAAGAAACTCTTCAATCCTTCCTTGGTGATATATCACCCCCTCCTTACTTTAGAACTCCCAGGCTCTTCCTGCAAGTGAAACTGCATAAAGCTGGTAACCCCATCAGACCTTTAGTGGAATATTCTTTTTCTCCAGCAGTAAACCTTGAAAAGAGATTGGTCCTCAAATGCAAATCCCTGGCAGCCAACCATCCTCATACAGTTGTCTCTACTTCAAACTTCATCCACAACCTTCCTAATTCCTTTTCTCCTTGTGATAATCTGTATATTCTTGATGTAGAATCTTTGTTTCCCTCTGTACCATATTTTGATTCCTACATGCTCCTCATGAAGAAATTGATTCTTCATTTTGAACCCCCGGTCCTCTTATCAAAGATCTTTATGATTGTTTCTACACTATTCATCAACACAGTTGTTTTGTTTTCAACAAAATTGTGTATGGGCAACAATCTGGTCTCCCCATGGGCTCACCTCTTTCCCCTCTGCTTGCTGAAATCTACATGCAACATATTGAAGTTTCCATCATTCCTCTATACCCTTTTCAACCTTCCCTATGGTTAAGATATGTAGACGACATTTTCATTAGCTGGCCACATTCCGAGTCTGAACTACAGATACTGATCAACTCCATTACAGAAAAATTTCCTTCCATTAAGCTCACTATATCTAAGGAAGTAAATCACAAAATTGATTTCCTGGATGTATCTATCTGCAGAAACGCTGATCTCTCCATTACTCGTTCCGTCTATCGAAAACCTTCTGCGGCCACTAACATCATTCCCTACAAATCTTGCACCCTGCATCTCTACAAACTTGCAGCATTGAAGTCCTACATCCACAGGGCTCATATCATTTGCAACAACCAACTCTCTCTTCAAGAAGAACTCTCCAAAATTTCTACAATAGCCCTCTCTCATGGTTTCCCTGCTGTTACAGTCAACTCCCTCATAAAGAAATATGAAAACCATTCAAAAATCGAATGCCTCCTTCCTCACAAGAAAGAAGACCTGAAATTCTGTGGTTCTGTTCCTTACCATCCTTCCTATGCTTATAAGTTACATATTCTTTTTAGAAGTTTTGGTTACCATCTTGCCATTAAATCTACCCCAAACATCTTGAAACTTCTACAAAGGGATAGGGACAAAGTTGAAAGCCTGAACCTCCCAGGAGTTTACTGCATTCCTATCTCTTCTTCTACTGGGGATAACTTATACATTGGAAGCACATACAGGAGCATTAGCCATAGAATTTTAGAACATAGAAAAGATGTTTTGAAAGCCAATCCCAATACTGCCTTGTCTATTTTGACAATGGAAGACACATCTGCAGTTCCCCACTGGAACGAAGCAAAACGAATCGCTTCTTTTGACAATCGTTTTGCCCTCCGTTACCGTGAAAGCATAGAAATTATTTTCAACTCAATGACTTGCAACTCCGAATCTCCTCTCTACATTCCGTTGATCTGGAGATCAATCCTAAGTTTTGGCAACAAAAATAGGAAAAATTCAAATGTAGAATCTGGCAACAATCTTAGTCCTCCATTGGCGTGATGAAGACCTAAGATAAGGTCGAAAGCTTCCAACTTACGAACTTTTTGTAAAAGTTTTTAGTTAACGTAACTAGCGCGATCAAGTTACCTTTCTTTGGGTGGACAAAATCTAGTGGCCACTTTAACGGCTATTTCATGTTGTATACACATTTCATCACTGCACTGTATACCTTTCATTTATTTAGACATAGTTAAATTTAAACTTAGCATTTATTATATTTGCACTTTTAAGGTATTAACCTCTTGCAAAGTGCGCATAGTTTATGTGCAATTCATAATATGAATTGCACGTAAACTATGCGCACTTTGCAAGAGGTTAATACCTTAAAAGTGCAAATATAATAATTGAGAATTACACGCAAAATTCTGAGCTGGGATAGTTGAGGTGTGGGGTTTGCTGTCGCTATCATACTCTGGGATTATGCGCTATAGGAATCAATTTCACAACTTCGAGATGAGAGATATTAAAGCGTTTAAGAAAGCTAAAATTAAATTAGTAAAGTCAGAAAATCAAGAAGAATTTTTGGTGACGTGCCGTGACCTAGAAATAACACCAAAGTATTTAAAAATACGGAATTGCCCAGTCACTGCTAAGGATAATAGAATAATCCAGGAGTGCCAAAAAAAGAGATTAAGAGCTGAAACAGTCAATAAAAGGAAATTGATTTTTAACTTGAATATGAAATGTTTACATTTAATCGATTTGATATGTTATAAAAAGTATAGAAAGTTCGACGGTAATTGGAAAGATGAGATTTTGGATGTAACCTTCAGAGAAATTTTTGACATCGTGGAATACGAAAAAAAAATGCTCAAGAGCAGTCATGGAAAAAAAGTTGCATGTGATGATTGACAGACAACATGTACAAGAACAACGGGAGAATATGTATGAGGTATATCAGAATAACTCCAACTTGACCTTGAGCTTCACGCAAAGAGCTATTTTGCAGAGAGGTAAAAAATTTGCGTTTCCACGGAGCCTGCCGAGGACGGAGGAATTAATACCCAACTTAGAAGAAATGGCACGCAGTGTACCAGCAGAACGTGAAAATTTTCGAAGTAAACTGTATAGAATTGTTTTGAAAGAATTTAATGAAAAAAGTAAGAAAAAGAAATATCATATAGATAAAATTCAGTATGAGAAAGAACAACTGATTAAATTAAGAGATGACCCAACAATTAAATTCTGTGAAGCTGATAAAACAGGGCAAATTGTAATATTAAACACAACTGAATATGATCTAAAAATGAATAGAGCTATAGAAGAACTAAATTGCAGCATTCTAACAAAAGACCCAACTGAATCTCAAGTAAGGTACTTAGCTAGAATAAGAAATCACAGCACCTTGCCTGATGAAATAAAGAAAGCATACCCACCAATGGGTACTGGAATACCAAAAATGTTTGCAAAAATAAAAACTCATAAGCCTGATACACCTATGAGAGTGATTGTATCAAAAAGGAATTCCCCACTAATAAAACTGGAAAAGAATATCTACAAATTTTTGGCACCTTTGTTCATGAAAACAAGGTTCACTGTGAAGAATACATACGAATTTATTGAGAAAATTAAAGTAATTAAACAAGATTTAAGTGAATATCATATGGCTAGTATGGATGTGAGAGCTCTTTTCCTAGCACACCAGTACCTCAGGCAATAGAAATAATTATTGAAAAATTATATGTGCTACAGACAATGAATGCAATACAAATAGAGGAGTTAAGAGAAATTTTATTGTACATATATAAAAATAACATTTTTAAGTTTAACAACAAGATGTACAAACAAAATCATGGTGGACCTATGGGGTCACCACTGTCAACTTTATTTGCTGAAATTATAATGAGTGACATTGAGGAAAAAATAATAAGTAAACTCGAGGATCCACCACTGATATACTGCAGATATGTTGATGACATTTTTCTGTTGTCCAGGCTAAAAAATGATGAACTTGAGGACTTGACAAAAAAGTATAGTGAAATTTATCCATCTATTGAACTGACAGTAGAACAAGAACATGACAATACTTTGGCATTTTTGGACGTTTTGATTGTTAAAACAGAGGAGAATATACAATTCAGAGTGCATAGAAAATCTTCATATATCCCAGTACTTATACCATTTCAGTCATCACATCCATTAACACATAAAAGAAATAGTGTTAAAACACTAATTAAAAGAAGTTTAACACATTCATCAATTGAACAGTATAGAAAGGAAGAAATTGAATATATTGAAAAAATTGCATATGATTTTGGATACCCTAAACAGGTATTAAAAAAATGGATTTATGAGGTAACTCAAGGTTACAATAAGGTCAAGACTGATAAAAAACTTGTAAAATATGTAGGAGCAATACCGTATATAGAAAATGTTTCAGCAGAAATTAATAAAGTTTGTGGCAAGTATGGCATACAGGTAGGAAATCAGGTACTTACTGTAAAAAATTTAGTGATTAAAAATGAAAAAATTAGCCAATTAGATAGAGCAGGAATTTATGAAATCCCAATAAACCAGCAACCACCTGTGTCATATATAGGCAGCACCAAGAATAAATTAAAGTATAGATTGAACCAGCATATTAATAATTGGAATAAAAAAGAGGCTAAGACAGCATTGACCCAATACTGTATGGAAAATCAAAAATGTCCAAGGTTTGAAGATATTAAAATTATTAAGAGCTGTAAAAACGAAAAGCAGTTAAGAATTGCAGAATCAGTGTTAATTGAAAAAAACAGATCAAGATTATGCAACATTAATGAGCCAAGTAACCTAAACGAACAATGGAAAGCCCTAATAAAAATTGAACAGCAGCATAAAAAGAAAGAGGGAAAAAAGAGCAGCAGGGACAATAGATGGCGCCAGAGACACAACGATTCAGAGATAGCAACTGGAGCCCAGGCCTCGATGGCTCTGCTCACTTGAGCTGTGGTGGGCGGGTGAGACACACCTGCCTCCTGAAGATGACAGGGGCCTGTTGAAAGTACTAGAGGATTGGATGTGAGGGGCTGAATGGGTGTGACACTTGCAGTGGGAGTAGCAGAGGTTGTGAAACAGAAGGAGGAGTTTGATAATTAGAGTTGACCAAGGTTTAATCACCTGTGAATGTAAGGTTATGTACATAGTTTTTACTTGAATTGTATGAATGAGTTGTATGTGTGATTTTTTATCGAATTGACAAGCATTATAGTAACATCTTACAAGGCTAATGTAAAAAGAAAAAAAAAAAAAACGATGTTTCACACCCGAAAATAAGAAGCGTAAGCAAGAAGTCTGTAAACCTCGGAAGCCCAGTTACATCACGATGAATGACGTGTTGGAAGTGTGTTGTCATTGGAGGTTACCATGATCTTTATGGTGAGTGAGTGGTTCTTTCTAATGGTTTTTTCATTAAACTTAGCAGTTACAAGGGCCTGCTGTCTATTGTCCAGTGCAATTAAATAAATAAATACAATATTAAAAGTTATACTTACATGATACTTCATCTTTTCTCATGATTGTTTACCTGGTATATGAATTCAGTAACTTTTTTTTAAAAAAATCCGCTCTTCTATGCTTTTTGAAATTTGGCAATATATCATTATATTCATTATTCAGTAAATGTGTAGATTAGCATCCTAAATTATTTCGTCGGAAAAATATTAGTACCTGCAAAAAGTGTGACGTACAGATTTTAGAGTATGGAAAATAATGGTAAAAGGTGCAAAAATTACATATTTTAAATGTGTTTTAAAGATTTTTATCATAATACACTAGTGTGCAAAACTTAAGCAACAACGTCGTTTGACAGCATACAGTCATGACAGGGGAGACAAGGGCGATTTGCGGGTTGTACAAGGGAACAACAACTCATGACAAAGGTGATGCATATGCAAATAGCAGGAGTTCGACGTCAGAGGTGACGTGAGGGCACGTAAACTGCGTGGAGGCAGCGCGCGCAGTGCCAGCCGACTACAAAAGACTGCGGACAGAGGCATTTCCAGACATTCGCTGCAGGTGAAAGTGAGATCGATCTTGCAATATGGCTAGGAGAAACCATCAGGATGCCTTTACACGTGGTAGAATGATCGGCAAGCTGGAGGAGGGGCGTACCGTGATGAGTGTTGCCCAAGAGTTTGGAATCGATAAAAGTGTAGTGTCGCGAGCTTGGAAAGCCTACCGAACGACAGGTACAGCTGTACGAAAGGTAGGTGGTGTTCGCCCCAGGAAAACAACGGCGAGTGACGACCGATATCTCGTCGTGCAAGCGAAAAGAGACCGGAACCAGACAGCTGGCAGCATGGCGCAGCGGTTGCGTACAGCAACCGGACGACAGGTATCCCGGTTTACTGTGGCCAGACGCCTTCATAAGGGTGGGCTATAAGCCCGCCGGCCGGAACGCTGCATACCATTGACAGCAGCCCATCGGCGGCACCGTTTACAGTGGTGTTGCGAACATGCACACTGGACACCTGATCAATGGAGTCGCGTCCTCTTTACCGATGAGAGTCGTTTCAGTCGGACAAACGATTCTCAGCGCCAGTTGATCTGGCGAGAGGTAGGGACACGCTTTCATCCCACGAACATCAGGGAACGAGACCGTTGGGGTGGTCCTGGCGTACTTGTGTGGGGTGGCATTATGCCGAACGGTCGGACGGAGCTCCACATTTTCGACACAGGTTCCGTAACCGGAGCACGTTACTGTGATGAGATCATCCGCCCCCACGTGCGTCTGTTCCGAGGTGCCATTGGTCTAGACTTTGTTTTTATGGACGACAACGCTGCCCACACAGGTCCCAAGCAGTTGAGGACCTGTTAGATTCTGAAGATATTCGCAGAATGGAGTGGCCAGCGTGCTCCCCTGATTTAAATCCCATCGAACATGTGTGGGATGTTTTGGGGAGAAGCCTGGCGGCACGATCGTTTCCCCCGGAGAACACCAGACAACTGACGCAGATGCTCATCGAGGAGTGGGAACTGTTACCTCAAGAACTGTTGGATCATCTGGTGTTGAGTATGGCCAGACGGTGCCACGCAACCATTGCACTTCGGGGAGGTCACATCCCGTACTAAGGGACTTTGGATTGTTGTTCTCCCTCATGGACTGTCGGTTAGGTGTACGAATGCTGTGCTGTCAATAAAGCATTTTCTGCTGCCTGCCTTCGTGTATGCGTTCTATTCATTTGTTTGCTACGCTGCTTTCGTCATCCTTTAGGTACTGCATTGTGCCTCTGTAGTGTGAATTTCATGTCTCGCAGGTGTGTTTTCGCGGAATTACGCCAAAATCAGTAAAGTTGCTTAAGTTTTGCACACTAGTGTATATACCTGTAAGTGTGATGCTGTGAAGAGACTCTGCAGTAGGACTAACGCATCAATACCGCGATGATGTGAAGCTGTGGTCCGTTAAAAGGAAGGTTCATTGCTGTAAGTAAATGACGGGTGGAAGAGTACAAGAGAAAGCGGTTACATTGTTGGCAGGGGAGTGACAAATATTGTAGTGATGTGCTACAGAAAATAGATCCAGATTATCCACCCCTTATTTAGCTGTATCCTGTACGTTGATGGCAGGAAAAAAACGGAAAAAACCTCTTAGATTTGAAAAAGATACATATCAACAAGATAGAAATTGACCTGTGAACAAAGTATTAACAGGAGAACCAAAATTACAGTGCCACAGCTAATCAGCTGCAAATTGAAGCTGTTCAAAGCAGAACTGAAAGTTGTACTTCCCCAGTTTTCTGTCAAACACAGAAAGTCATATTCATACATTCTATTTGGAATCCGGAAATTATGTGTGAAAAAATGAAACATTTCTCAACGTCTGCTTTAAAAACGAAGACAAAACATGCTCGAACTATATTCTGTAGCGTATGAGTACATGATGCTTTGCTCCCCTTGCAAGAATGTATGTGGCTGCACTTGTAGTCATCCATGCATGAATTACACTCTGCAGCAAATCTTTTCAATGTAGCAAAGCTTGACATTGTCATGGTAGTGATGCCTTAGACCTACCGCAGTCTCTTCACAGCATCGCATTTACAGGTAAATATTATGATAAAAATCTTTAAAAGACATTTAAAATAAGAGATTTCTGCACCATTCACCATTAATTTCCATACTCTAAAATCTTTAAGTCATGCTTTTTCCAGGTACTAATATTTTTCTGACAAAATAATTTAGGACGCTAATCTACACATTTACCTTTAACTTTGGCCCTAGGACATATTCTTTTCTAATTTTTTAGGGTCTACTTTGACATCATTAAGAGCTTCCATAACAGTAAGCACAGAAATGGATGCACAAAGCAATGTGATACGTAGGTATAATCTGAAGTAGAATTGGAAGAGTTGGAGATGAAATGAAAAGTGCCAACTAAAAGAGAGAAAAAACTACACTAGGATTGAAAAGGTTAAAGGTATTATCAGGAGTCAAAAAATGCAGTCGCCCAGGCTCGACCAAAGAAATTGTCTGAGCCACCACAGAAAACATCACTGAAAAAGATGTACAAAATTTTTCAGCGTGTGGTCTGTGTCTAAAGGCAGTCTAAAAAAAAAAAAAAATTTGCAGCCGTTTGATTTTTTAAAAAATCCACAGGATAATTGTGCAGGAGAGGGGGTATAATTGGAGAAGGAACTCTCAGGGGGAAAAAAATTCTCGATTCAGCAGTTTGTACAAATTAAAAAGGAGGGGGAAGGGGTGTCATAATGAAAGACCAGGCAATTTGTAGGAAGGGGCGGCGGGAGTTATTTTGTCTTTGTATTGTTGGGAAAGACAAAATAGTGACTGCTTGTGCACTCTCTTTGTAAATCAACCATTAAAAATTGGTAAATGTGTAGATTAGCGTCCTAAATTATTTTGTTGGAAAAATGTTAGTACCTGGAAAAAGTGTGATGTACAGATTTTAGAGTATAGAAATTAATGGCAAATGGTGCAGAAATTTCATATTTTAAATGTCTTTTAAAAAAATTTATCCATATATTCACCTACAACTCCAATGCTGTTAAGAGAAGCTGCGGTAGGTAACGCATCGCTCCGGCAACGATGCCAAGCTTTGTTCCATTAAAAGGAAGGGTCATTGCTATACCAAAATGACAGGTGGTAGAGTAGAAAAAAAAAGTGGTTACGTTGTTGGCAGGAGAGTGATAAATGTTGTAGTGATACACTACAGAAAATAGGTCCACATTATCCACCCTTCATTTTGTTGTATCCTGTACGTTGTTGTCAGGAAAAACTGGATTAAACCTCTTTGATTTGCAAAAGATATGTATCAGTGAGACAGAAACTGACCTACAAACAAGGTTTTAACAGGAGAACCAAAACTGCACTGGCATAGCAAATCAGCTATGAATGGGAGCTGTTCAAAGCAGAACCCAAAGTTATACATGCCCAGTTTTCTGTACAACATGGAAAGGCATATTCGTACTTTCTATTTTGAATCAGAGAATCATATGCGCAAGAACAAACAATTTCTCAACATCTGCTTTAAAAACAATGACAAAACATTAACAAACTATATTCTGTAGCATATGAGTACAACATAGTTCACTCTCCTGGCAAGAACGTATGCGGTTGCACTTGTAGTCGTCCACATGTGAATTACATGCCAAGTGAATCTTCCTTTCAACGGAGCAAAGCTTCACATCGTCACCGCAGTGATGCATTAGGCATACCGCAGAGTCCCTTTGCAACATCGTACTTACAGGTTAATTAATATTACGATAAAAATCTTTAAAAAACATGAAATTTCTGCACCATTTGCCATTAATTTCCATATTCTAAAATCTGTATGTCGCACTTTTTCCAGGTAAGAAACATTTTTATGACGAAATAATTTAGGACGCTAATCTACACATTTACCTAAAAATGTATGCACAGCGCTTGCTCTATTAACCTATACATGCATGCCTCATTTCAAAGTTCCATGTTCTGGATCTTGTGTGTGCTGTTTTTTTTATTTTAATTCGTCCTTCGCCGTTTTGACCAACATCTTTGCTGCTGATATTTTTCTTCATTGCTATTTATGATGTCTGCAAAAAGGAAACGCTTCAGTTACACTGCCAAATTTAAACATAAAGTGGGGAGGATATGATCGTGTCACTACGTGATAGTTGTTAAAAGGTCAGAAAACTAGTGCGCAGTAACATGCAAAAAACCACGGTCTAAAACATAAACGAACCCATCAGTAAACTCCACAGAAGAATTCATGGAAGTCCAGCCGCCCTTTTTTTTTTTTTTTTTTTTCTGACCTGTGTTTAAGCAGATTTTTCTACTTTGAAAGTTAGCAGGGTTTCTTCCAAAAACTCTCAACTTGCATTTGAGTATATACGGTATTTCTAGGATTTGTTGTGCATCAGCGTTTTATAACTGGGAATGTGTAGTGCAGTTAGAGCTGCTGCGTCGGTGTGATTAAATTTTGTGCTTTATGGATGTCGCACCACTGAGCTTCTTTTGCGTCCCAAGAAAAATATATTTTAAAAAGTATCTTTAAAAATGAATTTCTTTACAAATTTTGAAATGACTATCCGATTCGCTAAACATGAATGCCGGTTGCTTCGACTAGCGAATCCTGTGATGGTTATATTCAAATTAATCGGAAACTTGATCATTCTGGGTGGTGTAGTGGTTAGCATACCCGGGCGCTATCTGGGAGACGCGGGCTTGAGTCCCGCTCCAGGACGATGAAATTTTCCAAGTTTTCGGATATTATCTGACTTACCATCCTTGTCACATTTACGCCAAAAATCGGACTGTCATCTTCAAATTTGTATTATATGGCGTAAACCAGTATTTCTTTCAGGATTTATCTGCTTCTCCGGGCAATCACGGGATAGGATTCTTAACCTCCAGATTCATTAAACATGAATGCCGGTTGCTTCGACTAGCGAATCCTGTGATGGTTATATTCAAATTAATCGGAAACTTGAAACTTGGTCGTTCTGAGTGGTGTAGTGATTAGCATACCCAGGCGCTATCTGGGAGACGCTGGTTCAAGTCCTGTTCCAGGACGATGAAAATTTTCAAGTTTTCGGATATTATCTGACTTACCATCCTTGTCACATTTACGCCCAAAATCGGATTGTCATCTTCAAAATTTGTATTATATGGCGCAACCCGTATTTCTTTCAGGATGAATTTCTTTATTTAATAAGATAATTTTTTTTTTACATTTTCAGACTCCGGGATATTTATGTGACCAACTTTTCTGTCAAAATTTCCACTTGATCAGCATTTGTGGAGTGCAGATTATACGACAATTTCAATTTTTTTTAATTTTTGGAATGTCTCAGTCTGCGAATTATACGCCGGTGCAGATTATAAGAAAAGTCTGGGGATAAATGATGAAAATTACGGTAATTCAAGAATTTGTAAGCCCCAGGCAAAAAAAAAACGGTACCGTTTTTTTTTTTTATCCCAAGGAGAGATTAGCATATAGCGTTTTTTGGACAGAAGTGTACATGACTTTGATATTATATATACCCCCCCCCCCGGGTAGTTCCAATGTCTGGCCACTAAAAAATTTAGCTGGCCACCAGGTTTTAAAACATTTTTCTACCCCTGGGTATTATAAACTTTTATCGCTTACCCACTAAATGTTGTTTTCCAAATTTGCAAGTTAGATCGTTTGTTCACCAAAATGGGTTCCAATTGGCTAGTCAGTTTTGATAGCTTTTGTTTGACCATGAAAACTTGAAGCTTGGCATGTGATCATTTGGTAACCAATCTTTGATATTGATGAGTAAAGTAAAGGTACTGGTGAGTTATGATGTCTTAATAAGGAAGTCAGAAATCCAGTATTGAAGTTTTATGTGGGTATGCTCAGAGTGTAGAATGTTTTCCATGTATTTGTACTGTGGGATCTGGAAAATGGCACAGTGATCTAGTGATTTCATTATTGTAGAGTATGATATCAGGAACTTGGTTAATGTAATGTGTCATATGAAGTATGTAGTTAGTGATAATGCTACAATTAGTGATCTGTGCATACCCCTTTTGTAACACAGGTAATTATTCGCAATGTATATAAAATTGCAAATTATACTGTGTCAGAAGTTCATCCAGTATACACCCACAGTCTCATTAAACCACACACAAGTTGAGGCTGAAGCTGTTTAAATAATACGCTCCACATCTTTCAAGACTATTTTTGCGGAAATGTTCTGCATTGAAACTTACAGATATTTTTTAAAGATTCACATACTAAATTGTCGCATACTGTTGTCTTTATAAATTCAATCCTCCAATGGTGAAAAGTGAACAGCAACTTGTTGAATTCAGTTAATTTTAAAAAAAAATGTTGAATTTTTCTTTTTTTAAATCAATATTTTCTGGACTTTCAACTATGAGGAAATTTATTCTGTAGACATTACCAGTGTTGTAATGCTGCTGCCCTTCCACATATTGAAGGAATTAAGCAGTAACATGTAACTGAAATAAGGGATGTGAAGAAAATAAAGAACCACACTTAAGTTGCATAAAAGTTATATTTTACATGGAAGCTTTCGAGCTACTGTCTTTAGTACTTCTTCAGCCAGAGTTTGGATGGAAACTGACTAGGTGCCCTTTTTAGATGTTTACAGGAACCAAAGGAGGAAGATCTGGCAACAATCTGGTCAGTTTCCATCCAGATTTTGGCGGAAGAAGAACTAAAGACAGTTTGAAAGCTTCCATGTAACATGGTTTAAAACTCGGGCTTCATGTGACAATAACACATAAATATAAGAATCAAGTGAAAACACACTAAGTCGTGTATGGTAAAAAGATTCATTTAGTGGTAGCTTTCGGTCATCCTACGACCTTGATCAGTCGATCGGGGGTGATCAAGGTCGTAGGATGACCAACATCTACCGCTAAACGAACCCTTTAAACATATGTGACTGTGTGTTTTCGCTCGATCTCTATGTTTATGCTTCCATGTAAATAATAACTTTTACTAACTTAAGCCTAAATTTCTATTTTCTTCCCATCCTTCCAGATAGCCACATCTTACTGATCTGTCTTCTGCACACATCTACTGAGAATCATTGGTAGTATAATCAGATTCCAAAATTTAATTTATTCCAGGCAGTGACATACAGTATCCAATCAAAAGTATCCTGGCACTTATCAATACAAACTCCCAGTAATAGTGCACTTACAAACTAAATCCCAGGAAACTCAACACCCTAAGATTTTATAATTACAAACATGCTTGGTATATTTAATAAACTCTTGTCGAGTTAACTTCTACTGAAGTAGAACTTACTTGTTTGTACTTCGTTATATTCCAACAGCTTCAAAACATTTTATATGCACATGTTGTTGAAGGATAACAGCTTCTGGATGTAACCTTAATAGTTTCAATGTCAATAACTAACCCTATCATCAGGGCCATAGCCAGGGAGGGGTTTTGAGCATTTAAGCCCTCCCCAAAATGTCTCAAAAATAAAATAATTGTTTTATGAATTTTATAAATTTTTGTAACTAGTCTAGCATAACTAGCATAGTATTTGAAAACTGGGGAGTATTAAATAGAAGAATTTTGTATGCAAATAAAATGTGACAGAGAAAAAAACTGTATAACGTATGGTGAAAATTAATTTCCAAATTCAGAGCCCCTCTCCGAAAATTCTTTCTGGCTATGGCCCTGCCTATCATAATAGTAAAACAACATTATTATTAAAAAGGTTTCATTTCATTAAAGTTAGTTCTATTTACAACTATTAATTATCTTAATGTTATCAAACTATTCACAACTCATACAAATTAAGTTAACTATTTACAATGAAATCTCACTGAATACACACGAATTCGAAAGCACGTGCTATCTTTCAGATCGCGATTCTTTCACAAACTCATTGACCTTCACCTGTATAAAAACAAGTAATTTAAAAACACAATAAAAATAAACATATATAAACAATGAGCCAACTTACTGATATAATGTACACTGCTGGCCACCCAAAATGCAACACCAAGAAGGACACGAGATAGCAAAGCCAGATTTACTGGACACATAACAACAGATACAAAGATGAAACAATTGAGCTTACAGGCCCGTGCGACTTGCGGAACATGCAGACATCAATAGTTCATGCGGCCCCCATGGCAGGCAATAATGGCCGCTAGACGCTGCGGCATCGAACGAAAGAGGCTTTGGATGTAGGCTTGGGGTACGTTGGTCCAGGCTGCTTCTACACGTTGCCACAGTTCATCAGGCGTAGCCACGGGTGGTGCTTGCCGGGCCACTCGGTTGCCGATCAGCAACCAGACGTGTTTGATGGGCCACATATCGGGAGAACAGGTGGGCCACGGCAGTAGTGACACCTGGTGAGCCGTGAAGAATTGTACGATGCGTGCCACGTGCCATGTCCTGTTGAAACGTGGCTGCTGGCAGGCCCTGCAGTAAAGGGAGGACTACAGGCTCCAAAACATCGGAGATGTAGTGGTGGCTGTTCAGTGTACCAGGGATGTGTACCAGAGGGGTGCGGGTGTCATATCCAATTGCGCCCCAAACCATAACGCCAGGGGACTGACCGGTATGGCAATGCATAATGCAGGCGTCATACAGTCTCTCGCCAGTGGTGTAACTTCAATGGTCATTGGAGCAATGGGTGCCGTGCGACAAGTCCCTGCTCATGCAGACACGTCGAACGGTACGTGCTGACACAGGTTGTTGCGCAACACACCCTAATTCCTGCCCTAACATTCGTGATGTGGCGGTGCAAGCCGTCAATGCCCGCCACACAACATGCCGGTCCTCTCCGGTGGTGTGCCGCGGCTGAGGCAATCACTCACATCGGTCCGTCTGTCCCTTCTGCACCCACCGAATCCATACTCACCTCACTGTGGCCGGATGTCGTCCCACACGGGCGCCGATGTCTCGGTACGATAAGCCACTATTCGTCCTCTGTCGAACTCTGAAATGTGCTGGAATGACTGCCATATTCTGCGACGAGGCATCGGGAAGCTTCCCACGCACAGGTCCAGCAGCACAACACACTTCCACTACTTACATCCCGCCTTCTGTGCACCCTTCTTATAGTGCTTCTTGGTGGCGTGCTGGGTGCACATGATTTGCATATGCCCTGCAATGCTAATCGTTTGCATGTCCTCTTGCGGGCAACGCATGCTGCGAATTTCAGGCTAATTGGATGCTTCCTTCTTGGTCTTGCATTTTGGGTGGCCAGCAGTGTATTATATTGTTCCAATTATAACATTTCAGGCACATAGACTTCACTCAAGTTGCTTGTTGTCAGAGAGAGGATTGACATTTTAACTCATTCATTATTTAACACAGACCACCTAAAGACCATGCAAACACTTGTCAACCTAATAACATGCAAATCTGTAGTGAAACGATAAAAATGCCCTTCACACTGAAAAATACCTAAAAACCATTAGTCACATCACTAATTCTAAATAGGAACAGATCTCAAAATCAATAAATATATGTACTAATTTAAAATGCATGCAAAAGAAACCCCAACAAACTTCATTCTTGAACTAACACAACAAATTGCATTCAATGAACAAAAGAACAAATTCATGATATTAAATATGCCTTCTGTACCATCACGACTTTTAGAAAGACTTTAAAATATGAACTTAAGACTATATACATACGATTAAACGACATTTGAATGATTCAAGAGTAAAGAAGTGGGATTAAAAAATGAACTTTCAGAAGACAAAAGTGATGTACAATGCTTTTACAAAAAATGAAGATTTATCGACTGATGGGGAAAAGCTGGAGATAACAGACA
Source organism: Macrothele yani (assembly GCA_039090855.1). Lineage (NCBI taxonomy): Eukaryota > Metazoa > Arthropoda > Arachnida > Araneae > Macrothelidae > Macrothele > Macrothele yani. The sequence goes on along the minus strand of CM077009.1, from coordinate 200,034,887 downwards.
CGTACGTTTATCTTGGACAGCAGATATCAAGTGAGGGTCACATTGATGAAGAAATGAATCGGCGAATAAGACTTGTCTGGAGAGCTTATAGAAGAAACAGTATAATTTTCAAGAGCAATATGCCATTATGTCTTAAAAGAAAAGTGTTTGATCAATGCATCCTTCCAGTGCTTACATATGGTGCAGAGACGTGGACCTTAACTAAAAGAGACGTACAAAGACTGCAGACAACTCAAAGCAGCATGGAGAGATGCATGCTTGGTGTAACCAGGAGAGATAAAAAGAGGAACTTGTGGATCAGAAAAATGACAAGAGTGGAAGACATTATGATCAGAGTAAAATATCCGAAATGGCAATGGGCTGGCCATATTGCCAGAAGGACAGACTGTTGTGGAAGAAACTTGGGGAGACCTTCGTCCAGCAATGGATTGATAATGGTTGACAATGACATACAATTAAACGACATTTGAACAATTCAACAAAGAGCTCAAACCCTCAATTACAACTACGCTTAATGCCGATAATGACTACAAACCATGGAATATGTGCAAAAATTAAAATCCATTTAAAAGGCTAAATACCAACACCTCTCAACCAACAGATAGAATCTGAACAATTTTGTCCATCCCCTGTGGTCATCTTTGGAAAGTGAGTTGTAACACGCCAGTCGACTCCCAAGCGTGTGTCGATCGGATTAGGTGAGCACATAATCAATCCTTCTACCAATCTGGTAGCAAGTGAAATGGAGGTAGTGCCATTTATGGAATATGAAAGTAAGTATCTGAAGCTTCTGATTTCAAATCATTAGTCATGCCCATCTGCTTCTTCAACGATACTGCTTTATGTATTTTTGAATGATTCACATCACCCTAAAATACTAATGATAAATTTCGCACGATAACTGTACAATTACTAGATATATGCTGTCTCACGTACGATCAACACAAACCGCGTCTCCAACTGCAAATTAAAACACATTTATTTACAATTAAAAACCCCATTATAAAAAAAAAGGCAGGTACTTTCAGGGCTCCTATGTCCTCATGATCAGGCCCAAGTGCCATGAAGCATGAGGAGCCATCTCATATATATATACAGCCACAAAGTATTCCTGTCACACGTCTCTTTAACTCTCCTGCATTGCCAACATTAGAACTCAAACACTAATGTTCAAAAAATAATTATACAAGTCAAAGGTAGTTCTAGTTTTCACTCTCGATAGAAGAGGGAGTCACCAACCGTCTCCATGGGTTTGGTATATAAGTAGGCATGTCAATATTACAACAAGTGTTACCATATGAAATAATATGCAAACTTTCGGACAAAAATATTGTACTTCTGGTTACATTTGAACAGAGAATTTTTTTTTGCATTATCCCAGTCAGGGGAGTAACCTCCCTGTCCAACTGCAGTAGTAAGTGCTGTGTTAATAGTCCCCGTTCGTAGTGCATATTTATGTTCACTCAATCCTTTATCCAATGTCCAAAGTGTAGAACCTATATAGAATTTATTATCAGTATTAGGGTCTTCATGTATAAGTGTGATACTATACATGCCTGGTTTACAAAAGTAATCCATCTATGTCACATGTAGGGAGCATGAAGAATAAATTAAAACATGTGAAGAATTGGTGGGAGAAAAAAAGCTACCACAGCTTTAATACAGTATTGCATAGAAAATAAACTGGAATTATCGAGGATAAATATTTAGAATACTGAAAGTAATAAGAGGAAGCCATGAAGTCATTAATTACTAGAAAATAAAGTTTATCTGTGATTTGATCAAATAGATTTTTTAAAGATGTAGCTCAGAAAAGCATCTAAGAATTTCTGAAACTGTCTTAATACAATATATATATATACTTAAGAGCATAGCCGAAAAACACAAGAAAAACTTAAGAATTTAAAACGAAAGTTGCAAAATAACCTGAAGATCAAAACGTGCAACGCAGCAGTTATGAAAATTCAGAATTCACATTCTATTAAGAAGAGACCTAAGCAAAAAAAATTTTTGACTCATACCAAGTACAACATAGAAAAATGTACTTGGTATGAGTCAAAAAATTTTTTGCTTCAGTCTCTTCTTAATACACTGCTGGACAATTGCTAAGGACGGATCATAAACGGCTATATAGCGCATAAAAAAGTAAGTGTGGTTGGATGCCAAGTGAAATAAAATAATGTCAGAATGCCAGGACATTACAAGAAAGACAATTTATTGTGCTCTGAAATCTAGAAGGCTTTGCAACGTGTTCAAGGGACAAACAGGCCATTTTGTGCAGAATATGTAAACGTGAAAAAAATGCAATTACCGTCCGCAGGCGTTCTGGCGTAAGATGTCAATACGGGATATGACCACCATGGAGGGTGATGCAAGATTCCACACGTCGTGTCATGCTTTGCACAACATTATCAAGCAGCTGTTGGGGTAATTTATCCCATTCCTCTGTCAGTGCACGGATGAGGGTGTCCTTGTTTATTGGAGGGCATTGGCGACCAGCAAGACTCCTCCCCAAAGCATCTCACACATTTTCAATGGGATTCAGATCTGGAGAACGTGCTGGCCATAGGAGGCGTTGAATATCCTCGCTCTCAAGACACTCCTGGACAGCGACTGTTGGATGACATGTTGCGTTGTCGTCCATGAAAATGAATCTATCACCAACAGCACCACGGAACATGCGAACATGAGGTAGCAGAACATCATTAATGTATCGTTGGCCAGTCATAGTCCCAGTTGGAAGCACATAGAGGGACGTACGGCCATTGATCATGATGCCAGCCCATACCATGACACTACATGTCGGATATCGGTCCCTTTCCTGTATGTTTGCTGGACAATATGCAGTACCACTATCACGCCAGATCAGTTGTCGTCGACAATCAGACGATAGACTGTATCTACTCTCATCTGAGAAGAGGACAGCAGACCAGTCGTTATCAGTCCAATTGCGATGTTGATGGCACCATTGCAAACGGGCGCTACGGTGACATCTGGACAATGGAATGCACACAACAGGACAGCGGGCGTATAGTCCTCCTTCATGCAAATGTCTGGCGACAGTTTTTCGGGAGATCCGCTTGCCAGTAGCAGCCATAAACTGATTTGCTACCTCACTAGCTGTGCTGCGCCGGTGTCTTTTTGTTGATAGCACTATGTACCGATCTTCTGCAGGTGTCGTACTGTGAACACGAACTCCCCCATGACGTTTGCTACACTCTCCATTTGTTTGAAATGATTTCCAAAGCCTTGAAACAACACTGTGGCTGATGTCGAACTCCCTGGCAACATCTGTTATTTTTCGCCCTTCTTCAATCTTGCCAATAATACGGCCACGCGTAAAATCATCTAGGTGATGTCGGGAAGACATACTGAAAATTGCAAGTTCGTCAATTGATTCTTTCCCTTTCAACTTTGCGTTTGAACAACAACGGTCAATACGCGTCAAATCCTGTATATCTGTTATCAGCACTATGACGTCACGAACAAGTTCGGCAATCCAAAATTTGCATACGCACCACACGTCTTACTGTATCCCGCACTTATGCTAATTTCCACATTTTCCTGCCTTCCATTTTATGGTTGCTATCGTTGCTATTGTCATCGGTCCTTAGCAATTGTCCGGCAGTGTAGAATAAATATATATATATATATCATCATCATCATTGTCAACCATTATCAATCCACTGCTGGACGAAGGTCTCCCCAAGTTTCCTCCACAACGGTCTGTCTTGTGCCAGTCTCCTCCATGTCACCCCTGCATACTTTCGAATTTCATCCACCCATCTCCCATGTGGTCTTCTTCTGGGTCTTTTCCTGTCCCTTGGAATCCAATCTAAAATTTCGGCTGTCCATCGATGATCTGTCCTTCTGGCAGTATGTCCAGCCCATTGCCATTTCAGGGATTTAACTCTGATCATGATGTCTTCCACTCTTGTCATTTTTCGGATCCAGGAGTTCCTCTTCTTATCTCTCCTGGTTACACCAAGTATGCACCTCTCCATGCTGCTTTGAGTTGTCTGCAGCCTTTGTATGTCTCTTTTAGTTAAGGTCCACGTCTCTGCACCATACGTAAGCACTGGAAGGATGCATTGATCAAACACTTTTCTTTTAAGACATAATGGCATATTGCTCTTGAAAATTATGCTGTTTCTTCCAAAAGCTCTCCAGGCAAGTTTTGTACGCCGATTAATTTCTTCATCAATGTGACCCTCACTTGATATCTGCTGTCCAAGATAAACGTACGTGTCTGTTATCTCCAGCTTTTCTCCATCAATCGATAAATCTTCATTTCTTGTAAAAGCATTGAACATCACTTTTGTCTTCTGAAAGTTCATTTTTAATCCCACTTCTTTACTCTTGTCAGCAAGTTCCTGGATCATACTCTGCAGCTCTGATGGGGTAGTTGCAAAAATGACTACGTCATCAGCAAAAGTAGGTGGGTTAGATAATCTCCATTAATCTTTATCCCCTTGTTTTCCCAGCTCAGCGACTGAAAAACACCCTCCAATGTGGCATTAAAGAGCTTCGGAGATATGGTGTCACCTTGTCTCACTCCCTTTCCAATTTTTACGTGTGTTGTATTTTCAAACAGCCTGATCTTTGCACTTGCATTTTCATAGATGTTATTAATAATATTAATGTATGCATCTTCAATACCGCAGGATTTCAGAGCCATTGCAACTGCTGATGGTTTCACCGAATCAAAGGCTTTTTCATAATCGATAAAAGCCATGCATAATGGAAGTTCATATTCCCTCGCTCTTTCAATTAGTTCTCTCAGCACGTGGATATGATCTATTGTGCTGTAGCCACTCCTGAAACCAGCTTGTTCTCTCGGTTGAGCCATGTCCAGTGTCACCTTCAAGCGGTGTGAAAGAACTTTAGTGAAGATTTTATAAACCACTGATAGGAGGCTGATAGGTCTGTAGTTCCTGAGATCCTCAATGTCACCTTTTTTATGTAGCAGGATCATTGTAGCATTGTTCCAATCCTCAGGAATCTTCCCTTCATTAAGGCATCGAGTGAAAATTTGGGCGAGTACTGTTTCGATTTCTCCACTTGCTTCTTGTATGATGTCTACAGTAATTCCATCTTCTCCTGGAGCTTTTCCCCGCTTCATGTTCTTGATTGCATGTGCAACTTCTGCTGGAAGGACTGGAAGAACTCTGGTACTGGTACCTTTTATGATGTTTGGAGTACATGTATCATCCCTTTCATATAATTAGGAGTAGAAATATTTCACTCTTGTCAAAATTTCGCCTCTATTTCTTGTTACAGAACCATCTTCTTTTCTCAGTGCCATAATCTGTTTTCTTCCCTTACTGAGATGTCCCTTTGCTATCTTTAGGCTTTGGTTGTTTTCAATTGCTTTCCTCACTAGTTCACAGTTGAATTTTCTTACGTCTTCAGTGATACTTTTTTGCACTGTCTTGCATGGCTCTATATATTCCACTTTGGAAGTCACATCTTCTTTAGTTGTCCTCATCTCTCTTCTTTTTTGCATCAACATTTTCGTTTTTCCTGATAATTTGTTCCCATGCAACTTGTTCTTAGACCCAGCTAATTTTGTTGCTGTTTCCATAAGAGCTTTGGTTACTTTTCTGTTAACTTCAGAAATATCCACTTCTTCCGATGTTAGGCCTTCTAAAGCAGAGAACATATATATTAATCGGCAAAGTAACTATACTGACCCTAAACAATTACCAAATTATTGGAATGAGTTTATATAATTAGAGATAAAATATATAGTAGAAAAAAGAAATAGAAGTTGAATTTTGATAACCAAAGATACTTACTGTAGATTCTGATAGATGGTGCCGCTATCGCAAGACCGATGAGATTATGGACTTCTTTGCTGTACAATGACACTTCGTTGCAGGCAGCCATGTGTAAACACCTTCTAAAAATGCCCACGGAGTTTTGTGTGGTGAAATATATCAAATGTGGTTCCTGTATGGTTGGAGGTGTCGGTTTTTAAGTGTTTTTAATCCCTTAAATTATGCTTTTAATAGTTTTAATTTTATATTTGTAAATTTGTGTTCTGAAGTTGTTGTTTTTTTTGGGGGGAAGGGCGGTATATTGGGAATAATAGGCTTACGGCAGAGAGATGAGCATAGAGTTTTTGAATTAAATAAGTAATTTATTGAAAACTGTACACATCTTGCCATCGGGCACTTTTCTGTAATGTTTGACTTGCTGGAAGTGTAATTGAATGAGCTACAGTATGATGGTAAATGCTTATATTGTATTAATTTTTTGTTGCACATTTTTCACAAAGTACCTGCTTCAGCTATCCAGCTCAAGCAGTGTATTTCTTTTGGGATATTTTTTTAATTTCGAACAGTTCTACACAAAGCATTAGATTAAAAAAAGCTATTTGCATTCCTTAAAATTCTTTGTATTACACAGAATGATGATAGACTTCAACATACCAGCCATGAGGCCAGGGCCGTACCTACCGGGAGTGCAGTTGCCCTCCCAAAATGGTCAATTCATGCTCTGGGGTATTTAAAAATAGAAATTGCAACAAAAATAAAGAAAGTTACATCCTTCAGTATTTTCTTTTTAAAGACTTTAGTTGGTCTCATACAGTAAACCAGGGTACAGAGTAACATACACTATGAGGTGTAAACATCTTTTATCCATGAAGAGAATTTTCCAAAACAGTGAATGGACACATAGAAAACAATATGCTGATATGCCTAACCTCCATGACCTTTCTGAACATGTCATTGGAATAAGATTTAATTAATCATTTGTGCTCTGTCACAATAAGTCTCTCTAAGAGTTTAACCTTCAACGGAATTTTTCCAAGCCCTAACCCTGCCTATAGCTTCTTCCTATTGTTACGTTCACTATCCGATGCTCCTTTGTTCTGCGCTGGTTTGTTTTTCGTTCTGTATTTCTGTGGAGTGTTGTGTTGTCGGAGTTCACATGACGTTTATGTTTTTTTTTTTTTTTTTTTGATTGGAGGTTTAACGACCACCGTGAGCAACTCAATGGGCTATAAGCAGTCGCCCGTCCCTAATTTAGGGTCACTGGTTCCAGGGAAGGGAGAGAGCCAGTGCCGTAAGACAAACACAACATCCATGCCTCACCGGGATTCGAACCCGGACCCCTTACGGACGAATGATCAGAGGCCAGCACCTTAGACCACTGCGCCACCGGGGCGGCCGTTTATGTTTCACATGTGGTTCTTGGGTATATACCTGGGTTTTACATTTTTAGTAAAATTATGTCAAAAACTTGAAGTGCAGTTTTTGAACAATCATAATACTTTCCTATAATGGCAGTGTGTGAGAAAGTAAAAACCACATATTATTTGTGGACCGCAAAGGAGCATGATTTTGAATTCGAAGGGGTGTAATCTCAAGTCTCACCCTTTCAGACAAAAAAAGCTTGCTACGATCCTTCATGTGGCAAGGATGACAGTATGAACTAATAACGAAGGCTATTGGCTGTACGAAGGTGACATCGTGGACAAATCCTGCAATGCATGTATGCCATTGATTGATGAAACTGAGTGGCGTTTCTCTACGTTGTTTTCATCAGCAGTATCACACATTGCTCATTTTGAAAATTAAAAGGATCTGGTGATTCATGAGCTGCTGTTTTTAATTTGAGTTTAATTTTCTTTTTTTCTTAAAATCTTTAAAATGCCATTTTATTCTTTTCTTAAATTTTTCACAAAAATAAGGGTGCTGCATTTTATATTCCAAAAAAATGCAGTATTAATTGTAAATTATGAGCTGAAAATAGTTTGATAGCATTAGGATAATTAAGAGTTGTAAATAGAATAAACTTTAACTAAATGAAACCTTCTTAGCCTTTTTAATGTTCATGTCATTTTTAGTGTAACATTTTGAAACGCCTATAGCGTATGAAATCCGTTTATTTTCGTGGTGTAGTCAGCACAAATATTCGCCAATCTTTCGCACTTCACTGGGAGGCTTTTTCAAGGCAATGGTAGACACAAAATGCAGAGAATTGGAACATGTAAAAAACGAAGGTGATTTTTGAAAATAACGCGGGTGACATCACCAGCATATTACATGAATTATTATCACGCAATTATACAGAGCGCCGTGATGTGTTTCCATCTTTTAATAATGCATGCCAAACCATTGGTAGTTCCGTAGAGACTATATCATTGCATGCCACTTTGCTGGATAGGGGTTAGTTGTGTTGACGACTTTAGTCAGGATTACATCCAGAGGCTGTTTTCCTTCCACAACACGTGCTTAAAAAAAATGTTTTGAAGCTGTACAGCAAAGTACAAACAAGTTAAGTTGTATTTCAGTAGAAGTTATTGATAAGGGTTTGTTAAATAACCCTGTAATGGGAAATGAATTGATATCAAGCTGGTCGACCCTTTGCTGCGATACAGCCTCCTCTTTGCTGGGAAGGCATTCTAGCAGATTTTTGTACGTTGCTGTTTGGAATTGCCTTCCAGGCTGCCACAAGTGCATTAGTCAGGTCAGTCACTAATATTGGGAAGTTTGTCCTGGCTGGCAGTTGGCTTTTCAGTTCATCCCAAAGGCAGAGTTGCATAAAAAAGAAATGTACCTGTGTATACAACCACTGAAACAGAAAACTTGCTGCAAACACACGAATCACAATAACAATAGAATAAGATAATTTATAGAAAAATTAATAAAATTATTACAAGAACATTACAGATTCCAATGAAGACAAAATAAGTACATTACAATTGAATGTGCAGCAATGTGTGTAAAATGTTAAAATATTGGAATATGAACCTCATAAAAACCAAAAGATTAATTAAATTTTCTATATCCAGAAAACAGTTCCATTAATGAACCTTCAAAATTTATAAATAGCATTTTCAACAACTTAATTCAAAAATAGTAGACTTAGAAAACTTTCTTCTTTGTTCCCTAATGTTCCAATCAAAACTGTACATGACATCATTCAGACAAAACTACTTGAACTTAAATACGAACCAGAAACGATCCAATCCATCATTACAACCTTAAAACTAGTACAGAACAGATCATATTTTCAATTCGACAACATTATTTATCGCCAAACTAAGAGCGCACCAATGGGATCACCCCTATCTCTGATTTTAGTGGAAATTCTACTACAACACATAGAAAATAAAATGCTACAAGAATATCAACAACCTCCATGCTTTTACATAAGATATGTAGATGATGTACTTCTCTTTTGGGATCATGAACCAACTGACCTACGAACTTTTGCTGAACACTTATCATCCCAAATCCCGACTATAAAATTCTCCATTGAACTGGAAAGTGAAGGTTAATTGCCATTCCTGGATTTTATGCTTGAACGAGATGCTGTCACTTGCACCTTGCAACACTCTGTATAAAGGAAATCCACTTCTAATACCTACATTGATCCCGGCTTCTTCAGCACATCCAAAAAGCTATAAACTCTCCTCAATTAATTTCCTTCTACGCAGAGCCATCACGCATTCATCCAGTTTCAGGAGACGTAAATGTGAAATTAACAAAATATTCAACATCACCCTCAACCATGGCTTTCCTACCTTTATCATAAAAAAAGCTCTTCAGAAGCTCCACCAAGAAAACTCAACTACTCTCCAGAGGGACCAACAACCTCTTAGATATATAGGTGCCATAGATTATTATTCAACCATAACACCTGTTCTCAAAGCCATTTGCAGAAACTTTCACCTGGAATACATACTACAAACATTTTCTAGTTAATTGAAAAAGATTGAGACCAGGTAACAAAGCTAAACAAATTTGGCGTTTACAGCATCCCCTTAAAAAATATTGATGCCGACACTCCCGATACTAGTAAATATATAGGATCTACAAAACGTACACTAGCAACAAGACTGAATGAACATAAATGCGCCGTAAAGAATGGACTTATAAATTCTGCATTGTCTCGACTCGTGTGCGATGGCCTGCACTATCCAATTTGGAATTATGCTTCCATCGTCGTAACACCTAGTGCTGTCTCTTCATTGCTGTTCACCGAGAACCTTGTAATTGCTACTCAGAGACATTTATGCTGTAATGACAATGTTCCAGTATCTATACCTACAATCTGTGAACTATTTACAGGTCTGAATACGAGGCAAACTGAGGACGAAATCACTTAATCTCAATTTCTGCTATAGTGCTCCTTGTATCTGCATATGAGAACAACACAATTAATTTAGTTACCTACTAACCATCCTTTATTTTTATAATGCAGTATTGTATGTATACCTGCATTCCATTTTCTTTATTTTCTTTATTTCATAATACATGCCACGTTGTTTGACAATTTGATGCCATGTCACATTATGTCATATTAATATCTGATGTCTATGTCATGTCACGTAACACTCTATTTAAACTTATTCCTTCTTCTGTATCTGATGATGGGTTCTAGGTAAACCTGAAAGTTCTAATACTTGTATATACAATACCAACAAATTTAAATTTGTATTGTGAGTGACTCTTGTTATTAAGATCGTTCATTGAAGGCAACTACCTCGATTACTTTTGACTTACAAAATACATAAGGAAAACAATTTAATTTAATAACTGGCAACTGCAAGAGTAACCTGGCAATAAAATTTAAATTCTTTCTGTGTAAATGAAACTTTTGATATTGAGAACAGGCCTTAATAAAATCTAAAGGCCCGAAATGCCTGTAAAAACAAAAGAACTCAGATGTGGAAAATAACTGAAATGTTAAAATAGAATTAAGTATATTAATCTGAGTAAAGCCTTGAGTAAGTATTTTAATTGCTGTAAATAACATTTTTTTTAATCTAGAGCTAAAACTATCTGCTAATAATTTAGAAACTATCTGCCTACATCTACATTCTGCAACTCTGCCCAAAAGTATTCCATGGGCTTGAGATTGGGGTTCTGTGCAGGCCAGTTAAGTTCTTCCACACCCATTTCATCAAACTATTCCTGCACTGACTTCACTTTGGAGACAGCAGCATTGCTGCGTTGGTAAAGGAAAGGGTCTTCATTGAACTGTTGCCATAATGTTGGGAACACAGAAGTATTAAAGATGTCATTAGAGGCTACATTGTTAAAGGGCACTGGAACTAGGCCCAGTCTGAGCCATGAAAAACAGCCCCACATCAAGGCGCATCCTCCACCAAACTTCACAGTCAGGCAGGTGGTGTTCACTTGTAATCCCCCACACCCAGACTCCTCTATTAGATGGCGAAGCATGATTAATCACGCCAGAGAACACTGGCACTGAGCTTTACATGACTTCAACCGACATTGATCTTGCTGATGTCGGGCTTGTGTGCAGCTGCTTGGCCACGAAAACACATTTTCTTTAGCTCTCAATGAACTGCTATTGTGTTGGCATTGCTTTCAGTGGCATTTCATAGCACATTGGTGAGTGTTGCAACCACAGACAGGCAATTTTGTCTGACCATCCACTTCAGCGATCAACAGTCCTGCTCTGTCACGTTACGTAGCCTACCAGGTCACAATTTCACTATTACTGCTCCTTGGTATTTCCGCTTCCCAATAATATCATTTACAGTTGATCGGGGTAGCTGTAGCAGAGCAAAAATTTTCTCTACTGACTTCGCTAAGACGGTATTGTATGATGGTGCCATTTTGAAATTCAATGAGCTCTACTGTGTTACCCATTCTACGGTTCATGCTTGTTTGTGTGTCCCAAGTCATGTGCATCCTTTTAAATATTTTTTATGCTATGGCTGTGACATATATAGACAAAACCACTTGTAAAAAGGGGTGTTCAGATACTTTTGATCATACTGTGTGTGTGTGTGTGAGAGAGAGAGAGAGAGAGAGAGAGAGTACACAAACAGATTCTCTTTGTATTTATCTCAGAATTGTCAATTTGATAGTAATTCACCTTACAAAAAGGAACAAATTCGGATGGTATTCCACTAATGCAATCATGCAGACATTTCTCCAAACTTCATTTAGGAATGTAAAACATGTTTCTTAATATCATCTCTTTTCTCTATAATTAATATAGCAATTAGACATATCTGAATTGCCTGTATTTACTGTTTCTCACTTAACATTAATCACATCAGAAAACTTTACAATTTTCAAGTTTTCAGATGTGATTAATGTTATGTACATACACATACATATCACTAAGCTGTTGTCTGAGATTCAGAGGTTGGCTCCACAAAGAAATACAAACCACCAGATAAATTTTTGACTGATTATTTGCTTACTGTTGTTGTATCAAACTTCTCCATTTACAGCGATCTTGACATACAACACGGGCTTCACTCACATCAATCACACGTCGTACACAAGATCTTCTATACTTCATACTCATAATCTTTTTCTCATGTAGACACTTATGAATCTGATCCTCCCGTGACTTCCTCTGTCTTTTTTCCTGCCACTTGGGCTAAAAAGATTTTCTTAGTAAGCATCTCATCACTCATTCTTTCAATATGGACAAACCACCGAAGCATATTGGTCTCCACCTTGCTAACAACATTTTGCTTCACATCACACAACTGCAACACATCTTCATTCCTCACACAATCAGAACGTGTCTTTCCACAAACACATTTATCCAGCACACAAACATAAGTAACACATTTATCCAGCACACAAACGACTCCTATGTTTCTTCTGTATTACCCAGGTTTCACTGCCATACATCAGAGTAGGAACAATTACACTTTCATACATAGCCATGTAAGACTCTGTTGAGAACCCATCAATCCTGTGAAAACTTCCCAGAGCAGCCATGACTTTCAATGAAGAATTCACTCACCTACTAATTTCACCATCCAATTTGTTTTCTCTGTCAAACATGCTTCCTAAATACACAAATTCATTCACCTGGTCAATCACTGTGCCATTTACACTTATCTTGCATTGAGTACTACCAACCAGTTTCTCTCTCAAAAAACATAACTTCAGTTTTCCCCTTATTTACACTGTTTGAATTTCATTCAAACTTCGTACATCTGAGACAACATACTCTGCAACTCACTTTTGCTCTTATTTATATGATGAACAGCAAACATAACCAATTGAGTGATGTGTGATTGCTGTGTTAATTATAGTGACATATTATGAGAGGAATATTTCTTCCACACATTATATAATTTTTTCTGAGTTGCTACAGATCTCAGTTGGAACAATCAATTTAAGACTTCATAGGAATAATAATAGATGAAAGCTAGGAAAAGGGGGTAAAGGGAATGAAGTACACAACAAATTTACTTGGTCACCTTGACAGAAACATGTTGAGTTTAGTGTAAATCAGAAATACACAAGCACTGATATAGTAAAAAATTGTCATTGTTATTATGTTTACATTAATTATTTGGCAAATCAGCTTAGATCATGTATAGGAATGGTTTATAGAATTTTGGGTATGTTGACGATAAGATTAAAACTAATATTGTATTACTTGTTCACATATCCACTTCTTTCGTATTGTCTACTGTCCTGGGGTCAGACCACGTTGGATAATGTCAATAGAATATATATTTTACAAAAGAAATACATTCGCTTATTGGATACTAATAGTGCTATGGCTGCTGTTTGCTGTTCATATAAAATAATCCCATTTAATAAAAAAGGTCAGGTGATGAGTAACATCACAGCCTCTCCTTGACAAATGTCAACCCCGCCTTCTCGTGGTGCATCCTGTTCCCACTAAAGGGGCTCTGACGACCGCCCATAGCGGTATAAATATACCATCGGGATTAGAGGAAATTCTATCCCACACTCACCAACCCGCTTGGCCAGCGTGGTGAGTTATGGCCAAACCCCTCCAAAATGATTCCACAACTTAAATCTTGGCCCTCAATCTCCGGCAGCTGGAATGTACCTGGCCAAGGCAGCGGCCAGTGCGACATGAAGGCAGAGGGTGCTAAGAATCCCCGGAGGACCGGACTAGGCTGCCATCTGATGCTGACCTTGGCTACTTACAATGGACGCTCCCTATCTTCTGATTCAAGGTTTCTTGAATTGGAAGAGGAACTACAAAGGATCAAGTGGGACATCGTGGGGCTAAGTGAGGTAAGGAGAAAAGGAGAAGATCTCATTCAACTGAAAAGTGGACATCTCTTCTACTATCGTGGGACAGATACTGGCAGAACTAGTGGTGTTGGATTTATAATAAACAAGAAACTGAAGGATAAAGTTGTAGAAGTTGAAAGTTCCTCTGACAGAGCTGCACGACTTGTTATCCAACTCTCGGAAAGATACCAGGCTCAGATTATTCAAACTTATGCACCCACCACAAGTCATCCTGAAGAAGAAAGTTGAAGAATTTTATGAGGAAATTTGTCATCTAAATAATAAAGGTAAGCAGCACTTGAAAATAATTATGGGAGATTTCAATGCAAAAATAGGGCAACGGCAACAGAATAAAACTTCAGTAGGTAAATTCGGTCATGGCAACAGAAACCAGCGTGAAAATACTCTCGTTGAGTTTGCAGAGGCAGAAGGGTTTTTCATCTTGAACTCCTTCTTCAAGAAAAAGCCACACAGGAAATGGACATGGAGACATCCAAATGGGACGACAAGTGAAATTGATTTTATTATGTGTAACAAGAAATTCGTCATAGAAGACTGCAGTGTGCTAAACAAGTTCAACACAGGTAGTGACCATAGATTGGTGAGATGTAAGATGCACCTCAACACTAAACTTGAACGTGGCAAGCTCATAAGACAAACAAAATCCATTGACATAACCAACCTTAAAAAACACCATAATACCTTCAAGTTAGAACTGAAGAACAGGTTCTCTGCTTTAGAAGGCCTAACATCGGAAGAAGTGGACATCTCTGAAGTTAACAGAAAAGTAACCAAAGCTCTTATGGAAACAGCAACAAAATTAGCTGGGTCTAAGAACAAGTTGCATGTGAACAAATTATCAGGAAAAACCAAAATGTTGATGCAAAAAAGAAGAGAGATGAGGACAACTAAAGAAGATGTGACTTCCAAAGTGGAATATATAGAGCTATGCAAGACAGTAAGAAAAAGTATCACTGAAGACGTAAGGAAATTCAACTGTGAACTAGTGAGGAAAGCAATTGAAAACAACCAAAGCCTAAAGATAGCAAAGGGACATCTCAGTAAGGGAAGAAAACAGATTATGGCACTGAGAAAAGAAGATGGTTCTGTAACAAGAAATAGAGGCAGAAATTTTGACAAGAGTGAAAGATTTCTACTCCAAATTATATGAAAGGGATGATATATGCACTCTAGACATCATGAAAGATTCCAGTACCAGAGTTCCTCCAGTCCTTCCAGCAGAAGTTGCACATGCAATCAAGAACATGAAGCGAGGAAAAGCTCCAGGAGAAGATGGAATTACTGTAGACATCATACAAGAAGCAAGTGGAGAAATGGAAACAGTACTCACCCAAATTTTCACTCGATGCCTTAATGAAGGAAAGATTCCTGAGGATTGGAACACCGCTACAATGATCCTGCTACATAAGAAAGGTGACATTGAGGATCTCGGAAACTACAGACCTATCAGCCTCCTATCAGTAGTTTATAAAATCTTCACTAAAGTTCTTTCACACCGCTTGAAGGTAACACTGGACATGGCTCAACCGAGAGAACAAGCTGGATTCAGGAATGGCTACAGCACAATAGATCATATCCACGTGCTGAGAGAACTAATTGAAAGAGCGAGGGAATATGAACTTCCATTGTGCATGGCTTTTATCGATTATGAAAAAGCCTTTGATTCGGTGAAACCATCGGCAGTTACAATGGCTCTGAAAACCTGCGGTATTGAAGATGCATACATTAATATTATTAATAACATCTATGAAAATGCAAGTGCAAAGATTAGGCTGTTTGAAAATACAACACACGTAAAAATTGGAAAGGGAGTGAGACAA
This sequence comes from Macrothele yani, assembly GCA_039090855.1. Lineage (NCBI taxonomy): Eukaryota > Metazoa > Arthropoda > Arachnida > Araneae > Macrothelidae > Macrothele > Macrothele yani. The sequence goes on along the minus strand of CM077009.1, from coordinate 200,019,031 downwards.
GGTGACACCATATCTCCGAAGCTCTTTAATGCCACATTGGAGGGTGTTTTTCAGTCGCTGAGCTGGGAAAACAAGGGGAATAAAGATTAATGGAGATTATCTAACCCACCTTCGTTTTGCTGATGACATAGTCATTTTTGCAACTACCCCATCAGAGCTGCAGAGTATGATCCAGGAACTTGCTGACAAGAGTAAAGAAGTGGGATTAAAAATGAACTTTCAGAAGACAAAAGTGATGTTCAATGCTTTTACAAGAAATGAAGATTTATCAATTGATGGAGAAAAGCTGGAGATAACAGACACGTACGTTAATCTTGGACAGCAGATATCAAGTGAGGGTCACATTGATGAAGAAATTAATCGGCGTACAAAACTTGCCTGGAGAGCTTTTGGAAGAAACAGCATAATTTTCAAGAGCAATATGCCATTATGTCTTAAAAGAAAAGTGTTTGATCAATGCATCCTTCCAGTGCTTACGTATGGTGCAGAGACGTGGACCTTAACTAAAAGAGACATACAAAGGCTGCAGACAACTCAAAGCAGCATGGAGAGGTGCATGCTTGGTGTAACCAGGAGAGATAAGAAGAGGAACTCGTGGATCCGAAAAATGACAAGAGTGGAAGACATCATGATCAGAGTTAAATCCCTGAAATGGCAATGGGCTGGACATACTGCCAGAAGGACAGATCATCGATGGACAGCCGAAATTTTAGATTGGATTCCAAGGGACAGGAAAAGACCCAGAAGAAGACCACATGGGAGATGGGTGGATGAAATTCGAAAGTATGCAGGAGTGACATGGAGGAGACTGGCACAAGACAGACCGTTGTGGAGGAAACTTGGGGAGACCTTCGTCCAGCAGTGGATTGATAATGGTTGACAATGATGATTATGATGATATATTTCGATTATTACTTTTTATGCACAATAGAATTTATGCTAATAAGTTTACGAATCTTCTGGAATTGCACCAATTTTCATTCTCGTGATACCAGGGGTAATGCAAACTTCGTTATTCCCAGGGCACATCTAAATCTTTTACATTGCAGTGTTATTGCAGCTGGTAGAATGAAATATCCTTGCACATTAAATCAGTTGTTAGCTTCAGGGCATTCAGGAGAGTATTAACTACTGAATATTGGCTGGCTGATATGATTTGAAGCCTTGATTTCTTTTCTGGGATATAGTGGCACATTATTTTGTCTTGTTGATTTTGGTTTGTTTATTGCTGCATGATTGTTTAATGTGCTGTACAGATATTCTTGGGATGTGTATTTTCCAGTTGCATTGGTTTGGTGTATATATATAAATGTCCTAACTAAATCATTCCTTATTTTTTTATACTTTGCTTATCAGTGGTTATGTTGGCATGTGTTAAGATTACTACGTATTGTAACTGTACTGTATATATGCCACCTAATTTTTAATTACAGTTGATTATCATCATGTATTCCTTAACTTACCTGTACTATTATGATGATTCGTGTCTCACTCTGAATTTCTGTGCACTGTGATCTTGGCCTGTCACACACTTCTTGTGGACCGGGGCTCGTCAGGCTTTTTCTTTAAAGCCTTTTTCCCTGGCTCCGTGTCATCCACATACAGTGCTATATGTAGACATAGATTATTATTTTACATTTCTCAACATCTGCTTCATACATTTTGGTTTAATTGTGCAAGTTCTTTAATTGTAATTAATGAAATGTTTATTGTAATTGTGTTATAACATACTATGGATACATTACTGAAACTGTAGCACATATTTACTTTAATAATGTATTGTTGTGTGGAATTCTGTCATGTACAGTATTGCTATGATGAATGGCAGAATATTCAATAAATTCAAATTATAAGAAAAGTAGAGTAATTGCATGTTGTACATTTTCATATCTTCCAAGAGTATGTCCTTATGTAGAAGGTATACCTCAGTAAATACCAAAATGTATATGAAAAGATTTTCACTACAAAATGCAGAAACAAAAAATGCGGAAAAATATAGAATTTAACTGTTTTTTATTACATCTATTGGGACAAATTCCAAACATATGGCTTGCTTTCCAACAGCTATGCTCCATATTTGTGAATAACATTCTTCTGCAGCCACTGTAGGTTGATGAAATACCTAGAAAAAAACCACTGCATGTAGGAAAATAATTCCTTATTAGGTAGAACTTGTTCTTTATTATTGACAGTTTACACAAAACAACAGCTAAATATAACCATGGTTTTGTTTCAGAAAATTCTATTAAGAACTTTAAGATAAAGCTTTATTTAGTATTACCGTAATTTTTGTCGCATAATCTGCGGATTATCTGTTAAAAAAGTTTAAAATATACGTTCTGCGTATTATACACCATTGCGGATAATACGCGGATTTAAAAAATAAATAAATTTAAGATCCTTCAATTTTTTTTAAAATCTGCAGTGTAATTTTGCAGGGGAGGGAGTATAATTGGAAAAGGAACTCCTGCGGAAGAATTTTCCTCAGTTCAGGAGTTTGTACGGAGCGGTGAGAAATGTAACGAAAGATTGGGACAGTTGTCGGGAGGGACGGCAAGGTCATTTTGTATTGTTGAGAAGAAGATCATGCAGTCTCTGTTTTTGGCAAAAAGCCATAGAAGTATGCACAGCGCTTGCTACATGAACCTATGCATTCCTCCTCTCGGATCTCGTGTGCGCTGCTTTGTGTTTATTTCGCCTTTTGCCGTTTTTACCATCGTAGTTGCTGCTATTTTCCTTCATTGCAATAAACTTGAAGTGGTGGTCACAATTGTGAACTATTGCACAGTGACAAGATCATATCATGTCACTGCGCAATAGTTTTGAGGTCAAAAAACAATCGCGTGGTAACAGGCGGAAAGCCTCTGTGCCGCAGTTTAAAACATAAACAAATATGCAAGTAAATTCCGCCGGAGAATTCACGGAAGTTGTTTTATTAGCCCACTTATAAGCCGATCCCCCGACTCTGAAAGCAGGATTTCCTCCAAAAACTTTAGACTTATATGCGATTACATACGGTATTTCTATGACTTGTTCTGTATCAGCCTTTTGTCATAGGCAAGGTGTAATGCAATACTCTAGAGTTGCATCAGTGTGATCTATGGATGCCACACCCTTTATCTGTCCGGAGATAAAAATATAAAACGGTAACCTTCAAAAATGAATTGCTTCATTTAATAAAATAGTTTTTTTTTTCTTGTCTTACTTCTTCGGACTCACGGGTCATTATGTGACACTTTTCTGTCGGAAATTCCACTTCCGGTTCAACATCTACGATGTGCAGATTGTACAGCGATTTTTTTTCCTGAATGTCACAGTCTGCGAATTATACGAAGAAAAAAAAAATGTTTAATGTGAATTTCGCAGTCTGCGGATTATACGCCTGTGCGGATAATACAACGAAAATTACGGTAATATTTTATAACGAAAAACCAGAGAAATACTTGTACTATTATTATCTGTCCAAATATGTAGCTTTAAAGATCACCAGGATCTGAAAAAAAAAAATTGTTGCTTCAGAAAGTAGGCCATTCATATAGATGCGAGCAGAAAAGAAAACACACTATTAGTTCTGTATTGCAGTCACTCAACAGGTAAAAAACTCTAAATATTGAATGCAAATTATCAATGACTTTATATAATTCAGCTTTAGTACTGCAAAAAAAAAAAAAAAAAAAAAAAAAAATCAGAGGCCACATTTGAAACTACTGGAATAAAAAAATGTATTCATGTATGTGTCAAAACACAATTTTTTAATACAAACACAGCGAGTGATTCATGCTCCTTTTCACATCATTCATGAGAGAGAGAGTATTTTGGAATGCCACAAGGTAATGTTGCCCCCCCCCCCACACACACACACACTTGACTTTAAAATGGACAGTTAAATCATATGATGACCCTATGTGTAATGTAAAAAAATTGAAATAGTTGAACCTACAGGCATTGCATAATTAAATTTCATTTAATTCAGAAAATATTTATGAATACAAAATTTGTGAAAATTGCATTCGTAAACATTGTTTTCTGAATCATATATTACTTTACCTGATATGAAATGAAAAAATTTCAGCTTTATAACACTTTTTAAAGACTTTTACTGTAAAATTTACCCACAAGTTCAGCAATGTAAGCACACGCTGCGGTAAGCTTACACCGAAGCAATGCCACAATGTCTTCCGCGGCTCTGGAGTAACGATGCACTTCGAGTCGCGCTGCAGTAGCTATTTTGTAAATCTGCCGAAACGAAGATCTATATCATTTTTTTTTAACCACTTTAAAACTGAGTTTTAACACCCTTTCTATGGTCAATAATGGTAAATTTACAACTCTTCTAGAGCAAAGTATATTATTGTAAGATGCAAAGGTTGCTCTGCCTCGTTGTTTTCCACCCATAAAGTGGCCACCACAGCACAATCAAAGATAGTTTTGATGACATGGCACTTCTTGGGGATTTAGCTCGTCGTAGCATTTTTACATTGCCGTACTTGCAGTCAATTTTACTGTGAAAATCTTTAAAATGGCTTCTAAAGCTGAATTTTTTTGCCATTTCACGTCGAATTACATATTTTAAAATACTTGGTGCGAGCATACTTTAAAATATTACTAAATGCTACGAATGAAATGTCCGGCGCGAAAGAGCAGTGGAGACAGGCCCCCACCACAGCGTAATGGAACCACCCACAGGTGTTGCGGATATTACATCACAGAGTTACTATAAAGTGTGTGAAGAACAAGTTTCAGGCATGGTTTATTTGGACGTAACGTGGCTTGCAAAGGAAACATGCAGACGTCGGACTTGAGTCACGTTCCTGTATGAAATTAAACTGGGCCATTCTGCAGGAATTGCTGCTCGAAACATTCACAAAGCATTTGGGCAGAATACAGCCAACGAACAAACCATTTGGCGATGGTTTGTGAAGTTTTGAAGCGGAGATACGGACCTGCAAAACGAAGCACGCGGTCACTGCCCCGTTGCTGATTCTGACAAGGTTTTGTTACGTGTGGTTGAAACGAACCCCCAAAAAAGGTGTCGTGAAATAGCGGCAGAAGTAGATGTCCACCACAGGACAGTTGTCCGGCTGCACTGGGTAAGGTCAAATAGCTGGACATGTGGCTGCTGCATGAGTTTACAACTGTCAACTAGACTAGGCGTTTGGAAGTCTGCATGTCGCTGCTTGCCAGGAATAAAGAGGTACTTATACTGCATCGAATTGTCACCTGCGACGAGAAGTGGGTCCTTTATGATAATCGGAAATGATCTGCACAATGATTAAGCAAGACACAGCCTGCTAGATGGCATCCTAAGCCACCCCGACAAACCACGATGATGCTCCTTGTTTGGTTGTCCACAGCCGGGATAATTCATCGGATTTTCTTAGCAAAAGGCCAAACCATCACTGCAGAACTTTATTGTGCTGAATTACACCATATGCATCTGCTGCAGAACAACTGGCTTTGGTCAACAGACATGGTGTTCTTCTGCTCCAGGACAACGCCAGCTCCCATGTCGCACAACGAACGATGCTGACACTAAGTGCCTTGGGCTATGAAGCACTGCCTCATCCTGTCTACCACCCGGACTTGTCTCCAACAGACCATCATCTGTTTCATTGCCTGGATCACTTCCTGTCTGGGAAACAGCTCATGACAGACAAGGTCCAACGTGTAGTCGATGACTTCTTTGGGTCCCAGGACTTCCAGCCACAAGACTTTTTTATTCCCGGATCATGGCCTTGCTGGACAGATGGCAACTATGTGTTGATGCAGAGGTGGATTATTTTGTCTAGGTAACTTGTCCTACTTTTCCGTTCTCGCCATCCACGTGTGCTGATCCTTTGCCGGAAATTTCATCTGCACCAACCCAATAAGTACATACATTCCTTTTTATCAAAATTTTCAGCCAAATAATTTAGGACGCAAAACTGCACATTTACCGGAAATCGTACTAACTTTAGACAGGCTTTTTCGAGCAGTTGTGATAGTTTGCATGTAAGGGCATTACGTTCAGTAAAGGGTAAATGCCTACCACAACACTAAAGATGCTTAATAAGTATAATAATGTTAAGCAAAACATCCTTTTTTTTTTCTTTGACTGGGAGAGGGGTTATTAAAAGTACCAACCAGCTAAAATTTCTTACCACCAGCTGTAAAAAAAAAAAACCAGGAAGAGCACTACAGCATATACTCTGAAAGGTTACTTTTCCAACCAAATTGTTTGAAGCATACTTCACACTGGTAAAGTTTATTGGTAAATGTGTACTTTAGCGTCCTAAATTACTTCGTCAGAAAAATTGTAACTGTGTGGGAAAAGTGCTACGTACAATTTTTAAAGCATACAAAATAATATGGAAAGGTGCAAAAAATATAGAATTTTTAGATAAAAAGGAAATAATTTTTCCAAAGTATGAACCTGCGAGTACGTTGGTTTGCAGCAGTTGGTGTGGGAGGCTAGTGATGGTAACGGCCACGACAAAGGGTCCGTGCGTCGGAAGGGAGTAACAGTTGGTAGCGAATGTGCGGAAGAATACAACAAGAGTTGGGTGTATGTGTAGGAGTGTGATGCGTCGTGTAATCGTGTGCAAGAAGTAGTAGTTCAAAAATGTTTCATTAATTGTTAATAAAGAAATGTTCTAAATGTTTTTGTTTTTATTGTAAAAATGTCTGGGAATGTAAATAAATGAAGGAATGTAAAAGATATAATGTGCGGCAGAAGTTTTGAGTAAGAAGTTTTGGTTATGGTTTCGGAGATGTTAAGGGGTCGGTGATTTCTTCAAGCACCTCATTTGTAGCTGTGCTGTTATTCCGTTCATCGTCCGTCCTTTTTTTTTTCCCCTCATGAAACGGATCTTGTTGAAAATAAACAATTTTCTTATAATTATGAATCATACTATGGCAGGGAGGCCCAGAGCTTCGTGTCAAATTGTGGGGGATTGTGAAATTTTACGCCTTTTTGGCAATTTTCTACTTACCATTTCGTAAAATTACCCTTGAAAAACTTATATTACAATGCAGCATAAAACCGACCTCTTTCCTTCAGCGTATTCCTTCAACCCGCATTGATGACTATGTACTGCTGAACCGCTTCCTTGTGTATTCTTCCGCGCATAACTTGCCGTTCTCAACGATGCTTGCATTTACCGGACTTCACCTTCACGCCGGCGCCACTCCGTCATCTTAGGCCTACTGCACGTACTCTTCCGAACCTTCGCACTCCAAGGTAAGTTCTTCAGAAAAAAATTTCCTTTCATGTAAAAATACTATATTTTTTCACCTTTTCCCATTATTTTGCATGCTTACAAAATTGTAAGTAGCACTTTTCCCACACAGTTAAATTTTTCTGATGAAATAATTTAGGACACTAAACTACACATTTACCAGTTTTTCATCTGTGTGAAGGCACGTGTACTACGAAAGATGACGTATTCAAACTGTTTGGAGGACTCATCATATTGGTGAGGCTCTTCATATGTGTGAACAAAAATATGCTTTGAAAGATTTAATTTCTGAGTAAACTGGACCATACATCCCAATGGTATAGCTTTTCAACAATGTGCAAAAGTTTGTTTAATTAAATACAAGCTTTCAGTGTAAATTATTTGGAACATCACATTGGTGAGGTTCAACATTTTCAACTTGTGTGAACAAGCGTATGCTGTAAAAGTTTTGATTTCCAAGCAAATTGTTTGGAGCATACATCACATTAGTGAGACTTTCCACCTGAGTGAACATGCATATGTTCTAAAAGATTTGATTTCCGAGCAAATCGTTTGGAGCACACATCACATTGGTGAATCTTTTGGAATGTGTGCGAAAGCACATGTTCTAAAAGATTTGATTTCCAAGCAAATTGTTTGGAACACACATCACATTGAAGTTTTTTACCCGTGTGAACAAGCATATGCTTTGAAAGATCATCTTTTGAAGCAAATTGTTTGGAGCATACAGCACACTGGTGCGATTCATCACCTGTGTGAGTAACCATATGTTGTGCAAGATTTGATTTTGAAGCAAATTGTTTACAGCATACATCACATTGATGAGGCTTTTCACCTGTGTGAACATGCATATGTTTTGAAAGATTTGATTTCCGAGCAAATTGTTTGGAGCACACGTCACATTGGTGAAGCTTTTCACCTGTGTGCAAAAGCACATGTTCTAAAAGATTTGATTTCCAAGCAAATTGTTTGGAACACACATCACATTGATGAAGTTTTTCACCTGTGTGAACACGCATATGCTTTGAAAGATCACCTTTTGAAGCAAAGTGTTTGGTGCATACAGCACACTGGTGAGACTTATCACCTGTGTGAACAACCATATGTTGTGAAAGATTTGATTTTGAAGCAAACTGTTTAGAGCATACATCACATTGGTGAGGCTTTTCACCCGTGTGAACAAGCATATGCTGTAAAAGGTATGACTTCCGAGCAAATTGTTTGGAGCACACATCACATTGGTAAGGCTTTTCATCTGTATGAAGGTGCATATGCCATGAAAGAGAACACTTCTGGGCAAATTGTTTGTAACATACATCACATTGGTGAGGCTTTTTAACTGTGTGAACAAGCATATGCTTTGAAAGATGACCTTTCAAAAAAAAATTTTTAGAGCATATATCACACTGGTGAAGCTTTTCACCTGTGTGAACATGCATATGCTGTAAAAGGTATGATTTACGAGCAAATTGTTTGGAGCACACATCACATTGGTAACGCTTTTCACCTGTATGAAGGCACATATGCAGTGAAAGAGCACTCTTCTGAGTAAATTGCTTGTAGCAAACATCACATTGGTAAGGCTTTTCACCTGTGTGCGTAAGCATATGCTTTGTCAGATTACCTTTGTGAGCAAATTGTTTCAAGCATACTACACATCGATGAGGTTTCTGACCTGTGTGGAGAACCGAATGTTGTGAAAGTTGACCTTTCTCAGGGAAGCACTTGTAGCATGTAGCACATTGGTAAGACTTTCCACTTTTGTGAAGGGACATATGCCTTAAAAATGTGTTTTTTTTGCTGAACTTTTTTGAAACCTGCATCACACTGAAAAGAATTTTTACATGTGTGAAGTTCCACATGACTTGAAAAGCTGGATTGTTCTTCAGATTTCTGGAGGCATATTTCACATTTCCAAATATCTTCACTTGTGTCTGGAACAATGTGTGGAACAGTATCAGCTTCTTTTTTCATTTCCTTTAAAATCAATTCTTGAGTAACATCCCCTAAAGAATGTTTCAGCAATGACTCCATGCTTATAATATCACAATTTTCATTTACTCATTAAACAACCATCTTTTGTTTAATATTGTTGGCCTTATAAAGTCGTCAAACAAAGCACATCTTTCTGATTTAATATGTTGTCTGCACATAAAAAAAACCCCTCTCAGTCCTGTCTTACATCTAAAAAAACATTAAGAACACTTGAGTGTCTCAATTCAAACAGATAGACGAAAAAGTAGGAATGATATATTACAAGACGCTAAAGAATATTTGTTGAAATAGCTCTTATTTCCAAGACATTTTGGAACAAAAGTACAAAAAGACTTCATTTTAGAACCTATTATATGGAATGAGGTGACAGCCATTTTCCATCAAAGCAAAAATATAACTGGTGTTTTGGATCTGTAGGGCACTTAAGTAGAAGAACTCATATTAAAAAAAAAAAAATAGATAAATAAAATAAAAAAATTAGCCAGCCATGTCTGTGGATTACATTTCAAAATTTCTTTAGGAACATTTTATCAATTTTCTCGACAAATTGTCAAAATATAAAAACCTTCACTCAGTGTAATCCGTACTGCATCTTCAACGTGCCATAGTCACCATTTTCGCATTTAAGACGGTTTCCTTGAACTTAGTTATTAAAACAGGCTGTTATAGAAATCCTTATGGAGAAGACTACGACACTTGGTGTATCACTTAACATTCCAGGATAAATTTTATTCCAGAAAAGAAATTTTACATTTAGCTATTAAAAATAACAGTTAAAATGAATTTTGGTTTTCGTCATTCCATTCATGATTACTTTGGATACGTTTTTTCGTTAGAAGATGCTTTAAACGTTATCCAAAACTTCGAGATTTCTACTAATACACATTATATTAATAAACGTGGTGCAGTTCACAATCTTGGGCAAGCCCAGTTAAGTGATATTAAAGGTGTGAAGAAGGATGTTATGTTCTTCGAAGGGAAAAATAATTTCCAATGTTGAAAACAGGATACCATTTGATGACATGCCACTTATTTTCATTGATACATTAGAGTGTCATCAAGGTCGTTCATTGAACAAAAGTAAGTTAAAAGCAATCCAAGATCATGACTACTCGTGTAGTAAAAGCAAAGTTCAAACAACAGCAACAAAAAATTAATTGTATTGAAGAAATCCAACTGAAAGAAATTTTAAACGGTTTTTTTCCCCAGCCGATTTCGATGCTTGTCTTTCACGAGAATTTCCGTTAATAACGGTGTTCAAAATCACACACATTTTAGGCACTCATGATAAATTTTTATGAAGCTGTTTTCATCCACCAATGGAGGTGTTCGGATATCTGCCTAAGTGCGAAAAGCTTATGACAAACCCGGTAAATAAAGCACAATTAAAGAAATATTGATGAATTGAATGATGCTGTAAGCCATGCAATAAAACATCTTTCTGGTATAAACAACACTGAGAAATTGTTTAATCAGAATTCTTAACAGTAATCATTGAAAATAAGAGGATATTCGGAGCTAAAACACTGAATAAAGCTGTAAAATTGTCAACAAACGGCCACTTTAGTGGAAAGAGATACCTTTTCTAACAACGCTTCTCATTGGTCGAATGAGACACATCACATAAGGGACCGTGTATGCGTTTAAGACGTCGTGTTCCACACACGCAAAACATTATACATGACCACAAATTAGTGTCAGATATTTAATTGGTATCATCAACATAAGTATCCTTATTCAGAGGATTAAACTTACGGTTAAATCCCTGACTGTATCATTAATGCTTAAAAAAACAACTGTGCCGATGGTTTGTGCTGCGATTTCAGTGCAAATTTAGAGTGACTTGAATTTATTATAATTTATTTTGTTTTATATTGTTTTCTTTATTGATATTTCTTTGTTCAAGAATTATTTATTTAAATAGATATTTTATCTATATATTTTTAAACATCTATTTATTTGCCACGGAGTGGCCTCCATTTTAAAACATCAAATGGGCATATGTGAAAGTTTGATGGATAATAAAAGAGCTATGTGAAAAAACGAAATTGGTTTTTTAAATGTTGCGCATATATAGAATAACATTTTGTAGATATAAAATAATATGATACACGAGGGATAAAAAAAAAAAAGACGTCGCCCGAACAGGGGCTCGAACCCTGGACATTCAGGTTAAAAGCCTGACGCTCTACCGACTGAGCTATCCGGGTACATTCACAAACGTCGTCTAAGTCTTTTATCTGTAAACACAATATTAGTTCAACTTCGCACTAATTTGTTATTGATTCTTGCTTTCTCCTCGTGAAAGCATTTTATCTATGTAATCGGGATTATTTAAGATATCAAATCAAGTCTTGTAATCGATTTAAAAATGAATAATCTTCTTTGGGGGAATGCAGTGTTTCAACCTGGGCCAAATTTTTTCTTCTTAAGTAGCTGATAAGCTTTCTTAAATTGCGTAATAGCTTAGGAACCTCGGGAGCACCCCGTATTCATTTCCTTGTACGGGTGAAACTTGCAATCCTACCACACACACAATTTCTTCCTTTTTAATTATGTCCGTAATCCACAATGGGACAAATATTTGCATTTCTTTATTTCCTGTCATCTAAAATTTCTGCTGGTAAACCTAAACATGATTTTATATTTTAACTATTATCGTGGATCCACCTAATTAAAAGCTTTGCCCTATGTTTGCAATGGTAAAAATTTATGTTGTAGATATTTTCCTACCAATTAATGCGTTCCCAAGGATGAAAATTTGCACATTGATAAAAACAACTTTATATTTACCCTGCCATACTTAATATTTTCTAAAACGTAACCATAATTGCACTAAGAATCAATAACTTTTCCTTTGTAGTGCTGAGACCTGCAAATAGATGGCGCCACAAGCACGTGTGGCTTGCTAAATTCAATAAGTCGTCTTTTTTCAATAATTTTATTAATTTTGGACTGGAATCAACACTTTTCTCTATCGGATCGGGTGGAATGTTTACAATGATTTGAAGCACTTAGATTAAATGTTCTGACAATTATTTACCTGAAAATGTCGCAGAGTGAGCTTACTGGTTTATTTCGTGATTAAAACTCAGCATTACCGACAGTTCCGTTCACATCATCAGTTAAAATATTCTCCGAATATCTAATCTAAATGGCTTAAATCATTCTGAACATTCCAGACTATTACATGGATGGACTCCAGTGTTGATTCCATTCCAAATATGAATGAAATTATTGAGAATAAAAATGCGACATGATTGTATTTAGGAAACCACGTGTACACATGGCATATCTATTTCCAGGTCTCAGAACCACCAAAGGAAAAGTTATTGATTTTTAATACAATTATGTTTAAGTTTTAGAAAATATTAAGTGTACTAGGCTATGATTTAAAGTTATTTTTATCGATGTGCAAATTTTCATCCTCGGGGTATGCAATGATTGAGAAGAAAATATCTGCAGATATTTTTATCATTGGAAACATTGGGCAAAGTTTTTATGTGGATCCGTCTTAAGCATTGAGAACTCTGAATTTTTTCAATGCCTTTCATGAGACGAAGGTTAAGCTCTCCTTGCTTTTCTAGTATGAAAAAAAAAAAATTCCTTAAACTGCTTCCAATGTAACAAAATATTTGCTACCTTCTTTTGAATAATACGAAATCATTAGAAATTGTTCCCATAAAACGTGTTTTTTTTCCGGTGAGGTAAAAAAAAAAAACAGCTCGAAAAAATCGAGACACTTCAAAGTGGTATCCAAACGATTAGTTTGCTTGTTTTTTACTACTAGTTGTTAATCTACATAGTTTAAACGAGCTGAAACCAAGTGGCAGGAGGGTAGTTTGCACAATACATTTTCAGGTAAACCGGTAATGATTCTTTAATAATCAGGAACACGCTTGCGGTAAGGCAAGGACATTTTTACCACTCTTAATATTTTAGGGGGGATTTTCTCCAACACAGCGTTATCTTATAGCATCCACAATATTTAAAACCACCCCATGGTGAAATCCGTGGTGCATTACTGAATTAAAGTAAAAGTATAACATTTTTACATTTTCAATAACTTGTATGTGCAGATTTCTTGGAATTTGTTTTTGCGGTATACGAGAATAACACAATTTTTATACTCTATTTAAAATTCTTGTTATTTGTATTAATGTATATATATAAATAAAAAAATTATTATTATGTATACACATATAATTAGTCAACAAGTTTCAGCCCCCTCAAAATTTGTAAATGCCTCTACACCCTGGAAAAAACTCTCTGAATGAAACGATGGTTTGCCGTGTCCGTAAACACAGTATTAGTGGCAGCAATTTCTGGAAATTACGTACGTATCAACCTGTCAGACAGTCGTTGGTCAGCAAGAGCGGATGTTACTGAAGCCTTAGTAGATGGATACAACTACATTCAAAATGCCTTCAGAGATATTGAAAGTGACTTGGAGCAAACACCTGAAGCAAGACATGAAGCTCAAACATTGGCAGACAAAATGGACTGCTTTAAAACTGCTCTGATGGCCAAGATCCGGAACTTAATTCTTGTGCGGTTCAACATTACAAACAAGGCTGTTCAAGGAGTTGAAATTGACCTGAAGAAAGTGGTGGATCTAATTGATTCTCTGGAAAAGTTTCTGGAATCACTTTGGGATAAGTATGAAGAGTTGGAACTAGATGTCAGGAACCTTTGTGGCACCACAGACTACAAGGCATCTGCAGTCAGGTCAAGAAAGAGAAACCAATATTATGATATTAATCCAATCTCTGTATAAGAGGTAGTTGTCTTTTCTTCGAGAGATAAATTCAGGTGTGGAACTTTCAATATCATTTTAGATCAGTTGTCTGTTGCCTTAGAAGAACGCAGGGTAGCGTACCAATCAGTGTATAACAGGTTCAAAGTCATAGTCAACTTATGTAATCTACCTGAGCCACCCCGGTGGCGCAGTGGTCTAAGGCGCTGGCCTCTGATCATTCGTCCGTAAGGGGTCCGGGTTCGAATCCCGGTCAGGCATGGATGTTGTGTTTGTCTTACGGCACTGGTTCTCTCCCTTCCCTGGAACCAGTGACCCTAAATTAGGGACGGGCGACTGCTTATAGCCCATTGAGTTGCTCACGGTGGTCGTTAAACCTCCAATCAAAAAAAAAAAAAAAAAAAAAAAAATAATCTACCTGATGTAGAGATACGAACTGAAACTGAGAAACTTATTAATGCTTACCCCCAGTGATTTCAGTAATGTGTTCATAGAGGAAATTGTCCAGTTTGCAGCCTTTGCCAAGCTCAGGTCGTGTTCCACTCCATCTCAATAGGGGGTTTTGCTCCATAATGAAGGGCTTTGTGATACCTTCCCAAGTGTTAATGTAGCTCTTAGAATATATTTAAGCATGATGGCCACTAGTTGTTCAAGAGAGATCATTCAGCAAACTGGCACTGATTAAGAATTATTTGAGAACCACGATGACTCATGAAAGACTAAGTGTTCTGTGCCTACTGAATGTAGAGAGCAGTGTTCTTCAGATGATAAGAGTTTGAGGAATTCATTAATTTTTTTTTTCAGATGTCAAATAAAAGACTTTCTGTAAGTATTGGACGGACTGTTTCTCTGTATAATGTACCTTCCTATGTACGTATGTATAACTTGTCAGTTCCAATTACAAGCAGTACATTGGATGTGATGTACAAATTTGGTAAATTCTCCTTTCTGCTGTTTATTTTAATTTCCGAATTCCACGCCCCCCCAAACTGAAGTGCTCCGCCCCCCCCTAAATCTAAATCCGCCCTTGCCTGTGTGCGAAGGCGATTTTCAGGTAATTTACACAGTAAAACATCCAGATAAGGTAAGGCGGCATTGTGTTCGAGCTCCATAGTGAAATTGGTAGTAGGGTGAATATAATTGATTTTATCTAGAAAAATCGGGATGGACTCCTTTCCGTGAGTCCATATGAAGAACATATCGTCCGCATATCTTAGCCAGGTGGTAGGCTATGGAGGGATGTTAGTGAATATATACTGCTCAATTGGGCGAAGTATTGCTTTCGCGAGGACAACCGTCCTCGACGATCCCATCGGAGCGCCATTTATCTGCTTGTAAATTTGTCCTTGGAAACTGAATTAGCTGGAATTTGAGATAAAATCCATTAACTTGAAGATGCTGAGGCAGGACTCCTGCGAATAAAGTGTGACGAATTAGTTATGACTTCTTTTAATGCTCCGATGGCTTCCGTGCCGATTACCGAAGGGTAAAGAGAAACAACGTCAAAACTGCCGATAATGTCGCTTTGTGTGACAGAGATTTACTTGACTTTCATGATAAATTCTAGAGTTGAATTTATTATAAAGTCCGATTCAGGCAGATGATTAACCAGAAATTTGGATAGTGCCTTCTCTAAACAGTATGTCGGTGTGGACCCCCTTGGCACGATGGGTCTCAATGGGTTACCGAGCTTGTGATGTTTAAGTCTTCCAAAGAGTTTCGGGATCTGAGGGCCTGGAGGTAATTTGATGGCTTTCTCGAGAACGTTCGGGATAACGGTCAGCCTGGCAACTCTTTACACTTGAGCAATCCAACACTTTAGGGGGTTGCTATGCAGTACTGTTGATCCGGAAACGGAGATGAAATCTTGGAGTTTCTGATTGTAATCCACAGCATCCAT
This sequence comes from Macrothele yani, assembly GCA_039090855.1. Classification (NCBI taxonomy): domain Eukaryota; kingdom Metazoa; phylum Arthropoda; class Arachnida; order Araneae; family Macrothelidae; genus Macrothele; species Macrothele yani. The sequence continues at coordinate 200,003,163 of CM077009.1, read as the reverse complement.
AATCGCTATCTGATTGGATTTGTCCGTCAGCGTTAATATTATGGAGCGGTCAATTCTGAGGATCGAAATCGGTCTTGGAATTTTAAATTTATTCGGCGCTTGTTTAGAATTGTACCACGATCGTAACCTAGAGCAACAGAATTGGAGTAGTTCATCTTTGGCGTCGTCTGGAACTCGCGATATTACGCTCTCAAAATCAGGAATCACGCTTTTAGGATTCGGTCTCGTTTGGAAGCAGAACTTGGGTCCATGTTTCAAAACTTTAGTTTTTTTCTACTGTGAGCGTCCGGCTAGATATATTGACGAATGGTATGATTAAATCTTTAGATTTTGAGTTCTGGGATGATTTCAAGGAATCTAGCTTCTTCTTGTGTCTGGAGCAGAAAGATGACTGGATTCTTTCAACTAGCATATCCACTCGGAGCGCAAGGTTGTTAAAAGTGATCAGGTCGCAAAGACTATGTAACTTCATGTATAAAGAATAGCAATGCCTTGCAAGCACTTAGAAATTCGAGGTGGGACCGTTCCTTCTCCAGTTTGAGTCTGGCCCTATCCACAGATGTTAAGTTCAAGTCCGCTGCTCCTATGTGGGATGACGTAAAGAAATTAGCTTCCTACTCCACCCCCAAATCTACTGCCATTCGCGAAATTTTGGAGATCATAACAAACAGGGAGTCGTGCTCACTGGAGTTGGCACGAATTTGGAACCATTTCTTCAAATAGTGATTACCTCTTTCTTTTCCTTCCATGATTCCGCGTGCTAAACGAGCAAAACGCCTCGTGTCTTTGAATACCTGATTACGTTCGTATCTGTTCGTTATTGTCAAGTCACCGCGTTTATATTGTTGAAGCGTTCTATTACTCAGTTTGCTGTCTACCTTCCTTGAGAAAGCCATCTGGTTGATTTGCGAAAACTTGAAAATTTTGATTTCTATTCAACACCAATAGATTTCGGATATCAACTATAGTTATAAAATTTAAGTACAGTTGGTGTATAGTTCCTTTTTATTTAATCACTGATTTTCACTTTGCAAGACCAATTTCAGCGCCGAGCGTAAAATAAGTAGAAATCCTAAACACTTTCACCCTACGTAAGATAAGTGGAAATCCTAAACCCTTTCACCTGCAGCACAATGGCCTGTGCTGCGATGATGACTCTGGGCCGGAGTCATCGTTCTCTTCTTTGCGATATTCTTCGACATCAATAAAGCACTTCGGTCCCAATATCCATCGCGCTGGCGGATAGGTCTCCCAGCCAGACGTATAATTAAGAACCCCCAGTCCATTAGCATGCGCGGGATATGGCAAAGAAGTGGGAGGTGGTGGTCCTGTGAGGACAATAAACTCCAGCAGGTCCCTCCATCGATCCTGTCCAGGTGAAAGACCGCCGGTTTCTAGCAGGATTGCTCACGCAACGCCTTCATTGTCAAATTTTGAGAGAGTTCCACATAACTCAGCAAAGCTGGCATTTCGACGGATCAGATATAGTCATCAGCGCAGCTGACACCCATACAACCAGCGACGCCTAATGCACTTCTATATTACATCCACCTGGTGCAGTAGAAGTCATTGATAAAATATAGACGCCCAGTGGATGTCTATGTATAAACATCCACATGACATCACTTATGGATGTCCAGTCGACGTCCTTATAATGGACGAATTCTGGAACTACCACATCTGGACATCCGTTGGACGTTAATGGACGTTCTGTAGAAGGAATTGTGGAGCAATTCGCGCATGCGCACCTTAAATATCAATAAAGTGCGAGTGGGTACGAGACCATTGAGCAAAGCGGAATAGAAGTTTGAAGTTAATGATAGTTTGAAGTTGTCCTACAGGCGAGAAGCCACACGACATAAAGGCTTCTCGCCTGTAGGACAATATACCGGTAGTCCGCCGCAGTGGTTGCTCGTGGACGACCACTGCTAAACTCTCGGACAGCTGTTCCTGTCGTTTGAAATGCTCTCCAAGCTCGTGAAACGATGCTGTGAGCGATCCCGAACTCCTCGGCCACACTAGCCACACTTCGACCTTCTTCCAACTTCCCAATGACGCGACCTCGGGTAAAGTCATCCACATGTCGTCTTCTAAATTGCCTGTTGGCCATATCACACGGTGGCAGCAACTCGACGTCGTTCAAACCGATGTACACCGTGCAATAGCTTTCACCGAATTGCTGAGCGTACACCGCCCGTGTGCTTTATACCCTTCCGACACCCCCTACGTCATGCTGCATATATGCGCATGCTCTATCGTACCACACCCTAGTCTATCTCCTGAGTGGTCTCGTTCCACTATTATGCTATTTTCTCCTCTTCGTCCTTAATTTCTGCGCACCACTGTACATAGGTGTCATGCAAACAATGTCAAATTCCCTCAGTTTGCCGCTTCAAGGTTAAGAGACTCAGGGGATCTCCAGAATTATTATTCTAACCTCCTTGCTTATAACCCATTTAATTACTCACGGTGGTCCGGTGGCGCAGTGGTCTAAGGCGTTGGCCTCTGATTATTCGTCCGTAAGGGGTCCGGGTTCGAATCCCGGTGAGGCATGGATGTTGTGTTTGTCTTACGGCACTGGCTCTCTCCCTTCCCTGGAACCAGTGACCCTAAATTAGGGACGGGCGACTGCTTATAGCCCATTGAGTTGCTCACGGCGGTCGTTAAACCTCCAATAAAAAAAAACTCACGGTGGTCGTTAAACCCCCAATAAAAAGAAAGAAAGAGATTAGTGTTGTACCTTGCACGCGAGCGATGTTAACAGGAATTTGTGTCTCCGTGATAAGACACCCGCTTCACAAACGCAAGGTCACGGGTTCAAATCCCGCTGGAGCAAGTGAGGAAGGTTTCGTTATGTCAGTCTAGGAAGGAGGAATTTCTCGTGAATTCACGCCACTTAATATTTTTTTCAGTGTAGCACACATGACGTGTGATAGACGTATCTAGACTCACTTCCATACGTTACATCCAGTTAACGTAGATTAAACGTAATCGGGTAATACTTTGGACAGCCATTGGATATTCCGATTACGTAGATTAAACGTAATCTGGACTTTCATGGTGGACGTGAAATGGACGTCTTTTTTTGACTGACTGCGTTTTTTGGCAGCTTTGTCAGCGGTGACTACTTTGGACAGCCATTGGATGTTCGGATAATACGTAGATTAAATAACCCGTATACTTTATAAATATATTGCTAAGGGAAATGGAAGTCGAAAAATTAAATGTGACTGACTGCGTTGTGAAGAAACTATTCAACGTAGAGGAAAGCATTTTGGTATCTCTTAGGTTAGATTTAACTGAACACTTTTCCTTTCTTATACGCCTCAGAAACCATTTCAGCTACAGCAAACGTTCTTTTTGGTTTGATACGCTGCGAAAAACTGATTACTTTAGCACCTTTTCAGTTTTTTTTTTGTTTGTTTTTTTTTATTGGAGGTTTAACGACCACCGTGAGCAACTCAATGGGCTATAAGCAGTCGCCCGTCCCTAATTTAGGGTCACTGGTTCCAGGGAAAGGAGAGAGCCAGTGCCGTAAGACAAACACAACATCCATGCCTGACTGGGATTCGAACCCTGGACCCCGTTCTGACGAACGATCAGAGGCCAGCGCCTTAGACCACTGCGCCACCGGGGCGGCAAACATTATTTTGGTATCTCTTAGGTTAGATTTAACTGAACACTTAAACTTTAGGCTACGGAGAGACCATTTCAGCTACAGCAAACGTTCTTTTTGGTTTGATACGTTGCAAAAACCTGATTACTTTGGCACCTTTTCAGTTTAAAGTTACTTGTCAAATGTAACGTTAAAGAAGCTGAAAATTTTATTTCTCTAAATTTATCAGTACATTGCATATAAATCGTCATAAAATCGGAATGCGTTTCAATTACAAAACGGGCTGTTTTCATTGCATCAGCTTTGGAAAACCATCTTGTTTTTATGTTATGAGCAAATTAGTAGGCAACGAGCATGCTATCAAACAAAAATGAAATCCTTGAAGACATTGGCAACCGGAAAAGTCCCCCACATTAGAAAATTCGGGTAAAATGCAATTTGTGTAAAGTATTTCACTTGAAAAGGGTGGATGATTTTTCGTCGAGGAATTTTTCTGTGGCGAACAATTCCTTAAATCGAAGAGATTAAGCTGTTCGTGGTGTAGACGAATGCTATGGACCGAGAAAGTTGTACAGTAAACATTTTTTTTATTGGAGGTTTAACGACCACCGTGAGCAACTCAATGCGCTATAAGCAGTCGCCCGTCCCTAATTTAGGGTCACTGGTTTCAGGGAAGAGAGAGAGCCAGTGCCGTGAGACAAACACAACATCCATGCCTCACCGGGATTCGAACTCGGACCCCGTTCGGACGAGTGATCAGAGGCCATCGCTTAGACCACTGCGCCACCGGGGCTGCCAGTAAACATTTCATCAGTCAGTGCAGGAACGTGGGAATGTGTTTCTTGGAAGTATTTTTCTTCTTCTTTCATCGGAAACTTGAGGTCTGCATTTTTTTTATTCTACCAAAAAGTGCGTGATTTTTTTATTCCTGCATTGCACTTATCACAAACAGAAGCATAAAAATGAAATGCAGAAGATCCGATTTAAAAATGGAAACACCTGAACCACAGCTTTTCGAGAAAGAGTATCATTGAAATTTTTTATTGCTTTTTCAAAAGTTAGTTTTATACCAATGAGCCATTACATTATGACCACCTACCTAAAAAGCTATAGGACCCCCTTAAGCTCGCAAAACAGGGGCCACTCGGCGAAGCATCGATTCCATGAAGTGGCGATAAATATTCTGGGGTATCTGGTACCATAATGTTAACAGCAGGTCCTTCAGTTCCCGTGCATTTTGGGGTGGTGGGGATTTAGCGCGAACCAGCTTTTCTAAGTCGAACCACAAATGTTCGATTGGGTTCATGTCAGGTGAATTTGGAGGCCAGTGCATTAACAGAAAGTCACCAGCATGTTCCTCGAACCACTCCTTGACGATTCTAGCAGTGTGTCATGGCGCATTATTCTGTTGGTAATGGCCATCACCAGCAGGGAACACAGTTGCCATGAATGGATGAACTTAGTCCGCAACGATGTTCAGTTACCTCACAGCTGTCAGAGATTGTGCTATTGGGATAATGGGGCCTAAAGTGTCCCAAGAAAACATCGCCCACAGCATAACACCGCCGCCGGCCTGTGTCCTCCCAACAGTGGATTCAGGCGCCATAGCCTCCGTTGGTAATCGGCGTATCCGCGCTCGGCCGTCTACGTGATGCCGCAGGAATCTTGATTCGTCAGACCAAGCCACTTCCAATCATCCACGTGCCAATCTCGACGACCTTGGACCCATTTCAAGCGTTGTTGGCGATGACGTTCAGTGACAATGGAGATCAGTATGTCTTCGACTACGCGTGCCCATGCGCAGAAGGCTGCGATGAACTGTGTGCTGTGATACATTGCCCTAATCACCACTGTTGTAGCTGCGGGTGGCCCTGCGATCGTTGTGAACAATGTGCTACAGTCTCCGCTCTTCTCTGACATCAGTGAGCAGCGGATGACAGTTCGTCGTTTGGCCGTCTGTACATCACTTTTGATACGTACTCATTACAGAGGCACGTGAACAACTTACAAGTCGCGCCATTTCCGAGATGGTAGTTCCGAAGCGCCGTGCTATCACAATTTGTTCTTTATCAAACTCCGATAAATCGGCAGCTTTTCTCATTCTGACTGCGAACGCTCTACTAACCGAAACCCGGTCCTCGGGTTGTATATATACTGCTCTCTGGACTTCACATGTGCCACCGTCCGGTCTCCAGGTGCGCTCATTTTGCTAGTCTGGGGTGGTCATAATGTAATGACTAATCCGTGTATGTCGATTTAAGAAATATGAAAGGTAATAATACTTGATAATTAGTAGTATGATACCAGGGGAGACAATAGAAATTAATTTTAACACTACCAGATAAGAAACAGATAGTGTGGTATTCTTGGAAATTTAACTGTTTTGGTTTAAGCTGGTTTAGGGGGATTAGGGATGAGAAAGAATTTGAGTACTCTACCCCAAACGGAAAAAAACAATTAACAGTGGACACCCCCGATCATCAGGACCACTGGCGCTAACTACGGGGGTGCTCATGGGCTTGAGCACCCATTGAAATCATTTGGGGGTGCTCTGCACCCCTCCGAAGTTTTGTTATACGTACTAGATTCATACTTAAATATTTAGTTCCACTTCACATAAAACTAAATAAGATAATCGGAATATAGCGTAAATATCTGATTTCTATAAAAAAAATTAATATCTCGTGTTTTAAATACCGATACCAAATAAACACTTAAGAAATAAGACAGCCAAGCAATCGAGAAATCGGGGGTGTGGGATGTGGTTTGTACCCTACCTTCCCAATTGTTTAAAGCTACCGATTTTTTTTCGCAATCACGTTACTTGCACATCAGCAAGTTGTCATCAGCTCACCATGCCCATGCACGCAGTGAGCTTCGGTAGGGTCATAAAGCCATAAATGTCAAAGCGGGAGTAATGAACGATCGTCCGAGAGCAGAAGACACACAGCGAGACTGCGAACGATCTTTTCTCGCTCAACGGATAATTTTGAAGGTTTTTTATTTTCTTTTGTTGCAGTTATTCTTTGTTTGGCATAATTCTTTTGAGGATTTTTTTCTCCTTAGCTTTATAAAACATATAAGCAGTCACCAATAGTAACACCAATCAATCCACGCAGGGGTGATATGCCAAATCGGTAACAACCGGTTCACACGGACTGCAAGATTAATGATGGCGGGGTGGGGGTGGAGATTTCCAAGTTACACTTGTTGATCACAGCAAAAATTTCACTGTGTATATGCTGCGTTATACGCTAAATGCTAACAATAACAAGTAAGGAAAATAATACAGTGAAATGATTATGAAGTGCCTTCCATTCCAACACTGCCGCCCCGGTGGCGCAGTGGTCTAAGGCGCTGGCCTATGATCATTCGTCCGTAAGGGGTCCGGGTTCGAATCCCGGTGAGGCATGGATGTTGTGTTTGTCTTACGGCACTGGCTCTCTCCCTTCCCTGGAACCAGTGACCCTAAATTAGGGACGGGCGACTGCTTATAGCCCATTGAGTTGCTCACGGTGGTCGTTAAACCTCCAATTCAAAAAAAAAATTCCAACACTGAACACGTCAGTTTTGTTTACTACTGCTAGAGCGAGCTCCTCAAAGGTATCGATACTTGCCTATTGTCTGTTTTGACTAATGATATATACTGCCAATTTCAGCCTTTTTGAACAGGTTTGGTTTTCTCATAGTACTTACCAACAAAAAGGTCAAATTTTGTCCAAAAGAAAAAAAATATATAAGAGAGCTCTTGTTGCCACATTACAGAAAATTAAATCGGAAGAATTGAAACAGGGTTCAAGAATTCCGTTGCTATAAAAATAAATGTGATATCTTTATCATGTATCGGTTTGTTTGCGTTTACACTGAAGACAAGGTCCATTTAAACATCTAAAATTTCAACACTGGAAACGGTACCTGCCTTTTGAATTTCAGCAGCCCTCGAAATTTTCAGAAGTCGGCGCCTATGATCAGGAAAGTATCTACAAGCACTCCTCATTGCAACTGAGAGAGAAAGGTTCCGGCACAGATGTTTTCCTTTGGCTTGAAGCAGCATGAAAGTAATTTATATAACGGCAGGCCAGTTGAGTATTCGTCTTAAACACTGAAAAATATGGAAAGCGGAAATCCTTCCATCACCTATCACTAAAAGGAAGGCTAAATTATTACAAGTGTTCCTTTCAAAACAAGAACATCAATAAGAACTCGAAAATTGTAGTATCGACAACGACAGAAGACATATGTGTTACTGATATCAGAAAATGAAATATCAATTGACATACAAGAAAGTGGTCGCTTTAAAGATTGATCTGTTCCGGTCAGTGAAAAGCAAAGCAAAACTGGCAATCCATTTATACGTTTTCGGAACCCCTCAAGCTCGAGGGCCCTAGGCGCACAAGTAGTGCGCTTCGTCGGAAATCCGTCCCTGAGCTTTGTGCAACGGCAATATCATAGTAAATGAGGTAAATCTGAGACGTGATCTCATACCACACAGGAAAACACGGGAGGCTATGATGATGGTGATAAAGTTTCGATTTCGTTGCCCCGGTGGCGCAGTGACCTATGCGCTGGCTCTTAACCATTCGTCCAAGATGGGTCCACTTTCGAATCCCGGTGTGGCATGGATGTTGTGTTTGTCTTACGGCACTGGCTCTCTCCCTTCCCTGGGACCAGTGACCCTAAATTAGGGACGGGCGATTGCTCACGGTGATCGTTAAACCTCCAACCAAAAAAAAAAAAAAAAAATTATTTCCATTCTCCTCCTTGGGAAGGAGTAGCCATCGATTTATAGCTTATTTCTCTAAAACCTCTTCTGCAAAATATTAAAAATTACCTTTACCTTAGTTGGTTCAGCTGGATCAATGAAGTAAAATCCAGTCTACATGCCAGCTGGTTTTCTTTTTCTAACTGTAGGCATATTGTGGCCAATTCCAAGTATTGTACCAATGGGGGGGGGTACTAAATTGACTCAGCACCGCGACCTAAGGTCTATTGTGCATCTGCGAACACGCATACGGCCATCGGAGGCAAGGTACAACACTAATTTATTTGGTCTAATAGCAGAGAATAGTCGAACACAAGATATTCATGATAACCATCTCACTTGCATTATCCACAACTGTCCCGTATTTCTATAAAGTTGCTAATGGACCATATTCACGTCATGTCAAAAGTGGACTTGTACGGACCAAACATGGCTGCTGATTCAATGTTGTTGCTTTTCATTATCTCTTACAGTTGGCTAATTTTCACAATCTTAACGTCATGGAGTCTGCAAACAAATTAATAAATCTACAGGGTGAAGAAGAAGAAATTAATTTCTTAGAAGAACAAATCAAGTGAATACACAGTTGACGTGGAATATTATTATTATTATTATTTTTATTTGGAGGTTTAACGACCACCATGAGCAACTCAATGAGCTATAAGCAGTCGCCCGTTCCTAATTTAGGGTCACTGGGAAGGGAGAGAGTAAGACAAACACAACATCCATGCCTCACGGGATTCGAACCCGGACCCCTTTTGGACGAATAATCAGAAGCCATCGCTTAGACTACTGCGCCACCTGACGTGGATTAGGAACATCAAATAGAAGTCATCGCTCTCTCCACGTTTATAAGTGAGTCACGGAAAAATTATCATTGGCCGCCACCGGGAATCAAACCCAGGGTCTTCCAGTTACGCGCCGGACATGCTTCCACTGCACCACAGCGACCTCCTGGATTCGATTCCCGGTGGCGGCCAATGAGAATTTTCTCGTGACTCACTTATAAACGTGGAGAGAACGATTACTTCTATTTGATGTTCCTGGTCCACGTCAACTGTGTATTCATTATTCATTCGCCTTCTAGTTATCTGTTTAGTTGCTGATGTTAATCTTTGGTAAGTCCCCAGCATTGTGCGGGGCTCCAAAGGGGCAACCTGCCGGGTGGTTTGGTAGTTCGTCGTGTGTGGGTTTGGAGAATTTCGAGGTTGCTGTGGTGCAGTGGAAGCATGTCCGGCGCGTAACTGGAAGACCTTGGGTTCGATTCCCGGTGGCGGCCGATGAGAATTTTTCCGCGACTCACTTATAAACGTAGAGAGAGCGATGACTTCTATTTGAACAAATCAAGGTTGTAAAAATATACCAAGACAATTTTGTGTTCAGTGTTTATTTCGCATGACGCAGGAGAACATCGCCGTTAGTCATCATGAAGTTTTTAATGGAGCATTTCTCGTACATGGTATATTAAATTTTCATGTTCTTATTAACAGATATTGGCGAAACATAAACTTGGGAATCTTCGTTTGCAAAACAAAACATTTAGAAGCTCAGACAAGTATGTAATAGGGAAACAAGCTAGAGTTCGCACGCTAGGTAATCTACTTAAAAATTAAATGAATGCATAACATGAAATAAAATAAAAATTATATATACGTTTGTTTCGTTCTTTGGGGAATGAACGTTGGACTTAATTGGTAATTTACTCATCCAAATATGCCATCAGTTTTTTTTTTGTTGTTGTTGTTGTTTTGTTGGAGGTTTAACGACCACCGTGAGCAACTCAATGGGCTATAAGCAGTCGCCCGTCCCTAATTTAGGGTCACTGGTTCCAGGGAAGGGAGAGAGCCAGTGCCGTAAGACAAACACAACATCCATGCCACACCGGGATTCGAACCCGGACCCCTCTCGGACGAATGATCAGAGGCCATCGCTTAGACCACTGCGCCACCGGGTCGGCCCCTTCAGTTTTCACCTTTTATTTATTTATTTATTTTGGAAATTGAAATTCTAAGGAACAGTACGAGGTTTTTACTGCCTTTGATTGGTAGTGCCATAATATCCTAAATCTTTTTCGTTAAAGTGGGAAGAACATATTGGAGAATGAACATTGGGATGGAAATCATCGCGCTTCATTTTACACAGCCATTCCTTTAACAATTTCGTCCTTTTCGAATGAAAATTATAGAAAGTTATTCCTTCGTCTGTACGATTTAGATGGCAAGATTTATCGATTTAGATGGCAAGATTTATTAGCACAACCATACGATGAGCGAAAGTTAGACATGTTAAGGTGATTCCACCTAAAATCTCTGCCTTATGTTTCCAATGGTAAAACTTGTTTACATATTTTCTTCGCAATTAATGTATTCCCAAGAATGAAAATTTGCACATCGATAAAACGAACTTCAAGTTATAGCATGGGATACTTAATACTTGCTAAACCATAACCATAATTAAGCAATTCAACATTTGTTTGTGTACTGACGTCATCAATGTACAGGTCGCGCCATCTATTAGCAGGTCTGAACATTACTCAAAACAATGATTGATTTTTAATATAATTATGTATTATGTTTTAGCAAGTATTAAGTATCCCATGCTATAACTAAAAGTTAGTTTTATCGATGTGCAAATTTTCATCCTTGGGAATACATTAATTGCGAAGAAAATATGTAAAGACGTTTTACCATTGGAAGCATAAGGCAGAGCTTTTAGGTGGAACTACCTTAATAAATTTACAAAAAATCGCGATTTTCCTGAACCCCGGCGGCATTTAAGCAAACCTTACATTCATACGGAACTAGGAAAATCTCGGCCAATCAGAGAGCGGTATTCAGCTTCAGTGACAACAGATATGGGTGAGGCTTATCTTCATGTGTCAACATGGGATTACTTCTGAGATACGATCTGAGTGGCTTTGGTTTATGTGATTTCATGTCATTTTCACGTTCGCTGCATTTCGGATTAAAAAATAAAAGAAATTTGCATACATAAACATAATAAAGACATACACAAACAAATATATAAATACAAAAATATAAAGATAAGTGGTAAGGTAAGATTTTTTTTTTTTTTAAATTATGGAACGGTTATTTCATATCTATTAGGTAACGATGTGAAATGTAGAATGGGTAAATGTGTAGATTAGCTAAATTATTTCGTCGGAAAAATATTAGTACCTAGGAAACGTGCGACGGCCGCCCCGGTGGCGCAGTGGTCTAAGCGATGGCCTCTGATCATTCATCCGAACTGGGTCCGGGTTCGAATCCCGGTGAGGCATGGATGTTGTGTTTGTCTTACGGCACTGGCTCTTTCCCTTACCTGGAACCAGTGACCCTAAATTAGGGACGGGCGACTGTTTATAGCCCATTGAGTTGCTCACGGTTGTCGTTAAACCCCCAATCAATAAAAAAGAAAAAAAGAAAAGTGCGACGTACAGATTTTACAGTATGGAAATTAATGGCAAACAGTGCAGAAATTTCATATTTTAAATGTGTTTTAAAGATTTTTATCGTAACATTTACCAGTAAATACGATGCTGTGAAGAAACGCTGCGGTAGGCCTAACGCATAGCTACTGCGACAAGGGCAAGCTTTGCTCCGTTAAAAGGATGGTTCGTTGCTACCGAAATGACAGGTGGAAGAGTACAAGAAAAAGCGGTTACGTTGCTGGGAGAAGAGCGATAAATGTTGTAGTGATACACTACACAAAATAGGTCCAGATTATCCACTCTCTATTTTGTTGTATCCTGTACGCTGTTGGCAGGAAAAACCTGAAAAATCCTTTTTGATTTGAAAAATGTACGTATCAGTCAGATAGAAACTGACCTGAAAACAAAGTATTAACAGGAGAAGAAAAACTGCAGTGGCACAGCAAATCAGCTACGAATGGAAGCCGTGTTAAGCAGAACCGAAAGTTATACTTCTCCGATTGGGCCGCGGATGGCCTAGTGGTCAGCGTTCGTGACTGTCACGGAGAAGACCTCGGGTTCGATCCTGGGCAGGTTCGAACCACTAAATATCCGCCGTGCGTCGGATGGGCACGTTAAGCCGTCGGACCCCGGGTACTGGCCCCCTGGTGAAAAAAATAAGGGCGTCTTCCTCCCCCTTTCTACCTCGCTTCCGTGTGACTTTCCTATCGGGCACTCTAGCCCAAATCTCCTAGCTTCCTACTTCTAAGGGTTGTTTAAGACCTGGGGTCAGACACTCCCTTCCGAAAATCCTCTACATATGATCTGATACTTCTCCGGTTTCCTGCACAACATAAATATGATGCTTCCTTCCCCTGGCAAGAACGTACGCGACTGTACTTGTAGTCATCCGCGCGTGAATTACACGCCACAGCGAATCTTCCTTTGAACGAAGCAAGGCTTGACATCGTCGCGGTAGCGCTGGGTTAGGCTTACTGCAGCATCTCTTTACAGCATCACACTTATAGGTAAATATTACGATAAAATTCTTTAAAAGGCATTTAAAACATGAAATTTCTGCACCATTTGCTATTAATTTCCATAAGTTAAAATCTGTACGTCGCACCTTTCTCAGGTACTAATATTTTTCCGACGAACTATTTTAGGACGCTAATCTACACATTTACCCATTCTACATTTCACATCGTTACCTAAGACATGAAATAACCGTTACAGAATTAAAAAAACTTATCTTTCCACTTGTCTTCATATTTTTGTATTTATATAATTACCTATTTATTTGTGTATGTCTTTATTATGTTTATGTATGTACATTTCTTTTATTTTTTAATCCGAAAGGCAGCGAACGTGAAAATGACATGAAATCACACGAACCAAAGCCGCTCAGATCGCATCTCAGAACTAATCTCACGTGACACATGAAGATAAGCCCCACCCATATGTGTTGTCACTGAAGCTGAATAACCGCTGTCTGCCGCGCGGACAGCAGCTAGACGGGCTGGGAGTGACTCAAGGTGCTGGAAGGTGTTCACAGGTATGTGGAGCCATGCTGACTGTAGTGCATCCGACAGGTGCTGGAGGGTGTGTGGTGGAGGATCCATAGAGCGAACAACACGATCGAGGTGGTCGCACAGATGCTGAATTGGGTTTAGGTCTGGGGAATTAGGGGGCCAGGGAAGTACTTTGAAGTCTTCATGGTGCTTTTCCACCCACTCTTGGACATTTCTAGCTGTGTGACACGTCGCATTGTCTGCTGGAATATCCCAACCGCCCCAGGGAAGACAATCGGCATGTATGGGCGTACGTGGTCTGCAAGGAACGATTCATAACGAATTCGGTCCATAGTGCCTTCCACAGGTATGCGTGGACCCAGAGAATGCCACGAAAACATCGCTCAGACCACAACGCTGTCCCCACCAGCTTGTTTTTCCAGCAATGCTTGAAGAGTGTTTGTTATCCGATGTTTCTCGCCTTATACGCCAACGTCTATCCGTTAGATGAAGCAGAAAACGCGACTCATCGGAGAAGGCAATCCTTTGCCAATCAGCGGAGGTCCAATTCCGATACTGCCATGCAAATGTAAGCCTTTTCTGCCGATGCACTTTCGTTAGCATAGGTGTAATGACCAATCGTCTACATCGGAGCCCCATACGCAGCAGGGTTCGCTGAACTGTTGTTTTAGATACACTTCCGGCAGTCCCCTGGTTTTTTTTTGGGGGGGATTGAAGGTTTAACGATCACCGTGAGCAACTCAAATGGGCTATAAGCAGTCGCCCGTCCCTAATTTAGGGTCACTGGTTCCAGGGAAGGGAGAGAGCCAGTGCCGTAAGACAAACACAACATCCATGCCTCACCGGGATTCGAACCCGGACCCCGTTCGGACGAATGATCAGAGGCCATCGCTTAGAACACTGCGCCACGTTCCCTGGTTCATACGGCCAGTGAGTTGGTCCATTGTAGCGTGTCGATCGGCCGGCACGCACCTTTGCAGCCGACGTTCACCTCTCACTTCAATAGCACGTGATGCTCCGTAGTTTCCACATCGCTTATTTGCAATGATGCCATTTCTCCACTCACGATACACTTTAACCACAGGAGCACGCGAACAGTTCCCAAACTGCGCTGTTTCAGAAATACTGCCACCCTTTGCCCGAAAGCCGATAATCATCCATTTTTGCAAATCTGATAAATCGCTCCTTCTATTAATGATAGCAACGAGTGATATGTTTTTTAAATGCCTACAGTACACCTTATATACCCTCCAAGCCAGCTCATGACACGTTCCTTCTTTCATTGGCTACGTGATGTTGACGTCAAAGGTAGGAGGTGGTCACAATAATGTGACTCCACTGTGTAAATGCAGCATTTTTTCACACATCGGCAGCAATTTACGATACAAAATTATTACCATTTGTGACGAAAGAAGGTGATTCGGCTAACACAAAATGCACTGCAATAGCCTTGAAAACCACCAGCTTTCTCACATTTTAAGGGTCGTTGCTCGCATTTATAGGCTTCACACAAAGTGGTATTGCTCCATTAACCCTTTAACGCCCGTACATACAAACAGCCATAGCCAGCCGAAACGCCTGTATAGAGTGAGTCAGATTTCCTACCCTTACTTGTTCTTCAAATTTTCGCGACCTATGAGGGATCAGCACGAATCACCCTCAGTCACTATTGTTGTTATTAAACAAAGAAGTGAAACATCAGACAGTTTCCGGCGTTATGGTATTTAGAGTGATGCAAGATTTTTGGGTTATGGTCGTTAAAGGGTTAACAAGGGCATCTCCAGATATCTTAGTCTAACCTCATTGATCCGAACACTCCTCCGATTCGCATTTGCACTCAGGAGTGTGTTTATTTTCAAAAAGTTTTTTTTTAATTACTTTTAAAATGTAGTTGTATTGAAACTACTTTTCAGGAAAAGTAGTTTTATTGGTGGCAAACCACTTTTTTGAAATTGTAACTGTAGCTATTGTTAACTACTTTTCAAAAGTAGTTTCCCCAGCTCTGGTCATCATAACCTCACAATGAAATAAGATTCATGACAGATCAAACCATCCATAAACGTTTAAAAGCTCATTTTATTCGAGGAGTCGAAATTAGTTTTAGCTCCCCTGAAAAATTTATAATTTGCACTTTCATTAGTTTGCCAGAGGGGGATGTTTGGAAGTTGTATTCATAGACCAGCGGACATAAGATATTATGTGACGTAAAAAATTTACAAATCATTACAAATTTATTCTAGAAAACTTAGTGTGCATGCCTTCATTACAGAAGTCATTTTGTTGCTGTAATCCAGATTTTTACATAACGTATAGTTCTATTGACAGTAATGCCAAATCAGATCCCACTGTCTTGGTGGCACAGTGCTGTAAACGGTGGCTTCTGACCATTCGTCCGAGATGAATCCGGGTTTGAATCCCAGTGAGCTATCGATACGTATTGTGTTTGTCTTGTGGCATTGCCTCTCTCCTTTCCCTGGAACCAATGGCTTTAAATGGGGATGGACGACCATCAAGGCCGCAGATGGCCTAGTGGTCAACGCTCGTGACTGCCACGGAGAAACCTCCGGTTCGATCCCAGCCGGTACGAAAGCCCGAACCACTGAATATCCACTGTGCGTCGGATGGGCTTGTTAAGCCGTCGGATCCCGGGTACTGCCCTTCCTCCCTGGTAATAAATAAGGGCGTCTTCCTCCCATTTTCTACCTTGCTTCCGTGTCACTTTCCTATTGGGCACTGTAGCCCAAACCTCCTAGCTTCCTATTTGTAAGGGTTGTTTAAGACCTGGGGTCAGATCTTTTTTTTTTTTTTTTTTTTTTTTAATTGTAGGTTTAACAACCACCGTGAGCAACTCAATGGGCTATAAGCAGTCGCCCCTCCCTAATTTAGGGTCACTGGTTCCAGGGAAGGGAGAGAACCAGTGCCGTAAGACAAACACAACATCCATGCCTCACCGGGATTCGAACCTGGACCCCTTTCGGACGAATGATCAGAGGCCATCGCTTAGACCACTGCGCCACCGGGGCGGCAGGGTCAGATCTGATCAGATCTTATAGCCCAAGTGTCTCACGGTGACAGTGGTCGTTAAAACCCCTAAATTAAAATATATATATATATACAGGGTGATTGAAAAGTTCGGTGCAAAAGTAAAATGCGATTAAAAACGATATATGGGTCAGAGAGGCATGCAGTTTGCTGATTAATATTCACCGAGGTATGGGATTTTGCATGGCATCAGGAAAAAAATAGTTCAAAATCTCGACAATAGAGGGCGCTGCTGCAAAGAATGCCACATAAGTGACGTTTGCACATTACTTGCACAAAGCAACATTAGGGTGAGACATAACAACCATTAAGGAAAAATGCAGTCACATTTTCAATGTGTGAAAATAATAATGGTTTTTGTGCTGTCATTCGGATTGCAAAACCACACAGTTTTATTATGCTAATAATTTGCATAAAACGTGAAATCGGGCAAGCACATTCAGCGCCGATCATCTATTTAAGCAGGAATAGTGCACACGAATGGCCTCCTAGATGTCCAGATCTCACACACGATGATTTCTGGTTGTGGGGCTACTGGAAATCCCGTGTCTATAGAGGTAATCCACAGACCTTACCATCGCTGAAAGACGCATTACAGCAGGAGGTATCAGCCATTCTCGTTGGCATGTTGTTCAATGCTGTATCAGGCATAATACCACAACTGCACACAGTACTAGAATGTGGTGGTGGACACATTGAGCACTTGCATCTGTAGATCATGCTGAAATAAAGTAAGTTTCACTAGTTTAACGTAGATCAAATTTCACAATTATCACCTCTCGTTGTTTTCTCTGCAACAGCACTCTCTATTGTCCAGATTTTGAACCACTTTTCTTGATGCCATACAAAATCCAGTACTTTGGTGAATATTAATCTATAAACCGCATGTCTCTCTGACTCATAGAGCAGTTTTAATCGCATTTTACTTTTGCACGGAACTTTTAAATCACCCTGTACATATGAAGAAATTAATATCATGAAGCGTGGGTTACACTGATGAAGAAATTAATCGGCATATAAAACTTGGCTGGCGAGCTTTTGGAAGAAACAGTATAATTTTCAAGACCACTATGCCATTATGTCTTAAAAGATTAAAAGAAAAGTGTTTACTCAACTCAGCGCTACTTCCAGTTCTTTTTTGTTTTGTTTTTTTGATTGGAGGTTTAACGACCACCGCAAGCAACTCAATGGGCTATAAGCAGCCGCCCTGTCTCTAATTTAGGGTCACTGCTTCCAGGGAAGGGAGAGAGCCAGTGCCGTAAGGCAAACACAACATCCACGCCTCACCAGGATTCAAACCCTGACCCCTTTCAGACGAATGATCAGAGGCCATCGCTTAGACCACTGCGCCACTGGGGCGGCTCCTTTCAGTTCATACATATGGAGCAAAAGCATGCACTTTAATTCAAAAAGACATACAAAGGCTGCAATCAGCTGAAAGAATCCCACACTCACCAATCTGCTTTTGAAGCACGATGAGTTATGGTCACCCCCCCCCCCATGATTTCACAACTTAAGAATTATGTATGGATTTCATGAACTCCCATTATGTATGGATTTCATTGATTATGAAAAGGCGTTTGATTCTGTGAAACCATCAGCAGTTACAATAACTTTGAAATCCTGCACCATTTAAGATGCATGCATTAGCATTTTTAATAATATCTATGAAAATGCAAGTGCACTGCCCGGCGGCGCAGTGGTCTAAGTGATGGCTTATGAGCATTTGTCCGAGAAGGGTCCAGGTTCAAATCCCGATGAGGCATAGATGTTGTGTTTGTCATACAGTACTGGCTATCTCCCTTCCCTGAAACCAGTGGCCCTAAATTAGGGATGGGCGACTGCTTATAGCCCATTGAGTTGGTCACGGTGGTCATTAAACCTTCAATCAAAAAAAAAAAAAAAAAAAAAAGATGATGAAACTGCAAAGGTTTGACTATTTGAGGATACAGGATCATACAGCACCAATAAAAATTGGAAAGGGAGTGAGACAAGGTGACACCGTATCTCCCAAACTCTTCAATGCCACATTGCAAAGTGTCTTTCAATCACTGAACTGGAAAACAAGCATATAAAGAGATTATTTTATTTATATATTTAATGGAGATTATTTAACTCGTCTTCATTGTTTCTGATGATATAATCATTTTTACAACTATTCCTTCATAGCTGCAGAGTATGATCAAGAAACTTGCTGACAAAAGTAAAGAAGTGGAATTAAAAATGAACTCTCAGAAAGCAAAACCAATGTACAATGTTTTTACAAGAAATGAAGATTTATCGATTGATGGGGAAAAGCTGTGGAGATAATCGATAACTCCCTTAACCAATGAATGAAATATGGGATCACACCATTGTACAATACAAATTTGGAAAATGTGAGTCCGTTTATTGGTGCAAATAACAAGGATGTTAAATCACAAAATATCCGAAAACTTTAAAATTTTGTCGTCCTGCAGTGGGAATCAAACCCACATCTCCCAGATAGCGCACAACTATGCTAACCACTACACCACCCAGAATGACCAAGTTTCCAATTAATTTGAATATAACCATCACCGGATTTGCTAGTCGAAGTAACCAGCCTTCATATTAAAATTAATTGGAAACTTGAAACTTGGTCGTTATAACCATTACAGGATTTGCTAGATAAAACAACCGGCATTCATATTCAAATTAATTGGAAACTTGGTCGTTCTGGGTGGTGTAGTAGTTAGCATACTCGAGCAATATCCGGGAGATGCAGGTTCAATTCCCACTCCAGGACGACAAAATTTTTGAATATTATCTGACTTAACATCCACAAATTTCACTAAATTGTGGGTTTTACACAGGAATAAAGGAAATTACTTACAGTGAAATTTTCAGGTAGCACCCTACCCTTCCTCAGGACTACACTATAGTAGGTGTTGCCATTCATTAGCTAAATTCCAACCTTTCACATCATTTAATGTTGTATCTCTTTTTCTCTCAATTTCCAGTCCTTCTGGCAATTTTCTCTTGAAAAAGTGTGGTTGGTGTGTCAGAACTTCTACAGAGTCCCAAAGCACTTTATGTCCTGTATTTTGAACATGTCTGTCCAATCCTGTTTTGTTTGTCAAATTTCTGATTGCAGCTTTATGTTCTGCTAATCTGGTCTTAAGCTGTCTGCCTGTATCTCCCACATAGCTGAGACCACACTCACACTTTATGTTGTAGACCACACCATCTTGTAACAAGATGTTTTCTTCTTTTTTGCTTTAATTTTGGAAGGTAGTTACTAATTTTATTTTGTAATCCTGGAGCCAGTCTGATTAGAAATTTCTCCCTAATCCTCTGACCCGAAAATTTGACTGTAAGTAATTTCCTTTTTTTCTGTGTAAAACCCATAATTTAGTGAAATTTATAGTGTATCAAGTCTAGGAATAGCCATGACATCAATCATTTCCAAGGTTAATACCCACATCATTTTTACACCAATAAACGGATTCACATCTTCCAGATTTGTAACTACATTTATCTTGGACAACAGATATCAAGTGAGGGTCACATTGTGGAAGAAATTAATCAACGTATAGAACTTGGTTGGAGAGCTTTTGGAAGAAAGAGTAAAATTTTTAAGAGCAATATACCAAATTTTTGGTATATTGCTCTATATTGACTGAGATCAAAACTATTATCCAAAACTTGGAGAAAATACACTTTGTTAGTGATGAGCCTTCAAACCAATACCGCAACAGAAAACTGTTTTCTCTTTCAGGAATTTACCTATCAACCATTTTAGAAGAGTAGCCTGCACTGGCACTATTTAGAGGCAGGCCACGAAAAAGGGGCTCCTGATGGAGTTGGGGGCTGCCTTAAAAGGACTGCTGATAACATTGTGGCACAAGCAGTGGATATACCCAACATTGCTATTCTTATAGAGCAACTAAAGATCTATTGCCCAGGAATAAACATTTTTCATGTCTCAGCGGAAGAAGTTTTGTACTGTGACCAAATTAAGCTAACTGTACCTACGTTTCAAGGAACATTGAAAACCCATGAAATAAGTTGGTTCAAAAATGAGAAAAATGTTATCCAAATAAGACGACTAACTTGTACAGCTGGAGAGAACTGCTATTTAACAGTAACAACAACTTCATGACCATCTCGACTACGATATCATGATGTCTACAGCTCAGACAGTGACAATAAAGAACCATGTGAAAACACTACAGAAACTGTTGGAGAGAACAATTTTGTTGTTGTCAAGTTTTCTACTTAAAGAAATAGTGTCAGGCATTATATTGGCCTTATTCAATTAATTGTTGGAGAAGAGCATACTGTTAAATTTTTAAGGAAATCTGGAGATAAATCCTTTGTGTTTCCCAATAATGACGATGTTGCTGATATTGAGAAAGAAGACAGCTCTGAAGATGCAGCAACCTGTTCTTAACAACAAAGGCAATTGCAAATTCAGTGAAGATTTCTCTCTCATTAAAAATATCTGTTAATATTACAAATTCAATTAAACATTTTATGTATTAATAGATAAGTTATTAATTTTACCTGTTTGAACACACTTAAGAACAATACTACCATGTCCGATGACATCAAAGTAATTTCCATGGACATGCAAAAACTTCACATTTTTTTTTTTTTTTTTTTTTTTTGTCGCAAAACTACCTTTTCACTATCTTGGTGAATACTGGCATAATATTAGGCAAGCTCAAAACAATTTAAAAACATTTTTATAAATCCTTAATTTGCACTTTCTTTTTTTTTTAATTTCAGTACTGAAAATGTACGTTTCTAGGAGAATGACCTCATTATGTCTTAAAAGAAAAGTGCTTAATCAATGCATCCTTACAGTGCTGACATATTTAGTGAAAACATGGACCTTAACTAAAAAAGACACAAAGACTTCAGACAACTGAAAGAGGCATGGAGAGATGCATTCTTGGTGTAACCAGGAAGGATAAGAAGAGGAACTTGTGAATATGACCACAAGATTGGAAGATGACATGGTCAGAGTAAAATTCCTGTAATGGCAATAGGCTAATCATGTTGCCAGAACGGACCACCGATGGACAACCAGAATTTTAGACTACATTTCAAGAGACAGGAAAAGACCCAGAAGACCACGTGGGGGATGAAATTCAAAAGCATTCGGGAGTAAAATGGAGGAGACTGGTGCAAAATAGACCATTGTGGAATAAATTTAGGAGACCTTCATCTAGCAGTGGATTGATAATAACCAATTGGTGTTGAGGATGAGATATATATCATCATCATCATTATTGTCAACCATTATCAATCCACTGCTGGACGAAGGTCTCCCCAAGTTTCCTCCACAACGGTCTGTCTTGTGCCAGTGTCCTCCATGTCACTCCCGCATACTTTCGAATTTCATCCACCCATCTTCCATGTGGTCTTCTTCTGAGTCTTTTCCTGTCTCTTGGAATCCAATCTAAAATTTCGGCTGTCCATCGATGGTCTGTCCTTCTGGCAGTATGTCCAGCCCATTGCCATTTCAGGGATTTAACTCTGATCACGATGTCTTCCACTCTTGTCATTTTTCGGATCCACGAGTTCCTCTTCTTATCTCTCCTGGTTACACCAAGCATGCACCTCTCCATGATACTTTGAGTTGTCTGCAGCCTTTGTATGTCTCTTTTAGTTAAGGTCCACGTCTCTGCACCATATGTAAGCACTGGAAGGATGCATTGAACAAACACTTTTCTTTTAAGACATAATGGCATATTGCTCTTGAAAATTATGCTGTTTCTTCCAAAAGCTCTCCAGGCAATTTTTGTACGCCGATTAATTTCTTCATCAATGTGACCCTCACTTGATATCTGCTGTCCAAGATAAACGTATGTGTCTGTTATCTCCAGCTTTTCTCCATCAATCGATAAATCTTCATTTCTTGTAAAAGCATTGAACATCACTTTTGACTTCTGAAAGTTCATTTTTAATCCCACTTCTTTACTCTTGTCAGCAAGTTCCTGGATCATACTCTGCAGCTCTGATGGGGTAGTTGCAAAAATGACTACATTATCAGCAAAACGAAGGTGGGTTAGATAATCTCCATTAATCTTTATCCCTTTGTTTTCCCAGTTCATTGACCTGAAAGACATTTTCTAATGTGGCATTAAAGAGCTTCGGAGATATGGTGTCACCTTGTCTCACTCCTTTTCCAATTTTTATGTGTGTTGTATTTTCAAACAGCTGAATCTTTGCACTTGCATTTTTATAGGTGTTATTAATAATATTAATGTACGCATTTTCAATACCGCAGGATTTCAGAGCCATTGTAACTGCTGATGGTTTCACCGAATCAAAGGCTTTTTCATAATCGATAAAAGCCATGCACAATGGAAGTTCATATTCCTCGCTCTTTCAATTAGTTCTCTCAGTACGTGGATATGATCTATTGTGCTGTAGCCCCTCCTGAATCCAGCTTGTTCTCTTGGTTGAGCCATGTCCAGTGTCACCTTCAAGTGGTGTGAAAGAACTTTAGTGAAGATTTTATAAACCACTAATAGGAGGCTGATAGGTCTGTAGTTCCTGAGATCCTCAATGTCACCTTTTTTATGTAGCAAGATCATTGTAGCGTTGTTCCAATCCTCAGGAATTTTCCCTTTATTAAGGCATCGAGTGAAAATTTGGGCGAGTACTGTTTCAATTTCTCCACTTGCTTCTTGTATGATGTCTACAGTAATTCCATCTTCTCCTGGAGCTTTTCCCCGCTTCATGTTCTTGGTTGCATGTGCAACTTCTGCTGGGAGGACTGGAAGAACTCTGGTATTGGTACCTTTCATGATTTCTGGAGTACATGTATCATCCCTTTCATATAATTTGGAGTAGAAATCTTTCACTCTTGTCAAAATTTTGCCTCTATTTCTTGTTACAGAACCATCTTCTTTTCTCAGTGCCATAATCTGTTTTCTTCCCTTACTGAGATGTCTCTTTGCTATCTTTAAGCTTTGGTTGTTTTCAATTGCTTTTCTCACTAGTTCACAGTTGAATTTCCTTACATCTTCAGTGATACTTTTTCGTACTGTCTTGCATAGCTCTATATATTCCACTTTGGAAGTCACATCTTCTTTAGTTGCCCTCATCTCTCTTCTTTTTTGCATCAACATTTTGGTTTTTCCTGATAATTTGTTCACATGCAACTTGTTTTTAGAACCAGCTAATTTTGTTGCTGTTTCCATAAGAGCTTTGGTTACTTTTCTGTTAACTTCAGAAATATCCACTTCTTCCGATGTTAGGCCTTCTAAAGCAGAGAATCTGTTCTTCAGTTCCAACTTGAAGGCATTATGGTGTTTTGTAAGGTTGGTTATGTCAATACATTTTGTTTGTCTTATGAGCTTGCCACGTTCGAATTTAGTGTTGAGGTGCATCTTACATCTCACCAATCTATGGTCACTACCTGTGTTGAACTTGTTTAGCACACTGCAGTCTTCTATGACGAATTTTTTGTTACACATAATAAAATCAATTTCACTTGTCGTCCCATTTGGATGTCTCCATTTCCTGTGTGGCTTTTTCTTGAAAAAGGAGTTCGAGATGAAAAACCCTTCTGCCTCTGCAAACTCTACGAGAGTATTTCCACGCTGGTTTCTGTTGCCGTGACCGAATTTACCTACTGAAGTTCCATTCTGTTGTCGTTGCCCTATTTTTGCATTGAAATCTCCCATAATTATCTTCAAGTGCTGCTTACCTTTATTATTTGGATGACGAATTTCCTCATAAAATTCTTCAATTTCTTCTTCAGGATGACTTGTGGTGGGTGCAAAAATTTGAATAATCTGAGCCTGGTATCTTCTCGAGAGTTGGATAACGAGTCGTGCAACTCTGTCAGAGGAACTTTCGACTTCTACAACTTTATCCTTCAGTTTCTTGTTTATTATAAATCCAACACCACTAGTTCTGCCAGTATCTGTCCCATGATAGTAGAAGAGATGTCCACTTTTCAGTTCAATGAGATCTTCTCCTTTTCTCCTTACCTCACTTAGCCCGACGATGTCCCACTTGATCCTTTGTAGTTCCTCTTCCAATTCAAGAAGCCTTGAATCAGAAGATAGGGAGCGTCCGTTGTACGTAGCCAAGGTCAGCATCAGATGGCAGCCTAGTCCGGTCCTCCGGGGATTCTTAGCACCCTCTGCCTTCATGTCGCACTGGCCGCTGCCCTGGCCAGGTACATTCCAGCTGCCGGAGACTGAGGGCCAAGATTTAAGTTGTGGAGTCATTTTGGAGGGGTTTGGCCATAACTCACCACGCTGGCCAAGCGGGTTGGTGAGTGTGGGATAGCATTTCCTCTAATCCCGATGGTATAGTTATACCGCTATTGGCGGTCGTCAGAGCCCCTTTAGTGGGAACAGGATGTACCACGAGAAGGCGGGGTTGACATTTGTCAAGGAGAGGCTGTGATGTTACACATCACCTGACCTTACATCCCGAGATATATATATATATATATATCATCATCATCATCATCATTGTCAACCATTATCAATCCACTGCTGGACGAAGGTCTCCCCAAGTTTCCTCCACAATGGTCTGTCTTGTGCCAGTCTCCTCCATGTCACTCCCGCATACTTTCGAATTTCATCCACCCATCTTCCATGTGGTCTTCTTCTGGGTCTTTTCCTGTCCCTTGGAATCCAATCTAAAATTTCGGCTGTCCATCGATGGTCTGTTCTTCTGGCAGTATGTCCCGCCCCATTGCCATTTCAGGGATTTAACTCTGATCATGATGTCTTCCACTCTTGTCATTTTTCGGATCCACGTGTTCCTCTTCTTATCTCTCCTGGTTACACCAAGCATGCACCTCTCCATGCTTCTTTGAGTTGTTTGCAGCCTTTGTATGTCTCTTTTAGCTAAGGTCCACGTCTCTGCACCATACGTAAGCACTGGAAGGATGCATTGATCAAACACTTTTCTTTTAAGACATAATGGCATATTGCTCTTGAAAATTATGCTGTTTCTTCCAAAAGCTCTCCAGGCAAGTTTTGTACGCCGATTAATTTCTTTACCAATGTGACCCTCATGATATCTGCTGTCCAAGATAAACGTACGTGTCTGTTATCTCCAGCTTTTCTCCATCAACCGATAAATCTTCATTTCTTGTAAAAGCATTGTACATCACTTTTGTCTTCTGAAAGTTCATTTTTAATCCCACTTCTTTACTCTTGTCAGCAAGTTCCTGGATCATACTCTTTAGCTGTGATGGGGTAGTTGCAAAAATGACTATGTCATCAGCAAAATGAAGGTGGGTTAGATAATCTCCATTAATCTTTATCCCTTTGTTTTCCCAGCTCAGTGATTGAAAGACATTTTCCAATGTGGCATTAAAGAGCTTCGGAGATATGGTGTCACCTTGTCTCACTCCTTTTCCAATTTTTATGTGTGTTGTATTTTCAAACAGCCGAATCTTTGCACATGCATTTTCATAGATGTTATTAATAATATTAATGTATGCATCTTCAATACCGCAGGATTTCAGAGCCATTGCAACTGCTGATTGTTTCACCGAATCAAAGGCTTTTTCATAATCGATAAAAGCCATGCACAATGGAAGTTCATATTCCCTCGCTCTTTCAATTAGTTCTCTCAGTACGTGGATATGATCTATTGTGCTGTAGCCACTCCTGAATCCAGCTTGTTCTCTTGGTTGAGCCATGTCCAGTGTCACCTTCAAGCGGTGTGAAAGAACTTTAGTGAAGATTTTATAAACCACTGATAGGAGGCTGATAGGTCTGTAGTTCCTGAGATCCTCAATGTCACCTTTTTTATGTAGCAAGATCATTGTAGCGTTGTTCCAATCCTCAGGAATTTTCCCTTCATTAAGGCATCGAGTGAAAATTTGGGCGAGTACTGTTTCGATTTCTCCACTTGCTTCTTGTATGATGTCTACAGTAATTCCATCTTCTCCTGGAGCTTTTCCCGCTTCATGTTCTTGATTGCATGTGTAACTTCTGCTGGAAGGACTGGAAGAACTCTGGTACTGGTACTTTTCATGATGTCTGGAGTACATGTATCATCCCTTTCATATAATTTAGAGTAGAAATCTTTCACTCTTGTCAAAATTTCACTCTATTTCTTGTTACAGAACCATCTTCTTTTCTCAGTGCCATAATCTGTTTTCTTCCCTTACTGAGATGTCCCTTTGCTATCTTTAGGCTTTGGTTGTTTTCAATTGCTTTCCTTACTAGTTCACAGTTGAATTTCCTTACGTCTTCAGTGATACTTTTTCGTACTGTCTTGCATAGCTCTATATATTCCACTTTGGAAGTCACATCTTTTTTAGTTGTCCTCATCACTCTTCTTTTTGCATCAACATTTTGGTTTTTTCTGATAATTTGTTCACATGCAATTTGTTCTTAGACCCAGCTAATTTTGTTGCTGTTTCCATAAGAGCTTTGGTTACTTTTCTGTTAACTTCAGAAATATCCACTTCTTCTGATGTTAGGCCTTCTAAAGCAGAGAATCTGTTCTTCAGTTCCAATTTGAAGGTATTATGGTGTTTTTAAGGTTGGTTATGTCAATACATTTTGTTTGTCTTATGAGCTTGCTACGTTCGAGTTTAGTGTTGAGGTGCATCTTACATCTCACCAATCTATGGTCACTGCCTGTGTTGAACTTGTTTAGCACACTGCAGTCTTCTATGACGAATTTTTTGTTACACATAATAAAATCAATTTCACTTGTCGTCCCATTTGGATGTCTCCATGTCCATTTCCTGTGTGGCTTTTTCTTGAAAAAGGAGTTCAAGATGAAAAACCCTTCTGCCTCTGCAAACTCTACGAGAGTATTTCCACGCTGGTTTCTGTTGCTGTGACCGAATTTACCTACTGAAGTTTCATTCTGTTGCCGTTGCCCTATTTTTGCATTGAAATCTCCCATAATTATCTTCAAGTGCTGCTTACCTTTATTATTTAGATGACGAATTTCCTCATAAAATTCTTCAATTTCTTCTTCAGCATGACTTGTGGTGGGTGCATAAGTTTGAATAATCTGAGCCTGGTATCTTCTCGAGAGTTGGATAACGAGTCGTGCAGCTCTGTCAGAGGAACTTTCAACTTCTACAACTTTATCCTTCAGTTTCTTGTTTATTATAAATCCAACACCACTAGTTCTGCCAGTATCTGTCCCACGATAGTAGAAGAGATGTCCACTTTTCAGTTCAATGAGATCTTCTGCTTTTCTCCTTACCTCACTTAGCGCGACGATGTCCCACTTGATCCTTTGTAGTTCCTCTTCCAATTCAAGAAGCCTTGAATCAGAAGATAGGGTGCGTCCGTTGTACGTAGCCAAGGTCAGCATCAGATGGCAGCCTAGTCCGGTCCTCCGGGGGATTCTTAGCACCCTCTGCCTTCATGTCGCACTGGCCGCTGCCTTGGCCAGGTAAATTCCAGCTGCCGGAAACTGAGGGCCAAGATTTAAGTTGTGGAGTCATTTTGGAGGGGTTTGGCCATAACTCACCACGCTGGCCAAGCGGGTTGGTGAGTGTGGGATAGCATTTCCTCTAATCCCGATGGTATAGTTATACCGCTATTGGCGGTCGTCAGAGCCCTTTAGTGGGAACAGGATGTACCACGAGAAGGCGGGGTTGACATTTGTCAAGGAGAGGCTGTGATGTTACGCATCACCTGACCTTACATCCCTATATATATATATATATATATATTGTTATGCCCTGGCACCAGACTATCAAATAAAAATAGCTTTATGAATTTAGATGTCAGGTGTTGACTAACGACTAGGAGGTAAACATTAGAATTTCTAAAAAATATTTGCGAGCTCTTTATCGCTGATATCGATGCATTGGTGAAAAGAATTTAGCTTACAACTTAGCCAATCAAAACCAAGAAATTCTTCTGACACTCATAAATTATTCATGCAATTCCAGACTGGCACATGATAACAGACATTTAATCAATTAAAATAAAACATAATAAATCAATGAAAGAAGAAATATTCCTCATAATACATGGGAAATCGATGGAATATAAAAAACAAACAAAATATAAATTCTGAATTTGCTTGTAACACTTACTGGTGATCTGTGTAATAATACCTGTCAGAAAACTTGAGAATTTCACTGCACTGGGGCGGGAATCGAGCCTACATCTCCCAATTTATGTTAAGTAAATCGGTAGATGCGGGTTCGATTCCCGCATTTTTTTTTCAAGTTTTCTGAGAGGTTTTACATGGATGACCAGTAACTGTTGCAAGCAAATTCAGAATTTATATTCTGTTTGCTTTGAATATAAAACAAATAATGATAATGGAATCTATATACAGAGGATGAAGGAGGGGTGTTCATATAGACTCACCCCTTTCTGGATAGCTTGTAGGCTGAATTTATCATTAAAGTTCAATGATTATTCATTGGAATTACTGTCTGGCATTAAGCAGTTCTCAGTCGACGAAAGTCTATTGGCTGACCCCGGAGCAAATTTACTCACAACCAGCATGCATAAGAAAATACAATACTTACAGATGTGCAGCTTTTCCAGTTAGGTATCCGTATTCAATGCGCTCATTTATGGTTTATATGGAGCATACCTGTGTGAGAGCACGCCCATTTCAGAGCGTGAACTATGATGACCGATGGAGAGGGGAGTCGAACCCCATCTACCACTTACCCTAATGCACCGCATTCACCTGTATGAAGCCATGTACGCATCTATGTGCACTAATGTCGAAGTCGAACTAGACTGCTGACATGATAGCAAGATCTGTCCATCTGTTTGTCCTCGCTCCGAACGGATAAAGGTGATTCGCTTTACATCTCAGGTCATTCATCTTAGCCACTCATGGCTGCAATACAATTATCTCTGGAATTCTGCTCTGTAGCTCTACTTCAAATATACTGGTCAGGGTGCAATTTTGACCAGTAGTTAGAAGCTGCCAAGGTTAGTAGACGCCAAGGTTATGCTTATCTGACACTTCCGCTGAGCACTGTCTCAGGGGTCGCCTTTGTGACGTCACAGTCCCGGAGATCTCCCCGTCCGCCTAAAGCTGCTTGCTCTCGTTTTTCTGGTTCAGGGTCTGAAAGCTACATTGTCTCATTTGAAACTAGGTATTTGTAGCAAACAAATTATCTTTTCCTTGGTCATACTGAACATGCCTGGTTCGTGCGCAATAGCAACGTGTCAAAATTATTATTCGAAAACCAGAAGGAATGGCATTCATTACCATAGGTTTCCGAAAAATGAAGTTTTGCGTAAAACATGGAAATTGAGATGCAAACGAGCTGACAGTTTCAACGAAATGAATTCCGCTATTTGTTCGGAACATTTTCCTGAGGAAGACTACAAACGCGATTTAAGGAATGAACTTCTAGGTTTGCCTATCCGCAAAATGCTAAAGGACACAGCTGTACCAAGTTTAAACCTCCCGGGAAACTTTAATGTAAATTCTAATTCAGAGAGAAAGAACAGACAGGAGAAAAGGAAACGAACTGATCTTGTTGGAGATTTGATAAACTCTGATAATGCAGAGGAAATTTTGGAAGACATGTGGAGTGCCAATGATGAAAATACTGAAATTGAATGTATGAAAGACCTGAAAACAGAAAATGAAATTCTATTGAAGGAAAATTATATTTTGATGAAGGAAAATGAAAAGCTGAAAAAACAAATATTATATTTGAGCTCTTCAAACCATAGTCTAACTTTACGTGTAAAAGTCCTCAAAGTAAAACAGAATCAAATGCAGAAAGAATTATTAGAATTGCAAAGGTTACGGAAAGATGAGAAAAAGACAGAGAAATGTGCATAAAAAATTTGCTTTCTACAGTGTTTACTCCAGAACAGATAAGGGTTTTGTTAGGCCAAAAACGGATTGTTTGGAATTCTACTGATATTGCAGCTGCAATAACATTAAGAACTGTTTCCAGGAGAGCATATCACTACTTGAGAAATAAAGTTAATATTCCGCTTCCTGCTTTGTCAACGTTGCGCCGATGGGTAGCTACAATTAAATGTTCACCTGGAATTCAAGCCACAACTTTAAAACTGATACAGAGCTAAGGAATGCAAATGACTGAAGCCGAAAAAACATGTGTAATTTCTATAGATGAAATGAAAGTTTCCAGCAAAATGTGCATTTATAATATTGAAACAGATGAAGTTATAGGACCGTGTAGGCACGTACTGGTATTTATGGCAAGAGGACTTGTTAATCCCTGGAAGCAACCAGTATTTTACGATTTTGACGTCAGTGGTTCCAGTGTCAGAGAAATATTAATGAAAGTAATTTGTGCCGTAGAAAATATCATGTTTCCTGTACTTGCTCTTGCTTTAAACCAGAAATTATGGAAAGAATTGGCTATATCGCCTGAGAGTCAGTTCTTTGAAAATCCTTTTGACAAAAACAGACATATAAATGTATTTGCTGACATTCCGCATATGGTAAAGTTATTGTGAAACCATATTTTGGACAGTGGCATAAAAATAAGAAATATAGTGATAAATTGCTCCCTATTTGAAAAGCTATTAAAGAAGGACAGTAAGGAATTAAAAATAGCGTATAATATGAGTGAAACACACATACGTGTTAAAGGAGCAAATAGGCAGATTGTACGTTATGCTGTACAGTTGCTTTTGGAGCGTGTTGGAAATGCCATGAAATATTTATTTCCCGAAGATGATTAAGCAGCAAATTTTATTCTTCTTGTTGACAGATTTTTTGATACAATGAATTTGAGGCAACCATTCTCAGACAAACCATTCTGATGTGCTTTAGGTAACAATCAACAGCAATTTCAACTTCTGAATGAGGCTTACAACACTTTTTCGCAGATGCGCGTTTTTGGAAGAAAAAACGCCCTACCATTTCAGCAAGGTCTTCTGGTCAGTATTACATCCGTAATGGCTGTCCACATGATTCTAAGCGAAAAATATGAGCTAAAATATTTTTTAACTCACAGAGTTAATCAAGATGTCCTAGAATTTTTTTCTCACAGATACGTGCAGCAGGGAATACCTATGGTCACCCTTCACCACTGGAATTTCAAAATCGTCTCAGACTGCTGGTACTTGGGAAAGTAGTCTGGAACTGTCAGAAATCTAACGTTTTGCCTGAGTCAGAACAACATTATTTAACTGTCTCCATGCTCTCGTCTTCCTGTGTCTTACACAATAATGCATCCTGCAATGATGAAACAGCCCACACAAATGAAAATGAAATTACGGCTGCACTTCGCGAAGAACCCACAACTGCAATTACGTCTTCTAGTGACAGCATATCGTACCAAGCTTTACGATACCTTGCTGGATATGTTGCATTTAAATGCCAAACAACGTGTCCTGGGCTGGGGGACAAAATATGCACCTCTGGACCTAGTGCAAGAAAAAGGAATTATTTGCGCCTGGATTGTCGTCATAAGCAGAGGCTGCTTGCAACATCCAACAAATGAGTGGATCAGCATGGCTATCCAACTAGAAGAATTTTTTTTAAAACTACATGGGAAAAATAATTTAAGGAAAGTTAAAAGAATTGTTCACACCGCAGTGGAAGCTTCTGCCCATCAGTTCCCTCCAAATGTGCACCCTGCCATCAAACTATTCATGAAAACCCTAATTATGATCCGTATGCGCCATATTAACGCTCAGCAAAAAATATATTGCCAACCCAAGAAAAGAAAACTGGTTAAAACAGTTACCTAAGGAACATGACAAAGGTAAGTGAAGAAAGAATTTTTTTACGTTAAATAATGTCCCGATTCTTAAAGTTCTCAAAATTTAGCGAATAAAATATGACTAAAGAAACAAACAAACAAAAATTGCAAAGGTCCATGATTTTAACTTTTCTGTTCAGCGATTAGTTACAAATAATAACAGAGCATTTAGTGAAATTAATTTCCAACTTTTTAATTAAGCAAGTTAGTGGAATGCTACTCAAGTTTTTATATGTTCCACATAAAAGGATTTCTTCATGAGGTTCTGACAGCATAATCTTATAAGTTTTTTTTTCCTTCTTTTGAATTTATTTAAAGACAGTATTACAGTTGCATATAAATAAATTAGAAGGTATAATCACTGTTCCTGCACTTTTCCTTAGTGTCATGTCAATATCCTATTTAGATATTTAGATTAAACAGATTTGAAAAAAAATGAAAGAAATGCATAATAAGTTTCTTCGCATTCTCGGTTTACTCTAAATAAAATATTCACATGGATGTCCGTTTTTCCTGATTATATTACAGATGTGCTTTTGCATTACATCTTGGTTGCAAGCTTTCAGATTCAGAGCGTATTTGAGTAAAAAGTTGTTGACATTTCTCCCACGAGTGCTTCAATTGTATTAACAGATAATCCGTCCTGCTGGCTGCGTCGTGTGGTACACTGACGTCACTACGTAAGAGACCGGCACTTCCGCTGCGAGGGAGACAGGATGAGCAAACCTTACTGTCTATTAACCTTGAGAAGCTGCTAGCAAGCAAATGCATTTTGCTAGTGATAAAAAGTGGTTCTAGCAAAAGTTGCTAGTGGAAAAATTTGGAATGTTTTAACTGTGAAATGTAAAGTGCAAACTGCATTGCACATGTGGAATAAAGGTCTGCGCGGTGGAAAAAATTTCGGTGGCGTGCTGGAAAGAAATCAATGGCACCACGTTTCTTCCCCAAAACTTGTTGAATGACTAACTTTAACTCATTCCTTGGTGAAAGCTGGGAGGCATTGCCA
Source organism: Macrothele yani (assembly GCA_039090855.1). Classification (NCBI taxonomy): domain Eukaryota; kingdom Metazoa; phylum Arthropoda; class Arachnida; order Araneae; family Macrothelidae; genus Macrothele; species Macrothele yani. The sequence goes on along the minus strand of CM077009.1, from coordinate 199,970,141 downwards.
AGACTGAAATTTTTTTCAGTCTTGGAGGGACAGTTTAAACTTACAAACAATGAATGCTCTCATGAGTATTGAGGTTGAAGGTCTGTCCAAAGACAAGTTTAACCACAGGCCTGCTGTTTTAAAGTGGTATGATGAAAAGATCCAAAACCCAGATCATAAACCATTCAGAAAATAACTTAAGATTTTGAATAGTGTTTTTGGATTTTGTGAATAAAGTTAAATAAAAAAAAATATTTTTGAAATATTTGCATTTGAATTAAATTGTTAGAATTAATCTGTCAGGTCATGAAAAGCTGAGGCTGCCCCGTTGGCGCAGTGGTCTAAGCGATGGCTTCTGATCATTCGTCCGAGATCGGGCCGGGTTCGAATCCCGGTGAGGCATGGATGTTGTGTTTGTCTTATGGCGCTGGCTCACTCCCTTCCCTGAAACCAGTGGCCCAAAATTAGGGACAGATGACTGCTTATAGCCCCCTGAGTTTCTCACAGTGGTCATTAAACCTCCAATCTAAAAAAAAAAAGAAAAGAAAAGAAAAGCTGAATTATATCTATGTAATCTTTTCAGCATTAAAATGTGACAGAAATCAAAATTTGTCATGATTGACTAATGGAGAGGGACATGTTAAAGTTTCTTTTGTATAATGTTAATAAACTTTCTATAGTAGATAATGCAATTTGCTAGTAAAAAATAAGGTCACTAGCAAATGTTACTACTGCTAAAAAAAGAACACAAAAAAACAAAATCCTGGCATCAACCAGATTCGTTACTGGCCAGAATTTTAGGTTGCTATGCAGCAATGTCCGCAGCCGTCTAACAAGAGCTTTTCGGAGAGAAATTACTTCGCATCTCTCCAGCCCTACATGGAACCATGCAGCAGGAAAGGGCATCTATAATCCCCATTTCCTTAGTGTACCATCAACCACTCCTCTAGCTCTTAGTTCAGCTGGCCGACTTTTCCAGGCAGAATATTTTCTACCCCCACAAAATACGACTCTGCTGGATCTCCCTGGTTTCGCTATCCGAGTCCAACTCTCTCCACAAGCTTGTTCAAGACTTCCCCTTTTCAGAAGGATTTCGAAAAGAGACATACAGATTTTAAAGTATGTAATTTGATGGCAAATCGGGAAAAAATGTCATCTGTATCATGCATTTGAAAGATTTTTACTGTAATATTTACATGAAAGTATGACAACATGAACAGCGCTGTGGTAGGCCTAACACAGCACTGCAGCGACCACATGAAGCTTTGCTGTTGAAACAAAGGTCTCGTTCTGGTGGCCATTTTGCTGGCAGAAGAATACAAGAGGAACACGGAACATTCTTGCCAAGAAAGCATTCCAATTTGTAGTGCTACCTGACAGAAAATAGTTCATTTCTGTCGCAGTTTGTCAAAACACGTGGTGACAATATCTTCAATCTTACGCATATGATTCCCTGATATGAAATAGAAAGTATGCAGATGTTTTTCTTAGTAGAAAAGTGTTAAAGTACATGTTGTGTTCTCTCCAACGGAAGTTACATAGCATCGGAAAGCTAACATTTTGTTCTTCCTATTGACGGCATCGTTTGCAGTTCATTCAAGGTGGATTACAAAAGAAGAAATAAAAAATGTAGAAGCGACCTCATATATTGCGCATCAAAGAATCATATGCAAAAAAAAAAAAAAAAGAAATTATCAGACTGTGATGTTACAAGTAGAGACAACTATTTTCTGTAGCGTAGTAATACAAAATGAAATGTTTTCTTGGAAAGAATGTTCCCTCATTCTATCATACTCTTCCACCAGCAAAATGGCTGCCAGAACGAGACCATCGTTTCAGTGGAGCAAAGCTTGATGTGCCGCCCCTTTGGCACAATGGTCTAAACGATGGCCTCTGATCATTCGTCCGAAAGGGGTCCGGGTTCGAATCCCGATGAGGCATGGATGTTGTTTGTCTTACGGCATTGGCTCTCTCCCTTCCCTGGAACCAGTGACCCTAAATTAGGGATGGGCGACTGCTTATAGCCCATTGAGTTGCTCACAGTGGTCATTAAACCTCCAATCAAAAAAAAAAAAAAAAAAGCTTGATGTCATGACCACAGCGTTCATTAGGCCTCCCGCAGCTTCTGTTCACAGTGTCATACTTACATGTAAGTATTACGGTAAAAATCTTTAAAATGCACTATAAAGATGACATTTTTTCAACATTTGCCATGAAATTGCTTACTTTAAAATCTGTACGTCTCACTTTTTCGAAATCCTTCAACATTTCCGACAATATAATTTAGTTGTAAATGAATTTATGGCACCTCTATTCATAGTTTACTGTGGAATAACTTTTACAGGTCTTATAGAAGTTCTTATTCAAAAAACTTGGTGGTCAAATTTTCGAACTAAAGCCTAGTTCGTCATCAGGACTACGTCACTGGAGTAGTTGCTGCCACTCAGTCGGAAGTGTCCAACCGCAATTATCGTTAATTGTGGTACTTCTTCTTCTCGCTATTTTGATCCCTTCTTCTAGTTTCAACTTTACTAAGTTTGACTGGTGGGTGATTATTCTTACTGAGTCCCAATTTATGGAGTGTCCACTTGATTGTATGTATATGTCTGTCTAGCCCTGTTTTGTTACTAATGTTCCTAATAGCTGCTTGGTGTTCTTTCATTCGGACTTTAATACTTCTCCCTGTTTCTTCTATATAGCTGAGCTCGCAGTTACACCAAGCAGCTATTTGGAACATTAGTAACAAAACAGGGCTAGACAGACATATACACACAATCAAGTGGACACTCCATAAATTGGGACTCAGTAAGAATAATCGCCCACCAATCAAACTTAGTAAAGAGGAAACTAGAAGAAGGGATCAAAATAGCAAGAAGAAGAAGAACCACAATTAACGATAATTGCGGTTGGAATGTTCCAACTGAGTGGCAGCAACACTCCAGTGACGTAGTCCTGATGACGAACTAGGCTTTAGTTCGAAAATTTGACCACCAACTTTTTTGAATAATAACCTCTGCAAGACCTGTAAAAAAGTTATTCCACAATACAATTTAGGACGCTAAACTACACATTTACCATTTTAACTCTCTCATCGATTTTAATTGTTTCCTAAAAGCATTCCACACAACATAAGATCAGCTCTGTGCTCAGGACAATGTAAGGGTCAGCTCGCGGACAAGTAGGCAAACATATAACTTTATAGCACTTCTTTGTCCTGCCAAGATTCGGATCAGAGAATGCCATAAACTTCCTGATCTACTGACGCTGCTTTCCCCGAAGATCTGCCATCTCACTATACATGGACCTCCTAGATTGTCAACAGCAGGAAGTGGGATGAACGTTTTGTGTTCCCACGCCAAATGACCCATGCTAGTTTCAGATTTCACACTCTCAAGAAAAGGAGCTTTTACCTCATTTCTTTCACAATGGGGGAAACCACTAGCTGTTAATTTTTCAACCAACAATCAACGCTGTACCCGCCTCTCGCAAAACCAGCTAATCAAATTAATTACAGCACCCGAAATCTGAAACAATATATATACCGTCTAGTACCTACTTCTCTGTTAAACAAAAGGTCCACGGTTTTTTTTTTTTTTTTTTTTTTTTTGTGCATAGCCCCCATGAAAATAAATTAATAAGTAAAGAGAGAGAGAGAGAGAGAAGGAGAAGAAAAAACTAGGTTACGATTATTTGTGTTAAATGTTTTCAATGGGTAATGATTGAATAAATAAATTTTAAAAAGTCAGATTATTTGGTAAGAAGTAGCCTGGTGCTGCCATGCCTTGAAAAAAAGTGGCCTGGTATGCAACCCTGAGGAGATCCTTGCAAATTAATGACTTACTCAATGAGTTGAGTGACATCTGGGGTATGGAATCATTCTTGCATTCCTTTTACATAAATCATGAATTAACACTCAACAAGAAATGATTTATGCTATCACTAGCACTTTGTTTTTATGTACATATCACCCCACAGCAATTATTCATCTTCATGAGGAAGCATGCACTTTGAAAGGTTACTTTTCTGACCAAACTGTTTGATGCATGCTTCACACTAGTGAAATTTTTTACCTATGTGAATGCGTGTGTGCCTCAGAAGATCATGATTTTGAGTGAATTGTTTGGAACACACATCGCATTGGTGAGGTTTTTCACCAGTGTGAAGTAACAAATGCCTTGAAAGATTACGTTTCCAAGCAAATCTTTTGGAACACACATCACACTGATGACGCTTTTCACCTGTGTGAACAACCATATGCGCTGAAAGTTCACCTTTCTGAGAAAATTGTTTGGAGCATACATCACATGGGTAAGGCTTTTCACCTGTGTGAACAAGCATATGATTTAAAAGATGAGATTTGCGTGCAAATTGTTTGCAGCATACATCACATTGATGAGGTTTTTCACCTGTGTGTGCAAGCATATGCTCTGAAAGATGATATTTCTGAGCAAATTGTTTGGAGCATACATCACACTGGTGAAGCTTTTCACCAGTGTGAAGAAGCATGTGCCTCGAAAGAGCACCTTTCCGAAAAAAATTGTTTCCAGCATACATCACATTGGTAAGGCTTTTCACCTGTGTGAACAAGCATATGTATTGACAGTCCATCTTTCTGGGTAAACTGTTTGGAACATATACCACATTCATAAGGCTTTTTATCTGTGTGAACAACCATATGCTTTGAAAGATGAACTTTCTGTGCAAATTGTTTGCAGCATACATCACATACATAAGGTTTTTTACCTGTGTGAACAATCATATGGTTTGAAAGATGATGCTTGTGTGCAAATAGTTTGTGGCATGTATCACATTGGTGAGATTTTTGGCCTGTATGGATAAGCATATGCTTTGACAGATTACATTTCTGAGCAAATGTTTTGGAGCATACATTACACTGGTGAGGTTTTTCACCTGTGTGCGTAAGCGTATGCATTGACAGATTACATTTCTGAGCAAATTTTTTGGAGCATACATTACACTGGTAAGGCTTTTTGCCTATATGAACAAGCATATGTATTGAAAATTCATTTTCCCGAGGAAATTGTTTGGAGCACACAACACATTGGTAAGGTTTTCCACTTTTGTGAAGTTTCACATGTCTTGAAAAGCTGGATTCTTCTTTAAATTTTTGGAAGCATATTTCACACTCCCAAATATATTCACTTGTATTTGAGAGATGTGGAGCGATGTCAGATTTTTCTTTCATTTCCTTTAAAACCAATTCTGGCGTGACATCACTTAAGGAATGTTTCAGCAATGACTCCATGCTTATAATATTACAATTTTCATGATTCATTATATTCATTAGATAGCCTCCTCCTTTTTTAATAATATTAGCTTTACGAAGTCAACTGAACAAAGAACATCCTTTGATTTGTGTTGTCCGCACAGTGCAGATAAAAAAACCCCGCCACTGTCTTGTCTGACATCTAAAGAAACATTAGGAACATTTTAAAAGATCTCATTTCAAACAGATAGGAGGAAAAGTAGGAATGAATGCATTTACAAGATACTAACGAATATTTGCTGAAATTGCTGATAAAAGAAACCCTTCCGAGATTCAAAGATGTTAGTTGATTGGCTGAAAATGCGTGACGTAATTTCATCTTGATCTTGCTCCGTTGGCTGAGATGCTGGGCTAACCCTGGCTTCAAGTCCCAAGATTCAGGTCAGTTGTAAACGTCATCGATTACAGCTTCAATATGGCGGAAATTTTTATCATTTACCTATATCTTGGAAGATGTTTTATGGGTGTACTAATAACACTGTGTTAAATCTGAATTCTGTCACATGTCAAAATAGATGCAGTATTTTTTTCTTTAAATGGCGTAAGATATTTAATCAATAATTTGCTGTTATCGATTATAGGACATGTTACGATTTAGTATTATCAAACATGGAGTATCAAATTAGGTGGTACTTCAACAGACGTTGTTCCAAATACAAATGAAGATCTCTGAGAATGTGAAGCATGGTTCCAGAAATTTACAGAAAAATCCAGCTTTGTAACATCATACGAGTGAAAATTGTTTCCAGCGTGATGTGTGTTTTAAGAAGTTCACACGGGAAATATGTAATAAAGGTCCGTTTAGATGAAAAACCTTAACATCGTGATGTGTTCCAACCAGTTCAGTGAAAAATTGAAACTTTCAAAGCATGGGAACCTTCACACAGTTCAAGAACTTTACCAGTGTGTTGAATGCTCGGAGCATTTCAAAGAAGAAGGTAATCTTTCGGAACACATGCTCATTCACGCAGGGGAGAAGCCTCATCAGTGTGAAGAATGCTACGAACAATTTACTCTGAAAAGTGAACTTTTGACGCATATGTTCCTTTGCACAGGTGAAAAACGTCCCCAATATGATGTATACCCCAAACAATATGCTCTGCCAGGCCATCTTTCAACGCCTACGCTTCTTCACACATGTGAAAATCCTCGCCAGTGTGATGTATGCTCCACACAAATCTTCACGAATTCCAAAACATATACATGTTCGCACAGGTCGAAAGCTTCACCAGTGTGATGTGTGCGCTAAATCATTTACACAGAAGAGTTCTCTTACACAGCATATGCTCCTTCATACAGGTGAAAAGCCTCACCAATGTAATGTGTGTTCTAAACAATTTGTTCAGAAAAGTGCTCTTACACAGCACAAGCGCCTTCACACAGGTGAAAAGCTTCATCAATGTGATGTGTGCTCTAAACAGTTTGCTCAAAAAAGTGGCCTTTCTCAGCATATGCTCCTTCACACAGGTACAAAGCCTCACCAATGTGACGTGTGCTCCAAACAATTTACTCAGAAAAGTGCCCTTTCAGAACATTTGCTCCTTCACACAGGAGAAAAGCCTCACCATTGTGATGTGTGCTCTAAACAGTTTGCTCAGAAAAGTGCCCTTTCACAGCATATGCTCCTTCACACAGGTGAAAAGCTTCACCAATGTGATGTATGCTACAAACAGTTCTCTCGGAAAGGTGATCTTTCAAGACACATGCTTATTCACACAGGTCAAAAGCCTCACCAGTGTGATATTTGCTCCAAACAATTTGCTCGCAGAAGTCATCTCTCCAGGCATATGGTCCTTCACACAGGTGAAAAGCCTCATCAATGTGATTTGTGTTCTAAACAATTTAGTCATAAAAGTGTGCTTTCTCAGCATATGCTTTTTCATACAGGTATAAAGCCTCACCACTGTGATGTATGTTCCAAACAGTTTGCTCAGAAAAGTGATCTTTCAAAGCATATGGTTCTTCACACAGGTGAAAAGCCCTACAAATGCGATATATGCTTCAAAGAATTTACTTGGAAAAGTAATCTATCAAGGCACGTGCTCCTTCATGTAAATGAATAGCTTATGTGCTTAAAGAAAATAAACCTATTGAACAGTGAGAAAAATTCATTTTTGAAATACTCTGGAAAAAAATCAATTTGAGGATACATTTTTCATTAATAGAAATTACCAAATAGCTCAGATAATCTGGTGAATGTGTAGATTTAGCATCCTAAATTATTTCGTCGGAAAAAAAAATGTCAGTACCTCGAAAAAGTGCGACGTACAGATTTTAGAGTATAAAAATTAATGGTAAATGGTGCAGAAATTTTATATTTAAAATGTGTTTTAAAGATTTTTATCGTAATATTGACCTGTAAGTGCAACGCTGTGAAGAGACGCTGCTGTAGATTCGATGTGGCGTGTAGTTCACACACGGTTGACTACCAGTTGAAGCACTTACCTTTTTGCCAGGAGAGCAAACCATGTTGTACTCATACACTACAGAATATAGTTTGTTCATGTTTTATCATTGTTCGTAAAGCAGATGTTGAGAAATTTTTCATTTTTTCGTATATGATTCCCTGATTCAAAATAGAAAGTACTAATATGCTTTTCTATGTTCTACAGAAAACTGGGGAACTGTAACTTTCTGTTCTGGTTTGAATGGCTTCCATTCGTAGCTGATTTGCTGTCTCTGCACTTTTGGTTGTCCTGTTAAAAGCTTGTTCACAGGCCAGTTTCTATCTTACTCATACATATTTGCAATTTGAAGAGGTTTTTTCCAGTTTTTCTTGCCAACAAAATACAGGACACAACAAAATAAAACGTGGATGATGTGGACCTATTTTCTGTAGCGTATCACTACAATATTTATCATTCTCCTGCCAACAACGTAACCTTTTTCTCTTGTACTCTTCCGCCCATCATTTTCGGCACGGCAAGGAACCTTCCTTTTGATGGACCAAAGCTTCACATCTTCGCTGGAGCGATGCATTATTAGGCCTACCACAGCCTCTCTTCACAGCGTTGGACTTGCAGGTCAATATCATGATAAAAATCTTTAAAACACATTTAAAATATGAAATTTCTGCACCATTTGTCATTAATTTCCCATACTCTAAAATCTGTACGTCACACTTTTTCCAGGTACTAACATTTTTCTGATGTAATAATTTAGGACACTAATCTGCACATTTACCGATAATCCACCCTTTGCAAGGGTAAGTGCTGTTATTAGGCAGATCAGCCAGTTGTGATACAAATTAAAAGTGGTAATTCTTTTCCTTTCAGTTGGTTGAAGACAATAAGCAATTAAGAAAAAAAAAGTTACTTAAATCTTTTTGGAAACTCGATTGCTCTGAATTTTTTTTTTTTTTTTTTTTTAAAGGGTAAATGTGTAGTTTAGCAAAAAATTTTTACTGTGTGGGAAAAGTGCTACGTACAATTTTTTAAGCATGCAAAATAATGGGGAAAGGTGCAAAAATATCATGACTGTCAGAAAGGGCATATGTATTTTTGAAAAATGAATATCTGACATAGGAAATTGTGTTCATCCTATGTCACCCTTTTGCTAGATATCTCATACAAGAGAAAAATGAACTGATATTATGTTATGAAGAACAGCTTGTCATTGCCAGTGATTCCTGTTTTTTCACTCTATTTCTAGACCTTCAGCTATTTATTATTATTTCTTAATTTCTGTTGGTGTGTGCTAGTACTTCCACAGGGTCCTTAATTTGCTTTATGTCCTGTACTTTGTTCATATCCATTCAATTTTTTTTTTAAATGCTCTTAATTGCATACAAAATATGATAAGAAACATATAAGCATCTAGAGGCCAGAAACGTTTGAAAAAATAGAACTCGGAAGATATGAAGGTAAATTGAAAGATCTTCAAGTGAAAATAGAACTAAGTATGTTAATCTGAGCAAAGCCTTGAGTAAGAGTCTTAATTGTAGCTTTACATTCTGCAAATCTTGTTCTAAACTGTGTATGACCAGATGTATTAATATAATTTGTATTGTCACTCTTTGTAAATTGGTGTTAATTGTTAATATTGTTTTTTGTTTTTTTTTCAATCATTGGCTGGAAAACATATTTTGGCATGTAATCTAGTAACTAAAATTATGCTCCATTTTTTGAATTCTGGTGGTATACTAAAGTGGGATAGCATGTAATTGTTAACACAAGCACACTTTTTTTATAGAAAAAATGCTTTTGTATCCCACAATTATTTTTAAACCAAAATGAAATCATTGTAAGCAATTTCATATCTTTTGTTTTGTGTCTATAACGTGCACCTGTTTCCTATATACTCACTTGAAAACTGCCTTATTTAATTAATGCTATGTGTATATATATATATAAATATATATTTCCTTTGAATGTAGTGTGAATAAGGTGATTGATTTCTGCTTATTCCCAAATGCACTGCAGGTATTGCTGTTATACATGCCCTTCCCCTCTCCTGCAAAGTTGGGCTGGTATGTACTACTTTTTTTCTAAACAAATACAGGTATATTCTGTAACTAATCTAAAATAACTGTTATGGGAATTTTAGTAGGCAATTTTTTCATTAAATTGCAAATTTTCGGAGAAAACTCCTCCTTCTTCAGGCTGTCTTTTTGTTGTCACTTATTCCTGTCACTATCGTGGTTACGGTTAACCTTGAAGGTTTAGGTTATTTTTCATCAAATCCTGCCAGATGTTAGGCAGGGAAAATCCTTTGCAGTCATTGATGATGGAATTTTGATTTTTCTCAATCTCTTTTCCTTCTTTCAGCTTTCTTTTTTGAAAATTGCTTTGGAAACGGATGACTTTAAGGGAATTCCAATCCATGCTGTGACTAGTTTCTCTAACATGCCTATCTAAACCAGTCTTGAACAAAGTTAAAAAAAATTTCCCTAAAATAATTCAAAGAGAAGAAGATATTTTAAAAATGCAAAGTGTAGTCTATGAAGTAAAATGTAGTTGTGGACTATCTTACATAGGTGAAATAGGTTGCAGATTAGAAACTCGTATAGCAGAGCATAAAGCTGCTATAAAAAATTGCTCTAACAAGACTGGATTAGATAGGCATGTTAGAGAAACTAGTCACAGCATGGATTGGAATTCTCTTAAAGTCATCAGTTTCCAAAGCAATTTTCAAAAAAAGAAAGCTGAAAGAAGGAATAGAGATTGAGAAAAATCAAAATTCCATCATCAATGACTGCAAAGGATTTTCCGTGCCTAACATCTGGCAGGATTTGATGAAAAATAACCTAAACCTTCAAGGTTAACCGTAACCGCAATAGTGACGGGAATAAGTGACAACAAAAAGACAGCCTGAAGAAGGAGAAGAGTTTTCTCTGAAAATTTGCAATTTAATGAAAAAATTTCCTAGTAAAATTCCCATAATAGTTGTTTTAGATTAGTAATTCAATTAAGAAACTAGGAAGCCATTTCTCAACATGAGCTTTATTCAAAGGTATATTCTGTTTTTTCAAAGATTAGCTGGGGCATCTGCTGCATTATTTGTAAATTTGAGATGGTACATATGGTGCAATTTTTGTGGACATATCCTGAGTTGTGTTGCTTTCCTTCAAGATTTCTTTTTAAGAAGCAGAGTTTGGTAGAAACAAGACCTTGATTTTTTCTTTGAATAAAGCTCATATTGAGAAATGGCTTCCTAGTTTAATTGAATTAATAATCTAAAGCAACTTATGGGAATTTACTAGGAAATTTTTTTTTTTTTTTTTTTTTAGCAATAGCAACATTTGCTAGTGGCCTTATTTTTACTAGCACGTTTCATTATCTGCTAGCGAAAGTTTATTAATATTATACAAAAGAAACTTGAACATGTCCCCTCCATTAGTCAGTCATGACAAATTTTGATTTCACCCCTGTAACTGTCACATTGTGATACTGAAAAGATTACAAATTTTTAAAAATAACTCACCTTTTCATGACCCGACAGATTAATTCTCAATTTAATTTGAATGTCAATATTTAAAAAACATTTTTTTACTTAATTTTATTCACATAATTCAAGAACACTATTCAAAATCTTAAGTTATTTTCTGTATGGTTTATGATTAGGGTTTTGGGTCTTTTCATTATACCACTTTAAAAGCAGGTCTGGGGTCAAACTTGTTTTTGGACAGATACTTCAACCTCAATACTCGTGAGAGCATTCAATATTTGTAAGTTTAAGCTGCCCCTCCAATCACCCTGGATTCTCTTCATGAAACTGAACCCAACCTCACATGCAGAAGTAGATAAGGGAAATATACTGGATATTTCTACTAGTGTTAAAATGTTTTTATAATGTTTGTACTTTTCAAGAAACATTTGTTTCCAGAAAGCAGTTATTCCTTTTTGTATGTTTCTAAAATATTCCACATGCACAATGCAGTGATGCTTTACAGTTCACACTTAAACATTCAAAATTTTTCCACTAGCAACTTTTGTTTGAACCACTTTTTGTCACTAGCAAAATTCATTTGCTTGCTAGCAATTTGCTACTAACTACCGGTCGAAACGAAAACGAGCCTGGTCGAAATGGTTCTTTTTTTTTTTTTTAATTTCAGTTTCATCTATTTCAATTTCAATGACCTAGTACTAATGAAAATGAACAGTGAATTAGCACGATCAATAAGTATTTTGTTAGTGGAAATCATTCTGCCTCAGAAACATGCAGAAAAGGAGTGTTTCCATTGAAAAGAAATATAAGGGTATCTGTTATCTTACAATTGTCATAATTTTCTTCAAGTCACCAAAATTTAAATACATAAGTTTAAACTGCCCCTCCAATTGAGAGCATATATATATATAAGCCTGTGGGGACCACTGTTGTAATGACAATAGCCCAGTTGAACTATCCAGAATATGGAAATGTCACATTGCAACTAAGAACTTGAATGACATCTATTATTAACTTTTGAACTTTAACAAATACATATACTCTGTATATTATACAACTGGCTTAATATGTTCTCTCTTAGGTCTAATTTATTTTGTAACTCAACCATGTTGTGATGGCAGCAGTGCGATATTCTTGCACAAAAGCTTCACTCTTCACATGTCACTATATTCTGATGTATATATTGGAGCACCAAAGCAGCTATTACTCTTTTCCATCTGAAGATGGGAGCGACTGTCTCCCCGAAAGTGTTAATGGGTTTTAATTGTAAACATCTGTCATTTTTTGGCATTAAAGCATCGTGCTTCATTGTATTAAATGCATACCATGTGTAGCAATTAAAAGAGTGTTCCCCTGGTGGAAATATATTTTCCTTTAATGGGTATTAGTAGCTTCAGGATAAATACTGTTCTCAGCATGTTGGATTTTACTATCAGCTGTGACAGCAAGGTAAGTCCAGTTGTTTGTTGCATTCTGAGGAGAATCCTAAAAAGCTACAGTTTTCTTATTACATTCAACCTATCAGTGGAACTAGTACAGATGAAATAAGGGTACCTTTTTTACTACCTTTTTATATGGAAAATCGTTATAATGTAAGAAAGTGATTAAGAGTAAAGAAATGTAATTAGCTTTGTTACTCAAAAACACTTCTAATACACAGAAAAGTACTTGGTAGGAGTTTGATATGCAGCACCAAACTTTCAGCCGGTGATAAATATTTGTTGAAAGTTGTGCTTTTTGTAAAATCATTCAGAGTGAACTTTGTGGTGAAGTAAAGTGAAACTTCTGCACTTGAACTAAAGTTTGGTGTTGATGACCATGAGGGATTTTTACCGTTAGTGAATGAAACTTCTCATGAAAAGCTGCTATAAAATTTTCTTTAATTAATTCACAGCAAGCATATTTAAAATTGCTAAATACCTTATTTCCACTTGATTTCGCGTTAGAAAAGCTACAGATGTCAGCTGTGTACGCATAGATTCCATAAACAGTGAGCTATGTGTGTTTTTCAATATTTCAGTCCTGTAAAATTTAAAGCTGCCATTTCGTGAAATGAAAACTTGTTAAAAGTTGTTGCATTAATAAATAAAGTGAAAAAATGAATAAAGGAATTTTTCATCATTTCTCTTATTTATTACTACTTCCTTTTTAACTCAAAAGTCATGATCCGGTAAAAAAATTCCAAAATACAAGTGATATTAGAATCCGATGTCTTAGTGAATACTGGTTTCAGCCCCTCTGATGAAGTGTGTGTGTGTGTGAGAGGTGTTTCCGTAATGCTCCCTCACAGAGAAGTATTTTTGAGAATAATTAAGTGGATTTTTTAGCTGTGAAAATATATTTTTAGTAGTTAGTTTAAAGTTTGTATTCTTATTTTGGAGTTTTTGCCTACTCTTTTAAGTTGCCATTTGTTATTGGTATATTGAACTGAAAATTTGTTCTTTTCAAATCTGTCAATAGGTTCTTAAATTATTTACAAAGCTCTTGTTAGGTTCAACATAGCCTCAAAATTAAGCACACGCGAGTTATTCACATTTAAACTAGTGCTGAAGTAGTATCTGAAAAAGAAGTGGGCCTTGCATTTTCTTGTAATCTACTGAATGTGTTTTGAGTTTGGCACAAAATAATTGCAAAATTAAAAGACAACACAGCAGAGATGGACAGTGTCCCATCTGCAGAGAAAGTAACTGTGCAGTGTTCCATCATATCATGCCTTTCTTTGACTGCAACCCTGATTTAGGCGCTTTGTTGTTACATATAAACAAACACATCGCTCTTTCCATGTCTTAGCGACACACAGCAACCGAAAAATTGTTATTCGGTCAATGCTGGGGAATTGAATCCTCGATATCTAGCCGAGCGTGTTAGCCTTACACCACGGGGGCCAACAATCCACAGCACTATGTGTGGTTTTCTGTCAGCTTCTGACATAATAAATCCTCAAGATGGGCTCAGCAACTGAGACGTCTCCATCTGGTGGGTATTAAAGGCACTGGCTATATATTAATTATATCAGTTAAATCCAAAGTGAAAATCCACCAAATACATGACTTCAGTGAATAAACAAAGACTTCACTCTTTCCACGGTTTAGCAGCACACAGCAACCCAAAAATTGTTATTCGGTCAATGCTGGGGAATTGAATCCCAGATCTCTCGATATCTAGCCGAGCATGTTAGCCTACACCACGGGGGCCAACAATCCACAGCACTGTTTGTGTTTTTCTGTCAGCTTCTGACATCATGAATCCGCAAGATGGGCTCAGCAACTGAGACATCTCCATCTGGTGGGTGTTAACAGCACTGGCTATATATTAATTATAGCAGTTAAATCGAAAGGGCAAGATCCAAAGTGAAAATCCACCAAATACGTGACTTCAGTGAATAAACAAAGACATTACTCTTTCCACAGCAACCGATTCCAACACACAGCAACCGAAAAATTGTTATTTGGTCACCGCTGGGTAATCAAATCCCAGATCTCTCGAAATCTGGCCAAGCACATTAGCCTTGCACCACGGTGGCCAACAATCCACGGCGCTATATCTGTTTTTCTGTCGGCATCCGACATCATAAATCCGTAAGATGGGCTCGGCTACTGAGACGTCGTCTGTCTGCGTGTGTTGCTAAAACGTGGAAAGAGTGATGTCTTTGTTTATTCACTGACACCACGTATTTGGTGGATTTTCACTTTTGATCTTGCCCTTTGGATTTAACTGCTATAATTAATATATAGCCAGTGCCGTTAATGCGCACCAGATGAAGACGTCTCAGTAGCTGCGCCCATCTTATGGATTTATGATGTCAGAAACTGACAGAAAAACACACATAGCGCTGTAGATTGTTGGCCACCGTGGCCTAAAGCTAACGCGCTCGGCTAGATATCGAGAGATCTAGGTTTCGATTCCCCAGCGGTGACCGAATAACAATTTTTGGGTTGCTGTGTGTTACTAAAACGTGGAAAGAGTGATGCCTTTGTTTATTTACTGACATATTTGGAGGATTTTGACTTTGTTGTTACTTTGATGGTCTTCGTTATCATTTTGCTTTGCATTAGCATAGTCAAATTTGTACTCCTTCAGTTGAAGAACCTCCTCCATGATAAAATGATTCCACTAAAATTAAATATCCTAAAGAACAGGTAAAAGATGTAGCAGGGGCACCAATTTCATCAAACAATTGTGGAGGGGGGATGAAAAATCACACATGGAAGGATCACGTCTCTTCCATTGTCAGGAGGGAAATAAGAAAAAGAGCCAAAAAAATAAACTCGGGATTCGACCTATATTTTAAAATGCAATTGTAATTGCTCATCAGCAAATGAACGAAAAAATAGAAATATTCTTTTGCCAAATATTAATATTTTAAAAAATAAAATTCAGCCTGTGACCTTATAAAAATATTCAGAGAGATTTTATTTCCAAACGTTTATAAAAAAAATCTCTAATAGCTTGTTGGTCTGTCTAATGCCCATGCTATCGTTAATTCACATGCATAGCAATAATGATAATATATAGGAGCTTACCTTTTTAAATAAACAAACACATCGCTCTTTCCATGCTCCAGAAATGCATAGCAACTAAAAAATTGTTATTCGGTCACCACCGGGGAATTGAATCCACGGATCTCTCGATATCTAGCTGAGCACGTTAGTCTAACACCAAGGTGGCCAACAATCCACGGTGCTATGTGTGTTTTCAAGTCAGCTTCTGACATCATAAATCTGTAAGATCGGTTCAGCTACTGAGACGTCCCCATCTGGTGGGCATTAATGGCACTGGCTATATATTAATTATAGCAGTTAAATCCAAAGGGCGAGATCCAAAGTGCTCGACTAGATATCGAGAGATCCGTGGATTGAATTCCCCGGCAGTGACCGAATAACATTTTTTCGGTTGCTATGTGTTTCTGGAATGTGGAAAGAGCGATGTGTTTGTTTATTTACTGACGCCATGTATTTGGAGGATTTTTACCTTTTTAAGGTTTTCCTCTTGGCGTTTCTTGCACGTTGTTATCGGGTGTTTTATTTTGCAGCTTCCAGCAGGGTAAGTTGCTGTTTTCTTCTGTTTTGTACGTTAAGTACTTCCATGAGCATGTCACACACACAAAGCATCTTTGCACAGGCCTATAGGTTGTTTATATAGTGTAACTGTTCCCCGCTGTTGCATTTCTTCCATTTCTTCTTCTCTTCACCTCTCCCTCCTTAAAAAAATATATACGATGTGTTCATCTATTTAAAATATTCAAAACTCAATTCTATTTACAAGCAAATACAGAATTGAGTTTTAAATATTTTAAAGGAGTACGTACCTGTCGTGTATATTTTTTTTAAGGAGCGAGAGGTGAAGAGAAAAAAATGAAGGAATACAGTGAGGGGCAGTTGCACTCCAGAGGTATAAATAACCTTATAGGCCTGTGCAAAGATGCTTTGTGTGCATGAAATGCTCATGGAAAGTATGTAACGTACAAAACAGTAGAAAGCAGAAACTTACCTTGCTGGAAGCTACAAAATGAAACACCTGATAACGACGTGCAAGAAATGTCAAAAGAGGCAAACCTTTAAAAAAGGAAAGCTCCCATTTATTACTGTTTATAAAAAATGTGAGAAATTAGGGGGTTACTCAAACAAAGAACAAGAAGTACAAAAAATATAAGGGCGCTAGAGATTTCTGTATTTTTATTTATTTTATTTTTGATAATTGTTTTAAACATCACATATCACGAGAACATGTCAAATATAATAGGGGTCTGGTAATCAAGTTTCTTATCAAATTAGCAATGATGAATATGGTAAGAAAAAGTTTTTACGCATTTTGTTATTTATTAATTTTTTGGAAATAAATTGCTTTGACCTCATAAGGTGGTGCTTGGTCCATCTTATGATTCCAAAGATATTATTTAATTAAACACGATGAAAAATATTGGGTGGGCACACAGCCCCCAGTAAAATGATTGGGAGGGGGGGGCAAAGTTCGCCTTGCCCCCTAGTTGGCACATATGAGGTGTGGCAAGACTTCAATTTAAACTAAGCTGTGTACTTAATCCTGGTTCTCAAGGTCTTTGTACCCCCAGTTTGCATAGACAAGCTACTGTCAATAGAATCTACGGACATCTGGAATTCGAGCTTATTGCTGGTTAGGAGTTCGTCGAGGAATTTCAAATTGCTGGTTAGGAGTTCGTCGAGGAATTTCAAATTGCTGGTTAGGAGTTCGTCGAGGAATTTCAAATTGCTGGTTAGGAGTTCGTCGAGGAATTTCAAATTGCTGGTTAGGAGTGCAAAACGACTATGCGTGGTATCGTTTTAAAGCTCTCGACGAGATCTATTCAAATATAATATAAAGAACACATCGCAGTGGCTTAAACTATAATTAAAAAAAAACGTTTTTGTGTGAACGGGTTAGCATTTTCGACATTTCTGCGGAATTCGCAGAATGAACACAAGTAAAAGCGGAGAAAATCAAAACAAGAGGCAGGAGCAAGTGATGAAGAATGTAAGGAGCCCAAGAAGACACAGCACAAAGCTGGGTAATTCGTGTATCGATCTGCTCTGTGTTCGCAATGTATCCAGCATTATTCGTAAAAATTGTGTAAGCTACTTTTCATATCATAGACCTGTGTTGGCTTTAACAGATTTAATAAACGCTTTGAAACCATACTCGACTAGCTCATTTCAACTATCCGATCTGCAAATCGTAGTCCTACGTTCCAAACTGACGGCTTGGTCAGAACTGAGCCTACCTGTATTTTTTTTTCTTAGTAACTGACGCTACCCATATTCTTTCACTCCAATTGACCAGTCTGAGAATCCGCTGCACAAAGGTGAAGGGGGGAGGGGGGTGTCACACAAGTGTGTTAAATCAGAGTGACGCCTAGAGCGTGAGTTATCGTTCCCTCCTTTTTCTCTCACGATTGAAATCAAAAACCAAAAGAATTTTTGATTTCAGTCGGAAACATGAAATATATTAGGGTAAGCATAATAATTGGAAGTAATATTTGATTTTAACTCAATTGAGCTATACAATTGCAAGACTGACATAACGGGGGAAGGGGGTGTCCGTAGCCGTCGGTCATTGATGTTTTTATTAAAGCACAAGTGCGTCCAGCTGTCAACACGATTGTCACCAGACAATCAGCGGCGTGTTTCAGAGGATTTAATCATCGCGAGATAAATGAGGTGCATCCATTATAGTTCTAGCGGCTTTGCATAAGCAGGGGTGAATGCCACTGTCGGGCAACGCTGAGTTAAATTCGCCACTAGTCCTTACTGATTCCGAATCTCCCAAACGGGCCCGTCGTAGGTTCGTTTGAATCCAGTCGAGTTGAACTCAATACTGAAACGTATAGGGGGCAATTACTTATTTTCTAAGACAAGGAGTGACTCCTATAAATAGTCTTGCTAAACGTAACAAAATTTAATAGATGAGAAACAAACTCCGTTCGATTAACTATCTCCACGCGCCAACAGGTTTCCGGATGACGAACTCTACTAACTCGGAAGTATCCCGGAAGACCCTCCGCCACGTTTAACTTGAGTCTTTCCGTCCAAATCCCGGTCGATCTCTGATCGACGAAAACCCTGACTATTCCGTCAGCCAAAACTTAAATCCCCGAGAGGCCTATCTGACACTCCCGACTCGGACACGCCGTTCGTCAAGGAAAAATCCCGGTCCTCGTCTTCTTCGGACCACTCATCCGCCGTCCGACAACGTCGAAGGCGAAACACTACAAGCCTCCTGAGCAGAGCAGAGCAGAGCAGATCATATGTAGAGGATTTTAGGAAGGGAGTGTCTGAACCCAGGTCTCAAACAACCCTTAGAAATAGGAAACTAGGAGAATTGGGCTAGAGTGCCCGATAGGAAAGTGACACGGAAGCGAGGTACAAAGGGTGAGGAAGACGCCCTTATTTTTTACCGGGGGGGGAGAGGCAGTACCCGGGCCCTGACGGCTTAACGCGCCCATCCGACGCACGGAGGATATTTAGTGGTTCGTGCGTTCATACCTGCTGGAATCGAACCCGAGGCCTTCTCCGTGGGCCAGCCTCCAGATCGAACGTGCCGTTTACTTTTATAGCCTTCTCCCTCCGCACTTCTGAAATCCTGTTTCCGTGCAGTTCGCCTCTCTGGTAGCTGTGAGCTTGCACCGATACATCCGACCCAGTCGTCAAATTCAACGGATGCCACTAGGCACATGCCTGGCTCGACACTCCCTAATACGGCGAACAAAAGAAATGCGCCACGTGTCTTACACGTGCGTTGGAATTTGCATTGCATTACACTTGAACTAATAAATTGATATTGAAAAGGCTGCTACATGAAAACAATTATTGGGAGCTTGACTCCGTCACCTTACAGCCACTCACGGGTCTTGGAGGGTTCGCGAGGAGGATACTGTTAAAGTAGGGCAACTGCTTCTCCTAATCGGTCCCGGCGATTTTAATAATAACAACATACCGCCCCGGTGGCGCAGTGGTCTAAGCGATGGCCTCTGATCATTCGTCCGAAAGGGGTCCGTGTTCGAATCCCGGTGAGGCATGGATGTTGTGTTTGTCTTACGGCACTGGCTCTCTCCTCCCTTGAACCAGTGACCCTAAATTAGGAACAGGCGACTGCTTATAGCCCATTGAGTTGCTCACCGTGGTCGTTAAACATTCAATAAAAAAAATGTAATAATATTTCTATCGAACGGAAATACACTGCTAACCACCCAAAATGCAACACCAAGAAAAACACGAGATAGCAAAGCCAGACTGGACACATAACAACAGATACAAAGATGAAACGATTGAGCTTACAGGCCCGTGCGACTTGCGGAACACGCAGACATCAATAGTTCGTGTGGCCCCCATGGCTGGCAATAACGTCCACTAGACGCCCCGGTGGCGCAGTGGTCTAAGCGATGGCCTCTGATCATTCGTCCGAAAGGGGTCCGGGTTCGAATTCCGGTGAGGCATGGATGTTGTGTTTGTCTTACGGCACTGGTTCTCCCCTTCCCTGGAAAAAGTGACCATAAATTACGGACGGGCGACTGCTTATAGCCCATTGAGTTGCTCACGGTGGTCGTTAAAAAACCTTCAATCATAAAAAAAACGTCCGCTACACACCGCGGCATCGAAAGAAAGAGGCTTTGGATGTGGGCTTGGGGTATGTCGGTCCAGGCTGCTTCAACACGTTGCCACAGTTCATCAGGCGTAGCCGCGGGTGGTGCTTGCCGTGCCACTCGGTTGCCGATCAGCGACAAGACGTGTTCGATGGGCGACATATCGAGAGAACAGGCGGGCCACGGCAGCAGTGACAGCTGGTGGGCCGTGAAGAATTGTTGCACGATGCGTGCCACGTGCGGGCGCGCATTGTCCTGTTGAAACGTGGCCGCTGGAAGGTCCTGCAGGTAAGGAAGGACTACAGGCTCCAAAATGTTGGAGATGTAGCGGTGGCTGTTGAGTGTACCTACGATGCGTACCGGAGGGGTGCGGGTGTCATATCCAATTGAGCCCCAAACCATAACGCCAGTCGACGGACCGGTATGGCGATGCATAATGCAGGCGTCATACAGTCTCTCGCCCCAGTGACGCCACACGCGGATTCGACCATCGTGGTGTTGCAGGCGGAAGCGGGATTCGTCGGAGGAGACAATGGCGTGCCATTCCGTAGTCCAGGTGCGGCGTTCAACGGCCCACTGTCGCCGCACTCGCCGGTGGTGTAACGTCAAAGGTAAACGGAGCAATGGGCGCCGTGCATCAAGTCCCCGTTCCTGCAGACGACGTCGAACGGTACGTGCTGACGCAAGTTGTTGCGCAGCACACCCTAATTCCTGCGCTAACGTTCGTGATGTGGCGGTGCAAGCCGTCAATGCCCGCCACACAACATGCCGGTCCTTTCGTTCGGTGGTGTGCCATTGCTGCAGCAAATGCTCACGTCGGTCCGTCCGTCCCTCCTGCACCTACCGAATCCATACTCGCCTCACTGTGGCTGGATGTCGTCCCACACGGGTGCCGATGTCTCGGTACGATCAACCGCTGTTGCGATAAGCTACTATTCGTCCTCTGTCGAACTCCGAAACGTGCTGGACTGACTGCCGTATTCTGCGACGAGGCATCAGAAAGCTTCCCACGCACAGGTCCGGCAGCACAACACACTTCCACTGCTTACACCCAGCCTTCTGTGCACCCTTCTTATAGTGCTTCTCGATGGCGTGCCGGGCGCACATGATGTGGATATGTCCTGCAATGCTAATCGTTTGCATGTCCTCTCGCGGGCGACGCATGCTGCGAATTTCAGGCCAATGGATGCTTCCTTCTTGGTGTTGCATTTTCGGTGGCCAGCAGTGTAGATACTACGTGGACAAAAGTGACTGGACACTGTAAGTAAATAGAACAACAGTACTGTATTTACATTAGTAGCGGTACATCCTCTATTTGTAGAGATTACATCAGTTACCCGACGAAGTAAGCTGTCCACGGAATACATCGACCAACTCTGTCAGTGAAGAAGGTCGTGTTGATCTAGACCTCGCCGGTCGTCTAAGTTTATCCCATAGATATTAAGTAAGATTGATGTCCGGGTTCTGAGCAGGCCAGTCCATCTGCGAGACCTGATTTTCCTCATACCACTCCATTGCAGCCCTCGAAACGACCAGTGGCATTGTCGTCCTCGAAGAAACAATCGTCGTGTCTATAGAACTGCCGCAGCATTGAGTTATCCAGGATATGTATGTACAGTTCAGAGTTCACGTTGCCATGAATAACAACCAGTGGACCCAGAGGCTGATTGACTTTTGGGGGTACTACGTGCGAAATATCATAGCGGAGCTCGGAGCAAAATTTTATTGCGGGCCATAGAAAATAAATCTCATAGTTTAATAAAGTCGTTACTTGAAAAATGAAAGCACCCACGAAAACTATCATAAAGGAAAATGATTATCTGAAATTCCCGTGAGCTTAAGATAAAGACCACCATGTGGATTGAAAGTTCAGAGAGAGAGAGAGACAGAGTGTGACAGAGAGAGACAGACAGTGTGACAGAGACAGAGAGAGACAGACAGTGGCAGAGAGAGAGAGAGAGAGACAAAGAAATGCAGAAGTGACAGAGGCAGAGAGAGACAGTGAGAAGACAGAGTGCGTGACAGAGAGAGATGCAGAGGGTGTGACAAAGACAGAGAGAGACAGACAGATACAGAGAGAGAGAGTGACAGAAAGGACAGAGAGCGTGTGACAGAGACCGAGAGAGACAGTGAGAACACAGTGTGTGACAGAGATAGAGAGAGACAGTGACAGAGAGAAAGAGAGTAAAAATGCTAAAAATCTACGGTTTTCTTTCCGTTGAGAAGGGGGTTTAGGTTGCATTGTGTTCTTTTATAAAAACTTTCTCACAGAATGATAAAAAGATAACCTTAGCTGATCTTCGTAGCGAATATTTTCCCATAGCAAACGTTTTTACGTAGCGAATATTTTCCCATAGCAAACGTTTTTACGTAGCGAATAATGATCCCTCTAAAATAAATTGGTTTATACATTACATATCGTTTTCGTAGTGCGTGTTTTAGCGATTGATTTTTGATGCAAGGTGGAATAACAGAAAAATTAGTATCTTTTTCTTTTAATCTTTTATACCCACTCATGTATGAAAATTGCTTTTTTTTTTTTTTTTTTAATTGCCAGTGCTGCTTTTAAATGCATTGTACAATTGGCCTCCGTATGTATATCCCAAAAATAACGTTGATATTGTTATTATTATTATTTTTAATTTAAGTATCTGGTTTACACACAAACTGTTGAACATATAGTAGGAAGTCACGAAATGATGAAATTTAATTTGCGTTTTCATGAATGTGGAAAGTTTAAGGTGGTTATAATAATAATAACCTCAGGAAGAGGTGGAATCTTTACTTTTATAATAATAATAAGAAGAACAATAATATAATTTGAAATTTGCAAATCTTAGTGTCTGTACAGCAAAGTGCGGCAACCTACTTAAAAGTGATGAGGGGTCTGTAAACTAATAAAAAAAACATGAAAATATCTGTGTAAGAGCCTCGCGCTCCAAAACTTAAAAAACAAAAATAACTGTAAATATAGAGAATTATAGCAAAAATTATTTTGTTTTTATTTTCTAAATTTAACTATAAATATAGAGAATTATAGCAAAATTGATTTTGTTTTATTTTCTTAATGAATAAGTATCTAATGAATAGTATATAAGTATCTATCATACTATTGAATATCCATCTGGCCGCCCCGGTGGCGCAGTGGTCTAAGCGATGACCTCTGATCATTCGTCCGTAAGGGGTCCGGATTCGAATCCCGGTCAGACATGGATGTTGTGTTTGTCTTACGGCACTGGATCTCTCCCTTCCCTGGAACCAGTGACTCTAAATTAGGGACGGGCGACTGCTTATAGCCCATTGAGTTGCTCACGGTGGTCGTTAAACCTCTAATAAAAAAAAATATATCCATCTGTGCTGAAGATAACGGCAGATAAAGTGCATCGTGGAAAAATGGCTGCTTTTTCTCGGCGGAGATTTTTCCGACCTGCGTGCATATAGTACGATGAACATATCTGATATCAAGAGATAAAATTTGTGATCCTACATTTAAACAACGATTGATGCTCTTAATGTAAAATTTTTCCACATTGCAAGCTGTGGAAAAATATATCACATCGTAATGCTTGCCGCCATTTTTCCAACTCTGTAGGTGTTACGTAGTAAGCCTTAATAAACTCCATTTGAGGACATAAACTTTTATTTGATAACCACAATCATTCGTCCGCCTCATAGCAACTCCGCCATTACCATACATACCTCCTTGCCACAACCCCTAACGTCCCTAGTAATTCTTTTTTTTTTTTTATTGGAGGTTTAACGACCACCGTGAGCAACTCAATGGGCTATAAGCAGTCGCCCGTCCCTAATTTAGGGTCACTGGTTCCAGGGAAGGGAGAAACACAACATCCATGCCTCACCGGGATTCGAACCCGGACCTCTTTCGGACGAATGATCAGAGGCCATCGCTTAGACCACTGCGCCACCGAGGCGGCGAGTAATTCTTTATTATGTTACAGTTGGGTCAATAAAGTTTGATACAAGTTCTTTGTATGCTGCATAACCTGTCCGATAACCTGTACTTCGGTACAAAACACTTTCGCCCATACCTAAAACAGGACTGAACAGATTCTAGTCCGACATTTAGCCACACTATAAATTTGTCTCCCGTTAAGTAAAAACAGAGTTAACGTGCTTTACCTTCTGTATAGAAACTTCAAATTTTCTGGAACTCCATACAATATAATTACACAAAGTAATAAATAAAAAATGCTCAAGATAAATACCGATTTTGCACTGATATAATCATAAACACCATGTAATCCTAGGATGGTTAGCTTTAACGATCGGCCTACAACTCCTGAACGCCCCTTGGAACGCCCCTTTGAACGCCCCTTGGCGAGTAGTGACATTAATAGCCTGTTTTTCAAACTGTTGACAGCATGGACAGTCGTATCACCTGACTTATCATACACCGTGGTTTTAGACGCTATACCGTGGCCATGACATTCGAAGGATAAATTCCTTCTTTTGGTGACGTCACGTGAAACCAAAGCTACCGATTGGTTTCCAATGCTGTCGTGTATGACGTCAAGCACGACATCGACATTTTTTTTTTGATTGGAGGTTTAACGACCACCGTGAGCAACTCAATGGGCTATAAGCAGTCGCCCGTCCCTAATTTAGGGTCACTGGTTCCAGGGAAGGGAGAGAGCCAGTGCCGTAAGACAAACACAACATCCATGCCTGACCGGGATTCGAACCCGGACCCCTTACGGACGAATGATCAGAGGCCAACGCCTTAGACCACTGCGCCACCGTGGCGGCGACATCGACATATCAGGCCGTGTATCATGAGACTAACGTCACAAAAGGAAGAAACACATTGTTTTATATTGGGGCTTTAGCGACCACCGTGAGTAACTCAATTGTGTATAAGCGGTCTCCCGTCCCTAATTTAGCGCTACTTTTTCCAGGGAAGGAAGAGAACCAGTGCCCGCCGCCCCGGTGTCGCTGTGGTCTAAGCGATGGCCTCTGATCATTCGTCCGAACGGGGTCCGGGTTCGAATGCCGGTGAGGCATGGATGTTGTGTTTGTCTTACGGCACTGGTTCCTCCCTTCCCTGGAACCAGTGACCCTAAATTAGGGACGGGCGACTGCTTATAGCCCATTGAGTTGCACGGTGGTCGTTAAACCTTCAATCAAAAAAAAAAAAAAAAAAGAACCAGTGCCGTAAGACAAACACAACATCCATGCCTCAACGGGGTTCGAACCGGTATTCTCTTGAACGAAGGAACTCATCTCTTTGATGTTATGGCCTTGCACTTTTTAGGTGTCCTTAGTTTAACTCAGGTCTCAGAATATCATTAAAGTATTGAGAGTTCAAGATGGCTGATATCGAAATTTTTTTTTTTTTTTGATTGGAGGTTTAACGACCACCGTGAGCAACTCAATGGGCTATAAGCAGTCGCCCGTCCCTAATTTAGGGTCACTATTTCCAGGGAAGGGAGAGAGCCAGTGCCGTAAGACAAACACAACACCCATGCCTCACCGGAATTCGAACCCGGACCCCAGACGGACGAATGATCAGAGGCCAGCGCCTTAGACCACTGCGCCACCGGGGCGGCATATCGAAAATGGAAAATAATTCTTAGTTTTGTCAGAACGAATTTCATATGGCAGTACATAAAAACAAAATCTAAATATTTTTACGATTTTTGATTACAGACGTAATTTAAAGGAAAGAAAAGTGAGGAGTTCTTTTGGTTGGTTGGTTGGATTGGAGGTTTAACGACCACTGTGAGCAACTCAATGGGCTATAAGTAGTCGCCCGTCCCTAATTTAGGGTCAGTGGTTCCAGGGAAGGGAGAGAGTCAGTGCCGTAAGGCAAACACAACATCCATGCTCGACCGGGATTTGAACCCGGACCCCTTACGGACGAATGATCAGAGGCCAGCGCCTTAGACCACTGCGGCACCGGGGCGGCAGGAGTTCTTTTCTTACACTGTGTTCCGATACCACTGCCCTCCCGCTCGAAGTCGTACTGAGTATAAAAGCGAGGAGAGGAAAAATAGTTATATCAAGTTCACTTGTTTTTACGTCATTGATTTAAAGTAACAAGAATATTAACAATGATGTTTCATTAAATTTTGAAAGATACACAGATAAGTGCAGATTTAGATAATTTAAATTTCATTTTGTCGCCCCGGTGGCGCACTGGTCTGAGCGATGTCCTCTGATCATTCGTCCGAAAGGGGTTCGAATCCCGGTGAGGCATGGATGTTGTGTTTGTCTTACGGCACTGGCTCTCTCCCTTCACTGGAAGCAGTGTTTTTAAATTAGGGACGGGTGACTGCTTATAGCCCATTGAGTTGGTCACGGTGGTCGTTAAATCTTCAATCAAAAAGGAAAAAAAAAATATTTTTAAGGACTTTTTTTTACTTTTGGAGACTCAGTATGATTAAGTTGGCAACATCAACAGTAATTGTCATTTCCGAGTACCGACCGTAGGAGTAGGTTCGGTCAGGAATGCAGTCGATTATTTTCAGTAAAGGTTAGTGCGGCAGTAAGTCACTTTGCTGATTTGGTCTTTAGAACAAATCGCTCGCGAACGACACATCTCTAGATTTCATAAGTTCAAAAGGAGGAAATTAGTCTGTGTGTACTGAAGATAAGAAAATTATAAGGTTATCGTTATGGAGTCAGTTTTGCAACATTCATTTGTGGAAGTTGCTCAACATTTGATTTTGGAGAAAGTGAAAAAAGAGGCTGATCCTGCAGAAAATGTTGGTCTAGATACAAATAAAGATTTTTGGGAGTGTGACTTATGCTTCCAGAAATTTGAAGAAGAATCAAACTTTGCGAGACATGTGCAACTTCACTCAGGTGAAAAATCTTTCTGGTGTGAAATTCAAACAGGCGATCTGTTAAAGTATATAAAGATTCATGAAGATGATATACTCTACCAATGTGATGTCTGCTCCCAACAAGTTGCTGGGGAAGATGATATAAAGCCTGTGCGTAAACACACAGGTGAAAAGCTTCACAAATGCGATGTTCTAGATACAAATGAAGATTTAGGTTCGAAGCAGTTCACTGAAAACAACTTTTCAAGCAATACGTACACTGGCGAAAAGCTTTACAAATGTTCTGTGTGTTCAAAGCAGTTTGCTGTAAAACATTCCCTTTCAAGCCACGTGCTTCTGCGTACAGGTAAAAAGCTATATCAGTGCAATGTATGCTTCAAACAAATTGATCGTAAAAGTTATCTTGATCAGCATATGCTTATGCACACAGGTGAAAAGCCTTATCATTGTGATGCATGTTACAAGCAATTTACTTGGAAAAGCTCTCTTTCAAAGCATATGCTTGTTCACACCGGTGAAAGGCCTCACCAATGTAATGTGTGCTCGAAGCAATTTGCTTATAAAACCAATCTTCGAAGTCATATGCTTCTGCACACGGGTGAAAAGCCTTACTGTTGTGACATATGCTCCAAACAATTTCCTTGGAAAAGTTCTCTTTCAAAGCATATGCTTGTTCACACACATGAAAACCTTCACCAATGTGATTTGTGCTTCAAACAATTTGTTCGGAAAAGCAATCTTACAATTCATATGCGTCTACACAATGGTGAAGATCTTCACCACTGTGATGTATGCTCCAAGCAATTTACTCAGAAAAGTGCTCTTTCGAGTCACATGCTTGTTCACACAGGTGAAAAGCCTCACCAGTGTGATGTATGCTGCAAATTATTTGCTCATAAAAGTAGTCTTAAAAGTCATATGCTTCTTCACACAGGTGAAAAGCCTTATCAATGTGATGTTTGCTCCAAACAATTTGCTCAAAAGGGTAATCTTACAAATCATATGCTTCTTCACTCAGGTGAAAAACCTCATCATTGTAATGTATGCTTCAAACAATTTACTCAGAAAAGTAATCTTACAACCCATATGCATCTGCACACTGGCGAGAAGCCTCACCATTGCCCTGTATGCTCCAAAAAGTTTGCTTGGAAAAGTGGTCTTTCAAATCATATGCTTTTGCACACAGTCGAATAGTAGTTTCTGACTATTTTTAATTAATGCAAATATATTTTTTAGCAAGATAATTTACCTATGGATCATGCTAGTCAAATGTGCCAGTTGCAATACAAATTACAAGTTCTTGATTGTTTTTCTTGAACCAATAAGTGACCCTGCTGATAAAAAAGAAAAAGTTAGTTTGCTTTTTAAAATATGAATGCAGTGACTTTAAAAAAAAAAAATTAAATTTAAATCGTTTTGTTGAATTCAGCATTTTCGGGATTTATGACTATCAGAAATGAATTCTGCAGAGGCATTTTCTATTGACATTCATTACTAATATTGTAATGGTACTACACTTCTTTAAAACCACACCTTGCTGTTTTGTCCTCAACACTAATATATTGAGCATGGATAGTTCAATCAGATTCTGAAATGTATTCTTGGTGGTGACATATACTGAGATATACCCAACTTAACTACATATTAATTGACCCATTTAGAATATTCATTATGCAAGTGACTGTTTTTGATCAAACAGCTAGCTGGTCAGACCTGCGGTGGACAAAAGTGCTGCATGGTTTTAGAAAAGCATTGCTTTATATGTATATATGCATATATTGAAAATTATTTCACTTCAAGATAAAGCCATATGCCAAAAGCTACACATTGTCCTGCAGTCACCATTGCAAGGCATAATATCAACAGAACAAGCAAAATTGTTCCGTGAATTTTCTCAAAATCAGGTGTGTCCAACATTTTAGTGATTGACTTCTTAATTTTTTGAAACTCCTTTTCAACCGAGTAATTGAAATGCAAATTCGCCGCTCCGGGGGTCTAAGCGATGGCTTCTGATCATTCGTGCGAAAGAGGTCTGGGTTTGAATCCCGGTGAGGCATGGATGTTGTGTTTGTCTTACGGCACTGGCTCTGGCCCTTCATGGGAACTAGCAACCCCAAATTATGGACGGGCGACCGCTTATAACCCTTTGAGATGCTTGCACTGGTCATGAAAAATGCAAATTCATTATTTTAAATAAAAGTACTATGTTGTAATACTGGAACCAGCGACCCTAAATTAGGGACGGGCAACCGCTTATAGTCCTTTGAGTTGCTCACGCTGGTTGAGAGAAATGCAAAAAAAGAAATGCGAATTCGTTATTTAAAATAAAAGTACTATGTTGTAATTCTGGAACCATCAAACCTAAATTATGGACGGGCGTCCTCTTGTAACCCTTTGAGTTGCTCACGCTGGTCGTTAAACCTCCAATCAAAAGAAGAAGAAAAAAAGAAATGTGAATCCGTTATTTAAAATAAAAGTACTATGTTGTAATTCTGAAACCAGCAACCCTAAATTATGGATGGGCGTCCTCTTGTAGCCCTTTGAGTTGCTCACGCTGGTCGTTAAACCCTCCAATCAAAAGAAGAAGAAAAAAGAAATGCGAATTCGTTATTTAAAATAAAAGTACTATGTTGTAATTCTGGAACCATCAACCCTAAATTATGGACGGACGTCCTCTTGTAGCCCTTTCAGTTGCTCACACTGGTCGTTAAACCTCCAATCAAAAGAAGAAAAACAAAAGAAATGCAAATTCGTTATTTAAAATAAAAGTACTATGTTGTAATTCTGAAACCAGCAACCTTAAATTACTGATGGGCATCCTCTTGTAGCACATTGAGTTGCTCACGCTGGTCGTTAAACCTCCAATCAAAAGAAGACAAAAAAGAAATGCAAATTCGTTATTTAAAATAAAAGTACTATGTTGTAATTCGGGAACCATCAACCCAAAATTATGGACGGACGTCCTCTTGTAGCCCTTTGAGTTGCTCACGCTGGTCGTTCAACCTCCAATCAAAAGAAGAAAAAAAGAAATGCAAATTCGTTATTTAAAATAAAAGTACTATGTTGTAATTCTGGAACCATCAACCCTAAATTATGGACAGACGTCCTCTTGTAGCTCTTTGAGTTACTCACGCTGGTCGTTAAACCTCCAATAAAAAAAGACAAAAAAGAAATGCAAATTCGTTATTTAAAATAAAAGTACTATGTTGTAATTCTGGAACCATCAACCCTAAATTACGGACGGACGTCCTCTTGTAGCCCTTTGAGTTGCTCACGCTGGTCGTTAAACCTCCAATCAAAAGAAGAAAAAAAGAAATGCAAATTCGTTATTTAAAATAAAAGTACTATGTTGTAATTCTGGAACCATCAACCCTAAATTACGGACGGACGTCCTCTTGTAGCCCTTTGAGTTGCTCACACTGGTCGTTAAACCTCCAATCAAAAGAAGAAAAGAAAAAGAAATGCAAATTCGTTATTTGAAATAAAAGTACTATGTTGTAATTCTGGAACCATCAACCCTAAATTATGGATGGACGTCCTCTTTTAGCCCTTTGAGTTGCTCACGCTGGTCGTTAAACCTCCAATCAAAAGAAGAAAAAAAAAAGAAATGCAAATTCGTTATTTAAAATAAAAGTTCTATGTTGTAATTCTGAAACCAGCAACCCTAAATTACGGATGGGCGTCCTCTTGTAGCACTTTCAGCTGCTCACGCTGGTCGTTAAACCTCCAATCAAAAGAAGAAAAAAAAAGAAATGCAAATTCGTTATTTAAAATAAAAGTACTATGTTGTAATTCTGGAACCATCAACCCTAAATTATGGACGGACGTCCTCTTGTAGCCCTTTGAGTTGCTCACGCTGGTCGTTAAACCTCCAATCAAAAGAAGAAAAAAAAAGTAATGCAAATTCGTTATTTAAAATAAAAGTACTATGTTGTAATTCTGAAACCGGCAACCCTAAATTACTGATGGGCGTCCTCTTGTAGCCCTTTGAGTTGCTCACGCTGGTCGTTAAACCCTCCAATCAAAAGAAGAAAAAAGAAATGCGAATTCGTTATTTAAAATAAAAGTACTATGTTGTAATTCTGGAATCATCAACCCTAAATTATGGACGGGCGTCCTCTTGTAGCCCTTTGAGTTGCTCACGCTGGTCGTTTAAACCTCCAATCAAAAGAAGAAGAAAAAAAAAATGCGAATTCGTTATTTAAAATAAAAGTACTATGTTGTAATTCTGGAATCATCAACCCTAAATTATGGATGGGCGTCGTCTTGTAGCCCTTTGAGTTGCTCACGCTGGTCGTTTAAACCTCCAATCAAAAGAAGAAGAAAAAGAAATGCAAATTCGTTATTTAAAATGAAAGTACTATGTTGTAATTCTGGAACCATCAACCCTAAATTATGGACGGGCGTCCTCTTGTAGCCCTTTGAATTGCTCACGCTGGTGGTTAAACCTCCAATCAAAAGAAGAAAAAAAAAGAAATGCAAATTCGTTATTTAAAATAAAAGTACTATGTTGTAATTCTGAAACCAGCAACCCTAAATTATGAATGGGCGTCCTCTTGTAGCCCTTTGAGTTGCTCACGCTGGTCGTTAAACCCTCCAATCAAAAGAAGAAGAAAAAAGAAATGCGAATTCGTTATTTAAAATGAAAGTACTATGTTGTAATTCTGGAACCATCAACCCTAAATTATGGACGGACGTCCTCTTGTAGCCCTTTGAGTTGCTCACACTGGTCGTTAAACCTCCAATCAAAAGAAGAAAAAAATGCGAATTCGTTATTTAAAATAAAAGTACTATGTTGTAATTCTGAAACCAGCAACCCTAAATTATGGATGGGCGTCCTCTTGTAGCCCTTTGAGTTGCTCACGCTGGTCGTTAAACCCTCCAATCAAAAGAAGAAGAAAAAGAAATGCGAATTCGTTATTTAAAATAAAAGTACTATGTTGTAATTCTGGAACCATCAACCCTAAATTATGGACGGACGTCCTCTTGTAGCCCTTTGAGTTGCTTACGCTGGTCGTTAAGCCTCCAATCAAAAGAAGAAAAAAAAATGCGAATTCGTTATTTAAAATAAAAGTACTATGTTGTAATTCTGGAACCAGCGACCCGAAATTATGGATGGGCGTCCTCTTGTAGTCCTTTGAGTTGCTCACGCTGGTCGTTAAACCTCCAATCAAAAGAAGAAGAAAAAAGAAATGCAAATTCGTTATTTAAAATAAAAGTACTATGTTGTAATTCTGAAACCAGCAACCCTAAATTATGGATGGGTGTCCTCTTGTAGCCCTTTGAGTTGCTTACGCTGGTCGTTAAGCCTCCAATCAAAAGAAGAAAAAAAAAATGCGAATTCGTTATTTAAAATAAAAGTACTATGTTGTAATTCTGGAACCATCAACCCTAAATTATGAACGGGCGTCCTCTTGTAGCCCTTTGAGTTTCTCATGCTTGTCGTTAAACTTCAAATCAAAAGAAGAAGAAAAAAGAAATGCAAATTTGTTATTTATAATAAAAGTACTATGATGTAATTCTTGGAAAGTAATAGCATTAATCATCATTAATGGGTTTGTAACCCTTAATGGGGAGGTGAGTGCTTAAATAAAAAGTAAATTAAAAAGGCTAAAGAAGCAGCTGATAAACAGAAGAGGACCTGTTTGAGCAAGATTGTATGTGGATTTTTTCAAGGCTAATTATAAACACGAGGACGGGGAATGAATGTGCAAAGTACTTTGTCATTTTTTAAACATTTTCACCAGTGGACTTCTTCATATATCTGAACAAGAGTGAACCTATTGCAGTACTTCTTTACCTTAAGTGCTAAAAGGTGTTTTGTGTCAGATGGCATTTATAAAGCTTATGTCATTTACAGAAGGCAGCGTTTTAGGTGTTTAGACTGCCTTCGATACATTTACGCATGCATCTATGAATTCATAAGTCACCTGTTGCCATCAATTTAACTCAGATCTTTGAACTTGCATTCCAGGTGGTTTAGCAGTTAATTTTGAGCAAGATGATTTGTCAACGATCAGCTTGTTAGCCATTCACAACTGAAACATCATCTCTCCTAATGTTGATTTTGTATGTGATCTATAGCACTGTATAAATCAGTCTGGTGCATATTCATAATTGCCGCCCCGGTGGCGCAGTGGTCTAAGCGATGGCCTCTGATCATTCGTCCGAAAGGGGTCCGGGTTCAAATACCGGTGAGGCATGGATGTTGTGTTTATCTTACGGCACTGGCTCTCTCCCTTCCCTGGAACCAGTGAGCCTAAATTAGGGACGTGTGACTGCGCCCATTGAGTTGCTCACGGTGGTCGTTAAAACTCCAATAATAAAGAAAAAAAAATATTCATAATTTTAGTCTGGTAGGAAATGCTTCCGAAGTGCTGCAGGTATTCCTTCGTGGTGTTTGCCAAAGTGTTTGTTGTTTACATTTGAGATTGTGGCTTTGTAGGGGAAATTATGTGATATAAAGACTTCTGCAATATTTCTCCACTTCAGTTGCCAGCTGATATTTTACAATTTAGACCACTGATTGGTAATTTTGAGTGAACTTATATTCTCAACCATGTTGCCTGCACAAAGCTGAAGATAGAACCAGAGAGGGTCTGTCTAAAATGTAAGTAAAAAATTTATTTTAAGAAGTTAAGAAATTTATTTTGATCAAACATAAATAAATCACAAATGAACGAATGTTACAAATACCTGAAATAGCAATTACCATCTTATTTCTTCCATTCAGTTGTTCGAATTGTTTTTATCAATTCATTAAACAGCTTAGTGAAAACCTTCAAAGCCAACAAAGAATGCTAATGCTATTCACTTTATGAAAGTTTGATATTACTGTCTCCTAAATGCAAACAAGTTAAGAAAGGTATTTTGACTACAGATTAAGGACTGGACCCAAACAAACAAAGAAATCTAGTTGTAAATGAATTTATGGCACCTCTATTCATAGTTTACTGTGGAAATAACTATTTTATGGGACTCGTAGAGGTAATTATTTAAAACAGTTGGTGGTCAAATTTTCGAACTAGAACATAGTTCATCATCAGGACTACGTCACTGGAGTAGTTGCTGCCAATCAGTTGGAAGTGTTCACTTGCAATTATCGTTAATTGTGGTACTTCTTCTTCTACAGGGTGTGCCATATAAAAGAGGCCCGAGTACAATGAATGACAACAGTCAGGCAATGTTACTATACATGGTAAAGAATAGTTGAAATGACAGAAAACAGAAGTAATTTATCTGCATTTACAACAATTGCTGAAAGTGCTGTCCTCCGACATCAAGACACAGCTGCGCACGGCGGAACGTGTTGTTCGTAACGTGCCACAACTCATCGGCAGTAATCTGGGCTAATGCATCTGTAATGTTCACTTTTAATTCATCAAGGGTGTGTGGATTAGTTGCTTACACTTTCCCTTTCAATGCTCCCCACAGATAAAAGTCAGATGGAGAGGTCTGGTGATCGGGGTGGCCATAGTCCCTTCAATACAGTTCTGTCCTCCCCCAAAAACATTATGCACAGCATGTAGACTGTTCCGTGCAGTATGTGCTGTTGCACCATCCTGCTGAAAAAAGCATATGTTCGCTCTTCTTCTGTAAGTGCAGCAACAAATGGGTTGAACAGTTGCTGAACATAGCACTCCGAGTTGATGGTGTCAGTGAAAAAGAATGGGCCAACTATCCTCTTCGCAGACACAGCACACCAAATGCCTATCTTTTGGTTGTACAGAGGAGTCTCCATTGTCCATCTGGGATTCGTGTCGGTCCAAATCCTGCTGTTTTGTGTATTGACATACCCGGACAGATGAAACCATGCTTCATCTGTCGTGTAATAAAGTGTTGGGTCCATTTCACCACTGACAATGGTCTCCTGAAACCACTTACAATATTGCATCCGTTTTGCATAATCAGGAGTTTTAAGTTCTTGGAGCACCATAACTTTGTACGGCTGAAAATGCAAATCCACCTTAAGTATGTGTGGCAGATATTCCTGTTGCAGACGATAATCAGCGAATAGACTTTTAAGGGCTTTGTAACATCATTGTGTACACATCCTTGATATTGTCTTCAGTACGAATTGTCTTGGGTTTGTTTCTTTTTTTGTTGCACACCGTGCCGGTTTCACGAAATTTCCGCACTAACTTCTGTACCACTGATTTCGCCGGTGCTGCACAATGTTGAAATTTTTCTGTAAAGAACTCATTTAAAACCTTGTATGAGTTATTTCGGAAATACTGTTCCACAATAAAAATGCCTTTGTTCTCTCTTCACTTGCACTTATGACCATGTACCTACACTGCTCTTGCTGTGACTAACCACTCTAGAGAATTCCTTTGCAGCTGTACATGCAGAAACCAGTTAGAAGTGGAACAAAGCGGTTTTAACTGGAAACCCGCCAAACAACTTTAACCCGCCTAACAACGTCTGGCCACGGGCCTTTTTTTATATGGCGCACCCGGTAGCTTCCTCTTTATTAAGTGTGATCGGTGGGTGATTATTCTTACTGAGTCCCAATTTATGGAGCGTCCACTTGCTTGTATATATGTCTGTCTAGCCCTGCTTTGTTACTAATGTTCCTAATAGCTGCTTGGTGATTTTTCATTCGGACTTTAATACTCCTTCCTGTTTCTCCTATCTATTTGACTTTATGAAAGTCTGTTATCATATTTGCACGCATGCAAGGTTCTTTTGCATTTTGTTGTGGGACTGTATATATATATATTGCATAGTGGCACACAGGGGAGTCAGTGTCAAATGTAAACAAACCCACAGCACTATGGAAATACAGCCATTGTGTGTTTTAAAATAAAATAGAGAGAATTCTTGTTTTCAGTTTGAGAAATAAATCCTGATTGATGAACTGTGTGATATTGTTTTGCTTATAAAATCATGACTTGTATCTAAAAATTTTGGTAAATGAGAAAAAGAATGTAGTTTTCAATTATACACCTAGTTGCTTTTTGATTTGCTATTATATTTAACTTTATGAGTCACCATTGATAGATTTGGCACAGTAATTGCGATGGAGAGGCTTGTCACCAGAATGTCCTCCCAAAGCTTATTGCCATTTTGAGGAGTTATCCATGGTGCTGTCTAGAGAATTGAGAAAAGACATTTTCAAGTCAAATTTGCTTTCATTGTGCCAATATCTCATATTTTTTAAGGGTATAACATTGCATATAGTTTGAGTTTGGTAGCAAAATCAATATTATCAAGGTCACAGATATATATTGTATCCTTTTCTACCAGATAGTTTCATATTGTAGAAAATTTTTCATTTGCTTTTAATTTTGCAGTCAAAAAGTGTAAGTTTATTCCCTACCCCCCATTTCAAATGCCAAAAAAGTGGTATTGTTGGAATTCACAAAGTTTTCCTTAATTTATAGATTCATGAAGTGGCATTATCTCAGTTAGGTTTCATCTTTTATTGCGATTCTGTAGCGTAGGTCTGAAATGTTCATTCATTCCCTCTCCCAAAACCTCTACGTCAAACACTAGAAGAGACACTCATAACAATAAACAACAGATGGAAATGATGGCCGGCAGATGCCAAATGATAGAAGTTGTTTATTCCTGATTGCTTTGCTTACAAGGGAACACCTATTGATTAGATTCCACTTAGTAGTTCTAATTCTGACTATTATATAGCTCTAATTATTGTACTATTCTCTTTTACGTGCGATATTTCAAAGTAACTTGTACAGAGAACTAGCGGACAATGCTTATATACCTGTACTGATACCATACTCGTCGCACCATCCAGTGATACATAAAAAAAACAGCATAGTAAACTTGATACGGCGAGCGTACACACACACATCTAACAACAGGCTAAAAAATCAAGAGCTAGAGTTTATCTCGAAAATATCACAAGAGTATGGGTACCCGAGCAAGCTAATTAATAAATGGATACATGAGAGTAAAAAGCATATGACTCAGAGGAAAGAAGGCCAAGAAGTGCACAACCAAAGGAAGATGAGAAATAAAAAATTGAAATACATTGGAGCTTTCCCATACCTGGAAGGAGTAAGTAAAGAAATCAATAGGCACTGTGCTAAATATGACTTACAACTAGGAAGCTCAGTGCACACAGTGAAAAGTATGACTGTCAACAAAAAAACAGAGGAAAAAATGCTAGAAGAATCAGGAACCTACGAAATTCCAATAGCACACATACCCCCAATATCGTACATTGGAAGTACGAAAAACAGATTAAAAAAAAGACTTAAACAACACATATCTAACTGGCAAAAAAAGAAGCCAAAACGGCTTTAGTGCAATTCTGCTTGGAAAACCGGACATTCCCAAAGTTCGATGAAATTAAAATGCTAAAAAAGAATAAAAAATCGGAAAGGCAAATGAGGAGGGAAGAAGCAATATTAATCTACAAAAATAAAGCAAGGGTATGT
This sequence comes from Macrothele yani, assembly GCA_039090855.1. Taxonomy (NCBI): domain Eukaryota; kingdom Metazoa; phylum Arthropoda; class Arachnida; order Araneae; family Macrothelidae; genus Macrothele; species Macrothele yani. Next base: position 199,932,680 of record CM077009.1, on the reverse strand, counting down.
AACCAGAACGACCCTAGCACATTATCGGGCCTGTGGAAAGAACTAATAAGACAAGAAAAACAACAACAAAAGAAAAACAGGCAAAAAAGACAAGAAAACCAGGATAGGAGAAGAAATTAAATAAAAAAAAAAATTAAAAAAAAAAAAATACGGAAAAAAAAAAGTGTTTGTAACTAAACATAGATGGCGCCAGCCGGGCTTGTTAACGAAATATATCCAGGAAAGTTTTTCCGACGAATGGCAACAAGGAGTATCGGACTCCATTAGCGCGAAGTTAGCCACGAACATCGGTGGTAAAGTCGCCACGCTCCTGAAGATGCCCAGAGTATGGGCGAAAATTTCGAGTATAAAGAACGGTAAAAATTGATGTTTGGTATCCTAAAGCAAAGATCCAATGAGTATACCCAGCGAAAAGTGTGAGAAGTAAAGCCAGTCATCGCATACAACGGACTTTAGGACAATAACCTCAACAAAGACCGGAAAACACGTGCGTGAAATGTCCCCATCGCTAGAAAGGAATGCCAAGGTAAGCATTGTCCGCTAGTTCTCTGTACCTATTGATTAGGCTGAGAAATAAAAAAACTATTGCTTTCCTTTTGCATGATTTTATAAAAATTTGAAACTTTGCTCATTTATTTGTGTGGTTGAATAATGGCCAAAAATAATTTTAAAAAATTACCCCCCCCCCCCCCCCCCCCATAGGTTGCTTCAAAGATGGCGGCCGTCACAATTTTTAGCATATTGAAGCCTTTCCAATATTTCTGATATCTCCTGAACCAATACAGATATTGGAATGATTCAAAAAAGGTTTTGTTAGGCGTAAAATGAGGATTCTGTAACACTAAAAAAATGTTCAAAAATCAGTCGCGTTCTTTACTTAAAAGCCCTTTAAACATTGATGATCGGATGCTGATTTTGTCTTACTTTGTGATTTTTTTTATAAAACACAGGAAACATACACAAAGTTGCAATTCATAGTGCAGAAACCTTGTCCCTTTGAAAAAAAAAAAAAATCCTGAAATTTGGTACCCCTTAGTTCTTTCCCCCTCCACACACCCCGAATTTGAGAAAAAACACATTTTCCCAATTTTTGAGGTCTTATATCTCTGGTGGGGTAAGATACAAAAATTGGTTATTGTGTTCAGCCTAGTATTTGATATACAGGGCTTGCTATATCAGGGGAGAAATTGTTATTTGCACATTCGTAATACTTGTTTAAATGATATAAATATCATGTTTCATTTTTTTTAAATGCACACAAATAAAAACATTGACAGTTAGCCATAAAATGCTCCAAGAAAAATCTGTTAAATAAATTTGTTTCTTGTTTTCAGCCTAGTTACTGAGATACAGTAGCTCAAATAAGGAAAAAAATTCAAAAGAAGAAAAAAAAAAAGTGAAAACTGTAATGTAACATTAAATTTGTTTGTCTTATGTTTATTGACATTTTATCAAATTACTTGTGTTTAATGTTGCATTTCTTTATTTGCAAAAGTGTGAAAATTTTTATGACATCATATCTAAAGCTACATGTGATGGAGCAAAATTATTATAAGCACTGGACATGTTTAGACAATGCAGACAGCAAGGTTCAGGCAGGCAAAACCTGTCTGAACATGCCTGTTCCTGACTTCATTGACAGCCAGCAGAGATTGGCATGGATTTTGCTGGCTGCCTTGTTGGAAAGTGTCTTAACCTATACAGTCAGAGTTAGCCACAAATCAGCTGCAGTCTGCTGCTTGTCTTTGTGGAGTGAACATGCTAGTGGTATGTTCTGTAAGCTTCACATTTTTCATGTTATTTTAAAGTGTGAAAGTAAACTTTCTCATTGTTTTATTTACATTATTGAATTTCTTTTAGACTCAGATCTTCCTGTTTAAGCTTTTAGACTTAAACAGGAAGATCTTTTAGGTTCTTAATGTTTCATTCTTAAACAGAATTCACTTAATTAATATGGAGTGTGCTGTTGGATTGTGGTGCTAAGAGCCTAGTCATAAGTCAAGTCAAATGTCAGGGCTTCTGTGTGGTGAGTGACCATTTGTCCCACAACACTAATGCTGTCTTTACCTTCCAGAAGAAGCTGCTGCCACAAGTAAAGGAGCTCATTGGCCCCCACCTCACCAAAGTGTTCTACTTTTCTGATCTACTTGCCAGCCAGTATAAAAATTAGAAGAATTGCTGCAATCTGTTCCGTCACAAGGTTGATTTTGGGCTTGATGCCGAATGGCATTTCTTTGCCACTGCACATGGCAAGAACTCATGTGATGGAATAGAAGGTACTGTCAAACATCTGGTAAGGAATGCTTCACTGCATAAAACCTATGCAGTGGCCATTCTTACAGCTCACGCTCTTTATGAATTTTGTGTTGGTAATATTCAAGGAGTCCATTTCATTTTTGTTGAAAGTTCTGAGGTCCTTGCTCTGGAGAATACACTTGAAAAGCATTATGCTAACTTAAGAAAGTTGAAAGGAATACGTGAGATGCACTGTGTTATTCCTATTCCAGCAGAAAGCAAAATACTAACAAAAACAACCTCAACATCCAGACTTCAATTAACATCAGGTCAGTTGCTTATCATCAGTTGTGACTCCAAAACAAAGAGACGATGTTGCATGCATCTATCGCTCTAACTGGTGGGTTGGACGTGTACGTGACACAGTGGATTTGGAATCCTACATTGATTTTTACAGTCTTCCTGGACCTCCCACTTCCTTTGTGCCTAACAATGATGACAGGGTATCAACATGGATACCAAAAAGCAAAATCCTGAAGATCTTGACACGATTTGAGTTCTATACTTCAGGTTCTTGCAGAGTCTACAAAATTGATGAAAAACTGAAGGACAAGATATCTTTTCTCTTCACTCTAAAATCCAGAGACATTGACTGTTGAGAGTTATAAAGGTATTGTGACAGATTTTTTTTTGGAGTATTTTATGGCTAACTGTTACCTTTTTCATTTGTGAGCATTTAATAAAAATATAACGTGATATTGATATAATTTAAACAAGTATTACAAATATACCGATAACAATATTTTTCCTGATATAGCAAGCCCTGTATATCAAAAACTAGGCTGAACACAATAACCAATATTTGTGAGTTAATAGCCATCATATATATAGGTGGCTACTATGTACACAAAAATTCAGATTTTTGTATCTCACCCCACCAGAGATATAAGATCTCAAAAATTGGGAAAATGTTTTTTTTCTCAAATTCGGGTGGAAGGTGAGGGGTGGGGGAGCACAAAGGGGTACCTAATTTCAGGATTTATTATTTTTTCGTTTTTTTCAAGGGACAAGGTTTCTACACTATGAATTGCAACTTTGTGTATGTTTCCTGTGTTTCATAAAAAATCACAAAGTAAGACAAAATCAGCATCTGATCATCAATGTTTAAAGGGCTTTTAAGTAAAGAATGTGACTGATTTCTGAACATTTTTTAGTGTTACAGAATCCTCATTTTATGTTTAACAAAACCTTTTTTTGAATCATTCCAATATCTGTATTGGTTCAGGAGATATAAGAAATATTGGAAAGGCTTCAATATGCTAAAAATCATGATGATCGCCATCTTTGAAGCAACTTATAGATGTGGGGAAGTGAAAAAAAAAATTAAATTATTTTTGGCCATTATTCAACCACACCAATAAACGAGCAAAGTTTCACAATTTTTTTCAGAACTATGCAGCTACATTTTTTCAAAATTGGGTCATTTTGTATGGAATGACCCTTCTGCATTATTTTGATTTAATGGAAAAATCTCTTACTTTAAAGTAGAATAAGAATTCAAACACATTTCAGTAATCTGAGCAAATTTTTGGAGTAAACTGTTTTCTTTCTCTTTATATCTTGAGAGATAAAACCAACTGTTATTCATGTAAATAATATTTTTGTTCACTTTTGGCAATTTTCCTCAAAACTGCATTTATGCAGTTTTATGAAATGTCATCCAAAGTGGCAAAATTGACCAATTAATTGTGAAATGGTAATTTCTTCTTTTCTGAGAATATATGTTGATTTTTTTTTTTTTAGTTCTTTCTTTACACATATATCTTAAAACTTTCTAAGATGCAAAGCATGAAGATTTTGTCTTTGATAAGCATGTAAAGTAATTCTTAGTGCCCATTTTTTTATCATGGTCTTACAAATATTGTTAAAGCACAGCATTTTGTTTTAGCTTTCAAGCATTCTTTATTGAACATAATAAGTTGTAAATTTGTTCGTTGTTGTTTCCCCAAAATTGTTTAAAAAAATTTACATGTCATTTTGCTCCTAAACAAGTTTGATTATACATCAGTGAAATGCATTCATGTTTCCCAGAACGAATACTGGACATTCTTACTACAAATGATATATTTTCAGATGTCATAATTTATTAAAGAATTCATATTGTTTCTGCACCAAGTTTCATGAATCACAAACCATACTTCCATTAAAAGATGCTCCACATCAATTTAAATATTGAGCATAAAAAACAAAGGCATTGGGTCAGAGATCAAGGGATCAAACTTTCAGAATGGTATATAGTGTGGAAGAAATATTCTTCTCATAATACGTGGAAAATATGTCATGATATTTAACACAGCAATTAGACATCTGTAAATTGACTGTATTTACTGTTCTCATGTAATATCCATCACATCAGAAAATTTCATTTAAAATAATTTTTTAGACTGTCATCCTGGGTTGTGTAACAGTTAGCATGCTCGAATGGTAATCAGGAGATGCAGGTTGGTTTTCCACTCTAGGGTGATGAAATTTTAAAGTTTTCTAATATAATGGATAATATGTGAGAACATATTATCCATTATATTAGAAAACTTGAGCAGTTGCAATGGCTCTGAAATCCTGCGGTATTGAAGATGCATACATTAATATTATTAATAACATCTATGAAAATGCAAGTGCAAAGATTCTGCTATTTGAAAATACAACACACATAAAAATTGGAAAAGGAGTGAGACAAGGTGACACCATATCTCCGAAGCTCTTTAATGCCACATTGGAAAATGTCTTTCAATCACTGAACTGGGAAAACAAAGGCATAAAGATTAATGGAGATTATCTAACCCACCTTTGTTTTGCTGATGACATAGTCATTTTTGCAACTACCCCATCAGAGCTACAGAGTATGATGCAGGAACTTGCTGACAAGAGTAAAGAAGTGGGATTAAAAATGAACTTTCAGAAGACAAAAGTGATGTTCAATGCTTTTACAAGAAATGAAGATTTATCGGTTGATGGAGAAAAGCTGGAGATAACAGACACGTACGTTTATCTTGGACAGCAGATATCAAGTGAGGGTCACATTGGTGAAGAAATTAATCGGCGTACAAAACTTGCCTGGAGAGCTTTTGGAAGAAACAGCATAATTTTCAAGAGCAATATGCCATTATGTCTTAAAAGAAAAGTGTTTGATCAATATGCATCCTTCCAGTGCTTACGTATGGTGCAGAGACGTGGACCTTAACTAAAAGAGACATACAAAGGCTGCAGACAACTCAAAGGAGCATGGAGAGGTGCATGCTTGGTGTAACCAGGAGAGATAAGAAGAGGAACACGTGGATCCGAAAAATGACAAGAGTGGAAGACATCATGATCAGAGTTAAATCCCTGAAATGGCAATGGGCTGGACATACTGCCAGAAGAACAGACCATCGATGGACAGCCGAAATTTTAGATTGGATTCCAAGGGACAGGAAAAGACCCAGAAGAAGACCACATGGAAGATGGGTGGATGAAATTCGAAAGTATGCGGGAGTGACATGGAGGAGACTGGCACAAGACAGACCGTTGTGGAGGAAACTTGGGGAGACCTTCGTCCAGCAGTGGATTGATAATGGTTGACAATGATGATGATGATGATGTGAGAACAGTAAATACATCGTGGAATAACTTTTATGGGTCTTATAGAGGTTATTATTCAAAAAAGTTGGTGGTAAAATTTTCGAACTAAAACCTAGTTCATCATCTGGACTACGTCACTGGAGTAGTTGCTGCCACTCAGTTGGAAGAGTCTAACTGCAATTATCATTAATTGCGGTACTTCTTCTCGCTATTTCCATCCCTTCTTCTAGTTTCTTCTTTACTAAGTTTGATTGGTGGTCGATTATTCTTACTGAGTCCCAATTTATGGAGTGTCTACTTGCTTGTATATGTCTGTCGAGCCCTGTTTTGTTACTAACGTTCCTAATAGTTGCTTGGTGTTCTTTCATTTGGACTTTAATACATTTCCCTGTTTCTTCTATATAGCTGAATTACAGTCGATGCAATGTACTACTCTTTCTTGCAATTGGATGTCTGTTTCTTTCTGTTCTAGAGCTGGCAGGAATTTCTTTAATTTGTTATTTAGATCTGGAGCAAGCCTGATATTATATTTTGCTCCGATCCTTTTCAGTTTTTCGAAAAGTCCCTTGTGGTAAAAACTGAAAAAGATCAGAGCAAAATATAATATCAGGCTTGCTCCAGATCTAAATAGCAAATTAAAAAATTCCTGCCAGCTTTAAAGCAGAAAGAAGTGGACATCCAATTGCAAGAAGGAGTAATATATTGCATCGACTGTAACTGTGGACTCAGCTGTATAGGAGAAACAGGGAGAAGTATTAAAGTCCAAATGAAAGAACACCAAGCAGCTATTAGGAACGTTAGTAACAAAACAGAGGTAGATAGACATATACAAGCAAGTGGGCACTCCATAATTGGGACTCAGTAAGAATAATTGTCCACCAGTCAAACTTAGTAAAGAGGAAAATAGAAGAAGGGATCGAAATAACGAGAAGAATTAACAATAATTGCGGTTGGACACTTCCGATTGAGTGGCAGCAACTACTCCAGTGACGTAGTCCTGATGAGGAACTAGGCTTTAGTTCGAAAATTTGACCACCAACTTTTTTTAATAATAACCTCTATAAGACCCGTAAAAAAGTTATTCCACAGTGAACTATGAGTAGAGGTGCCATAAATTCATTTACAACTAGCAGTAAATACAGTCAATTCAGTGATGTCTGATTGCTGTGTTAATTATCGTGATTTTCATAATTGATCAAGACTTGTGTTTCATTGTGCATTTACTTTAGAACTTCAAATTTGCAATAAAGCATTTAAGGTAGCAAATACGTGTCCCTTTTTTCTGAATATGTGTTTATCAAAAAGGCCACATCTGGTTATAAAAGCAAGAAGCTCACCAATGTATCATCTGGGATTGGTGACAGTCAGAATCAATGTTTGTGTTCTTAGAAAAATGCAAGTCTGGCATCTTGATTTATTTTTTTTTTCCATCATGTCATTTCCTTCTGTTAAATATCCCTTACAAAAACAAAAAGAATGAACTGATTTTATGTTAGTAATAAAGAATAACATGACTATTTCTAGAAGTTCTTCCTCTTTGCTCTATTTATAGACAGTTTAAAAATAATTCTGTTTGGGTGTGCCAGAAGTTTCATAGGGTCCAGATTTTCTTTATGTCTTGTGTTTTGTTCATATCTGTCCAAACCCATTTGGTTTGAAATGTTCTTAAAAGCAGCTTTACATTTTGCTAAACTTGTTGTAAATTGCCTGTGATTTCATGTGTTAATTTAATAATTTCCATTGTGACTCTTTGTAAACTGATGTGAATTGCTAATATTGTATTGCACTTCTTTTTTTTTTTTTTGTCATTAGTTGGGAAATCACTTTTGACATGTAATCCATTAGAAAATTTGCTACTAACTTTAAATTTTGTAGTATAACAACGTTAGCATGCTACTGGTGGCCATTGAAAATGTGCTGTTGTGTTGTACAATTAAATTTTAATCTAAAATGAATTGATTCTAAACAATTTCATATATTCTGTTTTGTGTTCATATTATGCACATTTCCTTGCTCTTAATTAATTGTTACTCGAAATATTCACTTCACGTAGTGTGAATAAGGTGATTGCACAGCAAGGTACTGTTGTACATCCCCCTTTCATATTCTGTATTTTTGAAGATCTGCTGTGATATCTTCTTCTTTATTTGTAAATTTGAGGTGATACATAAGTCACAAATTTCATGAACGTAGCCTGCATCGTGCTGCTTTCTTTCAAGATTGGCAGTTTAATTTCTTTTCAGGAAACAGATTTGGGCAGAAGTAATTGTTTTATTTATTTATTTAGGTATAATCTGTTTCAATTTCAAATGGCCAAGTACTAATGAAAATGAATGAATCAGTGTGATTAATATATATATTTTTTAGAAGCAATCAGTCTGCCTCAGAATGGTACTGGAAAGAAATGCATCCTATAAAAAAATTAGTCCTGTGTAGTAATGAAGCCATGGTAAAATTCTTGGAATGATTTACTTTAAAAGCATATTTTTGCAATACGTATAAGGTTTACTAGGATGACATAAATAATACTTTTTGTCAAATTTTCAGGTTGCAGACCAACTTGTCATTGTGACTGACTCAAGATAGTAAGTACTGCCATTCAAGTGGTGATACCTAGCCTTTATGTTTGTTAATCATGGCACCACCACCTTTGATTTGTAGACTTTCCTCCAATTTCTGTTTTGCACAGTGCTGCTGATGTGAGAGAAGTTTTAGAGTCCCAGTTAATCGAATATCCAGTACTGTGTGTCTGCCAAGGCGTGTCATGTTGGAAGCGCTTCTTATAGCAGCTTTATGTTCTGCTACACAGGTGTGAAGTTGTCTTCCAGTTTCTCCTATATATGTGTTACCACAATTGCAGTGAACACTGTTGAACCCTCTTTCTTGTAGTAGAACATTTTTCTCTTTATGTTTAATTTAATGGGAAGGAAAAATAATACAGACAAGTGACTTGGATTAGGAACATCAAACAGAAGTCATCGCTCTTTCCATGTTTATAAGTGAGTCACAAAAAATTATCATAGTTAGTCATATGTGAGTCTGGAAGAATTCAAGGTCTCTGTGGTGCAGTGGTAGCATGTCCGGCATATAACTGGAAGGCCCTGGGTTTGATTCCCGGTGGCGGCCGATGAGAATTTTTCTGTGACTCACTTATAAACGTGGAAAGAGCGATGACTTCTGTTTTATGGGAAGAATTTTTTTGAATTTTATTGTTCAGGTGTAGAGCAAGTCAAACCTAGAATTTTGAATCTCTGAAGCTTTTCGAATAGACCCTTATAGTAAATGACCTTTCTGGCATGTTTGATCTTACTGCTTGATTGTTTTTGATTTGATTTGATTTTGTATTTGTTCAAACTTTTTTTCTATCGTTGTAGAAGGATAATTATTTTTAACAATAGTACTTAGTAATTCTTTTTTTATGTAGTTTCTTTGATGTTTCCAAAGAATCCAGTCCTTTTTTTCCCCCAGGAAATGTGAGGCCAGATTAAATGTAATATAAGAGTGATGGTAAGAGTGGTGTAGTCCAGCACTTTGTTAGTGTTAGAACTCAAAAGAACTTGTCAAAAAGTTAGGAAAGCTCTCTAATTTGGAACACCCAGTTCTTGCAAGTCTTGATGTGATACCTATGCATACAAATATTAACCATGAACTTCTTATTGAATTTTTGGCAGAAGATTTTGAGACCATATTGTTTTCCTTGAACATAGTAAAGAAAACCTCACTGGACTCTATGTACTGCTGTTATTTACTTTCAAGCTTAACTTCTTTCAGTTTAAAGAAAAAGTCTACAAACAGAAGGCCTAGCAATGGGTTCTCTTTTGGATCCTTTTCTGGCAAACTATGATTTTGGGAAAACTTGAAGTGAAAATAAAGCTACCCCAACCTTCATTATTCGGTCTGTACATAAGATATCTGGATGACATCCTCATAATATTGGACCGCAATGATGAATCTGTCCCAGTAAACATCTTCCCTATTTAATACTATCAAACAGAAGTCATCGCTCTTTCCGCGTTTATAAGTGAGTCACGGAAACATTCTCGTTGGCTGCCACCGGGAATTGAACCCAGGGTCTTCCAGTTACGCGCCGGACATGCTTTCACTGCACCACAGCGGCCTCAAATTCCTCCGGACTCACAGTTTCGGAATAGTTGCCTCGAATTCCTCCAGAAACTGTCAGTCTGGAGGAATTCGAGGCCCCTGTGGTGCAGTGGAAGATGTCCGGCGCGTAACTGGAAGACCCTGGGTTCGATTCCCGGTGGTGGCCAATGATAATTTTTCCGTGACTCACTTATAAACGTGGAAAGAGTGATGACTTCTGTTTGATGTTCCTAGTCCACGTCAAATGTCTGTATTAACTATTTAATACCCTTGATAATTCTCTGAAATTCACTTTAGAACTTCAGCAAGACAATAGCCTAAACTTTGTGGATGTGATCCTTATAGTCTAAAAAGGAAAAATACTACAAAGTTATATAAAATTCCTACTAACACTAATGAAGTACTGAATTGCCCCTCTTACCATCCCTCCTATATTAAATTTAATCTGGCCTCACATTTCCTGGAAAAAATAGAAGCACTGGGTTTTTCAGAAACATCAAAGAAACTACATTACAAAGAATTGCTAAGTACTCTTGCTAAAAATAATTATCCTACTACAATGATAGAAAAAAATTTAAACAAAAAAAATCAAATCAAATCGTAAACAATCAAACAATAAGATCGAATGTGCCAGAAAGGTCACTTATCGTAAGGGTCTATTTGAAAAGCTTCAGGAAATCAGTTTGAAATTCCAGGTTCGACATGGTGTATATATATATATATTTAGTGATTGCGTATAACAGCTATGTAAAGATGCCCAATAAGACTTCTGGAGGTGCCCTGTACTTCTCAACCGTGAGGCCACAAAGTGTGGGAATTTAATGTTGCTTACATGATACCCTACGGAGTTCCAGCTATGTGTATTGGTTGTAGAAATCCTGTTAATATCAAATCAGGATGAATTATCCTTCATAGGTGAGTACAGTTTTCAATTTAATGTTATGTTTTGTTTCGAATTCGCACTGGCGCTTCATGAATTTCAATTTAAAATAGAATTAATTATTAATACAGACACTTGACGTGGACTAGGAACATCAAACAGAGGTAATCGCTCTTTCCACGTTTATAAGTGAGTCACTGAAAAATTCTCATTGGCCGCCACCGGGAATCGACCCACGGTCTTCCAGTTACGCCGGATATTCCACATAACTGGAAGACCCCGGGTTCGATTCCCGGTGGCGGCCAATGAGAATTTTTCCGTCACTCACTTATAAACGTGGAAAGAGCGATGAACTCTGTTAGAATTAAGTATTCTATAAATCCTGCATTTTTTCACACATTGGCAGTAAGTTACGATGCAAAATTAGAAACATTTAAAAAAAGATGTAATTCGGCCAACACAAAATGTATTGCAATAACTTTGTAAACCACCAGCTTTCCCACACTTTAATGGCAGCCGTCCACGGTTATAGGTTTCACGCAAAGCAGTACTGCTCCATTGACAAGGGCATCTTCAGATATTTTATTCTAATATATTTGGCTGAAGTTTCACTGTGTATGGTCGAAGGGCTGACGGTATGGAAGTAGGAATTTACAGGAGCAACCTCTGCGTGAATTTTTAAAGCAGATCAAATGCGATATCCTTCGGCGCTTTTCAGTACTCCTTACAGCGCGACTTGAAATTGAGTGAGGAACAAATGGCAGAGGTCACCACTCCCATTCACCGAAAACAAAAGCAACAACCGCTGCAAGGATCAATATTATGAAGTTTAGAACAACTATAATATATACCCATATACCAGCCTCACTGAAAATGCGACTTTCAGAATAACTGCTTAAAGCCGAACAATGAGCCGGTGACCCTACAAAATAAGAAGCTTCACTAGCTCTATAGTAAATCGTAAACAAATAGGAAGCTGGGAGAGGAGAATTAAACAGCGTTTACCATGGTAACATCCACGCTGCCGAAGTTAAACTTCCAGCAAGTTCCTGAAGGACGAGCATAGTGGCTGTCCTGCAGTGTTAGTGCAGAAAGTGCGATCCTTAGTGGTCGGTGTTTATAAAAAATCTGAAGCCAAAATGCCTAGATTTTGTGGCATTATTAATGTGCTGTAGTAGAGGAATTCTTTTTCAGGCTGCCAGCTGCTGTCTCTAAAGGCAATACCGAAAAGTTTCACTTATCTGCCAAACGAAAGGAGATCGCTTCTCAGAGCCTAGAAAAACACTTTTTATGGAAGAGTTAGACTCTTCAAAGGCAGAGAACCTTTTAAATGTTAGTTTTATCCAGAAATCAGTGATTTCTGGTAAAGCAGAGAATCTGTCTTTTACTTGTTCAAACGCTATCGGAGTGCAGTGCTTGCACTTATTGGGCCAGGCGTTTCATTCGTTGATTCCAAGTTTTCAAGTTGAATTTAAAAGGTATTGGCAGGGGTTTTTTTTTGCGTAGCTTGTATGCTACTGACTATTTTCTTATAGGGCACTTTTTAGAGTTTGTCTCTTAGTCACAATTTTTCTTAAATCAAAGCCCCTGTACCCAATCAGCATTTCTGTGCACTTGGGTTTTTCACCTCCATGGACTTTTATTCAGAAGGTTCCTGGTTGATCTGGGGGGGGGGGATTTTATATAGAGCTAAAAGTTAATTTGTTAGCTAGCCTGACTTTTAATAAGAATGAAATCTCTTTGGCTGCTGGATTTTTTAGGAGAGTTCGAGCACCCATCCCCATGACTCACCTTTTTTTGCGAGTTTTCGGCTTTTCACTTAGCATTTTCACTTTTAAAGTTATTTGGCTGTCGGTGTTGGGGATTTTACTTTAATAGTTTGTTCTATATTATATTTCCTCCTCAAACCACAGCTGATTATATTTTTAGTACACCTGGATTTTCATCTGGAGCTGAAGCACAACTTTGCTGAAAAAATGCAAATAATGGCTAAAATTATTGCCCAAATAAAATTCTTTGTGGTGTCTACGTCTGCTTACTGACCAGGATTAAGCTGTTAAATTTATTTACAGATGAATAAATTAGGGCGCGAATCCCAGCAAAATTACTGTGTTTTTTCACCACAAATTTCCGTGAACCTGATTTTTGGCCGCCCCGGTGGCGCAGTGATCTAAGCGATGGCCTCTGATCATTCGTCCCAAAGGGGTCCGGGTTCGAATCCCGGTGAGGCATGGATGTTGTGTTTGTCTTTCGGCGCTGGCTCTCTCCCTTCCCTAGAACCAGTGGCCGTAAATTAGGGACGGGCGACTGCTTATAGCCCATTGAGTTGCTCACAGTGGTCGTTAAACCTCCAATAAAAAAAAAACAAAAAAAAACCTGATTTTGCTCTAAATTTTTCAAAGTCTTGGAAATCGCTTCACAGAGCTTGGAAAAACACTTTTTTATTAAAGAGTTAAGCTCTCCAAAAGACAAAGAATCTTTCAAGGGTCAGTTTTATCCAGAAATCAGTGATTCCTGAAAAGGCAAAGAACCTATCTTTTTTATTCGGGGCTCCGCACCTGGGAGGGCAGAGAACCTTACTTAATAAGGCAGTGTACCTATTTTTACACTAAATTACTAATTACTCACTAAATAGTGATCTTATTAAAATACCATTTTAAAGAATATCCACGATGGGAAATTGTTATGTGCTTCGAGACTTTTATATGCTTCAAACTGTTCTACTGTAAAGGCGCTTCGACCAAAGACAAAGTAATAGAAAATATTTACTATTTGCATTTTCGGAAAACTTTTCGCGTCACCTTCGAAGATACTTGCTTTCGGCAAATACGGATCTTTTCCTCCAATCACTTTAATTTTTTCCAAATACCGCATCTTGTACTCTGAAGTTAAATTTTCAAAGTAAGACACCATCATTTTAACGGGGACTGGTTGTCCTTCACTTACGTTACTAAGGCTCGTTGCCATGGTGAAAGTCACGTGTCTGCTATATCCTTATTAAAGGTCTGCACGGGCCCGGGTCGGGCCTTCGCTCATTTCTAAGTTGGGAAAGCGGGCCGGGCCTTCAATATTTAATGTGAAACACAGGCCGAGCAGTTTTTTTTTTATGAGCAAAACAATCGCTGTACGATGCCTTTCTCGTTTGGAAAGCTCGCAACATACAGCAGCAGGATAAGATTGAATAACTTCCGCTGTTGGAAAAAATAGAAGTTTTACAACAGCCTCCGCTCTTACAAAACAATTGGAGTGGGCGAGCTCCTTAGTTTTTCAATGTGGTCCTCTCTCAACTTTCACCCTCCTCTCATGCTTTAGGGCAGGCTATTAAGTGCAACGTTTCTAAACCGAGCCACCTGCTCGCAAACAATGTTTTTTATTGTTCTGGTCGACGGCACTTTGTTCTCTAGATGTGTGAAAAGCTGTTAAGTTATCTTAAATGGCTTGGGAGAAATGGGCTGGGAGAAACTTACCTCTGTGTATAAATCTGTGCCGTATTTTCCACATTTGTACTCTCAGGCAGCCGTTTTCAAAACTTCTGTGACATGTACTAGAGTGCTATTTGGTACAAAAAGAGATCACCTTTCGTGAGAGTCCGTACCACCATAACGAGTGCACCTCATGCCAAAGACATTCTACAGCCGATCGCACTTACGCACCTGCAGGACGTCCCCGGGGTCTTATCTCAGCAGGAGTCCAGGGATTATTCCTCTTTGCTGTGGCCTGCTATATCGCCGAATTTTTCGCCTATAGAAAATCTCTGAAACATGCTCAAACGACAGGTGCAGTGCTACGACTCACCGCCAGCAGCTCTTAATGAACTTTGGACGTGGGTCAATACAGCCTGGATGGCTATTACACAGGACACCATTCACACATTCTTTGATTCAACGCCTCAGCGTGAACAGCAGATGTGGCCACTGATTATTAGTTACATCGACGAACCTGATACGTATGACTTCGAGATGATATGATTTGCTCAATCAATTCAGTATTGGGTGATCAATAAGGAGTGTGGCTCCCATTTTGGACGATACAGCTTTGAATCCGACATGGCAATGAGAGTCCGAATAGAGTCCTGGGGTATCGTGGACAATCTGGTGTTGATACGAGTCCACAGTTCATCTTCATTTTGCGGGGGTGGAATGGTACTCAACCGACGTCTAATCGTGTCCCACAGATGCTCGATGGGCCAGGGATCGTGCTGGTCATGGAAGCATCCGCACACCGTCTAAAGCATTCAGGCTGATCCGAGCGGTATGCGGTCGCGCATTATTATCCTGTTGAAAAACGGCGTTGCCACCCCGGTGGCGCAGTGGTCTAAGCGATGACCTCTGATCATTCGTCCGTAAGGGGTGCGGGTTCGAATCCCGGTGAGGCATGGATGTTGTGTTTGTCTTACGGCACTGGCTCTCTCCCTTCCCTTGAACCAGTGACCCTAAATTAGGGACGGGCGACTGCTCACGGTGGTCGTTAAACCTCCAATAAAAAAAAAGACACTTCGACGGCCGTTGCTCGCGGTTATAGGCTTCACGCAAAGTGGTACCGCTTCATTACTAAGGGCATCTCCAGATATTGTTCCCTGGAACTCATGGCCTTAAATTAGGGACGAGCGACTGCTTATTGTATTGTATTGTATTGGAGGTTTAACGACCACCGTGAGCAATTCAATAGGCTATAAGCAGTCGCCCATTACTAATTTAGGACCGCCGCCCCGGTGGCGCAGTGGTCTAAGCGATGGCCCCTGATCATTCGTCCGAACGGGGTCCGGGTTCGAATCCCGGTGTGCATGGATGTTGTGTTTGTCTTACGGCATTGGCTCTCTCCCTTCCCTGGAACCAGTGACCCTAAATTAGGGACGGGCGACTGCTTATAGCTCATTGAGTTGCTCACGGTGGTCGTTAAACCTCCAATCAAAAAAAAAAAAAAAAAAAATTTAGGACCACTGGTTCCAGGAAAGGAGAGAGTGGGCCAGCGCCCGTACGATAAACACATCTATGCCTCACCAGGATTCGAACTTTTTTTTTTTTTTGGGTTGGAGGTTTAACGACCACCGTGAGCAACTCAATGGGCTAAAGCAGTCGCCCGTCCCTAATTTAGGGTCACTGGTTCCAGGGAAGGGAGAGAGCCAGTGCCGTAAGACAAACACAACATCCATGCCTGACCGGGATTCGAACCCGCACCCCTTACGGACGAATGATCAGAGGTCAGCGCTTTAGACCACTGCGCCACTGGGGCGGCAGGATTTGAACTCTCACCCCTCTCGGACGAATGATCAGAGGCCATCGCTTAGACCACTGCGCCTCCGGGGCGACGCTGCTTATGGTGGTCGTTAAATCCCAATTTTTTGGGGGGGGGATTGGGGTTTGGCAACCATCGTGAATAACTCAGTGAGCTATAAGCAGTCGCCCGTCCTAACTAATTTAGGGCCACTGCTTTCGGGGAAGGGAGAAAGCCAGTGCCGTAAGACAAGCACAACATCCGTGCTTCACCAGGATTCGAACCCGGATCGATCGCAGACGAATGGTAAGTAGCCATTGCTGAGACCACTGCACTACCGGGGAGACCCCAATAAAAAAATGATAAAATCTTCCTCGTTAAAGTGCATATTACATATTCTGGAATTCACACTGTGGTGGAAATTATCACGATTAATTTCACGCAGCGAATACTTTAACAGTTCCGGCCTTTTCAGAGGGAACTTACGGAAAGTTATCTCCTTCTCTATACGTTTTAGGTGACAGGATTTGTTAGCACACCCACAGGATGAGCAAAAGTTAGGCTTGTCGTTAATAAATATGCGAAAAATCGCAACTTTTCTGAGCCCTTGCAACGCAACTCCATGTTAAGCATTGGGGAAAATGTGTGTAAACGAACTATTGCTGGTCCGCAACCACTGAACATTTCCCCCATGATGCAATGCGAGGTCCATTAAATTTTTTAGAAAGAGTGGCTTGTTTCTGTATACTGTTGGTTAATATTTGGTTTGCCATATACTTTTGGTTAATTTTTCCACTTGAATTATTTGATTCAAGATTGGCAACGCTGGCTGGAAAAGGTAAAGAAGAAGAAGTGCATTATGCTTGTGAATTTCCGTTGAATTTTAAACTTCTATAGATTGTTATGGTATTTTCTGTTGTTTGCAACTTTCACTTTGCGTTGTAGCAAGTAAAGTGTCAATCTGAGTCATTGGCTAATTGTTGCGTGAAGAAAGATAATAGTAGTGGCATTCTTTAAACGTGTTACCGTGTGCCGAAGGTCACAGTGGCAAGTAATCGAAAGGAAATCTGGAGTTTCATATTAGATTCCAGCTGCAGTTCTAAGTTTTCATAGGGCTTCTGGCATATCTATGCCATAAATGTGATATTCTTCATAACGTATTCAACTCGAAGTTGTAAAAACTTCACTAGATCCTTGATGTGAAGTAAAAAGCTGTTGCGGGTTTTTCGGGAAGCAAGAGAAATTAATTTGTTTATATGTGGAAAATAGCGAAGTTTCTGTTTCTACATAGGAGGCGACCACGAAAAAAGAGGTGCTGATTGCTTCATTTTTTCACGAGTGAGGAATAGGGTAACTTTTAAATTAGAATTAACAACCAAAAAAAAAATCCAATAATAATAGAATGAGATAAATTGCTGTGTCTCCCCTTCCAAAAATCCCCATATAAATAAACCCTAATAAAAGCGGGCTCAAGAAATATACCCTGCACCAGAAAAATATTAGAGGTGAGCACAGAATGTCTTGAATAAGTACAGAAGATAGCCCATAAATACATAAAACACGGACATCTATATAAAATAAATGCGTAACCATTTTGACCAAAGCATTTTTTTACATGTACAAAAACACGATAAATAGCTGGGAGTAAGAAAAGACTCTGAACCTGGTAAAAAAAGGAGACTGTTTTTTCTGATGTGCAATATTTTTTTCAGTTCCTCGTAAATTAACTTGGGTAATTTATTTATGGTGTAATGTGTATATATATATTTGTTAAGTTTCAGTTCTGTTCACAAGATTACAAGTGAAATCTTTTTTCCTGTGAAGTCACATTTTAGGAATTTATTTTTAAGATGCTTATACAAAATATAACAACATTTTCAGTTGTGTATTACCAACTCAGTAAGATTAACAACATACGAAATTTTAATTATATAAAGTAGCCTTTTGCATAATCAGACTGTTTAAAAATACAGCTTCTAAGTGGGTGGTATGATAATTTTTTTCTTCATTTAGTTTCATATAGATAACTAATTATGTCCTCGCCTATAGAAGAGACGGGAGCCCTGCCATCTGTAGAATGGTTTACAAATCTCACAACAGGAGATGAAGAACTGATGTATTTCCCCATGTCTGATGTCACAAAATCTAAACATCCTTTAAACTATAAATTGTTTCCTTGTGCAAGTGAAGAAGGATGTCAAGTTTCTCAGGAGAATTTCACACCAGAAAGCAGTCTTGCAGATTGTTCGCTCACTGGTACAGAAAGTGAGAGATCCCACGAGTGCCAGGTATGCCAGAAGAAATTCTCACGGAAAAGTTCTCTTTCATATCATTTGCTCACTCACACGGGCCAGAAACCCCACGAGTGTGAAATATGCCATAAGAAATTCACACAGAAGAGTAATCTGACAAAGCATCTACTCAGCCATACAGGTGAGAGACTGTGTGAATGTACTGTATGCCACAAAAAAGTTTTCAAACGTAATTTTTCAAAGCACTCCTTAACTCATGTTAGTGAAAGAATCCATGAGTGTGAAATATGCCACAAAAAGTTCACAATGAAAGGTCATCTTATGGGCCACTTGCTCACTCATACTGGTGATAAACCACACGAATGCAAGATATGCCAAAAAAGTTTCACACAGAAAGGCAACCTTTCACTACATATGTTGACTCATACAGGTGAAAAACCATATGAATGTGAAGCGTGCCACCAAAAGTTTACACAGAAGTGTACTCTTTTGCGACACGAGCTCACCCATACAGGTGACAAACCACATGAATGTGAAATGTGTCACAAAAAGTTTACGCAGAAAAGTACTCTTTCACGACACTTGCTTATCCATACAGGTGAGAAAAATCACGAGTGTGGAATGTGCCATAAGAAATTCTTAGAGAAAGGTAACCTTTTAAAACACTTGAACACTCATGTACAAGATTAACACTCAAGTTAAATATGCTTTTGACTTTTTGCATTAAAAAAGTATCTTAGATACATACTGAGTCATGCAGGTGATTCATTCACATCCTAGAGTGCTAGCAGTATCAACACTAAATACATATTAATCTCATAGTATAGCGTTAGACCAGGTGAACGAGTTTGTGATGATCTCCCAAACAAGATTGCTTTTTGAGTAATTCTCTACTTCATGAGCAGAGTTGGGCTAAACTTCCACGTTTGGCCCCCAGCTAGTTCCGAAAGTAATAATAGATGGCGCCACAGTAGCAATTCACCTATGCTGCGCTCTTCTCGCATGTGAAATGCATTCAGCCATCTCTTGACTCTTATGTGTCAATGCGTCTCATCGTTTAGGACAATTCGTGTATCGGAAGAAGTTCGCTTCTGGGAATGACGAGTACTCTTCCCGCACACTTGGTACGCGTTTTTTATGCTGAGATTCCTATTGATAGAGTGATGATTCTGACGTATTGTTTCACCAAAGGATTGTGTTATGATGAGGTGATTGAAAAAACCACATGGCTACATCCACTGAGACAGTTAGCGACTAGTATTCGTATTGCAGACAACTAGTCTCACAGTTTATGGTAGCCTCGCAATGTAAATGTACTTGGGAGACCATATTCTGGAATATTTATTCCGACGGAATTGCCGTCTTTTCTCTGAACATTGTCCTGATTCCTGCGATCAGATGTAGCGATAATGTGTCGCCATCTATCGTCGCTTCATAAAACTATTTCAGGGCCGAACGTGGAAGGTTTACCCAGAGTTGTATAAAAATAAAATGTGTCTGCATACACAACCATTGAAACAGAAAACTTGCTGCAAACCCGCAAATCACAACAACAATAGAATAATTTATAGAAAAATTAATAAAATTATTACTAGAACATTACAAATTCCAACGAGGACAAAATAAGTACATTACAACTGAACATGCAGCAACGTGTGTGACGTGAGGTTAGTAGAACAGAAGGTTGCCTCGATCGCGGAAAATCTTTGAGCCGAGAAGGAGAGGCGAGTGACGTCACTGACAGACCCATCGTAGGGTTTGACTCAAGGTCTCGCCCGCCTGTCCGGAGTGTGGAATCAATTGAGTTTTTTCCTTTTTTTTTTTTTTTTGAAAGCCTGTTTATTTTGAAAAAGTTTAGGACCCTTACAACAAAAGATATAGCCATAACCTGCTTTAGATTAAATACATTTAAAAGGTTAGAAAGAAAAGCATGCATATGCATTATAAAAACTAAATTTTCATAGACTGAAGCATAAAGTGTATTATTTTGTACTTACGTTTACTGTAGTTGCAGTTCTGTTGCTTTGGCTTTTCATGATTTAGGAACATGAGTTATAATCCAATTAATTTACTTATAACTGATTTAATCACACTAATCTGCAAAACTAGATGTTATTTCTAAATGGGTAGGTCTAAGCCCCCCCCTAATTTCATTACTATTTTCATAGGTTTTCTCTTCTTTAAGCGAATGTCATCATTTCTGGTTTTTCTTTTGGCAGTTAGGGTGGACTGCAACTTCTCATTCAAATATTTAATCCCAATTATAATTCTCACCTGATAATATTTTCTAAGTACCTCTGTGGGAAATCCACGTTACAAGAGATGCTTTTTCGCTTAATGTTTTTACGATATAAGGCTCTTTACTTATATAGGAACAATGCTACAATGATCCTGCTACATAAAAAAGGTGACATTGAGGATCTCAGGAACTACAGACCTATCAGCCTCCTATCAGTGGTTTATAAAATCTTCACTAAAGTTCTTTCACACCGCTTGAAGGTGACACTGGACATGGCTCAACCGAGAGAACAAGCTGGATTCAGGAGTGGCTACAGCACAATAGATCATATCCACGTGCTGAGAGAACTAATTGAAAGAGCGAGGGAATATGAACTTCCATTGTGCATGGCTTTTATCGATTATGAAAAAGCCTTTGATTCGGTGAAACCATCAGCAGTTACCACGGCTCTGAAATCCTGCGGTATTGAAGATGCATACATTAATATTATTAATAACATCTATGAAAATGCAAGTGCAAAGATTTGGCTGTTTGAAAATACAACACACATAAAAATTGGAAACGGAGTGAGACAAGGTGACACCATATCTCCGAAGCTCTTTAATGCCACATTGGAAAATGTCTTTCAATCACTGAACTGGGAAAACAAAGGGATAAAGATTAATGGAGATTATCTATCCCACCTTCGTTTTGCTAATGACGTAGTCATTTTTGCAACTACCCCATCAGAGCTGCAGAGTATGATCCAGGAACTTGCTGACAAGAGTAAAGAAGTGGGATTAAAAATGAACTTTCAGAAGACAAAAGTGATGTTCAATGCTTTTACAAGAAATGAAGATTTATCGATTGATGGAGAAAAACTGGAGATAACAGATACGTATGTTTATCTTGGACAGCAGATATCAAGTGAGGGTCACATTGATGAAGAAATTAATCGGCGTACAAAACTTGCCTGGAGAGCTTTTGGAAGAAACAGCATAATTTTAAAGAGCAATATGCCATTATGTCTTAAAAGAAAAGTGTTTGATCAATGCATCCTTCCAGTGCTTACGTATGGTGCAGAGACGTGGACCTTAACTAAAAGAGACATACAAAGGCTGCAGACAACTCAAAGAAGCATGGAGAGGTGCATGCTTGGTATAACCAGGAGAGATAAGAAGAGGAACTCGTGGATCCGAAAAATGACGAGAGTGGAAGACATCATGATCAGAGTTAAATCCCTGAAATGGCAATGGGCTGGACATACTGCCAGAAGGACAGACCATAGATGGACAGCCGAAATTTTAGATTGGATTCCAAGGGACAGGAAAAGACCCAGAAAAAGACCACATGGGAGATGGGTGGATGAAATTCGTAAATATGCGGGAGTGACATGGAGGAGACTGGCACAAGACAGACCGTTGTGGAGGAAACTTGGGGAGACCTTTGTCCAGCAGTGGATTGATAATGGTTGACAATGATGATGATGACTTATAGTGTAATTTATGTTTTGTTTAAGAAATTCATATTCCACTTTTTTAGCGATATTAGGCCGCTCAAGAGAGGGTTGAATGAGTCTTCCAAATGACAGATGATGTAGCCGTGATTCCTCAATATGTACAATGTTATTTTTTGATGTGTAATCTTCGAAATGTGGGTATTTTTCTTTATATTTTTTGGCCATCCAACCAGCAAGATACTCTTGGCCATCATTTTCAGTTACTGTGATAGGCATTGTTGTGTATTTAACACATTATCGTTGTCGCTTTCATAGAATAAGCAATTGAGCATCGTATAAATCTTTGGACATTTTTTTTATCACTTTTGACTCCAACGTGGCGCAGCACTTTTGCAACTATGAATTCTTTCGTGTGTTATTCATCAGTCTGGGTATTGCTGTTTTTCTGTATTATGCCTGGTTTAAAAAAATTTTAGTACGTCTGTCATGGTACCTTGTTGAGGATTAATCTTGGACGCTCATTTCTGCAAAGTTGATAATCCAAGCAAGGGATAATTCAGTTCACTTCATAAATAAATGTATGACCTCTTACTCAGGTATCACAGAGTCAAAGCAGTCGATATATCCTCATTGGACCAAATATATATATTTTTTTAATTCAAAAGCATATTTACTTGACCCCTTGTAAACATCTTGAGTAGTATTAACAAACTTGAAATTCAACATTTTTTTTTGCAAATATTTTTTCGTTTCATTGCATCAATCTCATATTTCAATCTGCATATTTTTAAAGCTGAATCCCTTATTTCTTTTTGTTGATTGCACACCTTTTCGTGTAACGCAATATTTTTAGTCAGCAACTGCCTATATTTACACATTAATGCACCATATTCTATATCTCTGATTTCTGTTACTCCATCAGATTCCACTGCATTTTGCTTCTCAGAACTGTTATCTGAATGGTTTACTTGTAACAAATTAGAAATCATATTTTTAGTTTCTCTTTGAGTAATAAGTCTTTCAATGCGATTTTTCAATGCGAATTCAGAATGAGTGAGTCTTTCAATGCGAATTCACGTGTTTTATAACCTCAGAACTTTTCAGCAAATTTTTTGAACAGAAGGCAAAGCTTTTTAATTTTCTTTTGAGTGGCAAATTTAAAAGTTCGAATTTCAAATCCCGCTCATAATCTTCAGGTTAAAAATGTTATGAACACACAGTACAGGATGCTGGGTTCCATTTCTCATCTCTGTGACAAAGATGAATCCACTTTTTCCTGGGCTCTGGATCTTTTGGAAAAGAATGATACATTACATTCTTTTTATCAGCATCTTTTTTAGTTTTCGACAAACTGTTGTTGAAAATTGCAACAGTGCATCTCATCCCTGGCATCACTGATAGTCAGTCACATAAAACAGTAGCTATGAATGTTATTAGGTAGCAGTTCGTAGATCACTTAGAAAAATGTTGCTACACAAAAAGCTCAAAGTGAGATTACATTGAAATTACATAGGATTTAGCTCTTTCAGGAAGGGATGGGTGAGCGTTGGCCTTGACCACGGGTCTGTCACTGACATCACTCCTCCACCCAAGACGTGACTACAGGGAAGTATAGCGATCAAGGCAACCTTCACTTCTACTAACCTTGTGTAAAATGGACCTGTAGGGCAAGATATTAAAATATTGGACTATGGACTTCATAAGAACAAGATACTAACTAAAGAAAGCTTTTATATCTAGAAAAACAGTTGCATTAGTGAACCTTCAAAAATTATAAATAGCATTTTCAACAACTTAATTCAAAAATAGACTTACAAAATACATAAGGGAAAATTTTTATTTTAATAACTGGCAACTGCAAGAGGAACCTGGCAATAAAATGTAAATTATTTCTGTGTAAAGGAAACTTTTGGTACAGTTCCTCTACATTGAGAACAGGCCTTGATAAAATCTAGAGGCCAAAAATGCCTGTAGAAACAAAAAAAGAACTCAGAAGATGTGAAAAATAATTAAAAGTTCTTCAAGTTAAAATAGAATTAAATATATTAATCTGAGTAAAGGCTTCAGTAAGTGTGTACTTTAGCGGTAAATGTGTGCTTTAGCGTTCTAAATTATTTTGTCGGAAAAATTTCACTGTTGGAAAAGTGCGACGTACAATTTTTAAGCATTCGAAATAATTGAGAAAGGTGCAAAAATATAGTATTTGTAGAGAGCAGGAAAGAATTGTACCGAAGTATTTACCTAGGAGTAGTACGTGTGGTAGGCATAGGACGACAGAGCGGCGACAGCATCAAGGTGTAGTCTGGTGAATGGAAGCTTCATTGAGAAGGGCAAGTTACAGGTGGAAGAATACAACAGGAAGCGGTTGAGCAGTACGTAGTCATCACATCATCTTGTAGGAATACGCTGAAGGAAAGAGGTCTGCTTTACGCAACATTGTAAGTGGTAGTAGCTTTTTCAACAGCGTTAGTGGCTCCTTCTAAAGTCGTGAGTTTCCATACTTCATTTCGGATTTCGTCAGGGCTTAAAATTTCACTATCTGGTACAATACGACAACGAGCTCTTGGGCTTCCTGCCATACTACGGTTTTTGGATTGAAAAAACTCCTTCAGTTTCAAAAATATCCATTTCAGGATGAGAAAATGTGAGCTACGATGTGTGGAATTACAGCACAACTACAAATAAATTGGTTGAAGAAATCTACCACCCCTGTGCATCTTCGAAACCATAATCAAAACTTGCGATTCAACCAGAACCAAAACTTCTCAACACCTTTGTCGTACATGAAAACATTTACATTCTTTCCATTCAGAGACATTGTGAAACTAATAATGACATTCTGCACATTTCTTTCTCAAAAATTAATAAAACATCTCTGAACTACTTCTACTTGCACACGATTACACGATGCATTACACTCCTCCGAAAAATACACCCCACTTTTGTTGTATTCTTCCGTGTATTTACAACCAACTGTTACTCCTTTCTGACGCACAGAACCTTCACATCGTGGCAGTTAGAATCGCTTCACCCTCCCGCACCAACTGCTGCAGACCATTGTACTCGCAGGTAAATACTTCCGAAAAATTATTTCCTTTCATCTAAAAATACTACATTTTTGCACCTTTCCCCGTTATTTTGCATGCTTAAAAAATTGTATGTCGCACTTTTCCCACACAGTGCAAGTTTTCTGACGAAATAATTTAGGACACTAAAGTACACATTTACCTTTTAATTATAACATGTTATTTGTTTTTTTTTAATCTACACACAAAAACAATTTGTAAAATCTGCTAATAATTTAGAAACTGTCCACGTACAGCATACACCTGTATGTCTACATTCTGCTACTCTGTTCATGAGTTTCACTCAGTTTTGTGTATGAGTATGAACATACTGATACTCAGCATAAGACAGACAACAATGGAAGTAGTTCATGATATGGACAATTCTTACATTTATACTAAGTCCTCATGAAAAGTAATAATATGATTTTGTGGTAAATGTGTACTTTAGCATCCTAAATTATTTTGTCGCAAATGTTGAAGGATTTCGAAAAAGTGAGACGTACTGATTTTAAACTATATAATTTTACGGCAAATAGTGAGAAAAAATCACTTGAGAAATGCATTTTAAAGATTTTTACCGTAAAACTTACTTCCAAGTATGATGACGTGAACACCGCTGCGCCAGGCATAACACAATGCCGCAGTGACCACTTGAAGCTAGGCTGTGCCGAAACAATGGTCTCATTCCGGTGGCCATTTTGCTGGCGAAAAAGTACAAGAGGAATGGGGAATGTTCTTGCTAGGAAAGCGTTCCAATTTGTAGTGCTACCTGACAAAAAATATTCATTTGTAACACTTTTTCAAAATGCATGGTGACAATTGAGCTTCGTTCTTACACATAGGATTCCCTGATATGAAATAGAAAGTATGCAGATGCCTTTCTTTCTTCTAGAGAAGCGTTAAAGTAGATGTCGCGTTCTCCCCAGTGGAAGTTACATGGCATCGGAAAATGAAAGTTTTGCTCCTCGTATTGACGACATGGTTCATTCAAATTGGATTACAAAAAAAAAAAAAATCCTCAAAGAAGTGAGTTCATATATTGCGCATAAAAGAATCGTACGTGAAAAAAACAAGAAATCGTCACATTGTGATGTGAGAAACAGACGGAAATGAGCTATTTTCTGTATTGTAGTACTACAAAATTTATCGATTTCCTGGCAAGAACGTTCCCCCTTCCTCTTGTACTCTTCCACCAGCAAAATGGCCACCAGAACGAGACCATCGTTTCAGCGGAGCAAAGCTTTTTTTTTTTATTGGAGGTTTAACGACCACCGTGAGCAACTCAATGGGTTATAAGCAGTCGCTCGTCCCTAATTTAGGGTCACTGGTTCCAGGGAAGGGAGAGAGCCAGAGCCGCAAGACAAACACAACATCCATGCCTCATCGGGATTCGAACCCAGACCCCTTTCGGATGAATGATCAGAAGCCATCGCTTAGACCACTGCGCCACCGGGGCAGCCAGGAGCAAAGCTTGTGGTCATCGCTGCAGCTTCTGTTCACAGTGTCATACTTACACATAAATATTACGGTAAAAATCTTTAAAATTCACTATAAAGATTACATTTTTTCACCACTTCCCATGAAATTGCATACTTTAAAATCTGTACGTCCCACTTTTTTGAAATCCTTCAACATTGGCGGTGAAATAATTTAGGAGGTTAAACTACACATTTACCGTTTTTATTTCAAATACAAGATTTATGCATAATTTGGTACAGAATTTTAATGAAAGTCACTTTTTGATTGGGTGCAAGTTTTCCCATGCATCTTTTCCTTCACATCAGCTGGTAATATTTTTGCAAATAGCAGAAAATTTGTATCTTTGACAATTTTTTTCCCACTCGGTACATACAATGAATTGCTTTTGACTTCCAGCCATGGTTTCCACAACGTAAAGAAATTAAAAAAAAAAAAAAATGTGAAGCATGAATTTTAGCAACTTTAATTTCATAAAAACAAAAGAAAAAAAGATGGAATTAGCTTTGCAAAAAAGGAGCTGCAGACCCCCCCAAGTTTGTCGTACTGTTTTTAATAAATTTCATTCATAAAACACATTTTAAAAAAAGAGTAATATAGTCAATCAAATTCTAAAGAAAAGTGTGTAAATTTATCATGCACTACTTCCTTTGCTCTTCCATGCTGCATGCTGGGTGTAAGCAGGTTGTAAACAAAGCACAGCAATACATGCAAAGTTGAGAACTACTTGAGAAGGGTTCTTATTTGAAAGACCACCTAGATTTTGTTCCCAGAAAGCATGTTTTGCAGAGAAATCTAACTAGATAGTGAGTTTAGTATACAAGTGAGTTCAACTTCGAAAGTTGTTGCAGGATTTTACAGGACTTGTGTGTTATCAAAAAGGTCTGTTTATGAAAGTGTATTTGTTACTATTATTGACTCAGAGGTATTTTTAAGTTTTCTTTAATTGAGGAATTCACTTTCTCTTCTGAGGAGAAATAAGCAAAAATTATTCAATTAAAAAAAAACTTGTAAATAAAATGTAGCATCATCAATCATAACCACCTACAAAGATGTCAAAAATATTCTTAACAGGGTTTTAAGTAAAAACGTGAAATTAATTAAGTAAAATTAATTAAACAAATAATTTTGTAAGAATATGAGTATAACTCACGCCATCTTGTTGATCTATTAATTTTCCCACATTTATAGCAAGTTACTTCCTCTGACTGTCCGTTTGTTTTTATGTCATCTGAGATGGACGGGCTTTCAAGCATTTTATTAGTAAATACATACTTGATCTACTGTATATAATAACTTTTTTATTTGATATTAACTTTATAAGCAATTTTTTGAACCAAGGATACTTGTAAAAAGCCATTAAGAAAAGGCTTACAATTAGTCCTTTGTTAAAAAAAATGCTTATAAAGTTAAAAAATATTATAAACTAAATAGATCAAGTATGTATTTACTAGTATATTGTTTGATGGCCTGTTCCTCCCCGATGACAATCCTGGAGGGACAGGCCTTCAAATATTTTACTAGTAAGTAACTTGATCTATTTAGTTTATGATAATTTTTTGTTTTTATTTTTTTAACTTTATAATATAAGCAATTTTTTTAGCAAAGGATTAATTGTAAAAAGGGGTTAAGAAGGCTAAGAATTAGTCCTTTGTTAAAAATTGCTTATAACTTTGGAAAAAATAAAAATTATCATAAACTAAATAGATGAAATATGTATTTACTAGCAAAATGTTTGAAATCCTGTCCCTCCCCGATGACATACAAAACAAACAGACAGACAGACAGAAGAAGTAATGTGCTATAAATGTGGGAAAATGAATAGATGAGCAAGAAGGTGAGTTATAGTCATATTATTATGAGGTAATTTGTTTAATTAACCATCAATCATTTTTATTTGGCAGATTTTTCTGCTTTGAGGGAGTATTATCCTCTGGAAATCAGAGAACAATTTAGTGATATGCATGTAGTATCTACCAACTGCAGAGATGAGGTGTGAGCTTTTCAGTAGCATTGCCAATAATGCATAAAGTAGTTTTAGTAAGGAAGAATCTAACTCCAAGTTTAAAACTGCCTTTCAGAAAACAGAAGCTAAGAGATTTGAGGGCTGGACTTCTGAATAATTTTGTGAATCCTCCTGGAGCAGGTTTGTTTATGATTTAGGCCATGACTCTCAGTGTGTCACTACATGAGAGTGCTCTGGCCTCCTGTCAGTTATATCCTCAGCTGTGCGCCCCCCCCATCTGGGGGGCACAACTGAAGATATAGCCGTACCCCGTTAGGGTGGGGCATAGGCTATAGATACTAACTGGCACGTATCATATCATTATTCTGTTCTCAAGACAGAATAATACCACCCCTCCCATCAGCCAATGACGTATGTGTGCCGCAGGAGATGTCGATTCCACACCAAAAAAGAAGAAAACTACAATTTCAGAGTTTTTTCACATTCCATTTCACATATTTTACTTGTGTTCATTGAAATGTATATATGTATTTTTTTTTAAATCTGGTGAAGTTGTAGTTTAGCATCCTATTATTTGGCTGAAAATTTCTAGAAAAAATGATATACGTATTTTAGTGTATAGGTGTAGGGTTTTGTAAATCTCAGGGCATACTTGATACAGAATACAAAAAAAAAAAAGAAAATATTTATTCACTAATTTTCTTTAAACTAAATAGGAAAATATATAAAAATGCAATTATTGGCACAAATGTGCCGTATTTTCACTGTTTCCATGCACAAAACTTGTTAATCATATTTCCGTGGAGCGGGAAACGAACACACATCTCCCGACTTCCATTTGTGCATGCTATCTGCTAGACCACCAAGGACAAGAAAGTTCCAAGCGACTGAAGTGTTTTGCAAGTTTCCTGAAGGAGTTGCTACACGGAAATAGTGAAAAAATGGCACATTTGTGTGCCAACAATTATATTTGCATTGCCTTCAATTTGTTTTGCACTTATTTGAATATAAAAATGTGTTATTTGATAATACTGATCCAGTAGTAAACTTTTGAACATTTTTGAAATAGTGTTATTTTTCACCCATTTCTCATGCTTATTAGTAGGTCTCAGATTTCTATGACATGTCATCTTTTGTCCTAGAAAGTCATATTTTGATCTTTTGAAAATGTTGGTCATATTTTTTTACTGATTTCGTAGTAAACAGTATATTTGGCCATATTTTAGCAAATCGTTGGCTATGCGAAATGACGTCATAAGGACTCCACGACTCGTAACTGAAGCATTTTGAACAGCCTGCCCGACTTTCTCGTGGGAAAGTTTTCCTGAAACATTTTTTTTTACTTAGTGTCTCATTAGGATTATTATTGGCATCTTTCCAACCACTGAAACGAGCCTAGCGCTGTGGCGTCTTCGCGAGTACTTGTAAATCAGAGCTTAATTCTCTTTTATTTTTGGTTTATTATACCCAAGCTACAAGTGAAACTCCGATCTCAACTTCAGTTTGATCTCAACATGTTCAAAAGCGAGTATTCAATGAGTGTGATTTACAGCGTTTTGTTCAAGAGTTTGGGGAGCGGATTTTCAGTAGCGATGGCGATATTTTATTTTGTAAATTGTGTGGAATCAAGGTATTGGCCCAAAAGCATTTTAATGTTAAACAGCACGGTACTATAGTGAAACATCAGAGGTGTTTAGCAAGATTTCCCTGTGTTAAATCACTTACTTAAGGCTTTACCCAGATATATTCCTTTGGTTCTAGTTCCATTTGAAGAAATTTTGTTTAATATTCCTTCCCTCTGGAGTTCTTTTTGATTTTTACAGACATTTCTGGCCTCTTGATTTTATTCAAGGCCTGTTCCCAATGTATAGAAGGATTCTTACATTGAGAACAGGCCTTGACAACATCAAGAGGCCAGAAACGTCTGTAAAAATCAAAAAGAACTCGAGAGGGAAGGAATATTAAACAAAATTTCTTCAAGTGGATCTAGAACCAAAAGATTTTTCTCCGCTGAGAACAGGCAGCGTCTCTTTTTCAAGACATCTTCAACTACATGTTCATCAAATACACAGTCAGAATGTTGTAAGGACCTCTGTAAAATGATGATTACTTCTAATATTCCCTTAAGGAAATTAAGTAGTGGTAGCTTCAGAGATTTTTTTGCAGAAGTACACCAGTCATCCGATTCCAAATGAATCAACTCTTTAGGAAAAACTATATGCTTGCCTGCTATGAAGATGCTTTAAGTAAGATAACATCTGCTGTTGCCAACAATATGATATGGGTTTCAATAGATGAAACAAGTTACGTAGATGGAAGATACATGTATATTTGGACACCTGGGGTCAGTGGCGTAGGAACGCTTTTGATTGGGGGGGGGGGGTACAAGCTCATGAACCTTACATCTCAAGGATTAAGCCATCTATGGATGACCCCCTCCGAATTTTTTTTTGGGGGTAGTATATTAGAGTTTTTATAAAATACGTATACTAATCAGGAATTAATCCGAATGAACATTGTTATCATATTATTATTACTTATTACCATTATTTTTATTGCTGACAAAAAGTTCACTTATTAATTTCTTATCAGAAAATGAATGGAGAAGTTTTTTTTTTTGTGTTCTCTCTTGTTAATTTTTTTCCTTTTTTTTCCCATTAAAATATTGAGCAGGCACAAGTCAACATTAGGATGAATTTCTGTCAGCAGGGTTTGGAAGAGGGATTTCTCAGGAAATGTTATATAACTCTTTACAAGAACGAATTAAATTTCTTATCATTTTTGTTTACGTTAATAAAGTAAAACTGCAGTAAGATAAAAACTGCTCTACCTGCGAAGATAGTACCATTGAAGCATTATGAAGTCTACATTAAAAACTTTGAACGATACATAGGCTGACAATTGATGTAAAAAGCACATTGGTCTGGTGCAAAGCTAAATGATGGTGGAGATATCGAGGAATTGGAGTTCTATGAGTGATATGTGAAATCCGTAATGCACTTGTTGTATTGCTACAGATCTTAAAGACAGAAAACAATTTTAGTCCCGGCGCTGAAATGTCCATTTGTGCATGAATTTTTTTTTTTAAAGTGCAGAGAAGACGACCTGATCAAGATGCATGGAATTTTAAGAGAAAAGAAACACTGATCACAGGTATGTTATCAAGCCCTAGCCCTACCATATGCTGTTTGAAGTTATTAACAAAAACCTCACACTCGTCGTTTCCCTGCAGAACTAATTTTCTGGAGTTTCCCAGATGATTGGCCACTTTTTGGGGGATGAAAAGCCTCCCACTACAAGCTTCGGATATAAAAAAAAAAAAAAAAAAAAAAAAAAAAACAGATGACCCGTGATATTTCTTTGAAAAAAAAAATAATAAAAAAATAATAAGTAGCATATAAATATTACAGTTCACTCTTTATGAATGATTGGTTTGTGTTTGCTCATATCTGGGGGGGGGGGTACAGTAGATATTAATGTACTCCTCTCCAAAATTTGGGGGGTACATTGTATCCCTATAACCCCCCCCTTCCTACGCCACTGCCTGGGGTATTGCTACATCCAATGCATTCACTGCTACAGCGAATTTAGTGATATAGTGGATACAACTATGTGCAGCGCGACATCGACTCATGGATCTGAGATACAACTCTAGACGTAACGTGGAAGATACATAGCTAATGTTATTATCGGAACTCTGAAATGTGACAAGCCTGATGAAGTATTTTTTATAAGGTGCAAAAATCTGCAAAAAGTTAACAATTCTACTATTTGCATTTTTGAACTTCACTTCTAGTTGGTAAAGTTCGATGAACACTTACCGCACGTGGGGCTTGGCTTTCAATTCATATTTCCGTTATGTGGATGCGGCACGGGGTTTTTCATTTGGCCACGGGTCCGCTTCTTTTTTTCCGTTGGAATTTATTTTGCCTCATCACCAAATGAGTTTTTTTTCCTTTGCTGCATCCTCATTTACTTCAATATTTATTCATACCCGAGTACTTTCGGTAATACTCCTTTACCGTCTTCGAGGGGACTTTTGCTCCGACTAGCACGGACCGTGTCAGCTGGGCATTTCGGTGGTTCCCGCGGACTGCTTCTGTCATCGGCTATCGCTTCTTCTTGGGCGTTGTGGCGCCATCTCTTGTTGGTCAGTGATCTCATTTTTCGAACTTTTTCATTTTTTTGCTCAATTTTAATTAAATTTCTCCAGCTGTTTCTCAAATTATTAGGGTCATTATGGTTGCAAACTTTTGTCCTATTATTTTCAATCATTACCGACTCTGGACAAAAGTTTGCAACCATAATGACCCTAATAATTTGAGAAACAGCTGGAGAAATTTAATTAAAATTGAGCAAAAAAATGAAAAAGTTCGAAAAATGAGATCACTGACCAACAAGAGATGGCGCCACAACGCCCAAGAAGAAGCGATAGCCGATGACAGAAGCAGTCCGCGAGAACCACCGAAATGCCCAGCTGACACGGTCCGTGCTAGTCGGAGCAAAAGTCCCCTCGAAGACGGTAAAGGAGTATTACCGAAAGTACTCGGGTATGAATAAATATTGAAGTAAATGAGGATGCAGCAAAGGAAAAAAAACTCATTTGGTGATGAGGCAAAATAAATTCCAACGGAAAAAAGAAGCGGACCCGTGGCCAAATGAAAAACCCCCGTGCCGCATCCACATAATGGAAATATGAATTGAAAGCCAAGCCCCACGTGCGGTAAGTGTTCATCGAACTTTACCAACTAAAAGTGAAGTTCAAAAATGCAAATGCATTAATGCACGTTAAATAATATAACCTCCAATATCGGAAGTAAATTGAAAATTCTACTATTGCTATGCTCTTCGAGGATTCAATGAAATTACTCTGGCCAGATGGTGTACAAAGAAATAACATCCTCTTATTTGTAACAGATGCGACTCCATACATGACTGAGACCGCAAAGGGACTGAAACTACTTCATCCGAAAATGGTCCATATCACATGCCTTGCACATGGTTTACACAGAGTGGCCAAAGAGATTCGAAGCAACTATCCTGATGTATATAAGCTAATTTCAAATGGGGAAAAAATGTTCATAAAAGCTCCGCTCCACGTGCAGAAGTTCAAAGAAATTGCTCCTACTTTGGCACTTCCTCCCCAACCTGTCCTAACACGGTGGGGGACCATGCTGGATGCGGCTTTGTATCACAAATTACGATTCCTTAGACTTTGACTGTTGTGATTCTTCTTCCATCAAAATTGTGCAAGATTCCTTTTCTAATACCTAGGCTGGAAACTTGGCATATATAAAATGTAATTTCAGTGGAAAATCTCGAGTGCAATCACTTGCCTTGAAACTGTAGAAATGAAACTTAGCGATGAACTAGAAATTGTGAAACAAACTGTGGGGGATTTAAAGCAAGCAAAAGGGAAAGTAGTTGAAAAATTTAGTGCCAAACTGCAAAGAGTGCTGCAATCTAATCCTGGCTATTCAACACTTTGCAAAATAAGTGACATTCTTTGTGGAAGTGAAACAAAATTTGATGCCTTCAAGCCAGAATTTTCTCCAGATGAGTTGGTGTTATTCAAATTTGCCCCTGTAACCTCTTGTAATGTTGCTGCGGAGTTTCTCTAGGACATACTGATGAGCAACAGGAGTTTTGAGTTTGATAACCTGAAAATGCACATAATCATCCAGTGCAATTCTATGATTGATGAAAACTAATCCAGGTATGGCCATTATTTTACTCTCAAAATGTTCGTTTCATTCCTTCAACTCTAGCCCTTTTGCACTGATTAGTACTAATTGTTTAATTAAATAGAAGTCAAGTTTTAAGTATGTAGAAGTGATGAAGAATAAACATTTTAGTTTAAAACTACAATCTATATGTGTATAAGCACTGAGTTTTAAAAATTGGGTGATAATTTCATAAAATTTAATGGTCATATTTTTGGTTTAATTGGTTATGTTTAAATGACTTTAAGGTCATATATGCATGCATATTTTTAGAGTCATTTTATGCCATTTCAACAAGGGGTGGTTGCTGCATCATTTTTTATTTTTTGCACAATTGTTTATACATCTTTAGAGAGTTCAAATCCAATTTTGTAAAAAAAATATTCCTGACCATTTGGCTGGAAAGTCCCCCTAGAAGGTGCTTGGAACATCTCCATTTTTGGAGTTGCAAGTATTTACGCAAAATACTACAACTTTTCCCCTAATTTAGCTAATTCAAAATCAATATTATTCAGAATAAAGTGCTGATTATTTTGATTTACCCTTTTTTATTATCTGAGGTATTTTGGTAATTTTATTGGTGGTCAAAGTGACTATTGAAATTTGCATTTTTTCAATTTCTGAGTCAAATTTTCACCAGGAAGGGGTCAAAACACTCAAACCAATTTTATTGTGCAAGAACCATGGTAACAGTAGATTGTATCTTGGGTGAGAAAACTGGAGTGCTTTGAGCCCTTCCAAGATTTTTTCTCTGGTGAAAATGGGAAATTTTTGGTTCTTTCAGTAGCTATACCTACAGTGGGGTACATAGTAAAAATCTGAATTTTATACCAGAGATTTCTATTTGGTAATAACAACAACATACCAACAATTAAACACTTTGTTTTGCCTAATAATGAAAATATTTGAGCTTAAAGTTGTGAAAAAATCCACATTTTTCCATTTGTTTTGAAGGACAATTTTAATTATCTTTCAATATCTAATTGAAAGATAGAAAATGAAGAAAAATGTGTAAAGAAAGAGTAATGTACAAGAAAAATATATACTGGAGAAAATATAGTGCAAAAGTAAAGACTAGTGTACAAGTTTAAGGGGAGGAGGGGGGGTGAAGGTTTCAATTACGTAAACATTAGCATTACAAGAAAATATTTAATAAGAAACAAAGACTAGATGATTACTTACATGTCTTGTTGCTTATGATCCTGCACACCAGTGGCGGCTCGTGGTTGAAAAAATAGGTGAAGAGCTACAAGTGCAATATGAAAAGATATCTACTGTCTTCAATGAAAATCACTATATGAGGACTAACCTATTTTTTGTATATTAGATCAATTCTTCTTTCTTTTAAAGCTGCAAATTTGTTGATTATGTCGTCATAGGATGGTTGTTCGTTCGTAAGCATCAATAAAATATCTTTCTGAATAGAAATATTTGCCAAAGAAGCAAGTCTGTCTTGAGAAATGGTGTTTCTTAAGTTTGTATTCTTTTAAGGCAAGAAAAACTTCTTTCCACTGACACACTTGCAGATGGAATGGTTAAAATGAGGGCAACCAATTTATAAGCTTCTGTAAAAATGTCTTTATCTTCATGAAGCACTCAAAAGAAGTTCTTGAGTCGATATATTCCTTAATTTTTCGTTGGAATATACAAGACTCAGTTCATTTTTAAGGCGCTGGAGTTTAGTAAATATGTTTCCGTAAAAATGTTGTAGATTTTCAAAAGCGTGAGAGGGAAAGCTTGAATTAAATTGTTTGAATTTGGTTGTGTCAGCAAGACAAACAAATTGAAGTTTTTCACAGTCTTGAAATCTTATATCCATTTCCATAAGAATGTGGTCTAAAATTTCAAAATACAATTGTTTATAATCTTAAAAAATTGTTTCTTGTGTAAGAGCAGCATATTCCATTTAGATCTGCGTATTTCTGTGATTTTGCTAGCTTTTCCAAACAGTGTTTCAAATACTTCATTGTTCCTTTTATGACTCAAAATTTCACGAGTTTTTAATTTGAGTTACACAGTAGTTTATGTCTAGTGATTTTTTCTGCAAAATTTCGAATAATAGATCGGTGGGGCCAAAAATTTCATTAAATACTATTGCCAAAAATGTAAATTCAAAAGTGTTCATATCATTTAAAAATCCCTTGGCAAGTTGAATTGATTTTTTGTCCGATTGCTCACTATTTGTCAGAAATTCGAATACTTCCTTCAATTTATCCCAATCTTCAACAATTACACTTACTAACTTCGAAGTGGAGGACCATCGAGTTTCTGCTATGGTTGGTATGTGTCTTGCGGTTGTAGATGTGAGTGTATAAGATCGCTTCACTGAGTGGTGAAAAAACGAAGGAATTCCAGTGAGGCTTGCGTAAAATATACGACACTTTGAAATTTTAGAAAAACTCTGCTGTAGTACAAGGTTCAAACGATGTGCTAAGCAATGAACAAAAACAGCTTGAGAAGCTTTATCCTTGATTTTTTTCTGGAGCCCATTCAAGTGTCCAGACATTACACTTGCCCTATCGTAACATTGGCCTATTAATTTGTGTTGATAATTGAATTGTTCCAAAATTTTGTCTAACATTTTGTATAAAGCTTCTGACGTTCGATCTCCACTCACGTCGTGGAAACCGAAAAATCGCTCAGCCAATACACCTTCCGAATCAACAAATCTTGTTATTAAAGAGCACTGAGAAGTCTGATTTATGTCTGTGGTGTCATCTACTTGAATAGAAAAGCATTGAACTTCATTTATTTCATTTTTAACGTGATTGTTTATGTATTCAGAAATACATTCAATTAATTCATTTTGAATAGTTTTTGAGTCACCTGTGAAGACATTTTTTATCTTTTCGTATTGATTTTGAATCTCTAAAGGACTTCTTGATATCAACAATGAAAGTAATTCCTTGAAATTTCCACGATTTATCGAGTCCATGCTTTCGTCATGGCCACGGAATGCTAGTTCTTGTTTGCTCAAATATAATACTGCATCAATCACTGTCTGCAGGAAAAGTCTATTTAAACGAACGTTTTCGTTGAAATGCATTTTCAAAAGCCTAGCATTCTCCCTCAGGGCATCGGCAATGGTGTTCTGATTTTTTTCAAAATTCCTTAGCATTAACTCGCATTTCAGGTGTTCGCTAGAATCACCATGTTTATGAAGTGAGCATGTTATATTTAATAAATCTGAGAATCCGTCTTTATTCCATGCCGAATGTTTATTACTAAAAAGTAAGCAGGGCCAACAAAATAATTTTTGTAACACAGAAGTACTACAAAGCCATTTATATTCAGTAAACCAACAATTTTTAAAATTAATATTGTAGGATTTACCGCTCTTCTTGATTTCTTTTTTGGCAACAATTTTCAGTGAATCCGTCAGTAGTCCTTGAAGTAAAATGTCTCTTTTATCTTCATCTTTCCACCGATTAAATGGAGTTTGTAATAAATTACAAACAATGTCGTTCACAGGATACATACTTAAATTAAAACTATCACTAACTGTTAAACTGTACACAAAACTACAGTAACAGCTAAACTTTTTGACAAATAATCACAAAGCACAAAAAAACAAATCCCTTTCAGAAAACATGTATCACAAACACTGCAAGATGCCCTGGGTAAAACATAACGTTTCACCGTGATCTCCTTCGAAGGTCACGATTTCATCTGCAGAGCTTCAGAGCCGAAAGATAAACCACTTCACTTGCGCGCCAGATAGGGGAGGTTGACGTCACGGTTACCATAGCAACTTGGCCGACAGCTGCAGACTTCCAAGGGTTTTCATTTCGGCTCTTAACTTGCAATGTTTTGCGTATGAGGACTTGTTTTCCGTCTTGAACGCGCTATGTGAATTGATATCTAATCAAAATTTTGAGTATTTTGTAACACAATAGAGACAAAAAATAATATATTATACAAATTACTGAATAAAACTTTATTTTAAGTAAAATAGGTGAAGAGGCACTTCACCTACTTCACCTGAAAAGCCGCCACTGCTGCACACAATTAATGAAAAAAATAATTAGCCTAGACTTAAATTTTAAAAACTAATTTACACAAATTTTATAGTTATGAATAATGAGCCACTTGAAAGTGCCATCTGGTTGGTAATTTTCAAGGTGTTTTTCTTTTACCAAAATGATAATCTCTTAGTGAATTTTTTTTTATTTTGAGATTGATTTCTCGATCTTGTGATGTAACAGTTCATTGCTCAACCCTGGTTCCATGTTCTTCAAGTGGCAGTTGACAACTCAGCAGGAGTAAGAACACTTAAAACATTTTCATACATCCAAACATGGTCTTTTTTAGACTTTTCAAACGATGTTGATGGTCCCACTGGATGAAGAAGTGGACTTTGTATTCCTTCTCTGACTGCTGGACCTCAATCACTTGTGCCAGCCACTAATGGGAATCGTAAATGCATGCAACGTAATCCCTTTCTTTAAGCTCAAGAGAAAGATCTGTTGAAAGTTTGGTGATATTCAGTTCCTCAAAGTCCTCTGTAGCTGACATGATAAAGCACTTTATCCAGTTGCTATCTACAGGTACAAATCGATGCTTCTGTCTTGTGTTAGGTATCATTTCAGCATTAGCAAATTGCTCTTCCAGAAGTTTGACGCAACATCACTTTCACTAACATACATGAAGGCAATAGCCTTTATGTTTCCTGCACAAAAAGTAAACATCTCACAAGGTGTCAGGATGCGATTCCCTGCTACTCTTTGCAGGCTTACCTTGG
Organism: Macrothele yani; assembly: GCA_039090855.1. Classification (NCBI taxonomy): domain Eukaryota; kingdom Metazoa; phylum Arthropoda; class Arachnida; order Araneae; family Macrothelidae; genus Macrothele; species Macrothele yani. The sequence continues at coordinate 199,893,729 of CM077009.1, read as the reverse complement.
ACACTAGCCATTTGACTGTCCCGCCTATTCCGTCACATGGCTCTTTCGTGAGATGTCTCGTGTGAAGTTGCATGTCGGGAATCGAAAGGAGGTTTGTGGCATGTATGTGTTAGGCGATTTGTTTCTCATGTGTCGCCATCTATTAAATAATTACTAACCACCCACACAAATGAAAAATAATTAAGGATTTCCGAAAGCGTTATAATTGAACAAAAAAAAAAAAAAGAAGATAAAATATGCAACTTACAAGACTCCACCACACTATACACAGCCTGGAAATCACTTATAAAAAAAGAAAAATCCATAAAAAAAGACCAAAAAAAAAAAAAACATTACAAAAAATCACACCATTAAATAAAGGACTAAAAATAATACACCTGTTTCTACAAACAAATAATAATAATAGCCCAAAAATATCTACACAAAAATGAATTATACTTACGACTGACACATACATGACCACAAACCTCCTTTCGATTCCCGACATGCAACTCCAGGACTACACACACGCGAGGAACCCTCGTGTAGAAGTAGAGGCCTGACGATGGTAGTACGATACTACCGAAAGCGCTTGCCGTAACATAGTGATGAAGAACCCCGTGCGAGACGTCTCCTGACCCGATAATTATAACTCTTTCTACTCAAATCTTTTAATTAATGTAAATTTAAAACGTTTGATTGTGAGAATGAATGAATGTAGAACTGAAAATATATAACCTAATTGTTTTATTTCTAATTTTTTTTATAACTAACCAAAAGCCTGTAACAAAAAGACCTCTCGGGCCGGAAGCACGTGCCTCACAGAGCAACAACGTGCAAAATACTTTTGACAACATCAGGTAAACAATACTTTAGATATTATGTATTTTTGATGTAACTTCTATTTTTTTCTACAGCTAAGGGTCTTTTTTTACTGCTGAGCTTCTTAATCTTAACAGGTGAATGCCCTAAAGCCTTACATGCAACATTAATGTTATTTACTGCCTCATACAGTGGGCAAAATGTCTCATCATTGGTTTCTTTTTCATTAAATCTATAGATTTTTTTAAAACAAGAAATACATAAACTTTTACCTGGAACTAATCCTAAGTTTTGATGGCTTGAGCAACATATAAAGATATTTCAGTAAGACCTTTTGTTATAACTTTTTTATGACACCTGAAAGGATCTGAACAGTTCTTTCCATACAGGTGATGGTATTTGACTAGATACTTCTCATGATACTAGCAAATAGTTGCAAAGTCTCCTAATCCTAAGTTCAGTTTTTTCCTCATTGCTAAATTCACTGGAATCATTTAATACACATGACATAGACTCATAAGAAGTCTCATGACAATCCTCATTCACTAACTCCCACAGAACATATTATCTTTAACTTCACTTCATCACACGTGTTCACACTATACCACAGTCTGGAGCCAATTGACAGAAAATGCAACGAGGGCTCACACTTGCCTATAACAGCAAGTTGGAACATATTTGTTCTTGCACTGACATTCAAGATTGTGCAGGTTGTGACCAAGGAGGTTAGAATAATATATCTGCAGATGCCCTTGTTAATGGAGCAGTACCACCTTGCGTAAAGCCTATAACCGCTATCAACGGCCGTCGAAGTGTGAGAGAGCTGATGGTTTTCAAAGCTATTGCAATGCATTTTGTGTTGGCCAAATCCCCTTCTTTCGTCACAAATGTTTCGAATTTCGCATCGGAACTTGTTGCCAATGTGTGAAATAATGCTGAATTTATAAAATTCTTAATTATTTTGAGGCCCCTTCTCATTTTTATTTTAAATTGAAATACACGAACATTATTGCAAATTCTAAACAAAACATAATGTGAAAATTGAAAACTTCACTTGTGTATGAAGTATAATTCATTCTGGTTTGATATTAACATGATTTGTGCAATAGCCCACTGAGTTGCTCACGATGGTCGGATGGTCGTTAAACCTCCAATCACATCACACACATCTCCAAAAGTATTATTCTAACCACCTTGGTTGTGACAAGACTTTTGTTTCAACAACTCAGCAGCTTTAGCAGTTATAAATTGTAGTGTATTTAATATACTTTTGCCATCTTTAGCACTTTCAAATGGTTTTTATTAGAACAAGTCTAAAAGAAACAATACCACCTCCCCCCCCCCACACACACACATACTCCTCAATATAGTTAAACCTTTTACACCATAATTTTACCACTGGAATATATTTTTCTTATAATTTACAGTCTACAATATTTAATTAGATCTATAGTTATTTAATAAATTGTAATGAAAAGGTAATAAATTGTAAAAAGATAATAAATTGTCGTTCAAAACAAATGGAAAAATGTGGATTTTTTCACAACTTTAAGCTCAAATATTTTCATTATTAGGCAAAACAAAGTGATCAAATGTTGGTATGATGTTGTTACCAAATAGAAGTTTCTGTGGTATAAAATTTAGATTTTTACTGTGTACCCTACTGGAGGTATAGCTACTGAAAAAATTTAAAAAATTTAAAATTTCCCATTTTCATCAGTAAAAAAATCTTGGAAGGGCTCCAAACACTCCAGTTTTCTCACCTTAGATACAATCTACTGTTACCATGGTTCTTGCACAATAAAATTGGTTTGAGTGTTTTGACCCATTCCCTGTGAAAATTTGGCTTGGAAATAGAAAAAAAAATATTCAAATTTCAATAGTCAACTTTGACCCCCAATAAAATTTCCAAAACATCTCAGATAATAAAAAAGAGTTAATCAAAATAATCAGCACTTTATTCTGAATAATATGGCCTTTCAATTTTTGAATTAGCTAAATTAGGGAAAAGGTTACAGCATTTTGCATAAATGCTTGCAACTCCAAAAACAGAGGTGTTCCAAGCGCCATCCAGGGATCTCCCCGCCAAACAGTCAGGAACTTTTTTTTTTTTTATAACATTGGTTTTGAACTCTATAAAGATGTATAAACAACTGTGCAAAAAAAAATGGTTCAGCAACCAATTTAAAGGAAATTTGTTGAAATAGTATGGAATAACCCTTTGACATTTTTAGGTCATGAAAATCCATGCCCTACTTATCAGTAAATCTGAATTACGAAAAAAGCAATTCATGAGGCAACCTTATGGGTTGTCTTATGTTATAAACGTGCTTTTGATTAAAATAAATATCTAAGGTATTTTACCTGATATTGTCAAAGTATTTCGCACGTTGTTTGCTCTGTGAGGCACGTGCTCCTGGCCCGAGAGGTCCCTTACGTTACGGACCTTTGTTTAGTTATGAAATTTTTTTTTGCAGAAATAAAGCAGTTAGGTTATATATTTTCAGTTCCACATTCATTCATTCGCACAATCAAAAGTTTAAAATTTACTATAAGAATTGACGGGATCGATTTCCGACATGCAACTCCAAAACTACACACATGCGAGAAACCCTCGTGTAGAAGTAGTGGCCAGATGATGGCGGTTTAGCACCACTGAAAATGCTCGCCGTAACAACGAACCCCTTGTGAGACGTGTCCTGACACGATGAGTATAACTCTTTCTACTAAAATCTTTTAATTAATAGTAAATTTTAAACGTTTGATTGTGCGAATAAATGAATGTGGAACTGAAAATATATAACCTAACTGCTTTATTTCTGCAAAAAAAAAAAAAAAAAAATTTCATAAGTAACCAAAGGTCCGTAACATAAGGGACCTCTCGGGCCAGGAGCACGTGCCTCACAGAGCAAGCAACGTGCAAAATACTTTTAAGTATCAGGTAAAATACCTTAGATAGTATGTATAGTTTAAGTTCATTTCTCAACTGATCTGGAAATTGTTTATTGTATTGAATTCAGCATAAAATTATAATTGATATATTCAGGGCTCTAAATAATCGGTCACCCACTCGGCATTGGTGACACAATAAGTTGTGTCAGCGACCACAATTTCAGTACTTTTATTTATTCCGTTTTGCTGTAGAATGAGCGGCAGTAAATTTTTTAATGCGTATACCAAGAAAAAAAGTGTTTGAAAGTTACCACAATTTATAGCAAAGAAAGAAGCCAAAAAAAAAAAAAAATGGCATAGGCAAGGGTTGGACAGAGGTGAGGGAATGGTATGAAATGTGGTGGTCTTTAATTTTTTGACAGGGCATAAGATCACTAAGTCAGTAAGATGCTATCAGCCATGGGTTGATGTACAGTCAAACCCCTATCTAACGAATTCCACGATTTTACGTACGTTTTTTATGGTGCGGATGGAATCACATTGAAATTAATGCTTGGCGTTTCCCGATTTAACAAACACATTTCCTCAATTCAGAGAAAAAAAATTTTTTTTAAACAACAAACTACTCAGGTCACAGAGCCTTGCAATCTAACGTAGGCCCAACACTGAACCACCGACTTTTAGGAATAGAAGGCGGTGGATCAGTGTTGGGCCTACGTTAAATTGCAAGGCTGTGCTACCTGGGTATGTTAACCAGCATTTTCATGTCAAAAGTTAGCTAGAAAGAGAGCCTCGCGTAACAGGAAAATTTTACACATGCAGTTAACCAGCGTTTCAAAGAACACTTTCTGCGACACAGCTTGACGGAATCATAAATCAGTTCACCTTTTCTGCGACTATCAAGTGTAAGTTTCTTATAGAGGGAAGCAAAGGAGCAGCAACGTTTTCTTGCATGGGCGGGAAGCATGAAAAAGAAAGGTGGTGTGGGGGAGGAAATCTAGGGTACCCTGGGAGATTCCTGTTTTCAGCTACAGACAGAACAATAGCTTTCTGTGAACTCAGGGGACACACACTGTAGGTACCCATTCCTGAACCTCTGGAATTCTTGCCAAAATTGTGCTTCTTCTTCTTCTTCTCAGTGTTAAATCTACAGGTCAAATTAAACAACACATCTCGTTATGCAGTAATAATACTGAAATTGTTATTTAAGACGATAAATGCTCAGAAAAAAATCAACTATAGTATTTTTCGCATAATTTTAAAGTACGCTTAAAATTTGATGCCACATATTGAAATCTAATATTATGAATTATGTATTTAATATGCAAATCACAAACATAATTTATCATGATGAAAACTCCGAGGCTGTCGTATGCACCATTTCCAGTTTGGCAACACCATTTGTTATTCCATGATTGTATATAAATGCCTGTAACCATCCTTTCGCGCAATTGGGCCCGATGATGAGGCTAAAGTAGCCTCAAAAGTGCTTGCCAGTGTAGCTGATTTCAACTTGTAAATAAATATTTTTTAAATGCAAGTTTTTCACTATTCAATCGTGCATACGACAGCCTCGGATTCTTCATCATACCATTTGGCACAAAGTCTTTTATTATGTAATATATCATTTTTTATTATAAATTTCGTAACTAAAAGTACTATAAATAATTTAAATTTCACTGGATAAAAGAGTACTTAGTTGCTTACGTATTCTGTTATGAACGCTAGCTTAATTTTAATATTGCATTCGAAAGGCCTCCTCGACTTAGCGAATTTACGTACAAGATTTGTTGGTCCCTTGAAGTTCCTTAAATCGAGGTTTGACTGTATTAAGAGATGCTTGCGTGTGACTAATCTACAACAGGTGTGGGCTCTTATATAAGCACAAGAGGAGAAATGCTCAATTACTGATTGCTGTCTAGTTACTATTGTTCTCTACCAGGGCTTGATTTCAACCGGTAGTTAGCAGCAAATTAGTAGCAAGCAAATGCATTTTGCTAGTGATAAAAAGTGGTTCTCGCAAAAGTCTTTAGTGGAAAATTTTTGAATGTTTCAGTGTGAACTATAAAGCACCACTGCATTGCAAGTATTGAATATTTTAGACACCTACAAAAAGGAACAACTGCTTTCTGGAAACGAATTTTTCTGGAAAAGTACAGAGATTATAAAAATATTTTGGCACTGGTAGAAATATCCAGTATATTTCCCTAATTTACTTCTGCATGTGAGGTTGGGTTCAGTTTCATGAAGAGAATCCAGGTTGATTGGAGGAGTGGTTTCAACTTACAAACATTGAATGCTCTCATGAGTATTGAGGTTGAAGGTCCATCTGAAGACAAGTTAGACTCCAGGCCTTCTGTTTTAAAGTGGTATGATGAAAAGACCTGAAACCCAGATCGTAAACCATACGGAATAGAACTTAAGATTTTCAATAGTGTTCTTGAATTTTGTGAATAAAGTTAAATAAAAATGTGTTTTAAATATTTGCATTAAACTGTTAGAATTAATTTGTCAGGTCATAAAAAGGTTAGTTATATCTAAATATTTGTAATCTTTTCAGCATTGCAATGCGACAGTTACAGGGGTGAAATCAAAATTTGTCATGACTGATTAATGGAAGGGGACGTGTTAATGTTTCATTTGTATAATATTAATAAACTTTCACTAGTAGATATTGCGATTTGCTTGTAAAAAATAAGGTCACTAGCAAGTGTTGCCACTGCTAAAATAAAAAACAAAATCGAGGCTTGTTCTCGACTGTCAGCAAGTCTGCCAAAAGTAAAAAAAAAAAAAAGAAACCTTCAAAAGATTAGACAACAATATTGGCTGCTGTTTTTAATAATACACGAGACAAAGGCAATTCCTGATAATTAAATTAAACATTTTTTTAGAGCTGTGAATTTATCTTTGTCTGTGCGGGTTAAATCCTACAAACTCTTAATTAAAAAACATTCACTCGCCATCAGAGTTGACTTTCAGAGTCGGCTACCAGAAATTCTTGCTGGCCACCAGAGTTTTAGAAATTTTTGAAGCCCGGGATATACAGGGTGTTTCCAAAAAATTGATATCATTTGAGATGTAAATATCCGAGTACAGGGGCGCACCCAGAAATTCGGAATGGGTCCGGCTCTACAAGTAAAAATACTCAAGTATGTACTTACGCGACATGACTTTTATCATAAATGTTTTGATCTTTGAAACAATTTAATACATAGTATTCATGAATTGCCTAGCTGCAAATGGTGTTTTCATTGTTGTTTTTACTTTTAATAAAAACACATATTTCAGAAAACAAGTTTACCACAAATGTAAATATTTTATCTGTTGCTATTTATAGCTTCAGAGAATGTATTTTAGAACAAATTCTATAATGTGTGATTTCAGCAATTATGAAAATTGAATTTCACCAATTAGGAAAATTGGAGAACAGTTAGAGGGTTAGGAATCTCTCGTGTCAGACACCGATGGTGTAGGAATCATATTACAAAACACTTGGCCTCATGATGGGGGGGTATGTGGACCCGGGACCCCCCTTTGGTTCGCCCCTGATAGAGTAACTAAATAGTCTAAGCAAAAGAAACTAAACAGGCTTAATGTTGAGCAAAATAAGGTTTATTCATCAAAATTTGAATGAGAAATTCAAAGGTATGTGGATTTCATGAACGATTTCACAAGTTTTCAATATACTCACTGCCTGTGACACTGCACACGTCAAGTCGGTAGTTCAGCTCCTGCCAAACAGGATGCAGCATGTCCCTCATGTGCTCAAATGCACCAACTGCAATGCAGATTTGGACATGGCACAAAAAGTTCAAAGAGGAAGTCTGTCTGTGCAGGGCAAAAGGATCTGGACGACCACCAGAAGCGGAAGAGATGGTCGAATCCCCAGGAAGTCCATAAGAAGAGCAAGTCTGGAAACCCAGATTGCTCTAACGACAGTTTGGCGTGTCACAAGGAAATGCTTGCAAATGACACCCTACAAGCTACAGCTTGTTCAGGCCTTAAAGACAGATGACAAGCAAAAGCATAAGCAATTCTGTGTCCATATGCAAGAGAAAGTTGAAGAAGACGAGTTTGAAAATAGTCTTGTTTTCAGTGATGAGGCCACATTTCATATGAATGGCAAAGTCAACAAGCATAATGTTCACACTGGGGGCGAAAGAAATCCCCATTCCACATTTGAGCACATGAGGGGCATGCTACATCATGTTTGGCAGGAGCTGGACTACCAACTTGATGTGTGCCATGTCACAGACAGTGCGCATATTGAAAACCTGTGAAATTGTTCATGAAATCCACATACCTTTGAATTTCTTATTCAAATTTTGATGAATAAATTTAATTTGCTCAACACTAAGCCTTCTTAGTTTCATTTGCCTAGATTATTTAGTTACACAGATATTTACATCTCAAATGATATCAAATTTTCTGAAACACTCTGTATTACAGAATTTCTTTAGACTGAAATAATGTATATACCATTTCAAAAGTGTGGGTTGAATATATCAGTTTTTATTTTTGGCAACCTGTGGCTGATGCCAACTGACAGAAACATCTTATTTCATAAGTCCTGATTACAACATACAAATTGTTACCAAAGAATATTTAGATTGCCCCTGCAGAAATCGGCATGTTGAGCATATCCTGGTTTTGTGCAGGAGCATCATTTGGATGCTTATGCAACTGTGTGTACCCATAGTTGGTGCCTGTGTTTTAAAGTGTGTAATTTGGTAAAAAATGGTGTAAAAATTTCAACTTTACAGTGCATTTTAAAGATTTTTTACCTTAAAACTTGCCTGCTGGAATGAGAATGTGAACAAACGCCATGGTGACGTCATCCACGATGGGGGTGGAATTCATCAGGTCTTGAATTCCCCCCCCTTTTGTAATCCAGTTAGAGAAACTGAGTTTTGATACCCTTTCTAAAGGGCACACACACAGAATAATTTTAAATTTAGAACTCTTTTACAGAGCAATTGCTGTAAGGTATGCTCTGTCTCATAGTTTTCTGCCCATAAGATAGCTGCCACAACATGGCCCGCTGATCATCGTTTCAGTAGGGCCATGGATAACCTTGCAACACTGGTAGGGGGACTTAGCGCAGCATTCATTCAACACTCCATGCTTTTATGGCAAATATATTTCAAATGCATTGTAAAACTAAAAAAAAATTAATCATTTTCTATCAAATTACGTATTTTAAAATATGTACATCATTTTTTCTCAAAATTTTTAGACAAATAATTTAGTATGCCAAACCACACCTTTGCAAAAAATCCAACCCTGTTTTATGTTTCATTGTGAAACTACTTATATCGCATAGTGGCACACGGTGAGCCACTGTTTCAAATGTAAACAAACCCACTAGCAACAGCAGTGGAAGGATTGATGTAGTAATATTTTGGAAGAACGTACTTCTGATTGGAGTAAAGAAACTCCACAGGAAGAAAAACAAAAACATTATTACAGAAGGGGTACCCCACCCAAGGAGGTGTATGTGAAAGATAGTGTTATCCAGTAGGGAATTATTTGCTGCCAGAACACAAAGTACAAGTGAATGCCATAAAAATTTTTAATATGCATAAACTCAAACTGATAACAAGGAACGGTACACCAATTATGTAGGAAATAGTGATACTACAAAAGTGATTCGATTTATTGGCGTTGGAAATAGACACATAAGCTTGGAAACATTTATGTGTCTATTTCCAACGCCAATAAATTGGATCACTAGTATAGTATTACTATTTTGTGCGTAAACTCATTCACAATAGATACAAAACCACATGAGGAAATTTCATTATTAAACTTTAAAATGAAATACGTACTTACATTTGGCTGAAGTCAAAGCTATTTTCTTTATTCAAAGATGAATAATGCATACAAGATGGCATCATTAATTGAAATGTATAATGCATTGCAAAATGTTTTATTCAAATTAAATACTCCCTTTCTTTTGGTGTAGCATCACTCCCAGAATAGGATTCCAATGCGTTCAGGCCCATTTTGATGACTAGTGTTGCTGGAATCTTACAATGGAAAGTTTGTGAAGTAACACATGAATTGCAACTAAAATGATATTTTGTTATTGTGGTATCTTCTTTATTTCAATTTCTTTAAATCACTAAAGCTGAGAGTCTCCTCTGAGATTTTTTTTTTGTTCTTTGGGGAAAGAGATATCACTTTACTACTCATACACTGAAGAGCAATTTAATTAGAGATAACTGTCTAGTAACGTGTAGCACCACCTTTCGCCCTGATGACTGCGGCGATTTGTCTTGGCATGGATTCGACAAGACACCGGAAGCGTTGGGAAGCCATGCGGATCCACAACCCCTGAACAAGCTGCCACAGTTCACGAAGATTTGATCGAGGGGGTCAGAGCCTCGAACATCTCTCTCCGTGGCATCCCAGATGTGCTCGATGGGATTGAGGTCAGGTGACCCAGCTGGCCAAAGAAGCTAGGTCACGTCAGTGGAGTGTTCATCCAACCATTCGGATACAATTTGGGAGCGATGGCACGGTGCATTGTCTTGTTGCAGGATGAGGTCCCCAGTGGGATGTTGAAGACACACAAACGGGAGCAAATGGTCGTCCAGGCTATCCCGGTAAAGTTGACCTGTGAGGGACGATGTCACATGTACCAGGGGTCACATTTCAGTCCACGTAAACAGTCCCCAGACGAGAATGCCACCCCCACCAGCTTGAAGAGTACCCTGCTAGCAAGAAAAGAAGGATCCATCGCTTCATGTGGTTTTGAGCCGTACTCGTATCCTGCCATCCGCATGTACCAACGTGAATCTCGACTCATCAGTCCAGGCAACATTTACCCACATGTCTAGGGTCCAGTGGCGATGTTCCCGCACCCATGCTAATCTTTGCACCCTGTGACGTGCGGTCAGCAGCGGTACCCTCGTGGGACGATGGCTTCTGTACCCCATAGCGAGGAGATGGTTCTGGATGGTGTGGCTGCTTACACGTTTTTGTGCACCAGCGTTAAATTGCCGGGTGATTTCTTGCACTGTGGCCTGACTATCCGCTGTTACAATGCGAGCTAGCCATCGATGACCCCGATCATCTACACGCTGTTGTCCACGGCAGTTGGCCCTTGCAGGGATGGTTTTACCGGATTCGATGTACTCACGGTGCACCCGTGACACAGTGGCTCGTGAAAATCCCAGTGTCTGCACGATTTCTGAGATGGAGTGACCCATCGTCGGGCCCCGGACAATCTGCCCACGATCAAATGCGCTTAGATCCTTCGCCTTACCCGTACTGCGTCTGATTTTTACTGATTCCCATCGCACCACTCCTTATATTGTCAAATCGCTGCATACGTCACGTCGTTTCCGTTCACAGGGCTGCCCACAGTGCCACATTTGCATAACACCAGCTGTCTCTAATTCAATTGCTCTTCAGTTTATATCACACCAATAGGGTTTTGCACTTTAGTAACAAAAGTATCCACAACAGAATTGTAGAAAACGGGGTTTTTTTGTCCATGTGTTCAAAATTGTTTTTCCAAATGAGGCTTACTATAGAAAGAATGTATTGTAACTGTGTGCAAAAGTTTTGGTTATTTTTAGGGTGGAGAAGAATCTTAAAGCCAGGGTACTTTCAGATGGAATAGTACAAAATAATTCAGTAAGTTTTGTAGCTTCTTGGAATGCTTTTTGATATCTAGTAGTGCATAAACATCAGTGAAATTCATTAAGGTTACTGTAAAAATAATCTAGCTTTCAATTTTATGCAATCAATTCGTTGCATGTTAAGATTTTACTAAGGACTGAAGTTGAAATTTGGAAATTTTTCGGTGCGATTTTTAAAATTTGCAAATAAAAAAGTTTTAATATAATAAAATCTATTTGAAATCTGAGTCAGCATTGTATCTACAAATTCAACATGTAATAAACAGTACAATATCTTTTTATTATCTGTGACATTCTTGGCTCCTGGACTCCATCTAAGAAGTTCTTAATTTTCTTCAAAATATTGCAGTTTTAAGCACACTCACAAGATTGTCACTCAAAGACCATGTATGCTGGCAGTAGAGCTTGTGTACGAGTGAATAGTGTTTTATCAATATGGTTTTCTATTGGTGCAAGAGTTAGACAAGGTTGTGTAATGTCACCATGGCTGTTTAATCTATTTATGGATTTGTGCGTGCGTGATGCCAAAATAGATAATACTGGTTTATGTCTTGGTGATATCTGTGTGTGCAGATTGCTGTATGCTGATAACACTGTCCTGTTGGCAGAGAGCAAAAGTGAGTTGCAGAGTATGTTGACTTGGATGCACGAAGTTTGCATGAAATTCAAACTGAGTATAAATAAGGGAAAAATTAAAGTTATGGGTTTTGAGAGAAGAACTGGTAGTACTGAATGTAATATAAGTGTAAATGGCACAGTGATTGACCAGGTGAATGAGTTTGTGTTTTTAGGAAGCATGTTTGACAGAGAGAACAAACTGGATGGTGAAATTAGTAGGCGAGTGAATTCTTCATTGAAAGTCATAGCTGCTCTGGAAGGTTTTCATAGAAATGATGGGTTCTCAAGACAGTCCCGCATGGCTGTGTATGAAAGTGTAATTGTTCCTACTCTGATGTATGGCAGCGAAACCTGGGTACTGCAGAAGAAACATAGGAGTCATTTGTGTGCTGGTGAAATGAGTTACTTACGGGGGTTTGTGGCAAGACAAGGTCTGATTGTGTCAGGAATGAAGATGTGTTGCAGTTGTGTGATGTGAAGCAAAATGTTGTTAGCAAGGTGGAGACCAATATGCTTTGGTGGTTTGGGCATGTTGAAAGAATGAGTGATGAGATGCTTACTAAGAAAATCTTTTTGGCCCAAGTGGCACGAAGGAAAGGCAGAGGAAGGCCAAGGAAGTCATGGTAGAATCAGATTCAGGAGTGTCTACATGAGAAAAAGATTATGAGTATAGAAGATCTTGTGTACAGCGTGTGATGGATGTCAGTGAAGCCGGAATTGTATGTCAAGACCGCTGTAAATGGAGAAGTTTGATATGGCAAAAGTACGTAAAAATGATCTGGTAGTTTGTATTTCTTTATGGAGGTAACCTCTGAATCTCAGAGAACAGCTTAGTGATATGTATGTATGTATGTATGTAAAATCTTAAATGAAGCACAAATCAAATCACATGGATACAAATAAAAAAAGCTGTAAAGTTGTGGCTGGACCATTATAAGGTAAATGTGTAGTTTATCATCCTAAATTATTTCACAGGAAATGTAGAAGGATTTCGAAAAAGTGAGACGTACAGATTTTAAAGTACGTAATTTCATGGCAAACGGGGAAAAAATTTAATCTTTATAGTGCATTTTAAAGATTTTTACCATAACATTTACATGCAAGTATGATGCTATGTACACAACGCTGTGGCGACGTCAAGATTTGTTCCATTAAAACGATAGTCTTGTCCCGACACCCATTTTGCTGGCAGAAGAGTACAAGAGGAAAAGGGAACGTTCTTGCCAAAAAAAAAATGATCCAATTTGTAGTGCTACCTGACAAAAAACAGCTCTTCATTTCTGTCGCAGGTTTTCAAAACACATGGTGACATTTGGAACGCTTTCCTGGAAAGAACATTCCCCATTCCTCTTGTAATCTTCCTCCAGCAAAATGGCTGCCACAAAGAGACCATCGTCATTGCGACGTTGTGTTAGGCCTGCCGGAGCTTCTGTTTACAGCATTGTACTTGCACTTAAATATTCGGCAAAAATCTTTAAAATGCACCATAACGATGAAATTTTTTCACCATTTGCCATGAAATTGCTTACTTTATCCTTCAACATTTCTGATGAAATAATTTAGGATGCTAAGCTAGACATTTGCCAATTATAATTTTAATTCCAATCTGCACTATGGCTAAATCAGCTAATCAGTGCAACTAGGGAGGGGGGGAGAGTTGAACTTTCATTTCCTTTCTTTCAAAATACAAAATGCTTGCCAGATACTGAATGGTAAAATACCAAATACACATTTTGTATTTCCTTTTCTATTTGAAAAGTATTTGTTTCTCAGCCTTGCTTCTGAGACAACTCGGATCAGCAACCCAGTAAAATATTTTCTCATAAAAATGGAGGTTTTTCGTACTTTTTCACATGATAGTTTACAAAAAAAAATAGAGAATATTCTCCACATAAAAGAGGAATTTCTTCAGCCCAACCAGGAAAAATCTAAGTCCAGGAATGTATCATAACTTACCTGACTGGGTTTAATAGCTGTGCAAGTCTGAAATGAAGCCAGTTTTAAACCAAATACTCTACTTATTATTATTTTTATTTTTTTGGTGCTATCATTGTTCTTTGTGCATATATTGAATTTTATATGTGTGATTCACTAATTGTTAAAAGTAAGCCGATTCCTGGATTACTTTTCCATGTGAACTCTGTGGCATATTTTGTGCATCGCGAGGTTTTTGACCTGTATGAGTGAGCATATGTTTTGAAACACGCTCTTTACATTTAAATCTCTTGTGGCATTCTCGGCACTCATAAGCTTTTTCATTTGAATGAGTAAGTAAATGCTTTGACATGGTACTTTTTTCTGTGAATTTTTTGAAGCATATATTACACTCATGAACAGGGCTCGACAAAACCCGGGCGCCAGGTCGCCATGGCGCCTAAAAATTTCATGCGGGCGACAAGAATTTTTTGTGTTTAATTTATGTATTTAACAGATGTGGTTTTCCTATTCTGAAGTGGGAAAATCTACTTTGTCAATGTTTTTACTGCAATTAAATTGATGAAAATGGCAAACAGCTTTTGCTTGAAGAGGGAAGTCCCGCAATTTACCAGTGACTAACTAGATCGGCGCGTTTGTATCTGTCGCGTACAAAAGCTGCTCCGTAGTTAGGGCGCTGAAGCGTTCAAGGCACCAGCTGCTATCAAGGTCTCCTCTGTGGGTCAGGTCGTGACCTTCGGTTGAGGTGATCTGCTAAAGTAGGAGGAGCTTGCTCCCCGCAGAGTTAGTGGCGTCTGCCACTGCAAGCACATACAGAGCGTGTATTCTGGTATGATTGTGATCAAAATTATTAGAATGTCAGGAAGGTACTTTATGACAACTACACAGGGTCAGAATAAAAATAATTATCCATTTCCTTTGTAGTATACTCCTATAACTAAAATGATAATTTCTCTCTTTAAAAACACTTCAATCGGGACTCGCATGTAGCTTCTAGTATATTTAATTCTTCAGACTTATACAACTGCATGTGAAATAATTTATATACCTACTGGATTATTTTATTTTAATCTTTTTAGCATGTATAAGGCTGTGTGAAAGAGAAATTAATTCACCAGTGGCAATAACTTTACTTTTCCCCAATTGCTCTGTAATGGTTTAGCGGAGAGGGACTGTGTTATTTCCTTCAATGCTATTTTCGATGCTGGCTCAATTATTATTAATTACTAGTCGTGAATCCCATATTCATAACGAGATTCTTCCACGTATTCGTGGAATTCCGCTTTTTTGCCATCATTTGGGTCATTTTCCAGACCGATGCAAAACTGAAGAGAATTTCTTAGGGGAGGGGGGTGTCTTTCCCATTTGGGGACGGTATATTCGTGTTTCGAAAGCGTAAGTTAACGGAGTTGAACAATTCCCCCACAATAGTGGGGTTTTTTTCTCGCGATGTTTCTTATACCCAGTATTGTTGTTAAATATCATTTCATTCCATAAATATTTGTTTTTCAGCTTGAAAATTTTGCCAAAAACGCAAGTCAGGCGGAGTAAAGTTATCTCCCATAATCACGACCCCCCCCCGCAATATTTCCCCTCTCCTGAGTTGTTAAATGTTATTCCCCTGTGTTGCATAAAGCTTCATAAGCGAGGGGGAATTTCCTAAAATGAAACTGAACGAGTTGGAAAATTTGTAAGAAATGATGCATGGTGTTCAAAAGCATTCATGTTCTCAAAGTTGCACCATTTACATGATGTATTTGTTAAGCTTTGATATCATGCAGTCGTGCAGGAAAGTTTTCAGCATGACAAATGAAATTGTATTCGGAGGAAAAAAGAAAGAAAAGCGACAATGAAGAAATCGGGAAAGAATGATAGCAGAAAAAAAAAAAAAATTACAGAATGAATGCTCTGCAGCTGCAGTCAACAAAAGAAATGGAAAGTAGTTCGCATTCTTGCTGCGAAATTTGATTTTTAACCCTGTTAAAAAGTTCCACGTTTTTTTTTTTGTTTTTTTTTTAATCTTTCGTTGGTCTCGTATGCATATTATTTCCCAAATTGCACAGTACAAATACTTGCCTTTATACCGTATTATTCCTCCATTTGCTCCTTATAAATTCATTACTCAGGTGACTTTTATTCGTCTTCTATTATTTCCACATTTCCAAAAACAGCTGTTTAAATGCACTTTTATATCTTGCTATGATTTTTATAATTGTTACCTCTGCTTTATTTATGAGTACCTAATAGTTGTGATAATATTTTCAGTACTTCTGAAATTGTTTCGTATTAAAGCATGCGGAGTGGCTTGTATTAGAAACTAGATGCCTTCAATGTAGCCTAGTGAAAGTTTGAAGTGGAGTACGTTCCTCATTATAAATGTAAAATAATAAACCACAGAAGTTATTACCATACTTCTGTGGTTTATTATTTTACATGAAACTGATTTCTTGTCAGATCGTACTTTGATGTAATCATTCCGAAGGCCTTTTCTTGGAAGTTAATATTTGAAAGTGCAACTGCAGATGGCTTTCCATTTTCTGGTAGGAACTGCCTTTAATTTTTTCTGTTAAATGTTTTAAGGCCATCCAAAAATAAAGGAAAGCTGCTTCTCCCGCGCCGCTTGATCCTACAGGTGGAACGCATGCATCAATAATAGCAAGTGTGCGTGCTCAAAGCAATTCCTCCTTTAGTGGAGAAGCACACTCTGCGCTTGGAAGTGGGAACTCGTAACTTATCGGGAGCGAATGGGCTGATGGCTGAAGCTTCGGCAATTACGCTTGCCGACAACTACTGCCTTTGTTCAGCAGATTGAATTTTACATCAAGTTTTTTTTTCTTCGGATTTTGTATGTTGCAAAAGAACTTTTAAGCTTTAAAGTTAGCTGAAATTCAGCTGTGCAGGAAGGGTTTTGACCAGGCCCGTAGCCAGGCATAGAAATTAGGGGGAGGTAGGTCATTGAGGTCGGGCGGCTCTCCTCTGGCTACGACCCTGGTTTAGACCTTTGTCTGTCCGGTTTCTTTTGCACCCTTCCTCTCCCGCGTGCCGCAAGTCGGCAAAACAAAGCATGTGACTAACCATTGACCTGGGGTGAGTTGCAGCGAAAAACATTCCATTTATTTCTCTGGCTCCACTTTCATTGTTCCCCTTCTACCTTACTCTCCATGCAGGCAGATAGCGTCACGAAAGGTCGTGTACCTGCAAACTGGTTGTCATTAACAGAGAACCCTTCTGTGGTGATAGTTTAACTTTAGTCGCATGCTTACGCATTTTATTTTATTTTGGTTTCAAGATTCTGTTGTGTTTTTTAACCTCAGCTTTGTGTGTTTTATTCATTTCAAAAAATGAAACGAGCAGCTGCAAGCAGAAATTTGGAAAATAGGAAGCAATCCCGTTTAACAAGTTTTTTTGTGATTTCACAAAAAAGGAAAGATCCCGAGCCTTCCATTTCATTAGAAGAAACTGAGGTGGAAGTTAGCACAGAAGATCTGAACCTCCATTCCCCTTCACTGAGTCAGGCATACAGTGGAAAAAGGAGGAAATTTCAAACATCATGGTTAAAGGATTTACTGTGGCTTACTTTTAAAGAAAGAACAGGTATAGCACAATGTGAAATATGTGCTGCATTTCCTGGGATAGCGGATGTCAGTTCTAAAGTGGTAAAGGGTTTTGTTGGACCTTTCAAACTGGAAACATTTAAAAAACATGAGAAGTCATATCAGCATCAGAAATGCATGTTAGCACAAAATGCAGAATTACATCCAGAAACTACCCCTATTGCAGTGTGTGTAAAAAAATGGATCAAAAAATGTTTGAGCACATGAAATCTGTTTTTAATATTGCCTATTTCATTGCTAAAAATAATAAACCTTTTAGCGACTTGGAAGAGCATTTGTTATTGGCAGAAAAATTAGGTATTGAGTCAGAAAAGAATATAACAATGACAAAAGATGTAAAGAATTTGTGTCTTATATTGCAGCAGGGATAAGAAATGAACTGATTTGTGAACTGAAAGATCAGCATTTTGTAAGTTTATTGCTGGATGGGTCAACAGACAAAGGAGGTGTAGAAGAACTTATATTATAGGCAAGATATCTGAAAGACAAAGGAATAAAAGAAGTATTTTTATCCATCATTCCACTTGAAAGTGCAACTGCAGATGGATACATGAAAGCAATTTATAGTGAACTTGAAAGACTAGAGCTGTCAGAATGGTTAAGTTCCAATCATCTGATTGGTATTGGGACTGATGGAGCAGCCAGTATGATTGCTGAGAATGGTGTAGTTCAGAAGATTCGTCAAACATTGAGCCATGTGGTAGGTGTTCACTGTATTGCACACAAATTAAACTTAAGTGTGTTGAGTGCTGTAAAAAATCTAAAATTCATTGACGACATTGACACAGTTCTTAAGAAACTGTACAAATTTTATCGGTCATCACCAAAGAGAATGCGTCAACTGAAGCAGGTATCTGAAATTTTGCAGGGCCAACTTTTAAAATTTCAATTTCTCTACAAAGTAAGATGGGTTGCCAGTAAAGTTGGTGCACTTGCTGCTTTGGTAAAAGGTTGGAAATGTGTGGTGGTACATCTTGAAGATATTTCTAATGAGAAAGGTGATTCTTCTGCAGTTGCAAAGGGTCTGTTGAAGAAACTGAAGGATTTCAGGTTTGCCCATATGCTACACTTTGTTAGATTATCTTACTGTATTTAAGAACCTGTCTCTCATATTTCAAAGGCAAGAACTTTTCATGAGTGCTGTTGAACTGCACATAAAAAGTACTGTAACAACACTCACTGCATTGATCGATGTTCCTGGTCATTATGAAGACATGTTCATCAGTAGCACAACACTGAAAGGCATTTATCACTAAGTGCAACTGCATGGACTGAATGCCAGTTCAAGTACTTCCTTTGAAGTTGACAAAAAAACCTGGTGCAGTGCGGAGCACAATATTTACAGGAAAGATTTCTGAACAATCATAACATCATTCAACATTGCTGGGTTTTTTATACCTTACGTGGCCAACAGGAAAGGATCTGGAGAAGTTTGGAGTTGATGAGATAAGGGTCCTAGCTCAACATTTCAAAAAACAACTATCATCTCCAGATATGAATAACAAAACATGCATAAATCTTCTCCAGAACGAATGGTACGAGTTTAAGGTGCTTGGACAAGAGATGAAGCTCAGCGAATTGATGAACAAAGAGATGTCTAACAGTGACAGATTTCCAGTTTTAGGGAAACTTATCAATAGTGTCAGTATTGCCTGTTTCCACTGTAAGTTGTGAAAGAGGTTTCAGCTTGATGAACCTTATTAAAAACAAATTTCGATCATCAATGGAAGCAGAGAGCTTAAATGATTTAATGATGATCAACTTTAATGGCCCCTCCTTATCTGAATTTGACCCTTCAAAGGCTATTGACAGGTGGTATTTTGGTGCTAAAACCACAAGACATATTCATGGCCATAATAGGGCATCTGGGATTTAGTTTTCTTACAATGCTCTTCTCTTTTCTTTTTTTTTTTTTTTTTTTTTGGCTTTTACTCAGTAATTTAATTCTATCTCATTTGTTTAAAAAAGTTTCCACATTTCAATCCTTCAATTGCTGCACAATATCAGCTAATATCAATATAATTTAATTGAAAGCAATATCATAAACAGTCTCCATATTATAGGAATTGTGAAAAATCACCTGCTTTATTGTCATAAGTAAATTGAAAGACAAATATAAATTCAAAGACATAATTCTAAAGAAATTATGAGTCATGCAGCAAACTTACTGCAGTGGTTCTGGAACTGAAATATATTTGTGATTTCAACAAGCACCTAGACGTCAGGTATGTTTCATGTTATTTGTCAATGGTATGTAAAATACATTCTACTCGATTATATATTTTTATGCTGCCCAGATTTCTTAAAATTGAGAGCAAATAAGAGCTAAAAACAATAAACCTTAAGTCTTCCCCTTTCTGTTTATTGATACTTTATTAACTTTAAAGAAAATGAACACCCCCCCTCCGCTACACAACCCTGGCTCCTAAATTTTGGAGGTGGCTCCTAAATCTGAATCATATTTGTCAAGGCCTGCTCATGAAGTCTTTCACCAGAATGAATGAGTTCATGCCTCCTAAGGTTACTTGTATTTCTGAATTTCCTGTGACAGCTTCCACACTTGTGAGGTTTTGCACCTGTGTGAATAAGAAAATGCTTTGAAAGTGAACTTTCGGCAAATTTTTTGTGGCAAGTTTTACATTCATGAGGTTTTTCACCTGTATGAGTGAGCAAATACTTTACAAGAGAACCATTCTGTGTGAATACCTTCTGACATATTCCACACTCGTAAGGGTTTTCAGCAGAATGCATGAGCAAATGCTTTGAAAGACTACTTTTGTCTGCAAATTTCTTATGGCATAGGTCTCACTCATGGGGTTTTTCCCCTGTGTGAGTGAGAAAATGCCTGGAAAGATGGCTGTTTTGTACAAATTTTTTGTGGCATATTTCACACTGATAAGGAATGTCTCAGCAAATGCTTTGAAAGAGTATTTTTTGCTGAGGATTTCTTGTGGCAAAAATTACACTCATGGGGAGTCTCACCAGTATGAAGGAGTAAATGTCTGTCAAGATGACTCTTCCTTAAAAATTTCCTATGGCATATTTCACATTCACTAGGTTTAGTACCCGTGCGAGTCAGAAAATGTCGTGAAAGATTATATTTTACCGAGAATCTTTTGCCACATATTTCACAGTCATAGGGTTTTTCACTTGTGTGTACATGCAAGTGGCTTGTAAGATTACTTTTTTTTTATGGATTTCTTGCAGCAAGTTTCGGACCCATGGGGTCTTCCATTTGTATGAGAGAGCAAATATTTGATTCAGTACTTTCCGTTGAGTAGTTTTCATGGTGAGTTTCGTAATCTAGTTTTTCGTTTGAACAACATAATTCATTAACAAAACTACTTTCTCCTGTACCCTTTGTTTTTGTGATATACATACACAAAAATTATAGTTTGATCCTTCTGTGTGCTGCCCCTGAAGCACAGATGCAATATTTTTATGTTCCACACCTATATCAACATAGTGTCTACGAGATTTTTGAAAACGTTTGCACACTAACCTTTATTTAGAGGCCTTAACAGAAACAAATAATCAACCCAGTTAAAATAAATACTACACGTCGTCTTTATTCTTGACAGAAATACTGAATTAAAGAACTCAACTCTTGCGCAATAACAACTAACTACTGCTTTGACCAAGGAGTTTTAAAGAAAGTCACAGGTACGGTTTAGGACCTTTGTTGTAGAACGAAAATTAGTCATAAATTGTCTTACTGATTAGCCTGCCATGGTTTCCTCTGATTAACCTCTAATTTAATAAAGATCAGATCATATGTAGAGGATTTTAGGAAGGGAGTGTCTGACCAAAGGTCTTAAACAACCCTTAGAAATAGGAAGCTAAGAGATTTGGGATAGAGTGCCCGATAGAAAAGTGACACGGAAGCAAGGCAGAAAGGGGGAGGAAGACGCCCTTATTTATTACCATGGGGACAGTACCCAGGGTCCGAGGGCTTAACGTGCCCATCCGACGCACAGCGGATATTTAGTAGTTTGGGCATTCGTACCTGCTGGGATCGTACCTGAGATTTTCCCAAGGAGGTTAGAATAATACTTCTCGAGATGCCCTGATCTCTTAACCGTGAAGCCACAAGGTGTGGGAATTTGCCATTGTTTACATCATACCTATGCGATTTCATTTGTTTGTATTTTGGAATTGCATGGTTTTTAGTTGCAGAAACCGTGTTAACATCAAACTGGAATGAAGTTTACAGTTTTAACGTTACGTTTTGTTTAGAATTCGCAGCAATGTTCATGTATTTCAATTAAAAATGGAAAGAAGCCTCAATTTAATTAATTCAGCATTTTCTCACACATTGGTAACAAGTTACGATGCAAAATTGGAAACATTTGCGACGAAAGAAGGCAATTCGGCCAACACAAAATGTATTGCAAATAGCCTTAACAACCATGAGTTTTCCGGGAAGGGGGGGGCAGTGTGTGGCTTTCCCAGACTTTGATGGCCGTCGCTCGTGGTTATAGGCTTTTTTTCCTTCTGATTGGAGGTTTAACGACCTCCGTGATCAACTGAATGGGCTATAAGCAGGCGTCCGTCCCTAATTTAGGGCCGCTGATTCCAGGGAAGGGAGAGACCAGTGCCGTAAGACAAACAGAACATCCATGCCTCACGGGATTTGAACCCAAACCCCTTTCAGACGAATGATCAGAAGCCATCGCTTAGACCGCTGCGCCACCGGGGCGCGTATTTCACAATTGAATGTACGAAATTGCGATTAAGGCCATTTCTGCCACGCGATTGGTTCAGAGCTACTTTGGAGATTGCGAGTAGGCGGGGCCTATGAGGACAGTCATGTGACAGGAACACTGTCTTTTATTGGGAAAGTTCTGCTTGCTAAGAAATTCATTGTGAGGTTACTTAACATATGTGACAAATGATCATATTAATTATATCGTGGAAAGTTTTATTGTGGGAAGTTCTGCTTCCTAAGAAATTCACTGTGAGGTTACTTAGCATATGTGACAAATGATCATATTGAATAATACGGTAAAGTAATTTTGTGCACGATATAATTAGGAATATCTGCAGTTTCTCAGATGAATACAAGTCGAAATCTATCTTAATATTAAAATTGATCATCCAAGGCTTTAGCTCACTTGGTTGATTTAAAGAAAAATGTTCCAAAAGCAGACAAGGAGGCAAAAAAAGATTTTACATTGTTCAAAAAAACTAACTGCAGGCCTGAGAAAGCACTAAATTTAGCCTGTGAGCATACCAATGCACAAAAATGGCATTTTTGCAGTTTTTTTAACTTTAGCTTGCAACCCATTTTGATCACCTGCCATAACAGCAGCACCATTATACGTTTGGGCTACAAGCTTTTTTTCGCAATGAAATTCCTTCAGATCTTTGAAAACGTGCTTTGCGAGATTTATGGCAAAGCGATCACTGCTTACATCTATGAAATGTACAACACGTTCTAGAATTTGACCATCATTAGATACATATCTGAATATGATAGCCAATTGGGATATTGTTGTAATGTCTGTAGTTTTTTTTTTTTTTTTTTTTGATTGGAGGTTTAACGACCACCGTGAG
Organism: Macrothele yani; assembly: GCA_039090855.1. NCBI lineage: Eukaryota > Metazoa > Arthropoda > Arachnida > Araneae > Macrothelidae > Macrothele > Macrothele yani. Next base: position 199,870,664 of record CM077009.1, on the reverse strand, counting down.
CAACTCAATGGGCTATTAGCAGTCGCCCGTCCCTAATTTAGGGTTACTGGTTCCAGGGAAGGGAGAGAGCCAGTGCCGTAAGACAAACACAACATCCATGCCTAAACGGGATTCGAACCCGGACCCCTTACGGACGAATGATCATAGGCAAGCGCCTTAGACCACTGCGCCACCGGGGCGGCTGTCTGTAGTTTCATCCAAGATAATTTTTTTTTTTTTTTTTTTTTTTTTTGATTGGAGGTTTAACGACCACCGTGAGCAACTCAATGGGCTATAAGCAGTCGCCCGTCCCTAATTTAGGGTCACTGGTTCCAGGGAAGGGAGAGAGCCAGTGCCGTAAGACAAACACAACATCCATGCCTCACCGGGATTCGAACCCGGACCCCTTACGGACGAATGATCAGAGGCCAGCGCCTTAGACCACTGCGCCACCGGGGCGGCCCCAAGATAATTGCAACATAAGGATCTTGACTAATTACTTTTTTGATCTCAGTTGTTATCAGTTCTGCTACAGATGCTATAACATCATTTTGAATGTCGCTGGAGAGGCCAGAGAAAACTTCTGCATTTTAAAGGTTGTGTTTTAAGCAACTGCCGGATTCTCCTAACATGTGAAGAATTTCACAATAATTTCCTGTGTTCAAATAATTCTTCGACTCATTACGACCACGGAAAGCGATCTCTTGCTTACCCAAAAAGCATGTAACTCTAATCATTTGACTCACTATCGCTCTGTTACTTCTAAAATTTTCATTGTGCTTTTCAATGTTTAATCGAAATTGATTACTTAAACTGCACTCAGCCAGTGGCGCAGTGGTCTAAGCGATGGCCTCTGATCATTTGTCCGAAAGGGGTTCGGGTTTGAATCCCACTGAGGCATGGATTTTGCGTTTGTCTTACGGCACTGGTTCTATCCCTTCCCTATAACCAGTTGCTCTAAATTAGGGACGAGCGACTACTTATAGCCAATTGAGTTGCTCACAGTGGTCGTTAAACCTCCCATCAAAAAAAAAAAAAAAAAAAAAAAAAAAAAAAAAAAAGAAACTGCACTCAACACGGGTTTTACCAAATTGTTTAAGCATTTTGAGATAGGATAAATGATTTATAGATAATTTATGCCTATTCTGCGCTTTATGAAAATTATTCAAGTCATTAAATCCATTTTTAGACCACACATTTTTTTTCTGGTGAAAACAACAAGCAAGGCCAGCAAAGCATTTTATTAATCTTACTTCATCCACAAAGACAAGTTGTTTTATACAACTTTTGGTGAAAGTGATGATTAAATTTCTTTGTTCTAGCTGATGTATTAAGAAATGGTTGAGGCCGACCATTTTCAATTATTTTCAGTAAACGGAAGTGACTGGAATGTTATCGAATTTTGCACAATTTTTTCAATGATGCAATTACAGTCTGAACCAGGCAACTGGTTTTCTTGAGTCAAAGCTTTTGAAGTACAAGGAACGGTCATTTTATCGAGCATGAAAGTATCAGAAGAACAATTACCATCTGAAAAAGCTTGTAGCTCAGAGCATCCACTCTCATGAAAGTATCAGGAGAACAATTACCATCTGAAAAAGCTTGTAGCTCAGGAGCAAGCACACATCAGTTTTTAAAATGTTTAGGGAAAAACGATCGCAAAATCTGATTTTCCGTACAATAAATATGAAAATAACTGAATCACAATTAACACATGAATGTGTTTTAAATGCGCTGAAAATTTTTAAAACGCTGTTTGCTCACCAATGGAAACTCACCGTTGTTACATGTCGTTAAACAAAGCAAAATAGGTACCTCTGCCTCCTCCGTCAAAGAGCAAAGAGGTTAGAAGAAGAGGAGGTGAAGGGACCCGTTTTGAGTGAAGCCAAAACAGATCAGCTGTTTCTGTCCTCTCTCTGAGATGGTGGGAGTCTGCGCTGCGGGAATTCGGGAATGTGACGTCACTTCCTGTGGCTTAAGCAGTTTTGTTTAGCGCATGGAAACTAAGGATGGAAAGAAAGAATATTTCAAACTTCTTATTTCTTAACATTAGGCTTTTGGTTATATTTTAAACATGGTTACTTGCACATGGCAGTATGCATGGTTACTTGCACATGGGCAGTAAGTAACCATGCACACTATGCACTTTTGCTCCAAAAATAATTATTTTGTTCATTTTTTTAAAGAAATACCAACACATATTTGCCTGTCTTTTCTGAAATTTTTTTTATTATGGGAATGAATATTTCAGCCTCAATTTTTTTCATGCCTGTACGGGTAGAGAAAGGGTCCGAAAAACCCGTACAAAATCGCGATTTCCCCATTGAGATATACAGGAGATTCTGAGGTTGGGCGCATTGGCGTAGTCAGCTGATAAAAAGTGGTGTCACACCAGAAGCACAGGGAGAGGGGCTGTTGCCACATCCTCTTACTTCTAACCTCCTCGTCCAAGAGAGCTTACGGACGCATTCGCATTTCGCGACGCTGTGTTATCTGCCCGCTCCCCTCTTGTGAAGGCTAAAGTGGAAAGTCGCCGTACAATACTGCTTCATACTCGGGCGCTTACAACCGAGTTCCGGCTTGCCGTAAATCGCAAAGCATTGCTATATTTTATCTGCTGTTTCATTAACGTTACTGTTTGAGCTTACGTTAATTTCTCCGTGGTTAAGACCAAGATTTCTATTCTCAACTTTCATTCAATTTTCTATGGTTTACCTTTTTATTTTTATACAGCGCTAAATCCTGGAAAGTATCCCTGAGTAAATTAAGGGGAGCACCGCTTCCACAGCTTCCATGCATGCCTTGCCCCTGGATTGAAAGTACTTCGGAAGATAAGTCACAAGTCCATAAAGTCATGTTGATATAGAAACTCAAAAGTACCCCTACCAATAAAGTGCACTTTCTATTTACCTCCTGTCGCATTCTGACTGCACGGGTAAAACAACTGAAGGTAACCATTTTCGCAATGAAAACACCCGAACATTAAAATGCCTTATGACGTGTGCAGCAAAGCTTACATGTCTCCGTCCGTAGCCTACGTAATAGAAGACGCCTGTTGTTTTCCCGAATTTCCTTTGTCCAGGCGCGGGACAAAACTCCGCTGAAACGGACGCCAGATGGCAGTACTGATCCGCACAAACAGAATCGACGGTCGCAGCGGAGAACAGCAAACTTTACGCTTTTAGGCTACGTTACTGATAACATAGGCTCTTAAAATATTCAAAAAGAAAAAATCTCGTGCACATTTTCTTGGGGTGTCGATCGACAAATAAAACTGAAAGAGTTCATTTTTCGAAACAAAAATGACAGCAGGTTGAGGTACGATCATCATTAAAAACTTAATTTCTTAACAGGACAGGGGTGGGCATTGCCGGCGATTGAGCTAAACCCCTTGAAATGGCCATTCTTTAAGTATGTTTTATAGATGTTTCACTGAAATGGAATATATATATATAACATCCAGTTGCTGCTCAAGATTTTTTTTTATTTTATTATCTTTTTTAATATATAGAAGGATTTAGGGGATGCATTCTTTTCCTTTTGGTTTATTGTTATTTTTATTTAGGGTGCTTTGGGATGTAATTACAGCTTCCAAACACAATAGTGACGTCATTGAAAATACTTGAGCATTAAGAAATCAAAATAAATAAAACCAATTTTGAAAATTCATGACCAAAATGGTTCAAAACAAACATAACATGGCAGGGGAAATTCATTCTGCAAATGGAATTACCAAAAAAATTTATTTTACATTAGGGAAATGTATTTGAAAAATATTTCTAAAAGTGAAAGTTCTTCAAATGATAATTCAGTATTAGAATTAGAAATAAATCTTCTACTGGCATAATGGACCACTAGAATTTGCAAACCACCTGTCCGTAAAAAAAAAAAAAAAGAAAATTAAAGACATTTACAATATATGTAGGAAATAATGTATCATTTCAATGGAATTATATCCAATATTTATTTTTAAACCTATCATTAGCTTACAGCCTAAAAAGAAAACCACACAGCAAGGTAAACAAAATAGAAATTCATTTTTTAACTTGCTACAAATTAGAAAAAAATTGCTCATCAGCAGATGAACAAGGAAATGGAAATATTCTTTTGGTGAATATTAATATTTTTTAAAATGGGATTCAACCTGTGTTTTTATAAAAGTATCCTGCCATATGTAGTTCCAGGAAGTCTTCCTATCTTTCCAAAAATCCAATTCATGCCTTTCCACCTTCTCTTTCCTAACTTTTGTCTTACTCTGGCAAACAAGCGTAGCAGCTTCAAGCTTCTTACAGCGATATTCATCCACAGAAACTCTACCTTGCAACATCCCCAAATAGGCTTCCTTCTTTCTCTTTACTGCCTCTTCAATCTCACTATTCCATCAAGCATCACCTCTATTGTTACCCACTATTGCGATGCCACAGACCTCTATAGCAGCAGTGACAACAAGTTCTTAAAACATTCCCACTTCTTTTCTACATCCCTCTCACAAGGCTTCAGCTCCTTCAGTCGTTCTCTGAGTAAGTCAGAATACCGCTGATGATCTTCGAGAAGCCTTTCAACCTTTATTCTTTCTATCCTGGGCCTCTTCCTATTCCTCCAACTAACATTCAGTTTCACTCATGACACTACCAAGTAATGATCAGGACCAACATCCGTACCTCTCATCACACGGCTGTCAACAACTAAGTGTTTCAGACGCTGATGGCAGACAACAAAATCTATCACACTCTTTTGACCAAGAGTACGATTTTCCCAAGTATATGTGTGGATATAATTGTGGTTGAAAAATGTATTAGATACACACAAACCATTCTCAATGCAGAGTTCAATTAATCTTTCACGATCATCATTCACACAAAGATCATTGCAGGGGCGGTGGAAAGTGAAGTTCGTTGACCGGGCCCGGAATTTTGAATCGTGGTGCACCCTCGACCTTCCCGCTTCCTGGAACAAACAGAAGAAAAACAATGCCTAAGCAGCTTTGTTGGGAATTAGGACCACCCAACCACTTACCTAGAGGAACTTTCTAAGGCACATCACAACAATCGCACATATGTCAAATAAAAAAAATAAAAATATCAAATAAAGATCTTCGCTCTTTCCACGTTTATAAGTGAGTCATGGAAAAATTCTCATCGGCCGCCACCGGGAGTCGAACCCAGGGTCTTCCAGTTACGCGCCGGATATGCTTCCGCTACACCACAGCGGCCTCGAATTCCTCGAGACTCACACACGCTAACTGCCAACCCAATTTGGCAGGTTGCTTCTTGGAGCCCCGCACAATGCTGGGGATTCACCAATGATGGTAAGCAGCAACTGAAGAAATAATTAGGAGGCGAATGAATAATTAATACAGACATTTAACGTGGACCAGGAACATCAAACAAAGATCTTCGCTCTTTCCACGTTTATAAGTGAGTCACTCTTATAAACGTGGAAAGAGCAAAGATCTTTGTTTGATGTTCCTGGTCCATGTTAAATGAGTTATTTCTTCAGTTGCTGCTTACCATCTTTGGTGAATCCCCAGCATTGTGCTGGGCTCCAAGTAGCAACCTGCCAAATTAGATTGGCAGTTAGCGTGTGCGAGTCTGGAGGAATTCGAGGATGCTGTGGTGTAGCGGAAGCATATCCGGCGCGTAACTGGAAGACCCTGAGTTTGACTCCAGGTGGCGGCCAATGAAAATTTTTGTCGTGACTCACTTATAAACATGGAAAGGGCGAAGATCTTTGTTTGATGTTCCTGGTCCATGTTAAATGTCTGCATTAAAAATAAAAATCTTGGCTGAATTTATTGACCGGGCCCAAGCCCTGGTAGTCCGGGTGGTTCCGCCGCCACTGGATCATTGAACTTACTCAGAACATTGTCAGAAATTGCATTCTGCACACCTACTCTACCATTGAAATCCTCTGCTATTATAACTTTTTGTTTAGCACCAAACTGGCTCAAAACAGCTTTTAGCTCATTCCAGAAATCTTCCTTCTTATCAGAAGGTTTCGAGTCACAAGGAGCATACACTACAACAATTACAATTCTCTGAAGTTTCACTTTCAAATGAATCCAGAGAATTCTCTCACTTATGCAACTATAGTGAATCAAGTTGTTCATCTTTTCACTTAAAATCACACCTGCACCAGCCTGTCCTCTCATATTTTCCAAAGCTCCAGACCACACACTCACCGTGCCATTCACTTCTACCCCAGTTTCTTTCTTTTGGTTTCACTTACACACAGCACATCCAGTCTATACTTATTCATCTCCTCAATCACCTCACTCATCTTGCCATTTATACCTCTAATATTCCATACACCAATCTTACATTCACTCAGCCGAGATCTCTTTCTCATACCCCGTTTAGAAAGTCCAGGTCGATTCCGTGGTGGACCGTCCTTCTCAAGTGTGGTAGGTCCACCATATCCCACACTTGAGTCATTCTTAATATTTCTTTTTGTATTTTTAATCAGGTAAGTACATCAGTGTGGGGGATTAGCCCACAGCTGAGGGTTCCAGTTGGTCATTCAACCTAAGGATTCTGGAACACAACTCAGTGAGTTAGGGTCGCCAATGTAACACAGAACTAGCTGGCACCTCTCCAAGATTCACAGAGGCCCTAGGTACAGTATATTAGATATATATTTTTCTGAATACAGCCCGAAGTCCATAAAAAGTGAAACTTTAAAAGTACCAAAATTACAAAGGTTAAGGAAATAGTGTAACTAAAAAATAAAACATCTTTAATATTGCAACCATAAGGAACACATCAGTAAAAAGCCTCTCTGAGATAGAATCATCATACTGTAAACTAAGACAAAATTGATAGAACCTTTCTTGCTCAAAAATAACCGTAAAATGTGAAAAGAGATACTAGCACAGCTTAGTAAAAACTATTTGTCTAATGCATCTGTTTATATTTCACATGTCCAAAGATAATGGTGTTAAAGATTAAAAAAAAAAAAAAGAATGAAAAATAAATCAAGGCAGACAGATCAGAAGAATGGTGGTGTTACACATAGGTTTGTACAACTAATGATTATAATATCCACAATTACTGGTATTTCAGCAAACTTTAAATTACATAAACTTGCAACCTTTTTATAAGGGAGTTTTGATGCTAAATATATTATTTGAAAGCAAAGAAGCTATGTAATATTCAACCAATTGCTTTCTTGGTTTCAGCGAATGGGGCACAAATGTTTTCTCCCTTACCGATGTTTTTATACCATTAAAAATACACCGCAAAGCCTTGGGTACTGTTTAAGAAAACTGCGCTATTTACAAGGGTCCATCCATCCATCCACCCACCCACCCTTCATTTTGTGACTTAACAACCCAAGGGCCGCCTCAGTGGCATCTTGGACAAACAGTCTTCTTGCTGACTTATGACCGTTTGCCCAAAACGCAAACGTGCATGCCTCACTGGGTCTGAATCCCAGTGAGGCATAGATGTTGTTTTTCTCTTACAGTCCTGGCTCTCTCCCTTCCCTGGAACCAGTGGCCCTAAATCAGGGATGAGCCACTGCTTATGCTTTTAAACTAACTGCTGTTCTACCATTTCCTGAACAACAAAAAAAAAAGGGGAATGCAACATTTGCATGTAACATAAAAAAAGGAATGCAACATTTGCATATAACATATTACACATTTAGACATGGTCAGATTAAGGAGGTCCATAGGGACTATAGCCTTGGAGCCCACCATGATCAAGGGCCCAGGAGGCATGCCTGAGCAAGTAACAGAGATATAGCTAAAGGGAGAGAGAGAGGTTTATAAAATAGTTTCACTTTTTGTCTCGTACGGTTTCCGCTTGGTCAGAAACAGAGGCTGGAAGATGAACAGCCAGCTTTCAAGGCAATGACCCACCAAGGGTCATTGCCTTGAAAGCTGGTTTCATGTCGTTGTGTGCAGCAGGGTCAGGGAGACAGTTTCAGGTTTTTACTATCATCCACCCACACCTCCCAATTTGCACTTAGAACCTTTAATGGTCAAAGTCCCCTGTGGCTTCATATTGCATAACAAAAAAGATGCACTAAGTATAAAAAAAGGAATGCTAAATCATTAGAAAATTCAAGAAAAAATCTAGGAATCTTAATCTTTTAACTCATATTCTTGTGAGAACAATAAAAAGTATAGTGACTTATTATGAAAACTTTGCAGATAATTTAGTGGTTACAGTTTTGTGTTTTAACTGACTTCATTCTTAATAATTCCTCGTCATTTAAGTTCTGATGACTTAGCCTTGGGGCTCACTCAAATGGCTTAGCCTAGAGGGCCCACTAAGGCATTAATCCAGCCCTTCATTTAGATAATTACACATATTTCATATTACATTTCAGATAATTCATACTACCTAGCAAGTCATTTCATTTGGGTGGCAAGATGGCATCACAAGAAAACGAATTCTTTCCAAAGTAATTTTGGATATAAAATTAATCTTGAAATTAGTTTTTCAAAGTGTATAAATGATGGACGTAAAATAATTTCTGCTGATAAAAGTTGTTCTGAAGTATAATTTTTGCAGACTACGAAAGGAAGAAAATAGCAAAGTATAAAACTGTAATACAAAATATAAACAAAATGGACTCGTGACGCAAATCACAAAATCTGCGCTGTAATTGCATTTAGGAAATTGTCTACTAGAAACACAGGCATAACTACTCAGGGGTCAAGACCTCCTAGATTTTCAGAGTCAGGGATCCCCAATGTAAAGGACCCCCCCCCCCCCCCACACACACACACACACTACATTTTTTTTCAGGAATATAATGATACAATGCACACTTTTTTATGATGTGAACCAACTAAATTTAATATGAGATTGTGATTTTTCGTAGAATGCAAACACGTGTATAATGTGTATGTACTCAATAAAACAGTGATATTGATTCCTCATAAGAAAAGTCAGTTCTACAACTTTGTAATTTACATTTCTGCCGTTTCTATCGTAGCTTTGCTGCCTCAGTGGCGCAGTGGTTTAAGCAATGGCTTCTGATTATTCATCCGAAAGGGGTCAAGGTTCGAATCCTGGTCAGGCATGGATGTTGTGTTTGTCTTACGGAACTGGTTCTCTCCCTTCCCTGGAGCCAGTGACCCTAAATTAGGGATGGACTGCTTATAGTTCATTAAGTTGCTCACGGTGGTCGTTAAACCTCCAATCAAAAATCAAATAAAAAAATTCATAGTTTTACAGTTGTGTTCCCTAAGTTCCACAATTCACCAACAGAGGGGCCTATGTCATGCCCGTTAGATCACGCCTCAGCAACTGCTTTGCTCCTGCGTGTGTGTGTGTGTGTAGAGGGAGAGAGTCCCAAACTCTATCTTATACAGTGCGTATATAATATTGTACAGGGCGATTCATAAAGAAGTGTACAGTTTCCAGATGCTGTAGAACAGTAACAGTTGAAGACACGGACCACAACGGCAAACCATTAGGTAGATGTACTCATAAAGTTTGTGTCCCGCTTCTGAGGGAAGCGAAGTAGGTGATAGCGCACGTGTCACGTGACTAGTCAGTCAAAACGGCAGCATCTGTAGTGGAGAAGGCATTTTGTGTTCTTGACTGACCCAATGGCCACCCAGAAGTCCCGATTTAATACCTTGTGACTTTTTCCTGTGGTGGTACGTAAAGAACAAGGTATCCGCCCCTCCCCTTCCTGTTGATCTAGCAGAGCTGAAACAGTGTACCACAGCCACTATCACTGCACTTGATTCAGATATCTTACCTCGCGCTTGGGCGGAAATGGATTACCAGCTCGATGTGAATCATGCGACTAAGGGTGCACACATAGAACATCTGTGACTGTCTCTAAAAAACTTGAAACCTTCCCCTACAATTCTGTTACAGATAACATAAATTATCTTGCATTGGAACTGTATACTTCTTTATGAATCACCCTGTATATACTTATGTGTGTATCTGTGATTGGACTCCCCACCCCAGATTTTGAAGTATGGTTATGCCACTGACTAGAAATCACTATAGCTCAAAATGAATAAAGATATCTGATGAGAAATGGATATTTCATACAGTACAAACAAGAAGGGAGGAGAAGGAGTGAACACACTGTGCTTAATGGACAAAATTGTCTTCAGGAAACTCTACAGCAGAGGTAGACAACCTTTATACCCAGTGGCAGGTTGGGCCATGAAGCTGTGGCTTTCCTCCCACCCACTTCATGCCATATTGAATTAAATTTCCAACGTTCATTTAAACCACCTACTCTGCTGCTCCTACGCTAAAGTTGTATTTCAGTACTGCCAATTGTACACCATCTGCTGAAATTCCAGTATGAGAATTGAAAGGAATACTTTCCACCAATATAAACTATCTGCCCTCAAGTCTCTCATTCATCGAGTTCATTTGGTTTGTAACACGGAAGTTAATCTAAAAAATGAATTAGCAAACATCCACTTGATCGCTACTCAACATGGCTTTCCCCCTCTCCTGGTTTCTAAATTAATTCAAAATGCTAAGAAAAAACCAGTTGTTGCTCTTCAACCTGTTTCACCAAAAAAGGAACTAACGTTTGCTGGCTCAATCCCTCACCACGAACCTTCTGCCTACAAATACACATGAGTATCTTCAAAAGAGAAGGATATAGACTTGCCTTTCGTTCTTCCCCTTCAATTTCCGTTATGCTCCGTAATGACAGAGACCCAAGACCTCCGCTTTCTTCGCCTGGAGAGTATAAAAATTCCAATCAAGACTAACGTTGGATTAACCGCATAAATAGGAAGTTCATTCCGAAAAATTCTCTCAAGACTTCAGGAACACAACTCTGATGTGAAATTTGGAAAACCTTCATCTGCCTTATCTCTTCTTACCATGGCTGACACTTCCTCTATTCCACTTTGGTCCGATACTAAAAAGTTGGCTCCCTTCCAAAATCGGTAGGCTCCGAGGTTTAGGGAAAGTTTGGAAATTTTATTTTCCAAAAATTGCAACTCTGAGCTCCCCATTTCCGTTCCTTACATCTGGAAATCCCTCATTGCATTACGTCACCCAGAGTTACCATTACAAAACTTACCTTTCCAATCTGGCAACGAAAACAATCGTAGTCGCACTGATAGAAGGCCATAGTAATGGCTGAAATATATTTGCATTAAACTTTTATACGTAACTTAGCGTGTTCTACACTACCTTCTCCTTAATTTGTTTGTTAGTTACGTGCATTGCCTACCACGCATTTATATTTATGTTCCTGCAGCCTGAGGCAGAGCAAATCGATTGGAGCATGAATCACATTGGTGAGGCTTTTCCCCCATCCGAATGAGTAAATGCATCTAAAGATCACATTTTCGAGCAAATTATTTGGAGCATACATCACATTGGTGAGGTTTTTCTCCTGTGTGAATGAGTAAATGCTTCGAATGTTCACTTTTCGAATAAATCGTTTAGAGCATACATCGCATTGGTGAGGCTTTTCCCCCTGTCTGAATGAGTAAATGCATCTAAAGATCACTTTTTCAAGCAAATTGATTGGAGCATAAATCACATTGGTGACCCCCCCCCATGTGAATGAGTAAATGCTTTGAAAGATCACTTTTTCGAGTAAATTGCTTGGAACATACATCACGTTGGTAAGGCTTTTTACCTGTGTGCATAAGCATATGCTCCGAAAGATGACTTTTCCGATTTTCTATTACAATTTTTTTCATTGTTAGCACAATAAAATGTCATACTGTTCAGTTACATTTGGTCAATCAAAATGGGAAATTAAGCTGGTTATATATAAATTGGGGATGCAAGGTCAGGTGATGCGTAACATCACAGCCTCTCCTTGACAAATGTCAACCCCGCCTTCTCGTGGTGCATCCTGTTCCCACTAAAGGGGCTCTGACGACCGCCCATAGCGGTATAACTATACCATCGGGATCAGAGGAAATTCTATCCCACACTCACCAACCCGCTTGGCCAGCGTGGTGAGTTATGGCCAAACCCCTCCAAAATGATTCCACAACTTAAATCTTGGCCCTCAGTCTCCGGCAGCTGGAATGTACCTGGCCAAGGCAGCGGCCAGTGCGACATGAAGGCAGAGGGTGCTAAGAATCCCCGGAGGACCGGACTAGGCTGCCATCTGATGCTGACCTTCGCTACTTACAATGGACGCTCCCTATCTTCTGATTCAAGGCTTCTTGAATTGGAAGAGGAACTACAAAGGATCAAGTGGGACATCGTGGGGCTAAGTGAGGTAAGGAGAAAAGGAGAAGATCTCATCGAACTGAAAAGTGGACATCTCTTCTACTATCGTGGGACAGATACTGGCAGAACTAGTGGTGTTGGATTTATAATAAACAAGAAACTGAAGGATAAAGTTGTAGAAGTTGAAAGTTCCTCTGACAGAGCTGCACGACTTGTTATCCAACTCTCGAAAAGATACCAGGCTCAGATTATTCAAACTTATGCACCCACCACAAGTCATCCTGAAGAAGAAATTGAAGAATTTTATGAGGAAATTTGTCATCTAAATAATAAAGGTAAGCAGCACTTGAAAATAATTATGGGAGATTTCAATGCAAAAATAGGGCAACGGCAACAGAATGAAACTTCAGTAGGTAAATTCGGTCATGGCAACAGAAACCAGCGTGGAAATACTCTCGTTGAGTTTGCAGAGGCAGAAGGGTTTTTCATCTTGAACTCCTTCTTCAAGAAAAAGCCACACAGAAATGGACATGGAGACATCCAAATGGGACGACAAGTGAAATTGATTTTATTATGTGTAACAAAAAATTCGTCATAGAAGACTGCAGTGTGCTAAACAAGTTCAACACAGGTAGTGACCATAGATTGGTGAGATGTAAGATGCATCTCAACACTAAACTTGAACGTGGCAAGCTCATAAGACAAACAAAATCTATTGACATAACCAACCTTAAAAACACCATAATACCTTCAAGTTAGAACTGAAGAACAGGTTCTCTGCTTTAGAAGGCCTAACATCGGAAGAAGTGGACATCTCTGAAGTTAACAGAAAAGTAACCAAAGCTCTTATGGAAACAGCAACAAAATTAGCTGGGTCTAAGAACAAGTTGCATGTGAACAAATTATCAGGAAAAACCAAAATGTTGATGCAAAAAGAAGAGTGATGAGGACAACTAAAGAAGATGTGACTTCCAAAGTGGAACATATAGAGCTATGCAAGACAGTAAGAAAAAGTATCACTGAAGACGTAAGGAAATTCAACTGTGAACTAGTGAGGAAAGCAATTGAAAACAACCAAAGCCTAAAGATAGCAAAGGGACATCTCAGTAAGGGAAGAAAACAGATTATGGCACTGAGAAAAGAAGATGGTTCTGTAACAAGAAATAGAGGCGAAATTTTGACAAGAGTGAAAGATTTCTACTCCAAATTATATGAAAGGGATGATATATGCACTCCAGACATCATGAAAGATACCAGTACCAGAGTTCCTCCAGTCCTTCCAGCAGAAGTTGCACATGCAATCAAGAACATGAAGCGAGGAAAAGCTCCAGGAGAAGATGGAATTACTGTAGACATCATAAAAGAAGCAAGTGGAGAAATCGAAACAGTACTCGCCCAAATTTTCACTCGATGCCTTAATGAAGGAAAGATTCCTGAGGATTGGAACACCGCTACAATGATCCTGCTACATAAGAAAGGTGACATTGAGGATCTCGGAAACTACAGACCTATCAGCCTCCTATCAGTAGTTTATAAAATCTTCACTAAAGTTCTTTCACACCGCTTGAAGGTAGCACTAGACATGGCTCAACCGAGAGAACAAGCTGGATTCAGGAGTGGCTACAGCACAATAGATCATATCCACGTGCTGAGAGAACTAATTGAAAGAGCGAGGGAATATGAACTTCCATTGTGCATGGCTTTTATCGATTATGAAAAAGCCTTTGATTCGGTGAAACCATCAGCAGTTACAATGGCTCTGAAAACCTGCAGTATTGAAGATGCATACATTAATATTATTAATAACATCTATGAAAATGCAAGTGCAAAGATTAGGCTGTTTGAAAATACAACACACGTAAAAATTGGAAAGGGAGTGAGACAAGGTGACACCATATCTCCGAAGCTCTTTAATGCCACATTGGAGGGTGTTTTTCAGTCGCTGAGCTGGGAAAACAAGGGGATAAAGATTAATGGAGATTATCTAACCCACCTTCGTTTTGCTGATGACGTAGTCATTTTTGCAACTACCCCATCAGAGCTGCAGAGTATGATCCAGGAACTTGCTGACAAGAGTAAAGAAGTGGGATTAAAAATGAACTTTCAGAAGACAAAAGTGATGTTCAATGCTTTTACAAGAAATGAAGATTTATCGATTGATGGAGAAAAGCTGGAGATAACAGACACGTATGTTTATCTTGGACAGCAGATATCAAGTGAGGGTCACATTGATGAAGAAATTAATCAGCGTACAAAACTTGCCTGGAGAGCTTTTGGAAGAAACAGCATAATTTTCAAGAGCAATATGCCATTATGTCTTAAAAGAAAAGTGTTTGATCAATGCATCCTTCCAGTGCTTACGTATGGTGCAGAGACGTGGACCTTAACTAAAAGAGACATACAAAGGCTGCAGACAACTCAAAGAAGCATGGAGAGGTGCATGCTTGGTGTAACCAGGAGAGATAAGAAGAGGAACTCGTGGATCCGAAAAATGACAAGAGTGGAAGACATCATGATCAGAGTTAAATCCCTGAAATGGCAATGGGCTGGACATACTGCCAGAAGGACAGATCATCGATGGACAGCCGAAATTTTAGATTGGATTCCAAGGGACAGGAAAAGACCCAGAAGAAGACCACATAGGAGATGGGTGGATGAAATTCGAAAGTATGCAGGGGTGACATGGAAGAGACTGGCACAAGACAGACCGTTGTGGAGGAAACTTGGGGAGACCTTCGTCCAGCAGTGGATTGATAATGGTTGACAATGATGAATGATGATATAAATTGACTTCATATGCACGCTTTACTACTAAATGCTCTTCGAAAATTAAAAGATTTCATATTAAATGTTTCTCCTTTGCTCACCTGCGAAAAGTAACTCCAGTTGGTGGTTGCCCGGCATTCTTATGACATCCGTAAGCGCAACACATCATTTCTAGAAAACAACCCTTCAAATTTCGAAAATCAAACTTCTCACGTACGTAACCCAATGGATCTAAACCACCATCAGAGGCTATGGCTGTCACATCGTCAGCTAACAAAGCTTCAAGTTTGTGACGTCATACTTTCTCCCCTTATTCCTACTTCCATGGTCACAGCTTAAATTGTGAACAATGACAAATTATGTGTGAATGAAATTTACAGCAAAGACACATAGCAACCTAAGTTATGGAATCTCCAAAGGAAAAGTTGACGGTCAGTAAGGAATAAGCAAGAATAATGCCACTTATTAGAATGCTATAGGAAACTGAAATATGCAAACCAAAACATTTCCAGGAAATGATAGGTATATCTCGTCTTCAACTCTGCTGGAAGGTCAAAGTTCAAATGGACAAAATCATGTGGTCTGTGGTGGTTCTTGGGAAGCCCAGCTGTCAATCAATGGCTAGTTATGTTACAGGTTGATACTGCACCGCAGTCAACTTCATGACATCAGTTTTATCTTAATACAGGTTCTGTCCTCTCTGTACATCCTTACTTTACAGTCTGCAGTGTGTTCGCCTCCAGTGCTAGAAGTGGTTTGTGCAGGTGATTCCAAATGTATTAAAAATAAATAATTACTTCACAACCAGATAGACCCAACTTACCTCTAAGGTCTTGGCTTCTTTCCTTGAACACACTTCATGCACATTAGCCAGAATGACTGTTAAGCAACAGGGCTTTTGGGGTTTAAACATTCTTCATAGCCGCACACAAGTTGCTGTTGTTATCTTTTAGGCCATGAATATTCTTGTCTTTATTCATAGCACGCTACAACGTGTTGACTTCTTACATTGTTTGACCTATGTCATACTTCATTTAGATTAAATGCATACTCACTAGCATATGGTGCTGTCACCTTTTTTTTCCTCTCTATTATCTCCCGTTCAAACACACACTGCTAAAATTTCATTGCAGGTACGTCGACGATATTTTTTTTTTTTTTATCCAGGCTGAAAAATGAAGAACTAGAAGATTTGACAAAAACATATAATGCAATTTATCCATCCATAGAATTAACAGTTGAACAAGAAAAAAATAATACGTTGCATTTTTGGATATTATGGTAATCAAAACAGAAGACAAATTAAAATATAGAGTTCATCGAAAATCATCCTATATTCCTGTGTCGATACCATTTCAGTCACCACACCCAATAATGCATAAAGGAAATAGTATTAAAACACTAATTAAAAGAGCTATAACACATTCATCAGAAAAACAATATAAAAATAATTGGAATACATTGAAAAAATAACACATAATTTTGGATATCCTAAACAGGTGATAAAGAAATGGATTATTGACGTTACTCAAGCAAATAAAAATAGTACAAGCAGTAAAAAACCTTTAAGATATGTAGGAGCGATCCCATATATTAAAAATATTTCTACTGAAATTAATAAGCTCTGTGGACAATTTGACATACAAGTTGGAAATGAAGTACATACTATAAAAAACATAGTAATAAAAAATAATGGAAAGATCAGCCAACTGGATAAAACAGGAGTATATGTGATACCAATAAATAAGAACCCATGTATGTCATATATATGCAGTACTAAAAATAAATTAAATTATAGGTTAAACCAACATTTGAACAATTGGAATAATAAAAAAGCTAAAACTGCCTTAACCCAATATTGCCTAGAAAATCATCAATGTCCAAGATTTGAAGATGTTAAAATTATTAAAAGCTGTAAAAACGAAAGGCAGTTGCGATTGAGAGTGGCAGAGTCAGTGTTAATAGAAAAAAATAGATAAAGAATATGTAATATTAATGACCCAAACAGCTTAAATGACCATCGGAAAGCCTTGATTAAATTTGAACAACAATTAAACGGGAAAAAAAGGAAACAAAACTGCTAATAGATGGCGCCAGAAAAGAAGCCATGTGGAGTCCTCGACTGAGACCTCGACGAATTCACTCACTTGGTCTGCGGTCAGCAGAGCAGAAGGTGTGCATCAACCTCTCGAAGATGGCAGTAATACTGTTGAAAGTACTTGAGGTATGTTGTGACTGGCCGAGTAGGGTTAGCGTTGGTGGCAAAGCATTGTGAGATATGGGGCAGGTGGAGCGCTATACGATTCATAGTTGACGGGGAGTTTGACTGGTGTGAGATGTAAATAGTGCAATATAAGTTATGTAGATAGAGATTTTATGTTGAGTGTTTTGAGTGGGGGGTGTAAATAGTATGCAAAAGTGTTTGTATAGAACAGAATATATGTGTGATTTAAGTGGGTATTTATGGTGTGTGTATGTATTTATTGAGAAGGTGTAAAGTTTTTAGCAATGTGTGTTTGAACAGGAGATAACAGAGGGGGGGGAAAGTGACAACACTCATATGCTAGTGAGTATGCATTTAATCTAAATGAAGTATCACGTAGGTCAAACAATGTAAGAAGTCAACACGTTGTGGCGTGCTACGAATAAAGACAAGAATATTCATGGCCTGAAAGATAACAACAGCAACTTGTGTGCGACTATGAAGAATGTCCCAAAAGGCCTGTTGCTTAACAGTCATTCTGGCTAACGTGCATGTAGTGTGTTCAAGGAAAGAAGCCAAGACCTTAGGAGGTAAGTTGGATCTTTTTGGTTTTGAAGTCATTACAGACGTGCACGTATACTAATGCACTTAATTGGTGATTTATTGCCATAGAGATGTAGATAATGTAATAAATAATTAGTTTAACGAACACCTCCCTTCATTTCGCCTCCTTTCTTCAATAAAAGTCATACAACACTGCTACATATCAGTGGAAAAGTGGGGGTTGGAATAGTCATCACCTAAAAATCCCTTTGTGGTAATTTACTCCTCTAAACTGGGTGCAACATTATTATTTCTAATAACAGAAGAATAAGATAACAAGAACTGCAGCATCATTCTCAAAAAATAACAGTTTCTTTGCCCAATGCTGTAAACCAAAGTTACTGATACACAGCCCTTACATGATGCACTCAGAAGTCCAGCACAGGCATATTGGACAAACAAGACCACAATGCATATCACTAAGCTGTTCTCTGATATTAAGAGGTTAGCTCCACAAAGAAATACAAACTATCAGATAATTTTTACTTACTGTTACCATATCAAACTTCTCCATTTACAGCAATCTTGACACACAACTCTGGCCTCACTGACATCCATCACACGCCGTACACAAGACCTTCTATACTTCACACTCATAATCTTTTTCGCATGCAGACACGCCTGAATCTGATCCTCCCATGACTTCCTTGGCTTTCCTCAGCCTTTCCTTCCTGCCACTGGGGCTAAAAAGATTTCCATAGTAAGCATCTCATCACTCATTCTTTCAACATGGCCAAACCACCGATGCATATTAGTCTCCACCTTGCTAACAACATTTTGCTTCACATCACACAACTGCAACACATCTTCATTCCTCACACAATCAGAACGTGTCTTGCCACCCCCACAAGTAACGCGTTTCTCTAGCAAACAAATGACTTCTATGTTTCTTCTGTAGTACCCAGGTCAAGAGCACAATGCGCAACCCTTATAAAAGACAAATTACCTTACTGCTGCACATACACTGGCGGAAAGTGAAAAAAGAACACCAAGAAAGAGACGTCTGATAACAACAAAATTTATACAGCATAATAATGGAATACAGAGGATAACATGATCAAAACATTATGGCAAAATACAGCTGTATTTGCTGGTAAACTGAAAAATAAAATTTCCATGTAACATGGTTAGTACGAGGTTGAACAGCCATGAACTGCGTCACACTGTGCAATTCTGGCACGGAATCTGTCGTACAGATGTTGGATGCAAGTTTGGGGTATTGAGTTCCAAGCATCCTCAACCTGGACGCGTAAATCAGGGATGGTCGTGGCTGGCCGTGGAGACCAGATAAGTTGTTGTCCCATAAAATCCCACACGTGCTCAATGGGGGACAAATACGGTGAACGTGCAGGCCATGGAAGTTGTCTCACACCTTGAAGTGCATGTTGCGTTGCACGTGCCGTGTGTGGGCATGCTTTATCTTGCTGGAAAACACCACGATGGACCGACCTTACAAATGGCACAGCAATGGGATGTAGGAGGTGCTGTTTAAAGTACCTGGTACAAACACTAGTTGTGTACGGGAGCGATAGCTGATCGCTCCCCACACCAGGAGACCAAGTGTAGGCCCTGTGTGTTGCTGGCGAATGCAAGAAGGGTGGAGACGCTCCCCTGTGCGTCTGCGAACGCGCATACGGCCATCAGAGGCCCCCAAGCAGAATCTACTTTCATCGCTGAACATGACAGATCGCCATTGTGTTCTCCAGTGCAGATGTTGGCGACACCACTGCAGCCATTCCTGAGGGTGGGCTGGAGTCAGAGGTACACATGCCATAGGCACACGTGCACGTAGTCCTGCATCCAGTAGACGGTTGAGGATTGTTCGCACAGTCACCTCAGGTGCAACGGCAGCTCGGATTTGAGTCGCAGTGGATGTTCTGCTTGACAACGCCGCTCTTCTTATGCGTCGATCGGTCCGCTCGTCAGTCAGTCTGTGACTCCCGGTTCCACGTCTTCTCGTGTGGGAATGTTCCTCAGACCATCACCGATACTTTCCGTCCAATTCGCTCCGCAATACGACGATACGACCACCCGGCCTCGCAGAGTCCGACTAGACGACCTCGCTCAAAGTCCGATGACTGCTGAATTCGTACACGTCTTCGATGTCCAGGCATTGCAGCTTCTTCAGGGTCTTCGCACGTGTCCGTACGCCGACGACTGATTACATTAACTCCTTAAATACCACCGACGATAATTTGCATATTATGCCGTGCTGTGGCGTAAGCGCTCACTGGTTGGTCCGAAATTAACATCCCACCTACGTAAACTCGACCCCATTAACATATGTAAATTTCATGATCATCCGTCAATTCCTTCTTGGTGTTCATTTTTCACTTTCCGCCAGTGTATTTCAATAATGAAAAGTGTGACGTGAAACATTTTTCCCAGTTATTTGAAAGTTGAAATTTTTTCTCACTGTTCAGTTGGCTTGATATACAATTGCACATAATCTGTACTGTAGTATAATCACTTAGTTTAACTTTATGTTGTCATTTTTAAAGAATGACTAGTCAACATCAAACAAGGAATTCTTACGTGTTGGACATGGAATTTTAAGGTAGCACTCTAACTTCTCAAGCAGAATTCAAACAATTCTGCTATGTGAGTGCTTAAGCATATTCCACAGATTTGTTTCTTTGATGAATGCAGCATGAGATACTTTGTGGGAAGCCATACTTCTGTTTTTTACAGAAGTTGTGACTAGACAAAGTGTACGACTGGAACATCATTCATGTGTAAGAAGCCCAGGGTTTACATTGAAAGCTTCAGTATTAGACTCAAGAAAAGCATCAATATTGTGGAAGTGTTGTTCATCTTGTATTCCATGAAAATTTAAAATGATTTGATGGGTTAGCTCCATTGACTGCACTTAAAAAGTCTGACTTCAACTTAAGGTAAATCTAAATCACATACTTCAACCATATGGTGGCACACACATACATTAAGCTGTTCTCTAATATTCAGAGGTTAGCTCCTCAAAGAAAGACCATCTGACAAATAAACATTTAACAGATAATACAAATCACCAGATAAATTTTTAACTAATCTACTTAATGTTACCATATCAAACTTCTCCATTTACAGTGATCTTGACACACAACACAAGACGTACACAAAACCTTCTATATTTCCTACTCATAATCTTTTTCTCATTCAGGCACTCCTGAATCTGATCCTCCTATGACTTCCTTGGCCTTCCTCTGCCTTTCTTTCCCACCACTTGGGCCGAATTTTTTTCTTAGTAAGCATCTCGTCACCCATTCTTTCAATATGGCCAAGCCACCTAAGAATATTAGTCTCCACCTTGCTAACAATATTTTGCTTCACATTACACAACTGCGACACATCTTCATTCCTCACATGATCTGAACGTGTCTTCCCACAAACCCCCGTAAGTAACACATTTCTCCGGCACACAGATGACTCCTATGTCTTTTCTGTAGTACCCAGGTTTCACTGCCATACATCAGAGTAGGAACAATTACACTTTCATACACAGCCATTCGGGACTCTCTTGAGAATCCATCATTCATGTGAAAACCTTCTAAACCAGCTATGACTTTCAATGAAGAATTCACTCGCCTACTAATTTCGCCATCTAATCTGTTCTCTCTGTCAAACAAGCTTCCCAAATGTACAAACTCTTTCACTTGGTCAATCACAGTGCCATTTAGACTTATATTACATTCAGTACTACCAATTCCTCTCTCAAAAACCATAACTTTGGTTTTTCCCTTATTTATACTGTTTGAATTTCATGCAAACTTCGTACATCTGGGACAACATACCCTGCAATTCACCTTTGCTCTCTGGCAACAGGACAGTGTCATCAGCATACAGCAATCTGCACACACGGATCTCACCAAGACATAAACCAGTATATTCTATTTTGGCATCACTCATGCATGCATTCATAAATAGATTAAACAGCCATGGTGACATTACACAACCTTGCCTGACTCCTGCACCAATGGAAAACCATTTTGATATGACACCATTCACTCAAACACAAGCTCTACTGCCAGCATGCATGGCTTTCACACTATTAAGTAGATTCCCAGTAAAACCATATTCATTCAACACCTTCCACAGAAGTATCCTATTTATTCGGTCATATGCTTTCTCTAAATTTATGAAAGCAGTAAAAGCTTTCTTACCAACAGCTAGATACTTTTCAATCATGTGTAATGCAAAAATTTGGTTAGTGCAGCCTTTACCAGGCATAAAACCACACTTTCTCTGATGTAAGACCTCATACCTTTTCAATAATGACCTTACCAAACACTTTCCCTGGCACACTCAGTAAGCTAGTACTACAATAGTTCTTGCAGTCAGTCTGATCACCTTTTCCCTTATAGAAGGGAACAATGATAGCGTCCCTCCAGTCCTGAGGTACTGTTCCTAACTCCCAGCATAACTGGCAGATTTCAGTTAACCAGTCAATTACAGGATAACCACCATATTTCAACATGTCAGCAGTTATGTCATCAACACCTGGAGCCTCACTCCCATAAAATCATTGACAAACTATGGCATGGACTTTCCTTTAACATCAAAAGTTAGCCAGTGAACAAAACTTTCTTCTACAACTGCTCCATGAAACAAATCAGCAGTACATGAAATATGAGTTTCTTGGCTCAAATCCATTTCAAACAAATTATGCTCATGCATTTGCTTTGAATGCATTCAGTTGAATCAGTTTTGGTGCATTTGTTTTGAATCCATGAAACATCATGTCAAATTTAGCAGCAGAATTCATGCTTAAAAACTAAACCAGGTTAAGAAATTATTCAATTTCTACAATGCAGAATGATGAAAGCTCTCTGCACAAGTGCATCTCTGCAATAAATGGGCATATCGGTGGGTAAAATCTCTGCTCAATATAATAGTGATTACTCACCAATTTGAATCGAGTAATCAATAATATTTGTTAAAATGCTCGATGTATCGATGGAAACTTTGACGTTTTTTTATGTATCAGCTCTTGTAGAGTCGAGGAAAAGAACTCAATTTTGCCCACGAAACAAAAACAACCAATTCACAACATAGAAAGACAATATTCCCTTCCTCTTTGTAAGTATGCAACAAAAAGGAATTCATTTACAACGTAGAAAATTTTTTTTACCGGTTTTAAACATTGGCCATGAAACCTTGATGTTTTTTCAATGTATCGGCTTCTGCAACATCGAGGTTTTAACTTTATCAGTGGCAAAATTTTGATGCTAAAAAAACCGAGGTTTTTGCCCATCTCTAGTCAGGACTGGTTTCACGTCCTTTTGCTTCTTAATTATCACACTTTGTAAATTGGCACTAAAAATGACAAATGGCCAAACTGGCAACCACTAAAATAAATTTAATTGCCAAAGTTAGCAGTTAATCGCCATTTGGTGAGTGCTAATCTGCACCTATAGTTTGCAGTCTCCTTCCCATTTATAACCTCTAAATCACAGCAGCCACCCAGACAAACCTGCTTTTCTAAGTATTCAAAGACACTAATATTTTTTGCTGCTTCTGTTTTAGATAGGTATGAAAATTTTTTGAGGCATCCAGAATAATTTTTTCATATCCGTACAACTTTCAGCATCACAATATTCACTTAATTCTATATTGCGAATTTTCTATTTTAAAATAAAAAGTAGTTTATTCAACATAAGCAGCAAATTCAAAATTCACCCACCTGTTCATGTTAAACTACTGCTGCACACCATTTTGATATTACTTACAGCTAGACTTTGGCTGTTACAACTACACTTGACATTGGACATAGTGATGAATTTATATTCCCCCTCCTTTCCACTGCATTGTATAAGCCATTTCCTGTTCCTTGAGAAAAGTGAGCATGGCCCTGAATACCTCTATATCAAGTCACATGACTAAACAGACAGGTTCACAAATTGTTGAGCTGTTACTCTGACCAATGGTAAAAGCTCACAAAAACTGAATACTCAAGAGATGCAAATAGCGTATTAAATACGTTTATTTCTGCAGCGTAGTAAGTACAAAGATTTGCCAAGCTTTCCCACTCTGCTGGGAGGCTTTCTTAAGGCAATGGTAGACATAAAAATGCAGGGAATTGGAACACGTAAGGAACAAATATGATTTTTGAAAATAAGGCGGGTGACATCACGAGCGTATCACACGAATTTTCATCACACAATTATACGATGTGTCGCGATGTATTTCCATCTTTTAATAACGTATGCCAAGCTCTTGGTAGTTCAGTAGAGACTATATCATTGCATGCTAGTTTGCTGGATTTCGACTGTTTCCCTGATGGCAGTTTCTTTAAAGTTCGTGTATGGGACAATTCTTCTAATATTATTCCATAGAGGAGCAGCCAATGAATGCATGACTTCTCTGGCAAGAGCCGTATTCTGCATGTCCTGGTTGACACTTTGCATGTGCTCTTGACTTCTAGTGTCCAAGGATCGCTTTGTCATTCCGATATATATCTTTTCCGTGTTGTTAGGATATACCAACGGTATAGCGTACACACCTGCCTTTTCTTTCTCACACTCTCTCTCTCCTTGCAATTTGATATATGTGATAACGGAGTCAGTCAAGGACTTCAATGCTATCAATATGTTGTATTTACATAAACAATTCTTTAACCAATATGTAAAGCCTGGAACATACGCGATGAATCCTGCGAATCTCACCATCTTTACTAGGTGGTTTCATTATTGCTGACATTATACGATTTCTTACAGTTCTATGTATTCTGTCTATGTCATCTTTCTTATATCCAGCCTTTAGACCTTTGCTGTAAATATTGTTACGACTTTAGGGTACGACAATGAATTTGATTAGCAGGTTTTGCAAGAGGTGGGAACAGCATTAATTATTGGTTGAAAATTAACAGCTAATGGTTTCCCGCATTGCAAAAGAGGAGAAGAGATAAGGATTCCTTTTCTTGGAAGGGAGAAATCTTAGCCAGGTGTGGGGAACGTGATGCGTCACCCCTTAAGTGTGCAGCAGTCAGTGGGTGGCCCTTTAAGTACAAGATTCTTGGGAAGAGCGTCACCAGATCGGAAAGTTATGTTGTTTGCTAATCCGAACCTTGGCAGGACAAAGAAGTGTTAGTTACATTATGTGCTTTCCGTACTTATCGGGGAGTGGACCCACCACATATTCCGAATGCAGAGACGTGCATTTCTTATCACTTCATTGTACCGAATGCTTTTAGGAAACAATCAGACTGACAAGAGAGTTAAAACAGACCCCTAAAGAAAGAGCAAGGAATCTGTTAACGATGTGACCAAGCGAAAAAGATTGGTCTGGTGGTTGATGCTTGAACCTGCAGCAAGGAAATTCTGTACACGGATGAATGAGGTAGAGGTTTCTCTCGTGGGCGTGGTACAGTGGCTGGGTCGGAAGGAGACAGGAGTTCTCGGTAAGCTGTCAAAATTTCGATGCAAGCGAAGTTAACGGATATTGATGCAGTATCTACAGCACTACTAAATTTTGTTCAGCTGTAGACATCGAGTCTGAAACGTACATAGCAATGTGTTTGGTGTTGGCCACTCTCAACATGCCATGCTTCGCACACGCCGACTGTGGAATGCTCGAACGGAAGAAAATTCCATGCGCTGGAAATGGCGTCGTGTGCATTACTGATCAACAAGAAACCCCGAGGAGTGTGGATCCGCTACGCTGATGACATATTCTTCATATGGGAACACGGAGCAGATGAATTAAATTATTTCATGCACAAAATAAACAAACTACACAATACGATAAAGTTCACCATGGAGCTTGAAGTAGATGGGGCGTTGAATTATCTTGACGTCACGCTCAGAAGAAACGGAATATCCAGCTTCGATTTTGACGTTTATTATAAACCGACCGCAGTACCGAACCTTGTTCCTCTTGATTCGCACTGCCCAAAAGAGTACAAACTTTCTGCGTTTAGAGCATGGTTCTATAGAGCATATAACGTCTGCAAACCCGACTACATAAATAATAAGAAAATTGATAATATTTATAGCAAAGGTCTGAAGGCTGGATATAAGAAAGATGACATAGACAGAATACATAGATTTGTAAGAAATTGTAATAAATGAAACCACCTGGTAAAGACGGTGAGATTCGCAGGATCCATCGCCCATGTTCCAGGCTTTACATATTGGTTAAAGAATTGTTTACATAAATATAACATATTGATAGCATTGAAGTCCCCAATTCCGTTATCACATATGATATCAAGTTGCAAGGAGAGAGAGTGTGAGAAAGAAAAGGCAGGTGTGTATGCTATACCGTTGGTATATCCTAACAACACGGAAAAGATATATATCGGAATGACAAAGCGATCCTTGGACACTAGATGTCAAGAGCACGAGCGAAGCGTCAACCAGGACATGCAGAATACAGCTCTCGCCAGAGAAATCATGCATTCATCGGCCTCTCTTCTATGGAATAGTATTAGAAGAATTGCCCCATACACAAACGTTAAAGAGACTGCCATCAGGGAAACAATCGAAATCCTATCCAACAAACTGGCGTGCAATGATATACCATAGCATATTTAGCTAATAAAGAAACATACAGAAATACAATAAACAAGTTGGAAAGAAAAAATGTTGTATATCAAATTCCACTTAATTGCAACAGTAATTATATTGGACAAATGTCTCGAAAATTGGAAATCAGAATTAAAGAACATCAAATGGCTATTAATAACAAAGATCAAAACAGTGTATTAGCAAATCATATGCAGTGTTGCAAATGTGAGCCTTTATGGGAAGAAATCAAAATATAGGGCTATGAATCTTATAAACACAAGAGACTAATAAAAGAAAGTTATTACATAAAAAAAAACAGTGTCATCAATGAGCCTTCTAAACTAATAAGTGGTGTTTTAAATAACTTAATAACAGCAACAGAATTACAAAATACAGTGAAAACACTTCAGTTTGGTAACTGGCAACAGTTTGAGGAACTTGGAATCAGTATGTGGAACCTGGCAACAACATTCAAATCCTTCAGAAGTAAACAAAATGTTTGTTAATCCTTCTATACATTGAGAACAGGCCAGAAACATATGTAAAAATCAAAAAGAACTCAAAGAGAAGGAAGATTAAACAAAATTATCTTATATTTAAGAGGATGCTAATTGCTGTCAACATCATAACAGTAGCAAGAGGATTATGAAACCATGTCCTACTGCATAACACAAATCTATCTTCTAACACCTGAACTGTCCAAACGTATGAGACAGATCCACTCTGGGAGTCATTGAGTAATCCTCAGAACATCTTCATTCAAACTAAACTTTTTTTATGGGATTTATCTAGGAAAGTTTCAATTTTCTGCAAATTTTTGGAGATAACTGTTCTACTTCATCAGGCAGTCATTCAATCCTATCTCAGTCTTCAGTTTTGGTTACAGTGATTTTGCAATATATCTTGCCAGTTGTTAGGCAGTGTTAATCCCCTACAGTCATAATGATGAAGTTCTGGTATTTTCCAATTTCAAGTCCCTCTTTCAATTTATGCTTCAAGAAGTTCGAAGCAAGCCCTGCTGTTATGAAAGAGTGAGTGCTGATGTGCTGCCATCTATTGGATGATCTGTGATCACTATATTCTGCAGGGCATGAAGAATAGTTGACCTTCCTAACAATGAATGAGAAGTGTGCTATTCAACATAGTTTGTTTTTAGAATCCCCCCCCCCCCAAGTTACTATTTCCTGCTACTTAAATTTTAGTAAGCAACACATTTCTTAGCTCTCAAAATAATGAAGTTCATTATATCTCATGTGATTCTATCATAAAGTTCACATACAATTACGTGACCACAAGGTTCTTCAGGAAGACGCTTTAACGTCTGTAAATTCTGTTTTACACGTTCTGTAAAGTGGATACAGTCTGTGGTGGTGCATTAACTTATTCAATTGAAATATAAATCGGTTAGAAGTCCTAAAGATGTTACTTACAGAATTGCGTGTTCAGTCCAGCGTAAGTAACATCTTTAGGACTTCTAACCGATTTATATTTCAATTGAATAAGTTAATGCACCACCACAGACTGTATCCACTTTACAGAACGTGTAAAACAGAATTTACAGACGTTAAAGCGTCTTCCTGAAGAATAATGAAGTTCAATTGTGAAATAATGAAACACCACCATAGGATTACCTTTTCCACATATTACGTGTACAAATAAGTTTTTAAGTGCTTTTTGTGTGACGTATACTGCTAATTTACATATCCAACATTCCCCGGCATTGTTGTCCTGTGACGTAACTGGTCCAGAGTACAAACTGTGACATAGAAGTTTGCCTAACAGTCAAATGCACTTGCACATAGGTAGGCAAAAGATGGCAAGCGATACTGCATTCATTACGAATTTCATCAACAAAAAAAGTGCTGCAAAAGCATGTGCATTGATCAGTTCTGTTCTGAGGGAGAATATTGTATTGAAAAGCATGTGTGAGTTTTGGTCTAGGAGGTTTAAAGCAGGTGATATTGTTGTTAGTGACTGAGAACATAGCAGCGCTTTGCAGAAGGTTGCACATGAAGAATTGCTAGCACTGCTGGATGATGATTCATCTTAAATGCAAAAAGAACTAGCTGAACAACTGGGAGTAACTCATTTCCAATCCTTTACGTGCAATGGGAAAGATTCAGAAGGAAGGAAAATGGGTGCCACACGGCCTGAGCCAGAGGGACAAGGATGTGCATGTCACGAAGTGTTTGAATCTGTTGAATAAACAACAGTCTTTCCTGTGGAAAATCACTACAGGTGACGAAAAATAGATATGGTATGACAATCCCAAACGCAAAAAACAGTGGGCAGACCCTGGTGAAGCAACTACTTCAAAACTGAAATGCAATACCAAGAAAATTCTGGTGGGATATGAAGGGTGTGCTCTATTAGGAACTTTTGGAACAGGGTTGAACTGTTACTGCTGATCACTACATGCAACAATTGCTGCGATTGAACCAGGAAATCTGTCGGAAACATCCATTCACAGACAAAGGATTGTGTCCTGTGAAATTACTGCACGACAACACTAGACCGCATGTTGCGAAATCAGTCAAGGAAAGGTTATTGATGCTCGGCTGGGAAGTTTTGGAGCACTCGGCGTATATCCCAACATAGCCCCTTCAGACTATCATTTGTTCCAATCGATGCAACATGGTTTGTCAGCAGTACGGTTAAGGACATGTGACGAAGTGCAAAAATGGGTTGACTTCATCACGTCACACGACAGAGAAACTCTTCATGGCTGGAATCTGTCAGCTGCCCGACTGATGGCGGAAGGTGATAGATAATGGCAGAGCATAATTTGATTCGTACAGGTATTATTGTTTTCTCTCAAATTACATGTGTTGTTTTTTAAATGCTTTAAAATTTATTTGTAAACCTAAAGAAAAACACAAAATTAAATAAACTTAAAAATCCCTAATACAATAGTAATTTTTAAGTTTGTTTAAATTTTGTGTTTTTCTTTAATCTGCGGTGTTGATAACGTTAAAGTGAACTTTTTTGGATTCCATTTAACGCAGGTATGTTGCTTTGAATTATTCAGTCTATGGGAACTACTGAAGGTTAACGTGTAGATTATGGTGCAAAATTCAGGGACAAAAAGTTTTTAAAAACTGTGATGTACATCCTTTCTGTGATCAAAAATGTAAATATCTTATATGGACCCAAAATTTGTGTTTCTGGGTCATATAGTGATAATTCACACAGAAAATTCTATAGTTAGAAAAGTTATCTTCACATATAGACCTAAATACTATGACGTACCTCATAATCCATAGCCGATATGAAACACATTGCTGGTGTGTTAATTTAATTTCTTTTGGGACACACTGATGAATCTTAACCATGCTGCGATTCTTCCAATTATAACTCCTGCAGTAGGTGAAACATCTGAATTAATTATTTCATTCATGTACATTATTGCACATTGATTTGTACACTTTAAATGCTAAGTATGTACATGCCGGTAACATTTCTTAATCCATCGTTGTTCATATGCAGCTGTTGCACAACCAGTTTAAACGTGGAAAGGTGGCTGCATGGTTGAAATTCATCAGTGTGTCCACAAAGAAATTAAATTAACACACTAACAATGTGCTTCATATCGGCTATGGATTATAACCCATACAGCACAAAACGTTTCAGATATGTATCAGTAATGTTACAATCTCCCATTTTCGTTACACTTTCAGAGATATCATACAATTACGTTTCAGCAACATCTATTTTGGAAGATAACTCTTTGTACATTACGGTTACGTTAAAAACAGCATTCACCGATACTACTGCTTTATAGTTGCCATTGTACATAATTGTTAGCTTGATGTTACATTCCGGCGATATTTAAGATTTTTGATTTGGCAACGGTGTGGATGTGCATGCGCATTTATGCCATTTCATCGAAGCACTCTTGTAGTCATTCTACATGCTACTGGGATATTCTTTGGTGATACTGTCGTACTCGAGTTAGCAGGGTGTAGGAGAACTAGCCACCGGAGAAGTGGCCACAAACATTTTAAGGGGCTGTACAAAAATTGCATTTTTGACTGCTTCATGTCCACTACCCCCAGAGGTTGGTTATCTGAGTCATATAAAGTTTCCATAATTTCATCTTTTCTTAATTGCAATTATTAATGTAATTCTTTATAAAATATGTTTGTGATCTACAACTCAACAAAAGATTTCAGCATTTACAACCTACAAGTCAACAAATTATCCGAGTGCATGTGCTGCCTCAGGAAACGTGGGGGGAGGGGGTGGGGGTAACACCCAATAGTATAAAAAAATATAAGGAATTTCTGGTCCGATCGGAAGATTTTCAGCATTTACAACCTACATTGCAACAAACTCTCTGAGGGCATGTGCTGATAATGTTAAAGTGAACTTTTTTTGGATTCCATTTAACTCAGGTATGCTGCTTTTAATTATTGTCTATGGTAACTACTGAAGACTAACGTGTAGATTATGGTGCAATATTCAGGGACAAAAAGTTTCAAAAAACTGTGATGTACATCCTTTCTGTAATCAAAAATGTAAATGTCTTATATGAACCCAAAACTTGTGTTTCTGGGCCATATAGTGATAACTCTCACGGAAAATTCTACAGTTAGAAAAATTACCTTCACATATAGACCTAAATACTATGACATACCTTATAAACCATAGCCGATATGAAGCACATTGCTGGTGTGTTAATTTTATTTCTTTGTGGACACACTGATGAATCTCAACCACCTTTCCACGTTTAAACTGGTTAAATGCAACAGCTGCATATGAACAACGATGGATTGAGAAATGTTACCGGCATGTACATACTTAGCATTTAAAGTGTACAAATCAGCGTGCAATAATGTACATGAATGAAATAATTAATTTAGATGTTTCAGCTACCAAAGGAGTTATAATTGGAAGAATCGGGGCATGGTTAAGATTCATCAGTGTGTCCACAAAGAAATTAAATTAACACAGCAACAACGTACTGCATATCAGCTATGGGTTCTAAGGTACGTAATAGTATTTAGGTCCACATGTGAAGATAATTTTTCTAATCAAAAATGATGTAAAATAAAAAAAATTTCATTGATACACTCATTTTTGAAAGAAATTTATGTAAAATTTACCTGCCCATGCAGGGCACGGAAATCCAGTCAGCTGTGACTACCGGCAGAGCAGCTGTCATGGCTGCCTGTGGTCTCAGCGAATGCATCCGTGCAAAACAGATTAGGCCTAACAGATCACACGTGCAGCACAACCGCAAGCTTGGTTAACTGTGGTGAGCACGGAAGGATACTTAGCTGTGATACACGTGCAGCAGTACAGGCTGGCTTCGCTTTCACAAGCAATGAGAGGGCCTCCATCTTTTACTTCATAATATTTCCAATTCTTCAGTGGTTTATTTTAGGAATTTGTAAATCGGTGAGAAATGTTGCTGTTCGTATAACGTTCCGCGTATTTTCTGTCTCCGCCAATGGCGTATTAACGGGTGGGCCACTAGCCCCCCCCCCCCCCAAGCCAAACAGGGGCCTCAAATTGGTGGCAAAGTTCGTTTATTTACCTTTTTCCTTCAATTCGAAGTTTGGAGGTGAACAGTCCTCGTGTTGCTTTTTGCTCTTAACACTAGGGGCTATTTTTTGTGGCGGAGGTAGCTGTTTCTGTCAGCGACAACAGCGAAGAGCAATGGTTCAGGAGAGGCTGCACAAAAACAACTTCTTGCGCCATCTTTTTTTTTTTTTTTTTTTTTTAATTGGAGGTTTAACGACCACCATGGGCAACTCAATAGGCTATAAACAGTCGCCCATCCCTAATTTAGGGTCACTGGTTCCAGGGAAGGATGAGAGAGCCAGTGCCGTAAGACAAATACATCCATGCCTCACCAGGATTTGAACCCAGACCCCTTACAGACAGTTGATCAGAGTATACAGAGTCGAAGAAATATTCTTCTCATAATACGTGGCAAATATGTCATGATAAGCAAATCATACATTGCTGAATTGACTGTAATTACTGTTTCACAAGTAAATTCAATCACATCAGAAGTTTTCTGATGTGATTGAATTCACGTGCGAAACAGTAATTACAGTCAATTCAGCAATGTCCGATTGCTGTGTTAATTATCATGAATTGATCAGAGGCCATCGCTTAGACCACTGCGCCGGCCTCGTGGCATTTTCCTCATCGATCACAGGCAATCTTGCCCATCCCGAAGGGCATGGCTCACATCCGGCAATCAAGTGAGTGTCATCGTCACCGCTTACTGCATTTCTGCGTCCCGCTGACATTGGTAAATTTTATGTAAAACTTTTTCAAAAAGACCATCATTAAACTTATTTTTTTTACATCATTTTTGATTTCATAAAGGATGTACATCAGTTTTGAGATTTTTTGTCCTTGAATTTTGCACTATAATCTATACATTAACCCTACTGAATATACCTTCTGTATGCCAGGAACTCAGTTATTATATGTTAACAACCATCATCCCCACACTCAAGAAATCACAAAAGCTAGTAGTAAGGTGAACAATTGTTAATCAATGTAGTACCAAAAAATAAAAAACAATGTTTTTTTTTTTATTATTATTATTGAGAGTTTAAAAACCTTTGCAAAAAAAACTTTAAGAGAACTCATCCTTCTTTAGTTTAGTCCACCGGTTCCAGGGAAGGTAAACAGCCAGTTCCATAAGACAAATATAACACACATGCCTCTTATAGAATTCAAAGCAGGAGCCATCTTGGAAGACTCTCCAGGAACCAGCAACTTGGGATGCCAAGATAAATTTTATGAACTTAAGTAAAGCATAAATTAAATCACATTGATACAAATAAACAAAGGCGTGAAGTTGTGGTTGTATTACTAAAATTTTAATTCTTTGTATTATGAAGATATGGCCAACCATCAACAACATTCAAGAAAAAAATAGTAAAGGCTTCATATTTCCTTTCTTTGAAAATAGGAAATACTTTCACTCATCAAAGAAAATAGAAAACACTTACATAATGCTGAATAGTAAAATATGAACCACAGATTTTGCATTTGAAAAGTATTGTTTCCCATCCTTGGGGCTTCTAAGTTCTTAAATAAGGTCAACAACCTCACAAGATAGTTTCACACTAAACTGCTGTTGTTTTTCTTGCATTTTAAACTGACAGTTACAAGAAAAATGGCGAGTATTTTCCATATACATAAGAAAGTTGCCCTAAGTAGAAAAAATCCTGAAGACTAGCTGTACATATGACTTAACAGAGTGGATTTAGCAGCTGCAGAAGTTTGACATGAATCTGATTTTAAGCTATATTCTAGTTAAATTTTAGGCACAATCACTGCTTTTTGTGCATATATTAAACTTCATATAATGAATTAATTTTTGTAAGCCAATGTCTGAAAACATGCATTTTCTGTGTGAATTTCTTATGGTACACTTCACACTCTTGTTTCTAACCTGAATGAACAAGCAGAAGCTTTAAAAGAAAGATTATCCTTATGTGTGAATCTGTTGTTGCACATTTCACACTTGAGGAGTTTATCTGAATGAGTAAGCAAATGCTCCGACAGGAATTTTTCGGCAAATTTCTAGTAGCATATATAGCACTAGTGAAGTTTTCCACACACAAAAAGAACATACCTCATAAAGTGACTTTTCTGTCAGAACTTCTTTTAGCATATTTCAACTTGAAAAGTCTAGTACCTGTGTGAGTTACTAAATACTTTGGTAGAAGAGTCTTCAAACTAAATTTGTTGCATCGCATTTCCCCGTTTTTCACCTGTACAAGTGGGCAGATGCTTTGAAAGCATATTTCTTTGAGCAAGTTTTTTTCTGGCACATTTCACACAAGATGAGATTGTTTGCCTGTATGAATAAGCAAGTGCCTTGAAAGTGTTCCTCTTGCAGTAAACCTCTTTTGACATATTTCACACACATGGGGTTTTTCTCCTGTGTGAGTGAGCAAATGATTTGAAAGAGAGCTTTTCTCAGCAAATTTCTTAAGGCATATATGACATTCATGGGGTTTTTCCCCTGTGTGAGTGAGCATATGTCTTGAAAGGGAATTTTTCTGAGTAAATGT
Organism: Macrothele yani; assembly: GCA_039090855.1. Lineage (NCBI taxonomy): Eukaryota > Metazoa > Arthropoda > Arachnida > Araneae > Macrothelidae > Macrothele > Macrothele yani. The sequence continues at coordinate 199,836,424 of CM077009.1, read as the reverse complement.
ATTGTGACATATTTCACACTGAAAAGGTCTTTCACCAGAATGCATCAGCAAATGTTTTGAAAGAGTATTTTTTGCTGCAAAGTTCTTAAAGCATAAATGGCACTCGTGGGGTCTATCACCAGTATGTATGAGTAAATGCGTGTTAAGATGACTCTTTTTTAAAAATTTCTTATGGCATATTTCACATTCAATAGGTTTAGCACCTGTATGAGTTAGCAAATGTTGCGAAAGCTCATAGTTTACTTTGAACTTCTTGCCACATATTTTGCACTCATGGAGCCTTTTATTTGTGTGTAAAAGGAAGTGTCGTGAAAGACTGCTTTTCCTTGTAAAGTTCTTGTGGCATATTTCGCACTCATGGGGTTTTTCATTTGTATCGGAGAGCACAGGAACTGATTGTGTATTTTCCGTTGAGCATTTCTCACCCCGTGTTTCATACTCTTCCAGTTTTTCGCTTGAACAAGACAGCAATTCATTAATTAAATCAATTTCTTGTGTAAACTCCATGGCGGAGGATTTGCGGTTTTGGCAGATAACAAGCCAAGTTTTATTCTTCAGTGTTCCAGAATAAAAGGGTGATGGGATATTTAATATGTTTCAGATCCACGTTAACAAACTGTACCTACGACAGTTTTTAAAAAAGTTCGCATACTAACCTTTATTTCAGCGCACTTTAAGTAAAACATTACAGCGTTTTTTATTTCGACGGAAATACTGAGTTAACAAAGGTACACACACAGAGAAGAGAGGTAGGTACACAATTTTTAGCGTCTCTATAAACTTGGGCTATTGAGGAAGTCACAGATACGGGTTAGCACTTTTGAGGAGGTACACCAATTATTCATGACTCGTTTGTATGGAGGTAGGAATAAAAGGAGAAATTATGACGTCACAAACTCGAAGCTTTCTTAGCAGACCATGTGACGGCCATCTTATGTCTCTGATGGAGGTTTTGGGGCATTGGGTTACGTACGTGAGAAAATTGATTTTCGAAATTTGAAGTTATTTCTTTTTAGAAATGGTGTGATGTAGCACTTACGGATATCATAACAATTCCGGGGGACCACCTCCTGGAGTTACTTTTCACAGGTAAGCAAAGGAGAAACATTTAATATGAAATCTTTTAATTTCCGAAGAGCATTCAGTAGTAAAACGCGTATCTGTAGTCAGTTTAGATATGACCAGCTTAATTTCCCATTTTGATTGACAACTTGGAAAAGTCGTCTTTCGGAGCATATGCTTATACACACAGGTAAAAAGCCTTGCCAACGTGATGTATATTCCAAGCAATTTACCCGAAAAAGTGATCTGTCGAAGCATTTGCTCATTCCCACGAGAGAAAAGCCTCACCAATGTAATTTATGCTCCAATCGATTTGCTCGAAAAAGTGATTTTTTGAAACATTAACTCATTTAGACGGGGGGGGGGGATCCTCACCAATGCGATGTATGCTCTAAACGATTTATTCGAAAAAGTGACCATTCGAAGCATTTACTCAGACAGACAGGGAAAAACCTCACAAATGTGATGTATGCTCCAAACAATTTTCTCGGAGAAGTCTTCTTTCACAGCCCATCCTCCTTCACACAGGGGAAAAGCCTCATCAACGTGATGTGTGCTCTAAGCAATTTGCTCAGAAAAGTAATCTTTTAAGGCATATGTTTGGTCATTCAGGTGAAATGCCTTACCAATGTGATGTATGTTCCAGGTAGAGATTTTTTTTTTTTTTTTTTTTTGAGCTTTAACGACCACCGTGAGCAACTCAATGGGCTATAAGCAGTCGCCCGTCCCTAATTTAGGGTCACTGGTTCCAGGGAAGGGAGAGAGCCAGTGCCGTAAGACAAACACAACATCCATGCCTGACCGGGATTCGAACCCAGACCTCTTACGGACGAATGATCACATGCCAGCGCCTTAGACCACTGCGCCACCGGGGCGGCCCAGGTAGAGATGCAAAGGTGGGAATATTCCCGGGAAAAAACAGAAATTTTGGGAAGAAAATTTTGAGAAGAAGGGGAAGATTGGGCAATTTGAAATATTCTAACCGTAACTGTATATTTTATGACGACGCGCCAAATGTCCTTCGTCGCATGGATAGGATTGTCCGATTGATCTATTTTTCCCAAATATAGGTATTTATGTATGTTTGATTTTTTACTGTATTTATTGTTTCGAGAAAAAATATACTGCATATTAGTTTCTTACCAATCCATAACTTTGCTTTTCTCCTGACTATTACACAACTAGGAAATTAGTTCTTGTTTAGTTTTGTGTCTTCTTTTTTTTTTTTTTTTTTTTTTTTGATTGGAGGTTTAACGACCACCGTGAGCAACTCAATGGGCTATAAGCAGTCGCCCGTCCCTAATTTAGGGTCACTGGTTCCAGGGAAGGGAGCGAGCCAGTGCCGTAAGACAAACACAACATCCATGCCTGACCGGGATTCGAACCCGGACCCCTTACGGACGAATGATCAGAGGCCAACGCCTTAGACCACTGCGCCACCGGGGCGGCGTTTTTGTGTCTTCTAAAACTATCTTTCTGTTTCAGCCAATACCAGATTTTTTCATCATTTTGTTTGCTGTGTCTGTATCAAATAATTTTTCATTGTGCTTCACTCTTGTACAAAATTATTCTTAAGCAGCTGCTTATTTTTGTTTTATTTTAATGGTTTCTCTAGCAGAAAAATATAAATTTTGCTTTGCTGCTCAGTTCCCATAATGTCAATTCATGTTCAAATTCTGAATGCAAATTATCTAAAACATCTGAAAACTTCTCACAGTATTAATATAAATATAATTAGGTTTGTCAGTGCACAGAAATTATGTTATTTAATCAGTGCTAAGTTCAGAAACATAAACTATCGTGTTTCAGTTTCTAAATTGTAGTAGTCAATTTCACCACATAAGTACAGAAATTCTTTTTTATAGGAACTTTATTATGAAATAAATTTTAAAAAATGGAATCTGTATTTTTCATTTGAAAAAATTTGCTTTGCTGCAATTCCTAAAAAGTGTTGCAGCAGTTTCGTGCAAAAAATCTGCATCTAAGTGTATTTGTGTTTCAGTTTAGCCCTTTCTCATCTTTACAAATTATGTTGTAAATCAATTTATTGTCGATATCAGGCATTTCTGTAAGCATTACGTGCTGATCACAGATATCATATAAGGAACTAGATTGGCTGCCCGCTATTTGTGTAACACTCTTACGACGTGGCATCAACGAGCCACATTGAGCGGGTCAGTTTGAGAGAGTGTTCTGCGATGTCTATGTGTGTTACGAGATATCAAAAATGGTGAAAGCTTGTTCTGCACTAAATTGCAGTGCCCGAGACAATGAAAACAGCAAACAAAGTGGGATTTCATTTCATAGGTGAGTGCTTGTAGTTAATTTCACGAATTTAAAGATTTCTGTCCAATATTAAGTTGACCCAATGGTAGTGTGTAAGATTCGTCTGAGTGGAATATACCACCTGTTAATTTGTAAAAGCGTTAAAGTCTAGTTAATTAATATTAATTACAGTTTGTAATGAATATTGCAATAGTTCGAACAAAATATTGACAGTTATTTTATTAAATGCAAGACATGCCACTTCACACAAGTAAAGCATCTTTCCATCACGATGAATGCTCAATACAATTTGCCCATAAAAGTGGTCTTTCAACCCATATGCTTCTTCACACAGGTGAAAAACTTCAGGATTTGATGGATGCTCAAAACAATTTGCTCAGAAAGGCCATCTTTCATGGTATATGCTTCTTCACCCAAGTGAAAAGCATCACCAATGTGCTCTATTCGTTTTACTACTAGATTTCAAATATATCTATTAAGAGCATATTTCTGTTGAAATTGTGTAGGTATAGAACGTTTTAAATGAACTTCTGCGGCAAATAAATTGTGTAATCTAGACAAACTGGAATTCGTTCTGTTTTTATGCTACTACAGGAGCCTGGAAAAAAGTAAGTGCCTGTTATTTATTTTTAGCGACGTAGTGCAAATCCGTATGGGGCAAAAGCGAACACGCGAAGTGTTTATTAACATTACAATAAGTTTGAAAATTTATAACATTGAAGCTTCCAAAAGTATTCATGAAGGCACCATTCCCTCTTATTTGACTGATGGCACGACGTATCGCGAGTAAGCAGTTTTCTGTGAATGTTTTGCTGTTAGATCGTTGCCCTCAAACAGTACTGAGTAATAATTCTTCTCATATTTTTTTTAACTATTCAGAATATTATTTATATCTGAAAATTATTATTTCTACAGTACATGAAAGTGGTTTTTAAGCATATCACTAAGGAATAAAATTTTCTGTTTGTATGAGTCGCAACGCTGCTGTGTTTCTCAGAGATGGAAATGCCGTGAATCGTTGCTGCCTGACCCGCTGACAATGGCACCATGCTTTACATGCGTCAGCAGCTCCTCGGCCAATCTAGTCTCTTATATGATATCTGTGGTGCTGATGCACTGACTGAACTTTTATTAGGAGAATCGATAATTTTTGCGAGAAGCTAAGAATCGTAATGTTTACCTTTGAGTATGCACTGCTGATGAAAATCATCTTCCGGTCCGCAGTGATTTGCAAATTCGATTTAAGAACTGACATTTTCGGGCCCCCAAATCTTTGAAATAACAGTATACATACGTGTAAAACCGGTGTTTACAATTTATGTGTGAAATCTAGGGAGACCACCACAACAAGCGATGTAGCAGGTGAAAACACATAACTTGATTAAAAAATAACTCCAAGTGAAAATGTGTAATCCTTCAAAATCTGTCTGAACCACAGTAGTTTGTTTGTCGATTTTTTTAATCATATTTCATGAACACAGGATTTCAAATTAGCAAGTACGATTCAATCAAAAGCAAAGTTACTATAAAAATGTTCCGCAGCATTTCCCATTGTGTTAGTTCTTTGCAAATCACCCATATACGACTATCCTGGGCCCATTGGGCTAAATACACTGACGGAAAAAAAATCCCAACACCAAGAAGGGGTTGTGTCAGATAAATGACAGTTGGTAGGCGGTGAGAGTACATCTGTAAGATGACGTCTATGCAAATTTCGCGCTCGGCGCATACGTGTGGTGCTAGTAGCGCCCCTCGGAACATGCAAAGCAGGTTTGCTGTAAATACGCGCTGTAACGTTCGTGAGCATTAGTTACCGTTGAGATTCGACGTAGTGTGTTGATGTTAGTCAAGAATGCCTTTAAGAAGACAAAGAAGCCATTATCAACAGCTCACGGAGTTTGAACGAGGTCGTGTAATAGGGCTACGAGAAGGTGAATTTTCTTTCCGCAATATTGCAGAACGACTTGGCAGGAATGTAGCCACTGTGCATTATTCTTAGCAGCGGTGGTCAAGGGAAGGTACTGCCTCAAGAAGACTGGGTTCCGGCCGGCCACGTGGCACTACTGAGAGGGAAAACCGCCGTGTACGGCGTATGGCCGTAGCGCATCGTACCGCGTCAGCGGCAGCAATTCGAGCTGCAGTTGCCACCACAGTGATACAACGAACTGTTACAAATCCGTCACTTGAAGGACAGCTCCGAGCCAGATGCCCTGTAGTGTGCATTCCGCTTACTCCAAACCACTGCCGTTTGCGACGTCAGTGGTGTCAAGCTAGAGCTCATTGGAGGACAGAGTGGAGATCTGTTGTGTTTTCTGATGAAAGCCGGTTCTGCCTGGGTGCCAGTGATGGCCGTGTGTTGGTTAAAAGGAGGCCAGGTGAGCGCCTGCAACCAAACTGTCTGCGGCCGAGACACACTGGACCTATACCTGGAGCTATGGTCTATGGAGCAATTTCCTATGACAGCAGGAGCACTCTCGTGGTTATCCCACGCACCCTGACGGCACAGTTGTACGTCGGTCTGGTGATTCAACCTGTTGTGCTGCCATTCATGAACAGCATTCCAGGGGATGTTTTCCAACAGGATAACGCTCGCCCGCACACCGCTGTTGTAACCCAACATGCTCTACAGAGTGTCGAGATGTTGCCGTGGCTTGCTAGATCACCAGATCTTTCACCAATCGAGCACGTATGGGACATCATTGGACGACAAATCCAGCGTCACCCCCAACCAGCATTAACCGTCCCTGTATTGACCGACCAAGTGCAACAGGCATGGAACTCCATCCCACAAACTAACATCCAGCACCTGTACGGCACAATGCATGAACGTTTGCGTGCTTGCATTCAACATTCTGGCGGTTACACCGGAAATTAATGTACCAGCATTTCACATTTAAAATGGCTCTTTTTTTTTTTTTGATTGGAGGTTTGACCACCGTGAGTAACTCAATGGGCTATAAGCAGTCGCCCGTCCCTAATTTAGGGTCACTGGTTCCAGGGAAGGGAGAGATCCAGTGCCGTAAGACAAACACAACATCCATGCCTGACCGGGATTCGAACCCGGATCCCTTACGGACGAATGGTCAGAGGCCAGCGCCTTAGACCACTGCGCCACCGGGGCGGCAAAATGGCTCTTCTCGCGCTTACATTAAGCTGTGTTCTTGAAACCTTAATCGATTAAATATGTTACCTATACAAATGTATTGCCGCCATTTCATTCCTCTACAACTATTTTTTCGTGGTTTTGGGAATTTTTTTCCGTCAGTGTATTATACACCTTTTTTTTTTTTTTTTTTGCTTCTCGTGAATAATGGAAGTAATTGTAGAAAGATTAACTTGGTAACCTACCCTATCAGTATGCTAATAATCCACCCCACAAATTAGTTTATAGCTAGCATTTTTCATGTCCCCTACCCGAGCAAGCATGCTGTAGACTGCAGTTGCTATTTCGCCTATCTCGTTGGTTTATTCCCATAATCACAAATTTCTTCCCATTTTGATTATTTGCCATTGGGAATATTCCCTAGATCCAAAATTTCCGGGAATTTTGTGACTCTAGTTCCAGGTAATTTCCTCGGAAAAGTAATCTTTTCAAGGCATTGCTTGTTCATAGGTGAAAAGGCAAAATCATAATATATCTAATATAAAGTAATATTGGGGTATTACAGTTAAGGTGGTTCCACCTAAAATCTCTGTGGCCTCTGATCATTCGTCCGAACCGAATCCCGGTGAGCATGGATGTTGTGTTTGTCTTACGGCACTGGCTCTCTCCCTTCCCTGGAACCAGTGACCCTAAATTAGGGACGGGCGACTGCTTATAGCCCATTGAGTTGCTCACGGTGGTCGTTAAACTTCCAATCAAAATAATAATAATAATAATAATAACAGTTAAAATGAATTTTGGTTTTCGTCATTCTATTAATGATTATTTTGGATGTTTTTTCGTTAGAAGATGCTTCAAACGTTATCAAAAACTTCTAGATTTTTACTAATGCACATTCATAATATTCAAAAACGTGGTGTAGTTCAGTCTTGGGCAAGCCCATTTAAGTAATTTTAAAGGTGTGAAGAAGGATGTTATGTTCGAAGGGGGGAGGGGGGCTGGGATTCCAATGTTGATTTTTTTTTTTTGATTGGAGGTTTAACGAACACCGTGAGCAACTCAATGGGCTATAAGCAGTCACCCGTCCCTAATTTAGGGTCACTGGTCCCATGGAAGGGAGAGAACCAGTGCCGTAAGACAAACACAACATTAATGCCTCACCGGGATTCGAACCCGGACCCCTTTTGGACGAATGATCAGAGGCCATCGCTTAGACCACTGCGCCACCGGGGCGGCTTCCAATGTTGAAAACAGGATACCATTTGATGGCATGCCATTTATTTCCATTGATCACTGTACATTAGAGTGTCATCAAGGTCGTTCATTAAACAAAAGTAAGTTGAAGGCAATCCAAGATCATGACTACTCGTGTAGTAAAAGCAAAGTTCAAACAACAACAACAACAAAAAATGAATTGTACAGCAGAAATCCAACTGAAAGAAATTTTAAACGAATTTTTTCCCACCCGGTTTCATGCTTGTCTCTCGTGAATTGCCTCTCCCACCCGATTTCATCTCGTCTTCCGATTTCATGCTTGTCTCTCGTGAATTCCATTAATAACGATGTTCAAAATCACACACAGTTAAGACACTCATGATACATTTTTATGAAACTGTTTTCATCCACCAACGGAAATGTTCGGATATCTGCCTAAGTGCGAAATGCTGATGACAAGCCCGGTAAATAAAGCACAATTAAAGAAATATTGATGAATGAAGCCATGCAATAACAAACATCTTTCTGGTATAAACAACACTGAGAAATTGTTGAGTCAGAATTCTTAACAGTAATCATTGAAAATAAGAAGATATTCGGACACTGACGCACCCCCTCCCCCAAGCCCAGTACGTCAACTCTTTTATCTTTCTACCTAATGTATATCTGTCTGTCTTATGCACTGTGTATATATACAATATATACTGTACATATCGTATATTAATTCATATCTATCTATATATATATATATATATTGTATGCATACATACATGTGTATATATATACTACGTGCATATACAAACATACCCATACATACATCCAGCCCCTGGCGCAGTGGTCTAAGCGATGGCCTCTGATCATTCGTCCGAACGGGGTCCGGGTTCGAATCCCGGCGAGGCATGGATGTTGTGTTTGTCTTACGGCACTGGCTCTCTCCCTTCCCTGGAACCAGTGACCCTAAATTAGGGACGGGCGACTGCTTATAGCCCATTGAGTTGCTCACGGTGGTCGTTAAACCTAAAAAAATCCAGCCCCCCTTCCATTAATTCCTGGGTGCGCCACTGTATTCCGAGCTAAAATACTCTAAACACAGCTGTAAAATTGTCAACAAACGACCACTTTCTCGTCAGCGTACAAGAAATCACAATGGAAGGAGATACCTTTTGTGATAACGCTTCTCATTGGTCGAATGGGAGACGTCACATAAGGGACCGTATATGCGATTACCAAGTAGTGTCCCACAATTGCAAAACATTATACATGACCATCAATTCGATGAGGTGGTGATAGGTATCCTGGGGTATCTGGTACCATAATGTCAACAGCGGGTCCTCTAGTTCCCTTACATTTCGGGGAGGTGGTAATTAAGCGCGAACCCGCTTTTCTAAGTCGAACCACAAATGTTCAATTGGGTTCACGTCAGGTGAATTAGGAGGCCAGAGCATTAACAGAAAGTCACCAACATGTTCCTCGAATCACTCCTTGACGATTCTAGCAGTATGGCATGGGGCATAAGTCTCCGCTCTCTTCTGGCATCAGTGGGCTGTGGAAGACAAGCGGCTGGATGACAGTTCGCCATTTGGCCATCTGTGCACCACTTTTGATGAGTACTCACTACAGCAGCACGTGAACAAGCCGCGCCATGCCATCACAATTTGTCCTTTATCAAACTCCGATAAATCGGAAGCTTTTCTCATTCTGACCCCTAATAATCTACTAACCAGTCCTCAGGTTGTACATACAGGGTGTCCCGGAACTTCGTGTACAAACCAGAATTAAATAGGAAAGCATGGGCGGAAACGTCACCTTCACGTGAGAAAGAGACACAAAGACACAGTAAGGCCACAATACAGAAAGCAGTGTAAAACGCTTTATTACACAACACAAGAGTACAATGTAGGACTTACAAGCATCACAGGAAGTGTTAGAAATTGCGCCCATCGGCCTGGATGCACGCATGACACCTACGCGACATGGATTGGTGAACATTGTTGAAGATACCTGGCGTTTCGCGGATCGAAGCAGCAGCGATGGATATCCGTGCCACCAGGTCCATTTCAGAATTTACTGGCGTGTCGTACACAATGCTCTTCATGGCACTCCAAAGATATTAATCAAGAGGAGATAAATCAGGTGATCTGGGAGGCCATTCGACGGAACCGCCACGCCCAATCCACTTGGTTCCAAATGGTCGCGTACGCACCTTGCGTAATGAGATGGCGCCCCATCATGTTGCAACCACATTCCGCATCGAACATGTGCGGGAACATCGTGCAGCATTTCCGGAAGAACCTCCTGAAGAAAGACGAGATACTTGCAAGCGTCCAGTTGAGGTTGTAAGACGTATGGCCCGACTAAACTGTCTGCCACGATACCCGCCCACACATTAAGAGTGAAGCGTTGTTGTGCGGCTCGTGGTCGTGTTCCGTGTGGGTTGTCTACGGCCCGCATGTGCGCGTTGTGCGTATTGAACACCCCGTCACGTGAAAAGGTTGATTCATCACTGAACAGAACAGAACTGGGAAATTGCGGGTCGGCCACACTTTGGTGAAGAAACCACTGTGCAAACGCGACACGTCGTGGGTGATCATCCGGCTGCAGTAATTGAACTCTCTGAAGATGAAAGGGATGTAAGGCTTCGCCCTGCAGAACGCGTCAGACAGTTGATCGAGACGTTCCGGCGGCAGCGGCAAGCGCCCGTACACTGGTCCCGGGATTTCGGTCCACAGCATGCAACAGACGCTCTTCCAATATGGGTGTTCGTGCTGTTCGCGACCGCCCTGTATATCCTGCATCGTTGCTGTGAAGGATCCACGTTCCGCAAGGTTCTGATGTACCCCGAGCGAACATTTGATGATTTGGTTGGCACCTCGTTTGATATCTTTCCCGATACAACCGACCAGCAGCGCGTCCATTTCCGTTGGGTAGGCCATAGACAAAGTGCATATCCGTCAACTCGGCGCGTGTGAAGCGATTCATGTTGATCGCACGCAGTCCGCGTCTACAATGAGGAAGCCACACGTGCCGACCTTAACAGCGCCGCCTATCGTTTCCGCCCATGCTTTTCTATTTAATTCTGGTTCCTAACGCTGTTTTCTACCTCTCCTCCAAGTTTGTACACGAAGTTTCCGGGACACAATGTATACTAGAGATGGGTTTGACGGTGACTTTTAAGTATCAGTGACAACGGTGACGGTTCCAAACAAGTATCAGTGAAAAGTATCAGTGACAAAAACACAGTCGGTGACAGCAGCGCCTCCAGACCGCGTAACGCTTGACAGTCAGTGACTCAGTATATCAGGGACAGGAACCATCGAGCTTGCATTCACGGTTCCACGCAGCACTGGCCGCCATAAGTCACTGCCCGCGCTGCAGGTGATATCGCCTCCAGGCAAGAAGCTGCTTTGAAATTATGGAAACGAGCGGAACTACAGATCAAATGAGGGATTTAATAATAATCAATTGAACAAGCTTACTCTTTTATCAACTGTATATAATAAAAAAAAGGCTATTTTTTCTTGCGGAAATCACTGTCACAGCTCAGTAGCGCCTAACCCGTCCCCAAAGAGCAGGATTGTAGGAGCTAGAAGTTTCCGCCGGTTACAGCGACAGGTGGCACCTACAGTGATTCTGTCACTGATATTTCAGCAAACGAGTCACAGCTGGTGACGGTGACATACTCGTATCAGTGACAAAATATCAGTGACGTGATTTCCGACCCATCTCTAATGTATACTGCTCTGTGAATGACCAAGCGTTCGTTCCCTGGAACCAGTGACCCTAAATTAGGCACGGGCGACTGCTTATATCCCAATGAGTTGCTCATGGTGGTTGTTTAACCTCCAGTAAAAAAAAAAAAATCTGAAGCTGTTTCACTTGCTTCTTAAATTTTGGAGCTGACACCTAGATACGCAAACATATTTTTCCAGCCTTGCATTAGGGAAGAAGAAAAAAATGATCACTTTTAATTTATATCACAAGAGGCAAATGTGTCCTGAATATGAGCACATGCAGTAGTTCTGATTTTACATTAGGCATGTGTAGAATCACCCTCATGGGGCAAAAGAACACCTTTCATCGCTACCTTTCATGTGGAGTACTTATTAGAATAATAATAATTTATCACTGCAAAAAAGAATTGTTTTGCATAATGAAAAAAAGCTTTTTTTTATGTGAAATAAATGTACAATAATAATTGAACACACCTAAAACATACATTAAACTGAAGAGCTCTAAAATGAAAACTGTGCAGCTACGCTTGCACATCAAAACATTTGGCAAATGGACTGAATCTTCATGTTCCCACTTTTTCTCAATTCTGTGCATTTAATGTTTTGAATATATTCCATTTGAAAAAACAAATCTCCGAACCTTTTTTCACCATATGCATTTCTTTCACAGAACATAGTTTGTTTGCCAGTGATAGAGACTGATACAGTTTTATGGCCTCTCGGTTACATCTTTTTTTTTTTTTGATTGGAGGATTAACGACCACCGTGAGCAACTCAATGGGCTATAAGCAGTCGCCCGTCCCTAATTTAGGGTCACTGGTTCCAGGGAAGGGAGAGAGCCAGTGCCGTAAGACAAACACAACATCCATGCCTGACCGGGATTCGAACCCGGACCCCTTACGGACGAATGATCAGAGGCCAACGCCTTAGACCACTGCGCCACCGAGGCGGCGGTTACATCTTTAGCAGTGTTGCCCACCTGCCTGGGCTAGCATAGCTATGGATAATAACTGGCATATATGATAAGACCAGAATAAGAACTTTAAATAAATTCATGGGTAACTGCGTTGACTCATGGCATCACCGCCTTCTGATTATTGGGGGGGGGCACAGATATATCTCCCCTTACCTTCCCAACTCTCTTGTTCTTCTCACTATAAAACAATGTATTATTTTTAAGTGACAAAAGCGTGCCAAATGGTATGATGAAGAATCCGAGGCTGTCGTATGCACGATTGAATAGTTAAAAACTTGCATTTTAAAAATGATATTTATTTACAAGTTAAAATCAGCTACACTGGCAAGCACTTTCGAGGCTACTTTAGCCTCATCATCAGGTACAATTCCCTGTAACCATCCTTTCGCGCAATTGGGCCCGATGATGAGGCTAAAGTAGCCTTGGGGGGGGGCACAGATATATCTCCCCTTACCTTCCCAACTCTCTTGTTCTTCTCACTATAAAACAATGTATTATTTTTAAGTGACAAAAGCGTGCCAAATGGTATGATGAAGAATCCGAGGCTGTCGTATGCACGATTGAATAGTTAAAAACTTGCATTTTAAAAATGATATTTATTTACAAGTTAAAATCAGCTACACTGGCAAGCACTTTCGAGGCTACTTTAGCCTCATCATCAGGTACAATTCCCTGTAACCATCCTTTCGCGCAATTGGGCCCGATGATGAGGCTAAAGTAGCCTCGAAAGTGCTTGCCAGTGTAGCTGATTTTAACTTGTAAATAAATATCATTTTTTAAATGCAAGTTTTTAACTATTCAATCGTGCATACACAGCCTCGGATTCTTCATCGTATTATATTAACTTGAGAGCTCCTCCTTCCCCTACCCTGTCAATTTATCCTTTGGATATTTCATGATGCAATAACCAGAATTTATGTCAGCTGTATTTACGAGTCAGTATCGAGTATGTTCTGGTGGACATAGCACAACGCTACATGGTTAAGCCATGTTAGCGCATTTAGCACAGTAATAAGGAATTTTCCAAGGTTTTAATTGATGTGTAAAAAATATTCTCAATGTTTTAATTGATTTGTAAGAAAAAAATATTCCCACGTCAATGTAGCCTGTCTGTCCCTCAGTTCCCAATTTGGCAAAACATTGGGGGGGGGTCCCCGAATCCCCATAGGCCGTGACGCCTGTGATTGACTCCAATTTCTTAAACTCTGCTCATTCTCCTGTGGCAGAATTTGTGACAAGTTTGACCAAAAAAACAGCATTCTGTTTGCATTATGCATTTTTTATGTGTGAAAGAACTCACATTTTTATAAATTGGAACTCTGAATTTATTATTTTTAACATAAAAAAACCCACTTCAAATTAAATTTATGCAGAGCTACATCATTTTTTTATTGTAACACCCTAACACTAGACTCGATTTTATAAACATGTAGCTCTGAAATGCAGTGTTCAGTTAGGTGCAGCTTAAAACCACAAGGTTTTACATTATAAATTTCAACCTTTGCTCACAATATTAAAACAAAGCATTCTAGCGAATCATTTATGGAAGACACTGAGCTATATAAAGAAATTGGAGTGCCAACTCTTCACTGATTATTATTAGCATGGAGGCCTAGCAGTCACACAAATGAAATCTTAAAACCATCACATCATGTGAGTAGATGCCAAGGATTCAATCTGGCCTTTCATCTTGCACAAGCAGTTTACAATTTACTATTTGAAGATCTTTATTTAAAAATAATGAATTATGCTTTAACACCTTTTTCTTCTTTTGGTCAGTTTTTCATTTCTTACCTCACTCTAGCAATAGTGAAAAACAAATTTCTTTTTGGCCTTTTGCATGTCACAGTTAGTAAGTCTGCAACAGGAAAAATCACAGAATTGAGCATGCCTCCAATATATCCCACACTTGCTACCACATGAAATTAAAAGAGTGTTATTTTCCTCTTTCTAAGCACATGAACTACTTGGTAATAATTGATGACATGGCTATTCTGAGATTTAATAAACTATAAATTTCTCAAAAAGTTTTTTTTTTTTAATAAGGAATAAAAAAATATTATTTGAATGTCAAATTTTCCTTCCTCAGCATTGCAGCTATAATAGGTGTTGCCATTCATGAGGTAAATTCCATCTTTTCAAATCATTTAATGTTGCACTCTTCTTCTATTTCCAGTCCTTCTGCCAATTTTCTTTTGAAAAAGTGCTGTTGGTGTGTCAGAACTTCCACAGTTGCTTGTGTATTTTATACAAACCTGTCCAAACATGTTTTGTTTGTCATATTTTTAATTGGTAAAACAGATTCATATACACATGGACAAAATATATGACATAAAGTACTTTGAGACACTGTAGAAGTTGTGACACATCAACAGCACTTGTTCAAAAGAAAATTGGCAGAAGGACTAGAAATAGAGAGAAGAGGTACAAGATTAAATTATTTGAAAGGTTGGAATTCACCTCATGAATGGCAACACTTACTACAGCTGTAGTCTTGAGGAAGGGTAGGGGCACTAACCAAAAATTTGACATATAAATAATATCATTTGCATTCTTAGTAAAAATACCCATAATTTTGACATAAACCACTGTAGTTGTCAACCACATGCAGGTTGAACAACATTCACTTCCTGTGGCCCAGGATTGAAAAACAACCCATTGTGTAACATGGATGATCTTTCATCCCTCTCATAAATAAGGCACAGTCTTTTACCCATTAGGAAGAAAGTTATCCAAGTTCAGCAATGAATCAGAACTGACAATTGCCATTAAGTGAATAAATTTTGTCTAGAGCACTTTCACCTTGTGTTATCTGCACAAACAATTTGAAATGTATTAAAAATAAATAGCTTTCCTAACACTTCCCTTCATAGTGCCACCTTTTTTCAGTGAAAGTCATGCAACGTGCTCTGATACATATCGGTGGGAAGGTTGTGGTTGGAATGATTGTCAAGTAAAAATTCTTTTGTGGTAATTTTCTACATTTTTAAACTGGGTGCAATACTATTTCCAATAACAAGCCAAGAAAATAATCAGAATTGCAGTGTTATTCTCAAAAGTGAGTTAGTTTCTTTACCCAATGCTGTAAACCAAATTAACTGATCAATACATGGAATTAAACGATGCACTTGGAAGTCCACCACAGGTAAATTGGACTCATAAGGACACAACCCTTATAAAAGAAAAATTACCTTACTGCTGCACATATTTCCAATAATGAAAAGTGTGACATGAAATGTTTTCCCCAGTTACTTGAAAGATGAAGTTTTCTCATTGTTCAACCATCCTGATGTATTGAAAAAGATGTGATTAATAACAGGAAACTGTACATCAACTGGACTTAAAGTAATATAAATATATTAGTGTTCCAAATTTATTGGCATAGAATATAAACCAAACTTTCCAGGTGTTTGCACATCAAGCAGATGGCTTTTTCAAGGAAGGTAAACAGTAAACTGAATAATAGAAAGCTTCACAATTTGAATGCAGTGATTTCACAATAAGTAAACAGATGTGAATGTAATTATTCACTCAAAGCCATGAGACATCGTGTTCATTTTAGCACACGAAATCCTGGAAGGAAAACAAAATGCATTCAATATTTGAAGAACTTGCTACAAATTCGTGGCAACTCTAGTGAGATGTTATAATTGCAAACCTCACTGATAGTGACGACCTTCCAAGTTTCTCGAATGGCAGTAGATTTAGGAGTAGAGCAGGAAACTAATTTCTTTATTTCCTTCCATAAAACAGCAGTGGATCTGAACTTTACTAGATAGGGGTGTAGCAAATTTACTGTTCTTTGTGTCCTTTATCTTAAATATTGACTCCAATTCAATATGAGCATTTGGTCATTCCAATGCAGAATCACTTAGAGCCTTCTGCAGATTGTAGAGGGATTGTATAAAGACCTGCTTTGTTGGGAAATGGAGGCTTCTCAGCATTTTGTTTTTTTTTTTTATTGTTGTCAGAACCTGCTTACAACGAGTCTGTATTTTTTATTTTTTTTTTTATTTGATTGGAGGTTTAACGACCACCGTGAGCAACTCAATGGGCTATAAGCAGTCGCCCGTCCCTAATTTAGGGTCACTGGTTCCAGGGAAGGGAGAGAGCCAGTGCCGTAAGACAAACACAACATCCATGCCTGCCGGGATTCGAACCCGGACCCCTTACGGACGAATGATCAGAGGCCAACGCCTTAGACCACTGCGCCACCGGGGCGGCCGAGTCTGTATACAGTGACACCTCAGATTTAACAAGCAAAACTGGAACTTTTGTTTGGTATAGAGTTAATTCAAAGTTTATCAAATAATTTTCAGCAAGTAACATTTAATGAAGTCTCCGGGTTAAATGAAAACGAGGAAACCTAAGATGATTACTTTTAACAAGCAATGTAATGAAATTTCATATTTAATGAGGCACAGAGAATCTGCTGCACACTGTCCTGGAATGAAGGAATAGAAATAATAGCATGCAGGATAAAATTTAAGGAGTGCAAGGGAATCCTTGTGTCTTAGCAGAAAAATGTTAACAGAGAGGCAATGAGGTAGGACTATATCAAATGCACAAAAAGCGAGTTTTTTTTTTTTTTTTTCATTGGAGGTTTAATGACCACCGTGAGCAACTCAATGGGCTATAAGCAGTCGCCCGTCCCTAATTTAGGGTCACTGGTTCCAGGGAAGGGAGAGAGCCAGTGCCGTAAGACAAACACAACATCCATGCCTGACCGGGATTCGAACCCGGACCCCTTACGGACGAATGATCGGAGGCCAGCGCCTTAGACCACTGCGCCACCGGGCAACAAAAAAAAAAAAAAAAAAAAAAAAAAAAAGCGAGTTGTGAAAGAAACTCTCTCTGCCACCTACAACAAAGAACTATGTCTTGGGTGTACATGTCAGCAAAATTGAAAACAGGCCACCTACTCTTTGGCAAAAAGCAGATCAGATGAATGGGCTGACGTACATCTAAGTGTAGTGTTCTCCCTAGATTGTTTTTACAGCTGGTTGGTACTTTTAATGACACTTTCCCCAGTCAAGAAAAAAAAATGTTTTGCTTAACATTATTGTACTTATTAAACATTTTTAGTGCTGTGGTAGGCATCAGTGTAACATATCACAATAAATAACATTACAAAACTGTACAAAAATGATTAAAAAAATGAGTCATCATCATCATTGTCAACCATTATCAATTCACTGCTGGATGAATGTCTCCCCAAGTTTCTTCCACAACAGTCTGTCTTGTGCCAGTCTCTTCCATGTCACTCCCACATACTTTCGAATTTCATCCACCCATATCCCATGTGGTCTTCTCCTGGGTCTTTTCCTGTCCCTTGGAATCCAGTCTAAAATTTCAGCTGTCCATCGATGGTCTGTCCTTCTGGCAATATGTCCAGCCCATTGCCATTTCAGGGATTTTACTCTAATCATGATGTCTTCCACTCTTGTCATTTTTCTGATCCACGAGTTCTTCTTCTTATCTCTCCTGGTTACACCAAGCATGCATCTCTCCAGTACTTACTAATAAATCATGATAATACTTGACGACATGGACCTAGAAACCAATAATGAAGAAAATTTCATGCATGATTTATTATGTAAGTATTAAACTTCAGCAATAGTCAGATTTGTAAGATCTTTCGGCTGCAGCATCTGCCTTGTTCACACTAAAAGCAAGTACTCATGTGGTTGGCATCGTTTCTTTAGCTGTCTACCATGGTTGACATCGTTTCTGCAAACTCGCGTGGTTGACATCGTTTCTGCAAACTCGCGTGGTTGACATCGCTTCTGCAAACTCGCGTGGTTGACATCGCTTCTGCAAACTCGCGTGGTTGACATCGCTTCTGCAAACTCGCGTGGTTGACATCGCTTCTGCAAACTCGCGTGGTTGACATCGCTTCTGCAAACTCGCGTGGTTGACATCGCTTCTGCAAACTCGCGTGGTTGACATCGCTTCTGCAAACTCGCGTGGTTGACATCGCTTCTGCAAACTCGCGTGGTTGACATCGCTTCTGCAAACTCGCGTGGTTGACATCGCTTCTGCAAACTCGCGTGGTTGACATCGCTTCTGCAAACTCGCGTGGTTGACATCGCTTCTGCAAACTCGCGTGGTTGACATCGCTTCTGCAAACTCGCGTGGTTGACATCGCTTCTGCAAACTCGCGTGGTTGACATCGCTTCTGCAAACTCGCGTGGTTGACATCGCTTCTGCAAACTCGCGTGGTTGACATCGCTTCTGCAAACTCGCGTGGTTGACATCGCTTCTGCAAACTCGCGTGGTTGACATCGCTTCTGCAAACTCGCGTGGTTGACATCGCTTCTGCAAACTCGCGTGGTTGACATCGCTTCTGCAAACTCGCGTGGTTGACATCGCTTCTGCAAACTCGCGTGGTTGACATCGCTTCTGCAAACTCGCGTGGTTGACATCGCTTCTGCAAACTCACGTGGTTGACATCGTTTCTTTAGCTGTCAACGGTGGTTGACATCGTTTCTGCAAACTCGCGTGGTTGACATCGTTTCTGCAAACTCGCGTGGTTGACATCGTTTCTGCAAACTCGCGTGGTTGACATCGTTTCTGCAAACTCGCGTGGTTGACATCGTTTCTGCAAACTCGCGTGGTTGACATCGTTTCTGCAAACTCGCGTGGTTGACATCGTTTCTGCAAACTCGCGTGGTTGACATCGTTTCTGCAAACTCGCGTGGTTGACATCGTTTCTGCAAACTCGCGTGGTTGACATCGTTTCTGCAAACTCGCGTGGTTGACATCGTTTCTGCAAACTCGCGTGGTTGACATCGTTTCTGCAAACTCGCGTGGTTGACATCGTTTCTGCAAACTCGCGTGGTTGACATCGTTTCTGCAAACTCGCGTGGTTGACATCGTTTCTGCAAACTCGCGTGGTTGACATCGTTTCTGCAAACTCGCGTGGTTGACATCGTTTCGCAAACTCACGTGGTTGACATCGTTTCTGCAAACTCATATGGTTGACATCGTTTCTTTAGCTGTCAACGGTGGTTGACATCGTTTCTGCAAACGTGAGTGCTTGCTTTTAGTGTGAACAAGGTTGATGCTGCAGCCGAAAGATCTTACAAATCTGACTATTCCTAAAGTTTAATATGTAATAAATCATGCGTGAAATTTTCTGCATTATTGGTTTCTTCACATTATGTGAAATGGCTTTTCTACCATAGCTATTTCTAGACTTAATGCATTATAAATATCTCCAAATTATGGGTTTTTTCTAAGGAATAAATAGGAAATAATATGTCAAATTTTGGGGTAGCACCCTTATCCTTTCTCCGGACTACAGGTATAATAGGTGTTGCCATTGCGATAGAGAGAAGAAATGGTGCAATATTAAATTACTTCAAAGGTTGGAATTTACTTTATGAGAGGCAACACTTACCTGTCCTGAGAAAGGGTAGGAGTGCTACCCAAAAATTCAACATATTTCCTTTTATTCCTTAGAAAAAATGCATAATTTGGAGATATCAGATATTTATAGGCAATAAATCATATTTGACACAGATTTTAAGACAGTTTTTATCAATATTTATGTGGAAATAAGTTTTCTATTCTTACTATTATCTGCATGTGAAAACATTCAGTAAAGGAAATTTAACTGGGCAGCAGAGAAAAATAGCTGGGGTGGCTGCCCAGTAAAAAAGGCTCTAGGGAGAACACTAAAGTGGATTTCTGAGTGATGATTGCAGAGAGGCATATGAGGGTAATGGTATGAAAATGTCTCCAGAGGGTGAATAGCAGATAACTATTAATGGAATTCAGTCCATCGCCCCTTTCACCCTCCAAGTGAATGATCGGTGTAGCCAGGTTAAACATACTTGAAATATTTAATTAACTAACTTCAGTACTAACACAGTTGATTAAAATTTAAGTATATATCCAACTGTTAACATATATAATATAAACCTATATGCACATGATCTTGTATGCATATTTTTGTGCTGGGAATTTTCACCCAAAAAGGCATTTACTTAGCATCTGGACATAGAGCAGGCTTCTCTCAGTCCTAAGCTCCTTATTATAAGCAGGTTTTGGGATTACACTGCTGCATTTATTCACCTACAAAACCGAGCATATGCTTAGACAGATTAAATTTCTGAGCAAATTGTTTGGAGTATATATACTTCATTTTGGTGATGATTTTCACCTGTGTGGAAAAGCAAATGCCTAGAAAAACTACTTTTCAAAGCAAATTCTTTGGAGCATACCTCACATCACTGAGGCTTTTCACCTGTGTGAACAAACATATGATTTGAAAGATTACTTTCTTCAGCAAATTGTTTTAAGCACACATTACATTGATGAGGCTTTTCACGTGTGTGAACAAGCATATGCCTTGAAAGATTGAATATCACAACAAATCGTTTGAAACATATATCACATTGGTAAGGCTTTTCACCTGTATGAACATGCCTGTGTCTTGAAAGTTGAATTTTTCGAACGAATTGCTTGGGACAAAAATCACACTGGAAAGGATTTTTATCTGCGTGAACAAGCATATGCTGTGAAAGTTGAGTTTTAACAGCAAACTGTTTGGAGCATACAACACAACAGTGAGGCTTTTCACCTGTGTGAATAAGCATATGATTTGTAAGCTGACTTTTTCTAGCAAATTGTTTGGAGCATATGTCACATTGGTGTGGCTTTTCACCTGTGTGAAGAAGCATATGACTTGAAAGAGTACCTTTATGAGCAAATTGTTTGGAGCATACATTACACTTGTGAGGCTTTTCACCTGTATGAATGAACATATGCTGTTTAAGATTACGCTTTTTAGCAAATCGTTTGGAGCATACATGACATTGGTGAGGCATTTCACCTGTGTGAAGGAGTAAATGCTCTGAAAGACTACTTTTCTGAGAAAATTGTTTAGAGCACATACCACACTGGTGAGCCTTTTCTCCGGTGTGAACAAGCATATGCCTTGAAAGATTGCTTATCTCAGCAAATTGTTTGGAGCATACATCACATTGGTAAGGCTTTTCACCTGTATGAACATTCATGTGCTTTGAAAGCTGAGTTTTCTGAACAAACTGTTTGGAGCAGATTTCACATCTGTAAGGCTTCTCACCTGTATGAACACGCACATGCCTTGAAAGCTGACTTTTCTGAACAAACTGTTTGGAGCATACCTCACATTGGTAAGGCATTTCACCTGTATGAACATGCCTATGCCTTGAAAGCTGAATTTTCCAAACAAATCGATTGGAGCATAAATCACATTGGAAAGGCTTTTCACCTGTGTGAAGATGCATATGTCTTAAAAGCTGATTTTTACGATCAAATTGCTTGTAGCAGACATCACACTGAAAAGGCTTTTGACCTGTGTGAAGTAGCTTATGACTTGAAAGTTGAGTTTCTGTAGCAAACTGTTCAGAGCATACATGACATTGGTGAGCCATTTCACCGATCTACATGCTGTAGCATAACTTTTGCGGGCAAATTGTTCGGAGCGTACATTTTCAAATGGGTGAAGGAGCATGTGCTGTGAAAGATTAGTTTTCTAAGCAAATTGTTTATAGTATACACCATACCAGTGAGGTTTTACACCTAGGTGAATGTCCGTTTCGTTTTTGAAGCTAGTAATCTGAGTAAATTAATTTTTATAACATACACCACACACATGTAATGTTTTTCGTATGCATCAAACTGCCCAAGTTTTGAAAACCGACCTGTTCTCTGGAGTTCTTGAATACACAGGTATGGTTTCTCAATGGAGTGAAGTTGCATGCCTGCCTTTGACTGAGCTTCCTTGAATATAAATCAAACTGGTAAAATTGCAACCCTGCATGTGCCTTTACGTATTTTTCTAATTCAATTTCTTGAAACATATGGAACACTGGAAATGTTTTTCATTTCTATGAAGTTACATATCTCTTACACAGCTAGATCCTTTTGCAGAATTTTGTGAGCATATTTAACAGTCTCAAAGATGTTCAAGTGTATCTTTAACACCTGTGCGCTGATGTTTCAGGATCTTTTTTCAAAATCCTGGCAATCAATTCTTGAGTGACTGCTCTAAAGATTATCTAACTCTATGATGAAAAACTTTTACACTGGCACAAAGAAGCAAAAACTTTGTCTCATGATTCTAGTATAAAACTGTCTGCATATGTTTAAATATTTTATAATGCTGTGTTAGTTGCAGTACAACGTTCTTAGCAGTTTCAGGTTACACTCTATAAATTTTCTAGTAACTACCAAAATTACCAGTGTTGCCATTCTGTAGCCGAGAATCCATAAATATAATGAGAAGAACAACTAAATATCAACCAAAACTAGAGACTCAGCTGAAAGAAGCAAAACACTCCTTTTTAAGGAATTTGTTTCGCAGGAATAAAATGATTGAAAACACGCAATATACAATCTTCGTCGCGTTCTGCCTTTACGTCTTCTCCGCTACGTGGATGTTCACAGCACTTTATTTTATTGTTCAATTTATTTTAAGCAACAATTTTCTTTCTTTCACCCTTTTCATCTTCCTCATTTCCAAATTTAATTATTATCCGATCATTTTTTGTTGAGCCAGCTAGGGTTATAGATTCCAGTGAGGGAAACAAACTAGAAACGAAGAACCCATCCACTTATTTCTTTTCGAACCCATTTCATCCCAATGATAAGCAAACATTCTCCGCACTCATACGCTTAGTTATGCTTGACCACAAATGCAATTTGTATTAATCTCCACCAGTTGTGTAAAAATTCAAACCTTTCCACCTTTAGACACGTAGACTAGAAAACTGTCAGATAACCATGCGACGTTTGAAGTTTTCAAAATTCAAACCTTTCCACCTTTAGACACGTAGACTAGAAAACTGTCAGATAACCGTGCGACGTTTGAAGTTCAGTGCTGTCCCGAAGGAATCCATTGCATCACCTATACGTTTCTAAAGCATTTCTGGTGTTTATATCAGTTAGTTACCGGACGGATATAGGGCTTTGCAGCCAAGGAGGTTAGAAGAAGCGCAGGTGAAGGGACCCCACTTTGAGTGAAGCCAAAACAGATCAGCTATTGCTGTCCTCTCTCTCTCTGAGGTGGTGGGAGTCTGCGCTGCGAGAGTTCGGGAACGTGACGTCACTTCCTGTGGCTTAAGCAGTTTTGTTAGCACATGCAAACCAAGGATGGAAAGAAGGAATATTTCGGACTTCTTATTTCTTAACACTTAACATTAGGCTTTTGGTTATATTTTAAACATGGTTACCTGCACATGGGAAGTAAGTAACCATGCGCACTATACACTTCCGCTCAAAAAATCATTATTTTGATCATTTTTTTAAAGAAATACCAATACATATTTTACTGTTTTTTCTGGAAAATTTTTTATTATGGGAATGAATATTTCAGCCTCAATTTTTTCCTTGCCTGTATGGGTAGAGTAAGGGTCCGAAAAACCCGTTCAAAATCGCGATTTCCCCAGAGAGATATACAGGAGATTCTCAGGTTGGGCGCATTGGCGTAGTCGGCTGATAAAAAGTGGCGTCGCCGCGGTGGCGCAGTGGTCTAAGCGATGGCCTCTGATCATTCGTCCGAAAGGGGTTCGGGTTCGAATCCCGGTGAGGCATGGATGTTGTGTTTGTCTTACGGCACTGGCTCTCTCCCTTCCCTGGAACCAGTGACCCTAAATTAGGGACGGGCGACTGCTTATAGCCCATTGAGTTGCTCACGGTGGTCGTTAAACCTCTAAAAAAAAAAAAAAAAAAGTGGCGTCACGCCAGAAGCACAGGGAGATGGGCTGTTGCCAGCTCCTCCTACTTCTAGCCTCCTTGCTTGCAGCCCTTGGGCCTAGACAAATTTTCCGCCCGTACTCTCCTTTAAAATAAAGAATCTGATACAATTTCACGTAACTCATTCGGATCCGATCCAGGAGCAAAACGAAATGCTATGCTGAGGCACAGGTGGAATGTAACCTATACAAAATTTAGTACAAATAAAAGGAATGATTTAAATTGATAACGAGGAACAGTACACCAATTATGTACGAAATGGTAATACTATACTGTTGATCCTATTTATTGGTGTAAGAAATAGACGTATAAGCGTTTCTAAGTTTTCGCGCATCAACCAGATGGCTTTTTCAAGGAAGTTAGACAGAAACTGCAAACTGAATAATAGAACGCTTTAACAATTTGAACGCGGGAACTTTCCTTGATAATAAATGGATACGACGTTATATTCATTTAAAGATAAGAGACTTCACGTTGTTTGAGCTTGCGGTATATCCTGGTAGGGAGAAGGCGTTATTTGAAGAACTGGCTCCAAATTCGTGGCAACTCGAGTGAGACGCTATCATTGCAAGTCCCGCTGTTGGTAATGATCTCCAAGGTTTCCTGAATGTCAGTACATTTAGGGGTAGAGTAGGTAGCTAATTTCTTTATATCATCCCACATAGGAGTAGCGGACTTAAATTTGACTTCCCTGGATAGGGCCATGGCTATTTTACCATAGTTCGTTGACTCTGATTCCAAAGGAACGCTAGGTCATTCCAATGTAATATCGTTTAGAGCCGTCCGAATACTGCAGGGGGATCGCATAAACACCTGCTTCGTTGAAAAGAATGTGCTTTTTTTCAGTATTTCTTTTTAGGATAATATATAAAGATGCGGGAGATCTTATGCCGGCGCTGTAGTTCATCATCTTTAGTTTGCAAGTCACATTTGGTATGTAGGAAATTGAGCTTAAATAACGAAGCTGCGGCACAGGAAGATTAGAATATTTGACCCTGGCTTTTTGAATGAAGTTGCGTATCTGATTCAATGAATATCCAGCATCAGTGGCCAACTTCATGACGCATTCTTTAGATTTATGTCAATACATCGGATCACTTGTATAGTGTTACTATATTCTACATAATGGGTGTACTGTTCCTCGTTATCAAAGAGATTTCATGTCGGTGAATCGGTTTTACAACTTTAACAGTGTAATATGGTTAGCTTTGCCCCAAGTATAGTAGCAGATGTACCACCAGCCCCGCGCTATTGTGTACACTGGTTGTTAGAAATTGTTTTTCCATAGATATGTTATCGAGAATGTGTTGAAGATTTACTTTACTCTGATCGTTATCAACAACAGTGGTGAATGCTACTTTTCAAAATTGAAATGAATCAACGCCGAAGTAAGAGCCAGTACGGGCAAAACATGACTGAACCACTCTTTTATGAGTATTGAGCATGAGCTACTGAGAGGAACTCATGCTCAATATACTCATCAGAGTCATATACACATTAATACTCATCTTCATCAGAGGTTCAGATTAAGAGTCAACTCTCGTAGACACTTCATCTGCATCATGTAACTAACTGAAGCTTAACTAAAAGTGCACTCAATTCACATATACCCAATTTTACCATCATTCGGTCATTTCCACCTTCCCCCGAGGAAGGTGCAAAATACACTGGCGTAAAGTGAAAAAAGAACACCAAGAAGGGAACGTCTGATACCAACGAAATTTATACAGCATAATAACGGAATACAGAGGATAACGTGATCAACACATTATGGCAAAATACAGCTGTATTTGCTGGTAAACTGAGAAATAACATTTCCATGTAACATGGTTAGTACGAGGTTGAACCGCCATGAACTGCGTCACACTGTGCAATTCTGGCATGGAGTCTGTCGTACAGATGTGTGATGTAAGTTCGGGGTATTTAGTTCCAAGCATCCGCAACCTGGACGCGTAAATCGGGGATTTTCGTGGAGACCGCATAAGTCGTTGTCCCATAAAATCCCACACGTGCTCAATGGGGGACAAATTCGATGAACGTGCAGGCCATGGAAGTTGTCTCACACCCTGAAGTGCATGTTGCGTTGCATGTGTCGTGTGTGGGCATGCGTTATCTTGCTGGAAAACACCGCGATGGACCGACCTTACAAATGGCAAAACAACGGGCTGAATGATGTTGTTGATGTAGGAAGTGCTGTTTAACCTACCCGGTACAAACACTAGTTGCGTATGGGAGTGATAGCTGATCGCTCCCCACATCAGGAGACCAGGTGTAGGCCCTGTGTGTCGCTGGATTATGCAAGAAGGGTGGAGACGCTCCCCTATGCGTCTGCGAACACGCATACGGCCATCGGAGGCTCCCAAGCAGAATCTGCTTTCATCGCTGAACACGACAGATCGCCATTGCGTTCTCCAGTGCAGACGTTTGCGACACCACTGCAGCCGTTCTTGTCGGTGGGCTGGAGTCAGAGATACACATGCCAGAGGCACACGTGCACGTAGTCCTGCATCCAGTAGACGGTTGCAGATTGTTCGCACAGTCACCTCAGGTGCAACGGCAGCTCGGATTTGCGTCGCAGTGGATGTTCTGCTTGACAACGCCGCTCTTCTTATGCGTTGATCGGTCCGCCTTTGACTCCCGGTTCCACGTCTTCTCGTGTGGGAATGTTCCTCGGACCATCTACGCCACCATCGTACCACCACCGATACTTCCCGTCCAATTCACTCCGCAATACGACTAGACGACCTCGCTCAAAGTCCGATAACTACTGAAATCGTACACGTCTTCAATGTCCAGGCATTGCAGCTTCTTCAGGGTCCTCGCACGTGTACGTACGCCGACGACTGATTACATTCACTTCGCCGTACTACTTAAATACCACCGACGATAATTTGCATATTATGCCGTGCTGTGGCGTAAGCGTTCACCGGTTGGCCCCGAAATTAACATCACACCTATGTAAACTCGACCCCATTAACATATGTAAATTTCATGATCGTCCGCCAATTCCTTCTTGGTGTTCGTTTTTCACTTTCCGCCAGTGTATATATCGCTAGAACCACAGCGGGACTTGCAATGATAGCTACAGGTGCGACGGATCCTTTATCCAGCTCTGTCTTAATCATCTTTGTAAACAGCCCAGAGGCGTAGTATCTGGGCTGATCATCTTTGTAAACAGCTCAGAGGCGTAGTGTCTGGGCTGTTCATCTTCGTAAACAGCTCAGAGGGAAGAGTCCTCAGGTCCGGACTCCCCCGTAGTGTCTCTGTCTAATCATCTTTGTAAACAGCCCAGAGGCATGAGTCCTCAGGTCCGGACGCCCCCTTGAAGGTGGATTGTGTACGAATTTAAAGCGACGAGGCTTTTCTGCAATGGACAAATCCATGGAACCCCCTCCCTCCTTAAGAAATTTTTAGCTATGCCACTAATACAGACACTAAGTTTTTTGTTGTACTTCTCACCTGTTCAACAGGAATCCTCATTAAATTAAAAACAAAATCAATCTCTCTCTGATAAAACATTGTAAGAATTGATTCTGCGTTCCATTACGGTCCTCAAACAATCTATAATAATTATTTAAAAAGAAGGATGCGCCAAGAACGTCTCAGCGGTTTAAGTGTCCTGCCAATTGAACATGAGGAAATTCAGCGTTTAAGAAAAAACCTTC
The DNA here is from genome assembly GCA_039090855.1 of Macrothele yani. NCBI lineage: Eukaryota > Metazoa > Arthropoda > Arachnida > Araneae > Macrothelidae > Macrothele > Macrothele yani. The sequence continues at coordinate 199,808,641 of CM077009.1, read as the reverse complement.
AGGGCATTATCAGTGTATTCGCTGAAAAAAAGAAGACTGGAATTTTAGATAAGTAGCTATTCTCCAGCAAGAAATTGAAAGTTAACAATTTTTTTTTTTTTTTTTTTGATTGGAGGTTTAACGACCACCGTGAGCAACTCAATGGGCTATAAGCAGTCGCCCGTCCCTAATTTAGGGTCACTGATTCCAGGGAAGGGAAAGAGCCAGTGCCGTAAGACAAACACAACATCCATGCCTCACGGGATTCGAACCCGGACCCCGTTCGGACGAATGATCAGAGGCCATCGCTTAGACCACTGCGCCACCGGGGCGGCGTTAACAATTTTGAAGATGACAATCCGATTTTTGGTGTAAATGTGACAAGGATGATAAGTCAGATAATATCCGAAAACTTGAAAATTTCATCGTCCTGGAGGGACGATGAACCCGTCTCCCAGATAGCGCCCGGGTATGCTAACCACTACACCATCCAGAACGACCAAGACTCAAGTTTCTGTTCAATTTGAATATAACCGTTACAGGGTTATATTCAAATTATATTCAATTCGTTCTTGGTGGTGTAGTGGTTAGCACGCGGACGCTATCTGGGAGACGCGGGTTCGAGTCCCGCTCCAGGACGATGAAATTTTAAAGTTTTCGGATATTATCTGACTTACCATCCTTGTCACATTTACACCAAAAATCAGATTGTCAGCTTCAAAATTTGTATTAATGGTGTAATTCCGTATTTCTTTCATGATTTAACAATTTTATTCATTATTGCCTGATACAAATTAGAACAATAATACATTTAAAACAAATAGCATTTTGCAATAGGTATAATTAAAGTACAGAATTTCCAAAATTTACGTAATTGAATCTTTTATTTTAGAAATTAATTAATTTCATATGGTTAAAATTAAGTAGAGATGTCTCACTTAATTTTGTGCCCGAATGCTCCTTACACTGTAGTTACGCCACTGATATCGATATCTTTAAAGAAAATAAGTTTTTGCATCAATAAGTATCGCCAAATATTTAATGGACCTTATTCACCTCGCATTGCATCACGGGAAAGCTTTTCCGTGGCAGCTGAAAAGTTACATGTTTACCCATTGTTTAATATGGCGACATGTCGCCATATTAAACAATGGTCCTACAAATAGTTTGTTAAGCTTTGGGTCTTGCTTCAGACTTATGGATCTCTCATTTATTATTCTGTGGTATAATCTGTTGACCAATGTTCTTGGATATCCATGTTTGTCCGCCAACTCGAAAATGAACTTTATCTCAGACTGTAAATGACTTTCGCTTTAACAGTGCGCGAAGGCTCTTCTAATAAGAAAGTTGACTGCGGATAATTTTTGTGGAATTGGATGTGAAGAGTTAAACGGAATAAGACTATTGCAATCAGTTGGCTTGCGATAAACAGAAAAAGACAGTGAATTAGTTTCTGGATCGCGGAATATGCGAAAATCCAGAAAAGGCAGTGAGAAATTGGATTAAAGTTCGATCGTTTTCATTTTTGAGTTGGCGGACCAACATGGATATCCAAGAACGTTAGTCAACAGATCATATGTAGAGGATTTTAGGAAGGGGGTGTCTGAACCCAGGTCTTAAACAACCCTTAGAAATAGGAAGCTAGGAGATTTGGGCTAGAGTGTCCGATAGGAAAGTGACACGGAAGCGAAGTAGAAAGGAGGAGGAAGACGCTCTTATTTATTACCGGGGGGGCAGTACCTGGGGTCCGACGGCTTAACGTGCCCATCCGACGCACGGCAGATATTTAGTGGATCGAGCGTTAGTACCTGCTGGGATCGAACCTGATGTCTTCTCCATGGCAGTCACGAACGTTGCCCACTAGGCCACCCGCGGCCCCGTAGTGCAAACACATCATTTTTGTACAAACTGTGCAGTTCTTCATTTACAGTGTTTCAAATACAAAATATTCGCACCTCGTCGGCCCCGTTGTGCAAACACATCATTTTTGTACAAACTCATGAAAGCCTGATTATACAATTATTTTCACTGTTTATACCAGGGGTGCACAACCTTTTTATAAGTGGGGGCCAAGTTTATTTTTATATAATAAGTGGCGGGCCGCAAGTTACCTTTTCACATAGGCACTTGCCAAACCCTACCGCTAAAGCTAATTTTACTATTATCCGAATAACCTATTTTACCAGCAGACAAAAAATGTGTTTCAATACCATTTTTGTGTCCTCTAAATGGTTTAAATCCATTTTTGAAGTTTTTTGGCAAATTGCGTTATTAAGTTATCAAATTACTGATTTACAATCAACTTACTCCTAATTGGAAAAGGTTTAGGGGTATATAAAATAAAATATTACTATCACAAGGTTGTAAAATTTTTATTTTTACAAAAAACAGAATTCTTAACATCAAAGTATATAAAAAATTAAAATCAGTATATCGTCAAACTGACCATCAAATCAAGTAGTAGCCTAATGCTCCTAATGAGATGCTTGGCATTGTTTATTTTTCAATAGTCTGTCAATATCAGGTTCAATGTTAGAGATGGTAATGCGCAAGTTTCCCTCCAATAGTGTATCACTTAAACGGGAACGACACTTTGACTTTATTTGTTTCATCAAAGAAAACGATTGCTCGCATAAGTAGGTACTTCCAAACAACGTTGCCGTTTTTAAAGCATGATCTTTGAGCAATTTCATTTCTTTCGGTAAGTAATTTTTGTAAAATTCTAGGAGAGAAACTTCAGAGTATTTTGTTTTTAACTCATTGTTACACCGAAGATCAATTAATTCCATCTGGAAATCTAGTGGCACTGACGCAACGTCAGTAGTGAATGGTAGAGAAAACATATCAAACAAAACCTCAAATTTTCTTATATCTTCAATTCGTCTTTTAAACTCATTGTGAAGGTCCACTACAAGAGATGCATATTTAGCCACATTTACATGGAATTCAGAACTTTCAACAAAACTTTTCATTGTTGGAAAATTTGCTAGTTAACGAAACATTTTTATAATTTTCTTATTTCAACTAGGGCCTACAATAATGGGGAAAAATCTCATCATTCACAATATATATATTCACGTTTTCAATAGTATAAAATATTTATCCGCGGGCCGCATAAACTGACTTTGAGGGCCGCAAGCGGCCCGCGGGCCGCGGGTTGTGCACCCCTGGTTTATACCAATTTATTTTAGAGGGATCCTTATTATATTTCCTATACAAAATATTCGCACCTCACTGAAAGCCTGTACATTGAAGCCCTGAGGAACCGATGTTGTAATGATAATACACCTGTGGACATATCAAATATTTGGAAAGATCAAGTCCTTAATTTGAATTTTAAATTATAGCAATTAAAAAATAAAACATGTGAATTTGGCAATCACTTTTAATAATGTAGGAAAATCTCTGTATTACTATGTGAAAGTTTTGATGTTTGAAATTACACGAGTGTGTTTGCTCAGTTGCCATGGTAACACTCACAACCTTGTGACGCTCGAGACCTTTACACATGGTGCATTGCTGTACTCTTATAAATCTGTGCGAGTATCACATAACCTCTGTTCCACCTGATGATGGGATGAATGTCACCCCGAAAGTACTAGTGGAGATTTTTTTATTGTAAATATTTTTCATCTTTTAACATTAAATATCGTACACAGAAGGTGGTGTTACTTGTGTAACAGGTAGGCCTTCTGAATGCCAGCATATAAAGTATTTCTTTGCTTACATTAGGCATGTGTACACCCACCCCCACAGAGCAAAAGAACTAGTTCCACCACTACCTTTCCTGTGGAGAATTTATTAGAATAATAATAATATTTCATCACTGCAACAGAGCATTGTTTTGCACAATGAGGAAGACAAGTTTTTGTTTTTATGTGAAATAAATCTGCAATAATAATTGCACATACCTAAAACATTGCATCAAACAGAAGTGCTCTAAAATGAAAACTATGCAACTGCACTGAATTTTCATGTTCCCACTTCTTCTCAATTCAGTTTATTTAATGTTTTGAATATATTCCTTTTGAAATAAAAATCCCCCAAACTTTTTTTTGCAATATGCTTTTCTTTCACAGAGCAAATATAGTTTGTTTGCCAGCAATAGAGAATGATAATAGTTTAGTAACTTGTCAGTTATATCTTCAGCTGTGGTGCCCACCTGTCTGGGCTACCATAGCTATGGATAATAACTGGCATATATGATAAGAACTAGATAAGAACTTAAAATAAATTTATGGGTAAACTGCATAAATCAACAACAATTTCTTAAACTGTGCTCATTTTTCTATGGCAGAATTTGTGCCAAGTTTGACCCAAAAAGAGAATTCTATTTGCATTATGCATTTTTTATGTGTGAAAGAACTCACATTTTTATAAATTGGAACACTCAATTTTTTTATTTTTCCATAAAAAAAAAAACACTTTAAATGAAATTTATGTAGAACTGTAGTATTTTTTTTTTAATTATAATGCTGCAACGCTAAACTCGGTTTTATAAACATGTAGCTCTGAAATGCTAGGTGCAGCTTAAAATCATGGCATTTTTTACATTATAAATTTCAACCTTCATTTGCAATATTAAAACAAAGCATTTTATAAAACATTTTTCGAAGACACTGAATTATAAAGAAATTGGAGAGCCAACTCTTCATTTGATTATTAGCATGGAGGCCTAGCAGTCACACAAATGAAATCTCAAAACCATCATCATATCATGTGCATAGGTAATATGAAATAAGGCAACAATTCAATCTGGTCTTTCATCTTGCACAAGTGGTTAATGATTTACTGCTTGAAAATATTTATTTAGAAATACAGAATTATGCTGTAGCACTTTTTCTTCTTTTAGTCAGTTTTTCATTTTTTATCTTGCTCTAGCATTAGTAAAACACAGATTCCTTTTTGGCCTTGTTCACATCACAGTTGGAGAGTCTGCAACACGAAAAATCACAGAACTGCACTTGCCTCCAATATACACTGAGTGGCCACTTTATTATGACCACCTGACAGTTTTAAGCAGATAAGCTATGGCTGCACGCTGTTGCTGCCAGAGGGCAAAGCTAGTATAAAAAGGGAAAGCTTAGTGCTTGCGACAGTAATAGAAGTGATTTTTGGGTGACGAGAGGGGTAAAAAATGTGCTTTGATGGACTTTCAACGTGGCATGATTGTAGGAGCTCGGAGCCATGGAACGAGTATCACCAAAACCGCTGCATTCGTGAAATATTCCAGAGCAGCTGTTGTTAAAGTGTTTAAAGACTGGACTGTCAGCCAAAAAACTTGGTCTCTACGTGCAAAGTGTGGTCGTCATCGACTAGTGACTGCTCAGGCGGAATGGAGAGTGTCCAGACTGGTATCAGACAACAGAAGGGCAACAGTGCAGCAAATTACAGACCATCTTAATCAATGATCCCCTCAAATGATCTCTGCACTCACTGTTTGCCGTACACTGCATGGGTTGAGATATGGCAGTCGAAGGCCTGTTCGAACACCTTTGCTGTCTGCAGTTAACAAGAGAAAACGTATCCAGTTCACACAGGAGCACAAGGATTGGACGGTCGATAATTGGAAACAAATTATGTGGTCCGATGAATCACATTTTCAGTTGCACCATGCCGATGAGCGAGTGAGAATTTGGCGGAACAGCACGAAAGCATGGACCCCAAATGCATTGCTACAACCCTTCAAGCTGGTGGAGGCAACGTTATGGTTTGGGGAATGTTTTCCTGGCACGCTTTGGGCCCTTTAATTCGTATTGATCAACGTCCGACTGGCACATCATATCTAAACATTGTTGCGGACCAAGTGCATCCTGTCATGTGGATGGTTTATAAAACATGCCGGTGAGTTTACTTTGCTTATGTGGCCCCCACAATCTCCAGATCTCAACCCCATTGAGAATTTGTGGTATGAAGTTGAACGAGCCATCAGACAGCTGGATCCACAACGCTGCAATCTCACGCTCCTGGAAAGTGCTATTCATCAAGCATGGTTTCAGATTCCACAAACCACCTATCAACATCTCGTGGAGTCCATGTCATGAAGAATCGACGCAGTATTAAAGGCAAAAGGTGGCCCAACGAAGTACTGAGGGGGTGGTCATAATAAAGTGGCCACTCAGTGTATATCACACTTGCTACCACATGAAATTAAAAAAGTGTTTTTTTCCTCTTTCTAAGCTCATGAACCACTTGGTTATACTTGATGACGTGGTAATTCCTAGACTTGACAAACTATACATTTCACAAAATTATGGAATTTTTTTAATAAGGAATAAAAGGATATTACTTACAAGTAAAATTTTTGGGTTGTACACTCCTACCCTTCCTCAGCACTACAGCTGTAAGAGGTGTTGCCATTGACGAGGTAAATTTCATTCTTTCAAATCATTTAATGTTACACTTCTCTCTATTTGCAGTAAAGAGCTGTTGGTGTATGTGAACTCCTAGTGTCCCAAAGTGTTTTTTGTCATATATTTTGTACATGCCTGTCTAAACTCATTTTGTTTGTCCTATTTTTAATCAGGAAAACATGTTTATACGTGCACATACAAAATGCAAGAACTTTGAGACACTGCTGAAGTTTTGACACACTAATAGCACTTTCTCAAAAGAAAATTGACAGAAGAACTGGAAATAGAAAGAAGAGGCACAACATTAAATGATTTGAAAGGTTGGAATTTACCTCATGAGTGGCAACACCTAACATAGCTATAATTCTATAGGTATTTACCCAAAAATCTGACATATAAATAATATCCTTTTATTCCTTAGCAAAAAAACCTCATAATTTTGACATTAAAACACTGTAGTTGTCAACCACATGCAGGTTGAACAATATTCACTTACTGTGGCTCAAGATTGTTAAATACCCCACTGTGAAACACGATCCTTCACCTTCAACCCATCCCATAAATAGGGTGTGAAGGTCTTTCACTCATTAGGAAACAGAGTTACACATGTTCAGAAATGAAGCAAAGGAGACAACTGACATCAAATGTATAAATGTTTGCATGCCTGGGCGTTTTCACCTCCAATGCTTTTACATATAAATTGAGCAGGTGATTCGAAATGTATTAAAAATAAATAATTCGTTTACCTAACATCTTCCTTCATTGTCTCATCTTTCTTCAATGAAAGTTATACAATGTATTCAGCTACCATACTGGCAGAAATGGGGTCATTAGAATGGTTGTCAAATAATTCCATTGTGGTAAGCTATCTTCGTCTTTAAACTGGGTGCAGCATTATTTTTTATAACAAATCAAGGTTATAAAAGGAACTTCAGCATTATTCTCAAAAAATGCGGTATTTCATTTGCCCATGGCTGTAAACCAAATTAACTGGTGCACTGGATTACATGATGCACTCCGAAGTTGAGCACAGGTATACTGGACAAAAAAAGAGCACAATTTTTAGAAAAGAAAAAGTACCTTACTGCTGCACATATTTCCAATAATGAAAAGTGCGACATGAAACGTTTTCCCCGTTTACTTAAAAAATGAAGTTTCCTCATTGTTCAACCATCTTGATGTTTTCTTCAATTTCATACAGTAGAATCCATGTACAATGAGTCTGTATTCACTGAGATCTCAGATTTAACAAGCAAAATAGAAACTTCTGTTTGGTATAAAGTGAATTCAAAGTTAATCAGATAGTTTTTAGATAGCAAATTTAATGAAGTCTCCAGATCAAACAAAGCAGAGGAAGCCTAAGGTGATTACTTTTAACAAGCAAAGTAACAAATTGAAAGAATCTGCTGCACTGTTCTTGGATGAAGGAACAAATGCTGGCATGCAGGACAAAATTTAAAGAGCACAAAGGAATCCTTGTGTCATAGTGGAAGAATGTTGATAGAGAGGCAATGAGGTGGAATTATACCAAATGCTCAAGAAGCGAGTTGTGCAAGAGATTCTCTGCCACCCACACCAAAGGACTATATCTTGGGTGTATCACGTCAGCACAGTTGAAAATAGGTCACCAACTCTTTGGCAAAAACCAGATGAATGGGGCTGATGCGCATCTACGTGGATTTCTGGGTGATGATTTCAGAGAGGATAGGGAGTAATGCAATTAAAATGTCACTAGAGGGGGAATAGCAGATAACAATTAATGGAAATCTGACCATGCCTCTTTCACCCTCGAAGTGAGTTATCGCGGCAGCCAGGTTAAATATACTTGAAAGATTTAATTAATTAACTACACTACTAAAGTGGTTGATTTTAAGTATATATTCAACCATTGAAATATAAACATATATGCACATGAACTTGTATGCATATTTTTATATGCTGGGAATTTTCAAATTTTCACCCAAAATGAGATTTAATGAGTCTGGATATAGAGCAGGCTTCTGTCAGTGTTAAGCTCAGGGACGGATAAAGGCCTTAGTGGGCCCCTAGGGCTATAACATCTCAGTAGCCCCCAAAGAACTTATGATGAAGTTTCATTATGAAGTTCACTAAAACATGAAATTATAGCAATATGGTAATGATAATTAATACATAGAGCATTCTTTAAACTAATAAATTATCTGTAGAATGTCCATAAGAAGTCACTGTATTTTCCATTGACCTCACAACAACATGAGTTAAAAGCTTACGACTCCAATATTTTGGTCTTGGACTGGGCCAGATTAAGGATTCAGTGGGCATAATGTGCCTGCTTAAAGAAAGGTGAGACAGGACCCCTGTCTTTAAGCAGGCACATTATTGCAGAAGGGTTTGGTTTAACTCACCGTGAGAGTTGTAGCCCATAGTTTTGAAAAGTGAAACCAAACCCTTCTGCAATGATGTGCCTGCTTGAAGACAGGGATCCTGTCTCACCCCTGGAGTTTATGCTATTCCCATTTCAACTTCCTCTAGACCCTCAGTGTATATTGGAAGCACATACCAAAGCATCAATACAAGACTTGGTGAATGCAAAAAAAGGATGTTTCCAATGGTTTTCCAAAGACAGCTTTATCTGCACTAACCCTTGAAGACACCTCTGCAGTTTCCATTTGGAAAGAAACTAAAAAAAGTTGTCCCTTTCATCTACAAGGCATCTCTGCGTTTCCAAAAAGCATTGAAATTTTGTTCACCGAAAACTGCAATTCGGAGACCCCTCACCAAATCCCATTTATTTGGATCTCCCTTCTAAAATCTGGCAACATTTCCAACACCCCAACTTCAAATTGTAGTTCTGGCAACCAGCCCATCCAGACGATCGCAGTTGTAGGACGACCGAAAGCTACCGCTAAACGAACTTTTTGCCATACATGACAGTGTGTGTTTTTGCTCATTTTCTATGTTTATGTGTTATTGTCGCATAAAGCCTGAGTTTCAAACCAACTTACCTCCAACTACAATGAATTAATATAGGCTGCGGCAATGACCTCAAGCTTTGCTCCGACAGGCAATTCACAGGTGGAAGAGTACAAGGGGAACCAGGTACATTCTTGTCAGGAAAGAGATACACATTGCAGTGCTATGCTACAGAAAATAATTCATTTCTGTCTCACTTTTTAAAACACATGCTGATAATTTCTTTGTACTTTAACATATAATTCCCTGATATAAAATAGAAAGTATGCAGATGGTTTTATTGCTTGTAGAAAAGCATTAAAGCACATGTCACGTTCCCTTAAACGGAAGCTAGATTTGGTATCCCACATAAAAGAATCATACGCAAAAAAAACAAGAAATTCTCAGATTGTATAATTTAATACACACAATTGACATGGATTAAGATCATCAAACAGAAGTCATCGCTCTTTCCACTTTTATGAGTGAGTCAGGGAAAAATTCTCATTGGTCACCACCGGGAATCAAACCCAGGGTCTTCCAATTACTCGCTGGACATGCTAGCACTGCACCGCAGGGGCCTCGAATTCTCCAGACTCACATACAACTAACTGCCAAATGTAGAAAAAGTGATGACTTCTCAAGAGACGCATCATCATCATCATCATCATTCTCAACCATTATCAATCCACTGCTGGACGAAGGTCTCCCCATGTTTCCTCCACAATGGTCTGTCTTGTGCCAGTCTCCTCCATGTCACGCCGGCATACTTTCGAATTTCATCCACCCATCTCCTATGTGGTCTACTTCTGGGTCTTTTCCTGTCCCTTGGAATCCAATCTAAAATTTTGGCTGTCCATCGATGGTCTGTCCTTCTGGCAGTATGCCCAGCCCATTGTCATTTCAGGAATTTAACTCTGATCATGATGTCTTCCACTCTTGTCATTTTTCGGATCCACGAGTTCCTTTTCTTATCTCTCCTGGTTACACCAAACATGCACCTCTCCATGCATCTTTGAGTTGTCTGCAGCCTTTGTATGTCTCTTTTAGTTAAGGTCCACGTCTCTGCACCATACGTAAGCACTAGAAGGATGCATTGATCAAACACTTTTCTTTTAAGACATAATGGCATATTGTTCTTGAAAATTATGCTGTTACTTCCAAAAGCTCTCCAGGCAAGCTTTGTACGCCGATTAATTTCTTCATCAATGTTACCCTCACTTGATATCTGCTGTCCAAGATAAACGCACATGTCTGCTATCTCCAGCTTTTCTCCATCAATCGATAAATCTTCATTTCTTATAAAAGCATTGAACATCACTTTTGTTTTCTGAAAGTTCATTTTTAATCCCACATTTTTACTCTTGTCAGCAAGTTCCTGGATCATACTCTGCAGCTCTGATGGGGTAGTTGCAAAAATGAGTATGTCATCATCAAAACGAATGTGGGTTAGATAATCTCCATTAATCTTTATTCCTTTGTTTTCCCAGTTCAGTGATTGAAGGACATTTTCCAATGTGGCATTAAAGAGCTTGGGAGATATGATGTCACCTTGTCGCACTCCCTTTCCAATTTTTATGTGTGTTGTATTTTCAAACAGCCGAATCTTTGCACTTGCATTTTCATAGATGTTATTAATAATATTAATGTATGCATCTTCAATACCACAGGATTTCAGAGACATTGTAACTGCTGATGATTTCTGAAACCATCAGCAAGAGACGCATATAGTGTATTAAATCCGTCTATTTTTGTCGCGTAGTAAGTACAAAGATTCGCTAAGCTTTCACACTCCACTGGGAGGCTTTCTCAAGGCAATGGTAGACATAAAAATGATGACTTCTGTTTGATGTTCCTAATCTACGTCAGTTGTGTGTATTAAATTATTCATTCGCCTCCTAGTTTTTTGTTCAGTTACTGCTTACCATCTTTGGTGAATCCCAAGAATTGTGCGGGGCTCCAAGAAGCGACCTGCCATGTGGTTTGGCAGTTAATTGTATGCAAGTCTGGAGAATTCGAGGCCGGTGTGGTGCGGTGGTAGCATGTCCGGCGCATAACTAGAAGACCTTGGGTTTAATTCCCGGTGGCGGCCGATGAGAATTTTTCTGTGACTCACTTATAAACGTGAAAAGAGCAATGACTTCTGTTTGATGTTCTCAGATTGTGATGTGAAAAAGTGAGACCAAAATGAGGAGCTATTTTTTGCAGGATAGCACTACAAAATGGAATGCTTTTCAGGAAAGAATGTAATAAATTCCTCTTGTAGTCTTCCACTCGTGAACTGGCTAGTGGAGTACAACATTAGTATCAACGGAGCAAAGCTTGGCGTCGTCGCCGCAGTGTGTGGTCATATTGTGGTACTTCGAAGTAAGTTTTATGGTACAAGTCATTAAAATGCAGAGTAAAGATGAAAAATTTTCACAATTTCTCCTTAAAATGCATACTTTGAAATCTGCACATCTGAGTTTTTCAAAATTTTTGTAAATTTTCAGCCACATAATTTAGGACGCTGAAGTACACCTTTACCCAAGCTCCTGGTTATATGCACATTCTGTATATTATACTTCTGCAGTTATTCATCTACATGCACAAGCGTGTGCTTAGACAAATTAATTTTCTGAGCAAATTGCTTGAGTATGAATCACACTGGTGAGGCTTTTCACCTGTGTGAAGAAACCTAGGTTAACTTTCCAAAAGTGGACCAGAAAGTAGTTATGTAAAGCGACGATAGATGGCGACACGTTATCGCTAAATCGTGAAGTGTGGGATTACGTTGTGAAAGTGTCAAAGGAAGTGAATAATATGGATTAAAGGTGGCCCCCTTAAAAGGACCTTTATGAATGTATGAAATATTTATAATGATGGAAAAATAAGTTTTCCTCATGAATATGAAACTGTCTACCTAGGAGAATAAAAGTTTTATTGCCAGGGAAGAACTGCCTGATTGCACAAATCAGGACTTCAGAGCAATGTTCTGAGGAAAGACGGCAACTTCGTCGGAATAAATATTCCATAATATGGTCTGCCAAGTACATTTTTTGTTTGCCTTGTGTTAATTTGTTTCAGGGGATGCCAGTTGCTCTCGACTCTTTGTGTATGCGCCCCTGTGATGGGATCAATGAAGTTAAGGGAGTGGTTGACTGTCCCCCATATCTCGAACATGACTTCTACTAACAGCACCACCAACGCATAAAGAAAAAAATACTTCATAGCCGCAGCTTGGCAGATTGCGATATGCAGCCCACTGGTCCGTCATAATGGTTGTTCCTGGTTCTACATGTTTTAGGATGAGGGACAGCAATGTATCTGCAGATCTGTTGCTATCAGGACAGATCTCCATCCTGAACCGCTTGGAATCTCTGTCAAAGATACCAAGAATCCAGGTGCCGTGAACGAAACAACTGCGAGAAGAGCGGAGGAGAGGTGAAGTGCTACCGTGGCACCATCTATTATTGCTTTCGGAACTAGGTGTTGGCCAAGCGGGCCACATTTGGAAGGTTAGCTGAAACCTATGCCCAGAAAGATGACGTTTTCTCGCAAATTGTTTCCAGCATACATTACACTAGTAAGACTTTCCACTTGTGTGAACAAGCAAATGCCTTGAAAAATTATGCATCTCAGCAAATCATTTGAAGAAGACATCACATTGGCAAGGCTTTTCATCTAAATCAGGGGTCATCAACTCTTTCATACTTACTGCACACTTTTGTATCTGTGTTGATGGTAAAATTTCCTTACCGCCCACTTTTGTATCTGTGTTGATGGTAAAATTTCCTTACCCCCCCCACTTTTGTATCTGTGTTGATGGTAACATTTCCTTACCGCCCACTTTTGTATCTGTGTTGATGGTAAAATTTTCTTACCGCTCACTTCTGTATGTGTTGATGGCAAAATTTCTTTGCCGCTCACTTCTGTATCTGTGTTGATGGTAAAATTTCCTTACCGCTCACTTCTGTATCTGTGTTGATGGTAAAATTTCCTTACCGCCCACCGGTGCCACAGTAACTGAATTTAGTGCAAGTGCGAAGTAATTTTCAGAGGGGAGGGTTTGTAAAAAATATGTACTTAAATTTATCTTTTTTTTATTTATACTTTATGTATGTTTATACCGAGACCCTCATTAATAAGATATGATCTGCCCGATGAGAACTTGTTCTTGTTCGCTGGGTGTTTCCAGAATTTGCCGCATGGATCGCTGTACAACAGTAGTACGAAGATCTCGGTCGGCGGATGCAACCCCGCGATTTTCACATTTTCTTCGGTGCTTCGTTCGTTACCGCCGCATTTGTTCTGGAGTTGTTAAGCAAAAACTCATTAAACTATTGTGTTTTTAATAATGAGTTACTGTAGTATCCCATTTTGCAGGTCAGATAAAAGCGACTGAAAAAAGAATTCCACGAATTTCCAAGCAAACTTGTAACTTAGGGCGAAGTGATTAAAAACAATTTCGCGAAAAGGTATATTTTGTTTAGCCGCTAATACGTTACACATGGGTAGATTTGGATCTCAAAGCGATACGAGTGGTCCATGCGTGTCAATGCAACCTTATGCATAAATTTGGTAGTAATTTTTCAAAATTTCATGTATTCATTAAGAAAGACAAACTTTTTTCCCCTTCACCTTTTCCTTCTGTTACAGCCCTATGCATATGCTGTAATATTATGCATATGCTGTAATATTTTCAGATATATAGCACCTTAACGTTCAACATTCATTCAGCTAGATAAACTGCTGCTCGTCAATAAGATATTCAGCTTGTTAAATTTTTATAATACAAAATCATATTTAGATTTCATGATCACATTGCTTGATACTAGTTTAGTGGGTCAAATATCCCCCATGCATTTACATTAAAATGTGCAAATTGGTTACAGACGGACCGATGGAAAACCATTCTTTATATATCAGAAGAGTTCAAGCCACCCTGGTGGCGCAGTGGTCTAAGCGGTGGCTCCTGATCATTCTTCCGAGATGGGTCCGGGTTCAAATCCTGGTGAGGCATGGATGTTGTGTTTGTATCATGGTGCTGGCTCTCTCCGTTACCTGAAACACCAGTGGCCCCAAATTAGGGACAGGCGACTGCTTTTTTTTTTTTTTCTGAAAATACCGGTTTGAGTTATGACATTCTGAGTTCTTCTGTCCATTGACATAACATTCAGTTGGTTCAGAACTTATTTTGCCCACTAACCGTAATGTAGTACAGCTTTTTAATGTGATAAATGTACACAAGTGTGAATCTAATGAAAGTTCAAACTTCTGTATGTATACCTTATGGGAGACCTCTACATCTTCATTCAGCAGGGGGCAGTCAGTTACCCCCCTCCCCAAATCCTTTCAGGATTTTGCACATGCCATTTATCCAACATAACAGGGGCGTACAAACTTGCCTGGAGAGCTTTTGGAAGAAACAGCATAATTTTCAAGAGCAATATGCCATTGTGTCTTAAAAGAAAAGTGTTTGATCAATGCATCCTTCCAGTGCTTACGTATGGTGCAGAGACGTGGACCTTAACTAAAAGAGACATACAAAGGCTGCAGACAACTCAAAGCAGCATGGAGAGGTGCATGCTTGGTGTAACCAGGAGAGATAAGAAGAGGAACTCGTGGATCCGAAAAATGACAAGAGTGGAAGACATCATGATCAGAGTTAAATCCCTGAAATGGCAATGGGCTGGACATACTGCCAGAAGGAACAGACCATCGATGGACAGCCGAAATTTTAGATTGGATTCCAATGGACAGGAAAAGACCCAGAAGAAGACCACATGGGAGATGGGTGGATGAAATTCGAAAGTATGCGGGAGTGACATGGAGGAGACTGGCACAAGACAGATCGTTGTGGAAGAAACTTGGGGAGACCTTCTTCCAGCAGTGGAGTGATAATGGTTGATGATGATGATGATGATGATGATAGCAGAAATAGTGCCTGGTAGGGTAACTAGCCAAGCGACCGCAACGAGAGTGACTGAAGGGGGGGGGCTGAATTTTAGGAACTTGAGTGTCATTAAATTGATTGAAAATACATATAAGTGATAAGATTGGAGTTCTGAAGTGGCAGAGCTCAGCCTCAACGATTGTATTTTCCTGATAAATCTCTGATACTACGAAACGGTTCCTTAAAATAAATAAAAGTTTATTATAAATAAAAAAGTTCTGAGAATAAATTTTTTTAATGTGTTAAGCCCTGTGTCTTTGGGGAACTATGAAAAGCATTTTGCTGCTGAGAAATAGTGTATCTCACTTGTTTAAAAGACAATTTTTTTTATTTACATTCCACTGCTAGAATTATTTCGTGATTAATTGTAACAATAATTCGAGGATACATGTGATATTAAAAAAAATTTTAACATAAATTTCCGATAGCCGCCCCGCACTTTTAGATAGGGGTATTCCTATTTAAAGGTGTTTGTCAACGAATCTTCCGTTTACTGCATTTTTTTTTATATTAATTCATGTAATGTTCAGTAAAAATGTGATGAGCCTCTTTTTGGGGTTATTAACAAGATTTGTTAAAATTCTGAACTCAAAATGTAATAATAAACGCACTGTAAGAAGTAAGGATCTTGGTATGAAGTATTATTCTATTACTCGAGATGAGCTACCGACAGATGATAAGTGGCGCCATCTCTCGTACTTTTCAGTCAACGGAGCGGACACTCTTTGCCGTAGGAGAACCACGGTTGGATAGGTCATATCCTATGTATGAGGGTCTCGGTTTATACAATATACATAGATAATTTCAATTCAATGAATTTCTGCATTTCCATCGATACAGCGCATTAGTGTGGAAACTGCTCAAATTGAAGAAAATGAAAGTTAAATGTGAAAACAATAAAGTTTATTGAAATTACCTTTAATTAATGAAATCCTTGAGGCTGATGTTTCGAGACCAAATATTTGATATCTGGTTCAATTTTGGTTAGGAACAAATGAAGGTCTCCTCTTTCAGTGATATTCTGTTTCTGTGTTTGATGATAATATGATTAACAGCACTAAAGCCTGATTCTACAAGATATGAGGTAGGGAAAGGTATCAATAAATTAAATATCATTTTCCATGTATTTGGATACAACGCCTGCAGGCATTTTTTTTATTTTGCCAGAGTTTTTGGTATCCACCACTATCGAAATTGTATTTGCTTTCTTCATCATATTTAAGTTCTAATAGTTCTTCTTGGCAAGTTATATCAACCTCAGCAAAATTTTCCGTAAAAGGATTTATCATGCAGTCATACACCTTCAAGTTCAAAATATCTTTAAATCATTTTTCCATATCCAATTTAAGTTCATTGAGGTGGCTACTGAACTTTTCAATTTCCTCTGGAGTTGCATCATCTTTTACAGATGACAATTTGGGGAAACTGATGAAATTCGCTCTTCAAAAGATTATGATGGAGATCAAGTTTTTTGATAAATAATAATACAATATTTTCGCAACTGATATAAGACTTGTATTGGCTCCTTGAAGCTGCAAATTAATTTCATTGAATCTCTTGAAAATGTCAGCTTACTGTTTTGATTGTTAACAGAGACCAGCCTCATTATTACTTTCAAAAAACTGTGTGAAAGTATCATGTGCCACAGAGTTTTTGAAAGACGAGACACAACAATGCCCACAACGTGTAACAACGGACAAATACCCACCATGAATCCTTAAATCGCCCACTAGAGGGCGGTAGGGACCAGGTTGATGACCACTGATCTATATGAACAAGCATATGATTTGAAAGCTGACTTTTCTGCCAAAAATTGTTTGAAGCCTACATCACAATGTTAAGGCTTTGCACCTGTATGAACATGTGTGTGCATTGAAAGCTGAATTTCTGAATAAATTGCTTGGAGCATAAATCACATTGGAAAGGCTTTTCATCTGTGTGATGAAACATGGATGTAAAAGTTGAGGTTTATTGTTTGGAGCATACATCACATGTCAGGCTTTTCGCCTGTGTGAACAAGCATATGCCTTGAAAGATAACTTTTTCTAGCAAATTGTTTGGAACATACATCACATCGGTGTGGCTTTTCATGTGTATGTACAAGCATATGATTTGAAAGAGTACCGTTCTGGGCAAATTGTTTGGAGCATACATCACACTTATGAGGCTTTTCACCTGTGTGAAGGAGCAAATGCTTCAAAAGACTACTTTTCTGTGAAAACTGTTTGGAGCATACACTACACTGGTGAGGCTTTTCACCTGTGTGAACAAGCATATGCTTTGAAAGATTACTTTTCCTAGCAAACGGTTTAGAGCATACATGACATTGGTGAGGCATTTCCCCTGTATGAAGGAGCAAATGGTTTGAAAGACTACTTCTTTGTGAAAACTGTTTGGAGCACACACTACACTGATGCGGCTTTTCACCCGAGTGAACAAGCATATGCTTTGAAAGATTGCCTATGTCAGCAAATTGTTTGTAGCATACATCACATTGGTAAGGCCTTTCACCTGTATGAACAAGCATATGCTTTGAAAGCTGATTTTTGTGAACAAACTGTTTGGAACATACCTCACACTGAAAAGGCTTTTCACCTTTGTGAAGAAGCATATGATGTAAAAGTTGAGTTTTCATATCAAATTGTTTGAAGCACACATCACACTGAAGAAGCTTTTCATCTGTATGAAGGAGCAAATGCCTTAAAAGGTTACTTTTTTTAGCAAATTGTTTGGGACATACATGACATTGGTGTGGCTTTTCACCAGTGTGAAGTAGCACATGACTTGAAAGATAACGTTTCTTAGCAAATTTTTTGGAGCATACATCGCATTGAAATGGCTTTTGACTCGTGTGAAGCATCTTATGGTGTGAAAGTTGAGTATCTGCAGCAAACTGTTCGGAACATACATCACACTGGTGAGGATTTTCACCTGTGTGAAGAATCATATGCTTTGAAAGATGATCTTCCTGAGTAAACTGTTTAGAGCATACATGACACTTGTAAGACATTACATTTATGTAAAAAATCATATGCTGTATCAAATAACTTTTCTAGACAAATTGTACGGAGCATACATCCCACTGGTGAGACTTTTTAGATGGGTGAAGGAGCATACACAGTAAAAGATTGTTTCTGTGAAAACTGTCTATAGTATTATTATTTATTTATTTTGATTGGAGGTTTAACAACCACCGTGAGCAACTCAATGGGCTATAAAGCAGTCACCCGTCCTTAATTTAGAGTCACTGCTTCCAGGTAAAGGACAGAGCCAGCACTGTAAGACAAACACGACATCCATGCCTCACTGGGATTCGAACCCCCACCTCTTTCGGATAAATGATCAGAAGCCATCGCTATGACCACTATGCCACCAATGCGGCATCTACAGTATAAACCACATTGGTCAGGTTTCACACCTGCATGTACGTCCGTTTCGTTTTAAAGCTACATAGTCATCTCAGTGAATTAATTTTTATAACATACACTGCACATGTATTGTTTCTCACATGCCTGAAACTGCCCAGCTTTATAAAATTAACCTTTTCTCTGGGGTTCTTGTATACACAGGTAAGGTTTCTCATCAGAATGAATATGCAAATGCCTGGAGAGGTTTTTTTGTTTACTGAACATATATTACACTGGTAAAGTTGCTGCCCTACATGTTCATTTACATACTTTACATCCTGAATTTTTTGAAACATACAGCACACTGGAAATATTTCCCCTTAGCTATGAAGTTGCATACGTTTTGCAAAGCTAGATTCTTTTGCAGAATTCTGTGAGCATATTTCACAATCTCAAAGATGTTCAAGAGTATCTTTACCACCGTGTACTGCTTTCTCAGCGTCTGTTTTTAAGATCTTGGCAATCAATTCTACTTCTAAAGAATATCTTAGCACTAAGCCACTAACTACGGTGAAAAACGCTTGCACTGGTACAAAGAAGCAAAAACCTGATCTCATGTATGATAACTGTCTACGGGTACGTTTAAATATTTTGTAATGCCATGTTAGTTGTACAGTATTCTTAGCAGGGTACATCTGCTGCTCTCTTTAAATTCTCTACTGTTACAGACAACCATACTGAATTAAATGCGTCACGTGACAAGCACAAAGCTAATGGTGCTGCCATCCGTTTAGCCGAGAATTGACTAATTCTATTAAAAAAAACAACAACTAGACAAACATCAACGAAAAGTAGAGAGTTCAGCTGGAAGAAGAATAAGACACACTTTTTAGAAAAATTATTTTGCAGAATAAAATGATTGAAAATACGCAATTTGTAATTTCCGTCGCATTCTGACTTTACGCTTTCCCTGTTAAATACTTGTTCACTGAACTTGTTTTATTAGCTCAGTTCTTTCTACCTTTTTCTTTTTTTAAGCGACGGATTTCTCATTCACCCTTTACATCTTGCTCAATTCCAAATTTAATTATCATCGGATCTTTATTTGCGGAGCCATTTAGGGTTATAGATTCCAGATAGCCGCCCCGGTGACGCAGTGGTCTAAGCGATGGCTTCTGATCATTCCTCCGGAAGGAGTCCGGGCTGGAATCCCGGTGAGGTGTGGATGTTGTGTATGTCTTACGGCGCTGTCTCTCTCCCTTCCCTGGAACCAATGGCCCTAAATTAGGACAAGCGACTGCATATAGAGCCTTTGCACGTGACGTCACAAAATTGACTGCTAGACTTCCGGGTGGTTAGAAAGTCGTAGCAGGTCAAAACATCGCGGTGACAAAACATCGTGCGTGAACACAAAACATCGCGGTGACAAAATATCGCAAGTCGCGGGTACAAAACATCGCAGGTCAAAACATCGCGGTGACAAAACATCGCAAGTCATAACATCGCAGGCACAAAATATCTTAGGTCAAAACATTGCGGTGACAAAACATCGCAAGCCATAACATTTCAGGATGGGACATTAACTAAACGGCTTTTTTTCTTTTCATTTTTTTCTTTTGTATTTTTCTAAACATTTGTTCTTTGGTACGAAAAATTCGTTCAGACACTGATTTAATTTGCAGAAGACTAGTATGTGGCACTTATCAAAATATTTCAGGAGGGGGCACTAATTAATCTCTCATCTCATACAAAATTTTTGTAAAATCTAGTTTCCAATTTAGAACCACCAAATTTGGTGTACTACCTCATGGTGCTCTAACTTAGAAGGTGACAGTTTTTGGCACGGTTGGAGGCCCGGTCCGGAGAGCCCCCCCCCCTACAAAATTTTCGTAAAATCTACAGTTTTCAATTTAGAACCACCAAATTTGGTGTACTACCTCATGGTGCTCTAACTTAGAAGGTGACAGTTTTTGGCACGGGTGGAGGCCCGGAGAGGCACCCCTACAAAATTTTCGTAAAATCTACAGTTTTCAATTTAGAACCACCAAATTTGGTATACATCTCATGGTGCTTTAACTTAGATCGTAGAGGGTTTTTGGAAAGGGTGGAGGGCCCGGAGTCGAGGGGCCCCCATAGAAAATTTTCGTAAAATCTAGTTTTCAATTAAGAACCACCAAATTTGGAATACTACCTCATGGTGCTCTAACTTAGACCGCAGACAGTTTTTGGAAGTGGTCGGAGCCCGAGGTCGACAGGCCCCCATAGAAAATTTTCGTAAAATCTACAGTTTTCAATTTAGAACCACCAAATTTGGTATACTT
Source organism: Macrothele yani (assembly GCA_039090855.1). NCBI lineage: Eukaryota > Metazoa > Arthropoda > Arachnida > Araneae > Macrothelidae > Macrothele > Macrothele yani. The sequence continues at coordinate 199,787,775 of CM077009.1, read as the reverse complement.
CCTTATGGTGCTCTAACTTAGACCGTAGACGGTTTTTGGAAAGGTAAGAGGCCCGTGGTGAAGGGGCCCCAATACGCAATATTCGTAAAATCTAGTTTTCAATTTAGAACCACCAATTTTTTTATTTATTTATTTTTTTGATTGGAGGTTCACCAAATTTGGTAGGATTTATCATGATAGTCTAATTTAGACGGCAGATGGTTTTTGGAACGGGTGGGGGGTCCCATAGAAAATTTTCGTAAATTCTAGTTTTCAATTTGGAACCATCAAATTTGGTATACTACCTCATGATGCTCTTATACCATAGACAGCTTTTGGAAGTGGTCGCAGCCCGGAGTCGAGGGGCCCCCACAGAAAATTTTCGTAAAATCTACAGTTTTCAATTTGGAACCACCAAATTTGGTGTACTGCCTCATGGTGCTCTAACTCAGAAGGTGACGGTTTTTGGCACGGGTGGAAGCATGGTCCGAAAGGGCCCCCTACAAAATTTTCGTAAAATCTAGTTTTCAATTTAGAACCACCAAAGTGGGTATACTAACTCACGGTGCTCTAATTTAGACCATAGGCGGTTTTTTGAAGTGTTCACAGCCCGGGGTCGAGGGGCTCCCATACAATATTTTCGTAAAATCTAGTTTTCAATTTAGAACCACCAAATTTGGTATACTATCTCATGGTGCTCTAACTTAGACCGTAGAGGGGTTTGGGGACGGGTGGGGGCCCTGGGTCCCCACAGAAAATTTTCGTAAAATCTATAGTTTTCAATTTAGAACCACTAAATTTGGTATACTACCTCATGGTGCTCTAACTTAGACCGTAGACAGTTTTTGGAAGTGGTCGGAGCCCGGGGTCCCCATAGAAATTTTTCGCCAAATCTAGTTTTCAATTTACAACCATCAAATTTGGTATACTCCCTCATGGTGCTCTAACTTAGACATTTTTTTGGAAAGGTAGGAGGCCCGAGGTCAAGGGCCCCCCTTACGCAATATTCGTGAAATCTACAGTTTTCAATTTAGAACCACCAAATTTGGTATACTATCTCATGGTGCTCTAATTTAGACAGTAGTTTTGGGAACGGGTAACCGGGGTCGAGGGGGCCCCCATAGAAAATTTTCGTAAAATCTAGTTTTCAATTTAGAACCACCAAATTTGGTATACTACCTCATGGTGCTTTAACTTAGACCGTAGACAGTTTTTGGAAGTGGTCAGAGCCCGGGATCGATGGGCCCCCACAGAAATTTTTCGTAAAATCTAGTTTTCAATTTAGAACCACCAAATTTGGTGTACTACCTCATGGTGCTCTAACTTAGAAGGTGACGGGTTTTGGCACGGGCGGAGGCCCGGTCCGAAGGGTCCCCCTACAAAATTTTCGTAAAATCTACAGCTTTAAATTTAGAACCACCAAATTTGGTGTACTAACTCACGGTGCTCTAACTTAGACCGTAGACGGTTTTTGAAAGTGTTCGCAGGCCGGGGTCGAGGGGCACAATACAATATTTTCGTAAAATCTAGTTTTCAATTTAGAACCACCATATTTGATATACTATCTCATGGTGCTCTAACTTAGACCTAGAGGGTTTTTGGAACGGGTGGGGGCCCGGGTCGAGGGGACCCTGAAGAATTTTTCGTAAAATCTAGTTTTCAATTTAGAACCGCCAAATTTGGTATTACTATCTCACGGTACTCTAACTTAGACCGTAGAGGGTTTTTGGAACGGATGAGGGGGGGGGCGGAGACGAAGGGCCCCTATAAAAAAAATTTCGCCAAATCTACAGTTTTTAATTTAGAACCACCAATTTTGGTATACTCCCTCATGGTGCTCTTAACTTAGACCGTAGACGGTTTTTGGAAAGGAAGGGGCCCGAGGTCAAGGGGTCCCCATACGCAATATTCGTTAAATCTAGTTTTCAATTTAGAACCACCAAATTTGGTATACTATCTCATGGTGCTTCAATTTAGACGGTAGAGGGTTTTGGGAACGGATGGGGGGACCGGGATCAAGGGGGCCTCATACGCAATTTTCGTCAAATCTACAGTTTTTAATTTAGAATCACCAAATTTGGTATACTATCTCACGGTGCTCTAACTTAGACCGTAGAGGGGTTTTGGAATGGGTGGGGGCCCCATATAAAATTTTCGGCAGTTTAGTGTTTCTTCAAATTAAAGTGCAGTTCTCGCTTGCCTTACGTAGGTTTTCTCGAAATTGTTTGGAGTTCCCAATTCTACTCTCAAAAGAAATATGCTAAGAAACGGTGATCTTTATTCATACCCCACCCCATTGAACTTTTGTAGCCAGTTGGCGTAAACTCGTATGAACCGGCATGAAAATTCTGGCAAACAAAAGAACTCCCTCCCGTCACTTGGCACTTTGAAAAACTGCCCCACACAATTCTCAAACTGGGAAAACTGACACATTCAAAGTGTTCCTCGGAGGAACAGCAATTTGTGTTCGGTCCCTTAAAGAAAAGCATGTGGCAGTTTTCCAAGTTGCTGAAAGATGTGTGGCAGTTTTCGTGTGTTACGGTTTACCGGAGACCAAGAATTTTAGAAAGTGCTTTGGATCGAATTAAAACTTTAAATTCAAAAAAATCCCGTATCAGCGGCGGGGTAGATTCGATTTAAGACGAAACAAGATAGTAATTCGGCAACTTCATGTATGTTTGAAATGTGAAAAGATGAAGGAGAGTAATAAGACTGCAGGAAAAAATATCTGATCTTGAAAGTTTACTAGGTGCTTTAAAGAATGAGAAACGCGAGATTATTAAATATCTCTGCACAAATCAGAAAGACATACATCATTAAAAGGTTCTGGTCAAAACAAATTATCCAACTCAAGAAGCAATTAAAAGAAATTAAGAGAAACTATAGTACGTTGGAAAGATTAGGTAAAGGTATCCATGATACATTTACGACGTCCAAGTGATCTTACGAAAGGAAGCAATGGGTAAAATGGGCACCTGAAGATGTATCGAAATGAATCGTAATAAGAGCTCTCTTTAGAAAATCATATATGTCTTCTGGAGGGGGAAAAAACATAATTCCATTACTTTGAAAAGATGGTGCGCAAAATTTACCCGTAATCCAGGCATTCAACACGATGTCCTTTTGTTGATGGGGGGGGGAAGCTATGAAAGTTTAAATCGCTCTGTAAAGCTTTATGTTTTAAGCTTTGACGAAATTCATATTGAAGCTAGTTAAGTACTGAAAACCAAGAAAAGCACAGTAGACTTTCAACCGATCTTGACTACCTGCAAACAGTATGTGATCTGACCAGGGCCGGTTCAACCATTACGCGAACTAGGCAGCTGCCTAGGCCGCTAAAATTGGAGGGGCGCTACGATTTAGAGTTGATAAAATCAAATAAGTTAATAAATGAGAAAAAAAAGTAAAAACAAAGACAGTTTTATTTTTTTTGTCCATTCGATATAACTTGCGAATTCTTATTCATTGAGGAACGGAGACCTGTTCTCATAGAATGGATAAGTCAGCTTGCATCTGTTGAAAACTGCCATAAACCAGGCTGCTCGTCCCTATGCAGCAGGAAAGTCAGGCGACGCATGGGAGAGGCACGATATTTTTTTATTTAAAGAAAATGGGTTCTGTAGTATCCGGTTTACAATGGAAATATCTATTCTAGACAGTCCACTTTTTTTTTTTTTTGATTGGAGGTTTAACGACCACTGTGAGCAACTCAATGGGCTATAAGCAGTCGCCCGTCCCTAATTTAGGGTCACTGGTTCCAGGGAAGGGAGAGAGCCAGTGCCGTAAGACAAACACAACATCCATGCCTCACGGGATTCGAACCCGGACCCCTTCGGACGAATGATCATAGGCCAACGCCTTAGACCACTGCGCCACCGGGGCGGCAGTCCACTTCTTCCATCATAAACAGTGGCAAGGCTCAACGTCTAAGGTTCTTTGGGACGTGAGGGGGGGGGATTAACGACCACAGTGAGTAACTGGATGGCTATAAGCAGTCGGCCGTCCCTAATTCAGGACTACTGGTTCCAGGGAAGATGGAGAGCCAGTGATGTAAAACAAACACAACATCCACGCCTCAGTGGGATTCGAACCCGGACCCATCTCGGACGAATTCTCAAAAGCCAGCGTTTAGACCACTGCGTTACCGGTGCGGCTTGCCTAAAGGTTAGCAATTGTCTCACTCAGACTATTTTCTAGTAAGAACAGGACCAAGAGTGGCTCCGCTACTATATTAATTTCACTAGAATTCTTTTCTTATTTTTTCTCTCTCTCTATCTGGGGATGCAGGAAATAACCTTGTTAGGTTATATGCATTATCGATCGAACAAAAAATTGCCCGTGACATAGATTTGAAGACACTTGTTAGTAATTTTGTTAAAAATATAGCAAGCAAAATGAAATTTTAATTTAATTTTCACTTTCATTGGACCAGTAAGTAAATGGATGTAGTTTCCATTAGTTTCTTTCTATTTAGTTTACATTACATTTTTGCATCTTGAAATAATTATTGAATAAATGCATTATATTTGGCAACCCAAAGAGGCGCAAGGAGGATGGACTGCCTAGGGCACCAAACACCCTAACACCGCCCATGGATCTGGCTGTTTACAAGTGATCAAAACACAAGATAGGTCAAAAGTCTACTGCAATTGTTTTCAATGTTCTTAACTTAAGTAGCATGTTTGCCAATAAGCATCTGTTGTTACGTGTATATTGCATACTACCTATTACCATCAGTGTAATAAATATCTTCAGTTGGTCTTTTCTCCAGCTGAGAATTTCTGTTCTGCACCAAATGTTCGAGGTCTGCACTGCCCTTAATTTGTAAAGCCTGGCCCAGCTCAAAATTTCCAGTTTGCAGTGAGGCCCAGCCGGAATTTTTTCATTAAACTGCAGAAAAATAAGCTCAGCCCAGCCTGGGGTCATGCAGACCTGTTCCTGATGTATTGATCTTTTTCATTTCATTTTTAAAATACATTCCTAATGGAAAGAAACTGGTCCAAATTATATGATTTTTTTTCTGTCTTGCATTTTTATTGTATTCTTGTAGTGGTGGAAAAACCTGCTTTGCTCATTCTTAGGGGGTGTGGGCTGGCTGAATGTGCAAAAATTATAGTGATCCCCACAAACTTCGGAATTACTTGAAAGTGGCCACAATAAAAAACAATATGTTGTAAACATACTTTACAAAAAAAAAAAAAACACACACAAAACAAGCAAAAACCCAAAACACTACAAATCATTAAGATTTTTTTTAATCCTATGTTTGTATTGCGGTACTTTCCGATTATACCGACCTACTGAATATCTATTCAACCATTGTTTTTTTACGTATTGTAGTGACGTGTTACTAAGGACTACGTCACTTACGAACATGTCATGGAATACATCACTTACCGACTGAACCTGTTTCCAAGGGTTTGTTGACAACTTTCGAATGCAGATGGTTTTCAAAATGGCTATTTCTAAGGTCGAGACATTGTGGGATCTTCCAACTAGTGAAAAACAAGCTATGAGTTTTATGCAAGAAGTGGGAATTTTACCTTTTAAAAGAATATTTGAAAAAGGACATTCTATGAAAATGTATTCTGGGCAAAACAAGTAGGATTTGTATGATGCTGGTTATACTCATCTGGCAGTAAATAACAAATTAGATTTCGTTCATCTGGAAACTGGAGTTCATACTCAGAATATCGAAAGACTTTGGAGTTCATGCAAATGGCGAAATAAAAAACAAAGTGGAACGCACAGTCCATTTGGATTCGTATCTCGCTGAATTCAGGTGGAAAGAAACTCGTAGTACAGATCCATTTGAAAGTTTATTAAAATCGATTCCGTTGTTTACATCTCCAAAAATTGAAATGTAGATTTAAAAAATATTGTTTTGCATACTGGTTTGTTAGTCTTGACATTAAAACCAATATTGATGTCCGTGCGTTGAAAGTTTGCAATTCTAAATAAAAAATTTAGAATTTCCTTTTTTTTATTACTAATTTTTTTATTTTAATAAATTAAATCATTACATTTACTGATCTACTTTCATTTATATAGTAATTTGTTGATTTGAATGCTATGTGTATAATAGGTCGGTATAATGGGAAACCTATACTTATTGCTTCTCTATTGGTATTGCTTTTCTTTAATTGTGAGATAAGTCCTTTTATCACTCAATGGTGGGTGTGAGAAAGCTGTATATAAAAAAAAGGCAGATTGATATGCAATGAAGTTGGGTACTACTTGAAAGTGTTGAGATCTGCAAGTTTGACTGTTTCTTTTATAAAACTCAAGAGTAATCAAATTCAAAGAGCTTAAAATGACTTCTTTTTTTATTGCCATTATCATTAGCAGAGGACTGAAAAAATCTCGAGCACAAGGATGCTCTGGCACCTAATGGGCATTAGCATTCAATTGTTTCTAAAATTTCATTTTTTTTTTTCACATTCTTTTTTGCAGTAATACAGAAATTGCCATTACATGGTCGGTGGATTATCTATTAAAAAGTTATAAGCTTAGGTTCTCTGGACAACACACCACTTAAAAAAAAATTTGCAGCACTTCAATTTTTAAAAACTCGTAATGCAGAAATGCTAGTGGTACAAGAGAAAAGTATCAAACATGCCTCAAAAACAGAAAAAAATGGGTAAATGTGTAGATTAGCATCCTAAATTATTTCATTGGAAGAATGTTGGTGTACTTGGAAAAAGTGCAGCGTACAGATTTTAGAGTATGGAAAATAATAGCAAATGGTGCAGAAATTTCATATTTTAAATGTGTTTTAAAGATTTTTATCTTAATATTTACCTGAAAGTGAGATGCTGTGAAGAGACGCTGCGGTAGGCCTAATGCATCACTACCACGACAATGTCAACTTTTGCTCCATTAAAAGGAAGGTTCGTTGGCTCTACTGCAATGACGGGCGGAAGAGTACAAGAGAAAGTGGTTATGTTGTTGGCAGGAGAGCGATAAATGTTGTAGTGATACACAACAGAAAATAGGCCCATTTTGATGAGAATTTTGAAAGAGATTTAAAAAGTGAATTAATATGCTGCAATTCTTGCCTCGCCTAAAAACAGGTGTGATTCCTAATGTTAATATATTTGGTTGTTGTGTTTCAAGCACAAAGCAAGAAAGCTCAAAATGTGCTGAAAAAAAAATCAGCAGTTCTTGTCAGAAGTAATGCAGAATTTGCAAGTTCAGTCTGTTGATGACTAGCTGAAAAGGATCCTTTTCATTTAGCTTGAAAGTTGAAATAGAAGAATAAGGAAAGAAAATTGCACCATTAAAAATATGTAGAAAAGCTCAATAAAATAAATTCTCAGTTACGATCGAAACTTCAGTATTGGAAAGCCAAAACTAAAATCAATTATTTGTAAGCTAGAAATGTACAATCTGAAAATGCATAGCTGAAAATAATAATATAAAAAAGATTTTCTGTTATTGCTGAAGAAAATGGTGAAAAAAGCAAAAGAAACCTTGAGCAGAATTTTTTCAAAAAGCATATCAGCAGAGGTGGTCGTACGTATCTTGCAAGTTCTTGTATGGAAATTCTTCGAAAATTTGAAAGCGTTTTCCTGAAAATCCACGGATATCAACTTGCGAAACATCATATAACTAAGCATTTATCTTTGAAACTCAAAAAGGTATTTCCTGAGGTGGATGAAAAAATCATACATCTTCACCCAAAATCGAGCGATTTTATTGGGATTAAATTCCTTAATAATTGTATGACTGAGTTACGATCGAAAATTCAGTATTAATATGAAAATAAAAAATAAACAGTGGGAAAAAAGTTCTCAAAAGTAAAAGTGGGCAAAAGTTATCAAAAGTAAAACAAACTCGTCATGAGAGGTACTTCAAACTCAAAACAGTATATTCTTTGCATTTCTGTTACCTAAAATGCAGCAATTTTTTTTTCTGAAGATGAAGAAATATACGCACAGTTGTTAAATGTTACAAATCATATCATACAGCATCTTAACATAAATATCGGAATTTATTTTTTATCTGGAATGTATATATCTTGTTTCTCGCCCTTTGCAGCTATTTGTATGATAACACACCACATTTGATCCTTTATTTATTGTAACTAGAATAACGCGTTCATGGAATGAATTAATTTTTTTAATATTCAACACCCAGCGCCCAACTGAAAGTTTGAAAATAACTAAAAATTTCATGTACACACCTAAAATTCAAACACAAAATTTATCAACTTTCATAGCTCTTAATCTTTAGTTTAAAAAAATGGTGAAGGTATTTGTATGGTTTATAGTGAACAGCAGCATTTAGTTTTAAAGTACTAGCTACTTAGATAATTAATTTTATTGCGATTTTAATTTTTACTTTAAAAAGTTTCTAAGCGCAAATTTTAGTTTTTTGACATTTTTTTCAATATATTTATATTTCTTTTGGAAATCAAAATACATTTTGTTGCCTTGTATTTGAAGATACTCTCCATTAATGCAGTGTAAAATATTCTGAAATATTTTATTTAAGCATTTTCCATAAAGTCTTGAAGTTTTTACACCCAAAGTCTTCTCTCAAAAGCTTGTAAAACGCTAAACAGAATACTTTGGTCCTTAGCTGCTTTGCACCTTTGATGTCACAGGGGTGTGGTACCGAGTAGCCAATACCACTCGACCGGCTTATGGACCTACCTCTACTTACCTTGCCCCATGGGTACTGCTATCAGGTACGTAACCTAAAGCTGTGGAAAGAGAGGTTTGTTTACCATAGTTGTGACTGTAAATGCTAAGAATATATCTACAGTTTGTTGGTAATGTCTATTCCTTGAATGACTGGAAGGTTGTCTAGTCTCATGATTCTCATTTCATGTTGCCCCATATGGACGGCCTTTATACACTGAGTGGCCAATTTATTATGACCACCACCTCAGTACTTTGTTGGGCCACCTTTTGCCTTTAATACTGCGTCGATTCTTCGTGGCATGGACTCCACGAGATGTTGATAGGTGGTTTGTGGAATCTGAGACCATGCTTGATGAATAGCACTTTCCAGGAGTGTGAGATTGCAGGGTTGTGGATCCAGCTGTCTGATGGCTTGTACAACTTCATCTCACAAATTCTCAATGGGGTTGAGATCTGGAGATTGTGGGGGCCACCTAAGCAAAGTAAACTCACCGGCATGTTCTTGAAACCAATCCTGTACAATACGAGCACTATGGCAGGACGCATTATCTTGTTGAAAGTAGCCATCGCCATTGGGATAAACCATCCACATGACAGGATGCACTTGGTCCGCAAGGATGTTTAGATATGATGCGCCAGTCAGACGTTGATCAACACGAATTAAAGGGCCCAAAGCATGCCAGGAAAACATTCCCCAAACCAAAACGTTGCCTCCACCAGCTTGAAGGGTTGCAGCAATGCATTTGGGGTCCATGCTTTCGTGCTGTTTCTGCCAAATTCTCACTCGGCCATAGGCATGGTGCAACTGAAAACGTGATTCATCGGACCACATAATTTGTTTCCAATTATGGACTGTCTAATCCTTGTGCGAACTGGAGACGTTTTCTCTTGTTAACTGCAGACAGCAAATGTGTTCGAACAGGCCTTCGGCTGCCACATCCCATTCGATGCAGTGTACGGCGGACAGTGCGTGCAGAGATCATTTGAGGGGATCCTTGATTAAGATGGTCTGTAATTTGCTGCATTGTTGCCCTTCTGTTGTCTGTTACCAGTATGGACACTCCACTCCGTCCGAGCAGTCACTAGTCGATGACGACCACACGTTGCACGTAGAGACCATTTTTTGGCTGACAGTCCAGTCTTTAAACACCTTAACAACAGCTGCTCAGGAATACTTCACGAATGCAGCGGTTTCGGTGATACTCGCTCCAAGCTCCTACAATCATCCCACGTTGAAAGTCCGTCAAATCGCATTTTGTACCCATCTAGTCACCCAAAAATCACTTCTACTACTGTCGCAAGCACTAAGCTTTCCCGTTTTATACTAGCCTCGCCCTCTAGTGGTAACAGCGTGCAGCCATAGCTCATTTGCTTAAAACTGTCAGGTGGTCATAATAAAGTGGTCACTCAGTGTATATAGGTGTGTTAATAGTATTTTTGAAGAACATACATCACTCTTCTGTTTCACATGTTAAATTCTAATGTTCTAACCGTGGAAGGTAGTGTGCAAAATTATTTTTAGGAAGTGGTATTACGAAATTTACAATAACAATGTGAAATGCCAGCTCACCGTCTCTCCACTTGAACCCCACTGGCCGTCTGGTGCTCTTGTTAAACACTTTGGAATAAATATTGTTTTATGTAATGATATTGGTAAAACAGAATGAAGTAAAAGACTATTTAAAATTGGAATAATATCATAATGAAATCGAATAAAATGGGCAATAACGAATCGTTAACATTCCAGAAATACCATCATTGTCCACACATAATCTCTAGTCAAGGCATTTCTGGAATTTTAACGATTTGTTATTCCCATTTTATTCCGATTTTAAATGGTCTTTTACTTCATTCTGTTTCACCAATATCATTGCATAAAACAATATTTATCACAAAGTATTTAACAAGAAAACCAAGCGGCCAGCGTGAAGTACAAGTGGAGAGATGGTGAGTTGGCATTTTGCATTATTGTAAATTTCATAATACCACTTCCTAAAAATAATTGTGAACGCTACCTCCCACGGTCAGAATATTCTAATTTAACGCGTGAAATAGAAGAATGATGTATGTTCTTCAAAAATGCTATTAACAGTTACCACATAATTCAGCAACAGGCTTACTCTAAGCTTGAGCCATATCTGTATTAGTGCGTTCTTTACCCAGAGAAATTTTGGTACCAGAATGCACAACCGAGGGGGAAACAAGCCGGTGCAAGAAATGTAATGCACTAGGCAACGCTCTGCTCGGAAATCTTGGATGCAGTCATTCATGTGCTGGAAGCTATGACCTCTGCCACCTACCTACACATCATTGCAGACCAGACACATCCTTTCATGGCAATGGTATTCCCCCATAGATGTGCCCTCTTTCAGCAAGATATTAGGTGTACAAATAAGTTTAAAGCGTTTTAAGACAACGCAACATGTAATTTAAGAGAAAGCGACAATACCTTTACGATTCAAAATATGTGCCGTCATTATCTATCACCTTCTGCCATCAGTCGGGCAGCTGACAGATTATAGCCATGAACAATACTTTGTCGTGTGATGCGATTGAAGTCATCAACCCATTTTTGCAATTTGGCACATGTCCGGAACCGTACAGTGAACAAACCATGTTGCATCGATCGGAACAAATGATAGTCTGAAGGGGCTATGTTGGGATATACACCGAGTGCTCCAAAACTTCCCAGACAAGCATAAATAATGTTTCCTCGACTGATTTCGCGAGATGCAGTAATTTCACAGGACGCAATCCTTTGCCTGTGAATGGACGGTTCCAACAGATTACCTGGTTCAATCGCAGCAATTGTTGCTTGTAGCAATCAGCAGCAACAGTTTGACCCTGTTCCAATAGTTCATAATAGAGCACACCCTTCATATCTTACCAGATGCACAGCAGAACTTTCTAGGAGTAAACATTGCGTTTTAGTGTTGAAGTCTTTGCTTCACCGGGGTCTACCCACTGTTTTTTGCGTTTGAGATTGTCGTACTATATCCGCTTTTCATCACCCGTAACTATTTCCAGAGGAAAAACTTTGTGTTGTTTATTCAACAGATTCAAACACTTCATGGCACACTTATCCACGTTCCTCTGGCTCAGGTCATGTGGCACCCATTTTTCTCCCTTATGAATCTTTCCCATTGTGCGCAAATGATTGGAAATGGTTTATTGGGTTACCCCCAGTTGTTCAGCTAGTTCTTTCTGCATTTGAGACGAATCTTCATCCAGAAATGCTTGAACTTCCTGCGGGTCGCCACTACGTTTTCGATTGCTAACATCAAAATCACATGCTCTAAACCATCTAAACGAAAACTCACATGTGCTTTTCGATACAATATTCTCCCCCAGAACAGAACAGATCGATGCACATCCTTTTACAGCACTTTTTCCTTGAAGGAATTCATAACGAATGCAGTGTCGAATAAATACAGATCGCTTGCCATCTTTCACCTACCGATGTCCAAGAGCATTTGACTGTTGGGCAAATTTCTGTGTCACATTTTATACTCTGGACCAGTTAGGGTCACATGACAACGCAGGGAATGTCGAATATGTAAATTAATGGAATATGTCACACAGAAAACACTTTAAAACTTATTTGTACACCTAATATATATATTCCACGTCTGTGCGGCGGATTCTCCAACTGACACTACCCATATTCCTTTCTTAGTGTTCAAAGATACGCAGGTAATGCGTTGGTACTGGATACCACAAGACATCTTTGGAAAGCTTGTTAATTCATGCGCTGCTGAGTAAATGCTGCTTCGGTGGTACGTGAACAACCAACATGATAGACAGGTGGTCATAATATTTTAGTTCTTTGGTGTACACCGCACTGAAGAGGCTTTTCACCGGTGTGTATGAGCATATGCTTTTCGAGAGATAACTTTTCCAAGCAAAAGTTTGGAGCACACATCTCACTGGTGACGCTTTTCACCTGTGTAAATGTGAATAGTTCTGAAACATAATATTTCTGAGCAAAACCCTTCGAACAAGAGAGAGCATCACATGTCAGGTTTTTCCACCTGTATGAATGAGCAAATGTTTTGAAAGATGATTTTTCCGAGCAAATGATTTGAAGCATACATCACACTGGTGAGGCTTTTCACCTGTGTGAATGAGCAAATGCCTTGAAAGACTACCTTTTTCGACAAATCGTTTGGAGCATACATCACACTCATGAGGCTTTTCACCTGTGTGAATAAGCATATGCCTTGAAAGATTGCCTATCACAGCAAATCGTTTGGAGCATACATCACACTGGTGAGGCGTTTCACCAGTGTGAAGAAGCATATGCTTCAAAAGATTACTTTTCCGAGGAAAGGATTTGCAGCATACATCACACTGGAAAGGCTTTTCACCTGTGTGAACAAGCATATGCCTTGAAAGATTGCTTATTACAGCAAATCCTTTCGAGCATACATCACACTGGTGAGGCTTCTCACCTGTATGAATAAGCATATGCTTCAAAAGATGATTTTTCCGAAGAAAGGATTTTGAGCATACATCACACTGGAAAGGCTTTTCACCTGTGTGAACTAGTATATGACTTAGAAGATTACTTTTGTCAACAAATCTTTTGGAGCATACATCACACTCATGAAGCTTTTCACCTGTATGAAGAAACTTATGCTTTGTAAGATCACTTTTCCGACCAAACAGTTCGGAGCACGAATCACACTGGTGAGGCTTTTCACCTGTGTGAAAAAGCATATGCCTTAAAAGCTGACTTTTCTGAGCAAATTGTTCAGTGCACACAAGACATTGTTGAAGCATTTCACCTGTATGAACAACCAAATGCTGCAACAGATAACTCTTCCAAGTAAATTGTTTGAAGCATACACCACATTAATGAGGTTTTAAATCTGTGTGAATGTGTGTATAGTTTTTAAAGCCAGAACTTTGAGTGAATCAATTTCTTGTGACATTCATCACATAGGTAATGTCTTTTGTCTACATGAACAAGCATAAGTTTTTGAAAATTGACCTTTTCCTCTGAAGTTCTTGAAGCACTGAACACACTGGTAAGGTTTCTCACCTGAATGATGGTGCATATGTCTTAGAAGTTTGATTTTTTTAGTGAACTGCTAGGAATATACCTAGGCATATAACATCGGCACGGTTTTTTCCCTACATAGGCCTTTATATGCTTTAAGAGATTTCCTTTCCCATGTGAATTTCTTGAAACACATCACACTGGAAAGATTTTTCACTGGTATAAAGTTGCATGCCTTGCAAAACTAGATTCTTTTGTGAAATTCTAAAAGTATAATCCCCAAAATCTTCAATTGTGTGTGTAACACTGTGCATATATCAACTTCTTTTTTACCCTTTTCTTAGCAATCAATTCTTGAGTCACTAAAGAATGTTTACTAAAAAAACCATATTAATTTTTGGCACTTTCATCTAAACTATCTTGTCTGCACATACAAAGAGAGAACTAAGTGTTCTGTATATCTGAAGAAACATTAGGAATGTGTTAAAATATCCCATTAACTCAAAAATGTACATGAAAAATAGAAACTCCATACAAAGCTCTTCTTCAGAAATGTCTGAAGGAATTTTCAGATTTTGCACATAAAATTAAACTTCTGTTGATCCGTATTACTTAAAGGGGTTAAAGTTTCTATTAAGAACTTCAAACAATTTACCTAAGTTTCTCAATATACTCCATGTTTCCCGGTTACTTGTGGTCTCATGATCCAATAGCAGTCGTCGGAGTATCGGTACCGAACCACTACGATAACCGCCATTTGCAATACTACGTTAAGAGTAGACCAAGGAGGGTTAAGAAGAAGCACTACTCACTAGACATCAAAATTTCCCCATGGTGCCTTGATAAGTTTCATGTTTTAGTCAGAAAATCTTACCTTAGAACAGTACAAATGCAACGTGAATGTTTCGAAACGAACTTATAAGAAACCCGAGGAACAAATTTTCCAAAAGATTGAAAACCAATTCTGAGTCCGATGATTCTGAGTCATCGGACTCAGAATCGATCGCTAAACCGGAAGAACCAAACGACCGAATGATACATGGGGTAGGAATAAGAGGAGGCGCTGTCGCCAACTCTTCCCATGCAAGCAAAGCGAAGCCGGGTTTGTACGCTCCGCGGTAAACCGCCAGCTTTGACGTGGTTACCCACAAGATGTAAAAGCAGACGATTTTCCGTAGGAAAGCATTAGTGAGACCCTGTTCGTTTTCTTAAGATTTTACATTGTCTTAAATTATAACCGAAATGGAAAAACAGTGGAATAGGTTTAAGAAACTCTTAGGTTTACAGGAAAGGAATTTCTGTACAAATACTTAGATTTTCATGGAAGAAAAGAAATCTGAAAGAGCGTCTTCGTAACGACTGAGACGTATATAAACTGAAGATTTAAAATGTGTTTATACTAAACATAATTTTATAAAACGTTTAAAATCTTTCTCTGTCTCAGCGGATTATCGTAAAATATTGTTTATCATAGAAATCGTAACGATCGAGCTTCAGGGAATTTGAATTATGAGTGAATTTTTCAAAAGATCGCACTTTAAAGGGCGGGAACACTTCTGCCATGTTGTCAGCAGGAAAATTAAAGTAAACAACGACGTTCCACGTATGTTTTACTTAAAGAACAATTATGATTGTTCTTAAGCAAATAAGAAAAGGGAAAGGGGAGAATATTCTCATTGAACATTATTTAATTTCACTGCTGCCGTAGCCCGCCTGTTTTCCCGATATGTCTCCCATCCAACACGTCTGGTAGCTGATCGGCAACCGAGTGGCCCGGCAAGCACCACCCGCGGCTACGCCTGATGAACTGTGGCAATGTGTGGAAGCAGCCTGGACCGACATACCCCAAGCCCACATCCAAAGCCTCTTTCGCAAGATGCCGCGCGTGTAGCGGCCGTTATTGTCAGCCATGGGGGCCACACGAACTATTGATGTCTGCGTGTTCCACAAGTCGCACGGTCCTGTAAGCTCAATCGTTTCATATTTGTATCTGTTGTTATGTGTCCAGTAAATCTGGCTTTGCTATCTCGTGTCCTTGGTGTTGCATTTTGGGTGGCCAGCAGTGTAGTTGGTTAATCAATAAATTCCGAAGTTGGGGCCAACAGTGCACATGTCTTCATACTAGAAAGTTTATTTTCACCATACGAAGATATAGTACATATTTTGCCTGTTTGCACATTAAAGGCAGAAGAGCTTTATGGTTTTTTTAAAAGAAATTTGAGGAAATTGTATTCAAAATTATTGCTATCTGTACAGATAATAATTCTATAAATCAAAGTCATGTCTATTTAATACCCCTCCAAAAAAATTTTTTTTGTTTTTTTTATTGGAGGTTTAACGACTACCGTGAGCAACTCAATGGGCTATAAGCAGTCGCCCGTCCCTAATTTAGGGTCACTGGTTCCAGGGAAGGGAGAAAGCCAGTGCCGTAAGACAAACACAACATCCATGCCTGACGGGATTCGAACCCGGACCCCTTACGGACGAATGATCAGAGGCCAACGCCTTAGACCACTGCGCCACCGGGGCGGCCCTCCAAAATTAAACAGTTTACACATGCATCCAGCTGATCACTCGAGACCATTGTTCCACATTATTGGATGCAGTGCATTTACTGAAATGTATGCGAAATAATTGACTTAATGTAAAAACAGATAAACAATTAACTTTTCGAGATTTGATTATCCAACTGTAGTTGAAGCTGCTCCATTTTTTACTTTAAAAAAATGTATGAATTAGAAACTAACAAACTTGTGAAATATGGCTATGGCCTTACATTTAAAGCTCTGCAAACCTTGAACGACAAAATGTAAAATTTGTTTTGCAGATTTTTAAAGAACGTGTTATTGCAGGTTGAAGAAAAATCTCTACCTAGTTTTCCTGGAACTGTAGATTTTATAGAAAAAAATTTTTACTTGGTTTCTACCAAGTTGAAACAGTTAAAGGCGATCTTAAACTTGATAAATACATGAAACTGTTAACTATTGCATATGATGATGAGAGATTAAGGTTTCTTTACAAATTCCTGGTGTGGCTGGATAACTGGGAAGAACTCATATGTGATGCAGGCTGTTTTACCAAAGAAACTCGTACAGCGCTCACTCGGACAACTTATGCGGTGATCGAAATGACTCTATATTGTTTCGGGCAGTTAAATTTCAAATATACACTGGCGGAAAGTGAAAAAAGAACACCAAGAAGGAGACGTCTGATACCAACGAAATTTAAACAGCATAATAACGGAATACAGAGGATAACGTGATCAAAACATTATGGCAAAATATAGCTGTATTTGCTGGTAAACTGAAAAATAACATGGTTAGTACGAGGTTGAACTGCCATGAACTGCGTCACACTGTGCAATTCTGGCATGAAGTCTGTCGTACAGATATTGGATGTAAGTTTGGGGTATTGAGTTCCAAGTATCCTCAACCTGAACGCGTAAATCGGGGATGGTCGTGGAGACCGGATAAGTCGTTGTCCCATAAAATCCTACACGTGCTCAATGGGGGACAAATCCGGTGAACGTGCAGGCCATGGAAGTTGTCTCACACCCTGAAGTGCATGTTGCGTTGCACGTGCCGTGTATGGGCGTGCGTTATCTTTCTGGAAAACACCACGACGGACCGACCTTACAAATGGCACAACGGGCTGAATGATGTTGTTGATGTAGGATCAGCTGTTTAACGTACCCGGTACAAACACTAGTTGTGTACGGGAGTGATAGCTGATCGCTCCCCACACCAGAAGACCAGGTGTAGGCCCTGTGTGTTGCTGGCGGATGCAAGAAGGGCGGAGAAGCTCCCCTGTGCGTCTGCGAACAGGCATACGGCCATCGGAGGCTCCCAAGCAGAATCTGCTTTCATCGCTGAACACGACAGATCGCCATTGCGTTCTCCAGTGCAGACGTTGGCGACACCACTGCAACCGTTCCTGACGGTGGGCTGGAGTCAGAGGTACACGTAGTCCTGCATCCAGTAGACGGTTGCGGATTTTTCGCACAGTCACCTCAGGTGCAACGGCAGCTCGGATTTGAGTCGCAGTGGATGTTCTGCTTGACAACGCCGCTCTTCTTATGCGTCGATCGGTCCGCTCATCAGTCCTTCTGTGACTCCCGGATCCACGTCTTCTCGAGTGGGAATGTTCTTCGGACCATCTACGCCACCATCGTACCACCACGGTACTTCCCGTCCAATTCGCTCCGCAATACGACGATACGACCACCCGGCCTCGCGGAGTCCGACTAGACGACCTTGCTCAAAGTCCGATAACTGCTGAAATCGTACACGTCTTCCATGTCCAGGCATTGCAGCTTCTTTAGGGTCTTCGCACGTGTCCGTACGCCGACGACTGATTACATTCACTTCGCCGTGCTCCTTAAATACCACCGACGATAATTTACATATTATGCCATGCTGTTGCGTAAGCGCTCACCGGTTTGTCCCGAAATTAACATCACCCCTACGTCAACTCGACGCCATTAACATATGTAAATTTCATGATCGTCCGCCAATTCCTTCTTGGTGTTCTTTTTTCACTTTCCGCCAGTGTATCTTAACTGTACGTTTGGTCGATATTGAGATGTGACTGGCTCAGTATATTCAATTTCGATCAGACAAATATATGAAGCCGAGAATAAATTGAGAATTCACAGTGTTTTGCTGCTGATTTTAAAATCGCATCACCGTGGTCATGTTAATATTGGCTGGTTTGAAGATTTCAATGGAATGCCTAGCACCATCGTTGATATTTCTGAATACTTTCCTAAAGGTATAATTGTTACTCAGGTTGATATTCATAGCACTGAGCCTGATTTACCATTATTAACATATGTTGCAAGCTATTGCTGCCATTCACACTTGAGTGTAAAATGCTTATTTTTTGTTGGATAGAACATTAGACATTTGCACTGAAGATAGCTACGTAAAAAAAACTTGACAGGGTAGGCTTATCTTATCCACGTCTTGACAATACTTAAAGCTGCAATGTTTAATTATATTGTAATTCAAAAACTACATGTAGTATCGTCAGCACATGAACCTAAGATTCTTAGTTGTACCAAATCAAAGGGAAGTTGCAGTTCATTTAACACTTGATATTCTTATTCAGCAAGAATGTTTTATGAATTTCAATTCATGTGCTGAGGGTCATTCTTCTGATGACATTTTAAGAAATATTGTTCGGTCATCAACCAACACCTTTTTAAAAAATTATTGTTGAAACAAAAACAATTTTCCTAAAGTAGTTCCCAAAAAGAGAAAAAAATTAGAATGCCTGAAACAATAGCAGTGATTTCATTTAAGAGATATACAATATTGTATGTGATCTAATTTTCTTCCATGTTCCGTGTTAAATTTCTTAGGAACTAGTTCGACAGAAAAGTGCTGTGCTAAAAAATTTTCAAACTCTTTCTGCTGTCCACTGTACATTTTCAAATGTCTGCAAAATTCCACATGTATACTGACAGAGGTGTAACTGGGGGGGGGGGGGGGCAGGGTACAGCTCAAGAGAGGGTGCAAAAATCACTGTTTACGAATTGATTAAAACTGAAATTGAAACTTTTGCACCAGTTTCTGGTGAAGTTTTTTCACGCCGTACTCTGTCATTTGTCCATTTACAGAATTTGCTTATATGTTTCGCCAGCTCCAGTAGCCTCGATAGCTTAAAATTTGTATTTCTTCTTCAAAATGCTCAGGTTCAAAATGCTCATTGTACATGACAAATGAATGAAAGCTTCCCCAAGCCTCTTCCACAACTTTCTGTTTTGAGTCAGTCTCCTCTATGTCATTTCAGCACGCCTTTGAATTTCATCCATTCATTTCTCCCGAGAATATATTTCAAATATGTGGAGATAATGCAAATATAATCCAAATAGATGATGTCATCGCTCTGTCCACGTTATTTTATAACAACGCATAGCAACTGAAAAATTGTTCTACCGACACTGCTGGGATCAAACCACAGATATCTCGATAACTAGCATAGTGTGTTCACTTTATGGTATGGTGCCAACAATTCACAGCGCTATGTGTGCTTCATCAGTCAGCATCAACCCTTGCAAAAGTGCTTAAATTTCTACCAGCCAATGTGGCTAGTGGAATAAAAATTTTACTAGCCAAATGTGAAAATCCACTGGCCATGCGAAATTAAAAAATAATAATAATTCAGTAACTTCTCTACTTACGTTTCTATGAAATTCAATGGGTGAATGGTTTTCTTTCTTTCTTTCTAATGAGAGACCCCTCCTCATTACCTTTATATAAAAACACATGCAAAGCACTTACTGCATAGGATCATTAGATAGATTGTAAATATTGCATATGCTTTTGTTCCAAAATGATTGATTTTTTGACAATTTATTTTCAATTCTGTAATATCATTACTCTTACTATCTTAATTTACACATAATTTATTTTTGAGAAGCCATTGAAGTTAGATGTCTAATTTCTTTAATAATATTTAAAACAAAGAGACAAATGCTAGGATATATTTGCATAAAGTGGCACTATTAATGTTGATACATTTTATCGCTTATATGTGCTGTGTCTGATTTTCTTATCAGAGGTATCTTTCCACCACAACTGAATAGAACCAAAATATATTTTCCGTTATAGCACAAAATTATTATACGGTTCGGTTTCAAAATTTAGTATGAGATTTTGGAAACCAAATTATTATTGTTTCCTGTAATAAAGCTCAAGCATTGCACTGAGCTGTGATCGGCCAGTCTAACATGTTAATCTCACCCTTATTTGTAACAATCAAAATGCAGTGGGAACAGCATATGTTCGGAGTAATATGGTGTATTATACATGAAAAGCATTTCAGCAAACATTTAGAATTTACTAAAAATATTTTTTATTATTAATATCAGTCTTGTGAGAAAAAAATTGTGAATCAATATTCATAATCATGTAGGGTTTATTTTTATATAAATAAAAATACAAAAAAGATTCAATTGACACTACTTTATTTAAAGACTGTTGTAATAATTTACATAGAGTTTTGCAATAATTTATCCCACAATGTGTGTGGTCAGCTGTAAGACTTTGTGACGGATTACTTCTTACAGCTTAAACTACCATTGGTTCATCGTTTCCATTACATTTATGGTAAATTAGGTGTTTTAAATTATATCTCTGAGAGGATAGTTATTTGTTTCCGTAAAAGATACTATAAACCAAAAAAATTAATTCCAGAGTAATTAATGTTACAGCTTTAAGCTCTGCGGCTGTGGGGAGTAGAAGCAGTGTGAATGCACATCTATTGCAAGCCACGTTGGCCGCCCCGGTGGCGCAGTGGTCTAAGGCGTTGGCCTCTGATCATTCGTCTGTAAGGGGTCCGGGTTCGAATCCCGGTCAGGCATGGATGTTGTGTTTGTCTTACGGCACTGGCTCTCTCCCTTCCCTGGAGCCAGTGACCCTAAATTAGGGACGGGCGACTGCTTATAGCCCATTGAGTTGCTCACGGTGGTCGTTAAACCTCCAATCAAAAAAAAAAAAAAAAAAAAAAAAAAAAACAAGCCACGTTGGTCATAAAGTTGACTAGCATGTGAGATGTGTTTTAAAGTTTTTACTGCTTGCAAAAATTATTTACCAGTAAATATTCTTTTCGACTGTTTGACTGAAAATCTTAATCAAGGGGGCCCCAGACGTAGTATGTGCACAGGGCCTTGACTGACCAAAGTCGGGCCCTGCTCCAGGCTGATCCATCAGCAGATTAAGTTTCTCTCAAAGCCCACCTTCTCTTCCACTCATTTCCCAAGCAGCTGCAGGAACACGGGCGAGAAAACTGAACTCGATATTCATTCACAAGTGGGGAGAAAAGTTGGACAAAATAGTTGCTCACTTGGGGGGAAAAATCTGCTGGTCATTGTTGGCTACTATATTGAAAAATTTATTAGGCACTACAAAATATCTGGTCGCTATTTGGCCACTGACATTTGCAAAGGCTGGTCAGCATAGATTTGTGTAGTCAAATGCTGACTCATAAACCACACGTAGCCCTGTGAATTGTTAGCAACGTAGCGTAAAGCGAACACACTCCACTAGTTATCCAGATATCTGGGGTTTGATCCCAGCAGTGTCGGTAGAACAATTTTTCAGTTGCTATGTGCTGTTTATAAAATAACATGGAGAGAGCGATGACATCATCTATTTGCATTTCTCCCATTGTCGTCTTCTGGTATTTTCTTGCCTCTTGGAATCCATTCATATATTTCAGTTGTCCAATGGTAGTCAATCATTCCAGCAATATTTCTCAAGCCCATTGCCATTTCAGGTTTTTTACCTGGTTCATGATGTCATCGACACTTGTCATTTTCCTGACCATATATATACAGTATATACGATAGAAAGACAGATGGGGGCGTAATATTTTGTAGTCTGCCCGGGCGCAGAAATACTTAGTTACACCTCTGTATACTAATAATTAATACACAGTCTTGAATTTGACTGTGTTTAGTCTTTCCTGTTACATTTATTTTGAACAGTTTACAGGCAGATTAAAATACCAAATGTATGACACTGTATGCTATATTTACTCAGAAAATCTTCGAAGAACACAATTTACTCTAGAATTCTTTTAAATGAATATTAATATAAATTTAAAAAAGTGTGGAAGTTTGTGAAGTATCTAATGAAACACTTTTTTTACAGAATCAGAAATAAGTTCTCTTAAACGAAAAAAAGATTTTTTGCAGTTATCCGATAGTTATCTTTCATATTTTTAGTAAGCCATGTTCTTATTTTCAGTTGATTTTTACCTTCATGTATGGAGAAACAGTTATCTGTTGCAGCACATCTTCTTTTACTCAAAAGTTAATTTTTAGAATTTTTTTTTTTTCTTTTTTACATATTGAGCAACAACCAATTTTGTTTCAGCATTTTTTTACTTCATTAACGTTTTTGATCCCATTACCATATTATTAGTTAGATCAAAACCCAGAATCCTATTCTTGATATCTCGTTCTACTTTACTGGCTAATCCAGTCAGATTTGAAACACAGAAAAACATACAGAACGACGATTTAAACATCCGCTGTTCCATTTGCTTCGGTGCTGTGTAATTACTTCAACAGACGAAAACTAAATATGAACATAGGGTCGACTCCTGTGACGTCAAAAACGAAAAAAACGAGTTGTGAGGCCTTCAAGCTAGCAGGGGCCATGACTGGGTTACAGCTCTGTGTTATCACTTTTTCTCTCCTGGGCCTAGTGTTCCCTTACTCCCATTGGCTGAAACGTTCATTTCTGGCAATTTGTGTCATTAATCATAAAATTTGCAGCGGAGTCCAGGGTATTCTGTGTGTGGAATCATGGGTACGCCAGTCGCGTAACTAGAGCAACATGCCTCCCTCCCCTCCCACAGAATTTACTTCAGCACCCCAAAGCATAGTAATTTTTCCGGGATTTCAAACACGAGAGAGCATGCATTTTTCGCGGAGTGTGTGTGGTGGTTGGGTTAAGAAGTCAGAGAGAGTGTCTGCAAAAGTAATGGTGGTTCCTAGAGCCCTGTAGCTTTAAATTTTTAAGTTATAGTTTTGATTTTGATGACACATGTAATTTCTTTGTCCAAAACTAAAATAAATCACTTGAAGAAATCACCCTCTTACACAAGCATATCTGCGGCTGCTGTGAATAAATGTTGATGCATGTCGTGCACATAATCCCAGGTGACTGTTTTCCCACATCCTCCACGGGGAATCCCACTGTGGCCTCGCACTTTTTCTCAGCAGCGCAGAGAGAGGACGATTGGAGAGCAATCGTATTATTTACAACCCATTGCAGAGCAATCGTATTACAACCCGAAGTCAAAGAGCCGAACACTTTCAATCTGTAGGACATTCAGTGTTTAAAAAGTGAAACTAGGCATTTATTTAGGCAAAGCTAAATACATCTTAAAGCAAAGTATGAATCTTTGGGGTAATTATTGTTCATGTTAAAATTTGTTCCCGAAACAACTGTAACTAGCAGCTGCAGTACGCCCCTTTGTTACCTGCCCCCCCCCCCGCGCAGCTGCGGGGTGGGGGCGGTAATTACTACGCTACTGGGGTACGCTGTGTGACGTGACATAGAACTTTTTGAGAACTAATCGATTTTAATTAATTTAAACAAATTTTGCGGACTAATCAATTTTTGCAGTAAGTTTTACATTTTTCTCCTCTAATTACATAACTGAAGAAATACAATTTTTTTTGTTTTAGGTAGAGCATTGTCATTTTCATGTAGGACTTCCGTCCACAGGGAGTAGAGTTTAGGTCTCAGCCACCTACAGCGAGATCGCCTTTTGGGCAGGACACAGAAACGGAAGGAATGAGAGCAAGTCTAGCGACTTTTGACAGAACAGTTTGTAGTGAGATTCGAGTACAGTAGATTTCGCCACCATACAAGTACGATATTGCACATAGATGGCGCCACCGTACAAGTACGATATTGCACATAGATGGGTGAGAGAATTTCAGGGAGGACATAGGAAAGGATACCCATTTAACCAGTGGGTCCAGCCTGGGGGCCGTCACTTTACGTGCTCGTCCGATGCACGGCGGATGTTCAGCGATTGTTAGTAAATCACACCATCTCTGAAAGATCAGCCCAGGGTAGAACCTGGGGACCCAGCATCGATAATCTGAAACACTAACTACTAAGCCATCCGCGGCTCAATTTTTTTCTTTGATTTCTTCTAGTTTTTTAAACTTTTTCTAGCTAGCTTATTACTGTATAACATCTGCTACAATGAGCTATTTTAAAATGTGGAATGTTTTTTAATTTTAAGCAATTAAAATATTCCAAAATTTGGGATAACATACATTTTACTTAAAAACAAACAAACTAGGAAACACTTTCTCACTCAGGAATGCTGGTGTCAGCTTCAAGAAGAGCCAAGAATTTATTGTTTTCTGCTTATTATATGGAGCTGAATATAAACTTATTTTCATAGTTTCAGAGCTCCATTTGGAAAAGCACAATGTGCACTTGTGAAAAAATAAGTAAAAATATTTTTAGCAAGAAGTATGTCTTCTATCTCTGCATTGTTAGGGAATTATTTCTGTATTGCGTGCAGCATGTATTTATTTGAACTATATTTTTTCCGTATTGCATTCTACTTCGGCACTTTACTTTCTATCTGTGTACATGAGACTGAAAAAGTTTTGCATTGTGCCTAATTGGACGTATGCAGTTTCTTTACTGTTCATAAACTATTGTTTTAATGTAAGATAGTATTGATTTTTTTTTTTTCAGCAATTTACATGGATAAGGAGCACTGACGATGAAACACATTACCAACGAAAGGTTGGTTGGACCAATTCTTGGAGAGCAACCGGGGTGTTTGCGCACACAAAATCTCAAATTTCATCAGGGATTTTGATGTCTTCATCTTCAATTTTTTGTTAATGTAAATAGGTGTTAATGACCTCAACAAAGATGACCAGCGGAGCATCTTATGTGATGTTATATATTGTTTACAAAGTATGAAAGAAACATGCCAACCTATGGATTATCATTACTCAGGCAGTTCCTCTTTTAAATGATAAAACAAAGGATCAAAGAAGATGCTCCCATACAACATAAAAGTTCTGCATACTGAGGTAAACCCTTTTTCTGTTTTATTATTATTATTGTACTTTTCTTGGAAAAGACGTGTGTGTGTGTGTGTGTGTGTCTGTGAAGTTGTGTATTGTACATAGAGAGATACTGCACACCACTCTTCATCAGTGTTTCTTATCAGGACTTTTTGGCTGGGGGGGGGGGGCATGTTTTCCACTAGCAATATATAGAATTTTTAAGTACTATATTTATATATACGTAGTGCGACACAAAAGTTCCGAAACTAGGTATGTAGAGCGCCAACAGATGGCAGTACGCAGATGGGCGAGCAGCGGTCGAGGGCAGTGACCTTCATGAGTCATTGTGCGGAGTGGCGTCGTTCTGTGAACATCGGGAGCTGTGCTACACGATATTTGGTGACCACGTGCAGAACACAGCTGCGATTTCGGTATGGACTGCAAACTAGAGCAGCGAGCTAACATCAAATTCTGCGTCAGATTTTTCAAGATCTCTGTTAGCAGGTGGTGAATGAACCAACGTTCTTGTCGCGGGTCATCACTGGGGACGAGACTTGGGTCCACGGTTACGACCTGGAGACCAAACAACAGTCGTTGCAGTGGAAGAGCCCGGCATCTCCACTACCGAAGAAGGCCCGACAGGTCCGGAGCACAACCAAAATTGTGCTCATCGTGTTCTTCGACATTCGTGGGGTTGTGCACCGTGAATTCAGCCCCCAAGGCTAGACCGTCACCGCCCTTTTTTTCCTGCGATGTTCTGCAGCATCTTAGGGAGGACATTAGCCGGAAATGACCTAAAATGTGGTGCAGGGGTGATTTTCTGTTCCATCACGACAATGCAGCAGCTCACAGAGCGTTAACAACACACCTGTTTTGCTGCCGCAACAGCATGACCACCTTACCTCACCCGCTTTACTCGCTCCTGGATTTGGCCTCTGCAACTTCTTTCTGTTCTTGAAGCTGAAGCTTAAGGGTCACCGTTTTGAAACCGTGGACAATCCAGCGCGAATTGCAGATAGTGCTTGATAAGATTCACAAACAGGACTTCCAAGGAGCATTCTAACAGTGGCAAAAATGGTGGCAGCGGTGTATCGCTGCCCAACAAGACTTTATTTTATTTTTTTTATTCGAGGTTTAACGACCACCGTAAGCAACTCAATGGCCTATAAGCAGTCGCCCGTCCCTAATTTAGGGCCACTGTTTCCAGGGAAGGGAGAGAGCCAGTGCCGTAAGATAAACACAACATCCATGCCTCACCGGGATTCGAACCTGGACCCCCTTTCGGACAAATGATCAGAGGCCATCGCCTTAGACCGCTGCGCCACCGGGGCGGCAGGAGACTACTTTGAGTGAGATCATAGCCAGACTTAAGTAACGTAACTTGTACTTTGTTGAATATCGGCCTAGTCTCGGAACTTTTTGATCGGACCTCACATAGAAGTAATTAATGTACATATAGTAATTACTTCTTCAAACATTTCAAGAACAAACCTTCTCGAGCTAAATGAGGGGGGAGCTAAATATATTGCAAATTGGACTACAGCAAAGAAATCTCATTCTGAAAATAGCCAATCGCCAAATCATCATCATCATCATTGTCAACCATTATCAATCCACTGCTGGACGAAGGTCTCCCCAAGTTTCCTCCACAACGGTCTGTCTTGTGCCAGTCTCCTCCATGTCACTCTCGCATATTTACGAATTTCATCCACCCATCTCCCATGTGGTCTTTTTCTGGGTCTTTTCCTGTCCCTTGGAATCCAATCTAAAATTTCGGCTGTCCATCTATGGTCTGTCCTTCTGGCAGTATGTCCAGCCCATTGCCATTTCAGGGATTTAACTCTGATCATGATGTCTTCCACTCTCGTCATTTTTCGGATCCACGAGTTCCTCTTCTTATCTCTCCTGGTTATACCAAGCATGCACCTCTCCATGCTTCTTTGAGTTGTCTGCAGCCTTTGTATGTCTCTTTTAGTTAAGGTCCACGTCTCTGCACCATACGTAAGCACTGGAAGGATGCATTGATCAAACACTTTTCTTTTAAGACATAACGGCATATTGCTCTTGAAAATTATGCTGTTTCTTCCAAAAGCTCTCCAGGCAAGTTTTGTACGCCGATTAATTTCTTCATCAATGTGACCCTCACTTGATATCTGCTGTCCAAGATAAACATACGTATCTGTTATCTCCAGTTTTTCTCCATCAATCGATAAATCTTCATTTCTTGTAAAAGCATTGAACATCACTTTTGTCTTCTGAAAGTTCATTTTTAATCCCACTTCTTTACTCTTGTCAGCAAGTTCCTGGATCATACTCTGCAGCTCTGATGGGGTAGTTGCAAAAATGACTACGTCATCAGCAAAACGAAGGTGGGTTAGATAATCTCCATTAATCTTTATCCCTTTGTTTTCCCAGTTCAGTGATTGAAAGACATTTTCCAATGTGGCATTAAAGAGCTTCGGAGATATGGTGTCACCTTGTCTCACTCCCTTTCCAATTTTTATGTGTGTTGTATTTTCAGACAGCCGAATCTTTGCACTTGCATTTTCATAGATGTTATTAATAATATTAATGTATGCATCTTCAATACCGCAGGATTTCAGAGCCGTGGTAACTGCTGATGGTTTCACCGAATCAAAGGCTTTTTCATAATCGATAAAAGCCATGCACAATGGAAGTTCATATTCCCTCGCTCTTTCAATTAGTTCTCTCAGTACGTGGATATGATCTATTGTGCTGTAGCCACTCCTGAATCCAGCTTGTTCTCTCGGTTGAGCCATGTCCAGTGTTACCTTCAAGCGGTGTGAAAGAACTTTAGTGAAGATTTTATAAACCACTGATAGGAGGCTGATAGGTCTAAATGCTGCCACATAAGTGAAAACTAGGTTAAAATGTAAAGTTTAACTTGCCAATTTCCAATAAAAATTATTTTGTTTTAACCAACCAAGATAACTTTCAGAATGGAGCAACACTGTAAAATAGCTTTTTTATACGATTTAATGATTACATTTTGAAATGCACATGTGAAATTAAAACTGTAAAATGAAGACCTCAGTTGGGAATAGATTACAAATGGTTTAGTAGTTACATAAAAAAATAAAAAAAAATACAGAATAGGAAATAATCCATGAAGTTCATAATGGACAATTCATTTAATCACTTTCACTCAGTTATACTGTTGTTTTTTCACGTCTATTACACAGAATGGCCTGAAATTCTCATCTATTAAAATGCATTCAACTCACTCCTGATCCTGATTTGCGATTCCCTTACTATGGGGTATGACTAGTCCACTTATTATATTTTGAAGAACAGCATGCGTCTTAAATACACTTTTTTTGGCAAAATAAACTATAATACTTGTACAAATATTAAATAAAAATTATAATCTGAAAAAATATTTGTATTATCAAAAGAAACAGAACTTTCTTTTTCATTTTAGCCTGAATTTATTAACATTTGGCTCGGTAACATAAAATGCCGGGGGGGGGGCTTCACCCTCCCGGATGTATGCCTAAAAAGACATTGCTCTTCATTATGTAAAACTCCCAAGTAGATGAATCATGCAATGCATTCTCTTCAAGTCCAGCTGATATGTGTGAGAGTTGTAAAAAGGCAACAAATTGAAACAAGTCCAGCTGATATGTGTGAGAGTTGTAAAAAGGCCACAAATACATTCTTGAAAGGTTACTACTTTTACATGTAGAAAAGAATGAAGAACAGCACTAAACATCCCGTGCCAACTATCTGTGCTAATAAAGTAGGCTAGTAAATTGATTATTAAACAGTGTATGGCCCACTGACTTCGGAACTCTTTTCTGACAGCGGGGGCAAGATGTCGGAGAATAAAATGTTTTACCCTGGCATAAAATTTATCGTACTACTGTTAAAGAAGATGTGCTGCCTTCATTACGAAAATTTGTTTTCCATTAAACATTCATTTATAAAACAAAACACTTTTCATATCCATATAGTTTCTCAATGTAAACTAATTGTACACATGAACGGCGTTAAACTATAGATCTTGGTACTTCCGGATTGGTACAAATTCCGCAGGAATTGTAGTCATAGACGTTATAATTAAACATCGAAGGAACTTATATTTCATTCCTCACCCTACTTCCATTTCCCTATTTATTTTTACTCAATTTTTTTAGAGCAAGACTAATTTTTTACACCTAATGAGACAAAACATTGCGGTCTTCAAACGGGAAACAGCCCTTTGGACTGTTTAATGGGGCTAGCATTTCTTGGCGTCTCAGGAGTGAGTGGCATTAAAAAAAATATATTTAGATTTCTGGATAGTTCATGGTAAAAAATGAAGAGCAATACTCAGTTTTTATCAAAATGAACTTAAAAAAAAAAAAAAAAAAAAAAGGAAGTTTTATAGGCAGCCTTGATAGTGTGAAATGTCTGAAGAGGTATCATGATTCTAAATCATAGGCAGTGGCATAACTACCCCCCCCACACACACACACACAGCTGTGTGGGGGAGCAGGTAACGAAGGGGCATACTGCTGCAACCAGTTATAGTTTTACGAAAAAATTCTAATGCACACAAAACCGAACAAACAATTAACCCAAGATTCATATTTAGCTTTGCCTTAATAAATATCAAGTTTCATTTTTGAAACACTGGATGCCCAACAGATTGAAGCTAGTTTGACCTTTGGCTCCAGGTTGTAACATGATCGCTCTACAATAGGTTGTAACATGATTGCCCTGCAATAGGTTGTAACCTGATCACCCTGCAATAGGTTGTAACATGATCGCCCTGCAATGGGTTGTAACATGATCGCTCTGCAATAGGTTGTAACATGATCGCCCTGCAATGGGTTGTAACATGATCGCTCTGCAATAGGTTGTAACATGATCGCCCTGCAATGGGTTGTAACATGATCGCTCTGCAATAGGTTGTAATGTGATCTCCCTGCAATAGGTTGTAACCTGATCACCCTGCAATAGGTTGTAACCTGATCGCCCTGCAATGGGTTGTAACATGATCGCCCTGCAATGGGTTGTAACATGATCGTCCTGCAATGGGTTGTAACATGATCGCCCTGCAATGGGTTGTAACATGATCACCCTGCAATAGGTTGTAACCTGATCACCCTGCAATAGGTTGTAACCTGATTGCCCTGCAATGGGTTGTAACCTGATTGCCCTGCAATGGGTTGTAACACGATTGCCCTGCAATGGGTTGTAACACGATTGCCCCGCAATGGGTTGTAACACGATTGCCCCGCTATGGGTTGTAACATGATCGCCCTGCAATGGGTTGTAACATGATCGTCCTGCAATGGGTTGTAACATGATCGCCCTGCAATGGGTTATAAATATTACGATCGCTCTCCAATTTCCAGCTCTCTGCGCTGCTGAGGAAAAATGAGATGCCACATGGAGGATGTGGGAAAATAGCCATCTAGGATTGCTTACTACACAATAGGCACCAACATTTATTCACAGCATTCACAGATCTGTCATGTACAACAGAGTGATTTCTTCCAGTAATTTATTTTAGTTTTGGGCAATACAATTGCACAATGCTATTGCTCTTAGTTCTTCCTTATAGTAAGCATGTCTATCTCATTCACTGTGTGGAAACTTTAATATACAAGCGAACAGCATCCATTTGCAAAAAAACTTGGACAACCGTCCAAGTGGAGCACAATATCGGAGAAACACAAAAGAAGGAGAGTGTATGAAGAAACGTCCAAAACTCGACTCATGTGCCATTTCAGATGAGAAGAATGATGATTTGTTTAGCACATCATCTCTTCAAAGTTTAGAAGCAGACATTTGCATTATGTGATGAAGATGGGTAAAGGATAAAACACATAACAATATTAACAAATAAAGGTAACTTGATCACGCTAGTTACGTTACATGAAAAAACTTTTACAAGAAAGTTCGTAAGTTGGGAGCTTTCGACCTTATCTTAGGTCTTCATCACACTAATGGAGGACTAAGATTGTTGCCAGATTCTACATTTGAATTGTTTCTATTTTTGTTGCCAAAACTTAGAATTGATCTCCAGATCATCGGAATGTAGAGAGGAGATTCGGAATTGCAAGTCATTGAGTTTAAAATAATTTTCAGGCTTTCACGGTAACAGAGGGCAAAACAATTTTCAAAATAAGCAATTCACTTTGCTTCGTTCCAGCGGGGAACTGCAGGTGTCTTCCATTGTCAAAATAGACAAGGCTGTATTATGATTGGCTTTCAAAACATCTTTTTTATGCTTTAAAATTCTGTGGTTAATGCTCCTGTATGTGCTACCAATGTATAAGTTATCCCCTGTTGAAGAAGAGATAGGAATGCAGTAAACTCCTGGCAGGTTCAGGCTTTCAACTTTGTCCCTATCCCTTTGAAGAAGTTTCAAGATGTTTGGGGGGATTTAATGGCAAGATGGTAACCAAAACTTCTAAAAAGAATCTGTAACTTATAAGCATAGGAAGGATGGTAAGAAACAGAACCAGAGAATTTCAGGTTTTCTTTCTTTTGAGGGAGGAGGCATTCAATTTTCGAATTGTTTTGATATTTCTTTAAGAGGGAGTTGACTGTTAGAGCAGGGAAACCATGAGAGAGGGCTATTGTAGAAATTTTGGAGTAAAAGTTTTTTTATGTAACGTAACTAGCGTGATCAAGTTACCTTCATTTATTTGCATTATGTACTACTGTTCCAAAAATTACTTAAAAAGTCAAAACTATAGAGCTCTAGGTACTCCCTTACTATCCCCCCCCTTCCCCCAACGCACACACTGTGAAAAATACATCCGCCCTCATGTTCGAAATCCTGAGAAAATTACTGTGCTTAGGGATCTTGCAGATGGGCGCACGCTGTGCTGGTTATGCCATGGTCATAAGGGTTAGGGAAGGAGGGATGGAGAGAGAGAGAGAAAAGAAATAAATGAATGTCTTGTATCTCACTCCATGTATTGTTTACTTTCATGTTTTACATGACACAATTTGTGTGCCTACATATTGCTAAACTTTTGAGTAACATTTAAACTAAATATTAACTCAATGAGTTATGAGCCATTGAAATGTAAGGAAAAACTTTAAAAATGTCACTTAATGTTACAAATGCCCCTTTACTTGTCAGTAATGCTCAATATTGAGATAACTAATCAGAGATAGCATTTCACAAGATGTACCTTTTTGAGAGGAAAGCACTTTCACATTTATTTCAGAAACATATATTTGATTTGGTAAATGTAAATTATAAATTTCATTTGTATCTTCTTAATAGGTATGCATATATTTTTTTTAAGCTGTATTCTTTAGTTTGTTTTTCATTAAAATCAGATTTAAAATTTTGCCTCAGTTAAAAACGTTTAATTTTGAGTAGAAGTCTTTTCTTTCCCTTTTTTTCTTATATGAAGGCTTCAAGAACCTTTCAGTACTCATATTCGGGGGAAATTTAGTTTGTCCTACCTCTAGAGAAAACCTTTAGAGCATTGCACAAGTCAGACATTTTCATCTGTATGAATGAGCAGATGTCTTGAAAGATCACTTTTCCGAGCAAACGATTTGGAGCATAAATCACATTTGTGAGGATTTACACCTGTGTGAGTGACCACATGCTGTATAAGATTACCTTTCTCTGCAAATCGTTTGGAGCATACATCACACTGATGAGGTTTCTCGCCTGTGTGAAGGAGCATATGCTTTGAAAGATTACGTTTCTCAGTAAATCGCTTGGAACATACATCACACTGGTGAGGCTTTTCACCTGTGTGAACAAGCATATGCCTTGAAAGATTAGATGTCTTAGAAAATCGTTTGGAGCATAACTCACACTGGTGAGGCTTTTCACCTGTGTGAACAAGCATATGCCTTGAAAGACGACATTTATGAGCAAACGATTTGGTGCATACCTTACACTGGAGAGGTTTTTCACCTGTGTGAATCATTATATGCTTTGAAAGACCACCCTTCTCAGCAAATCGTTTGAAGCATACTTCACACTGATGAGTCTTCTCACCTGTGTGAACAAGCATATGCCTTGAAAGATTACCTATCACAGCAAATTGTTTGGAGCATATGTCACATTGGTGAGGTTTTTCACATGTGTGAACAAGCATATGTCTTGAAAGATAACGTTTGTCAGAAAATCGTTTGGAGCATACATTACAATGGTGAGGCTTCTCTCCTGTATGAATAAGCATATGCTTCAAAAGACTGCTTTTGTGAGCAAAGGATTTGGAGCATATGTCACACTGGCAAGGCTTTTCACCTGTGTGAACCAGTATGTGACTTAAAAGATTACCTTTGTGAACAAATCTTTTGGAACATACATCACACTGGTGAGGCTTCTCACCAGTATGAATCATCACATGCTTAGAAAGATGACCCTTTAGAGCAAATTGTTGCAAGCATACATTACAATGGTGAGGTTTTATACCTTTGTGAACAAGCATATGCCTTGAAAGACTGTTTATCTCAACAAATCGTTTGGAGCATACATCACACTGGTGAGGTTTTTCACCTTTGTGAACAAGCATATGCCTTGAAAGACTGTTTATCTCAACAAATCGTTTGGAGCATACATCACACTGGTGAGGTTTTTCACCTGTGTGAACAAGCATATGCCTTGAAAGATTACTTTTATGAGCAAATTGTTTGGAGCATACATCACATTGGTGATGCATCTTACCTGGGTGAGCAATCAAATGATGCAGCAGAGAGCTTTTCTAAGTAAATTGTTTGAGGCATACATAACATTAGTGAGGGTTTAAACCTGTGTGAATGAGTATAGTTTTCAAGGCCAGTATTTTGAGTGAATTAATATTTTATGATATACATGAAACAAGTAATGTGTTTTGTCTATAACATCCAGCAAACAATTTTGGAAATTAAGCTTTTTCTCTGAAGAACTTGAAGTACTGAACACAATAATAAGGTTTCTCGCCTCAATGATAGTGCATACGCCTTAGAAATTTCTTTCACTGAACGGTGAGGAATATACCTAGGTATGTCACTTTGGTAAGGTTGTTTCCCTACAAGGACTTCCATGTGAATTTCTTGAAACATACATCAGACAGGAAAGATTTTTCACTTGAATGAAGTTGCGTGCCTTGCAAAACTAGATTCTTTTCTGAAATTCCAGTATATTTCACAATCCCAAAGATCTTCCACTGTATGAGTAACACTGTGTGATGTATCAGTTCCTTGTTTCATTCTTGGCAATCAGTTCTTCAGTGACTTACCCTAAAGAATGTTTCAGCACGGACTCCACATTGAGAAGCTTACAGTATTAATTTCAGCAGCTTTCATTTAAACTATGTTGTTTGCGCATACAAAGAGAAAGGTTGGGTATTCCGTTCATCTCAAGAAACATTAGGGAGGCTTTAAAATTCATGTTAACCTAAAAGTGTACATGAAAAGTAGAACCACCACACAGGTTTCAAAAGCATTTCTTTTGAAATGTTTGAAGGAATTTTCAGATTTTAGAAACCCGGTAAAATGCAGGAATTATCTTTAAAGAAAAATAGAACATGAATATAAACTTCTGTTGATTGGCATTTTACAATTTCCTTAGGAGATTAAAAGTATTTTATAAGGAACTTCATACAATTTACATAAGTTTCTTAATTAAATCCTTGTTTTCTAGTTACTTGTTTATAATCTAATAACAGTCGTCGGAGCATACAGTTTTACCGTTTAAATTTTTCAAAATGAATTTTGAATTGGTAACGACGCGATGCAATGCTTCTTCAACCGCCATTTGCAATATTGCGCAGTATTGCCAGATAGTTCTTTTTTCAGTAGTTATTAACGACTCAATGCCGTTGTTGGATTACATGGTTATCAAAACGTTTTAATATACTGTCAGAGTATAAATACTCGTGGTTTAATTTACTGTTTCACACGTTAATATTGGTTTTAATCGTCAAGAATCAAAGTTGTACTTCATCCTTTCCAGAAATTTTTTGATAAACACAAGTTTGATGTTATTATTTACTGTTCTTTGGTAATAGGCTTAACAGTTATGGTTCTCGATGTCATTGAGGTTGAGTGTCTCTTTTTAGCCAAAGAACAGTTAATGGTTACCTTGATGAAATCCAGGAATGTGAAGTACGCCATCGTCTTCTTAAGGCTCTACGAGACCCGCCATCTTGCATTGCTGCCTTCTCTTATTAACCAACGGGCAAGCGTATTTCACAAATTGCTCGGGCAATTTTGAACATTTTGGAACATAGTTTGTGGCTAACGCACGATATATGGTAAATAAAGAGTTCCCTGGTTTCAGATTTTCATTTTGGACCATTTAAGTATTTTTTATTAATTAATAAAACTATGGAAGACGCCTTGCTAAGACTTTCGCTGCAGATAAAAAATGAAGGGAAAAGTCAATGAAAATTCTCAAACCAGAGAACTCTTTGTTTATCATATATCGTGCGTTAGCCACAAACGATGTTCCAAAATGTGCAAAATTGCCCGAGCAATTTGTGAAATACGCTTGCCCGTTGGTTGATAAGAGAAGGCAACTATACAAGATGGCGGGTCTGGTAGAGCGTTAACGCATTATTTCTCATACCAGTTTCAGCTTTTGAAGTATAAGCCTTCTTCATTGAGTTTTTGTGCTATCATTTTAGTACTTGATGTTATTAGGCGCTTAGCCGCAGCCTGAATGACAATGTTTTTTCATAGTTTTGTTACCATCTACGTTCGAATGTCTCTCCTAGTGTTCGATATATAGCGTCACCATCTATCGTTCTTTATTGTCATTAAAGTCTTTTTTTGTGGATGCCTCTTTTTATAATTCTTTAACTCTCTGTTATCCTTTTTTCTTTTTGTTTTTTCTCTTGCTCTATGAGGAATTTCCATGCAAAGAGTAATTCAACAGGAGTGTTATTATATCAATTATTTTCACGCGTTTCCTCAATTAAAACTGATTTAGCGGTCAAGGTTTTTATGTGTGTCATGCGTTGTTACGACTTTAGATTCATGCCAGCATGGGATAGCGTTGTTTTGCACACAGTGTTGTATTAAAGCAGTTTTTTCTTCCTTTTTGTTCCAGTTTTTGAGGTGCTCCTGTAGACGAGTTTGGAAACGTGTTTTTGTGCTACCTATGTATTGGCAATCTCAGCGGTCCGCTCTCCTTCTAGCGGCAAAAGGAAGAATTACTGTAGTACGGGTAACGTTTTCGGCTCAATGCTTGGCTGTTGGTAGATCGCTCATTACGTTCAGTTGTCGTAGTTTGGTGTATTTTTGCATTCATTCTGGAATTAGAGAGTTGTATAATGGAGAATTTCGTGAAGAAGAACAAATCATATTGTTGTGTCCCGCAACGTCGTTCCCAAGGTTTCAGCTATGTTTTTCGCAAGTTAGTATAAACGTTTGTGCCTTGCGTTTGAAATCCTTCCAGTGAAATGCTACTAACCTACTAACGTCTTTGAATGAATAATAAACAAGGCAGCATGTTTTTATTGCATAGTAGTAATTAAAAAATCCGCATTTCTACATAATCTTGAAAACAAATAATTGCTGTTATCCGTATAAATTTAAACTTCATTATGGAACAAGATTTGCAATGTTCTGTCAACAGTCATCGGTTCAAAAACGCAGAATCCAATGATGATCAATAATTACCAATTCACAAACACTTTTAGGAACAGAATGTTCAAAAATTACAAATGTTATTATTGACAGTATTGAAAATGGCTCCTCGGAAACGTCAAGTGAAACGAAATGTCAGCTTTTAATAGTAATCTGGATTAGAACACCACTGTCGGTATTACTATATCACTTGCCTAAAAATGTAAAAATAAATATTACCTGTTACAGTAAAGCATTACTGCTACACAGTGCTTACACGTTCCACTTCTGCCAGCTTTACAAGAGCACTCAAACGACTTTATAGAAATTTCACTGTTACTTGTATCTAAAACACCGTTGATGGAGTGAGGCGACGACGTTATTGCCGTAGACTGAATGCAGTGCGAAACTATGAGAATTTCTCTTTCATCTTCCTTCTTAATTCCACAAGAAATTATATGGCCTACATTAACAATCACTTCCCCTTCTTTAATGCATCTTGAATTTTTGGAAGCGTCCACAAATTTCATTATTTCAAGGATTGAAAGCGACAAACCAGCCATTCTAACATTCGAATTTATGGAAACACGTGCGAAGTTACCCGTACTAGAGAAGTTTGTTTACGTTTACGCAGCGCCCCCTATAGTTCGTTGAGGTTCCCAATAGGAGATCTGCTTGATTATTTTCTGCTTTTTTGGTGGGAACGGCGTATACACCTGCTGAGTTTAAAACCGATTTTTTGCTATTGTTGGTTAGCAGTTGTGATATATCATTGTTTGATTCTTCATGACGTCATGAATTTCAGCAGCTAGCAGCCCTGGTGGTGGCGCAGTGGTCTAAGCGATGGCCTCCGATCATTCGTCCGAACGGGGTCCGGGTTTGAATCCCGGTGAGGCATGGATGTTATGTTTGTCTTACGGCACTGGCTCTCTCCCTTCCCTGGAACCAGTGTCCCTAAATTAGGGACGGGCGACTGCTTATAGCCCATTGAGTTGCTTACGGTGGTCGTTAAACCTCCAATAAAAAAAAGAATTTCAGCAGCTAGCCCCGGTGGCGCAGTGGTCTAAGCGATGGCCTCCGATTATTCGTCCGAACAGGGTCCGGGTTCGAATCCCGGTGAGGCATGGATGTTGTGTTTGTCTTACGGCACTGGCTCTCTCCCTTCCCTGGAACCAGTGACCCTAAATTAGGGACCGGCGACTGCTTATAGCCCATTGCGTTGCTCACGGCGGTCGATAAACCTTCAATAAAAAAAAAATTCAACTCAATACAGCTAGTGTTTTTTCCAAAGACCTTTAAGATGCATAGACTGGAAGTTCTTGTGTAAATGAGTGTCGGCAGCTGGCGACATTTTGATCGCAGAGCTTGTACGTTAAAAACGGCATGTGTTGTATGTGAACAACGTTAATTAAGCTCTTTTACCTGCGCGAAAGAAGAAATTTTACGTTGTTTTAATACTGTTCATTATTTTTTTCAGTGGGGTATAAATAAGACATTGCGCCTTTTAACTTAAGATTAAAGAAAGCATCATTATCGTAATTTTGGGGTATATTAAATAACCGAAGGGAAACGTCGCTTGTCCTACGTGTAAAATATATTTTGGCTTCAGTTGCTTGCAAACTGCGTGATCTAGTTGCATGAAATTCGTATTTCACACTCTGAGTCATATCAAAAATCATTTTAATGTGGCCATTTGTTTATTCTTACGAGAAATTGTCGAGAACAAAACTTTTAATTTCAGAAGTTTTTCCCGCAGTATTATGAGATCAAATATTTATTGAGAACCACTTGATACATGGTACAGGATAAAAACAAGTAAACAGATGAGTAACAAATAATACATGAGTATAAAATTGCCCGCAAACAGTCCAGGTAGGCGTAAAGACATTGTCTCACAGGAAAAGTCCTTTCAGAGAAAGAGTCCGTCAGCACATGCATCCTGGAAGAGAACAAAAAGGAAGACTGCATGAGTCCCGGAATTAAAAACAGACACAGCATGAAGGTGTACCTGGCTAGAAAGAAAAACACAGAGCTCGAGGCAAGGTGCAAAGTCAGGGTCAGTCTTCACAATATATCGAAGCGTGGTCAGAACCCCAAGCAGTTGGGAGTCAACATCTCGTACAGGATACGTACAGTGAAAGAGATATTTTGGGAAGCAGAACAATTTATCTTGGGCTAACGCGAAGAGACGACACAGTTGCCGGTGGGACAGAGGTGTAGTACGTACAACAGCACCTGTACTAAATTGTTCAAACTTTACCTGTAATGCAGCTTCAGAAAGTTCCTCGGGGTCATCAGTGAGGTCGCACCCTCGCGGAGACGGAGGAGGCGAACGAGTACTAGAGAAGGATCGGGAACGGTAGATCCGTGGGCGTCCGCGTTTTGCAGGAGCACTGGGAGCAGGAAAAGCGATGCGTTTCTCACACCGGGAGCGAATATCTTTCGCGGAGTCATCAGCAGGAGTCGGGTAATTTCCCAAATGACCGATCTCACTGGCAGGCACAGACGAAGACGTAGAAGTTGAAGCACTCGACGTAAGAGTTGAAGCAGGAGAAACAATCGAAGATGCAGGAGTTTCTATAACCGATGGAGTTTCAAAATAGGCATAAGAAGAAGGCTCCGAATGACCGAATCAGAGGTAGATTCTATGTCGTCCATGGAGCCGGCACCCAGTAGCTCTTCCGGCCAGCTCGACCAAAAGGTAAACAAAGCTATTACGAGTAAAATATCGTACTTAAGATTCAGGAAACGAAACAAAACGATGCTCTAAACCTATAATCGGAACTTTGGGAACGAAATATCGGAGCACGTAGAAACACAGTAACGCAGTAATATAAGTTCGTAATAGCTGCTCAACGAGAGAAAAAATAAGTAAATTTAAATATGATAGAAAGAAATGCCCTCTTCTTATAATTTAGAGTTTAATCAATTACAAATCTCGAGGATGAAAAGTCTGAGAAAGGAGACACGAGTTAGCAAACCATGTGTATGTTTAACCAGAAACCTTCCCTTTAGAGGCATATACAGTTTGGTGAATGACACAAGGGTCTAGTAAAAACTAAGTCTCTCAATTTAATATTTAGAGATCAAATAAGTGTAAAAGGTTACTAGCTTACTATCTTGCACTTAAAATATTAAAACACCTTTATTATTTCAAGGGAAAGATTACGAAAAGAAGTGAGAAACCTAGATTGGAACTGCAAGTCACGGTAAATGAGACAAGGTTCTAGTGAAAACTGAGTTCCTCAACTTAATATATTTTATTTTTATTGTAGATTTAACGACCACCGTGAGTAACTCAATAGGCTATAAGCAGTCGCCCGTCCCTAATTTAGGGTCACTGGTTCCAGGAAAGGGAGAGAGACAGTGCCGTAAGACAAACACAACATCCATGCCTCACTGGGATTGGAACCCGGACCCATCTTGGACGAATGTTCCGAAGCCACCGCTTAGACCACTGCGCTACCGGGGCTGCAACTTAATATTTAGAGATAACGTAAGTGCAAAATGTTACTAGCTAACAATCCTGCACTTAAAATGCTAAAACACGTCTACTATTTCCAGAGAAAGATTAGAAAAGGAGGTGAGCCGCGGTGACGCAGTGGTCTAAGCGATGGCCTCTGATCATTCGTCCGAAAGGGGTCCGGGTTCGAATCCCGGTCAGTCATGGATGTTGTGTTTGTCTTACGGCACTGGCTCTCTCCCTTCCCTGGAACCAGTGACCCTAAATTAGGGACGGGCGACTGCTTATAGCCCATTGAGTTGCTCACGGTGGTCGTTAAACCTCTAATCAAAAAAAAAAAAAAAAAAGGAGGTGAAAAGCTTAAATTGAAACTGCAAGTCACGGCAACATTACTGTTGCCAGCACTTAAATTCGGATGAAAATATCAATGTTTCCTTTTTTTTTCCTCACGCTTTTTTTCTTGGGGACAATTTAGTCGTCGCACTTCTCTTTTCCGTTTCCAGACAGTGGGCACCGGTATAGTGAAACCACAAAGGTATGTGATACCTCTTGCTAAATGGCAATCGTCAGATTTTGGCTTGGCTTAGCTTCGTTTCCAGTTAGCACGTCTTAGAGCATTTTCCCACTTCCCCAAAGTATTCCAATTAATATGAGGAAACCTACGAAATGAAAGTGTTTGCTGGCTAGTTGTTTGTTTATTAGTACATCCGTACTCTACGCAAGATATAACCGTTTTAAAAATCTGTTTAGTTTATTAAATTTGGCTATATTATGTTCTGAAATACTTTACAATATATACACACTAATTATATAAACAAAAAATTAAATCGTACTGGTTATTCACTAAAAAAAATGGATGTAATTGATATAAACACACGAACGCCTATAGTAAAGAACGAGATGTGACAGATTCTTTCCGTACAACCAAGGAGGCCACCCCGGTGGCGCAGTGGTCTAAGCGATGGCCTCTGATCATTCGTCCGAACGGGGTCCGGGTGCGAATCCCGGTGAGGCATGAATGTTGGGTTTTGTCTTACGGCACTGGCTCTCTCCCTTCCCTGGAACCAGTAACCTTAAATTAGGGACGGGCGACTACTTATAGCCCATTGAGTTGCTCACGGCGGTCGTTAAACCTTCAGTCAAAAAAAAAAAAAAAGAAAAAAAAGAAACCAAGGAAGTTAGAATATTCTAACCCCTTGCGTACAACGCTGAACTTCAAATGTCACCCGGTAAACTTACGGTTTTCCAGTCTGTGTATATTAAAGGTCTTTGGTTTTTTCTATATATCCTTACTTTATGGATTCAGATGACACGGAAGCGAGGTAGAAAGGGGGAGGGCCGCCCCGGTGGCGCAGTGG
Source organism: Macrothele yani (assembly GCA_039090855.1). Taxonomy (NCBI): domain Eukaryota; kingdom Metazoa; phylum Arthropoda; class Arachnida; order Araneae; family Macrothelidae; genus Macrothele; species Macrothele yani. Next base: position 199,746,218 of record CM077009.1, on the reverse strand, counting down.
TCTAAGCGATGGCCTCTGATCATTCGTCCGTAATAGGTCCAGGTTCGAATCGCGGTGAGGCATGGATGTTGTGTTTGTCTTACGGCACTGGCTCTCTCCCTTCCCTGGAACCAGTGACCCTAAATTAGGGACGGGCGACTGCTTATAGCCCATAGAGTTGCTCACGGTGGTCGTTAAACCTCCAATCAAAAAAAAAAAAAAAGAAAGAAAGGGGGTGGAAGACGCTCTTATTTATTACCGAGGGAACAGTGCCCGCGGTCCGACGGCTTAACGTGCCCATCCGACGCACGGCGGATATTTAGTGGTACGAGTGTTTGACCCTGAGATCTCTCGATGGCAGTCACGAACGCTGACCACTAGGCCAACTGCGGCCCAACTTTATGGATTCCGATCAGATCAGGTCATATGTAGATGATTTTAGGAAAGGAGTGTCTGACCCCGGGTCTTCAACAACCCTTAGAAATAGGAAGCTAGGAGATTTGGGCTAGAGTGCCCGATAAGAAAGAGTCACGGAAGCGAGGTAGAAAGAGGGAAGAAGACACCCTTATTTATTACCGGGGGCCTAGTAACCCGACGGCTTAACGTGCCCATGCGACACGCGGCGGATATTTAGTGGTTCGAGCATTCGTACTTGCTGAGATCGAACCTGAGATCTCCGTGGCAGTTATGAATGCTGACCACTAGGCCACCGGTGGCCCGGGGCGACTTTATGGATTCCATTAGATTATTGGATTCCATTAAAGTCGTATTATTGGATTCCATTAAAGTCTACTTTATTGGATTCCATTAGATCATATGTAGAAGATTTTAGGAAGGGAGTGTCTGACCCTAGGCCTCAAACAACCCACAGAAATAGGAAGCTAGGAGATATGGGCTGGAGTGCCCGATAGGAAAGTGACACGGAAGCGAGGTAGAAAGGGGGAGGAAGACGCCCTTATTCATTACCGCGGGGAGGCAGCACCCGGTGTCCGAATGCTTAACGTGCCCATCCGACGTACGGCGGGTATTTAGTGGTTCATACCTGCCCAGGATCGAACCTGAGGTTATCTCCATGGCAGTAACGAACGCTGACCACTAGGCCACCCGCGGTCCGACTTTATGGATTTAGATCAGATCAGATGTAGAGGATTTTAGGTAGGGAGTGTCTGACCACAGGTCTAAAACAACCCTTAGAAATAGGAAGCTAGGAGATTTGAGCTAGAGTGCCCGATAGGAAAGTGACACGGAAGCGAAGTTGAAAGGGAAATGAAGACGCCCTTATTTATTACCGGGGGCCAGTACCCGGGGTTCGACGACTTAACGTGCCCATCCGACGCACGGCGGATATTTAGTGGATCGAGCGTTCGTACCTGCCTGGGATCAGATCATATGTAGGGGATTTTAGGAAGGGAGTGTCTGACCCCAGGTCTTTAACAACCTTTAGAAATTTCCTCGCACACCTTGAAAAATCTCAACTGAAGGTGTATAACATGCTCATATATATGCACGGTCGAGTCACATTATTGTGACCACCAGCTAATATCCAGAGTAACTGCTGTGTGCAGCACAGACAGCAGTTACATGGGCTGGGATGACTCAATAAGGTGCTGGAAGGTGTTCACAGTTATGTGGAGCCATGCTTTGGGTTTCCCTTCAAAATGACTGCAGTGCATCTGACAGCTGCTGGAGAGTGTGTGGTGGAGGATCCATAGAGCGAACAACACGATCGAGGTGACCCCACAGATACTTAATTTGGTTTAAGTCTGGGAAATTACGGGGCCAGGGAAGTACTTTGGAGTCTTCATCGTGCTCTTCCGACCCCTCTGGGACATTTTTAGCTGTGTGACACGTCGCATTGTTGTGCTGGAAGATCCCATCCGCCTCAGGGAAGACAATCAGCATGTATGGGATGTACTTGGTCTGCAATGATGGATTCATAACGAATTCTGTCATAGTGCCTTCCACAAGTATGAGTGGACCCAGAGAATGTCATGAAAGCATTCCCCAGACCATAACTCTGCCCCCCACCAGCTGTGTTCTTCCAGAAATGGTTAAAAGAGTATCTGTTCTCCGATGTTTCTCGCCTTATACGCCAACGTCCGTCCGTTCGATGAAGCAGAAAACGTGACTCATCGAAGGCAATCCTTTGCCAATCAGCGGAGTTCAGATTCCAATACTGCCGTGCAAACGTAAGCTTTTTCTGCTGATGCACCTTCGTTATCATAAGTGCAGTAACCATCCGTCTGCATCAGAGGCCCATACGCAGCAAGGTTCGCTGAATTATCGTTTCAGATACACTTCCGGTAGCCCCTGGTTTATTCGGCCAACGAGTTGCTTCACTGTAGCGTGTCTATAGGCTTTCACGCAGCTTCGAAGTCGACGTTCACCTCTCACATCAATGGCAAGTGGTGCTCCGCATTTTTCACGTCGCTTCTTCACAGTGGTACCATTTCTCCAATCACGACACACTTTAACCACAGCAGCACGCGAACAGTTCACAAACTGCGCTGTTTCAGAAATACTGCCACCTTGGTCCGATCCCTTTTTGCAAATCTGACAAATCGCTCCTTTTATCCATGACAGCAACAAGTGATGTTTTCAGATGATCATGTGTAGAGGATTTTAGGAAAGGAGTGTCTGACCCCAGGTCTTAAACAACCCTTAGAAAGAGGAAGCTAGGAGATTTGGGCTAGAGTCCCCGATAGGAAAGTGGCACAGAAGCGAGGTAGAAAGGGGGAGAAAGACGTCCTTATTTGTTACCGGAAGGCCAGTATCCGGGGTCCGACGGCTTAACGTGCCCATCCGACGCACGGCGGGTATTTAGTGGTTCGAGCGTTCGTACCTGCCCGGGATCGAACCTGAGGCCACATCCATGGCAGTCACGAACGCTGACCACTAAGCCACCCGCGGCCCCTGCCTGGGATCAGATCAGATGTAGAGGATTTTAGGAAGGGAGTATATGACCCCAGGTCTTAAGCATCCCTCCGAAATAGGAAGCTAATAGATTTGGGCTAGAGTGCCCGATAGGAAAGTGACACGGAAGCGAGGTAGAAAGGAGGAGGAAGACGCCCTTATTTATTACAGGAGGGCCAGTACCTGAGGTCCGACGGCTTAACATGCCCATCCGACGCACGGCGGATATTTAGTGGTTCGAACGTTCGTACCTGGGGTTATCTCCATGGCAGGCACGAACGCTGACAACTAGGCCACCCGCGGCCCCTGCCTGGGTTTGCTGTTCCTAAAGCATATATGACAGCAATTTTGAACATTTTACTGGTTGCTATATTGAATTATTGTAAAAAATGTGTTTGTGACCTTAATTTTTAGACATCAGTGTATTAAACACGAAGAAATGAGTGGTGATTTTTGTGTCCGATATCATATGCACTTAGAGGAATTCGCACGTCTTTGGAAGTAACATCAGTCAAAGGAATTTATATGAATCATTTATAAAAATACAAACTCCAGGGGGAAAATCGATTCCATTGTGAAGAACTAATGGTTTATGCATGTAAATATACACTGAAATAGCATATTATTAGTAACGCCCACTAGCTATCAGACACGTGCCATCTTCATCCGCGTACGAAACTACGACCTTGAGATGACTTCATAAACAGCTCATTGCAAAGGGTACTATGGTAAAGCAATACCTAAGGATCATCCAGTTCCATGAAACATGATATTAAGGCCAAAATGAAACATAAGAATGCGAAACACATTTGTGCCAGAACAGAAAACTTAGAACTGAGCCAAGAAACCGAGACCAGGTCCAGATTGGCCAACTTAAGAAATGGCTCACTTCTTTTTTTGTCTAAATTTCTGGGAATGGATGCATAATTATTTTGGAATCTGTGAGTAATAATCGTTTGTTTCATTTGCCCTTTTCTTCTGCTTAAAAAGTTATGTCCTTAAAAAAAAAAAAAAAAAAAAAGGAAAAATTTACTTCTTTGTTGAGTGTTTGCTCTGGAAGGACATAGCAAGGGTCTCTGTGTTTGCGTGAGAAAAGTGTCGCGGACCGAGCAAGCTGTTATAAATTAATTAAGCTGAAGGTAACTGCTCTTAGATCTAGGTAGTTAGGCTTGGAGACTGGTATACTGCCATGCCCTACCCTTTTGCAATCTTCAGACACTACCACCCATTGCGATGACCCATCATCTCCACTCCTTATGCACAGACTGACATATTATTTAATGACAAGTGATTCTCCCTCAGAGATATTCCAACATATGTATCCTACCTAGAAAAAAAAATCGTTAACATTATTATACTTATTAAACATCTTTAGTGGTGTGGTAGGCATTAATGCAGCATAGCATGATAAACAGTTAGGAAATTGTACAGAACTGGTTTAAAAAAATGATTATTTACTAACAAATTATATTCGACACAGATTTTTTTTTATATAAATTGAAGGTTTAACTACCAACTCGATAGGTTCTAAGCAGTCACTTGCCTCTAATTTAGTGTCACTGGTTCCAGGGAAGGAGGAGAACTAGTGCCGTAAGACAAACACAACATCCATGCCTCACCAGGATTCGAACTTGGACCCTTCTCGGAAGAATGGTCCAAGTTCGAATCCTGATCCATGGCCAGCGTGAGACTGATGAGCCAGCACTTAGACCACTGTGCCACCAGGGCGGTAACACAGATTTCAGCCAGTTTTTCATCAACACTGATGGTGTATGTGGGAATAAGTTTTCCATTCTTACTATTATGTGCAATGTGAAAATATTCGTTAAAGGAATTATAGCCGGGCGGCAGACAAAATTAAGTATCCAAACCGCCCAGTAAAAGGGCTCTAGGGAGAACATTACTATCCAAGTGCTTCCCTTTTGCTTTCAGCAAAGAGCAAAAACACTGCTATATTCAGTGCAACAGCACGTTCAAAAAAGACGATAGTGAGGGTGCTGGGCGATTACTATCTTTTGTCTCAAAGTGTTGTACTGGCATTTTAAATCCATAGTCAGCGTGAGTGAGACTGATGTATATAGCATGATTCTATTAGTGAGACTGAGTTATATGTCATGATCCATGGCCATCGTGAGTGATACTGATGTATATTGCATGATCCATGGCCAGCGTGAGTGAGACTGATGTATAAAGCATGATCCATAGCCGGCGTGAGTGAGACTGATGTATATAGCATGAATTTATTAGTGAGACTGATGCATATTGCATGACCCATGGCCAGCGTGAGACTGATGTATATAGCATGATTCTACGAGTGAAACTGATGTATATATCCATAGCCAGCGTGAGTGAGACTGATGTATATATCCATAGCCAGCATTAGTCTCACTCATAGATATAGCATGATTCTATGAGTGAGACTAATGTATACACTGAGTGGCCACTTTATTATGACCATCCGCTCAGTACTTCGTTGGGCCACCTTTTGCCTTTAATACTGCGTCGATTCTTCGTGGTATGGACTCCACGAGATGTTGATCGGTGGTTTGTGGAATCTGAGACTATACTTGATGAATAGCACTTTCCAGGAGTGTGAGATTGCAGGGTTGTGGATCCAGCTGTCTGATGGCTCGTTCGACTTCATCCTACAAATTCTCAATGGGGTTGAGATCTGGAGATTGTGGGGGCCACCGAAGCAAAGTAAACTAGCCGGCATGTTCCTGAAACCAATCCTGTACAATACGAGCACTATGGCAGGACGCATTATCTTGTTGAAAGTAGCCATCGCCATTGCGATAAACCATCCACATGACAGGATGCACTTGGACCGCAACGATGTTTAGATATGATGTGCCAGTCAGAAGTTGATCAACACGAATTAAAGGGCCCAAAGCATGCCAGGAAAACATTCCCCAAACCATAACGTTGCCTCCACCAGCTTGAAGGGTTGTAGCAATGCATTTAGGGTCCATGCTTTTGTGCTGTTTCCGCCAAATTCTTACTCGGCCATCGGCATGGTGCAACTGTAAACGTGATTCATCGGACCACATAATTTGTTTCCAATTATCGGCTGCCCAATCCTTGTGATCCTGTGCGAACTGGAGACGTTTTCTCTTGTTAACTGCAGACAGCTAAGGTGTTCGAACAGGCCTTCGGCTGCCATATCCCATCCGATGCAGTGTACGGCGAACAGTGCATGCAGAGATCATTTGAGGGGATCCTTGATTAAGATGGTCTGTAATTTGTTGCACTGTTGCCCTTCTGTTGTCTGTTACCAGTCTGTGCACTCTCCGTTCCGCCCGAGCAGTCACTAGTCGATGGCGACCACACGTTGCACGTATAGAGACTCAATATTTTGGTTGACAGTCCAGTTTTTAAACTTTTTAACAACAGCTGCTCCGGAACATTTCACAAATGCGGCGGTTTCGGCGATACTCGCTCCATGGTTCTAGCTCCTACAATCATCCGACGTTGAAAGTCCGTCAAATCGCATTTTTTACCCATCTCGTCACCCAAAAATCACTTCTACTACTGTCGCAAGCACTAAGTTTTCCCTTTTTATACTAGCCTCGCCCTCTGGCGGCAACAGCCATAGCTCATTTGCTTAAAACTGTTAGGTGATCATAATAAAGTGGCAACTCAGTGTATAGCATGATCCATGGCCAGCGTGAGTGAGACTGTTGTATATAGCATGATTCTATGAGTGAGACTGATGTATATAGCATGATCCATAGCCAGCATGAGTGAGACTAATGTAGGTAGCATGATTGTGGATACAGTGAAATTGTGTACGTTTTTGTTTATTCTATCTTTGATGAGAAACCCAAAGTAATTCAGTTTTCCAGTGTGTTAATCAACCTGGAAGATATCAATTTTTGTAATTTAATATAATTTCATTATATATACATGTATGTGTGAGTTGCACTCCTTCAGCTGTAGGGTGAGTTGAGATTTTTCATGAGGGAGGTGGGGGTTCCAGGGTTGTATACCCACCTACACGTCCAAAAAATCCCGGGAGTTAAAAAAAAAACATTTAAAAACCCACTTTGTAGTGTGTGTTTTTTTTAAACTGGAGTATACTTTGAAGTTTTACTGCAATTTTGGGATATATTCTTCCAAGAGTTTCAAAAGTACAATAACATTTTTAAATGGGAAAGCTTGGTGCTCAAATTGTTTTTACCTATGCCTACTTTGCTTTTATTATTACATAGATGCATTATACCTGTTTGTTAAGCACTCAAATGATCTGCAAATTCCCCCAAACATAAATAAAATTATAGAGAATGTAATCATTTACAAAGATGCAGTACACATGCTAGAACAGCTAAAAGAGGTTAGTATAGTACTAGACATTCTAGAGGCCACGGTGTACGGTCTATCGTACACCATGCTCCAGGCTGAACAAACAAATATTTCTGATGCAGTGGAACAGTGGTAAGATCTTATGGAAAACGCAGATCTTAAACTGTATACACCGGTGATAAAAAAAGGATGGATCAAGCACTTTAGCCTTGCCACTACTTGGCAAACTTAATGAATCCAAAATACCAGGGAAAGAGAATGAGCCCTGAGGAAGACAAATTGCTGATAACTGGGTGTTAGAAAAGAAACCTGAATGGATAATTTTTGTAATGGGTTTTAAAATATGTGACACAAAGTGCTATCCAAAGTCTATGTTTGTAAATAATGTTGTGCAAAACTTCAGTGCTGCCAAATGGTGGCAGCTGATGGAGCGACATGCAAGTGTGACCAAAGCTGGAACCCTGAAACATTTCTGCTCTTACATGTCAAGTCTATGAGGTTGCCCACAGCTGATGGAGTGACATGCAAGTGTGACCAAAGCTGGAACCCTGAAACATTTCTGCTCTTACATGTCAAGTCTATGTGGTTGTCCACAGCTGATGGAGTGACATGCAAGTGTGACCAAAGCTGGAACCCTGAAAGATTTCTGCTCTTACATGTCAAGTCTATGTGGTTGCCCAGTTGATGGAGCGACATGCAAGTGTGACCAAAGCTGGAACCCTGAAAGATTTCTGCTCTTACATGTCAAGTCTATGTGGTTGCCCACAGTTGATGGAGCGCCATGCAAGTGTGACCAAAGCTGGAACCCTGAAAAATTTCTGCTCTTACATGTCAAGTCTATGAGGTTGCCCACAGCTGATGGAGTGACATGCAAGTGTGACCAAAGCTGGAACCCTGAAAGATTTCTGCTCTTACATGTCAAGTCTATGTGGTTGCCCAGTTGATGGAGCGACATGCAAGTGTGACCAAAGCTGGAACCCTGAAATATTTCTGCTCTTACATGTCAAGTCTATGTGGTTGCCCACAGTTGATGGAGCGACTTGCAAGTGTGACCAAAGCTGGAACCCTGAAAGATTTCTGCTCTTACATCTCAAGTCTATGAGGTTGCCCACAGCTAATGGAGTGCCATGCAAGTGTGACCAAAGCTGGAACCCTGAAAGATTTCTGCTCTTACATGTCAAGTCCATGTGGTTGCCCAGAGTTGATGGAGCGACATGCAAGTGTGACCAAAGCTGGAACCCTGAAAGATTTCTGCTCTTACATGTCAAGTCTATGTGGTTGCCCACAGTTGATGGAGCGACATGCAAGTGTGACCAAAGCTGGAACCCTCAAAGATTTCTGCTCTTACATCTCAAGTCTATGAGGTTGCCCACAGCTGATGGAGTGCCATGCAAGTGTGACCAAAGCTGGAACCCTGAAAGATTTCTGCTCTTACATCTCAAGTCTATGAGGTTGCCCACAGCTGATGGAGTGACATGCAAGAGTGACCAAAGCTGGAACCCTGAAAGATTTCTGCTCTTACATGTCAAGTCTATGAGGTTGCCCACAGCTGATGGAGTGACATGCAAGTGTGACCAAAGCTGGAACCCTGAAAGATTTCTGCTCTTACATGTCAAGTCTATGTGGTTGCCCACAGTTGATGGAGTGACATGCAAGTGTGACCAAAGCTGGAACCCTGAAAGATTTCTGCTCTTACATGTCAAGTTTATGTGGTTGCCCACAGTTGATGGAGCGACATGCAAGTGTGACCAAAGCTGGAACCCTGAAACATTTCTGCTCTTACATGTCAAGTCTATGTGGTTGTCCACAGCTGATGGAGTGACATGCAAGTGTGACCAAAGCTGGAACCCTGAAAGATTTCTGCTCTTACATGTCAAGTCTATGTGGTTGCCCAGTTGATGGAGCGACATGCAAGTGTGACCAAAGCTGGAACCCTGAAAGATTTCTGCTCTTACATGTCAAGTCTATGTGGTTGCCCAGTTGATGGAGTGACATGCAAGTGTGACCAAAGCTGGAACCCTGAAATATTTCTGCTCTTACATGTCAAGTCTATGAGGTTGCCCACAGCTGATGGAGTGCCATGCAAGTGTGACCAAAGCTGGAACCCTGAAAGATTTCTGCTCTTACATGTCAAGTCTATGTGGTTGCCCACAGTTGATGGAGCGACATGCAAGTGTGACCAAAGCTGGAACCCTGAAAGATTTCTGCTCTTACATCTCAAGTCTATGAGGTTGCCCACAGCTAATGGAGTGCCATGCAAGTGTGACCAAAGCTGGAACCCTGAAAGATTTCTGCTCTTACATGTCAAGTCTATGTGGTTGCCCACAGTTGATGGGGCGACATGCAAGTGTGACCAAAGCTGGAACCCTGAAAGATTTCTGCTCTTACATGTCAAGTCTATGTGGTTGCCCACAGTTGATGGAGCGACATGCAAGTGTGACCAAAGCTGGAACCCTGAAAGATTTCTGCTCTTACATGTCAAGTCCATGTGGTTGCCCAGCCAGTTCATCTGCAGTAGAAATGATATTTTCTACTTGCGGACGGGACTAGTCTGGTCAAAACTTCGTAGCTGCTTAAGTGTTGATAAAGCACAGAAACTTGTCAAGATCCACAAATATTTAAAAACAAACAGTAAATTTGTCACAAAAAGTATTGAAATTTGTGGTTTTACCCAAATTTAATTAAACATCTCAGAAATGATTGATGAGGGTTTAGAGTTTGATCAAATACTAGTTTATAGATTGCAGTTAATGGTGTGTAAAGTATCTTAGCCTTTGTGTAAATTTAAACAAAGTTCTTTCAACGACTACATAAAAAGGAGATTTTTGTTAACCAATGGGTAAGTTGCATGGATTTTTTTGTTAATAATATTTAATCATTTGTAATATTAATCAAACCCAGTTGAAACCCCCCAAAACCCATAAAAGCCCAATAAAACCCAAAAAAGCAAAATAACCCACCCGAGTTGTTGTTTTTTAATATTGAAAAAAAGCCCGGGTTTTTTTCAACCCTGCGGGAGGGTGAGAAAATTTGGGGGGGGGGGTATTCCTCACTATGGTGGACCACAAGATTCAATTTCCCGGTCTAATTTTGTTGTCCCAATCCACCCCTGTAAATGGTATTAAATTAATTAGTAAGTCCAAACCTTCCAACAGCCTCGTTGGTGAAAGAAGAAACAAAAAGATGTTTGGTCAATGCATGCTGGAAAAAATGCTAAGTCAGAAATTCCTGGTGCTTTTACTTTTGCAACAGCAATTTTGCATTACGTGAGGAATACTGACGAAAAGTGAAAAAAAAAAGTATCCTTTAAGGGTCGACTGTGAAACCCTGGTGTTTTACAGTTATTTTGCCTGATGTTCTCTTTCTATTTTTGCTTTTAGCTGAGGCGTATATTCGAGGCTAGCTGCAAAGCCCAGAGAATGCACAAATAAAAGTCAATTAAATATACACAAATAAAAGTCAATTAAATATACACAAATAAAAGTCAATTAAATATACACAGATAAAAGTCAATTAAATATACACAAATAAAAGTCAAATAAATATACACAGATAAAAGTCAATTAAATATACACAAATAAAAGTCAATTGTCAATGGTATTAAGATACGTCAATGCTTTCGCCACGAAAAAAACATGCTGATTCACTTCTTTGACTCAGTCTGGTGAGCAAACACCAATGGCATAACGCAATCAGCTCTTCCAGAATCTTCGCTGTTCTGATTCAAAGACCTTCAATACAGTCTCCTGCTAGCATTTCCATAACATGAATGAACCTATGGTGGGGAATGGACCATTGCTTTGCGCAACGGTTTGCTCAGAAAAGAGAAGACTTTGACTATCTCAGTCACTTGCATGCTTCCGCCTGCAACAGCACATGTTTTGCGAGAGTTGCTTCAATTTGTGTGAAGTGTCAATGAATTAAAATCAGTGATATTATATTTTAAATTTGTGGCTTTGTTGGATTAGAACTGTTTCAATAAATTTTGTGAAAGCTTTCCTGAACATCTACTGTCAGAAATTAAAGAACTCTATCCTTCAAATTTTGATACAGCTCGACTAAAGAATGAACTGAAGGTGTTTTATTCCCTTGATGAATACAAAAATAAATCAATAAGAGACATTACTTGTTACATAAAGTCTTAAAAACAAACAAACAAAAAAGGAAAGAAACAGCTTGGGATAGCATAAGTGGCACTGATGGTCACATTTTCTGCAATTGATGATTATTTTCAAGCACAGCAACTATAAAAAAAACTTTGGCGATTTGAGCACAGCTTTGCAGGCTAGCATTCAGATCAGTTATAAATTGAAATTAATCAAAATATTAAATTCAACAATAACAAATATAGCGAGTTGCAAGTGTGTTCGCAGAAATAAGGCTACACACCTGACAAGTGTTGCTGCTAAAGTTTGTGAATCCCAAACTGTACAATATGCTCTGGTAAGGGGTTTTTTTCAGTTTTTTTATTTACCTTATACATAAATTGTACATATAGTATTTGGTAGTTAAAGGTGTTTAAAATATTATTCCATATTTTTATTAAAATTAGTAAGAAACATATTTATTAAAATTATTACTTAAGAAATTCCATAAGACGTAAAAATTATTTTGTAAACAGAAATCAGCATAAATATTTATCAGTTTCTGAGAATCCATAAGACATTAAAAATATCTTGAAAACAGAAATAAGCATAAATATTTATCAGTTTCTGAGAATCCATAAGACATAAAAAATATCTTGAAAACAGAAATAAGCATAAATATTTATCAGTTTCTGTGCATTTCTGAGTGCCAAAATGTTACCATTTATTCACAAATATTTAAGAGCCTGTACATCGTAACTTCTAAATCAGTTTGGACCACAAAATGAAACTCACAGGTTTTGTTGAGTATCAGTAAGAGTATTCTCGTGGAAAAAAAAAAATTATCTGGTCCCTCTTTTGAGATATGTAACCTTGAAATCTGCAAAAAGTTAAAAATTTTGGCAACTTTGAGGAGAAAAAAAAAAAAAAAAAAGTTAGAAGGGGACCAAACCTAGACTTAAGTTCTCAATAGTTGAAAATCCTACTAGCCATAGTTATTACACAAACATTCCCAACTTGGGGTTCCAACTCTCAGTCACCTAATCACCTTAACAGTCCATCAAAAATGGTTATTATGCTTGCGAGTATTGCAGATCTCAACGCCATTTTAAGCAAGGTTAAAAAAAATATTTTCTATCATTTCTATACATTTTCTGTAAGCCGAAAATGTCCTTTTTAAGGTAATGAAAACCAAAACTTTCAATCTACAATAATAGGAATGCAATTGCTTTTTTTCAAAACCATTGTGAGGCCCTATTTTGGTATAAACATAGAAACTGAGCGAAAACACACAAAGTCACGTATAGTAAAAAGGTTTGTTTAGTGGTAGCTTTCGGTCATCCTACGACCTTGATCCCCCACGATCAACTGGATGGGCTGGTTGCCAGAACTACGATTTCAAATTATGGTGCTGGAACTGTTGCCAGATTTTAGGAGAGAAATCCAAATAAATGGGATTTGGTGAAGGGTTTCTGAATTGCAGTTTTTGGTGAACAAAATTTCAATGCTTTCTTGGAAACATAGAGATGCTTTGTTGATGAATGGGGCAACTTTTTTTGTCTCTTTCAAAAGAGGAACTGCAGAGGTGTCTTCAATGGTTAGTGCAGTTAATGCTGTCTTTGGAAGACCAATTCTTGTATTGATTTCAATCTTTGTATTGAAGCTTCGGTATGTGCTTCCAATAACACTGAGAGACAAAAAAGTTGCCCTATTCATCAACAAAGCATCTCTGTGTTTCCAAGAAAGCATTGAAATTTTGTTCACCAAAAACTGTAATTCAGAAACCCCTCAGCAAATCCCATTTTATTTGGATTTTTCTCCTAAAATCTGACAACAGTTCCAGCACCTCAATTTCAAATTGTAATTCTAGCAACCAGTCCATCCAATCAATCGTGGGTGATCAAGGTCGTAGGATGACCAAAACCTACTGCTAAATGAACCTTTTTACTATATGTGACTTTGTGCGTTTTCGCTCGATTTCTATGTTTATGTGTTATTGTTGCGTAAAATCTGAGTTTAAATTCTATTTTGGAAATGATAATTAACACAGCAATCGGACATCGCCGAATTGACTGTAATCACTGTATCACACGTGAATTAAATCACATCAGAAAACTTTAAAATTTCATCGCCATGGAGCAGGAACTCTGAATACCTATTTTGGTCTGCTGCAGAAAAGAAAAATGAACCTATATCCAAGATGGTGGCACATAAAAATAAAATAAAATTGTTTTGAGCTACTCACCGATAGGGTTAAACTATGGAGGAAAAGGGTGTATAAAATGATCAAGCAATCACTTAATTGAAAAATTGGGTAATATCATATGGGATGTTCTGTATGCAAAACACGCCATTTTGGATTTTTTTTTCTCCTCGCCAAAATTACAAACTGCCCAAAGTATTTTTTTTCTCTTGCTGAAAGGTTACATTATAATACACACATGAAAATATTCTTAGCAGATTTGAAGTTGGGGCTCATGTTGAAAAAAAGTTTTTTTGTTTAATAAAAATGTGGCCTCATTTTTCCATGTCTTTTGTCATTAAATTAAAAAAAAAAGTGTTCTTTTAATTTTAAAAATGTGCAGAAACAAGTTCCAAAATGTATGGATCATGCTAGTCACTTAAGAAAAAAAATTATGTGGCTGCAATAGTTAGTTGTGAAGTTATGAATTTTTTTGTCCTACAGTGAAGTTGTGAAAGCCCATAGCGCAAAAACTTTAAAGGCAGAGCTACCCAATTTTTAAAGTGGCATTACTCAAAATCTACTGGACCAACTGACCTAAAATTTTAACAGGTTTTATATCTCATCAGTACAATTCTTTGTGCCAATTTTCACAAAAATCTGAGATGGGTGGGTGACATGACATGGAATGACCCATTAGAGCAAAAGCAGATTTGCTTCCTATATCAGATTCATACACAATGATGAAATAATTATGCAGTTTCTATTTTGCAAGGAACTTGAAAAACATATCAGCGGACAAGATATCTTTTGAACCTTGTCTGAATATTTGGAAATTGTTGAGATTTCATGGGATTCTTGTATAGGAATTTGTATGGATGGAATGCCATATATGATAGGGAATGTGAGAGGTTTGCCAGTACTCATCACAGAGAAAAATCCAGATGTAATATAAACTCAGTTTTTTTTTTACATAGAGAGGCATTAATTCCCATGACCTTTGTAGCCGATTTGAAGTTGGTTCTAGATCAGAAGTGTGCACACTGCGAATTTCATTAAACCACAAACACAAAAGGTACAGTTATTTGCTCAACTCTGCATAGACATGGAATCGAAACATCAACACTTATTCTCCACTAGGAGGTTCGCCAACTGTCCTGCAGGAAAGTTTTAAATTGGGTGTTGGAACTGAAAAATGAATTAATAGACGTTTTCGTGCCATATATCTGGAAATCCCTCATTGCATCACGTCACCCGGAGTTACTGTTACAAAACTTTCCTTTCCAATCTGGCAACGAAACCAATTGCAGTCGCATCGATCAAGGCCATAGTAATGGCTGAAATATATTTTGCCTTAAAACTTTTATACGTAACTTAGTGTGTTCTACACTACCATTTTCTTAATTTGTTTGTTAGTTACGTGCACTGCCTACCACTCTTTTATTTAGAAACATTTCTGTGGTTTTAGTTCGTAAAAACTGAATGACAGGAAAGCATGTATTTTTCTGGACTTGAGGCCCCTTTTTGCAGCCATATACACGTATATTAGCAAGACAATGCGAAAGAAATATCAGTTTAATGAATGAAACTTTTGTACCAATGAGGATAAGGTGTTATGTATTTCAGTTGTTTGCACATAACTACATATCCTTTAGAATGTAATGAACTAAAACATAACCTTTGCGGAGACAAAGAAACATACTTGTGGGATTTTTTTATAACAGAATCAAGAGAAAAATTTTTATTATGGGCAAAAACATTGCAGAATTATGTTAAGTGTGGTTTTTATATTCAAGAGTAAATAATTTAAGTATTTTTACTTTTTTTTATGACGCTATCATACAACAGTTGAGTGTGTGTGATCGTGATGAATTTCAGAGATGGCTAGTTCTCTAAAAAAAACAAAATTTCAAAGATAATTTCAAAAAGATGGCTAGTTCTCTTAAAAATAAAATTGCAATGATAATTTCAGAGATGGCTAGTTTTCTCTAAAGAATAAAATTTCAAAGATAATTTCAAAGAGATGGTTAGTTTTCTAAAGAATAAAACTTCAAAGATAATTTCAAAGAGATGACTAGTTTTCTAAAGAACAAAATTTCAAAGAGATGGCTAGTTCTCTAAAGAATAAAATTTCAATGATAATTTCAGAGATGGCTAGTTTTTTAAAGAATAAAATTTTAAAGAGATGGCTAGTTTTTTAAAGAATAAAATTTTAAAGAGATGGCTAGTTCTTTAAAGAATAAATTTCAAAGATAATTTCAAACAGATGGCTATAGTTCTCTAAAGAATAAAATTTCAAAGATAATTTCAAAGAGATGGCTAGTTCTCTTAAAAATAAAATTTCAATGATAATTTCAGAGATGGCTAGTTCTCTAAAGAATAAAATTTCAAAGATAATTTCAAAGAGATGGTTAGTTTTCTAAAGAATAAAATTTCAAAGATAATTTCAAAGAGATGGCTAGTTTTCTAAAGAACAAAATTTCAAAGATATGGCTAGTTCTCTAAAGAATAAAATTTCAGTGATAATTTCAGAGATGGCTAGTTTTTTAAAGAATAAAATTTCAAAGAGATGGCTAGTTCTTTAAAGAATAAAATTTCAAAGAGATGGCTAGTTCTTTAAAGAATAAATTTCAAAGATAATTTCAGAGATGGCTAGTTTTTTAAAGAATAAAATTTCAAAGAGATGGCTAGTTCTTTAAAGAATAAAATTTCAAAGAGATGGCTAGTTCTTTAAAGAATAAATTTCAAAGATAATTTCAAAGAGATGGCTATAGTTCTCTAAAGAACAAAATTTCAAAGATAATTTTAAAGAGATGGCTAGTTCTCTAAAGAATAAAATTTTGAAAGATAATTTCGAAGAGATGGTTGGTTTTCTATAGAATAAAATTTCAAAGATAATTTTAAAGAGATGGGTAGTTTTCTAAAGAATAAAATTTCAAAGGTAATTTCAAAGAGATGGCTAGTTCTCTTAAAAATAAAATTTCAATGATAATTTCAGAGATGGCTAGTTCTCTAAAGAATAAAATTTCAAAGATAATTTCAAAGAGATGGTTAGTTTTCTAAAGAATAAAATTTCAAAGATAATTTCAAAGAGATGGCTAGTTTTCTAAAGAACAAAATTTCAAAGATAATTTCAAAGAGATGGCTAGTTCTCTAAAGAATAAAATTTCAATGATAATTTCAGAGATGGCTAGTTTTTTAAAGAATAAAATTTCAAAGAGATGGCTAGTTCTTTAAAGAATAAAATTTCAAAGATAATTTCAAAGAGATGGCTATAGTTCTCTAAAGAACAAAATTTCAAAGATAATTTTAAAGAGATGGCTAGTTCTCTAAAGAATAAAATTTTGAAAGATAATTTCGAAGAGATGGTTAGTTTTCTAAAGAATAAAATTTCAAAGATAATTTCAAAGAGATGGCTAGTTCTCTGAAGAATAAAATGTATACATTGTATTTTGTATTCGTATAAAATTAGGGCAACAATTTTGGCTTTACGAAAATTACCTGTAGGTTCCAAAGAACTTGCATTATTAAAATGCTCATAAAACCTATTAATATGAAAATTAAAATTTTCATTAATTGAAATAATAATATGGAATTGAAAATTTCCTAAATAAATAGTAATAATGATTAATATGGAATTAAAAACTTTCAATAATTAAAATCAAATCGATTTTCACAAAAGGGCCTCGGAGATATTTACTGCAGCAGCCCCCCCCCCCCCGTCTCTCAGGTATGGACTGGAAGGGAACCCATTGTACCATCAAATGGATGACAACTGGTCTGCAAAGCTGGCATGTTTGCCCGATATCTTTTCCCAGTTGAATGTTCTCAATGCCAATATTAAAAGCCATGATGACAATACCCTCACAACTACCAACAAATGGCATTACAAAAAAAAAAAAAGTTATAGATTGGAAGAACTATGCAATATACCCTCAAAATCTTCCCACTGGTAAAAAGTTTTAAAATAGCAAATTCAATTTGTGGCAGGTCAATCACATAGCTTACAAGAGTTATAAGATCTGCAGGCAATGTGCTGGTACCAGATACCAAAAGACACTTTTACAAGTCTTTTAACATTCATGCCTTGCAGGGCAGAAGCTCCTTAAGTGGTACATAGACGACCAACATATTAGACAGCTGGTCATAAAAGAGATGGAACATAGACAACCAACATCATATTAGGCAGCTGGTCTTTGAAAGAGCACTTTTCTAAGCAAATGATTTGGAGTATACATCACACTGGCGAGGCTTTAAACCAGTGAATAACCACATGGTGTACAAGATTATCTTTTTCTGCAAATCATTTGGAGCATACATCATACAAGTCAGGGTTCTTCATCTGTGTGAACAAGCATATGCCTTGAAAGATGAGATATTGCAGAAAATCATTTCCAGCATATATCACACTAGTGAAGCTTTTCACCTGTGTGAACATGCATATGCCTTGAAAGATGAATTTTCTGAGTAAATGATTTGGCACATACATTACACTGGTAAGGCTTTTCACCTGTGTGAATCAGAGTATGCTTTGAAAGACTTCCTTTCTCGGCAAATCGTTTGGAGCATACATCACACTGGTAAGGTTTTTCACCTGTGTGAACAAGCATATGTCTTGTAAGATAGCGTATATCAGAAAATCGTTTGGAGCATACATTACAATGGTGAGGCTTCTCTCCTGTATGAATAAGCATATGCTTCAAAAGACTACTTTTGCGAGCAAACAATTTGCAGCATATGTCACATTGGCAAGGCTTTTCACCTGTGTGAACCAGTATATGACTTAAAAGATTACCTTTGCCAACAAATCTTTTGGAACATACATCACACTGGTAAGGCTTCTCACCAGTATGAATCATCACATGCTTAGAAAGATCGCCCTTTTGAGCAAATTGTTTCAAGCATATATTACAGTGGTGAGGTTTTTCACCTTTGTGAACAAGCATATGCCTTGAAAGACTGTGTATCTCAACAAATCGTTTAGAACATACATCACACTGATGAAGCTTTACACGAGTATGAAGAAGCATATGCCTTGTAAGAACACTTTTCCGACTAAACAGTTTGGAGCACACATCACACTGGTGAGGCTTTTCACCTGTGTGGACAAGCATATGCCTTGAAAGATTAGATGTCTTAGCAAACTGTTTGGAGCATACATCACACTGGTGAGGCTTTTCACCTGTGTGAGCAAGCATGTGCCTTGAAAGCTGACTTTTGTAAGCAAATTGTTTGGAGCATACATCACATTGGTGATGCATCTTACCTAGGTGAAAAATCAAATCCTTCAGCAGATAACTTTTCCAAGTAAATTGTTCGAAGCATATACCACATTAGTAAGGTTTTAAACCTGTGTGAATGTGCATAGTTTTTAAGGCCAGTATTTCGAGTGAATTAATTTGACATACATCACAAAGGTAATGTCTTGTCGGTAAGAAGGTAAGAACCGTAACAAAATTTTGAAAATTGACCTTTTTCTCTGTAGTGCTTGAAGCACTAAACACTCTAGTACAGTTTCTCACCTGAATGATGACAGTGGATATGCCTTAGAAGTTTGATTATTTCACTGAACTGCAAGGAATATACCTAGGTATATCACATTGGTATGGTTCTTTCCCTGCTTGAAGAGACTTCCTTTCCATGTGAATTTCTTGAAATGAACATCAGACAGGAAAGATTTTTCACTTGCATGAAGTTGCGTGCCTTGCAAAACTAGATTCTTTTCTCAAATTCCAGTACATTTCACAATCCCAAAGATCTTCCACTGTATGAGTAACACTGTGTGATGTATCAGCTCCTTGTTTCATTCTTGGCAATCAATTCTTACTGTGACTTACCCTAAAGAATGTTTCAACACGGACTCCACACTGAGAAGCTTACACTATTAATTTCAGCAGCTTTCATTTAAACTATGTTGTTTGCGCAAACAAAGAGAAAGGTTGGAAATTCCGTTCATCTCAAGAAACATAAGGAAGGCCTTAAAATTCACATTAACTTAAAAGCAAGTACGTGAAGAATAGAAACGCCACATAGGTTTAGAAAGCATTTCTTCTGGAATGTTTGAGGGAATTTTCAAATTTTCGAATCCCTGTAAAATGCTGGAATCATGTTTGAAGGAAAATAGAACATGCATATAAACTTTGGTTGATTAACATTATTCAATTTCCTTAGAACGTTAAAATGTTTATAAGGAGCTACAGACAATTAACCAAAGTTTCTTAGTAAAATCCATGTTTTCCAGTTACTTGTCGTCTTATAATCTAATAACAGTCGTCGGAACATACACTTTTACCGTTAAAAATTTTCAAAATGATTTTGAAAACTGGTATCAACCCGTTGCGATACAGCCGGAACCGCCATTTGCAAAGTATAAAGTTGATAGAGTGCCAACAATCCATTTCTAATATCGCCAAAATCACCAACAAATATCCCCAGAAAAACACCAGATTTATGGAAAAACCCAGCATCCTGGTATTACAGGTACACAACAGAAAAAGCATTATTTGCATATACACTATACTGACAAAAGTCCCCGGACACCCTTAAAAAGCAAATGAACTGATCCCTTGCGTTGTTAAGATGCGCGGTATAATAACAAGCCTACAGTTGACCGCCATCATATCGCACTCTGAGGTTGAGTGAAAATGTCGCGGCGGGAGAGAACTGACTTCGAGAAAGGAAAGATTTTTAGGTGTTATATTAGTGGGTTGTCCATAAGAGAAACCGAGAGGCGTTTAAACATACCCAAGTCAACTGTTTTGGGTGCACTGAGTAAGTGAAAGACTCATGCTGTGCCTGAAGCAGCAAAACGAACTGGTAGACCAAAGAAAATCAGTGATAGAGGACGTCGAAGCCTCAGGAGAGTAGTTACAGCTAATAGACGGAGTACTGCACAAGACCTCAGTGTACAAGTGAGTAAATATGCTGGAACCTTGGTATGTACATGTACCATTCGCAGAGAATTTCATTCCACGGGTTACCGTGGTCGTGCGGCTGCTCATAAGCCTTTCATCTCCACTCGGAATGCTACTCGTCGTTTAGCATGGCGTAAAGAACATCGTGGACCATAGATCAATGCAAACGGGTCTTATGGACTGATGAATCCAGATACACGATTCATCAGTCTGATGGCCTTGTGTGGGTATGGCGGCAGCCAGGGGAACGCTATTTACCCCAGTGTACTGTTTCTACGGTCAAGTTTGGAGCTGGCAGTGTACTCGTGTTGGGGTATTTTTCGTGGTATGGTGCCGGCCCATTGGTTATTGTGACAAACTTGCAAACCAGCACGTCTACCTCGACATTCTGAACAATTATGCCCTACCAACCCTGAGGCAATACTACTGAACCGAGCGTTGTTGGTACCAGCAGATAATGCACCGAGCCATAAAGCAAGGACTGTTACGGCGTGGTTTGACGATAATTCCGTATCAAGTGTGGACTGGCCAGCACAGAGCCCTGATCTTAATCCCATAGAGGACTTATAGGAAGAATTAGAGCGCAGCATAAGAAGTTTGGAACCAAGGTCTGCTACTAAGCAACAGTTAGCCGCAGCATTATGTACTGAATGGAAGCACATACCTAGCGCTGTGTTCGAAAACTTTGTTGAAAGCATGTCTCGAAGGTTCAGTTCATGCATTAAGGCCAAAGGTGGACCGACACCGTTCTAATGTATGGCAAAAAAGTGCTATGTTCTGTTTCTCTTCTAAGTGTCCGGTGACTTTTGTCAATATAGTGTACATAAAGGCTTTATAATATATATATATAGCCACTTTATTATGACCACCCTCTCAGTACTTCGTTGGGCCACCTTTTGCCTTTAATACTGCGTCGATTCTTCGTGACATGGACTCCACGAGATATTGATAGGTGGTTTGTGAAATCTGAGACCATGCTTGATAAATAGCACTTTCCAGGAGTGTGAGATTGCAGGGTTGTTGATCCAGCCGTCTGATGGCTTGTTCAACTTCATCCCACAAATTCTCAATGGGGTTGAGATCTGGAGATTGTGGGGGCCACCTAAGCAAAGTAAACTCACCGGCATGTTCCTGAAACCAATCCTGTACAATACGAGCACTATGGCAGGACGCATTATCGTGTTGTAAGTAGCCATCGCCATTGGGATAAACCATCCACATGACAGGATGCACTTGGTCCCCATAACGATGTTTAGATATGATGTGCCAGTCAGACGTTGATCAACACGAATTAAAGGGCCCAAAGCATGCCAGGAAAACATTCCCCAAACCATAACGTTGCCTCCACCAGCTTGAAGGGTTGTAGCAATGCATTTAGGGTCCATGCTTTTGTGCTGTTTCCGCCAAATTCTTACTCGGCCATCGGCATGGTGCAACTGTAAACGTGATTCATCGGACCACATAATTTGTTTCCAATTATCGGCTGCCCAATCCTTGTGCTCCTGTGCGAACTGGAGACGTTTTCTCTTGTTAACTGCAGACAGCTAAGGTGTTCGAACAGGCCTTCGGCTGCCATATCCCATCCGATGCAGTGTACGGCGAACAGTGCATGCAGAGATCATTTGAGGGGATCCTTGATTAAGATGGTCTGTAATTTGTTGCACTGTTGCCCTTCTGTTGTCTGTTACCAGTCTGGGCACTCTCCGTTCCGCCCGAGCAGTCACTAGTCGATGGCGACCACACGTTGCACGTATAGAGACCCAATATTTTGGCTGACAGTCCAGTTTTTAAACTTTTTAACAACAGCTGCTCCGGAACATTTCACAAATGCGGCGGTTTCGGTGATACTCGCTCCATGGCCCCTAGCTCCTACAATCATCCGACGTTGAAAGTCCGTCAAATCGCATTTTTTACCCATCTCGTCACCCAAAAATCACTTCTACTGTTGTCGCAAGCACTAAGCTTTCCCCTTTTATACTGGCCTCGCCCTCTGGTGGCAACACCGTGCACCCATAGCTCATTTGCTTAAAACTGTCAGGTGGTCATGATAAAGTGGCCACTCAGTGTATGTATATATATATATATATATATATATATATATATATATATATATATATATATATCATCATCATCATCATCATTGTCAACCATTATCAATCCACTGCTGAACGAAGGTCTCCCCAAGTTTCCTCCACAACGGTCTGTCTTGTGCCAGTCTCCTCCATGTCACCCCTGCATACTTTCGAATTTCATCCACCCATCTCCCATGTGGTCTTCTTCTTCTGGGTCTTTTCCTGTCCCTTGGAATCCAATCTAAAATTTCACCTGTCCATCGATGGTCTGTCCTTCTGGCAGTATGTCCAGCCCATTGCCATTTCAGGGATTTAACTCTGATCATGATGTCTTCCACTCTTGTCATTTTTCGGATCCACGAGTTCCTCTTCTTATCTCTCCTGGTTACACCAAGTATGCACCTCTCCATGCTGCTTTGAGTTGTCTGCAGCCTTTGTATGTCTCTTTTAGTTAAGGTCCACGTCTCTGCACCATACGTAAGCACTGGAAGGATGCATTGATCAAACACTTTTCTTTTAAGACATAATGGCATATTGCTCTTGAAAATTATGCTGTTTCTTCCAAAAGCTCTCCAGGCAAGTTTTGTACGCCGATTAATTTCTTCATCAATGTAACCCTCACTTGATATCTGCTGTCCAAGATAAACGTACGTGTCTGTTATCTCCAGCTTTTCTCCATCAATCGATAAATCTTCATTTCTTGCAAAAGCATTGAACATCACTTTTGTCTTCTGAAAGTTCATTTTTAATCCCACTTCTTTACTCTTGTCAGCAAGTTCCTGGATCATACTCTGCAGCTCTGATGGGCTAGTTGCAAAAAGGACTATAACGTCATCAGCAAAACGAAGGTGGGTTAGATAATCTCCATTAATCTTTATCCCCTTGCTTTCCCAGCTCAGTGACTGAAAAACACCCTCCAATGTGGCATTAAAGAGCTTCGGAGATATGGTGTCACCTTGTCTCACTCTCTTTCCAATTTTTATGTGTGTTGTATTTTCAAACAGCCTAATCTTTGCACTTGCATTTTCATAGATGTTATTAATAATATTAATGTATGCATCTTCAATACCGCAGGTTTTCAGAGCCATTGTAACTGCTGAAGATATATATATATATATATACTTAAGAGCAAAACTGAAGACTAAGGAAAAAATTTTAGAATTTAAAACGAAGGGTGCAAAATAACCTGAAAATCAAAACGCGCAACGCAGCAGTTTTGAAAATTCAGAATTCACATTCTATAAAGAAAATACCTAAGCAAAAAAATACATATATAATTTTGACTCACACCTAGTACAACATAGAAAAGGTTATGTATCTACCTGTGTGAGTAAAAGGAGAAAAGATAAAAAAATAAAATAAAACAACTGAATGTAGAAGGTGTCGAGAATACTGAGCCTTGGCTTTATCAAGGACCAGCAAAAACTCTGCATTTTCTCACTTCCACAAAGACCTAGTTGGAAATGGGTTTCTGCAAGGCCATAGATGCAAGTAACATTCCCACCTAAAATAGTTTAAAAAATATATATATAAGTCATGTCCTCCGTAGAGTAGCATGACCTAGCACTAGTTAACAATTTCGCTTGCATCCATTAACCTTCATGGCCCGACCCATGCTCTTCATCTGTTACTATTAAACAGAGAGAAGAAGATTAAAGAGAACTCAAGCTGTGAGAGTGACATAATAAATAGAAATGATTTTCAGCTATAACGAAATTCCAAGTTCGTTTGAGAGAGAATTTAAACCTGAAAAACAATGCAAAAGAAATCCAAATTTTACATTGCAATTAAAAAGGAAATGTTAATTTATAACGAACAGATTTTTGAAAGAAAACTTGAGTCTAAAACCCCTACTCTACAACTTATGACAGCACGAAAACGAGAATAAGTTAAAGATAATAATTAACTAAAGAAAACTTTGTGAAAGTTATATACCTTAAACAGTTAGTTGCAATATGTACAAAGTATTTCAGCAGTGCTTTAAGTGCATAATTAATTAGTTATTAAGAACTTAACTACTTTGAAAAAACAGCGCATAGACAGCGCATAGAAAAGGAACAAGCTTAGCCATCTTCTGTTCCTAGGTACCCCAAAAGGCGCTCAAAGTTACAAAGAAAAGTAAGAGTTAAAACCCGCAAAAATGTTAACAGACAAACCAATGCTTAAAAGCTGAAAAGCTAAAAAACGACAGAGGAAAGGGTACATGAAGTACAAACATTGAACTTATAAAACCTAGAACCCAAAAACAAGGAAGAGAGCTTACCTCTTGTGTGACAAAAACTTTTCTCCTCACAAGAGAAGAACATGGCTGACCTCTTCCGCCACTCCCTAGACGCTGGGGGGCAGTGAGGGTGGGGCTGATGGCCTCCTCATACAGCATGAAACCAACGCGCGGAGATTTTAACCAGAGAAAAAAATATATAAACTTAAGACTGTGGATCTGAATGATCAGAAAGAGCAGAATTAACTCTCCAGAATACATGAGAAATATTATAAAATACACGAGCAGTTTATTTAATAATCTTTGCATGTATTAAATCACCTTAGTGAGCTTCTATAGATTAATCAGAATCTTATTAATTTTAATGTTGGTTTTACTATTTTTAGTATAGCTATCCTAGTGATGAATAACTAGTTTTCTTTTTTATTTGTTTTTATTTTCTTTTATAAACAGATTTTTAAGCTTTTTTTGTGATTTTGTTTATATTATTTAATTTTTTGTTTTAATAGGACCGTCATATCCATAGCACTAAGGTTCCTTTAGGTAGTTAATAGGCATCCTCTAGCCAACTTCCTTACGGCTTTGATTGGTCAGAATCATATTATTAACCGTGTAGAAAATTAAAGCAGATCTGCCAACCTTACTCTATTATTCAGAATAATTTTTCTTAAAGTTCTTTTGATGAAAGAAGAAGGAATTTCGTTCTCTAGAAAACTTTCTAATAGTATATTAATGTGGTAATTGAAGTCCAAATTGTTGCTGCAAATTCTTGAAATTCTTAGGACCTGAGAAATTAGTACATTCTCAATTACTTTGGTTGAAATGTTATTATTCCAGTGTAGATATTTAATTACTTTGAAAGGAAAATTAACTCTTTTATCAAAGAGGCTAATAGATGGGTTACCTCTGTTGAGCTTAATGCTTAAGTCTAGGAACTCAAGTTCCTGATTACTGTGGTTGGTTTTACATAAGTTAAGAGAGCTAGGATAGATATTATCAAAATCACTCTCTATAACTTCTGAATTATTGATACACAGCAGATCATCAATATATCTAAAAGTGTAAAGGTAGTTATCTGAGCAGGTGGGGTGATTTTTAATGAATTTATATTCCTTAAAGAACAGGAATAGATTAGCGATATTCGTGGACGTTGATGTTCCCATTGGAATACCGTTCACTTGCTTATAGAGAGTATTATTATATAAGATATGGTTATTTTTTATGCAGCAATTGAGATAAGAGTTCCAAGTTCCTACATCAACAAATTGGTTAAGTTTAAATTCTGCATACAGCTCTTAATATGATTCTGACCAATCAAAGCCGTAAGGAAGTTGGCTAGAGGATGCCTATTAACTACCTAAAGGAACCTTAGTGCTATGGATATGACGGTCCTATTAAAACAAAAAATTAAATAATATAAACAAAATCACAAAAAAAGCTTAAAAATCTGTTTATAAAAAGAAAATAAAAACAAATAAAAAAGAAAACTAGTTATTCATCACTAGGATAGCTATACTAAAAATAGTAAAACCAACATTAAAATTAATAAGATTCTGATTAATCTATAGAAGCTCACTAAGGTGATTTAATACATGCAAAGATTATTAAATAAACTGCTCGTGTATTTTATAATATTTCTCATGTATTCTGGAGAGTTAATTCTGCTCTTTCTGATCATTCAGATCCACAGTCTTAAGTTTATATATTTTTTTCTCTGGTTAAAATCTCCGCGCGTTGGTTTCTTGCTGTATGAGGAGGCCATCAGCCCCACCCTCACTGCCCCCCAGCGTCTAGGGAGTGGCGGAAGAGGTCAGCCATGTTCTTCTCTTGTGAGGAGAAAAGTTTTTGTCACACAAGAGGTAAGCTCTCTTCCTTGTTTTTGGGTTCTAGGTTTTATAAGTTCAATGTTTGTACTTCATGTACCCTTTCCTCTGTCGTTTTTTAGCTTTTCAGCTTTTAAGCATTGGTTTGTCTGTTAACATTTTTGCGGGTTTTAACTCTTACTTTTTCTTTGTAACTTTGAGCGCCTTTTGGGGTACCTAGGAACAGAAGATGGCTAAGCTTGTTCCTTTTCTATGCGCTGTCTATGCGCTGTTTTTTCAAAGTAGTTAAGTTCTTAATAACTAATTAATTATGCACTTAAAGCACTGCTGAAATACTTTGTACATATTGCAACTAACTGTTTAAGGTATATAACTTTCACAAAGTTTTCTTTAGTTAATTATTATCTTTAACTTATTCTCGTTTTCGTGCTGTCATAAGTTGTAGAGTAGGGGGTTTTAGACTCAAGTTTTCTTTCAAAAATCTGTTCGTTATAAATTAACATTTCCTTTTAATTGCAATGTAAAATTTGGATTTCTTTTGCATTGTTTTTCAGGTTTAAATTCTCTCTCAAACGAACTTGGAATTTCGTTATAGCTGAAAATCATTTCTAATTATTATGTCACTCTCACAGCTTGAGTTCTCTTTAATCTTCTTCTCTCTGTTTAATAGTAACAGATGAAGAGCATGGGTCGGGCCATGAAGGTTAATGGATGCAAGCGAAATTGTTAACTAGTGCTAGGTCATGCTACTCTACGGAGGACATGACTTATATATATATTTTTTAAACTATTTTAGGTGGGAATGTTACTTGCATCTATGGCCTTGCAGAAACCCATTTCCAACCAGGTCTTTGTGGAAGTGAGAAAATGCAGAGTTTTTGCTGGTCCTTGATAAAGCCAAGGCTCAGTATTCTCGACACCTTCTACATTCAGTTGTTTTATTTTATTTTTTTATCTTTTCTCCTTTTACTCACACAGGTAGATACATAACCTTTTCTATGTTGTACTAGGTGTGAGTCAAAATTATATATGTATTTTTTTGCTTAGGTATCTTCTTTATAGAATATATATATATATATATATATATATATATATTCTAAAGTTTTTCCTTAGTCTTCAGTTTTGCTATTCAGTATATATATATATGCTTAACACCACAGCCTCTCCTTTGACAACTGTCAACCCGCCTTCTCGTGGTGCATCCTGTTCCCACTAAAGGGGCTCTGACGACCGCCCATAGCGGTATAACTATACCATCGGGATTAGAGGAAATTCTATCCCACACTCACCAACCCGCTTGGCCAGCGTGGTGAGTTATGGCCAAACCCCTCCAAAATGATTCCACAACTTAAATCTTGGCCCTCAGTCTCCGGCAGCTGGAATGTACCTGGCCAAGGCAGCGGCCAGTGCGACATGAAGGCAGAGGGTGCTAAGAATCCCCGGAGGACCGGACTAGGCTGCCATCTGATGCTGACCTTGGCTACGTACAATGGACGCTCCCTATCTTCTGATTCAAGGCTTCTTGAATTGGAAGAGGAACTACAAAGGATCAAGTGGGACATCGTGGGGCTAAGTGAGGTAAGGAGAAAAGGAGAAGATCTCATCGAACTGAAAAGTGGACATCTCTTCTACTATCGTGGGACAGATACTGGCAGAACTAGTGGTGTTGGATTTATAATAAACAAGAAACTGAAGGATAAAGTTGTAGAAGTTGAAAGTTCCTCTGACAGAGCTGCACGACTTGTTATCCAACTCTCGAAAAGATACCAGGCTCAGATTATTCAAACTTATGCACCCACCACAAGTCATCCTGAAGAAGAAATTGAAGAATTTTATGAGGAAATTTGTCGTCTAAATAATAAAGGTAAGCAGCACTTGAAAATAATGATGGGAGATTTCAATGCAAAAAAAGGGCAACGGCAACAGAATGAAACTTCAGTAGGTAAATTCGGTCATGGCAACAGAAACCAGCGTGGAAATACTCTCGTTGAGTTTGCAGAGGCAGAAGGGTTTTTCATCTTGAACTCCTTCTTCAAGAAAAAGCCACACAGGAAATGGACATGGAGACATCCAAATGGGACGACAAGTGAAATTGATTTTATTATGTGTAACAAAAAATTCGCCATAGAAGACTGCAGTGTGCTAAACAAGTTCAACACAGGTAGTGACCATAGATTGGTGAGATGTAAGATGCACCTCAACACTAAACTTGAACGTGGCAAGCTCATAAGACAAACAAAATCTATTGACATAACCAACCTTAAAAAACACCATAATACCTTCAAGTTAGAACTGAAGAACAGGTTCTCTGCTTTAGAAGGCCTAACATCGGAAGAAGTGGACATCTCTGAAGTTAACAGAAAAGTAACCAAAGCTCTTATGGAAACAGCAGCAAAATTCGCTGGGTCTAAGAACAAGTTGCATGTAAATAAATTATCAGGAAAAACCAAAATGTTGATGCAAAAAAGAAGAGAGATGAGGACAACTAAAGAAGATGTGACTTCCAAAGTGGAATATATAGAGCTATGCAAGACAGTAAGAAAAAGTATCACTGAAGACGTAAGGAAATTCAACTGTGAACTAGTGAGGAAAGCAATTGAAAACAACCAAAGCCTAAAATTGGCAAACGGACATCTCAGTAAGGGAAGAAAACAGATTATGGCACTGAGAAAAGAAGATGGTTCTGTAACAAGAAATAGATGCGAAATTTTGACAAGAGTGAAAGATTTCTACTCCAAATTATATGAAAGGGATGATACATGCACTCCAGACATCATGAAAGATACCAGTACCAGAGTTCCTCCAGTCCTTCCAGCAGAAGTTGCACATGCAATCAAGAACATGAAGCGAGGAAAAGCTCCAGGAGAAGATGGAATTACTGTAGACATCATACAAGAAGCAAGTGGAGAAATCGAAACAGTACTCGCCCAAATTTTCACTCGATGCCTTAATGAAGGAAAGATTCCTGAGGATTGGAACACCGCTACAATGATCCTGCTACATAAGAAAGGTGACATTGAAGATCTCGGAAACTACAGACCTATCAGCCTCCTATCAGTAGTTTATAAAATCTTCACTAAAGTTCTTTCACACCGCTTGAAGGTAACACTGGACATGGCTCAACCGAGAGAACAAGCTGGATTCAGGAGTGGCTACAGCACAATAGATCATATCCACGTGCTGACAGAACTAATTGAAAGAGCGAGGGAATATGAACTTCCATTGTGCATGGCTTTTATCGATTATGAAAAAAGCCTTTGATTCGGTGAAACCATCAGCAGTTACAATGGCTCTGAAAACCTGCGGTATTGAAGATGCATACATTAATATTGTTAATAACATCTATGAAAATGCAAGTGCAAAGATTCGGCTGTTTGAAAATACAACACACGTAAAAACTGGAAAGGGAGTGAGGCAAGGTGACACCATATCTCCGAAGCTCTTTAATGCCACATTGGAGGGTGTTTTTCAGTCGCTGAGCTTGGAAAGCAAGGGGATAAAGATTAATGGAGATTATCTAACCCACCTTCGTTTTGCTGATGACGTAGTCATTTTTGCAACTACCCCATCAGAGCTGCAGAGTATGATCCAGGAACTTGCTGACAAGAGTAAAGAAGTGGGATTAAAAATGAACTTTCAGAAGACAAAAGTGATGTTCAATGCTTTTACAAGAAATGAAGATTTATCGATTGATGGAGAAAAGCTGGAGATAACAGACACGTACGTTTATCTTGGACAGCAGATATCAAGTGAGGGTCACATTGATGAAGAAATTAATCGGCGTACAAAACTTGCCTGGAGAGCTTTTGGAAGAAACAGCATAATTTTCAAGAGCAATATGCCATTATGTCTTAAAAGAAAAGTGTTTGATCAATGCATCCTTCCAGTGCTTACGTATGGTGCAGAGACGTGGACCTTAACTAAAAGAGACATACAAAGGCTGCAGACAACTCAAAGCAGCATGGAGAGGTGCATACTTGGTGTAACCAGGAGAGATAAGAAGAGGAACTCGTGGATCCGAAAAATGACAAGAGTGGAAGACATCATGATCAGAGTTAAATCCCTGAAATGGCAATGGGCTGGACATACTGCCAGAAGGACAGACCATCGATGGACAGGTGAAATTTTAGATTGGATTCCAAGGGACAGGAAAAGACCCAGAAGAAGACCACATGGGAGATGGGTGGATGAAATTCGAAAGTATGCAGGGGTGACATGGAGGAGACTGGCACAAGACAGACCGTTGTGGAGGAAACTTGGGGAGACCTTCGTCCAGCAGTGGATTGATAATGGTTGACAATGATGATGATGATGATATAAGGGGAGGGGGTAAGATCAGATGAGATCGTATGCAGAGGACAACAGTCTCATGAAAATCTGACAGAATTGTTAGCCATTGTGCATATGTTTTTTCGGTTTCCTTCCAATGATTTTGGGATCAAATTTTAGTAATAAAATTTTTAACACGTTATACGTTGCATATATTTAGTGGCGAGCATATATTTAGTGGCGAGCATATATTTAGTGGCGAGCGGAAGTGTCTTCGAAAGTATGCAGGGGTGACATGGAGGAGACAACTCTTAGAAAATGACCCCAGGTCTTGAACAACCCATAGAAAGTAGAAAGCTAGGAGGTTTGGACTAGACTGCCCGATAGGGAAGGTAGGTAGAAAGGGGGAGGAAGACGTCCTTATTTATTACCGGTTGGGCCAGTACCCGGAGTCCGACGGCTTAACACGCCGATCCGACGCATGGCGGATATTTAGTGGTTCGGGCGTTCGCACCTGCCCGGGATCGAACCTGAGATTCCTCCGTGTCAGTTTCGAACGTTGTCCACCAGGCCATTCGCAGCCGTAGAATACCGTTAAAGCAGGGATGTTGCGCTTGTCTTACAGCGCTGGCTCTCTCTCCCTTCTCTGAAACCAGTGGCCCTAAATTATGGATGTGCGGTTGCCTTTAGCCAACTGATTTGCTCACGGTGGTTGTTAAACGTCCAATCAAAAATATAATGCTCATATGTATATTCATAAACAACAGAACACTTAAAAAGCGTCGAGCTGTCATTCATTTTTACAGGATATGTCCATTAGGCAATACAGAACAAATAATTGCCATCTTAGTGTCATACGTACCATATGCGTGATGTAGCTAATATTGGGTGTGGCTACTTCTGGCTTGTATCACCTACGGTTTGTGCTAAGGCATCGAATCAAATAACGTGTGAATGGTGTTCTGTGGAATAGCCATCAAAGCTGTATTTACCCGTTTCCAAATTTCATCAAGAGTTGCTGGCGGACGATCGTACTCTCTGAGGTATTGAATCAAATAACGTGTGAATGGTGTTCTGTGGAATAGCCATCAAAGCTGTATTTGCCCGTTTCCAAAGTTCATCAAGAGTTGCTGGCGGACGATCGTACGCTCTGAGGTATTGAATCAAATAACGTGTGAATGGTGTTCTGTGGAATAGCCATCAAAGCTGTATTTACCCGTTTCCAAATTTCATCAAGAGTTGCTGGCGGACGATCGTACTCTCTGAGGTATTGAATCAAATAACGTGTGAATGGTGTTCTGTGGAATAGCCATCAAAGCTGTATTTGCCCGTTTCCAAATTTCATCAAGAGTTGCTGGCGGACGATCGTACTCTCTGAGGTATTGAATCAAATAACGTGTGAATGGTGTTCTGTGGAATAGCCATCAAAGCTGTATTTACCCGTTTCCAAATTTCATCAAGAGTTGCTGGCGGACGATCGTACTCTCTGAGGTATTGAATCAAATAACGTGTGAATGGTGTTCTGTGGAATAGCCATCAAAGCTGTATTTGCCCGTTTCCAAATTTCATCAAGAGTTGCTGGCGGACGATCGTACTCTCTGAGGTATTGAATCAAATAACGTGTGAATGGTGTTCTGTGGAATAGCCATCAAAGCTGTATTTACCCGTTTCCAAATTTCATCAAGAGTTGCTGGCGGACGATCGTACTCTCTGAGGTATTGAATCAAATAACGTGTGAATGGTGTTCTGTGGAATAGCCATCAAAGCTGTATTTGCCCGTTTCCAAATTTCATCAAGAGTTGCTGGCGGACGATCGTACTCTCTGAGGTATTGAATCAAATAACGTGTGAATGGTGTTCTGTGGAATAGCCATCAAAGCTGTATTTACCCGTTTCCAAATTTCATCAAGAGTTGCTGGCGGACGATCGTACTCTCTGAGGTATTGAATCAAATAACGTGTGAATGGTGTTCTGTGGAATAGCCATCAAAGCTGTATTTGCCCGTTTCCAAATTTCATCAAGAGTTGCTGGCGGACGATCGTACTCTCTGAGGTATTGAATCAAATAACGTGTGAATGGTGTTCTGTGGAATAGCCATCAAAGCTGTATTTGCCCGTTTCCAAATTTCATCAAGAGTTGCTGGCGGACGATCGTACTCTCTGAGGTATTGAATCAAATAACGTGTGAATGGTGTTCTGTGGAATAGCCATCAAAGCTGTATTTGCCCGTTTCCAAATTTCATCAAGAGTTGCTGGCGGACGATCGTACTCTCTGAGGTATTGAATCAAATAACGTGTGAATGGTGTTCTGTGGAATAGCCATCAAAGCTGTATTTACCCGTTTCCAAATTTCATCAAGAGTTGCTGGCGGACGATCGTACTCTCTGAGGTATTGAATCAAATAACGTGTGAATGGTGTTCTGTGGAATAGCCATCAAAGCTGTATTTGCCCGTTTCCAAATTTCATCAAGAGTTGCTGGCGGACGATCGTACTCTCTGAGGTATTGAATCAAATAACGTGTGAATGGTGTTCTGTGGAATAGCCATCAAAGCTGTATTTACCCGTTTCCAAAGTTCATCAAGAGTTGCTGGCGGACGATCGTACGCTCTGAGGTATTGAATCAAATAACGTGTGAATGGTGTTCTGTGGAATAGCCATCAAAGCTGTATTTGCCCGTTTCCAAAGTTCATCAAGAGTTGCTGGCGGACGATCGTACGCTCTGAGGTATTGAATCAAATAACGTGTGAATGGTGTTCTGTGGAATAGCCATCAAAGCTGTATTTACCCGTTTCCAAAGTTCATCAAGAGTTGCTGGCGGACGATCGTACGCTCTGAGGTATTGAATCAAATAACGTGTGAATGGTGTTCTGTGGAATAGCCATCAAAGCTGTATTTGCCCGTTTCCAAAGTTCATCAAGAGTTGCTGGCGGACGATCGTACGCTCTGAGGTATTGAATCAAATAACGTGTGAATGGTGTTCTGTGGAATAGCCATCAAAGCTGTATTTACCCGTTTCCAAATTTCATCAAGAGTTGCTGGCGGACGATCGTACTCTCTGAGGTATTGAATCAAATAACGTGTGAATGGTGTTCTGTGGAATAGCCATCAAAGCTGTATTTGCCCGTTTCCAAAGTTCATCAAGAGTTGCTGGCGGACGATCGTACTCTCTGAGGTATTGAATCAAATAACGTGTGAATGGTGTTCTGTGGAATAGCCATCAAAGCTGTATTTACCCGTTTCCAAATTTCATCAAGAGTTGCTGGCGGACGATCGTACTCTCTGAGGTATTGAATCAAATAACGTGTGAATGGTGTTCTGTGGAATAGCCATCAAAGCTGTATTTGCCCGTTTCCAAATTTCATCAAGAGTTGCTGGCGGACGATCGTACTCTCTGAGGTATTGAATCAAATAACGTGTGAATGGTGTTCTGTGGAATAGCCATCAAAGCTGTATTTGCCCGTTTCCAAATTTCATCAAGAGTTGCTGGCGGACGATCGTACTCTCTGAGGTATTGAATCAAATAACGTGTGAATGGTGTTCTGTGGAATAGCCATCAAAGCTGTATTTGCCCGTTTCCAAAGTTCATCAAGAGTTGCTGGCGGACGATCGTACTCTCTGAGGTATTGAATCAAATAACGTGTGAATGGTGTTCTGTGGAATAGCCATCAAAGCTGTATTTGCCCGTTTCCAAAGTTCATCAAGAGTTGCTGGCGGACGATCGTACGCTCTGAGGTATTGAATCAAATAACGTGTGAATGGTGTTCTGTGGAATAGCCATCAAAGCTGTATTTACCCGTTTCCAAAGTTCATCAAGAGTTGCTGGCGGACGATCGTACGCTCTGAGGTATTGAATCAAATAACGTGTGAATGGTGTTCTGTGGAATAGCCATCAAAGCTGTATTTGCCCGTTTCCAAAGTTCATCAAGAGTTGCTGGCGGACGATCGTACTCTCTTGAGGTATTGAATCAAATAACGTGTGAATGGTGTTCTGTGGAATAGCCATCAAAGCTGTATTTACCCGTTTCCAAATTTCATCAAGAGTTGCTGGCGGACGATCGTACGCTCTGAGGTATTGAATCAAATAACGTGTGAATGGTGTTCTGTGGAATAGCCATCAAAGCTGTATTTGCCCGTTTCCAAATTTCATCAAGAGTTGCTGGCGGACGATCGTACGCTCTGAGGTATTGAATCAAATAACGTGTGAATGGTGTTCTGTGGAATAGCCATCAAAGCTGTATTTGCCCGTTTCCAAAGTTCATCAAGAGTTGCTGGCGGACGATCGTACGCTCTGAGGTATTGAATCAAATAACGTGTGAATGGTGTTCTGTGGAATAGCCATCAAAGCTGTATTTGCCCGTTTCCAAAGTTCATCAAGAGTTGCTGGCGGACGATCGTACTCTCTGAGGTATTGAATCAAATAACGTGTGAATGGTGTTCTGTGGAATAGCCATCAAAGCTGTATTTACCCGTTTCCAAATTTCATCAAGAGTTGCTGGCGGACGATCGTACTCTCTGAGGTATTGAATCA
Source organism: Macrothele yani (assembly GCA_039090855.1). Classification (NCBI taxonomy): domain Eukaryota; kingdom Metazoa; phylum Arthropoda; class Arachnida; order Araneae; family Macrothelidae; genus Macrothele; species Macrothele yani. The sequence continues at coordinate 199,710,931 of CM077009.1, read as the reverse complement.
AATAACGTGTGAATGGTGTTCTGTGGAATAGCCATCAAAGCTGTATTTGCCCGTTTCCAAAGTTCATCAAGAGTTGCTGGCGGACGATCGTACTCTCTGAGGTATTGAATCAAATAACGTGTGAATGGTGTTCTGTGGAATAGCCATCAAAGCTGTATTTGCCCGTTTCCAAAGTTCATCAAGAGTTGCTGGCGGACGATCGTACTCTCTGAGGTATTGAATCAAATAACGTGTGAATGGTGTTCTGTGGAATAGCCATCAAAGCTGTATTTACCCGTTTCCAAATTTCATCAAGAGTTGCTGGCGGACGATCGTACTCTCTGAGGTATTGAATCAAATAACGTGTGAATGGTGTTCTGTGGAATAGCCATCAAAGCTGTATTTGCCCGTTTCCAAAGTTCATCAAGAGTTGCTGGCGGACGATCGTACGCTCTGAGGTATTGAATCAAATAACGTGTGAATGGTGTTCTGTGGAATAGCCATCAAAGCTGTATTTACCCGTTTCCAAAGTTCATCAAGAGTTGTTGACGGACGATCGTACGCTCTGAGGTATTGAATCAAATAACGTGTGAATGGTGTTCTGTGGAATAGCCATCAAAGCTGTATTTGCCCGTTTCCAAAGTTCATCAAGAGTTGCTGGCGGACGATCGTACGCTCTTGAGGTATTGAATCAAATAACGTGTGAATGGTGTTCTGTGGAATAGCCATCAAAGCTGTATTTGCCCGTTTCCAAAGTTCATCAAGAGTTGCTGGCGGACGATCGTACTCTCTGAGGTATTGAATCAAATAACGTGTGAATGGTGTTCTGTGGAATAGCCATCAAAGCTGTATTTGCCCGTTTCCAAAGTTCATCAAGAGTTGCTGGCGGACGATCGTACGCTCTGAGGTATTGAATCAAATAACGTGTGAATGGTGTTCTGTGGAATAGCCATCAAAGCTGTATTTGCCCGTTTCCAAAGTTCATCAAGAGTTGCTGGCGGACGATCGTACTCTCTGAGGTATTGAATCAAATAACGTGTGAATGGTGTTCTGTGGAATAGCCATCAAAGCTGTATTTGCCCGTTTCCAAATTTCATCAAGAGTTGCTGGCGGACGATCGTACTTCTGAGGTATTGAATCAAATAACGTGTGAATGGTGTTCTGTGGAATAGCCATCAAAGCTGTATTTGCCCGTTTCCAAAGTTCATCAAGAGTTGCTGGCGGACGATCGTACTCTCTGAGGTATTGAATCAAATAACGTGTGAATGGTGTTCTGTGGAATAGCCATCAAAGCTGTATTTACCCGTTTCCAAAGTTCATCAAGAGTTGCTGGCGGACGATCGTACTCTCTGAGGTATTGAATCAAATAACGTGTGAATGGTGTTCTGTGGAATAGCCATCAAAGCTGTATTTGCCCGTTTCCAAATTTCATCAAGAGTTGCTGGCGGACGATCGTACTCTCTGAGGTATTGAATCAAATAACGTGTGAATGGTGTTCTGTGGAATAGCCATCAAAGCTGTATTTGCCCGTTTCCAAATTTCATCAAGAGTTGCTGGCGGACGATCGTACTCTCTGAGGTATTGAATCAAATAACGTGTGAATGGTGTTCTGTGGAATAGCCATCAAAGCTGTATTTGCCCGTTTCCAAATTTCATCAAGAGTTGCTGGCGGACGATCGTACTCTCTGAGGTATTGAATCAAATAACGTGTGAATGGTGTTCTGTGGAATAGCCATCAAAGCTGTATTTACCCGTTTCCAAATTTCATCAAGAGTTGCTGGCGGACGATCGTACTCTCTGAGGTATTGAATCAAATAACGTGTGAATGGTGTTCTGTGGAATAGCCATCAAAGCTGTATTTGCCCGTTTCCAAATTTCATCAAGAGTTGCTGGCGGACGATCGTACGCTCTGAGGTATTGAATCAAATAACGTGTGAATGGTGTTCTGTGGAATAGCCATCAAAGCTGTATTTACCCGTTTCCAAATTTCATCAAGAGTTGCTGGCGGACGATCGTACGCTCTGAGGTATTGAATCAAATAACGTGTGAATGGTGTTCTGTGGAATAGCCATCAAAGCTGTATTTGCCCGTTTCCAAATTTCATCAAGAGTTGCTGGCGGACGATCGTACGCTCTGAGGTATTGAATCAAATAACGTGTGAATGGTGTTCTGTGGAATAGCCATCAAAGCTGTATTTGCCCGTTTCCAAATTTCATCAAGAGTTGCTGGCGGACGATCGTACGCTCTGAGGTATTGAATCAAATAACGTGTGAATGGTGTTCTGTGGAATAGCCATCAAAGCTGTATTTGCCCGTTTCCAAATTTCATCAAGAGTTGCTGGCGGACGATCGTACGCTCTGAGGTATTGAATCAAATAACGTGTGAATGGTGTTCTGTGGAATAGCCATCAAAGCTGTATTTACCCGTTTCCAAATTTCATCAAGAGTTGCTGGCGGACGATCGTACGCTCTGAGGTATTGAATCAAATAACGTGTGAATGGTGTTCTGTGGAATAGCCATCAAAGCTGTATTTGCCCGTTTCCAAATTTCATCAAGAGTTGCTGGCGGACGATCGTACTCTCTGAGGTATTGAATCAAATAACGTGTGAATGGTGTTCTGTGGAATAGCCATCAAAGCTGTATTTGCCCGTTTCCAAATTTCATCAAGAGTTGCTGGCGGACGATCGTACGCTCTGAGGTATTGAATCAAATAACGTGTGAATGGTGTTCTGTGGAATAGCCATCAAAGCTGTATTTGCCCGTTTCCAAATTTCATCAAGAGTTGCTGGCGGACGATCGTACTCTCTGAGGTATTGAATCAAATAACGTGTGAATGGTGTTCTGTGGAATAGCCATCAAAGCTGTATTTGCCCGTTTCCAAATTTCATCAAGAGTTGCTGGCGGACGATCGTACTCTCTGAGGTATTGAATCAAATAACGTGTGAATGGTGTTCTGTGGAATAGCCATCAAAGCTGTATTTGCCCGTTTCCAAAGTTCATCAAGAGTTGCTGGCGGACGATCGTACGCTCTGAGGTATTGAATCAAATAACGTGTGAATGGTGTTCTGTGGAATAGCCATCAAAGCTGTATTTGCCCGTTTCCAAAGTTCATCAAGAGTTGCTGGCGGACGATCGTACGCTCTGAGGTATTGAATCAAATAACGTGTGAATGGTGTTCTGTGGAATAGCCATCAAAGCTGTATTTGCCCGTTTCCAAAGTTCATCAAGAGTTGCTGGCGGACGATCGTACTCTCTGAGGTATTGAATCAAATAACGTGTGAATGGTGTTCTGTGGAATAGCCATCAAAGCTGTATTTGCCCGTTTCCAAAGTTCATCAAGAGTTGCTGGCGGACGATCGTACTCTCTGAGGTATTGAATCAAATAACGTGTGAATGGTGTTCTGTGGAATAGCCATCAAAGCTGTATTTGCCCGTTTCCAAAGTTCATCAAGAGTTGCTGGCGGACGATCGTACTCTCTGAGGTATTGAATCAAATAACGTGTGAATGGTGTTCTGTGGAATAGCCATCAAAGCTGTATTTGCCCGTTTCCAAAGTTCATCAAGAGTTGCTGGCGGACGATCGTACGCTCTGAGGTATTGAATCAAATAACGTGTGAATGGTGTTCTGTGGAATAGCCATCAAAGCTGTATTTGCCCGTTTCCAAAGTTCATCAAGAGTTGCTGGCGGACGATCGTACGCTCTGAGGTATTGAATCAAATAACGTGTGAATGGTGTTCTGTGGAATAGCCATCAAAGCTGTATTTACCCGTTTCCAAATTTCATCAAGAGTTGCTGGCGGACGATCGTACGCTCTGAGGTATTGAATCAAATAACGTGTGAATGGTGTTCTGTGGAATAGCCATCAAAGCTGTATTTGCCCGTTTCCAAATTTCATCAAGAGTTGCTGGCGGACGATCGTACTCTCTGAGGTATTGAATCAAATAACGTGTGAATGGTGTTCTGTGGAATAGCCATCAAAGCTGTATTTGCCCGTTTCCAAATTTCATCAAGAGTTGCTGGCGGACGATCGTACGCTCTGAGGTATTGAATCAAATAACGTGTGAATGGTGTTCTGTGGAATAGCCATCAAAGCTGTATTTGCCCGTTTCCAAAGTTCATCAAGAGTTGCTGGCGGACGATCGTACGCTCTGAGGTATTGAATCAAATAACGTGTGAATGGTGTTCTGTGGAATAGCCATCAAAGCTGTATTTGCCCGTTTCCAAAGTTCATCAAGAGTTGCTGGCGGACGATCGTACGCTCTGAGGTATTGAATCAAATAACGTGTGAATGGTGTTCTGTGGAATAGCCATCAAAGCTGTATTTGCCCGTTTCCAAAGTTCATCAAGAGTTGCTGGCGGACGATCGTACGCTCTGAGGTATTGAATCAAATAACGTGTGAATGGTGTTCTGTGGAATAGCCATCAAAGCTGTATTTGCCCGTTTCCAAAGTTCATCAAGAGTTGCTGGCGGACGATCGTACGCTCTGAGGTATTGAATCAAATAACGTGTGAATGGTGTTCTGTGGAATAGCCATCAAAGCTGTATTTGCCCGTTTCCAAAGTTCATCAAGAGTTGCTGGCGGACGATCGTACGCTCTGAGGTATTGAATCAAATAACGTGTGAATGGTGTTCTGTGGAATAGCCATCAAAGCTGTATTTGCTCGTTTCCAAAGTTCATCAAGAGTTGCTGGCGGACGATCGTACGCTCTGAGGTATTGAATCAAATAACGTGTGAATGGTGTTCTGTGGAATAGCCATCAAAGCTGTATTTGCCCGTTTCCAAAGTTCATCAAGAGTTGCTGGCGGACGATCGTACGCTCTCTGAGGTATTGAATCAAATAACGTGTGAATGGTGTTCTGTGGAATAGCCATCAAAGCTGTATTTGCCCGTTTCCAAAGTTCATCAAGAGTTGCTGGCGGACGATCGTACGCTCTGAGGTATTGAATCAAATAACGTGTGAATGGTGTTCTGTGGAATAGCCATCAAAGCTGTATTTGCCCGTTTCCAAAGTTCATCAAGAGTTGCTGGCGGACGATCGTACGCTCTGAGGTATTGAATCAAATAACGTGTGAATGGTGTTCTGTGGAATAGCCATCAAAGCTGTATTTGCTCGTTTCCAAAGTTCATCAAGAGTTGCTGGCGGACGATCGTACGCTCTGAGGTATTGAATCAAATAACGTGTGAATGGTGTTCTGTGGAATAGCCATCAAAGCTGTATTTGCCCGTTTCCAAAGTTCATCAAGAGTTGCTGGCGGACGATCGTACGCTCTGAGGTATTGAATCAAATAACGTGTGAATGGTGTTCTGTGGAATAGCCATCAAAGCTGTATTTGCCCGTTTCCAAAGTTCATCAAGAGTTGCTGGCGGACGATCGTACGCTCTGAGGTATTGAATCAAATAACGTGTGAATGGTGTTCTGTGGAATAGCCATCAAAGCTGTATTTGCCCGTTTCCAAAGTTCATCAAGAGTTGCTGGCGGACGATCGTACGCTCTGAGGTATTGAATCAAATAACGTGTGAATGGTGTTCTGTGGAATAGCCATCAAAGCTGTATTTGCCCGTTTCCAAAGTTCATCAAGAGTTGCTGGCGGACGATCGTACGCTCTGAGGTATTGAATCAAATAACGTGTGAATGGTGTTCTGTGGAATAGCCATCAAAGCTGTATTTGCCCGTTTCCAAAGTTCATCAAGAGTTGCTGGCGGACGATCGTACGCTCTGAGGTATTGAATCAAATAACGTGTGAATGGTGTTCTGTGGAATAGCCATCAAAGCTGTATTTGCCCGTTTCCAAATTTCATCAAGAGTTGCTGGCGGACGATCGTACGCTCTGAGGTATTGAATCAAATAACGTGTGAATGGTGTTCTGTGGAATAGCCATCAAAGCTGTATTTGCCCGTTTCCAAAGTTCATCAAGAGTTGCTGGCGGACGATCGTACGCTCTGAGGTATTGAATCAAATAACGTGTGAATGGTGTTCTGTGGAATAGCCATCAAAGCTGTATTTGCCCGTTTCCAAAGTTCATCAAGAGTTGCTGGCGGACGATCGTACGCTCTGAGGTATTGAATCAAATAACGTGTGAATGGTGTTCTGTGGAATAGCCATCAAAGCTGTATTTGCCCGTTTCCAAAGTTCATCAAGAGTTGCTGGCGGACGATCGTACGCTCTGAGGTATTGAATCAAATAACGTGTGAATGGTGTTCTGTGGAATAGCCATCAAAGCTGTATTTGCCCGTTTCCAAAGTTCATCAAGAGTTGCTGGCGGACGATCGTACTCTCTGAGGTATTGAATCAAATAACGTGTGAATGGTGTTCTGTGGAATAGCCATCAAAGCTGTATTTGCCCGTTTCCAAAGTTCATCAAGAGTTGCTGGCGGACGATCGTACGCTCTGAGGTATTGAATCAAATAACGTGTGAATGGTGTTCTGTGGAATAGCCATCAAAGCTGTATTTGCTCGTTTCCAAAGTTCATCAAGAGTTGCTGGCGGACGATCGTACGCTCTGAGGTATTGAATCAAATAACGTGTGAATGGTGTTCTGTGGAATAGCCATCAAAGCTGTATTTGCCCGTTTCCAAAGTTCATCAAGAGTTGCTGGCGGACGATCGTACGCTCTGAGGTATTGAATCAAATAACGTGTGAATGGTGTTCTGTGGAATAGCCATCAAAGCTGTATTTGCCCGTTTCCAAAGTTCATCAAGAGTTGCTGGCGGACGATCGTACGCTCTGAGGTATTGAATCAAATAACGTGTGAATGGTGTTCTGTGGAATAGCCATCAAAGCTGTATTTGCCCGTTTCCAAATTTCATCAAGAGTTGCTGGCGGACGATCGTACGCTCTGAGGTATTGAATCAAATAACGTGTGAATGGTGTTCTGTGGAATAGCCATCAAAGCTGTATTTGCCCGTTTCCAAAGTTCATCAAGAGTTGCTGGCGGACGATCGTACGCTCTGAGGTATTGAATCAAATAACGTGTGAATGGTGTTCTGTGGAATAGCCATCAAAGCTGTATTTGCCCGTTTCCAAAGTTCATCAAGAGTTGCTGGCGGACGATCGTACGCTCTGAGGTATTGAATCAAATAACGTGTGAATGGTGTTCTGTGGAATAGCCATCAAAGCTGTATTTGCCCGTTTCCAAAGTTCATCAAGAGTTGCTGGCGGACGATCGTACGCTCTGAGGTATTGAATCAAATAACGTGTGAATGGTGTTCTGTGGAATAGCCATCAAAGCTGTATTTGCCCGTTTCCAAAGTTCATCAAGAGTTGCTGGCGGACGATCGTACGCTCTGAGGTATTGAATCAAATAACGTGTGAATGGTGTTCTGTGGAATAGCCATCAAAGCTGTATTTGCCCGTTTCCAAAGTTCATCAAGAGTTGCTGGCGGACGATCGTACGCTCTGAGGTATTGAATCAAATAACGTGTGAATGGTGTTCTGTGGAATAGCCATCAAAGCTGTATTTGCCCGTTTCCAAAGTTCATCAAGAGTTGCTGGCGGACGATCGTACGCTCTGAGGTATTGAATCAAATAACGTGTGAATGGTGTTCTGTGGAATAGCCATCAAAGCTGTATTTGCCCGTTTCCAAAGTTCATCAAGAGTTGCTGGCGGACGATCGTACGCTCTGAGGTATTGAATCAAATAACGTGTGAATGGTGTTCTGTGGAATAGCCATCAAAGCTGTATTTGCCCGTTTCCAAAGTTCATCAAGAGTTGCTGGCGGACGATCGTACGCTCTGAGGTATTGAATCAAATAACGTGTGAATGGTGTTCTGTGGAATAGCCATCAAAGCTGTATTTGCCCGTTTCCAAAGTTCATCAAGAGTTGCTGGCGGACGATCGTACGCTCTGAGGTATTGAATCAAATAACGTGTGAATGGTGTTCTGTGGAATAGCCATCAAAGCTGTATTTGCCCGTTTCCAAAGTTCATCAAGAGTTGCTGGCGGACGATCGTACGCTCTGAGGTATTGAATCAAATAACGTGTGAATGGTGTTCTGTGGAATAGCCATCAAAGCTGTATTTGCCCGTTTCCAAAGTTCATCAAGAGTTGCTGGCGGACGATCGTACGCTCTGAGGTATTGAATCAAATAACGTGTGAATGGTGTTCTGTGGAATAGCCATCAAAGCTGTATTTGCCCGTTTCCAAAGTTCATCAAGAGTTGCTGGCGGACGATCGTACGCTCTGAGGTATTGAATCAAATAACGTGTGAATGGTGTTCTGTGGAATAGCCATCAAAGCTGTATTTGCCCGTTTCCAAAGTTCATCAAGAGTTGCTGGCGGACGATCGTACGCTCTGAGGTATTGAATCAAATAACGTGTGAATGGTGTTCTGTGGAATAGCCATCAAAGCTGTATTTGCCCGTTTCCAAAGTTCATCAAGAGTTGCTGGCGGACGATCGTACGCTCTGAGGTATTGAATCAAATAACGTGTGAATGGTGTTCTGTGGAATAGCCATCAAAGCTGTATTTGCCCGTTTCCAAAGTTCATCAAGAGTTGCTGGCGGACGATCGTACGCTCTGAGGTATTGAATCAAATAACGTGTGAATGGTGTTCTGTGGAATAGCCATCAAAGCTGTATTTGCCCGTTTCCAAAGTTCATCAAGAGTTGCTGGCGGACGATCGTACGCTCTGAGGTATTGAATCAAATAACGTGTGAATGGTGTTCTGTGGAATAGCCATCAAAGCTGTATTTGCCCGTTTCCAAATTTCATCAAGAGTTGCTGGCGGACGATCGTACGCTCTGAGGTATTGAATCAAATAACGTGTGAATGGTGTTCTGTGGAATAGCCATCAAGGCTGTATTGGCCCGTTTCCAAAGTTCATCAAGAGTTGCTGGCGGACGATCGTACGCTCTGAGGTATTGAATCAAATAACGTGTGAATGGTGTTCTGTGGAATAGCCATCAAAGCTGTATTTACCCGTTTCCAAAGTTCATCAAGAGTTGCTGGCGGACGATCGTACGCTCTGAGGTATTGAATCAAATAACGTGTGAATGGTGTTCTGTGGAATAGCCATCAAAGCTGTATTTGCCCGTTTCCAAATTTCATCAAGAGTTGCTGGCGGACGATCGTACGCTCTGAGGTATTGAATCAAATAACGTGTGAATGGTGTTCTGTGGAATAGCCATCAAGGCTGTATTGGCTCGTTTCCAAAGTTCATCAAGAGTTGCTGGCGGACGATCGTACGCTCTGAGGTATTGAATCAAATAACGTGTGAATGGTGTTCTGTGGAATAGCCATCAAAGCTGTATTTGCCCGTTTCCAAAGTTCATCAAGAGTTGCTGGCGGACGATCGTACGCTCTGAGGTATTGAATCAAATAACGTGTGAATGGTGTTCTGTGGAATAGCCATCAAAGCTGTATTTGCCCGTTTCCAAATTTCATCAAGAGTTGCTGGCGGACGATCGTACGCTCTGAGGTATTGAATCAAATAACGTGTGAATGGTGTTCTGTGGAATAGCCATCAAAGCTGTATTGGCCCGTTTCCAAATTTCATCAAGAGTTGCTGGCGGACGATCGTACGCTCTGAGGTATTGAATCAAATAACGTGTGAATGGTGTTCTGTGGAATAGCCATCAAAGCTGTATTTGCCCGTTTCCAAAGTTCATCAAGAGTTGTTGGCGGACGATCGTACGCTCTGAGGTATTGAATCAAATAACGTGTGAATGGTGTTCTGTGGAATAGCCATCAAAGCTGTATTTGCCCGTTTCCAAAGTTCATCAAGAGTTGTTGGCGGACGATCGTACGCTCTGAGGTATTGAATCAAATAACGTGTGAATGGTGTTCTGTGGAATAGCCATCAAAGCTGTATTTGCCCGTTTCCAAAGTTCATCAAGAGTTGCTGGCGGACGATCGTACGCTCTGAGGTATTGAATCAAATAACGTGTGAATGGTGTTCTGTGGAATAGCCATCAAAGCTGTATTTGCCCGTTTCCAAAGTTCATCAAGAGTTGCTGGCGGACGATCGTACGCTCTGAGGTATTGAATCAAATAACGTGTGAATGGTGTTCTGTGGAATAGCCATCAAAGCTGTATTTGCCCGTTTCCAAATTTCATCAAGAGTTGCTGGCGGACGATCGTACGCTCTGAGGTATTGAATCAAATAACGTGTGAATGGTGTTCTGTGGAATAGCCATCAAAGCTGTATTTGCCCGTTTCCAAATTTCATCAAGAGTTGCTGGCGGACGATCGTACGCTCTGAGGTATTGAATCAAATAACGTGTGAATGGTGTTCTGTGGAATAGCCATCAAAGCTGTATTGGCCCGTTTCCAAAGTTCATCAAGAGTTGTTGACGGACGATCGTACGCTCTGAGGTATTGAATCAAATAACGTGTGAATGGTGTTCTGTGGAATAGCCATCAAAGCTGTATTTGCCCGTTTCCAAAGTTCATCAAGAGTTGCTGGCGGACGATCGTACGCTCTGAGGTATTGAATCAAATAACGTGTGAATGGTGTTCTGTGGAATAGCCATCAAAGCTGTATTTGCCCGTTTCCAAAGTTCATCAAGAGTTGCTGGCGGACGATCGTACGCTCTGAGGTATTGAATCAAATAACGTGTGAATGGTGTTCTGTGGAATAGCCATCAAAGCTGTATTGGCCCGTTTCCAAAGTTCATCAAGAGTTGCTGGCGGACGATCGTACGCTCTGAGGTATTGAATCAAATAACGTGTGAATGGTGTTCTGTGGAATAGCCATCAAAGCTGTATTTGCCCGTTTCCAAAGTTCATCAAGAGTTGCTGGCGGACGATCGTACGCTCTGAGGTATTGAATCAAATAACGTGTGAATGGTGTTCTGTGGAATAGCCATCAAAGCTGTATTTGCCCGTTTCCAAATTTCATCAAGAGTTGCTGGCGGACGATCGTACGCTCTCAGGTATTGAATCAAATAACGTGTGAATGGTGTTCTGTGGAATAGCCATCAAAGGCTGTATTTGCCCGTTTCCAAAGTTCATCAAGAGTTGCTGGCGGACGATCGTACGCTCTGAGGTATTGAATCAAATAACGTGTGAATGGTGTTCTGTGGAATAGCCATCAAAGCTGTATTTGCTCGTTTCCAAAGTTCATCAAGAGTTGTTGACGGACGATCGTACGCTCTGAGGTATTGAATCAAATAACGTGTGAATGGTGTTCTGTGGAATAGCCATCAAAGCTGTATTTGCTCCGTTTCCAAAGTTCATCAAGAGTTGCTGGCGGACGATCGTACGCTCTGAGGTATTGAATCAAATAACGTGTGAATGGTGTTCTGTGGAATAGCCATCAAGGCTGTATTGGCTCGCGTCCAAAGTTCATCAAGAGTTGTTGACGGACGGTCGTACGCTCACAATTATTGAATCAAATAACGTGTGAATGGTGTTCTGTGGAATAGCCATCAAGGCTGTATTGGCTCGCGTCCAAAGTTCATCAAGAGTTGTTGACGGACGGTCGTACGCTCACAATTATTGAATCAAATAACGTGTGAATGGTGTTCTGTGGAATAGCCATCAAGGCTGTATTGGCTCGCGTCCAAAGTTCATCAAGAGTTGTTGACGGACGGTCGTACGCTCACAATTATTGAATCAAATAACGTGTGAATGGTGTTCTGTGGAATAGCCATCAAGGCTGTATTGGCTCGCGTCCAAAGTTCATCAAGAGTTGTTGACGGACGGTCGTACGCTCACAATTATTGAATCAAATAACGTGTGAATGGTGTTCTGTGGAATAGCCATCAAGGCTGTATTGGCTCGCGTCCAAAGTTCATCAAGAGTTGTTGACGGACGGTCGTACGCTCACAATTATTGAATCAAATAACGTGTGAATGGTGTTCTGTGGAATAGCCATCAAAGGCTGTATTGGCTCGCGTCCAAAGTTCATCAAGAGTTGTTGACGGACGGTCGTACGCTCACAATTATTGAATCAAATAACGTGTGAATGGTGTTCTGTGGAATAGCCATCAAGGCTGTATTGGCTCGCGTCCAAAGTTCATCAAGAGTTGTTGACGGACGGTCGTACGCTCACAATTATTGAATCAAATAACGTGTGAATGGTGTTCTGTGGAATAGCCATCAAGGCTGTATTGGCTCGCGTCCAAAGTTCATCAAGAGTTGTTGACGGACGGTCGTACGCTCACAATTATTGAATCAAATAACGTGTGAATGGTGTTCTGTGGAATAGCCATCAAGGCTGTATTGGCTCGCGTCCAAAGTTCATCAAGAGTTGTTGACGGACGGTCGTACGCTCACAATTATTGAATCAAATAACGTGTGAATGGTGTTCTGTGGAATAGCCATCAAGGCTGTATTGGCTCGCGTCCAAAGTTCATCAAGAGTTGTTGACGGACGGTCGTACGCTCACAATTATTGAATCAAATAACGTGTGAATGGTGTTCTGTGGAATAGCCATCAAGGCTGTATTGGCTCGCGTCCAAAGTTCATCAAGAGTTGTTGACGGACGGTCGTACGCTCACAATTATTGAATCAAATAACGTGTGAATGGTGTTCTGTGGAATAGCCATCAAGGCTGTATTGGCTCGCGTCCAAAGTTCATCAAGAGTTGTTGACGGACGGTCGTACGCTCACAATTATTGAATCAAATAACGTGTGAATGGTGTTCTGTGGAATAGCCATCAAGGCTGTATTGGCTCGCGTCCAAAGTTCATCAAGAGTTGTTGACGGACGGTCGTACGCTCACAATTATTGAATCAAATAACGTGTGAATGGTGTTCTGTGGAATAGCCATCAAGGCTGTATTGGCTCGCGTCCAAAGTTCATCAAGAGTTGTTGACGGACGGTCGTACGCTCACAATTATTGAATCAAATAACGTGTGAATGGTGTTCTGTGGAATAGCCATCAAGGCTGTATTGGCTCGCGTCCAAAGTTCATCAAGAGTTGTTGACGGACGGTCGTACGCTCACAATTATTGAATCAAATAACGTGTGAATGGTGTTCTGTGGAATAGCCATCAAGGCTGTATTGGCTCGCGTCCAAAGTTCATCAAGAGTTGTTGACGGACGGTCGTACGCTCACAATTATTGAATCAAATAACGTGTGAATGGTGTTCTGTGGAATAGCCATCAAGGCTGTATTGGCTCGCGTCCAAAGTTCATCAAGAGTTGTTGACGGACGGTCGTACGCTCACAATTATTGAATCAAATAACGTGTGAATGGTGTTCTGTGGAATAGCCATCAAGGCTGTATTGGCTCGCGTCCAAAGTTCATCAAGAGTTGTTGACGGACGGTCGTACGCTCACAATTATTGAATCAAATAACGTGTGAATGGTGTTCTGTGGAATAGCCATCAAGGCTGTATTGGCTCGCGTCCAAAGTTCATCAAGAGTTGTTGACGGACGGTCGTACGCTCACAATTATTGAATCAAATAACGTGTGAATGGTGTTCTGTGGAATAGCCATCAAGGCTGTATTGGCTCGCGTCCAAAGTTCATCAAGAGTTGTTGACGGACGGTCGTACGCTCACAATTATTGAATCAAATAACGTGTGAATGGTGTTCTGTGGAATAGCCATCAAGGCTGTATTGGCTCGCGTCCAAAGTTCATCAAGAGTTGTTGACGGACGGTCGTACGCTCACAATTATTGAATCAAATAACGTGTGAATGGTGTTCTGTGGAATAGCCATCAAGGCTGTATTGGCTCGCGTCCAAAGTTCATCAAGAGTTGTTGACGGACGGTCGTACGCTCACAATTATTGAATCAAATAACGTGTGAATGGTGTTCTGTGGAATAGCCATCAAGGCTGTATTGGCTCGCGTCCAAAGTTCATCAAGAGTTGTTGACGGACGGTCGTACGCTCACAATTATTGAATCAAATAACGTGTGAATGGTGTTCTGTGGAATAGCCATCAAGGCTGTATTGGCTCGCGTCCAAAGTTCATCAAGAGTTGTTGACGGACGGTCGTACGCTCACAATTATTGAATCAAATAACGTGTGAATGGTGTTCTGTGGAATAGCCATCAAGGCTGTATTGGCTCGCGTCCAAAGTTCATCAAGAGTTGTTGACGGACGGTCGTACGCTCACAATTATTGAATCAAATAACGTGTGAATGGTGTTCTGTGGAATAGCCATCAAGGCTGTATTGGCTCGCGTCCAAAGTTCATCAAGAGTTGTTGACGGACGGTCGTACGCTCACAATTATTGAATCAAATAACGTGTGAATGGTGTTCTGTGGAATAGCCATCAAGGCTGTATTGGCTCGCGTCCAAAGTTCATCAAGAGTTGTTGACGGACGGTCGTACGCTCACAATTATTGAATCAAATAACGTGTGAATGGTGTTCTGTGGAATAGCCATCAAGGCTGTATTGGCTCGCGTCCAAAGTTCATCAAGAGTTGTTGACGGACGGTCGTACGCTCTCAATTATTGAATCAAATAACGTGTGAATGGTGTTCTGTGGAATAGCCATCAAAGCTGTACTTGCCCGTTTCCAAAGTTCATCAAGAGTTGCTGGCGGAAGGTCGAACGCTCTGAGGTATTGAATCAAATAACGCGTGAATGGTGTTCTGTGGAATAGCCATCAAAGCTGTATTTGCCCGTTTCCAAAGTTCATCAAGAGTTGCTGGCGGACGATCGTACGCTCTGAGGTATTGAATCAAATAACGTGTGAATGGTGTTCTGTGGAATAGCTATCAAAGCTGTATTTGCCTGTTTCCAAAGTTCATCAAGAGTTGCTGGCGGACGGTCGTACGCTCTGAGGTATTGAATCAAATAACGTGTGAATGGTGTTCTGTGGAATAGCCATCAAAGCTGTATTTGCCCGTTTCCAAAGTTCATCAAGAGTTGCTGGCGGACGATCGTACGCTCTGAGGTATTGAATCAAATAACGTGTGAATGGTGATCTGTGGAATAGCCATCAAGGCTGTATTGGCCCGTGTCCAAAGTTCATCAAGAGTTGCTGGCGGACGATCGTAACGCTGCACCTGTCGTTTGAGCATGTACCAGAGATCTTCTATGGGGGATAAATTCAACCAGGACAAAAAATGGAATCGTTGTCATCCCTGAAAATGCGACATGTTGTGGCTGCAAATTGCGGTGTGGCATTATCCTGCTGAAATATGACCCTGTGGACGTCCTGCACATAACGAAGGACGACCAGGCCGTAGAATATCGTTGACGTAATGTGCACTCGTTTGGTCGTACCGACTCTCACGAGAGGTGATCTTTCCTACGTGAGAGCCAGAGGAGTGACTAGGCATTTCCGCAACCGAGAAGAACCACAAAATATTGCGCCCCACCTGTCTTTCTATCTGATATATACAAATGCATTACTAATTTAATTATTATAATTCAGTATAATAGTTACATATATAAATTACCTTAAATTAGTACTATATATATATAAGCGTACACCAAAACAAAATTATGTTCATAAACCAATGTTATCTGTATGCAAGAAGAACAATGAAACTGTGACTGCATGTCCAACTCTTTGTAACTTGTTTGCACCTTAGGTACTACACAGTGGCGTAAATTCTAGGCTAGCTGCGAATCCCAGAGAATGCCCAAATAAAAGTCAATTAAAAATACCCAAATAAAAGTCAATTATCAACGGTATTATACACTATCTAGCAACAAGTAATTGGACACCTGTGATAGCAAAGGAAAACGAAGTTTATTCACCGTCAATAGTTGCTGGAGCCTCCACGAGCGGCGATTACAGCTGCAACCCTCCGGAGCATACCTCAACCAGGCGTTGTACGACGGCTAGCGTTATTTTCTTCCACTCGGCTTGGAGAAGACAGGTCAGTTCCTTCACCGATTTCGGACGGTGGGGGCACCCCTTAAGTCGACGCTCCAACTCGTCCCAGAGGTGCTCGATAGGGTTAACGTCCGGGCTTTGCGCAGGCCAGTCCATTCGATTAACCCCATTGTCACCATACCAAGCCATGGTGGACCTCGCAACATGACAAGTGGCATTGTCATACTGAAAGTAACATGGGTCCACCCCGTGAAACTGCCATAACGTAGGAAGCGCATGGTCATTCAAAATGGTGCAATAAGTCTCGGCGTTGAGTCTACTAGGAATTGCGACCAAGGGTCCCGTGCCATACCAGGAGAAACACCCCCATAGCATAATTCCACCGCCGCCGAACTTCACAGTTGGCACAATACATTCCGGCAGAAGGCGTTCTCCAGGCAGACGCCAAACCCAGACCCTGCCATCCGAACGGTAGAGGGTGAACCTTGATTCGTCGCTCCAGATAACCTGTTTCCACTGTTCAACGGTCCACTGTCGACGTTCTTTGCACCACGTTAGCCGAGCTGCGCTATTGGACTTGGTGATCAAAGGCTTGTATAGGCAACAGCACGTCCATGATAACCGAGCAGATAGGCATCCTTACGGATGGTATTCATCGAAAGAACACTTCCGGATGCCTGTTGAAACTCCTCGCGGATGTGGCCCATCGATTTGGTGCGGTTCTTCCGAATTTCTCTGGCCAGCCCCCGTCGATTTCTAAGTCCGAGTTTTGTGGGTCTGCCGGGTCGGGGCACATTCCGACAGTCACCTCTCATCTTCCACTTGCCAATCACGTAGGCCACTGTCGATTTTGGGTACTTCAACTCGCTGGATATGTCACGTGTGGATCGGCCATTTCTGTGATACCCGACAATTACACCTTTCTCGGAATCATAGAGCTCCGACCTGCGTGGCATCTTACATGCGACTGGTTGCGTTGTTGTTTCCTACACGATATTTACCGGCGGCGGCCGTGACGTGTATCGGGGCCGCAGATATCGTCAATTGCATGGGTTTCCAATTACTTGTTGGTAGATAGTGTATATGTCGGTGCTTTTGCTGGGAAAAACACTTCTGAATTCTCTTCTTTGACTCAGACCGACGACGTAACGCAACCAGCAGTTCCAGAGTCTTCACAGTTCTGATTCGACCTTCCATACGATATCCTGCTATCGTTTCCATGACAACATGAATGAGCGGGTGGAGGGGAATATGCCATTGCTTTTGGTAACGGTTCGCTCCGAAAAGAGAAGACTTAAACTATCTCAGTCACTCGCATGCTTCCGCCTGTAATCGCACATGTTTTCGCGAAAGTTGTTTCAGTTTGTGTGAAGTGTCAATGAATTAAAATCAGTGACATTGTATCTGAAATTCGTGGCTTTGTTGGATTCGAACTGTTTCGATAGATTTTGTGAAAGCTTCTCTGAACATCCACTGTCAGAACTTAAAGAACTCTATGCTTCAAATTTTGATACAGCTCGACTAAAAAATGAACTGAAGGTGTTTCATTCCCTTGATGAATACAAGAACAAATCAGTAAGAGACGTTACTTGTTACATAAAGTTGAATAAATTGGACATAGTGTTTAGTGAGGTGTACAAGTTAGCAGACCTAGTATTAAATTTTCAATCAATAACTGCAACTGCCGAAAGAAGTTTTTCTGCATTAAAAAGAATCAAGATATATCTTAGAGCAACACAAGGACAGGTACATTTGTGCAACTTGGCTGTTTTGTCAATAGAGAAAAACATTCACCTTAAACACTCAAATTCACAAAAAAAAAAAAAAAAAAAAGGAAAGAAAAGTGGAGTTCATGTACAAATAAAGTATTCAGAAGAAAAATGGAGTTAATTTACAAATAAGTGTTCAAATCCTAATCCTCATAATTGTTTGCTATCATGTTAGCAATAGTATGTACCTAAAATTGAGAAAAAAAAGTTACTTCTGTTACTTAACAATTAAAAGTTAAACTTCGCAATTTAAAAGAAAACAGTACTGTGTGTGTGTGTGGGAAGGGGGGCGGGGGGATAGCCCAGGTCTCGGATCTCGGACCAAGATACACCACTGGTACTACACCAAACTGACCGAATGCAGCTGGAAGTCGTGGTTCGTAGTCGTAGCAATGAGAGAATAGCTTCCACAGAATCTTCATGTCAGTATCACCCTTTACTGTTTGAGGATCTTTTCAACACGAGCTTACGAATGACTGAAGGTTTTTGTATTGAGGCAATAATTAACAATATTTTAACCATTTTCCTGGACCGCAGATCCGTAGGCCGCCCTGGTGGCGCAGTGGTCTAAGCGATGGCCTCTGATCATTCGTCCGAAAAGGGCCCGGGTAGCGTATTTCGCAAGTGAATGTACGGAAATGAGATTACGGCCATTTCCGCCACGCGATTGGTTCAGAGCTACTTTAGAGATTGCGAGTAGGCGGGGCCCATGAAGGGAGTCATGTGACAGCAACACATTCTTTTATCGTGGGAAGTTCTGCTTCTTAAGAAATTCACTGTGAGGTTACGTATGTAACAAATGATCAGTGGCGGCTTTTCAGGTGAAGTTGGTGAAGTGCCTCTTCACCTATTTTATTTGAAATAAGATTTTATTTAATAGTTTCGTATAATATATTCTTTTTTTGCCTTTATTGAGGGCCAAAATACCAAAAATTTTGATTAGATATCACTTCACATGCGCGTTCAATCAAGGCCATCTTAATACCTCTGTATAAAGATGGCCTTGGTTCAATACGGAAAACAAGTCCTTATACGCAAAACAGTTCAAGTGAAGAGCTGAAATGAGAATGCTTGGAAGTCTGCAGTTTTCGTCCGAGTTGCCATGGTAACTGTGACGTCACCCGCCCCTATCTGCCAGGCAAGTGAAATGTTTTATCATGAGACGTCAAGGCTCTGCACCTGAAGTCGTGACCTTACGAAGAGTTCACAGTGGAACGGGACAGATTGCCAAGGGTTCTTTGCAATACACTTGGGATTTTTTCTTGGGGTGTTTTGGTATATACTTTCTGAAAAAGATATGTTTTTTCGTGTTTTGTGATTGTTTGTTAAAAACTTCATTAGTTACTTTAGTTTCGTGTACATTTTAACTGATAGTGATAGTTTTAGTTTTCAGTATGTATCCTGTGAACAACATTGTCTGTAATTTATTGCAAACTCCGTTCAATTGGTAGAAAGTTGAAAATAAAAGAGGCATTATACTTCAAGGACGACCGACGGATTCACTGACAATTGTCGCCAAGAAAGAAATCAAGAAGAGCGGCAAATCTTACAATAATAATTTTAAAAATTGTTGATTTACTGAATATAAATGGCTTTGTAGCCCTTCTATGTTACAAAAATTATTTTGTTGGCCCTGCTTATATTTTAGTAATAAAATTCGGCGTGGAATAAAGAGAATTTTTAGATTTCTTAATTATAAAACGGTCACTTCACAAACGTGGTGATTCTAGCGAACACCTGAAATACGAATTAATGCTAAATAATTTTGAAAAGAATCAGAACACCATTGCCGATGCCCTGAGGGAGAATGCTAGGCTTTTGAAAATGCATTTCAACGAAAGCGTTCGTTTAAATAGACTTTTCCTGCAGACAATGATTGATGCAGTACTGTATTTGAGTAAACAAGAACTAGCATTCCGTGACCATAACAAAGGCATTGACTCGATGAATCGTAGAAATTCAAGGAAATGCTTTCACTGTTGGTATCAAGAAGTCCTTTAGCCGCCCCGGTGGCGTAGTGGTCTAAGCGATGGCCTCTGATCATTCGTCCGAACGGGGTCCGGGTTCGAATCCCGGTGAGGCATGGATGTTGTGTTTGTCTTTCGGCATTGGTTCTCTCCCTTCCCTGAAACCAGTGACATTAAATTAGGGACGGGCGACTGCTTATAGCCCATTGAGTTGCTCACGGTGGTCGTTAAACCTTCAATAAAAAAATCCTTTAAAATTCAAAATCAATACGAAACGATAAAAAATGTCTTCACAGGTGACTCAAAATATATTCAAAACGAATTAATTGAAAGTATTTCTGAATATATAAACGATCACGTCAAAAATGAAATAAATGAAGTTCAATGCTTTTATATTCAAGTAGATAGGAAGACATAACCAGACTACCGAGTGCTCTTTCATAATAAGATCTGTTGATTCGGAAGGTGTATTGGTTGAGCGATTTTTGGGTTTCCATGGTGTGAGTGAAGATAGAACGTCAGAAGCTTTATACAAAATGCTAGACAAAATTTTGGAACAGTTTGATTTTCAACACAAGTCAATAAGACAATGTTACGATGGAGAAAGCGTAATGTCTGGACACTTGACTGAGCTCCAGAAAAAATTAAGCATAAAGCTTCTCAATCTGTTTTTGTTATTGCTTAGTACATCGTTTGAACCTTGTATTACTGCAGAATTTTTCTAAAATTTCTAAGTGTCGAGTATTTTTTGCAAGCCTCAGTGTAATTCCTTTGTTTTTTTCACCACTCAGCGAAGCGATCGCTTCACTGAGTGGTGAAAAAACCATACACTCACATCAACAACCGCAAGAGGCATGCCAACCATAACAGAAACTCGATGGTCCTCCACTTCGAAGTTAGTAAGTGTAATAGTTTGTTAGATAGATACCAATCTAACAAAAAATCAATTCAACTTGCCCAAGGGTTTTTAAATGATATTAACACTTTTGAATTTACATTTTTGGAAATACTATTTAATGAAATATTTGGTTCACCGATCTATTATTCGAAATTTTGCAGAAAAAATCACTAGACATATACTGTGTTACTCAAATTAAAAAAAGAAAACTTATGAAATTTTGAGCCATAAAAGGAACGATGAGGTATTTGAAACACTGTTTAGAAAAGCTAGCAAAATCACAGAAATAAGCAGATCTAAACGAATATGCTGCTCTTACACAAGAAACAATTTTTCAAAATTATAAATAATTGTATTTTGAAATTTTGTACCACATTCTTAAGGAAATGGATATAATATTTTAAGACAGTGAGAAACTTAAAATTCAATTTCCCTGTCTTGCTGACACAACCAAATTCGACCAATTTAATTCATGCTTTCCATCTCACGCTTTTGAAAATCTACAACATTTTTACGGAAATTTTTTTACTAAACACCAGAGCCTAAAAAATGAACTGAGTCTTGTATATGCTGATGAAAAATTAAGGAATATATCGACTCATGAACTTTTTCGAGTGCTTCATGGAGATAAAAGCATTTTTACAGAAGCTTATAAATTGGTTTCCCGGATTTTAACATTTGCATCTGCAAGTGTTTCATTGGAAAGACCTTTTTCTTGCCTTAAAAGAATACAAACTTACTCAAGGAACACTATTTCTCCAGATAAACTTGCTTCTTTGGCAAATATTTCTATTCAGAAAGACATTTTCTTGATGTCACGAAGATACAGCCATTTTATGACGACGTAATCGACAAATTTCCAGCTTTAAAGGGAAGAAGAATTAATCTAATATATAAAAAAATAGGTAAGTTCTCATTAACTGATTTTCATTGAAGACATTAGATATCTTTTCATATTGCTATTGTAGCTCTTCACCTATTTTTTCTACCACGAGCTGCCGCTGCAAATGATCATATTGAATAATACGATAAAGTAATATTGTGCACGATATCATAAGGATAATATCTGCACGTTTCTCAGATTAATACAAGTCGAAATCTATCTTAATATTAAAATTGTGGACGACTTCAATAAATAGCTAGTTCAATACCATACTCCGTATCGGCCAATAGATGGCAGCACGTTAACCTAGTATCCACCACGGTTCTTGCTGTTGTGAAAGTACGTATATAAGAATACTAAAAAGTACCCTTTTAAAAGTCCTGTCTATACCCCTGAAAAGGACCTTTAACAATGGAAAGTACGTCTCCGCACCAAAATATTTATTCTGACGATCAAGTTTTTTTCCTCATGAATGTGAAGAGGTCTAGCTAAAAAAAAAACCCCAAATAGAGGGATTTTTTATTAGCAAAGAACAACCTAGTGACACGAAGTAAGACCTCAAAACAGTGTTCTGTTGAAATAAGACACTTTCGTTGGAATAAATACTCCAAAATGTAGTTTGCCATATATTGTGTCTGATAAAATAGTAAGTGATCTGTCATAAATATATATTTTCCTAATATTTAGGAAATTTCTTATATTTTTGTCCCTCCAAACTTCATCAAAAATGCTTTCAATTCCACATTTCAACAAAATAATAAAAAAAAAAACCCGTTAAACAACTCATGGGTTCTCCATACAAAACATATCAGTACTAACCCTGAGCTAAAGGAGGAGTGAGAGCTGACGTACTGACATCTCTCGGCCCTGTGATAACTATGTAGAGTGAAAGTACTTCAGAAGATAAGTCACAAGTCCATGAAGTCACGTTGATACAAAACCTCAAAAGTTCCCCTACCAATAAAGTACGCTCTCTATTTACCTCCTGTCGCATTCTGACTGTACGGGTAAAACAACTGAAGGTAACCATTGTCGCAATGAAAACACCCGAACATTAAAATGCCTCATGGCCAGTGCAGCAAAGCCTACATGTCTCCATCACATGGCTCTACTCATAGGCCCCGCTATTCGAAATTTCCAAAGTAGCTCTGAACCAATCGCTTGGCGGAAATGGCCTTAATCGCAATTCCGTACATTCACTTGTGAAATACGCGTCCGGGTTCGAACCCCGGTGAGGCATGGATGTTGTGCTTATCTTACGGCACTGGCTCTCTCCCTTCCCTGGAACCAGTGACCCAAAATTAGGGACGGGCGACTGCTTATAGCCCATTGAGTTGCTCACAGTGGACGTCAAGTAATTTTGCTTCCTATACTTCTTATGGAAAAACTTCTGTACAGATTTTCTTCACAATTAATGCGTTCCCAAGGACAAAATTTTTGAACATCGATTAAAATAGCATCATTTTATAACTTGGAATTCTTTAAATTTTCTAAAGCATCACCATAATTATGCAATCCAACATTTGTTTGTCTACTGACGTCATCAAAGTACAGGTCCTGCCTTCTTTTTTCTGGTTTCAAAACCACCTAAGGAAAAGTTATTGATTTTTAATATAATTATGGCTATGTTTTAGAAAATATTAAGTATTCCAAGTTATAATATGAAGTTATTTTGTTCAAATTTTAATCCTTGGGAACACACTAATTGTGAAGGTAATGTGTACGAAAATTTTTACATTGGAAGTATAGGAAGCAAAATTACTTGACGTCCACCTTAAACTTCCAGTCAAACAGATCCGTAGTGCAATTTAATGTAATAAAAAAATACTTCCGTTGCTGAGAAGCAATAAATGAGATACGTTTTGTGAGAGAGACGCTAGAAGACTTTATCCTGTTCTTATGCATCTTATCCTGTTCTTATGCATTTTATTTTAATAACTGAATTAAGGTGGACGTCAAGTAATTTTGCTTCCTATACTTCCAATGGAGAAACTTCTGTACACATTTTCTTCACAATTAATGCATTTCCAAGGATGAAAATTTGAACATCGATTAAAATAACTTAATTTTATAACTTGGAATACTTAATATTTTCTAAAACATAACCATAATTATATATATATATATATTTATTTTTTCTTTGATTTAAGGTTTAACGACCACCGTGAGCAACTCAATGGGCTATAAGCAGTCGCCCGTCCCTAATTTAGGGTCACTGGTTCAAGGGAAGGGAGAGAGCCAGTGCCGTAAGACAAACAAAACATCCATGCCTCACCGGGATTCGAACCCGGACCCCTTTCGGACGAATGATCAGAGGCCATCGCTTAGACCACTGCGCTACTGGGGCGGCCCATAATCATATTAAAAATCAATAACTTTTCCTTTGGTGGTGTTGAAATCAGAAAAAGGCCGGCGTTACCTGTACTTTGATGACGTCAGTAGACAAACAAAGATTGAATTGCATAATTATTGATATGTTTTAGAAAATATTAAGTATTCCAAGTTATAAAATGAAGCTATTTCGATCGATGTTCAAATGTTCATACTTTTTTTTTTATTGGAGGTTTAACGACCACCGTGAGCAACTCAATGGGCTATAAGCAGTCGCCCGTCCCTGATTTAGGGTCACTGGTTCCAGGGAAGGGAGAGAACGAGTGCCGTAAGACAAACATAACATCCATGCCTCACCGGGATTCGAACCCGGACCCCGTTCGGACGAATGATCAGAAGCCAGCGCCTTAGACCACTGCGACACAGGGGCGGACCCCGTACATTTCGGGGTGGGGGTCATTTAACGCGAACTCGCTTTTACAAGTCGGACCACAAATGTCCGATTGGGTTCATATCAGGTGAATTTGGAAGCTAGGGCATTGACAGAAAGTCACCAGCATGTTCCTCGAACCATTACTTGACGATTCTGGGATGGCACATTATGCTGCTGGTAATGGCCATCACGAGTACAGTTGCCATGAATGAGTGAACTTGGTTCGCAATGATGTTCAGATACCTGACAGCTGTCAAGGATTGTGCTATTGGGATAATTGGGCCAAAGTGTCCCAAGAAAACATCGCCCACGGCATAACACCGCAGCCTGTTTTCTCCCAACAGTGCATCCAGGTGCCATAGACTTCGTTGGTAATCGGAGTATCCGCGCTCGGCCGTCTACGTGACGCACCATGAATCTTGATTCGTCAGACCAGGTCACTTTCTTCCAATCATCCACGGTCCAATCTCGATGATCCCCGACCCATTTCATGCGTTGTTGGCGATGACGCGCAGTGAGCATGGGAACCGGGTTGGATCTTCGGCTACGCTGGCCGATACGCAGAAGGCTGCGACACATTGCTGCCCTAATGACCACTGTTGTAATTTCGGGTGATTTGTTGCACTATGGCACTCGGTCGCTGTGAACAATGCGCGAGAGTCTCCTCACCCATCTGACATCATTGAGCTGTGGAAGACGGTTCTTCGTTTAGCCATCTGTGCTTCACTTTTGATACGTACTCAGTACAGCGTCACGCGAACAATCCACAAGCCACCCCGTTTCCGAGATCACAGTTACGAGGCCAGTGCCATCACAATTTGTCCTTTATCAAACTCCGATAAATCGGCAGCTTTTCGAATTCTGACTCCGAACACTCTACTAACGGAAAGTCGGTCCCCTAGTTGTATGGTACTCGGGATGCATAGACACTGGCGTGCAAAAACTAAGGACGAGACGGTTTTTCGAATGTAATGTCGTGCAGAAGTGCTCCACATCGACTCAAATCATACCATAAGATCCCCAAGATGTAAGAGCATAGGACAAGTGAGCAAAACCGTCCAAACAAGGAATCCAAAGGATACAAAGGCACTTTTTGAAACGGTAGCTTCGAGCACAACTGGACAGAAAACAGAAACGTCCATGTGATAGGCGGCTGCCATGAAAAATCCAGTCTTTAGTAGGGGATATGATCACCACTGACTGCGTTGCAAGATTTACAACGTCTGCCCATGCTGAGGACGAGGTTGGTCAGGGAGCTGTTGAGGCATCGCGGCCCATTCCTCTTGTGGCGCCAATCGCAGCTGTGGAATCGTTGCTGGCGGCTGGTGACGTGCTGGCAAGCGTCTCCCGAGAAGGTCCCACACGTGTTCGATAGGATTTACGTCCGGATACCTTGCGGGCCAATCCATGCGTTGAATATCTTCACTCTCCAACAGCTCTGGGACAGCCACTGTACGATGAGGTGTAGCGTTGTCGTCCATGAAGAGGAACTAAGGACCCTCAGGCAGGAGAACCTCGGTACAATAGCGGACACCAGTGACTGAACCTCCTTGGAAGATGTGGAGGTCAGTGAGGCTACCAAGCATGATACCGCTCCAAACGAGAACTCCGCCACCTCCAAACCGGTCCCTTTCGATGATGTCGGAGGTGTGATTGCGTGTTTCCTGCTCTCTCCAGATGTGTAAACGTCCAGAATCGCTCGTCAGACTAAATCGGCTCTCATCCGTAAAGAGAGCTCGACCCCATTGCTCATGAGTCCAGTTCTTGTGTTCCTGGCACCACAGAAACCGCCGTCTCCGATGAGCAGGCGTTAATGGCATACGCCGTACTGTTCGTCGTGCAAAGAGACCACCTTTGTGCAGCCTCCTGGCCACGGTAAAACGCGATAACGGACGTCCAGTTGTCTGTTGAATGTGCCTTGCGATTTCTCCCGCTGTCTGCCGTCTATATCTTTTCGCTTGTAGGACAATAAACCGGTCGTCCGCCGCCGTGGTTGCTCGTGGACGACCACTGCTAAACTCTCTGACAGCTGTTTCTGTCGTTTGAAATGTTCTCCAAGCTCGTGAAACGATGCTGTGAAGGATCCCGAACTCCTCGGCCACACTGGTCACACAATTTGACTTTCTTCCAACTTCTCAATGACGCGACCTCGGGTAAAGTCATCCAGATGTCGTCTACTGGATTGCCTGTTGCTCGTATCACACGGTGGCAGCAACTCGACGTCGTTCAAACCGATGTACACCGTGCAATAGCTTTCACCGAATTGCTGAGCTTACACCGCCCGTGTGTTTTATACCCTTCATACCCCCTACCAAGTCAGGCTGCATATATGCGCATGCCCTACCGTACCGGACCCTAGTCTATCTCCTGAGTGGTCTTTCGGTTCGTTCTGCCTGCTCGTTCCGCTGTTATGCTAATTTCTCCTCTTCGTCCTTCAGTTTTGCACACCAGTGTATACACTGAATGAAACATAAAATACATTTTAGAAAGTGTGCCAGAAAAAAAACTCGCTTAGAACTGAGCATGGAAACCTAGGTAAGGGGATGGTTGTCCCATCGGGACATTTTCTGGTGGACCACTCAAGAAATGGCCTACTTTTGTTTTGTTTTTTTTTTTCTAAATCTTTACTACTTCGTTTTGTCTAAATTTTTGGGAATGGATGTGTAGTTATTTTGGAATCTGTGAGTATTACCGTTTGTTTCATTTGACCTTTATTTCTGCCTGAAAAGTTATTTCCTTAAAAAAAAAAAGAAAAAAAGAAACGTTTCCTTCTATGTATTTTTGTTGGGGGTTTCCTGTGGAAGGACACAGCAAGGGTTTCTGTATTTGGGCGAGAAAAAGGGTCGTCGACCAAGCAAGCTGTTATAAATTAATTAAGTTGAAGGTAACTGCTGTTGGACGTAGGTTATTAGGCTTAAAGCCCGGTATATTATCATGCCCTTCCCTTTTGTACTCTTGAAAGAGACACTAGCGCCCATTGTGATGGCTCATCACCCTCACCCCTTATGCACCGACTGACATAGTATTTATTTACAAGCGATTCTTCCTCAGAGGTATTCCAACATCCATATCCTATCCAAGCGGTACCCATTTGCTTTGAGCCAAAAGCAAAAACGCTGTTATATTCGGCGCGACAGCACGTTCAAAGAAGATGAGAATGAGGATACTGTGTGATTACCTTCTTTTTCTATGGTGTGGTAGTGGCACCTATTTTAAATTCATAGCCAGCGTGAGACTATCTTAGTGGCACCTATTTAAATCCATAGCCAGCGTGAGACTATCTTAGTGGCACCTATTTAAATCCATAGCCAGCGTGAGACTATCTTAGTGACACCTATTTAAATCCATAGCCAGCGTGAGACTATCTTTTTGTCTATCCTATTTTGAAGGGAAACTCAAAGTAATCCTGTTTTCCACTGTGTTAATCAACCTGGAATATATCATTTTCTGTAATTTAATGCAATTTAATTACACACAGTCGAGTCACATTATTGTGACCACCACGTGACCGTCAATACACGTGTCGTAAGCTGGCTTGGAGCGTATATAATGTGCGCCGTAGGCATTCTGAAAA
This sequence comes from Macrothele yani, assembly GCA_039090855.1. Taxonomy (NCBI): domain Eukaryota; kingdom Metazoa; phylum Arthropoda; class Arachnida; order Araneae; family Macrothelidae; genus Macrothele; species Macrothele yani. Next base: position 199,683,407 of record CM077009.1, on the reverse strand, counting down.
CATATCGCCGCGGGTGGCCTAGTGGGCAACGCTCATGACTGCCACGGAAAGGAAATCAGTTTCGATTCCTGCCGGTGCGAACGCTCGATCCAATAAATATCCGCCGTGCGTCGGATGGGCACGTTAAGTCGTCGGACCCCGGGTACTGGCCCCCGGTAATAAATAAGGGCGTCTTCCTCCCGTTTCTACTTCGCTTCCCTGTCACTTTCCTATCGGGCACTCTAGCCCAAATCTCCTAGCTTCCTCTTTCTAAGGGTTGTTTAAGACCTGGGGTCAGACACTCCTTTCCTAAAATCCTCTACACATGATCATCTGAAAACATATCACTTGTTGCTGTCATGGATAAAAGGAGCGATTTGTCAGATTTGCAAAAAGGGATCGGACCAAGGGTGGCAGTATTTCTGAAACAGCGCAGTTTGTGAACTGTTTGCGTGCTGCTGTGGTTAAAGTGTGTCGTGATTGGAGAAATGGCACCACTGCGAAGAAGCGACGTGAAAAATGCGGAGCACCATTTGCCATTGATGTGAGAGGTGAACGTCGACTTCGAAGCTGCGTGAAAGCCTATAGACACGCTACAGTGAAGCAACTCGTTGGCCGAATAAACCAGGGGCTACCGGAAGTGTATCTGAAACGATAATTCAGCGAACCTTGCTGCGTATGGGGCTCTGATGCAGACGGATGGTTACTGCACTTATGATAACGAAGGTGCATCAGCAGAAAAAGCTTACGTTTGCACGGCAGTATTGGAATCTGAACTCCGCTGATTGGCAAAGGATTGCCTTCGATGAGTCACGTTTTCTGCTTCATCGAACGGACGGACGTTGGCGTATAAGGCGAGAAACATCGGAGAACAGATACTCTTTTAACCATTTCTGGAAGAACACAGCTGGTGGGGGGCAGAGTTATGGTCTGGGAAATGCTTTCATGACATTCTCTGGGTCCACTCATACTTGTGGAAGGCACTATGGACCGAATTCGTTATGAATCCATCATTGCAGACCAAGTACATCCCATACATGCTGATTGTCTTCCCTGAGGCGGATGGGATCTTCCAGCACAACAATGCGACGTGTCACACAGCTAAAAATGTCCCAGAGGGGTCGGAAGAGCACGATGAAGACTCCAAAGTACTTCCCTGGCCCCGTAATTTCCCAGACTTAAACCAAATTAAGTATCTGTGGGGTCACCTCGATCGTGTTGTTCGCTCTATGGATCCTCCACCACACACTCTCCAGCAGCTGCCAGATGCACTGCAGTCAGTTTGAAGGGAAACCCAAAGCATGGCTCCACATAACTGTGAACACCTTCCAGCACCTTATTGAGTCATCCCAGCCCATGTAACTGCTGTCTGTGCTGCACACAGCAGTTACTCTGGATATTAGCTGGTGGTCACAATAATGTGACTCAACCGTGCATATATATGAGCATGTTATACACCTTCAGTTGAGAATTTTCATGGTGTGCAAGGAAATTTCCAGGGAAGGGGGTGTGTGTCTAAATCTATGCTATATCCCCGGCTGGTTTTATCCCAATCCGCCCCTACCAACAGAAGCTAAATGAGATTAAATTAATTAGTAATTTCAACAGCCTCCTTGGTGAAAGAAGAAACAAACAAAAAAAAAAGATATGTTTGGTCAATGCAAGGAAAACGCCGAAAAAAATGCCAAGTTAGAAATTGCTGGTGCTTTTATTTGTGCAACTGCAATTTTGCCTTAGGAAAGCAATGCTGATGAAAAGAGAAAATAAAAAAAATTCTTTTAAGGGTCAAGTCAGTGGTAGAATCCTGATGTTCTCTTTCTATTTTCTCTTCTACAGTAGCCTTTTTCTCTACCCGACATACTGGAAGTTTGGACACTAATTGCATCATAGAAACTGATCAAGCAGTGTTTCAATCATGAAGGCTACCCCCTTTCTTTTTTTGATTGGAGATTTAACGACCACCGTGAGCAACTCAATGGGCTATAAGCAGTCACCCGTCCCTAATTTAGGGTCACTGGTTCCAGGGAAGGGAGAGAGCCAGTGCCAAAAGACAAACACAACATACATGCCTCACCGGGATTCGAACCCGGCCCCCTTCAGACGAATGATCAGAGGCCATCGCTTAGACCACTACACCGGGGTGGCAAATTTTTAGTGCTTTTACTTTGAGATCTTCTCTATCAGTGCACACTGCCCCCTAGTGAGGACCCTCAAATAAGTTCAGTTGCAGATTACAGCAACTGAACTTATTTGAGAGTCCTCAAGCCAAACTCACTGTAAAGGATTTGAAGTGCAGATAATTTAAGCAACTTTGAAAGATAGTGGCAATATCGGACATAATTTAAGTGACTTTGAAAGATAGTTGCGATATTGGAAATACTCATAATTTAAGTGACTGAAAGATAGTGGCAATGTGGGAAATAATCATAATTTCTGTGACTTTGAAAGGTTATGGCAATACGGGAAATACTCATAATTTCAGTGACAATATGGGATTCATAATTTAAGCCACTTTGAAAGATAGTGGCAATATGGGAAATACTCATAATTTAAGTGACTTTGAAAGGTCATGATAGCAAATGCTAGGTGGGCAGGCTCAAATACCTCAGAAACTGCAAGTCTCGTCTATGCAAGAACAACTGTATGAAGGGTGTACGAAGAACAAAACAAGCAGTCAGCTGTCTTATTGTGGGTGGAAATGATTACTCAAGGTTCAATGGCAACAACAGCTGGACTATTTTTTTTTATTTTTTTATTGGAGGTTTAACGACCACTGTGAGCAACTCAATGGGCTATAAGCAGTCGCCCGTCCCTAATTTAGGGTCACTGGTTCCGGGGAAGGGAGAGAGACAGTGCCGTAAGACAAACACAACACCCATGCCTCACCGGGATTCGAACCCGGACCCCTTCGGACGAATGATCAGAGGCCAACGCCTTAGACCACTGCGCCACTGGGGCGGCACAGCTGGACTAACAAGATATCCTTTATGTACAATCAAAAATATTTACAAACAAAACAAAAATAAACAATGTACAGCTCATATAAAAAATTAATATAACGAAACAATAAGCTACATAGACGTCAGGGGAGTATTGTTCTGAGATACAGAGACTTCTATTAAAAAAAAAAAAAAAGAAGTGTTTAGTCCGAGGTATGCCGACTGCTTATGAATATGCATGTCTAATCACTACATGCCGTGAAAAAAAACTGAAATTAAACACAAATTCTCTAAGGCAAAGGATCAAAGTAATGTTAGAAATTCAAAAGTTCTAAGAGTTGATAATACTGTATATCGTCCTAAGATGTGAATATCAAACAGTAAATACAAGCATACACAGTGAAATAACTTGGCAGCAATTCACTGTAAGCACAGTGCAAGGAAGCATGATCATCATGATTAGGAAACACCAACAGAACTGTGACAAAAAAAAAAAAGCATAATACCACAGTTAACACTTCGCGGGGAACATCACATTGGGAAGCACACATGAACACAGTTGTGTTGGAAAACCGACATAACAATATGGCAGAACAAGATGTTTCGGTAGTAGTTATGCACGAATAAATGATCACTCATAATATTCTGATGATATCAATTGGAAACGAGCTATTAATAAGTGTCGTTCGCATGATTCCATGGCATTGTGATCACCAGCTTTACATAGTTCCAATCATATTCATCCAGTTTAAAAGTCACCACCTCCTCACCCCAGTGCTCTGAAGAGGGCGAGAATGAGGTTACTACAGGCAAGGCTGAACTGGATCCTATCAGGCTGTAACATTAAGCAAAAACAGCGAGGACAGAAAAGATGAGTTGGGACGCAGCGCCATCTATTGACGTAGTTCGCATTAACAAACTGATTCCATATCATTATTTATATTTGAGATTTTATTTATATTCACTTTCACATGAACACATGGATATTTGCATTCTGAATTCGTAGTACTTGGGCAAGAGAATTTTTCTGTAGGAACTGGTGTAATTGATGTGTAAATCTCATTCCTCCTTTATTCTTCAACGATCTAGGGCCGAGATTTTGGTAAATGTGTAGATTAGTGTCTTAAATTATTTCGTCCGAAAAATTATATTACCTGGAAAAAGTGCGACGTACAGATTTTAGAGTATGGAAATTAATGGCAAATGGTGCAGAAATATTGTATTTTAAATGTATTTTAAAGATTTTTATCGTAACATTTACCTGTAAGTTTGATGCTGTGAAGAGACGCTGCCGTAGGCCTAACGTATCGAATGTACAGGTAAATGTTATGATAACAATCTTTAAAAGACATTTGAAAAAGAAAATTTCTGCACCATTTGCCATTAGTTTTCATAATCTAAAATCTGTACATTGCACTTTTCCCAGGTACTAATATTTTTCCGACGAAATAATTTAAAACGCAAATCTACACATTTACCTACTATTTTACTTAATATGAGTTTATATAGCTGAGTTTTTTTTTCTAAAATTGAATCAGGTATGTAATTATCAGAATGAAAATGCTTACCACAAACATTAGTTGAAGGTAACTTGTCATTTGAAGCAAAATCCTGATGAGATATTTCTTTCAGCAACAGTTGCTTTAGGTTCTGATCTGAGGGAAACTCATGGAATGAAAATCCCACGTTTTCCTTCTCGGAAAATGTGCATAACGACACACAACAGTAAACCATTTTTAAAATGGGTTAGATTTTGTTGTGGAAACAACAGTTTGGTTTTAAAACTGTAAGGTTTTTTTAAAAGAAACATAAGAAAAAACAACAAACATACACAATCCAGCAATTCAAACAATGTGAAAACTGAGATGTTTGTACCTTGGGACGCAGCGCCATCTAACGGCTGAAATCGTCCCTAACGCCCACTGGCCAATCACCAAAAGTCTATTGTCTTCAACGCTAATGTTATAGCCTTTTCTTCATCCAGTTCGGCCTTGCTACAGGTAATGAAGAGGGCGAGAATGAGGTTACTACAGGTAATGAAGAAGGCGAGAATGAGGTTACTACAGGTAATGAAGAGAGCAGCGACAGTGTTCCATGAACACATGCAGTGGCTGCAAGTATTACAATTAAAAAATTTTGCTACTCATGGATAGATATTTTTCCAAATTGAGAGCAAGAGCATCAAGTGATGATGAGGACAAACAGAGTCCAGGTACTGATTCAGAATCATCGTTTGAACAGAGTGTTGAAGAAGACTCGTTTATTTCTACACTAGTAGCAGGCTCAAGCAAACCTCCACAAAAGGAAGCTTGGCAACAATATATGGATAGCTATCTGTGTATGGGTTTCACATGAACTAGAGACAAGAACATACCTGGGCCTATGTGTTTGATCTGTGATGCGAAGCTTTCCAATTCCAGTATGGTCCCAAGCAGGAGTAAAAGACATATGGAAATCTGGCATACAAGGATATTGAATATTTTGAAAGCATTTTGGAACAATAGAAATGCAAACAATCATTTTTCAGAAAATGACTGACAGTCTCAGATAAGATTGTCCCTTACCAAGTGGTTGAATTGAATGCTCGACAGACAAAACCACATACAATAGCTGAAAAATTGATTAAGCCTACATGCAGCTTCATTATGAAAACCCTGGTGATGATGCTAAATGAGAAGTTGTGAAACGTCTTTTGTTGTTGTTTTTTATTGGGGGTTTAATGACCAACATGAGAAACTCAAATTGAGCTAAAAGAACTTGCCCGCCCCTAATTTAGGACCACTGATTCCAGGAAATGGGGAGAACCAATGCCACAAGACAAACACAATATCCATGTTTCACTGAGATTCAAAACTAGGCCCATCAATGTCAACTAGTTTACAATGACAAAATAATTACACAGTTTCTGTTTTGCAAGGAACTTGAAAAACACACCAGCAGACATTTTCCACACCTTGTCTGAATATTTGGAAAATGTTGAGATTTCATAGGATTCCTGTATAAGAATTTGTATGGATGGAATGCCATTTATGATAGGGAATGTGAGAAGCTTGCCCATACTCATCAAACAGAAAAATCCAGATGTAATATCAAATCACTGTTATTTTACACAGAGAGGCATATTTGAAGTAGGCTTGTAGCTAATTTGAAGTAGTTTCTAGATCAGACTGTGAACTTCATCAAAGCACATGCATAGAAGGCACAGTTATTTACTAAACTCTGCAAAGACATGGAATCAAAACATCAATGCTTATTCTCCACTCAAGGGTTCGCTAACTGTACCATAAGAAAGTTTAAAATCGGGTGTTGGAACTGGAGAACGAATGAATAGGAGTTTTGGAATGAGGAGAGAACCCATTATACCATCAACTGAATGACAATGACTGGTGCACAAAGCAGGTATATTTGGCAGATATCCTTCCCCAGTTGAACGTTCTCAATGTCAGTATGTGAGGCTGTGACAACAATACCATCACAACTACTGATAAACTGCATTATGAAAAAAAGTTTAAGCTCTGGTTTGGAAGAGCGATGCAACATAACATTGAAATCACTGGTAAAAGTTTTAAAATAGCAAATTCAATTTACAGCAACTGAACCAAGTGTCTCACAAGAGTTAAAAGATCTGCAGGTAATGTGATGATACCATATACCAAAAAAAGACACATTAAGAAAGCTTGTAACATTCATGTGTTGCAGGGCATGAGCTCTTTAAGTGGAACATGGACAACCAACTTCATATTAGGCAGCTGGTCATAATGTTTTAGTTCTTTGGTGTACACCATAATGGTGAGGCTTTTTACCTGTGTGAATAAGCAAATACTTTGAGAGATTAACATTCTCAGCAAATATTTTGGAGCATACATAACACAGGCGAGGCTTTTCACCTGTATAAATGAGAATATGTTGTGAAAGATAACATTTCTTCAAGAAATCTTAGGAGCAAGCATTGCACAAGTCAGGGTTTTTCACCTGTATGAATGAGCAAATGCTTTGAAAGATCCCTTTTCCGAGCAAATGATTTGGAGCATACATCACACTGGTGAGGCTTTAAACCAGTGTGAATGAGCAAATGCTTTGAAAGATCACTTTTCCGAGCAAATGATTTGGAGCATACATCACACTGGTGAAGCTTTAAACCAGTGTGAATGACCATATGCTGCATAAGATTACCTTTCTCTGCAAACTGTTTGAAGCATACATCACACTGGTGAGGCTTTTCACCTGTGTGAACAAGCATATGCTTTGAAAGACTACCTTTCTCAGAAAATTGTTTGGAGCATACATCACACTGGTGAGGCTTTTCACCTGTGTGAACAAGCATATGCCTTGAAAGATGAGATATGTCAGAAAATCGTTTGGAGCACATACCACACTGGTGCGGCTTTTTACCTGTGTGAACAAGCATATGCCTAGAAAGATGACTTTTCTGAGTAAAAGATTTGGCACATACATTACACTGGAGTGGCTTTTCACCTGTATGAATCAGCATATGCCTTGAAAGACTACCTTTCTCAGCAAATTGTTTGGAGCATACATCACACTGATGAGGCTTCTCACCTGTGTGAACAAGCATATGCCTTGAAAGATTACCTATCACAGCAAATCGTTTGGAGCATACATCACACTGGTAAGGTTTCTCACCTGTGTGAACAAGCATATGTCTTGTAAGATAACGTATATCAGAAAATCGTTTGGAGCATACATTACAATGGTGAGGCTTCTCACCTGTATGAATAAGCATATGCTTCAAAAGACTACTTTTGCGAGCAAAGGATTTGGAGCATATGTCACATTGGCAGGGCTTTTCACCTGTGTGAACCAGTATATGACTTAAAAGATTACCTTTGTCAACAAATCTTTTGGAGCATACATCACATTGGTGAGGCTTGTCACCAGTATGAATCATCAAATGCTTAGAAAGATCACTCTTTTGAGCAAATTGTTTCAAGCATACATTACAGTGGTGAGGTTTTTCACCTTTGTGAAGAAGCATATGTCTTGAAAGATTGTGTATCTCAACAAATCGTTTGGAGCATACATCCCACTGATGAAGTTTTTCACCTGTATGAAGGAGCATGTGCCTTGTAAGATCACTTTTCCGACCAAACAATCTGGAGCATACATCACACTGGCGAGGCTTCTCACCTGAGTGAACAAGCATATGCCTTGAAAGATGTCTTTTATGAGCAAATGATTTGGAGCATACATCACACTGGTGAGGCTTTAAACCAGTGTGAATGACCATATGCTGCATAAGATTACCTTTCTCTGCAAATTGTTTGAAGCATACATCACACTGGTGAGGCTTTTCACCTGTGTGAACAAGCATATGATTTGAAAGATTACCTATCTCAGAAAATCGTTTGGAGCATACATCACACTGGTGAGGCTTTTCACCTGTGTGAACAAACATATGCCTTGAAAGATGAGATATGTCAGAAAATCGTTTGGAGCACATACCACACTGGTGCGGCTTTTTACCTGTGTGAACAAGCGTATGCCTAGAAAGATGACTTTTCTGAGTAAAAGATTTGGCACATACATTACACTGGAGTGGCTTTTCACCTGTATGAATCAGCATATGCCTTGAAAGATGACTTTTCTGAGTAAAAGATTTGGCACATACATTACACTGGAGTGGCTTTTCACCTGTATGAATCAGCATATGCCTTGAAAGATGACTTTCACGAGCAAATTTTTTGGAGCATACATCACACTGGTGATGCATCTTACCTGGGTGAACACTCAAATGCTGTAGCAGATTACCTTTCCGAGTAAATTGTTTGTAGCATATACCACATTAGTGAAGTTTTAAACCAGTGTGATGTGTATACGGTTTTAAAGGCCAGTATTTTGAGTGAATTGACTTATGGCATATATCACACAGGTATCTTTTGCCTATAAGAACCAAAACAAAATTTTTAAAGTTAAAATTTTTCTCTCTGGTGCTTGAAGCACTGAACACACTAATATAGTTTCTCACGTGAATGGTGGTGAATATGCCTTTGAAGTTTGATTGTTGCACTGAACTGCTAGGAATATACCGAAGTATATCACATAGACTTCCTTTACAGGTCAATTTCTTTCACTCGTATGAAGTTGCTTCTTTTCTGAAATTCTAGAAGTATATTTCACAATCCCAGAAATCTTCAACTGTATGTACCAACCCGTTACGATGCTTTGGTAGCCGCCATTTGCATTTCTTGTTTTCCCTAGATCGTATATACCAAAACCAGCTTACATAGATATAAACTACCCATTCAGAGGTTCCCGTCCTGAAACTGCGTCGCCCCTGTAGCATTTATTTGTCACCAGATGGCGGTACCTTTCTTCATATCATATTGTTTACTCGTACGTTACTGAAGATCAAACAAATCTTTATTAGCGAAAAATAAAATATGTACAGGTCCGCCACACCCGGCGAAAACAAAATACAGATATGTACATACGTCAGGCAAAATATGCACAAAACGCCAAAGCACATTTGATTTGGCAGGAGCTAAAAGAATAAACGCGTGCGTGCACTGAGAGAAATCACAATTCACACGTGGGAAACAGTACAAATAAGCCTCTAGCAAGGCAGCATAGTACAAGGCAAAGTACAATCGAAGGGTAGAAAAAGGTAATGGGCGAAAAACCCAGTTACTTATTTTATGAGGATTCTTTGGTTGGAGGTAGGACACGCTTAAGAGCATAATCGAGCCTGTCTACACACTGATCTACCTCAAACGTCTCAAAGTGAGAAGCTTCAATCGCAAGTCGTAAATTGGACATCTGTGTATGCAGAGCAAACATAAATGAGGCACCATTAGTACGGTAGAATTCGTAGTTGTACGTCCAGTCGTGAGGAAAGAGAAGTGCAATCAACTCATGATTGGTTAAGGGTGTGTGCTCTACATTAGACTCTTGCAGGATCTGACGCATAATCTCTTCACTTTCAAGGGTATCAGAATCACTCAAGTTTGCAGACGTGATATAATCTTGTAGGGCCACTGGCGGTGTTCGAGTCGAAGATCGGGAGCGATGAAATCTTGAACGTCCGCGCTTAGCCGGTGCGTGAGGGGCCTTGAAAGCAGATCTCTTCTCACTTCTGAAACGAGAGTCATCACCAGAAGCATCAGCAATGGTCAGAGTATCAGAGTCATCGGAGATGTGAAAAAGGACTCGAGTCATCGGAGATGTGAAAAAGGCTTGGAACTGAAGATTTCGGTAAAGCACTGGAAGGAGACACAAAGGTAGTCTCACGCTGCATGGATGATGAGGTAGAGGGGGAATGAGGAGGACAATCCACTTTCTGATTCGGAGATTGAGGGAGACAATCCGCTGGAAGAGTCAAAGGCACCGAAGAGGGAAGACTACGTTCCTACCCGGAAGCTGTTGTTGCCGGAGGAGTCTCCATTGCAGAAGGCACTGACGTCTGCCGAGGAAGTGACGGAGGAGCAGAAGAGATAGCAGGACGAGCCACTCCTTCGTGTCCAAAAACCAAGCATTTATCACAGTGATGAAAGGTGAGGAGGGTAATACGGCGTACGTGTCCGTCACATTTTACTGTCAACTTTGGCGGGCAGCAAACAAATCGTTCAGGGAGGCAAAAACCATCAGAGCAGTGCGTTTAGTATTTTGAATTGAGGTATCCTCTGCGTCACGTGGTACAGCGGAGAAGGTGCTAATGCGGCCGACCACTCGACCAATAGTAGATAGGGCGGCATAGAGCATTAGGTCTGTTACCTCCGGGGAAACCGGTTATAGTGATATGGCAACAGTGCGCTGAGCAACGGGTTCTGGCAGAAGAAGTTGATTCCGGATTAGCAATCCAGTATGCAGAACTGAGAGAGCTATGGCTGCCTCCGTGAAGTACACAATGACGAAACGGGGACGGCAAGACATGTGAAGTACAGCTGAAGAGGAATACTGGCGTTTAAACGCAGTGGCATAGATTTTAAGGGGTGTATTTGGCAATGCCTCAAAACACACTCCTTGTGCTAGAATAGATGAAAATGAAGTCCCGGGAGACGAATCCGCCGGGAGATCAAGAAGTATCTCATCGCCCTTACGGCATAAGTAGGGCTGAAGAGTAACTGCTTCCTCGTACAACAGAGGCGACGCACGAGATGCCATGGCAGCAGCAACTGCAGAATAGAAAGTTTGCTGTTGGTGAAGACATGAGGGCAGAGAAGAGGCATTGTCCGACGTGTCCATGAAGTCATTGTTCATCCCAATCAGAGAAGTAGCAGATGAGCAAGCAAGCTGAGGAGATGCGGAAACACGTCGGGATGACGTCTCTGATGCGGGCAGCTGAACAACGCTGGAGGGTGAAGGCGACGTGCCGACGTCACCAAGCTGGAGTCCATCAGTTGAGGAACCAGAAGTAAGGTTACCGAACATGATGCCCCACCGGATGGCGCCATTAATAATGGCGACGTCCAGTGGCTCTTCTGGCCAGCTCGACCAGGAGGTAAGCAAGAGGGATATAACGAAAAATAATCAGCTCACCCGCTTGGGAGTGACACCGGAAAAAAGCTCTAACCTTTAAACTCAAGATAGGCAAGAACGTAGAACGAAAAATGCTCAGAAAACCACTAAACGAAACCAATAATTACGGAGCGATACGGACGTGAACTGGCCGACGTTAGTGAAGCTAGCGGTTGATCTATGTCCGAGGCAATAAAACAAAAATAAATAAATAAATAATTAATAAATAACAGTTAGCTGTCTACATTCATTGAGAAAGCCCTGTGGTTGATGTGCGAAAGCTTGGAAACTTTTATTTCTATCCTACATCAAGAAATTTCGGATGACTAGTATAGTTATACTATTTAAGTAAACAGGAATTGGACCTAACTAGACCAACTTATCAATTGTAATATTTGTGCGCCGCCTCGGTGGCGCAGTGGTCTAAGGCGCTGGCCTCTGATCATTCGTCCGAACGGGGTCCGGGTTCGAATCCCGGTCAGGCATGGATGTTGTGTTTGTCTTACGGCACTGGCTCTCTCCCTTCCCTGGAACCAGTGACCCTAAATTAGGGACGGGCGACTGCTTATAGCCCATTGAGTTGCTTACGGTGGTTGTTAAACCTCCAATCAAAAAAAAAAAAAAAAAAATTGTGCTTTCGGCAAAGCCAGGTTCGGAAAAGTCCCCCTCAGTTCTGTTTCTATTTTTGAAAGTAGGGTGTGTTTTTTGAAAGTTAATATAACAAAAACTTTAAGTCAACGCTGACTTCAGGACACTTTCCGGTGAAATTCCTTGGAACATACATCACATTGGTAAGGCTTTTCACCTGAATGAACAAGCATATGCCTTGAAAGATGACTTTTCTGAGCAAATTGCTTAGAGCACACATCACGTTGATGAGGTTTTTCACCTGTGTGCATAGCCATATGCTGTGAAAGGTCACTTTTTCGAGCAAATTGCTTGGAACATACATCATATTGGTAAGGTTTTCCGGTAAATTTGTAGATTAGCGTCCCAAATTATTCCATCGGAAAAATGTTAGTACCTGCAAAACGTCCGCCGTACAGATTTTTGAGTATGAAAATTAATGGCAAATGGTGCATAAATTTCATGTTTTAAATATCCTTTAAAGATTTTTATGCCGCCCCGGTGGCGCAGTGGTCTAAGCGATGGCTTCTGATTATTCGTCCAGAAGGGGTCTGGGTTCGAATCCCGGTGAGGCATGGATGTTGTGTTTGTCTTACGGCACTGGCTCTATCCCTTCCCTGGAACCAGTGACCCTAAATTAGGGACGGGCGACTGCTTATAGCCCATTGAGTTGCTCACGGTGGTCGTTAAACCTCCAATCCAAAAAAAAAAAAAAAAAATATTTTTATCGTAATATTTAATTGTAAGTGCGATGCTGTGTAGAGACGCTGCAGTAGGCCTAACGCATCGCTACCGCGACGATGTCAAGCTTTGCTCCGTTGAAACGAAGATTCGCTGCGGCGTGTAATTCACGCGGGGATGACTAGAAGAGCAGCTGCGTACGTTCTTACCAGGGGAACAAAGCGTCATTTACTCATACGTAAATAGTAACTGTTTCTGTCTAACAGAAACAGTTATAGTGGTACTATTTACTTCTTAAGAACTAATATAGTGTTACTATCTACTACTTATTAGTGTAGTGTTCCTCGTTATCAATCTGGACATATTTTCTGTAGCGTATAACAACAACATTTATTGCTCTCCTGACAAAAGTAACCGCTTTCTCTTGTACTCTTCCGCCCGTCATTTCGGTACAGCAACGACCCTTCCTTTTAACGGACCAAAGCTTGACATCGGCGCTGTAGCGATGCATTAGGCCTACCGCAGCGTCTCTTAACAGCATCGCACTTACAGGTGAATATTACGAAACAAGTCTTTAAAACACATATAAAATATAAAATTTCTGCACCATTTGCCATTATTTTTCATACTCTAAAATCTGTATGTCGCATTTTTTCCAAGTACTAACATTCTTCCGACGAAATAATTTAGGATGCTAATCTACACATTTACCGGCTTTTCACCTGAATGAATAAGCATATGCCTCGAAAAATTACTTTTCTGAACAAATTGCTTGGAGCACTTATCACACTGACGAGACTTCTCACCTGTGTGCGTAGCCATATGCTGTGAAAGATGACTTTTTCGAGCAAATTGCTTAGAACATGCATCACATTGTTAAGGCTTTCACCTGTGTGCGTAGTCATATGTTGTAAAAGATGACTTTTTCGAGCAAATTGCTTAGAACATGCATCACATTGTTAAGGCTTTCACCTGTGTGCATAAGCACATGTTCTGAAAGATGACTTTTCCGAGCAAATTATAAATTTCTAGAAGAGATGACTGGATAATGATGGACCCATAGAGACCAGGATGATGATGGACCCATAGTGGGTCTGAAAGATCTCGCATGTATATATGATTTTAAAATATAAATAACAGTTCCTCTTTTAATCTGCAATTATCTCCATTGTTTGATACCGTGTCTAGACAGCATTCAGTTATTTTGACGGATCACTAGTATAGTGTTACTATTTACTACCTAATTGGTGTACTCTTCCTCGTAATCAATTCATTTAAAAGCATTTAAACAAGGCAATAACAATAAAGTACAGAAACATTATCATCTGCTCTTGTTGTCCAGTTCCAACAGTGATTTTTTTCAATTCAAACAACTAGTACACAATGTTAACATTAATTGTATACCAAAATCAATGTTGAATCGCCTTTATTAGTTCAGAAGTATTGAAAACAAAAATAAAAGTATACCCGTAGAGCACAAAAATGACCATCCGCTTCGGCGAGCTGTTACGAACTGCCATGGATCCGCCGGCCCCACCACTTATAGATCAGATCAGATCAGATCATATGTAGATGATTTTAGGAAGGGAGTGTCTGACCCCAGGTCTTGAACAACCCTTAGAAATAGGAAGCTAGAAGATTTGGGCTAGAGTGCCCGATAGGAAAATGACACGGAAGCGAGGTAGAAAGGGGGAAGAAGACGCCCTTATTTAATACCGGGGAGCCAGTACCCGGGGTCCGACGGCTTAATCTGCCCATCCGACGCACGACGGGTATTTAGTGTTCGAACCTGCCCAGGATCGAACCTGAGGTCATCCCTATGGCAGTCACGAACGCTTACCACTGGGCCACCCGCGGCCCCCACCCCTTATAAATGTTACTAAATGCCATTTATACGCTATCAGATGATACTAGGCACCGTTGCCACACACTCCGATAACCCAGGAGTTATTGCAAGTTGAAATCGGTGACACAGTTATGTCGTATTCACCACTAATCTGATTCATACCAGTGGCGGCCCGTCTGATGAGGCAAGTGAGGCGCCGCCTCACCTGAAATTCCGCAGAATGAGAAGTGAAAGAAAAAAAAAACCTTCTGTCAGTAACAAAGATATAAGAACTTTGCAGGATAAATGAAACACTGAAATTCACATTGTGATTCATGAATTAGGTTAAAGAAAGGCTTTCGAGAAGAGGAATGAATCATTATTTTTGCAAAGCAGCTGCATGTTTTAAGCGCTCAGAGGCGACCGGCTGAATCGTCTCGATGAGAAGCCGGTTTTGGGAACTGGGGATCAGAGAAGAGCCCTACAGACTGAACCCCCCCCCCCCCCCCCCCCCCACCCCACGGTCCGAGGTCTACCTAAAGAGGTGCCAGACTTCCAGTAAGAGAAAGGAAATTTCTGAGGCGACCCTCCATTTCGCTTAAACTGGAATCGCATCTCCGCTGTTATTGGAGAACCCAAGGATTGTGTATCCAATGGGCGCGGGAAAATGAGCAGATGACCCTTGTGAAAAGTGGTTTCACAGGCGATGACGCCGTTCGCCTCTATACGCTTTGGAATACGAAGATTTCTACGTAGCTTTAACTATTCGTCAGAGTGTATTTGAATCTAACTTTTTGTAGTGTGTTTTCAATCCTCTCTTCTGCGGGTGTTTGCTAGTTCATAGTAATGTTGAGTTTTTCTTTTTTTATTTTGTTATTGTTACTAAACAGCATATTTTGATTTTGGTTGGAAAATATGAATGGCCCAACAAACGACGTGATTTGTGTTCTGGAAGAAATTCCTTTTAAACACTGGAAAGATTATGATAACAATTATGTTCTCATATCTGGAAGACCGACACCTATAATAAGTTCAATATCTAAAGATAAGAAGTGCGGTAAATGGTTTTTTAGGTCTTTCAATAAATCATGGTACGAGATTTTCCCCTGGCTTTCTGGTAGCTATTACAAGCAAACTCTCTTTTGCTGGCCATGTTTACTTTTGAGCAATAAGAAAAATGTGTGGAATACAACGGGTTATTTTGATCTGAAAAACTTTTCTCGTAGTGCAAAATTGCACGAAAGCTCTAAAGAGCATAGAACTAACCACGTAGGTCTAAAACGAATGGAAAAAAACAAACACTATTTCTGATATGCTCAAAGAAAATGCTGCTCTTCCTAAAGTCAAGTTTAATGAAAAGGTCAGACTAAATAGGCTTTTTATGGAACATATAATCGATTTAGTTGTCGTTCTAAGCAAGCAAGAACTGCCTTTTCGAGGACATGATGAATCTGTTTCCTCATTAAATAAAGGTAATTTCAAGGAAATGTTCCAAATGTTATTTCGTAGGAGCACCCCAGAATTAAAAGCACATTTTGAATACGAAGCTTATTTTCTGGACAATCTAAAACGATACAGAATGATTTAATGGAGTGTATTCATGAATATATAAAAGTCCAAATAAATACCAGATTTGAAGATAAGGGAAAGCTCGAGTTTCTGCAGCTAGTTGACAGCTCAAAATACCATAGTTATTCAGAGTCATTTCCATCCAGTGCCCTTAACACTCTCAAAAAAATTTATCCAAACATTTTTACGGACACACAACGACTAAAAAACGAATTAGATTTTTTATATAATGATCACAACTTCAGGGAACTCAGTTTTCAGAAAACCTTGAAAACAATGAAAGAAAACGAGCTGAAAGATGTGTTGCCAGAAGCCTACAAATTATTTTCTCTTGTATTGACACTAGCGTCAACAAGTTCTTCTGCTGAAAGGAATTTTTTCTTTCTTTGAAGAGAATTAAGACTTACCTCCGTAATACAACGGCACAAGATCGTTTGTCTTCACTCGCTAAAATTTCAAACGAGAAATAAATAATTGCTGAACCATCTAATGTCCACTCAAATATTTTATGATCTGATCATAGACAAATTTGCAGCCAAAAAGGATCGCAGAATTGAACTTATTTTATAAAAATAAACTGAAAGCATTCTGTTCGAGACCAAAGCAAATTAATATCGTATTCCTCTGTTTTTAATTCCAGGTTTAAATTATTTTATACTTTTTTTATATAGAAATGTGCTTCCTTAGCTTGACTTCTCCTGTACATAGTTATCACGAGCCTGGACTTCAGTTTGTGACCCGTGCTAAATGCACCTTCACCAATATGCCAATCGAACTGTGACTTTTATTCAAGCTCAAGAAACACTTCGTGAGAAAACAAATTATATTCAAATGATTTACTTTGAATTTTTTAAGAAGTGGATCTCCGATTGGCGTTGGGATGTGAGTGACGCATTGACTAGCTAAAGAAACCGCGCAAATTGCGTATTTTCGCTCAAGTGTATTACATAAAAGAATACTGGTGAAATATTTCTTTCTTTGTTGTAAAATTATCGAATAATTGTTTTCATAAAAATATTGTTGCAAAAGTAGCGTATATTACACACACACATATATAGAGAGGTATATGTACATTTTTCCTCTAAAATTTTTGGATTTTTTCGTGAAGAAAGACTCCCCACGCCGTGTTTCATATATTTCTATAAATTTATTCCATTACTGTTGAATAATATTTGTATATAAGGGCTAAATGGCATGGGATGGAGCCCTAAGGGATGGGGTTTACAGCTGTTAATAACAAGGCGCCGCCTACCCTGGACCAATGGCTTAACGAGACTTCCGAATCTCAGCGGATTTTAATGATTCAGCCGACTCGAACCCAGACTTCAAAGATATCCAATGGGGGATACTGCCTTTGACATGAAACTTTTTGAGGGGGGGGTTCTGCACTTCTGCTGTATAACTGTGTATAAGTACATATAAAAAAAATTTGGGGGGGGCGCTTCGACAAATGTTTTCCTATTGGTACGTACCCACATCTTGAATATTAATACAAAATGAAGCTAATTTAATAAAATGAAGAAAATACAATAAATTATAGTTGTTTTAATAAAAATTTAATAAAGCAACTTCTTTGGCAGCTTTGCTTTACTTTCTCTTCTATTATCAAGAAATTACATTGCTTTCCGAGTTATATAAAAATCAAAGAATTTAAATAGGGAAATTATCTATAAAACGTACTTAGAAAAAGCTAACTGTCTCGCCTAATAAGGGGGTGCAAACCACGACCCCCCTGCTACGCCACTGATATATATATATATATATATATTCGTATAACGTTATACGAATTTATATATATATATATATATATATCATCATCATCATCATCATTGTCAACCATTATCAATCCACTGCTGGACGAAGGTCTCCCCAAGTTTCCTCCACAACGGTCTGTCTTGTGCCAGTCTCCTCCATGTCACCCCTGCATACTTTCGAATTTCATCCACCCATCTCCCATGTGGTCTTCTTCTGGGTCTTTTCCTGTCAATTGGAATCCAATCTAAAATTTCGGCTGTCCATCGATGATCTGTCCTTCTGGCAGTATGTCCAGCCCATTGCCATTTCAGGGATTTAACTCTGATCATGATGTCTTCCACTCTTGTCATTTTTCGGATCCACGAGTTCCTCTTCTTATCTCTCCTGGTTACACCAAGTATGCACCTCTCCATGCTGCTTTGAGTTGTCTGCAGCCTTTGTATGTCTCTTTTAGTTAAGGTCCACGTCTCTGCACCATACGTAAGCACTGGAAGGATGCATTGATCAAACACTTTTCTTTTAAGACATAATGGCATATTGCTCTTGAAAATTATGCTGTTTCTTCCAAAAGCTCTCCAGGCAAGTTTTGTACGCCGATTAATTTCTTCATCAATGTGACCCTCACTTGATATCTGCTGTCCAAGATAAACGTACGTATCTGTTATCTCCAGCTTTTCTCCATCAATCGATAAATCTTCATTTCTTGTAAAAGCATTGAACATCACTTTTGTCTTCTGAAAGTTCATTTTTAATCCCACTTCTTTACTCTTGTCAGCAAGTTCCTGGATCATACTCTGCAGCTCTGATGGGCTAGTTGCAAAAATGACTACGTCATCAGCAAAACGAAGGTGGGTTAGATAATCTCCATTAATCTTTATCCCTTTGTTTTCCCAGCTCAGTGACTGAAAAACACCCTCCAATGTGGCATTAAAGAGCTTCGGAGATATGGTGTCACCTTGTCTCACACCCTTTCCAATTTTTATGTGTGTTGTATTTTCAAACAGCCTAATCTTTGCACTTGCATTTTCATAGATGTTATTAATAATATTAATGTATGCATCTTCAATACCGCAGGTTTTCAGAGCCATTGTAACTGCTGATGGTTTCACCGAATCAAAGGCTTTTTCATAATCGATAAAAGCCATGCACAATGGAAGTTCATATTCCCTCGCTCTTTCAATTAGTTCTCTCAGCACATGGATATGATCTATTGTGCTGTAGCCACTTCTGAATCCAGCTTGTTCTCTCGGTTGAGCCATGTCCAGTGTTACCTTCAAGCGGTGTGAAAGAACTTTAGTGAAGATTTTATAAACTACTGATAGGAGGCTGATAGGTCTGTAGTTTCCGAGATCCTCAATGTCACCTTTCTTATGTAGCAGGATCATTGTAGCGGTGTTCCAATCCTCAGGAATCTTTCCTTCATTAAGGCATCGAGTGAAAATTTGGGCGAGTACTGTTTCGATTTCTCCACTTGCTTCTTGTATGATGTCTACAGTAATTCCATCTTCTCCTGGAGCTTTTCCCCGCTTCATGTTCTTGATTGCATGTGCAACTTCTGCTGGAAGGACTGGAGGAACTCTGGTACTGGTATCTTTCATGATGTCTGGAGTGCATGTATCATCCCTTTCATATAATTTGGAGTAGAAATCTTTCACTCTTGTCAAAATTTCGCCTCTATTTCTTGTTACAGAACCATCTTCTTTTCTCAGTGCCATAATCTGTTTTCTTCCCTTACTGAGATGTCCCTTTGCTATCTTTAGGCTTTGGTTGTTTTCAATTGCTTTCCTCACTAGTTCACAGTTGAATTTTCTTACGTCTTCAGTGATACTTTTTCGTATTGTCTTGCATAGCTCTATATATTCCACTTTGGAAGTCACATCTTCTTTAGTCGTCCTCATCTCTCTTCTTTTTTGCATCAACATTTTCGTTTTTCCTGATAATTTATTTACATGCAACTTGTTCTTAGACCCAGCTAATTTTGTTGCTGTTTCCATAAGAGCTTTGGTTACTTTTCTGTTAACTTCAGAGATGTCCACTTCTTCCGATGTTAGGCCTTCTAAAGCAGAGAACCTGTTCTTCAGTTCTAACTTGAAGGTATTATGGTGTTTTTTAAGGTTGGTTATGTCAATAGATTTTGTTTGTCTTATGAGCTTGCCACGTTCAAGTTTAGTGTTGAGGTGCATCTTACATCTCACCAATCTATGGTCACTACCTGTGTTGAACTTGTTTAGCACACTGCAGTCTTCTATGACAAATTTTTTGTTACACATAATAAAATCAATTTCACTTGTCGTCCCATTTGGATGTCTCCATGTCCATTTCCTGTGTGGCTTTTTCTTGAAGAAGGAGTTCAAGATGAAAAACCCTTCTGCCTCTGCAAACTCAACGAGAGTATTTCCACGTTGGTTTCTGTTGCCGTGACCGAATTTACCTACTGAAGTTTCATTATGTTGCCGTTGCCCTATATATTCTATAAAGAAGATACCTAAGCAAAAAAATACATATATAATTTTGACTCACACCTAGTACAACATAGAAAAGGTTATGTATCTACCTGTGTGAGTAAAAGGAGAAAAGATAAAAAAATAAAATAAAACTACTGAATGTAGAAGGTGTCGAGAATACTGAGCCTTGGCTTTATCAAGGACCAGCAAAAACTCTGCATTTTCTCACTTCCACAAAGACCTAGTTGGAAATGGGTTTCTGCAAGGCCATAGATGCAAGTAACATTCCCACCTAAAATAGTTTAAAATATATATATATGTCATGTCCTCCGTAGAGTTGCATGACCTAGCACTATATATATATATATATATATATATATATTCGTATAACGTTATACGAATTTATATATTTTTCAATAACATATGTTTTACTGTTTTACATTTACATCAAGACCGTTCGCCTCACCAGCATTTTACACCACGAGCCGCCACTGATTCATACCATAACATGTGGTTTTATGTCAAAATAGCGAACTGAAAATATCAATGTACTGTATGTACTGCTTTACAAAAGAGATGGAAACTTACCGTAATAACAAAAATTGAACAATGTACAGTGGCATCAATGCAGTCATCACAATAAATGGCATACATTCTTTGGTGAATCTCCAGTTCGGTGACATTTTCAGCTGTCAAGAATTCGATAGCACCATGTTTTTTAAATGGCACTGATGAGTGTCTTGCACAGTGTTCCATTTCTCACAGAATAGTTAGGAAACCATTCACTGCAAAGTGTTGTCGTCAACTGATGTGGTGGATGAAAACCTGTGCGCCATGTCAGTAATTCTTGCATGTCTGTGCTGACATCTGTTATGTTATAAAGAAGAAGGCATTACTTTTTGTTTGACCTATCTGTATGTGATATTTCGTGTATCATCATCATTGTCAACCATTATCAATCCACTGCTGGACGAAGGTCTCCCCAAGTTTCCTCCACAACGGCCTGTCTTGTGCCAGTCTCCTCCATGTCACTCCCGCATACTTTTGAATTTCATCCATCCATCTTCCATGTGGTCTTCTTCTGGGTCTTTTCCTGTCCCTTGGAATCCAATCTAAAATTTCGGCTGTCCATCGATGGTCTGTCCCTCTGGCAGTATGTCCAGCCCATTGCCATTTCAGGGATTTAACTCTGATCATGATGTCTTCCAATCTTGCCATTTTTCGGATCCACGAGTTCCTCTTCTTATCTCTCCTAGTTACACCAAGCATGCACCTCTCCATGCTACTTTGAGTTGTCTGCAGCCTTTGTATGTCTCTTTTAGTTAAGGTCCACGTCTCTGCACCATACGTAAGCACTGGAAGGATGCATTGATCAAACACTTTTCTTTTAAGACATAATGGCATATTGCTCTTGAAAATTATGCTGTTTCTTCCAAAAGCTCTCCAGGCAAGTTTTGTATGCCAATTAATTTCTTCATCAATGTAACCCTCACTTGATATCTGGTGTCCAAGATAAACGTACGTGTCTGTTATCTCCAGCTTTTCTCCATCAATCGATAAATCTTCATTTCTTGTAAGAGCATTAAACATCACTTTTGTCTGCTGAAAGTTCATTTTTAATCCCACTTCTTTACTCTTGTCAGCAAGTTCCTGGATCATACTCTGCAGCTCTGATGGGGTAGTTGCAAAAATGACTATGTCATCAGCAAAACGAAGGTGGGTTAGATAATCACCATTAATCTTTATCTCTTTGTTTTCCCAGTTCAGTGATTGAAAGACATTTTCCAATATGGCATTAAAGAGCTTCGGAGATATGGTGTCACCTTGTCTCACTCCCTTTCCTACTTTTATGTGTGCTGTATTCTCAAACAGCCGAATCTTTGCACTTGCATTTTCATAGATGTTATTAATAATATTAATGTACGCATCTTCAATACCGCAGGATTTCAGGGCCATTGTAACTGCTGATGGTTTCACCGAATCAAAGGCTTTTTCATAATCGATAAAAGCCATGCACAATGGAAGTTCATATTCCCTCGCTCTTTCAATTAGTTCTCTCAGTACGTGGATATGATCTATTGTGCTGTAGCCACTCCCAGTGGCGGCTCGTGCCTAGTTGATAAGTGGAGGCTGCATCCGAATTTTATGGATATCTTTCTCAAAGATAAATTTTTTTGCGTCTGTTCGTGCTTTGGTAAGGGTTATTTATTGCTGTGTTGTGTACACATACAGCCAAATTTTTTTGTGATACAGTTGAAATGAATAAAAAATATTATATGCTTAGAGCTTAATTTCACAGACACACTTCAGCTTTTTTCCCTCCCGATACTTACATTAACAGAGATGATTAGTTAAAAGTTTAACAAGCAAAAGATATCCAGTTTGCACTTATACACTTATTTTCCAAATGCAAGTAAATCACTTAGATGTTTTCTTTCACCGGTTGCCTGCTGGTTTATTTTCCATTATATATATAAAACATTATTAGCTGACCCCCACCGGTGATTATTTATGCTACACTGAGGGCTAAACGGCCCGGGCCAAACATCGGAGGATGGGAGTTAGGTTTATTTATAACGAGGAGTCGTTACCTCCTGACCGCCGGCTTAACATCACTTCCGAACAACGGCGGGTCTTCAGCGGCAACGAGACTCGAACCCTTCAAGTCGGGAGGCGAGCATGCTGCCACTGAGCCACCTCGGTCCAGCGCACTCCGTATTGGAATACTGGCAGTTATGTAACTTTCCACTGCTCAAGGAATATCAAGAATACATTTTGTAACAAAAACACATGGTTTGCGTAATTTACTGATATTTAGCGGAAGCCGCGGAAAACTTGCAGTGCAGGCGAGAAATGTCAATAATGTCAAATTTAACAGTTTCTGACTTCCTTCAAGTGCTTTAAGAATTTTTAAACGGTTCTTAATTTTAATTAAAATAATAAACAATTTACTTCCTAGCGTTAAAATTGAGAAATGACTTGCAGTGATAGGGGGATCAAAATATTTTTTTTTAATTGATTAATAAATATGATACAAAGGAATTTCACCGTAATTAAAACTTCAGTAATGCTTTAATTAGGAGGGGAGGGCGTAAGAACTACTTGAAATGTTATCGTATCAAACAAACTGTTATTGTGCTTCAGGATCAATCATACCGATAATTTTGGCTTCACCTAAAATACCTGTTCCAATGTGACTTGAAAATTTTCTAATTTCCTTTATGAAATATGTTGCAAATTTAATTGTACCTAAACATTACGATTTTTAAATGTTATCGGTCACAAAAGAATGTTTCTAAATTTTGGAAAAAAAAAGTTATTCTGTTTGAGATATAAGATATTAAAAATATTTTATACTGATCAACACCAAACAGGGCACCACATAGGATCAAAAAATACACACAAAATAAAAATGTTAGCAGTTTTTAGCAAAGCGTGCACATTTTTTTTAACAGTGGTAACATACATACCTGTCATTTGTAAATAAATTCCATGCGCCGATCTTGACGAGTAGCAAACATATCAATAACTTGTTCGTTGAATTTCTTGGTGCTAGCAATAATGTTTTGTCTCTATTGACAACATTGCAAGTGCTGTCAGTCGATATTGTCCCATACTGTTCCTTAAAAAATTCTTGATTCTCTTGAGGGACGAGAAACAACGTTCTGGCTCTGATGTGGTCATTGGGATAGTAACTAAGATGCGAAGAAGTTTCACAGTTTCCGAAAAGGATGCTTCCAAATTATTTTTCAGCATGAACTGTAACAGCTGAGTCGCACTTGTAATATTGTGGAAATCGCTTCGGTTATACAACACGCTGAGCTCCGAATACAGCTTTTCCTTTTCTAGCACCCCAAAACGTTTTACTGCAATGTCCATCTCATGGTTTGAAAACTGCTTAGGGTAACTGGCAAAATTTTCAGGTAAAAAAGTTTGGCAGCTTTAAGATGATCTGTGAAATGAAACCATTCAGTGGCTTGAGTGGTAATTAGATCACATACTTCTTTTGCGGCAACTATTCTAATATTGTTGTTCTGCTCGACCCGTCCCTTTCTTGGAGGGGGAGGCTGATCCGGAGTTTCGTCCTCAGAACAGTCTGTATTGTCAGTCGGCATATGAGCCCTTATGTTCTGCACAGCGTTAATGAAAGTTGAAACACAATGTTTTGTCTTCACTGCATCCGTTTGACGATTCTGCAATTGGTGGTACAATATGTCTACGTGAGGCATAAGATTATGAAAAAATGTCAACCAGAATTTCAATTCCGGATCTTTCGATAGCCGTTCAAGCCCACTTGCAGCATTTATTGTAACTGCTGGAGATGCACTACTTTCCTTGAGTGATCGAGAACATTCCAATAGATTGACTTGTTGTTCGAAAACAGAAATCACAGTACGAATATTAAAATTCTAACTGGTCGTCACCGAGTGTGGAATTTTCTTTCCAACTACGGTGTTAAGAGCTGCTAATCTTTGTGGTGAACGTGAAAAAAATGTAGGTATTCCAGATAAGTTTGGAAAAAAATCCTGGCTTTAGTGTTTTGTGATGCGGCTTTCTCCATCACTAAATTTAGCTGATGAGCATAGCAATGAATATAAAAAGCATTAGGATATATGTCTCACCCTGGCCTGGACACCTGAAGTTGCACCGCTCATCACAGCTGCACCATCGTAGCTCTGTGCTATTAATTTCTGAGATTCATTGGGAATTATTTCTTCCAACACTTTTAGAAGACATCCTGAAATGGAAGCAGCATCCTGCCCAGAAGGATTATAAAAGCCCCAGAAACGCTCGACAGCGCAACCTTCTAACTCATATCGGAATACAATTGCTATTTGTGTTATTTCCGATACATCTGTGGTTTCATCTGCCATAATGGACAAAAACTGTGCAGAATCAATTTCCTGTTTTATTTGTTGGCGTGAAATTTCTAACATACAATCCAAGAGCTCATTTTAGATTGTTTTTGATGTGCCCTTGAAGACTGTTGAATTCTCCAAATGTTCCCTGACTGTTGGGTCTAACTGACTAGCAAAATCGAGTAAACCTCGAAATATTCCGGAATTAGAGGATTCCGATGTTTTTCATCATGCACCCTTAGTGCAAGCTCGTGATTTCCACAAAATTTGATGCAATCAATCATTTTTGAAAACACTGACCTGTTTTTCTCGACTTCCTTATTGTGGCGTTCAGTGCTCAATTTGTACGCACTATCCATTTGCGTAGCAATATTGACACTCCCCAACATCGCGAAATCCACTGAACTTTCTATGTGCTTCGTAGAATTTTCATGCTTTTTCATTTTTTCACGGAGTTTTTTTAAGTCGTTCCCACCATACAACAAACATGGAAAGCAAAACAGGGAGTTCGAGACTTCGCATTCACAAATCCAGTCATTTTCCATGTACACCTTACTGTTAAAATTACGCTGATAGCTTTTATTTTGGCTATGTGCTATCTGCGTTATTTTCAAATCAGGCATCGGTCTACCAAAGTTTTTCAAGTCTAATTTTTCTTGAAATGTCAAACTGCTAAACAGAATCCGCTTCAGATATTCCACAGTTTGCGCCATACTAACTACAGAATTTGATGACACGCAAGGGACAATAACGTTTCGAACTGAACTCTCGAACAGCAAAAGCAAACTGACTGCTAATGCGAATGTCAAACAATCAACATTTCTTCTCCGGAGAAACACGGAAAGGAATATATTGGAGTGACCCCCTTCCCTTCTCTTTCATGTTCCCAAAGCTTAAGACGAATCGCAGAACGGGTTCTGAGCGGGAAATTTCTCTATTCACCACCCTCGCCCTATCCGTCCAGCTTACCCCTAAGCGATCGTCACCACGAGGACTGTTTTTACGGCAGCAAGTGAAAACGGATTTAGTACTAAGGGCTGCAGGAACTGCAGTCTCCGATGAAAAACAAGAAATGCATTCGAGTGACCCCCCCCCCCCACACACACACACACCGTTCAGTCTTCCAAAGCTTTTGGGGAACGGGAATTGCAGTGGGGGTTCAGAGAGGGACGCTTCCTTTCATTAGATTTTCTGATCCCTGCACAAGTTATCCCCACCCCTAGGTGATCGACATGAGGAGCCACGAAGTTTGTTTTAACGGCAGCCAATGAAAAGATATTTCGAAGCGAGGGCTGCAGAGATACCAGTCCCGGTGAAGTTGTATCCCCACCTTGTAAGTTTAAGCACACAGATGTTACATACGGGAATTTCAGCCCCTCGCCACGCTCTTTAGATAAAGAGCTGAGAATTTTGCAGTCTCGCGCATTGCGTATATTGCAGTTGTACAATGTACACGGAAACTAAATAAGGTTAGGCCGTCAGGGAACTATGAACGGCAGGAAGGAGAGAAATAAATTATAACATGTGCTTCGTAATATCTGGGGGCTGCAGCCCCGCAGCCGCCAGCAGGAGCCGCCCCTGGCCACTCCTGAATCCAGCTTGTGATTTCGTGTATACTGTGTTTTTAAAAATATGTTTTCTTTGAAGAATATTACACTGGTGTGCAAAAATTAAGGACGAGACGGTTTTTCGAATGTAATGTCGTGCAGAAGTGCTCCACATCGACTCAAATCATACCATAAGATCCCCAAGATGTAATAATATGGGACAAGTGAGCAAAACCGTCCAAACAAGGAATCCAAAGGATACAAAGGCACTTTTTTGAAACGGTAGCTTCGAGCACAACTGGACAGAAAACAGAAACGTCCATGTGATAGGCGGCTGCCATGAAAAATCCAGTCTTTAGTAGGGGATATGATCCCCCCTGACTGCGTTGCAGGATTTACAACGTCTGCCCATGCTGAGGACGAGGTTGTCAGGGAGCTGTTGAGGCATCGCGGCCCATTCCTCTTGTAGCGCCAATCGCAGCTGCGGAATCGTTGCTGGCGGCTGGTGACGTGCTGCCAAGCGTCTCCCGAGAAGGTCCCACACGTATTCGATTGGATTTAGGTACGGAGACCTTGAGGGCCAATCCATGCGTTGAATATCTTCACTCTCCAACAGCTCTGAGACAGCCACTGTACGATGAGCTGTAGCGTTCTCATCCATGAAGAGGAACTCAGGACCCACAGCACCTCTAAACAGACGCACGTGAGGCAGGAGAACCTCGGTACAATAGCGGACTCCAGTGACTGAACCTCCTTGGAAGATGTGGTCAGTACGGCTACCAAGCATGATACCGCCCCAAACGAGAACTCCGCCACCTCCAAACCGGTCCCTTTCGATGATGCTGGAGGTGTGATTGCGTGTTCCTGCTCTCTCCAGATGTGTATACGTCCAGAATCGCTCGTCAGACTAAATCGGCTCTCATCCGCAAAGAGAACTCGACCCTATTGCTGATCTGTCCAGTTCTTGTGTTCCTGGCACCACAGAAACCGCCGTCTCCGATGAGCAGGCGTTAATGGCACACACCGTATTGGTCGTCGTAGATATAGACCACCTATGTGCAGCCTCTTGGCCACGGTAAAACGCGATAACGGACGTCCAGTTTTCTGTTGCATGTGCCTTGCGATTTCTCCCGCTGTCTGCCGTCTGTCTCTTCTCGCCTGTAGGACAACATACCGGTCGTCCGCCGCCGTTGTTGCTCGTGGACGACCACTGCTAAACTCTCGGACAGCTGTTCCTGTCGTTTGAAATGCTCTCCAAGCTCGTGAAACGATGCTGTGAGCGATTCCGAACTCCTCGGCCACACTTCGACCTTCTTCCAACTTTCCAATGACGCGACCCCGGGTAAAGTCATCCAGATGTCGTCTACTGGATTGTCTGTTGGCTATATCACACGGTGACAGCAACTCGACATCGTTCAAACCGATGTACACCGTGCAACAGCTTTCACCGAAACCGAATTGCTGAGCGTATACCGCCCGTGTGCTTTATACCCTTCCGACACTCCCCCCCCCCTGCTGCATATATGCGCATACCCTACCATACCGGACCCTAGTTTATCTCCTGAGTGGTCTTTCGGTCCGTTATGCCTGCTCCTTCCGCTGTTATGCTAATTTCTCCTCTTCGTCTTTAATTTTTGCACACCAGTGTATTTTACTTCGTAGGTAATATCCACAAAGTGTGGATGCCCACATGGTACTATACCTACAAACATAACACTAAGCTGTTCTCTGAGATTCAGAGCTTATTTTTTATTTTTTTTTGATTGGAGGTTTAACGACCACCGTGAGCAACTCAATGGGCTATAAGCAGTCGCCCGTCCCTAATTTGGAGTCACTGGTTCCAGGGAAGGGAGAGAGCCAGTGCCGTAAGACAAACACAACATCCATGCCTGACCGGGATTCGAACCCGGACCCCTTACGGACGAATGATCAGAGGCCAACGCCTTAGACCACTGCGCCACCGGGGCGGCATTCAGAGCTTAGCTCCAAAAAGAAATACAAACTACCAGATATTTTTACTTACTGTTGTCGTATCAAACTTCTCCATTTACAGCGATCTTGACATACATCTCAGGCTTCACTGATATCCATTACATGCCATACACAAGATCTTTTATACTTCATACTCTTTTCAACTTGCAGACACTCCTGAATCTGATCCACCCATGTCTTCCATGGCCATCCTCTGCCACTTGGGCTAAAAAGATTTTCTTAGTAAGCATCTCATTACTCATTCTTTCAACATGGCCAAACCACCGAACCATATTAGTCTCCACCTTGCTTCACATCACACAACTGCAACAAATCTTCATTCCTTACACATTCAGAACGTGTCTGGCCACAAACGTTTGTGTGCTGGAGTAACACATTTCTCCAGCTCACAAACGACTCCTATGTTTCTTCTGCAGTACCCAGGTTTCACTGCCATACATCAGAGTAGGAACAATTACACTCACATAGACAGCCATGCACAACTCTCTTGAGAACCCATCATTCCTGTGAAAACTTCCCAGAGCAGCTATGACTTTCAATGAAGCATTCACTCGCTTACTTATTTCACCATCCAATTTGTTCTCTCTGTCAAACATGCTTCCTAAATACACAAACTCACTCACCTGGTCAATCACAGTGCCATTTATACTTTCATTACATTCAGTGCTACCAGTTCCTCTCTCAAAGACCATAACTTCGGTTTTTCCCTTATTTATACTGTTTGAATTTCATGCAAACTTCGTACATCCGAGACAACATACTCTGCAAATCACTTTTGCTCTCTGCCAACAGGACTGTGTCATCAGCATACAGCAATATGCACACACGGATATCACCAAGATATAAACCACTATTTTCTATTTTGGCATCATGAATGCATAAATATATTAAACAGCCATGGGACTATACCTTCTTGTTGTAAACATACTTTTGCACTACTGTCAGTTCTTGTGGAATATAGCATCAAAGAAATGTACTTAGCTACAGCAGAAAAACTGCAGGCATCTTATTTTTTTTAATTTAAACTTTTATATAAGTGCAATAAACGTGCTGTCGTTTATTTACTATGTTGAATTTAAATCTTTTTTCCTTTTGCTCAATTCTTAATGAGAGTAATTTTTCCATTTTTCAGGATTTGGTATGTTGAGGACACTGATTATTTATTTGAAATGTTACTCATTATTTGTCTTTTGAGAAGTATTTCAGAACGGTTAGTCAAGGTGACATTTAAAAAAATCTTACACCAGTGGCATAGCTAGTTATATTACAATAATTTTATAATGAATATTTTTTTTTAATTTTATAACCATGTAGTAATTATAATAATTACCTCTTACCCATTCATTAGTCAAGGTGACATTAAAAAAAAAAAGCCATCCACAGCTGCCTCATTTTGGATATAACTATATATTGTCTCAAACATATATATATATATATATATATATTATTATTATTATATCAAATGCCGCATCCAAGTGACATTTGATATAATATATTTAGCTCAATCACAAAATATTTTGAACTGCAATTGTACCTTCACAAAACATTTTCAGTAAAATTGTGCTAAAAAATATTTTAGTGCAAGAGGTATTTTCAATGTTGTGTTTAACATGCTTTGAGAGAGGGGAGGGCAGTTAAGCTGTTTATTTTGGTGAAAAATTAAACAGGGCAGATGGTGTTAACATTTTTTTTTAAATATACCAGCATGCCAGGGTACAGGATTTCTCATTTATGTGCCCATGCCAATCATTTTGATGACCTTTGCATCAGAGCATATGCATTTTGCTAGTCCTGATCAGATAATGATGATTCTATTTATGAATCCACGCCACTTTGAACCATGTGTACTTTTGAAGTTGTTGTTTTTTAACATTGTTGGTAAAATTAATCAAAATACAAAAATAGGAAAATTTTACAAAAAACTGGAAATATCTCACAATGGGTAGCGTCCTAAATTATTTAGCCACAAATTTGGAAGTATTTCGAAAAAGTGAGACGTACAGATTTTAAAGTATGCAATTTCATGGGAAATAGTGAAAAAAATGTCATCTCTGTAGTACATTTTAAAGATTTTTACCGTAACATTTACATGCAAGTATGATGCTGTGAAGAGAAGCTGCAGCAGGCCTAACACAACGCTGCGACAACATCAAGCTTTGCTTCGTTGAAACAACGAATGTTCGCTTCAGTGGCCAATTCATGGGCAAAAGACTACAACAGCAACTGGGTACGTACTTGCTAGGAAAGAATTTCATACTATAGTGCTACACTACAGAAATATTACTTCCACATTTCCCTGTTCAGCAGAGATGAATTTAATATTTTTCTTATAAACTGACGTTAAGCCCAGTTTGCACTGGGAAAGTTGACTTGAAGGCTACTTGCTTTTGTACTGGAACATGGAAACTCTTCAAGCAGCTTGTTCAAGTAGGCAGGACTGGTTCCAAATTTTGAAGCAACTTGGAAGACAGAAATGATTGTCATCTGCTTTGCATGACCAAAACTGTCTGCAACATGCACAGCAGCTGTACATAGTAGCCGTAATCTGTAGTTTTTTGTTTGAGTATTTTGTGCTATTAACCATACTAATTATTATTATAACCCTTATCGGTAGGTTTTTGTTTGTTGACACTTCTGCCCTCCATGTAAAATCAGTCATTACTTTTCGAATCACCCTTGTATGAGTACCATTTTGGAGCTATTAGTATTTCACATGTTAATACCGATTTTCATTACAAAAATAAGGTCGGGTTTTATGGGAAGGAGAAACTTGCACATATTGTATATTGCTACAAAGAATTTTGTTTTTTAAATTAGAATATTTTGCCTCATTAACAGACCCTGTTCATAAAATGTGCCATACAGCAGTGTAGCAATTTTATTCCTAAATATGCAAATTTGTGTACTTTGTCTCATTTCAGTTTTGTTACTTATGTAACTGTTAAATAAAATTTCATGTTGATTTAATCATACCAAATTCATGTGTGCTTGAAGTAATTTATAGTGCATGTTTGTGATGGTTTTTCACATGTTTATAAGAAATTTTTTTAAGGAAAATACATGGGTAAAAACCAGTTCAAATAGGTAACACTCCTTGTCCTAAAATTCCAATGGTAATGTATTGTACTGTGTAATCACATATTCCATTAATGATTTATCTGCTCCTCTGGGCAATCACAGGACAGAATTCTTAACCTACAGGCTCGCTAAACATGAATGCTGGTTGCTTTGACTAGCAAATCCTGGTTATATTCAAATTAATTGGAAACTTGGTCGTTCTGGGTGGTGTAGTGGTTAGCATACTCGGGCACTATCTGGGAGACGCGGGTTCGATTCCCGCTCCAGGACGACGAAATTTTAAAGATTTCAGATATTATGTGACTTACCATTCATGCTATATTTACACACACAAGGATTCACATCTTCAAAATTTGTAATGAGAAAATGCTTAACTTGAGTTATGAAACTAGCTGGTTATATAATACACTCATTGTCATGCAATTCTGTGCACCAAGGAGGTGAGAGATTGAAATGAGAATTTAGTAATGAGATGGCACATGCCAAGGGCAGAAGTGTTTACAATATCACAGCAGCAGGACGATTTGCACCGTACATACGGTACACATTCTGGTCAGAGCTAGTACCGTATCGGACCGCCTCGTGCTCGGATACATGCAGTGATACGGTCCGGCATGGAGTCAAAAGAGACACCATATGTTATTCTGTGGCAGATTGGCCCACACTTCTTGCAACTGATGCTTTAAATCACGAACACTGGGACATAGAGAAAGCTGGCGTCCCATCTGCTCCCACATGTGCTCGATGGGCGAGGGATCAGGCGATCTGGCAGGCCACAGAAGTGTTGGAGCATGATGTAGACAGCCCTGGGAAACCCGAGCTGTGTGTGGACGGGCGTTATCTTGTTGCAAAATAGTTCCAGGCCACCCCACCAGGAAAGGCAGCACATGGGGCTGCAGGCTCTCCTGTTTGTAGCGCTGGGCTGTCAATGTCCCTTGGATCACTGTGAGGGAAGTCCGGCTGTCACACGCGATGGCTTCCCTGATGCGATTCTTTTTGGTTTCACAGTGGTTTGTTGTAATATATCTAAAGTACTACTTCACCTTTATTACAAAACACTATTCTAGAACTTAACTTTATTAAAAAAAAAAAACACAACAGAAGATGGAACACGTGAGCTCTTCGCTCACAATTCACACGACCTCTCTTGTCCGAGGCAAATCCCAGAATGTCACGCTATTACGTCATACACAGAGCATCTGCATTGTGGAGCGCATCTGGCACCATCTGTTTATCATAAATATATGCAAAAGACATTGAGAATTACAAAAATATATACAACAAATTCCTCCCATATTTAATAGGGAAAAATGTTTTTGCTCTAGCATAGGTTTTAATGACACCCACATCAACTTTGGGAAAGTTTAATTTCAATTTCGATTGAAGTTTGTTTATGGCCCCTTTGGATTTACATATGCCAGCTCCATGAAATTCTGAAAAAACTGATTGTTTCAGAATTTCATGGAGCTGGCAATTCATGGGAGGAAGACAAACAGCAACTGGGTACGTACTTGCTAGGAAAGAATTACCTACATACTGTAGTGCTACACTACAGAAACTGTTTGACAGTTTCTGTCAAAATGTTGTTTGGTATCATTAGCCCACCTCGTGATAAAGTCTCAATCCAGCCTTTATTTTGGTTCACCGTTAAGTAGCAAAACGTACCCAATTCTTTATTCTTGTGACGAAAGGCTAAATATCCAGCAAAATAGCGTATGGCTTCTTCCTCTTCAGGATTAGCAAAACAGCAAGTATTAATAGACACACTGTCCATCTCACAGGCATTCAAATTTTCTGCCTTGTCTTGTGTTTCTATTTAAAAAATTAAAAAATAAATTGGCGCTCATTATTTTGTCTTCATCGTTTTTAACGTTATCATTTGCCAGCAGCAGGAGCTTTGATCCAAGCAATATTTTCAGCCTGTGCTTGAAATAAATTGGTAATGGATGATCATAAAAATTTCCTAAACCTCAAATTTGGAAGAAAAGGTTTTCTAATGCATCCTGGTTGAGCTGACAAGTTATGATGCTTTTTATTCCATACTGGACAACATCTTGAGGCACACCTCTCAAACTAGAGATAGATGCAAGTAATCCGTTTTGAAAGGGAAGCATCTTTAATTTATTGCAAATTGCAATTCTGTGATGGCCCTCTCTATTCTGTTCAATACTTTATCTTGTGCTTCCATATTATTTCTATTATTTCTATAGGCAGAACGAATATTATTATTGGAATCAATTAGAACCCTTGAGTTAATTACATAAAAAAACTTAACTGTTTCAAAAAAATCACTCATATTTTTTTCTTCAGGGAAAAATGTTTTCAGTGCACTGGCTGTATGGTCTGAAAATAATTGCACTATATAACATATTCGCTGCCTTTTGCTTTCTTTAACCTCAATGTTTTTATTTTAATTTTGGACAAAGCCTCATTTCATTTCCGTCTGCTTTTAGTATTTCTTCGATTTCTCACTTCTGCATTTTTTTCTCCACTTAGTTTTAAGCCAGTCTAAAAAGTGATTTCTTATTAATTTGATCATACGAGGAATATTCACACTTTTCTTTGTTTATCAACTGGATTATTAAAAAACGATTTAGTAGAGTTAATGCCCAGTTGAAACAATAGCAACATATATCTGAA
This sequence comes from Macrothele yani, assembly GCA_039090855.1. NCBI lineage: Eukaryota > Metazoa > Arthropoda > Arachnida > Araneae > Macrothelidae > Macrothele > Macrothele yani. The sequence goes on along the minus strand of CM077009.1, from coordinate 199,648,997 downwards.
ACGATAGCAACATTGAAATCAATATTTTCTAATTCTGCAATGACATTAAAGAGCCCAGGTTTTTTCATTCTTTCGTCAAAATTGTAGTAAATTGGTTGCTTCTGATTATGTGTTAATCCTCTAACTAAAATTACTTCAGTTTTTAAAAAGGTCTAAAATGCAATCAGTGGCATGGTCATAAACAACACCACTCTTTATGTTCATCTCATCAAAAGACAAAACTAATTTTTTCCATTGCTGTTAAATTCTTACCTTGCATATCTATCATTCAAATTACTTGCGACAGTATGCCAGGGGAACAGTGGAAACCTCGAGTCCAAAGTTTAGGAGTACTTATGCTTGGTAGTGTAATCTTCAGTTGCTCCCTCGCGTGTGTGTGTATGCTTTACTCTAAATTGCTTGCAACACTAACGCTTTTGTAACATCTGCGTCTTGCCAGGTTGTTGTCATTTAAGAGTCGCGTAATTTGCCCTGGGTGTAAAACACTTCGATAATAAATGCACAATTTCCTTATTTCACATTTTGCAGTTAGAATACCAAAATCTTAATAATCTAAAGCAACTTATGGGAATTTACTAGGAATTTTTTTTTATTTTTATTTATAGCAAATTTTCGGAGAAAACTCTTCTCCTTCTTCAGGCTCTCTTGGTAGAAGGAGAAGAGTTTTCTCCGAAAATTTGCTATAAATAAAAAAAAAAAAAAAAATTCCTAGTAAATTCCCATAAGTTGCTTTAGATTATTAATTCTATTAAACTAGGAAGCCATTTCTCAATATGAGCTTTATTGAAAGAAGTACCAAAATCTTGTCGCAAATCTTCATTTTCTCTTCTTAAACCTTCAATTCTACTTTCAAGATTCTCTTATTTTTTATTTCAAAACCATGCGATGTTTCTTTCAATTTCTTTCATTCGGAATGCAAATTTACATTTTCTTTATACAAGTTTTTATTCTCTATATTGGGATCATTTGCAAAGGACACAATACCTGAATTTTGAAAGCTGTTCAGAACTGGATCTGAATTCTCCTAAGTGTTGGCATCATTATTAAAGTTTACTAATTTCTTTTCTCTGCGTGGACCGATCATGCCTATTATTTCTTCCAGTCACCCAATGCATTGTGATTAATCATAGGTAGTGACAATGTTGTTATGGCATCCGATTTCAAACGTTTTTTTATAGGTCTAATAATTCCACTTGTAAGTCACGCTTGAAATAAGATGCTTCGTCAAAATGATGCGCAGAACAAACATGCGCCTTCTCGACACGGAAAAAATCTCACCTTCGACATCTCCAAGTCCACAGTTTATGCAATTCAACATTTTGTGGAAAACGGCGAAATGAATTCCTTTACTGGACTTTCCACTTTTGCATGAAGCAACAGCACAATAAACCATTTTCAGCAGTTGTTGATTAAACAAAGAAATATAACTTCCTTGATCTGAAACGAATTCAAGAGGACGTCTGCAGTGGAGAGAGGAAGCTTTGGACAGCTCCAAGAGGGCTCCACTGACATTACTGATTCCAGGAACCCTAAGCCAGAGTGAGTTGGGCAAACTTATCGACCTGCCTTCTCTCATTCGAACTACCTTGAGTTTGACCAAAGTCTTTGCTGCTGATATTTTCCTTCATTGCTGTTTATGTCTTCGAAAAGGAAACGTTTTAGTTACACTGCCGAATGTAAACTAAAAGTGGGGGCACGGCTGAAAGTATGATCATGTCACTACGCAATAGTTTTCAAAAGGTCAGAAAACCAGTGCGCAGTGGCATGCAAAAAGCTGCGGTCTAAAACGTAAACAGACCCATTGGTGAACTCTGCTGGAGAATTCATCGTAGTCCAGCCCTTCTTTTTGACCTGTGTGTAAGCAGACTACTTTGAAAGCAGAATTTCTTCCAAAAACTTTCAACTTACATGTGAGTATATATGGCATTTCTTTGAATTGTTCTGTATCAGCATTTCGTCAATGGCAATGCATTTGCAGCAGCTGCATTGGCATGATTAAATTTTGTGCTGTATGGATGCCATGCCACTAAGCTTCTTTTGTGTCCAGAGATAAAAATATATTAAAAAAAGTTTCCTTTGAAAATGAATTTTTTTGTTCAATAAGACTGTTTTTTTTTTTTTTTTTTTTTCTATTTCTTCGGACTCCTGGGTCTTTATGTGACCGACTTTTCTGTCAAAAATTCCGTTTCTGGATCAGCATTTGTGATGTGCAGATTATACAGCAATTTGTTTGGCTTTTTATTTTAATGTCACAATCTGTTAATTATACGCCGGCGCAGATTATACAAAGGTAAAAACAAAAAATTGTGTGAATTCCAGGTTCTGGGGATAAACAACGAAAATTATAGTAATTCGAGAATTTGCGAGCCCCAGACCAAAAAAAAATAATAATAACTAAAACTAAAATAAAAGATAAGTGAGTACCATTTTTTTTTTTTTTTTTTTTTTTTTTGCCAGGGAGAGAGAAGCTGAGGGTAGAATATTTTTGGACAGAAGTGTGCATGACTTTGATATTATTCCCCCCCCCTCCCGCTCTGGGTCCTATGCCATGTCTAGCCACTAAAAAATTTAGCTGGCCACCAGATTTCAGAATATTTTTCTACCGCTGCATATTACTATAATGATCACGTTATGGGCTAACAATTTTGAATTGAAATACTAATGAATACAAACTGCCAACATTGGCCAGAGCACTATCAGTAGTAACTAATACTATTATACATGGCTGTGACTTTTGATCGTGATAAAGCAATTTGTTATATGAATTTAAACAACTTAATTTCACAACTGTTTTTTTTTTTGTACTTTTATAGCTTATAATTTAATTTACTGCCACTTTTCCAGATGAGAGAATGGTTCATATTTCATGGAATTTAAAATGCTTAACATAGTGTGCAGCTGAAATGTCACGGTACAGTTTTTTACCTTGTGAATTACTGGATTATTTGAAACAATGACAATAGGAAACTTCAATGAATAAAGTAAAATGAAAAAATCTTTTTTTTTTCTTTTATACTCTGCCAAAATAAATTTTACTTTTTAAAACTAAAGCAATATGGCTGTTTGACATGCACTATTATAAAAAAATATACACCGTACTGCTTAGTCATACTGGTTTCTGAACATTTCTTAACCTTCCAATTTTAGTAACTTTTTTGCATTTTATTTAAATGGCAAGAACTATTAGGAAATCCAGCAAGCAAAGATATATTATGATACATTATTTTGCTATATTTATTGAACACTAGCAGTTATGTAAAATGCATACTTTAGCATCCTAAATATTTAGCTAAAAAATGCCTACTTTAGCGTCCTAAATCATTTAGCTAAAAATTTGAAAAAAAATGAGATATACGTATTTAAAGTATGCAATTTAATAGCAAATGGTGAAAAAATTTCATTGAATGTGTAGATTAGCGTCCTATATTATTTTGTCGCAAAAATGTTAGTACCTGGAAGAAGTGTGACATACAAATTTTAGATTATGGAAATTAATGGCAAATTGTGCAGAAATTTCATATTTTAAATATCTTTTACAGATTTTTATCACAATATTTACCTGCAAGTGTGATGATGTTAAGAGCGGCTGCGGTTGGCCTAACGCAAGGTAGTTAGAATGAGAGAGGTAGGTCAAAGATTGTAAACAAACAGCAGGTGGTCTCCCCTCATGGAGGCCTGTGACGTAGTTGGTCCCCAGCAGTCTTCTTTCGTGGTGGTAAAGAATGGTGAAATGCGTGATTCTTAGTTCAAATTATAAGCTTTTAAGAATGCATAGGCAGGATTTTTTAAAATAGGAATTACAGAATTAAAACAAAACTTACTGATTACTAAAACTTGGAACTTTCCCTCCATTGTTTCCTTTTTTTAACTCCCTGGAATTCAATGCATGTGCTTAGTTTTTCTCTCTTCATTAAGTTTTATTGGTTGATGTCATTAATATATTTAATACGAAAAAATGTTCTTGATCTCGCATAGGTTTTAATGACACCCACATCAACTTTGGGAAAATTTAATTTCAATTGAAGTTTGTTTATGGCCTCTTGGGATTTATATGTATATGCTAGCTCCATGAAAAACTGAAAAAGCTGATTCAAACTGACAGTTTGCATCCAAATGTTGTTTGGTATTAAAAAAAAAGCCTACCTTTTGATAAAATCTTTATTTTGGTTTCTCATTAAATAGGAAAATGTTTCCAATTCTTTATCCTAGTGAAGAAAGGTTAAATATCCAGCAAAATAGCGTATGGCTTCTTCCTCTTCAGGATTAGCAAAATTGCAAGTATTAATAGACACATCTCCCAGGTGTTGGAATTTTCTGCCTCTTCTTGTGTTTCCATTAAATTGAAAAATAAATTGGCCCTTATTATTTTGTCTTTGTCGCAGAGCCTGGAGCAAAATTTTATTGCGTGCACTAGAAAATAAATTGCATATTTTTATAAAATTGTTGCATGAAAAATGCCGTTCGTAAAAAACACACACGAAAATGGTCCTAAAGACAATGATTATCTCACAGAAATACATACTGGCTTTAAGCTTAAGAAAAGACCATAATATAGAATGAAAATTCCGACAGAGAGAGAGTAAAAAGTGTCCACGATTTTCTTTCCAGGTTGAGGGCGGTCGAGGTTGTATTGTGACTTTTATAAAAACTTCCGCACAAAATGATAAAAAGATAGCTGCGTAGCAAATATTATTGTGCAGGAAATATTAAGGACTCTTCTACAATAAATTCATAAAAATATTTTTTTTTCATGTTGCAGTGATTGATTTTTTTATTTTGTTAAATCTAAGCATTTGGTTTATACACAAATTGTTGAATACATAAAAATACGGCCCACAAAATGATGAAACTTAATTTGATATTTCATGAATGTGGAAAACATTAAAGTGGTTATAAGAATCATTTGAAATTTGAAAATTTCAGTATCTCTACGGCAAAGTTGCCCTTATATTCCAGCCGGCCTGGTTTCGTCGTTTTAACGTTGCCATTTGCCGGCAGTGGAATCTTTAATCCAAGCAATAGCATTTTCCCTTTGTGCTTGAAATCAGTTGGTAACGAATGATTGTAAAATTATCCGTAGATTAAACAAAGAATAACTACCTTGATCTGAAAATGAGTTCACGATGCGAGGTGGATGTCTTCACTGTGGAGAGAAAGCGCAGGACAGCTCCAAGAGGGTTCCACTGACGTCACCGATTCCTGGAACCCTAAGCCGGAGGGAGTTGGGCGAACTCATTGACCTACCTTCTCTCATTCTAACTACCTTGGGCCTAATGCACCAGTACAGCAATATGTGAAGTTTAGCTCTGTTGAAAGGAAGATGTGCTGTGGCTGTAATTCATGCATGGATGATTACAAGTGCAACTGCGTGAGTTCTTGGCAGGAGAATGAACCACGTTGCATTCATACGCCACAGAATATAGTTCGTTCATGTTTTGCCATTTTTTTAAAAAGCAGATGTTGAGAAATTTTCCGTTCTTTCGCACGATTCCCTGATTTGAAATATAAAGTACGAATATGCCTTTCTATGTAGTACAGAAAACTGGGGAAGTATAACTTTGATTCTGCTTTGAACGGCTTCCATCCGTAGCTGATTTGCTGAGCCAGTGCAGTTTTGGTTCTCCTGTTAATACCTTGTTCGCAGGTCAGTTTCCATCTCACCGATATATATTTTTCGCAAATCAAAGAGGTTTTATCCGTGTTTTCTTGTCATCAACATACAGGAGACAACAAAATAAAAGGTTATTAATGTGGACCTATTTTCTGTAGCGCATCACTACAACATTTATTGCTCTTCTGCCAACAACGCAACCACTTTCTCTTGTACTCTTCCGTCATTTCGGTACAGAAATTACCCCTTCCTTTCAACGGAGCAAAGCTTCACATCGCCACTGTACTGATGCGTCAGGCCTACAACAGTATCACACTTACAGGTAAATATTACGATAAAAATCTTTAAAAGACATTTAAAATATGAAATTTTTGCACCATTTGCCAGGAATTTCCATACTCTAAAACCTGTATGTTGCAGTTTTTCCAGGTACTAACATTTTTCCAACGAAATACACCGACGGAGAAAAAATCCCAACACCAAGAAGGGGTTGTGTTAGATAAACAACAGTTGGTAGGCAGTGAGAGTACATCTGTAAGATGACGTCTATGCAAATTTTGCGCTCGGCGCATACGTGTGGCGCTAGTAGCGCCTCGGAACATGCAAAGCAGGTTTGCTGTAAATACACGCTGTAACGTTCGTGAGCGTTAGTTATCATTGAGATTCGACGTAGTGTGTTGATGTTAGTCAAGAATGCCTTTAAGAAGATGAAGAAGCCATTATCAACAGCTCACGGAGTTTGAACGAGGTCGTGTAATAGGGCTAAGAGATGGTGGATTTTCTTTCCGCAATATTGCAGAACGACTTGGAAGGAATGTAGCCACTGTGCATGATTGTTGGCAGCGGTGGTCAAGGAAAGGTACTGCCTCAAGAAGACCGGGTATAAAATTGAGGTCTGTTTGTAATGTCGTTTTATTTGAGGTCTTCTGCCTCAAGAAGACCTCAAATAAAATTGAGGTCTGTTTGTAATGTCGTTGAATATATCCATTCCTTCTTTTAAAGATTGACAATACCTGTTGATGGTAAAGGTTTTTTAATTGCATTGTATATAATTCTTTCACACTCTCTTTGTGTGATGTCCATAGTCGTGTTTTATTTGAATTTAAACCCTGGTCGCAAATTTCAATTGGGCCTATTTGCAATACGATGATTCTACGTGGCTAATGACACGCTAGATACATATTTTATTTCAAGATACAAGATGAAGCTTACTAATTTGGAATACCGATACAAGGTGAGTCCTTGATAATATAATAATTGAAACTTATAATAATATTCCTAGTCATATGATATAAATGCCAAGATGATTTTGCTGCAAATATGCACACAGCGCATAGAATGTATATAACGTGTGAAACAGTAGTGAGTATAGTATATAGCTATTATTCTAGTATCGACATGTTGCAGTGGCCTGCTAGATCACCAGATCTTTCACCAATCGAGCAGGTATGGGACATCATTGGACGACAACTCCAGCGTCACCCCCAAATAGCATTAACCATCCCTGTATTGACCGACCAAGTGCAACAGGCATGGAACTCCATCCCACAAACTGACATCCAGCACCTGTACGACACAATGCATGAACGTTTGCGAGCTTGCATTCAACATTCTGGCGGTTACACCGGTTATTAATGTACCAGCATTTCACATTTAAAATGGCTCTTCTCGCGCTTACAATAAGCTGTGATCTTGAAACCTTAATCGATTAAATATGTTACCTATACAAATGTATTGCCGCCATTTCATTCCTCTACAATTATTTTTTCGTGGTGTTGGGTATTTTTTTCTGTCAGTGTAGTTTAGGACTCTAATCTACACATTTACCAAAATTTCTGCTTTTTACTGCATTTTAAAGACTTTTACTGTAAAACTGACCAAGTACGACACTGTCAATAAACGCTGCTGGGTTGACATCAATCTTGGCTCCGACAGCCAATTCCTGGATGGAAGACTACAAGAGGAACGAGTTACATTTCTGCCAGGAAAATGTTCCATTTTGTAGTGCTAAGCTGAAGAAAAAAACTCATCATTTCTGTCTCAGTTTTTAACATCACAATCTGACAATTTCTTGTTTTTTCAAGTATGGTTCTTCGATGCGGTATGAATGAATGAACTCCTCCCTTGATACAAAATGAGCTGCAAACCACGTCGTCAACACCAGAACCAAGACTTTCACTTTTCGACTTGCCATCTAACTTCCATTAGAGAGAACACAACATCTACTTCAACTATTATATTTGCACTTTTAAGGTATTAAACCCCTGCAAAGTGCGCATAGTTTACGTGCAATTCATTAATGATATACTATTAAAAATTCCCAATCACTTACCCTAAAGATCATGGTAATTTCCATCCACAAAAAACACTTCAAGCACGTCAATTATCGTAATGTTGTTGGCCTTCAAAGGTTTACCGACTCCTTGCCTACGATTCCTTCTTCCAGGGATGAAACATCGTACAATTTTTTTTTTTTTCTAGACAAACAACGCTGGGGTTTTTTTTAGCCATATGAGATGTAACCACAGCTCGTCAATTCCATAAAATCTACACAAGCATACTACTCATTCATACATTCAATTAAAAAACTATGTACATATTTACACTACATTACATTACATTCCCAGGTGGTTAAACCTTTGTCAACAGTGAGTAACAAAATGCTCCATCTGTTTCAAAACCCGTGCTAACCCTACTGCAAGTGTCATCCTCATTCAGCCCCTCACACACAATCCTCTAGCACTTTCAACAGGCTACTGTCGTCCTCAGGAGGCAGGTGTGTATTACCTGCCCACCACAGCTCAAGTGAGCAGAGCCATCGAGGCACGGGCTCCAGTTGCAATCTCTGAATCATTGTGTCTCTGGCGCCATCTATTGTCATTGCTGCTCTTTTTTCTTTCTAAGCTGTTGTTCAATTTTTATTAGGGCCTTCCATTGTTCGTTTAAGTTGCTAGGCTCATTAATGTTGCATAATCTTGATCTGTTTTTTTCAATTAACACTGACTCTGCAATTCTCAACTGCCTTTCGTTTTTACAGCTCTTAATAATTTTAATATCCTCAAACCTTGGACATTGTTGATTTTCCAGACAGTATTGGGTTAATGCTGTCTTAGCTTCTTTTATTCCAATTATTTATATGCTGGTTCAATCTATACTTTATTTATTCTTGGTGCTGCCTATATATGACACAGGTGGTTGCTGGTTTATAGGGATTTCATAAATTCCTGCTCTATCCAATTGGCTGATTTTTTCATTTTTTATCACTAAATTTTTTACAGTAAGTACCTGATTTCCTATATGTATGTCATATTTGCCACACACTTTATTAATTTCAGCTGAAACGTTTTCAACATATGGTATTGCCCCCACATATTTTAATAGTTTTTTATCAATCTTGGCTTTATTGCTAGCTTGAGTTACTTCATAAATTCATTTTTTAACACCTGTTTAGGGTAACCAAAGTCATATGCAATTTTTTCAATATATTCAATTTCTTCTTTTTTATATTGTTCCATTGATGAGTGTGTTAAACTTCTTTTAATTAGTGTTTTAACACTATTTCTTTTATGTGTTAATGGATGCGATGACTGAAAAAGTATTAGTACTGGGATATATGAAGATTTTCTATTCACTCTGTATTGCATATTATCATTTATTTTAATTATCATAATATCCAAAAATGCCAATGTATTGACATGTTCTACTGTCAATTCAATAGATGGATAAATTTCACTATACTTTTTTTGTCAAGTCTTCAAGTTCATTTTAGCCTGGACAACAGAAAAATGTCATCAACATATCTGCAGTATATCAGTGGTGGATCCTCGAGTTTACTTATTATTTTCACCTCTATGTCACTCATTATAATTTCAGCAAATAAAGTTGACAATGGTGACCCCATAGGTCCACCATAATTTTGTTTGTACATCTTGTTGTTAAACTTAAAAATGTTATGTTCATATATGTACAATAAAATTTCTCTTAATTCCTCTATTTGTATTGCATTCATTGTCTGTAACACACATAATTTTTCAATAATTATTTCAATTGCCTGAGGTACTGGTGTGCTAGGAAAAAGAGCTCTCACATCCATACTAGCCATATGATATTCACTTAAATCTTGTTTAATTACTTTAATTTTCTCAATGAATTCATATGTATGTCATATATATGAATTCATTGAGAAAATTAAATATTTTAGTATGTATCATGAAACATACTAAAATATTTTCAAAAACGAACCATTTTCATGTTAGGTTTTTATCTTACGGAGACACGGACGACGAGACAGTCAAATAAAAAAATTAAATAAGTAAGAGTGACTGAGAGACACTAACTGGTAAATCATGTTCAACTAAAAATGAAGTGAACAAACATTTTGTACGAATCGCATAGAGTTCATTATAACTTTTAACAAAGGAAGTTAATTTCGTTATTTTTTTTCCCACGCAGTCAATGTTATATTTATGCTTGTCACTAGAAATATGATTTGTAATATCATTCCTTCCACCATGCGAAATGTTGAAATTGCATCGACACATAGCGCGAAACGCATATTTTGCTTTCTTGAAGATTTCGCAATACACGGGAATTCCACAGAATACGAATCACAGAATATTTTATAGTACTTTTTTTCCCCTTTTATGTTGCTGCTCATAGCAAATCACTAATACTAAATTTATTACCACTCGGGAAAAAAATGTAAGTAAAAACTGCTATAGTAGAGGAAAAGATACCGATTACATAGTTATCCGATTCGAGCTGGTCAGCTAGGAAAGCAGAGAGCAACTGAAAGGTTCTTTCATCTTGAAACAAAGGTTTAGGTTTTAGTTACGAATGTCATTCCCTTGAGTTCGTCCCCTCCCTCCCCATCTTTCCTCACAGGCGGATCGATACCTTGTCTTTCACTAAATCCGATCCCTTTAGCGGCATCCGTTATACTTCCAAATGGCACTGATTTTATAGTTCTGTCTTCTATTCCTGTCCTCCCCCCTCCCTTCATCTTACCGAATAGAGCTTCTCTAGTCATTCCTTTTAAAAACAATCTGGGCCCATCAACGTCTGAACCAACAACTCTCCTACAGTAAACTAACACAATTGTTTTGCCGGAACAAAACCAACTGCCTTTTACATCAGGCGTAACTGGAACGATACAGCCACTTCGTCGGTGACATCCTCCCCATCTCGTCCCCTGCTCCCTTTGTGGCGGCGTAACCACGGCATAAAACGTTTGAACCGGGATTTTAACTCCGATCTTATGTCTCTGCAAAAAAAAAATCCACTTTCTCTCTAGATTAAACTCGTGCTGTCAAAATCCAGATATTTTAAAATTCAGAGTTGTTTACTAAAAGCCCAAAATTTCATACCTACAAAAAAGTGTGGGTTTGCAAAAGCAACAGTGTTCTCCCCGATACTTTACCGTTTTCTTTACGAATCCCTTAGTATGAATTAATTGATATTTTGCATGTTTTTGCTTTATTATAGAACATTTTTTGTGCCCGTTAATTTCTAAATTAAAAAGCTGCCACACACGCGTCGTTTTATAATTAAAAATTCTATCCAAATCAGTCAATTTCCACGGAAGATATTGTGCTAAAATTCTGAAACGCGAGCGAACAAATCTCGCGCATGTGCTACTACACTGTCCCCGTGAATGCTGATAGCAATTCTTTTTAATATGATAGGTCCACTATGGGTGCTGAACAGCATACCCAAACTTCATCACAATCATGCTTTGATTTTACGCAAGTCATCACGCAAAAGGGCGGAAGAATGAATCCCGCTTCTACGCCTTGACCTTACCTTTGACCATTTTCAATAAGGATTAGATGAATTAGTATGTACCCCAACATATTAATTTCGTTGAATCAAGCCAAGCCATTTTTACGAACGTTACCGAGCGATGAACAAAGCACGGTTGGAAAGCGAAAGCGTAGAAAACTTACTGACCAACGGACCAGCAAAATAAATCATTGCTGGAGCAGCACTGGCTTGAATGAACATTGGACTTACTTTTTTTTTTTTTAACTTCCTCTTATAGTAGCATTCCTTCATTAGGTCTTAGGTCAAATTTATTGCCAGAGAAGAAGTTACGAAACCATGCATGCCCCAATGCATTTTTAATTTCACAAAACTGGCAGTTTTTGCTTAATTTCGTCATGTTGGGTATCGATCTGGGGTTAAAAATTCCACAGATTTAAAATCCGTTGGAACTTTTTTTCTACGATAACTACGTTCTGAGACAGCATTTCGAACTGGGAGGAATAAAGATAAAAGACACCTGCTCCAACGCGGACACACCCCACGCTGGCCTTCTGAGAAGTTGCGACTCGGGAGATGAACAATGCATGATCTGAAAAGAAAGGCGGGGGGAAACAGCATGCACAAGAGAGGAAGAGAACCAAACGGAAGGTTAAATAAGCCCAGCTGGTTGGTGTTCTAGTGTTTAAAAAAAGGCAAAACAATAACCTAAAACGTGGGAAAACGGCAGCAAAATGTTCCCAAATAAACACATGTAACTAAAAACTTATTCGTAACTTACATCGGAACTTTACTTTGAATGGATTAAGTTTAAAAAAAAAAAAGTTTTAATAGTGAGTGCAAAATTATCAGCAAAAGAAAAAAATCTCGGAGAATCGCCAAATCCGTAAAATTAACATTTTGCCCGTTAAACCGTAAAAAAGTTACATTTCCGTAAATTTTACAGGTAAACCGTAAAACCTGGCAGGTCTGAATGCATACTTTGGAAATTACTAGAACCGAATTAATCTACCAACTGCAGAATATTAACATAAATACAGGACCTGGTCCAGATGATATTCTTCCCAAAATTTTAAAAACTATAACTTTTTTCATTGTTATTCCCCTATTATACATTTTTAAATTCCATTCTAGCTACAGGTATTTTCCCAGATTCGTTAAAAGTTGCAAAAATGACTCCTGTCTTTAAAAAGGGTTCTTTGACAGATATTAATAACTATCGACCTATAGCTAAATTATCCATATTTGCTAAAAATTTTGAAAAATTACTATTTGTTAGATTTGCTTATATTGAAAAATACAAAATTTTGCACAAAAATCAATTTGGCTTTTTACCAAATTCCTCAACAGAAATTGCCCTTTTACACTTAAAAGATAAAATTCAATCTAATTCTATTAATAATAAATTTACATTAGGACGTTTCATTGATTTATCAAAAGCATTTGACACTTTAAATCACAACTTATTATTATCAAAATTGTATGCAATTGGTATTCGGGGTACATTACATAATCTCTTTTTAAACTATCTCACTGGTCGCCAGCAATATACAGAAATTGAACATACTAAATCAAACCTATTTTTTTTTTTTTTTTTTTGATTGGAGGTTTAACGACCACCGTGAGCAACTCAATGGGCTATAAGCAGTCGCCCGTCCCTAATTTAGGGTCACTGGTTCCAGGGAAGGGAGAGAGCCAGTGCCGTAAGACAAACACAACATCCATGCCTCACCGGGATTCGAACCCGCACCCCTTACGGGCGAATGATCAGAGGCCAGCGCCTTAGACCACTGCGCCACCGGGGTGGCATCAAACCTATAATCAGTCATTTCAGGAGTTTCTCAGGGCTCGGTACTTGCTCCATTATTATTTAATATTTATATTAATGACTTCTGTACCTGTTTACACAATTCAGATATTATTTTATATGCAGATGATGCAACCATATTAATACATGGAAAGGATGTTCAGACACTGGTGCGACAACTACAAGTCTGTTTTATATCTATCACTAATTGGTTAACTAAAAATGATCTGGCTATTAATATTAACAAAACAAAAGTAATGATTTTTTCAAGTACGTCAAACCCTATTTCCTTAATTCATAATATTAATTTACTCTGATCATCTGTAGAAGTGGTTCAAAATCATAATTATCTTGGTATCATTATTCAGCATGATTTAAAATCGAATTCACATGTTGACTACTTATCTAATAAGATCTCAAGAAATATAGGGGTTATTAGTAGTGCAGTGGCCAATTTAACCCCAAAACTAATGATTTTATTATACTATACTTTAATTCAGTCTCATCTGATCTATTGTATATCTGTATGGGGATCGACTACCTTATATAATATGAAAAAACTTCAGTCGTTACAAAATAGATTCACGAGACTATTACAATTTAAATTACAATATACTCAATTTTCAAATACAGTCTTTCAGGCTAGACTCAGTCCAAATGATTTTAATATACTAAATATTCAACAACTGCATATCTATAGTATAGGTAAACTGCTGTTTTTGAGAATAAAAAATGGTTACTACCAAGATTTAATTTTAATAAGTACTCGTGGTCATGATTACTCCAAGAGAGAAAAAAACACTAATCCCCATGTTTCCACTAACAGAACGATTTAGATCATTTTTTAATTATACTGCTCCGGCATTATGGAATACATTTCCTACTGATATTGTATCACTTAATAATATTAATATATTTAAACGAAAACTCAGGTTTTCTAACTGACCAAAAGCTCATAATGTATTATTACCTTTATTAATTTATAGTACCACCCTAGCTGTGTTTGATATTGTGTGGACTTGACATGTTTATGTTTTTCTTTTGTTTTTTTTAATTTTCATGAAAATTATGATGCTTTGGGAGAAGAGGGCCCGTCAGGCCTATCAGGCCTTTTCCCTCCTCATTCCCTGTTGTTACAAAAATACAATGTGTGCTATATATTTATGATTGCGTAATACCATGTTTGTAACAACTAAAATGCAATAAATGAAATGAAATGAAATGTTTTGGAGCATACATCACATTGCTGAGGCTTTTCACCTGTGTAAATGAGAATACATTGTGGAAGATTACATTTCTACAGAAAACTTTTCCAGCACACATCACACAGGTAAGGCTTTTTCACCTGTACGAATGAGAAAATGCTTTGAAAAATCAGTTTTCCGAGCAAACTAAACAGTTTCGAGCATACCAGTGAGCTTTTCCCTTGTGTGAGTGACCACCACATGCTGTATAAGATTATCTTTCTCTGCAAATCGTTTGGAGCATACATCACACTGATGAGGTTTCTCGCCTGTGTGAAGGAGCATATGCCTTGAAAGATTACGTTTGTCAGTAAATCGTTTGGAGCACACATCGCAACAGTGAGGCTTTTCACCTCTGTGAACAAGCATATGACTTGAAAGATAACTTTTCCGAGCAAATGATTTGCAGCATACCTGACACTGATGAGGCTTTTCACCAGTGTGAACGAACATATGTTTTGAAAGACTACTTTTCTCTGTAAATCGTTTGGAGCATATATGACACTGGTGAGGCTTTTCACCTGTATGAATAACAATATGCTTCAGAAGACTACTTTTGATTGTGAATCGCTTGAAGCATACATCACACTGGTGAGGTTTTTCACCTGTGTGAATGAGCATGTGCGTCAAAAGACTACTTTTTGTTGTAAACCGTTTGGAGCATACATCACACTGGTGACGCTTTTCACTGCTATGAATAAGCACATGCTTAGACAGATCACCTTTATGGTCAAATTGTTTGAAGCATACATCACACGTGCGTGGCTTTTTACCTGTGTGAAGGAACATATGATTTGAAAGATAACTTTTCCGAGCAAATGATTCGTAGCATACCTCACACTGATGAGGCTTTTCACCTGTGTGAAGTAGCATATGCCTTGAAACACTACCTTTCTCTGTAAATCGTTTGGAACATATATCACACTGGTGAGGCTTTTCACCTGTATGTATAACCATATGATTAGAAAGATCAGTTTTCCGAGAAAATTGTTTCGAGCACAGATTACACTGGTGAGATTTTTCACCTGTGTGAACAAGCATATGTTTCAAAAGACTACTTTTCAATGTGAATCGATTAGAGCACACATCACACTGGTGTGGCTTTTCACTGGTATGAATACGCACATGCCTAGATAAATGACATTTCTGGTGAAATTGTTTCAAGCATACATCACACTGGTGAGGCTGTTCATCTGCATGAAGAAGCATATGCCTTGAAAGCAAACTTCTCTGAACAAATTGTTCAGAGCATACATGACATTGGTAATGCATTTCACCTGTGTGAACAATAAAGTGCTGCAACATATAATTTTTCCAAGAAAATTTTGTGGAGCATTTATCACACCGGAGAGGTTTTACACCTGTGCGTACGATTTCTAAGGCTAGTATTTTAAGTGAAATAATATCTGATTACATGCATCGCAGAGGTAATGTTTCCCATCTAAATGACTGAGCACAAGTTTTTGAAAATAGACCTTTTCCCCTGAACTGCAGGAAGCACTGGAAAGCTTTCTCCTCTGAAGTTTGATTATTTCACCGAACTGCTTGGAACATATATCACACTGGAACGACTTTTCACTTAAATGGTTTGAAAAACTTGATTCCTTTGTGATATTCTGAAAGCATATTTCACAATTCCACAGCTCTTCAACTGTATGTGTAACTCTGTTGAAGAGCTTTTCAACTTTCTTTGAATATAAATTGTTGAGTGACTTACTCTAAAGCATGCTTCAGCACCAATTCCTTATTGAAAAACTACCTAGGTTTCTACATGAAATCCACGTTACTTGTGCTCCTAAGATCCAGTAGCAGTCGACGCAGCAACACTTTTACCGTTTAAATGTGTCAAAAAGAATATTAATCCTGCTTACAGTGTTTCGGAAACCGCCATTTGCAATAGCACCTACAGAGGCGTGGCTTACAGCACGAGAGAATCTTGGATGTGTGCCAAGCTGCTGGATCTAGCCGCTTGTTACCACAGATATCATATAAGAGACTAGATTGGCCGAGGAGTTGCTGACGCATGTAAAGCATGGCGCCATTATCAGCGGGTCAGGCAGCAACGATTCACGGCATTTCCATCACTCAGAAACACAGCAGCGTTGCGACTCATACACACAGAAAATTTTATTCCTTAGTGATATGCTTAAAAACCACTTTCATTTACTGTAGAAATAATAATTTTCAGATATAAATAATATTCTGAATAGTTAAAAAAAAATATGAGAAGAATTATTACTCAGTACTGTTGAGGGCCATCAGTCAAATAAGAGGGAAGGGTGCCTTCATGAATACTTTTGGAAGCTTCAATGTTATAAATTTTCAAACTTATTGTAATGTTAATAAACACTTCGCGTGTTCGCTTTTGCCCCATACGGATTTACACTACGTCGCTGAAAATAAATAACAGGTACTTACTTTTTTCCAGTCTCCTGTAGTAGCATAAAAACAGAACAACTTCCAGTTTGTCTAGATTACACAATTTATTTGCCGCAGAAGTTCATTCAAAACGTTCTATACCTTGTAACGTACCAGGAGATGTGACGTACCTGCCAGAAGGACGCACACGACATAAAGGCAGATAGGAATCAGAATAAAATGTCCGCGTAGCTCAACTGGTAGAGTGACTTATTCCGGAATGAGGGGATCCGGGTTCGAATCCTGGCGCGGATAAAAATGACAGAGAAATTCACTTCATTATAATGGCGCCCGAACTATCCGGATGACCCGACCGTTCAAAATCTCGCATTGGTGTGATGTTATTTCCACACCGCGAGATAGGAAAAATAAGAGCAGCACTTCGAAAAAAATAAAAAATAAGGGGAGATGATGTAACGTACCAGGAGATGTGACGTACCTGCCAGAAGGACGCACACGACATAAAGGCAGATAGGAATCAGAATAAAATGTCCGCGTAGCTCAACTGGTAGAGTGACTTATTCCGGAATGAGGGGATCCGGGTTCGAATCCTGGCGTGGATAAAAATGACGGAGAAATTTACTTCGTTATAACCTACACAATTTCAACAGAAATATGCTCTTCATAGATATATTTGAAATCTATTAGTAAAACGAATAGAGCACATTGGTGATGCTTTTCACTTGAGTGAAGAAGCATATACCATGAAAGATGACCTTTCTGAGCAAATTGTTTTGAGCATCCATCAAATCCTGAAGTTTTTCACCTGTGTGAAGAAGCATATGGGTTGAAAGACCACTTTTATGGGCAAATTGTATTGAGCATTCATCGTGATGGAAAGATGTTTTACTTGTGTGAAGTGGCATGTCTTGCATTTAATAAAATAACTGTCAATATTTTGTTCGAACTATTGCAATATTCATTACAAACTATAATTAATATTAATTAACTAGACTTTAAAGCTATTACAAATTAACAGGTTGTATATTCCACTCAGATGAATCTTACACACTACCATTGGGTCAACTTAATATTGGACAGAAATCTTTAAATTCGTAAAATTAACTACAAGCACTCACCTGTGAAATGAAATCCCACTTTGTTTGCTGTTTTCATTGTCTCGGGCACTGCAATTTACTGCAGAACAGGCTTTCACCATTTTTAATATCTCGTTACACACATAGACATCGCAGAACACTCTCTCAAACTGACCCGCTCAATGTGGCTCGTTGATGCGACGTCGTAAGAGTGTTACACAAATAGCGGGCAGCCAATCTAGTTCCTTATATGATATCTGTGCTTGTTACACAGTTGTTTCAAGGCTGAACTGGATCCTATCAGGCTGTAACATTACCCACAGAGAATGGAGAGACAGAGCGTGCACAAGCCAGAGTTATGGAAATTGGTGGGCGGGGAAAAAGAACGATAGCAGAGCACCGTCGGCGCTTTATGGAACTAAACCCCACGTGCTCTCTGACGTAACGTCCCTACTGTAACGCTCATAATTCGAAATTGGTTACTTTGCTTGTTATTACTACCGTTACCACTGTGTGATTCTGTGATTATAACAACGCTTTTCGTTATTTCGTAGAATTTATTTTCGGCGGATAATTATTTCATCTTTTATATGTAGGAAATCTTTGTCTATTTTTTAACTGTTAAAAATCGATATAAGTAAAATTTATATCAGAGTAGAGCCCTTACTGTATTTTGTTTTTCGTAATTCCATTTGATCCTTCGGGCAGATGTTTACAGATGTTTGATTCGTGATACAATTATGTCAGTTTGTTACTTTTTATTTGCCATTGCTTTGATATTTTTCCGTTGCTTATTTTCAAATTCCGGCAGTAGTATGTTGCGTTGACGAAGGTCTGCATTTTGAAAACGAAAGCTGCTACAGATTTATTAGTTTCCTTTAAGTCAGAGTTAGTACTTTATTTCTCAGTATAATTCTCGACTGCAAAGTGCTGTTCTTACGATTAAGAATATACGCCTAATTCCGTTACACCTACCGCAAAATTCCTCGGTCAATCACGCTACAGTGAACCTAACCAACTCGGGAAGTAAGGAAAATGGCGGCACTCGCAGGGAAGGAAAGTCGAGAGAGACATTTGTAAACAAGTGGGAGGAGCGTAGTTGCGACGTCACTTTTAGTTCTCATTAACAGGCCGTGGGGCTGCCAACGTCTATGTGAGTTTAACATTATGCTGTTGCCATCGGACAAAGTGGAGAATTTCTTTTACGATCTTCTAGAGTGCACACTCTGTACCTCTCTTCTCTGTGACATTACCGTTGAAGACAATACACTTTTGGTGATTGGCCAGTGGGCGTTAGGGAAGATTTCAGCCGTTAGATAGCACTGCGTCCCAAGTTATAAACACCTCAGTTTCTGCGACAAGCGGCTAAATCCAGCAGCTTGGCACACATCCAAGATTCTCTCGTGCAGGAAGCCACGCCTCTCAGCCGTCAATCATTTAGAACTGTCAACATGGTCTGGTAGTTTCTACCGTACAGGTAACGCAGATTTTTGAAGCCGATCTGTTGTGATATCTCTCTGCGTGTTTTGCTACGTACAGAGCGTTGGTTACTCTCTTGGTCGTGTCTGCCATACGAAAGCATTGAAAATTTAAGAAATTTTTAGAAGCTCATATTTTTTGTTAAACTGGTTTGTCAGTGTAAATTTTTTTTGGTGTTTGACATTCTCTTTTTGCTTCAATACTCTCTTTCCATGTTTCAAATTCCGCCAGCGATTCGAATGCTAGCACACGATCTTCTAAATTATGTCCATGAGTGGAGCATAAATGTTGCTTTAAATCTTTTTTTTTTTTTAATTTTTTTTCATTGGAGGTTTAACGACCACCGTGAGCAACTCAATGGGCTATAAGCAGTCGCCCGTCCCTAATTTAGGGTCACTGGTTCCAGGGAAGGGAGAGAGCCAGTGCCGTAAGACAAACACAACATCCATGCCTCACCGGGATTCGAACCCGGACCCCTTTCAGACGAATGATCAGAGGCCATCGCTTAGACCACTGCGCCACCGGGGCGGCCTTTAAATCTTCAGAATACAATGCAATATTACAGTTTTCTACTGCACATGGAAATTTCAAAGGTGAATCACCGGATTTCTGTGATTTGTGAATCACTTTAATGTGCTTATTTCGATTTCCAACACGACTGAATTTCTTTTCGCAATAAAGACATCGCACAGAAGTGTTTTCCATTTTTAAGATAGAAGGGCGGAGCCCAAATAACGGCTGAAAGGCGTGGCTTCCTGCACGAGAGAATCTTGGATGTGTGCCAAGCTGCTGGTTCTAGCCGCTTGTGTTTCTGCGTTGTTTGAATTACGGGATTGTATATGTTCGTCGTTTTTTCTTGTTTATTTTAAAAAAACCTTCTAGTTTTAAAACCAAACTGTTGTTTTCACAACAAAATCCAACCCGTTGTCAAAATGGTTTACTGCTGTGTGCCGATGTGCACATCTTCTAAGAAGGAAAACGTGGGATTTCCATTCCATGAGTTTACCTCAAATCAGAACCTAAAGCAACTGTTGCTGAAAGAAATATCTCGTCAGGATTTTGCTCCAAATGACAAGTTACCTTCAACTGTTGTTTGTGATAAGCATTTTCATTCTGATAACTACGTACCTAATTAAATTTTAGAAAAAAAAAACCCCTCAGCTATATAAACTCATATTAAGTAAAATAGTAGGTAAATGTGTAGATTTGCGTTTTAAATTATTTCGTCTGAAAAATATTAGTACTTCGTAAAAGTGCGACGTACAGGTTTTAGATTATGAAAATTAATGGCAAATGGTGTAGAAATTTTCTGCTTCAAATGTCTTTTAAAGATTTTTATCGTAACATTTACCTGTACGTTCGATACGTTAGGCCTACGGCAGCGTCTCTTCACAGCATCGAACTTGCAGGTAAATGTTACGATAAAAATCTTTAAAAGACATTTAAAATACGAAATTTCTGCACCATTTGCCATTAATTTCCATACTCTAAAATCTGTACGTCTCACTTTTTCCAGGTACTAACATTTTTCCGACGAAATAATTTAAGACGCTAATCTACACATTTACCAAAATCTCAGCCCAGATCGTTGAAGAATAAGGAAAGAATGAGATTTACACATAAATTACACCAGTTCCAACAGAAAAATTCTCTTGCCCAAGTACTACGAATTCAGAATGCAAATATCTATCTGTTCATGTGAAAGTGAATATGCCGCCCCGGTGGCGCAGTGGTCTAAGCGATGGCCTCTGATCATTCGTCCGAACGGGGTCCGGGTTCGAATCCCGGTGAGGCATGGATGTTGTGTTTGTCTTACGGCACTGGCTCTCTCCCTTCCCTGGAACCAGTGACCCTAAATTAGGGACGGGCGACTGCTTATAGCCCATTGAGTTGCTCACGGCGGTCGTTAAATCTCCAATCAAAAAAAAAAAAAAAAAAAAAAAAAAAAAAAGTGAATATAAGAAAAATCTCAAATGTAAATAATGATACGGAATCAGTTTGTTAATGCGAACTACGTCAATGGATGGCGCTGCGTCCCAGCTAATCTTTTCTGTCTTTGCTGTTTTTGCTTAATGTTACAGCGTGGTAATATCCGGTTCAGCCTTGGTTGGGCGAATCGTATTCTCGTCTAAATGTTTCTATTTTTGCATGGTAACCTCATGCCGATGTGCGACAGAAGCGCTGAATTTATGAAATTCTTAATTATTTTGAAGCACATTCGTATTTTTATTTTAAATTGAAATACATGGAACGTTACTGAAAAAACAGAACAAAACAAATATTGAATACTTCACTCGTCTCTGTGGAACGTAACTCTCTCCGGTTTGGTATTAGCATCATTTCTAAATACCAAAACCACACAATTCAAAAGTATCACCCAGCTGAAATTCTCTATATATAAACACCTTCAAAATTCCCATCTTTTTAGTTTCACAGTTAAGAGACCCAAGGAATGTTTTTTTGTTTTTTTGAACTTCTTTTTGAATGGGAGTTTAACGATCACGTGAGCAACTTAATAGACTATAAGCAGTCGCCCTTCCCTAATTTAGGGTGACTGGCTTCAGGTAAGGGATAGAGTCAGTGCCGTAAGACAAACACGACATCTATGTAGCACCAGGATTCGAATCTCGACCCACATCGACCGACGGTCATAAGCCAGCCCTTGGACCATTGCGCCACTGCGGCGGCCTCAAGGGACCTCTGGAGTCTTATTCTAACATCCTTCATCGTGATACTTCGAGTTGTATGTTAATCGATACTAGGTGACACAGCCATAGCAGATGCGAAAAAAAACATCAGTTCAGTGAATGAAATTTTTATACCAATGAGGATAAGAAGTTATGTATTGCAATCGTTGGCGCATACCTACTGGCCGCCCTGGTGGTGCAGTGATTTAAACGATGACTTCTGATCGTTGGTCCGAGTTTGAATGTTGGTGATGAATGGATATTGTGCTTGTCTTACGGTATAGCGTCTAGAAGGGAAAGTGTGCCGAGCGCCTAGCGTACGTAATGATTGGCGTGGATACCGAAATTTGTCCCCTTCGTAGATGGCGCTTCGATCGCCTTCCCTTCCCTCTTTCTTACTGTGATGGGAGCGGGAAACTAAATTCGTGTTGCTTACTGTGAAAAGAACGGTAATTTAGACGAAAACGTGTTATGTTTTAGGTTTTAGAAGGAATGTGGATTACCTAAATATTGTATATAAGTTATACTTAGCTCATTATGCGGAAGAGAAATAACCATAGTTTTGTGCCAGGTTGCAATACTCAGTACAAAAACAGTAAGCCGTCACTCTTTGGAATACCCAAAAATGATAAACTTTTACAGCAGTGGCAAAGATTGATTCCCGGTGCAGATGTGCAGATAAAAACTTACGACAAATTTAGTGCTGTATGTGAACTGCACTTTGAGAGATTTGTGGTTCGAAATTTTGTGCATAAAATAAATGAGGAGACTGTGTTAATACCCAGAGATCGGCCCATCTTGACACCAGATGCAATTCCAACAATATTTCCAAACCTTCCCCATTATTTGTCAAAAACTCTGGCAAAATACAGGAAAGTTAGGGAAACCGATGATAAGCCTGATGGTAATTTAAATAGCTTGGAATTCACTTCCCAAAGAGTTACACGGAACTGCCTTCTGAATATCACAGCCTTCAGTATTTTGGGGTAAGCAAATTCCTGCAAATAATTCAAAGTGCATAATTTTCCATGTTCATTCATTCAAATGTGAATTGTCAAATTCATTGACAACAGAAAAACTGGTTGTTGTTACCAAAAGTTAACCAGAGGTTACCTGTAAAGTGTATTTACGTGGAATAAAAATTAACTCAGTTTCTAATATTACTTCTAAAGATGAATCAAAATCCATTATTCGAGACACTGATAGGCTAACAGTATGTCATGGCACAGGCTCCATTTCAGAATTTGAAAATAACATGAAGTACCTTGAAAGTGGAGTTATTTTTTAGAATAATTTGTACAGCAAAAATTGTGTAACGAAAGGAACAACAAAGACTTGCCTCAGATGTAAGTATCTGCAGGGCTTACTTTTGCACAAAATAGCTTATCATAGAAGAAAGGCTACATTTAAAAATAAGTATCAAAATACAGTTCGGAAAATCAACAGGCTGAAGAAACTAGTTATTTCGCTCTCTAATTAAACTTAAAAAAAAAAAAAAAAAATAAAAAAAAAAGGAATTTTACAGAACTTTCCATTAATGAAAAAATAGCAGAATTACGCATTAAGCAGCAGCAAATGGTTATTCATTGTTATAAGGCAGCAAAAAGAAATCTGCAAGAGGTATGTCATATACCAAAGAATGGTTACTTGAATGCTTACTAATGCACATAAAAAGTCCAAAATTGTACGAGCACATACGGAAACACAAAATCATGATCCTACCTAATAGAACAACTATTAGAAAGTATATTTCAAATTACAACAGCAGTTTTGGATTCAATGCACTGACGTTTGAAACTATTTCAAAGAAAACAAGTGAAATGGAGCCTTTTGCAAGACATGGTGGTATATTAATAGATGAAGTGAAGCTTACAGAAAAACTGCATGCAAAATCATCTGGTGAAATATTAGGGTTTGTTCATATTGGGCCATACACTTCAAAAACTGTTAAGTATACCCCATGTAATCACGGACTGGTAATGGTGTTTCAGCCATTAAATGGAGATTGGACCCAAATAATTGGTGTTTTTGCCACAAGTAACAATATAAGTGGAACTTTGCTAGCAAAATTAATTATTAAAGCTGTTATTCTCACTGAAAATGCAGGTCTGTTTGTTAATTTCATTACGTGTGATGGGGCTTCTTGGACCAGGAATATGTGGAAGACATTTGGTATATCAGCAGACTGTTCTGGAACTAAATACAGCATTATGCATCCTACAGATTGTTCTAGTTTACATTTCATATCAGATTTTCGCCAGTCAAAGCGAGCCTTGCTTCATCGTAGCTCAGCTATTTAGAGTCAGGTCGATGCTTAGCAAATTCCCAGTTATACAGGTAAACACTGGGGAAGAAATATTTCTTCTTATTATACGTGGGAAATATATCTCTATAAGCAATCTGAAATCACATATTTACTGTTACGTAACTGAAATCAAACGATCGTCCATGGAATGGAAACATGTCACCTCCCCAACAAGGAAGACGTGAAAAGTCCAACTGTCTCTGTCTGCGGGAGTGGTCATGATGACTGTGAATCTGTTGTTTACACAGAATTTCTGTCAAAAGAGACAACCATCAAGTGACTCATATTGCCAAACACCATTAAATTTGCGAAATTCAATTAAGGACAGATGCCGGGGTAAGTTGAGCGAAGGTGTCACACTGATGTCCAAGAACATTACACAGCACGGAAAACTAAGGGAATTGCTGCATTAATTCAAGTCGGAATTGTGGCAGCATCCACCTTACAGCCCCAACTTATCCCCATGCGGCTACCATTTGTTCGGTAAAATGAAACAGGAGCTTAGTGGACAATGATTCCCAACGGATGAGGCTGTGAAAAGTGCGGTCCTTAACTAGTTGCACCAAACTGGACTTTTCTTGTACAGGTATGGGAAAGTTAATCGCACGTTCCGATAAATGTTTACAGTCCTTAGGCGACTATGTCGAAAAATGAATTAATGTTGTAAACCAACATACATCCCCTGAGTATATCCTTGATTTTTTTATTCAACAGTGTAACTAACTTTTGATCCACCCTCATATTATTAAAGCACTTTGCTACAATTCAGAAATTAATTTTTTAGTTTGTTTTAAAATTAGCATAAATACTACATTTGGATAAAGTATCAACTTACCTATTGACTATGAATTTGTCTTGTATCTTCAAGCGGAACAAAGTAAAAATACTATTAAAAATAAACAAATGGGTCCATTCTTTTACATAAATGTACCTCAAATGTCTGTTTCAAATAGTTTGAAAGAAGGAAGTCATCACAAGCTAAACAGTATTCAGCTTCAGATTGTTACCCAAACTTCCTTTATGTGATAGCATCTGCAACAAAGTTATAGATACACACAACAAAATAAAAAAAGAATTCTTGCTAACCAATGGCAGAAATTAAGACATCTGTTTCAAATAGTTTGAATCATCACAAGTTACATCAAAATTATCTCAGCTTTAGATCCTCCAGTGTGTGTTACCATCTGAATATTTTATGTATGAGTTATGTCAATTATTTTCTTTACCTAAAATCTACTCTTGTAATGTTCATACCTGTGATCTACTTTTTTATAAAACATATTTGATATCACTTTTTAGATTAGACAACATTTTAACAGTATAAATAAATATTTCCCACACATTTCTAAAGGAATTAAGCAGAATTGGTTAGTAGTTTTTCATAACACTAGGAATTTATACATTTTACTAACATTCTTTACTAGAAGCCAAATTTGCTCATTATAGTAAAATTAAATTTTTACTTTCAATATACCTACTATAAATGTCAAGCTAAGCACTAGTACACACACACACCAGTGCTGAGACGGGCCGAGCCCGAACCGGGCGCTGGCTGTGTAATACTTACTGGAGTTCGGGCTTGGAGAGAGGGGAAGAATTTTCTTCCTTTTTCTTTTAATGTGATTTTATATAATTTAGCACACGAGACTTTTTTTACACTTTCTAGTTGTGAAAGAGAATTCTTCAGCAACTGGGTCAAATGGGGAGTAGGAATTCTGCAGGGCTATCCATTCCGGGCTTGGATAACAAAATACCATAGGCCATGAATTACAGGATTTCTGCCAAGGATAAGTTTTAAGAAGCATAGATAGTAGATAGCAAGCTGACGGAATTTTGCTCCCCTACCTCAAAGGGGCAGCTCCCTGCTAATTCTATTGAGCAACATACGACATAGTTTGTTGTGCCTCCAGATGTCCCCCCCTCCCCCAAAAAAACATTTCGGGAATAAATGAATGGTTAAAGGTAACTATAGAAATAGATAGACATCCCTTCTCCACTCCGCAGTTGAGAAAGACATCAGTTAATTGCATGGGTAGGAAAGAGTGGAAGTCTGGAAGACTTTTTCAATGCTTAACAGGTTAATCATAGTTTTCGGGCTCGTTCGAGCTGACATACTTCAGGCTCAGGATCTTGAAATTCAGCCCGAACTCAGCTCTGACACACACACACACAGTAACACTTCAGTTAATTTCTCACAGGTGTTTTTATCAAAAATTTTATGGCAATGAAGTCATAGTGGTAAGTATGAAAAATAAGAGAAATTTCCTGGAATTTTTTGGTACAGTATTGAAACAAACAAAAATGCTACAATATTACTGCTAACATTTATTAATCTGAAAATAAGTGACATGGAACTCGTACGGGTATGGTGTCGTTGAGGGACTAGCCGGACCCCATGACGCGAAGGAGTACAGCATCATCTTCCACGGAAAGAAAATAGTCCATAGATTTTCAAATGAATTTTGACAGATGAAATCAAACCTGCTAGTAAATGAGGACCTCTGGTCCATTTTGAAGACGGGCAACCACTGCACAAACAGTATTAGTTCCAATTTGAAAAAAAAAAAGACACCACCAAATATTAAATACAAATCTTCAGTACAGAATGCCACCAACCACTCCGCATCACTGTGTGAATATGTGATGAAGCAGAAAAAAGATTGGAAATATGTTACGAGAAGCTAACTGAAGTACTGCTTCCTGGTATACAAGTTTCAAATAAAATTAAACCAAATATGACGGATCTTTACTTTCCAGTTTCAAAGATAACTTTTCAGAAATGTTATCTTCATTTATTACAGAAGAAAAATACATTTCAATACTTTAACCAACCTGGCTATACACTTTTGCATATAAAATATTTGATAAGTTTGAACTCTTTTTCCTATCTCAGGACTTACTCTGTGCACACTATGCACTAAGGAGAGGCACACAAAACTAAGCGTTCAGACTTTCAACTTCTTAATTTTCCTTTCACGTGATTTCAAATAATTTCAGTTGTCATGTTTGGCTTTCACTAAGTTGTTCAAGAGTATTTTCCAGCTGAGGAGAGTTATGTTTTCCTATTTAGTTTTCAAGCTACTCATACACAAACATTCCACGGAAAATGAACAAGGAAATCTAAAATCAGAACTTTGTCTGTTTAAATGTATGCAGCAGATTTTGTATAAGACAATTGGTATGGCAAAAGTTGTAAGTCTCCTTTTGACTTCTATAATTTAACTAGCAGCCACTAACACTGCAACACTGTGGCATGGCAAATTTTGGCAATTCCTGTAAAAAGAATTACACCTTTTAATACAAGTGAAGAACTAGATATGAAATTTTTAATCGAAAGTAGTTCCCTATGTTTTGTACAGTTAGAATAAAGTTGATCATGCAAGTTTTTCAACATAATCTGTCCACACTGTTCAGACAGCTTTAGTAAATTCAATCAGACAAATGCTATATCACAGTTGCATTAAGTTACGAAATTAAAAAATGTACTCTTTAATTCAGAGACACATTACAATGCAACAACAGTTCAAGCATTAATTTCGTAAAGAAAGGGCTAACGATTGTTGGAGATGCAAATGTTATACAAATTACGAAGGCTAATTTCCTGAAAAGTTGCCCTGATTTCTGGTAATATTCAAGCTCTATGTGAATCGGCATTGGCAAAATATATTAATTATTCTATTTGAAATAAGAATTCAACACTACAGAATAACTCACTTCTTTATACTTCACTATTCACGAGACATGAACAGATTTCAACACGTGTGAAACTAAGATCTACTCATTAAACCTATAATTATTACTAAAACTAAATAAAACGTTTACTAAGAATTAACCTTACCTTAGAAATATAATAATACCTACCTTACAAAACTATACGTGTATCCAAATGGCAATAAACGGAACACTCACTCAATACAAACAAATGTGAACCAACAATGAAACGCAATGGCTGTTCAACCGATTGACTTGGCGACAGCACTAAGTTGTGCACGTGACTATTTCGCACCGTAGCCTGTCTTTTTCGTCAGATTCGACTCAGCTTACCACTAGCCGCTACTAAGTGACATACATTTAAATTTTCCAAACAGCACTTCTTTACTTGGCACATACAAGCCATTTGTTAGCCTTTTGGTAGGCATTCTTCGAGGAGGTAGCATATCAATTTAAATCACGCATAATTATACTTTCAATTACATTTGCCGACGCTGCACTCTGCGCCAGACGTAGACATTTCACTGAACCATAAAATGTGTTTCCATAATCACACACTTAAGAAAATCGTACATATCCTAATCCAACCCCTGTTGTTTGGTTCACATTGCACAACAGTACACACAATCTTTGACACAGACGCCGTCTGCAGCGCCGCGATGCGGCGTGGGACATATTTCGAACGCAGATTTTGAGTTCGCACGGCACACTTCCCCTTTTAGACGCTATACTTACGGCACTGGATCTCTCCCTTCCGTGGAACCAGTGGACATAAATTAGGGACGGGCGACTCCTTATGAAGATGTAGCATGTGACATCATCGAGAAATTTCAGTGAAGTGGCAACAGTCCCTGCAAGGAATATAATCATAACTGGCTGTCCTGCACTTAGTGTGTAAAGTGCATTCATTAGCGGTCGGTGTTTATAAAAATTTGAAGCCAAAATGCCTAGATTTTGTGGCATGTGGCCTTATGGATTGCGGTAATAGAGGAAATCAAGACCATAAGACTTTTTCAGGCTACTAGCTGCTGTCTCTAAACGCAGTACTGAAAAAATTCGCTTATATACCAAACGAAGGGAGATCGCTTCTTTTTTTTTTTTTTTTGATTGGAGGTTTAACGACCACCGTGAGCAACTCAATGGGCTATAAGCAGTCGCCCGTCCCTAATTTAGGGTCACTGGTTCTAGGGAAGGGAGAGAGCCAGTGCCGTAAGACAAACACAACATCCATGCCTCACCGGCATTCGAAACCAGACCCCGTTCGGACGAATGATCAGAGGCCATCGCTTAGACCACTGCGCCACCGCGGCGGCAAAGAGATCGCTTCCCAGAGCTTAGAAAACACTTTTTATTGAAGAGTTAGACTCTTCAAAGGCAGAGAACCTTTTTAATGTTAGTTTTATCCAGAAATCAGTGATTTATGGTAAAGCAGAGAGCCGCCCCGGTGGCGCAGTGGTCTAAGCGATGGCCTCTGATCATTCGTCCGAAAGGGGTCCGGGTTGGAATCCCGGTGCAGCATGGATGTTGTGTTTGTCTTACGGCACTGGCTCTCTCCCTTCCCTGGAACCAGTGGCCCTAAATTAGGGACGGGCGACTGCTTATAGCCCATTGAGTTGCTCACGGTGGTCGTTAAACCTTTAATCAAAAAAAAAAAAAAAGCAGAGAATCTATCTTTTCCTTGTTCAAATGCTATTGGAGTGCAGTGCTTGCACTTATTGGACCAGGCGTTTTATTCGTTGATTCAAAGTTTTGAAGTTGAATTTAAAAGGTGTTAGCTGGGTTTTTTTGCTACTGACTATTTTCTTATAGAACACATTTTAGAATTTGTCTCTCAGTTAAAATATTTCTTAAATAAACGCTTCAGTCTCCAAGCGGCACTTCTGTGCTTGTGTTTTTTTTTTTTTTTTTCTTTTTTTCCAGGGATTTCTTTTCAGAAGGTTCCTGGTTGATCTAGGGGTGTTGAAACGTTTTATAGGGCTAAAAGTCAATTTGTTAGAAAACCTGACTTTTAGCCAGAATCAAATCTTTGGCTCTTCTGTATTTCTTAAAGTTCGAGTACACCGTTTCCCTGACTCACTTTTTTGCGTGTTTTCGGCTTTTTACTTTTAAGGTTATTTGGTTGTCGGTGTTGGGGTTTTTTAGTTTACTACTTTATTCCATATGATATTTCTTCCCCAAACTACCGTTGATTTTATTTTTAGTACACCTGGAGCTGAAGCACACTTTTGCGAAAAAATGCAAATCATGGCTGAAATTATTGTCCAAATAAAATTATTTTTGGTGTCTGGGTCTGTTTACATGCCGGTGTTATGCTGCTAAATTTCTTTACGGATACATAGATTATAGGGCACAAATCCCAGCAAAATTATTTTGTTTTTTTCATCACAATTCTGTGAAAAAAAAAATGTTCATTTTTCTAAGGCTTGGAAATCGCTTCCCGGAGCTTAGAAAGACACTTTTTGTTGAAGAGTTACTCTCAAAAAGGCATAGAACCTTTCAAGAGTGAGTTTTATCCAAAATCAGCAATTCCTGGAAAGAAAGAAAACCTATATTTTTTACCCAGGTCTCCGCACCTGGGAGGGAAAATAACCTTACTTATTAAGTCAGCATACCTACTTTCTCCATAAATTACTGATTACTCACGAATTTGTGATCGTACTAAATTACCCTGTAAAAGAATACCGACGACTAGAAATTGTTATATGCTTCGAAACTTTTTTATGCCTCAAACTGTTTCTGCGGTAAAGGCACTTCAACCAAAGATGAAGTAATCGAAAATAATAACTATTTGCACTTTCAGAAAACTTTTCGCATCACCTTCGAAGATACTTGCATTCAGCACATAAGGATCTTTTCTTTCAATCTCTTTAATTTTTTCCAAATACCGCATTTTGTACTCGGAAGTTAGACTTTCAAAGTAAGACGCCATCATTTCAACGGGGCTGGTTGTCCTTCACTTACGTTACCGCTATGCTGAGAGTCACGTGTCTGCTACATCCTCATAGCCCATTGAGTTGCTCACGGTGGTCGTTAAACCTTCAATCGAAAAAAAAAATACCTACGCATCCTTCAGAAAATATTTTCTTCGAATGGAGCTTTTTACTACGTACAAAATATTGTGGTATGATGTTAAATGTGTTTTTTACATTCAAGAGTAAATAATTTAAGAAGTTTTGCTTTTTTTTGTGTCGCAATTCTTAATTGTTACTTGCGTTTTATATTTTCGTACAAATCGGAAAAGGCCCTTAGACAATGTCAGGTGACATTTCCGTGTGGTGTTTTTCGTTTTTGTGTAGTCCGTTGTCTGACTGTCAGCCATTTACATCGCTCAGTGGCGTAGCCAGAAATTTCTTCAGGGGATGTCCATGTGTTTGGTTCATTGGTGAAAGCTTCGCACACACGTATTTATCGCTTTAAATTCGTGCTCAATCTCCCCTCAAGGGAGGCGTTCAAACCCCGAACCCCATTCTCTGACCACGCCACTGACATTGTTTCTAGTCATGTTTCTATTTCGTACCTTACCTTTCGTTATAGTTTTGATTCTGTTTTTGTTTCTGATGTAAACCGATTGGCATGGTGTGCTCGTAATGGATTTCAAAGAAGATAGCTTTAGTTCCGTAAAAAGAAAAAAAAAACTGCATATATTACTACCTTTACGTAAGTGTTTTGTACTAATTTGTATTTGTATAAAACTAGAAGAATCGTTTCAATCAGAACGTGCACCTTCGCGTTACACGCAATAAGGTGCAATAATTTTGGTTTTCCGATAAATACCTATGGGTCCAAAAGAATCTGAATTATTGGAAAGCTATTAAAGCAAAGTTAATAATGTGGAATTTAAAAATTTCAGTAATTTAAAGCTAATATATTTTCGCAAAAGGGCCTCCAAGACAGTGGTGGCTCGTGTTTGGAAAATAGGTGAAGAGCTGCAAGAGCAATATGAAAAGATATCTACTGTTTTTAATGAGAATCGCTATATGAGGACTGACCTATTTTTTGCATATTAGATAATTCTTCTTTCTTTTAAAGCTGCAAATCTGTTGATTATGTCGTCATATAATGGTTGTTTCTTCGTGAGCATCAATAAAATATCTTTCTGAACAGAAATATTTGCCAAAGAAGCAAGTCTGTCTTGAGAAACAGTGTTTCTTCAGTAAGTTTGTATTCTTTTAAGGCAAGAAAAACTTCTTTCCACTGACACGCTTGTTGATGGAATTGCTAAAATGAGGGCAACCAATTTACAAGCTTCTGTAAAAATGTCTTTATCTTCATAAAGCACTCGAAGAAGTCCTTGAGTAGATATATTCCGTAATTTTTCGTTGGCATATACAAGACTCAGTTCGTTTTTAAGGCGTTGGAGTTTAGTAAATATTTTTCTGTAAAAATGTTGTGGATTTTCAAAAGCGTGAGAGGGAAACCATGAACTAATTGTTCGAATTTGGTTGTGTCAGCAAGACAGACAAATTGAAGTTTTTCACAGTCTTGAAATCTAATATCTATTTCCATAAGAATGTGGTCTACAATTTCAAAATACAATTATTTATATTTTTAAGAAATTGTTTCTTGTGTGAGAGCAGCATATTTCCGTATCATCATTGTCAACCATTATCAATCCACTGCTGGACGAAGGTCTCTCCAAGCGTCTTCCACAACGGTCTGTCTTGTGCCAGTCTCCTCCATGTTACTCCCGCATACTTTCGAATTTCATCCACCCATCTCCCATGTGGTCTTCTTCTAGGTATTTTCCTGTCCCTTGGAATCCAATCTAAAATTTCGGCTGTCCATCGATGGTCTGTCCTTCTGGCAGTATGTCCAGCCCATTGCCATTTCAGGGATTCAACTCTGATCATGATGTCTTCCACTCTCGTCATTTTTCTGATCCACGAGTTCCTGTTCTTATCTCTCCTGGTTGCACCAAGTATGCACCTCTCCATGCTGCTTTGAGTTGTCTGCAGCCTTTGTATGTCTCTTTTAGTTAGGGTCCACGTCTCTGCACCATACGTAAGCACTGGAAGGATGCATTGATCAAACACTTTTCTTTTAAGACATAATGGCATATTGCTTTTGAAAATTATGCTGTTTCTTTCAAAAGCATTCCAGGCAAGTTTTGTACGCCGATTAATTTCTTCATCAGTGTGACCCTCACTTGATATCTGCTGTCCAAGATAAACGTACGTATCTGTTATGTCCAGCTTTTCTCCATCAATCGATAAATCCTTATTTCTCGTAAAAGCATTGTACATCACTTTTGTCTTCTGAAAGACAAAAGTGATGTACAGATCTGCCGTATAGATCTGCTTATTTCTGTGATTTTGCTGGTTTTTCCAAACAGTGTTTTAAATACTTCATCGTTCCTTTTATGACTCAAAATTTC
The DNA here is from genome assembly GCA_039090855.1 of Macrothele yani. Taxonomy (NCBI): domain Eukaryota; kingdom Metazoa; phylum Arthropoda; class Arachnida; order Araneae; family Macrothelidae; genus Macrothele; species Macrothele yani. The sequence goes on along the minus strand of CM077009.1, from coordinate 199,615,564 downwards.
ACGAGTTTTTTTTTTAATTTGAGTTACACAGTAATTTATGTCTAGTGATTTTTTCTGCAAAATTTCGAATAATAGATCGGTGGGGCCAAAAATTTCATTAAATACTATTGCCAAAAATGTAAATTCAAAAGTGTTCATATCCATTAAAAACCACTTGGCAAGTTGAATTGATTTTTTGCGTGATTGTTCACTATTTGTCAGAAATTCGAATACTTCCTTCAATTTATCCCAATCTTCAATAATTACACTTACTAACTTCGAAGTAGAGGGCCATCGAGTTTCTGCTATGGTTGGCATGCGTCTTGCGGTTGTAAATATGAGTGTATAATATCGCTTCACTGAGTGGTGAAAAAACGAAAGAATTCCACTAAGGCTTGCATAAAATATTTGACACTTAGAAATTTTAGAAAAACTGTGCTGTACTACAAGGTTCAAACGATGCGCTAAGCAATGAACAAAAACAGCTTGAGAAGCTTTATCCTTGATTCTGGAGCTCATTCAAGTGTCCAGACATTACACTTGCCCCATCGTAACATTGTAATTTGTGTTGATATAATCAAACTGTTCCAAAATTTTGTCTAGCAGTTTGTATAAAGCTTTTGACGTACCATCTCCACTCACGTCGTGGAAACCCAAAAATCGCTCTGCCCCTTCCGAATCAACAAATGTTATTATTAAAGAGCACTGAGAAGTGTGATTTATATCTGTGGTGTCATCTACTTGAATAGAAAAGCATTGAACTTCATTTATTTCATTTTTAACGTGATCGTTAATATATTCAGAAATACATTCAATTAATTCACTTTGAATAGTTTTGAGTCACCTGCGGAGACATTTTTTATCTTTTCGTATTGATTTTGAATTTCTAAAGGACCTCTTCTTGATATCAACATTTAAAGTAATTCCTTAAAATGTCCACGATTTATCGTGTCCATGCTTTCGTCATGGCCACGGAATGCTAGTTCTTGTTTGCATGCTGTCTGCAGGAAAAGTCTATTTAAACTGTCTGCAGGAAAAGTCTATTTAAACTGTCTGCAGGAAAAGTCTATTTAAACGAACCTTTTCGTTGAAATGCATTTTCAAAAGCCTAGCATTCTCCCTCGGGGCATCGACAATGGTGTTCTGATTTTTTTCAAAATTCCTTAGCATGAAATCGCATTTCAGGTGTTCGCTAGAATCCCCATTTTTATGAAGTGAGCGTGTTATATTAAATAAATTTGAGAATCCGTCTTTATTCCGCGCCGAATGTTTATTACTAAAATTTTTTATTATTTTGTTGGCCTTACGTAAGCAGGGCCAACAAAATAATTTTTGTAACACAGAAGTACTACAAAGCCATTTATATTCAGTAAACCAACATTTAAAGAAAATAATAGTGTAAGATTTACCGCTGTTCTTGATTTCTTTTTTTGGCAACAATTGTCAGTGAATCCGTTGGTCGTCCTTGAAGTAAAACGCCTCTTTTGTTTTCATCTTTCCACTGATTAAATGGAGTTTGTAATAAATTACAAACAATGTCGCTCACAGGATACATACTAAAAGTTAAACCTATCACTAATAGTTGAATTGTACACGAAACTACAGTAACAGCTAAACTTTTTGACAAATAATCACAAAGCACGAAAAAACAAATCCCTTTCAGAAAGCATGTACCACAACACCCCAAGGGAAAAGCCCTAGTGGATTGCAAGGTACCCTGGGTAATCCGTCCCGTTTCACCGTGATTCCGAAAGTCACGATTCCATCTGCAGAGCTTCGGCGGCTAAAGCTAAAACACTTCACTTGCGCGCCAGATAGTCAAGGTTGACGTCACGGGTATTATAGCAACTCCGTCATAAGCTGCAGACTTCCAAGGTCTCTCATTTCGGCTCTTCACTTGCACTATTTTGCGTATGAGGACTTGTTTTCCGCATTGAACGCGCTACGTGAATTGATATCTAATCAAAAGTTTGAGTATTTTGTAACTCAATAGAGACAAAAAAAAGAATATATTATACAAATTACTGAATAAAACTTTATTTTTAGTGAAATAGATGAAGAGGCACTTCACCTGTAAAGCCGCCACTGCTCCAAGATATATATATATTTTTATTTTTTTTTTTTTGCGGGGGAGCCCCGAGTTTTTCCGGTACGCCACTGGTGAGGCATTTCAAAGAGGGTGGCCTTAGTTCTATAAAAGAATAAAGTTTGCATGATATGATTAACTTTGGTGTATGTGTTTTGTAATGCTCTGTATTGGTATAAAACTGTGTATATCATTTTAATCACAACGTGCACTGTTACGCGCAATAAAGTGTAACCGTTTCTGTTTTATGAAAAGTACCTATATGCTCCAAATAATTTGAATTATTACAATTCCTGAAAAAACTAGTTAATAATATGAAATTTAAAATTTTCAGTAATTGAGAGCAAAATAGATTTATCTTCGCAAAAGGGCATCGAAGATATTTTTTTGCGGGAGGCTCCGAGTTTTTCAGGTACGCAGCTGCTTTTAAATACATAGATGATTGTGTATGTTTGTTTGTTACACCCCCCCAAATGGGGGGTGTTGATATTTTTTTTTTTTTTTTATAGGAGGTGTCTGAAGAAATCGTGGGGGAGTTTTTTTGGGGGAAGGGGTTAATCCCTGATCGATGAACTGTAAGATTCCAGTTGCAAAAGCAGCACGACGTGGACGGTCTTCCACTCACAAGATTTAAACAGGCTGCATTTTGTACGCATATAGATGAAGCCTTTAGTGCCGCCCCGGTGGCGCAGTGGTCTAAGCGATGGCCTCTGATCATTCGTCCGAATAGGGTCCGGGTTCGAATCCCGGTGAGGCATGGATATTGCGTTTGTCTTACGGCACTGGCTCTCTCCCTTCCCTGGAACCAGTGACCCTAAATTAGGGACGGGCGACTGCTTATAGCCCATTGAGTTGCTCACGGTGGTCGTTAAACCTTCAATCAAAAAAAAAAAAAAAAAAAAAGAAAAAGAAGCCTTTAGTGCAAAATTTTCTTCAATGTAGTGCAGGGAATTCCGAGTTCAGACGAAGCTCAACTGGTGGTTTCGAGGGACCGCGAATGAAAGCTGTCAGCTCGGCATCAACAGTTTCTTCACCAACATTCCGTTCGCCCGTTCGTTTTCGGTCAGCACTTCCTATCTCCTTACTTTGCACTCCAAGCTGTAATGATTAGGTGGTGGAAGTCAGTATTCTCTTCTGGAATTACGCTGAACAATTATCGGTGATTTGTTCTCATGGTACCACAGAACACATTGTAACTTTTCCTGAAAAGGCGTCATTTCGACTTCTTGCATCGGCACCGTCACCTACTGATTACTCATCATGCATTTACAAGACAAATGAAAAAAGCTACTAGTTTACATGAATCATGCCACAAACTGCTTGTTTCTATCACAGTTCATTACATAAAAAATTCTTAACGAAGGAAGGACAGATATGTCTACCCAGTACATTCCTTTCCTTAGCCCCGCGTAATTGTCTGAGGAACTTTACGAACATATTTTTTTTATTATTATTGAAGGTTTAACGACCACCGTGAGTAACTCAATGAGTTGTAAGCAGTCGCCGGACAGATCTTGCCAAGATTAAGATATGATCGCTGCTTTTTACGGTATGGATACATTTGATTGATTATGGTTTTTTTAAACTGCGTAGATGTGGTATGGCATAAAAATAGAGTTGAAAATGGACAAAAATCCATTTCAGGACAGATATGACCTTGATTTCTCAACAGCACGTTTAAAAACAGGGCCTGCTTTAGGGAGCTACCGCCTTTCCGAGTGTTAAGCTCATGTGTGTATGTGAGGGGGGGGGGGGTCAAGCTGAGCTTTTTTGTGAAGTGGTAGAGCATATAAAAAAATAAGCTGTGTGTATTGTAATTCGAGACGATGAGCAATGATGATTGGAGGCGATGGAAGGTCTCGTTACCACTGGAACTATAGAAATCACCACAATAGAAGACTGTTGCAATTAAACACAAAAAGAGAAGCGTTGTCTTTTGGCTTCGAGCTTGGGTTTCTCAACCAACACCGTCGTAGAATTCTGGAAGTCTTGCAGAAATATACAAGAGAAGCTCGCAGCACCGTCTTGCGTCACGTTCTGCGAGCTTAGACCAATATAATGCAAATTGGCTTCTGGGTAAGACATTAGAAAGACGTGGAGATAATGCAAATAGACGATTACATTGCTCTGTCCACGTTATTATTAACCAGCGCATAGCGACTGAAAATTTCTACATCCGACACCGCTGGGATCAAACCCCAGAACTCTCGATAACTAGTCCAGTGTGTTCGCTTTACAAGTTAGCTTCTGATTGGCATTGTGACGAGTTTTCCGAAAGTTCTACGGAAAATCTAAAGCACCCAAGAGCGGATATAAAAACAGCCATCTTCTCACGAGACTGGAGGCACGCGAGTGGCCTAGTTACTAAAATAACAGCCCTCGGACCACATGGCCGCCGGATAGATTCAGGCCAGCTAAAGCTCATCAAACACATGCCGCGCGCGGGGTGGGAACGCCAATCTGTCGGCCCCGGGCGTGTGACCTCTACCACGAAGGCCATTTCCGGATACACCCCCTGTAACGTTGCAGCCCAGAAACACTCTTCCCAGCATCCCGAACCAGACCTTCCATCCACCACCCGAGATCCACTAGGATCAACCCAATGCAACTTCGCTCTGATACTTAGCACATAAGTCCAATGGGACATACACAGTTGCTTCTAATCCCCTCCCCGTTATGGGCACAAACCTCAGAGGCAATTTCTGGATGCCTCCTCAAGAGTGGAGACGGTTCGTGAATTTTTTTATACTGTACATTGGTGTTATAGCGTACGAGTTTGTTTGCGCCGACATCGAATCCAGGTCTCCTCACTCTGGAGTAAGTCGCTCTCCCAACTGAGCTAAGCGGACATGTACCCTCACTGCTATCTGCCTTTATCTCATGTGCGGCCCGCGGTGCAGGCACGTCACAGTGTCCAAAATCAGCGTGACAAGTACAAATTCGAGAATACGTCCAAAACGGGACGAGCGACTGTAGAGATTTTACAGAGACATGTGCAAGGGGAAACGCTAAGTCGAAGTACCGAAGCAACATTGTGATAGCTCTTATGGAAATATGCAAATGAAGATCGTACGTCATCGAGCTGGCAGATAAGCGACTTCATAAACGTTGTTCCGAACGAGTTAAGGCAATTGAAGCTTAAGTTGGACTGTTAGTTGAAGAATTACTCCGCACCATCGCTTAGGAGACTTTACGATTGAGGGCGATCGTTTGAAGAGCAATCGCAAGTTGGCGTAGCAAGACTGCTGAATGTGTCGAAGCAAGTGTTCTCCAGTCTCTGTAAAGTTTCAGGAAGCTGGAACAATAACCAGAAGGTAGGGAAACGAACGGCAACGAGCCAGAACAAGTCAATAGACCGGTAATTGTCTCTAACAGCTCACTGCCATAGGGAGTCGACAGCAAGGCAACTCAAGCAGGAGATCCCCTCTGCTACGAGAACCGCGATATCGAAGCTATCAATTTACAGAAGACTTCACGAGAGATGTCTCTTTGCAACCAGACGAACGGTCTGTTTTTCACTCTCCGCATAACACAAAAGTGACCCTTTAAACTGGCCACGGCAAAATCACCCCTGAATGGATTTTTTACGCTGAAAATCGCACTGCTTTTGTGACCCCTTCTTGTGATCTTAATTTCTTTGTTTTGATTGAAGGTTTAACGACCACCGTGAGCAACTCAATGAGATATAAGCAGTCACCCGTCCCTGATTTAGGGGCACTGGTTCCAGGGAAGGAAGAGAGAGCCAGTGCCGTAAGAAAAACACATCCATGCCTCACCGGGATTCGAACCCGGACGCTTTTTTAAATTTGAGGTTTAACGACCAACGTGAGCAACTCAATGGGCTATAAGCAGTCGCCCGTCCCTTATTTAGGGTCACTGGTTCCAGGGAAGGGAGAGAGCCAGTGCCGTAAGACAAACACAACATCCATGCCTCACCGGGATTCAAACCCGGACCCCTTCGGACGAATGATCAGAGGCCAACGCCTTAGACCACTGCGCCACCTGGGCGGCGTGGCCTCTTTCCGTTGTACATTTGCGGAACCACCATTTTCATAATTTTTACTCTATGCTCGCGTTGGCGACGCGAGTTTTTCCTAACGGTGAAAAAGTTCAGAGCTTGGTTAATCTATTCTACAAAATCCGGTAGTGTGTTTTGCTTTTGTTGCAACTTGTTTGCTTTAAAACAAACCAAACTAGCAGATTATCAGGTTTTTTTAGATTTGCAAAAACCATTATCTATTCATTTTTTTTTTTATTGAAGGTTTTTTTTTTTTTTTTGATTGGAGGTTTAACGACCACCGTGAGCAACTCAATGGGCTATAAGCAGTCGCCCGTCCCTAATTTAGGGCCACTGGTTCCAGGGAAGGGAGAGAGCCAGTGCCGTAAGACAAACACAACATCCATGCCTCACCGGGATTCGAACCCGGACCCCTTTCGGACGAATGATCAGTAGCCATCGCTTAGACCACTGCGCCACCGGGGCGGCTATTTATTCATTTATCACCGCATGAAGCTAGTGTACGGGATTGGGATTGGAGGTTTAACGACCACCGTGAGCAACTCAATGGGCTATAAGCAGTCGCCCGTCCCTAATTTAGGGTCACTGGTTCCAGGGAAGGGAGAGAGTCAGCACCGTAACACAAACACAACATCCATGCCTGACCGGGATTCGAACCCGGACCCCTTACGGACGAATGATCAGAGGCCAGCGCCTTAGGCCACTGCGCCACCGGGGCGGCATGAAGCTAGTGTAAAACATATGCAAATTTGTGAAAAGTGGTATGAATTAAAAATACGTCTGCCTCGACAACAGTTGTACAGTTGATAAAGAACAACAACGGTACTTTGAATCTGAAAAACGGTCAGGCATGGATGTTGTGTTTGTCTTACGGCACTGGCTCTCTCCCTTCCCTGGAACCAGTGACCCTAAATTAGGGACGGGCGACTGCTTATAGCCCATTGAGTTGCTCACGGCGGTCGTTAAACCTCAATCAAAAAAAAAATCTGAAAAATGACGATGACTAGCCATTACTGAGAGAATCAGTGCAATTGTCCAGTGTTTAGCTTTTTTTTTTTTTTTTTTTTGATTGGAGGTTTAACGACCACCGTGAGCAACTCAAATGGGCTATAAGCAGTCGCCCGTCCCTAATTTAGGGTCACTGGTTCCAGGGAAGGAGAGAGAGCCAGTGCCGTAAGACAAACACAACATCCATGCCTGGCCGGGATTCGAACCCGGACCCCTTACGGACGAATGATCAGAGGCCAACGCCTTAGACCACTGCGCCACCGGGGCGGCGTGTTTAGCTTTCGGGGGTGAAAATGATAAATTATATGAAGCAAATTCTGGGAACTTTTTAAAGCCTATAGAAATGTTAACAAAATTTGACCCCGTTATTTATTTATTTTTTTGATTGGAGGTTTAACGACCACAATGAGCAACTTAATGGGCTATAAGCAGTCGCCCGTCCCTAATTTAGGGTCACTGGTTCCAGTGAAGGGAGAGAACGAGTGTCGTAAGACAAACACAACATCCATGCCTCAGAGGGATTCGAACCCGGACCCCTTTTGGACGAATGATCAGAGGTAGGGGCGGCTTCTGCTATGGGGCTGCAACCCCCCTACCCAAAGTAGTCTTTTTTTCGTGCCGTACCAAGAAAGAGAAGTTTTGTGAACACCGAAATTCATTCACCCGGCCAATCTCTTCTTTGGTATTTAGACTGATCTCGCATTTAGTGCTGAAAGTTCCACACTCAAAACCCTTAACTTTGTTTTTCATTTGTTTATACTGTTCAAATTTCACAGCAACCTCATACAGCCAGCACAATATACTCTGCAACACACTTTTTTCTCTTGGCTTATGATTTAATGACCACTGTGAGCAACTAGATTGGTTAAAACCTGTCTCCCATCACTAATTTTGGGCAAATGGTTTCAGTGAAAAGAGAGAACGAGTACCGTGAGACAAAAACAACACCCATGCCTCACCACTATTCAAACACCAACACTTCTATGATGAATGGCCATACACCAACACTTTGACCACTGTGCCACAGGGTGGCCCAACTCACTTTTCTTCTCTGCCAACAGGAACGAGTGATCTGCAATTTCCACACATGGACATTTTCAGTATTGTTTACTTTGGCATTCTCTGCCAACAGGAACGACTGATCAGCAATTTGCACACATGGACATTTTCAGTATTGTCTACTTTGGCATCAAGCACGCACCTGTAGATATATTACACATTATCGCTCGGTTTTGACACCATGCATACATGCATTCATATAAACATTGACTATTATATTAAAATTATATTTATTTTAATTTTTAAACTATTTAAGAGAACATCACAGGAGTGAAAATAAATATGGGAAAAGGTGTACCTTTTTTTTATTTTTTATTTTTTTTTTTTTTTGGTTGGAGGTTTAACGACCACCGTGAGCAACTCAATGGGCTATAAGCAGTCGCCCGTCCCTAATTTAGGGTCACTGGTTCCAGGGAAGAGAGAGAGAGCCAGTGCCGTAAGACAAACACAACATCCATGCCTGGCCGGGATTCGAACCCAGACCCCTTACGGACGAATGATCAGAGACCAGCGCCTTAGACCACTGCACCACCAGGGCGGCAAGGTGTACCTTTGAAACAGCAATTAAATATAAGTTGTAAATCTGTTTATAACAGAATTAGCTTACATGCACCATTAAAATTATAAAAAGCATGTTATTTTAATCTATGAAAACAGCTGAACTGAACAGATATACAGCATAACCATCTTTTCAGGAGGAACTCAGGACTGATGGAAAACCTTGCTAAATATGAGCACTACCTAAATCCATCTTGGGGTGAAAAATGCCGCCATGAAAAATATGAATATATGTTTACATTAAGTATCCATAAACGTACATATAATAATATAAGGCAAAACCTTTTCTCCATTTTGTAGCTGTTTAAAAACGATGGCTACTTTGTCATTTGCAGAACACTTTTCTCTTAGGCATTTTGTTACTTATGCATGTTTAGGATGTTCTCCTTGATGCAACATGCAATTGGCCACTGTTTAAATATACACATGTTGTTAAAGGAGCTCTTTGATGATGGCTACTTTGTCATTTGCAGAACACTTTTCTCTTAGGCATTTTGTTACTTATGCATCTTAAGGATGTTCTGCTTGACACAACATGAATTTGGCCACTGTTTAAATATACACATGTTGTTAAAGGAGCTCTTTAATGATGGCTACTTTGTCATTTGCAGAACACTTTTTTCTTAGACATTTTGTTACTTATGCATGTTAAGGATGTCCTGCTTGATGCAACATTAAATTAGCCACTGTTTAAATATACACATGTTGTTAAAGGAGCTCTTTAATGATGGCTACTTTGTCATTTGCAGAACACTTTTCTCTCAGGCATTTTGTTACTTATGCATCTTAAGGATGTCCTGCTTGATGCAACATTAAATTAGCCACTGTTTAAATATACACATGTTGTTAAAGGAGCTCTTTAATGATGGCTACTTTGTCATTTGCAGAACACTTTCTTCTTAGACATTTTGTTACTTGGGCATCTTAAGGATGTCCTGCTTGATGCAACATTAAATGAGCCACTGTTTAAATATACACATGTTGTTAAAGGAGCTTTTAAATGATGGCTACTTTGTCATATGCAGAACACTTTTTTCTTAGACATTTTGTTACTTGTGCATCTTAAGGATGTCCTGCTTGATGCAACATTAAATTAGCCACTGTTTAAATATACACATGTTGTTAAAGGAGCTCTTTAATGATGGCTACTTTGTCATTTGCAGAACACTTTTTTCTTAGACATTTTGTTACTTGGGCATCTTAAGGATGTCCTGCTTGATGCAACATTAAATGAGCTACTGTTTAAATATACACATGTTGTTAAAGAAGCTCTTTAATGATGGCTACTTTGTCATTTGCAGAACACTTTCTTCTTAGACATTTTGTTACTTGGGCATCTTAAGGATGTCCTGCTTGATGCAACATTAAATGAGCCACTGTTTAAATATACACATGTTGTTAAAGGAGCTCTTTAATGATGGCTACTTTGTCATTTGCAGAACACTTTCTTCTTAGACATTTTGTTACTTGGGCATCTTAAGGATGTCCTGCTTGATGCAACATTAAATGAGCCACTGTTTAAATATACACATGTTGTTAAAGGAGCTTTTAAATGATGGCTACTTTGTCATATGCAGAACACTTTTTTCTTAGACATTTTGTTACTTGTGCATCTTAAGGATGTCCTGCTTGATGCAACATTAAATTAGCCACTGTTTAAATATACACATGTTGTTAAAGGAGCTCTTTAATGATGGCTACTTTGTCATTTGCAGAACACTTTCTTCTTAGACATTTTGTTACTTGGGCATCTTAAGGATGTCCTGCTTGATGCAACATTAAATGAGCCACTGTTTAAATATACACATGTTGTTAAAGGAGCTTTTAAATGATGGCTACTTTGTCATATGCAGAACACTTTTTTCTTAGACATTTTGTTACTTGTGCATCTTAAGGATGTCCTGCTTGATGCAACATTAAATTAGCCACTGTTTAAATATACACATGTTGTCAAAGGAGCTCTTTAATGATGGCTACTTTGTCATTTGCAGAACACCTTTCTCTTAGGCATTTTGTTACTTATGCATCTTAAGGATGTCCTGCTTGATGCAACATTAAATTAGCCACTGTTTAAATATACACATGTTGTTAAAGGAGTTCTTTAATGATGGCTACTTTTCATTTGCAGAACACTTTTCTCTTAGGCATTTTGCTACTTATGCATGTTTAGGATGTTCTCCTTGATGCAAGATGAAATTGGCCATTGTTTAAATATACACATGTTGTTAAAGGAGTTCTTTAATGATGGCTACTTTGTCATTTGCAGAACACTTTTCTCTTAAGCATTTTGCTACTTATGCATGTTTAGGATGTTCTCCTTGATGCAAGATGAAATTGGCCATTGTTTAAATATACACATGTTGTTAAAGGAGTTCTTTAATGATGGCTACTTTGTCATTTGCAGAACACTTTTCTCTTAAGCATTTTGCTACTTATGCATGTTTAGGATGTCCTGCTTGACACAACATGAATTTGGCCACTGTTTAAATATACACATGTTGTTAAAGGAGCTCTTTAATGATGGCTACTTTGTCATTTGCAGAACACCTTTCCCTTAAGCATTTTGCTACTTATGCAAGTTTAAGATGTTCTCCTTGATGCAACATGAAATTGGCTACTGTTTAAATATATACATGATGTTAAAGGAGCATGAATCTTAACAATGCAATGCTCACTTGGAGGTTGAAATAGTCAACAGATGCAATTCGAAGAGATGCTATATCATGTTTCCCCTTAGGCTACACCCACATGCCATTACTCCCCCATCCCTCTCTGCAATCATTGCCCAGAAATCTGCTTAAGGCATGTGCATCAATCTCACGCATCCCCTTTTTGCCTTGGAGTACAGAGCATGTTTTTGATTCTGTTGACACGATACATCAAAGGCACAGCCATTAGAAATTGTGGTGGAGATTCTCTTCAATAACTCTTTTGTTGCACATTTGATGTACACATTGTGATTACTTTCCTATCAACATTTTCCCATTAATACAGAGATTCCACTTTGCTGTTGCAATTTAGTCTTGTATGCCACCATCTCTCTCCCATTGCCAGTACTAGACAATTTTTGAAGGGGGGAGCAAAAGTGGGAAATGCCACTCCCATACATATATACAAGAAATAGCACATTAAAACTATATGCACATACATTTTTGACAAAAATTAGTACAGTAATATAAATACACATACCTAACCCACCTTTGTTTTGCTGATGACATAGTAATTTTTGCAACTACCCCATCAGAGCTGCAGAGTATGATCCAGGAACTTGCTGACAAGAGTAAAGAAGTGGGATTAAAAATGAACTTTCAGAAGAGAAAAGTGATGTTCAATGCTTTTACAAGTAATGAAGATTTATCGATTGACGGAGAAAAGCTGGAAATAACAGACACGTACGTTTATCTTGGACAGCAGATATCAAGTGAGGGTCACATTGATGAAGAAATTAATCGGCGTACAAAACTTGCCTGGATAGCTTTTGGAAGAAACAGCATAATTTTCAAGAGCAATATGCCATTATGTCTTAAAAGAAAAGTGTTTGATCAATGCATCCTTCCAGTGCTTACGTATGGTGCAGAGACGTGGACCTTAACTAAATGAGACATACAAAGGCTGCAGACAACTCAGAGTAGCATGGAGAGGTGCATGCTTGGTGTAACCAGGAGAGATAAGAAGAGGAACTCGTGGATCTGAAAAATGACAAGAGTGGAAGACATCATGATCAGAGTTAAATCCCTGAAATGGCAATGGGCTGGACATACTGCTAGAAGGACAGACGAAATTTTAGATTGGATTCCAAGGGACAGGAAAAGACCCAGAAGACCACATGGGAGATGGGTGGATGAAATTCGAAAGTATGCGGGAGTGACATGGAGGAGATTGGCACAAGACAGACCGCTGTGGAGGAAACTTGGGGAGTGGATTGAATCCAGCAGTGGATTGATAATGTTTGACAATGATGATGATGATAATGATATGCATATAAATTTTTATTAGCAAAAATGAATTAAATAATGCCCCATATATGTTTTCAGTTTTTAAAAAAATAGCATAATAACTTTAGTGTTTGGAATGTTTTCAGGATCATAAATAGCTAATTATTATCCTGACAGAAAAATTTCGCTTTCATAAAAATCTTTGTTGGCAATTTATTTTAAATTTATTAAAATTATAAACATTTAAAGGCAAAAAAGTAACGACATTTGGTGGTTACATGGTGGTGGATAAATAAGGTAAATAGAAATGTACTTACCATTAAAAATAAATATTTTGAATATATCAGCAGGAAGAATTGTTCAAAAAACACATCAGCAGAAAAACATTAAATTTGGTCTGCAAATGCGGATTTTGGTGGTAAGATATATTTGTAGGTTTTGGTGATAAATATAAATTCACTTATCACTAAAAATAAATAATCCGAATATTCAGGCATTAGGTAGAAAGAAAAGTTTAAGAAAACAACCATGACGTTTTTGAACGAAAACTTCAAACATATTTTACACTGGACTGGCGATGCGAAACTTGATAGATTTCAAAATTTAACTTTCCTAGCCTCTTTTTCCACGAAAGTTTTTACGGCATCCTCATAACTGATTGTATTTGCTATGTCACTCTCTATGGATAATATCACTAGGCTCGATAGGTGATATTGGAGCATTGTTGATTTGAGATATGATTTTATAAGCTTCAATTTGCTAAATATCGTTTCACAGGTTGTTGACGTTGTTGGCAGAGTAGCATATATTCTTAATTCTATGCCTAAATCGTGAAAGAAATACGGGATTACACCATATAACACATATTTTGAAGGTGACAATCCAATTTTTGGTATAAATGTGACAAGGATGGTAAGTCAGATAATATCAGAAACATCAAACAAAGATTGTCGCTCTTTCCACGTTTATAAGTGAGTCACAGAAAAAATTTCATTGGCCGCCACTGGGAGTCGAACCCAGGGTCTTCCAGTTACGCGCCGGATATGCTTCCGCTACACCACAGCGGCCTCGAATTCCTCCAGACTCACACACGCTAACTGCCAAGCCAATTTGGCAGGTTGCTTCTTGGAGCCCCGCACAATGCTGGGGATTCACCAAAGATGGTAAGCAGCAACTGAAGAAATAATTAGAAGGCGAATGAATAATTAATACAGACACTCCACGTGGACCAGGAACATCAAACAAAGATCTTCGCTCTTTCCACGTTTATAAGTGAGTCACGGAAAAATTGTCATTCGCCGCCACCGGGAGTCGAACCTGGTGGCGGCCAATGAGAACTGGAAGACCCTGGGTTCGACTCCCGGTGGCGGCCAATGAGAATTTTTCCGTGACTCACTTATAAACGTGGAAAGAGCGAAGATCTTTGTTTGATGTTCCCGGTCCACGTTAAATGTCTGTATTAATTATTCATTCGCCTTCTAATTATTTCTTCAGTTGCTGCTTACCATCTTTGGTGAATCCCCAGCATTGTGTGGCTCCAAAGCAACCTGCCAAATCTTGGCTTTCCAGTTTATGTGTGAGTCTGGAGGAATTCAAGGCCGCTGTGGTGTAGCGGAAGCTGGTGGCGGCGCGTAACTAGAAGACCCTGGGTTCGACTCCAGGTGGCGGCGAATGATAATTTTTCCGTGACTCAATTATAAATGTGGAAAGAGCAAAGATTTTTGTTTGATGTTCCTGGTCCACGTTAAATATCTGTATTAATTATTCAATCACCTTCTAATTATTTCTTCAGTTGCTGCTTACCATCTTTGGTGAATCCCCAGCATTGTGCGGGGCTCCACGAAGCAATCTGCCAAATTGGCTTGGCAGTTAGCGTGTGCGAGTCTGGAGGAATTCGAGGCCGCTGTGGTGTAGCGGAAGAATATCTGGCGCGTAACTGGAAGACTCTGGGTTCGACTCCCGGTGGCGGCGAATGAGAATTTTTCCGTGACTCACTTATAAACGTGGAAAGAGCGAAGATCTTTGGTTGATGTTCCTGGTCCATGTGGAGTGTCTGTATTAATATCAGAAAACTTGAAAATTTTGTTGTCCTGGTGTGGGACTTAAACCCGCGTCTCCCAGATAGTTCCCGGGTATGCTACCTGGGAAACGCAGGTTCGAGTCCCACACCAGGACGATGAAATTTTCAAGCTTTCGTATATTATCTGACTTACCATCCTTGTCACATTTACACCAAAAATCGGATTGTCATCTTGAATGCATTTTGTAACACATTCGTATGAATCACTGATAGTAAATCAGCGCAACTCAACGGATCTAGATTTTTACAAAAATACTGTGCTTGATCTTTAAATGATTCAAGTTCCAAACAAAATTCTAGCCCATTTAAATCTTTGGAATAGTTTGTTGCCAGATGTATTGTGCACATTTTTAAGTCTCCACTGCTCATTTTCATTATTTTCTCCCCGCAAAGAAAAGGGAAATCTGTGTTTAGGGTTTTGGTGCTTTCAGTTCTAGCTTTCAATTCAGTTAGCATTCGGTCAAAAATAATATTTGTGTCTTGCTTGAACAGTTCTGACAAAAACCCGCAGGATTAATCATTTCATTACAGTTGCAATATTTGTTGCTCCTTCAAAGCCAGAATTTCGTATTCTCTACAAAGTACCGATCAAACCTTCCAATAAAGAGATTGATCTGCTTAATATTATGTCACTGTTTTGAATTTCGATATTTACACAATCAACTTCTCTCAATATAAAATTACATATAACAAGATTCAGAATGAACCTAAAATCTGTTAGAGCGTGAAAAAGACTTCCTGCATCAGACTTAACTTCTGGAGGGAAATCTCCGCTCTTTAGCTCTTCAAGTCCTTGAGCCACTTTAGTCAAATTCCTTTACAGAGCATCCACAGATTCCCATTTGGCAGACCATCTTGTGTGGCTGGTTCCTTTTAAGTTACTTCTGGTATATTTCTTCATAATTTCCAATCGTGCAGTCGATGATGCAAAAAAAAGCAGAATACCCTTTGCACAACGCCAAAAAGATACGACGCTTCTCGGCAGCTGGAATCGGCATGCACACCCACCAGATTGAGCAAGTGCCCTATGCACGGCACAAACACCGCAAATTTGTTTTTGTCTTGTATCATCGCTTGGACTCCTTCGTAAATAGCAGTTATGTTTGATCCGTTGTCATAAGATTGTTCTCAACAATCGGCTATCTTAAGGCGATCTGTCTCTAATTTACTTAGAATTGTATGAGATATATATGTATTCTCCAGTTTTACCATATAAGTCTATAAAGTCAATAAAACTTTCTTTTATTTTGCATTTTCCACTTTTCTCAATTTTTACCTACCGAATGACCTCACTCATCTGCTCACAGTGAGACACATCACGTGTGACGTCAAACATAATAGTGAAGTATTTTGCAGATAATATTTCTTTTATTATTACCGTAATTTTCGTCGTATAGTTCGCGGATTATCTGCAAAAATAGTTTTAAATATACGCTCTGCGTTTTATACGCCGATGCGGATAACAGGCCGATTTAAAAAAATAAATAAATTACGACCCTTTGATTTTTTAAAAATGTAAAATTGTGCAGGGGAGGGTATAATTGGAAAAGGAACTCCCTCAGAAGAATTTTCCTCAGTTCAGGAGTTTGTACGGAGTGGGGAGGTCGGGAAGCAGGGGGAGGAATGTCGTAACAAAAGATCAGGAAAGTTATGGGGAGGGACGGCAAGGTCATTTTGTATCGCTGAGATCGTGCCGTCTCTGTTTTTGGCAAAAAGCCAAAGAAGTACACACAGCCCTTGCTACACGAACCTATTCATTCCTTTTTTCCGATCTCGTGTGCGCTGCCTTGTGTTTAGTTCGTCTTTCCCCGTTTTGACCATCGTCGTTGCTGCTATTTTCCGTCATTGCTATTCATGATGTCTTTGAAAAGGAAACGTTTCAGTTACACTGTCAAATTTAAACTTGAAGTGGTGGACACAATTGTGAACTAATGCGCAGTGACATTTTCCAAATTCCACTTCCGGTTCAACATCTATGATGTGCTGATTATACAGCGATTTTTTTCCCCCTGAATGTCACAGGCTGCGGATTATACGAATGAAAATAATTTTTTATGTGAATTTCGCGGTCTGCGGATTATACGCCGGTGTGGAAAATATGACGAAAATTACGGTACTTCACATACTTTTTCGGCCACGAGTTCTATGATTTCATTTCGAATGGTACTGGACAAGTAACTCACTTGCCCCTTTCTCAAAATTTCCAGTGTATTTTGTAACGTAGAGTTGTGCTTTGATAAAAGTGATATTAGGTTTAGGAAATTTCCTTGTGTTTTGAAGGACAAGCTGTAGTTAATGTATACGAATTTTCGTGTGATTTGTCCCCCCCCCCTCTCGTTTCCCCCGAGGGTAACAACTCGTTTCTTGAAGCCCTGAAGCTCCTGCTGTATTATCCAGACCCAATTTTTATTGACCTTGGCAGTTTTTCTACGATGATTTAGATGTAGAAGCTAATTTTTGCATGATGATGATGAAATTCGCCTTTTCTTTATTCCACTCGGCCATTTAACATTGCCAAAACGTCTCCTGGTTAAAGTTATGATCGGCTCGAAGTGCTGTGCAACCCCTCTGCCACCCCCACATCTAGCCCTGATCTCTCCACTCATTCCAGGACAATGTGCAGCAGATATTTCCAGCCTTATTAAATATGAAATTCCTTAAAAAAAAAATTACTTGATAAGACTGATCCTCCTAGCTCTTCTCATAATTATTAAATACGGAGATTTCATTGGATTTTGTTTGTTAAAAACGATCAAATTAGCTCTGAATTAACAATAGATAAAAAAAAAATTCCTGTTTTGCTCAAATTCTGGATATCACTAAATATGGGCTCGTTACAGACCAGTTTTTCTGAAATTCCATTCAACATAACTTGAAGTTTTTCGGTAATCAATTAGAAAATGCACACACAGTTGCTTTTATGAATTCTATATAACCCAGTACATTCATTTTGGTACTTAAAAACATTCCTGAAAGCAGAAATAATGTGTCGCAAGTTCCTGCATTCATAAAAAAAAAATATGTTGATCATACTGTGCAGGATTGCAGATAGCTAGTTTCTTTACATCTAATTATGATAGTCATCACTTACATAATGATTGAAGGTGTAATACAACTGTTGAAATGTCTCAAAAGTATATTACATTTTAATCTTTAGAGTCATTACCTTACTTATTTACTGTACAAGTCTCTATGTCACACCCAGAAAATCACACGATACTGTTCTGACTGCTCCCACTTATATGATTGCCGTGCTGCTTCTTCATACAGGTGGCACAGCTATGCATTATACCTGCTGCCTACAATTCTCAAACTACAATTTGGCTTCCCCACACAGCATAGTTAAAATGGCTTTGAAGAAATTACATGCATACAAAAACAGGTGAAATATCACTACCACTGGCAGAAATGTTGCGTAGCAAAACAAAGTAGAATAGAAGAATGGATGCACCGGGTTGCTTAGAATTCATAAAAATAAAGTATCCATCTTCTAAGGTATTAACTAAATTTTGTTATTACATCCACAAATTAGTAAAGGTATACTTCATTGTCCTAAATTATTTGGCTAAAAATTTTGAGAAAAAGTTGTTAAGATATTTTAATGTATGTGGTTTGATAGAAAATCCGGTAAAGATTATAGCTTTACAACACATCGTAAAGATTTTTACCATAAAATTTACCTGCAACAATTGGCATGTGAATGAACACTGCAGCAAGTCTGCAGCAGCATTGCTCTGGCACAGGGGTGCACAACCCACGGCCCACGGATAAATATTTTATACTATTGAAAACGTGAATATATATATTGTGAATGATGAGATTTTTTCCCATTATTGTAGGCCCTAGTTGAAATAAGACAATTATAAAAATGTTTCGTTAACTAGCAAATTTTCCAACAATGAAAAGTTTTGTTGAAAGTTCTGAATTCCATGTAAATGTGGCTAAATATGCATCTCTTGTAGTGGACCTTCACAATGAGTTTAAAAGACGATTTGAAGATATAAGAAAATTTGAGGTTTTGTTTGATATGTTTTCTCTACCATTCACTACTGACGTTGCGTCAGTGCCACTAGATTTCCAGATGGAATTAATTGATCTTCAGTGTAACAATGAGTTAAAAACAAAATACTCTGAAGTTTCTCTCCTAGAATTTTACAAAAATTACTTACCGAAAGAAATGAAATTGCTCAAAGATCATGCTTTAAAAACAGCAACATTGTTTGGAAGTACCTACTTATGCGAGCAATCGTTTTCTTTGATGAAACAAATAAAGTCAAAGTGTCGTTCCCGTTTAAGTGATACACTATTGGAGGGAAACTTGCGCATTACCATCTCTAACATTGAACCTGATATTGACAGACTATTGAAAAATAAACAATGCCAAGCATCTCATTAGGAGCATTAGGCTACTACTTGATTTGATGGTCAGTTTGACGATATACTGATTTTAATTTTTTATATACTTTGATGTTAAGAATTCTGTTTTTTGTAAAAATAAAAATTTTACAACCTTGTGATAGTATTATTTTATTTTCATCATCATCATCATTGTCAACCATTATCAATCCACTGCTGGACGAAGGTCTCCCCAAGCCTCCTCCACAACTGTCTGTCTTGTGCCAGTCTCCTCCATGTCACTCCCGCATATTTACGAATTTCATCCACCCATCTCCCATGTGGTCTTTTTCTGGGTCTTTTCCTGTCCGTTGGAATCCAATCTAAAACTTCGGCCGTCCATCTATGGTCTGTCCTTCTGGCAGTATGTCCAGCCCATTGCCATTTCAGGGATTTAACTCTGATCATGATGTCTTCCACTCTCGTCATTTTTCGGATCCACGAGTTCCTCTTCTTATCTCTCCTGGTTATACCAAGCATGCACCTCTCCATGCTTCTTTGAGTTGTCTGCAGCCTTCGTATGTCTCTTTTAGTTAAGGTCCACGTCTCTGCACCATACGTAAGCACTGGAAGGATGCATTGATCAAACACTTTTCTTTTAAGACATAATGGCATATTGCTCTTGAAAATTATGCTGTTTCTTCCAAAAGCTCTCCAGGCAAGTTTTGTACGCCGATTAATTTCTTCATCAATGTGACCCTCACTTGATATCTGCTGTCCAAGATAAACATAGTTATCTGTTATCTCCAGTTTTTCTCCATCAATCGATAAATCTTCATTTCTTGTAAAAGCATTGAACATCACTTTTGTCTTCTGAAAGTTCATTTTTAATCCCACTTCTTTACTCTTGTCAGCAAGTTCCTGGATCATACTCTGCAGCTCTGGTGGGGTAGTTGCAAAAATGACTACGTCATCAGCAAAACGAAGGTGGGTTAGATAATCTCCATTAATCTTTATCCCTTTGTTTTCCCAGTTCAGTGATTGAAAGACGTTTTCCAATGTGGCATTAAAGAGCTTCGGAGATATGGTGTCACCTTGTCTCACTCCCTTTCCAATTTTTATGTGTGTTGTATTTTCAAACAGCCGAATCTTTGCACTTGCATTTTCATAGATGTTATTAATAATATTAATGTATGCATCTTCAATACCGCAGGATTTCAGAGCCGTGGTAATTGCTGATGGTTTTACCGAATCAAAGGCTTTTTCATAATCGATAAAAGCCATGCACAATGGAAGTTCATATTCCCTCGCTCTTTCAATTAGTTCTCTCAGTACGTGGATATGATCTATTGTGCTGTAGCCACTCCTGAATCCAGCTTGTTCTCTCGGTTGAGCCATGTCCAGTGTTACCTTCAAGCGGTGTGAAAGAACTTTAGTGAAGATTTTATAAACCACTGATAGGAGGCTGATAGGTCTGTAGTTCCTGAGATCCTCAATGTCACCTTTTTTATGTAGCAGGATCATTGTAGCATTGTTCCAATCCTCAGGAATCTTCCCTTCATTAAGGCATCGAGTGAAAATTTGGGCGAGTACTGTTTCAATTTCTCCACTTGCTTCTTGTATGATGTCTATAGTAATTCCATCTTCTCCTGGGGCTTTCCCCCGCTTCATGTTCTTGATTGCATGAGCAACTTCTGCTGGGAGGACTGGAAGAACTCTGGTACCTTTCATGATGTCTGGAGTACATGTATCATCCCTTTCATATAATTTGGAGTAGAAATATTTCACTCTTGTCAAAATTTCGCCTCTATTTCTTGTTATAGAACCATCTTCTTTTCTCAGAGCCATAATCTGTTTTCTTCCCTTACTGAGATGTCCCTTTGCTATCTTAAGGCTTTGGTTGTTTTCAATTGCTTTCCTCACTAGCTCACAGTTGAATTTCCTTACGTCTTCAGTGATACTTTTTCGTGTTATCTTGCATAGCTCTATATATTCCACTTTGGAAGTCACATCTTCTTTAGTTGTCCTCATCTCTCTTCTTTTTGCATCAACATTTTGGTTTTTCCTGATAATTTGTTCACATGCAACTTGTTCTTAGACCCAGCTAATTTTGTTGCTGTTTCCATAAGAGCTTTGGTTACTTTTCTGTTAACTTCCGAAATATCCACTTCTTCCGATGTTAGGCCTTCTAAAGCAGAGAATCTGTTCTTCAGTTCCAACTTGAAAGTATTATGGTGTTTTTTAAGGTTGGTTATGTCAATACATTTTGTTTGTCTTATGAGCTTGCCACGTTCCAGTTTAGTGTTGAGGTGCATCTTACATCTCACCAATCTATGGTCACTACCTGTGTTGAACTTGTTCAGCACACTGCAGTCTTCGATGACGAATTTTTTGTTACACATAATAAAATCAATTTCACTTGTCGTCCCAATTGGATGTCTCCATGTCCATTTCCTGTGTGGCTTTTTCTTGAAAAAGGAGTTCAATATGAAAAATCCTTCTGCCTCTGCAAACTCAACGAGAGTATTTCCACGCTGGTTTCTGTTGCCGTGACCGAATTTACCTACTGAAGTTTCATTCTGTTGCCGTTGCCCTATTTTTGCATTGAAATCTCCCATAATTATCTTCAAGTGCTTCTTACCTTTATTATTTAGATGACGAATTTCCTCATAAAATTCTTCAATTTCTTCTTCAGGATGACTTGTGGTGGGTGCATAAGTTTGAATAATCTGAGCTTGGTATCTTCTCGAGAGTTGGATAACAAGTCGTGCAGCTCTGTCAGAGGAACTTTCAACTTCTACCACTTTATCCTTCAGTTTCTTGTTTATTATATATACCCCTAAACCTTTTCCAGTTAGGAGTAAGTTGATTGTGAATCAGTAATTTAATAACTTAATAACGCAATTTGCCAAAAAACTTCAAAAATGGATTTAAACCATTTAGAGGACACAAAAATGGTATTGAAACACATTTTTTGTCTGCTGGTAAAATAGGTTATTCGGATAATAGTAAAATTAGCTTTAGCGGTAGGGTTTGGCAAGTGCCTATGTGAAAAAGTAACTTGCGGCCCGCCACTTATTATGTAAAAATAAACTTGGCCCCCACTTATAAAAAGGTTGTGCACCCCTGCTCTGGCATCATCCAAGTCTTCTGCCTAAACGATGATCTTTGGGTCGTGCTGTGATGACCATTTTATGGGTGAAAATTATGAGACGGAATGAACCTTTGCACTTCCACCAATATGCTTTAATCTGCAAAATAATTCTAAATGCTCCATTATTGTCTTCAGACAGGTCATTAAAACTCAGTTTCCAATTGTTTTGCAAAAGCACAAAATAAAAAATTCAAATCTCTCTTCACTGTTTTGGGGGAGCCATTAAACGGCCACCACAGCAAACCACTGGCTGAGCCTTGGATGCTGTTGTGCCAGTGAGAGGAAAGGCTTGACACTCTGTTTGTTCTCATCTTTATGATTACAAGTTAAGTTTTACTACTACTGAAATTTTTTTCAGCATATTCTCCATCAAATTATAAACTTTAAATTATGTATAAAAAATCTACTCACAGTTTTTAGCCAAAATACTTGCGGGGAAACTAATCTACACGTTTACCTACATATTAACTCATAATAATTCAGATATCTCACAGGTTCAAAAGCCAGACTTGAATTGGTAAAATAAAGTTTGGGTCTATGAAGGTCATGTATCTCTCCAAGTACTTAATATTCCTCAGTCCTCGATAAATTTATCAATGCATATGATGAAGAAAAAGGAAGTTCTGAAAAAATAAAGAACAACATGTTATCCAGTTTCTATTCACTTCTATGATAGAAAGAATGCTTCAACAGATGTTCTGTAAGTGCAAATGCCTTGAAGAATGCATCACATTAAAGAGGTTTTTAACTAGCGTAAACGAGCACCTGCCTTAGAAAATTGCCTTTGTCAATTTCCTCCAGTATTTTTTTTTTTTTTTTTTTATTGGAGGTTTATCGACCACCGCGAGCAACTCAATGGGCTATAAGCAGTCGTCCGCCCCTAATTTGGGGTCACTGGTTCCAGGGAAGGGAGAGAGCCAGTGCCTTAAGACAAAAACAACATCCATGCCTCACCGGGATTCGAACCCGAACCCCGTTCGGGCGAATGATCAGAGGCCATCGCTTAGACCACTGCGCCACCGGGGCGGCTTTCTCCAGTATATTCAGATTGGTGAGAATTTTTATATTTGAAGGAGCATATGCTTTGAAAGGTTACCTTTTGTGGGAATTGCTTGAGGGATATACCTCATTGATGAGGTTTGCTTGTGTGAAGCTCCATATGGTTTGAAAATAGACTGTTCTGTGTGGTATACTTAGAACACAATACACGGATGAAGTTTTTCAATTACATGAAAGACAATATGCTTGGAAAATGTATCTTTAAATATGAATTGCTCACTATACTAAGACTTTTCACCTGCATGAACGACCATATGCTTCGAAAGATAACTCTTCCTTGTGAATTGCTTGGAACACACATCACACTTATGAGGTTTTTCACCTGCATGAAGGGGCATATGCTGTGAAAGCTCACCTTTCTGTCTGAATTGCTTGGAGCACACATCACACTGATAAGGTTTTTCACCTGTATGGAGGAGAATATGCCAAGAAAGGTGACTTCTTGTGGTAAACTGTTTGGAACACACATCACATTGATGAGGTTTTTCACCTGTATGAACGAGCATATGCTGAGATAGGTAACCTTTCTGTTTGAATTGCTTGGAGCAGACATCACACTGATAAGGTTTTTCACCTGTATGAAGGAGCATATGCCGAGAAAGGTGACTTCTTGTGGTAAACTGCTTGGAACACACATCACATTGATGAGGTTTTTCACCTGTATGAAGGAGCAGATGCTGAGAAAGGTCACCTTTCTGTCTGAATTGCTTGGAACACACATCACATTGATAAGGTTTTTCACCTGTATGAAGGAGCATATGCAGAGATAGGTAACTTTTTGTGGTGAAGTGCTTGGAACACACATCACATTGATGAGGTTTTTCACCTGAATGAAGGAGCATATGCCGAGAAAGGTGACTTCTTGTGGTAAACTGCTTGGAACACACATCACATTTATGAGGTTTTTCACCTGTATGAATGAGCATATGCTGAGAAAGGTGACTTCTTGTTGTAAACTGCTTGGAACACACATCGCATTGATGAGGTTTTTCACCTGTATGAAGGAGCATATGCGGAGAAAGGTGACTTCTTTTGGTAAACTGCTTGGAACACACATTACACTTATGTCTTTTTGTAGCTGTATGAAGAAATGTATTCTTCGAAAGGTAATGTTTCTGCATGAATTTCTTGGAACACACATCACGCTGAACTTTTTCATCTGTATGGTGGAGTATATGGTCAGAAATACCACTTTTTCCTGTCACTTGTACAGAATACACATTATGCATATCAGGTTTTTCATCAGTATCAAGAAGCATATCCCTTGAAATTTTGTCTTCCATCATGAATTTCATGCAGCATGCACAACATTGGATGGAATTTTTAGTCTCATCAGACTGCATATGTCATGCAAAACTAGATTTTTGGGGGGAACTTGTGAAAACAGACTCCACACTTTTGAAGACCTTGCCTTGTACTTGGGAGTGTTAGCAACAATATGTGAAATTTGTTTTTAACTTTCTTTAAAATCAAGTCTTATGAGGTTTCCTCACCTGAAGAATATTTTGTCGTGGACTCCACATTGGGAAATTATTAGGTTTTACTTTTTCGTTTCCCAGCAACACCAAAAAATTTTCTTTTGGTAACATTTACTGCATACAATCATGAATTAAATAATGAATGTGATTGCCACTTATCTGTGTTGTATGATCTCAGTCATCAAGTTAAAAAAAAACAAAAACTAAAGTGCATATTGCATTATTTCAAAACATACTTTATAAAATTTCTAACAGCATGCCAGGAGCTTTTAGATTAAACAGCAAAAAAATTTTCTGCTTTAATGATTCTATAAAGTACAGGATGTAATGACTCACATTTTATTTGCAAGAAAAAAAAAAAAAAAAAGGAAACCACTCACACACTGCAGAAACAACCCCTGGAGAAAAATACCACATATAAAAGCTGGTACTTTAGAGAATGAAAAATTTCTGAAGGACTAAGGTTAAGAATGTTTACAGAAAATGTGAAACAGCAGTATATCACTCACATCTCATGAACATGAAAATAGTTTCTTTCCTTAATCCTTTTCTGTGGGAAAAGGAATTTTATCTCATTTCACTGAGACAAGAGAACATGCATAATTCTTTAATCATGATTGTAATTTTGTTTAAAAAACAATACAATCCAGTGATCTGTGAGTATGATGTTCTAAAATAATACTTAAACAATTTAAAAACGATGAGATGACAATTTCTGCAAAATGACGGGCTACATTAGCATACAAGGATAATATCGTATTTTAAATTGCTAAGTTGACCTCAAAACTTTTTATACAACATTACGTACATTTCTACGCAAAGACATTATTTGCTCCTTGGCTCAATCAGTTTCTTTTTGAGACGTCTTCCTGAGTCAGCATTAGAGATAAGTCGCTCACGACCGACCCATTCCAAGTGACTAGCGTCTCGCGACAGCGATATCCACATTTATTTATTTTTTAATAAGGCGACGAGGCCTATAGACTAAGCTTTGTGCCTCACAGCAACTAGTTGGCCATGCGGAAATAGCTAAAAAACCTCCTGATCACTAAGATTCTTGAAGATGCACGACCAGCCACGGAGGAGAACCTCCTTGCGACCAGCAGTCACAGTAGCAGCACAAACGTCCATCAAAGGGGCACGCTCATGAGAAAGAAAGTTAGAAATGGAGCGTCCTCACAGAGAAACGTCTTGAGAGAGTAATAAATTTTTCCAAGGCCCGAACTTTACGTTTTGCCACGGAAGCGTCCCGAAAGTCCAACAAAGAATACATTTGAGAAGAGATGGAAGTTGAGGAAGGAGGGGTTGTCACTCCAAAACAAACCCTCCGATATGCACTGTGAGTATGATGTTCTAAAATAATACTTAAACAATTTAAAAACGATGAGATGACAATTTCTGCAAAATGACGGGCTACATTAGCATACAAGGATAATATCGTATTTTAAATTGCTAAGTTGACCTCAAAACTTTTTATACAACATTACGTACATTTCTACGCAAAGACATTATTTGCTCCTTGGCTCAATCAGTTTCTTTTTGAGACGTCTTCCTGAGTCAGCATTAGAGATAAGTCGCTCACGACCGACCCATTCCAAGTGACTAGCGTCTCGCGACAGCGATATCCACATTTATTTATTTTTTTAATAAGGCGACGAGGCCTATAGACTAAGCTTTGTGCCTCACAGCAACTAGTTGGCCATGCGGAAATAGCTAAAAAACCTCCTGATCACTAAGATTCTTGAAGATGCACGACCAGCCACGGAGGAGAACCTCCTTGCGACCAGCAGTCACAGTAGCAGCACAAACGTCCATCAAAGGGGCACGCTCATGAGAAAGAAAGTTAGAAATGGAGCGTCCTCACAGAGAAACGTCTTGAGAGAGTAATAAATTTTTCCAAGGCCCGAACTTTACGTTTTGCCACGGAAGCGTCCCGAAAGTCCAACAAAGAATACATTTGAGAAGAGATGGAAGTTGAGGAAGGAGGGGTTGTCACTCCAAAACAAACCCTCCGATATGCACTGTATGCAGGGCAGGAGAGGAGGAAGTGAAGAAGCACATCGGGGAAGAACGTTTGCGAATCAGAAAGAGGTAGCTGTTTAAAGGTGCCGTGTCCGTGCGTAATTTTTGAATTATGATTGCTGAGGAACTTCGATAACAGTGTTCGCTAGGCCATCTGTGACTGAAGCTAATGAATCGAAATAGCTCTGCCCACCCGGACGAAAGCCAGGCTGAATCAGAAGCGGAGATGAGCATGTTACCACTGTGCCGAGCAGCGTCAGAGGCTGTAACTATGGGGGAACAAGGCCAGACCCTCAGCATGGCCCCGTCGGGCGGCAGCGTCAGCGGCCTCATTCGCTGGAAGACCAACATGAGCCGGGCACCAAACGAGCACAATGTCCTCGTAGAAAGAACGGAGGCGTTGAAGAGAATCATGCAGAAGAACGATAATGACTTGAGATTTGCGATTTAATGCCAACAAGGCCTGTAGAAGAGAACGACTATCCGTAAGCAGCAAGAGGCCACCGCACGGGCCGGGAGCCGATATCCACATGTATCGAGTTATCTTATTTAATACTATCGAAGGGTAATATGGACCAAGGCTGAACTCGATCCTATCAGGCTGTAACATTAAGCAAAAACAGCGAGGACAGAAAAGATGAGTTGGGACGCAGCGCCATCTATTGACGTTGTTCGCATTAGCAAACTGATTCCGTATCATTACTTACATTTGAGATTTTATTTATATTCAGTTTCACATTAACAGATGAATATTTGTATTCTGAATTCGTAGTACTTGGGCAAGAGAATTTTTCTGTAGGAACTGGTGTAATTCATGTGTAAATCTCATTGCTCCTTTATTCTTCAACGATCTAGGGCCGAGATCTTGGTAAATGTGTAGATTAGCGTCTTAAATTATTTCGTCGGAAAAATGTTAGTACCTGAAAAAAGTGCGACGTACAGATTTTAGAATATGGAAATTAATGGCAAATGGTGCAGAAATTTCGTATTTTAAATGTCTTTTAAAGATTTTTATCGTACCATTTACCTGCAAGTTCGATGCTGTGAAGATACACTGCGCCGCCCCGGTGGCGCAGTGGTCTAAGCGATGGGCTCTGATCATTCGTCCGTAAGGGGTCTGGGTTCGAATCCCGGTGAGTCATGGATGTTGTGTTTGTCTTACTGCACTGGCTCCCTCCCTTCCCTGGAACCAGTGACCCTAAATTGGGGACGGGTGACCGCTTATAGCCCATTAAGTTGCTCACGGTGGTCGTTAAACCTCCAATCAAAAAAAAAGAAAAAAAGGAAGATACACTGCCGTAGGCCTAATGTATCAAACGTACAGGTAAATGTTACGATAAAAATCTTTAAAAGACATTTGAAACAGAAAATTTCTGCACCATTTGACATTAATTTTCACAATCTAAAACCTGTACGTCGCACTTTTCCGAAGTACTAATATTTTTCCGACGAAATAATTTAAAACGCAAATCTACACATTTACCTACTATTTTACTTAATATCAGTTTATATAGCTGAGATTTTTTTTATAAAATTGAATTAGGTACGTAATTATCAGAATGAAAATGCTTACCACAAACAACAGTTGAAGGTGACTTGTCATTTGGAGCAAAATCCTGACGAGATATTGCTTTCAGCAACAGTTGCTTTAGGTTCTGATTTGAGGGAAACTCATGGAATGAAAATCCCACGTTTTTCTTCTTTTTTTTTTTTTTTTTTGATTGGAGGTTTAACGACCACCGTGAGCAACTCAATGGGCTATAAGCAGTCGCCCGTCCCTAATTTAGGGGTTTTTCTTCTTAGAAGTGCCCATCGGCACACAGCGGTAAACCATTTTGAAAATGGGTTGGATTTTGTTGTGAAAACAACAGTTTGGTTTTAAAACTAGAAGGTTTTTTTAAAAGAAACAAGAAAAAACGACGAACATACACAATCCCGCAATTCAAACAACGCAGAAACTGAGATGTTTATACCTTGGGACGCAGTGCCATCTAACGGCTGAAATGGTCCCTAACGCCCACTGGCCATTCACCAAAGTCTATTGTCTTCAACGGTAATGTTACAGCCAGTTAGGATCCAGTTCAGCCTTGTATGGACGGACAACTTAATATTTACTGAGCGTTGCCAGATCGAAAAGAGTAGATTGCTCGCGGAGCTGTTCTAGCGTTCTGCTGTAAACAACAAGTGCCGTTTCAGTGCCGGTCGCCAATTGGTGGGTGCCGGTTTTATTGCTGCCATTGAGATAACTCGATACACGTGGATATCGCTGTCGCGAGACGCTAGTCAAGAAATCACAGTGGAAGGAGATTTCTTTTCTAACAACGCTTCTCATTGGTCAAATGGGAGACGTCATATAAGGGACCGTAAATACGATGTAAGGTCAGGTGATGCGTAACATCACAGCCTCTCCTTGACAAATGTCAACCCCGCCTTCTCGTGGTGCATCCTGTTCCCACTAAAGGGGCTCTGACGACCGCCCATAGCGGTATAACTATACCATCGGGATTAGAGGAAATTCTATCCCACACTCACCAACCCGCTTGGCCAGCGTGGTGAGTTATGGCCAAACCCCTCCAAAATGACTCCACAACTTAAATCTTGGCCCTCAGTCTCCGGCAGCTGGAATGTACCTGGCCAAGGCAGCGGCCAGTGCGACATGAAGGCAGAGGGTGCTAAGAATCCCCGGAGGACCGGACTAGGCTGCCATCTGATGCTGACCTTGGCAACGTACAATGGACGCTCCCTATCTTCTGATTCAAGGCTTCTTGAATTGGAAGAGGAACTACAAAGGATCAAGTGGGACATCGTGGGGCTAAGTGAGGTAAGGAGAAAAGGAGAAGATCTCATCGAACTGAAAAGTGGACATCTCTTCTACTATCGTGGGACAGATACTGGCAGAACTAGTGGTGTTGGATTTATAATAAACAAGAAACTGAAGGATAAAGTTGTAGAAGTTGAAAGTTCCTCTGACAGAGCTGCACGACTCGTTATCCAACTATCGAGAAGATACCAGGCTCAGATTATTCAAACTTATGCACCCACCACAAGTCATCCTGAAGAAGAAATTGAAGAATTTTATGAGGAAATTTGTCATCTAAATAATAAAGGTAAGCAGCACTTGAAAATAATTATGGGAGATTTCAATGCAAAAATAGGGCAACGGCAACAGAATGAAACTTCAGTAGGTAAATTCGGTCACGGCAACAGAAACCAGCGTGGAAATACTCTCGTTGAGTTTGCAGAGGCAGAAGGGTTTTTCATCTTGAACTCCTTCTTCAAGAAAAAGCCACACAGGAAATGGACATGGAGACATCCAAATGGGACGACAAGTGAAATTGATTTTATTATGTGTAACAAAAAATTCGTCATAGAAGACTGCAGTGTGCTAAACAAGTTCAACACAGGTAGTGACCATAGATTGGTGAGATGTAAGATGCACCTCAACACTAAACTTGAACGTGGCAAGCTCATAAGACAAACAAAATCTATTGACATAACCAACCTTAAAAAACACCATAATACCTTCAAGTTGGAACTCAAGAACAGGTTCTCTGCTTTAGAAGGCCTAACATCGAAAGAAGTGGACATCTCTGAAGTTAACAGAAAAGTAACCAAAGCTCTTATGGAAACAGCAACAAAATTAGCTGGGTCTAAGAACAAGTTGCATGTAAATAAATTATCAGGAAAAACGAAAATGTTGATGCAAAAAAGGAGAGATGAGGACAACTAAAGAAGATGTGACTTCCAAAGTGGAATATATAGAGCTATGCAAGACAGTACGAAAAAGTATCACTGAAGACGTAAGAAAATTCAACTGTGAACTAGTGAGGAAAGCAATTGAAAACAACCAAAGCCTAAAGATAGCAAAGGGACATCTCAGTAAGGGAAGAAAACAGATTATGGCACTGAGAGAAAAGAAGATGGTTCTGTAACAAGAAATAGAGGTGAAATTTTGACAAGAGTGAAAGATTTCTACTCCAAATTATATGAAAGGGATGATACATGCACTCCAGACATCATGAAAGATACCAGTACCAGAATTCCTCCAGTCCTTCCAGCAGAAGTTGCACATGCAATCAAGAACATGAAGCGGGGAAAAGCTCCAGGAGAAGATGGAATTACTGTAGACATCATACAAGAAGCAAGTGGAGAAATCGAAACAGTACTCGCCCAAATTTTCACTCGATGCCTTAATGAAGGAAAGATTCCTGAGGATTGGAACACCGCTACAATGATCCTGCTACATAAGAAAGGTGACATTGAGGATCTCGGAAACTACAGACCTATCAGCCTCCTATCAGTAGTTTATAAAATCTTCACTAAAGTTCTTTCACACCACTTGAAGGTAACACTGGACATGGCTCAACCGAGAGAACAAGCTGGATTCAGGAGTGGCTACAGCACAATAGATCATATCCATGTGCTGAGAGAACTAATTGAAAGAGCGAGGGAATATGAACTTCCATTGTGCATGGCTTTTATCGATTATGAAAAAGCCTTTGATTCGGTGAAACCATCAGCAGTTACAATGGCTCTGAAAACCTGCGGTATTGAAGATGCATACATTAATATTATTAATAACATCTATGAAAATGCAAGTGCAAAGATTAGGCTGTTTGAAAATACAACACACATAAAAATTGGAAAGAGTGAGACAAGGTGACACCATATCTCCGAAGCTCTTTAATGCCACATTGGAGGGTGTTTTTCAGTCACTGAGCTATGAAAACAAGGGGATAAAGATTAATGGAGATTATCTAACCCACCTTCGTTTTGCTGATGACGTAGTCATTTTTGCAACTAGCCCATCAGAGCTGCAGAGTATGATCCAGGAACTTGCTGACAAGAGTAAAGAAGTGGGATTAAAAATGAACTTTCAGAAGACAAAAGTGATGTTCAATGCTTTTACAAGAAATGAAGATTTATCGATTGATGGAGAAAAGCTGGAGATAACAGACACGTACGTTTATCTTGGACAGCAGATATCAAGTGAGGGTCACATTGATGAAGAAATTAATCGGCGCACAAAACTTGCCTGGAGAGCTTTTGGAAGAAACAGCATAATTTTCAAGAGCAATATGCCATTATGTCTTAAAAGAAAAGTGTTTGATCAATGCATCCTTCCAGTGCTTACGTATGGTGCAGAGACGTGGACCTTAACTAAAAGAGACATACAAAGGCTGCAGACAACTCAAAGAAGCATGGAGAGGTGCATGCTTGGTATAACCAGGAGAGATAAGAAGAGGAACTCGTGGATCCGAAAAATGACAAGAGTGGAAGACATCATGATCAGAGTCAAATCCCTGAAATGGCAATGGGCTGGACATACTGCCAGAAGGACAGATCATCGATGGACAGCCGAAATTTTAGATTGGATTCCAAGGGACAGGAAAAGACCCAGAAGAAGACCACATGGGAGATGGGTGGATGAAATTCGAAAGTATGCAGGGGTGACATGGAGGAGACTGGCACAAGACAGACCGTTGTGGAGGAAACTTGGGGAGACCTTCGTCCAGCAGTGGATTGATAATGGTTGACAATGATGATGATGATGAAATACGATTACCAAGCAGTGTCTCACAATTGCAAAAAATTATACACGACCTTCTTCTACGGTGAAAACAACCTTCATGGTGAAAACAACATTACGTGTTTTTGCAAATGGTGGTGGCTGAAACGACACAGGCGGGGTTTAACTTTTCTTGAGAAATTTAAATGGCAAAAATGTTGCTCCGTCGACTGCTCTTGTATTATAGAATCACGAGTAACGGAGAAACATGGATTTCATGAAGAAACAGCTAAGTATATGAAACATAGGTAACTATATGAAATCGCTAATGTTAACTTTGTATGTCAAACATCGGTTTTTAAACTTAAGTGGTTAAATTTAATATTGTCAGTATAGAGTTGGGGCTGGACCTTTATTTAGGGGAAGTCACTCAAGAATTGATTTTAAAAAAAAAACTGAAAAGAAACTCGTACATCATCACAATATTACACATACAGTTGTAGATCTGTGGGATTGTGAAATGTGCATCTAGAATTTCACAAAAGAATAGTTTTGCCAAGCATGCAACATCCTACATGTGAAAAATATTTCCAGTGATGGTATGTTTCAAGAATTCACGTGGAAAACAAAATCTGGTCCACAGGTTAACATGTAGATTATACTGCAAAATTCAGGGATGAAAAATTTCAAAAAACTGACTTACATCCTTCCTGAAATCAAAAACGTATATTTTCCAAGCAGTTCAGTGAAAGATTGAAACTTATAAGGCAGATGCACCTTCATTTAGAGGAGAAACATATTCAGTGCATTGAGTACTTCAGAGAAAAAAGTTCAATTTTCAAAAACCTGTGCTGTTTCATTTAGATGGAAAACATTACCTATGCAGTGTGTCATAAGATATTAATTCACTTGAAATCGTGACCTTAAAAACTGTACACATATTCATACAGGTGTAAAACTTAGCCAATGTGGTGTATGGTCCGACAATTACTCTGAAAAGTTATCTGTTGCAGCATTTGATGTTTTACACTGGTGAAATGCATCACCAATGCCATGTGTGCACTGAACAATTTGTTCAGGAAAATCAGCTTTCAAGGCATATGCTTCTTCACACATGTGAAAAGCCTCACCAGTATGATGTATGCTCCAAGCAGTTCACTACAAAGAGTACCCTTTCAAAGCATGCGCTCGTTCACACTGGTGAAAAAACTCACCAATGTAATTATTGCTTGAAACGATTTGCTCAGAAGAGCGGTCTTTCTAAGCATCTGCGTATCCATTCAGGTGAAAAGTCACACCAGTGTCCTGTATGCTCCAAACGATTTAAAGAGAGAGGTAGTCTTTTAAGGCATGTTCTTATTCACACAGGAAAAAAGCCTTATCAGTGTGATACATGCTCCAAACGATTTACCGATAAAAGTAATTTTATACAGCATATGCTGATTCACACAGGTATAAAGCTTCACCAGTGTGAATCGTGCTCCAAATTGTTTTCTCGAAAAAGTCAACTTTCAAGTCATATGCTTGTTCACATTACTGAAAAGTCTCACCAGTGTGATGTATGCTTGAAACGATTTGCTAATATAGATAGACTTTCAAAGCATATGTTCCTTCACACAGGTAAGAATCGTGTTCAATGTGATGTGTGCTCCAAACAATTTACAGAGAAAGGCAATCTTACACGACATATGCTAATTCACACAGGTGAAAAGCCTCACCAGTGTGATGTATGCTCCAAATCATTTGCTCAGAAAAGTTATCTTTCAAATCATATGCTTGTTTGCATTGCTAAAAAGTCCCACCAGTGTGATGTATGCTCCAAACGATTTGCTGATGTAGTTAAACTTTCAAAGCATATGTTCGTTCACACAGGTGAGAAACGTCATCAATGTGATCTATGCTTTCAAAGATTCACCATGAAAGGTAGCCTTACGCGACATATGCTGATTCACACAGGTCAAAAGCCTCACCAGTGTGATGTATGCTCAAAACGACTCGCATCAAAAAGTAGTCTCTTGAAGCATATGCTTGTTCACACTGGTGAAAAAGCTCACCAATGTAATCAGTGCTTGAAACAATTTGCCGAGAAGAGTGGTCTTTCTAAGCATCTGCATATTCATTCAGGTGAAAAGCCGTACCAGTGTGATGTATGCTCCAAATCGTTTGCCCAGAAATATAATCTCTCGGACCATCTGCTTGCTCACACTGGTGAAAAACCTCACCAGTGTGATGTATGCTTCAAAAAATTTGCTAGGAAAAGTTCTCTTCCAAAACATATGATCATCCACTCTGGCAAAAACCCACCAGTTAGATGGACGCCACAAACTGTTTGCTCTGAAA
This sequence comes from Macrothele yani, assembly GCA_039090855.1. Taxonomy (NCBI): domain Eukaryota; kingdom Metazoa; phylum Arthropoda; class Arachnida; order Araneae; family Macrothelidae; genus Macrothele; species Macrothele yani. Next base: position 199,580,944 of record CM077009.1, on the reverse strand, counting down.
ACTAATCTTTCAAAGCATTTCCTCTGTGATGTGTGGTTCAAAGGTTTTGCTCAGAAATGTAATCCTCCATAATATATGCTCATCTACACAGGTGAAAAGCCTCACCAGTCAGATTTACATTCTAAAATATTTCCTCTGAAAAGTGGTATCGCAAAGCATATGCTCATTCACACAGATGAAAAGCCTCACCAGTGTGCTGTACACCAAATGACTAAAACGTTATGACCACCTGTCTAATATGATGTTGGTCATCCATGTGCTGTGTAAACAGCTCATACCCAATGAGGCATGAATGTTACAATATTTGTAAATCTGTCCTGTGGTATCTGGTACCGACACATTACCTGCAGGTTTTTTAACTCTAGTAAGACACTTGGTCTAGCTGCCACAAATCAGATTTGCTATTTTAACATAAAACACATGTGCTGAATTGTATTGGTGTATGGAGAATTTGGAGGCCAGGGCAATCATACTGGGAAATAAAATTGAGAAAAAACAAATATGCTGGTTATTGCTAAAAGAAGGCAACATTTACCTAAGTACTGGTACTAATTCAATAAATATAGCAAAATAATGTGCCTTTTCCTGCTAGATATTCTGATAGTTCTTGCCAATTAAATAAAAAAAAAAAAATTAATGGGATGGTTAAGAAATGTTCAAAAACAGGTATGATAGAGTGTTGCTCATTTTATATCAACACTGTATAACAAAAAGCTGTGTTGCTTTAGTTTTAAAGAAATAAAATGTATTTTGGTAGAATACAACAGAAAACAATAAGCTCTTTAATTTTTACTTTATTCATTGAAATTTCCTATTGTCATTGTTTCAAATAATCCAGTTTAATTCACTTAGTGAAAAACATGAAATATGAACCCTTTACTCTGCAGTAAATTAAATTATAGCTATGAAGTTGAAAAATCATCTGCGAAACTAAGCTCCTTAGAAGCATGTAGCGAATTACTTTATTGTGATCAAAAGTAGTAACTATGCATGCCATGTAACAGTTACAACTGACAGTGCACTTGTCAATGTTGGCAATATGTATTCGTTAGTATTTTAATCCAAAATTATTAGCCCGTAATGTGATTGTTATAGCAATATGTCTGCATATTTTTGAGATGTATCTTTTGCTGCTGGAAAATTGAGTAGGATGTAGATCATTCTGCTATTCTCGGCTGAAATGTTGAACGTAGCTTGACATTTTACAGAAGTTAATTTTGTAATTTTTTTTTTATTTTTTTTTTTTTTATTGAAGGTTTAACGACCACCATGAGCAACTCAATGGGCTATAAGCAGTCGTCCGTCCCTAATTTAGGGTCACTGGTTCCAGGGAAGGGAGAGAGCCAGTGCCGTAAGACAAACACAACATCCATGCCTCACCGGGATTCGAACCCAGACCCCGTTCGGACGAATGATCAGAGGCCATCGCTTAGACCACTGCGCCACCGGGGCGGCAATTTTGTAATTGTGTAAGCAGAAATATTATGCAGTGTGTCAATGGTAATACTTGGTTTTCAAAAATATTTAAAGGTTTTACTATCAACGTGTAATCAGAAAAAAAAAATTGGTAAAACAACCCTAACTTATTCACTATTAAAACCTTGCACAGGAGGTATTTAAAATTTCTTTCATGAAATAAAAGTTTAGGTGGAGGCCTAGTGATTTTGCTTCCTATACTTCAAATAGGAAAACTTCTGTACACATTTTCTTCACAATTAATGCATTCCCCAAGGATGAAAGTTTGAACATTGATTAAAATAACCTCATATTATAACTTGGAATACTTAATTTTTTCTAAAACGTAACCATGATTATATTAAAAATCAATAATTTTTCCTTTGGTGGTGGTGAAACCAGAGAAAATATGGTGCAACCTGTACATTGATGACGTCAGCAGACAAACAAATGTTGGATTGCTTAATTATGGTTATGTTTTAGAAAATATTAAGTATTCCAAGTTATAATATGAAGTTATTTTAACCGATGTTCAAATTTTCATCCTTGGGAACGCATTAATTGTGAACAAAATGTGTACAGAAGTTTGCCCATTGGAAGTATAGGAAGCAAAATCACTAGACGTCCACCTTAATGAAAAATAAAAGGAAATATTAAAGCATAACTTTCTAAGGTAAGTTAATGCATTTTTCTTCATTAAATTGAAATATATTTTTTGAATGTGATTGCAGAGCAAGCACCCCTCCACCCACTGTAACCAGAAATTTCTTAAATCCATGGATTTGGTCCATTGGTAAAAAAAATCCCTTCCAGAAAAAAAAATATTCCAAGTGGGAATAAGTCCAATATCTTTAACAGTCAAAAAATGAGAAAAACATTACTGAGCAAAAAACTTATATATATATATATATCATCATCATCCATTATCAATCCACTGCTGGACGAAGGTCTCCCAAGTTTCTTCCACAACGGTCTGTCTTGTGCCAGTCTCCTCCATGTCACTCCCACATACTTTCTAATTTCATCCACCCATCTCCCATGTGGTCTTTTTCTGGGTCTTTTCCTGTCCCTTGGAATCCAATCTAAAATTTCGGCTGTCCATCGATGGTCTGTCTTTCTGGCAGTATGTCCAGCCCATTGCCATTTCAGGGATTTAACTCTGATCATGATGCCTTCCACTCTTGTCATTTTTCGGATCCACGAGTTCCTCTTCTTATCTCTCCTGGTTGCACCAAGCATGCACCTCTCCATGCTTTTTGAGTTGTCTGCAGCCTTTGTATGTCTCTTTTAGTTAAGGTCCACATCTCTGCACCATACGTAAGCACTGGAAGTATGCATTGATCAAACACTTTTTTTTAAAGACATAATGGCATATTGCTCTTGAAAATTATGAAAAGCTCTCCAGGCAAGTTTTGTACGCCAATTAATTTCTTTGTTAATGTGACCCTCACTTCATATCTGCTGTCCAAGATAAACGTACGTGTCTGTTATCTCCAGCTTTTCTGGATCAATCGATAAATCTTCATTTCTTGTAAAAGCATTGAACATCACTTTTGTCTTCTGCAAGTTCATTTTTAATCCCACTTCTTTACTCTTATTTTCAAGAGCAATATGCCATTATGTCTTAAAAGAAAAGTGTTTGATCAATGCATCCTTCCAGTGCTTACGTATGGTGCAGAGACGAGGACCTTAACTAAAAGAGACATACAAAGGCTGCAGACAACTCAAAGCAGCATGGAGAAGACCACGTGGGAGATGGGTGGATGAAATTGGAAAGTATGTGGGAGTGGCCAGGAGGGTCCCGTGTGGGCTTCGCATTATCAGACACGGTTATTTTGAAACCACGCATGACGTAGGTGTGGACGCAGGACTCTGTCTTTTGACTTCTTGCATCCCTGTTTGTTTACATTTGGTGTGCTGGAGTTTTCTCTATTAACACAGTTGATTTTCAACCGCTTGAAGTTTGTATCGTATAGTTCTATGTTTATGTTTTGTTTATTTTGATATTTACACGTATTTATCACCGAAATTCATTGCTTCTGTGTTTCGTAAGAAACGCAATAATGCCGGGTTGTGCAGTGGCCTGTTGTACTACGTACAATAGGAAAACCAAAAACACTGATATTATGTACCATGTATTTCAGAAGGATTTATTACTACAAAAATTGTGGATTCAGAAATGTAAGCGTCAGGATTCCTTTAAAGTGTCCAATGCAAGAGTGTGTTCTCAACATTTCACACAGGATGACTACCAGCGTGACTTAAAGGCAGAGTTACTTGGGTTAACTTTGCGGGAAAGTGTTGAAGCCTGATGCAGTACCTACACTAAACCTTCCCACAAGCAATAATACTGGTATTAATAAGGTAAGTTCGAGAGCCAGTGCTGACATTTCAGGACCTGAGACTACAACGCCTACTGCACTTAGATGTCATGACCGTGGAGTTGGGAAACGTGCATTGGAAACCCTTGATAATCTATCACCAAAGAAGAGGAATGTAGAGAAACCGATGGGAACTGATCAAGAAACACAGTGCATGCTGAGTGATCTAAAAACAATGGAGAAAAGAATAAAGAAATTGGAGGAAGAAAACCAAAGGCTAAACATGGCGTGCATTCAGATGAGAGTAAGAAACAAGTACCTTCACAGTCAGCTCGTAACAACTCGACGACGTTCTCAGGAATACTTGAAAAATTTGACACGGAGTTAGAAACCGAAGTAAGGAAAGTTTTAGCAAAACTCTTCACTACAAATCAGGTCCGTTGTTTAATAAAAGGTAAGAAATGTGTAAAATGGGAAAGGGAAGACATCTGTAAAGTAATTACTCTTCGTGCAATGTCAAGAAAGTGCTATATTTTCTTGAGAGATAAAATGGGGTTTCCATTGCCAGGAATTTCAACACTGAGATGGTGGACTGCTTGCTCATTTCATTGTCGCCCTGGCATTCTACATGATGTCCTTCAGCTAATGAAGGCACAGGCACAAAGACTTAGTACTTTAGAGTGTACATGTGTCATTTCTTTTGATGAAATGAACATAGATAGCAGAATTTCCTATGACCAAGAAGAAGATAGGATTGTTGGTCCACACAGTAATGTGCAAGTAGTCATGGTACGAGGAGTGTTTGCAAGCTGGAAGCAGGTAATATATTTTGATTTTGACATACAGATGACAGCCTCATTGTTGAACAAAATAATATCATCTGTGGAAGATATTCAGTATAATGTTGTTGCTTCTGTAGCTGACCTCGGTGGCAAAAATCGTGCTGTATGGAAGGAATTACAAGTAACACAGACAAACACATGCTTCCCCAATCCTCAAATACCAAATAAACGAGTTTGGGTGTTTGCAGATGTTCCACACCTTTTCAAGCTGCTAAGAAATCATTTTCTCGATGATGGACTAACACTTCCAGGTAATAAGAAAATTACAAAAGCTACTATTGAACAGCTCCTTACTCTGGATTGCAGTGAGAAGAAGATATGCCCCAAGTTGTCACTTCATCACATTAGTGTGAAGGGCCGTGACCGCCAACGTGTATATTTGGCAACTCAGCTCTTTTCGAACCACACTGCACAAGGAATACGCTTTCTTATGCCACATGAAGAACACATCGTGAAATTTGTTCAGCTTCTGAACGACTCGTTTGATGTGCTAAATTCAAGAAGGCCTACAGATGAGAAGTCTCTGGCATGTGGATTTGGAACTCATCGTGAAACCCAAGAGAGGATTCTACGACAGCTGCATGCATGCATCTGAGGAATGAAGGTAGGTAATGCAACATGTCTGTTACCCTTTCAGAAAGGATTCATCACAACCATTCGCTCATTACTGGGACTCTTCACTGATCTGAAGCCTCTGAACATAAAATACATCCTAACTGCTCGACTCAATCAAGACTGCCTTGAAATTTTTTTTTCACAAATACGTGGGCTTGGCCACTTCTATGATCATCCATTGCCTACAGAAGTGAAATCCCGTTTGCGTCTCTTGCTTCTAGGTGCCAATGTAAGTGGCATTCCATTTTCAATTGCTGCTCCTGTTGCACACAGTGGGGGTGATGATGATTACTTTTTGACATCTCAATTGTTTAGTGCTGTTTTACCTGATATGTCAGAACCCCTGGCAGTGATTGAAGGTGAAACCGAGATTCGTGATATTACACTACATGACTCTACAGGTATTCAGGTACCACCTGGTACTCCTGGTTCTGATTGCTGTGTAGAAGGCTTTCGTTACCTTGCAGGTTACATAGCTTACCGAGGAAGAAAATATGACCGTTCGCTGGGTACGCCAACTGGCCAGCTACTTAATCCACCATCAACTACAGAATCAGTACCTGTTGGCTGGATTGAGACCCTTTCACGAGGTGGCCTGCTTGTTCCATCAGATCCATGGTTGGAGAAAGTTAGCCAGTTTGAGTTGATGTTTGCAGAAGTGCATGGACATGACTCTTTATCCCAGGAACACAAGATTGTACACAAACTATGTGTGAAAATTGGTCAGAAGTTTCCAGATGTTCCTACAGAGGTGATAAAGTTCTATGTTAGAACCCGAACCTTTATACGGCTAAGACATTTAAATGCAAAAGCAAAAGTTAGGAAGGCAGAAGAAGCACAACGCAGAAAAGCACGTAAGTGGCAGGCTTCATCAAAGTGAAAATTTCCTGGATGCACATGGCCAAACCAGATTTTTCATGCCATGGAGAAAATGTAAGCAACCTGCAGGAATAATACAAATTCTGCCATCAGAAAGCTAAGTTGTTTTTTTTTTATTTCAATTTTTCATTGTTTCTATGCATGTATGCAAGTATTTGCAATTTTTCTGATAGCTATTATATATACTCATCTGAGAAAGAAATTTTTCACTAATCTATTCCTGTTCTTTAAGGAATATAAATTCATTAAAAATCACCCCACCTGCTCAGATAACTACCTTTACACTTTTAGATATATTGATGATCTGCTGTGTATCAATAATTCAGAAGTTATAGAGAGTGATTTTGATAATATCTATCCTAGCTCTCTTAACTTATGTAAAACCAACCACAGTAATCAGGAACTTGAGTTCCTAGACTTAAGCATTAAGCTCAACAGAGGTAACCCATCTATTAGCCTCTTTGATAAAAGAGTTAATTTTCCTTTCAAAGTAATTAAATATCTACACTGGAATAATAACATTTCAACCAAAGTAATTGAGAATGTACTAATTTCTCAGGTCCTGAGAATTTCAAGAATTTGCAGCAACAATTTGTACTTCAATTACCACATTAATATACTATTAGAAAGTTTTCTAGAGAACGAAATTCCTTCTTCTTTCATCAAAAGAACTTTAAGAAAAATTATTCTGAATAATAGAGTAAGGTTGGCAGATCTGCTTTAATTTTCTACACAGTTAATAATATGATTCTGACCAATCAAAGCCGTAAGGAAGTTGGCTAGAGGATGCATATTTACTACCTAAAGGAACCTTAGTGCTATGGATATGACGGTCCTATTAAAACAAAAAATTAAATAATATAAACAAAATCACAAAAAAAGCTTAAAAATCTGTTTATAAAAGAAAATAAAAACAAATAAAAAAATAAAAAGAAAACTAGTTATTCATCACTAGGATAGCTATACTAAAAATAGTAAAACCAACATTAAAATTAATAAGATTCTGATTAATCTATAGAAGCTCACTAAGGTGATTTAATACATGCAAAGATTATTAAATAAACTGCTCGTGTATTTTATAATATTTCTCATGTATTCTGGAGAGTTAATTCTGCTCTTTCTGATCATACAGATCCACAGTCTTAAGTTTATATATTTTTTTCTCTGGTTAAAATCTCCGCGCGTTGTTTTCTTGCTGTATGAGAAGGCCATCAGCCCCACCCTCACTGCCCCCCAGCGTCTAGGGAGTGGCGGAAGAGGTCAGCCATGTTCTTCTCTTGTGAGGAGAAAAGTTTTTGTCACACAAGAGGTAAGCTCTCTTCCTTGTTTTTGGGTTCTAGGTTTTATAAGTTCAATGTTTGTACTTCATGTACTTTTTCTCTGTCGTTTTTTAGCTTTTCAGCTTTTAGGCATTGGTTTGTCTGTTAACATTTTTGCGGGTTTTAACTCTTTCTTTTCTTTGTAACTTTGAGCGTCTTTTGGGGTACCTAGGAACAGAAGATGGCTAAGCTTGTTCCTTTTCTATGCGCTGTCTCTGCGCTGTTTTTTCAAAGTAGTTAAGTTCTTAATAACTAATTAATTATGCACTTAAAGCACTGCTGAAATACTTTGTACATATTGCAACTAACTGTTTAAGGTATATAACTTTCACAAAGTTTTCTTTAGTTAATTATTATCTTTAACTTATTCTCGTTTTCGTGCTGTCATAAGTTGTAGAGTAGGGGTTTTAGACTCAAGTTTTCTTTCAAAAATCTGTTCGTTAAAAATTAACATTTCCTTTTTTAATTGCAATGTAAAATTTGGATTTCTTTTGCATTGATTTTCAGGTTTAAATTCTCTCTCAAACGAACTTGGAATTTCGTTATGGCTGAAAATCATTTCTAATTATTATGTCACTCTCACAGCTTGAGTTCTCTTTAATCTTCTTCTCTCTGTTTAATAGTAACAGATGAAGAGCATGGGTCGGGCCAGGAAGGTTAATGGATGCAAGCGAAATTGTTAACTAGTGCTAGGTCATGCAACTCTACGGAGGACATGACTTATATATATATTTTTTAAACTATTTTAGGTGGGAATGTTACTTGCATCTATGGCCTTGCAGAAACCCATTTCCAACTAGGTCTTTGTGGAAGTGAGAAAATGCAGAGTTTTTGCTGGTCCTTGATAAAGCCAAGGCTCAGTATTCTCGACACCTTCTACATTCAGTTGTTTTATTTTATTTTTTTGTCTTTTCTCCTTTTACTCACACAGGTAAATACATAACCTTTTCTATGTTGTACTAGGTGTGAGTCAAAATTATATATGCATTTTTTTGCTTAGGTATCTTCTTTATAGAATGTGAATTCTGAATTTTCAAAACTGCTGCGTTGCGCGTTTTGATTTTCAGGTTATTTTGCAACCTTCGTTTTAAATTCTAAAGTTTTTCCTTAGTCTTCAGTTTTGCTCTTAAGTATGTATATGTATGTATATATGGTGTATGTGTATATGTATTTTTCAAGATGTTATTTTTTAAGTAGATATTCGATATAGCTTCTATATCTTCACTTCCAGAAAAAATTTCAACCTTCTTAAATGATGTGTGTGGCTGTGTACAAACAATTTTAAAAATAAGAACCTAGAAAAAGAAGAATATCAAAACCCAATCACCGAGCTATATTCTCCCCTTGATGAGGACTAAAACTAAAAAACTGTAAACTCTAAAAGTGAGATTATAAAAGGAGACATGTAATGTAGAACATGTTGAGAATAATCACTTAGTCCTTCTTCACGGTCAAACAGAAATGATCCCTCTCTCATTTCTACAAAGACCTAAAAGTGGGTTTCTGCTATATTACATCTGCTTAAGTGCACCAAATATAAATTTTGTAAGTTAATAAAATATTTGAACATTAAATTCTACTAAACCTGTAAACTACTAAAACAACCAGCTAGCACATATGCTGGTAGAAAAGGGAAAAGGTTTGAAGTGAAAACCACATTCTTAAACTTTGAGCAAAATAAGCTTAATAAACATTACAGGAAAAAAATAATTTTGAAAAAAAAAAAGGCATATAATAACACTTAACTCTCTCTTTGTATCTTGGTTTTCTTGCGCTTAAATTTGTTTTTAGCCTGCTTATGTGTTATATACATACACACCGAATGTTGAAAAATCTTTCAAGAGTGAATGTATGAAGAGAGACAGAATCGTTTTCATGTTGTTCCTAGTACGGAAGTGATTGATTTAGCTGCGATACGTATTGCCGCCTTTGTTAGCATTTTTGGATGAAGTAAGTTTCAGAACTAATTTAAGTATCAGTGTCTAACCTTAATACTTGTAGCTGTTTTATTTGTAGTGGCTTGGCTACCAATTTCGTTATTCAATAAGTATTAAAATGTGAGTTCACATATATGCAAATAAATTTGGAAATGTTGCGCTTCAAGGAAGATAAATGCTTTGAATTTATGAGATTTATTTATGTGTGAGCAGTTTTTCGCAGTTTTATTTCGTTATTATCATAATAAGTGTGATTATCACGATCGTTTCGTATGCCGTAACCCCACGCCACAAGACAATCAAAGCTGCCATGCGTCCACACCGACATCATTTCAGCAGCCAATGAGAGGTTGACATCGTAGCGAGCCCAACCTTATACCATGAGATATATCTAAAGACCTTGGGGAGTGGCATAGAGGAGACTGACACAAGACAGACTGTTGTGGAGGAAACTTGGAGAGACCTTCGTCCAGCAGTGGATTGATAATGGTTGACAATGATGATGATGATATACAGGGTTACAAGAAAAGTCCATGACCAGGCCAATATCTCATGAACTAAGCAGTTTGGGATTTACTTCTCGTGCAGTTGTATAGGAAACCCCCTATGATGCACACAATAACACCAAGGGTCTCCACACCCCCTTTTGGGGGGTGAGGGAGCCGTCATGCCCCCATTTTGCAGATAGGGCAAAAAAGTCAATTACAATCCCATGATAATTAACACAGCAATCATACATCGCTGAATTGACTGTAATTACTGTTCACACATGAATTCAATCACATTAGAAAATTTTCAAGTTTTCTAATGTGATTGAATTCACGTGTGAACAGTAATTACAGTCAATTCAGCGATGTCTGATTGCTGTGTTAATTATCATGACGTATTTGTCACATATTATGAGAAAAATATTTTTTCCACTCAGTATACAATTACAAACTTGTTCAGCGAGGCAAAAATAGTACATAAATGTTTTTGTTCCATAGCAAAAGATGAAAGAGGACTCTCGAAATGCGAAACAACCGGAAAGCTATCTGAGTCACTGTGTCCGAAGCAGATTTGCATAGATTTCAAATAGGCAAGCCAAAGCGGGATGATACGGATATTCTGGCATACATATTTGCACATCCCCACAGCAGCACAAAGGGAGTTGCCCGGGAAAGTGGATTAAAACAACAGCGTGTACTACAAATTTTGCGCAGGAACCATATGCATCCATATTCTTTTCATTCACAGCAGGCACTGTGGCCTGGAGACGCAGATAAAAGACTTGATTTTTGTAATGTCATGTTGAATAATTTAGAAGAGGACCCAGAGTTTCTGTCAAACATTTTATGGATATATTAGTCACGCTTCACACAAGATGGCATTGTGAATATGCATAATGTACACTACTGGGCAAAGGAAAGTCCCTATTGGTCAAAAGACAAACACCATCAAGTGAGGTGGTTCACCAAAGCTTGGTGTGGCATGAGGGGAAACCAGCTTGTAAAACTTTTTTTTTACTGCGCAACTCTGAATGGTAAATGATATTTAAATCTCCTTCAAATGGACGTAAGGGATTTCTTGGACAATGTACCATTACAACCTTTATTGCAATGTGGTACCAGTACGATGGGTTAACACCACATAGAAGTGCACACATATCAAAATGGCTAAACGACGTGTTTGACTGGAGAGGGATAGGACCGGGAGGTCCCGTAGCATGGCCTCCACGCTCACCAGACCTTACCCCTTTGGACTTTTTCCTTTGGGGCCATCTTGAATCACAGGTGTATGCAACACCACCTCTAAATGTAGCAGATCTGCAACAGCATATAGCATCCGCCTGTGCCTCTCTGTTGATGGGGAAACGCTGCAACGCGTGCACGGTCAGCTCGTAGAACGCTTAGGCATGCAGCGTTCTTGAAGGGCAACATTTTGAGTATGTAAACATGTAAGTTGTATTTTCTAAACTAATGAAATCTCTACGGTATTATGCATTCACATCTTGTATTAAAAGCCTTGTCTAAATATTCTGTTGTTGCTTCCGGATATTGTGATTTCCTTGGGGTCACATTCCCGGACCCCTTCCATCTTTTGTTATGGGACAAAATAAAAACATTTATGTACTGTTTTTGCCTCGCTCAACAAGTTTGTAATTGGCTATTTTGCCCTATCTGCAAAGGAGGTGTGATAGCCCCCCCCCCGGGGGCAAGGGGATCCCTCATGGTATTATTTTGTGCACCATCCTATGCAACTACACAAGAAGTAAAATGCTAACTGCCATAGCTTGTGAGATATTGGCCTGATTAAGGACATTCCTTGTAACTCTGTATATATACACTGAGTGGCCACTTTATTATGACCACCCCCTCAGTACTTCGTTGGGCCACCTTTTGCCTTTAATACTGCGTCGATTCTTCGTGGCATGGACTCCACGAGATGTTGATAGGTGGTTTATGGAATCTGAGACCATTCTTGATGAATAGCACTTTCCAGGAGTATGAGATTGCAGGGTTGTGGATCCAGCTGTCTGATGGCTCGTTCAACTTCATCCCACAAATTCTCAATGGGATTTAGATCTGGAGATTGTGGGGGCCACCTAAGCAAAGTAAACTCACCGGCATGTTCCTGAAACCAATCCTGTACAATACGAGCACTATAGCAGGAAGCATTATCTTGTTGAAAGTAGCCATTGGGATAAACCATCCACATGACAGGATGCATTTGGTCTACAACGATGTTTAGATATGATGTGCCAGTCAGTTGTTGTTCAACATGAATTAAAAGGCCCAAAGCATGCAAGGAAAACATTCCCCAAGCCATAACATTGCCTCCACCAGCTTGAAGGGTTGTAGCAATGCATTTGGGGTCCAAGCTTTCGTGCTGTTTCTGCCAAATTCTTACTCGGCCATCGGCATGGTGAAACTGTAAACGTAATTCATCGGACCACATAATTTGTTTCCAATTATCGGCTGCCCAATCCTTGTGCTCCTGTGCGAACTGGAGACGTTTTCTCTTGTTAACTGCAGAAAGCAAAGGTGTTCGAACAGGCCTTCGACTGCCATATCTCATCTGATGCAGTGTACGGCGAACAGTGTGCGCAGATATCATTTGAGGGGATCCTTGATTAAGATGGTCTGTGATTTGCTGCACTGTTGCCCTTCTGTTGTCTGTTACCATTCTGGACACTCCGTTCTACCCGAGCAGTCACTAGTCGATGATGACCACACGTTGTACGTAGAGACCCAGTTTTTGGCTGACAGTCCAGTCTTTAAACACTTTGACAACAGCTGCTCTGGATTATTTCACGAATGCGGCGGTTTCGGTGATACTCGCTCCATGGCTCCGAGCTCCTACAATCATCCCACGTTGAAAGTCCATCAAATCACATTTTTTACCAATCTCGTCACCCAAAAATCACTTCTACTACTGTTGCAAGCACTAAGCTTTCCCTTTTTATATTAGCCTCACCCTCTGGCGGCAACAGCATGCAGCCATAACTCATTTGCTTAAAACTGTCAGGTGGTCATAATAAAGTGGCCTCTCAGTGTATATATATATATTCCACAACTTAAATCTTGGCCCTCAGTCTCCGGCAGCTGGAATGTACCTGGCCAAGGCAGCGGCCAGTGCGACATGAAGGCAGAGGGTGCTAAGAATCCCCGGAGGACCGGACTAGGCTGCCATCTGATGCTGACCTTGGCTACGTATAATGGACGCTCCCTATCTTCTGATTCAAGGCTTCTTGAATTGGAAGAGGAACTACAAAGGATCAAGTGGAACATCGTCGGGCTAAGTGAGGTAAGGAGAAAAGGAGAAGATCTCATCGAACTAAAAAGTGGACATCTCTTCTACTATCGTGGGACAGATACTGGCAGAACTAGTGGTGTTGGATTTATAATAAACAAGAAACTGAAGGATAAAGTTGTAGAAGTTGAAAGTTCCTCTGACAGAGCTGCACGACTTGTTATCCAACTCTCGAAAAGATACCAGGCTCAGATTATTCAAACTTATGCACCCACCACAAGTCATCCTGAAGAAGAAATTGAAGAATTTTATGAGGAAATTGGTCATCTAAATAATAAAGGTAAGCAGCACTTGAAAATAATTATGGGAGATTTCAATGCAAAAATTGGGCAACGGCAACAGAATGAAACTTCAGTAGGTAAATTCGGTCACGGCAACAGAAACCAGCGTGGAAATACTCTCGTTGAGTTTGCAGAGGCAGAAGGGTTTTTCATCTTGAACTCCTTCTTCAAGAAAAAGCCACACAGGAAATGGACATGGAGACATCCAAATGGGACGACAAGTGAAATTGATTTCATTATGTGTAACAAAAAATTCGTCATGGAAGACTGCAGTTTGCTAAACAAGTTCAACACAGGTAGTGACCATAGATTGGTGAGATGTAAGATGCACCTCAACACTAAACTTGAACGTGGCAAGCTCATAAGACAAACAAAATCTATTGACATAACCAACCTTAAAAAACACCATAATACCTTCAAGTTGGAACTGAAGAACAGGTTCTCTGCTTTAGAAGGCCTAACATCGGAAGAAGTGGACATCTCTGAAGTTAACAGAACAGTAACCAAAGCTCTTATGGAAACAGCAACAAAATTAGCTGGGTCTAAGAACAAGTTACATGTAAACAAATTATCAGGAAAAACGAAAATGTTGATGCAAAAAAGAAGAGAGATCAGGACAACTAAAGATGTGACTTCCAAAGTGGAATATATAGAGCTATGCAAGACAGTAAGAAAAAGTATCACTGAAGATGTAAGAAAATTCAACTGTGAACTAGTGAGGAAAGCAATTGAAAACAACCAAAGCCTAAAGATAGCAAAGGGACATCTCAGTAAGGGAAGAAAACAGATTATGGCACTGAGAAAAGAAGATGGTTCTGTAACAAGAAATAGAGGCGAAATTTTGACAAGAGTGAAAGATTTCTACTCCAAATTATATGAAAGGGATGATACATGCACTCCAGACATCATGAAAGATACCAGTACCAGAGTTCCTCCAGTCCTCCCAGCAGAAGTTGCACATGCAATCAAGAACTTGAAGCGGGGAAAAGCTCCAGGAGAAGATGGAATTACTGTAGACATCATACAAGAAGCAAGTGGAGAAATCGAAACAGTACTCGACCAAATTTTCACCCGATGCCTTAATGAAGGAAAGATTCCCGAGGATTGGAACAACGCTACAATGATCCTGCTACATAAGAAAGGTGACATTGAGGATCTCGAGAACTACAGACCTTTCAGCCTCCTATCAGTAGTTTATAAAATCTTCACTAAAGTTCTTTCACACCGCTTGAAGGTAACACTGGACATGGCTCAACCGAGAGAACAAGCTGGATTCAGGAGTGGCTACAGCACAATAGATCATATCCACGTACTGAGAGAACTAATTGAAAGAGCGAGGGAATATGAACTTCCATTGTGCATGGCTTTTATCGATTATGAAAAAGCCTTTGATTCGGTGAAACCATCAGCAGTTACAATGGCTCTGAAAACCTGCGGTATTAAAGATGCATACATTAATATTATTAATAACATCTATGAAAATGCAAGTGCAAAGATTCGGCTGTTTGAAAATACAACACACGTAAAAATTGGAAAGGGAGTGAGACAAGGTGACACCATATCTCCGAAGCTCTTTAATGCCACATTGGAGGGTGTTTTTCAGTCGCTCAGCTGGGAAAACAAGGGGATAAAGATTAATGGAGATTATTTAACCCACCTTTGTTTTGCTGATGACGTAGTCATTTTTGCAACTACCCCATCAGAGCTGCAGAGTATGATCCAGGAAATTGCTGACAAGAGTAAAGAAGTGGGATCAAAAGTGAACTTTCAGAAGGCAAAAGTGATGTTCAATGCTTTTACAAGAAATGAAGATTTATCGATTGATGGAGAAAAGCTGGAGATAACAGACACGTACGTTTATCTTGGACAGCAGAGATCAAGTGAGGGTCACATTGATGAAGAAATTAATCGGCGTACAAAACTTGCCTGGAGAGCTTTTGGAAGAAACAGCATAATTTTCAAGAGCAATATGCCATTATGTCTTAAAAGAAAAGTGTTTGATCAATGCATCCTTCCAGTGCTTACGTATGGTGCAGAGACGTGGACCTTAACTAAAAGAGACATACAAAGGCTGCAGACAACTCAAAGAAGCATGGAGAGGTGCATACTTGGTGTAACCAGGAGAGATAAGAAGAGGAACTCGTGAATCCGAAAAATGACGAGAGTGGAAGACATCATGATCAGAGTTAAATCCCTGAAATGGCAATGGGCTGGACATACTGCCAGAAGGACAGATCATCGATGGACAGCCGAAATTTTAGATTGGATCCCAAGGGACAGAAAAAGACCCAGAAGAAGACCACATGGGAGATGGGTGGATGAAATTCGAAAGTATGCAGGGGTGACATGGAGGAGACTGGCACAAGACAGACCGTTGTGGAGGAAACTTGGGGAGACCTTCGTCCAGCAGTGGATTGATAATGGTTGACAATGATGATGATGGTTATATATATATATATATATATAAAGAGCAGAGATAAAAACAAAAGATATTACCTAAAGAAGTTAATACGAAATTTGTAAAATAACCTGAAGATCAAGACGCGCAACGCAGCAGTGACGAAAATTCTGAATTCACATACTATTAAGAAGAGACAGAAGCAAAAACAATTTTTTAACCAATATTCCAAAAACAACATAGTAAAACTCATATACTGTCAGGTATGAGTAAAAAGAGGATAAAATAAAAGCAAACTGGATGTACAAAGTGTCGAGAATGCCGAGCCTTGGCTTTATCAAGAACCAGCAAAACTCTGCATTTTCTCACTTCCACAAAGACCTAGTTGGAAATGGATTTCTGCAAAGCCATAGATGCAAGTTATAAGCCCATCAAAAAATGTTATTCAAAATATCATAACCTCCTCAGAGTTGCATGACAAAATACAAAATAAAAAGATTTTTGCATGCATCTATAGCTTTCCTGGCCCAACCCATGCTTGTCATCTGTTACTAAAAAACAAAAACAAGATTACAAAAAAACACAAGTTGAGAGAGTGATTGAATGAATCAAAAGGATTATTCAGCAATTTAACACAATGCCAAGTTACCTAGTCGCCTAAGAAAGAATTTAAACAAGAATAGCATTACTAAAGTATTATAGATTCTTATGCATTGCAGTGAAAAACTGCTTATTCAAAAATGCCAAATAATTAAAATAATAATTTTTTGAAAAAAAAGAACAGATTCTTTAAAAAATTGGAATATTGCTCCCCTACTCCTCAACAACTGACTTCACAAGTACAAAAATAAAAATTATAATAACAAAATAAAAAATGCTTTGTGAAGATTATATGACTTTAACAATTAGTTGTAATATATACAAAGTATTCCAGGAGTGCTTTAAGTGCCTAATAACATAGTAATTACGCTCTTACCGACATTGAAACTCAGCTTTGACTACGAGAACAATAAAACGGCCAGCAAATTCGCCTAAGTGCCCAAAAAAACTCGCTAAAATTCCAAGTAAAGTGAAAGAGAAAAAACATAAAATTAATAGACTTGCTAGCACTAATTGTCTGATGCGAAAAAAAAAAGAAAAAACAGCCCAAAAAGTTTTAAGTGGTGCTCCCAAAACAATAAGAACAAAGAAGAGAGCTTACCTCTTATGCAACTTTCCTTCTGCCTCTGCCAAAAAAACATGGCCATATTTTCTCCCCTAACTTTCTCCCTGGCCACACCCCTGATACTGGGGGGCTGTGTGGGAGGGTTTGAAGTCTTCTACACACTGAAAAGGATCCTACCCGCAGAGTTTTAATCAAGAGAAATATGTAACTTAGAATGCATTCCTGTTTGTTCAGATAGAGTAGATTTAACTCTCCAGAATACATCAAAAATATCATCAAATACACGTGCAGTGTATTTAATAACATTTATATGTATTTAATTACCTTAGTGTACTTCTACAAACAATTCAAAATCCTATTTATTTTAACGTTAGTTTTGCTATTTTTAGTTCAGTTATTCAAGTGAGTGAATACCTAGTTTTCTTTTTATTTATTTTTATTTTATTTTATAATCAAATTTTAAAATTTTTTTGTGTGATTTTATCTGTATTATTTTATTTTTTTATTTTTAATACGACTGTCTTGTCCATAGCACTAAGGTTCCTTTTTGTAGTTAATATGCATCCTCTAGACCAACTTCCAAAAAAGGCTTTCATTGGCCAGAATCATTTTATTAACTGTGTAGAAATTAAAACAGATCTGCTAACCTTACTATACTATTCAGAATAATTTTTCTTAAAGTTCTTTTGATGAAGGATGTTGGAATTTTGTTTTCTAGAAAACTGTTTAATAGTATTCTAATGTGGTTATTGAAGTCCAAATTGTTGCTGCATATTCTTGATATTCTAAGTACCTGAGAAATTAGTACATTTTCAATTACTTTGGTTGAGATGTTATTGTACCAGTGCAGATATTTAATTACTTTGAAAGGAAAATTAACTCTTTTATCAAAAAGGCTGATGGATGGGTTACCCCTGTTAAGTTTAATGCTTAAGTCTAGGAACTCTAGTTCCTGATTACTATGGTTGGTTTTACATAAGTTAAGAGAGCTAGGATAGATATTTGCAAAATCACTTTCTATAACTTCTGAATTATTTATACAAAGCAAATCGTCAATATATCTAAAAGGGAAAAGGTAGTTAGTTATCTGAGTGAGAGGAGCTATTTTTAATGAATTTATATTCTTTAAAGAACACAAATAGATTTGCTACACTTGTGGGGGAGATGTTCCCATAGGGATCCCATTTACTTGTTTATAGAGAGTATTATTATATAAAATATGGTTATTGTGTATGCAGCAATTGAGATAAGAGTTCCAGGCTCCTACATTAACAAATTGGTTAAGCTTAAATTCTACATGCAGCTCTTTTAAGGTAGTGATGATATCTGATAGAGGCAGATTAGTATATAGGTTCTCAAAATCATAACTATTTATATCTATAGGATTAATGTCGAAAATAGTAGAAATTACTTCTGAATTATTATAAATTATCCAAAAATCTCTGTACTTCAAATTAGTGCAGTTACTAATGTGCTTCAAGACCTTCTTCAAGATGTCTTTAAAAGCTAGATCAATTTTCTTTTTATGACTCCTTACTCCACTAGCTATGAGTCTAAATTTTACCGGTGTTCTTTATGAAACTTAACAGTTGCAAAAAGAAAGGGAAATTCAGGGTCATATCTTTTCATTTGTGGAATTTTAAGTTTCTTGAAGAATGCCTTAAAACGATTTTCTAACTGCTTGGTGCTGTAACTTACGGGCTCGTAAGTTACTCTATTGTTGAGTTCTATATTTAACAATTCAAAATAGAACTTCTTGCAGATAATTGCAAAATTATTGCTAGCCTTATCTGTAGTGGTAAAAACATATAGGTCTTGTAGAGAGGAGAGAGACCTTTTGGCTTTTCCAGAGAAAAAGATTTCTGTCAAAACATAAATCAAGACCTGCCAACTTATTAGAGAAGCTATTAATTACATTATATTTCCATTCTACGAAGGCCTCTATAAGCTGATTGTATGCTTAACTGGTTTTAATTATGTACCTATTTACATCTTGAGTAAAGTTCTCTAGAATTCTTTCTTTGGAGATTTTGAAAGAAGGTCTAAATTTAGTACCAAATTCTAATAAATACCTAAGCTTGTCATTTTCAACAAAGCTCAAGTTACCAGTGATAATATACTTGTAATTCTTATTATAGTGAACTGTGTCTTTATGTTCTTCACAAGAACATGCAGTAACTACAGGAATGGAACACGAAGAATGAAGTTTGTAGTTTTTGGTTGTAGTCCCTAAGGTCTTAACATATTTAAAACTTACAATAGACTGGTGTCTGTGTATGGGGAAAAAATTGCATTATTGTAGAACAGCTTCCTTATATTGATATGATCATAGGTTTTATTGAGAAACCTGATGGTCACATAATTTCTGGAAATTTCTTTTAGAGAAATTTTATCTTTAAGAATATGCTTAAGAATGTCAAGAACCAAAACATAAACATGCTTATCAACTTGATTAGCAGTTTCTTTCCAGAATTTGAAAAAACTTTTTAGGACAGAGCGCTTAAAGGACTTAAGAATTTTGTAAGTATTTTTAACAAAACTTGTATCATTTTTAAAACTACCCAGAGTTATTAGCAAGCTTTCAAAATCAACTTTGCTAGAAGAACAAAGTAACCTCTGCCCTCTTTTACCTCTAGTGCAGATCTTGTTGGTAACAAGAAAGAAAAGTTCATGGATAGAAAATTTATGCGGATTATGCTTATTGTCAGAAGGAGTGGAATTAAGACCATAGGGATATAGAGTTTGAAGCTGCAGAATTTCAAGTGATTCAGTTTCAAGTCGAGCGGAGAGGTCATGGATGATATGCAATACCAACTAATTGTTAAAGTCATATAATCTTCATAAAGCATTTTTTATTTTGTTATTATCATTTTTATTTTTGTACTTGTGAAGTCAGTTGTTGAGGAGTAGGGGTGCAATATTCCAATTTTTTAAAGAATCTGTTCTTTTTTTTCAAAAAATTATTATTTTAATTATTTGGCATTTTTGAATAAGCAGTTTTTCACTGCAATGCATAAGAATCTGTAATACTTTAGTAATGCTATTCTTGTTTAAATTCTCTCTTAGGCGACTAGGTAACTTGGCATTGTGTTAAATTGCTGAATAATCCTTTTGATTCATTCAGTCACTCTCTCAACTTGTGTTTTTTTGTAATCTTGTTTTTGTTTTTTAGTAACAGATGACGAGCATGGGTTGGGCCAGGAAAGCTATAGATGCATGCAAAAATCTTTTTATCTTGTATTTTGTCATGCAACTCTGGGGAGGTTATGATATTTTAAATAACATTTTTTGATGGGCTTATAACTTGCATCTATGGCTTTGCAGAAACCCATTTCCAACTAGGTCTTTGTGGAAGTGAGAAAATGCAGAGTTTTGCTGGTTCTTGATAAAGCCAAGGCTCGGCATTCTCGACACTTTCTACATCCAGTTTGCTTTTATTTTATCCTCTTTTTACTCATACCTGACAGTATATGAGTTTTACTATGTTGTTTTTGGAATATTGGTTAAAAAATTGTTTTTGCTTCTGTCTCTTCTTAATAGTATATATATATATATATATATATATATGACAATAACTATAAAACCATGTACCATTGAGTTGTATTACCTACCGGGGATCCGCGCTTAGCTGCTAGAACCACTGGTAGAGTATATATCCATACCTCACTTCGCGCTAAGAACCTTCATTGGAACCCCCCACTATTTTCTTGGTTTGGAACTCGAAACGTAAATGAGAAGGAACCAAGGTATAAAATCTCACTAACCAAAAGCAACATTGAAAAGATAATAAGAAAAAACACAAAAAGAAATATAAAAACTCGGGTGCCACAGGCCACTCATCAGGGAAAGACGTCCCGCGACATCCGAGTTAGGTTCGAGTTTCGTGCAGGTGTCGGGTTAGAAAATTTTATTTTTAAAACAAATTCTCGAAACGAGGGTTAAAAAATGTTTTTACCAAACGTTTTACTAATTTAGGACACCTGGTCTTCCCTACTCGAACCAAATATACTATATATGAAATATAACTAACTTACCTTGGTAATTAGTCCCCCCAATATCATCTCCAGTGTGGACGGTAGGTAACTAACTCCTATCAAAAACATGTCCCTCCCCTACTGAATTTGAAATGTCTGTTCCCTGTGGAATGGAACTCACAAACCTAAGGAGTCGTGTGGCGACTCCTGTCGGAACTAATAAGAAGGATAAATGAAATAAAATAAAATGGAATAAAAGTAAAACAAGATGTTGGTAATCTAATGTGTGCCAGTAAAACATGTTAATGGTTCCGGGGCGGCTCGGAAGAAGAGATTTAAGTTTGAGGCCCAAAAATAATTGGTCCAAAGTATCAGAAGTAGTGATATTGCAAAGTCTGATTTTAAATGGATTTCTAGAATTATAAGAGGTTAATAAGTTTTCAAAGTGGAATAAGCAGTACCTCCTTGGATAGTGATTTGTCAAAAAGGAAGAGAAAAGTATTTTCAATTGTCTGGTACTGTTGTGTTTGTTATTGCATATTCTGGTAATCCGGATAAATTGAGATATAATAATATTTCTGAATACGTGTTTCGATATATTGGAGTTCCAATCACTGAGAATTTTAGTTTTGAAATTAAATTGTAATCTTTTATCAAAAATATCCGTGATAATATTTTTGTTTTGTATAACAAGGTCTATGTCAAGGAATTGTACATGATTCTGGTGGTTAGTTTTGCATAGCACTAAACTAGGAGGGTAGATATTATCTATGTTTGTAGATGGAGAACCAAATGAAAAGGTTATGAGGTCGTCCACATATCTGAATATTGAATCTGAACTGAAGAATCCCTCATAATAATGAAGGTAAAAGTTTGCTAAAAGACTGGAGCAACTGGAGCTCATGGGTACTCCCTTTACTTGTACATATATTTGGTTGTTGTCATAAATGTAGTTATCACAGATACATAAATTGCATAAATTTTTTCAATATTCGAACCCTATGTCCAGTTGATGTCCGAATTTTTCGAAATAATAATCTAGGATTCTGCTTAAATCCATCAAATCTATTGAGATAAGCAAATTCGTAAAATCATATGTATTTATTTCCATTTCAACAGGAATGATAGAGTTGACAAAGTCTATCACTTTAATATTATTATCTATTATCCAGGAATTATTTGAAATAAAACTATAAAAGACAGAAAGGAATTTTTTAAAGATTTTACACGCTTGAAAATTATAACTGTTAACTCCACAGGTAATAAATCTGAATTTTAATGGTTGTTTATGAAATTCTGGAATAGCAAAAATGTATGGAAAATGTAGCTGTGTTCTATTAATTTTTAATAATTTGTTAAAACCAATTAATCGCTTCTTTAAGGTATTTAATGAAGTTGTTGAAACTAATTGATATGTGTTTTGGTTTGGTAGTTCAGAAGTAAGTACTTGGTAATAAATTTTTTTACAAATGAAAGCATAGTTATTATTACTTTTGTCTGTAGGGGTAATAATGAAATCTTTTTGAATTTCTCTAATTTGATTCTTAATTTTCCCCAGTTTTTAACATAACCCGATTTTTGGAAGTTTTTTTCTACAGATCCAAGCAATTTATCAAGCACTTCACTCATCCAATGGAAGAACAGCTCCACAGGAGTATTGGTTCGGTCTGACCATTCATAAATAAAACTGTATAACTCCCTGATTAAAACTCTTTTAATGTTTTTCAAGGGAATGAAAATATTTGGTCTAAAATTTGCTCCAAAGCTCAGGAGCTCTCTTAACTCTCCTGGTTTTACAATTTCAATGTCTCCGGTGATTATGTGGCCAAAACTTTCATTAACAAAACGTTTGTATTTTTTATCTTCACAAAAACATGGTAAGGCAATAGTCTCAAGATTTTTACAAAAATTATTATAATTGAATACCCTTCTACCCATAGGTAGAACGTATGTAAAAGAAGGAACAACTTGAAGAGATTCTTTGAGAGGAAATAGTTCCATTCTAGAGCTGAATATTTTCTTGAAAGGTATCCAGTCGAACCATTTGGCTTGAAAACTTAATGCACAGAATTTTCTTGGCAATAATTTTGGGTTGTCGGTAGTAACATCTAGTCTGAAGTTACAGTGATCGATAATATCTCTGACAAAGCAAGAGGAAAATTTAATTCCTAAGCTTACCCTCATGAGGGCCTTGAGTTTTCTTTTATTTAGACAATACAAGGCAGAGATAACTTTACGGATGCCAAATGAGCTTATAATAATAATCTCTAGTTCCTTAACAAATTCAACCAAGTTGAAAAAAGTCTGTTTATTTTTGCCATTACCCCTATGTCCTCTTCTGTTCCTGAGACCAGTAGTTTTGTATTCCATAGGAGCTGAAACTATCATTTTGTTGATATTTCTCTTCAAGTTATAAGGGAACATTCTTTCATTGTTGAAAATGTTGTTTAAGCCATATGGGTAGACTCCTTTGCTTCAATATTTGGTAATTTTCCATCCATAATCTTGTGGTCTCCTTTGGCTCTATATTTAATATGGTGATAGTAATATTTTCAAAATTATGGGTTTGAAAATGAATTAATTCAATGTCATTTTCATTCTTCAAATTTTTCATTTCTGATCTGTGACAGTTAATTCTAAGGTTCAAGCAGTTTGAGGTCTGACCTATATATTTTATATTGCATGTATTACAAGTGATAAGGTAAATACAGTTTTTAACTTTGCAGAAATTTGTACAAGTTCCTATATCATCCAACTGACTAGCACACATAACAACACATGTTTTACATCTTGGGTCGCCACATTTATTAAAACTGAGATTACATTCAGAAATTATTAAATCACCCTTTTCTTTAAACACCAGATTATTTTCAACGTTAACTGGAACAGGTAATGAAGCAACATTTTTTTGACATTTTCCCAATTTTTTATTTTTACCTATATTTTTAATTTTTTGAAAAAACTTAAATGGAGACGCTAGCTTATTTATCGATTCCAGACCCCCTGCCTCATCTGAATTCACAGCCCTTTTGATACCAGCGCGACGGCTGATGCTGTATGAAATTCCTATTATTTGTAATATCCATATTTAGTTCATAGCACGAAATAGTGTGTTCAAATACAACTGTATTTCCACATATATAGCACAGAGTACCGCGCGGTGCAGCAGGTACACATGTACGATAAGTATATGACAATAACTATAAAACTGTGTACCATTGAGTTGTATTACCTACCGGGGATCCGCGCTTAGCTGCTAGAACCACTGGTAGAGTATATATCCATACCTCACTTCCCGCTAAGAACCTTCATTGGAACCCCCCACTATTTTCTTGGTTTGGAACTCGAAACGTAAATGAGAATGAACCAAGGTATAAAATCTCACTAACCAAAAGCAACATTGAAAAGATAATAAGAAAAAACACAAAAAGAAATATAAAAACTCGGGTGCCGCAGGCCACTCATCAGGGAAAGACGTCCCGCGACATCCGAGTTAAGTTCGACCCCTGCACGAAACTCGAACCACTGGCTTTCTCCCTTCCCTGGAACCAGTGGCCCTAAATTAGGGACGGGCAACTGCTTATAGCCCATTGAGTTGCTCACGGTGGTCGTTAAACCGTGAATCAAAAAAAAAAAAAAAAAGGTAAACAGTTTGAAGTTGTTTACAATACGCTGCGGAGTTTCATGCAATTTCAGCTGCATGATACTTTTGCATTACATGGTTTTTGGCTGCAAACCATGTTAATACCACTACCACACCGCAGAGAGTAACGTTCCATATTTTTCACTTTAAAACAAAAATACGAATGTACTTGGAAATAAATGAGGGTTTTATAAATTTATCCTTCTCGGGCACTCCGGCGAGAAGTTACAATGGAAAATTAGAAGCATTTACGACGAGAATGTGATTAGCCCAACACAAAAGGTTTTTCGGCATGACAGTAATCCGGGCGGTCGCAGTGAGCGATGGGTTTGCCTCCTCGGGGCGCTCCGTGGTAACAATGGCACACACAACAGCAACTAGGGCATCTGTGACTCTTTGAGAGGTACCAGCTAGTTCTGTGTGGCTTTGGCGAAAAGACTCCAACTCACTGGGAACCCTCAGCTGTGGGCTAACCCCCACACTGATGTACTTACCTGATTAAAAAGAAATCAATATCCGGACTCAAGTGGGGAATTTGGAGGACCTACCACACTTGAGAAGGACGGTCCACCACGGAATCGACCTGGACTTTCTAAAAGGCGTATGAGAAAGAGATCTCGGCTGAGTGAATGTAAGATTGATGTATGGAATAATAGATGTATAAATGGCAAGATGAGTGAGGTGATTGAGGAGATGAATAAGTATAGACTGGATGTGCTGTGTGTAAGTGAAGCCAAAAGAAGGAAATTGGGGTAGAAGAAGTGAATGGCACAGTGAGTATGTGGTCTGGAGTAATGGATAATGTGAGAGAAAAGGCTGGTGTAGGTGTGATTTTAAGTGAAAAGATGAACAACTTGATTCACTATAGTTGCGTAAGTAAGAGAATTCTCTGGATTCGTTTGAAAGTGAAACTTCAGAGAATCGTAATTGTTGTAGTGTATGCTCTTTGTGACTCTGAACCTTCTGAGAAGAAGGAAGATTTCTGGAATGAGCTAAAAGCTGTGTTGAGCCAGTTTGGTTCAAAAGAAAAAGTTATAATAGCAGGGGATTTCAATGCTAGAGTAGGTGCGCAGAATGCAATTTCTGACAATGTTCTGGGTAAGTTTAATGATCCTTGTGTGAATGGTAATGGTGAAAGATTAATTGAACTCTGCATTGAGAATGGTTTGTGTGCGTCTAATACATTTTTCAACCACAAGTATATCCACACATATACTTGGGAAAATCGTACTCTTAGTCAAAAGAGTGTGATAGATTTTGTTGTCTGCGATCAGCGTCTGAAACACTTAGTTGTTGACACCCGTGTGATGAGAGGTACGGGTGTTGGTTCTGATTATTACTTGGTAGTGTCACGAGTGAAACTTAATGTTGGTTGGAGGAAAAGGAATAGGAACAGACCTAGGATAGCAAGAATAAAGGTTGATAGGCTCCTTGAAGATCATCAGCGTTATTCTGACGTACTCATAGAACGACTGAAGGAGCTGAAGTCTCGTGAGAGGGATGTAGAAAAAAAGGAATGTTTTAAGAACTATGTTGTCATTGCTGCTAAAGAGGTCTGTGGCACCACAATAGTGGGTAACAATAGAGGTGATGTTTGGAATAGTGAGATTGAAGAGACAGTAAAGAGAAAGAAGAAAGCCTATTTGGGGATGTTGCAAGATACTCTGTGGATGAATATCGCTCAAAGAAGCGTGAAGCTGCTAAGCTGGTTCGTCAGAGTAAGGCAAAGATAGGAATTTGAAGGCGGAAAGGCATAAACTGGCTTTTTGGAAAGGTGTGAAGTTTTTCTGGAAAGTACACGAGACTCAGGAAAAATAGGCGAAACAAAGTTGTAAGTTGTGTGAAGAATGAGATCGGGGAAATGATATGGGAGCCCAATAAGTGAAAGATGGGGTGAATTCTTCTATGAGTTATTAAATCAGGAAAGCAAAGATGATTCTGAGACAGATGCAGATGATGTCACAGTGAGAGATGGAAGCACAGGATGGATCTCAAGAAAAGGTTTCTTCAGACTGGTAAGGCTCCGGGAGTTGATGGCATAACTGCCGAGATGTTGAAATATGGTGTTGACTGTAATTGACTGGTTAACTGAAATTTGTCAGTTGTGCTAGGAGTTAAGAATTGTCCCTCGGGATTTTTTTTTTTGATTGGAGGTTTAACGACCACCGCGAGCAACTCAATGGGCTATAAGCAGTCGCCCGTCCCTAATTTAGGGTCACGGGTTCCAGGGAAGGAGAGAACCAGTGCCGTAAGACAAACACAACATCCATGCCTCACGGGATTCGAACTCGGACCCCTTTCTGACGAAAGATCAGAGGCCATCGCTTAGACTACTGCGCCACCGGGGCGGCCGCTCGGGATTGGAAGGATGCTATTATTGTTCCCTTGTATAAGGGAAAAGGTGATCAGATTGAATGCAAGAACTATCGTGGTATTAGCGTACTAAGTGCGCCAGGGAAAATTTTTGGTAAGGTTGTTATTAAAAAAGTACGGGGTCTTACAACATAGAAAGTGTAGGATGTTCAGAGTGGTTTTAGGCCTGGTAAAGGCTGCACTAACCAGATTTTTGCATTACGCACGATGATTGAAAAGTATCTGGCTGTTGGTAAGAAAGATTTTGCTGCCTTCATAGATTTAGAGAAAGCTTACGACCGAGTAAATAGGACACTTTTGTGGAAGGTATTGAATGAATATGGTGTTACTGGGAATCTACTTAATAGTGCAAAAGCCATGTATGCTGGTAGTAGAGCTTGTGTACGAGTGAATGTTATTTAATGAAAATGGTTTTCTATTGGTGCAGGAGTTAGACAAGGTTGTATGATGTCACCGTGGCTGTTTAATATATTTATGGATGCGTGCATGCGTGATGCCATAATAGATGATAGTGGTTTATGTCTTGGTGATATTCGTGTGTGCAGATTGCTGTACGAAGTTTGCATGAAATTCAAATTGAGTATAAAAAAGGGGAAAACCAAAGTTATGGTGTTTGAGAGAGGAACTGGTAGCACTGAATGTAATGTAAGTATAGATGGTATTGTGATTTACCAGGTGAGTGAGTTTGTGTATTTAGGAAGCATGTTTGACAGAAAGAACAAATTGGATGGTGAAATTAGTAGGCGAGTGAATTCTTCATTGAAAGTCATAGCTGCTATGGTAAATTTTCACAGGAATGATGGGTTCTCTAGAGAGTTCTGCATGGCTGTGTATGAAAGGGTCATTGTTCCTACTCTGATGTATGGGAGTGAAACCTGGGTACTGCAGAAGAAACATAGGAATCGTTTGTGTGCTGGAGAAATGCATTACTTGCGGGGGGTTTGTGGCAAGACATGGTCTGGTTGTGTGAGGAATAAAGATGTGTTGCAGTTGTATGATATGAAGCAAAACGTTGTTAGCAAGGTGGAGACCAATATGCTTCGGTGGTTTGGTCATGCTGTAAGAATGAGTGATGAGATGCTTACTAAGAAAATCTTTTTAGCCCAAGTGGCAGGAAGGAAAGGCAGGGGAAGGCTAAGGAAGACATGGGTGGATCGAATTCAGGAGTGTATGCATGAGAAAAAGATAATGAGTATGAAGTATAAAAGATCTTGGGTATCATCAGTGAAGCCCGAGTTGTATGTTGAGATCGCAGTAAATGGATAAGTTGATACGACAACAGTAAGTAAAAATATCTGATAGTTTGTATTTCTTTTTGGAGCTAACCTCTGAATCTCAGAGAACAGCTTAGTTATATGTATGTATGTATGTATGTATGTAGTAACCAGACATTGGAGTACCAGAGCATTCAGCTCAGACTTTCATCCATCCACTACTTTTTGGGTTGGCAACTGGAAGTTGAAGGCTCTGCAGTCTGCCGTCCGTGAATTGCCAGGTCTACTGATTTATCAGTAGACTAATTTTTTCACACATTTAGTGATATAGTGACTTTTTTTGAAAAACTCCTTGTTTCTACCGATTTTTTCATGTTTCATTAAATTTTAATTTTCTCGGAAAGCTTTTGGTGATACTGTAAAAGAATTTATATGAAATATAACAGGACTTTTACATAATATCTTCAATTTTTCGAAAAAATATTTTACAGGTTGATAAACTTGGATATTACAGTATATTGGTGTACAAACGGATGATTGCCATAATTGATAAGCCACACTGCTCTTTTCCTTGAATGACAAATACCTATAATGTTACGATACCCGATATAGAAGTAGGGAAGCCTGTTTTGTTCAACCACCGTGAACAACTCGATGATCTATAAGCAGTCGGCCATCCCTTATCTAGTTCCACTGGGTCCAAGAGAGAGAGAGAGAGAGAGAGAGAGAGTGCCATTAACACAACATTCATGCATTCATCACTAAGAATTGAACCTAGACCCATCTAGGGCGAGTGATCGAAAGCCAGGGATTTGAACACTGCACCAGGAGAGTGGGGGTTTCTTGATGGGTAGTGACTAATTTGTGCTAACACGTGGTTCGCGTTATTGGCTCTTACAGTTTTTTTGTAGTTTATTGTTATTTTATTGAATTGGTACCAATGAATAGCTTGTTCTATTACTTTTTAACAGGGGAACTTAATCAACATGTTTTCATTTGCTGATAATGCTATGCTACGTTTGGATGTTCTGAGCCCTGTCAGTGTCCTGCGGAAAAGAAGTTTCCATCAGTTGCTGTTTTAGCTTCTTTCTTTTCCAGTGTGATTCTCCCACTTAGATTCAAACTCTAGATGAATGAAAAATGCTTCGAAATACTGATCTCTCTTTTGAAATGCACTCTGATGTATGTGAGTGTATGATTTTTGGTCATATTCGAAAACTAACACAATGGTAACGAAAGCGCGCTGTTACCATCATTGTTGAAAATTGTGGCATGTTTGTTATCCTTCAAAGGCTGTAGTAAAAAGGATTTTTTTTTAATGATAAACATCATGAAGTTCATTTTTTTTATAACAAACAACATGCAATGAGAGAAACATACTTTCCTTAAAAACCGTATGTCGGTTGCTGCATGCAAAGCGTATGCTTTCAAGTTCTTCATGGCATAACTTTAATGAGTGAAATCGTTTTGTAGAGAAAAGGCTGAACTCCATCCTATCTAGCTGTAACATTAAGCAAAAACAGCGAGGACAGAAAAGATGAGTTGGGACGCAGCGCCATCTATTGTCGTTGTTCGCATTAACAAACTGATTCTGTATCATTATTTACATTTGAGATTTTATTTATATTCACTTTCACATTAACAGATGGATATTTGTATTTTGAATTCGTAGTACTTGGGCAAGAGAATTTTTCTCTAGGAACTGGTGTAATTCATGTGTAAATCTCATTCCTCCTTTATTCTTCAACGATCTAGGGCCGAGATTTTGGTAAGTGTGTAGATTAGCGTCTTAAATTATTTCGCCTTTAGACCATTCCGATTGGGAACCTCAACGAACTTTAGGGAGCGCTGCGCAAACGTAAACAAACTTCTCTAGTACGGGTAACGTCGCACGTGTTTCCATAAAGTCGAATGTTAGAATGGCTGGTTTGTCGCTTTCAATCCTTGAAATAATGAAATTTGTGGACGCTTCCAAATATTCAAAATGCATTAAAGAAGGGGAAGTGATTGTTAATGTAGGCCATATAATTTCTTGTGGAATTAAGAAGGAAGATGGAAGAGAAATTCTCATAGTTTCGCACTGCATTCAGTCCACGGCAATAACGTCGTCGCCTCACTCCATCAACGGTGTTTTAGATACAAGTAACAGTGAAATTTCTATAAAGTCATTTGAGTGCTCTTGTAAAGCGGGCAGAAGTGGAACGTGTAAGCACTGTGTAGCAGTAATGCTTTACTGTAACAGGTAATTTTTATTTTTACATTTTCAGGCAAGTGATATAGTAATACCGACAGTGGTGTTCTAATCCGGATTACTATTAAAAGCTGACATTTCGTTTCACTTGACGTTTCCCAGGACCCATTTTCAATACTGTCAACAATAACATTTGTAATTTTTGAACATTCTGTTCCTAAAAGTGTTTGTGAATTGGTAATTGTTGATCATCATTGGGTTCTGCGTTTTTGAACCGATGACTAATGACAGAACATTGCAAATCTTGTTCCATAATGAAGTTTAAATTTATACGGATAACAGCAATTATTTGTTTTCCAGATTATGTAGAAATGCGGATTTTTTAATTACTACTATGCAATAAAAACATGCTGCCTTTTTTATTATTCATTCAAAGACGTTACTAGGTTAGTAGCATTTCACTGGAAGGATTTCAAACGCAAGGCATAAACGTTTATACTAACTTAACATAGCTGAAACCTTGGGAACGACATTACGGGACACAACAATATGATTTGTTCTTCTTCACGGAATTCTCCATTATACAACTCTCTAATTCCAGAATGAATGCAAAAATACACCAAACTACGACAACTGAACGTAATGAGCGATCTACCAACAGCCAAGCATTGAGCCAAAAACCTTACCCGTACTACAGTAATTCTTCCTTTTGCCGCTAGAGGGAGAGCGGACCGCTGAGATTGCCAATAGCGATGCATTGTGTATTGTTTTAAACTAATCTACTGATTTTTTGGAATGAAATCTACTGATTTTTGAGAATTTCACCTGGCAACATTGCAAGTGCAATTGCAAATGGCGGCTGATGAGACATCATTACTGGGTTCAGAATTATTTTTGTCAAATTTAAATGGCGAAAGTGTTGCTGTGTGTCGATTGCTGTTGCGTCATAGGACAACAATAACCGAGTGAGTAGCATGGATTTCATGAGGTAAGTTTTCAGTATGGAATCGCTGCGAAAACATTTCCTATGGGAAGAACTGAAGAATTGATTGCCAAAATAGAAGCTGATACATCATCGCACAGTGTTGCGCATGCAGTTGAAGATCTGTGGGATTGTGAAGTATGCTTCCAGAATTTCAGAAAAGAATCTAGTTTTGCAGGGCATACAAGTTAAAATCTTTCCAGTCTGATGTATGTGTAAAGAAATTCACATGGAATAAGAAATATTTTAAAGTGTGTAAAAGTCGATGGCAGGAAACATTTACCATCTTGTATGTGTTCCAAGCAGTTCAGTGAAAGAACTCTAAGGAATGTACACATTCTTGTAGAGGAGAAACCTTTTCAACACTACAGAGAAGAACGTCAATTTTCAAAAACTTGTGCTGTTTCATTTAGATGGGACACATTACTCTGTGTTGTATGTTGTAAGAAATTAATTCACTTAAAATACTGGCCTTAAAAACCATATCAGGTGTTAAACTTTACCCAGTGTGGGGTATGCTATAAACAATTTACTCGGAAAAGCTATCTGTTACAAAATTTGATTGTTCAAACAGGTGAAATGCACCACCAATGTCATGTGTGCACCAAACAATTTGCTCATAAGAGTAAGCTTGCAAGGCATATGTTTGTTCATACAGGTGAGAAACCTCATCAGTGTGATATATGCTCCAAACGATTCACTGTAAAAAGTAATCTTTTGAAGCACATGCACTTTCACACTGGTGAAAAATTTCACCAGTGCAATCTGTGTTCGAAACAATTTGCTCAGAAATCGGTTCTTTCCAAGCACATGCTTATTCATACAGGTGAAAAGCCTCACCAGTGTGATGTATGCTCCAAACGATTTTCTGAGAAAGGTAATCTTTTAAGGCATATGCTTGTTCACACAGGTGAAAAGCCTTACCAGTGTGACATATGCGCTAAACGATTTGCTGTGGTAGGTTCCCTCTCAAATCATATGCTCCTTCACACAGGTGAGAAACCTCATGGCTGTGATGTGTGCTCCAAACGATTCACATGGAAAAATCGACTTTTGAAGCATAAGCGCATTCACACAGGTGGAAAATATCACCAGTGTAATCTATGCTGGAAACAATTTGCTCAGAAAAACGAACTTTTTAAGCATATGCTGCTTCACCGGGATGCGAAACCTCATCAGTGCGATGTATGCTCCAAACGATTTGCTCGAAAAGATAGTCTTTCACGGCATATGGTCATTCACACAGGTGAGAAACCTCACCAGTGTGATGTATGCTCCAAACGATTTGCTCAGAAAAGTTGTCTTTTACAGCATATGTCCCTTCACACGGGTGAGAAGCCTCACCAGTGTGAAGTATGCTGCAAACGATTTGTAAAGAAAGATTCTCTTTCAAAACATATTCTCATTCACACAGGTGAGAAACCTCACCAGTGTTACATATGCTCCAAACAATTCACAGTGAAAAGTAATTTTTTGAGGCACATGCACATTCACACTGGTGAAAAATCTCACCAGTGTAATGTATGCTCGAAACAATTTGCTGAAAAATCGGTTCTTTCTAAGCACATGCTTATTCATACAGGTGAAAAGCCTCACAAGTGTAATATATGCTCCAAACGATTTACAGAGAAAGTTAGTCTTTCAAGGCATATGCTCATTCACACAGGTGAAAAGCCTCACCAGTGTGATGTATGCTTCAAATATTTTGCTCAGAAAAGTCATCTTTCAAATCATATGCTTATTCACACAGGTAAGAAACCTCATCAATGTGCTGTGTGCTCAAAACAATTTACAGAGAAAGGTAGTCTTTCAAAGCATGTGCTCCTTCACAAAGGTGAGAAACCTCACTAGTGTGATGTATGCTGCAAATCATTTGCTCAGAAAAATCATCTTTCAAATCATATGCTTGTTCACTCTGGTGAAGAGCCTCACCAGCGTGATGTATTCTTCAAATGATTTTCTGGGGTAGGTAATCTTTCAATGCATATGTGCTTTCACACAGGTGAGTAACCTCACCAGTAAGATGTATGGTTCAAACTATTTGCTAAGTAAGTAATCTTTCAAAACATGATCATCCACACTGTGCATGCTTCAAGCTTTTTGCTCCAAAGAGTGATATCTGAAATCATATGCTCATTCACACAGCTGAAAATCCTTACCAGTTTGCTGTACACTGAATAGCTGAAACATTATGACCACCTGGCTAATACACTGCCGGACAATTGCCAAGGACGGATGACAATAGCAACGTTAGCAACCATAAAATGGAAGGCAGCAAAATGTAGAAATTAGCATAAGTGCGGGATACAGTAAGACGTGTTGTGCGTATGCAAATTTTGGATTGCCGAACTTGTTCGTGACGTCATAGCGCTGATAAGAGATATAAAGGATTTGACGTGTATTGACCGTTGTTGTTCAAACGCAAAGTTGAAAAGGAAAGAATCAATTGACGAACTTGCAATTTTCAGTATGTCTTCCCGACATCACCTAGATGATTTTACGCGTGGCCGTATTATTGGCAAGATTGAAGAAGGGCGAAAAATAACAGATGTTGCCAGGGAGTTCGACGTCAGCCACAGTGTTGTTTCAAGGCTTTGGAAATCATTTCAAACAAATGGAGAGTGTAGCAAACGTCACGGGGGAGGTCGTGTTCGCAGTACGACACCTGCAGAAGATCGGTACATAGTGCTATCAACAAAAAGACACCGGCGCAGCACAGCTAGTGAGGTAGCAAATCAGTTTATGGCTGCTACTGGCAAGCGAATCTCCCGAAAAACTGTCGCCAGACGTTTGCATGAAGGAGGACTATACGCCCGCCGTCCTGTTGTGTGCATTACATTGTCCAGACGTTACCGTACCGCCCGTTTGCAATGGTGCCATCAACATCGCAATTGGACTAATAACGACTGTCCTCATCTCAGATGAGAGTAGAAACAGTCTATCGTCTGATTGTCGACGACAACTGATCTGGCGTGATAGTGGTGCTGCATATTGTCCAACAAACATACAGGGAAGGGACCGATATCCGACATGTAGTGTCATGGTATGGGCTGTAATCATGATCAATGGCCGTACGTCCCTCTATGTGCATGAAACTGGGACTATGACTGGCCAACGATACATTAATGATGTTCTGCCACCTCATATTCGCATGTTCCGTGGTGCTGTTGGTGATAGATTCATTTTCATGGACGACAACGCAACATGTCATCAAACAGTCGCTGTCCAGGAGTGTCTTGAGAGCGAGGATATTCAACGCCTCGTATGGCCAGCACGTTCTCCAGATCTGAATCCTATTGAAAATGTGTGGTATGCTTTGGGGAGGCGTCTTGCTGGTCGCCAATGCCCTCCAATAAACAAGGACACCCTCATCCATGCACTGAGAGAGGAATGGGATAAATTACCCCAACAGCTGCTTGATAATGTTGTGCAAAGCATAACACGACGTGTGGAATCTTGCATCGCCCTCCATGGTGGCCATATCCCGTATTGACATCTTACGCCGGAACGCCTGTGGAAGGTAATTGCATTTTTCACGTTTACGTATTCTGCACAAAACGGCCTGTTTGTCCCTTGAACACGTTCCAAAGCCTTCTGGATTTCAGAGCACAATAAATTGTCTTTCTTGTAATGTCCTGTCATTCTGACATTATTTTATTTCACTTGGCATCCAACCACACTTACTTTTTTATGCGCTATATAGCCGTTTATGATCCGTCCTTAGCAATTGTCCAGCAGTGTATGATGTTGGTTATTAATGTGGCACCCAAACAGCTATGATGCATGAATGTTACAAGGTTTGTAAATGTATCCTGTGGTATTTTGGTTCCAACACATTCTTTTCAGATCTTTTACTCTACTAAGTTAAGTGGTTCAGATGCTGCACATCCTGTTTTCTGTTTTAACACAAACCACACATGTTTGACTCAATTCATATATGGAGAATTCCAAAGCCAAGGAAATACCTTGAAGTATTATAAGCCGCCCCGGTGGCGCAGTGATCTAAGCGATGGGCTCTGATCATTCGTCCGAAAGGGTTCCGAATTCGAATCCCGGTGAGGCATGGATGTTGTGTTTGTCTTACAGCACTGGCTCTCTCCCTTCCCTGGAACCAGTGACCCTAAATTAGGGACGGGCAACTGCTTATAGCCCATTGAGTTGCTCACAGTGGTCGTTAAACCTCCAATCAAAAAAAAAAAAAAAAGTAGTATAACTGGGAAATAAAATTGTCAAGATTTTTTTTTGCTGGTATTTGCCATTTCTAAAGAAAGGCAATTTTTACAGAAGTGATGGTATTAATTCAATAAATATAGCAAAACAATGTGTAATGTGCTGGATTTCCTGATAGTTTTGGCCAATTAAATAAAATATAAAACAAAGTAAAATAGGAAGATTAAGAATTGTTCAGAAACAGGTATGACTGAGCTGCACAGCACATTTTTTAATATCAACTGCATGTCGAACAGCCATACTGCTTTAGTTTTGAAAAAGTAAAATGTATTATGGCAGAGTACAACAGAAAATAATAAGATTTCTGATTGTACTTTATTCATGGATATTTGCTGTTATCGTTGTTTCAAATAATCCAGTAATTTACAAGGTAAAAACTGTAGTATGCCATTTCAGCACTGCATTATGTAAGCATTTTCAATTCCATGAAATATGAAACATTCTCTCATCTGAAAAAGCAGCAGTAAATTAAATTTTAGCTATAAAGTGAGAAAAAAAAATCTGTGAAACTAAGCCTTTTAGATGCATGTGTGTAACGAATTATGTTATCACAATCAAAAGAGCAGCTACACTAAAGAGCAATTGACTTAGAGATACCTGTCTAGTAATGTGTAGCACTACTTTTTGCCCTGATGACGGCGGCGATTCGTCTCGGCATGGACTCGACAAGACACCGGAAGTGTTGGGAAGCCATACGGATCCACGACCCCTGAACAAGCTCCCACAATTACCGAAGATTTGATGGAGGGGGGTCAGAGCCTCGAACATCTCTCTCAATATGTGCTTGATGGGATTGAGGTCAAGTGACCTAGCTGGCAAAGGAAGCGAGGTCACGTCGGTGGAGTGTTCATCCGACCATTCGGATACAATTCGGGAGTGATGGCACGGTGCATTGTCTTATTGCAGGATGTGGTCCCCAGTGGGATGTTGAAGACACACAAACGGGAGCAAATGCTCGTCCAGGATATCCCGGTAAGGTTGACCTGTGAGGGACGATGTCGCACATACCAGGAGTCCCATTTCAGTCCATGTAAACAGTCCCCAGACGAGAATTCCACCCCCACCAGCTTGAAGAGTACCCTGCTGGCAAGAAGGATCCATCTCTTCATGTGGTTTGCGCCGTACTGGTGTCCTGCCATCTACACGTACCAACGTGAATCTCGACTAATCAGTCCAGGCAATATTTTCCCACGTGTCTAGGAACCAGTGGCGATGTTCCCGCGCCCACGCTAATCTTTGCACCCTGTGATGTGTGGTCAGCAGCGGTACCCTCGTGGGACAATGGCTTCTATACCCCATAGCGAGGAGATGTTTCTGGATGGTGTGGCTGCTTACAGGTTTTTGTGCACCAGCGTTAAATTGCCGAGTGATTTCTTGCACTGTGGCCCATCTCTGTGCTGTTACAATGCGAGCTAGGCGATGATGATCCCGCTCATCCACACGCTGTTGTCCACGGCAGTTGGCCCTTGCAGGGATGATTTTACCGGATTCGATGTACTCACGGTGCACCCGTGACACAGTGGCTCGTGAAAATCGCAATGCCTGCACGACTTCCGAGATGGAGTGGCCCATTCGTCGGGCCCAGACAATTTGCCCACGATCAAATGCGCTTAGATCCTTCATCTTACCCATACTGCGTCCGAATTTTACTGATTCCCGTTGCATCACTCCTTATGTTGTCGGATCGCTGCATACGTCATGTCGTTTCTGTTTACAGGGCCGCCCACAGCGCCACATTTGCATAACACCATCTGTCTCAAATTCAATTGCTCTTCAGTGTATATATGCCGTGTAATAGTATTAGTTTGTACCAAGGGGGGGGTTGAATTCCTCCATTGAGGAGAGACTGAGCACGAATTTAAAGCGACATATGTGTATATGAGGCTTTCACCAATGAACCAAACCCATGGACTCCCCCCTTTAAAAAATTCTGGCTACACCGTTGGTTACTACTGATAGTGTTCTGGCCAATGTTGGCAATTTGTATTCATTAGTATTTTAATTCAAAATTGTTAGCCCATTAAGTGATCGTTATAGTAATATATGTCTGCATACTTTTGAGATGTATTTCTTGTTGATGAAAAATTGAGTAGCATAAGATCATAACTGCTATTCTTGGCTGAAATCTTGTATATAGCTTGGCATTTTACAAGAACTTTACTTTTGTAATTGTGTAAGCAGAGATATCCCGCTGAGTGTCAATAGTAATACCTGGTTTGGAAAAAAATATTTAAAGGTTTTTAAGTCAGGAAAAAATTTGGTAAAACAATGTTATTTTGTCCTAATGGATTTCACCCCCCCCCCATCCCCAAACTTAGGGTGGAAATGCATCAGGACAAAATAAAAGTTAATGAAGCTTAAAAGAAAACATTAAAGCATAATTTTAAAATGCTAGTTGATGCAATTTATTAAACTGAAGAAATTTTCTAATGTAAGTCACATTTTGCAATAAATAAAATGCTTTTGTGGGGGAGGAAGACTCCATGCCCCCTCCTTTGAAATATGCTTCTTCACTCAGAGTAAGATATTCATATGACACTTCAGAAATCTGATAATTATGTTAATATTGTCTTTTTGCCAACCCAAATAAAGTTACTGTCTACATATAATTAAAATATTATAGTTGACAAGTAATCTGCATATAAACCATTTGCATTGGGTATAAGATGAAATGTATATAACCACCTGGTTTCATAGCTCAAATATAAGTAAGAATAAAGTTAATGCTACCAAATAATGGCTTTTAAATCAAGTCAAAAGAATAGTTGGGCTAGGTTTTAATTAGAGCCTGGCTGCTGAGGACTGAAGCTAGAATGTAGGCGATGATGTGGTCACCACTTTATTGAAGGTTACTCAGTCTCCAGGAGATGATGTGAGCATTGTTGAATTTAAGAGTTACTGTGGTCCTACACATGGTCATGAAAAATAATGTTTTTTGTTGTGTGTAACCCCATTCCCCTTTTTTTACTTTCTCATTCTAATGTGCAAAACATAACAATGAAGTAAAATGTGATATAAATGTGAAACTAAAATGCAAAAAGTTGTAAGCACAAGAAATTCCACTTTGAGATTTCAATGGAAATGCAGAGTTTTCATTCCCCAGACATGATCTGATTATTCTCGTGGTGTGTGCATTGTCCCCGTAACTCAAAACTCATAGTTTATTGAGACGAAAAGTGATATTTAAGAGCCTTGTGAGCCCCTGATGTGAAAGGAATAGCAAAGTTACAAGTGGGAAAGCCTTTGTTAAGGAAGAAAAGCTAGAACATTCACAAGGATGGCACAATACATT
The DNA here is from genome assembly GCA_039090855.1 of Macrothele yani. Taxonomy (NCBI): domain Eukaryota; kingdom Metazoa; phylum Arthropoda; class Arachnida; order Araneae; family Macrothelidae; genus Macrothele; species Macrothele yani. The sequence continues at coordinate 199,542,041 of CM077009.1, read as the reverse complement.
TAACATATTATATTTGATTAATTTATGGCACTGTTTTAATTGACATTTATGCTACATGCTGTGAGGAATCTGCTGTCAGATTTCATCCCTATGACAGTACCCTTAAAGATTTCGAACGTGGATGAAATCGGTGCGTTTCAGAAAACCCACACTCTTATGATTACCCTTTAAACTCTATTGAATGGGGTAAAATAAATTTTAAGGGAAAAAATGAGTTGTCATATTAAGTATCAGATTAAAGAGCAAAATGTTTATTGCATTCTAAATAAATCACCCCAATCTCTGAGCAGGATTGTCGTGTAGCATGATGTAATGATTATTAAAAAAAAAAAATTCACTCGGCTTTCATTCAAGCTAGTAAATTAATACTTGTAGATGTGTTTGGGTGGTATCATGCTTCCAAAACAGCTAATCTATGCCTCACTCAATACTTTATCTATGACGTCCACAGATATTCAGTTTGGAAAGATTCCTGTTCTTATGATCAAGTCTTAGCTTATTCATAGTTGATGAATTTGTGTGCTAAGAAATGTTCATACCTTGCTTAAACATTGTTTATCTTAGATAGTGTACTGAAATCGTCTGGTTTGTAATATTTTAAGTTGAACAAAATTATTTTCTTTTTGTAAATGATTTTTAACAAAACAAATGACTGCATTCAAATGAACTTATGGTCTTTATACACATATTTCAGTTAGCCTCTTATCAAAAAACACTTCTACACACAATTTTCATGTTTATGTTGTGGAAACAACTATTGTAAAAGAAATTATACAAAAAAAAAAAAATACACCATCAGAGTTGCTGTTCGAAACACTTGTCGATGCTGGCAAATTTTTCTTAAAGCTTGCCTAGTAAAATTCTGTGTTAAACTAAAATTTATGCTTGGTCCAGTTTTGCTAATATTTTGTTGGGTTTCTCAAGAACTGTAGAAAAATCACTTGCTTTTTTAAATGAAATGCATTTGTATATTTCTAGTTTAAAGGTGAGACGTGGTGGAGAATCCATTTTAAAATCTTCAAGAAAAACAGGGTATCTTTGATTCTTGATAAATATACTTAAGTAGTACTATTGTCCTGCATAATAATCATGTGAAAGGTGATAATGTTTTGTGTTATCTTCCATTGTATAAAGTAAGCCAAGACCATCTTGAGCAATTTTTTTCAGTTATAAGACATCATGGTGGTTCAAATAATAACCCAACAGCCAGACAATTCCGAGCAGCGTATTAAAAAACACTGATTCATTCTGAGCTAAAAGATTGTAACACTGGAAATACAATTCCACTGGATCATGTGTCAATTTTGGGAGTTACCAGCACAACAAATCCTGAAGATGCAATTAACCAATCAATTTCAAAGTTTCTAATGGCAAATCATGAAAATATAAATCTGACAGAACCGCAAACAACTAACCACGACTATATTTTTCTTCCCAATAGCATTAGTGAATTTTCAGAAAATATCATTGAATATATATCTGGTTTTGTTGTAAAAAAAATTGTACCAACTATGCATTGTGAAACATGCTTATGTGCACTTACTACTGATAAATGGTCTTATAGAAGAGAAACATTAATAGCAATTAAGGATAGAGGGGTTTAATCTTTCCCTGTGATGATGATGTAAAAATTCAGAGGCTTTGTTTAGATGTGCAATAAATACATGTGGTGGTGGTAATATTCATAAATTTAGCATTAACAAAATTGTAAGTGGAGTATTAAAATGTTTTGTTTCCAACGATAAAATCTTTTCATCTTTAGTTAACCATATGTATGATATGTCTCCTTTTGATAATCTCTTAATTGCATATGAATATTTAGAACTAAGCTATAAATACTTTTGTAAAACCTTAATTCAGAAGCACAATAACACTCGACAACTATATACTAAAGCAATACTTTTTAAAGGTCAATAGGTTCTTATTTGTCCATCTAAAAATTCTAGTATAAGACCCAGGTAATCACAGAGTTTATGATGCCACATTATATGCAGGAAATTTTCCAAAAATTTCGCAGAAATAACATACACATCATTTCAGAGACATGAAATAATGGCAAATTATTCAAAAGTTTTAATGATTTAATGATGAAATTTGTTTTTCTGTAAAATTAACCTATCGGTATGGTGGCCGTTAGGCACAGTGACTCGGAAGTGCACTGCCGTAGTTGACGGAGCGTCACCGAGCTGCACCCATTAAGGTTTATATCTGCTGAACATTAGTCAAGTCTCATAGTGCCACTGCTGGCATAATCCAAATGAGATGGTAGTCATAATCCAAATGAGATGCCTTGAGTTTTAAAGACATTTTTCACGAAGGTGGGAAAACAAAGATTTTATGAGCGCATTGACATAGTACACATTACTGTTTTGCCGATCTTTGTACAGCTTTATCAGAACCCTCACAATGGTGCAGTAATTGAATACTCAAAGTTTATTAATAATATATAAATGCTAGTTATTGTGATAACAATGGAACCATTGTTTCAACCCTTAGGAGCCCTCATCAGCAATCAGACTATCGTGTGTGATAACCAATGGCTGACGAAGGCCCGTAAGGATCGAAACCGTGGCTCCATCCTCACAATAACTGGCATTTATATATTATTAATAAACTTTGATTATTAAAGTACTACATAAATGCTTTGATGCCAAGTTGTGCTTGCACAAATGTATGTTCAGAAAATGATACACCAAGCAAAACGTTTTCCTTGTTGTCCTTTCAGAGAACTACCGGTCAACATGCTCTTGTAATGTCCCCCGTCGACTATAGCAGTGCGTTCCCGAGTAGCTAGGCGTGGCGGCCACCACACGACTGCAGCTTTCCGACACCACCGTATTAATAGGTTAATTTTATGGAAAAACTTTTTATTATTAAATTACTAAAAATTTTGACTAATTTGCCATTATTTCATGTCTGTGAAACATTACATATGTTGTTTTGGGGGAAATTTTTGGGAATTTTCCTGCAAATAACTTGGCATTGTAAACTCCCTGATTACCCGGGACCCATCTGTTAAGCTTTTTGTTTTATTTGACTTTTGGTGACCCAACATTTGTCTTTTTTATCAGGAAAGGCATAAATTTGCCCTGAAGATTCTTGTTTTTGCATATACAAAAATTTGATATCATCTAATGTTAACACTCGTCCAATATAATGCTGAACAGACTTTTTGGTTTTCCATTCTATGAGAACATAGTTTCCAACATTCTGAGTTCCCAGTTGTTTATTTATTGCTCCCGTCTATTCTGTAGCTTTGTGAAGTCGACGAGGCCTTTTGATTCTTCGCGTCAGTAAGTGGTTGGCACCATGAAATTCAGTAAGTGGTTGGCACCATGACATCTAGTAAGTGGTTGACACCATGACATTCAGTAAGTGGTTGGCACCATGACATTCAGTAAGTGGTTGGCACCATGACATCCAGTAAGTGGTTGGCACCATGACATTCAGTAAGTGGTTGGCACCATGACATTCAGTAAGTGGTTGGCACCATGACATTCAGTAAGTGGTTGGCACCATGACATTCAGTAAGTGGTTGGTACCATGACATTTAGTAAGTGGTTGGCACCATGACATCTAGTAAGTGGTTGACACCATGACATTCAGTAAGTGGTTGGCACCATGACATTCAGTAAGTGGTTGGCACCATGACATCCAGTAAGTGGTTGGCACCATGACATTCAGTAAGTGGTTGGCACCATGACATTCAGTAAGTGGTTGGCACCATGACATCTAGTAAGTGGTTGGCACCATGACATCTAGTAAGTGGTTGGCACCATGACATCTAGTAAGTGGTTGGCACCATGACATCTAGTAAGTGGTTCACACCATGACATTCTAGTAAGTGGTTGGCACCATGACATTCAGTAAGTGGTTGACACCATGACATTCAGTAAGTGGTTGGCACCATGACATCTAGTAAGTGGTTGACACCATGACATTCAGTAAGTGGTTGACACCATGACATTCAGTAAGTGGTTGGCACCATGACATTCAGTCATGGTGCCAACGTATTCAGCTGAATTTACCAGCTTGCCACCCAGTATTTTGTGCCACACCAAGCACTTCACAATTCCACCTATTCCATCCACTACACCTTTCCCCATGGCTTATTGCGAAGAAACTCCAAATTATTTGCAGTTTATGCTGTTCGAACATGAAGGTTCAATTTGTGAATAAATAACGCTGCGAAAATTGACTGGCTGCACTGTTACAAAAAAATGCTATTTCTTCAATATGTGGATATTTGTCTTTTAATTCTAAAATCAAAGTCTCTTGGAAAACATGCACAGCAATTTTGTCATGGCTTGTTTCATCGCTTATTAAAACATAACCCTGTCCATTTTCAAGCCACGCATATGATGTAAATATTGTTACTTGTTTATAACACCAATGTGCACTTTGTATTTCATTCTGCATTTTAATGCTGAAATTCTCTGCAAAATCTACTTGTACCCCTGCTTTGGTTTTTGAATTGATTTTCTCCTCTTGAAAAAATTTCTGTTGCTGTCTTTTGATAAAGAAGAAGTATGCTACGTATTTGGCTCCGCAGAACTTGAGGGCAGTTTTTTTACTGTGCCTGTATGTGACATTTTAACTTGTTTTTGATTAACTTTCTCCCCCTGTTAACATTTAAGTTGTTTTTTTTTTCATATGCATCATCCAATCTATTGAGCTCAGGTTAATTCGAAACAATATTTTGGTTACAAAGGTGGTGGAATTTATGGTCTGTCATTCAGTTCCAAAAGCATGACAACGAGTGCCCATGTATTCATTATTAAAAGTTCACTTTCAAAGTACAAAGATTTTGTTCATGTACTGCCACCCAAAACCATGACTGCTGAGACACTGTTTGGTGTTTTACAGAAAATAATCATTGGCTTAGAAAATATAGGTTTCACTGTGATTTGTGTTGCCACTGACAACAATTCCATCTATTGTAAGTGTATGTCATAAATCGTAAGTGTGTTTTACTGTGATCTGTGTTGTCACTGACAACAATTCCATCAATCGTAAGTGTATGTCATATGTCAATGAATGATTAACTGTTAAATTAGCATATATTGGATCATTTTTAAATTTTAACTAGAGGAAGGTGTAGTTCATGCATTATTTGTGTGTGGGGGTTGGAGTAACCCCAAATAAATGCAGGCCTTAACCTTTTTAAAATCTAATTTTTGTGTTGGCAGTAATTTTGTGTTTCTTGAGTATTTTTCTGTGTCATAATAAATCACCCCTAGCTTATACTAGGGTTTATAGGATTCGTACTTGGGTATCTTTTGAAATAATTCCACTAGACAATCATCTCTCTTTGGTACAAAATTGTTAATGCATTTTTTTCTTAGATTTTTGATCTGGCCATTTGTAAAATGGTTTTTTTTTTCTTCCCTTTTGTTTTCCTTCCCCAATATATATATATGTGTGTGTGTGTGTGTGTGTGTGTGTGTGTGTGTGTGTGTGTGCGTGTGTGTATATTTGTATCTGTACAATACATGTATGCACATGTGTATATATACACTGAAGAGCAATTGAATTAGAGACAGCTAGCGTTATGCAAATGTGGCGCTGTGGGCGGCCCTGTAAACCGAAACGACATCATGTATGCAACGATCCGACAATATAAGGAGTGATGCGACAGGAATCAGTAAGAGTCGGACACAGTATAGGTAAGACGAAGGATCTAAGCGCATTTGATCGTGGGAAAATTGTTCGGGCCCGACGAATGGGTCACTCCATCTCGGAAGTCGTGCAGGCATTGCGATTTTCACGAGCCACTGTGTCACGGGTGCACCGTGAGTGCGTCGAATCCGGTAAAACCATCCCTGCAAGGGCCAACTGCCGTGGACAACAGCGTGCGGATGAGCGAGGTCATCAGGGAGGCTCCTGCTATATAGGGCTGTAGGGCTGCAGCCCCCACCCCCACCCCTACCCAAAGCAATTTTTTTTTCATGCGCTACCAAGAGAGAGAAGTTTTGTGAACACCGCTGTAAGTTTTTCCAGCATAATGCCACGACTGCAGTTTTCTGAACTCAACTGGAAGTTTTCCCTTGCATAACACCACTGGGAGCGGGAAGAACGTCACGGACTGCGCTTCTTGCAGCCCTGACGGCTATTGAAACTAACTCATGCGGGAAACTCTTCCTATTCCCACATCAGTTCGTTTCCTTTGAATAAAACTTCCCTGGGGACTGCATTGATGGCAGCTCTCGCTAGCAGGGTTGCTTGCGAATACAGTCTCTCGTTGGGTGGGAATGCATCGTTGGGCCTGTGTGCTTTGTTGATCAATACGGTTCTTGTGCTTCCGAATAAGAAATAAAATAGGGGAATGAATTAAAAATAATGACGAATGTTGAAATAAAGTATTAAATAAAGTACGTTTGAATGTATTACTCAACCTGGTTTGTTTATTTTTTTCTTCGAATTTTTGGGTTGTTCCTGCTTTTATTCAACGTAATAATTCTAACAACAATATTGCTCCCATCGAACTGAAGATTATTCGTGTTTGAATAACAAATACTCAGTTGCCGGGACTTTTGCAAAAAAAGTTTTACTTATATTTTCTTTTCTGGTCAAAATGGGCATGTGAACAAATTGCGATTAAAAATAGAGTTTAGTATTGGATAAATTGAAACAAGAAAAGAGAGAGATACTAATTTCTGCAACGAAATATTTGCACAAAATTGATATCTTCACTTACCCAACAGAGCGAAATTTTCGCTCTTAAACTCACGTAAATTTTTATTCACCAAAAATCATTGAAGTCACTCCACTGGATACATTTTATTTTATTTTTCTGCTGCATCCCCCTCCCTCCCCCAAATCAGCTGCGCATTTCAATTGAGGTAGTGTACTTAATTACTTTGAAAAGAACATTTAATCAGATATCATTGTTTAGAAAATTTACGAAGTTGGTAAATTTTGGAAAACAAATTTTTCTACACTAAATTGTTATCATGATGGCTTCAAAATTAAAACTGGGCTGATTACGTTTGCAATCAGTGTTTATTAAAGACAATGCCGGTGTGTGAGTATATCAATAACAACTCATCGCGAAATTCTGACAGACCCTTCAAAATTCCACAAAACGTTTTTCTTCGCCGTCCAGCCGCCACAGTGGCGCAGTGGTCTAAGGCACTGGCCTCTGATCATTCGTCCGTAAGGGGTCCGGGTTCGAATCTCGGTCAGGCATGGATGTTGTGTTTTGTCTTACGGCACTGGCTCTCTCCCTTCCCTGGAACCAGTGACCCTAAATTAAGGACGGGCGACTGCTTATAGCCCATTGAGTTGCTCACGGTGGTCGTTAATCCTCCAATCAAAAAAAAAAAAAAAACATCGCCGTCCAAGTTGCAGTGGTCGGTATCAAGTCGAAGTTTTAAAGGGAGTGTATCAGAAGAAAAAATATTTATTGTCATATTTCTAAGGGTCACAATTAGACACTTGAGAACGCGTACATGACCTTGAGTGTGTCTCCGCTACCAGTATCGGTACCTCTACATTTTCCTTATCAATCGCTAAATATAAAATCTAAATATTCATTTCTTGTCAAAAAAAAGCACTTTTGATCAGTATATATTATCGTCATCATCATCATTGTCAACCATTATCAATCGACTGCTCGACGAAGGTCTCTCCAAGTTTCCTCCACAACGATCTGTCTTGTGCTAGAGTCCTCCATGTTATTCCCGCATACTTTCGAATTCCATCCACCCATCTCCCATGTGGTCTTCTTCTGGGTCTTTTTCTGTCCCTTGGAATCCAATCTAAAATTTCGGCTGTCCATCGATGGTCTGTCCTTCTGGCAGTATGCCCAGCCCATTGCCATTTCAGGGATTTAACTCTGATCATGATGTCTTCCACTCTTGTCATTTTTCGGATCCACGAGTTCCTCTTCTTATCTCTCCTGGTTACACCAAGCATGCACCTCTTCATGCTGCTTTGAGTTGTCTGCAGCCTTTGTATGTCTCTTTTAGTTAAGGTCCACGTCTCTGCACCATACTTAAGCACTGGAAGGATGCATTGATCAAACACTTTTCTTTTAAGACATAATGGCATATTGCTCTTGAAAATTATGCTGTTTCTTCCAAAAGCTCTCCAGGCAAGTTTTGTACGCCGATTAATTTCTTCATCAATCTGACCCTCACTTGATATCTGCTGTCCAAGATAAACGTACGTATCTGTTATCTCCAGCTTTTCTAAATCAATCGATAAATCTTCATTTCTTGTAAAAGCATTGGACATCACTTTTGTCTTCTGAAAGTTCATTTTTAATCCCACTTCTTTACTCTTGTCAGCAAGTTTCTGGATCATACTCTGCAGCTCTGATGGGGTAGTTGCGAAAATGACTACGTCATCAGCAAAACGAAGGTGGGTTAGATAATCTCCATTAATCTTTATCCCTTTGTTTTCCCAGTTCAGTGATTGAAAAACTTTTCCAATGTGGCATTACAGAACTTCGGAGATATGGTGTCACCTTGTCTCACTCCTTTTCCAATTTTTATGTGTGTTGTATTTTCAAACAGACGAATCTTTGAACTTGCATTTTCATTGATGTTATTAAGAATATTAATGTTTGCATCTTCAATACCGCAGGATTTCATTGTAGCTGCTTATGGTTTCACCGAATCAAAGGCTTTTTCATAATCGATAAAAGCCATGCACAATGGAAGTTTATATTCCCTCGCTCTTTCAATTAGTTCTCTCAGTACGTGGATATGATCTATTGTGCTGTAGCCACTCCTGAATCCAGCTTGTTCTCTCGGTTGAGCCATGCCCAGTGTTACCTTCAAGCGGTGTGAAAGAACATTAGTGAAGATTTTATAAACCACAGAGAGGAGGCTGATAGGTCTATAGTTCCTGAGATCCTCAATGTCACCTTTTTTATGTAGCAAGATCATTGTAGCGGTGTTCCAATCCTCAGGAATCTTCCCTTCATTAAGGCATCGAGTGAAAATTTGGGCGAGTACTGTTTCGATTTCTCCACTTGCTTCTTGTATGATGTCTACTGTAATTCCATCTTCTCCTGGAGCTTTTCCCCGCTTCATGTTCTTGATTGCATGTGCAACTTCTGCTGGGAGGACTGGAAGAACTCTGGTACTGGTACCTTTCATGATGTCTGGAGTGCATGTAGCACCCATTTCATATAATTTGGAGTAGAAATCTTTCACTCTTGTCAAAATTTCGCCTCTATTTCTTGTTACAGAACCATCTTCTTTTCTCAGAGCCATAATCTGTTTTCTTCCCTTACTGAGATGTCCCTTTGCTATATTTAGGCTTTGGTTGTTTTCAATTGCTTTCCTCACTAGTTCACAGTTGAATTTCCTTACGTCTTCGGTGATACTTTTTCGTACTGTCTTCCACAGCTCTATATATTCCACTTTGGAAGTCACATCTTCTTTAGTTGTCCTCATCTCTCTTCTTTTTTGCATCAACATTTTGGTTTTTCCTGATAATTTGTTCACATGCAACTTGTTCTTAGACCCAGCTAATTATATACACTGGCGGAAAGTGAAAAAGAACACCAAGAAGGAATTGGCGGACGATCATGAAATTTACATTGTTAATGGGGTCGAGTTTACGTAGGTGTGATGTTAATTTCGGTACCAACCGGTGAGCGCTTACGCCACAGCACGGCATAATATGGAAATTATCGTCGGTGGTATTTAAGGAGTACCGTGAAAAAAGAACACCAAGAAGGAGACGTCTGATACCAACGAAATTTATGCAGCATAATAACGGAATACAGAGGATAACGTGATCAAAACATTATGGCAAAATACAGCTGTATTTTCTGGTAAACTGAAAAATAACATTTCCATGTAGCATGGTTAGTACGAGTTTGACCTGCCATGGACTGCGTCACACTGTGCAATTCTGGCATGGAGTCTGTCGTACAGATGTTGGATGTAAGTTTGGGGTAGTGAGTTCCAAGCATCCTCAACCTGGACGCGTAAATCGGGGATGGTCATGGATGGCCGTGGAGACCGGATAAGTCGTTGTCCCATAAAATCCCACACGTGGTCAATGGGGGACAAATCCGGTGAACGTGCAGGACATGGAAGTTCTCTCACACCCTGAAGTGCATGTTGCGTTGCACGTGCCGTGTGTGGGCGTGCGTTATCTTGCTGGAAAACACCACGATGGACCGACCTTACAAATGGCACAACAACGGGCTGATGATGTTGTTGATGTAGGAGGTGCTCTTTAACGTACCCGGTACAAACACTAGTTTTGTACGGGAGTGATAACTGATCGCTCCCCACACCAGCTGTAAGCCTTGTGTGTCGCTGGCGGATGCAAGAAGGGTGGAGACGCTCCCCTGTGCGTCTGCGAACACGCATACGCCCATCGGAGGCTCCGAAGCATAATCTACTTTCATCGCTGAACACGACAGATCGCCATTGCGTTCTCCAGTGCAGACGTTGGCGACACCACTGCAGCCGTTCCTGACGGTATGCTGGAGTCAGAGGTACACATGCCCGAGACACACGTGCACGTAGTCCTGCATCCAGTAGACGGTTGCGGATTATTCGCACAGTCACCCCAGGTGCAACGGCAGTTCGGATTTGCGTCGCAGTGGATGTTCTGCTTGACAACGCAGCTCTTCTTATGCGTCGATCGGTCCGCTCATCAGTACGTCTGTGACTCCCGGTTCCACGTCTTCTCGTGTGGGAATGTTCCTCGGACCATCTACGCCACCATCGTACCACCACCGATACTTCTCGTCCAATTCGCTCCGCAATACGACCAGCCGACCTCGCGGAGTCCGACTAGACGACCTCGCTCAAAGTCCGATAACTGCTGAAATCGTACACGTCTTCCATGTCCAGGCATTGCAGCTTCATCAGGGTCTTCGCACGTGTCCGTTCGCCAACGACTGATTACATTCACTTCGCCGTACTCCTTAAATACCACCGACGATAATTTGCATATTATGCCGTGCTGTGCCGTAAGCGTTCACCGGTTGGTCCCGAAATTAACATCACACCTACGTAAACTCGACCCCATTAACATATGTAAATTTCATGATCGTCCGCCAATTCCTTCTTGTTTTTTTTTCACTTTCCGGCAGTGTATGTTGAAAATCAAGTTATTTGATTAAAACTGAATGGATTTTTTTCTGTAGAGTTATTGCTTATACGCGAGAAATTTTAAGATTTCTTTATCTAACGATAACTTCGTAAAATACCGAATTTGCGTAAAATGTACATTTGTTTTAGTAGATTGGATCGATGTGGGGGAAATCCTTCCCACATAATTTATGAACCGGAGTTTCGAAAATTACCAAGTGTGCACATTTTTTATACTAGGGTGAAACTAAGACAGCTGTGTGATTGTGAATTTAAATTACTAAGAAATACAGGAAAAGCACCTACTCTACGCTTTGAGACATAGAGGAAAGAAGTTATTTCCTCCATACTCGCTCGTAGACTTACAGTCGAGCAGCATCTTTTGGGTAGGAGTATCCCATGGTATCTTGCGACAATAAACCTCACTCTTAGCGGCGCGTCGCAACTCCCCTCTTTTCTTTCCTCCATGTGCTCCATGCACTTCAGCATTGAAAATCGTAAAACTATCGAAGCACAATCGATGTACCGAGTTGGAGAAAATTCATGGTGACATCGATAGTACCTCCACCTCTCTCTAATGCCCTGTTCAAGGAGGTTAGAATACAACAGGAGGTGCCCTGTCCCTTAAGCGCAACGTAAAGTTGATGAAGTCGTTTCTTTCCCCTCCATCAGCCGCCAGTCTGTGTCGGCCATTTGCATTGGTACAAGAACAGAACCCTTCGCGTGCTACTCAACGCTTGTTTGGCTTATTTCTAGCTGGTGTTGCAACTCCAATAACAATCTGCACGTATTTTATTGAAGTGGTATGGTGTTTAGCTTCACTTCTACACTGCCAGAAAAAAATCCCAACACCAAGAAGGGGTTGTGTTAGATAAACGACAGTTGGTAGGCGGCGAGAGTACATCTGTAAGATGACGTCTATGCAAATTTCGCGCCCGGTGCATACGTGTGGCGCTAGTAGCGCTCCTCGGAACAGGCAAAGCAGGTTTGCTGTAAATACGTGCTGTAATGTTCGTGAGCGTTACTTATCGTTGAGATTCGACGTAGGGTGTTGATGTTAGTCAAGAATGCTTTTAAGAAGACGAAGAAGCCATTATCAACAGCTCACGGAGTTTGAACGAGGTCGTGTAATAGGGCTACGAGAAAGTGGATTTTCGTTCAGCAATATTGCAAAACGACTTCGCAGGAATGTAGCCACTGTGCATGATTGTTGGCAGCGGTGGTTAAGGGAAGGTACTGCCTCAAGAAGACCAGGTTCTGGCCGGCCACGGGGTACTACTGAGAGGGAAGACCGCCGTGTACGGCGTATGGCCGTGGCGCATCGTACCGCATCTGCGGCAGCAATTCGAGCTGCAGTTGCCACCACACTGACACAACGAACTGTTACAAATCGGTTACTTGAAGGACAGTTACGAGCCAGACGCCCTGTAGCGTGCATTCCACTTATTCCAAACCACTGCCGTTTGCGACATCAGTGGTGTCAAGCTAGAGCTCATTGGAGGTAGGACGGAGTGGAAATCTGTTGTGTTTTCTGATGAAAGCCGGTTCTGCCTGGGTGCCAGTGATGGCCGTGTGTTGGTTAGAAGGAGGCCAGCAGAGCGCCTGCAACCAATCTGTCTGCGGCCGAGACACACTGGACCTACACCTGGAGTTATGGTCTGGGAAGCAATTTCCTATGACAGCAGGAGCACTCTCATGGTTATCCCACGTACCCTGACGGCACAGTTGTACGTCGGTCTGGTGATTCAACCTGTTGTGCTGCCATTCATGAACAGCATTCAAGGGGTGTTTTCCAACAGGATAAAGCTCGCCCGCATACCGCTGTTGTAACCCAACATGCTCTACAGAGTGTCGACATGTTGCCGTGGACTGCTGGATCACCAGATCTTTTACCAATCGAGCACGTATGGGACATCATTGGACGACAACTCCAGCGTCACCCCCAACCAGCATTAACCGTCCCTGTATTGACCGACCACGTGCTACAGGCATGGAACTCCATCCCACAAACTGACATCCAGCACCTGTACGACACAATGCATGAACGTTTGCGTGCTTGCATTCAACATTCTGGCGGTTACACCGGTTATTAATGTACCAGCATTTCACATTTAAAATGGCTCTTCTCGCGCTTACAATAAGCTGTGAATCTTGAAACCTTAATCGATTAAATATGTTACCTATACAAATGTATTGCCGCCATTTCATTCCTCTACAACTAATTTTTCGTGGTGTTGGGATTTTTGTTTCCGTCAGTGTATTTATGTATACCGTCGAACCAGAAAGTTTCCAGTTGTTTAGAATTTAAATGAGATACATATTAAAGGCTGCAGTGTAAGCGAAAACTGAAAAATGCGAAGAAACGGCGGCTTGTTTACAAATATAGTGGCTTATAAATCCAAACTAAATTGTGCAAACGGTTATTTAAAGATCATGAACTAAAGTTTCTTCCCGTATATGTTACAGCTCCGATTTTTAAGGGAGCTAACCAAAACACCAATCTAGCGTAAGAAACATGAAAACAGAAGCAAACCTATGAACGCATATGATATATATATATGGTGTCCCACGATTCATTGGACAGTGGAATATCTCGTGATCGTACGAAGCTATTGAGGTGAAACAAAAAGCAATGTAAATTAGTGAACATGAGCTACCCTTCCTCGTGGTTTGGGGGAATGGGAGGAAAATGAAAACGAAATTCTGCGATAAAAAAATTTCGTCAATGTACAACCTATGTCCAAAGACTGCTCATTTGAAAGCCATGCTTATGAACAGATCATTAGCGAAAACATAATTGAATTTCACCGAAAGCGCGCGAAATGGCGGGGTTGCAAAATGTGATGTTCCATGTCTCCAAAACCCCAGAAATAACCCAGAAACGAAACTGTTCGTTGCAAATGTAGATGCATGGAGGCATGAAACAAAGTTCTACCAGACCCTTGTAGTCGTACACATCCACGTAATATGTGTGCCGTGACGAGCCAGTAATGTTTGTTGTTTGGATGCACCGATGACATTACGCATGCTAACTAAACAACAAAATGGATACAACACCGAAGAGTCACTGTTTCGAGATAGAAAACCCAATTTTTATTTCCATATTGGAAAGTACAGGTCTTACGACTTATGACCTAAAATAAAGTGCCCAAATGTGTTCGTGCCTTCATGCACAAGTTCGGGTCAGCGTTAATTCCAGATTGTGGAACTTGTTGGATGTCAGAGCAGTCCTCAGCCCAGACAACATATCATGTGTGCAGATTAGCTGTTCAACTGGATAACAAAACATAAAAGGAAGCAAACTACGGCCACATCACGTTACGTGTTCAAAGTGACCACCATTGTTCTGGAGACACATTTCGAATCTGGTCATAAGTGCTTTCTGTGTTGCTGATTGCACAGTTCTGGGCGATATTCTTCCACATTCTGAACGTATTCTTTGTTGTTCGTCCAGTGTATGCACTTCATTTGAATAAACAACTGTTTTCAAATGACCCCCATAGGAAATAATCTAGTGGTGTCAAATCAGGAGATCTCGGAGGCCACTTGATTGGTCCATGGGTACCAATCCATCGGTTAGGAAAGTGAACATTCAAATATTCTGTCACAGGGCGGAAAGTATGTGGTGGTGCACCATCGTGCTGAAACCACATATCCTGCCTTTCACTTAGTGGTATGTCCTCCAGCAACCCAGGTAAAATATTCCTCAGGAAATGAAGGTAGCGATTGCCTGTCAAAATACCTTCGTAAAAATAAGGACCTACGATGTGGCTATTCAGCATGCCACACCATACGTTTATGCCCCAAACACGTTGAAACCGTGTTTGTCTCATCCAGTGAGGATTTATGTCATTCCAATAATGGCAATTATGCCGATTTACAACTCCATTGTTGTGGAACCGTGCTTCGTCACTCCATAGAATTTTCCCCTTAACATTGACATTGTTCATGAGCACAGAGAAACAGGCCAGGAATTCTAACCTTTCTGGATCATTGGCGTCCAATCCTTGTGTTAAGTGCAGCTTGTAAGAGTGATATTTGTTATTGCGTAAAATACGGTGCACATATGTTTTCGAAATGCCTACTTCACAGGATACTTGTTGCACTGAGGTACATGGTTTTAAATGAAATGCACCCAGTACTGCAGTAGCATGTGCCTCATCAGATGCAGTTTTTTGATGGTACGCCTTTTTCCTGGATGGCAATGTGCCACTAATGCGCAGTTTGTGTTCCACATGTCAAAATAAGTTTTTACTAGGCGGATGACGGTCTGGATATTTATCTCTGTACATTTGGGCTGCTGAACGCCAATTTCGTTTGCACTCTCCGTAAATCAGTACCATATCTACATATTTATCATTGGAGAACACCATCGTACCTTATGATCTCCGCAGGTTTGTTTTTGATTGGAGGTTTAACGACCACCGTTAGCAACTCAATGGGCTATAAGCAGTCGCCCGTCCTTAATTTAGGGTCACTGGTTCCAGGGAAGGGAGAAAACCAGTGCCGTAAGACGAACACAACATCCACGCCCCACCGGGATTCGAACCCGGACCCCTTTCGGGCGAATGATCAGAGGCCATTCCGTCCGAAAGGGGTCCGGGTTCGAATCCCGGTCAGGCATGGATGTTGTGTTTGTCTTACGGCACTGGCTCTCTCGCTTCCCTGGAACCAGTGGCCCTAAATTAGGGACAGGCGACTGCTTATAGCCCATTGAGTTGCTCACGGTGGTCGTTAAACCTCCAATCAATCAATCAATCAGATTTAACTCCTTTCAGCCGCCCCGGTGGCGCAGTGGTCTAAGGCGTTGGCCACTGATCATTCGTCCATAAGGGGTCCGGGTTCGAATCCCGGTCAGGCATGGATGTTGTGTTTGTCTTACGGCACTGGCTCTCTCCCTTCCCTGGAACCAGTGACCCTAAATTAGGGACGGGCGACTGCTTATAGCCCATTGAGTTGCTCACGGTGGTCGTAAAACCTCCAATCAAAAAAAAACTCCTTTCACGGTGTATGATAGTTAGGTGATACGACTCTTTAAAGAAAAATCGCCCGTTAATGTCACTTGTCACTAGATGGCGCGACGAACGTGTGTGCAGATGATTTGATACAACCTATGCTTTCTTATGGGAGGAAGCGGAGAAACATTCTTATTTTACGAATACAATTTTGCTTGGAATTAAAAAAACATAACCTGGAACGCTTCGCAAACATACACTTTTGTGCCTATCACATGGAATTCATCAAATAAGCGTTATATATATATATATATATATTTAGCCACAGAATGAGTACTCTTAACGTCACGATCTGAGTTTCTTTACTGAGGCAACAGAAAATAGACCCTTAATTGTAAAAGAAAGTGTACTTCTTGTAAAACGAGATGGTGCTGTGCATTCTGAGGGGCAATTTCAACATGGAATATAAGATTTTGCATAAGTAATTGGAGCATCGCTAACGGAAACTGCAGGTTTTGAAAGCTTACCAAAGTTTTCGCAAAAAATAATGTTGATTAATCTTTCCCTCGAGAAATGATTCACTATTGATGTTTTCATTTAGTAATAAACAAGATATCTTACACATTTGTTTTATTTTTGTACCTAATCCTACTAATGAATAAAGCTCTGCCTCCATCTGTGCTGGCGATGACGGTAGAGAGCGTGCATCGCAGCAAAATGGCTGCTTTTTCTCGGCGGAGATTTCTCCGACCTGTCTGCATATAGTACAATAAACATATCTGATGTCAAGGGATAAAATTAATAGTCCTACATTTAAACAACGGTTAATGCTCTTAACGTAAGATTTTTCCACGTTATGAGCTGTGGAAAAATGTATCACATCCTAATTCTTGCTGCCATTTTTCTAACACTGTTGGGTCATTAAAGGCTCAAAACAAGTTCTTTATATGTCGTATAACCAGACCGATAACCGATAGTTCGGTACAGAACACTTTCGCCCTATACATAAAACAAAATTGAACAGATCCTAGCCCGACATTTAGCTACACTATAAATTTAAATCCCGTCAAGTAAAAAGAGAGTTGACGTACTTTACCTTCTGTACAGAAACTTAAACGTTTCTGGAGCTCAATACAATATAATTACACAAAGTAATAAATAAAAAATACTCAAGAGAAATACCGAATCATAAACACCATGTAATCCTATGATGGTTAGCCTGAAAAACCGGCCCACAACTCCTGAACGCCCCCTGGCGAGCTGTGACATTAAGAGTCCGTTTTTCAATCCGTTGACAGTACTGAGAGTCGTATCACCTGACTTATCATACACCGTGACTCCACTGTTATTCCTGCAACATTTCCTGGATGTTCAACCTACCTTTCAAAGAAGGCAGCAAAGTCATTACTTCGTAAATGTGTAGTTTAGCGTCCTAAATTATTATTATTATTATTATTATTATTTTTGATTGGAGGTTTAACGACCGCCGTGAGCAACTCAATGGGCTATAAGCAGTCGCCCGTCCCTAATTTAGGGCCACTGGTTCCAGGGAAGGGAGAGAGCCAGTGCCGTAAGACAAACACAACATCCATGCCTGACCGGGATTCGAACCCGGACCCCTTACGGACGAATGATCAGAGGCCAGCGCCTTAGACCACTGCGCCACCGGGGCGGCCTTAAATTATTTCGTCGGATTTCGAAAAAGTGGGACATAAATAGGATTTCAAAAAGTGAGACGTACAGATTTTAAAGTACGCAATTTCAAGGCAAATGGTGAAAAATTTCATCATTATGGTGCATTTTAAAGATTTTTACCGTAATATTTACGTGCAAGTACGACGCTGTGAACAGAAGCTGCGACACGCCTAACACAACGCTGCTGCAACGACTTTGCTCCGCCGCCATTCTGCTTTTGGAAGAGTACAGGAAGAAAGGGGAACGTTCTTGCCAGGAAAGCGATCCAGTTTGTAGTGCTACCTGACAGAAAATAGTTCTTCATTTCTGTCGCAGTTTTTTAAGACACATAATGAAAATTGCTTCGTTCTTATGCATATGATTCCCTGGTACGAAATAGAAAGTATGCAAATGCCATCCTTTCTTCTACCAAAGCGTTAAAGTAGAAGCCGTGTCCTCTTCAACGGAAGTTACACAGCATCGAAAAATCAAAGTTTTGCTCCTCCTGTTGACAGCGTTGTTGGCAATTCATTGAAATTGGATAACAAAAAGAAAAAGCTCTCGAAGAAGTGAGTTCAAAAAATGCGCATTAAAGAATCATACGCGAAAAAACCCCAACAAATTCTCAGATTGTGATGTTGAAACGTGAGGCAGAAATGATGATCTATTTTCTGTAGCGCAGCACTGCAAATTGAATCGCTTTCCTGTTGTACTCTTCCACCAGCAGAATGGCAGCCGGAATGAGACTACAACGGGACCTTCGTTTCAGCGGAACAAAGCTTTATGTCGCCGCGGCGTGTGTTAGGCCTGGCGCAGCTTTCTTGTCACAGCGTCGTACAGGTACGTAAATATTATGGTAAACATTTTTAAAATACACCATAATGATGAAATATTTTCACCATTCGCCATAAAATTGCATACTTAAAATCTGTACGTCTCACTTTTCGAAAATCCTTCAACATTTCCGACGAAATAATTTAGGACGATAAACTACACATTTACCCATTGCTTATTCATATGGTATACCTAATATACATACAACTTATAAATGCCCGAAAAGCATCGAGTTTTTGAATACTGCTAAAGAGCGTTCAAAAAATTATGCACTTAAATTTAAGAACCTCTCATTGATATATTTCATGTATTATGCACAATGATATTTTGTGAGTTATTTAGAAGTAAACAGCTACTGTTCCTACATTCTCAGCACACACCATCACCTCTCAATGCATGCAGGGAAAGCTAGAAGCATATCTGCTGTATAAATACGCAATAACTACATTAAAGCAAAAAGGTAATATAAATTTACGTGTCCTATATTTATCTGAAAAAGTTTAAAATAAGTGATTCAAAATGTTACGTTATCATAATTATGACGCTGGTACCTTTCTGCAACTGTATATTAAATTACATTTGTGACACTGTTTTTATATAACGGAAGCCCACCTTGTCCTACACACACACACACACACACACACACACACACACACACATACACACATATATATATGTATATACAGTATATATATATAAAACACGAACGTATTATCAGTTCATAAACAAAATTCCTTTCATCCCTAGCACCACTGTTGTTGTTTAAAGACGTGTCATTTCTACATGGAAATCTGTCTTAAAAATACGTCCTCTTTTTTAATTTTTTTGTTGGCCTACTTGATGTGTAAGGACTGATAATATTTGAGAAGTATAATATGGCTATTTTCACGCTTAAAATACACATTGCAACAACAAATCATCGTGATACAGACAGCGGTTTACTCACCTCCTGGAATTGATGGCCCGCATCTCCCCAGCGGCGGCATCTGGTGGCTGATTACGTTGAGTCCACATTTTAGCTGAGAGTTTAATCACCTATCTATCGTACACCGTGGGCTAGACCAAGGAGGTTAGAATAATACTTCTGGAGATGCCCCGAGTCTCTTAACCGTGAAGCCGCCAGGTGTGGGAATTTCACGTTGTTTACATAACACCTATGCAATTTCAATGGGTGTACTTTGGAATTGCGTGGATTTGGGTTGCACAAACTGTGTTAATATTAAACCGGAATGAATTATGCTTTATAGACGAGTAAAGTTTTCAACTTTAATGTTACATTTTGTTTTGAATTCGCACTAATGTTTGTGTATTTCAATTTAAAATAAAAACGGGAAGGGGCTTCAAAATAATGAAGAATTTTATGAATTTAGCATTTTCTCACATATCGGAAGCAAGTTATGATGCGGAATTCGAAACATTTGCGAGAAAGAAGGCAATTTGGTCAACACACAATGCATTACAATAGCATTGGAAACCATCAGCTTTCCCACACTTTGACGACTGTCGCTGGCGGTTATAGGCTTCACGCAAAGTGGTACTGCTCCATTAACAAGTGCATCTCCAGATATCTTATTCTAACCTCCTTGGGCTAGACCCACGTGTGATTTGAGGTACGACCTGCTGAAAACGCGAAATGACATCGAAAAAGCGTCCCATTTTTTGTTTCAGTTATGACAGAAATGACCGTACAATTCACGCCTTCGCCATATTGATTTTTTTAGAATTTGCTGTTGAAACTTACCTTTCTGAAGTCCAAAATGTTGCACCAAGTGATGCATAAGTAATATTTGAATTGAAATTACCGTCATATTTTTAGCCGCTATTTATTGTATGATTAACGTGAGAGATATTTATTCTTGTTGGGAATGCCCAGAAGTTCATTCTATCAACTTTCCTTATTTACAAATTAGTATCAATATCGAAGTATTTAATAAAGAAATTGCGTAGAACTTAAAATAAATAAATAGCTAAACTGACTATCAGCCAGTTCGAAGAATTGTACTCGTGAAAACAGAAACTAACAGAAGTCTTAATAGCACGGCATGCTGTACGAACATAAACGCAGTGTATATACAGTAGACAGGGCCGTAGCTAGGACCCAGACCCAGGGGGCTGAAGGGTCAACTGGGAGGCTCGGCGTTACACTATAAACTAAGATTTTCCACGAATGCATTCGCAAGTTTTTCTTTGTTTTTTTGGTCTTTTTGTTACTTTACTTCACTAGAAAATAATTTTTCCAAGACAAAAAGTAAAAAAAAAAAAAAAAAATTCACATTTTGAAAAACAAGTGGCTGAAAAAAAATTTGTTTGATGGTGGTGGAATTGCAAGTCCTTTATTGTTGGATAAATTATACCGCTCAAAATAATTAGGTGAGTATGTGATTTTGGCGACATTATGCACGCCAATCGTGTGATATCTTGCAGAAACGTAGAAAACGCGAGTGCAACGTAGACAGCCGAATCATGCATCTGTGACGTCAGTCGCATTCTCGGGTTTCGTCTCCAAAAATGTCACAATGAAGAGAGCCATTTGAAGACATGGCTGTGTGCATTGTAGCCTCACCTTGGGTTGGGGAACTGCAATTAGCACCTTTCGCTGTCTCTGATAAAGAGTTTCCGAAAGGGACCAGAGATGGAAACGGGTCACAGGGTCGACAGTTTCTTGCAGGTCAAACTGGTCGGGTCAAGGTGTTTTTGACCCAATTTCGACCCTATCTTATTTCCGTTATATTTTTGAAAAGAAAACAAGTTTAAAAGATTTTAAAGAACCCTTCAGAGATCTGAAATAATACTTCAAAGCTGCAGAGTGATCCAGGAACTTGCTAAGAAGGGTAAAGAAATGGGATTAAAAATAAACTTTCAGAAGATAAAGCTGAAGTACAATGGGCCGCCCCGGTGGCGCAGTGGTCTAAGGCAATGGCCTCTGATCGTTCGTCTGAAAGGGGTCCGGGTTCGAATCCCGGTGAGGCATGGGTGTTGTGTTTGTCTTACGGCACTGGCTCTCTCCCTTCCCTGGAACCAGTGACCCTAAATTAGGGACGGGCGACTGCTTATAGCCCATTGAGTTGCTCACGGTGGTCGTTAAACCTCCAATAAAAAAAAAAAAAAAACAAAAAAGTACAATGTTTTTACAAGAAACGAAGATTTATCGATCGATGGGAGAAAGCTGGAGATAACAGATAACTACATTTACCTAGGAGAGCAGATATCAAGCAAGAATCACATTGAGGAAGAAATTAATCGATGTATAAAACTTGGTTGGCGAGCTTTTCAAAGTAAACAGTACAATTTTTAAGAGCAATATGCCATTATGTCTTACAAGAAAAGTGTTTGATCAATGCATCTTTCCAGTGCCTACGTATGGTGCAGAGACGTAGACCTTAACTAAAAAAGACATACAAAGACTGCAGACAACTGAAAGCAGCATGGAGAGATGCATGCTTGGTGTAACTAGGAAAGATAAGCAGAGGAACTCGTGGATAAGGAAAATGACAAAAGTGGAAGACATCGTGATCAGAACAAAATCCATGAAATCGCAAAGGGCTGGATATGTTGCCAGAAGGACGGACCACCGATGGACAACACCGGGGCATAAGTGTTAATTTCTGCTTCTGATGTATTCGCAGCAGCATCTGAGCTTTTGAAAACTCGACTGAAGAAATTATTTCCTGGACCGATACCGCTCACATCAAAACCTTTTGAGAATACTTTATTCTTAAAATAATGCATGTTTTTCCCGCCAGGGGGCGTAGATGCATATATTATATTAGTCGATATCTCTGCTTCTAAGAGTTCGATTTGAAAAATTATTTCTTTGTTGGAGAGCATTTCCGCTGCGAAATGTTTCTCATACATATCGAATTTTTCATAGAGAACAAGTGAGCCGCTGGAGGGCGTAAGTTCACGATTCCGTTTACAGCAGTATCTGCAGGATTAAAAACTCAATTGAAAAACGTCTTCCTTCGGTCAGATTTATTGTTTTTCATACCGTTTCCATTGACTATGAATAACTTTGATAAATTGATTCGCGTCAGAACGGATTAAAAAAATGTTCTCAATACACCCAAAAATTCGATGTCATCTTTCACGTTTTTTTTTATTTTGAAATTTCCAGATTATGTAGTAATAGATTTTTTATGAGAACAGGGCACGACAGTCTTTTTTTTTTTTTTTTGTTGAAAGTTTAACGACCATCATGAGCAACTCAATGGACTATGAGCAGTCTTCCGTCCTTAATTTAGCGCCACTAGTTCCAGGGAAGGGAGAGAGCCAGTGCCATAAGGCAAACACAACATCCATGCCTCACCGGGATTTGAACCCGGACCCTTCTCGGACGAATGGTCCACGGTTGTCTGGAACCATGACATGCTAACGTTGTTATCCATACTGGCTTTGTGGTGAATTCTCGTAACTAGGCCCTAGGTAAACAAATGATACCAATCAGATTTCAATAAACTTTGGCATATTTGGTTAAAAATTATTTAAGGTATTATTTTTTAATCTGGCATCCCATGAAATTCCTGGTGCAGTCAGAAATCCTGTGCAGACGTCTTCTATGGATGATCCCGGGAACTTTTCTAATAGCTTGGCTTCACTGTAAACAGGACCTGATGACTTTTCAACCCCCACCACAACCCCTCTTCTAACGGATCCTTTTTTGTCGCATACAAGCGCTGACTTCAAAAAGGGTAAATGGTTAGTAAATGAACATCGCATTTGCCTAAAGTCCTCTGACAAAACTGACTAACACAAAACAGCTCCCAGAAGGAATAGATTGTGTGATCCTTGCTTCAAGTAAAAAACATAAAAAACAGCTTGCTCTTCCTTTTTTTTTTTTTTTTTTTTTTTTTTTTTTGATTTGAGGTTTAACGACCACCATGAGCAACTCAATGGGCTATAAGCAGTCGCCCGTCCCTAATTTAGGGTCACTGGTTCCAGGGAAGGGAGAGAGCCAGTGCCGTAAGACAAACACAACATCCATGCCTGACCGGGATTCGAACCCGGACCCCTTACGGACGAATGATCAGAGGCCAACGCCCTTAGACCACTGCGCCACCGGGGCGGCGCTCTTCCTTTTCACCCCAGGTCATTAAAGGTGGCAATTGATAATTGCAGTGTGCGTCTGATGTCCCCTCCCCTACACTTGACGGCATTTCTCTCTTTCTTGACCCTTAATAACACCAAGCCCTGTGCGGTTGAGTGTCATTGGCGCAACCAGTCCTGGGCGCAACTGTCTCTACAGATTCACCTCGAAAAGTCTTTCTTTCTTTTTTTTTTTTTTCTGAGTCATTTATTGTTTGTACTGTATCATATCACTCTCGCTTTTTTTAAAAGTTCAATACACGAACTTTAAATAAATTAGGTGTTTGTGCTTATAATGGAATACAAGAATAATTTTTATGAACCACCAAAAATAAAAATTCCAAGAATTTACGACAATGTCTGTCTTCCAGGAGGGGCTTGCTTGCCTCACAGGGGGAGCTGAACCCCTCCTGCCCCCTGCTAGCTACGGCCCTGACTGTAGATCTTACTGAAAGACATGAAGACATGAAATATGTCACTAGTAGAATAACATTTAACTGGAATACTTAACACATGAGAATGAAATAGAGAATTGTACACAGCATCGCATGATGCAAGTGCAAAAACAAAACAAAAATCACTAATTTAGATTGTTAAGTTTTAGAGATATTCACACTTAAGGACACAAAAGAGCAATGCAAAATTCATTTAGGCCGCCGTGAGTTGTGCGGGTAATAAGAGACCTCTGGTGAGACGCTTGTGCGAAAACATTTAAAACAATGAGCTGCTACAGTTTGCTGTTTGGGTAGGTCTTTCTGTAATGACATATGGGTCTAGGTTCAATTGCAAATGGTGTCTGCTGAAGCATCGCAGTCGGGCTTAAAATTCTTTTTGACAAATTTAAACGACGAAAGTGTTGCTCTGTATCGATTGCTATTGGATCATAGGACCACAATAACCGAGTAACATGGATTTTATGAGGGAATTTAGGTAAATTATATGCAGTCGGTGATGGAAACTTGTACCACACTCTTACTTTTGTCTTTGTATGTGCAGACAACACAGTTATATTGAACGTGCTCAAATTAATATTATAAGTTTTCAGTATGAAATGGGTGCTGAAACATTCCCTTGAGGGATAACTGAAGAATTGATTGCCAAAAAAAGTGAAGAGAAGCCGATACATCATCACACAGTGTTACACATACACTTGAACATTTGTGGGATTATAAAATATGCCTAGTTAGTATTTCAGAAAAAAAAAAAAAAAAAAGTTTTGCAGGGCGTACAACATACAAGTGAAAAATCTTTCCAGTCTGATGCATGTTTAAAGAAATTTACATGGAAAAGGAAATCTGTTAAAGCACTTTCATGGAGTGAAACAACCTTAATACCAATGTGATATATTTTCCAAGCAGTTCAGTGAAAGAATCAAACTTCCTAAGTACACATTCATGTAGCAGAGAAACCTTTTCAACGCTACAAACATTACCGCGAAAGACGTCAATATTAAAAAACTTTTGCTATTTTATTTAGACGGGGAAACATTACCTCTGTGATGTACGTCGTAAGAAATTAATTCCCTTAAAACACTGGCCACATTCACACTGGTGTTAAACATCACCAGTGCGGCGTTTGCTCCAAATAATTTACTCGAAAAATCTGTTACAAAATTTGATTGTTCAAACAGGTGAAATGCATCACCAATGTCATGTGTGCTCCAAACAATTTATTCAGAAGAACCAGCTTTCAAGGCATATGCATGTTCATACAGGTGAAAAGCCTCACCAGTGTCATGTATGCTCCAAACGATTTTCTGATAAAAGTAATCTTTTAAGGCATATGATTATTCACACAGATGAAAAGCCTCACCTGTGTTGCATATGTTCCAAACGATTTGCTGTGGTACGTTCCCTCTCACATCATATGCTCCTTCACACAGGTGAGAAACCTCATGAGTGTGATGTGTGCTCCAAACATTTCACAACCAAAAGTGGACTTTCGAGGCATAAGCTTGTTCACACAGATAAAAAATCTCTATGCTTGAAACAATTTGCTCAGAAAAGTGACCTTTTGAAGCATATGCAGCTTCACCCAGATGTGAAACCTCATCAGTGTGATGTGTGCTCCAAACGATTTGCTGAAAAACGTAATCTTTCTCGGCATATGGCCATTCACACGGGTGAAAAACCTCACCAGTGTGTTGTATGCCCGAAACGATTTGCTCAGAAAAGTAATCTTTTACAGCATATGGTCACTCACACAGGTGAAAAACCTCATCAGTGTGATGTATGCTTCAAACGATTTGCAGTTAAAACTACTCTTTTGAGGCATATGGCCTTGCACACAGGGGGAAAATCTTACCAGTGTATTATATGCTTGAAACAATATGCCCAGAAAAGGTATCTATATAAACATATGCGTATTCATACAGGTGAAAAACCTTACCAGTGTAATGTATGTTACAAACGATTTTCTGTGAAAGGTTGTCTTTCAGAGCATATGCTCCTTCATACAGGTGAGAAATCTCATCAGTGTGACATATGCTCGAAACGATTTGCAACGAAAAGATATCTTTCAAAGCATATTATGCTCCATCACAGGTGAGAAACCTCATTTGTGTGATATATGCTGCAAATAATTCACAGCGAGAGGTAGTCTTTCAAGGCATATACTTGCTCACACAGGTGATAAGCCTTGCCGTTGTAGTGTATATCAGGGTCGAAGGAAAACAGACAAAAATATTTCTTCGGCAGAATATTCATTGTACTATATGTGAAATCAATTTTTGTTAGTTTATAACTTCATTTTTGTTTTTTTAATCAGAACAAAGAACTTACCACAAGATGGTGGATACATATTCTACGTGAAACATTTCGTGTTACGTTTTTCAGACAGTTCGTTCTAATTTCAAGTTTCATTAATAATTGTCCAGACACAATTCTAGATCTTATAATATCATTTTTTGCTTCTGGTGTGCGTACTGTCTGAGATGCTTCCATTACCAGTTTCACATAATGTTTTGATAATTTTGCCGCCCGGTGGCAGAGTGGTGTAAGCGATGGCTTCTGATCATTCGTCCCAATTCGAATCCCGGTGAGGCATGGATGTTGTGTTTGTCTTATGTCACT
Organism: Macrothele yani; assembly: GCA_039090855.1. Classification (NCBI taxonomy): domain Eukaryota; kingdom Metazoa; phylum Arthropoda; class Arachnida; order Araneae; family Macrothelidae; genus Macrothele; species Macrothele yani. The sequence goes on along the minus strand of CM077009.1, from coordinate 199,515,359 downwards.
GGCACTCTCCCTTCCCTGGAACCAGTGGCCCTAAATTGGGGATGGGCGACTGCTTATAGCCCATTGAGTTGCTCACTGTGGTCTTTAAACCTCCAATAAAAAAAAAAAAGTGTAGCTTCCATGATTGAAACATTGTTTGATCAGTCTCCATGATGCTTCGACCTTCTGCGTATGTGGACATGTCATGGGATTTATGAAGTTGGTGCTGTGTTTCAGTCTTATGAGTGTAATTGCGGTTTTTATCTAATTCTTCATATGCTTTCCACTCGTCGGTTATAATCGTGGTTCCTGAGCTGTATGCTTCTTTATCAAGGGCAATAAAGTTGCAGTGTCTCTCTTTTTGCAAGAGCATACTTCCAGTCAGAAAGATTTCAAATTTCGTTCAGTCATTCCCGAAATCTAAGTGCCCTCAACAATCCTACCCACACTGATTTTTCTTTTGCCGAATTTGGTCTCTTTGACCTCACCTATTTTTCCAATACCTCCAATAGGTCCATCAAGTTCTTTTTTTTTTTTTTTGTACAAAAATGCAAAAACAATGCTTGTGCCGCAATTGTTCCAATCTGATACAATCTCCCTTGATGTTACATCTGAATAGCTAACGTCACTGACAGCACGATTAAAAAGAGATCATTAGTGAAACGTAAAGTTAGAAGCAAAACTTTTTCCGGAAGAATTTTAGCTCCTAAAAATCGTGTTCTTTTTTGCACAAGAAATATTCTCTGCCTTGCCATGAATGTGTATCTTCCTACCGCTGAGGAAATCTAGAATGTTCTAGCTCAAAACCATTCCATGATTTTCAGAACAACACATCAGGTCAGGCAAGTGGCAACAACTTCTCATCCACACACCATTTGAAACATATTTTTCTGTTCCAAGTAACTTTTTTCTCTAAACAGCGAATACTTCACATGTTTCGAATGTACATACATCATTTCGGGATTTAAGGCTTTTGAGACCCTAGGCTAAATTTTCTATGCGCCCACCCGGCCACCCATATTTAAATTTGCTCCTATAAAGATTTTCTAATAAACTTATCTTTAAGTTAAGAATATAATAATTGGTAGTGTAATTTTATTGTTAAATAAGTATTATTTAAGTAAACATTATTTTGATTTAACTTGTTATTAAATTAAAGGTTACAGAAAAAATATTTGTAAACATAGACAAAGAGGTTCATGCTTATCCAGGAACAACACTTTACATTTTGAAACCTTTGACCTACATTTGAAGCTGACACACAATGCATTCTTATAACACAAAAGCAAACAATAGTATTTCTTGTTTTGATTCTTTAAAATTGCATTACAACAACAAAAATTAATAAAGTGTATAAAAATTAATTGTAAGGTGTTTTGCAAAATGATATAAACTGACACATTTTTTTACAAGTTTGGTTTATTTGTACATAAGAAAAATGGAATCATAAGCTTAAAAAAGTAATCTACCACAAGTATGAGTACTCAGTTCTTGCTATACTTTATAAAATGAAATCCTTATTTTTAACATTTACAAATACAACTAAACCTAATAGACAAGAGTAGTTGTGAGTGAGTTAGTACAATAATTAAACAATAAATGAACTGCATAAGCTCACAGCTGGGTATAGATTTAACAACGATCACACATCAACTTTACGGGCATTAACAGAAGAAAAGTCTTTAATTAAAATCTAAAATCTAAATTCTTGAACAATTCTGCTTTGGCAACAAAACTCGCAAAACTAGATAACTTCAAGTCTGTGTTTGAATTTCTTAAATACTTTTTATTCTTTTTTAAATGATAAAGGACCTTTCCCCTGATGCATTTGTCGTCATCATGCACAAAAGAATTCTTAAAGCTGTATCCAAGTTTGGAAATAGTGTTATTAACTGTTTGTCACAGATAAGCTTTAAGAATGCTGAAGGTTGAGTGGTTTTTCCCACCAAAATCTAACTCCTTGACAAACTCTTTAAAGTGCACGCACTCTTCTGCAAAGTCTTGACCTATGTCTGTTTTGTATTTTTTGGCCAAAACAGAAGCTTTTATTCAGATTTAGTCATTTTCTATCATGGATAAATTATACGAAAACCCAAATGTTTCATTTTTATCATTCAAAATAAAATAAAAAATTACCACTACTTTATTTTATTCAAGTAAATTAAAATAACGGTACCTCCCTTTTCTAAGTTTTTCTGGTCTATTTTCTCCGTTTTTCTGGATTCTACACCTGCGGCCTAGTTTGCTTAGTGGTAAATCCGCTGCTGACATACATATTACTAAGTCTATTCTCTGGGATTCAGAGGTTAGCTCCACAAAGAAAAAACAAGCTACCAGATAAATTTTAACTAATTACTTACTTACTGTTGCTGTATCAAACTCTTCCATTTACAGAACTAACCTCCTGCAAAAAAATCACCGAAAGAACTGGGCAGACACTCAGGAAAACAATTGTGGGCCTGAGGGACGATGTGTCGCCATCAGGTGGCAGAGAATGAGGTTGAAAGTGATATCTGACTTGGGGCATCAATACGGTACTTGAGCCAGTTCAGGCATAGTTGTTTTATTATTCATCGGCGCACGACAGTCAACATTGTTGCATTGAGTGTTGAGTCAACAGCACAAAACCAAACTCTGAAAATTATTCCTCACAAGGCACTAAATAAGCAATTGTCGAACAATTTACTATAAATGCAATGCACGACACAAGTGCGATTCCTCAATGGAAGCTGTTGTTAAATGGAAAATCAAACAGAAAGTGATGCAGCTGCAGACCTAAACATTAAACAGACATTGTGCAGACTTAAGTTTGCCGCCCCGGTTGGGCAGTGGTCTAAGTGATGGCTTCTGATCATTCGTCCGTAAGGGGTCCAGGTTTGAATCCTAATGAAACATGAATGTTATTTTTGTCTTACAGCACTGGCTGTATCCCATTCCTGGAACCAGTGACCCTAAATTAAGGATGGGCGACTGCTGATAGCCCATTGAGTTGCTCACGGTGGTTGTTAAACCCCCAATAAAAAAAAAAAAAAAAAGACTTAAGTTATAGGTGAAGACTGTTTTAAACTTAAAACATGACATTTTTTTCTTCACCCTAATGTGTATTCCAAATCGTTTGCTCAGAAAAGTAACCTTTCAAATCATGCTTATTCACACAGGCCAAAAGCCTTATCATTGTAAAGTATGCTTCAAACAATTGTGTGAGAATCTTTACCTTTCAAGGCATATATTCATTCATACAGGTCTAAATCCTCACCAGTGTGATGTATGCCTCAAATCTTGTGCTCCAAATAATTTTCTGCAATAGTTTATCTTTCAAAGCATATGCTTCTTCACACAGGTGAGAAACCTCACTAGTGAGATGTGTGCTCCAAACTATTTGCTATAAAAAATGATCCCTCAAAGCATATGTTCATTCATACAGGTTAAAAGCTTCACTAATGTTCTGTACACCAAACAGCTAAGACATTACAACCAGCTGGCTAAATTGATGTTGGTCATCCATGCACTGGCTTAACAGCTCCTACTCTACAAGGTATGAGTGTTACAAGATTTGAGTGTTTTGTGGTATCTGATATCAACACGTTACCTGGAGGTCTTGTAAATCTGGTAAGTTATGTGGGTGAGTTGCCAAAGGTTGGATTTGCTATTTTGACACAAACTACAGATGCTCAATTGAATTGATGTATAGATAATTTGGAGGCCTTGAAGTATTATAACTGGGGAATAAAATTGTGAAGAAATTTTTTTATGCTGGTATTTGTTATTTCTGAATGGAGACAATTTTATGTTATCCTGGATATAAGGTGCGTCGCATAAATATAGAGACAGTCCACTTTGCGCCGTGGAAGCAATGCGAATATAGGTAGGAAGCTGAAGTGGTGCCTAATTAGACATAACCCTACAACAAACGTTTCGATCCGTCGAGATGACCAGATTATGTGAAAAGAACACCATAAAGTGAAAGTAGTGTAATTTTAGGTGTCTCATAAATATAAAGACAACTATGCAAAGTAGCTACATGCAAATGAGATGTACAAATTAGCATTTTGTATGCAAGCGCATATGCCGTAATTCGGTCCAGCCTACAAAAGACAGCGGACCTGCCGTCAGACATTCATTTGCCGAAATACCGTGCAACAGTCAACTTTCTGGTGAGGAGGTGCAGAAGATTTGGAGACTGAGAGCAAATGCATTGCCTGTAGCGAAAATTTGTAAAGCCATGGGGAGGAGTAGGGCAGTCATTTATAAGACTTTATCGAAACGCGGTGCGTTAACTGTCAGATAATGGCCTGGAAGGCCTCGAATAACAACCAAATGAGATGATCGTGCCATCGTGCGTTTAGTTTCATCCCAAAGGTTATCACTACGTCAAAGTTTCTTGGACTGTTGGTATCAACATCTCTAAATACACAGTTCGACGAATCAAGAAAAGTCACAACATTGTGCTCTTTAAAATGTGCCATCTACCACACCTCATGTGGCACCACAAGGAAGCTAGATTGTTATGGGCAAGCAGCCACATGTACTGGACGGACGAGTGGATCACAACTATTTTCTCTGATGAGAAAAAGTTCAATCTGGACGGCCCTGATGATTGGAACTGCTATTGACGTGATTTACAAAGTGAGCCATGCACCTTCTTCAGCAAACAGAAACGAGGGGGATCTGTGATGGTCTGGGGAGCTTTTGTGTTCAATGGGAAAATGGATATTGCTTTTCTGCAAGGCAGGCAAAACTCCAAAATGTGTCAGAACATACTCAGCAGCCACCTTCTATCGTTTGCCGAAACTCTAGCAGGTGTTGATTATCTGTTCCAGCAAGACAATGCCTCTATCCATTGGCCTGTATCAACGAAAAGCTGGTTTAGCACTCATCGTGTGACTGTAATGGATTGGCCAGCACTCAGTCCAGATCTGAACCCTATCGAGAACCTCTGGGGTATCCTAGCTCGTGATGTGTATGCGAATGGACGGCAGTTCTCAAGTGTGGTGGCATTGAAAGAGCAGATTAAATGAAGCTGGTACGCACTCCGTCCAGAACACTTACATCGCTTGGTACTGCGTGCCCAATCGGGTTTTCAGTGTTATTCAGAACAACTACTCCACTATTCATACTGGAGGTGCTCATAACTAGTAAGTCTATATTTTTGAGACAGCATATTTCTGTTTTTCATTTGTACTTGGTGTTTGAGTTATGTTTCCTTCAAACTATTGTGCAGCTGCGTATCCTATGCTATATTTGCTATAAATATGAGGTGTACATTTCAGCTCATTGTTGTTTCTTTTTTATTCAAGAATTTGTTCTGTCACTATATTTATGCGACGCACTATATGAAGTTTGCATGAAATTAAAACTGAGTAGCCAATAAATAAGGGAAAAACCAAAGTTATGGTCTTTGAGAGAGGAACTGGGAGCACTGAATGTAAGGTAAGTCTAAATGGCACAGTGATTGACCAGGTGAGTGAGTTTGTGTATTTAGGAAGTATGTTTGACAGAGAGAACAAATTGGATGGTGAAATTAGTAGGCGAGTGAATTCTTCATTGGAAGTCATGGCTGCTTTGGGAGGTTTTCACAGGAATGATGGGTTCTCAAGAGAGTGCCGCATGGCTGTGTATGAAACTGTAATTGTTCCTACTCTGATGTATGGCAGTGAAACCTGGGTACTACAGAAGAAACATAGAAGTTGTTTTTGTGCTGAAGAAATGCGTTACTTATGGGGGGTATGTGTCAAACCATGGACTGATTGTGTGAGGAATGAAGATGTGTTGCAGTTGTGTGATGTGAAGCAAAATATTGTTAGCAAGGTGGAGACCAATATGCTTCGGTGGTTTGGCCATGTTGAAAGAATGAGGGACAAGATGCTTACTAAGAAAATCTTTTTAGCCCAAGTGGCAGGAAGGAAGGCCAAGGAAGACATGGGTGGATCAGATTCAGGAGTGTATGCATGAGAAAAAGATTATGAGTATGAAGTATAAAAGATCTTGAGTACGGCGTGTAATGCATATCAGTGAAGCCCGAGTTGTATGTCAAGATCGCTGTAAATGGAGAAGTTTGATACAACAACAGCAAGTAAAAATATCTGGTGGTTTGTATTTCTTTTTGGAGCTAACCTCTGAATATCGGAGAATAGCCTAGTGATATGTATGTATGTAATTTTTACAGAAGTGCTGGTATTAATTCAATAAATATAGCAAAATAATATTTCTTTACCTGCTGGATATTCTGATAGTTTGTGCCAATTAAATATAAAATCATAAAACAATTAGTAAAAATGGGATGGTTAAGAAATATATGTTCAGAAACAGGTATGATTGAACAGCACAATGCATATTTTATATCAACACTGTATGTCAAACAGACATATTGTTTTAGTTTTGAAAAAGTAGGTGAAAAAGTCTTACCTGTGTGATGTGACCTGTCAAAGGTTTTGCTCAGCAATGTAATCTCCACAAGAGATGTTCATTTACACAGTTTAAAAGTAGTGGCATGACTGCCACCACCGAAACCCTCGCAGTTGCGGGGAACGCAGGTAACAAGGGGGTGTACTGCAGCTGCTAGTTATAGTTTTATTAAATAATTCAAACATGCACAAAAATTAACCCAAATATTCAAATTTTGCTTTAAGATATATTTAGCGTGGCCTAAATAAGTGCCTAGTTTCACTTTTAAAACACTGAATGTCCTACAGATTGAAAGTGTTCGGCGCTTTGACTTTGGGTTGTAATACGATTGCTCTGCAATGGTTTGTAAATAATATGATCGCCCCTCTCTGCTCTGCTGAAGTAAAGCACGACACCACAATGGATTCCATATGGAGGATGTGGAAAAACAGTCTGCCACCCAGGATTACGTGCATGACAGGCAACAACATTTATTCACAGCAGCCGCAGATCTGCCGTGTGTAAGAAGGTGATTTCTTCAAGTGATTTATTTTAGTTTTGGACAAAGCAATTGCACGTATTGTCAAATCTATTACTTAGAAAGTTAAAACTACAGGGCTTTTAGGAACAGCCCTAACTTTTCCAGACACTCTTCCTGATTTCCGCCCCCCCCCCCCCCAACCATCACACACCACAAAAAATCCATCCCCACTCGTGTTTAAAATCCTGGGAAAATTACTGTACTTAGCGGTGCTGAAGTTAATCTAGCTGGGGGAGGCGCACATTATGCTACTTACGCCACTGGTCAAAAGTCTCACCAGTTGGATTTATGTTCCACACTCTGTGCTCTGAAAAGTGATCTCTCAAAGTATATGTTCATTGTTCCACAACATATGCTCATTTACACAGGTGAAAAGCCTCACCAATGTGATGTATGCTCTAAAAGATTTGCTGAGCAAGGTAATATTTTTCACCTTTCATTGTTCCACAGGTGAAAAGCCTCACCAATGTGATGTATGCTCTAAAAGATTTGCTGAGCAAGGCAATATTTTAAACCACATGATCATCCATACAGGTTAAAAGCTTCACCAGTGGGATCCGTGCTCCAAACTTGTTATTACTCCTTGTAACTGCAAAAGATACCCCCTGAAAAGATGAGTAGAAATCATTAGCTTCTTTTTTTTTTTTTTTTTTTTGTAGAACTGGAAAAATCTCATCATCTAATCCCCACACACAAATCCACTCTATTTGTGAAATGTGCTTTAAGGAAGTTTAGAGCATTAAAAGTATAATCTACATTTTGAAGTTACTCACCTTTATTCCAAAAATCTTTTTGGAGGTTTTCATCTCTACACATTTCCAACATGTATTTTGCTTAGTTACATCTGGTTCAAGGCCCAAAAATAAAACATCTTTTTCAACTCAAGCTGACTTAGTCTCCCCTCCCCCTGCAATGACCAAATGCCGATCAAAATAATCAACCAGAAGTATACATAATTCAACTCCCTGAAACACTTATATCTAATTAAAACTTCAATAAAAAAAAAACATATTACACATTTCCTAAGACATCAAAGTTAAAAACTGTAACCCATAATTATTTACAATTGCACACCTGTAATAAATTGAAACAAACCAAAACCTGACACAACCACTATACTCTACAATCTCGGATCTCTCCCCACTCAGCAATAAGCGTACTATCCTAGCACTTTCAGCCTCAGCCCAGGCCATTCTCAAGGAGTGGACACAACAGATGAACCACCCATCACCACCCACAAAACGTAGCAAATGTTCCAGTGCATGGGCGGCATCGTCTCATTCCTGTTCTTCACTGCAGTGGTGCGATCTATCAGATGAATTAATAGTCTTCTTTTTCTTTTCGTACTTATAAATATCTGTTCTATAGGTGATCGTAGTTGATTCTTCAAATTAATCTTCTTATATTCTATCATAATTTATTTTTTTTATTACTTTACATCATTTTCTTTTCTTTCCTGTTGAAATCCTTCCAATACATGTTTAAGCTATTAAGATCATTAACGTTACATAACCTGTGTCTATTTTTTTAAATCAATACTGTCTCTGCTAATCTTAAATGCCTTTCTGTACGACAGTTCTTAATAATTTTTATTTCATCAAACTTTGGGTATTGTTTTTATTCAATACAGTACTGGACCAATGCAGTTTTTGCTTCTTTTTTCTGCCAATTCCGTAGGTGCTGTTGTAAACAATGTTTTAGTTTATTTTTTGTACTTCCTATACATATATGATACTGCAGGATTGTTACTTATAGGAATTTCGTAAACACCAGCTCTATCCAAGCACTTCAATTTCAGCTGAAATTAATAAATTGTGTAATAAGTATAATTTACAATTGGGCAATAAAGTGCACATAATTAAAAATACGAAAAAAAACGTGAAGTGCTTGGATAGAGCTGGTGTTTACGAAATTCGTATAAGTAACAATCCCACAGTCTCATATAGGAAGCAATAAAAATAAACTAAAACATCGTTTAACAACAGCACCTACGGAATTGGCAGAAAAAAGAAGCAAAAACTGCATTGGTCCAGTACTGTATTGAATAAAAACAATTCCCAAAGTTCGATGAAATAAAAAATATCAAGAACTGTCGTACGGAAAGGCATTTAAGATTAGCAGAGACAGTATTGATTAAAAAAATAGACACAGGCTATGTAACGTTAGTGATCTTAATAGCTTAAACATGTATTGGAAGGATTTGATCAGAATGGAGAGCCGCAGAAAAGAACAGAGGGGAAAAGGAAAGAAAAAAGAATGATGTAATGTAATATAAAAAAATATATTATAGAATATAAGATTAATTTCAAGAATTAACTACGATCTGCTATCGAACAGATATTTATAAGTTCGAAAAAAAAGACTATTAGGTCATCTGATAGATGTCGCCACTGTGCCTGAGCGGTGAAGAACGGGAATGAGACCATATTATTCATAAAGGAAGGATTATATATTGGAAACAGACATAGGAGCCCGTGGAAACTCCTCCCATAGACAGTGGCACCCCCATGAACCTAAAGCAGAACCAAACTGTCACGTGAATCCATCCCGTCGACAATGGTTGCTACTCACCCTATTGGCCGAAGCCCAGTGGACTTGAAGGATTTTGAATGTTCCGGCGCCATCATTACGATGGGCATCACAGTGAATTGTTACCATTGATTTCAATGGGAGACGTGTAGTTTTTACCAGTAAAAGGCACTATGCCAGCTTCTTGTCTGGCATATACACTGAAGGAAAGTGAAAAAAGAACACCAAGAAGGAATTGGTGGACGATCATGAAATTTACATATGTTAATGGGGGTGAGTTTACGTAGGTGTGATGTTAATTTCGGGACCAACCGGTGAGCGCTTACGCTACGGCATGGCATAATATGCAAATTATCGTCGGTGGTATTTAAGGAGTACGGCGAAGTGAATGTAATCAGTCGTCGGCGTACGGACACGTGCGAAGACCCTGAAGAAGCTGCAATGCCTGGACATGGAAGACTTGTGCGATTTCAGCAGTTAACGGACTTTGAGCGAGGTCGTCTAGTCGGACTCCGCGAGGCCGGGTGGTCGTATCATCGAACGAATTGGACGGGAAGTATCGGTGGTGGTACGATGGTGGCGTAGATGGTCCGAGGAACATTCCCACACGAGAAGACGTGGAACTGGGAGTCACAGACGGACTGATGAGCGGACCGATCGACGCATAAGAAGAGCGGCGTTGTCAAGCAGAGCATCCACTGCGACGCAAATCCGAGCTGCCGTTGTACCTGAGGTGACTGCGAACAATCCGCAACTGTCTACTGGATGCAGGACTACGTGCACGTGTGCCTCTGGCATGTGTACCTCTGACTCCAGCCCACCGGCAGGAACGGCTGCAGGGGTGTCGTCAACGTCTGCACTGGAGAACGCAATAGCGATCTGTCGTGTTCAGCGACGGATCGCCATTGCTGCTTGGGAGCCTCCGATAGCTGTATGCTTGTTCGCAGACGCACAGGGGAGCGTCTCCACTCTTCTTGCATCCTCCAGCGACACACAGGGCCTACACCTGGCGTCCTGGTGTGGGGAGCGATCAGCTATCACTCTCGTACACAACTAGTGTTTGTACCGGGTACGTTAAACAGCACCTCCTACATCAACAACATCATTCAGCCCGTTGTACCATTTGTAAGGTCGGTCCATCGTGGTGTTTTCCAGCAAGATAACGCATGCCCACACACGTCACGTGCAACGCAACAAGCACTTCAGGGTGTGAGACAACTTCCATGGCCTGTCCATTGAGCACGTGTGGGATTTTATTTGACAACGACTTATCCGGTCTCCACGACCATCCCCGATTTACGCGTCCAGGTTGAGGATGCTTGGAACTCAATACCCTAAACTTACATCCAACATCTGTACGACAGACTCCATACCAGAATTGCACAGTGTGACGCAGTTCATGGCGGTTCAACCTCGTGCTAACCATGTTACATGGAAATGTTATTTTTCAGTTTACCAGCAAATACAGCTGTATTTTGCCTTAATGTTTTGATCACGTTATCCTCTGTATTCCGTTATTATGGTGTATAAATTTCGTTGGTATCAGATGTCTCCTTCTTGGTGTTCTTTTTTCCCTTTCCGCCAGTGTATTTGCGCAAATCGACTGAAAAGGAACTATGGAATAACATTCCACAGGTTAGTGATCAGCATTTATTGAAATATATTTATTTACTATCTATATTTCATGTGTTTTTTTAAGTTCTGCTTTCAGAAAGCAGCAGACAGTTCAACACGTTGTCTTGTATTTGCAGTACATATGGTAATAAAAATGTAAAAGTAAAAATTTATAATGCAACTTAGAAGAAATATTTGCTTGAAATGCTTATTTCTTGTCAGTACCACGTTATTTCTGCCGGTTATGTGTCCTTCACACTAGTGGATCCAGTAGGAGCGTTCACCCCCACCCCTAAAAGAGATTTCATTTTTAAATCGCCCAGATTGTAAATGTTTTTTTTTTCAAAATTGCAGTAATAAATGTACATTTTCGTAAGTTCTTATAGCGATAAAAATTTGCTCTGCATTTGGAGATTAAACGTTCTGTACTAGCTTCAGAGAGAAAGAACAGAAAGAAAAAATACTATAGTTTTAGAAACAGAGGAAGCTGAGAGCGAAAGGTAGAAAGAGATATTGGCTGATCATAAAAAGCAATTGATGTGCTTTGTTTTTAATGGCAGTAGGCAATGAGTGGCACAGGAATGACTTGAAGTGAAATAAATGGAAGTTCCTTTCAAAAGAGGTGGGAATCATGCATTGTGAAAAAAAAAAAACGAATATTTTATACAATAATTACTTGTCATATTGCTCTGTGGAATGATTCAAGATGCAAGTCATATTAAATTAAGCCACCTCAATAGAAAGGATCACATTTGTTTTGAAAGATTCTATCCAAACGATATTTAAAAAATGTAGTGCCTGTTTCCTCGCTAGGCAGGTAATTCAACACCAGGAACATAATGCTGACTTTTCAGTTGTTTTTACCACTTCGTTATTTAAAAATTTTGCACATTTTATTATGTAAAATTTTTAAAAAGCTATATGACGCCAGGGAGGGAAAGTTTTGGCAATGTGTGTGAGAGAGAGAGAGAGAGAGAGAGAGAGAGAGAGACACTCATCCATAAAGTAACTTCATATTTTTTTAGACCAGCGCACCCCCCCCTCCACACACACACACACACACTCTCTCTCTCTAATGTAAGCTTCTGGATTTGTCCTTGGTTTTTCAGTATAAAATAAGAGTGAATTGTAAATTGCTGAGTTGTTTTGGCTAAGAACACTATTGCATTCCACCCCTCCCCCTTAGTATTTGCTGAAAAATATTTGTAACATCAAATGCTGAAAGCATTTGATGTTACGGTAAGTGATTCTCCTATTATTAACCTCTCATTTGAATATAGTTACATTACTGTGAGTTATTAAGTTGAACAATTGGCCTACTTAAAAAAGTGGGACTTCTCGCTGAAACACCCTGTACTAAGATTACCTGTGCAACTGCTATAATAATTTTGTGAAGCTTTCCACTGCTTGAATTAGGCAACACATTTGTTTCATATGTTTTTCTGACAAATAGTTGTTATCCTAAAGCTACAGCTAGTTACTATAGCAACAACTAAGCTGCAAGATAAGTTATTTTCCATTGTTTTATTATGGCTACATTACGTGTTTCATGTTCAGATATGATCAAGCATTTTATATCAAAATATGAGCTTGTACTTCACAAAGTACTGTAGAAAAAATCAGATTTAGCATGATCAATTTTACGATATTTCACCGTGATTAGTTTTTTCACCATATACTATTGCCAATTTAGAATAGCCAATTATATTAAGCCATTAAAACTGTCCCTCTTTTCTGTTGCAGAACATGTAAAGTGTCTCATGAAAATCAGTATATACATAAATACAGATATATCACATTGTCATTGGTAAAATGATGTTTGAAATGACTTTAGTTTGAGCATCTGAAAATCAAAGATATTTACTATCGTTGAGTGCTCATTCATTTTTTAAATTGTTAGTCTTCGTCTATGTACCATTAATTACAATTATTTGGGATCTGATATGATTGGTTATATCTATTATACACTATCTACCAACAAGTAATTGGACACCTGTGATAGCAAAGGAAAAAAAAGTTTATTCAGCTTCAATAGTTGGTGGAGCCTCCACGAGCGGCGATTACAGCTGCGACCCTCTGGGGCATACTCTCCACCAGGCGTTGTATGAGGGCTAGCGGTATTTTCTTCCACTCTGCTTGGAGAAGACAGGTCAGTTCTTTCACCGATTTCGGACGGTGGGGGCACCCCTTAAGTCGACACTCCAACTCGTCCCAGAGGTGCTCGATAGATTTAAGGTCCGGGCTTTGCGCAGGCCAGTCCATTCGATTAACCCCATTGTCACCATACCAAGCCATGGTGGACCTCGCAACATGACAGGTGGCATTGTCATCCTGAAAGTAACATGGGTCCACCCTGTAAAACTGCCACAACGTAGGAAGCGCATGGTCATCAAAAATGGTGCAGTAGGTCTCGGCGTTGAGTCTACCAGGAATTGCGACCAAGGGTCCCGTGCCATACCAGGAGAAACATCCCCCATAATATAATTCCACTGCCGTCGAACTTCACAGTTGACACAATATATTCCGGCAGGTGGCGTTTTCCAGGCAGACGCCAAACCCAGACCCTGCCATCCGAACGGTGAGGGTGAACCTTGATTCGTCGCTACAGAGAACCTGTTTCCACTGTTCAACGGTCCACTGTCGACGTTCTTTGCACCACGTTAGCCGAGCAGCACTATTGGACTTTGTGATCAAAGGCTTGTGGGCGGCAGCACGTCGATGATAACCGAGCAGATGGGCATCCTTACGGATGGTATTCATCAAAAGAACACTCCCGGACGTCTGTTGAAACTCCTCGCGGATGTGGCCCATCGATTTGGTGCGGTTCTTCCGAATTTCTCTGGCCAGCACCCGTCGGTCTCCAACACCCAGATTTGTGGGTCTGCCGGGACGGGGCATATTCTGGCAGTCACCTCTCATCTTCCACTTGCAAATCACGTAGGCCACTGTCGATTTTGGGTACTTAAACTCGCTGGACATGTTACGTATGGATCGGCCATTTCTGTGATACCCGACGATTACACCTTTCTCGAAATCGGAGAGCTCCGAACTGCGTGGCATCTTGCATGCGACTGGTTGCGTTGTTGTTTCCCACACGATATTTAACAGCGGCGGCCGTGACGTGTATCAGGATCGCAGATAGCGTCGATTGCAGGGGTGTCCAATTACTTGCTGGTAGATAGTGTATATATATATATATAGAGAGAGAGAGAGAGAGTACAGCCTCTCCTTGACAAATATCAACCCCGCCTTCTCGTTTTGCATACTGTTCCCACTAAATTGGCTTTCACGACCACCAATAGCGGTATAACTATACCACCGGGATTAGAGGAAATGTTATCCCACGCTCACCAACCCGCTTGTCCAGCGTGGTGAGTTATGGCCAAACCTTTTAAAATGACTCCACAACTTAAATCTTGGCCCTCAGTCTCCGGCAGCTGGAATGTACCTGGCCAAGGCAGCGGCCAGTGCGACATGAAGGCAGAGGGTGCTAAGAATCACTGGAGGACCGGACTAGGCTGCCATCTGATGTTGACCTTGGCTACGTATAACGGACGCTCCCTATCTTCTGATTCAAGGCTCCTTGGGCCGCCCCGGTGGCGCAGTGGTATAAGCGATGGCCTCTGATCATTCGTCCGAATGGGGTCTGGGTTCGAATCCTGGTGAGGCATGGATGTTGTGTTTGTCTTACGACACTGGCTCTCTCCCTTCCCTGGAACCAGTGACCCTAAATTAGGGACGGGCGACTGCTTATAGCCCATTGAGTTGCTCACGGTGGTCGTTAAACCTCCAATAAAAGAAAAAGAAGGATCCTTGAATTGGAAGAACTACAAAAGATCAAGTGGGACATCGTCGGACTAAGTGAGGTAAGGAGAAAAGGAGATCTCATTGAACTGAAAAGTGGACATCTCTTCTATTATCTTGGGACAGATACTGGCAGAACTAGTGATGTTGGATTTATAATAAACAAAAAACTGAAGGATAAAGTTGTAGAAGTTGAAAGTTCCTCTGACAGAGCTGCACGACTTGTTATCCAACACTCGAGAAGATACCAGGCTCAGATAATTCAAGCTTATGCACCCACCACAAGTCATCCTGAAGAAGAGATTGAAGAATTTTATGAGGAAATTCGTCATATAAATAATAAAGGCAAGCAGCACTTAAAGATCATTATGGAAGATTTCAATGCGAAAATAGGGCAACAGAACGAAACTTCAGTAGGAAAATTCGGTCACGGCAACAGAAACCAGTGAGGAAATACTCTTGTAGAGTTTGCAGAAACAGAAGGGTTTTTCATCATGAGCTCTTTATTCACGAAAAAGCCGCAAAGGAAATGGACACAGAGGCATCCCAATGGATTGAAAAGTGAAATTGATTTTATTATGTGTAACAAGAAATTTGTCATGGAAGACCGCAGTGTGTTAAACAATTTCAACACAGGTAGTGACCATAGGATGGTGTGACGTATATTCTAAATTAACTTTCCTTTTTAGTTTCTTTCCCTATGTAAATTTTGAGTTTGTTATGAGGTATACTTCACGCTTAACGTGATATCTTCTTTCTCAAACGAATACTGTTGGCAACACTATTGAGGTCAGAATGAACGTGACGTATGCCTGTTATGAGATAAGAACCATAGCTAAAAACGAGAATATAACAGTTGCTCGTGTGGAGTGTGGAGTGTTGATTTGTGTTGGAGAAGTGGTATGTGATTTCTATACTATCCTGAAGGGCTATTATCTGTGCTGGAGAAAAAAAGCATCATTTACAGTAAGTTGACATGTTTCGTCCGGCCGTTAAGGTTTAATTTAGGAACTATGTATTTCATCGTGAGGTTATGTTTTTAAAATAACGTAAGAAGAGCGACAAAGGATCAGTACGAAAAGAGTGTTACGTTATATTGACGCCCGAGCTATTGGCAACCTCAACGAACTATAGGGGCGCTGCGCAAACGTAAACGAACTTCTTTTAGTACGGATAACGTCGCACGTGTTCCCGTGAAATCGTATGTAGGAATGGCTGGTTTAACACTCAATCATAGGGATAATGAAATTAGTGGACGCTACAAAAAATTCACGATTCTTCAAAGCAGAAGAAGGGATTCTTAATGCAGGTCATATAATTTCATGTGCAATTAAAAAAGGAAGATAGGAAAAAAATCCACATGGTTTCGCATTGCATTTAATCCACCGCAATAACGTTGTCTCATTCGATCAACGGTGTTTTAGACAGAAATAATTGCGAAATTTCTGTAGTCTTTGGAGTGCTTCTGTAAAGCAGGCAGAAGTAGAACGTGTAACCACTGCTTTTATGCGCCATCTGCCATTATTTTTCATACTCTAAAATCTGTACGTCGCACTTTTTCTAGGTACTAACCTTTTCCGACGAAATAATTTAGAACGCTAATCTACACATTTACCGACATTTCGTTTCACTTGACGATTTCTACGACCCATTTTCAATACTCTGTCAACAATAACAAATTTGTAATTTTTGAACATTCTGTTCCTAAAACAGTGTTTTTGAATTGGTAATTGTTGATCACCATTCTGTTCTGTGTTTTTGAACTGGTGACTGGTGACAGAACATTGCAAATCTTGTTCCTTAATGGAGTTTAAATTTATATCGTACAGCAATTACTTGTTTCAAAGAGCATGTAGAAATACAGAATTTTAAATTATTACTATGCAATAAAATCACTGGGTCTTGTTCCAGAATCCTTAGGTTGAATGACCAACTGGAACCCTCAGCTGTGGGCTAATCTCCCACACTGATGTACTTACCTGATTAAAAAGAAATATTAAGAATGACTCAAGTGTGGGATATGGTGGACCTACCACACTTGAGAAGGACGGTCCACCACGGAATCGACCTGGACTTTCTAAACGGCGTATGAGAAAGCGATCTCGGCTGAGTGAATGTAAGATTGGTGTATGGAATACTAGAAGTATAAATGGCAAGATGAGTGAGGTGATTGAGGAGATGAATAAGTATAGACTGGATGTACTGTGTGTAAGTGAAACCAAAACGAAGGAAATTGGGGTAGAAGAAGTGAATGGCACAGTGAGTATGTGGTCTGGAGTATTGGATAATGTGAGAGGACAGGCTGGTGTAGGTGTGATTTTAAGTGAAAAGATGAACAACTTGATTCACTATAGTTGCGTAAGTGAGAGAATTCTCTGGATTCGTTTGAAAGTGAAACTTCAGAGAATCGTAATTGTTGTAGTGTATGTTCCTTGTGACTCTGAACTTTCTGATAAGAAGGAAGATTTCTAGAGTCCGCTAAAGAAAAAGTTATAATCGTAGGGGATTTCAATGCTAGAGTAGGTGTGCAGAATACAAGGTCTGACAATATTCTGGGTAAGTTTAATGATCCTTGTGTGAATGGTAATGGTGAAAGATTAATTGAACTCTGCATTGAGAATGGTTTGTGTGTATCTAATACGTTTTTCAACCACAAGTATATCCACACATATACTTGGGAAAATTGAACTCTTAGTCAAAAGAGTGTGATAGATTTTGTTGTCTACGATCAGCGTTTGAAACACTTAGTTGTTGACACCCGTGTGATGAGAAGTGCGGATGTTGGTTCTGATCATTACTTGGTAGTGTCGTGAGTGAAACTTAATGTTGGTTGGAGGAAAAGGAATAGGAAGAGACCCAGGATAGAAAGAATAAAGGTTGATAGATGAAGATCATCAGCGGTATTCTGACTTACTCAGAGAACGACTGAATGATCTGAAGTCTGGTGAGAGGGATGTAGAAAAGAAGTGGGAATGTTTTTAGAACTGTGTTGTTACTGCTGCTAAAGAGGTCTGTGGCACCACAATAGTGGGTAACAATAGAGGTGATGCTTGGTGGAATAGTGAGATTGAAGAGGCAGTAAAGAGGAAGAAGGAAGCCTATTTGGGGATGTTGCAAGGTAGAGTCTCTGTGGATGAATATCGCTCAAAGAAGTGTGTAGATGCTAAGCTGGTTCGCCAGAGTAAGGCAAAAGACAGGAAGGAGAAAGTGGAAAGGCGTGAACTGGCTTTTTGGAAAGATAGGAAATCTTTCTGGAAGTTCATGAGACTCAGGAAAAATAGGGGAAACAAAGTTGTAAGTTGTGTGAAGAATGAGATCGGGGAAATGATATGGGAGCCCAATGAGTTAAGTGAAAGATGGGGTGAATACTTCTGTGAGTTATTAGATCAGGAAAGCAAACATGAGTCTGAGACAGATGCAGATGATGTCACAGTGAGGGATGGAAGCACAGGAGGGATCTCAAGAGAAGTGTGTAAAGCTCTAAAATCTCTTCAGAATGGTAAGGCTCCGGGAGTTGATGACATAACTGCCGAGATGTTGAAATATGGTGGTGACTCTGTAATTGACTGGTTAACTGAAATATGCCAGTTGTGCTGGGAGGTAGGAGTTGTCACTCGGGATTGGAAGGATGCTATTATTTTCCCCTTGTATAAGGGAAAAGGTGATCAGACTGAATACAAGAACTAGCGTGTTATTAGCCTACTAAGTGTGCCAGGGAAAGTGTTTGGTAAGGTTGTTATTGAAAAAGTACGGGGTCTTACATCAGAGAAAGTGTGGGATGTTCAGAGTGGTTTTATACCTGTTAAAGGCTGCACTAACCAGATTTTTGCATTATGCACGATGATTGAAAAGTATCTCGCTGTTGGGAAGAAATTCATAGATTTAGAGAAAGCTTACGACCGAGTGAATAGGACACTTTTGTGGAAGGTATTGAATGAATATGGTGTTACTGGGAATCTACTTAATAGCGTAAAAGCCATGTATGCTGGTAGTAGAGCTTGTGTACGAGTGAATGGTGTTTTATCAAAATGGTTTTCTATTGGTGCAGAGGTTATACAAGGTTGTGTAATGTCCCCTTGGCTGTTTAACATATTTATGGACGCATGCATGCGTTATGCCAAAATAGATGATAGTGGTTTATGTCTTGGTGATATCCGTGTGTGCAGATTGCTGTATACTGATGATACTGTCCTGTTGGCAGAGATCAAAAGTGATTTGCAGAGTATGTTGTCTCGGATGTACGAAGTTTGCGTGAAATTCAAACTGAGTATAAATAAGGGAAAACCAAAGTTATAGTTTTTGAGAAAGGAACTGGTAGCACTGAATGTAATGTAAGTCTAAATGGCACTCTGATTGACCAGGTGAGTGAGTTTGTGTATTTAGGAAGCATGTTTGACAGAGAGAACAAATTGGATGGTGAAATTAGTAGGCAAGTGAATTCTTCATTGAAAGTCATAGCTGCTCTGGGAGGTTTTCACAGGAATGATGGGTTCTCTAGAGAGTCCTTCATGGCTGTGTATGAAAGTGTAAGTGTTCCTACGCTGATGTATGGGAGTGAAACCTGGGTACTTCAGAAGAAACATAGGAGTCGTTTGTGTGCTGAAGAAATGCGTTACTTATGGGGGGGGGGGGTTGTGGCAAGACACGGTCTGATTGTGTGAGGAATAAAGATGTGTTGCAGTTGTGTGATGTGAAGCAAAATGTTGTTAGCAAGGTGGAGACCAATATGCTTCTGTGGTTTGGCCATGTTGAAAGAATGAGTGATGAGATGCTTACTAAGAAAATCTTTTTATCCCAAGTGGCAGGAAGGAAAGGCAGAGGAAGGCCAAGGAAGACATAGGTGGATCAGATTCAGGAGAGCCGCCCCGGTGGTGCAGTGGTCTAAGGCGCTGGCCTCTGATCATTCGTCCGTAAGAGGTCCGGGTTCGAATCCCGGTCAGACATGGATGTTGTGTTTGTCTTACGGCACTGGCTCTCTCTCCCTTCCCTGGAACCAGTGACCCTAAATTAGGGACGGGCGACTGCTATTGAGTTGCTCACGGCGGTCGTTAAACCTCCAATCAAAAAAAAAAAAAAAAAAAAAGATTCAGAAGTGTCTGCATGAGAAAAAGATTATGAGTATGAAGTGTAAAAGATCTTGTGTACGGCGTGTAATGAATATCAGTAAAGCCCGAGTTGTATGTCAAGATCGCTGTAAAAGGAGAAGTCTGATACGACAACCGTAAGTAAAAATATCTGGTAGTTTGTATTTTTTTTATTTTTGGAGCTAACCTCTGAATCTCAGAGAACAGCTTAGTGATATGTATGTGTATGTAATAAAATCATGTCTTGTTTATCATTCATTCAAACACGTCACTTGGTTAGTAGTATCTCACTGGAAGGATTTCAATTGCAAGGCACAAGCGTTTATACTAACTTGTAAAAAGCATAGCTGGAACCTTGGCAATGACACAGCGGGAAGCAACAATATGAATTGTTCGTTTTCACGGAATTCTCGATTATTCTATTCTCTAACTCCAGAATGAATGCCAAAATACTCCAAAACAAGCCATCCGCACCTAAGCAACGATCTAACAGCTAAGAATGTTATCCGTACTATGGCTTTCTGCGATTAATCGTATAATATAAGGCAATGCCAGTTCACTATCGCTAATGTACAAGGAAAAGTTCATATTCTTGCCGCTACACAGAATCCGCGCTGATTCGCGACCCCTAGGATGTTTGTTTACCATTGAATGCAATGCAAAATTGTGGCCATTTGATATATGACCTTTGCCAGTAATTTAGCTCACTTTCACAATTTAAAATTGTGTAATCAATCTGTTAATTATTCTTGATGTATGGCTCTTATTTTATAATGTTTATTGTTTTCTAAACGTGAATACGAGTTTTTCGTGCATGCTCCCCCAGGATTGCTTCAGGAAATCTGGATATTTTACTCCGAATTTTGACTAATTTTTTTTTTTTTTTGATTGGAGGTTTAACGACCACCGGGAGCAACTCAATGGGCTATAAGCAGTCGCCCATCCCTAATTTAGGGTCACTGGTTCCAGGGAAGGAAGAGAGGCAGTGCCGTAAGACAAACACAACATCCATGCCTCACCGGGATTCGAACCCGGACCCCTTTCTGACGAATGATCAGAGGCCATCGCTTAGACTACTGCGCCACCGGGGCGGCAAAAATATCAACATGTCAGAAGTGGGATTGACTAAAATTATAACATGTTTATGTAACTTTTGGCTGTCTGCATGCCGAACATAATATTTTAAGAAACGATAATCGTTTTCCGAGATGTTCAAGGGTAAAGGCTGCTAACATTTTCTAACAAGAAGAGCTCATTTTCTGAATATATCCCCGTAAGTAAAGAAAGCTATGACTTCAAAGAATTTAAATTCCATAAACATTAAATGAGAATATTTGATGACAACAGTACTAGATAACTGCGGTACCATTCATGGCGTACAGTAATGAGCTATGTTCAATATTTCTGCAAAAAATCTGCCAGTACAAAATTAAGTTTTCACACATATTCGCATTTTTTTTTGTGTTTCCTATTGTTAATTAAAATTTGAAAAGAAAAACGAAGTGACGTCTTGATTACCATAGCTCTGCAGAATGAATAATAACCAAAATGAACTAAATCATGGTAACAACCAACAGAGTGTAAAATATTGTTTGGGGGAGATTTTTTTTTTTTTTGTGCACCAAGAAATTCCTTTAAGTAATGTATTGACTTAAAGTTGTAGAATCCTACTCTGCTGTCTACTTAATGATCGAATGATCATTAGGTAGACAGCAGAGTAGGATTCTACAGCTTTATTGATACAGTTGTGCAGCAATATAAATTCAGTAACAATCAAAACTGAAATATAAAAAAATACACAAAAATGACTTTTTGTGCACAAGCACGTTTTGTTTTGAATTTTAATAAATTCTCAACTCAAAAGTACATGAAATGTATAATTATAGATATCTTACATCGACAGCACTGGTATAAGCCATACAACGAAGGAAGTTTTCTAACTTTAAGTATGCAAAAATACTCAAATCATTTTCAATGCAAAGTACAGTTTCATGTATTAGGTTTTAGCAGGTTAACCAATATAAAAACACTGAACTAAAGTTAACAGTTTAGCTGTAAATCATTGAAGTGTGACTTAAAAATACTTCACCTCACATTATTTTGGCAGTGGTTATCATGGTAAGACACAATGGCACACTCGGTGAAGATGGCCCTAAGGCCCGAGCCCTCTCCAAGAGGTATCACTTTTTTTAAACATATATTTTACGAATCATTAGAAATACATTTTAATATAGCGGATATATTTTTATTGCTTTACAATATTTCAGATGTTTTCTACGTGGTATTTTATTTGCATCTTCAATATTGTGGGTCATCGACGTAAAGAAATCCTAAGTGCACCATTGCTACAACATAATGCATTCCAGAAGGCAATGAATTAATCATATGCCAAAACGCAATGTGTATACACTGGCGGAAAGTGAAAAAAGAATACCAAGAAGGAATTGGCGGACGATCATGAAATTTACATATGTTAATGGGGTCGAGTTTACATAGGTGTGATGTTAATTTCGGGACCAACCGGTGAGCGCTTACACCCCAGCATGGCATAATATGCAAATTATCGTTGGTGGTATTTAAGGAGTACGGCGAAGTGAATGTAATCAGTCGTCGGCGTATGGACACGTGCGAAGACCCCGAAGAAGTTGCAATGCCTAGACATGGAAGACGTGTACGATTTAAGCAGTTATCGGACTTTGAGCAAGGTCGTCTAGTCGGACACCGCGAGGCCGGGTGGTCGTATCGTCGTATTGCGGAGCGAATTGGACGGGAAGTATCGGTGGTGGTACGATGGTGGCGTAGATGGTCCGAGGAACATTTCCACACGAGAAGACGTGGAACAGGGAGTCACAGACGGACTGATGAGCGGACCGATTGACGCATAAGAAGAGCGGCGTTGTCAAGCAGAACATCCACTGCGAAGCAAATCCGAGCTGCCGTTGCACCTGAGGTGACTGTGCGAACAATCCGCAACCGTCTACTGGATGCAGAACTACGTGCACGTGTGCCTCTGGCATGTGTACCTCTGACTCCAGCCCACCGTCAGAAACGGCTGCAGTGGTGTCGCCAACGTCTGCACTGGAGAACGCAATGGCTATCTGTCGTGTTCAGCGATGAAAGCAGATTCTTCTTGGGAGCCTCCAATAGCCGTGTGCGTGTTCGCAGATGCACAGGGGAGCGTCTCCTACCTTCTTGCATCCGCCAGCAACACACAGGGCCTACTCCTGGTCTCCTGGTGTGAGGAGCGATCAGCTATCACTCCGGTACACAACTAGTGTTTGTACCGGGTACGTTAAACAGCACCTCCTACATCAACAACATCATTCAGCCCGTTGTTGTGCCATTTGTAAGGTCGGTCCATCGTGATGTTTTCCAGTAAGATAACGCACGCCCACACACGGCACGTGCAACGTAACATGCACTTCAGGGTGTGAGACAACTTCCATGGCCTGCACGTTCACTGGATTTGTCGCCCATTGAGCACGTGTAGGATTTTATGGGACAACGACTTATCCGGTCTCCACGGCCAGCCACGACCATCCCCGATTTACGCGTCCAGGTTGAGGATGCTTGGAACTCAGTACCCCAAACTTACATCCAATATCTGTACGACAGACTCCATGCCAGAATTGCACTGTGGGACGCAGTTCATGGCGGTTCAACCTCGTACTAACCATGTTACATGGAAATGTTATTTTTCAGTTTACCTGCAAATACAGCTGTATTTTGCCATAATGTTTTGAACACGTTATCCTCTGTATTCCGTTATTATGCTGTATAAATTTCGTTGGTATCAGACGTCTCCTTCTTGGTGTTCTTTTTCACCGGTGTATATTAAAATATTTACAAAGCAAAACTTTACATCCTTGTAATCCAACATAATAGCATCAAATATGACTGATTGAAATGCAGCTTATTCCTTATATATCATAGATATTTATGCATAAACTAAAAAATGAATGTCATATGCAATAACCCACATAAATGAATTCAAAGTACAAAATCTGTATATTTACAATTGCAAATTATGGGTGCTGCTTTGTTTATCAACAAAGAATATAAAGTTATTCAATATATTTAATTAAATACAAATATCGATTCTAAAAGCGTATGTATATTATAGAAATGTCCTTGATATTTATGCATATATTTAGATTCTGATTCTAAATTAGATCCATGTATAATTACAAATGTAGATTTTAAATCACAAATGGGCAGAACAAATTGATAAATACATGCAGCACGAACAGCATATTTCAGGAAACTTTACGATATTCTCTTATAATATTTACTTAAGTTAATACTCATTAAGAAGGCAAATAAGCCACCACGGTGAGGCATGGATGTTGTGCTTGTCTTACAGTACTGGCTCTCTCTCTTCCCTGGAGTAAGTGACCTTTAATTAGGGACGGGTGGCTGCTTATAGCCCATTGAGTTACTCACAGTGGTCATTAAACATTCAATCAAAAAAAGAAAAAAGAAGGCAAATGACAACATAAAGCATTGTTAACAATATCAAAAATAAGGAGATTACCAGTACTTAGAAGTTTACTGCACCCAAATAGGGGTAAAAGTTGTTCAAAATTCATGCAAGGACTGAACACATCACTATCAAAATTGCACTTAACAGATGGCAGTAAGACTCAAGGGATGATTGCTGGAAATATCCTAACAATGAGGTCCAACTTTCTTCAGCATTTGAACATGGTGCTTACAAAGTTTGCCTGATTTCTCCTCTCCTCCTTCCATCTGAATAGTTCTGATCCCCTCTAAAGTTGGGGCTTTTCTTTTTGTCCACAGTTCCCTAGTAGCTGGTAAGGTAATGGAAAGCCTGCCAATACTAAACAATAACTGTATTCAGTTATTTTAGATTATGGTTATTAATTCATCAGTCTTTTTTTTGACAGGAAAATGATGTTTTTCAAATACTGAAATTTAAGCAAAGCTAAATGTCAATATGCAATATATCTGAACAAGAAAAAAATAAAGTTAAATGCCAATACCCAATATATCTGAATACTGCTATTTTAATATTTTTTGCATATATTATTTTCCATGTGCCCTAATTGCACATGTCCTTGTGCATACTTATGGAGGCTCCATAGGAACTGGACTTCATAAATCATTGACAATCTCTTGAACTCTCTACCAGATACCCCCTCTTTCCTTAAAAAAGAAAAAGTAATATATTGATTGTTGAAGTTCTGTTTTAACTTCCAACAGAGAAGAACCAGACTTAACTCAGCAGCACAAATAGGGGAGAGAGGCAAATATTATTTTTGTATTGAAAAATGAGGCACAGTGCATATGTTTTTTGTATCAACTTGGACTCATAATGTTTATTCTTTAATAATGCTTATAAAACATGTTTATGTTTTTTATTGCATAATTCCTATTTGTTGTTTAATTAATAATTTATGCGTCATTCACATTATGCATATGATTTTAGGGTTTGTACAAAAGTCTGGCTGAAAATCCCCATACTCGTAGACCCAATCCCATATAATGCAAAAACTGAAATACTACCTTAGAATAATCTCAATAACTGTACTTTTTCCATAGATATTACCAACAAATGTAATTCTTTTTGAATTTGTTCAGATGGAATAATTGTTGAAATATGGGTACAAAACAGAAAGAAACACAAGTAAACAACATACACATGATGTTCTTGGGCACCATTGACTACATAAGGTACAATTTGTGAATGGTGTTCATGCACAATTTGGCATTTTTGCTGTTTTTGAAAATCAGAAATACAAAAAATGCTGTTCTACAAAAACAAAAAATTTGAATTTTTCATGTGGTACCAATTTGACATGCACAAATTTCAGTATGTAGCTTCTCATTTGAAGTACAGTAGATTCTGGTTAATTGGGGCACATCAGCCATGGAATGTTTTGACCCAATTATGCAAAACTTTGTCCTGAAGAGCTAATTTGGGATGTTCTCCAAGAACCGTCCCAAATAAACAGCTACCTCGATTAACCAATGACCCAATTAACCGGAATCCACTGTATTTGCAAAACTGAACAGATTTAGTGAACTGTCATTTGGCACAGTTCCTACTGATATCAATGAAGATGTGGTGATGGTTCAATAATTATGGACACACTGCATTCTGACTGTAAATGGGTCCAACAGAGAAGAACCAGCACAGAAAAATTGCATCCTGTCAATTCAGCACAGAAAAATTGCATTTTTAATGTGACCCCCTTTGGATTTTTTTATGAAACTGTATATAGAAATACACCAGAAATGAATGAGTGCCAATTTTTAGCACACAATAGCCTTTAAATTTCCTGAGATAGGAGATCATGAAATTCAAAAAAATTGCTCAATTTCAGTGTTTTGTATTTTGTAAATGTATTTATAACTCAAGTTCTTTTAATCACAGGGTAATGAGGTTTTTTAATATCTGTTTACTGGCTTCAAAATGATATATTACTTAATGCATAATTTTTAATTTAAAAGTCACAAAATTTTAAATTTGACCTTGAATTTCTCAAAAAGTGCCATTTTGATTTCTATAAAAAATAGTATATTAAATTACATCACATAGTGATAATATTTTATAAATTTGGTGGTGGCAGTTGAAGGGCATCAAAAGTTACAAGGATCTGTTAAATCGACATGCTTCATAAACTTACTGTATGACTAAACTGTTCATGTTCCACTGATCAATAGAGAAGCTTAATAATCTAGTCAATCAGTAACATAAAAAGGAACACACATGTACTATGGTGATGGGTTACTCTTGTTTATAAACCATTTTATGTAATATTTATAACAATATGAAAACTATCAAATTAATATCTTAGCAGTTCAGCTTTAAACAGGGATATGCGTTATTTTCTGAAAAGAGTTGACATAATGCATTTGAACTTGGCACTGATATCTAATTTTAAAATCTTCAAAAATTTATCTTCATGTTTGTGGTGACAATTTTATATTGTAACCATTGAAGAAAACTATTTTCATGTAAAATAAAGAATAGTTTGCATCAAGACGTGCACCACACGAAATTGTTTTTTGTGTGATGCTTTACATTATTTATTTTTACTTCACCCATGTGTTCAAAGGTATTCAAGGCACATCCAACCCACAAGCATTCTGCACAGAGGCATGCCACAAAGATAGATATAACTGCAAGTGCTATCTCACATTTATCAGAAGTAACATGCTTTTACATATTCTATTTTGCTGATTGTAGAACTTGAATAAACTCATATGCTGTTTTTGTACACTAGGATAAAACAGTGAAGTTTGGGAGTGTTGGGTATTGAGCTTGATATTTCAAAATGTGGCTACGATAGCTTTTTTTCAGCTTCTTATTGACGTTCATTGTGGTATTCAAAATCACAGACATGCTTTTGGTTGTCCAATTATATATTTGATGTGGTGTCATAATCTGCATTATTATATGGCCTTATATTTGCTTTATCTGCAAGACTTTTAAGATTACCACCAACATTATCACATGTACTATTACCACATGATGTTGTATAAAAGTTCCATCCAGCAACTGTTCTAAAATCTATCTCATGGCACCAGAAATTGATCTTTTTTTTCTGTTCTTATATATTTTTTTCTGTTCTGTTCTTATATATATGAATAATAAAAAGTCTTTAAACTTTTGTTGAGATATGCAGGTAATGCTGCATAAGATGAACTGCTACTGCATTGTGTTGCAAGCTCTCCAAAAGTATGCCATAATTTGTGCATTCAGTTTTCCCATTTTTTTGTAATATGCAACAAATGGGTGAATTGTGGCTTGAAAATTATTCTAATGTAATTCTTGAGCAGAATCTTGCAACAGAAATGAATAATTGTTAGAAAAAATCACATACTACCAAAAATTCACCAGCTTGAAAATTTTCAATTTATTCATTATTAAAAGCTGCTTGCTCTTTAGCTATAAACCTTTTCACCGAATTTTTCAATGCGCACGACGTTTAGGTCGGAGCTTTCAGTGATACTGCACTTGAACGTACAGATTGTTCCATTTTCCTTTTCCAGAGAGAAGCACATGATGAAATTTGGTGGGGTTGGCTTAGATGGGGGCAGGCTGGCGAGAGAGAAGTGGAAACTTGGTGAGGTTGGTTGGCTCCCGAGAGAGATCCGGAGATTAACTGTCTTAGTTGGCTGCAGAGAGAAAAGCGGAGACTGGCGAGGTTGGTTGGCGAAGGTGGCTGGCGAGAGAGCTCCGGAGATTGACTAGGTTGGCTGGTTGAACTGGACAATGGCGAGGTTGGCTAGCAAAGTGATAAGAAATGAATATTTCTCGCTCTTTTATACGCAAACCATATCTTGTTATGCAACAGGATGCTGATATCTTGCCCCATGACCTATTTATATCTCATTTCTGGGAATTTCCAACAGGAGTTTCCTTTTTCTATTCTCTTAGGATCTATTTTATTTCATAACGGGATAATCATTCTCCAAAGATTCTACAATATCGACTATCTCATCTGGTATTAAATCTTCTTCTGGCTCCTCCAATAGTTGCTCAATATCTTCCTGCGGTACATCTTTGAGTTGTCCCTTGTCGCGAAGGAATTGCTCTTCGTCTAGACCGTCCAACTCCCTCACCATTCTGTTCAGAGTGTCTATAATCTAATTCGGTTCTTCTCGTAGCGTTAATATTTCTTGCAATAATTGATTCCCGGTGGCGCAGTGGTCTAAGCGATGGCCTCTGATCATTCGTCCGAACGGGGTCCGGGTTCGAATCCCGGTGAGGCATGGATGTTGTGTTTGTCTTACGGCACTGGCTCTCTCCCTTCCCTGGAACCAGTGACCCTAAATTAGGGACGGGTGACTGCTTATAGCCCATTGAGTTGCTCACGGTGGTCGTTAAACCTACAAAAAAAATTGATTCCATCTCTGTATCAGGTCATTGGGTAGCGGATATATTATTTCTAAAATACCACTTTGCTGCAACGATATTATTTCATCCGTAAGCCGTTTGGATTCCTCTAGCAGATTATTCTTTTGTTGTCGCATGATGGTTTTCTGACAAGATAAGAGAGAATGTTGAGTTACGCCTGCATTTTTATAGTGTTCGGGTTTCATAACTTCCTGTTGACGTCATAAAAGGTTTAGGTGAATCTATTTTTATCATATCGCATTTAATATGCGACATAATATCATTCATACAAAAGATTACATTCCTAAGGATGCTATCCCAATGGTTTAATCGTATCCTATTACACATCTCGTGTTCCATAGAGCTAACTTGTTTTGTTTTTCCACTTCACCATTATGAGTAACATGAGCTGTGCACGTGAAAGATATCCTGTCGAGAGAGTATAAGAGCAGTGAGCGCGCGCTCATAACTTCATTTCATTCTGCCGATAATATGTATGACAATTGAAACGAAAATGTTGTCAAAATATGGATGATGGAGTCCCCGCAAAGCCGGGAACTTATGAATACGACAAGAAATTTGGCCGCCCCGGTGGCGCAGTGGTCTAAGGCGCTGGCCTATGATCATTCGTCCGTAAGGGGTCCGGGTCCGAATCCCGGTCAGGCATGGATGTTGTGTTTGTCTTGCGGCACTGGCTCTCTCCCTTCCCTGGAACCAGCGACCCTAAATTAGGGACGGGCGACTGCTTATAGCCCATTGAATTGCTCACGGCGGTCGTTAAACCTCCAATCAAAAAAAAAAAACGACAAGAAATTTGTACCAAAGAAAAAAAAGGGATGAAGAAGAGGAGGAGAACGAGGAGGTAGAGCAGGATCAACAAACGCTACCGTCGTGATGTAAGAGTTGTCCTAACGACGGATGAAAGATTTGTGGACTCGCCGCCTCCAGAGCCATTAGCAGAATTTTCGTCAACGGAGCCGTCTACGGAATATTCGTCAACAGGGCAATTGTCAACGCAAGTTTCGTCAACGGAGCCGCTACCAGAACAGCCAGAGCCATCAACATCAGCAGAGCCTTTTTTTTTTTTTTTTTTATTGGAGGTTTAACGACCACCGTGAGCAACTCAATGGGCTATAAGCAGTTGCCCGTCCCTAATTTAGGGTCACTGGCTCCAGGGAAGGGAGAGAGCCAATGCCGTAAGACAAACACAACATCCATGCCTCACCGGGATTCGAACCCAGGCCCCGTTCGGACGAATGATCAGAGGCCATCGCTTAGACCACTGCGCCACCGGGACGGCCAGCAGAGCCTTCACCATCAGCAAAGCAGTCATCAAAGCAACAAGAACCAGCACCAGAGTCTGCATCAGAGGAGCCATTACCAATTTTTACAGTTCCCCCTCTGAGAATAACTGTTCCCTTTGTGGCTGCTGGAAAAATCTGATGTAGAAAGACGGTATCACATTGAAGTTTCCTATATCAAAAATGGTGACTCTTCATCGTTAACTTTTATTATACAACCTGCATTGTAAATACTTCATTTGTATTCATTATATCTTGTTGTATATATTATTAGTCTTAAATAAAAGTAAAAAATGGGGAAAGAGGACTTTGGTCCTCTTTCCCCATTTTTTGTCAAAGTTTCTGACCATTGGTTCAAGTTTTGGAGTTTATACAAGTCTTTTAACCATTGGTGATATATTGTATATAAAAAGGGAGTTTTTACAAGTTACGAGTCATTGGTGATACATAATAAGGGTCTTGGGATAGTTTTTTTGATCACTGTGACATATCTCGCAGAGTCTATTCACAAATCTATTAACACTATGAGTCGTTACATAGATTCTCAACCTTTGGTGTTATATTTATGTAATCAGAGTGTCTTTTCACGCCTTCTCAGCCTTTGGTGTTATATTTTATGTAATCATAGTGTCTTTTTTCACATTATCAGCCTTTGGTCTCATATTTTATGTAATCATAGTGTCTTTTCTCACATTTTCAGCCTTTGGTCTCATATTTTGAGTAATCATAGTGTATTTTCTCACATTATCAGCCTTTGGTCTCATATTTTATGTAATCATAGGCTCTTTTCACACATTATCAGCCTTTGGTCTCACATTTTATGTAATCATAGTGTATTTTCTCACATTCTCAGCCTTTGGTGTTATATAATGATGGATAATTGTGACGAAGCCATTGAAAATGGTCAGACGGATTGCCTTCACTGTGATATTTTGAGAATAACGGGATCTTAACGTTCAGACGGGTTGCCTTCACTGGGATATAGTGAGAATAACGGGACTTTTCACGTTAGACGGGTTGCCTTCTCCTTAAAATTGTGAGAATAACCGGACTTTTCACGTTAGACGGATTGTCTTCACCATTTATATAATGTAATATTGTGAAAATAACGGGACTTTTACGTTAGACGGGTTGCCTTCACCTTCTATATAATGTAATATTGTGAGAATAACGGGACTTTTCACGTTAGACGGGTTGCCTTCACCCTTTTAAATGGTGGGATAAGGTGGGAGTAACGGGACTTAACATTTAGACGAGTTGCCTTCCCTCTTAGGATCACGTGATCTATCATTTTTAATTTTGTTCGGATACATATTGGAGTGACTACGATGAATAATGCGGAAATATTTGCAACACTGCTCCATTTTTCAAACGTCTTACTTTAAAACCGGCCTCAAGGTCTTTGAAATACACATTAATGGAAAACTTATCTATCATACCTTCAATTTATGTTGCCGCCCCGGGGGCGCAGTGGTCTAAGGCGTTGGCCTCTGATCATTCGTCCGTAAGGGGTCCGGGTTCGAATCCCGGTCAGGCATGGATGTTGTGTTTGTCTTACGGCACTGGCTCTCTCCCTTCCCTGGAACCAGTGACCCTAAATTAGGGACGGGCGACTGCTTATAGCCCATTCAGTTGCTCACGGTGGTCGTTAAACATCCAATTAAAAAAAAATATGTCGAGATATGGCATTTAATCTAGGTACCTCACTAACGTTCATCATCGGGAAATGCACAGTAATTTATTCCTATCACTACACCTTTTACAACAGCGAAATGACACAAAACGAACAGTATGCTGCAAATCTAAAAATATTTTATTTTAACACTCCAATATCTCCAAAAGCAACCTAAATAAATACTTACTTACCCGTATACCTCAGCTGAAATCAACAATGAAGATTGATGTTTTGGGGTCGCGATTTGGCGCACCCATGTGACTCAACTGGCGTTTTTGCTCGTACACGGAATCCCGTAGGATCGGCGAAATTGGCATAGCCTTTTATTATACGATTAATCCAAGGAGGTTAAAAGTAAGAAGAGCTGGTAACAGCCCCTCTCCCTGTGCTTCTGGCGTGACACCACTTTTTATCAGCTGACTACGCCAATGCGCCCAACCTAAGAATCTCCTGTATATCTCTATGGGGAAATCGCGATTTTGAACGGGTTTTTCGGACCTTTAATCATACAGGCATGAAAAAAATTGAGGCTGAAATATTCATTCCCATAATAAAAAAATTCCAGAAAAAACAGAAAAATATGTGTTAGTATTTCTTTAAAAAATTGAACAAAATAATGATTTTTTGAGCGGAAGTGCATAGTGCGCATGGTTACTTACTGCCCATGTGCAAGTAACCATGTTTAAAATATAACCAAAATCCTAATGTTACGAAATAAGAAGTCCGAAATATTCCTTCTTTCCATCCTTGGTTTGCATGCGCTAAGCAAAACTGTTTAAGGCACAGAAAGTGACGTCACGTTCCCGAACTCTCGCAGCCGCCCCGGTGGCGCAGTGGTCTAAGGCGTTGGCCTCTGATCATTCGTCGGTAAGGGGTCCGGGTTCGAATCCCGGTCAGGCATGGATGTTGTGTTTGTCTTACGGCACTGGCTCTCTCCCTTCCCTGGAACCAGTGACCCTAAATTAGGGACGGGCGACTGCTTATAGCCCATTGAGTTGCTCACGGTGGTCGTTAAACCTCCAATCAAAAAAAAAAAAAAAAAAAGAACTCTCGCAGCGCAGACTCCCGCCACCTCAGAGAGAGGACAGAAACAGCTAATCTGTTTTGGCTTCACTCAAAACGTGTCCCTTCACCTCCTCTTCTTCTAACCTCCTTGGATTAATCGCAGAAAGCCATGTCCGTATTACGGTTATTATTCCTTTCGCCGCTAGAGCTTGAGCGGACTGCTGAGATTGCCAATAACCACGAGAGACTCGTGAAAGTGTGGGAAAGCTAGTGGTTTTCAAGGCTCTTGCAATGCATTTTGTGTTGGCCGAATCGCATTCTTTCGCCGCAAAGTTTCCCATTTCACATCGTAACTTGCTGGCAATCTGTGAAAAAATGCTGAATTTCTAAAATTCTTACTTATTTTCAAGCTTCTTCCTATTGTTATTTTAAATTGAAATACACGAATGTTAGTGCAAATTCCAAGTAAAACATAGCGCTAAAATTAAAACTTCACTGGTGTAAGAAGTAAAATTCATTCCGTTTGATATTAAAAGGGTTTCTGCAGTCAAATTCCACCCAATTCCAAAACACACACATTTGAAATTACATAGGTATCATGTAAACAACGTCATATTCCTACAGTTTGCGGGTTCACGGTGAAGAGACTCAGGGCATCTCCAGAAGTATTATTCTAACCTCCTTGGATAAATGTAAACTCGATGTTTACACACAAAAAAAACCCCTCCAGAACACAGCTCCAAATATAAAAAAAAATACATGTATCACTCCAGAGTGGACCCACAAAGCTTATATACGTACCCATACAGGATATAATTATTTTATATCCAAAAAGATATAACATCAAATTCCACCACAGTTCAAATACAATATAAAAATAACATAGCAGGAAACAAACACCCTTTGCAAGAAAACCGAATAATAATTATTATTATTTTACAAAATTATTTTTAGTAGTTGAGTCAAACACTGAACCTGTTAATGTTTGATTCAATATAATTTTCCCCAAGGTGAATCTGTACAAATCTCATTCAATATAGAATTTGGAACATTCTTTGCCTAAGTAACTGCTATTATTTTTACATGCAGTTGTAACAGTTCTTCCTGTTAATTCAACAATTGAAATACAACGACAGAAAATTAATACTGTTAACCATAAAACCTTGCCAACCATATTATTCTCACATATATAAACAGTGATATATATGCGGTCATATTTCACAACCACTAAATAAAATACTCACTAAAATGTTTATTAATGATAGGTCTACTGACATTAAGTTCACTGTTGGTTCTCTTACCATTCGGATGTTTATCATGAGCTCTATAACCAACAGTGATTTTTTAAGTTTTAATATAGCTTGCTATTGTGGTGTTTACAGCATTAGGAAAGAACTCATTGTGGTAAGTGAGCATTACTGGTGACTATTTTGTTAAGGAATTTTCCCCATCATCTGCGGATAAGTTCATTTCTACCAAGACTATTGCTCATTGTTAACATTTCCCAAGGATACGGAGAACCATTTTTCTCAAGTAATGTTGCTATGGTCTTCCCACAAATGTGACAGCCTAGAATTCACGTTGAGACCTATTCTCCATGACATAGTGTGTAGGGAAAAGTTGTTCCAACTCAGAAAATTCACACACAAAAGAAATCACAAGCTCGCTAGGAAATTATAGTCCTTAGTGTCAATGTAAAAGCCCTAGATTACAATGACGCATTTCTCAAATACATATTTTTGAAATTTCACTTCTCTATTAATCAAAGATTTATCACATTAATGTAGAATCCCTAGATTTATGTGCTTCTTTAAAAACACACAACACATTAATTAAAAACAGAAAGTTTCTCTTTTTTTTACCATCATAAATATTTATTATTATGGCCAGAATTATACCAGGATGGGCAGATAATATATAATCCTTAAAACAATGACCATTTTATTAATAATTTTACATTGGTTTTACATTTCATATTGGTGCAGCTCAAGTGTTTTGAGAGTAATTTATTCTGTATATTCCCCCATTGTAATATTGCATTAAAAATATATACAGGGTGTACACAAATTAGTTGGGCAATTTCGTAAGTGAATAATGTGCGAAATATTAATTGTAAGTTACCGGTTCAAATGCAGATGAGTCTTAGTGTATAATAAGTTTGAGGATAGATGGCGCTAGGTGTGTCATGTCCACGTCTAAGGGAGCTGTAGGTTGCGGTTGTTCATCGTTCGTTCTGCGTTCGCGTAACCATGGAGACGTATACCGGCGGTGAAAAAGCGAAATGCTGTCTGTGGTTCCATGAGACTCATTCCGCTAAAATATTTAAAAAAAAGTCAATGTTGTGATGAAATGTGTGATTTGAATCTCTTGTTGTCATGTTCTAAAGTTTGATCCTTCATTCCTTATATACTGTATCAAAATTTGTAATTACAATCACAAATTGTATATTTTTTTCGTGCAATGTTATGACTTATGGGAGTGAAAAAAACATTTTATTACTGTTGCGTCTGTTACTCACATTTAAAATAGTATTGCTCATAGCCTTTAGAAGACATGATATATGGTCACTGAATGTAATATACAGATACAACTGGAATTCGTCCCTTTTTATTAAAGCAAACTGAGTATTTGAATTTCTCCACAATGTGTTTTCATATTGCTACATTTTCTGCTGAGGAGAACATTTCCATGTGGTCTTCTGTGATTTGGTATCCAGTGTGAGGTCTCAGTTACCTATTGGAGGTCACTTTCTGCTGAGGAGAACATTTAAAGTTTATTTTAAGTGTTAGTGTTGTTTGGTACAGATTGTAAACAAAATTTTAATAGTTCAATGTAAATTTCTTATTTTATATATATTTTGCAATATATGTCTTTTGTGTTGAAATTAAAAATGTTATATAAATCATCACAATTGGTAGTGTTGTGGGGAAATTTGTAGTTTCTATATCTCATTGTCACATGCTAAAGTTTGATATCATAATATTAAAATGTCATTCTTATATTACAAACAAACTGAGCATTTCAATTTTCGCCGCCCCGGTGGCGCAGTGGTCTAAGGCCATGGCCTCTGATCATTCGTCCGAAAGGGGTCTGGGTTCGAATCCTGGTGGGTTATGGATGTTGTGTTTGTCTTGCGGCTCTGGCTCTCTCCCTTCTCTGGAACCAGTGACCCTATTTTTTTTTATTGGAGGTATGACGACCACCGTGAGCAACTCAATGGGCTGTAAGCAGTCGCCCGTCCCTAATTTAGGGTCACTGGTTCCAGGGAAAGGAGAGAGCCAGTGCTGTAAGACAAACACAACATCCATGCCTCACCGGGATTTGAACCCGGACCCCGTTCGGACGAATAATGATCAGCGGCCATCGCTTAGACCACTGCGCCACCGGGGCGGCAACCCTAAATTAGGGACGGGCGACTTCTTATAGCCCATTAAGTTGCTCACGGTGGTTGTTAAACCTCGAATAAAAAAAAATTCGATTTTCTCCCAATGGTTTGCATTTTTACATTGGTACATGTTTTGCTGAGGACAAGAAATTTGGAGTTCATTTTAAACAGGATTGTCGTTTGATACAGTCAACTAGACTAAATAAATTATAGTAATTATATATAAATTTGTTATTCATGTCATTTGTAATGTATGCATTTTGTGTTGTAATGGAAAAGAAAGCAAAAATTTTCACTTAATACATCTGCCACTGGTTGATGGACTGTAGCCACAGTTGTTTCTCAGCAAAAATAATTTTTTCCCAACATGCTTGATTCCATTAACGCCATAATCAATGAAAAATAGCTTGAAAAGTGAAAGTTGGTGAAATCAACATGGCACTGTAAAAAACATTTCTGCAGCAGATAAGATTTTTCAAGTGTTTTATTCATTTAAAAAACTGAAATGGCATCTTGAATACTTCATAATTGTTCACAGAAAGTAAAAAATATTGACTTCAGTTTGCTCTATTTTTAATGTATGTCAGTAATGTTAATCCTGTGTATTAAAGTGATTAAGTACAAAAGGCATTCATGCTACATATGGTACAATATTAAGAAGTTTTGTGTTTGGAATTATTATGCAGATTTTGTGTTAAAATGGATTTTTGAAATATAATGACCATCTTATTGGTATAGATTTCTGACTAGTCTGCTGGATCTATGTTTTGAGTTCTGAATGAGGCATGAGTAGTGTGTTTGTCTTTCTCTTTCTCCCTTCCATGGAACCAAGTGCCTTAAATTAGGGACAGACAACTGCTTATAACCCATGGATATGCTAATGATGATTGTCACACAGCACACACAAAAGGTAAACTTATAACCCATGGATATGCTAATGGTGACTGTCACACAGCACACACAAAAGGTAAACTTATAACCCATGGATATGCTAATGGTGATTGTCACACAGCACACACAAAAGGTAAACTTATAACCCATGGATATGCTAATGATGATTGTCACACAGCACACACAAAAGGTAAACTTATAACCCATGGATATGCTAATGATGATTGTCACACAGCACACACAAAAGGTAAACTTATAACCCATGGATATGCTAATGATGATTGTCACACAGCACACACAAAAGGTAAACTTATAACCCATGGATATGCTAATGGTGATTGTCACACAGCACACACAAAAGGTAAACTTATAACCCATGGATATGCTAATGATGATTGTCACACAGCACACACAAAAGGTAAACTTATAACCCATGGATATGCTAATGATGATTGTCACACAGCACACACAAAAGGTAAACTTATAACCCATGGATATGCTAATGATGATTGTCACACAGCACACACAAAAGGTAAACTTATAACCCATGGATATGCTAATGATGATTGTCACACAGCACACACAAAAGGTAAACTTATAACCCATGGATATGCTAATGGTGATTGTCACACAGCACACACAAAAGGTAAACTTATAACCCATGGATATGCTAATGATGATTGTCACACAGCACACACAAAAGGTAAACTTATAACCCATGGATATGCTAATGATGATTGTCACACAGCACACACAAAAGGTAAACTTATAACCCATGGATATGCTAATGATGATTGTCACACAGCACACACAAAAGGTAAACTTATAACCCATGGATATGCTAATGATGATTGTCACACAGCACACACAAAAGGTAAACTTATAACCCATGGATATGCTAATGGTGATTGTCACACAGCACACACAAAAGGTAAACTTATAACCCATGGATATGCTAATGATGATTGTCACACAGCACACACAAAAGGTAAACTTACAAATCTGAGATATTTTTATTTCCACCTAAAAAGCATTTTTTATTTTACAGAGCAGCTTCTTGTACTTGTGATCCATATTGAAAACAATGTTGCCTGATACAAGTGGACTGATCCAGAGTGATGTACATTTTTGGGTTACTTAATAATTACTGTAGAAGACATCACTTTGCTATGATTGGTCAAAAAGAAAAAATTGGTATAAAATTACTGTGGGAAAACTTTTTTTTTTTCTTTTTTTTGAATTTTCTAAAGAAACTGTCAGTATGGAATTCAATGGCTGTGACCAATAATTCCGTGCTGTAACAAAAAAGCAGCACAATAGAAACAACTTCACCGCTGTGATGGTGCAGTGGTCTAAGTGCTGGCTTGTGATCATCGAAGATAGGTTTGGGTTTGAATCCCAGTGAGACACGGATGTTGTGTTCATCTTACAGCACTGGCTTTCTCTCACTCTCTTACCTGAAACCTTTAGCCCTGTATTAGGAATAGACAACTGCTTATAGCCCATTAAGTTGCTTATGGTTGTCAAAACACCAACAAGTAAAAAAATACAGTTTGTGACAAGTAAAAAATATGAGATCAATGAATTTATACCAAATTACTGAAAACATGACTGCCCTTTTGGTGACAGATTAAAAAAATCATAATTAGTATCTAAAGTGTACAATACAGATGATAAAACTATACACACTCTCCACCATTTTCTGAAAAACCATGAAAATGACAGCAAATTAAATGATTCAATTGAACCCATGCAGTAAATTTCAAACCTTTCATTCAGAGTAACAAAAAGGATTTAATCACTACACTGGCATCTATTCAATGCCAGCAAGCATTATCCTCTGAAGGCAAAAGAAATCTTATAAATAATTATTATCTTCATGAATAAAAATTAAGCAACTGAAATGGTATATTTGTTCAGCATGTATATGATCAGCCACAAATGTTATTTGCAAACAAGTTAATATGGCAATAGCATGTAAGCCTAAAATAAATCAACAGGTACACCTTTTTTTTTTTTTAAGTTGCAAAGTAAAAGGATGCAAATGTAAGCCTGAATTCCAGCAAATGAGACATCAATAACACACCATTGGTTTGTAAAGAAATGTTAGAACACAAAAGGCTCAGAAGAATATTTCTGAGCTCATCCTAGTGAACAGATTTAAAATGGTCATTCAGCACTAATTGAAGGTGTTGTTATCAGAAATCTCTGTGCATATGAAAAAGATGCTGTAACAAGAGACTGTATGAATGAATCTAAACTAGGTGTTGATTATCTTGCATGTAATTGGGAAACGAATCTCCCTGAAGATAGAATTTTTTCACAAATGCATGGAAACCAATACAGGAGCTGCGGGTTTTATTCTTGCTCCAGTGCATTGTAATCTTCAAGTTTTCTAAAGCTACATGGACACAGTGAAAATACGGCACTTTTGTGCCACCAATAATATTAGGTATTGCCTTTACAGAAATCTAATGAGTGCTAGGGCAAAGGGCTTCGCCGCCCCGGTGGCGCAGTGGTCTAAGCGATGGCCTCTGATCATTCGTCCGAACGGGGTCCGGGTTCGAATCCCGGTGAGGCA
The DNA here is from genome assembly GCA_039090855.1 of Macrothele yani. NCBI lineage: Eukaryota > Metazoa > Arthropoda > Arachnida > Araneae > Macrothelidae > Macrothele > Macrothele yani. The sequence goes on along the minus strand of CM077009.1, from coordinate 199,475,720 downwards.
TGGATGTTGTGTTTGTCTTACGGCACTGGCTCTCTCCCTTCCCTGGAACCAGTGACTCTAAATTAGGGACGGGCGACTGCTTATAGCCCATTGAGTTGCTCACGGTGGTCGTTAAACCTTCCAATCAAAAAAAAAAAAAAAAAAAAAAAAGGGCATCGTGTTTTATTTCGAAATGACAAAACAGCAGGCACATTGTTCAAAGTCACACGCTCTTAGTTCTTACAAGAAGCGTAACTATGTTTAAGGCAAAACGTGCTTCCAACATTCTCGCCGGGAATCAGGAACTGGCGTATTAAAAGGGAGGCGGCTTTAACGAAGCTAATGAATCTTAAATACATGTGAAATCAAAACTCTCACCTCACAAACATGATCAGGATCTATATCATCATCAACAATTATCAATCTACTGCTTGACGACGGTCTCCGCAAGTTTCTTCCACAACGGTTTGTCTTGTTCCAGTCTCCTCCATGTCACTCCCGCACACTTTCGAATTTCATCCACCCATCTCCCATGAGGTCGGGTCTTTTCCTGTCCCTTGAAATCCAGTCTAAAATTTCGGTTGCCCATCAATGGTCTGTCCTTCTGGCAATATATCCACCCCATTACCCCTCCAGGGATTTTACTCTGATTATGATGTCTTCCACTCTTGTCATTTTTCTGATCCACAAGTTCCTCTTGGTGGCGTAGTGGTCTAAGCGATGGCCTCTGATTATTCGTCCGAAAGAGGTCCGGGTTCAAATCCCGGTGAGGCATGGATGTTGTGTTTGTATTACGGTACTGACTCTCTCCCTTCCCTGGAGCCAGTGACCCTAAATTAGGGACGGGCGACTGCTTATAGCCCATTGAGTTGCTCACGGTGGTCGTTAAACCTCCAATAAAAAAAAGGTTCATCTTCTTGTCTCTCCCGGTTACACCAAGCATGCACCTTTCCATGCTTTTTGAGTTGCCTGCAAACTTTGTAGGTCTCTTTTAGTTGAGCTCCACGTCTATGCACCATACGTTAGCACTGGAAGGATGCATTGATCAAACACTTTTCTTTTAAGACATAATGGCATATTGCTCTTGAAAATTATACTGTTTCTCCCAAAAGCTCTCCAGGTAAGTTATACACGCCGATTAATTTCTTCATATGTAATCATCATTGTCAACCATTATCAATCCACTGCTGGACGAATGTCTCCCCAAGTTTCCTCCACAACGGTCTGTCTTGTGCCAGTCTCCTCCATTTCACTCCCGCATACTTTCGAATTTCATCCACCCATCTCCCATTTGGTCATCTTCTGGGTTTTTTCATGTCCCTTGGAATCCAATCCAAAATTTCGGCTGTCCATCGATGGTCTATCCTTCTGGCGGTATGCCCAGCCCATTGCAATTTCAGGAATTTAACTCTGATCATGATGTCTTCCACTCTTATCATTTTTCAGATCCACGAGTTCCTCTTCTTATCTCTCTTGGTTACACCAAGCACGCACCTCTCCATACTACTTTCAGTTGTCTGCAGCCTTTGTATGTCTCTTTTAGTTAAGATTCCACGTCTCTGCACCATACGTAAGCACTGGAAGGATGCATTGATCAAACACTTTTCTTTTAAGACATAATGGCATATTGCTCTTGAAAATTATGCTGTTTCTTCCAAAAGCTCTCCAGGCAAGTTTTGTACGCATACTACTTGGATTTAAGTAGTATAGGCTGTATAGCCATACTTATGGTCTTGTCTTAAGCCACTGACGCCAGGGAAGGCAGAGAGCCAGTGCTGTAAATAAAAAAAACACATCCATGTCTTACCGGGATTCGAGCCCGGACGAATGGCCACAAGCCAGTGCTTAGGCCACTGCATTACCAGGGGTCAGGTCGGCATCGGATGTTGTGCTTGTCTTACTGTATTCTCTACATTATCTGGAACCAATATGAGGCTAAATTGGGGACTGGCAACTGCTAAAAGCACATAAAGTTACTCATAGTGATCATTAACCACCACCCCCTCCCCCTCTTACATAAAAAAAACCATACACACACGTCTACAACTTGATATTTTGGGCATTTTTTCTGTGGGCACATTTCTTTTCAGATACCAAGAAGTGTCATTTTCAGTGAGTATTTTTTTCTGCAGGCATTGTTTCAGGGATTCCTCCCGATCATTTATGTCAAACTATATCGGTGTTTTCAAAATTCCGAACCATTCGATAGCTGATTTCACTGCATACTAAATGTCATTTTTTTAGAAATTAGGTAATTTTTTGTGATAGTTGGGCTCATTGTGTGTGAAATTATCGTTTATTTATTTATCGTTATTATTTTCTAAATGCGGAACTATTCCACAACAGATCTCATCGTAAAACTATCGGTGTTCTCGAATTGCGTAGTCTTGGGCACTCGACGATCGCTCTGTCACATGTAATAAATTACTTGAAAGGAAAATATTTCATTGTCACTCATGACAAATTATCAGCATTTCCAAAATCACGAACTATTTGACAGTTAATCTCACAGTGTGTACAACTACCAGTGCTCTCGAAATGTAGAACCATTCGTTAGATAATCCATTCATAAGATAATCACGCTGTACGTCGAACTATCCATGCCGCTCCGGTGGCGCAGTGGTCTAAGCGATGGCCTCTGATCATTCGTCCGAACGGGGTCCGGGTTCGAATCTCGGTGTGGCATGGATGTTGTGTTTGTCTTACGGCACTGGTTCTCTCCCTTCCCTGGAACCAGTGACCCTAAATTAGGGACGGGCGACTGCTTATAGCCCATTGAGTTGCTCACGGTGGTCGTTAAATCTCCAATCAAAAAAAAAACAAAAAAACTATCCAATTATTTTAAAATGTTTAACGTTTTAGGCAACGGTTTTACTACGAATAACATGAACTGTCGATAATTAGATGGTCGATAGCACAGAGAATGGAGAGACAGAGCGTGCACAAACCAGAGTTATGGAAATTGGTGGGCGGGGGAAAAGAACGATAGCAGAGCACCGTCGGCGCTTTATGGAACTAAACCCCACGTGCTCTCTGACGTAACGTCCCTACTGTAACGCTCATAATTCGAAATTGGTTACTTTGCTTGTTATTACTACCGTTACCACTGTGTGATTCTGTGATTATAACAACGCTTTTCGTTATTTCGTAGAAGTTATTTTCGGCGGATAATTATTTCATCTTTTATATGTAGGAAATCTTTGTCTATTTTTTAACTGTTAAAAATCGATATAAGTAAAATTTATATCAGAGTAGAGCCCTTACTGTATTTTGTTTTTCGTAATTCCATTTGATCCTTCGGGCAGATGTTTACAGATGTTTGATTCGTGATACAATTATGTCAGTTTGTTACTTTTTATTTGCCATTGCTTTGATATTTTTCCGTTGTTTATTTTCAAATTCCGGCAGTAGTATGTTGCGTTGACGAAGGTCTGCATTTTGAGAACGAAAGCTGCTACAGATTAATTAGTTTCTTTTAAGTCAGAGTTAGTACTTTATTTCTCAGTATAATTCCCGACTGCAAAGTGCTGTTCTTACGATTAAGAATATACGCCTAATTCCGTTACACCTACCGCAAAATTCCTCGGTCAATCACGCTACAGTGAACCTAACCAACTCGGGAAGTAAGGAAAATGGCGGCTCTCGCAGGGAAGGAAAGTCGAGAGAGACATTTGTAAACAAGTGGGAGGAGCGTAGTTGTGACGTCACTTTTAGTTCTCATTAACAGGCCGTGTCGACAAAGTGGAGAATTTCCTTTACGATCTTCTAGAGTGCACACTCTGTACCTCTCTTCTCTGTGGTCGATAGTTTCCAAAAACTATCGCGATATCAGAAGACTAAAGTATTCGAAACTGGGCTGTCGATATTGCTGCGATATTGTCGATATCGATAGTATCGATAGGTCGAATAGTGTCGGCTGTGTCGCCCATCCCTAGTTGCCCTAGCTATGATCCATTAACCCATGATCAGTATGCGGAATGCTGATTAAGGAAGATAGCTCACAAAGAAAAGTGATAAAGCCAAAAAGTGTCTTTGCATAGAAAGAAATGTACGTAATATTGTTTGAACAGTTTTGAGATCAGTTTAGCAATTTAAAATATACTTTTATCTTTGTATATGCTCATGCAGCCTTCCATTTAGCAGAAATTATCATCCCCTCTGTTTTTCAATTGTTGAAATAGTTTTATTTTAGAACAACAGAGATCACTGGATTGAATTGTTTTTAAAAAAATTTCATTAATGATTAAAGAATTATGCATGGTTTTTACCCCAGTGAAATGAGATAAAATTCCTTTTTGCCAGAGCAGAGGATAAAGGGAAAAAAACTTCTTGTTCATGGGATGTGATTGATATACTCCCATTTCACATTTTCTGTAAAGTTTAATTGTTAAAAATTTTTTTATTCTCTAAAGTACAAGCTTTTACATGTGGTATTTTTCTCCAACAGTAGTTTCTGCCTTGTGTGAGTAGTTGCTTACTTTTTCTTTCCTTTCTTGCAAATAAAATGCCAGCCAAGACACCCTGTACTCTACAGAATCATTGAACAAGGAAAAAAACAAACAAAAAATTAGTGTTTGTTCAAAAAGCACCTGGCATACTCTTAGAAATTTTATAAAGTATGATTTGAAACCATGGGATATGCTCTTCTGCTTATTTCTTTAAAAAAAAGTATTGACTGAAATCATAAAGTGTTCTTCATGTCCTCTTTGATGTGAAGCACACAGGATACAATGATGCTGATAAGTCACAATTGCATTCAAGATTTAATTCATGACTGTATGCAATAAATGTTACCAAAAGAAGGTTTTTTGGTATTGCTGGGAAGCCAAAAAGTAAAACCTAATAATTTTCAATATGGAGTCTGACAAAATATTCTTCAGGGGAGGAAACTTCTTAAGACTTGATTTTAAAGAAAGTGAAAAACAAATTTCACATATTGTCCCAGACGCTCTGTAGTACAAGGGAAGGTTTTCAAGAGTGTGAAGTCTGCATTCACAAGTTCCCTCAAAAAATCTAGTTTTGCACAACATATGCAGTCTGACAAGACTAAAAATTATATCCAATGAGGTACATGCTGCATGAAATTCATTATGGAAGACAAAATTTCAAGGGATATGCTCTTCGATACTGAAAAATCTGATACGCATAATACATGTTCAGAGCAAGTGATAGATAGAAGTGGGATTTCTGACAATGCAATCCTTCATCCAGACAAAAAATTTCATCAGCGTGATGTGTGTTCTAAGAAATTCACACAGAAACCTTATCTTTCTAAGCATACATTTCTACATACAGCTTCAAATAGACATAAGTGTGATGTGTGTTTAAAGGAATTCGTAAAGAAAGATTACCTTTTGAATCATTTGCTGTGTCACACTGGGGAAAAACGTCATGAATGTGATGTGTGTTTCAAGCAATTTACCAAAAGAAATAACCTTTCTCGGCATATGCTCCTTCACACTGGTGAAAAACCTCATCAGTGCGATGTCTGTTCCAAGCAATTCAGACAGAAAAATTCTCTTTTGCAGCATATGGTCCTTCATACAGGTGAAAAACATCAGTGTGATGTGTGTTGCAAGCAGTTTACCACAACAAGTCACCTTTCTCGGCATGTGCTCCTTCACACGGGTGAGAAACTTCATCAGTGCAATGTCTGTTCCAAGCAATTCAGACAGAAATATTCTCTTATGCGGCATATGCTCCTTCATACTGGTGAAAAACCGTATCAATGTGATGTGTGTTCCAAGCAGTTTACCAATAAAGGGAACCTTTCTCGGCATGTGCTCCTTCATACAGGTGAAAAACCTTACCAGTGTGTTGCCTGTTCCAAGGAATTCATACAGAAAGGTGCCCTTTCTAAGCATATGTTCCTTCATACCGGTGAAAAGCCTCATCAATGTGATGTGTGTTCCAAGCAGTTTACCATTAAAAGTAACCTTTCCCAGCATATGCGCATTCATACAGGTATGCAACCTCATCAGTGTGATGTGTGTTCCAAGTACTTTACCACAAGAAGTTACCTTTCTCAGCATGTCCTACTTCATACTGGTGAAAAGCCTCATCAATGTGATGTGTGTTCCAAGCAGTTTACCAGTAGAAGTACCCTTTCCCAGCATATGCTCCTTCACACTGGTGAAAAGCCTCATGAGTGTGATGTCTGTTCCAAGCAATTCAGACAGAGGTATGCGCTTTCTGAGCACATGCTCCTTCATACCGGTGAAAAACCTCATCAGTGTGATGTGTGTTCGAAGCAGTTTACCAAAAGAAGTCACCTTTCTCGGCATATGCGTCTTCACCCTGTTGAGAAGCCTCATGAGTGCGATGTCTCTTCCAAGCAATTTAGACAGAAAGGTGCCCTTTCTCAGCATATGGTTCTTCATACAGGTAAAAAGCCTTAGTATAATGAGCAATTCACATTTAAATATACATTTTCCAGGAATTTTCTTCTCAGGGCTTGAAACATGCCAAGCCCGGGACAAGTAAATTATTGGCTTGGGCAAGTAAAAAATAAAATCTAGTTGCTCGGTCGGGCAGCTAGAATTAAAGAAAAAAAAAAGTTTGGACTGGAGAATTTTTTACTCTAGGAAAAACGACGGTCATCACACGATTTTCATTTTACTGCAAATCTCCAGAAGTTGTATTATTGTTACGGAATGAGTGCCAATGCCAGGAAATAGCACTTATTTATTTTTGTTATACTCTAGGTCCAGAAATTGGGGCCATACATAGTTTTGCTCCAGAAGTCGCTTACAGTTAATGACGGGATACATGCCTCGGATGAAATTAGATTCTGGTGTTTGGTGACAAAATGCGTAAACTGCCATGAAACAGAAGGACCCCGCAAGAAAACATGGTTTTTGTAGGGAGGGAGTGACAACGGAATATTTATTGCACAGCCAGGTGGGGTTTTGAAGAAATCTATGTGTGATATATAATTGAAGGCATTTCAGTAACTCAATTTATAGCATTTGTTGAAGTTCAGAATGCAAAGGCAGAGGGGATTTTCAGTGCTATAAATGAGGGCTTCATTATGAAATCACCTCATGAACTTTTTATCATTTGTTTCTAAGCAACAATTCTTGGGATATTGTATGATACCAAATCACTTCTGTTTGCACAATAGGAAAAGGTAAATAATTTGTACATTCAAAATTGTTAAAAACTACTTTAACTGCTATACATTTTACTATGATTATTTATTTTGTCTGCAAAACACAGGACTTATATTAAAAATTCTTGAACGTGGCATCATCACTAAATTTCTCAAATGCCATCTATTACCTTTCTTAAAACTTGAGATATATGCTTTTCTACATTTTGAATACAGACACTTAAAAATGTCAATGCAAAAGATCTATAAAAAGTGTATCATACTTTTTAATTTTAAAAAATGAGGCTTCTGTTTTGTTATCGTAAAAGTTACACTTTTCCGGACATCTAGATTTCACTTTGGCACAAGACAATATTTTCTGCACATGCCCATCTGGACATGTAACTTTTCAGATATTTTTCAAGCCCTGCTCTTTCATGTAATTGAAAAACCTCATTGATTGTATTGTGTTCTAAGTATATCACACAGAACAGTTTATTTTCAAACCATATGCTGCTGCTTCACACAAGCAAACCTCATCAATGAGGCATATCCTCAAAGCAGTTCCCACAAAAAGGTATCCTTTCAAAGCATATGCTCCTTCAATTATCAAAATTCTCACCAATGTGGCTATACTGTATCTGCCCACCATAATTGAATAGCATTTTGAGGATCAAAATCTTCAATTGAAGGCCCATTGCATCTAATCATGTTAAGTCATTTAAAGTGTCACTATTTAGACATATCTGGCTACTCATTTTTATGAGGTTCATTGCTGGAAAGCCATGCTCACAAGGAACAAGCAGTACTACATGGCATTAGATGTAGCAGCTCATCATCCTTAAAAACATTGCCGTAACTGTTGTTTCTTTTTGTTCAGGATATATTCGGCTAAACAGAGATTCAGATATAACTATTTTACCAGCAGATGACATTATACTTTGTGCAAGGTATCCTTCGCAAAGATTCATTATTCCAGGGTCAAGGTTACTTAAGGTTACTTCAGTAACCTAGACCCTTAGGTCACTCCAAGCTGATCCGTCAGCAGACTGAGTTTGTCTCGAAGCCCGCCTTCCATTCATTTTTGAAACAGCTGCAGGAACACCTACCAGAGAAAGAATTTGATATTCATTCACAAGTGGGGAAAAAGTTGGACAAAATAGTTGCTCACTTGGGGGAAAAAAATCTACTGACCATCATTGGCTACTATATTAAAAAAATTGCTAGACACTACAAAATATCTGGTCACCGTTTGGCTACTGGCTACTGACATTTGCAAGGGCTGATAGTATCCACATATAAAATAGGTTCTTCCTTAATTTCCTTCTATACTTCATAAACCCTTCTTCCAGATTTTTCTTTAACTTTGCACCCTAGAGCAAAATAATTTAACCCTTTGCATTTATTAAATTTTTTTACAAATGCAGAACACTCTCCTACCTTGTGCTTTCTACCACACTTTTTACAAAGATATGGCTCCATTTTACTGCTACTTTTAGAAACTACGTTTGGGCTTAATACTTCTTTTCATGAACGTTTTCACAGCTCTTTTATTTGTAATTATGTTCACAGCTTAATTTTGTTCTTTCATATTTTTAATCGCTTCTTTACTCACCTCAGCAGCCCTTTCCTGTTCCACCGCTTTTGAAGTGTAAGATCCAGTTCACGCAGAAGCCTTTCTTGAAGTGTTGTGTCGATCAGACCCAAGACTACATGGTCACATATTAACCCTTCTTGTTGAGTTCCAAACTCCCAAGTTTTACCTAAGGTTTTAGGTTGCGTAAGGTATTGACAAAACAGTTGTCCTTCCTGTTGTGTACACTTAAAGAACTTAAATCGTTCAAACACAACATTTTTCCCTGGCAAACAATAAGCTTCAAACTTATCAATGACTTTGGTGAAATAATCAGCCACCTCCGGGTCCAAGTCAAATGTATTAAATATTTCCACACCATCACCACCAATAAGATTTAGCAAAATGGCAACCTTTGTTTTATCCAGTTTGTTGATTTTCTCTGCAGCTAGGAGAAAATTTTCTAACTTCTGTTTCCACTTCTTCCAGTTCTCTTGAACATTGCCCAAAAATCTTAATTCTTCTGCAGTATGAAACCTATCCATTATGATTCTGAAACCATGTCAAATATTAAGCCTTAATAAAATATAATGAACTTACTTGAAGTAATTATGAACTCCCATCTAGAACATAAACTTTAATTTCATAACAATGATCCTCGTTCACTTCTTACCATACAAACCTGGTTGCCCCAACAGCCCACGTTCCTAGTAATTCTTGATTATGTTACAGACACATTCTAAGATCACTTAGGATTAGGATGTTTTGCAGTTGTGTAATGTAAAGCCAATTTTGATAAATATTCTTAGGTGGTTTGATCATGTTATGAAAGAATGACTGGTGAGATGCTGCTTACTAAAATAATTTATTCATCCCAATTGCTAGGAGTGACAGAAAGTGACAGCCAAAGAAATCATAGGTGGACCAATATATTTAAGAATATTTGCATGAGAAAAAAGAAATGAAAGAAAGACAGAAAACCAGCATTTCGGGAATGATTTATCTAAACTCGAACACGTTAGAAAACAAAAATCGAAATGCGATTTTTTCACTGTAAGGTGAGGTGCTGAAAAAATTGCATTACTTGCCTGACATGTGCAGATAGTTCAATATTTTCCATATTCTCACTCTTTTAAGTTTTTAAAGTCAAAAATTTTCCTTACTTCAAATTTTACGGGAAGTGAAAGGATTGTTATTAAGTGGTCATATTTTTGCCATCTTGCTACTGTGTAAAATAATTCAATCTTTATTCAACCAGAATAAGGGAAAGATAGATACAAAAAAAAAAAAAAAAAAAAAAAAAACTTGTACATATATTTTCCATATAAAATTTGTTATTCTCATATCACATGAGCCTTCAAAGATATTACCTTATGATATAGCACAAAATATACAGGTGTCATAGTTTTATAGCAGGTCACTTATTTTCCATTACATTTAAAATTACACTCAGTACCTGCCAGCATAGACTCATATCTGTTTATACACTGCTGGACAATTGCTAAGGACGGATCATAAACGGCTATATAGCACATAAAAAAGTAAGTGTTGTTGGATGCCAAGTGAAATAAAATAATGTCAGAATGCCAGGACATTACAAGAAAGACAATTTATTGTGCTCTGAAATCCAGAAGGCTTTGGAACATGTTCAAGGGACAAACAGGCCATTTTGTGCAGAATACGTAAACGTGAAAAAAATGCAATGACCGTCCGCAGGCGTTCCGGTGTAAGATGTCAATACGGGATATGGCCACCATGGAAGGCGATGCAAGATTCCACACGTCGTGTCATGCTTTGCAAAACAATATCAAGCAGCTGTTGGAGTAATTTATCCCATTCCTCTGTCAGTGCACGGATGAGGGTGTCCTTGTTTATTGGAGGGCATTGGCAACCAGCAAGACTCCTCCCCAAAGCATCCCACACATTTTCAATGGGATTCAGATCTGGAGAACGTGCTGGTCATACGAGGCGTTGAATATCCTCGCTCTCAAGACACTCCTGGACAGCGACTGTTCGATGACATGTTGCGTTGTCGTCCATGAAAATGAATCTATCACCGACAGCACCACGGAACATGCGAACATGAGGTAGCAGAACATCATTAATGTATCGTTGGCCAGTCACAGTCCCAGTTGGAAGCACATAGAGGGACGTACGACCATTGATCATGATGACAGCCCATACCATGACACTACATGTCGGATATCGGTCCCTTTTCCTGTATGTTTGCTGGAACAATATGCAGTACCACTATCACGCCAGATCAGTTGTCGTCGACAATCAGAGGATAGACTGTATCTACTCTCATCTGAGAAGAGGACAGCAGACCAGTCGTTATCAGTCCAATTGCGATGTTGATGGCACCATTGCAAACGGGCGGTACAGTGACGTCTGGTCAATGTGATGCACACAACAGAACGGCGGGCGTATAGTCCTCCTTCATGCAAACATCTGGCGACAGTTTCTCGGGAGATCCGCTTGCCAGTAGCAGCCATAAACTGATTTGCTACCTCACTAGCTGTGCTGCGCCAGTGTCTTTTTGTTGATAGCACTATGTACCGATCTTCTGCAGGTGTCGTACTGCGAATACGCCCCCCCCCCGTGACGTTTGCTACACTCTCCATTTGTTTGAAATGATTTCCAAAGCCTTGAAACAACACTGTGGCTGACATCAAACTCCCTGGCAACATCTGTTATTTTTTGCCCTTCTTCAATGTTGCCAATAATACGACCACGCGTAAAATCATCTAGGTGATGTCGGGAAGACATACTGAAAATTGCAAGTTCGTCAATTGATTCCCTTCCTTTCAACTTTGCGTTTGAACAACAACGGTCAATACGCGTCAAATCCTTTATATCTCTTATCAGCGCTATGACGTCACGAACAAGTTCGGCAATCCAAAATTTGCATACGCACAACACGTCTTACTGTATCCCGCACTTATGCTAATTTCCACATTTTCCTGCCTTCCATTTTATGGTTGCTATCGTTGCTATTGTCATCCGTCCTTAGCAATTGTCTGGCAGTGTATCTACTGCTATAATTACAACAAATAAAAGACAACAGCTTAGAAACAAAACAGAAAAACTAACTCATCACTTTTATGTATACATATAAAATGTGACATAACCAAAGAGGTGAGAAAAAGATACCTGGAGATGCCCTAGTTAATGGAGCAGTACCACTTTGCGTGAAGCCTATAACTGCGAGAGACGGTCGTGAAAGTGTGGGAAAGCTGATGGTTTTCAAGGCTCTTGCAATGTATTTTGCGTTGGCCAAATCGCATTCTTTCGCCACAAATGTTTCCAATTTCACATCGTAACTTGCTGCCAATATGTGAGAAAATGCTGAATTTATAAAATTCTTACTTATTTTCAAGCTTCTTTCCATTTTTATTTTACATTGAAATACACGAATGTTAGTGCAAATTCAAAACAAAGCGTAGCGCTGAAATTAATATTATTGATATTATTATTTTGATTGGAGGTTTAATGACCACCGTGAGTAATTCAATGGGCTATAAGCAGTCGCCCATCCCTAATTTAGAGTCACTGGTTCCAGGGAAGAGAGAGCGCCAGTGCTGTAAGACAAACACAACATCCATGCCTCACCAGGATTCGAACTCAAACCCCTTTTGGATGAATGATTAGAGGCCATCGCTTAGACCACTGCGCCACCGGGGCAGCCGCTGAAATTTAAACTCCACTGGTGTAATAAGTATAATTTATTCCGGTTTGATATTAACAGGGTTTCTGCACTCAAAACCCACCCAATTCCAAAACACACACATTTGAAATTACATAGGTATCATGTAAACAACGTCAGATTCCCACAGTTTGCGGCTTCACGGTTAACAGACTCAGGGCATCTCGAGAAGTATTATTCTAACCTCCTTGGACATAACCCATAAATGTAAACTCGATGTTAACACACACACACAAAAAAAAAAAACTTCCAGAACACAGCTCCTAATATTTAAAAAATACATCACTCCAGAGTGGACCCACAAAGCCTCTATGTGTACCCAACTACCCATACAGGATGTAGTTTTTATATATCCAAAAACATAACATTAAATTCCACCACAGTTCAAATACAATATAAAAATAACATAGCCAGAAATACCCTTTACAAGAAAACCGAATAATAATTATTATTATTTTACAAAATTGTTTTCAGTAGTTGGGTCAAACTACTGAACCTGTTAGTGTTTGATTCAATATAATTGTCCCCAGGGTGAATCTGTACAAATCTCATTCAATATAGAATTTAGAACATTCTTTGCCCAAGTAAATACTATTATTTTTACATACAGTTGTAACAGCACTTCCTGTTAATTCAACAATTGAAATACAATGACAGAAAATTTATACTGTCAACCATAAAACCTTGCCAACCATATTATTCTCACATATATAAACAATGATATATATGCAGTCATATTTCACAACCACTAAATAAAATACTCAAAAAAATTTGCAATAATTAATAATATGTCTACCAACATTAAGTTCACTGTTGGTTCTCTTACCATTTGGATGTTTTTCATGAGCTCTATAACCAACAGTGACTTTTTAAGATTTGATATCGCTTGCTATTGTGGTATTTACAGCATTAGGAAAGAACTCATTTTGGTAAGTGAGCATTACTGGTGACTATTTTGCTAAGGAATGTTTCCCACCATCTACGGATAAGTTCATTTCTACGAAAACTATTGCTCATTGTTAACATTCCCCAAGAATACGGAGAACCATTGTTCTCAGGTAATGTTGCTATGGTCTTCCCACAAATGTGACAGCCTAGAATTCACGTTGAGACCTATTGGCCATAACATAGTGTGTAGGGAAAAGTTGTTCCAACTCACAAAAATCATACACAAAAGAACTCACAAGCCCACTTGGAAATTATAGTCCTTAGTGACAATTTAAAGGCCCTAGATTACTATGATGCATTTCTCAAATAAATATTTTTGAAATTTTACTTCTCTATTAATCAAAGATTTATCACATTAATGTAGAATCCCTAGATTTATATGCTTCTTTAAAAGCACACAACACATTAATTAAAAACAGAAAGTTTCTCTTTTTTTTTACCATCATGAATTTATATTACTATGGACAGAATTATACCAGGATGGACAGATAATATATAATCTTTAAAACAATGACCAGTTTTTTATAATAATTTTACATTGGTTTTACCATAAATAATGGTGCAGCTCAAGTGTTTCGAGAATAATTTATTCTGTATATTCCTCCATTGTAGTATTGCATTAAAATATATATATATTATACCAATGCGTTCCTAGTCTACATTTACCAGTGCCAACAAACAAAATGTTTTCACACAAACAGATAATAGTAATAATACTCTCCATACACAGTTAAAATGTGTTCCATGTTTATTTAAAGCAGGTGAACCTTGGGAGGGGAAGAAAGAACTGATCCTAAGATCTAAAACTGAGAAAAGCGATTTGTTAATTCAAAAATTATTTTGTTGAAAATTATTGTTAATTTAACAAAATTTATTGTTATCACAACAAAACGTTTTGTTCAATTAACAAAATGATTAGGTCAATTTTGGGGAATTTGTTTGATCCAACAAAACATATTGGTATCATGACAAAATGTTTTGACCGATCAACCAAATTCTCCAAAATCGACCTAATCATTTTGTTAAGTAAACAAAACGTTTTGTCATGATAACAATAATTTTTGTTAAATCAACAATAATTTTCAACAAAATAATTTTGCAAATTTAACAAAAAAAATTGGTTGACTGTACATCGACAAATTCTTTTGTTGAATTAACAAAACTTTTTTCTCACTGAATGAAATATTGTTGTTTTCTCAAGTTCTTCTAAAATATAACTGGAACACTATTAAATATAAATATACAACAGGTAATGTATCTTGAAAAACATAATAAACTATGATTTTTAATAGTATGTGCACTCCATACAAAACCAAACCTGTATATTTATTAAAGAAGGTAAGTATGAATGTATTGATTTACTACAAATTTTTACTTTCATACCGTATAATATTTCAAATACAGAATTTGCATTTATCTGTTCCATATCAATATGCACTGAATCAATATGTATCAGTACTATATACACTGACGGAAAAAAAATCCCAACACCAAAAAGGGGTTGCGTTAGGTAAGCGACAGTTGGTAGGCGGGGAGAGTACATCTGTAAGATGACGTCTATGCAAATTTCACGCTCGGCGCATACATGTGGCGCTAGTAGCGCCCCTCGGAACATGCAAAGCAGGTTTGCTGTAAATACGCGCTGTAACGTTCGTGAGCGTTAGTTATCGTTGAGATTCGACGTAGGGTGTTGATGTTAGTCAAGAATGCCTTTAAGAAGACGAAGAAGCCATTATCAACAGCTCACGGAGTTTGAACGAGGTCGTGTAATAGGGGGATTTTCGTTCCACAATATTGCAGAATGACTTGGCAGGAATGTAGCCACTGTGCATGATTGTTGGTAGCGATGGTCAAGGGAAGGTACTGCCTCAAGAAGACCGGGTTCCGGCCGGCCACGTGGCACTACTGAGAGGGAAGACCGCTGTGTACGGCGTATGGCCGTGGCGCATCGTACTGCGTCTGGGGCAGCAATTTGATCTGCAGTTGCCACCACAGTGACACAAGGAACGGTTACAAATCGGTTACTTGAAGGACAGCTCCGAGCCAGACGCCCTGTAGCATGCATTCCGCTTAGTCCAAACCACTGCCGTTTGCGACGTCAGTGGTGTCAAGCTAGAGCTCATTGGAGGACGGAGTGGAGATCTGTTGTGTTTTCTGATGAAAGACGGTTCTGCCTGGGTGCCAGTGATGGCCGTGTGTTGGTTAGAAGGAGGCCAAGTGAGCGCCTGCAACCAACCTGTCTGTGGCCGAGACACACTGGACCTACACCTGGAGTTATGGTCTGGGGAGCAATTTCCAATGACAGCAGGAGCACTCTCATGGTTATCCTACGCACCCTGACGGCACAGTTGTACGTCGGTCTGGTGATTCAACCTGTTGTGCTGCCATTCATGAACAGCATTCTAGGGGATGTTTTCCAACAGGATAACGCTCGTCCGCATACCGCTGTTGTAACCCAACATGCTCTACAGAGTGTCGACATATTGCCGTGGTCTGCTAGATCACCAGATCTTTCTCCAATCGAGCACGTATGGGACATCATTGGACGACAACTCCAGCGTCACCCCCAACCAGCATTAACCGTCCCTGTATTGACCGACCAAGTGCAACAGGCATGGAACTCCATCCCACAAACTGACATCCAGCACCTGTACGACACAATGCATGAACGTTTGCATGCTTGCATTCAACATTCTGGCGGTTACACCGGTTATTAATGTACCAACTTTTCACATTTAAAATGGCTCTTCTCGCGCTTACAATAAGCTGTGATCTTGAAACCTTAATTGATTATACAGTATATGTTACCTATACAAATGTATTGCCGCCATTTCATTCCTCTACAATTATTTTTTCGTGGTGTTGGGATTTTTTTCCAAGTCAGTGTATGTTATTCCGTGAATAGGCTCCTGCTAATTAGTAAAAAATAAATCCCAAATTTGTCAAACTGAATTTTCCCTGAAGTTAGTTTTAACATTAAAAAAAAAAAAAAAAAAAAAAAGATTAAGTACAATATACCACAATTTTCCATTATGTCTTAAAAGAATGTTTAATAAATGCATCCTTCCAGTTCTTACTTGTGGACCAGTGACATGGACCTTAACTAAAAAGGACATACAGATGCTGTGAACAACTCAAAGCAGCATGGAGACCTGCGTACTTGGCATAACCAGGAACTCATGAATCCAAAACATGAAGATCAAAGTAAAGTCTATAAAGTGAATGGATGCGACACATTTCTAGAACTGACCTCCATTGGACAACTGAAATATTAGACTGGATACTAAGGGACAGAAAAAGACCCAAGAAGAAGACCATGTGGGAGTTGGGTGGATGAAATTTGAAAACTTGCTTAAGTAACATGGAGGAGACTAGCTTACAACTGAAAATTGTGGTAGAAATTTGGGAAGAGGTTCATCCAGCAGTTGATTGGTAATGGTTGATGATGAATACATACTCGTATAGGGGAGGAAGCATTGACATAACAAAAAATCTCCTATAAATCAACATGTCCATCATGCCTACATTTACTGATTTCTGTGGAATATAAGTTTTGTTAGGTTTGAGCGTACATTCATTCATATTATTTTCTGTGTAGCTTGTTTAGCTGCATGGTGGAATCTAATAGTTGCATATTCTCCTATAATTAATTTTTTTTTATGTTGTGAAGTGATTAAAAAACGTTTTTAATGTTGTGACATTAATAAACCTCTTGCACTTCCTCACTTGTAAATTTATTGTTTTTGTGGTATCAGAAATGGGGAAAAGGTTCTCCCCCACCCACTTCACAGTTTCATTACCAGCTGGAGAACGGGTTGGCAAGACAACTCACTAACTATATAAGATGCTTATAAGATATGCAGAGTTGTATCGGTGTGTTCTTCTCGTCTCCCCATCCTAGTTACTGAATAAATGTCTCACCTATTTATTTCACTAAAGCAGCGGCAGTGATTATGGGTACCCTAGCAAGTTTGATACCAGTGTGGACTACAGTGACTTTATTTATATATAGCCCCAAGTACAGCAAAAAAATATGCAGCTACGAGATTAAATGCCAACACCCATGTCATGCAACCTGTGTCATCTAGTGCTTAAAAAATAAACTGTTGCATGGCTGTAACTAAAAATTGAAAGAGTAAGTTTCAGAAATGACTAGCATGTTAGTCATTTATTAAGAAATATATATTTTAGAATTATGACTAGCATGTTAGTCATTATTAAGAAATATATATTTTAGAATTATATATATATTAAGAAATATATATTTTAGTGGACTACACACAATTTAAAAGAAGTCAAAAAAACAGATGGACATCAAAATTATTCAGAAAGAAAATGCAAGTTTATAAGCTTTTTTATATTAAGTATTGCTCAAACACATGTAGAAACAAGTGCAATTTTAAATTTTTCCCTCCTGGTAGCACAGCCTAGAAGTAAAATTAAGTATGTGTTGTAACTTTCAATATGCAACGGGTGTATACATTTGACTTCAATTTAATGTGTTTTTAACGTCTGGTTTGATTTCAGACGACTAAATTAAGAAATGAAACTATTAACAGTTTACACAAGTTCTGAAAGTGTACGATTTCAAAGACTTTAAAATCACCCATTTATATGTTGAAGTGCTTTTGAAGAGAAGTCGCGATGAGCGGTCTAAATATTTATATATATACCGGGTGTTCCAAAAATCTTGTACAATTTGAAAAGGTAATAACTCGCGGAGTTTTGACAGTGGGCAACGCGGTTTGCGTAGAAATGATCAGAATGACATCAGGTTTTTTATGAAATCACATAAATGTTTACTCATTTTACTTACATTTTTGTCGCCACATGGCGCAGCAACCACAGGTTGGAAGTGTCGAGAAAAATAGACACCTCGTTGTTCCAGGTGTTCAATGGCCGTCCACAGGCCGTCCTGTTCCAGCACTGCCTGTGCAGACCACGGTGTATAATAGTCAGGTGATACGACTCTGAAAACAAAAATCTCCCGTTAATGTCCCTTGTCACTAGATAGCGTGACGAACGTGTGGGCCGATGATTTGATACAACCTATGCTTTCTTATGGGAGGAAGCGGCAGATACATTCGTATTTTACGAATGCTATTTTGTTTGGAATAAAAAAAACAATAACCTGGAACGCTTCGCAAACATGCACTTTTGTGCCTATCACATGGAATTCGTCAAATAAACGGTATACATACTTTTTTGCGCCACAAAGTGAGTACTCTAACGTGAGGATTTTTGAGCAGACGATGCTGTTTTTTTTTTTTTTTACTGATGCAATAGAGAATAGACCCTTTATCTTAAAAAAAAAAAAAAAGTACTTCTTGTAAAATAAAATGATGCTGTACATTCGGAGGAACAATTTTAACATGTAAAATCAGTTTTTGCGTAAGTCATTGAAGCATAGTTAACGGAAACTGCTGATTTTGAAAACTTACCGAAATTTTCGCAAAAAATATTTTTGATTATTTTTCAGCCCAAGAAATAATTCACTACTGATGTTTTCATTTAGTAATAAACAATATATCTTACGCATTTGTTTTATTTTTGTACCTAATCATACTAATGAATAAGCTCCTTCCATTTGTGCTAGCAATAACGGCAGAGAAAGTGCATCGTTGCAAAATGTCTGCTTTTTCTCGGCTGAGATTTCCCCGACCTGTCTGCATATAGTACAATCAACATATTTGATATCAGGGATAAAATTTGTGATCTTACGTTTAAACAACGGTTAATGCTCTTAACGTAAAAAAATTTCCACATTGTAAGCTGTTGGAAAATGCATCACATCCTAATGCTTGCTGCCGTTTATCCAACTCTGTTGGTGTTACATGAGACACGAACTTACTTTTTTTTTTTTTTTTGATTGGAGGTTTAACGACCAGCGTGAGTAACTCAATGGGCTATAAGCAGTCGCCCGTCCCTAATTTAGGGTCACTGGTTCCAGGGAAGGGAGAGAGCCAGTGCCGAAAGACAAACACAACATCCATGCCTCACCGGGATTCGAACTCGGACTCTTTCGGACGAATGATCAGAGGCCATCGCTTAGACATCTGCGCCACCGGGGCGGCTACTTTTCAGTAGTAACGAAATTCATTCGAGAACAAACTTTTATTTCATAACAGCAATTATTCGTCTGCCTCATAACAACTCCGCCATTACCATACATACCCCCTTGCCACAACCCCCAACGACCCTAGTAATTCTTTATTATGCTACAGTTGGGTCAATAACGGTTGATACAAGTTCTTTATATATGCCGCCCCGGTGGCGCAGTGGTCTAAGCGATGGTCTCTGATCATTCGTCCCGGCCGCCCCGGTGGCGCAGTGGTCTAAGGCGTTGGCCCCTGGTCATTCGTCCGTAAGGGGTCCGGGTTCGAATCCCGGTCAGGCATGGATGTTGTGTTTGTCTTACGGCACTGGCTCTCTCCCTTCCCTGGAACCAGTGACCCTTAATTAGGGACGGGCGACTGCTTATAGCCCATTGAGTTGCTCACGGTGGTTGTTAAACCTCCAATCAAAAAAAAAAAAAAAAAAAAAAACATTCGTCCGAAGGGGTCCGGGTTCGAATCCCGGTGAGGCATGGATGTTGTGTTTGTCTTACGGCACTGGCTCTCTCCCTTCCCTGGAACCAGTGACCCTAAATTGGGGACGGGCGACTGCTTATAGCCCATTGAGTTGCTCACGGTGGTCGTTAAACCTTCAATCAAAAAAAAAATACCTAAAACAGAACTGAACAGATTATAGTCCGACTTTTAGCTACACTATATATTTATCTCCCGTTAAGTAAAAACAGAGTTGACGTACTTTACCTTCTGTATAGAAACTTCAAATGTTCTCGAACTCCGTAAAATATAATTACACAAAGTAATAAATAAAAATACTCAATATAAATACCGATTTTGCACTGATGAAATCATAAACCTATGATGGTCAGCGTGAACGGTCGGCGCACAACTCCTGAACGCTCCCTGGCGAGCTGTGACGTTAACAGTCCGTTTTCAAACTATTTACAGCACGGTACTGGCTCTCTCCCTTCCCTGGAACCAGTGACCCTAAATTAGGTACGGGCGACTGCTTATAGCCCATTGAGTTGCTCGCGGTGGTCAAACCTCCAATCAAAAAAAAAAAACAGAGTCGTATCACCTGACTTATCATACACCGTGCTGCAGACGAAACAAAACACCATGGACGGCATTAAAAAGCATGTCCGGTGGTATAGCTGCCACATGGTGTCGACATCTGCACACTTGTGATTTTTGGTCAGGTTTCTATTTTTCTCGACACTTCCAACCTGTGGTTGCTGCGCCAACTGGTGATGAAAAATGTAAGTAAAATGAATAAAAATTTATGTGATTTCATAAAAAAGCCCGATGTCATTCTGATCATTTCTACGCAAACCGCGTTGCCCCACTCTCAAAACTCCGCGAGTTATCACGTTTTCAAAATGTGCAAGTCTTGATCACCCGGTATTACACAACATCTGATTTTGATCTCAATGACAGCAGTTTCGTGTCTTTTACATTCCTGTGAAATGTGAAATTAAACGTTTCATATTGCAAATGATGAAACCAAAAGAACAACACGAAGGTACCACAATCACATTTATCTGTTGACAACAGTACCTTTTCAACCAGAGAGGGGTTTTTTTGCCTGTATATGACGTCACGCCAAAGATTATTTTTTTTTTTGGATTGGAGGTTTAACGACCACCGTGAGCAACTCAACGGGCTATAAGCAGTCGCCCGTCCCTAATTTAGGGTCACTGGTTCCAGGGAAGGGAGAGAGCCAGTGCCGTAAGACAAAACCAACATCCATGCCTCACCGGGATTCGAACCCGGACCCCTTTCAGACGAATGATCAGAGGCCATCGCTTAGACCACTGCGCCACCGGGGCGGCAAACGCCAAAGATTAGCTGTGACCTATGGTTGCAGAGCCAGTGGTGTCTCCACCTAACACAAACTCGATGTGACGTGGCATCAGTGATGTTCCATGCAGGGATTTTTCCCTATTTGAGGGGACTTTTTACTCCAAAATCTGCGAAAAGGGAATTCTAGAGGTAAAACACGGAATTTTACAGAAAAAGTCAGTAAACTCAAATTTCAAGAAATGATCTTAACTCGTGCCTGAAGACTGTTTGACCGTAACTATCATAGAGGTAAGCAACCAACGAGATTGAAATACATAGAGTGCTTCTATGATTGGTTCTCCGCTGAGGCAGCTGAAGCCAACGAGAGGAGAGGCCGCCATCTTTGATGAGGTACAACTTTTGTGTGTGTCAGGAAATCATCTCAGTTCTTTCAGCTGTTTGGCGATCGTGTTATGTTCCATCACAGAGTTAAGGCTACAGTTTTGTAAATATTTTCAAGTATCAGCAGATTTAGGATACATATGATCAACATTAAAATTCAGTTTTATTTTGTAGCTTTTAATTGTAAGAATGAAAGAAACAGGTATTGAGGAACTACAGTTTACAAGTAAGCTTCGTTTTTAAATGAGATTCAGATGTAAATGCCCAGTTAATCAAACACAAGAAATAAAACATCTAATCTGTTTATGTGGTGATAAAAGCAGGAGATAAACCTTTTTAATATCTGTGTAATTTTAAGACTTTTTATTCCTTATATTTCGTAAACAAAGCCGTACTCAGTGCGGACACTGAATTATGATTACTTCTTACTATGAGGAGCTGAGGTTTACTGCATGGGTTTACTAACTTGGAAGGTTTTTTTGGGAACAATTATTACTTATATAAGTGTAATTTTTTTTTACATATGCTGAGCATGTCTTGCAACTAATATTTGCATACATATTATAGAATATGTAGAGTGTACATGTACATGAAAGAGTTAGCTATTTTCTTGGTAATTGAAAAAAGTCGAATGAAGGACACTGTCACAAAAAATGTTCTCATTGTTTTGTGAAAAAATAATGCAAGAACTTTTTTCATAAAATTATTCATTTTTGTCTCTATTAAATTTTCCTTTCATTTGTATTTGTGAATTTACAATTACTATAATTGAACACTGTTAGGTACGCCAAAAATTGAAAAAACGATTTCCATACTAGAATTTAATTCAAACTATAGATCAGTAAACATAATTCTTGCTCACCATTCAGAAAAAATTATTTGCATTATGAGCCAATAAGCAGTCTGAAATTGCAGATTTAGTGCTACTGACTAACTCTTTCATACTAGAAAATTTGAAAAATTCATCGGTGTGGATCAGGAAGTGAACCTGCATTTCCCGATTTCCATTTGAGCATGCTACCGTTGCACTCTCCAGGATGAGGAAGTCTCAAACATCCCAGTGATTTAATCTGAATAATCTCAGATTTTCGCCAGTCAAAGCGAGCCCTGCTTCATCGTAGCTCAGCTATTTTGAGTCAGGTCGATGTTTAGCAAATTCCCAGTTATTCAGGTAAACATTGTGGAAGAAATATTTCTTCTTATTATACGTGGGAAATATACCTCTATAAGCAATCTGAAATCACATATTTACTGGTACGTACCTGAAATCAAACGATCGTCCATGGAATGGAAACATATCACCTCTCCAACAAGGAAGACGTGAAAAGTCCAACTGTCTCTGTCTGCGGGAGAGGCCATGGCGACTGTGAATCTGTTGTTTACAGAGAATTTCTGCCAAAAGAGACGACCATCAATAGCGACTCATATTGCCAAACACTATTAAATTTGTGAAATTCAATTAACGACAGATGCCGGGGTGAGTTGAGCGAAGGTGTCACTCTGCTGCCCAACAAGCTACACAGCACGGAAAACAAAGGGAATTGCTGCAGTCATTCAAGTCGGAGGTGTGGCAACATCCACCTTACAGCCCCAACTTATCCCCATGCGGCTACCATTTGTTCGGTAAAATGAAACAGGACTTTAGTGTATAACGATTCCCAACCGATGAGGCTATGAAAAGTGCGGTCCTTAACTAGTTGCACCAAACTGGACTTTTTCTGTACAGGTATGGGAAAGTTAATCGCACGTTCCGATAAATGTTTACAGTCGTTAGGCGACTATGTCGAAAAGTGAATTAATGTTATTCCTTTAAACCAATATACATCCCCTGAGTATATCTTTGTTTTTGTTTTTTATTCAACAGTGTAACTAACTTTTTGATCCACCCTCATATTATTGTAGCACTTTGCTGCAATTCAGAAATTAATTTTTTAGTTTGTTTTAAAAATTAACATAAATACTATATTTGGAAAAAGTATCAACTTACCTCTTGACTATCAATTTGTCTTGTATCTTCAAGCGGGACGAAGTAAAAAATAGTATTAAAAATAAAGAAATGGTTCCATTTTTTTACATAAATGTACTTCAAATGTCTGGCTTGGAGAGAGGGGAAGAATTTTCTTCCTTTTTCTTCTAATGTGATTTTATATGATGAAGCACACGAGGCTTTTTTACACTTTCTAGTTGTTAAAGAGAATTCTTCAGCAACTGGGTCTAAATGGGGAGTAGGAATTCTGCAGGGCTATCCATTCCGGGCTTGGATAACAAAATACCATAGGCCATGAATTACAGGATTTCTGCCAAGGATAAGTTTTAAGAAGTATGAATAGTAGATAGCAAGCTGACGGAATTTTGCTCCCTACCTCAAAGGGGCAGCTCCCTGCTAATTCTATTGAGCAATATACGACGTAGTTTTTTTTTTTTTGATTGGAGGTTTAACGACCACCGTGAGCAACTCAAATGGGCTATAAGCAGTCGCCCGTCCCTAATTTAGGGTCACTGGTTCCAGGGAAGGGAGAGAGCCAGTGCCGTAAGACAAACACAACATCCATGCCTCACCGGGATTCGAACCCGGACCCCTTCGGACGAATGATCAGAGGCCAACGCCTTAGACCACTGCGCCACCGAGGCGGCAACGTAGTTTGCGGTGCCTCCAGATGTTTCCTGATACCCCCCTACCCCCCAACATTTCAGAAAGAAATGAATGGTTAAAGAAACTATAGAAAAACATAGACATCCCTTCCCCACTCTGCAGTTGAGAAAGACATCGGTTAATTGCATGGGTAAGAAAGAGTGGAAATCTGGAAGACGTGTTTTAATGCCTATACAGGTTAATCATAGTTTTCGGGCTGACATACTTCAGGCTCGGAATCCTATTAGCTTGGGTTTTCAGACTTCTTGACGGCAGACAAATTTATTTATTGTTCTTGACTTTTTGTTCTCCGGTAAAAAGTAAAGAAAAAATGCTGTGTGAAATCATGTGGTTTCTTTTCTTTTTCTTTTTTTTTTTGATTGGAGGTTTAACGACCACCGTGAGCAACTCAATGGGCTATAAGCAGTCGCCCGTCCCTAATTTAGGGTCACTGGTTCCAGGGAAGGGACAGAGACAGTTCCGTAGGTCAAACACAACATCCATTCCTGACCGGGATTCAAACCCGGACCCCTTACGGACGAATGATCAGAGACCAGCGCCTTAGACCACTGCGCCACCGGGGCGGCCATGTGGTTTCTGGACATTTCTATGTTGCCGTTAAGTTTAAAATTGCGATCAAGGAAAGAAGGAAGCAGGCGAAAAAAAAAACCGGAAGACTGAGGGATCCACGTAATGTTAGTGGCGCAGTGGTCTAAGCGATGGCCTCTGATTAATCGTCCGAAAAGGGGTCAGGGTTCGAATCCCGGTGCGGCATGGATGTCGTGTTTGTCTTACGGCACTGGCTGTCTCCCTTCCCTGGAACCAGTGGGCCTAAATTAGGGACGGACGACTGCTTATATCCCATTGAGTTGCTCTTGGTGGTCGTTAAACCTCCAATAAAAAAATAAATAAATGTTGAAAGTGGCAGAAAGATAGCGTCATGGAAGTGGGTCAGTTTCTGCTTACCCAGGCTCGTCACGTGAGTGACATGTGCAGCTGCTCTCTATAGGTGTAAAAACATAGTTTTTAAACGAAAACAAAGGAAAAAAACTGAAAATTAGAGACAACCGAGGAAATATCAAAATTGCGTGATATGCGATACCTATATTTTTAAACCTTTTTTCGTACATTCGGTAATTTGGAATTGCAGGGAATTTCAGTTGCAAAAGGGGAATTTTTGGGTCTGGCAAGGGAATTTTTGTATCTCGCAAATGCCAGCCAAGAAATCCTGTACTCTAGAGAAGCATTGAACAAGGGGGAAAAAAATGCTGTTTGTTCAAAAAGCACCTGGCATACTGTTAGAAATTTCATAAAGTATGTTTTGAAATCATGGGTTCTGCTCTTCTGCTTATTTCTTAAAAAAAAGTATTGACTGAGATCATATTACGTGTTCTTCATGTCCTCTTTGATGTGAAGCACACAGGATACAATGATGCTTGGTATATACTGACAACACAGATAAGTGGCAATGGCATTCAGGATTTAATTCATGATTGTATGCAAAAAATGTCACCAAAAGAAGATTTTTTGGTGTTGCTGGGAAGCCAAAAAGTAAAACATAATAATTTTCCAATATGGAGTCCTTGACAAAATATTCTTCAGGGGAGGAAACTTATTAAGACTTTATTTTAAAGAAAGTGAAAAACAAATTTCACATATTGTCCCAGAGGCTCCGTAGTACCAGGGACTGATTTCAAGAATGTGAAGGCTGCATTCACAAGTTCCTTAAAAAATCTAGTTTTGCACAACATATGCAATGTGACAAGACTAAAAATTCCATCCAATGAGGTACATGCTGCAGGAAATTCATTATGGAAGATAAAATTTCAAGGGATATGCTCTTTGATACGGATGAAAAATGTGATATGCATAATACATGTTCAGAGCAAGTGACAGATAAAAGTGGGATTTCTGACAATACAATCCTTGATACAGATAAAAAATTTCATCAGGGTGATGTGTGTTCCAAGAAATTCACACAGAAACCTTATCTTTCCAAGCATACATTTCTTCATACAGCTTCAAAAAGACATAAGTGTGATGTGTGTTTAAAGGAATTCGTAAAGAAAGATTACCTATTGAAGCATTTGCTGTGTTATACGGGTGAAAAACCTCACGAATGTGATGTGTGTTTCAAGCAATTTACCAAAAAAAATAACCTTTCTCGGCATATGTTCCTTCACACGAGTGAAAAATCTCATCAGTGCGATGTCTGTTCCAAGCAATTCAGACAGAAATATTCTCTTTTGCGGCATATGCTCCTTCATACTGGTAAAAAACCTTATGAATGTGATGTGTGTTCCAAGAAGTTTACTCATAACACTACCCTCTCACGGCATGTGCTCCTTCACACGGGTGAGAAACCTTATCAGTGCGATGTCTGTTCCAAGGAATTCAGACAGAAAGGTACCCTTTCTCGGCATATGCTCCTTCATACCGGTGAAAAGCCTCATCAGTGTGATGTGTGTTCCAAGCAGTTTACCAATAGAAGTCACCTTTCCCAGCATATGCTCATTCATACTAATGAAAAGCCTCATCAATGTGATGTGTGTTCCAAGCAGTTTACCGATAAACGTACTCTTTTTCGGCATGTGCTCCTTCACACGGGTGAAAAACCTCATCAGTGTGATGTCTGCTCCAAGAAATTCAGACAGAAAGGTGCCCTTTCTCAGCATATGCTGCTCCATACCGCTAAAAAGCCTCATCAATGTGATGTGTGTTCCAAGCAGTTTACCAATAGAAGTCATCTTTCCCAGCATATGTTCATTCATACAGGTGATAAACCTCATCAGTGTGATGTGTGTTCCAAGCAGTTTACCACAAGAAGTTACCTTTCTCAGCATGTCCTACTTCATACCGGTGAAAAACCTCATCAATGTGATGTGTGTTCCAAGCAGTTTACCAATAGAAGTAACCTTTCCCAGCATATGCTCCTTCATACTGGTGAAACGCCTCATGAGTGTGATGTCTGTTCCAAGCAATTCAGACAGAAAGATTCTCTTTTGCAGCATATGGTCCTTCATACAGATAAAAAGCCTTAGTGTAATGAGCAATTAGCATTTAAATATACATTTTCCAGGCATATTCTTTTCAGGGCAAGTAAATTATTGGCCTTGACATGTAAATACAAAATCTATTTTACTGCAAATCTCCAGTTGTTGTATCATTGTTCCGAGATGAGTGCCAATGCCAGGAGAATAGCACTTATTTATTTTTGTTATACTCTTGGTCCAGAAATTGGGGCAATACATAGTTTTGCTCCAGAAGTTGTTTACAGTTAATGACGGGATACATTCCTCGAATGAAATTAGATTCTGGTGTTTAGTGACAAAATGCGTAAACTGCCATGAAACAGAAGGACCCCGCAAAAAAACATGGTTTTTAGGGAGGGAGTGACAACGGAATATTTATTGCACAGCCAGGTGGGGTTGGGAAGAAATTTATGTGATATATAAATGAAGGCATTTCAGTAACTAAATTTATAGCATTAGTTGAAGTTCAGAATGCAAAGGCAGAGGGGATGTTTAATGCTATAAATGAGGGCTTCATTATGAAATCACCTCATGAACTTTTCATCATTTGTTTATAAACAACAATTCTTGGGATATTTTATGATGCCAAATTACTTCTGTTTGCACAAGAGGAAAAGGTAAATAATTTTTACATTCAAAATTATTAAAAACTACTTAAATCACTCTACATTTAACTACATGATTATATAATGTTTCTGGAAAACACAGGACTTATATTAAAAATTCTTGAAAGTGGCATCACTAAATTTCTCAAATGCCATCTATTACCTTTCTTAAAACTTGAGATATATGCTTTTCTACATTTTGAATACAGACACTTAAAAATGTCAATGCAAAAGATCTATAAAAAGTGTATCATACTTTTTAATTTTAAAAAATGAGGCTTCTGTTTTGTTATCTTAAAAGTTACATTTTTCAGGACATCTAGATTTCACTTTGGCGCAAGACAATATTTTCTGCACATGCCCATCTGGACATGTAACTTTTCAGCTATTTTTCAAGCCCTGCTCTTTTATGTAAGTGAAAAACCTCATTTAGTGTATTGTGTTCTAAGTATATCACACAGAACAGTTTATTTTCAAACCATATGCTGCTTCACACAAACAAACCTCATCAACAAGGTATATCCTCCAAGCAATTCCAAAGGAAAAGGTAATTTTTCAAAGCATATGCTCCTTCAATTATCAAAATTCTCACCAATGTGGCTATACTGTATCTGCCCACCACAATTGAATTGCATTTTGAGGATCAAAATCTTCAGTTGAAGGACCATTTGCATCTAATCATGTTAAGTCATTTAAAGTTTCACCATTTAGACATACCTGGCTACTCATTTTTATGAGGTTCATTGCTGGAAAGCCATGCTAACAAGGAACAAGCAGTACTACATGGCATTAGACGTAGCAGCTCATCATCCTAAAAACATTGCCATAACTGTTGTTTCTTTTTGTTCAGGATATATGCGGCTAAACAAAGATTCAGATTATTAATTATTATACCAGCAGATGACATTATACTTTGTGCAAGGTATCCATGGCAAAGATACATTATTCCAGGGTCAAGGTTACTTTAAGGTTACTTTAGTAACCTTGACCCTTTGGTCACTCCAAGCTGATCCGCCAGCAGACTAAGTTTGTCTCGAAGCCCGCCTTCCATTCATTTTCGAAACAGCTGCAAGAACACGGACGAGAGAATTGAACTTGATATTCATTCACAAGTGGGGAAAAAGTTGGACAAAATAGTTGCTCACTTGTGGGGAAAAAAATCTACTGACCATCATTGGCTACTATATTAAAAAATTTACTAGCCACTACAAAATATCTGGTCACCATTTGGCTACTGGCTACTGACATTTGCAAGGGCTGATAGTATCCACATATAAAATAGGTTCTTCCTTAATTTCCTTCTGTATTTCATGTACCTTTTTTCCAGATTTTACTTTAACTTTGCACCCTAGAGCAAAATGATTTAACCCTTTGCATATTTATTAAAAATTTTTACAAATGCAAAACACTCTCCTACCTTGTGCTTTCTACCACACTTTTTACAAAGATATGGCTCCATTTTACTGCTACTTTTAGAAACTACGTTTGGCTTAATACTTCTTTTCATGAACGTTTTCACAGCTCTTTTATTTGTAATTATGTTCACAGCTTCATTTTGTTCTTTCATATTTTTAATCGCTTCTTTACTCACCTCAGCAGCCCTTACCTGTTCCACCGCTTTTTGAAGTGTAAGATCCAGTTCACGAAGAAGCCTTTCTTGAAGTATTGTATCGACCAAACCCAAGACTACACGGTCACATATTAACCCTTCTTGTTGAGTTCCAAACTCCCAAGTTTTACCTAAGGTTTTAAGTTGCGTATGGTATTGACTGAACACTTGTCCTTCCTGTTGTGTACACTTAAAGAACTTAAATCATTCGAACACATTTTTCCGTGGCAAACAATATGCTTCGAACTTATTGGCGACTTTAGTGAAATAATCAGCCGCCTCCGGGTCCAAGTCAAATGTATTAAATACTTCCAGGCCATCACCACCAATAAGATTTAGCGAAATGGCGACTTTTGTTTTATCCGGTTTGTTGATTTTCTCTGCAGCTAGGAGAAAATGTTCCAACTTGTGTTTCCAGTTCTTGGCAATATTGCTCGAAAATCTTAATTCTTCTGGGGTATGAAACCTATCCATTACGATTCTGAAACCATGTCAAATATTAAGCCTTAATAAAATATAATGAACTTCAAGTAATTACAAACTCCCATATAGAACATAAACTTTGATTTCATAACAACGATCCTCGTTCACTTCTTACCATACAAACCTGGTTGCCCCAACGTCCCACGTTCCTAGTAATTCTTGATTATGTTACGGACACATTCTAAGATCACTTAGGATTGAAGATGTTTTGCAGTTGTGTAATGTAAAGCCCATTTTGATAAATATTCTTAGGTGGTTTGATCATGTTATGAAAGAATGACTGGTGAGATGCTGCTTACTAAAAGAATTTATTCATCCCAGTTGGTAGGAGTGAGAGAAAGTGACAGCCAAAGAAATCATGCGTGGACCATATATTTAAGAATATTTGCATGAGAAAAAGATAATG
The DNA here is from genome assembly GCA_039090855.1 of Macrothele yani. Lineage (NCBI taxonomy): Eukaryota > Metazoa > Arthropoda > Arachnida > Araneae > Macrothelidae > Macrothele > Macrothele yani. The sequence goes on along the minus strand of CM077009.1, from coordinate 199,445,402 downwards.
AGTATGAAGTTTAAAGTTCTTGTGTGAAACATGATGGATGTCCTTGAATGTTGTGTTGTATGACAAGGCCACTGTAAATGGACATGTTTGGAACACCAATCATAGGTAAAATCTTGTTCAATCATTTTTAAACTTTAATCTGGCAGATGAAATTTTTTTCAAAAAAGGAATTTAGCTTTGTTAGCTGTGAAAAGCTAACCTCTGAATATCAAAAAACAGTTTAATGATGCGTATATATGCACTTACAACATAAAAATATATTTCATTGAAAGGCAGCTGCAGTCTACAATTAACCAGATAGTTAAAGCGGCTAACAACAATGGTTTCGTTCTTTCTGCAGAAAAGACAGCGTGTGTCCATTTCTGCCGGAGGCGTGGTTTCCATCCCGATCCAGAGCTCTATTTGGACCATGCAGCCATTACCAGTTTTGCCGGAAACCAAGTTCCTTGGTTTGACCGTCGACCGTGCGCTCACCTTTCGCTCACACGTTTGACGGCTAAGGACTTCCTGTCTGAGAGCTTTGTCAATCCTTAAGATCCTTGCCTCAGTCTCCTGGGGTACAGACAGGGCTTCCTCATTCCATATTTACCATTCTCTCATTCGGTCTAAACTGGATTATGCCTGTATGGTGTATGGCTCTGCGCACCCTACCGTTCACCGGCCGCTGGATACCATCCACCATAGAGCACTGCGTCTTTGTACGGGAGCATTTCGCACATCACCCATTCCCAGCCTTTAAGCCGACGCGAACGAACCGTCGCTTCATTTACGCCGTTTGCAGGTGTCTCTTCAGTTTTACCTGAAACTCCAATCTCTCCCAGACCATCCATTATACAGTACGATGCAGTTTTTCATCCCCAGCATGCTCGTTTGTTTGAGATCCGTCCCTCGTGCATTCGAACCTTCGGTCTTCTAATGGCGGCCGTAGCTCGTGATGCAGGGCTCAACTTGTCACTTGTTGGAGAGACCAGGGGCTTTGAGGATCCCCCATGGCACCCTCTTGGTGCCATGGTTGATACCAGCTTTACATCTTTTGATAAGTCCTCAACCCCTCCGTCAGTGTACCAGCAGCTCTTTGCTGAACACCGTTACGTCCATGCAGACTTTATTCCTGTTTTCACCGATGGATCTAAGGCGGCTGGTATCATTGGATGCCCCACCGTCTGCATTGACAAAGTTTATGTTGCCCCCATTCCTACCGAGGCCACGGTGTTTTCGGCGGAGATGCATGCTGTGTATCTTGCACTTGTTCACGTGCAGTCGAGCTATCATCAGCGTGCTATTGTGTACACTGATTCGTTGAGTGTTGTGCAATCCTTGTCATCTTTGGATTTCACTGGCCACCCACTTCTTTTTACCGTACGGAGACTTCTTCATTCTTTGCTCGAGGCTGATGTCCAGATTCGGTTCTGCTGGATTCCTGGGCATGTTGGGATCCCAGGGAACAAGTCTGCCGATGCTGCTGCTAGATCTGCCTCTTCTTTGGTCGTCACACCCTTGCCACTGTTTCACTGTGATTTTCGCTTTCTTGTTCACGATCATATCAGACGAACGTGGCGGGGTCTGTGGGACCAACAGGTGGAGAATAAACTGCACTGTATAAAACCTTTCCTTTTAGTCTGGAAAGCATCGTGTCGCCGGAACCGTAGGGAAGAAGTTGTACTTGCGCGTCTCCGCATTACGCACTGTCGCTTCACGCATAGCTATTTGCTCTGTGGCGACACTGCCCAGGCGTGTGAGATGTGCGACTGTTTACTCTCCATCTCTCATGTTTTGTGTGGTTGTGTTCTTTTTCGTTATCATCGGTTTCACTATTTTCAGTCTAATCTGCTAGACGACGGCGGAGCTACGCTTCAAAATCTTTTGGGCGACCACTGCGACACTTTCGCAGTATTTTCCTTTTTAAAACAGATTGACGTTTTAAAACTTAAAAAAAAAAAAAATATGTATATATATATATATATATAATTAACTAACTATTCTTCACAGCTTTCATAATTCTCTTTTCTAACCTTTACCAAGTCTGTCTGCTCTTAATCATTTCACCCTGCTTTTAAAAATATTTAACTGAAAGTTCCGTGTCTGGCGCTCTTTGGCCAAAACCTGGCCCTTGCGCACCAAAATCAATTAACTAACTAACTAACTGAAGAGCTACTTTCCTGAGAATGTCATCATCATCATCATTGTCAACCATTATCAATCCACTGCTAGACGAAGGTCTCCCCAAGTTTCCTCCACAACTGTCTGTCTTGTGCCAGTCTCCTCCATGTCACTCCTGCATACTTTCGAATTTCATCCACCCATCTTCCATGTGGTCTTCTTCTGGGTCTTTTCCTGTCCCTTGGAATCCAATCTAAAATTTCGGCTGTCCATCGATGGTCTGTCCTTCTGGCAGTATGTCCAGCCCATTGCCATTTCAGGAATTTAACTCTGACCATGATGTCTTCCACTCTTGTCATTTTTCGGATCCACGAGTTCCTCTTCTTATCTCTCCTGGTTACACCAAACATGCACCTCTCCATGCTGCTTTGAGTTGTCTGCATCCTTTGTATGTCTCTTTTAGTTAAGGTCCACGTCTCTGCACCATACGTAAGCACTTGAAGGATGCATTGATCAAACACTTTTCTTTTAAGACATAATGGCATATTGCTCTTGAAAATTATGCTGTTCCTTCCAAAAGCTCTCCAGGCAAGTTTTGTACGCCGATTAATTTCTTCATCAATGTGACCCTCACTTGAAATCTGCTGTCCAAGATAAACGTATGTATCTGTTATCTCCAGCTTTTCTCCATCAATCGATAAATCTTCATTTCTTGAAAAAGCATTGAACATCACTTTTGTCTTCTGAAAGTTCATTTTTAATCCCACTTCTTTACTCTTGTCAGCAAGTTCCTGGATAATACTCTGCAGCTCTGGTGGGATAGTTGCAAAAATGACTAGGTCATCAGCAAAACGAAGGTGAGTTAGATAATCTCCATTAATCTTTATCCCTTTGTTTTCCCAGTTCAGTGATTGAAAGACATTTTCCAATGTGGCATTAAAGAGCTTAGGAGATATGGTGTCACCTTGTCTCACTCCCTTTCCAATTTTTATGTGTGTTGTATTTTCAAACAGCCGAATCTTTGCACTTGCATTTTCATAGATGTTATTAATAATATTAATGTATGCATCTTCAATACCGCAGGATTTCAGAGCCATTGTAACTGCTGATGGTTTCACCGAATCAATATATATATATATATATATATATATATATTGGGATGTAAGGTCAGGTGATGCGTAACATCACAGCCTCTCCTTGACAAATGTCAACCCCGCCTTCTCGTGGTGCATCCTGTTCCCACTAAAGGGGCTCTGACGACCGACAATAGCGGTATAACTATACCATCGGGATTAGAGGAAATGCTATCCCACACTCACCAACCCGCTTGGCCAGCGTGGTGAGTTATGGCCAAACCCCTCCAAAATGATTCCACAACTTAAATCTTGGCCCTCAGTCTCCGGCAGCTGGAATGTACCTGGCCAAGGCAGCGGCCAGTGCGACATGAAGGCAGAGGGTGCTAAGAATCCCCGGAGGACCGGACTAGGCTGCCATCTGATGCTGACCTTGGCTACGTACAATGGACGCTCCCTATCTTCTGATTCAAGGCTTCTTGAATTGGAAGAGGAACTACAAAGGATGCAGGGGTGACATGGAGGAGACTGGCACAAGACAGACCGTTGTGGAGGAAACTTGGGGAGACCTTCGTCCAGCAGTGGATTGATAATGGTTGACAATGATGATGATGATGATGATATATATATATATATATATATATATATATTATTTTATTATTAATATTATGAGGAAATTTGTCATCTAAATAATAAAGGTAAGCAGCACTTGAAAATAATTATGGGAGATTTCAATGCAAAAATAGGGCAACGGCAACAGAATGAAACTTCAGTAGGTAAATTCGGCCACGGCAACAGAAACCAGCGTGGAAATACTCTCGTTGAGTTTGCAGAGGCAGAAGGGTTTTTCATCTTGAACTCCTTCTTCAAGAAAAAACCACACAGGAAATGGACATGTAGACATCCAAATGGGACGACAAGTGAAATTGATTTTATTATGTGTAACAAAAAAATTCGTCATAGAAGACTGCAGTGTGCTAAACAAGGTTAACACAGGTAGTGACCATAGATTGGTGAGATGTAAGATGCACCTCAACACTAAACTTGAACGTGGCAAGCTCATAAGACAAACAAAATCTATTGACATAACCAACTTTAAAAAACACCATAATACCTTCAAGTTGGAACTGAAGAACAGGTTCTCTGCTTTAGAAGGCCTAACATCAGAAGAAGTGGACATCTCTGAAGTTAACAGAAAAGTAACCAAAGCTCTTATGGAAACAGCAACAAAATTAGCTGGGTCTAAGAACAAGTTGCATGTAAATAAATTATCAGGAAAAACGAAAATGTTGATGCAAAAAAGAAGAGAGATGAGGACAACTAAAGAAGATGTGACTTCCAAAGTGGAATATATAGAGCTATGCAAGGCAGTAAGAAAAAGTATCACTCAAGACGTAAGAAAATTCAACTGTGAACTAGTGAGGAAAGCAATTGAAAACAACCAAAGCCTAAAGATAGCAAAGGGACATCTCAGTAAGGGAAGAAAACAGATTATGGCACTGAGAAAAGAAGATGGTTCTGTAACAAGAAATAGAGGCGAAATTTTGACAAGAGTGAAAGATTTCTACTCCAAGTTACATGAAAGGGATGATGCATGTACTCCAGACATCATGAAAGATACCAGTACCAGAGTTCCTCCAGTCCTTCCAGCAGAAGTTGCACATGCAATCAAGAACATGAAGCGGGGAAAAGCTCCAGGAGAAGATGGAATTACTGTAGACATCATACAAGAAGCAAGTGGAGAAATCGAAACAATACTCGCCCAAATTTTCACTCGATGCCTTAATGAAGGAAAGATTCCTGAGGATTGGAACACCGCTACAATGATCCTGCTACATAAGAAAGGTGACATTGAGGATCTCGGAAACTACAGACCTATCAGCCTCCTATCAGTAGTTTATAAAATCTTCACTAAAGTTCTTTCACACCGCTTGAAGGCAACACTGGACATGGCTCAACCCAGAGAACAAGCTGGATTCAGGAGTGGCTACAGCACAATAGATCATATCCACGTGCTGAGAGAACTAATTGAAAGAGCGAGGGAATATGAACTTCCATTGTGCATGGCTTTTATCGATTATGAAAAAGCCTTTGATTCGGTGAAACCATCAGCAGTTACAATGGCTCTGAAAACCTGCAGTATTGAAGATGCATACATTAATGCTATTAATAACATCTATGAAAATGCAAGTGCAAAGATTCGGCTGTTTGAAAATACAACACACGTAAAAATTGGAAAGGGAGTGAGACAAGGTGACACCATATCTCCGAAGCTCTTTAATGCCACATTGGAGGGTGTTTTTCAGTCGCTGAGCTGGGAAAACAAGGGGTAAAGATTAATGGAGATTATCTAACCCACCTTCGTTTTGCTGATGACGTAGTCATTTTTGCAACTACCCCATCAGAGCTGCAGAGTATGATCCAGGAACTTGCTGACAAGAGTAAAGAAGTGGGATTAAAAATGAGCTTTCAGAAGACAAAAGTGATGTTCAATGCTTTTACAAGAAATGAAGATTTATCAATTGATGGAGAAAAGCTGGAGATAACAGACACGTACATTTATCTTGGACAGCAGATATCAAGTGAGGGTCACATTGATGAAGAAATTAATCGGCGTACAAAACTTGCCTGGAGAGCTTTTGGAAGAAATAGCATAATTTTCAAGAGCAATATGCCATTATGTCTTAAAAGAAAAGTGTTTGATCAATGCATCCTTCCAGTGCTTACGTATGGTGCAGAGACGTGGACCTTAACTAAAAGAGACATACAAAGGCTGCAGACAACTCAAAGTGGCATGGAGAGGTGCATGCTTGGTATAACCAGGAGAGATAAGAAGAGGAACTCGTGGATCCGAAAAATGACAAGAGGGGAATACATCATGATCAAAGTTAAATCCCTGAAATGGCAATGGGCTGGACATACTGCCAGAAGGACAGATCATCGATGGACAGCCGAAATTTTAGATTGGATTCCAAGGGACAGGAAAAGACCCAGAAAGAAGACCACATGGGAGATGGGTGGATGAAATTCGAAAGTATGCAGGGGTGACATGGAGGAGACTGGCACAAGACAGACCGTTGTGGAGGAAACTTGGGGAGACCTTCGTCCAGCAGTGGATTGATAATGGTTGACAATTATGATGATGATGATGATATATATATATAATTAACTAACTATTCTTCACAGCTTTCATCATTCTCTTTTCTAACCTTTACCAAGTCTGTCTGCTCTTAATAATTTCACCCCGCTTTTAAAAATCTTTAACTGATAGTTCTGTGTCTGGCGCTCTTTGGCCAAACCTGGCCCTTGCGCCACTAAAATCAATTAACTAACTAACTAACTGAAGAGCTACTTTCCTAAGAATGTAAATCCACTAAAATAGTTTCTTCAATACCAGGCATATGTACAAAAAATAAAAATCTCTAATAAAGACCTGGCTAAGAATTATAGTATCAAAATTAATTTCCCCTTTAATAAATTCTGAAAATAATTATAAAATTTTTAGCCCCTATATTAATGAAAAATCAATATTCAATTAAAAGTAGGTAAACTTTTATCGAAAGAATACAAAACAATATTTTTTTTAACTCAGTTCCACTGGCTAGTTCTGACAAAGTTCTTCTACCCCATTTCTAACTGCAATAAATCTTGTAATTCAAAAATTACATTTGCAACCTTTAAACACTAAACAAGTATATCGATCAGAAGAAATTTTGATATATATTTTTTAAAATAATTAGTCATCAAATAAAATTTATAGGCAAATTACTCAAGAACCCATGGGATCCCTATTATTGACAGTTTTGGTTGAATCCATAATGAACCAAATTAAACAACATATAAATGAAAAATTGTCAAAGAAATCTTTGTTTTATTGCAGAAGTGTCAACGATATCTTCATTTCATCAAATTTTCCTCCAAGTGAATTTGATGCTTTACAACATGTGGTCAAATAGCATCCAGCTTAATGCCATAAACAAAAAGAGATAAGCTGTTATGTTGCTGTCCATGTTGCCATCAGAGTAGGCACCTTCTGACAGTTTAATGTCGGAAGGTGCCTACTCTGATGGGTTCAGCTTAATGAAGAGAATCCAGGGTGATTGGAAAGGCAGTTTAAACTTACAAACATTGAATGTTCTCATGAGTATTGAGGTTAAAGTTCTGTCTGAAGACAAGTTTGACACCATGCCTGCTATTTTAAAGTGATGTGATGAAAAGACCAGAAACCCAGATCATAAGCCATACGGAAAATAACTTAATATTTTGAATAGTGTTCTTGAATTTTGGGAATAAAGTTAAATAAAGAAATGTTTTTTTAAATATTTGCATTTGAATTGAATTGTTAGAATTAATCTGTCAGGTCCTGAAAAGGTGAGTTATATCTAAATATTTGTAATCTTTTCAGCATTACAATGTGGCAGTTACAGTGGTGAAATCAAATGACTAATGGAGGGGGACATGTCAAAGTTTCTTTTGTATAATGTTAATAAGCTTTTACTAGTAGATAATGAGATTTGCGAGTGAAAAATAAGGCCACAAGCAAGTGTAGCCAGTGCTAAAGAAACGAAATCAAAGCCTGGTGGCAGCACTGTAGAAGTATACATTTCTGTTGTTTTAAATGAACTATTCCCTGAAGGAAAGAACTGCACTTCAATGTTCACAGCGTAGATATTAAGAACACTATGTGCATCTGAAGACAGTAGCCATCTTTCATTTGATGGAAATACCTGAAGAAATGTGCATATTTTTAATTTGATTTTATGTTGTTGTTTTTTGCACAAATAGGACAATGGGAAATGTATGGAAATACATGCTTTAACAACAGTAGAAGTAATTTTTCCAATAGAGCACATAAAAGTTCAGGATAGTGTGGAAATTGTTCGAAAAATGTTCCTGTTTTTGTTGTAATTTTAATTAAAATAACCTCATATTAATAACTTAACTTATGCTCTTGATTTTTTGTGGCTTTCAACAAAATGCTACAGTACAATGTTATTTAAGTCAAAGAGTGAACTTGAAGTCTTCTATTAATATTAGGGATATTGGTTCCTTCTTCTGTATAAGCTCTTTGAGCTGAGGAATTAAAAAAATGTGGAAAGGGCAATGACTTGATATATTTATTTGTATTCTGCACTAAGTAAATGAAGATATGACATTCCTATGCCATGACTCCATGTTGAATCCATGGCCACATTTATCAGAGGATTAGCCAGATTTTTGCAGAGAGCATTAACTAATAAGTGGCACCAAATCAACAGTTGAATATAGGTTATTTGAAATGATAGTACCATCTTCTAAGAAAATGCTCTTTCTCCCCCTACCTTTGGTACCAACATGTCTCATTCCAGCTATGCATACATATAAAAAAGATTATGTACACACTAGAAGATTTGATATTTGTAGCAAAAAGCTACTTGAGAATTTTTCCAATCCTTCCTAGCTGTTTTCACCTTTCATGCATTCTCTATATCATGTGATTACTCTGTGTCAGAAAATATATTACTTTAGGTTTTTTCCATTTTCTTTTGTGTACTTTGACAAATTGAAAAGAACACCTCAATCTCCAGGATGTTTTGATTTTTCGTTTTCTGATCTATTATTCCAGTAAACACTTCAGTTTTGTAGGTGAGTGAAATTTATTTTCCTGCAATGGATGTGAGATTCTTCAGAAGTGTCCTGAATTATGTATAAAGCTAGATGATTTTTATGTATCCTAGGTATTTTGCAGTTAACCTCTGTAATTTATAACTTCTTTGTCACAAAAGAAGATCTATAGTGTTATTAGATTACCATTTGCATTAATTAATTTCATTGCTTCGAACTTTAAAATGTAAAGCTAGAGTTACCATATTATTCCAATTCGAAATGCGTACAGAATTTAACACGACTGGAACAAAGTTCTGGAAAACGTATTATATGAGTCATTATCAAATGATCGTGATACTATTCAGGGCTTGAAAAATACCATGCCCAAGATGCCCGGGGCATGTAAATTATTGGCCTGGGCAAGTAAAAATGAAACCTAGTTGGCCGACCGGGCAACGAGGTTAAAAGAAAAAAGCATTTGGAATGGAGAATTTTCCATTAAAAAAAAATATATATATATATATATACTGTCGTCGCATGTTTTTCATTTTACTGCAAATCTCCAGAAGTTGTATTATTGTTATGGAATGAATGCGAAGGCCAGAAGGATAGCGCTTCTTCAATTATATTATGCTCTACATCCAGAAATTATTGGGGCCATACGTAGTTTTGCCCCAGACGTCGCTTACAGTTAACGACAGGATGCATGCTTCGGATGAAACTATTATCCGGTGTTTAGTGACAAAATGCGTAAACTGCCATGAAACAGGAGGACGCACTCTGATGGGCAAAAAAGCCATGCTTTATGAGGAGGGAGTGACAACGGAATATTTATTGCCCAGCCCCGGGTGTGGTTGGGTCTCTGAAACGATTACGTGCGGGAAGCGACCGTGCGCCAAGCTACCCTGTGGAAAATCGTGCGCGAAGCGACCCTGTTATATTCCATCGTGGACGAAGCGACCCTGCTAATCCCATAAGTTTACTTATATATATATATATACAGTCATCATCATCATCAATCCACTGCTGGACGAAGGTCTCCCCAAGTTTCCTCCACAACAGTCTGTCTTGTGCCAGTCTCCTCCATGTCACTCCCGCATACTTTCGAATTTCATCCACCCATCTTCCATGTGGTCTTCTTCTGGGTCTTTTCCTGTCCCTTGGAATCCAATCTAAAATTTCGGCTGTCCATCGATGGTCTGTCCTTTTGGCAGTATGTCCAGCCCATTGCCATTTCAGGGATTTAACTCTGATCATGATGTCTTCCACTCTTGTCATTTTTCAGATCCACGAGTTCCTCTTCTTATCTCTCCTGGTTACACCAAGTATGCACCTCTCCATGCTGCTTTGAGTTGTCTGCAGCCTTTGTATGTCTCTTTTAGCTAAGGTCCACGTCTCTGCACCATACGTAAGCACTGGAAGGATGCATTGATCAAACACTTTTCTTTTAAGACATAATGGCATATTGCTCTTGAAAATTATGCTGTTTCTTCCAAAAAGCTCTCCAGGCAAGTTTTGTACGCCGATTAATTTCTTCACAAATGTGACCCTCACTTGATATCTGCTGTCCAAGATAAACATACGCGTCTGTTATCTCCAGCTTTTCTCCATCAATCGATAAATCTTCATTTCTTGTAAAAGCATTGAACATCACTTTTGTCTTCTGAAAGTTCATTTTTAATCCCACTTCTTTACTCTTGTCAGCAAGTTCCTGCATCATACTCTGTAGCTCTGATGGGGTAGTTGCAAAAATGACTATGTCATCAGCAAAACGAAGGCGGGTTAGATAATCTCCATTAATCTTTTTATGCCTTTGTTTTCCCAGTTCAGTGATTGAAAGACATTTTCCAATGTGGCATTAAAGAGCTTCGGAGATATGGTGTCACCTTGTCTCACTCCTTTTCCAATTTTTATGTGTGTTGTATTTTCAAATAGCAGAATCTTTGCACTTGCATTTTCATAGATGTTATTAATAATATTAATGTATGCATCTTCAATACCGCAGGATTTCAGAGCCATTGCAACTTCTGATGGTTTCACCGAATCAAAGGCTTTTTCATAATCGATAAAAGCCATGCACAATGGAAGTTCATATTCCCTCGCTCTTTCAATTAGTTCTCTCAGTACGTGGATATGATCTATTGTGCTGTAGCCACTCCTGAATCCAGCTTGTTCTCTCGGTTGAGCCATGTCCAGTGTTACCTTCAAGCGGTGTGAAAGAACTTTAGTGAAGATTTTATAAACCACTGATAGGAGGCTGATAGGTCTGTAGTTCCCGAGATCCTCAATGTCACCTTTTTTATGTAGCAAGATCATTATAGCGTTGTTCCAATCCTCAGGAATTTTCCCTTCATTAAGGCATCGAGTGAAAATTTGGGCGAGTACTGTTTCGATTTCTCCACTTGCTTCTTGTATGATGTCTACAGTAATTCCATCTTCTCCTGGAGCTTTTTCCCGTTTCATGTTCTTGATTGCATGTGCAACTTCTGCTGGAAGGACTGGAAGAACTCTGGTACCTTTCATCATGCCTGGAGTACATGTATCATCCCTTTCATATAATTTGGATTAGAAATCTTTCACTCTTGTCAAAATTTCGCCTCTATTTCTTGTTACAGAACCATCTTCTTTTCTCAGTGCCATAATCTGTTTTTTCCCCTTACTGATATGTCCCTTTGCTATCTTTAGGCTTTGGTTGTTTTCAATTGCTTTCCTTACTAGTTCACAGTTGAATTTCCTTACGTCTTCAGTAGTACTTTTTCGTACTGTCTTGCATAGCTGTATATATTCCACTTTGGAAGTGACATCTTCTTTAGTTGTCCTCATCTCTCTTCTTTTTTGCATCAACATTTTGGTTTTTCCTGATAATTTGTTCACATGCAATTTGTTCTTAGACCCAGCTAATTTTGTTGCTGTTTCCATAAGAGCTTTGGTTACTTTTCTGTTAACTTCAGAGATGTCCACTTCTTCCGATGTTAGGCCTTCTAAAGCAGAGAATCTGTTCTTCAGTTCCAATTTGAAGGTATTATGGTGTTTTTTAAGGTTGGTTATGTCAATACATTTTGTTTGTCTTATGAGCTTGCTACGTTCGAGTTTAGTGTTGAGGTGCATCTTACATCTCACCAATCTATGGTCACTGCCTGTGTTGAACTTGTTTAGCACACTGCAGTCTTCTATGACGAATTTTTTGTTACACATAATAAAATCAATTTCACTTGTCGTCCCATTTGGATGTCTCCATGTCCATTTCCTGTGTGGCTTTTTCTTGAAAAAGGAGTTCAAGATGAAAAACCCTGCTGCCTCTGCAAACTCAACGAGAGTATTTCCACGCTGGTTTCTGTTGCCGTGACCGAATTTACCTACTGAAGTTTCATTCTGTTCCCGTTGCCCTATTTTTGCATTGAAATCTCCCATAATTATCTTCAAGTGCTGCTTACCTTTATTATTTAGATGACGAATTTCCTCATAAAATTCTTCAATTTCTTCTTCAGCATGACTTGTGGTGGGTGCATAAGTTTGAATAATCTGAGCCTGGTATCTTCTCGAGAGTTGGATAACGAGTCGTGCAGCTCTGTCAGAGGAACTTTCAACTTCTACAACTTTATCCTTCAGTTTCTTGTTTATTATAAATCCAACACCACTAGTTCTGCCAGTATCTGTCCCACGATAGTAGAAGAGATGTCCACTTTTCAGTTCAATGAGATCTTCTCCTTTTCTCCTTACCTCACTTAGCCCAACGATGTCCCACTTGATCCTTTGTAGTTCCTCTTCCAATTCAAGAAGCCTTGAATCAGAAGATAGGGAGCGTCCGTTATACGTAGCCAAGGTCAGCATCAGATGGCAGCCTAGTCCGGTCCTCCGGGGATTCTTAGCACCCTCTGCCTTCATGTCGCACTGGCCGCTGCCTTGGCCAGGTACATTCCAGCTGCCGGAGACTGAGGGCCAAGATTTAAGTTGTGGAGTCATTTTGGAGGGCTTTGGCCATAACTCACCACGCTGGCCAAGCGGTTTGGTGAGTGTGGGATAGCATTTCCTCTAATCCCGATGGTATAGACTAGCGTCTCGAGGTAGAGACATCCACATGTATCGAGTTATCTCATTGGCAGCAATACAACTGGGACCAACCAATTGGCGAACGGCATCGTAACGGCTTTAACAGTTTGGCGGTAATAATGGTGGATAATAGCTGCAAACCATAAAAGCACATCAAATAAATCCAATTTCACCTTAAAATATCAATTGTACAGGACTATCGACAACCGCCAACGAAGAAACTAATGTTAACTAAGATGTAAACAACCTGTGTCACGACTTCGACGACGTATATCTGGCTCAAATTGTATTTCTACCCGAATGAAACAGTACAAATCGAACAACTTAACCTGTTCGCAGTATCCATCCAAATATAATTATTAACTAGATAGAAGTTTTAAAGAAAACTACTTACTTATTCTCTCAAACTTACCTCTTCGCCGCGTAGCAGTAGCCATTATCCACCATTATTACCGCCAAACTGTTAAAGCCGTTACGATGCCGTTCGCCAATTGGTTGGTCCCAGTTGTATTGCTGCCAATGAGATAACTCGATACATGTGGATGTCTCTACCTCGAGACGCTAGTTTTACAGCAAACCTGCTTTGCATGTTCCGAGGACGCTACTAGCGCCACACGTATGCGCCGAGCGCAAAATTTGCATAGACGTCTTACAGATGTACTCTCACCGCCTACCAACTGTCGTTTATCTAACACAGCCCCTTCTTGGTGCCGCCCCGGTGGCGCAGTGGTCTAAGGCGTTGGCCTCTGATCATTCGTCCGAAAGGGGTCCGGGTTCGAATCCCGGTGAGGCATGGATGTTGTGTTTGTCTTACGGCACTGGCTCTCTCCCTTCCCTGGAACCAGTGACCCTAAATTAGGGACGGGCGACTGCTTATAGCCCATTGAGTTGCTCACGGTGGTCGTTAAACCTCCAATCAAAAAAAAAAAAAAAAAAAAAAAAAAAAGCCCCTTCTTGGTGTTGGGATTTTTTTCCGTCAGGGTGTATACCGGGTGATCCAAAAGTCTTGCACATTTTGAAAACGTAATAACTCGCGGAGTTTTGAGAGTAGGCAACGCGGTTTGCGTAGAAATGATCAGAATGACATCGGGTTTTTTCATGAAATCACATAAATTTTTGCTCATTTTACTTACATCTTTCATCGCCAGATGGCGCAGCAACCACAGGTTGGAAGTGTCGAGTAAAATAGACACCTGATGGTACCAAGTTTGACACCTCATTGTACCAGGTGTTCAATGTGATGGCCGTCCTGTTCCGGCACTGCCTGCAGACGAAACAAAATACCATGGACGGCATTGAAAAGCATGTCCGGTGGTATAGCTGCTACATGGTGTCGAATGGCATCTTTCAGCATGGCCAATGAAGTGGAGCGACATGTGTACACTTGTGATTTTAGGTAACCCCAGAGCCAGAAATCGCAGTGTGTCAGGTCTGGTGCCCGAGGAGGCCAGGCCTTCGGAAAGTGTCGCTCAACACACGATTTGCGCCATACGTTTCTTGCAGCAGTTGCTTAACGGAACGTGCGATGTGGGGTGGTACTCCATCCTGCATAAATGTGAACAGATTCACTGCTTCCCGCTCTTGCAAGCTAGGGATAACGTACGTTCGTAACATTTCCGCATAACGTGCACCTGTCATTGAAACGGTTTCGAAGGAGGTACCGCGGACCTCTTCAAATAAAAAAAGGACAGATAATGAAGGGAGCCGTGAATACACACCACACTGTCACTTTCAGCTGATGAAGTGGCGTTTCAACGACTGCTCGGAGATGTTCCGTTGCCCAGATGCATCAGTTGTGCGTGTTTACCGCTCCGTTTAGGGAAAAGTGCGCCATAAAACGTTCATCAGCCAGAACTCGTCGACATAAATTTGTGGAAAAAAACATTCTGCAAACTCCTGACGCTGCGCGTAATCGCCAGCTTACAGTTCGTGATGCCGTTGCAGTTTGTACGGATATCTGTCTGTGCAGAATCCGTCTTAGTGTTCGCCATACAGTCCCGTATGGAATGCCTGTTTGCCGAAAACCATGGCGAGCACTGGAGTCGCCATGTGCGGATGACATTGCGATCACATCCATTTCCTGCGTAATCGTCTCTGCTGCAGCAGCACGTGGTCCTGGTCTACCGCTTCGTGGGCGTGTTGCCAAAGATCCCGTTCCCTCGAATGTTTTCACCATTCGCCGCAGCGCAGCACTTTCCATCGGTCCTTACCTACTGCGATCACCTTTCAGTGGCCGGTAGGCTCTCAACGCAGCACTCGCAATTCCGCGTTGCAATAGAACAATTTCACCAAGAGCGCTTTGTCCGGTAATGACAGCATGCCGCACGGACCGCTGTGTCTCGTGGTTGCTTCCCAGCTGCTGCTTTTATAACCATTATCGCAGACCTGTTCGCCTATGGCACCATCTGGCGATGAAAAATGTAAGTAAAATGAGTAAAAATTTATGTGATTTCATAAAAAAAAAACGATCTCATTCTGATCGTTTCTACACAAGCCGCTTTGCCCTACTCTCGAAACTCCGAGGGTTATTACGTTTTCAAAATGTGCAAGACTTTTGATCGCCTGGTATTACATAACATCTGATTTTCATTTCAATGACAGCAGTTTCGTGTCTTTTACATTCCTGTGAAATGTGAAATTAATCGTTTCATATTGTGAATGATGCAACCAAAAGCACAACACGAAGGTACCACAATCGCATTTATCTGTTGACAACAGTATCTTTTCAACCAGAGAGTGCCGCCCCGGTGGCGCAGTGGTCTAAGGCGTTGGCCTCTGATCATTCGTCCGAACGGGGTCCGGGTTCGAATCCCGGTGAGGCATGGATGTTGTGTTTGTCTTACGGCACTGGCTCTCTCCCTTCCCTGGAACCAGTGACCCTAAATTAGGGACGGGCGACTGCTTATAGCCCATTGAGTTGCTCACGGTGGTCGTTAAACCTCCAATCAAAAAAAAAAAAAAAAAAAAAAACAGAGAGTTTGTTGTTGCCTGTATATGACGTCACGCCAAAGATTAGCTGTGACCTATGGTGGCAGATCCAGTGGTGTCTCCACCTAATACAAGTTCGATGTGAGGTGGTATCAGTGATGTTCCATGCAGGGATTTTTTCCTATTTCAGAGAACTTTTTACTCCAAAATCTGCGAAAAGGGAATCCTTGAGGTAAAACACGGAATTTTGCAGAAAAAGTCCGTAAACGCAAATTTCAAGAAATAATCTCAACTCGTGCCTGAAGACTGTTTGACGGTAACTATCCCAGAGGTAAGCAACTCATCGAGTTTATATTAGGTGGAGACACCACTCCTATCCACGTAGCACTGCCCGCCATAAGTTATCGCCCGTGCTGCAGGTAACGCCACATCCAAGCACGAAGCTGCTTTGAGACTATTGAAACCAACGGAACAAAAACTTTGAGACGTAACACTGATAAAATGAAGAATTCACTAATCTAGTTTACTGATTTATCAACCATAATATTTAGTTCGTTTTTGCCTGCATGTGACGCACTGGCGTAACCAGAAATTTCTTAAGGTGGGGGTCATGGGTTTCGTTCATTGGCTTAAAATTCTTGCTCAGTCTCTCCTCGATGGTGGTTTAAACCCCGAACCCAATCTGGCTACGTTCCTAATGTGACGTCACGGCAACGATTAGTTCTGATCAATTGCTATGAACTATGGCGCAGAGTCAGTGCTGTCTCCATCTGAATGAAGGTGTATGAAACAACTAAGCATTAACAGATGGCACCTGCAATTTCCTATGGGGATGTGTGAGATTGCTAGGAGCAAGGATCTGCGTTTCGGTGAAGAGAAGACACCGAATCTGTCTGGCCTGGAGCTAGGTGGAATGATAAGCATAATAGTGCTGAACACGTTGTAGCTGTTTATGAAAAGTCGGAGTGAAGGAGTTGTTAAAAATGTCCCAAGAGGGAAGGACCACGAAATCTTTGAGTAGTGTAATTCACAAAAGGTAAAAATGCGATACACTTACAGTGGTCTAAGCACTGGCTTATGACCATTCGTCTGAGAAGGGTCAGGGTTCGAATCCCGGTGAGGCATGGATGTTGTGTTTTTCTTACGACACTGGCTCTCTTTCTTCCCTGGAACCGGTGGCCCTAAATTACGGACGGCCTAGTGCTTAAAGTCCACTGAGTGTCTCAAGGTTGTCGTTAAACATCCCAATAAAAAAAATTCTTATTAGTTTTGTTGTGTTTTGATATGCTTCTGTGTGAGTGTTATAAATCACATGATGTTATTATTATTTATTAATTTTATTTTTGGAACATTTTCCCATTATTTATTTAGCATGGATACAAAGTAATACGTTTTTGTTGATGTAGTTTCTCTCCAGTCTCCATCATAGGCGTAGCCAAGGGGGTGGTCCTCGGTTCCGGACCACCCCCTTTGAGGGGTGATTTAGTATGAATTTAAAGCAATATATATGGGGCTTTCACCAATGAACCAAACGCATGGAACCCCCCCCATTAAGAAGTTTCTGGCTATGCTACAGGTTTCCATTGATCCTTGTGTCAAAGAGACGACAGAGTCCGCAGTTGAAGGAGGCAGGGCACTTGTTTTTAGATCCAATTTTCACTGATGATTCTTTTACAGATTCACCCTACCTGTTGGCATTTGCCGGAGGTCTGTTTTAATGAATTTAGTGTGCCAAAAGCAATGTCCCACGAGGTATTTTCTAAGATGGCGCTTCCAATTTTGATTCGTCCATGTAGACCGTATGCATTGACGTCACGAAACTGCGGTTCGCGTCACTTTTTCGCCTGCTGCTTTCTTACAGAACAACTGGTGTACAAGTGAGATCAAAGATGCATTGCATGGGCTACGTAAGTGGGTTATCTGGTGATTAAAAACAGCTTTATTTTGAAAAATTAAAATTATTGGGTAACTGTGGTGACCCATATGAAATTCCATACCCACTTTTCTGAACAATATTGTAGGAAGAGGAATGTTTTTGCTTGAAAGAAACTCAAAATTCTGAACTCCAGCACAGCCACCAGCTTCTGTGCTAACCCAGTTAATTGAGATAAAAACGTACCGTCATCTTTGGCTAATTATTTAATTTAAAAGTTTACCTTTCAATAATTTAGATATTCCCTCCTAACCTGAAACTTAAGCTAAGGTAAAAATCGTTAGCTTTACACAGGTAAACCTATACAATAATAATAATAATTCTGGCGAGTAGCAGAGAGAGATTTCCTATCAGAGGTTGAGAGACCCGAACCCTCAGCGCTCTGCGCCTTTTGTCAGGTGAAAAAGAGGAATATTAGATATTTGGGAACAGATTTCCCTGATAGAATAGTACGAAAGAAAAGTATGGAAATATTAGAGGAGAGGGAGTAGACGGTTACCCGTTAAGAAGTTAAGTTGTAAGCTGCCCTACATACTTACCTGTAACAACAAGCCATTTCAAGTGATATTTCTCTCCGCAGAAAAATGCCCGGTACACCTGTGCCACAGAAGAGTACAGGGGGAAACGAAGGAAAGGACACGGGAGAGGGGAACCTGAAAAAAAAACATCACACACAGAACATCTTTCCCAGAGAAAAATCGTCTTTGAACACCGGGTAAGACAAAACTGGCTATTTGCTCAGTGTTTCTCGCCAGCCAATGAGAGAAAATATTTTTCCCCATTGGTTTTCAGAATTTTTCACAGGTTTACTTTTGTTGATTCTTGACAGGCATGTCAGAGTAACCATAGCTGAGGTGGTGTGATCACAAAATTACACCGATCGAGGTTTAAGATACTCCTTTTGAGTAAACAACCGAGAAAAAAAACAGCCACAACCAGGATTTTTTTTTATTCCTTATTTAGGAAGCCGGTAGTTTATGGGCCAATCATTCATAATTTTTTTTTTATTTTTTTTTTTACCTTCGCTACTTGCCTGCTTGTTGCACAATTATGTGCAACAGCGGAAAAAATTTAGTCCTGTTTTGTTTAAATAATAATATTATTTTTTTTTTTCAGAACTAATGCGTAAAGAGATGTCTTTTACGCAACACTTTGCTCGGCCCCTAAACGAGCCGTTTTTTTTTTTTTTTTTTTTCGTTTATTGTTGTTGTTGTTTTGTTTTTTCTTTAATCTGTAAACAACAACAACAAATTTTAATATAAAGGACAAGACCAACAACACCTTGTTTGGTTAGGAGCAGAATATTCAGTACAAAAAAGATGTCTTTTATGCAACATTTTGCTCGGCTCTTAAAAGAGCTTTTTTTTTTTTTTTTTTGTTTCTTTCAATCAGGGAAAAACAACAACAAATTTTAATATAAAAGACAAGACCAACAATACCTTGTTTTTTAGGGGCAGAGATATTTAGTACAAAAAAGATAAATCTTTTATGCAACATTTTGCTCGGCCCCTAAACGAGCCGTTTTTTTTTTTTTTTTTTTGTCCAAAACTGCTATTCAATTTTTTGCTTTCGTCCTACGTGTGAGGAATAACTTCAATTTAGTCCCAGTTATTTTTTATTTTTTGGAAGTATAACTGTGAACTGGATTATTTTCAGGAATTTTATTTAAAATAGCCTTCGGTCATTTAAATTTGTCAGTATCATTGACAACATAATTAAGGGCCTCCCTGACAAGAGGATTGGGATGTTTCTTGGCTTTCTCGTAATACCTTTGCGCTAGATCATATATAGTATAATGTATAGAGCTGATATTTAGTATACTACGGATAGCATTATTGGGTGTTTTTCCATCTAGTCCTACCATCATACGAAGAGTTTTATTTTGAAACGAGGTAATATTATTTTTTTGCTGCTTTCTGCAGTTACCCCAGATAGGACAGCCATAGGTAATCACCGGGCTGAAGCATGCTTTCCATAACACGGTTTTATTTTTTTTGCTAAGCCTTTTATTTTTAATTATGGGTTGGAGACATCCTCTTAATTTAAGAGCTTTAGCCAGGGTTTCCTTAATATGCTTGTTCCAATTCAAATTATGATCCATAATGAGGCCTAAATATTTGACATCCTTTACCCAAGGTATTTTTTTATCATACAATTCAATTTCAAAGTCAGGATTGTAATTGTATGTTTTACGGGAGAACAGAATCGCTTGTGTCTTGTCAGTATTAATTTTAATTTTCCAGTCTAGGAAGTAATTCTCCAGTTTTTCCACATAGTATTGCAACATAAATGTTGCTTGATTTTTATTCATGGAAGTATAGGCCAGTGCAGTGTCGTCAGCATAAAGTGCTGTAGTCAGATTCCTGTTGTTAAAATTCAGAAAATCTGAAGTAAAAATAGAGTATAGCGTAGGAGCAAGTACACTGCCTTGTGGAACACCGGCTTCAATTATTTTTTTGGAAGATTTCTTCCCATTAATTTTTGCACAAAATGTTCTGTTTTTAAGATAGGATTTGATTATATGAATAATCCACGGTGGGAAGTCATGTGCTATTAGTTTGTAGATAATTGCCTCGTGTGGACATTTATCAAAAGCCTTAGCTACATCCAGGAAAATGGCCGCTGTGTGCGTTTTATTCATTATTCCTTCTGCACATTTTTCAGTAACTCTCGAGAGCTGGTGCACCGTGGAGTGTTTGTCACGAAAACCTCCTTGAATAAATGGAATAACTGGGTATTCTTCACAGAACTGTTGCATTCTAACAAGTATAATTTTTTCAAAGATTTTTCCCATGGTTGGGAGCAACGAAATCGGTCTGTGATTTTCAGGAATTGCCGGGTTTTTACCTGGCTTGGGTAATAGTATTACCTCTGCTGTCTTCCAATCATCCGGGAAATAATTTAATTTAATGGCACAATTGTATATTTTAGTAAGGGTTTGCACATACCCTTCCGGTAATGTTTTCATAATTTTATTATTTATGCCATCATTTCTTGGTGCCTTTCTATTTTTAAGGTTATTAATATGAAACCTAACTTCCCTTTCACTGATGGGTAGTGGTTTTTCAAAGTCAGGAGGAACAAAAAAATTTTTTTAGCCCTTAAAAGACCTTTTTTTATTTCTTATCTTTTCAGTTTCTGGCGTTCCGGACCCGCGAGAGGTCGTAGCACCTTTAACTTGTCCATCGGACGTAAAAGAGGCCGTAGCACTTTCTACTTTTGGCTGCTGTTTTCTATGCCTTGTGCTTCTATTTTTTTTAGAAGAGCCTTTCTGTTTACTTTTAATTGGGGATGTTAATACAGGTTTTTTTTACTAGTAAATTCTTCATAGAGTTGTGCACTTTGGGCGATGTCTCTAGAATTTTCTACATCCCCCGCATGTTTAAAATAAGTATCCAGGGCCTTTTTCATTTTAGTGGCTACATCAGTGTCAGGGATATCATTTATTTTAAACTGTTTTTCTAGCGAGTTTGCAAAAATTTTCTGCTTTTTCTTCATCGGTTCTAACAACCGTCCCATCTGTTTTCTGGTGAGGTGGGAGTAATCTGATATTTTTATTTTGCAAACTTGAAGTGAGGTTCCACAGGGTCATTTTATTTTTTTTATTCGAATTTTCAGAGTAGTCAATATGTGCTTCCTCTAATAATTGACCCCATGAACCGTTTTCAAACTTTCTGATATCTCTTTTGATTTGCCTGTTAAGGGTGCAGTAAAGGTCATAAAATCTTTTATTTCTGGTTCTTTGCCATTTACTGCGGTACCTATTTTTCTCCTTAATAAGATCCAATATTTCTTTGGGTAAGAAATACGGGTTTCTTTTTTCTTTGGCAGGAGTTTGGCAAGCCTCCATAACCTTTTTAATGGCAAGGTTAAAGGTTTCAATATCATTGTCAATTTCTTCTTTGCTATTGCAATCTCCGATTTCTGGAGGTGATACTAATTTAAGTTTTTCATTGAATTGCTTTAGGTTCGTGACCATTTTGGGTGTTACCATTACAGTTTTGTCAGTAAAAAGCTGTAGATGAACGGGGTTATGATCAGATGAGAGCGGTGCTGCAGTATAGATTTCATAATAATATCTATTATTTTTGAATAGCGCAAAATCTAGCACATTACTAGTTCCTCTTAACGCTGTTCTGGTGGGCTCGGAAGGTGCCCCCAGATCAATATTTTTATTTAAGAGATATCTGAAAATATTGTTCCCACTTTTATTAGCTCTAGGACAGTACCAATAGCGGTGCTTGCTATTAAAATCCCCTGCTACTATGGTGGGGATGTCTTCTTCAAAAAGCTTGTCCAGAGCTTCACTGGTAACCGTATGTGACGGATGATTATAAAAGGCCGTAAGCTTGATCGGGTTATTTTTGGTTTTAATTATAACTGAGTGGGCTTCTTGACCATCTTCAGTGTTGCAAGGTATTTCACTTTGCTCTAATCTATCAACAACCGCAATCAAAATTCCGCCGCTTTTGGTGGCTTTGTCTTTTCTATAAACCTTGTAGTTGGGTATCTTGAATTGAATTTTGTCGCTTAGCCATGATTCATTAATTAACGCAACGTCAATTTTTTGTACTTTAGGTAGGCTAAAAATTCTCTGTGTTGTCTTTTGATACCCTGCGCATTCCAAATTAGAATGTTAAGGCCATTTGTTTCCGTTATTAAACCTTCATCCTCAGAAAAAGAACGGCCCCTAAACGGGCCGTTTTTTTACCTTCCTCAGAGAAAATGGGCAAAGGTAACGAGGTGGTGCACCCACAAGGCAGCATTCCGCTGTCCATTTCCTTGTTTGTTTTTAAGACGTCTTTCTCTACGGCTATGCTGCTAACAGTAATACTATCTTGGGCAATAGTAATAGCATTTAACCGAAGCATTTCTTCCTTGTTGTTACTTACAACTTTATTAACTGCAGTGTTGTATGTGTAACTCGGAGAGACTTTTTTTCCCGCTTCCTTTAATTCTTTGCTAAGTCTTCCAGCGAAGTAATTTATTTTTCTATTCTTTATAGTTTTATTGGTTTCCTTTTTTATGCAGTTATTTTCATTCTCAGAAACAGAAATGCCCTTAAACGGGCTGGTTTTTTTTTTGTGGTTTTTTTGTTCTTCGAAGAAAAAGGGAAAGGTGGGGAAGGTTCCACTTTGAGGGCGTTTTTCTTTCTCAGAGAAAAAGGGAAAGGTTCCACTCGGAGAAACTTTTTTTTTCCGCTTTCTTTCCAGTGGAGTAATTTACTTTCCTTTTCTCTATAGTTTTCTCTCTCTTGCAGTTTTTAACTAAATATTTTTCCACATCTGCATTCATTTTATCAAGGAAATTGGTGTTTTGATAATTCGAGAGATGTTTTTGTATCCTTTGTTCTAACACAGAATTCGGTAAGTTGCATTTAATTGCAACCTTTTTTTTCTCTCTGTGTAATAAATTAATATTACGGAGATATTTATTTGAGTCTGTTTTTAATAATTCTGTGTCTTTTTTGCTTCCTGTATTTTGAAGCTGTCACTGCTTTCTTGCAGTGCGTGAGGCTGTTCATTACGAACCTTTCTTTTTTCCTCACTTTTATTGAAACTTTTTTGTGTTTCAATTTTTTTGTCGTAAAGCTCCGCTTTACTCTTGTGAATTTGTGTTCCCGTCTTTTCTAACTGCGTTTCATTTTCCTGCAGGGTACAAATGGCCAATTCCTTTTTGGAAAAATTTTTAGTCGGCCCCAAAAAGGGCCTTTTTTTCCCTAGACTGACGCAAATTCACACTATTTTTGCGAAAAATCTCACAGGAATAGCCTGATGCCGCAGCACTGTCAGGTCTTTTTATATAGTCAGGTCCCGCAGGATTATCTGATCTATTTTTTTCAGCAAAACCATCCCCAGAGGGGAATCCGTCGGTATCTCCACCCGACAATTTAAAATAGTCAGGTCCCGCAGGATTATCTGATCTATTTTTTTTTCATATAAAAACCATCCCCAGACGGGAATCCGTCGGTATCTCCACCCGACAATTTAAAATAGTCAGGTCCCGCAGGATTATCTGATCTATTTTTCTTTTTCATAAAAAACCCATCCCCAAATCCGTCGGTATCTCCACCCGACAACTGAGGTTCCAAAGACCTCATACTTACCTTCTTACTTTTTCTGGTCTTTTTTTGAACACCTTATCCTCCTGGATCTTCTAAGACCATTTTCTTCCTCAGTTGTGCTGCAGATTCCAGTTATAGGGGGGATGAAACGGCGAACTTCTTGTTCAGCATCAGATTCTATTCCTGCATCTTCAGCGTCGGCAATCCTTTTTCGCAACGAAATTTTCAACGGTGTGCTAACAGCAATACGAAGAGAAGTGGATTCGGAAAAATTTTAATAGAGCTTTGAAAAAAGCTTAGCTACTAAAAGATCTCCTAACCGGACTGATTACAATAGACTGGTAACCCAGAAACTATCTAAGATGCGACGAAAGAAATCTTCCGAAGAGGCAAAAAGTTGCAGAGACAGATAACTGGCGGGAGACCACACAACGTGCGACCGTCCTGCTTGGAATCCAAGCAGCAACTGTATAATGTTGGCGAGTAGCACTACGTTTCTCTACCTTATATATAATAATGACAATAATAATAAACTGGTGAATGTTATCATGAGATAATTTTTTTCCAAAATCGGCTCTGGAGTTCAATATATGAAGGTTCCATAAGATATTCATTTCTCTACAGCAGTGGATACATTCACGTTAAAGAATAGCATAATCTTACTCATAAGAAAAGTTAATTATAGTCTAAAGATCTTCATAGAATTTTTTGTAGTTAATGCATCAGTAAATTTATGAACATAGCTGTTACAAAATGTAAACTACACACTTTTTTTTTTTATTATTATTTTTATTGGAGGTTTAACGACTACACACTTTTTTTAATTATTTTTTTTATTGGAGGTTTAACGACCACCGTGAGCAACTCAATGGGCTATAAGCAGTCGCCCGTCCCTAATTTAGGGTCACTGGTTCCAGGCACGGGAGAGAGCCAGTGCCGTAAAACAAACACAACATCCATGCCTCACGGGATTCGAACCTAGACCCCGTTCAGACGAATGATCAGAGGCCATCGTTTAGACCACTGCGAAACTACACACTGTAATGTTCCTTCGTTTCCGGTCATCAATGTCAACTCTGCTGATACGTGATAACCACAAATTTTGGCGCTTCTGAATTAAAGTTTTTTTTTAATTCTGATCTGACTTCGTTCGTTCAGATAGTAATCTATAATAGGACACATCCTTATCTCTCCCACTTCGGTTACTTACTGCAGCCGAAAATAGCACATAACTCAATCTTCCTTAACGCTCCACAATGCAAATCCAAGCACTGCTTGTACACTAGTTGATCACCAGGGCGTCTGCTGGGATGGTTCGTGACCTCCAGAAAAAGAGGGCCGTCGCACAGGTTTGTGACGTCACTGGCGGTGGATCTTCGCAGCCCATGAGTGAGAGAGAGAGCCTGGGCGCATCGGAGCATATTTCCGATGATCACGATCGTTGTTTTAGAATTTAGGTATTATAGTGAAAAATTGCATCACAAATGTGACATATCGATATAAATGCTTAACATCTGCTTTTATTAAAAGAATGAGTAACAAAATTTTTTACGAAGCTGTAGCTTTCGGTTGGTTAATCTCAAAATCAATCTGCGGTTTCTGTAAGTTTTTTTTTTCAATCAAATAACCTTATAACAGGAATGAACGATCTTAGGAGAATGTTTCGGAATCGGAGCATTTTTCCGATCGTACCGATCGTGGTTTTAGAATTACGGTATTACAGTGAAAAATTACATCACAAATCTGACATATCACTACAAATGCTTAACATATTCTTTTTATTAAAAGAATGACAAATAGAATTATTACGCGGTTGTAGCACCCGTTTTTTTTTAATCTGAAAATCAATCTGAGGATTCCGGATGCGTATGTTTTTTATTTTTTTTTTAATCAATAACTTTAGTAACAGGAATGAACGACCATGGAAGAATGTTTTCAAAGACTACTTCATTGTTTTTAGCTGTTATAAAAAATATCTGAACTAATTGCAGTGAAAACTATATATATATATATTATTCCTCCAGATGAATATGAAACCAAAAGTGTTCACGTCACCCTGTTACGAAAATGGGCAGCAGCACCGCAGTAGGCATGCAAAAAATTATTTCGCCGCCCCGGTGGCGCAGTGGTCTAAGGCGCTGGCCTCTGATCATTCGTCCGCAAGGGGTCCGGGTTCGAATCCCGGTGAGGCATGGATGTTGTGTTTGTCTTACGGCACTGGCTCTCTCCCTCCCTGGAACCAGTGACCCTAAATTAGGGACGGGCGACTGCTTATAGCCCATTGAGTTGCTCACGGTGGTCGTTAAACCTCCAATCAAAAAAAATAAATTATTTCACTTTTAAAGTAGTCCCCCGCCCCCGGGCATGAAAGTGGTGATGGCAGAAAAAGACTGAACATTTCCCACACAGGAATATGCAAAAATAATTAATCTCTCAGCATTTATTACCTACCCTAAGCACCATATTATAAAAGCCACAAAATTGTCTAACATTTCTTTAGGAACGAATAAGAATTTTTATTTTAGTCAATGTGCTGACACCAAACCAATAATGTGAATTCCATATTTATATTGATCTAATTTGTTTCCCTTTCTAGATTTGAATAATTACATAGGTTTTTTTTTTTTTTTTTTTATTGGAGGTTTAACGACCACCGTGAGCAACTCAATGGGCTATAAGCAGTCGCCCGTCCCTAATTTAGGGTCACTGGTTCCAGGGAAGGGAGAGAGCCAGTGCCGTAAGACAAACACAACATCCATGCCTGACCGGGATTCGAACCCGGACCCCTTACGGACGAATGATCAGAGGCCAGCGCCTTAGACCACTGCGCCACCGGGGCGGCTTACATAGTTTACCGACACAAAAATTTACATGATGAAGGCACAATTTCTGGATGCCAAATACCTACTGACATATATACAATATATGAACTATTTTCTTATAAACAGCCATTTTTTGTTCTCAAATCCAGGAACTCCCCAGATGACTTCCAAAAAGAACGAATTCCACCTTTTGGAAATCAATAAACACGAACTTGCCGCCCCGGTGGCGCAGTGGTCTAAGGCGTTGGCCTCTGATCATTCGTCCGAAGGGGTCCGGGTTCGAATCCCGGTGAGGCATGGATGTTGTGTTTGTCTTACGGCACTGGCTCTCTCCCTTCCCTGGAACCAGTGACCCTAAATTAGGGACGGGCGACTGCTTATAGCCCATTGAGTTGCTCACGGTGGTCGTTAAACCTCAAAAAAAAAAAAAAAAAAAAACCCGGACCCCTTACGGACGAATGATCAGAGGCCAGCGCCTTAGACCACTGCGCCACCGGGGCGGCTTACATAGTTTACCGACACAAAAATTTACATGATGAAGGCACAATTTCTGGATGCCAAATACCTACTGACATATATACAATATATGAACTATTTTCTTATAAACAGCCATTTTTTGTTCTCAAATCCAGGAACTCCCCAGATGACTTCCAAAAAGAACGAATTCCACCTTTTGGAAATCAATAAACACGAACTTGCCGCCCCGGTGGCGCAGTGGTCTAAGGCGTTGGCCTCTGATCATTCGTCCGAAGGGGTCCGGGTTCGAATCCCGGTGAGGCATGGATGTTGTGTTTGTCTTACGGCACTGGCTCTCTCCCTTCCCTGGAACCAGTGACCCTAAATTAGGGACGGGCGACTGCTTATAGCCCATTGAGTTGCTCACGGTGGTCGTTAAACCTCCAATCAAAAAAAAAACAAAAAAAACACGAACTTTGGGTCCTGTTTTATAATTTCCAGGGCAGCCGGGAACACAACACGGATGTGGTATAAACAAATACTTATCTCACTCAATTATCGGCATATAAAACCTATATTTCGAATGTTAGTTGAAACAAATCACAGGAAAGGAACACTATTAATTTCACGCAAGCATGGACAACCATAAAAGCACAAGTCACACGGTTAGGCGTAGCGACAGTGTGGCAATGCAGACACGGACAGTAGATCGACGAGTTGTGACGTCACTAAAAAAGGACTCCACGACTGATCACCAGGACGTCTGCTAGGATCAAGGAGGTTATATTACTGGAGACACCACTCCTATCCACGCAGCATTGGCCGCCATAAGTCACCGTATGTGCTGCAAAAGACGTCACGAGCAGGCACGACGCAGCCGCAGTAGAGAAGCTGCTTGGAAACCAATGGAACAAAAGCTTCTAAGCGTATAAACAGATAAAATGAGTAATTCAATAATATTTATCAATGATACACAAGCTTACTGTTTCATCAACGGTATAATTTAGTTCATTTTTGCCTGCTTGTGACGTCACACCACAGATTAGCTGCGACCTATGGCGGCAGAGCCAGTGGTGTCTCCTGTAATATAACCACCTTAGCTAGGATGGTTAACCTCGCTATGACGTCATATGCATACGGTCGAGGCTGACGAAAAAGACAGGCTACGGTGTGAAATAGTCACGTGCACAACTTAGTGCTGTCACCAAGTCAATCGGTTGAACAGCTATTGCATCGTTGTTTCACAGTTATTTGTATTGAGTGTTCCGTTTATTGTCATTAGGATACACGTATAGTTTTGTGAGGTAGGTATTTTTATATTTCTAAGATAAGGTAAATTCTTAGTAAACGTTTTATTTAGTTTTAATGATAACTATAGGTTTGGTTGGTTGGTTGTTTAGTTGATTTTAATGGCGCAAGGGCCATGGGTGGCCAAAGAGCGCCAAACAAAAGACATCAAAATAGAAAAAAATCAATAAAACACGTACACAAGGGTAAAATCAGGATGAAACGGTAAAAGTGAAAGATGGAAGTGAATGCGGTAAAAACTAGATGAGTTTAAAAAAGTCAATTTCTTTAAAAAAGGAGAACACTGCGGTCAGGTCGCAGTCCTCACCAATGAGAGTCTGCAGCGTAGCTGCTCCGGCGTCCAACAAATGAGAATGAAAATAACGAAAACGATGGTCACAAAAACGAACACAAGTACACAAAACATGAAGGACGATGAGACGACAGTGGCACGCCTCACACATCGGGGCACTGTCGCCACACAGCAAAAAAGCGGTGAGTAAAACGACAGTGCCCAATGCGGAGACGTGCAAGAACAACCTCCTCGCGACGGTTCTTCCGCAAACTGGACTTCCATAGTCCGAACTGTGGTTTGATGGCGTAGAGTTTATTGCTGCCCTGCTGAGACCATAGGGACCGCCACTCATTCACAACAAATTGCCGGATCAATGGGCGAAAATCTCGGAAAGACAGTGGCAGCCGAGCTGGCGACATGGAGGAAACAGACCTGGCAGACAGATCAACCAGCTCGTTGCCCCGGATCCCAACATGGCCATGAACCCAACAGAATCGGACCAGGAATCCAGCACCTTCCAAAGTTCCGAGAAGACGACGGACATCACGGATGGCCGGGGAGTCCGTGTCCTCCGGAATTATAGGTTTAATGAGTAGATCTTAATTCCACACGTGTTGAAATCTGTTCATGTCTCGTGAATAGTGAAGTATAAAGAAGTGAGTTATTCTGTGGTGAATTCTTATTTCAAATAGACAAATAGAATAATTAATATATTTTGTCAATGCCAATTCACATAGAGCTTGAATATTACCAGAAATCAGGGCAATTCTTCAGGAAATTAGCCTTCGTAATTTGTATAACATTTGCATCTCCAACAATCGTTAGCCCTTTCTTTACGAAATTAATGCTTGAACTCTTGCATTGTAATGTGTCTCTGAATTAAAGAGGACATTTTTAAATTTCGTAACTTAATGCAACTGTGATATCGCATTTGTCTGATTGAATTTACTAAAGCTGTCTGAACAGTGTGGACAGATTATGTTGAAAAACTGCATGATCAACTTTATTCTAACGGTACAAATCATAGGGAACTACTTTCGATTAAAAATTTCATATCTAGTTCTTCACTTGTATTAAAAGGTATAATTATTTTTACAGGAATTGCCATGCCATGGTGTTGCAGTGTTAGTGGCTGCAAGTCCAATTATAGAAGTCAAAAGGAGACTGTTATAACTTTTGCCATACCAAAGTAATGTATGCAGCAGATTTTGTATAAGACAAACTTTGTCTTATACAAAATCTGCTGCATACATTTAAACAGACAAAGTTCTGATTTTAGATTTCCTTGTTCATTTTCTGTTGAATGTTTGTGTATGAGTAGCTTGAAAACTAAATAGGAAAAGATAACTCTCGTCAGCTGCAAAATACTCTTGAACAACTTAGTAAAAGCCAAACATGATAGCCGAAATGATTTGAAATCACGTAAAAGAAAAATTAAGAAGTTGAAAGTCTGAACGCTTAGTTTTGTGTGCCTCTCCTTAGTGCATAGTGTGCATAGAGTAAGTCCTGAGATAGGAAAAATAGTTCAAACTATCAAATATTTTATATGCATGTGAAGTGTATAGCCAGGTTGGTTAAAGCATTGAAATGTTTTTTTCTTCTGTAGTAAATGAAGATAACATTTCTGAAAAGTTATCTTTGAAACTGGAAAGTAAAGATCCGTCATATTTGGTTTCCTTTTATTTGAAACTTGTATACTTAGCGTCAGTAACATTCCCAATTTTTTTCTGCTTCATCACATAGTGATGCTGAGTGGTGGTGGCATTATGTACTGAAGATTTGTATTTAATTTTTGGTGGCGTCTTTTTTTTTTTTTTTTTTAATTGGAACTAATACTGTTTGTGCAGTTGTTGCCCGTCTTACACAATGTGCCTGTGATATACCTTTTTGCATTTTCCTACCCCAAGATATGTATCTTAATTTGCGAAGACGTTTCACAGCAAAATGGACCAGAAGTCCTCATTTAGTAGCAGTTTTGATTTCATCAGTCCAAATTCATTTGAAAATCTATGGACTATTTTCTTTCCGTGGAAGATGATGCTGTACTCCTTCGCGTCATGGGGTCTGGCTAGTCCCTCAACGACACCATACCCGTACGAGTTCCATGTCACTTATTTCCAGATTAATAAATGTTAGCAGTAATATTGTAGCATTTTTGTTTACGTTTCAATACTGTACTAAAAAATTCCAGGAAATTTCTCTTATTTTTCATAATTGCCACTATGACTTCATAGCTATAAAATTTTTGATAAAAACCCCTGTGAGAAGTTAACTGAAGTGTTACTGTGTGTGTGTCAGAGCTGAGTTCGGGCTCAATTTTAAGAGACCGAGCCTAAAGTTTGTCAGCCCGAACGTGCCCGAAAACTATGATTAACCTGTATAGGCATTAAAAAAAGTCTTCCACTCTTTTCTACCCATACAATTAACCGATGCCTTTCTCAACTGCGGAGTCGGGAAGGGATGTCTATGTATTTCTATAGTTTCTTTAACCATTCATTTCTTTCTGAAATGTTTTTTTTGGGGGGAGGGGTATCAGGAAACATCTGGAGGCACAACAAACTACGTCGTATGTTGCCCAATAGAATTAGCAGGGAGCTGCCCCTTTGAGGTAGGGAGCAAAATTCCATCAGCTTGCTATCTACTATCTATAATTCTTAAAACTTATCCTTGGCAGATATCCTGTAATTCATTTCCTATGGTATTTTGCTTTCCAAGCCCGGAATAGATAGCCCTGCAGAATTCCTACTCCCCATTTAGACCCAGTTGCTGAAGAATTCTCTTTAACAACTAGAAAGTGTAAAAAAAGCTTTTTGTGTTAAATCATATAAAATCACATTAAAAGAAAAAGGAAGAAAATTCTTCCCCTCTCTTCAAGCCCGAACTCCAGTAAGTATTACGCAGCCAGCGCCCGGTTCGGGCTCGACCTGTCTCAGCACTGGTGTGTATATGTACTAGAGCTTAGCTTGACATTTATAGTAGGTATATTGAAAGTAAAAATTTAATTTTACCATAATGAACAAATTGGGCTTCTAGTAAAGAATGTTAGTAAAATGTATAAATTCCCTAGTGTTATGAAAAACTACTAACCAATTGTGCTTGATTCCTTTAGAAATGTGTGGGAAATAATTATTTATACTGTTCAAATGTTGTCTAATCCAAAATGTGATATCAAATATGTTTTATAAAAAAGTAGATCACAGTTAGGTATGAACATTACAAAAGTAGATTTTAGATAAAGAAAATACTGGACACAACTCATACATAAAATATTCAGATTTTAACACATACTGGAGGATCTAAAGCTGAGATAATTTTCATGTAACTTGTGATGATTCAAACTATTTGAAACCGATGTCTTAATTTCTGCCATTGGTTAGCAAGAATTCTTTATTTATTTTGTTGTGTGTATCTATAACTTTGTTGCAGATGCTATCACATAAGGAAAGTTGGGGTAAACAATCTGAAGCTGAATACCGTTGCAGCTTGTGATGACTTCCTTCTTTCAAACTATTTCAAACAGACATTTGAGGTACATTTATGTAAAAAAATGGACCCATTTGTTTATTTTTAATAGTATTTTGTACTTCATTCCGCTTGAAGATACAAGACAAATTGATAGTCAATAGGTAAGTTGATACTTTTATCAAATGTAGTATTCATGCTAATTTTTAAAACAAACTAAAAATTTAATTTCTGAATTGCAGCAAAGTGCTTCAATAATATGAGGGTGGATCAAAAAGTTAGTTACACTGTTGAATAAAAAAAACAAAGATATACTCAGGGGATGTATGTTGGTTCAAAGGTACAACATTAATTCATTTTTCGACATAGTCGCCTAAGGACTGTAAACATTTATCGGAACATGCGATTAACTTTCCCATACCTGTACAGAAAAAGTCCAGTTTGGTGCAACTAGTTAAGGACCGCACTTTTCACAGCCTCGTCGGTTGGGAATCGTTGTCCACTAAGGCCCTGTTTCATTTTACCGAACAAATGGTAGCCGCATTGGAATAAGTTGGGGCTGTAAGGTGGATGTTGCCACATCTCCGACTTGAATGGATGCAGCAATTCCTTTTGTTTTCCGTGCTGTGTAGCGTTGTTGGGCAGCAGAGTGACACCTTCGCTCAACTTACTCTGGCATCTGTCCTTAATTGCATTTTGCAAATTTAATAGTATTTGGCAATATGAGTCACTATTGATGGTCGTCTCTTTTGACAGAAATTCTGTGTAAACAACAGATTCACAGTCGCCACGACCTCTCCCGCAGACAGAGACAGTTGGACTTTTCACGTCTTCCTTGTTGGAGAGGTGACATGTTTCCATTCCATGGACGATCGTCTGATTTCAGTTACGTAACAGTAAATATGTGATTTCAGATTGCTTATAGGAATATATTTCCCACGTATAATAAGAAGAAATATTTCTTCCACAATGTTTACCTGAATAACTGGGAATTTACTGAACATCGACTTGACTCTAAATAGCTGAGCTACGATGAAGCAGGGCCAAATTTTCTGGTATGAAAGAGTTAGTCAGTGGCGCTGAATCTGCAATTTCAGATTGCTTATTGGCTCATAATGCAATTAAATTTCTGTGAATGGTAAGCAAGAATTCTGTTTACTGAGCCATAGTTGGAATTAAATTCTAATATGGAAATAGTTTTTTTCAATTTTTGGCTTACCTAACAGTGTATATATATATAGTAATTGTAAATTTACAAATACAATTATAGTAATTGTAAATTTACAAATACAATTATAGTAATTGTAAATTTACAAATACATAGTAATTGTAAATTTACAAATACAAATGAAAGGAAAATTTAGTAGTGACAAAAATGAATAATTTTATGAAAAAAAGTTCTTGCATTAATTTTTTCATAAAACAATGAGAAATTTTTGTGTGACAGTGTCCTTCATTCGACTTTTTTTTTCAATTACCAAGAAAATAGCGTGTGCCAGAATGTGTTGTCACATAATTTTAAAGTGTTGAAATATATACAGATAAGGATTAATTTTTCCCCCAAGTAGAAATAAGTAAAATAAACTCTAATGCACAGACAGATGATTTGTATTAAAAGGAATCCTAAGCATTTTTTAAAGAAGGAATTATTTCCAAATTATGTACTTTTGGTGTACAGAAGCATTGTCCTAGAAATAACCCCATTAAACCAAATACAGGCAATAATATCCAAAAAAGAATTTTTTTTTGCAGAACAAGAAAAAAATACAACTTTTTTTAATTTAGTAAGGAACGTTCTAGCCAGAGATATGTATATGAGGGAAACCTTTTTCTTCGACCTCAATATGATTTTGCTTGACGTTTTCCGTTTGCTATAAATATTCTGTACGCTATTTATTAAACGAATTTGCTTTTCAGTGTTGCTAGAAAATCATGAAGGCAAAAAAGAAAAAAAAAATGCACTACACGGATAACGAAGAAAATATAGTTGATTTCATTAAAACGAGCAACAAAACTTTCGAATATGTCTCTTGATACGACTTTGCTAAAGCAACGGCTAAGCGTGAAAATCCGCACTATACGGAAAACGAAAAAAAAAATTTATTCAGTAGTGTTAAACGATTAAGTTCAGTAGAACTTACGTTTTAATAATGTTCCTTTTAAACGTTTTATTCTCTAATTGTTTGAAATTAATATGCAGTGATTGGATATGCCACCTTATATTCGCTGCGTGTTGGAAAAAATAGCTCTCTACTCACTCACCGTTTGCTCTCGGCAGCCCAAGCAGAGGCAACAGCACTAAGTTGGTCACGCGATCGCATCGATTCCCTTCCGCACCGAATCCTGTCTTTTTCGTCAGCCTCGCATACGGTCGAGGCTGACGCAAACGGTCTATACCTAAGGTAGCCGCCCCGGTGGCGCAGTGGTCTAAGCGATGGCCTCTGATCACTCGTCCGAAAGGGGTCCGGGTTCGAATCCCGGTGAGGCATGGATGTTGTGTTTGTCTTACGGCACTGGCTCTCTCCCTTCCCTGGAACCAGTGACCCTAAATTAGGGACGGGCGACTGCTTATAGCCCATTGAGTTGCTCACGGTGGTCGTTAAACCTTCAACCAAAAAAATACCTAAGGTGACCAGGCCGCCCCGGGGGCGCAGTGGTCTAAGCGATGGCTTCTGATCATTCGTTCGGAAGGGGTCCGGGTTCGAATCCCGGTGAGGCATGGATGTTGTGTTTGTCTTACGGCTCTCTCCCTTCCTGGAACCAGTGACCCTAAATTAGGGACGAGCGACTGCTTATAGCCCATTGAGTTGCTCACGGTGGTCGTTAAACCTCCAATCAAAAAAAAAAAAAAGTTGACCAGATATCGGAACACTGATTTGAGGACAAAATGGCGTGGCGTCCCCAAATCGGCAGTTCATTTGTGGACAATACGTACTCAAAATAAATAGGGAAATATTTTTCACACAAAACTGCATTGCTTCAATAAGTGTGATATTACATATGAAAATTTGTGTCTTAAAAGGATGTATCTTGTAGAATGTTGATGATTTGTATTGACAAAATAGAATTATGATGGCGAGAACATATTAGCAAAAGTGAAATACTTTACATTTTATATGTGCCGAATGAAAATCAAGCTGCACACCAAACCAATTGCATGGCGAATTTTTCATTTTGCCATAGTTTTTGGAGAAACTTAGATCAAGTACTGTCGAAATTTGACCGCGCCAGTAGTTCAGGGTTCTAGTGCTGACCACTGACCATTCGTACAAGTGGGTACGGGTTCCAATCTCGACTGAGACATAGATGGCGTGTTTGTCTTACAGCACTTGCTCTCTCCCTTCCCTAGAACGAATGTTTCCAAATTAGAGACAGGTGACCACTTATAGTCCTTAGAGTTGCTCGCGGTGGTCGTTAAACTCGGAAAGAAGAAAAGAAAAAAGTCAAAATTTGTTTTCACAAAAGCATGTTGGAAAATAAATACAACGAAAACTACTTTTAAGAACACTTTTCATTAGAAATCTAACGAGCTAATGAGGAAGTGTAAATTTTTTTTTTTTGTTTGGAGGTTTAACGACCACCGTGAGCAACTCAATGGGCTATAAGCAGTCGCCCGTCCCTAATTTAGGGTCACTGGTTCCAGGGAAGGGAGAGAGCCAGTGCCGTAAGACAAACACAACATCCATGCCTTACCGGGATTCGAACCCGGACCCCTTACGGACGAATGATCTGAGGCCAGAGCCTTAGACCACTGCGCCACCGGGGCGGCGAAGTGTAAATTCGAGAACATTTGAGGATAAACATCAAAATTTGAGGACAATTCACGTCCCCAAAGACATCAGACGTTTTTGGGGACAGTAAACTAAATTCGAGGACTGTCCTCAAGAATTGAAGACTTCTGGTCAGCTTATCTATATCAGAAAATTATATTAGCTTGGGTTTCCAGACTTCCTAACAGCAGACAAATTTATTTATTGTTCCTGACTTTTTTTTCTCCTGTAAAAATTAAAGAAAAAATGCTGTGTGGAATCATGTGGTATCTGGACTTTTCTATGTTGACGTTAATTTTTTTTTTTATTGAAGATTTAACGACCACCGCGAGCAACTCACTGGGCTATAAGCAGTCGCCCGTCCCTAATTTAGGGTCACTGGTTCCAGGGAACGGAGAGAGCCAGTGCCGTAAAACAAACACTACATCCATGCCTCACATGAATCGAACCTAGACCCCTTCTGGACAAATGATCAAAGGCCATTGCTTAGACCACTGCTCCACCGGGGCGGCTTTTCAACATTACATTGATCCCTCAGTCTCTTCTGTTTTATTCGTCTGCTTCTTTCTTTTCTTGATCGCAATTTTAAACTTAACGTCGCCGCCCGGTGGCGCAGTGGTCTAAGCAGTGGCCTTTGATCATTTGTCCAGAAAGGGTCCAGGTTCGAATCCCGGTGAGGCATGGATGTAGTGTTTGTCTTATGGTACTAGCTCTCTCCCTTCCCTGGAACCAGTGGCCCTAAATTAAGGACGGGCGACTGCTTGTATCCCATTGAGTTGCTCACGGTGGTTGTTAAACCTCCAATAAAAAAATAAAAAATAAAATAAGTGTTGAAAATGGCAGAAAGAGAACGTCGTGGAAGTGTGTCAGTTTCTGCTTACCCAGGCCCTTCACGTGAGTAACCTGTGTATCTGCTCCCTGTAAGTGTGAAAACGTATTTTTTAAACGAAAACAAAGGGTGGGGGGGGGGGGGACTGAAAATTAGAACCAACCAGGGAATTAATAAATCTGCGTGATATGCAATACCTATATTTTTTAACCTTTTTTCGTCCATTCGGTAATTTGGAATTGCAGGGAATTTCAGTTGTAAAAGGTGAGTTTTTGGGTCAGGTCAAGGGAATTTTTGTTTATGGCAAATGCCAGCCAAGACATCCTGTCCTCTACAGAATCATTGAACAAAGGGGAAAAAAATGATGTTTGTTGAAAAAGCACCTAACATACTGTTTGAAATCATGGGATATGCTTTTCTGCTTATTTCTTTAAAAAATATATTGACTGAGATCATATGATGCTTGGTATATATATAGACAACACAGATAAGTCGCAATGGCATTCAAGATTTAATTCATGAATTTAAGATTTGATTTTAAAGAAAGTGTAAAACAAATTTCGCATATTATCTCAGACGCTCCGTAGTACCAAGGAAGGTTTTCAAGAGTGTGAAGTCCTCATTCACAAGTTTCCTCAAAAAATCTAGTTTTGCACAACATATGCAGTCTGACAAGACTAAAAATTCCATCCAATGAGGTACATGCTGCAGGAAATTCATTATGGAAGGTAAAATTTCAAGGGATATGCTCTTCGATACTGATGAAAAATCTGATACGCATAATACATGTTCAGAGCAAGTGACAGATAAAAGTGGGATTTCTGACAATACAATCCTTCATACAGATAAAAAATTTCATCAGTGTGATGTGTGTTCCAAGAAATTCACACAGAAAGCTTATCTTTTCAAGCATACATTTCTTCATACAGCTTCAAAAAGACATAAGTGTGGAGTGTGTTTCAAGGAATTCGTAAAGAAAGATAACCTTTTGAAGCATTTGCTGTGTCATACTGGGGAAAAGCCTCATGAATGTGATGTGTGTTTCAAGCAATTTGCCAAAAGAAATAACCTTTCTCAGCATATGCTCCTTCACACGGGTAAAAAATCTCATCAGTGCGATGTCTGTTCCAAGCAATTCAGACAGAAATATTCTCTTTTGCGGCATATGCTCCTTCATACTGGTAAAAAACCTTATGAATGTGATGTATGTTCCAAGCAGTTTACTCATAAAAGTACCCTTTCTCGACATGTGCTCCTTCACACGGGTGAAAAACCTTATCAGTGCGATATCTGTTCCAAGGAATTCAGACAGATAGGTACCCTTTCTCAGCATATGCTCCTTCACACCGGTGAAAAACCTCATCAATGTGATGTGTGTTCCAAGCGGTTTACCACAAGAAGTAACCTTTCCCATCATATGCTCCTTCACACTGGTGAAACGCCTCATGAGTGTGATGTCTGTTCCAAGCAATTCAGACAGAAAGATTCTCTTTTGCAGCATATGGTTCTTCATACAGGTAAAAAGCCTTAGTATAATGAGCAATTCACATTTAAATATACATTTTCCAGAAATATTCTTCTCAGGGCTTGAAACATGCCAAGCCCGGGGCAAGTAAATTATTGGCTTGGGCAAGTAAAAATTAAATGTAGTTGCTCGGTCGGGCAGCTAGAATTAAAGAAAAAAAGTTTGGACTGGAGAATTTTTTACTCTAGGAAAAACGACGGTCATCACACGATTTTCATTTTACTGCAAATCTCCAGATGTTGTATTATTGTTACACAATAAGTGCAAATGCTAGGAGAATAGCACTTACTTATTTTTGTTATACTCTAGGTCCAGAAATTTGGGCCATACATAGTTTTGCTCCAGAAGTTGTTTACAGTTAATGACGGGATACATGCCTCGAATGAAGTTAGATTCTAGTGTTTAGTGACAAAATGCGTAAACTGCCATGAAACAGGAGGACCCCGCAAAAAAAAAACATGGTTTTTAGGGAGGGAGTGGCAATGGAATATTTATTGCACAGCCAGGTGGGGTTGGGAAGAAATTTATGTGTTATATATAAATGAAGGCATTTCAGTGGCTAAATTTATAGCATTAGTTGAAGTTGAGAATGCAAAGGCAGAGGGGATTTTCAATGCTATAAATGAGGGCTTCATTATGAAATCACCTCATGAACTTTTTATCATTTATTTCTAAACAACAATTCTTGGGATATTTTATGATACCAAATCACTTCTGTTTCCACAAGAGGAAAAGGTAAATAATTTGTACATTCAAAATTCTTAAAAATTACTTAAACCACTCTACATTTAACTATGATTATTTAATTTTTCTGCAAAACACAGGACTTATGTTAAAAATTCTTGAACGTGGCATCATCACTAAATTTCTCAAATGCCATCTCTTACCTTTCTTAAAACTTGAGATATATGCTTTTGTGCATTTTGAATACAATCACACTGAAATGACAATGTAAAAGATGTATAAAAAGTGTATCATCATTTTTAACTTTAAAAAATGAGGCTTCTGTTTTGTTATCTTAAAAGATAAATTTTTCCGGGCATCTAGATTTCACTTCTGCGCAAGTAAATATTTTCTGCACATGCCCAGCTGGGTATGTAACTTTTCAGATATTTTTCAAGCCCTGCTCTTTTATGTAAGTGAAAAACCTCATTGAGTGTTTTGTGTTCTAAGTATATCACACAGAACAGTTTATTTTCAAACCATATGCTGCTTCACACAAACAAACCTCATCAATGAGGTATATCCTCAAAGCAGTTCCCACAAAAAAGTAGCCTTTCAAAGCATATGCTCCTTCAATTATCAAAATTCTCACCAATGTGGCTATACTGTATCTGCCCACCACAATTGAATAGCATTTTGAGGATCAAAATCTTCAATTGAAGGCCCATTGCATCTAATCATGTTAAGTCATTTAAAGTGTCACTATTTAGACATGCCTGGCTACTCATTTTCATGAGGTTCATTGCTGGAAAGCCATGCTCACAAGGAACAAGCAGTACTACATGGCATTAGACGTAGCAGCTCATCATCCTAAAAACTTTGCCATAACTGTTGTTTCTTTTTGTTCAGGATATATTTAACTAAACACAGATTCAGATATAACTATTTCACCAGCAGATGACATCATACTTTGTGCAAGGTAACCATGGCAAAGATACTTTATTCCAGGGTCAAGGTTACTTTAGTAACTTTGAAGCTGGTCAAGGTTACTTTAGTAACTTTGACCCTGTGGTTACTCCAAGCTGATCCATCAGCAGACTAAGTTTGTCTCGAAGCCCGCCTTCCATTCATTTTTGAAACAGCTGCAGGAACACCTACCAGAGAAAGAATTTGATATTCATTCACAAGTGGGAAAAAAGTTGGACGAAATAGTTGCTCACTT
Source organism: Macrothele yani (assembly GCA_039090855.1). NCBI lineage: Eukaryota > Metazoa > Arthropoda > Arachnida > Araneae > Macrothelidae > Macrothele > Macrothele yani. The sequence continues at coordinate 199,405,337 of CM077009.1, read as the reverse complement.
GGAGAGAAAAAATCTACTGACCATCATTGGCTACTATATTAAAAAATTTACTAGCCACTACAAAATATCTGGTCACCATTTGGCTACTGACATTTGCAAGGGCTGATAGTATCCACATATAAAATAAGTTCTTCCTTAATTTCCTTCTGTATTTCATGAACCTTTTTTCCAGATTTTACTTTAACTTTGCACCCTAGAGCAAAATGATTTAACCCTTTGCATATTTATTAAAAATTTTTACAAATGCAAAACACTCTCCTACCTTGTGCTTTCTACCACACTGTTTACAAAGATATGGCTCCATTTTACTGCTACTTTTAGAAACTACGTTTGGCTTAATACTTCTTTTCATGAACGTTTTCACAGCTGTTTTATTTTTAATTATGTTCACAGCTTCATTTTGTTCTTTCATATTTTTAATCGCTTCTTTACTCACCTCAGAAGCCCTTGCCTGTTCCACCGCTTTTTGAAGTGTAAGATCCGGTTCACGAAGAAGCCTTTCTTGAAGTGTTGTATCGATCACACCCAAGACTACACGGTCACATATTAACCCTTCTTGTTGAGTTCCAAACTCCCAAGTTTTAGCCAAGGTTTTAAGTTGTGTAAGGTATTGACCGAACACTTGCCCTTCCTGTTGTGTACACTTAAAGAACTTAAATCGTTCGAACAAAACATTTTTCCGTGGCAAACAATATGCTTCGACCTTATCGATGACTTTGGTGAAATAATCAGCCGCCTCCGGGTCCAAGTCAAATGTATTAAATACTTCCACGCCATCACCACCAATAAGATTTAGCAAAATGGCGACCTTTGTTTTATCCAGTTTGTTGATTTTCTCTGCAGCTAGGAGAAAATTTTCTAACTTCTGTTTCCACTTCTTCCAGTTCTCAGCAACATTGCCTGAAAATCTTAATTCTTCTGGAGTATGAAACCTATCCATTATGATTCTGAAACCATGTCAAATATTAAGCCTTAATAAAATATAATGAGCTTCATTGAAGTAATTATGAAATCACATCTAGAACATAAACTTTAATTTGATAACAACAATCCTCGTTCACTTCTTACCATACAAACCTGGTTGCCCCAACAGCCCACGTTCCTAGTAATTCTTGATTATGTTACAGACACATTCTAAGATCACTTAGGATTGAAGATGTTTTGCAGTTGTGTAATGTAAAGCCAATTTTGATAAATATTCTTAGGTGGTTTGATCATGTTATGAAAGAATGACTGGTGAGATGCTGCTTACTAAAATAATTTATTCATCCCAATTGCTAGGAGTGACAGAAAGTGCCAGCCAAAGAAATCATGGGTGGACCATATATTTAAGAATATTTGCATGAGAAAAAAGAAATGAAAGAAAGACAGAAAACCAGCATTTCGGGAATGATTTATCTAAACTCGAACACGTTAGAAAACAAAAATCGAAATGCGATTTTTTTCACTGTAAGGTGAGGTGCTGAAAAAATTGCATTACTTGCCTGACATGTGCAGATAGTTCAATATTTTCCATATTCTCACTATTTTAAGTTTTTAAAGTAAGAATTTTTCCTTACTTCAAATTTTACGGGAAGTGAAAGGATTGTTATTAAGTGGTCATATTTTTTAGAAATAACCCTTTTTTTAATATATGCAAAACACATAGGTCATGCTAATTAATAGCTTTAAATACTAATGATTGAAATTCAAAACTAAACAGAGCACTTAAAGAGTGAAATTTTTCAGAGAGGTCCAAATGACTCAATTCAATTGGATTTTTTTTTCATATATCAGAAATCTTGAAGAGCTGCTTTCCTAAGAATGTAAATCCACTAAAATAGTTTCTTCAATACCAGGCATATGTACAAAAAATAAAAACCTCTAAAAAAGACCTGGCAAAGAATTATAGTATCAAAATTAATTTCCCTTTTAATGAATTCTAAAAAAATTATACAATTTTTAGCCCCTATATTAATTAAAAATCAATATTCAATCGAAAGAATACAAAACAAGATTTTTTTAATTCAGTTCCACTCGCTAGTTCTGACAAAGTTCTTCTACCCCAATTCTAACTGCAATAAATCTTGTAATTCAAAAATTAGATTTGCAATCTTTAAACTCTAAACAAGTATATCAATCAGAAGAAATTTTGATGTATATTTAAAAAAAAATTGCTCACCAACTAAAATTTATAGGCAAAACACTCCATAACCCATAGGATCCCTATTATTGACAGTTTTGGTTGAATCCATAATGAACCAAATTAAACAATATATAAATGAAAAATTGTCGAAGAAATCTTTGTTTTATTGCAGAAGTGTCAATGATATCTTCATTTCAGCAAATTTTCCTCCAAGTTAATTTGATGCTTTACAACGTGTGGTCAAATAGCATACAGCTTAATGCCATGAACAAAAAGAAGTAAGCTGTTATGTTGTTGTCCATGTTCCCATCAGAGTAGGTGCCTTCTGACAATACACACTTCTTCCAGTGGTCTGTCCATGGATCGTAACATTTTCTTAAGAAGAAATGAAGGGTCACAGAAAATTGTGATGCTGTAATATAGAAACAGAGTTCCCTTCCCCATTCCCCAGTTGTGAAAGAAGAAATGAAGGGCCAGAGAAAATTGTGATGCTGCAATATAGAAACAGAGTTCCCTTCCCCATTTCCCAGTTGTGAAAGAAGATATGTATCACAGAAAATTGTGTCGCTGTAATATTGAAACAGAGTTCCTTTCCCCATTCCCCAGTTGTGAAAGAATAAATGAAGGGTCACAGAAAACTGTGTCACTGTAATATTGAAACAGAGTTCCTTTCCCTATTCCCCAGTTGTGCAAGAAGAAATGAAGGGCCACAGAAACTTATGTGGCTGTAATATAGAAACAGAGTTCCCTTCATCATTGCCTAGTTGTGAAAGGCATTGGTTGATTGCAAATGGAGGAAAGAGTGGAATTCTAGAGGAGAATTTTTTATTGTAATTAATGCTTAAACAGATTAGTCATAGTTTTGGTGCCCCGGCTCTATCTTGCAATATGAAATTCGGGCTTGGGCTGACATACATTGGATTGAGATTGGCTTGGGCTGACATACGTTGGATTGAGATTGGCTTGGGCTGACATACGTTGGATTGAGATTGGCTTGGGCTGACATATGTTGGATTGAGATTGGCTTGGGCTGACATACGTTGGATTCAGATGAGCTTTGGCTTTATAAATTGAGCCACAACTCAGCACTGATTTCTCTCTTTTGAGTAAGAATCTGTTGAAATACTTGAACCATTCACATCAGCCCAGCCATAAGAACCTTTCTTGCATTGCAGATTTTGTATTTCATGAAAGATGATTCAGAGTTGAAGGTCAGAGTATCTCATATTTTTTATTTCAAGTAACCTTATTAAGTTTTGCACTTAATCTGGAATACTGTGTATGGGGTATGGGGTAAGAGAGTGGATTTTCACCAAATTCAAATTACTGAAACGACATACTGAGTGTATATATTTATATACATGTATATTGGTTGAGCCAGTCTCCTGCATGTCACTCTCGCATGCTTTTGAATTTCATCACTCATCTCCCATGTGGTCTTCTTCTGGATCTTGAAGTGTAAGATCTGGAATCCATTCTAAAATTTTGGTTGTCCATTGGTGATCCATCCTTATGGCAAATGTCCAGCTCATTGCCATTTCAGGGATTTTAGGCTGATCATTATATTTTCCACTCTTGTCATTTTCCTTATGCATGAGTTCTTCTTTTCATCTTTCCTTGTTACATCTGCACTAACAAGCACTATTGGACTGAGAGAGTGTCTGCCTACATGTTGAATGAACTTCAATACTGCAAAACGGCAGGTTAAGCTTTGATGAGTGTTTTTATTCTATTTATTTAAAATGTATGCCATTTGGCCTTAGGTTCAGGTTTTCAATATCAAATCTAAACCTGGGATCATGTGGTGTATATTTGAATTGTATGTAAAAATAACATGTTGAACAGAAAATTTAAGTACCATGACAAGGCTATAATAATGAAGCATGAAAGCACGTATATTCTTGCTCATCGTGCACTTGTTATGAGATTAAGCAAATGTACTACAAAATGCATAGTAAGTTATCTAGAATGAAAAAATAATAATAAAACTATCAGTAATAGATATAATAATGTTAGAATATAATCAGTAAAAAACAAAATACAAAAAGAAGAGAAAAAAAGTTAATATTTATATTATGTGTGCTTCACTTCTTGGCCAGAGTTTTGATTGTGTACATTTTGCTGAACAATTTTATCTCAATAGGTAGCAGCCAGGGCTAGATTACAGCCACACAAGCAAGCAAATGCATTTTGCTAGTGATAAAAAGTGGTTCTAGTAAAAGTTGTGGTAAAATTTTGAATGTTTTAGGGTGAACTGTAAAGCGCCACTGCATTGTGTGTGTGGAATATTTTACACACATACAAAAAGGAGTAACTGCTTTCTGAAAACCAATGTTTCTTGAAAAGTACAAACATTATAAAAACATTTTGGCACTAGTAGAAATATGCAGTATATTTCCCTTATCTATTTCTTTATGTGTGGTTTGATAAAGAGAATCCATGGTGATTGGAGAGGCAGATTAAACTTACAAACATTGAATGCTCTCATGAGTATTCAGGTTGAAGTTCTGTCTGAAGACAAATTTGACCCGAGGCCTGCTGTTTTTTAAAGTGGTGTATGATGAAAAGATCTGAAACCCAGATCATAAACCAAACCGAAAATAACTTAAGATTTTGAATAGTGTTCTTGAATTTTGGGAATAAAGTTAAATAAAGAAATGTTTTTTTAAATATTTGCATTTGAATTGAATTGTTAGAATTAATCTGTCAGGTCCTGAAAAGGTGAGTTATATCTAAATATTTGTAATCTTTTCAGCATTACAATGTGGCAGTTACAGTGGTGAAATCAAATGACTAATGGAGGGGGACATGTCAAAGTTTCTTTTGTATAATGTTAATAAGCTTTTGCTAGTAGATAATGAGATTTGCGAGTAAAAAATAAGGCCACAAGCAAGTGTAGCCAGTGCTAAAGAAACGAAATCAAAGCCTGGTGGCAGCACTGTAGAAGTCTACATTTCTGTTGTTTTAAATGAACTATTCCCTGAAGGAAAGAACTGCACTTCAATGTTCACAGCATAGATATTAAAAACACTATGTCCATCTGAAGACAGTAGCCATGTTTCACTTGATGGAAATACCTGAAGAAACTTGCATATTTTTAATTTGATTTTTAAGTTGTTGTTTTTGTACAAATAGGACAATGGGAAATGTATGGAAATACATGCTTTAACAACAGTAGAAGTAATAAATCCAATAGAGCACATAAAAATTCAGGATAGTGTGGAAATTGTTCGAAAAATGTTCCTCTTTTTGTAGTAATTTTAAATAAAATAACCTCATATTAATAACTCAACTTATGCTCTTGATTTTTGTTGCTTTCAACAAATGCTACAGTATAGTGTTACTCAAGTGAAGTCTTCTATTAATATTAGGGATATTGGTTCCTTCTTCTGTATAAGCTCTTTGAGCTGAGGAATTAAAAAAAAAAAATGTGGAAAGGGCGATGACTTGATGTATTTATTTGTATTCTGCACTAAGTAAATGAAGATATGACATTCCTATGCCATGACTCCATGTTGAATCCATGGCCACATTTATCAGAGGATTAGCCAGATTTTTGCAGAGAGCACTAACTAATAAGTGGCACCAAATCAACAGTTGAATATAGGTTATTTGAAATGATAGTACCATCTTCTAAGAAAATGCTCTTTCTCCCCCCCCCCTCTACTTTTGGTACCAACATGTCTCATTCCAGCTATGCATACATATAAAAAAGATTATGTACACACTAGAAGATTTGATATTTGTCGCAAAAAGCTACTTGAGAATTTTTCCAATCCTTCCTAGCTGTTTTCACCTTTCATGCATTCTCTATATCATGTGACTACTCTGTGTCAGAAAATATATTACTTTAGGTTTTTTCCATTTTCTTTTGTGTACTTTGACAAATTGGAAAGAACACCTCAATCTCCAGGATGTTTTGATTTTTCGTTTTTCTGATCTATTATTCCAGTAAACACTTCAGTTTTGTAGGTGAGTGAAATTTATTTCCCTGCAATGGATGTGAGATTCTTCAGAAGTGTCCTGAATTATGTATAAAGCTAGATGATTTTTATGTATCCTCTGTAATTTATAACTTCTTTGTCACAAAAGAAGATCTATAGTGTTATTAGATTACCATTTGCATTAATTAATTTCATTGCTTCGAACTTTAAAATGTAAAGTTAGAGTTACCATATTTTTCAAATTCGAAATGCGTACAGAATTTAACATGACTGGAACAAAGTTCTGGAAAACGTATTATATGAGTCATATTATCAAATGATCGTGATACTATTCAGGGCTTGGCCGCTCCGGTGGCGCAGTGTTCTAAGCGATGGCCTCTGATCATTCGTCCGAAAGGGGTCTGGGTTCGAATCCCGGTGAGGTGAGGCATGGATGTAGTGTTTGTCTTACGGCACTGGCTCTCTCCCTTCCCTGGAACCAGTGACCCTAAATTAGGGACGGGCGACTGCTTATAGCCCATTGAGTTGCTCACGGTGGTCGTCGTTAAACCTCCAATAAAAAAAATAAAAAAATATTCAGGGCTTGAAAAATACCGTGCCCAAGATGCCTGGGTATGTAAATTGTTGGCCTGGGCAAGTAAAAATGAAACCTAGTTGCCCGACCAGGCAACTACGTTTAAAGAAAAAAATGGTTTGGAATGTAGAATTTTCTATTCTAGAAAACAAAAAAAGACTGTCGTCGCGTGTTTTTCATTTTACTGCAAATCACCAGAAGTTGTATTATTGTTATGGAATGAATGCCAAGGCCAGGAGGATAGCGCTTCTTCAATTATATTATGCTCTACATCCGGAAATTATTGGGGCCATACGTAGTTTTGCCCCAGACGTCGCTTACAGTTAACAACAGGATGCATGCTTCGGATGAAACTATTATCCAGTGTTTAGTGACAAAATGCGTAAACTGCCATGAAAAAGGAGGACGCACTCTGATGGGCAAAAAGACGTGCTTCATGAGGAGGGAGTAATAACGGAATATTTATTGCACAGCCTCGGGTGGGGTTGGGTCTCTGAAACAACTTGCCGTGAGTAAGGAAGGGGAAATGGAAGCTTTCGACAGCACGCGCTCCCCCCCCTCCCCCACGCACAACAGCAGTACTACTGAAACAAAGTCTGAGTTTCGTTTAAGATTTAAGAACGAGCCTGTACACTTAGTCGGGAGAAGAGCGAAAATTACCGACACCAATAACTTACCTAGATTGTCTGAGAAAACAGTAGTTTGTGTTAGCTGTGGATATAAGTTGTATTTAGTAATGGACATGATTTTTTTTTGGGAAAAAAAACAGCAATGAGAGTATGTCTCATAGTGAGCAATTATGTGAAATTCCCGATCTGTCACGTGTTGTTACAATTTCGTCTTCTGCACTGTTGAGTGACATAATTTCAGAATTGGAATCTGTGTTGTTGGCAAATTGAAACTTACGCAAGTGGACTATGATAAAGTGTATACAAAAAAATACCGTCGGACAGTTCAGGAATCTTGGATAAAAATATTTAATTGGCTAAAGTCAAATGACGACAAGACTATTATGTGGTGCACTGCTTGCCAAAACCATCCTAAAATTGCTGATACCACCAGCAATTTTGTCAAGGAATGTAGGGAGGTCCAGGTGATAATATTGTTTAATAACTATAAAGTGCACACAACAGTAGTCGAAAACATAAGGATTGCCTTTGTTTCTAAACAATTCTTGGGATATTTTATGATGCAAATTCACTTATGTTTGCACAAGAGAGAACGCAAAAAGGTAAATAATTTTTACATTCAAAATGGTTGAAAACTACTTAAATTGCTGTACAGTTTTTTTTTTTTTTTTGCAAAACAGAGGAAGTATATTAAAAATTCTTGAACATGACATAATCACCAAATTTCTCAAATGCCATCGATTACATAATGCTTTTGTGCACTTTGAACACTTTAAAATGGTGATACAAAAGATGTATACAAATTTTAGCATAATTTTTAACTTTAAAAAAAATGAGGCTTCTGTTTTGTTATCTTAAAAGATAAGTTTTTCTGGGCATGTAGATTTTACTTCTGGGCAAGTAAATATTTTCTGCACTTGCTCAGCTGGACATGTAACTTTTCAGATATTTTTCAAGCCCTGCGTGTTGTAATATACATGATCAGTGTAAATTATGTCATCTCTATGTGAATATATTTTGTTTTTATGCTGCAACCTAACCAAGATCTAATATCCATGGGATAGAAACGCATTAAAAATATTGACAATATTGCAACGATCTTTTATTGTATAATAAATTTGCTTTTCATTCTGACTGGGATAAAACAAGCATTTCAAACGACAGGAACAGCTGTCCGAGAGTTTAGCAGTTGTCGTCCACGAGCAACCACGGCGGCGGACGACCGGTATACTGTCCTACAGGCGAGAAGAGACAGACGGCAGACAGCGGAAGAAATCGCAAGGCACATGCAACAGACAACTGGATATCCGTTATCGCGTTTTACCTTGGCCAGGAGGCTGCACAAAGGTGGTCTATTTGCACCGCGACCAGTACGGCGTGTACCATTAACGCCTGCTCATCGGAGACTGCGGTTTCTGTGCTGCCCGGAACACAAGAACTGGTCACATCAGCAATGGGGTCGAGTTCTCTTTACGGATGAGAGCCGGTTTAGTCTGACGAGCGATTCTGGACGTATACACATCTGGAGAGAGCAGGTAACACGCAATCACACCTCCAACATCATCGAAAGGGACCGGGTTGGAGGTGGCGGAGTTCTCGCGTGGGGCGGTATCATGCTTGGTAGCCGCACTGACCTCCACATCTTCCAAGGAGGTTCAGTCACTGGTGTCCGCTATTGTACCGAGGTTCTGCCTCACGTGCGTCTGTTTAGAGTTAATGTGGGTCCTGAGTTCCTCTTCATGAACGACAACGCTACACCTCATCGTGCAGTGGCTGTTAGAGAGTGAAGATATTCAACGCATGGATTGGCCCACAAGGTCCCTGGACACAAATCCAATCGAACACGTGTGGGATTTTCTCTGGAGACGCTTGGCAGCACGTCACCAGCAACGATTCCGCAGCTGCGATTGGCGCTACAAAAGGAATGGGCCGCGATGCCTCAACAGCTCCTTGACAACCTCGTCCTCAGCATGGACAGACGTTGTAAATCCTGCAACGCAGTCAAGGGTGATCATATCCCCTACTAAAGACTGGATTTTTCTTGGCAGCCGCCTGTCACATGGGCGTTTCTGTCTTCTGTCCAGTTGTGCTCAAAGCTACCTTTTCAATAAAATGCCTTTGTATCCTTTGGATTCCTTGTTTGGACGGTTTTGCTCACTTGTCCCATATTCTTACATCTTGGGGATCTTATGGTATGATTTGAGTCGATGTGGAGCACTTCTGCACGACGTTACATTCGAAAAACCGTCTCGTCCTTAATTTTTGCTCGCCAGTGAATAAATGGCAAGATGAATGAGATGACTGAAGAAATTAATAAGTATAAATTGGATGTCCTGTGTGTAAGTGAAACCAAAAAGAAGGAAATTGGGGTAGAAGAAGTGAATGGCATGGTGAGTGTGTGGTCTGGAGTATTGGATAATGTCAAGAGACAAGCTAGTGTAGGTGTGGTTTTAAGTGAAAAGATGAACAACTTGATGCATTAGTGAGAGAATTCTTTGGATACGTCTGAAAGAGAAACTTCAGAGAATAGTAATTTTTGTAGTCAGGGGCGGCTCCTGCTGGGGGCTGCAGCCCCCCCCTCCCCCATTACGAAGCACATGTTATAATTTTGTTCTCGCCTTCCTGCCGTTCATAGTTCCCTAACGGCCTAACCTTATTTAGTTTCCCTGTACATTGTACAACTGCAATGTACGCAAAGCGCGGGACTGCAAAATTCGCAGTTCTTTTTCTAAAGAGCATGACGAGGGGCAGAAATTCCTGTATGTAACATCTGTGTGTTTAAATTTACAAAGTGTGGATACAACTTCACCGGGACTGGTATCTCTGCAGCCCTCGCTTCGAAATCTCTTTTTTTTTATTGGAGGTTTAACGACCACCGTGAGCAACTCAATGGGCTATAAGCAGTCGCCCGTCCCTAATTTAGGGTCACTGGTTCCAGGGAAGGGAGAGAGCCAGTGCCGTAAGACAAACACAACATCCATGCCTCACCGGGATTTGAACCCGGACCCCTTACGGACAAATGATCAGAGGCAATCGCTTAGACCACTGCGCCACCGGGGCGGCACTTCTTCGCGATTTCAAAAATCCTTAAAAGTTTTAATTTCAAAGTTATTTTCAAACCCATAAACAAGATGAATTTTTACGGATCAAAAGATTACATCGAAGACTTAAACTCCTGGGGAATTTATCAGATACCTTGTGAATGTGGACTTTCATATATAGGACAGACCCGCAGGGCTTTAAGTTTCCGTGTGAAGGAACACAAGACATGTACGGAACTAGATGAACTGAAGAAGTCGTCTATAGCTAAACATTGTCACGAAAATAACCATAACTTTTTGTTTGGAAACGCTACGCTTATTGATAAACCGGACTCGACTTTCAAGCTTAATATATTAGAAGCTTTCCACATATACCGGAACTCGTCACGGCTTGTCAACGACATGACGTCAACTCCATTTCTTTCAAGCGTGTGGAAACAACTCGCCAAAACCCGTGACCGTCAGAATTCTGATGATGTCACAAAGATTTGAATGTTTACGCTCCATTCGTCCTGAGGAAGCCGAGCCAAACGCTCTGCGAAACTATTGTCGATGTATAATAAGCATTTTATTGTGCGAAACGTTGTTATTATTATTCTATCTTATTAGATAGGTAGTCAACATGTGAATTCGATTTTAAATCGTGCTGAATAATGATACCAAGATAGTTATGATTTTGAACCACTTCTATAGATGATCCGAGTAAATTAATATTCTGAATTAAGGAAATAGGGGTTGACGTACTTGAAAGAATCATTACTTTTGTTTTGTTAATATTAATAGCCAGATCATTTTTAGTTAATCAATTAGTGATAGATATAAAACGGACTTGTAGTTGTCGCACCAGTATCTCAACATCCTTTCCATGTATTAATATAGTTGCATCATCTGCATATAAAATAATATCTGAATTGTGTAAACAGGTACAGAAGTCATTAATATAAATATTAAATAATAATGGAGCAAGTACCTAGCCCTGAGGGACTCCTGAAATGACTGATTGTAAGTTAGATTTGGTATGTTCAATTTCTGTATATTGCTGGCGACCAGTGAGATAGTTTCTAAAGAGATTATGTAATGTACCCCGAATACCAATTGCATACAATTTTGATAATAAGTTGTGATTTAAAGTATCAAATGCTTTTGATAAATCAATGAAAAGTCCTAATGTAAATTTATTATTAATAGAAATAGATTGAATTTTATCTTTTAAGTGTAAAAAACACTTAAAAGATCTTTTAAGTTCCCAATGAACCTCAGAAATTAATAGCACAGAGCTATGGTGGTGCAGGTGTGATGAACAGTGCAACTTCAGGTGTCCAGGCCAGGGTGAGACAGATATATCCTAATGCATTTTATATTCATTGTTATGCTCATCAGCTAAATTTAGTGTTAGCATCACAAAACACTAAAGCCAGGACTTTTTTTCCAAACTTATCTGGAATACCAACATTTTTTTCACATTCACCACAAAGATTAGCAGCCCTTAACACTGCAGCTGGACAGAAAATTCCACACTCGGTGACGACCCGAATTTTATTATTCCAACTGTGAATGCTGTTTTCGAACAACAAGCCAATCTACTGGAATGTTTCCGATCACTCAAGGAAAGTAGTGCATCTCCAGCAGTTACAATAAATGCTGCAAGTGGGCTTGAACGGCTATTGAAAGATCCGGAATTGAAATTCTGGTTGACATTTTTTCATAATCTTATGCCTCACGTAGACATATTGTACCACCAATTGCAGAATCGTCAAACGGATGCAGTGAAGACAAAACATTGTGTTTCAACTTTCATTAAAGTTGTGCAGAACATAAGGGCTCATATGCCGACTGACAATACAAACTGTTCTGAGGACGAAACTCCGGATCAGCCTCCCCCTCCAAGAAAGGGACGGGTCGAGCAGAACAACAATATTAGAATAGTTGCCGCAAAAGAAGTATGTGATCTAATTACCACTCGAGCCACTGAACGGTTTCATTTCACAGATCATCTTGAAGCTGCCAAACTTTTTTACCTGAAAATTTTGCCAGTTACGCTAAGCAGTTTCCAAACCATGAGATGGACATTGCGGTAAAATGTTTTGGAGTGCTAGAAAAGAAAAAAACTGTATTCGGAGCTCAGCATGTTGTATAACCGAAGCGATTTCCACAATATTACAAGTGCGACTCAGCTGTTACAGTTCATGCTGAAAAGTAATTTGGAAGCATCCTTTTCGGAAACTGTGAAACTTCTTCGCATCAAAATTATCTGTATGATTGATCATGAAGCACAATAACAGTTTGTTTGGTACGGTAACATTTCATCATATTTATTAATCAATTTTAAAACAAATTTTATTTTGATCTCACTATCACTGCAAGTCATTTCTCAATTTTAACCCTAGGAAGTAAATTTTTTATTACTTTAATTAAAATTCAGAACCGTTTAAAAATTCTTAAAGCGCTTGATGGAAGTCAGAAACTGTTAAATTTGACATTATTGACATTTCCCGCTGGCACTGCAAATTTTCCGCGGCTTCCGCTAAATATCAGTAAATTACGCAAACCATGTGTTTTTGTTACAAAGTTTATTCTTGATATTCCTTGAGCAGTGGAAAGTTACGTAACTGCCAACCTTCCAATGCGGAGTGCGCTGGACCGAGGTAGCTCAGTGACAGCATGCTCGCCTCCCGACTTGAAGGGTTCGAGTCTCGTTGCCGCTGAAGACCCGTTGTGGTTCGGAAGTAATGTTAAGCCGGCGGTCCCGAGGTAATGAGTCCTCGTTATAAATAAACCTAAATCCCATACTTCGATTTTTGGCCCGGGCCGTTTAGCCCTTAGTGTAGCATAAATATTCCCCGGGCGGGGTCAACTAATAATGTTTTATATATAAACTGGAGGGATGTAAGGTCAGGTGATGCGTAACATCACAACTCTCCTTGACAAATGTCAACCCCACCTTCTCGTGCTGCATCCTGTTCCCACAAAAGGGGCTCTGACGACCGCCAATAGCGGTATAACTACACCATCGGGATTAGCAGAAATGCTATATCACACTCACCAACCGGCTTGGCCAGGGTGGTGAGTTATGGTCAAACCGCTCCAAAATGACTCCACAACTTAAATCTTGGCCCTTAGTCTCCGGCAGCTGGAATGTACCTGGCCAAGGCAGCGGCCAGTGCGACATGAAGGCAGAGGGTGCTAAGAATCCCCGGAGGACCGGACTAGGCTGTCATCTGATGCTGACCTTGGCTACGTATAAGGGACGCTCCCTATCTTCTGATTCAAGGCTTCTTGAATTGGAAGAGGAACTACAAAGGATCAAGTGGGACATCGTCGGGCTAAGTGAGGTAAGGAGAAAAGGAGAAGATCTCATTGAACTGTAAAGTGGACATATTTTCCACTATCGTGGGACAGATACTGGCAGAACTAGTGGTGTTGGATTTATAATAAACAAGAAACTCTAGGATAATATTGTAGAAGTTGAAAGTTCCTCTGACAGAGCTGCACGACTCGTTATCCAACTCTCGAAAATATACAAGGCTCAGATTATTCAAACTTATGCACCCACCACAAGTCATCCTGAAGAAGAAATTGAAGAATTTTATGAAGAAATTCGTCATCTAAATAATAAAGGTAAGCAGCAGTTGAAGATAATTATGGGAGATTTCAATGCAAATATAGGGCAACGGCAACAGAATAAAACTTCAGTAGGTAAATTCGGTCACGGCAACAGACACCAGCGAGGAAATACTCTCGTTGAGTTTGCAGAAGCAGAAGGGGTTTTTTTTCATCTTGAACGCCTTTTTCAAGAAAAAGCCACACAGGAAATGGACATAGAGACATCCAAATGGGACGACAAGTGAAATTGATATTATTATGGGTAACAAAAAATTCGTCATAGAAGACTTCAGTGTGCTAAACAAGTTAAACACAGGTAGTGACCATAGATTGGTGAGATGTAAGATGCACCTCAACACTAAACTCGAACGTGGCAAGCTCATAAGACAAACAATATGTATTGCCATAACCAACCTTAAAAAACAGCATAATACCTTCAAGTGGGAACTGAAGAACAGATTCTCTGCTTTAGAAGGCCTAACATCGGAGGAAGTGGATATTTCTGAAGTTAACAGAAAAGTAACCAAAGCTCTTATGGAAACAGCAACAAAATTAGCTGGGTCTAAGAACAAGTAGCATGTGAACAAATTATCAGGAAAAACCAAAATGTTGATGCAAAAAGAAGGGAGATGAGGACACCTAAAGAAGATGTGATTTCCAAAGTGGAATATATAGAGCTATGCAAGACAGTAAGAAAAAGTATCACTGAAGACGTAAGAAAATTCAACTGTGAACTAGTGAGGAAAGCAATTGAAAACAACCAAAGCCTAAAGATAGCAAAGGGACATCTCAGTAAGGGAAGAAAACAGATTATGGCACTGAGAAAAGAAGATGGTTCTGTAACAAGAAATAGAGGCGACATTTTGACAAGATTGAAAGATTTCTACTCCAAATTATATGAAAGGAATGATACATGTACTCCAGACATCATGAAAGGTACCAGTACCAGAGTTCTTCCAGTCCTCTCAGCAGAAGTTGCACATGCAATTAAGAACATGAAGCGGGGAAAAGCTCCAGGAGAAGATGGAATTACTGTAGACATCATACAAGAAGCAAGTGGAAATATTGAAACAGTACTCGCCCAAATTTTCACTCGATGCCTTAATGAAGGGAAGATTCCTGAGGATTGGAACAACGCTACAATGATCCTGCTACATAAAAAAGATGGCATTGAGGATCTCAGGAACTACAGAGCTATCAGCCTCCTATCAGTGGTTTATAAAATCTTAGTTCTTTCACACCGTTTGAAGGTGACACTGGAAATGGCTCAACCGAGAGAACAAACTGGATTCATTAGTGGCTACAGCACAATAGATCATATCCACGTACTGAGAAAACTAATTAAAAGAGCGAGGGAATATGAACTTCCATTGTGCATGGCTTTTATCGATTATGAAGAAGCCTTTGATTTGGTGAAACCATCAGCAGTTACAATGGCTCTGAAATCCGGCGGTATTGAAGATGCATACATAAATATTTTTAATAACGTCTATGAAAATGCTAGTGCAAAGATTCGGCTGTTTGAAAATACAACACACATAAAAATTGGAATAGGAGTGAGACAAGGTGACACCATATCTCCGAAGCTCTTTAACGCCACATTGGAAAATGTCTTTCTATCACTGAACTGGGAAAACAAAGGGATAAAGATTAATGGAGATTACCTAACTCACATTCGTTTTGCTGATGACGTAGTCATTTTTGCAACTACCCCATGAGAGCTTCAGAGTATGATCCAGGAACTTGCTGACAAGAGTAAAGAAGTGGGATTAAAAATGAACTTTCACAAGACAAAAGTGATGTTCAATGCTTTTACAAGAAATGAAGATTTATCGATTGATGGAGAAAAGCTGGAGATAACAGATACCTACGTTTATCTTGGACAGCAGATATCAAGTGAGGGTCACATTGATGAAGAAATTAATCGACGTACAAAACTTCTCTGGAGAGCTTTTGGAAGAAACCGCATAATTTTCAAGAGCAATATGCCAATATGCCTTAAAAGAAAAGTGTTTGATCAATGCATCCTTCCAGTGCTTACGTATGGTGCAGAGACGTGGATCTTAACTAAAAGAGACATACAAAGGCTGCAGACAACTCAAAGTAGCATGGAGAGGTGCATACTTGGTGTAACCAGGAGAGATAAGGAGTGGAACTCGTGGATCCGAAAAAATGACAAGAGTGGAAGACATCATGACCAGAGTAAAATTCCTGAAATGGCAATGTGCTGGACATACTGCCAGAAGGACAGACCATTGATGGACAGTTGAAATTTCAGATTGGATTCCAAGGGACAGGAAAAGACTCAGAAGAAGACCACATAGGAGATGGTTGGATGAAATTCGAAAGTATGCGGGAGTGACATGGAGGAGACTGGCACAAGACAGACCTTTGTGGAAGAGGCCTTCGTCCAGCAGTGGATTGATAATGGTTGACAATGGTGATTATTATTATTATTATAGCTACGTAAAATTCCTTCTTTCGTGCAGGTAAAAGAGCTTAATTAACGTTGTTTACGTACGAATCATACCGTTTTGCCGTACAAGCTCTGCGATCAAAATGTCGCCGCTGCTGCCACTCATTTACACAAGAACTTCCAGTCTATGTATCTTAAAGGCAGGTGTACAGGGCGTGAATACATGCAGGTGGCCAAATTCTAAGGGCGACCGGAGCGGCCTCTTTTTCGGTGGTACATTTGCAGAACCACCATTTTCAGAAATTTTACTCTAGACTAGCTTTGCCAACGCGAGTTTTACCTAACGGTGAAAATGTTCCAAGAGCTTGATTAATGTATTCCACAAAAACCAACAGTGTGTTTCGCTTTTTTTGCAAGTTGTTTGTTTTAAAACAAAACAAACTAACATATTGTCAGGGGTTTTTAGATTGGCGACGTTTAGCTACTCATTTACCACGACATGAAGCGAGTGTAGAACTTAAGTAAAATTGTAAAAAGTGGTATGAAATAAAAACACGCCTCGACAACAGTTGTACAACTGATAAAGAAAAGCAACGGTACTTGAATCGGAAAAAAGGCGATGGTGAGCCATTATTGAGAGAATCATTGCAACTGTCCAGTTTCTAGCACGGCGGTGTTTAGCTTTCAGGGGTGAAAATTATATGGCCGCCCCAGTGGTCGGAGCGATGGCCTCTGATCATTCGTCCAAAAAGGGTCCGGGTTCGAATCCCGGTGAGGCATGGATGTTGTGTTTGTCTTACGGCACTGGCTCTCTCCCTTCCCTGGTACCAGTGACCCTAAATTAGGGACGGGCGACTGCTTATAGCCCATTGAGTTGCTCACGGTGGTCGTTAAACCTTCAATAAATAAAAAAAAAAGAAAATTATATGAATCAAACACTGGGAACTTTTCAAAGGCTATAGAAATGTTAGCAAAATTTGACCCCGTTATCTCACGTGTCGATAGTATAACAAAGTCTCAACCTGCTAAAAGTCATATACGTCGTTACTTAGGCCATGCTTTTCAAAATGAAATCATTTCTCTTTTAGCAAGTGGCATAAAATAAAAAATCAAGGAATTTTTAAAGAAAGCAAAATAGTTTTCGGTAACTCTCGACTGCACGCCAGATGCCACTGACATTGAACAGATAGCGTTTTAATTAGAATTGTAAGTATTGACAATTCTGATGTTGAAGTTAGAGAATTATTTCTTGGGTTTTATTCATTTTCTGACACTACGGGGAAAGGATTATGTAATTATCTTCGAAATGAACTCTAAACAGATTATCGACTAGATATTCAAAATATGCGTGGACTGGGGTACGATAACGGGGCAAATATGCGTGGTAAGCATTATGGCTTGCAGAAGAAAATTAGGAGTATAAACCCTAGAGCCTTTTTTGTACCTTGTCGATCCCATTAATGAAATTTAGTTGTAAATGATGCTGCTAAAGTAATATTGGAAACAGTTAATTTTTTTAACATTATCGAAAAAGTGTATACATTTTTTTTGTGCATCCCCTTACAGGTGGGATATATTAAATCGCAATATTAGTAGATTTACACTGAAATCTGTAAGTTATACAAGGTGAGATAGTAGAATTAAAGCAGTGCGACCTCTGATATTATAATTAGGTGAAGTTATGAAAAGTTTAAATGATATAATAGACGACAGTTGCAGAGACATAAAAACAAAACATTCAGCTCCATGTTTATTAGGTTGGATTGCGTTTTTTAAGTTCATCTCCTCAATCATTATATGGAACGATTGAGGAGATGAACTTAGAATGTTTCAGTGCCCTCAGTGCAACATAAATGAATCTTTTAATGTTTTGAGTGAGTTTGTTAAATTTCCAAGTGCAGCCAGATCAGATGAGGCATTTAGTAAAAGTACATTAGGGATGCAGAAGCTTTAGCTGCAGAAGTAAATGTGGAGACAGAATTTCCAGTTGTTGTTTTTTTTTGTTTTTTTGATTGGAGGTTTAACGACCACCGTGAGCAACTCAATGGGCTATAAGCAGTCGCCCGTCCCTAATTTAGGGTCACTGGTTCCAGGGAAGGGAGAGAGCCAGTGCCGTAAGACAAACACAACATCCATGCCCGACCGGGATTCAAACCCGGACCCTTTACGGAAGAATGATCAGAGGCCAGCGCCTTAGACCACTGCGCCATCGGGGCGGCATTTCCAGTTGTAAGGAATATGTCTAAATTTCGCGTTTCTGATTATGAAATTCCTGATGAATCTATCACAAATACAAAATAGTTGTTCAGATACAATTTTACTAATGATTGTTGATACAGCTTTAAATGTCATTCATGAAATTAAGGTTTGAAAATCTACAGGAATGTCGTAATGTATTTAAATTTCTTTCTTAATATTGGGAAATGACTGAAGAGGAAATTAAAAAATCTTGCTTTGATTTAGATGTTCTTTTCTAATTAACAAAGGAAGCAAAAGTTTTAATTTAAGGATACTGATGGTTTTGAGATCTTCAACGAGTTGATAACGTATAGAGTTTTGAGCACTGGAATTGCAGATGCGCAGACCCATTAAAAAACTTAAGATATATAACAAAAATTCACTTGATGTCATCATTTCTTAATCTGTTTATAGCTTTCAGAATTCTCCTGACATTACCAGTTAGTGTAGTATCAGGTGGCTGTAGAGAAGGAATTGTGTGAAAGTTTGGAATTATCAGACGTAATTGACGAATTGGCAAGTAAGTAAGCAAGAAGAGTGCACTTTTAACTCCATGGATACATATAAACTTTTTGTTAAGTCATGGTACTTATGTTCAATGAGTCACTGTGTCAGTGTTTTTGCGATTAGGATATTTTTGAACAGTTTTGTTTTGAATATAGATAAAAAAATGAATGCATACGGTGTTATGTTATTATTATGGAATATTTGTACATTTTACGCTTGTACCTCTGTCAACTACACAGAACAGTGAAAAACAACATCCTCCGTCACATGGGTTAGGTTAGGAATCTAATAGCATATTTACTTGTACTCGATACGCATTGGCGGCCAAATATCTGTGGCAAGAAAGTTATATTACTGCAGACACCACTGACTCTGCCTCCATAGGTCACAGCTAATCTTTGGTGGCCGCCCCGGTGGCGCAGTGGTCTAAGGCGATGGCCTCTGATCATTCGTCCGAGAGGGGTCCGGGTTCAAATCCCGGTCAGGCATGGATGTTGTGTTTGTCTTACGGCACTGACTCTCTCCCTTCCCTGTAACCAGTGACCCTAAATTAGGGACGGGCGACTGCTTATAGCCCATTGAGTTGCTCACGGTGGTCGTTAAACCTCCAATAAAAAAATCTTTGGTGTGACGTCACAAGCAGGCAAAAATGAACTAAATTATACCGTTGATGAAACAGTAAGCTCGTGTATCATTGATAAATATTATTGAATTACTCATTTTATCTGCTTATATGCTTTTGTTCTATTGGTTTCCAAGCAGCATATTTTCTGCGGCTGCGTCGTGCCTGCTCATGACGTCATTTGCAGCACAGACGGTGACTTATGGCGGCTAATGCTGCGTGGATAGGAGTGGTGTCTCCAGTAATATAACCTCCTTGATCTGTGGCACGCAAGCGATTAACACCCGAGAACCGGACCTGCTTAATGGTCTGTGGTTAGATATCTCTGCCTTTTCCTAATCAAGCCATGTCCTAATCGTGGTATTAAGGCACTGGCTCTCTTCCTCCCCGGATTATTTTTGCTTTTCTTTGTACATAATTACTATTTATCTGCAACCGCAGAGCCTAAAAGGAGCTGGCTTGGCGTTCGAATGCTGACTAGGGATGTGCGATAGACCAAATAAAACTATCGATAAACTATCGACTGGTTTGTAAAAACTCTCGACAAACAATCGACAGTTTTTGTAACACTATCGAAACTATCGATAGTTTTCACGAATAGTTTTCACGAATAATTTTCTCCTTCAGTTTTTCAAAGCGCTAGTTCAAATTTACCGTTTTTGTGTCACAGTTCTTCACGTTTACTTTACTTTTTCTGCTTTTTTCCTGTTCGATTTTTTAAATTGTCGATTAACGGAGATGGCGACGTTTTCTAAAAGAAGAAAAAGTAATGTGTGGGAATTTTTCGAGCAGGTTAGTTTAACACAGGTAAAATGTAAGCTTTGCGAAAAGCAAATTTCATATTCGCGAAATACCTCAAACTTGTGGGACCACATTAAACGTAAGCACAGAAGCATGTACACCAGTAGTATTGCACCCGATGTTCAGGTACTGAATGATCTTCAATTAAAAAGTGAAGTGCCATCAGTTTCTGGGCAATTTAACGAAACTCATTCCACAGCAAGGCAACCCACAATCTTTGAAACTTTGACCCAGCAGCAAGCAATGACACCTACTGGAGCAGGGTCTCAAGGAATAACTGATACTTTGCTGTTTTTTATAGCAAAAGATGCCTTACCCCTGGATGTAGTATCTGGGGAAGGTTTTAAAACATTTGTTAAGGAACTGAATCCCAGGTACAAGGTGCTCTCTCGCAAAACCATCACAACATTATTGGATAAGAAATATGAGCTGATAAAAATTGGTTTATCTAAGAGACTGGAGGAATCCAAGTGGTTGTGTCTCACAACAGACATATGGACTGATATAAATAGCAAGAGTTATATTGGTGTTACTGCACATTTCATTACCAAATGTAATGCTCAAAGTATGGATTTGGCTGTAAAGCCTCTTAAAGCACCACATACCTCAGAGAACATTGAAAGTGCTCTTCGGGAGGTTATGAATGAATGGCACATCACTAATGAGAAAGTTGTTTGCTGTGTCACTGATGGTGGTGCAAACATTGTGAAAGCAGCTCAGCAGATGTTTTCACAACACAGGCATTTACACTGTGTGGCACATTTGCTAAATCTAGTTGCAGTAGACTCTCTGAATGCTATAGAAATTATAAAAAAACTTATTAGGAGAAGTAAAAAGGACAGTTACTTTTTTCAAGCATAGTGCAAGTGCAACAGAAAAGCTCCATGCTGAGCAAATGAAGGATGGTGTCGCTGAAGGGCAAACACTGAAACTTACTCAAGAAGTAGGCACCCGTTGGAATAGTACTTTCTATATGTTAGAGAGATTTATACAATTATATGGCTACATAGCAACTGTTTTAACTGTTGTGGATGGACCACCGATCTTGCACAAGAGCCAGATTGATGAATTAAAGAGCATCATGTTAGTTTTAAAGCCTGTGGAAGAAGTGACAAGGGAAATATCTTCACAAAATCATGTAATTGTGAGTGCTTTAATTCCCTTGTTGCGCTGTTGCAAAAGGCAATTCAAAATGTACCAGTTGCACATGGTGCAGAATTGTAAAGAAAACATTGCTCGAAAATTTCACTAGACATTTTGGGGCAGTTGAAAATGTAAAATGCATTGCCATAGCAACAATCTTGGATCCAAGATTTAAGCGATTGCATTTTGAGAATGTTTTGTTCTGCTCACGTGCAATTACTGGCCTTAATTCTTTGTTGCATGAACATGAGAAGGCTACTGAAACACCTGTGTCACCTGTACAAAGCACAGACAGCATATGGGCTTTTCATGACAATCTGGTCAGCACAAATTGTTCAAGCAGTGACACTATGGGTGGCATAAGTGTTTCCTTGAGGCAATATCTGCAACTTCCAGTTATAGATTGCAATGAAAACCCATTGTTGTTCTGGGAAAGGAATAAATATGTATATCCTGGGCTCTATGATCTTGCACAAAAATATTTGTGCATTGTTGGAACTTCAGTTCCATCTGAAAGGCTCTTCTCAAAGTCTGGTAATGTGATGACAGCAAAACGTAACAGACTTCATCCCAAACGGCTAGAGAAGCTGGTTATCATGGCAAATTGTAGTCATCAGGAATGGCAAGAAAAGTAAACATAACAGATATTACGTATAAATTTGGGAAATAGTACATATGCAAAATGCCTAAAATTTCAAAGTTGTTTTAAAAAAGATACAAACATGCCAAACCTCTTATGATATCAAATAAGCAGAATAGTTTGAAACAACAGGCATCATGCAACATTAACTATGTGAAAAGTAAGTAAAAATACACAAAGTTTTGTATAGTAATTAAATTCATATAAGCAGAAGCTCTTGACTGAGCTATAGTTTTGATCACCTGCGATCAACTGAATCAAAGCACTGGTTGCCAGAAGTACTACTTGAATTGGTGATGCAGAAACAATTATCAGATTTTAGTAGATAGATCTACATAAATGGAATTTGGTGAGCGATACATGAATTGCAGTTCGTAGTCACCAATATTTCAATACTTTCTTGAAAACATAGAGTTGCTTTCTTTATAAAGGTGTCGAGTTTTTTTATTTTATTTTTCTTTCCAAAGGGGGAGGGGACTGCAGAAATGCCTTCAAGGTTTGGTGCTGATAACCCTATTTTTGAAAGACCATTTAACACATCCTGTTTGTTCTCACACAGGCTTGTGTTGATGTTTTGGTATATTCCCAGTGCATCCCATTCCACCACTACTCACAAATTTATTGTTTTAAAATACTAATTGTGCCAGGATTGTCTGCAACAGTGAATCATCCTTCAAACAAGAAGTTGCTACAATTAAGAGAATTTCTGAAGCCCATCAATACCCACCATCTATAATAAACAAAATTCTCTATGATTTCCACATGAAAAACTTCCAACTCTTACACTAACACTAAAATAGAACCCTATTTATTGGTTCAGTCCCTTAGCATTGTTCATTTTCTTATAAGATCTGTAAACTCTCCAGGGCCCATCTTCTTAACCTGTTATTATAAAGTGTCTGCTAAAAAAACAGAGATCCTGTTCTATCCCTAGACACCCCTAAAGTTTATGCCATACCTATTTCATCCCCCTCAGGACTCAGTATACCTTGGTGACTCGTACTGAAGCATCAACACAAGACTGTGTGAACATAAACAGTATGTGCCCAGATGATCTTCCAAAAACAGCATTATCATTACTAACTGAAGACATTTCTGCAGTCCCCTTGGGGAAAAAAATTACCTCCTTTATGAACAAAGTATTTCCACATTTTCAAGAAAGTATTGAATTGAAATATTGCTAACCAAAAACTGCAATTCAGATATCCCTCACCAAATCCCACTTATTTGGATGTCTCCTAAAATCTAGCTACCAGTCCTCTGATTCTGTTGAGGGTGATCAAGACCATACATAGCATGGTCAAAAACTGCTGTTTATATGAATTACTAGACATAAACTCAGTGTATTTTCTTAATTCTCAGGAAATATGCAAAATTTAATCATAGTTTAAACCACTGCAGTAAATAGAGTAATTGTTAAAAGGATTACATAAAAATTGAAAACTCATTGTTAATACAATCCCTGGAAATGTATGTAGTGAGAATAATTATTTTGATGAGATCATATCTTAATCACATGAAACGATAACTTTATGGAATTGGTTGTTCTAAATCAGAGTTATAAATTCAGAATTTTTGTCTGTCAGTACGAATCCTGGCACACACTTTCCACAGCTCCATTTTCATTAAATCCCTGACCAAGTCCTGGCTCCATGATGTTTTCTTGGGAAAGGGAAGCAAAATGTTTTCATTATATATGGCTAACTGATATTATTTCTATTTTGCCAGCTTTCTCCAAAGTTTGAATTCAAAAGGTTACCTGCTGGCAGTGTGCCTAAAAGAAAGCCTTTTTGAGTAAATTTCTATAATTTCACTCCCAGATGTACTATCTACTGTGGATTTCTTTACTTATGTGGGCAGTGTAAGTTTCTTAGACTGAATTTGCAAAATTCTTGATTATGCATTTTTAAGTTTTCTTAACTTGCTACCTACCATAGGGTTAATATTTGATAAAAGAAAAAAAGTGTTATAAAACCCAAAAATATTTCTCAGATAAATTGTTCACATCATAACCTTTTTTTATAATAATGGTCAATGTTTTCATTTCAGAGCACTCTCAAAATTCGCTTTATTCGTTACAAAAATACATGAAACACAGTCACGCCAGCAACACAGGCAGTGTGATGGAAGGCAGAAAATAAAACATGAAATGGTAAATACAATGAAGTGTATGTACAAAGGTTGATGATAATAATTACAGTGAATGCTGTAGAACCAGCAGTAGCTTAAGGGAGTAGACCAGTGAAACACGACACTGCAGGAACAGTTCAAAACATGTAGGAAGAAGATGCGGTGAAAGTCTCTGAAACACAATGCGTATGAAAGTCCATGCTGGTACATAGAGAATACAAACTCAGGAAATATGTAACTTCGTTTTCTGTTCATGTGAACTCATTATAGGTAAAAGAAACTTATACAGTTTCATTTCTTATGTATTAAAATGAACAAAGCATTTGATTTCTCCCACATTTTGCATTTTTATATTGCTACATTTTCTGCTGAGAATAAGTAATTAGTTGTTTATTTAAAGATATATTTTGTTTGGTACAATCATCCAAACCGTAAATAAATTGTTTGTAATTGAATATGATTTTCTTACTTTTCATGTAATTTACACTGTATGCCTTTAGTGTTGTAATTGAAAAAATCTTATAAATTGTCACAGTGTTGTGATGAACCACCAGCATAGTGCAGTTGCTTAAGTCACTATGCACTGCCTGGGAGGCACTTTCTGACGGGTGTTCAAATCCCGGTCCTGCCGGCTTTCTGGTCTTTGTTTTCCACAGACTCCCTGTGTTTGGGGACCTGAATGTGTGGATGGTTCCCTGTGAAGTTGTCCCTTGGTCCTCCAGGTGTGTGTGAGGGGGGATGTTGGACGTGGGGTTAATGTTACGAAATCTCACAAAAATGCTCATTGAAAAAGCCAGGGCCCACACAAGGCTGTCAATTCATTGAAGAAGTGTGTTGAAATCTGCAGTATTTAATCTCACTATTGAATTCTAAAATTTGATTTCCTGATATCAAAGTTTTAAACTTTTTAAATATAATGTCCTTATTTTTCATATCATTTGCAATGTATGCCTTTTGTACAGTAACTAAAATATAAAAAAAAAAAGTCAATGTTGTGATGAAATGTGTGCTTTGAATCTCTTGTTATCATGTTCTAAAGTTTGATCCTTCATTCCTTATATATTATATCAAAATTTGTAACTACAGTTACAAATTGTATATGTTTTTAGTGCAATGTTATGATTTATGGGAGTGAAAAAAACATTTTATTACTGTTGCATCTGTTACTCACATTTAAAATAGTATTGCTCATAGTTTTAGAAGACATGATATTTGGTCACAGAATGTAATGTACAGTGACAACTAGAATTCATTCCTTTTTATTAAAGCAAACAGTATTTGAATTTCTCCAAAATGTGTATTCATATTGCTACCTTTCTGCTGAGGAGAACATTTAGATGTGGTCTTCTGTCTTTTGGTATTCAGTCTGATGTTTCAGTTATCTATTGGTGGTCACTTTCTGCTGAGGAGAACATTTAAAGTTTATTTTAAGTGTTAGTGTTGTTTGGTACAGATTGTAAACAAAATTTTAATATTTTTCAATTTACTTCCGATATTGGAGGTTATATTATTTAACGTGCATTAATGCATTTGAATTTTTGAACTTCACTTTTAGTTGGTAAAGTTCGATGAACACTTACCGCACGTGGGGCTTGGCTTTCAATTCATATTTCCGTTATGTGGATGCGGCACGGGGGTTTTTCATTTGGCCACGGGTCCGCTTTTTTTTTTTTTCCGTTGGAATTTATTTTGCCTCATCACCAAATGAGTTTTTTTTCCTTTGCTGCATCCTCATTTACTTCAATATTTATTCATACCCGAGTACTTTCGGTAATACTCCTTTACCGTCTTCGAGGGGACGTTTTGCTCCGACTAGCACGGACCGTGTCAGCTGGGCATTTCGGTGGTTCTCGCGGGCTGCATTTTGTGTTGTAATGGAAAAGAAAGCAAAAATTTATACTTCACAGTATAGGTAAAATTTGTAAATTCGGTATGTTATCCATTTTGATTATACTGCTCATCTGTTAAATAAAAATATGAACTGTCACATTTTAGCTTTTAATTATAAGTAAGGGTAGTAAACATGAAAACTTCCTAGTATTGACATTTTACTTGATTATAATGATGAGTACAGTTGCTGCAGGTGCGCATTGGCTTTGCTTTGTAATAAAATCATGTAAACAATGAGAAAATTTTCTTTGCACAAGTGTACTCACTATTTGACCTTGATCAGTAGTTGAACGTCACAGAAAGAGGGAAAGCAGGTTCTCAAAGAATGGTCGTATTAATATAAAGTAAGCTGATGACAAAAAGCAAATAACTATATACAGAATATATATATAAGCATAATAAAGGTTACATGTAAATTTTCAAAACAGCTTTTGAAATTCCAAAGCACCTGAGGCTACATAAAAGAAAAATCAAAAACATACAAAATTGAAAGCAGTAGTATAGCGTCTAGAAGGGAAAGTGTGCCGAGCGCCTAGCGTACGTAATGATTGGCGTGGATACCGAAATTTGTCCCCTTCGTAGATGGCGCTTCGATCGCCTTCCCTTCCCTCTTTCTTACTGTGATGGGAGCGGGAAACTAAATTCGTGTTGCTTACTGTGAAAAGAACGGTAATTTAGACGAAAACGTGTTATGTTTTAGGTTTTAGAAGGAATGTGGATTACCTAAATATTGTATATAAGTTATACTTAGCTCATTATGCGGAAGAGAAATAACCATAGTTTTGTGCCAGGTTGCAATACTCAGTACAAAAACAGTAAGCCGTCACTCTTTGGAATACCCAAAAATGATAAACTTTTACAGCAGTGGCAAAGATTGATTCCCGGTGCAGATGTGCAGATAAAAACTTACGACAAATTTAGTGCTGTATGTGAACTGCACTTTGAGAGATTTGTGGTTCGAAATTTTGTGCATAAAATAAATGAGGAGACTGTGTTAATACCCAGAGATCGGCCCATCTTGACACCAGATGCAATTCCAACAATATTTCCAAACCTTCCCCATTATTTGTCAAAAACTCTGGCAAAATACAGGAAAGTTAGGGAAACCGATGATAAGCCTGATGGTAATTTAAATAGCTTGGAATTCACTTCCCAAAGAGTTACACGGAACTGCCTTCTGAATATCACAGCCTTCAGTATTTTGGGGTAAGCAAATTCCTGCAAATAATTCAAAGTGCATAATTTTCCATGTTCATTCATTCAAATGTGAATTGTCAAATTCATTGACAACAGAAAAACTGGTTGTTGTTACCAAAAGTTAACCAGAGGTTACCTGTAAAGTGTATTTACGTGGAATAAAAATTAACTCAGTTTCTAATATTACTTCTAAAGATGAATCAAAATCCATTATTCGAGACACTGATAGGCTAACAGTATGTCATGGCACAGGCTCCATTTCAGAATTTGAAAATAACATGAAGTACCTTGAAAGTGGAGTTATTTTTTAGAATAATTTGTACAGCAAAAATTGTGTAACGAAAGGAACAACAAAGACTTGCCTCAGATGTAAGTATCTGCAGGGCTTACTTTTGCACAAAATAGCTTATCATAGAAGAAAGGCTACATTTAAAAATAAGTATCAAAATACAGTTCGGAAAATCAACAGGCTGAAGAAACTAGTTATTTCGCTCTCTAATTAAACTTAAATAAAAAAAAAAAAAGGAATTTTACAGAACTTTCCATTAATGAAAAAATAGCAGAATTACGCATTAAGCAGCAGCAAATGGTTATTCATTGTTATAAGGCAGCAAAAAGAAATCTGCAAGAGGTATGTCATATACCAAAGAATGGTTACTTGAATGCTTACTAATGCACATAAAAAGTCCAAAATTGTACGAGCACATACGGAAACACAAAATCATGATCCTACCTAATAGAACAACTATTAGAAAGTATATTTCAAATTACAACAGCAGTTTTGGATTCAATGCACTGACGTTTGAAACTATTTCAAAGAAAACAAGTGAAATGGAGCCTTTTGCAAGACATGGTGGTATATTAATAGATGAAGTGAAGCTTACAGAAAAACTGCATGCAAAATCATCTGGTGAAATATTAGGGTTTGTTCATATTGGGCCATACACTTCAAAAACTGTTAAGTATACCCCATGTAATCACGGACTGGTAATGGTGTTTCAGCCATTAAATGGAGATTGGACCCAAATAATTGGTGTTTTTGCCACAAGTAACAATATAAGTGGAACTTTGCTAGCAAAATTAATTATTAAAGCTGTTATTCTCACTGAAAATGCAGGTCTGTTTGTTAATTTCATTACGTGTGATGGGGCTTCTTGGACCAGGAATATGTGGAAGACATTTGGTATATCAGCAGACTGTTCTGGAACTAAATACAGCATTATGCATCCTACAGATTGTTCTAGTTTACATTTCATATCAGATTTTCGCCAGTCAAAGCGAGCCTTGCTTCATCGTAGCTCAGCTATTTAGAGTCAGGTCGATGCTTAGCAAATTCCCAGTTATACAGGTAAACACTGGGGAAGAAATATTTCTTCTTATTATACGTGGGAAATATATCTCTATAAGCAATCTGAAATCACATATTTACTGTTACGTAACTGAAATCAAACGATCGTCCATGGAATGGAAACATGTCACCTCCCCAACAAGGAAGACGTGAAAAGTCCAACTGTCTCTGTCTGCGGGAGTGGTCATGATGACTGTGAATCTGTTGTTTACACAGAATTTCTGTCAAAAGAGACAACCATCAAGTGACTCATATTGCCAAACACCATTAAATTTGCGAAATTCAATTAAGGACAGATGCCGGGGTAAGTTGAGCGAAGGTGTCACACTGATGTCCAAGAACATTACACAGCACGGAAAACTAAGGGAATTGCTGCATTAATTCAAGTCGGAATTGTGGCAGCATCCACCTTACAGCCCCAACTTATCCCCATGCGGCTACCATTTGTTCGGTAAAATGAAACAGGAGCTTAGTGGACAATGATTCCCAACGGATGAGGCTGTGAAAAGTGCGGTCCTTAACTAGTTGCACCAAACTGGACTTTTCTTGTACAGGTATGGGAAAGTTAATCGCACGTTCCGATAAATGTTTACAGTCCTTAGGCGACTATGTCGAAAAATGAATTAATGTTGTAAACCAACATACATCCCCTGAGTATATCCTTGATTTTTATTCAACAGTGTAACTAACTTTTGATCCACCCTCATATTATTAAAGCACTTTGCTACAATTCAGAAATTAATTTTTTAGTTTGTTTTAAAAATTAGCATAAATACTACATTTGGATAAAGTATCAACTTACCTATTGACTATGAATTTGTCTTGTATCTTCAAGCGGAACAAAGTAAAAAATACTATTAAAAATAAACAAATGGGTCCATTCTTTTACATAAATGTACCTCAAATGTCTGTTTCAAATAGTTTGAAAGAAGGAAGTCATCACAAGCTAAACAGTATTCAGCTTCAGATTGTTACCCAAACTTCCTTTATGTGATAGCATCTGCAACAAAGTTATAGATACACACAACAAAATAAAAAAAGAATTCTTGCTAACCAATGGCAGAAATTAAGACATCTGTTTCAAATAGTTTGAATCATCACAAGTTACATCAAAATTATCTCAGCTTTAGATCCTCCAGTGTGTGTTACCATCTGAATATTTTATGTATGAGTTATGTCAATTATTTTCTTTACCTAAAATCTACTCTTGTAATGTTCATACCTGTGATCTACTTTTTTATAAAACATATTTGATATCACTTTTTAGATTAGACAACATTTTAACAGTATAAATAAATATTTCCCACACATTTCTAAAGGAATTAAGCAGAATTGGTTAGTAGTTTTTCATAACACTAGGGAATTTATACATTTTACTAACATTCTTTACTAGAAGCCAAATTTGCTCATTATAGTAAAATTAAATTTTTACTTTCAATATACCTACTATAAATGTCAAGCTAAGCACTAGTACACACACACACCAGTGCTGAGACGGGCCGAGCCCGAACCGGGCGCTGGCTGTGTAATACTTACTGGAGTTCGGGCTTGGAGAGAGGGGAAGAATTTTCTTCCTTTTTCTTTTAATGTGATTTTATATAATTTAGCACACGAGACTTTTTTTACACTTTCTAGTTGTGAAAGAGAATTCTTCAGCAACTGGGTCAAATGGGGAGTAGGAATTCTGCAGGGCTATCCATTCCGGGCTTGGATAACAAAATACCATAGGCCATGAATTACAGGATTTCTGCCAAGGATAAGTTTTAAGAAGCATAGATAGTAGATAGCAAGCTGACGGAATTTTGCTCCCCTACCTCAAAGGGGCAGCTCCCTGCTAATTCTATTGAGCAACATACGACATAGTTTGTTGTGCCTCCAGATGTCCCCCCCCCCTCCCCCAAAAAAACATTTCGGGAATAAATGAATGGTTAAAGGTAACTATAGAAATAGATAGACATCCCTTCTCCACTCCGCAGTTGAGAAAGACATCAGTTAATTGCATGGGTAGGAAAGAGTGGAAGTCTGGAAGACTTTTTTCAATGCTTAACAGGTTAATCATAGTTTTCGGGCTCGTTCGAGCTGACATACTTCAGGCTCAGGATCTTGAAATTCAGCCCGAACTCAGCTCTGACACACACACACACAGTAACACTTCAGTTAATTTCTCACAGGTGTTTTTATCAAAAATTTTATGGCAATGAAGTCATAGTGGTAAGTATGAAAAATAAGAGAAATTTCCTGGAATTTTTTGGTACAGTATTGAAACATAAACAAAAATGCTACAATATTACTGCTAACATTTATTAATCTGAAAATAAGTGACATGGAACTCGTACGGGTATGGTGTCGTTGAGGGACTAGCCGGACCCCATGACGCGAAGGAGTACAGCATCATCTTCCACGGAAAGAAAATAGTCCATAGATTTTCAAATGAATTTTGACAGATGAAATCAAACCTGCTAGTAAATGAGGACCTCTGGTCCATTTTGAAGACGGGCAACCACTGCACAAACAGTATTAGTTCCAATTTGAAAAAAAAAAAGACACCACCAAATATTAAATACAAATCTTCAGTACAGAATGCCACCAACCACTCCGCATCACTGTGTGAATATGTGATGAAGCAGAAAAAAGATTGGAAATATGTTACGAGAAGCTAACTGAAGTACTGCTTCCCTGGTATACAAGTTTCAAATAAAATTAAACCAAATATGACGGATCTTTACTTTCCAGTTTCAAAGATAACTTTTCAGAAATGTTATCTTCATTTATTACAGAAGAAAAATACATTTCAATACTTTAACCAACCTGGCTATACACTTTTGCATATAAAATATTTGATAAGTTTGAACTCTTTTTCCTATCTCAGGACTTACTCTGTGCACACTATGCACTAAGGAGAGGCACACAAAACTAAGCGTTCAGACTTTCAACTTCTTAATTTTCCTTTCACGTGATTTCAAATAATTTCAGTTGTCATGTTTGGCTTTCACTAAGTTGTTCAAGAGTATTTTCCAGCTGAGGAGAGTTATGTTTTCCTATTTAGTTTTCAAGCTACTCATACACAAACATTCCACGGAAAATGAACAAGGAAATCTAAAATCAGAACTTTGTCTGTTTAAATGTATGCAGCAGATTTTGTATAAGACAATTGGTATGGCAAAAGTTGTAAGTCTCCTTTTGACTTCTATAATTTAACTAGCAGCCACTAACACTGCAACACTGTGGCATGGCAAATTTTGGCAATTCCTGTAAAAAGAATTACACCTTTTAATACAAGTGAAGAACTAGATATGAAATTTTTAATCGAAAGTAGTTCCCTATGTTTTGTACAGTTAGAATAAAGTTGATCATGCAAGTTTTTCAACATAATCTGTCCACACTGTTCAGACAGCTTTAGTAAATTCAATCAGACAAATGCTATATCACAGTTGCATTAAGTTACGAAATTAAAAAATGTACTCTTTAATTCAGAGACACATTACAATGCAACAACAGTTCAAGCATTAATTTCGTAAAGAAAGGGCTAACGATTGTTGGAGATGCAAATGTTATACAAATTACGAAGGCTAATTTCCTGAAAAGTTGCCCTGATTTCTGGTAATATTCAAGCTCTATGTGAATCGGCATTGGCAAAATATATTAATTATTCTATTTGAAATAAGAATTCAACACTACAGAATAACTCACTTCTTTATACTTCACTATTCACGAGACATGAACAGATTTCAACACGTGTGAAACTAAGATCTACTCATTAA
The DNA here is from genome assembly GCA_039090855.1 of Macrothele yani. Taxonomy (NCBI): domain Eukaryota; kingdom Metazoa; phylum Arthropoda; class Arachnida; order Araneae; family Macrothelidae; genus Macrothele; species Macrothele yani. Next base: position 199,372,728 of record CM077009.1, on the reverse strand, counting down.
ACCTATAATTATTACTAAAACTAAATAAAACGTTTACTAAGAATTAACCTTACCTTAGAAATATAATAATACCTACCTTACAAAACTATACGTGTATCCAAATGGCAATAAACGGAACACTCACTCAATACAAACAAATGTGAACCAACAATGAAACGCAATGGCTGTTCAACCGATTGACTTGGCGACAGCACTAAGTTGTGCACGTGACTATTTCGCACCGTAGCCTGTCTTTTTCGTCAGATTCGACTCAGCTTACCACTAGCCGCTACTAAGTGACATACATTTAAATTTTCCAAACAGCACTTCTTTACTTGGCACATACAAGCCATTTGTTAGCCTTTTGGTAGGCATTCTTCGAGGAGGTAGCATATCAATTTAAATCACGCATAATTATACTTTCAATTACATTTGCCGACGCTGCACTCTGCGCCAGACGTAGACATTTCACTGAACCATAAAATGTGTTTCCATAATCACACACTTAAGAAAATCGTACATATCCTAATCCAACCCCTGTTGTTTGGTTCACATTGCACAACAGTACACACAATCTTTGACACAGACGCCGTCTGCAGCGCCGCGATGCGGCGTGGGACATATTTCGAACGCAGATTTTGAGTTCGCACGGCACACTTCCCCTTTTAGACGCTATAGCAGTAGTAACTGATTTGGAGAAATCAAAAGAACAGATCTAACAACCAACTGGGAGAAAAGAAAGAGGAATGTAGAACTATGGCAAGATACTATCTATGGTTTCATCAAGAGCTAGGCACAGATAACACCTCATACCTCTGTAAAGACCAACAAGTGTGGATTTTGCATCATCCAGTCTGCTACAAAAACAGCAAATGATAAACAGAAAATGCAAATAAAAAATTAAAATAAAATTAACCTACTTCAAAACAACTAAAAAACCCCCACAGATAACCTTCCCCACCCCCAAAAAAAAATTTAGGAGAAAATATAAAGCACCCAAAAAACGAAAACTATGTCTATGTGTGTATATATATGTTTCCCAACTGTTAAGGAAGTTTTTTCAAATTTCTGCTTTTTTTTTTTTTTTTTTTTTTTTTTTTTTTTTTTTTGGTTTCAACAAATATAGAAGACTTGGGTGTCATGCATCCAAATTTTTATAGTTCTGGTTGAAAAATTGTAGAAATGCAAATACCATGTTGCGCTAGCACTCATTTGCATTTCCTCAACAATAACAGCTACCTTCCTTGATATATCTGCCACTGGTTGATGGACTGTAGCCACAGTTGTTTCTCATCAAAAATATTTTTTTCCCAACATGCTTGATTCCATTAATGCCATAATCAATGAAAAATAGCTTGAAAAGTGGAAGTTGGTGAAATCAACATGACACTGTAAAAAACATTTCTGCAGCAGATAAGATTTTTCAAGTGTTTTATTCATTTAAAAAACTGAAATGGCATCTTGAATACTTCATAATTGTTCACAGAAAGTAAAAAGATTGACTTCAGTTTGGCCGCCCCGGTGGCGCAGTGGTCTAAGCGATGGCCTCTGATCATTCCTCCGTAAGGGGTCCGGGTTCGAATCCCGGTCAGGTATGGATGTTGTGTTTGTCTTACGGCACTGGCTCTCTCCCTTCCCTGGAACCAGTGACCCTAAATTAGGGACGGGCGACTGCTTATAGCCCATTGAGTTGCTCACAGTGGTCGTTAAACCTCCAATCAAAAAAAAAAAAAAAAAATCAAAAAAGACTTCAGTTTGCTCTATTTTTAATGTATGTCAGTAATGTTAATCTTATGTATTAAAGTGATTAAGTACAAAAAGCATTCATGCTATGGTACAATATTAAGAAGTTTTGTGTTTGGAATTATTATGCAGATTTGGTGTTAAAATGGGTTTTTGAAATATAATGACCATCTTAGTGGTATACTAGTCTGCTGGATCTGTGTTTTGAGTTCTGAATGAGGCATGAGTAGTATGTTTGTCTTTCTCTTTCTCCCTTCCATGGAACCAAGTGCCTTAAATTAGGAACAGACAACTGCTTATAACCAATGGATATGCTCGTGGTGATTGTCACACAACACACACACAAATGGTAAACTTACAAATCTGAGATATTTTTATTTCCACCTGAAAAGCATTTTTTATTTTACAGAGCAGCTTCTTGTACTTGTGATCCATATTGAAAACAATGTTGCCTGATACAAGTGGACTGATCCAGAGCGATGTACATTTTTGGGTTACTTAATAACCACTGCAGAAGATATCACTTTGCTATGATTGGTCAAAAAGAAAAAATTGGTATACAAATTACTGTGGCAAAACTTTTTTTTTTTTTTTTTTTAATTTTGTAAAGAAACTGTCAGTATGGAATTCAATGGCTGGGGCCAACAATTCCGTGCTGTAACAAAAAAGCAGCACAATAGAAACAACTTCACTGCTGTGATGGTGCAGTGGTCTAAGTGCTGGCTTGTGATCATTCATCGAAGATAGGTTTGGGTTTGAATCCCAGTGAGACATGGATGTTGTGTTCATCTTACAGCACTGGCTTTCTCTCACTCTCTTACCTAAAACCTGTAGCCCTATATTAGGAATAGACAACTACTTATAGCCCATTAAGTTGCTTATGGTTGTCAAAACACCAACAAGTAAAAAAAAATACAGTTTGTGACAAGTAAAAAATATGAGATCAATGAATTTATACCAAATTACTGAAAACATGACTGCCCTTTTGGTGACAGATTAAAAAAATCATAATTAGTATCTAAAGTGTACTATACAGATGATAAAACTATACACACTCTCCACCATTTTCTGAAAAACCATGAAAATGACAGCAAATTAAATGATTTAATTGAACCCATGCATTAAATATCAAACCTTTCATTCAAAGTAGCAAAAAGGATTTAATCACTACACTGGCATCTATTCAATGCCAGCAAACATTATCCTCTGAAGGCAAAAGAAATCTTATAAAGAATTATTATCTTCATGTATAAAAATTAAGCAATTGAAATTGTATAATCATATGTATATACTGTATATTTGTTCAGCATGTATATGATCAGCCACAAATGTTTTTTTTTTTTTTTTTTTTTTTTTGAGGTTTAACGACCACCGTGAGCAACTCAATGGGCTTTAAGCAGTCGCCCGTCCCTAATTTAGGGTCACTGGTTCCAGGGAAGGGAGAGAGCCAGTGCCGTAAGACAAACACAACATCCATGCCTCACCGGGATTCGAACCCGGACCCCTTTCGGACGAATGATCAGAGGCCAACGCCTTAGACCACTGCGCCACCGGGACGGCAAAAAAATGTTATTTGCAAACAAGTTAATATGGCAATAGCATGTAAGCCTAAAATAAATCAACATATACGTCTTCCTTTTTTAAGTTGCAAAGTAAAAGGATGCAAATGTAAGCCTGCCGCCCCGGTGGCGCAGTGGTCTAAGGCGCTGGCCTCTGATCATTCGTCCGTAAAGGGTCCGGGTTCGAATCCCGGCAGGCATGGATGTTGTGTTTGTCTTACGGCACTGGCTCTCTCCCTTCCCTGGAACCAGTGACTCTAAATTAGGGACGGGCGACTGCTTATAGCCCATTGAGTTCCTCACGGTGGTCGTTAAACCTCCAATAAAAAAAAATGTAAGCCTGAATTCCAGCAAATGAGACATCAATAACACACCATTGGTTTGTAAAGAAATGTAAGACCACAAAAGGCTCAGAAGAATATTTCTGAACTCATCCGAGTGAACAGGTTTAAAATGGTCATTCAGCACTAATTGAAGGTTTTGTTACAAGGAATCTCTGTGCATATGAAGAAGATGCTGTAACAAGACTGTATGAATGAATATAAACTAGGTATTGATTTTCTTGCATATAATTGAGAAACGAACCTCCCTGAAGATAGAATTCTTCACAAATGCATGGAAACCAATACAGGAACCGTGGGTTTGATTCTTGCTCCAGTGCAATGTAATCTTCAAGTTTTCTAAACTACATGGACACGGTGAAATTACGGCACTTTTGTGCCACCAATAATATTGGGCAAAGGGCATCGTGTTTTATTCCTAAATGACAAAAAGAGGCACATTGTTTTTTTTTTTTTTTTTTTTTTTTTGATTGGAGGTTTAACGACCACCGTGAGCAACTCAATGGGCTATAAGCAGTCGCCCGTCCCTAATTTAGGGTCACTGGTTTCAGGGAAGGGAGAGAGCCAGTGCCGTAAGACAAACACAACATCCATGCCTGACCGGGATTCGAACCCGGACCCCTTACCGACGAATGATCAGAGGCCAACGCCTTAGACCACTGCGCCACCGAGGCGGCGCACATTGTTCAAAGTCACACGTTCTCAGTTCTTCGAAGAAACGTAACTAACTATGTTTAAGGCAAAACGTGCTTCCAACATTCTCGCCGGGAATTAGGAACTGGCGTATTAAAAGGGAGGCGGCTTTAACGAAGCTCCCGAAATGAATGAATCTTAAATACGTGCGAAATCAAAACTCCCACCTCACAAACAGGATCAGGATCTATATCATCATCAACCATTATCAATCCACGGCTTGACGAAGGTCTTCGCAAGTTTCTTCCACAACGGTCTGTCTTGTGCCAGTCTCTTCCATGTTACTCCCGCATACTTTCGAATTTCATCCACCCATCTCCCATGAGGTCGGGTCTTTTCCTGTCCCTTGAAATCCAGTTTAAAATTTCGGTTGCCCATCGATGGTCTGTCCTTCTATCAATATATCCAGCCCATTGTCATTCCAGGGATTTTACTCTGATCATGATGTCTTCCACTCTTGTCATTTTTCTGATCCACAAGTTCCTCTTCTTATCTCTCCTGGTTACACCAAGCATGCACCTCTCCATGCCTCTTTGACTTGTCTGCAGCCTTTGTAGGTCCCTTTTAGTTGAGGTCCACGTCTCTGCACCATACGTTAGCACTGGAAGGATGCATTGATCAAACACTTTTCTTTTAAGACATAATGGCCTATTGCTCCTGAAAATTATACTGTTTCTCCCAAAAGCTCTGCAGGTAAGTTGTACACGCCGATTAATTTCTTCATATATATATAATCATCAAGCATTATCAATCCATTGCTGGATGAAGGTCTCAAGTTTCTTCCACAATTGTCTGTCTTGAGCCTATCTTCTCCATGTCACACACATATATATACATATTATTACTTCTTCAAGTATGAATACTAAAAAAGTATGGCTATACTACTTGGATTTAGGTAGTATAGATACTAAAAAGTATTGCTATACTACTTGGAGTTAAGTAGCATAGGCTGTAGCCATACTTATGGACTTGTCTTAAGCCACTGACACCAGGGAAGGCAGAGAGCTAGTGCTGCAAGATTAAAAAAACACACTCGTGTCTTACCGGGATTCGAGGCCGGACGAATGGCCACAAGCTAGTGCTTAGACCACTGCATTACCAGGGGCCAGGGCGGCACCGGATGTTGTGCTTGTCTTACTGCATTGTCTCTACATTATCTGGAACCAATATGAGCCTAAATTCGGGACTGGCATCTGCTTACAGCACATAAAGTTACTCACAGTGATCATTCCCCCCACCCTCTTACATAAAAAAAAAACCATACACACACGTCTACAACTTGATATTTTGGGCATTTTTCCAGATACCAAGAAGTGTCATTTTCAGTGAGTATTTTTTTTCTGCAGGCATTGTTTCAGGGATTTCTGCGGGTCATTTATGGCAAACTATATCGGTGTTTTCAAAATTCAGAACCATTCGATAGCTAATTTCACTGCATACTAAATGTCGTGTTTTAGAAATGGGAAATTCTTTTTTCGATAGTTGGGCTCATTGTGTGTGAAACTATCGTTTATTTATTTATCGTTATTATTTTCTAAATGCGCAACTATTCCACAATAGATCTCATCGTAAAACCATCAGTGTTCTTGAATTGCGTAGTCTTGGACACTCGACGATCGCTCTGTCACATTTAATAAATTACTTGAAAGGAAAAGATTTCATTGTCACTCAGGACAAATTATCAGCATTTCCAAAATTACGAACTATTCGACAGTTGATCTCACAGTGTGTAAAACTACCAGTGTTTTCGAAATGTAGAACCATTCGTTAGATAATTGTCGAACTATCCATACATTTTAAAATGTTCAACGTTTTAGGCAACGATTTTACAACGAATAACATGAACTGTCGATAATTAAATGGTCGATAGTTTCCAAAACCTATCGCGCAGCGTTTTAGGCAACGGTTTTGTAACGAATAACCAAGCGAATAACATGAACAGTCGATAGTTTGCAAAAACTATCGCTATAGCGTCTAAAAGGGGAAGTGTGCCGTGCGAACTCAAAATCTGCGTTCGAAATATGTCCCACGCCGCATCGCGGCGCTGCAGACGGCGTCTGTGTCAAAGATTGTGTGTACTGTTGTGCAATGTGAACCAAACAACAGGGGTTGGATTAGGATATGTACGATTTTCTTAAGTGTGTGATTATGGAAACACATTTTATGGTTCAGTGAAATGTCTACGTCTGGCGCAGAGTGCAGCGTCGGCAAATGTAATTGAAAGTATAATTATGCGTGATTTAAATTGATATGCTACCTCCTCGAAGAATGCCTACCAAAAGGCTAACAAATGGCTTGTATGTGCCAAGTAAAGAAGTGCTGTTTGGAAAATTTAAATGTATGTCACTTAGTAGCGGCTAGTGGTAAGCTGAGTCGAATCTGACGAAAAAGACAGGCTACGGTGCGAAATAGTCACGTGCACAACTTAGTGCTGTCGCCAAGTCAATCGGTTGAACAGCCATTGCGTTTCATTGTTGGTTCACATTTGTTTGTATTGAGTGAGTGTTCCGTTTATTGCCATTTGGATACACGTATAGTTTTGTAAGGTAGGTATTATTATATTTCTAAGGTAAGGTTAATTCTTAGTAAACGTTTTATTTAGTTTTAGTAATAATTATAGGTTTAATGAGTAGATCTTAGTTTCACACGTGTTGAAATCTGTTCATGTCTCGTGAATAGTGAAGTATAAAGAAGTGAGTTATTCTGTAGTGTTGAATTCTTATTTCAAATAGAATAATTAATATATTTTGCCAATGCCGATTCACATAGAGCTTGAATATTACCAGAAATCAGGGCAACTTTTCAGGAAATTAGCCTTCGTAATTTGTATAACATTTGCATCTCCAACAATCGTTAGCCCTTTCTTTACGAAATTAATGCTTGAACTGTTGTTGCATTGTAATGTGTCTCTGAATTAAAGAGTACATTTTTTAATTTCGTAACTTAATGCAACTGTGATATAGCATTTGTCTGATTGAATTTACTAAAGCTGTCTGAACAGTGTGGACAGATTATGTTGAAAAACTTGCATGATCAACTTTATTCTAACTGTACAAAACATAGGGAACTACTTTCGATTAAAAATTTCATATCTAGTTCTTCACTTGTATTAAAAGGTGTAATTCTTTTTACAGGAATTGCCAAAATTTGCCATGCCACAGTGTTGCAGTGTTAGTGGCTGCTAGTTAAATTATAGAAGTCAAAAGGAGACTTACAACTTTTGCCATACCAATTGTCTTATACAAAATCTGCTGCATACATTTAAACAGACAAAGTTCTGATTTTAGATTTCCTTGTTCATTTTCCGTGGAATGTTTGTGTATGAGTAGCTTGAAAACTAAATAGGAAAACATAACTCTCCTCAGCTGGAAAATACTCTTGAACAACTTAGTGAAAGCCAAACATGACAACTGAAATTATTTGAAATCACGTGAAAGGAAAATTAAGAAGTTGAAAGTCTGAACGCTTAGTTTTGTGTGCCTCTCCTTAGTGCATAGTGTGCACAGAGTAAGTCCTGAGATAGGAAAAAGAGTTCAAACTTATCAAATATTTTATATGCAAAAGTGTATAGCCAGGTTGGTTAAAGTATTGAAATGTATTTTTCTTCTGTAATAAATGAAGATAACATTTCTGAAAAGTTATCTTTGAAACTGGAAAGTAAAGATCCGTCATATTTGGTTTAATTTTATTTGAAACTTGTATACCAGGAAGCAGTACTTCAGTTAGCTTCTCGTAACATATTTCCAATCTTTTTCTGCTTCATCACATATTCACACAGTGATGCGGAGTGGTTGGTGGCATTCTGTACTGAAGATTTGTATTTAATATTTGGTGGTGTCTTTTTTTTTTTTCAAATTGGAACTAATACTGTTTGTGCAGTGGTTGCCCGTCTTCAAAATGGACCAGAGGTCCTCATTTACTAGCAGGTTTGATTTCATCTGTCAAAATTCATTTGAAAATCTATGGACTATTTTCTTTCCGTGGAAGATGATGCTGTACTCCTTCGCGTCATGGGGTCCGGCTAGTCCCTCAACGACACCATACCCGTACGAGTTCCATGTCACTTATTTTCAGATTAATAAATGTTAGCAGTAATATTGTAGCATTTTTGTTTATGTTTCAATACTGTACCAAAAAATTCCAGGAAATTTCTCTTATTTTTCATACTTACCACTATGACTTCATTGCCATAAAATTTTTGATAAAAACACCTGTGAGAAATTAACTGAAGTGTTACTGTGTGTGTGTGTGTGTGTGTCAGAGCTGAGTTCGGGCTGAATTTCAAGATCCCGAGCCTGAAGTATGTCAGCTCGAACGAGCCCGAAAACTATGATTAACCTGTTAAGCATTGAAAAAAGTCTTCCAGACTTCCACTCTTTCCTACCCATGCAATTAACTGATGTCTTTCTCAACTGCGGAGTGGAGAAGGGATGTCTATCTATTTCTATAGTTACCTTTAACCATTCATTTATTCCCGAAATGTTTTTTTTGGGGGGGGGACATCTGGAGGCACAACAAACTACGTCGTATGTTGCTCAATAGAATTAGCAGGGAGCTGCCCCTTTGAGGTAGGGAGCAAAATTCCGTCAGCTTGCTATCTACTATCTATGCTTCTTAAAACTTATCCTTGGCAGAAATCCTGTAATTCATGGCCTATGGTATTTTGTTATCCAAGCCCGGAATGGATAGCCCTGCAGAATTCCTACTCCCCATTTGACCCAGTTGCTGAAGAATTCTCTTTCACAACTAGAAAGTGTAAAAAAGTCTCGTGTGCTAAATTATATAAAATCACATTAAAAGAAAAAGGAAGAAAATTCTTCCCCTCTCTCCAAGCCCGAACTCCAGTAAGTATTACACAGCCAGCGCCCGGTTCGGGCTCGGCCCGTCTCAGCACTGGTGTGTGTGTGTACTAGTGCTTAGCTTGACATTTATAGTAGGTATATTGAAAGTAAAAATTTAATTTTACTATAATGAGCAAATTTGGCTTCTAGTAAAGAATGTTAGTAAAATGTATAAATTCCCTAGTGTTATGAAAAACTACTAACCAATTCTGCTTAATTCCTTTAGAAATGTGTGGGAAATATTTATTTATACTGTTAAAATGTTGTCTAATCTAAAAAGTGATATCAAATATGTTTTTATAAAAAAGTAGATCACAGTTAGGTATGAACATTACAAGAATAGATTTTAGGTAAAGAAAATAATTGACATAACTCATACATAAAATATTCAGATGGTAACACACACTGGAGGATCTAAAGCTGAGATAATTTTGATGTAACTTGTGATGATTCAAACTATTTGAAACAGATGTCTTAATTTCTGCCATTGGTTAGCAAGAATTCTTTTTTTATTTTGTTGTGTGTATCTATAACTTTGTTGCAGATGCTATCACATAAAGGAAGTTTGGGTAACAATCTGAAGCTGAATACTGTTTAGCTTGTGATGACTTCCTTCTTTCAAACTATTTGAAACAGACATTTGAGGTACATTTATGTAAAAGAATGGACCCATTTGTTTATTTTTAATAGTATTTTTTACTTTGTTCCGCTTGAAGATACAAGACAAATTCATAGTCAATAGGTAAGTTGATTCTTTATCCAAATGTAGTATTTATGCTAATTTTTAAAACAAACTAAAAAAATTAATTTCTGAATTGTAGCAAAGTGCTTTAATAATATGAGGGTGGATCAAAAAGTTAGTTACACTGTTGAATAAAAAAATCAAAGATATACTCAGGGGATGTATGTTGGTTTACATCATTAATTCATTTTTCGACATAGTCGCCTAAGGACTGTAAACATTTATCAGAATGTGCGATTAACTTTCCCATACCTGTACAAGAAAAGTCCAGTTTGGTGCAACTAGTTAAGGACCGCACTTTTCACAGCCTCATCCGTTGGGAATCACTGTCCACTAAGCTCCTGTTTCATTTTACCGAACAAATGGTAGCCGCATGGGGATAAGTTGGGGCTGTAAGGTGGATGCTGCCACACCTCCGACTTGAATTAATGCAGCAATTCCCTTAGTTTTCCGTGCTGTGTAATGTTCTTGGACATCAGTGTGACACCTTCGCTCAACTTACCCCGGCATCTGTCCTTAATTGAATTTCGCAAATTTAATGGTGTTTGGCAATATGAGTCACTTGATGGTTGTCTCTTTTGACAGAAATTCTGTGTAAACAACAGATTCACAGTCATCATGACCACTCCCGCAGACAGAGACAGTTGGACTTTTCACGTCTTCCTTGTTGGGGAGGTGACATGTTTCCATTCCATGGACGATCGTTTGATTTCAGTTACGTAACAGTAAATATGTGATTTCAGATTGCTTATAGAGATATATTTCCCACGTATAATAAGAAGAAATATTTCTTCCCCAGTGTTTACCTGTATAACTGGGAATTTGCTAAGCATCGACCTGACTCTAAATAGCTGAGCTACGATGAAGCAAGGCTCGCTTTGACTGGCGAAAATCTGATATGAAATGTAAACTAGAACAATCTGTAGGATGCATAATGCTGTATTTAGTTCCAGAACAATCTGCTGATATACCAAATGTCTTCCACATATTCCTGGTCCAAGAAGCCCCATCACACGTAATGAAATTAACAAACAGACCTGCATTTTCAGTGAGAATAACAGCTTTAATAATTAATTTTGCAAGCAAAGTTCCACTTATATTGTTACTTGTGGCAAAAACACCAATTATTTGGGTCCAATCTCCATTTAATGGCTGAAACACCATTACCAGTCCGTGATTACATGGGGTATACTTAACAGTTTTTGAAGTGTATGGCTCAATATGAACAAACCCTAATATTTCACCAGATGATTTTGCATGCAGTTTTTCTGTAAGCTTCACTTCATCTATTAATATACCACCATGTCTTGCAAAAGGCTCCATTTCACTTGTTTTCTTTGAAATAGTTTCAAACGTCAGTGCATTGAATCCAAAACTGCTGTTGTAATTTGAAATATACTTTCTAATAGTTGTTCTATTAGGTAGGATCATGATTTTGTGTTTCCGTATGTGCTCGTACAATTTTGGACTTTTTATGTGCATTAGTAAGCATTCAAGTAACCATTCTTTGGTATATGACATACCTCTTGCAGATTTCTTTTTTGCTGCCTTATAACAATGAATAACCATTTGCTGCTGCTTAATGGGTAATTCTGCTATTTTTTCATTAATGGAAAGTTCTGTAAAATTCCTTTTTTTTTTTTTTAAGTTTAATTAGAGAGCGAAATAACTAGTTTCTTCAGCCTGTTGATTTTCCGAACTGTATTTTGATACTTATTTTTAAATGTAGCCTTTCTTCTATGATAAGCTATTTTGTGCAAAAGTAAGCGCTGCAGATACTTACATCTGAGGCAAGTCTTTGTTGTTCCTTTTCGTTACACAATTTTTGCTGTACAAATTATTCTAAAAAATAACTCCACTTTCAAGGTACTTCATGTTATTTTCAAATTCTGAAATGGAGCCTGTGCCATGACATACTGGTAGCCTATCAGTGTCTCGAATAATGGATTTTTGATTCATCTTTAGAAGTAATATTAGAAACTGAGTTAATTTTTATTCCACGTAAATACACTTTACAGGTAACCTCTGGTTAACTTTTGGTAACAACAACCAGTTTTTCTGTTGTCAATGAATTTGACAATTCACATTTGAATGAATGAACATGGAAAATTATGCACTTTGAATTATTTGCAGGAATTTGCTTACCCCAAAATTCTGAAGGCTGTGATATTCAGAAGGCAGTTTCGTGTAACTCTTTGGGAAGTAAATTCCAAGCTATTTAAATTACCATCAGGCTTATCATCGGTTTCCCTAACTTTCCTGTATTTTGCCAGAGGTTTTGACAAATAATGGGGAAGGTTTGGAAATATTGTTGGAATTGCATCTGGTGTCAAGATGGGCCGATCTCTGGGTATTAACACAGTCTCCTCATTTATTTTATGCACAAAATTTCGAACCACAAATCTCTCAAAGTGCAGTTCACATACAGCACTAAATTTGTCGTAAGTTTTTATTTGCACCGGGAATCAATCTTTGCCACTGCTGTAAAAGTTTTATCATTTTTGGGTATTCCAAAGAGTGACGGCTTACTGTTTTTGTACTGAGTATTGCAACCTGGCACAAAACTATGGTTATTTCTCTTCCGCATAATGAGCTAAGTATAACTTATATACAATATTTAGGTAATCCACATTCCTTCTAAAACCTAAAACATAACACGTTTTCGTCTAAATTACCGTTCTTTTCACTGTAAGCAACACGAATTTAGTTTCCCGCTCCCATCACAGTAAGAAAGAGGGAAGGGAAGGCGATCGGAGCGCCATCTACGAAGGGGACAAATTTCGGTATCCACGCCAATCATTACGTACGCTAGGCGCTCGGCACACTTTCCCTTCTAGACGCTATACTATCGCGATACTATCAGAAGACTAAACTATTCGAAACTGGGCTGTCGATAGTGCTGCAACTATCGATAGTATCGATAGTGCGAATACTATCGCCCATCCCTAATGCTGACCAATTAAGATGTATCACAAAGAAACAGAAAGAGCAAAAATGTCTTTGCATAGAAAGAAATGTACGTAATGTTGTTTAAAAAGTTTTGAGATCAACTTAGCACTTTAAAATATGCTATTATCCTGGTATGCTAATGTAGCCTGTCATTTTGCAGAAATTGTCATCCCATTGTTTTTAAAAGTGTTGAATAGTTTTATTTCAGAACATCAGAGATCACTGGATTGTTATGTTTTTTTTTTTAAATTACAATTTTGATTACTGAATTATGCATGCTCTCTTGCACCAGTGAAATGAGTTAAAATTCCTTTTCCCAGAGAAATGGATTAAGGAAAGAAACTTTTCTTGTTCATGAGATGTGAGTGATATACTGCCATTTCACATTTTCTGTAAACATTCTTAACATTAGTCCTTCAGAAATTTTTTATTCTCTAAAGCACCAGCTTTTACATGTGGTATTTTTCTCCAGGGGTTGTTTCTGCAGTGTGTGAGTGGTTGTTAATTTTTTTCTTGCAAATAAAATGACAGTCATGACATCCTGTATTTTACAGAATCATTAAAGCAGAAAAACTTTTTGCTGTTTATTCGAAAAACTCTTGGCATGGTGTTAGAAATTTTATAAAGTATGTTTTGAAATAATTGAATAGGCACCTCTGCGTTTTTTTTTTTTTTTTTGTAACTTGATGACTGAGAGATCATATAAATTGTTCTTTATGTCTACTTTGATGTGAAACACACAGGATACAATGATGCTTGGTGTATGCAGACAGCACAGATAAGTTGCAATGGCATTCAGTATTTAATTCATGACTGTATGCAGTAAATGTTACCAAAATACATTTTTTTGGTGTTGCTGGGAAACCAACAAAGTAAACCTAATAATTTCCAATATGGAGTCCTTGGCAAAATATTTTTCAGTGGAGGAAATCTTTTAAGACTTGATTTTAAAGAAAGTGAAAAACCAATTTCGCATATTTTCCAAGACACTCCCTAGTACAAGGGAAGGTTTTCAAGAGTGTGAAGTCTGCTTTGACAAGTTCCCAAAAAAATCTAGTTTTGCACGAAATATGCAGTCTGAAGGAACTAAAAATTCCATCCAATGAGGTACATGCTGCAGGAAATTCATGATGGAAGACAAAATTTCAAGGGATATGCTCCTTGATACTGATGAAAAACCTGATACACATAATATATGTTCAGAGCAAGTGACAGGTAAAAGTGGGATTTCTGACCATACATCCCTTCATTCATATGAAACACATCAACAGTGTAATGTTTGTTCCAAGAAGTTCACTTCAAAACACTACTTTTCCAAGCATACATTTCTTCATACAGCTTCAAAAAGACATAGGTGTAATGTGTGTTCAAAGGAATTCCTAAAGAAAGCTAACCTTCTGAAGCATTTGCTGTGTCATACTGGGGAAAAACCTCATCGATGTGATTTGTGTCCCAAGCAATTCACAGAGAACAGTGACCTTTTGCAGCATATGCATTTTCATACTGGTGAAAAACCTCATCAATGCAATGTGTGTTCCAAGCAGTTTACCACAAGAAGAGGTCTTTTCCTTCATATGCTTCTTCATACAGGTGAAAAACCTTATCAGTGTGATGTGTGTTCCAAGCAATTCAGACACAAAAGTGCCATTTCTGTGCATATGCTCCTTCATACAGGTGAAAAACCTCATGAATGTGATGTGTGTTCCAAGCGGTTTACCACAAGAGATCACCTTTCTCGGCATATGCTCCTTCATACAGGTGAAAAACCTTATCAGTGTGATGTGTGCTCCAAGAAATTCAGACAGAAAGGTGAGCTTTCTCAGCATATGCCCCTTCATACAGGTGAAAAACCTCATCAATGTGATATGTGTTCCAAACAGTTTAGAGCAAGAAGTAACCTTTCTCGGCATATGCTCCTTCATACAGGTGAAAAACCTTATCACTGTGATATGTGTTCCAGACAGTTTACCAGTAGAAGTCACCTTTCCCGGCATATGCTCCTTCATACAGGTGAAAAACCTCATGAATGTGATGTGTGTTCCAAGCAGTTTATCAGAAGAAGTGAACTTTCCCAGCATTTGCTCCTTCATACAGGTGAAAAACCTCATCAATGTGATGTGTGTTCCAAGCGGTTTACCACAAGACCTAGCCTTTCCCAGCATGCGCTCCTTCACACAGGTGAAAAACCTCATGAATGTTATGTGTGTTCCAAGCAGTTTACCAGAAGTAGTGAACTTTCCCAGCATATGCTCCTTCACACAGGTGAAAATCCTCATCAGTGTGATGTGTGTTCCAAGCAATTCACAAGCATAAGTCATCTTTCAAAGCATATGGTTCTTCATACAGGTGAAAAACCTCATAAATGTAATGTGTGTTCCAAGCGGTATACCACAAGAAGTCACCTTTCTCGGCATATGCTCCTTCATACAGGTGAAAAACCTTATCAGTGTGATGTATGCTACAAGCAATTCAGACAGAAAGGTGAGCTTTCTCAGCATATGCCCATTCATACAGGTGAAAAACCTCATCAATGTGATGTGTGTTCCAAGCGATTCACAAGGAAAAGTTATCTTTCGAAGCATATGGCCCTTCATACAGGTGAAAAGCCTTAGTATAGTGAGCAATTCACATTTAAAGATACATTTTCCAGGCATATTCTCTTTCATGTAATTGAAAAACCTCATCAGTGCATTGTATTCTAAGTATGTCACTCAGAAAAGTTTATTTTCAAACCATATGGAGCTTCACAAAAGCATCATCATCATCATCATCATTGTCAACCATTATCAATCCACTGCTGGACGAAGGTCTCCCCAAGTTTCCTCCACAACGGTCTGTCTTGTGCCAGTCTCCTCCATGTCACCCCTGCATACTTTCGAATTTCATCCACCCATCTCCCATGTGGTCTTCTTCTGGGTCTTTTCCTGTCCCTTGGAATCCAATCTAAAATTTCGGCTGTCCATCGACGATCTGTCCTTCTGGCAGTATGTCCAGCCCATTGCCATTTCAGGGATTTAACTCTGATCATGATGTCTTCCACTCTTGTCATTTTTCGGATCCACGAGTTCCTCTTCTTATCTCTCCTGGTTACACCAAGTATGCACCTCTCCATGCTTTTTTGAGTTGTCTGCAGCCTTTGTATGTCTCTTTTAGTTAAGGTCCACGTCTCTGCACCATACGTAAGCACTGGAAGGATGCATTGATCAAACACTTTTCTTTTAAGACATAATGGCATATTGCTCTTGAAAATTATGCTGTTTCTTCCAAAAGCTCTCCAGGCAAGTTTTGTACGCCGATTAATTTCTTCATCAATGTGACCCTCACTTGATATCTGCTGTCCAAGATAAACGTACGTGTCTGTTATCTCCAGCTTTTCTCCATCAATCGATAAATCTTCATTTCTTGTAAAAGCATTGAACATCACTTTTGTCTTCTGAAAGTTCATTTTTAATCCCACTTCTTTACTCTTGTCAGCAAGTTCCTGGATCATACTCTGCAGCTCTGATGGGGTAGTTGCAAAAATGACTATGTCATCAGCAAAACGAAGGTGGGTTAGATAATCTCCATTAATCTTTATCCCCTTGTTTTCCCAGCTCAGCGTATGCCCTTTTAAATATAAAAATTCTCACCAATGTGAGTATACTGCAGGAAATTCACAAAGGCAATTTTTTAAGGCAGATGCTCATAGAAGTGAATAAAAACTGGATAACATGTGGTTCTCGATTTTTTCAGAACTTCTTTTTTCTTCATCATATGCATTGATAAATTTATCAAGTATTGAGGGATATTAAATACTCGTAGAGATATAGGGGCTATGTACAATCACACTTTATTTTACCAATTCAAGTCTAGCTTTTGAACCGGGGAGATATCTGCATGACTAGCAAGTAAAACTAAATCACATCGTAACTTATTTTCTAATAAAGTTACACAGAAATTTAAATATGTGTATAAATATTTTGACTTACCTTTTTGAATAATGAATAGAATCTTAGATAACTTTAGTGACTATCTTTATTATTAATTTCTAACAAATTCTCATACCACATGAATATATTTCACTGACATTCTAATTCAGATTTCTTCCCATATGGTTTACGCTCAGGGTGTCTGACTTTGTCATCATACCACTTTATAACTCCTGACCATGGATTAAAAATCTCTTCTTGTGGCCCTTCTATTTCAACTGTCATCAGAGCATTTAAAGTTTCAACAGACAAATTGTTCCTCCAATCCCCTTGTATTCTTTTTTAAAAACTGAATCCCACCTCACAACATGCAGTACTAAGTGGAAGTATTGCACAAATTTCTGCTAAACTTAATATGTTTTTATAGGCTTCATATTTTTCTTGGAACATCCTGCTCCAAAAATGCTTTGACCCTTTTTTCATGTCACTTTGATGGTTGTTTGAAGCATCCACTTTTAATTCAATAAATTCTCCACTTACGTTGAATAATTCAACTCCACACTTTTGCAGTGGTTCCTTAAAATGCTCAACCATTGTCAATATTTCAGAATTTGCATAATTTTTTAGTTCTTGAGCATCACTTGGCCAATTTACTACTTCAAATACTGTTGAAAGCTTTAATATTCCATCGTCTTGCATAGATGCAAATTTAAAGTTAATATTTTCTAAACCTGCATCAATTAAAACATTTTTTTCAAATGAATGTACAGCATCAGTTCTTTTTTTTAAAGAATGACCTTTAAATGTACAATTTCCAGAAAGATGACCCATTTTAACAGTATTTGTAAATTCATGTAAGTTAATGCCTTCTGAAACTTTCATTTCATTTAGCTTTTCCTGAACACTGTGAAGTCTGTTAAGTATTTGATGTAAACTTATGTTGTGTGTTTGTACGCCGAGAGAGAGTCGAGCTATTTCACCCAGTACATCTGTGAAAAAGTGTAAATACAGTAGGAAAGTATAAGTCAGACAGTGTTTCAGAATTCCTTGTGCTACCGCCTTTTCATCAGATGATCCAGAAACACAGACATCTTCCAAGTGCATGACAACTGCCTTCCAGTTATTAATCAAACCTTGACGTGCGCTGTAATGGTGAGGTATCCATCTTACACCATCTAATCTTTGTGGAGCTATTATATTTTCATTGCATATTGATGCAATATGTTTTAACATGGTCCTACGTTTGGGAGACCTTGAGAAAAAACTATATATTTGCTTAATTATCATTTCCAAAGTAGTCATATATGTTTTTGAAAAAGCCGATTTCATGGCCAACTCCAGGCGACGAGACATGCAGTGAATATTAACCAACCAAGAACAAGCATCTTTTATTTTAGCCCCAACTCCTGATTTTCTTTCAGTCATAACTGCAGCACCATCAGTTCCCAAACTAACAATTTTATCCATCCACTGAGGAAAGTTCAACTTGTCTGAAAACTCTGTGTTTATTGCCTTTAAAATGTCATTAGCAATAGTAGATTTTGAATGAACTAATTTAATAAAGTGTGTCAGAGGTTCTCCTTGATTGACAAACTTGGCACATAACACCAATTTACTTGTTGTGCAAATATACGTAGATTCATCAATCATCAGAGAGAAAAACCGAGCATTTCTTAGTTTTGAACACAATGTCTCACAGATATCATTACCAATGAAGCGAGTAAAAGTACTGCAAGCTTTATCGTTATGATAGGTAACACCAATATCTGATTTACCTTCAGTTATCCTTTTGTAACAGGAAATAAATTTTTCAAAGAATTTAAACTTTACCTCTGATTTTGCCATAGTGTATGTAATATGAAATAATCTGTCTTATCTTTTTCAGAAGCTCTTCATCTGCTGTTCTAAATGATTTCACTATAGCAGTATCACATAATTCATTTTCCTTGGAAGCTTTTGCTGATAATGCTGTCAGATGATCAGAAGATTTGCTATGTGCAGAAACAGATTCTTTTTTAACATTTTGAGTCCGATACCTTATTATGCAATACTCACGACAAATTTCGCACCAAATTTCTTTCACATGTGAAGGAGATGCATCTGTTAAACTGTGATTAATCCAATTCCATTTGTTGGTTAATCTTCAGTTCTGTACAGTAGCAACCTTCACATTTTTAACTGCAGTTGTTGTACACAATTTTCGCTTAAGCGAACTATGCTGAGACGAATGATCACCACGTGATTCACCAGCTATTGTGCTTTGATTTCCTGTTCCATTGCCTGGCGCGGTGGAGCTTTCGATATCGTGCACGAAATTGAAAGCATTGTTCTCATTTTGAGATGAAGGCTTTTGATCAGAAGTTTGCTGTCGCTTGTTTACAAATGAATGCAAAGACAACTGTCGACTCATGATTAAAAAAATAAAGCAAATGAAACACGAAGGTACACTTAACAATAAACAAACCTACGTAACACGTGGTTGTTCACTCAAAGAATCCGAAGAACGCAAAATATATTGAAACTAACCCAACAGAGACAGGGTGAACACTGGAACTCTGACGTACCATCAGTCTCTTACAAAACTAGCCGTTGATTGACAGCCCAGCAGGAATTATGTGATTTGTTCCATTTGAACTCTTGCTAAAGTGAAAGACAAATATTTGAATTCATACACACTGCATATCTGCCAACTACCACACGATGCCGTAGTTTCTACAGAATTAGTTGTCTGACTACGGAACTCATTGTCAAAACTACGGATTCTACAAATTTTTCTTTTGCTATTGTTTTTATGATATACACGAGATACTTACAGGGATTCGTGGAATCTCGCTTTTTTATTTGTCATCAGTTAGATCATTCTGAAGATCGATATTTGGGAGAAGGGAAGGGGGTCGTTTTCCATCTGGAGACGAAATTTCGTGCTTCATAACTTTCGAACACAGTAGTGAAACGGAGTAAGAAAATTTTGCCGTAATCGCAAATTTTTCTCCCAATGTTGTCTTTGTGTCCGCTTTTCTTGTTAAATATAATTTTATTGCAGAAATGTTTGCATTTTAGCTTGAAACTGTGGAGAACAATTTGCAAAAATGGAAGTTGGATGCTGCAAAATTTTCCAGTAATCTTCAGGCATGAGATTCTTTTGTGAATTCAAGGAATTTCGGCTTTTTTCATTATTATTGGAATTCCGTCTTTACGAAACTAGAAAACGAAAGGTCGACGGAATTCGGATTTTTACTGTAATCATAATTTCTTTTTTCTCACGATGTTGCCTCTGTCAAGTATTATTGCTCATTAACATTTTACTGGATAAATATTTGTATTTCAGCTTGAAAATACAAGGAAAATTTCCAAAACCAGAAGTCAGACGAAGCAAAAGTTTCTTCCGTAATCGTTTACCCCTCCACGAACACGTTTCGTAAAAAAGCGTCTGTCTATGCCACGCAATAAGGCTAGTTACTATGGATAAGACTTTTGCCAGTGTTGGCAGGCTATTTTCTAGTAACATTTTGGTTTGCTTCTTTCGGTTTTGTCAACCATCCGAAAAAGTGGAATTATTTTTGCTTATTCATCACCGATCATTAGAGCGCAGTATTTGATGCATGCACGACTATCAAGACTTGTGGAAGTGGGCGATCGCTTGGCTTAGGTTACGACAGGAGTTGAAGACAAAGTTCGTGGGGCAAAAGAAGGGAGGGTGGCAGAGCATTGGTCAAACAACGGATCCATCCCAGAGCTCTGAGTTGCCACAGCAACCATTGCCGACGTCACGTTCAGTTTCTGTAATAGACCAATGAGGGCACGATGGAGAGGAGTTTCAATGCGCTTCTATGACAGTTCCCACTGGAAGGGATGAAAGATATGGGGAGGATGGGTATTAAGTGTTGAAAGGAAATTGGCGAAAGAGAATCGCTGATCGTCGCTGTTTTAACAAGTGATAATAGAAACTGTTATGTAAACTTCGTGGATTGATAATGATTTTTGGTTACTTTAAATAAAGAAATTACCTTACTAGCAATATTTGCTACTGCTATTTTTCACTAGCAAATTTGATTTTTCACTAGCTATTTGCTAGTTGCTAATCGGTGAAATCGCGCCCTGGACCTGTTTTAAGACAATAATGAAACATTTAGAATTATTTTGCAGATTAAAGCATATTGGTGGAAGTGCAAAGGTTCATTCAGTCTCATAATTTTCACCCATAAAATGGTCATCACAGTACGACCCAAAGATCATCGTTTAGGCAGAAGACTTGGATGATGCCAGAGCAATGCTGCTGCAGTGTTCATTCACATGCCAATTGTTGCAGGTAAATTTTATGGTAAAAAATCTTTAAGATGTGTTGTAAAGCTATAATATTTACCCCATTTTCTATCAAACTATGCACATTAAAATATATAAAAAAATTTATCAAAATTTTTAACCAAATACACTATTGACGATATCTGCGGTACTGATACACATCACCGCCGCCGCCATTAAATATCATGTGAGAAACAACAACGCAACCAGTCACATGCAAGATGCCACGCAGTTCGGAGCTCTCTGATTTAAAGAAAGGTGTAATCGTCGGGTATCACAGAAATGGCTGATCCACACGTGACATATCCAGTGAGTTGGAGTACCCAAAATCGACAGTGGCCAATGTGATTGGCAAGTGGAAGATGAGAGGTGACTGTCGGAATGTGCCCTGACCCGGCAGACCCACAAAACTGGGAGTTAGAGACCGACGGGTGCTGGCCAGAGAAATTCAGAAGAACCGCACCAAATCGATGGGCCACATCCATGAGGAGTTTCAACAGGCATCCAGGAGTGTTCTTTCGATGAATACCATTCATAAGGAAGCCCATCTGCTCAGTTATCACGGATGTGCTGCCTCCCACAAGCCTTTGATCGCCAAGTCCAATAGTGCTGCTTGGCTAACGTGGTGCAAAGAACGTCGACAGTGCACCGCTGAACAGTGGAAACAGGTTCTCTGGAACGCTGAATCAAGGTTCACCCTCTACCGTTCGGATGGCAGGGTATGGGTTTGGCGTCTGCCTGGAGAACGCCTCCTGTCGGAATGTATTGATTCCCGAATAAAGAAAGTGCCCAAGAATAAACACCTAGATGAATGTAACAGTGAACATATAGAACTCAGTGCAAGGGATATATTTAGAACTCAGGTTCATTATGTGCTTTGTGATGCTTTAGTCACTCAGCTTTCAAGCAGAAAAAGTGCTTATGAAAATATAATGAGAAAATTTGAATTTTTTACAAAAAAATCAAGATCTGAAATTTTGAAGGGGCAAAAGCATTGCAGGAATACTATAACAATGACCTTGACGACCAGTTTGCCGATGAGTTTTTGCAATTCTCATCAATGATGGGGGAGCATGCAACAAATTCCCAGATGCTGCAAACTTTGAAGGTAAACAATTTAGAAGCCACATTTCCGAACACTGAGACTGCACTTAGAATGTTTATGACATTACCGATTTCAAATTGTACAAGTGAGAGATCATTTTCTTTGCTGAAAAGACTGAAAAATCCCTTACGATCAACCATGCGACAAACGAAACTGGCATCATTAGCTCTGCTGTCTTTGGAGATTGATGTGACACAGTCTTTAAATTCATCATCATCATTGTCAACCATTATCAATCCACTGCTGGACAAAGGTCTCCCCAAGTTTCCTCCACAACGGTCTGTCTTGTGCCAGTCTCCTCCATGTCACCCCTGCATACTTTCGAATTTCATCCACCCATCTCCCATGTGGTCTTCTTCTGGGTCTTTTCCTGTCCCTTGGAATCCAATCTAAAATTTCGGCTGTCCATCGATGATCTGTCCTTCTGGCAGTATGTCCAGCCCATTGCCATTTCAGGGATTTAACTCTGATCATGATGTCTTCCACTCTTGTCATTTTTCGGATCCACGAGTTCCTCTTCTTATCTCTCCTGGTTACACCAAGTATGCACCTCTCCATGCTGCTTTGAGTTGTCTGCAGCCTTTGTATGTCTCTTTTAGTTAAGGTCCACGTCTCTGCACCATACGTAAGCACTGGAAGGATGCATTGATCAAACACTTTTCTTTTAAGACATAATGGCATATTGCTCTTGAAAATTATGCTGTTTCTTCCAAAAGCTCTCCAGGCAAGTTTTGTACGCCGATTAATTTCTTCATCAATGTGACCCTCACTTGATATCTGCTGTCCAAGATAAACGTACGTGTCTGTTATCTCCAGCTTTTCTCCATCAATCGATAAATCTTCATTTCTTGTAAAAGCGTTGAACATCACTTTTGTCTTCTGAAAGTTCATTTTTAATCCCACTTCTTTACTCTTGTCAGCAAGTTCCTGGATCATACTCTGCAGCTCTGATGGGGTAGTTGCAAAAATGACTACGTCATCAGCAAAACGAAGGTGGGTTAGATAATCTCCATTAATCTTTATCCCCTTGTTTTCCCAGCTGAGCGACTGAAAAACACCCTCCAATGTGGCATTAAAGAGCTTCGGAGATATGGTGTCACCTTGTCTCACTCCCTTTCCAATTTTTATGTGTGTTGTATTTTCAAACAGCCTAATCTTTGCACTTGCATTTTCATAGATGTTATTAATAATATTAATGTATGCATCTTCAATACCGCAGGTTTTCAGAGCCATTGTAACTGCTGATGGTTTCACCGAATCAAAGGCTTTTTCATAATCGATAAAAGCCATGCACAATGGAAGTTCATATTCCCTCGCTCTTTCAATTAGTTCTCTCAGCACATGGATATGATCTATTGTGCTGTAGCCACTCCTGAATCCAGCTTGTTCTCTCGGTTGAGCCATGTCCAGTGTTACCTTCAAGCGGTGTGAAAGAACTTTAGTGAAGATTTTATAAACTACTGATAGGAGGCTGATAGGTCTGTAGTTTCCGAGATCCTCAATGTCACCTTTCTTATGTAGCAGGATCATTATAGGGTTGTTCCAATCCTCAGGAATCTTTCCTTCATTAAGGCATCGAGTGAAAATTTGGGCGAGCACTGTTTCGATTTCTCCACTTGCTTCTTGTATGATGTCTACAGTAATTCCATCTTCTCCTGGAGCTTTTCCCCGCTTCATGTTCTTGATTGCATGTGCAACTTCTGCTGGAAGGACTGGAGGAACTCTGGTACTGGTATCTTTCATGATGTCTGGAGTGCATGTATCATCCCTTTCATATAATTTGGAGTAGAAATCTTTCACTCTTGTCAAAATTTCGCCTCTATTTCTTGTTACAGAACCATCTTCTTTTCTCAGTGCCATAATCTGTTTTCTTCCCTTACTGAGATGTCCCTTTGCTATCTTTAGGCTTTGGTTGTTTTTAATTGCTTTCCTCACTAGTTCACAATTGAATTTTCTTACGTCTTCAGTGATACTTTTTCGTACTGTCTTGCATAGCTCTATATATTCCACTTTGGAAGTCACATCTTCTTTAGTTGTCCTCATCTCTCTTCTTTTTTGCATCAACATTTTCGTTTTTCCTGATAATTTATTTACATGCAACTTGTTCTTAGACCCAGCTAATTTTGTTGCTGTTTCCATAAGAGCTTTGGTTACTTTTCTGTTAACTTCAGAGATGTCCACTTCTTCCGACGTTAGGCCTTCTAAAGCAGAGAACCTGTTCTTCAGTTCCAACTTGAAGGTATTATGGTGTTTTTTAAGGTTGGTTATGTCAATAGATTTTGTTTGTCTTATGAGCTTGCCACGTTCGAGTTTAATGTTGAGGTGCATCTTACATCTCACCAATCTATGGTCACTACCTGTGTTGAACTTGTTTAGCACACTGCAGTCTTCTATGACGAATTTTTTGTTACACATAATAAAATCAATTTCACTTGTCGTCTCATTTGGATGTCTCCATGTCCATTTCCTGTGTGGCTTTTTCTTGAAGAAGGAGTTCAAGATGAAAAACCCTTCTGCCTCTGCAAACTCAACGAGAGTATTTCCACGCTGGTTTCTGTTGCCGTGACCGAATTTACCTACTGAAGTTTCATTCTGTTGCCGTTGCCCTATTTTTGCATTGAAATCTCCCATAATTATTTTCAAGTGCTGCTTACCTTTATTATTTAGATGACAAATTTCCTCATAAAATTCTTCAATTTCTTCTTCGGGATGACTTGTGGTGGGTGCATATGTTTGAATAATCTGAGCCTGGTATCTTCTCGATAGTTGGATAACGAGTCGTGCAGCTGTGTCAGAGGAACTTTCAACTTCTACCACTTTATCCTTCAGTTTCTTGTTTATTATAAATCCAACACCACTAGTTCTGCCAGTATCTGTCCCACGATAGTAGAAGAGATGTCCACTTTTCAGTTCGATGAGATCTTCTCCTTTTCTCCTTACCTCACTTAGCCCCACGATGTCCCACTTGATCCTTTGTAGTTCCTCTTCCAATTCAAGAAGCCTTGAATCAGAAGATAGGGAGCGTCCATTGTACGTTGCCAAGGTCAGCATCAGATGGCAGCCTAGTCCGGTCCTCCGGGGATTCTTAGCACCTTCTGCCTTCATGTCGCACTGGCCGCTGCCTTGGCCAGGTACATTCCAGCTGCCGGAGACTGAGGGCCAAGATTTAAGTTGTGGAGTCATTTTGGAGGGGTTTGGCCATAACTCACCACGCTGGCCAAGCGGGTTGGTGAGTGTGGGATAGAATTTCCTCTAATCCCGATGGTATAATTATACCGCTATTGGCGGTCGTCAGAGCCCCTTTAGTGGGAACAGGATGCACCACGAGAAGGCGGGGTTGACATTTGTCAAGGAGAGGCTGTGATGTTACGCATCACCTGACCTTACATCCCGTCTTTAAATTATGATACGATGACAAAGTGCTGTGTTTGGGCACCAGATCTTTTTATTTGTAATGACTCATTTACTATTCTTTATTTTTAGGAATGAATAAAAAGAATTGAAAATTTACCTCCTATATCAAGACAAAACAGTTGGGTTAAATATGTTTCTTCTACATTTCCTAGATGCAAAGTCATGTATTAGAGAATCATAATTTAAAGACTCTGATTCTCTAATACATGACTTTGCATCTAGGAAATGTAGAAGAAACATATTTAACCCAACTGTTTTGTCTTGATATAGGAGGTAAATTTTCAATTCTTTTTATTTATTCCTAAAAATAAAGAATAGTAAATGAGTCATTACAAATAAAAAGATCTGGTGCCCAAACACAGCACTTTGTCATCGTATTGTCAGTTTTTTTGACACTGGACAATTTATACATTTACGTCATTATGTGCTCATTAGATTTTGGTAAAATTGGGTTTAGCGTCCTAAATTATTTGGTTGGAAAAGTTGTAGCATTTCGAAAAAGTGTGATGTACAGATTCTAAAATATGCAATTTAAGGGGAAATGGTGAAAAAATTTCATTGTTAGAATAAATATTAAAGATGTTTACCGAAAAACTTGAACTCCAAGTATGACGAGTCAGCAGACGCAGCGGGAGGCCTTAAACAATGCAGCGGCGATGCCATGAATCTGTGCTCCGTTGGAAGGAAGGATCGCTGCAGCCAGGATATTCACGGGCGGAATAGTACAGCAGGAACCGGGTACGCTGTTGTCAGGAAAGAGTGTAGTGGTACGCTACAGAAAATAGTTAATTTCGGTGTCAGTTCTTGACATCGCAATCAGACAGTTTCTTGGTTTTTTCGCATGGGATTCTTTGATGCTGAATGTATGAACTCATTTCTCCATGGAAGCATTCTTTTTATTTAGTAATCAAACTTTCACTTTGAGGCTTGCCATCTAACTTCCGTTGGAGAGAATGCGACACCTACTCTAACGCTTTTCTAGAAACAAGAAAGGCATGTGCATACTTACTATTTCGTATCGCGGAATTACATGCCAAAGAACGAAGACAATCTCTGCATGTTTCTTAAAAAGTGAGGCAGAAATTACAAACTACATTCTTTAGCGTAGCAGTATATTCTGTTACTCTTTCCTGATTCCTGTTGTACTCTTCTGCCCATGAATTCCCCGCCACAGCAAACCTTCCTTTCAACGGAGCAAAGCTTCAGGTCGGCACCGCAGCGTGTGTTTACTCATCCTACTGGGACTACTTGGAGCTAAGTTTTTCGGTAAACATCTTAAATATGCATTTTTTTTTTTTTTTTTTAAATTTTACAACTTTTCTGACCAAATAATTTAGGACGCTGAAGTACACATTTACCAAAAATTGAACCGGTACTAGGTGTTCCCCTCAGCTTTTCAGATTATTATTATTATGTTGTTTTTTTTTTTTGTATAACTCTTCCCCATCAACACAAAATTTTATGTTTTGCAGTTTTCTGATAATATATTGATCATGATGCGCAGATTTGATCTTGGTAGAAACCGGGAAGCTGGAAGTAGGAGTTCCCATAGCACTTTTTCAATTTTTTATGCAGCTTCTTCATATCTCTATTTATGAGAAAGTTCAGTGGAGGTCACCATGGATTTTTTTTTCTTGTTTTAGTTTTAGTTCACATATTTTGTAGGATGCATTGTTCTCATGTTCTAGACGCAAGAATTGATACATTGCAAGACCACAATATTCACTAAAATTAAGATGCCCATCCATTTTGTCATATATTGTTATAGTTAGAATCTATGGGGTCATTAACACCACAAACAACTGATCAACCAGTTGTCCCCGCACAGCCAGAGTTGTATAAAAATAAAATGTATCTGCGTACACAGCTATTGAAACAGAAAACTCGCTGCCAACCCGCAAACCATGATAACAATAGAATAAGATAATTTAAAGGAAAATTAATAAAACAAATAATTATTAGAACATTACAGATTCCAATGAGGACAAAATAGTACATTCTAATTGAATGTGCAGCAATGTGTGTAAAATGGACTTTTATGGCAAAATATTAAAATATTGGACTACGAACCTCATAAAAACAAGAGATTAATTAAAGAAAGTTTTTATATCCAGAAAAACAGTTCTATCAATGAACCTTCAAAAATTATAAATATGATTTTCAACAAGTTAATTCAAAAATACTGGACTTACAAAATGCATAAGGGAAATTATTTTTATTTAATTGGCAACTGAAAGAGGAACCTGGCAATGAAATTTAAATTCTGTGTAAACAAAACTTTTAAATACAGTTCGTATACATTGAGAACAGGCCTTGATAAAATGTAGAGGCCAGAAATGTCTGTAAAAACAAAAGAACTCAGAAGATGAGAAAACTAATTAAGTTCTTAAGTTAAAATGGAATTAAGTATATTAATGTGAGTAAAGCGTTGAGCAAGTGTTTTAATTGCTGTATATAGGCGTAACATTTTTATTTTTTTAATCTACATGCAAAAACTATCTGCAAACCTGCTAATGATTTGGAAACTATCACCGTACTCATGTACGTCTACATTCTGCTACTCTGCACACAGTGACTATTATTTGGTCGATAGAGAATAAGGAGGGGGAGGAATGTTTTGTGCCCTGGGCCTTGCATGTAGTAAATCGGGCCCTGTCGAACGGCCTTAATACTTTTAGGAAAACATGCCCCAGACCATAAAGTAGCTTCTACCAGCTGGAAAAGTAGTGAGGATGCAAGATGGTTCCATGTTTTCCTGCTGGTCTCCCCGTATGCTGAGCCTTCGATGTGCATGAAGTAGTGGAAAACATGATTCATTGAACATTACCCATTTCCAGTCATTCACTGTTCAATTCTTGTGTGCCTGAGTGAACCGGAGGAGTTTCTTCTTGTTTGCTGCAGATAGCAATTGCTTACGGACAGGACATCTGTTTCTGTTAGTCATAGGATGTAATGTGCGGCGAATTCTACGCCGGGTCGTCATAGGACTTGGTTCTTCATTCAGTTATCTGTAATCCGATTATTTTATCTGTCTGGTGGACTAAACAAGTCTGCCTCAAGGAGGTTAGAATAAGATATCTGGAGATGCCCTTGTTAATGAAACAGTACCACTTTCCACGATGCCTATAACCGCGAGAGACGGCCGTCAAAATGTGGGAAAGCCGATTGTTTTCAAGGCTGTTGCAATGCATTTTGCTTTGGCTGAATCGCATTTTTTCGTTGTAATGTTTCTAATTTCGCATCGTAACTTGCTGCCAATGTGTGAGAAGATGCTGAATTTGCAAATTTCCTTATTATTTTGAGGCTCTTTCCCATTTTTATTTTAAATTGAAAACTTCACTTTTGTAAGAAGTATAATTCATTCCGGTTTGATATTTACATGGTTTCTGCAACAAAAACCACACAATTCCAAAATACACAGTTAAAATTACATAGATATCATGTAAACAATGTCAAATTCCCAGAGTTTGCGGCTTCACGGTTAAGAGACTCAGGGCATCTCCAGAAGTATTATTCTAACTTCCTTGATCTGCCTACTCTCCGCTCAGCATCCAGCAGCCGTTGACGACCACAAGCCTTGCTCTCAGACCCGTTTTTGTGCTGGTGTTTCACTGTTTGTAAACTTTAACAACTGCTGCCGTCGATCATTTCACAAGTGCAGCAGTTTTTCTAATGCTCGTACCAATGCTTCGAGCACCCATCATCATCGCGTCTTCTGCCCATTATTTCTTGCGCGTGCGATTCATTTGTCTCTGCATGCCTTCAGTGTTCCCGTCTTATGCCGATTCAGCCATCTTGCCTTACCGGCATCTGCGGAACACGTGCTTGGCGTAAAACAGTTCAGTGGTCATAATAATCTGGCTACTCTATGTATGTAGCACTGAGAACAATGGGTATGAACTTTCCATGGCCTTTTACAAGTTACTAGCTTGTCATGATTTTAGAGTACTTCCTTCTGTGATATTGCTTTCTTTCACTCTCTGCGTGGCTGTTAAAAAAAGCTATGAAAGAACACTTCAGCAACGCTGTATTGCCACAACTTGAGCAGTCACATAACATAAGTGTGTGTTTTTTACGTATTAAAAGTTTAAATAATATCGGGCTATAAACACATTTTCAAAAGACGAAGCCAATATTTTGTCACTTTCATCTGAAATTGGTAAAAAATACTACAGTTATAATCAGTACAGGAAAGTATTCAGTGATGGAAAAAATAATGGTAAACTCAACAATGAAGTGTTGGTCGATCAAGGAAACTAAAATAACAGTATGCTGTCAGTGACAATGGCATCACAAAATTGAAAGCAGCCTTTGATTGGAAAAACAACAGCATGCTGCTCCACTGGTAAGGAAAGGTCCAGCCCAAAAGTTCAGATATAACACTAGTAGTGAAAGTTCTTTCTTTCATTTTGTTTAGAAATCAGAGTGCAGTATTGACTTGCTTTTACTGCACTGTTCACCATGTAATATCTCCTCAAAATCCTTGAAAATTTCATCGTCTTGAAACAGGAACCGAACCTGTACCTTCCAGATTTAAGTGCCAGCATAGTGCCTTAACATTCCACCCAGAACAATGAAGTTCCCAGTAACTCAAACTAAGCAATTACACATCAGAAATCTGAATCAACCTTGGATTCGCACAAATCAAAGCGCCGCCCCGGTGGCGCAGTGGTCTAAGCGATGGCCTCTGATCATTCGTCCAAAAGGGGTCCGGGTTCGAATTCCGGTGAGGCATGGATGTTGTGTTTGTCTTACAACACTGGCTCTCTCCTTTCCCTGGAACCAGTGGCCCTAAATTAGGGACGGGCGACTGCTTATAGCCCAATGAGTTGCTCACGATGGTCGTTAAACCTCAAATAAAAAAATAAAAAAAAATCAAAGCGATTAAATGGTTGTTCACACAGAAGACGGCATTTTTTATTTTCTTTTAACTAAATATTAGCACAGAAATGGGGCCGATTTTTACAAGCTATTTCTTTGATCGAGGAATGCAGGTGCAACTATAACATGAGAAACTTCATGAAGAAATATATAACACCTTGAAAACATCAGAAACATTGAATTTTTGGTCTTAAAATGCTAGGTGAAATTTAAAAACATTTCAACAATGCATTCCAAACCAACAAAACTAATGATGAATGCACTTTCCCAAACAAAGCATATTAATTTTGGAAAAGAAACGCCTTATATTTCACAATTCTCTATGTAATCATTACCTTAGAAATCTTTAAATCACATTTGAATGGGAATCGAATGTGCATCGCCTGATTTCTGTGTTTGAGTATTCTAGCATTACACCACTCAAGGCATTGAACTTATAATTAACACTTAAGAATCTGAAAAAAATAAAAATAAAAAACCTTCACAATTGTTCGAGTCATGGCATTTGTAAATTACTTGTCGTAGGGGCGTTACAGTAGCACACTCAAACAGAAATCAGGAGACACAGGTTCAATTCCCACTCCATGGCAATAAAATTTTCCAAGATGTCCGAGTAGATGGCCGAATGGAAAACAGTGAAGTATGGCATTTCTTCTCTGCAAGTAATAAACAAATTCAAAATCATTCTCAATTCAAAGAGGAAAGATATGCTAACTCCTTTTAAATATTTTGGAAAACAGCTCCATCGCACATTTCCAAGCAACAATGTTAAATGTTCAAAAGGTACTTGCCAAAACAAACTGCTGCACATTGATAAATCTTAGCAACACCCGTAAACCATAGGGAAAACACTCATTATCAAGTTGTAAATGCATTTATGGCACCTCTATTCATAGTGATTGTGGAATAACTTTTTTACGGGTACCCGTAAAAAAGTTATTCCACAATCACTATGAATAGAGGTGCCATAAATACCATTTACAACTAGGATTAAAAAGCACATACGGGCTGGATATATGGTGAAACATCAGAAAGATAGAAAGGAGTAAGTGCAAAAGCGACAAATGTAAGTCACAACTATATTTTCTTAAGAAATGTAAGAGAGCTAATTTTGTTCCACCTTCTTTGAGGCTCACGAAAAACATTGCGGAAAATCTGTCAAGAAATTTTATTAAAAAAATAGAACTAAAAACGGTGAATGGCGCGATTCGTAATAAATTCAAAACTATTGAGCAATGCGAACGAATAGAAGCTCGTATTTGGACCTCTTCATTAGGTGAAATTCCGGAAGCAGAAAGGAAAAATATTGATAATTGGTTAGCTAAAGCAGTGAGAGATAAAAACAAAAAGTTTAGGGAAAAATTGAAGATTAAAGAGAATAAGTGGTTGAATCCAAAGTTAATGTCTACAGCACCTGGCCCACAGTTAATACCATCCCCACTAACAAACATGTCATAGATCTGACGGAAGAAGGAGTAGATGAAAACCTGATTAATCTCCTCAATAAGGGATATAATTATAACCTTTCTTCCGCAACACTTGATAAAAAACGTATACTGATTGATTTAGAAAGCATCTGTAGTAAGGTAGAAAAGAGAAGATGAAAATACAGCAGTTACTTTAAGGAAAGAATTCTCAGACTGCGTCTTAAAATTTGTAAAAAAGCCAGTAAAAGTTTATTACAATTTTAATAGAAATGCCATTGCTGACCTTAAAAAATTCAAAGCCAATGATAAAGTTGTAGTACTGAGAGCAGATAAGAGCAAAGTTTTGGTATTGGTAGAAAAAGAAAAGTATTACAATAAAATGGAAGCTGAATTGAGCAAGCCTTATTATGAAGAACTCAATGGTAACCCTATAGATCAAACTGTCAAAAATCTTAAGAAATTAATCAGCTCTTTAAGAAATAAAAAACAGCTTAATGAGCTCTTCAAAAACTTCTCCAAAATCCAGTCAAGAATTCCACAGATCTATGGTACGATAAAAGTTCACAAAGAAGGCCATCCAGTAAGACCTATAATAGACACTAGAAATTCGCCACTCTCCAACATTAATTATTATTTACTTGGTCACCTCAGAGATATTTTCCCTTCTGCTCCCTACCTACTAAAAAATTCCATGCAGCTAAAAGGAAAACTGGACAACTTGCCAGAATTAATACATCCAGTAATGGCAAGCCTGGATATAGTCTCTATGTATACCAACATTAACCTGGACCTCCTACTGGAATTCATTGCAGATGACCTTGCGGAAAAATAGTATTCCATAATCACAATAGAGAAATACTACTTGGCATATATGAACTGCTCCTATTTTCCTTCAAGAATAATTTCTTCCAGTTTGGAAAGAAATATTACAGGCAAACTTCAGGACTTGCAATGGGTTCTCCACTAGCACCTCTGCTAGCAAATTATATAAGTAAACTAGAGGCAAAAATCTTTATACAACCCTCCTTGTTTGCTCTCTATATGTAAGTACATGGATGATGTCCTAATTATAGTAGATACTGTGGACCAATCTCTACCCTCTCAGATTCTGGAAGAATTTAACTTACTAGAGAATACCTTGCAGTACACCCTGGAACAGGAAAAAGACCATAGCATCAATTACCTAGATTTAACCTTGACCTCAAGAGAGGGAAATATTCACTCAGCTTTTTAGAAAATCCACCAACACAGGGAAGATGTTAGACTTCTGCTCATTCCACCCTGATTATATTAAATCGAATACGGCGAGACAATTTTTTGAAAAAATTGAAATCCTGGTCTCTTCAGCTACTCAAAAAGATCTTCACAAAGAAGAATTAAAGGAAATATTGGCAGAAAACAATTACCCCTCCCCATATGTTGAGAAAATATTTAAACAAGTGCCAAAAAAGAAGCAGGAAAAAACCAACTTCAAATTCACCAGCAAAATTACGTACCACAAGGGACTTTTCGAGAAACTGAAAAGGATCGGAGCAAAATATAATATCAGGCTAGCTCCAGATCTTAATAACAAAATAAAGAAATTCCTGCCAGCTTTAAAGCAGAAAGAATTGGACATCCAATTGCAGGAAGGAGTAATTTACTGCATCGACTGTAACTGCGGACTCAGCTATATAGGAGAAACAGGGAGAAGTATTAAGGTCCGAATGAAAGAACACCAAGCAGCTATTAGGAACATTGGGAACAAAACAGGGCTAGACAGACATATACAAGCAAGTGGACACTCCATAAATTGGGACTCAGTGAAAATAATCGCCCACCAGTCAAACTTAGTAAAGAGGAAACTAGAAGAAGGGATCGAAATAGCAAGAAAGAAGAAGTACCACAATTAACGATAATTGCGGATGGACTCTTCCAATTGAGTGGCAGCAACTACTCCAGTGACATAGTCCTGATGACGAACTAGGCTTTAGTTCGAAAATTTGACAACCAACTTTCATGAAAAATAACCTCTATAAGACCCGTAAAAAAGTTATTCCACACTCATTATCAATTTTATTTTAAAAACATGTAATGATATTCCAAGAACACACACACACACAAATGGAAGAAACAAAAAGCACAGCAATCAGTGATTAGTCAAAACTTAGAAGGAAATCCTTTTATTATCAATTTCTTTCATAAAAATATAATATAATTACTGCTCAAACAGGCTCCAGCACAAGGAAACAAACATTGCTCTGTTCATCAGAGAATTTTGCTTTCTATTACATAATTTTATTGAATTAAAACAACTGCCCCAAAGACACCATAAAGCCTTTATTTCCCCAACTGTGTGTCATGTGCAACAAAATAATCAATGAAAGAAGTCAGCAAATCCAAACATTAAATAAGGCTGTCAAAATGCATTAACCACTTCACATGTTTTGCTGAAAACTAATAAGCAATTCTCCTTAAAACAATCCAATACCAGTACGTTTCCATCCATATAAATTTTTTCTTCCTTTTCCTTCTAGGCAAGAGGCAAAACCAACACCACCGAACAAACAAATTTACAAGTCTGCATTTTATATGACTGCATGAGCATATTACATTGGCTTACCATATTTCCCAGTTTTAGGGTGTTCTTTCAGCCAGTTAGTGTTTTATCCCAGTCAAAATGAAAAGCAAATTTATTGTACAATAAAAGATCGTTGCAATATTGTCAAAAATTTTAAAGCATTTCTATCCCATGGGTATTAAGATCTTGGTTAGATTGCTGCATGTAAACATAAGATATATTCATATAGAGATGACAGAATTTACACTGATCAAGTATATTATAATAGTGTTACGATCATTTGATGATATGACTTATATAATAAGTTTTCCAGAACTTTGTTCCAGTCATGTTAGATTCTGTACACATTTTGAATTTTAAAAGCAGTGAAATTAATTAATGCAAATGGTAATCTAACAATACTGTAGATCTCCCTTTATGGCAAAGGAGTTATAAATTACAGAGGCTAACTCTGTAAAATACCTAGGATGCATAAAAATCACCAAACTTTATACATATTTCAGGACACTTCTGTAAAACCTCATATCCATTGCAAAGAAATAAATTTCCCTCACCTCCAAAACTGAAGTGTTTACTGGAATAATAGATCACAAAAACTAATAATCAGACATCCTGGAGATTGAGGTGTTCTTTCCAATTTGTCAAGGTACACAAAAGAAAATGGGGAAAAAACTAAAATAATATATTTTTAGGTGTTTGCAAGGCAAGGCACGAAACCCTGATATCATTGGCGTCTCCCAACGGTGCCAATGCATAAACTCGAGACATAAATGAACATGTGAGAGTAACACCCCCCCCCCCCCGCACAACAAAAATATTTCCGTTACTGTTACTACTCGTATCTCTAATTATTATACTTATCAGCAAAGCTGTTACCGATACTTCGAAAGATAAAATGGTTTCACTTTGGGAATTGCTTACTACCTACCTATACCTTTTGCTCACAACAGTAAATTATTTTGAGGTTGAGCTTGCAGTATTAATTTGTTGCTAAAAAATTAATTCCTTCAGTGAAATTTAAGTAACTTTGATTTCAACAACTACATGATATTGTCTTTAACATATACCACACTAAGAACGTTAATAAAAAATTTTCATTTGTGTAAAATAAACCAATTGCACACATAACATACCTTTTTAAAAAGTTTTGCCTTTCTTTCCAATTGTAAAATTACCTATTTGGCAAATAAATAAAAGAAAATCTGCAGTCAAGTTTTCATGTTACTAGAAGAGCAACTCCTCTTTTTCATAGGATATTGATCTTTTTTTTAACAGAAATTTTAGTCGTTGAGTTTCAGTCAGGTGGTATTGACATAAAGTTATATTTACTAATAAAATAACAGTATATTTAGCAAATTGGATGCTGATCTAAGTTCCATTTATTAATTAAAAAACCCACATCAGTCTGGTGTGGTGTTAATCTAAAGTTATATTTACTAATAAAATAACACTATTTCTTAAAAAAGTGTGTCATCATTTTATTTTAGCGGAGACGCTATCAGGCTGACGCTTAAGTTTCCAACATCCTTCATTTGCAGTGTCTTGTTTGTGTACCGAAGAGGAGAAGAACCTTTACTACTACAAGTAGCCGTTATACACTTCATTGTTTGTGTACCGAAGAGGAGAAAACCTTTACTATTACAAGTAGCCGTTATACACTTCAACAGGTTTTGGAGGCAGAACTGTAGCACGTACTCCATTTATATATGCAGAAACATGACCCAGCTGTATCAATTTTCCGACACCATATCCCAGCTTTCTCCTTTTGGGTGTCTTTTTTTTCTAGCCAATCCCACCCGAATTTATTTTTGACTGAAGCCTCTAATGTCTTGAGATCGTCAGTTTTGGTTAAAAAATTTTATTATTGATGACGAACTTAACTTAAACCGTGTAAACTTTCAAATTCCTGAAAACATTCATACATCACACACACACACAAAAACCCATCACTTTTGCCTAAACAAAAAAACCACAAACGTTTCATCAGGGAAACAAAGACACTTCCTCTCCGTCACTGACTTACTAATACAATGGGGCAGGCTGCTCCCGCGTGTAGGTACAGACACGTGAGTGACGTACTTTATTTGTTTTAACTCGCTCCCCCGCCATCTCCAAGTTCCAATCCCACATCACTCATCAGAGCAAAAACCTGTTTTTTTGCATCGAGGAGCAGAAGCGCCGACGAAATGACTGAGAATTTGCGTGCATGCCCTTCCCACAGAACAACGAACTGCCGGCTTCGTGTGTCAAGCTCGAGTCAGCTGCATCGGCGAGGAAGACAATATTATCATCACATTAATTCATCAATGAAAAGCAATTTTTTTTAGTAAATACTTTTGCCATGAATCGTAATTTTTTTTTTTTTTTTTTTTTTTTTTTTGCTTTGTCGCTTATTAGAACTCAAAATTTAACAGTCTTAAAAATGTGTTCAAAGCAAAACATCCGGAATTCCGGGCATGAAAGATCGCCCAAACCCGGAACACAAACAGCCCTGTATTTTCCAACTAAGAGAAGTCACGTGATGTGGAGAATGCATGAAAGATGAAGCAGTCAGGATTGAAAGAATTTCCAAGTAGCTTTTGGTGCAAATATCAAATCTTCTAATGTGTACACGATCTTATTTATATGGATGCACAGCTGGAATGAGACACATTGGTGCCACAGGTAGAAAAAAAAATGAAAAAGAAAACAAAGAGAGGAGCATTTTCCTAGTTATGGGACAGTATTATTTCAAATAAGTCACATTCAACTGTTGATTTGGTGCCACTTATTTGTTAATGCCCTCTGCAAAAATGTGGCTAATCCTCTGATAAATATGGCAATGGACTCAACATGAAGTCATGGAATAGGAATGTAATGTCTTCATTTACTTAGTGCGGAACACAAATAAATTGATAAAGTCATCACTCTTTTTATGTTTTTCTTTAATTCCACAGCACAAAGTGCTTATATATAACAAGGAACCAATATCCCTAATAGAAGACTTTGAGTTGAGTGTTTGACTTCAGCAACACTGTACTGTAGCATTTTGTTCAAAGGCACAAAAAATCAAGAACAAAACTCAAGTACATAGTGTGTACTTGAGTTATGTTGTTATGGCAACAATATGAGGTTAATTTCGATTGAAATTACTACAAAAATAGGAACAATTTCCACACTATCCTGAATTTCCATGTGCTCTATTGGAATTATTACTTCTACTGTTGTTAAAGCATGTATTTCCATACATTTCCCATTGTCCTATTTGTGCAAAAAACAACAACTTTAAAATCAAATTGAAAATACACAAGTTTCTTCAGGTATTTCCATCAAATGAAAGTTGGCTACTGTTTTCATATACACATAGTGTTGTTAATATCTATGTTGTACACATTGAAGTGCAGTTCTTTCCTTCAGGGCATAGTTCATTTAATATAACACAAATGTAGACTTCTAAACTGCTGCCATCTATTGAGGTAAAATGGTTCAGCAAAATGTACACAATCAAAACTCTGGCCAAGAAGTGAAGCAAATATAATGTAAATATTCAAATACATCGCTCTTTCCATGTTCCAGAAACACATAGCAAAGGAAAAATTGTTATTCCGTCACCGCCGGGGAATTGAACCGTTAGCCTTACACCACGGTGGCCAACAATCCATGGTGCTATGTATGTTTTTAAGTCAGCTTCTGACATCATAAATCCGTAAGATGGGCTCAGCTACTGAGACGTCTCTATCTGGTGGGCATTAACGGCACTGGCTATATATTAATTATAGCAGTTAAATCAACTGGTATAATTCATATACACCGAGTGGCCACTTTATTATGACCACGCCCTCAGTACTTCATCGGGCCACCTTTTTCCTTTAATATTGCGTAGATTCTTAATGGTATGGACTCCACGAGATGTTGATAAGTGGTTTGTGGAATCTGAGGCCATGCTTGATGAATAGCACTTTCCAGGAGTGTGAGATTGCAGGGTTGTGGATCCAGCTGCCTGATGGCTCGTTCAACTTCATCCCACAAATTCTCAATGGGGTTGAGATCCGAGCTCTATGGCAGGACGCATTATCCTGTTGAAAGTAGCCATCGCCATTGGGATAAACCATCCACATGACAGGATGCACTTGATCCGCAACGAAGTTTAGATATGATATGCCAGTCAGACGTTGATCAACACGAATTAAAGGACCCAAAACATGCCAGGAAAACATTCTCCAAACAATAACGTTGCCTCCACCAGTTTGAAGGGTTGTAGCAATGCATTTGGAATACACGCTTTCGTGCTGTATCCGCCAAATTCTCACTCGGCCATCGGCATGGTGCAACTGCAAACATGATTCATCAGACGACATAATTTGTTTTTAATTATCAACTGTCCAATCCTTGTACTCCTGTGCGAAATAGAGACATTTTCTCTTGTTAACTGCAGACAGCAAAGGTGTTCGAACAGGCCTTCGGCTGCCATATCCCATCCGATGCAGTGTATGGTGAACAGTGTGTGCAGAGATCATTTGAGGGGATCCTTGATTAATATGGTCTGTAATTTACTGCACTGTTGCCCTTCTGTTGTCTGTTACCAGTATGGACACTCTCTGTTCCGCCCAAGCAGTCACTAGTTGATGACGACCACAAGTTGCACGTAGAGACCCAGTTTTTTAGCTGACAGTCCAGTCTTTAAACACTTGAACAACAGGTGCTCTGGAACACTTTAAGAATGCGGCGGTTTCGGTGATACTCGCTCCATGGCTCCGAGCTCCTACAATCATCCCATGTTGAAAGTCTGTCAAATCGCATTTTTTACCCATCTCGTCACCCAAAAATCACATCTGCTACTGTCGCAAGCACTAAGCTTTCTCTTTTAATACTAGCCTCGCTCTCTGGCGGCAACAGTGTGCAGCCATAGCTCATTAGCTTAAAACTGTCAGGTGGTCATAATAAAGTGGCCACTCAGTGTATAGCCAGTGCCATGAATGCCCACCAGGTGGAGACGTCTCAGTAGCTGAGCCCATCTTACGGATTTATGATGTCAGAAGCTGACTTAAAAACATACATAGCACCATGGATTATTGGCCACCGTGGTGTAAGGCTAACACACTCGGCTAGATATCGAGAGATCCGTGGGTTCAATACCCCGGCGGTGACCGAATAACAATTTTTCGGTTGCTATGTGTTTCTGGAACATGGAAAGAGCGATGTATTTGTTTATTTACTGATGCCATGTATATGGTGGATTTTCACGTAAATTTTACCTTTTCTTTTTCTTCTTTTTGTATTTCCATTTTCACTGATTATATTCTAACATTATTGTATCCATTACTGATAGTTTTATTTTATTTTCATTCTGGAAAGCTGTCCATGCATTTTGCAGTACATTTGCTTAATCTCATAACAAGTGCATGAGGAGCAAAAATATATGTGGTCCCGTGCCTAATGTTGTAGTACTCGTCATGGTACTTTAACTTTCTGTTCAACATGGTACTTTTACATACAATTCAGATATATGCCATATGATCCCAGGTTTAGATTTGATATTGAAAACCTGAACCTGGGGCCAAGTGGCGCATACTATAAACAAATAGAATGAAAACACTCAGTAAAGCCTACCCTGCTGCCATTTTGCAGTATTGAAGTTCATTCGGTATTTACGCAGCTACTCTGTCAGTCCAACTGCGTTTGTTAGTGCAGACAGTGTAACCAGGAAAGATAAAAGAATTCAGTCATCAGGAAAATGACAAAAGTGGAAGATATCATGATTAGCATAAAATCCCTGAACTGGTAATGGGCTGGACACATTGCTGAAGGGATGGACCAGCAATAGACAACCAACATTTTAGAATGGATTCCAAGGGACAGGAAAAGATCCAGAAAACCACATTAGAGATGGGTGGCTGAAATTTTAAAACATGTGAGGAAATTGTTTTCATTTCCGAGGAAATTGCTTAAAGCACACATCATATTGATGAGGCTTTTCACCTGTGTGAAGGAGGATGGGCTGTGAAAGAAGACTTTTTAAGAAAATTGTTTGGAGCATACATCACACTGGCGAGGCTTTTCCCCCGTGTGAATGAGTAAATGCTTCGAAAGAACACTTTCTGGAGCAAATTGCTTGGAACGTATGTCACATGTGTGAGGCTTTCTCCGTGTGAATGAGTAAACATTTTGAAAGAACACTTTTTTGAGCAAATTGTTTGGAGCATGCATCACATTGGTGAGGCTTTTTCCTGTCTGAATGAGTAAATGCTTCCAAAGATCACTTTTTTCGAGCAAATTTTTTTTTTTTTTTTTTTTTTTTTTTTTGATTGGGGGTTTAACGACCACCGTGAGCAACTCAATGGGCTATAAGCAGTCGCCCGTCCCTAATTTAGGGTCACTGGTTCCAGGGAAGGGAGAGAGCCAGTGCCGTTAGACAAACACAACATCCATGCCTGCCGGGATTCGAACCCGGACCCCTTATGGACGAATGATCAGAGGGCAACGCCTTAGACCACTGCGCCACCGGGGCGGCGCAAATTATTTGGAGCATACATCATATTGGTGAGGTTTTCCCCCGTGCGAATGAATAAATGCTTCGAATGTTCAGTTTTTCGAATAAATAGTTTAGAGCATACATCACATTGGTGAAACTTTTCACCCGACTAAATGAGTTAATGCTTCTAAAGATCGCTTTTTTGAGCAAATTGTTTATAACATAAATCACACTGGTGAGGCTTTCCCTCCGTGTGAATGAGTAAAGGCTTCGAAAGATCACTTTTTCG
The DNA here is from genome assembly GCA_039090855.1 of Macrothele yani. Lineage (NCBI taxonomy): Eukaryota > Metazoa > Arthropoda > Arachnida > Araneae > Macrothelidae > Macrothele > Macrothele yani. The sequence continues at coordinate 199,331,544 of CM077009.1, read as the reverse complement.
AGCTAATTTTTTGGAACAGACACCACGTTGGTAAGGCTTTTTACCCGTGTGCATAAGCATATGCTCCGAAAGATGACTTTTCCGAGTTTCTATTAGAAAAATGTCATACTGTTCAGTGCCATTCCGTCAATCAAAATGGGAAATTAAGCTGATCATATCTAAACTGACTTCATATATGTGCTTCACTACTAATTGCTCTTCGGAAATTAAAAGATTTCTTATTAAATGTTTCTCCTTTGCTTACCTTTGAAAATTAACTCCAGGAGGTGGATGCCCGGAATTGTTGTGGCATCCATAAGCGCAACAACACACTATTTGTAAAAAAAATAACTTCAAACTTCTCAGGTATATAACCCAATGGCCCAAAACCATCATCAGAGGCTTAAGATGGCTGTCACACCATCAGTGTCGTCTGCTAAAAAAGCTTCAAGTTTGTGATGTCATAATTTCTCCCCTTATTCCTACCTCCATGCATTAAACAGCTGCCACAGCAAATCACTGGCTGAGCCTTGGATGTCGCTGTGCCAGTGATATGCAAGGCTCAACACTATGTTTGTTCTCATCTTTATGATTACAAGTTAAGTTGTACTGCAAAAGAAATCTTTAAAACGTGTCATGAAGCTGATTTTTTTTTCAGCATATTCTCCATCAAATTATAAACTTTAAATTATGTATAAAAAAACCTACTCACAATTTTTAGTCGAATAAATTACGGGAAACTAATTTACACCTTCACTCCAGCATAGGAATTAAGCGGCATCACATCGCAGTTTACGATGCATAAATAGATCAATGCTAAATGAAATAATTTTTGCATTGCAGTACTTGCAACGAATCTAATCCATATGACGTATTTTTTCCCCTCCAATTTGTCCGCAGTTCCATTGGAATCTCGCATGGACTCGACACCAAATATACGGAACAAAGTTTTTTGGGGGAAAATCAGACCGGCGGCGTAAAGATCCAGACTAACGGTCACCACTGGCATTTTAAATTTCATCATCGTGGCGACTAAAAATGTTTGATTAAATCGCCAATTCTGGCAAACCTGTATGGGAAAAACAATTATTTTACTGAACTTGTACTGTACAGAAATTTTTTCTAACTTGTACGGAACTCGCACGTTTCTGAAAATTTTTGCTCCAAATGTACGGAAATGGCACAAAATTAGAGTTGTACGGAAGTCGGTCATCACCTTTTTAATTCTGCTATTCAGCTTGAACAGCAGAAAAGAAAAAAGATTATAAAAAAGGAGAGGAGTCAGTTTTTGATCAAAAAGAATGCACTAAGGCTGATGGGTCATCGTAGGGGAATGAGGTTCGCAATGTTGCGGTGGAGATCAAAGCTTCTTGCCAGTGGTAAAGTCCTACTAGGAAAAATTTTTATGAAAAAAAAATTTCTCCAATTTTTTAAATAACCGATTGCAAAATTTAAAGTAACCAAGACACGCCAATATAAACTCCCGTGTAAAATTTTGTCAAAATCCGATGAAAACTTTAGAAGTTAGGCATTTTCTTTTTATTATTTTTAATGCATGTTCGCTGAAAGCCTGCATAGTCCATAGGAAAATTCTAAAATCCGGAATCGGCAAAGTCCGAATCTCCGGACGATTCCGGATTTTCGAGGTGTACTGTAATAGTATTTCCATACCTGCGAACTACTACGGAATGTCTGTAGTTTCTACGGGTTTAGTTGGCTGACCTGCGTTTTTGTAATCATTTAGATCGTTCTGAGGATCAATGTATAACTGAAGACAATTTGCGGGGGGGGGGGAGGTTCCCGTGGAGACGGTATTTCGTCTTTTTTTTTTTTTTTTTTGATTGAAGGTTTAACGACCACCGTGAGCAACTCAATGGGCTATAAGCAGTCGCCCGTCCCTAATTTAGGGTCACTGTTTCCAGGGAAGGGAGAGAGCCAGTGCCGTAAGACAAACACAACATCCATGCCTGACCGGGATTCGAACCCGGACCCCTTACGGACGAATGATCAGAGACCAGCGCCTTAGACCACTGCGCCACCGGGGCGGCGTATTTCGTCTCTCAAAATGGTAGTTGAACAAAGTAAAACAGTTACCGTAATCATAATTTTTTTCTCCCGATGTTGCCTATATGTCCAGTTTTATTGTTAAATATGATTTTATTGCATAAATGCATTTCAGCTTCAAACCGTAGGCAACAATTCGCGAAAACAGAGGTTACACGACGCAAAAATTTCCTTGTAATCTTCAGACATTAGATTGTTCCACGAAATCGAGGAATTCTGCCTTTTACGTTATTATTTTAGTTGTTCGCAAGATCAATGCACCAGTGAACATAATTTGGGGGAGGGAGGTCACAGGGGATGCTTGTCGGAGGACGGAATTCAATCTTTACAAAAATTTTGAAAACGGAAGATCGACGGAGTTCAGATTTTTCCCGCAACCGTAATTTCTTCTTTCTCGGGATGTTGCCTTCGCCCAGTATTATTGTTAAATAATATTTAACTGCATAAATATTTGTATTTCAGCTTCAAAATAGTGGGAAAATTTTCCAAAACCGGAAGTCGGACGGTGCAAAGATTTCTTCTGTAATAGCACTCCCTCCCCGCGCAACGTTCTCACTGTCCTACATTGTTTTATTACTTCAGTTTCAAGTTTTAAGAATACTGTAACTGAAATATGCAAGATAAAAGATACTGATATTATACTAAGGAATTTTATAAAAATAATACAGTACAAAATATACAATTTGATTTTTTTTTCAAAGTTTGGCCACTGATTTTTTTTTTTTTTTTTTATGGCCACTAACAATTTTGGTCTTGGTGGCAAATGTCTACTAGCAAAATTTGTAAGTCTGGATTTTCATGGCGGCGGCATGTTCCAACGCGGAAACCACTTCCTTTGCTCCTTCTCCATGTTAACAAAGAGCTAAAAGCTGTCAAACCGGTTGTGATTGTTGATTTATGCGACGGTGAATGTACCATTGGTGACGTTAGTAGGGGCAGAAAGACCGCTTCCCTCTTTCAATGTTTCTGGAGCCCGAACATCGCACTTGGGTTGCTCCTGAGGAAGCATCAGCTACAAGTGAAAGACTTGGCGTAAAAGGGGGAAAAACGTCCTTCACTCTAGTGTTGGGCATAACCGATTGAATTTAAGAATCGAAATGGTTGTAATCGAGATATTCACTTGCCTCTATAAACTAGAGCATGCCCTTCAAAATTTAACTGCTAACAATGACGATACATCATCTAACACTTCTGCAGTTGTAAAAGGCGAGCCATTTGCCAGAATATCTTTTTAATGATCTATGGACAAAATCAAATTGAACTGGTAAAAAAACATTTCCAATCACTTCTTTTAGGGAATAATGTTGCCCTTTCGCAAATACAGGAACAGTGGCAGGAGGTGAAAGTGTTTTGGAACCAAAGCCTCCGACTCTTTAGTCGGCAGGATTTATGGACTTTTGTTTTGAAAACAAATAAGAGAAAAATTTCCTAGCCTGGCTCACCTATTTGAGATACTCTTGGTCTTCCCTGTCTCAAATGCTATTGTTGTGGAAAGAGGATTTTCCTACCTGGGAAGGGTAAAGACTGCAAATCACAATAAACTGCAAGAAGAGGCATTGGAAAACTTGGCTCGTGTTAGTATTGAGGGCCCTGCTATTGAAGCCTTTTCACCGGAAGAGGCTCGAAAGATTTTCTTCCAAGCTGCCCCGACGGCCCAACACTTTACCGTACGGCAAAAGAAAGAGGGATTCCGACTGATTATTTAATTGGGTGGATTGGAAACTAAAATTTAGGTAAATGTGTACTTTAGCATCCTAAATTATTTCGTCGGAAAAATTTAACTGTGTGGAAAAAGTGTGACGTATGATGTTTTAAGCATACAAAATAATGGGGAAAGATGCAAAAATATAATATTTTTAGATAAAAGAAAAGAATTTTTCCGAAGTATTAACCTGCAAGTACAATGGTACTCGCAGGTTAATACTCGAGCAGCACGGAACCTTCACGTGGTGCTAACGGCCACCACGTGAAGGTTCCGTGCGTCGGAACGGAGTACGAGTTGCTAGTGAATGCGCGGAAGAATACAACAGGAGTGGGGTGTATCTCTCGGAGGAGTGAGACGCGTCGTGTAATCGTGTGCAAAAAGTAGTTCAGAAATGTTTCATTAATTATTAATAAATAAATGTGCTAAATGTTTTTTTTTATTGTAAAAATGTGTGAGAACGTTATTAAATGAAAGGAATGTGAATGATATAATGTGCGGCAGAAGTTTTGAGTAAGAGGTATTGGTTCCGGTTGACCCTAAGTTTTGGTTATGATTTCGGAGATGTTAAGGGGTCGGTGATTTCTTCAAGCACCTCATTTGAACTTCTGCTGTTATTCCGTCCATCATTCGCCCTTTTTTTCCCTCTTTAAACGGATATTGTTGAAAATAAACGATTTTGTTATACTCAGGAACCGTACTATGGCAAGGAGGCCCAGAGTTTCGTGTCGAATTGTGGGGGATTATGAAATTTTAAGCATTTTTGGCAATCTTTTACTAACGATTTCGCAAAACTACCGTTGAAAAAATGATATTACAATGCAGTATAAAAGTGACCTCTTTCCTTCAGCATATTCCTACAACCCGCTTTGATGAGTATGTACTCCTGAACCTGCTTCCTTGTGTACTCTTCCGCACGTAACTTGCAGTTCTCAACGATGCTTCCGTTCACCGGCCTCCACTTTCACGCCGTCGCCGCTCCGACATCTTAAGCCTACCGCACGTACTCTTCCAAACCTTCGTACTCCAAGGTAAGTTCTTCGGAAAATATTTTTCCTTTCATGGAAAAGAACTATATTTTTTCACCTTTCCCCATTATTTTGCATGCTTAAAACATTGTACGTTGCACTTTTCTCACACAGTTAAATTTTTCCGACGAAATAATTTAGGACGCTAAAGTACACATTTACCAAAATTTAAATAAAAGTGCAACATCAACAAAGGTAATTCAAATCTAATATGTACTTTTGTTTTGGTTTTGTAATTAGCTGTAAAGTTGAATGTAATATTTTATTCTACATATTCATCTGTCATTAATATGTAGAAATGTGGAATAAAATATATCTACAATGCCATCACAATTCATTACCCCATGATATATTTCATGTATGCCAGTGCTACACAGTATTTAAAAACTGCTACACAAAAAAATTATGCATAGCAGTCCTGCTATGCAATGAAAAAAAGTAAATCCAATACTGCTTCACCCACATATTAACTCATAACAATTTAATATTGCACAGGTTCAAAAGCTAGACTTTAATTGGTAAAATAAAGTTTGGGTCTATGAAGGTCATGTATCTCTCCAAGTACTTAATATTCCTCAATCTTTGATAAATTTATCAATGCATATGATGAAGAAAAATGAAGTTCTGAAAAAATCCAGAACCACGTTATCCAGTTTTTATTCACTTCTATGAGCATCTGCCTTAAAAAATTGCCTTTGTGAATTTCCTGCAGTATACCCACATTGGTGAGAATTTTTATATTTGAAGGAGCATATGCTTTGAGAGGCTACCTTTTAGTGGGAATTGCTCGGAGGATATGCCTCAGTGATCAGGTTTGCTTTTGTGAAGCTCCATATGGTTTGAAAATAAACTTTTCTGAGTGACATACTTAGAATACAATGCACTGATGAGGTTTTTCAATTACATGAAAGAGAATATGCCTGGAAAATGTATCTTTAAATGTGAATTGCTCACTATACTAAGGCTTTTCACCTGTATGAAGAACCATATGCTTCGAAAGATAACTTTTACTTCTGAATTTCTTGGAACACACATCACACTGATGAGGTTTTTCACCTGTATGAAGGAGCATATGCTGAGAAAGATAACTTTTACATCTGAATTGCTTGGAACACACATCACACTGATGAGGTTTTTCACCTGTATGAAGAAGCATATGCTGGGAAAGGCTACTGCTTGTGGTAAACTGCTTGGAACACACATCACATTGATAAGGTTTTTCACCAGTATGAAGGAGCATATGCTTAGAAAGGCCACCTTTGTGTCTGAATAGCTTGGAGCACACATCACACTGATAAGGTTTTTCCCCTGTATGAAGGAGCATATGCCGAGAAATGTGACTTCTTGCTGTAAACTGTTTCGAACACACATCACACTGATGAGGTTTTGCACCTGTATGAAGGAGCACATGCTGAGAAAGGTCACCTTTCTGTCTAAATTGCTTGGAGCAGACATCACACTGATAAGGTTTTTCACCTGTATGAAGGAGCATATGCCGAGAAAGGTGACTTCTTGTGGTAAACTGCTTGGAACACACATCACATTGATGAGGTTTTTCACCTGTATGAAGGAGCAGATGCTGAGAAAGGTCACTTTTCTGTCTGAATTGCTTGGAGCACACATCACACTGATAAGGTTTTTCACCTGTATGTAGGAGCATATGCTGAGAAAGGTGACTTCTTGTGGTAAACTGCTTGGAACACACATCACATTGATGAGGTTTTTCACCTGTATGAAGGAGCATATGCTGAGAAAGGTAACTTCTTGTGGTAAACTGCTTGGAACATACATCACACTGAGGTTTTTCATCTGTATGAAGGTGCATATGTCGACAAAGGTGACTTCTCGTGGTAAACTGCTTGGGACACACATCACATTGATAAGGTTTTTCACCTGTGTGAAGGAGCATATGCCGAGAAAGGTGACTTTTTTTGGTAAACTGCTTCAAACACACATCACATTGATGAGGAATTTCCCCAGTATGACCCAGAAGATGCTTCAAAAGGTTATCTTTCTTTACAAATTCCTTTGAACACACATTACACCTATGTCTTTTTGAAGCTGTATGAAGAAATGTATGCTTCGAAAGGTACTGTTTCATCGTAAATTTCTTGGAACACATATCACGCTGAACTTTTTGATCTGTATGAAGGAGTGTATGGTCAGAAATCCCACTTTTTGCCACCCCTTGTACAGAACATACATTATGCATATCAGGATTTTTATCAGTATCAAGAAGCATATTCCCTTGAAATTTTGTCTTCCATATGGAATTTCCTGCAGCATGTACCTCATTGGATGGAATTTTTAGTCTCGTCAGACTGCATATGTCATACAAAACTAGATTTTTGGGGACGTTATGAAAGCAGACTTCACACGCTTTTGAGGACTTCCCTTGTAGTAGGGAGTGTCTGGGACAATATGCGAAATTTGTATTTCACTTTCTTTAAAATCAAGTCTTAAGAGGTTTCTTCCACTGAAGAATATTTTGTCATGGACTCCACATCGGGAAATTATTAGGTTTTACTTTTTGGTTTCCCAGCAAGACCAAAAAAATGTTTTTTGGTAACATTTACTGCATACAATCATGAATTAAATGGTGAATGCCACTGCAACTTATCTATGTTGTCTGCATACACCAAGCATCATTGTATCCTGTGTGTTTCACATCAAAGCAGACATAAAGAAAAATTTATATGATCTGAGTCATTAAGTTTAAAAAAAAAAAAAAAAAAGCAGAAGTGCATATTCCAAAACATACTTTATTTCTAACAGCATGCCAGGAGGTTTTAGAATAAACAGCAAAAAAAAAAAAATTCTGCTTTAATGATTCTGTAAAGTACAGGATTTCATGACTGGCATGGCATTTTATTTGTCAGAAAGAAAAAACAAAAAGTAAACAACCACTCACACACTACAGAAACTACCCCTGCAGAAAAACACCATATAAAAGCTGGTACTTCAGAGAATTAAAAATTTCTGAAGGACATGTTAAGAATGTTTACAGAAAATGTGAAATGGCAGTATACCACTCACATCTCCTGAACAAGAAAAAAGTTTCTTTCCTTAATCCTTTTCTTTGGGAAAAATACTTAATTTTATCTCATTTCAGTGGGGCAAAGAACATACATAATTTTGTAATCGTGATTGTAATTTTGTTTTAAAAACAATACAATCCAGTGATATGTGATGTTCTGAAATAAAACTACTTCAACAATTTAAAAACAATGGGATGACAATTTCTGCAAAATGACGGGCTACATTAGCATACAATGATAATAGCATATTTTAAATTGCTGAGTTGATCTCAAAACTTTTGTAAATAACATTACGTACATTTTTTTCTATGCAACGACATTTTTTGCTCTATCAGTTTCTTTGTGAGACGTCTTCCTTGGTCAGCAATAGCAGCCCCAGCACCAACCTACCTCGTTTTATACTCTGCAGTTGCAGATAAATATCAATTATGTGCAAAGAAAAGCAAAAACATTAGAAGCTAATAACCGAACGTAAGTGTCAACGAAGGAATTTTTTCATTGAAGGTTTAACGACTACTGTGATCAACTCAGGGCTATTCTTCCACAAACGGGTGCGCACTGCGCACCACAGATATCATATAAGGGACTAGATTGGCTGTCTGCTCTGTTGAGCATACGCTTGCGCTTTGACAACCGTGGAGCCACATTGAGCGGGTCAATATGTTGGAGTGGGGCGTATTAAGAAGGGCAATTTGGACTTGGTTATTGCGTAAATCCTGGTAAAAACTTGCTCTGATAACGAAAATGTAATTGCGCTTACTTATTTGTCTTTACTCTAATGTTAAAAGAATGTATCTGGGAAGGCATTAGTTCGCAAGATAAATTTAAAATTGGTATTGTATGCAAATACTGAAAATAACTGGAAAACATTTTTACGACTGTAATGAGGCAAATATTTAAAATAATGAAAAATCAAGCGATACATTTGATATCAATAAGTTGCTATTAAATCCAGAAAACTATTGATTTACGCCCGAAAAATAATGGCTTCCACATACTTTACATAGGAAAGTTGAAATGATGTTAATCGTTTTCCTTGCTAGCGGTTACCTGTGCCATTCTGGTTTGTTTATAATTTTGCTCAAAAATATTAATTTTATTAAAGATTTCGATACTTTGTTATTCACTAAGGAAATTTCATTTTTTAACATTTTAAATTATTTATTAGGACAAGCATGCAACCAAAGGACGCATTGAATGTTAAGCATTCAGTAACAAAAAATCTCAAAGTTATATTATGTCTCAACAAATAAAAAATAGTGTGCTTTTTTTCTTATACAGCACATCACAGAATGCCGTTTCTATTGAATTTAAGCCCTGGCCGAATCTGAAATACTGCAATATTTTACAAAAGCCTTGGCTTTGTAGTTTGCGCTCTGGAATATTATTGTTTTTTCACTTAAATTGTATGACTTCCACCGTTAAATGTGTACTAACTGCTTAGAATATTAATATAAATGACAAATCACAGTACCAAACTCATATTCCGTTGACTTAATGCAAAATACTCTTGCTTAAATGGAGAGCGATGACCCGCTGAAAGTGGCGCCTACATTGTCACGCCTCAAGAGCTGGGTGTCCGATCTAGCTTCTTCTATATGATCTGGGTTGCGCACTCCTCATTTCTCACAGCTGAGACAGCGGAGCGCTAGAACAGCTCCGCGAGCAATCTATTGTTTTCGACCTGGCAACGCTCAGTAAATATTAAGTTGTCCATATTAACCTTCGATAGTATTAAAATTCCATGAAGTTGTCGTTGAATTGGTCTGTTGTATTTTATAATGCCACAATGGAATTTGTATAATCTCGTTAACGATGTCGTACGAGATAGAAAATCATGCATATCATGGTGTGAAAGATATGGTTTGCTACCCACCCTTGAAATCATAAGGAATCACTAATGGCAATAAATATCGATGCTTTTCTTCTTCAACGTACATCACGAAAACGAACACATCTACACAGAAGATGAGTGACGGTGAGTCGGCAATTGTACGTCTCACACATCGGCGCAGTGTCGCCACACAGCAAAAAGCGGTGAGTGAAACGACAATGCCCAATGCGGAGACGCGCAAGCACCACTTCCTCCCTACGGTTCCGACGATATGAGGATTTCCAGACTGCGCATTCAGGGGTCCACCAAGGCTTCGGACTTCAAGATTAGGTTTAATACGATGCAGTTTATTTTCCACCTCTTGGTCCCACAGACCTTGCCACGTTCGCTTGATATGGTCGCGAACCAGAAAGCGGAAATCCCGGTGAAACAGTGGCAAGGGTGTGACGACCAAAGAGGAAGCAGATCTAGCAGCCGCATCAGCACACTCGTTACCCGAGATTCCAACATGCCCGGGAATCCAACAAAATTGTTTCTGGACACCGGCCTCGAGCAAAGAACAAAGAAGCCTTCGTACGGTAAGAAGAAAAGGATGGTCACAGCAGTCCAACTATGAGAATGACTGTACAACACTCAAATAATCAGTGTACACCGCAGCCCGTTGATGAGAGCCCGACTGAACATGAAGTAGTGCAAGATACACAGCATGCATCTCCGCCGAAAACACCGTGGCCTCAGCGGGGATCCGCGCGACAGAGACGTCATCAATACAAACCGCCGCGGATCCAACGACCCGTGCATCTTGGAGCCATCAGTGAAAATGGGAGTGTATTCATAATTGAGGGCACGCTGCTCAGCAAAGAGCTGCTGGTACACTGACGCAGGGGTTGAGGATTTCTCGAAAGATGTAAAGGTGGTATCAACCATGACACCAAGTGGGTGCCATGGAGGATCCCCAAAGCCCCTGGTCTTTTCAACAAGAGACAAGTCGAGACCTACATCACGGGCTACGGCAGCCATACGAAGACCAAATGTTCAAATGCACGAAGGCCGGGTCCCGAATAAACGAGTATGCTGGGGATGAAAAACTGCATCGTATAAAGGATGGTCTGGAAGAGATCTAAGTTTCAGGTAGAATTGAATAGACAGCTGCACGCGGCGTAATTCAATCGATGGTTCGTTCGCGTCAGCGTAAAGGCTGGGAATGGGAGATGTCCGAACAGCTCCCGAACAAAGACGAAGTGCTTCATGGTGAATAGTGTCCAAAGGCCGGAGAACGGAACGACGAGCAGAGCCATACACGATACAACCATAATCCAGTTTTGACCGTATTAATGAATGGTAAATTCGAAACAAAGACATCCTGTCTGCTCCCCACGAGACTCTCGAAAGGATCTTAAGAATAGATAGAGCCCTCAGACAGGAAATCTTGAGCCGCCGAACGTGCGCACGGAACGTAAGCGCACAGTCGACGGTCAGACCGAGGAACTTGGTCTCCAGCAAAACTGGTATGGCTGCTCGTTCTAAATACAGCTCTGGGTCAGGATGGAGGCCACGCCTCCGGCAGAAATGGACACACGCTGTCTTGTCGGGAGAAAGAACGAAACCATTGCTATTCGCCGATTTAAAGATCTGATTAATTGCAGACTGCAACTGCCTTTCAATAAAATGCATGCTTGATGACGAGCAGAAAATGTGCAAGTCATCAACATAGACAGTAGCCGAAACCGCAGGAGGAAGATTTGTGAGGAGACAATTAATGCGCAGGATGAACAATGTGACAGATAAAATGCAACCTTGAGGAACACCTTGTTCTTGATGGAATGTTGCCGATAGCGTCGTACCCAGGCGCACCTGGAACACCCGATTGCGAAGAAAATTTAAAATAAATGTCGGAAGATTTCCTCGCAATCCGCATGCGTGGAGGTCACGGATAATACCGTGCCGCCACGCTCGATCATAAGCTTTTTCAATATAAAAAAATACAGAAACCGGTGCTGCCTACGCACGAACGCCTCGCGCACAGATGTCTCAAGGTGCAGATGATCGTGAGGTGAACGATGACGGCGAAAGCCGCTTTGTGATGGTGAAAGAACTTGATGAGGGAGACTTGGGATCCTTGCCGGGTTTGGGAAAAGGCAGAACAAAAGCTTTTCGCCACGATACCGGGAAACTGTGCTCCGACCAAATACGATTGTACAAGATTAAGAGATTCTCGAGAGACGACTGCGAGAGATGACGGAGCGTGTCATAGTGGATGCCACCAGGACCGACAGATGTAGCACCGGACCGATGCAGAGCCACCCTGAGTTCAACCATGCTGAAGGGGAGTTATAACTTGTGTTATTAAAAGGCGCAAAGGAGATTCTCTGGCGTTCCGCAGTAGATCTAATCCTGAGAAAGGAGGAAGGATACGCCAGGTCACTCGACCCGGAGGCAAACGCCTCCCCCAAACAATCAGCAATCTCCCCGACATCAGCATATGTGCAGCCGTTACTCTCGAGAATGGAGATCTGGTGAGAGCTGTAGTTACCCCGGATCTTACGAAACTTGTCCCACTAACTTTTCGAACTGGCAGGTGAAGTGAGAGATGAAACATACTGGATCCAAGACTCCCTCTTGCTACGTCGACGCACCAACCGAGCATAGGATTTTGCTCGTTTGAATGTAACGAGTTTAGCATCGGTTGGATAACGCCGAAACGTAGACCAGGCCTTATGTTGAGCTCTCCTAGCCGCTGCGCATTCAGGGGTCCACCAAGGCTTCGGACTTCTGGAGAGTGTCGTAGATGTTTTTGGTATAGAAAGATCAGCTGCCTGAAGAATACAATTTGTGACTTCAAGAACCGCTGCGTCTTTTTTTTTTTTTTTTTTTTTTTTTGATTGGAGGTTTAACGACCACCGTGAGCAACTCAATGGGCTATAAGCAGTCGCCCGTTCCTAATTTAGGGTCACTGGTTCCAGGGAAGGGAGAGAGCCAATTCCGTAAGACAAACACAACATCCATGCCTCACCGGGATTCGAACCCGGACCCCGTTCGGACGAATGATCAGAGGCCATCGCTTAGACCACTGCGCCACCGGGGCGGCGAACCGCTGCGTCGATTGACTTCTGGGTCACCATTGTAGAAGATATCAATGCTGACGGTGTGAAGACCTCCCATCTCGCACGCTCCATCCTCCACCGAGGAGGGCGGGAGGCAGAAGATGGCATGATCGAATGATGTGAGAGGACAATTGGAAAATGATCGCTCCCGTGGAGGTCATTACACACCGTCCACGACCAATCAGCAATAATCGATGGTGACCCCCAAGGTCAAATCGATCGCACTGAAGGATCTTGTCGGCTCATGGAAGTACGTGTCAGCACCGGTGTTAAGGAGGCAGAGGACAGAAGAGACTCTATGCGACGACCTCTCGTGCTGATGCTGACACTACCCCACAAATGATGATGAGCATTGAAGTCACCCATTAAAAGAAAGGGTGAAGGCAGCTGATCAACCAATCTCTCCAGTACAGAGACGCTTACGTTCTCGTCCGGCGGCAGATAGACACTGCAGCCAGTAAGAGGCCCAGGGACAGATATTCGCACCGCCACGGCCTGCAAAGTTGTGGATATCGCAACGGAAGACACCGGAACACTGTGAGGGACAAGAATAGCGACTCCCCCACAGGCGATGTCTCCCAGTGCATTATCTGTCCGATACGCACTGTAGCCTCAAACTGAAAGCAGGTCTGATGGTTTAAGTTTTGTTTCCTGTAAACAAAAGCACGCCGGAGAGTAGAACGAAAGCAGATGTTGCACTTCATCAAAACTCGTCCGAAAACCTCGACAGTTCCACTGAATGATTGAAGCCATGATTATAAATGAAATGAAAATGATCAAACGAAGTCAGGCTCCATCACCTCTGATGGGGTTCCCCCAGATCTGGAGGCGTGTGACCAGGGGCCAAGATGGGAGCATGCTTTGTCCCAAGTGTCTTAACGGGAGGCGCACGACGTTGAGTCGTTTCCTGAGATTTTGGAGAAGAAATACTTTTCTTATCCTGGGCTTTGGTTTTTTGTTAGAAGTGGCCTGAGTTCCCATGTTGGTGGCGGGATGAGTCTGCTTCGGCAAAGTGGTGGGTGGCGCTTTCAGACCCCTAGCTCGAGACTGGAGTGCCTCCAGTCTTTCTTTCATAAAAATATATTTGCTGCACAAACAGGCTCCAGCACAAGGAAACCAACATTGCTCTGTTCATCAGAAATTTTTTCTCTTTATTACATAATTTTATTCAATTAAAATAACTGCCCCAAAGCCACCATAAATGCTTTTTTTTTTTTTTTTTTTTTTTTTGATTGGAGGTTTAACGACCACCGTGAGCAACTCAATGGGCTATAAGCAGTCACCCGTCCCTAATTTAGGGTCACTGGTTCCAGGGAAGGGAGAGAGCCAGTGCCGTAAGACAAACACAACATCCATGTCTGACCGGGATTCGAACCCAGACCCCTTACGGACAAATGATCACAGGCTAGCGCCTTAGACCACTGCGCCACCGGGGCGGCCCATAAAGGCTTCATTTCCCCAAATGTGTGTTATGTGCAACAAAATAATCAAAGAAAGAAGTCAGCATATCCAAACATTTGAAGGCTGTTGAAATGCCTTAAACACTTCACATGTTTTACCAAATACTAATAGGCAATTCTCCTTAAAACAATCCAATACCATGTATGCTTCCATCCACATAACTTTTTTTCTTCCTTTTCATTCTAGGAAAAAAACAAACCAACACCACCGAACGAACAGAAATTTACATGTCTGCTACGAATAACACGGGAGAAATTTCAATTGACCAAAATAACAAACTTACCACTGACAGCTGTCTGCATTTTATATATCTACATGAACACCTTACATTGGCTTACCATATTTCCCAGTTTTAGGGAGTTTTCTCAGCCAGTTAGTGTTTTATCCCAGTCAGAATGAAAATCAAATTTATTGTACAATAAAAGATCGTTGCAATATTGTCAAAAATTTTAAGGCGTTTCTATCCCATGGGTATTAGATCTTAGTTTGGCAAACATAAGATATATTCATATAGAGATGACAGAATTTACACTGATCAAGTATATTATAATAGTATCATGAACATTTGATGATATGATTCGTAAAATAAGTTTTCTAGAACTATGTTCCAGTCATGTTAGATTCTGTACACATTTTGAATTTGAAAAATGTGGTAACCCTAACTTTACATTTTAAAGTTCAAAGCAGTGAAATTAATTCATGCAAATTGTAATCCAACAATACTGTAGATCTCCCTTTGTGACAAAGAAGTTATACGTTACAAAGGCTAACTGCAAACTTCCTAGGATACGTAAAAATCACCTAGCTTTATACATATTTCACGATACTTCTGCAGAACCACACATCCATTGTAGGGAAATAAATTTCCCCCCAAACTGAAGTGTTAACTGGAATAAATGAGACATACTGAAAACCAGACATCCTGGAGATGGAGGTATTCTTGCCAGTTTGTCGAAGTACACAAAGAAAATGGCAAAAAACTAAAGTCGTATATTTTCCAATAAAGAAAAGTCACGTGACATAGAGAATGCATGAAAGTTGAAAACAGCCTGGAAGGATTGGAAGAATTTTCATGTAGGTTTTAGTGCAAATATCAAATCTTTCCCATTGTCCTTTCTGTGCAAAAACAACAACTTACACAATCTTTTTTTACATGTATGCACAGCTGGAATGAGACACACTGATGCCAAAGGTAGTAAAAAAAAAAAAAGATAGCATTTTCTCAGTTATAGGATGGTACTATCATTTCAAATAACTCACATTCAAATATTGATTTGGTGCTACTTATTAGTTAGTGCCCTCTGCAAAAATCTGGCTAATCCTCTGATAAATATGGCCATAGATTCAACGTGGAGACATGGAATAGGAATGTCATATCTTCATTTACTTAGTGTGGAATACAAATAAATAGATAAAGTCATCACCCTTTCCACGTTTTTTTTAATTCCACAGCTCAAAGTGCTTGTACATTACAAAGAACCAATATCCCTATTAGAAGACTTCAAGTTCAGTCTTTGACTTGACTAACACTGTACTGTAGTATGTTCTTCAAAGCCACAAAAATCAAGAACATAACTCAAGCACATATTGTGTACTTGAGTTATGTTCTTATGGTAACAATATGAGGTTATTTTAATTAAAATTACTACAAAAATAGAAACATTTTTTGAACAATTTCCACACTGTCATGAATTTCCATGTGCTCTATAAGAATTATTACTTCTACTGTTGTTAAAGCATGTATTTCCATACATTTCCTATTGTCTTTTCTGTGAAAAAACAACTTAAAAATCAAATTAAAGATTTGCAAGTTTCCTCAGGTATTTCCATCAAATGAAAGTTGGCTACTGTCTTCAGATGTGCATAGTGTTCTTAATATCTACGTTATGCACATTGAAGTGCAGTTCTTTCCTTCAGAACATAGTTCAATTAAAACAACACAAACATAGACTCCTAAAATGCCACCATCTATTGAGATAAAAAGGTTCAGCAAAAAATACACAATCAAAACTCTGGCCAAGAAGTAAAGCACACATAACATAAATATTACCTTCTTTTTTGTATTTTCCTTTTTACTGATTATGTTCTAACATTATTACATCTATTACTGATAGTTTTATTTCTTTTTCATTCTGTATAACTTTCTATGCATTTTGTAGTACATTTGCTTAATTTCATAACAAGTGCACAAGGAGCAAGAATATACATAGTTCTGTGCATAATATCATAGTACTCGTCATGGCACTTAAACTTTCTGTTCAACACATAATTTTTAAATACCTTTCAGATATATGCCGCATGATCATAACTTTAGATTTGATGTTGGAAACCTGAACCTGGGGCCAAGTGGCATACATTATAAATAAATAGAATAAAAACACTCATTAAAGTTTACCGTGCAGCTTTACAGTATTGAAGTTCATTTGTCATGTACACAGCTACTCTGTCAGTTCAACTGCGCTTGTTAGTGCAGATGTAACCAGGAAAGATAAAAAGAAGAACTTGTGCATAAGGAAAATGACAAGAGTGTAAGATATCACAATTAGCATAAAATCCCAGAAATGGCAATGGGCTGGACATATTGCCGGAAGGATAGAACACAAATGGACAACCAAAATTTTAGAATGGATTCCAAGGGACAGGAAAAGATCCAGAAGAAGACCACATAAGACATGGGTGGATGAAATTCGAAAACACGTGACAGTGACATGGAGGAGACTGGATCAATCAATATATATAAGTATGTACATTCAGTATATCGTTTCAGGAATTTGAATTTGCAGAAAATTCACTCTCCCACCCCTTACCCTATAAACAATATTCCAAATACAGTAGGAAAGTTTAATAAGGTTGCTGGAAATAAAAATATGAGGTACACTTGCTATCAACTCAGCATGATCTGTCATGAAATACAGAAGCTGCAATGCAAGAAAGGTTCTTATGGCTGTGCTGATGTCAATGGTTCAAGTACTTGAACACATGCTTACTCAAAAGAGATAAATCAGTGCTGAGTCGCAGCTCAATTTTAAAAGCTGAAGCCCATCTGAACACAAAGTGTGTCAGCCCGAGCCCATGTGGACCCAACGTTTGTCAGCCCAAGAACCAATTTCATATTGCAAGATAGAGCTTGGGCTTGAAAACTATGACTAATCTGTTTAAGTAATAATAATGGAAAAAAATCTCCTCCTCTAGAATTCCACTCTTTCATCCATCTGCAATCAACCAATGGCTTTCACAACTGGGTAATGGGGAAGGGAACTCTGTCCCTACATTACAGCCACACAATTTTCTGTGACTCTTCATTTCTTCCTTCACAACTGGGGCATGGGGAAGGGACCTAACTCTGTTTCTATATTACAGCCACATGATTCTCTGTAACACTTAATTTCTTTCACAACTAGAGAATGGGGAAGGGAACTCTGTTCCTACATTACAGCCACATATTTTTCTGTGACTCTTCATTTCTTCTTTCACAACTGGGGCATGGGGAAGGGACCTAACTCTGTTTCTATATTACAGCCACATGATTCTCTGTAACACTTAATTTCTTTCACAACTAGAGAATGGGGAAGGGAACTCTGTTCCTACATTACAGCCACATATTTTTCTGTGACTCTTCATTTCTTCTTTCACAACTGGGGCATGGGGAAGGGACCTAACTCTGTTTCTATATTACAGCCACATGATTCTCTGTAACACTTAATTTCTTTCACAACTAGAGAATGGGGAAGGGAACTCTGTTCCTACATTACAGCCACATATTTTTCTGTGACTCTTCATTTCTTCTTTCACAACTGGGGCATGGGGAAGGGACCTAACTCTGTTTCTATATTACAGCCACATGATTCTCTGTAACACTTAATTTCTTTCACAACTAGAGAATGGGGAAGGGAAC
This sequence comes from Macrothele yani, assembly GCA_039090855.1. Lineage (NCBI taxonomy): Eukaryota > Metazoa > Arthropoda > Arachnida > Araneae > Macrothelidae > Macrothele > Macrothele yani. The sequence continues at coordinate 199,313,439 of CM077009.1, read as the reverse complement.
TCTGTTCCTACATTACAGCCACATATTTTTCTGTGACTCTTCATTTCTTCTTTCACAACTGGGGCATGGGGAAGGGACCTAACTCTGTTTCTATATTACAGCCACATGATTCTCTGTAACACTTAATTTCTTTCACAACTAGAGAATGGGGAAGGGAACTCTGTTCCTACATTACAGCCACATATTTTTCTGTGACTCTTCATTTCTTCTTTCACAACTGGGGCATGGGGAAGGGACCTAACTCTGTTTCTATATTACAGCCACATGATTCTCTGTAACACTTAATTTCTTTCACAACTAGAGAATGGGGAAGGGAACTCTGTTCCTACATTACAGCCACATAATTTTCTGTGACTCTTCATTTCTTCTTTCACAACTGGGGCATGGGGAAGGGACCTAACTCTGTTTCTATATTACAGCCACATGATTCTCTGTAACACTTAATTTCTTTCACAACTAGAGAATGGGGAAGGGAACTCTGTTCCTACATTACAGCCACACAATTTTCTGTGACTCTTCATTTCTTCTTTCACAACTGGGGCATGGGGAAGGGACCTAACTCTGTTTCTATATTACAGCCACATGATTCTCTGTAACACTTAATTTCTTTCACAACTAGAGAATGGGGAAGGGAACTCTGTTCCTACATTACAGCCACATATTTTTCTGTGACTCTTCATTTCTTCTTTCACAACTGGGGCATGGGGAAGGGACCTAACTCTGTTTCTATATTACAGCCACATGATTCTCTGTAACACTTAATTTCTTTCACAACTAGAGAATGGGGAAGGGAACTCTGTTCCTACATTACAGCCACATATTTTTCTGTGACTCTTCATTTCTTCTTTCACAACTGGGGCATGGGGAAGGGACCTAACTCTGTTTCTATATTACAGCCACATGATTCTCTGTAACACTTAATTTCTTTCACAACTAGAGAATGGGGAAGGGAACTCTGTTCCTACATTACAGCCACACAATTTTCTGTGACTCTTCATTTCTTCTTTCACAACTGGGGCATGGGGAAGGGACCTAACTCTGTTTCTATATTACAGCCACATGATTCTCTGTAACACTTAATTTCTTTCACAACTAGCGAATGGGGAAGGGAACTCTGTTCCTACATTACAGCCGCACAATTTTCTGTGACTCTTCATTTCTTCTTTCACAACTGGGGCATGGGGAAGGGACCTAACTCTGTTTCTATATTATAGCCACATGATTCTCTGTAACACTTAATTTCTTTCACAACTAGCGAATGGGGAAGGGAACTCTGTTCCTACATTACAGCCGCACAATTTTCTGTGACTCTTCATTTCTTCTTTCACAACTGGGGCATGGGGAAGGGACCTAACTCTGTTTCTATATTATAGCCACATGATTCTCTGTAACACTTAATTTCTTTCACAACTAGCGAATGGGGAAGGGAACTCTGTTCCTACATTACAGCCGCACAATTTTCTGTGACTCTTCATTTCTTCTTTCACAACTGGGGCATGGGGAAGGGACCTAACTCTGTTTCTATATTACAGCCACATGATTCTCTGTAACACTTAATTTCTTTCACAACTAGTGAATGGGGAAGGGAACTCTGTTCCTACATTACAGCCACACAATTTTCTGTGACTCTTCATTTCTTCTTTCACAACTGGGGCATGGGGAAGGGACCTAACTCTGTTTCTATATTATAGCCACATGATTCTCTGTAACACTTAATTTCTTTCACAACTAGCGAATGGGAAGGGGAACTCTGTTCCTACATTGCAACCACACAATTTTCTGTGACTCTTCATTTCTTCCTTCACAACTGGGGCATGGGGGAAGGGAACTCCTCTGTTTCTATATTATAGCATGATTTCTGTAACACTTCTTAATTTCTTTCTTTCACACAACTAGTTGAAGGAAGGGCGAATGGGAAGGGAACTCTGTTCCTACATTACAGCACACAATTTTCTGTGACTCTTCATTTCTTCTTTCACAACTGGGGCATGGGGAAGGGACCTAACTCTGTTTCTATATTACAGCCACATGATTCTCTGTGACTCTTTATTTCTTCCTTCACAACTGGGGCATGGGGAATAAAACTGTTTCTATATTACAGCCACGTGATTTTCTGTGACCCTTTATTTCTTCTTTCACAACTGAAGAATGGGGAAAAAAACTCTGTTTCTATATTACAACCACACAATTTTCTGTGACCCTTCATTTCTTCTTAAAAAATGTTAAGATCCATGGACAGACCACTGGAACAAGTCTGTAGTGTCAGAAGGTGCCTACTCTGATGGGAACATGGACAGCAACAGAACAGGTTACCTCTTTTTTTTCATGGCACTAAGCTGGATGCTATTTGACCACACCTTGTAAAGCATCAAATTCACTTGGTTGAAAATTTGCTGAAATGAAGATATCATTGACACTTCTGCAATAAAATAAAGATTTCTTTGGCAATTTTTCATTTATATTTTGTTCAATTTGGTTCATTATGACTTCACCAAAAGCTGTCCATAATAGGGATCCCACGATTCCTTAAGCCTTTCACCAATAAATTTTACTTTGATGAGTAATTATTTTTAAATATATAAGTACGTCAAAACTTCCTCTGATAAATATACTTGCGTAGGGTTTAAATATTGTAAAACTAATTTTTGAGTTATAAAATTGATTGCAATTGTAATTGGGGTAGATGGACTTTATGTCAGAACTAGCCAGTGGAACTGAGTTAAAATAAAATCTTGTTTTGCATTCTTTTGATAAAACTTTAGCTATTTTTAATTGAATATTGATTTTTCATTAATAAAGGGGCTAAAAATTATATAACTTTTTCAGAATTCATTAAAGGGAAAATTAATTTTGATACTATAATTCTTAGGGAAGTCTGTTTTACAGGATTTTATTTTATGTACATATGCCTGGTATTTAAGAGACTATTTTGGTGGATTTACATTCTTAGGAGGGTAGCTCTTCAAGATTTCTGATATATGACAAAATTTTCAGTTGAGTCATTTGGACCTCTCTGAACAATTTCACTGTTTGACTCTCTTAGTGCTGTGTTTATTTTTCAATTGCAATCATCAGTATTTAGAGCTATTAATTGGTCTGACTTAAGTGTATGTATATTAAAAAGGGTTATTACTAAGCTTCAATAATGGGTACATTTCAATTATTTGAATTTAAATTTGCAGCAATTTTTTCATCTGTATCATTTTAAAAGTACTCTATAGTTGAAAACGAATTTCTTTATATTTTTGCTTGCCTGGCATGGATGAAATAATAGTCTTTATTTTAGAAATATATTTTTGTGTTGTACGTGCATATACACGCATCATTAAACTGTTCTCTGAGAGCAGAAAAAACATTTGTGCACATGAACCATTAGGATGAATACCGTCTTCACACGATTTTAATGATCTTAAAATATGAAATATATATACAATTAAAATACTCTAAAACACACTAGCACTTTCAGAGCGACAGTCGCCTCATCATCAGGTGTGATAACGCAAAACCTTTTCTCCATTTTGTAGCTCTTTAATGATGGCTACTTTATCATTTGCAGAACACTTTTCTCTTAGGCATTTTGCTACTTATAAATGTTTGGGATGTCCTGCCTGATGCAACATGAAATTGGACACTGTTTAAATATACACATGTTTTTAAAGGAGCTCTTTAATGATGGCTACTTTGTCATTTACAGAACAACTTTCTCTTAGGCATTTTGTTACTTATGAATGTTTGTGATGTCCTGCTTGATGCAACATGAAATTGGTCACTGTTCAAATATACACATGTTGTTAAAGGAGCTGCTTAATGATGGCAACTTTGTCATTTGCAGAAAACTTTTCTCTAAGGCATTTTGTTACTTATGAATGTTTAGAATGTCCTGCTTGATGCAACACAAAATTGGCCACTGTTTAAATACACACATGTTGTAAAGGAGCTCTTTAATGATGGCTACTTTGTCATTTACAGAACACTTTTCTCTTAGGCATTTTGTTACGTATGAATGTATAGGATGTCCTGCTTGATGCAACATGAAATTAGCCACTGTTTAAATATACACATGATGTTAAAGGAGCATCAATCTTCCCAATGCAATGCTTACTTGGAGGTTGAAAGAGTTAACAGATGCAATTCCAAGAAATGCTATATCATGTTTTCCCTTAGGCTACACCCACATGTTATTACTCCCCTATCCCTCTCTGCAATCATTGCCCAGAAATCTACTTAAGGCATGTGCATGAATCTCATCCATCCTCATTTTGCCTAAGAGTAGAGAGCATGTTTTTGTCTCTGTTGACACAATACTTCCAAGGCACACCCTCTTGAAGTGGTGGTGGAGATTCTCATGCAAAACTCCTTTGTTGTGCATTTGATGTACACATTCCAATTGCTCTTCTATCGACATTTTTCGATTAACACAGAGATTCCAATTTGCTACAGCAATTTCGTCTTGTATTCCACCATATCTTTCCATCCATTCCAGGACAGTGTGCAGCAGAGTTTCCATGCCTTATTAAATACAGAATTTCTTTAATTTTTTTTACTTGATAAGATTGATCATCCTAGCTCTTCTCATAATCCTTAAATACTGGGATTTCACTCTATTTTTTGGTTGAAAATGATCAAATTAGCTCTGAATTAACATTAGATAAAACAAAAGTTACTGTTTTGCTCAAATTCTGGATCTCACTAAATATGGGCTTGGTATAGACCAGTTTTACTAAAATTCCATTCAAAATAACTTGAAGTTTTTTGGTAATCATTTAGAAAATGCCCACACATCTGCTTTTATGAATTCTATATAACCCAGTACATTCATTTTGGTACTTAAACATTCCTGAGAACAGAAATAACATAAGTTCCTGCATTCATATAACTTCATTAAAAAATATGTTGAGCATACTCTGCAGGATTGTAGACAGCCAGTTTCTTATTTCTTTACATCTAATTATGACAGTCATCACTTATTATTCGTAATGATTGAACGTGTAATACAACTGATGAAATGTCTGAAAAGTATCTTATATTTTAATCTTTAGAGTCATTACCTTACTTATTTACTGTACAAGTAAGTCTCTATGTCACGCCCAGAAAATTACAAAATACTGTTCTGACTGCTCCCACTTATGTTGTTGCTGTGCTGCTTCTTCATATGGGTGGGCACAGCTATGCATTATACCTGCAGATCAGAATCCTCAGATGTAAACAAACTACATTTTGGCTTCATTGCACAGCAAAGTTAACATGGCTTTGATGAAATTATATGCATACCAAAACAGATGAAGTATTACTACCACTGGCAGAAATTTAGGTAGCAAAATAAAGTAGAATAGAAAAATAGATGCACTGGGTTGCTTAGAATTCTTAAAAAGAAAGTATCCATTTTCTAAAAGATTAACTAAATTTTGTTGTTACATCCAAAAATTGGTAAAGGAATAGTTTATTGTCCTAAATTATTTGGCTAAAAATTTTGAGAAAAATTGTTTATATATTTTAATGTATGTAGTTTGATAGAAAATGGGGTAAATATTACAGCTATATAACACATCTTAATGATTTTTTACCATAAAATTTACCTGCAAGCATGGGGATGTGAATGAACACTGCCGCTGCATTACTCAGGCATCATCCAAGGCTTCTGTTTAAATGATGATCTTTGGTCCATGCTGTGATGACCATTTTATGGGCGAAAAATCATGAGACAGTGAACTTTCCTGGGGACCCATTAAACGGCCACCACAGCAAATCACTGGCAGAGCCTTGGATGTCATGGCAGCAGGCATGCCATTGTTTGCTCTCATCTTTGAGATTACAGGTGAAATTTTACTGCAAAAAATATCTTTAAAATGTGTCATGAAGCTGAAATTTTTTCAGCATATTCTCTGTCAAATTATAAACTTTAAATTATGTATAAAAAAAATGTTCTCAAAATTTCTAGCCGAATAATTTAGGGGAAACTAACCTACACATTCATCCACATATAAACTCATAATAATTTAGATATCTCACAGGTTAAAAAGCTAGACTTCAATCACTAAAATAAAGTGTGGGTTTCTGAAGGTCATATATCTCCCGAATATTTCATATCCCTCAATCCTTAATAAATTTATCAATGCACATGATGAAGAAAAAAAAAAGTTCCAAAAAAAAAATCAGGAACCCCTTTATCCAGTTGTTATTTACTTCTATGATGGAGTGAATGCTTTAACAGATGTTCTATGAGCGTAAATTCCTTGAAGAATACATCACATTGAAGAAGTTTTTCCCTAGTGTAAACGAGCATCTGCCTTAACAAAATTGCCTTTGCGAATTTCCTGCGATATACCCAGTGTTAGAAATAAATTTTCTACAAGCCTAGATGACCATTGCAATTTGCAAAGCACTGGTCCGCCAAAATACCCACTAGTCCGTGAAAGAAAAAACTTTACACATTCACAGAGTATGTTATAATAATGTATAATTTCATTCGACCTATACATATCCCAAATTTAGAGCAACAGAATGTGTACATGTACGCATGCAAATACATAAATAAAACATAAAGCGCAGTAAGCAGTTGCAGAAATTAGAAAACAACAACAAAAAAAGAATCACCTTTCAGCAGAGCCAGTATATACCAAAATGTGATATTCCACTAATTTTTATGGTCTGGAAATGACACAAAAACTGATATATTTAATATTAATTTGGTATTTGTATAAAGAACAGTACACTGAAAAAGAAATTTACAGTTAATTTCAAACTAGTTAGTTAACTTTTTTATGGGATTTATCTAGGTAAATTCTTAAAATTTCTGCAAATTCTTGAAGAGAACTCCTCTCCTTCATCAGACAGTCTTCCCTTACTGCCTGACGAAGGAGAGGAGTTCTCTCTAAAAATTTGGAAGAAATTTTAAGAATTTACCTAGATAAATCCCATAAAAGAAGTTAACTGTTTGAATATAATAATCTAGGAAGCTACATATCAAAGATGAGTTTGATTTACAGGTTAATTTCAAATTAAGTTTCGTAGTACAAATATTACGAAATATTTTGCTTTGGACCTTGGTTTGCTACAATTTAAAATTTTCATAAAACTGAAGTATAGTTTGCAATTCTGATATTCAGTTTTTGAGCAATAAATATCTGAATTTCATAAAACCCTAAAACTGACTTAGCCAAACCCTGGATAGTTTGAAATATGGTTCAGTTCTTTCTAAACTTGTAAAATCCAAAACAAACGAAAAAAATAAATAAAAATACTGGACTCTTGCCGGTAACAAATATTTCATTGTTGCGATGGAATATTTACTGGCCAATTGCCAACGGACCACGGAATAATTCGAACGCTGCTTCATATAGGTGAGAATTTGGTTAACGTGTAGATTATGGTGCAAAATTCAGGGACGAAAAATTTCAAAAAACTGTGACATACGTCTTATTTGAAATAAAAAATGATCTAAAAGAAAAAAAAAATATACATTGATACTTATTTTTGAAAAAGTTTTACGTAAAATTTACCTCTGTATGTGGTACGCCGAAATTCAGTCAGCGGCGACGATGACGCTGTGACTGCCGCTAGAGCATCTGCCACAGCTGCCCGTAGTCTCAGCGGAAGCATCCCGGCAAAACAGGTTAAGCCTAGCAGTGCAGCCCGACCTCCAGCTTAGCTAACTGTGGTGAGTGCGGAAAGGATACTCAACCCAGCCGTGACACACATGCAGCAGTACAGGGTGGCTCCACTTTCACAAGCAATGGAAGAGCCTGCTTTTTTACTTTATAATATTTGCGATTCTTCAGTGATGCATTTCAGGAATTTGTAAATCAATGAGAGCCATTGATGTTCAGCATATTTTCTGTCTTTGGCATTGTTGTCTGAACGGGTGGGTTAAAATAAAGCAGTACATAACCAGAACAGTCAGGACCCGAAATTCCAGTTTTTCCAATAAAAATCTGTAAATTAAGAATAGCCCTTGGTATGTTCAATAAATATGATCATACCAAAGTCAGCTTCCCTGCAATAAACTAAACATAGGGATCCATTTCAAGAGAAGTAGTGGGGATTGAGGATAGGAGTGTGGTGGAGTTGGAATCGAACTCTATCCCCTACTCCCTGCTTAACTAACACACCCCTTTCCAATTTTTTGTCGCTGTGTTGGGAGAAGTTTGCTACCACTTCCTTCCTCTGATCATGTGTAGAGGATTTTAGGAAGGGAGTGTCTGACCCCAGGTCTTAAACAACCCTTGGAAATAGGAAACTAGGAGATTTGGGCTACATTGTCCGTTAGGAAAGTGACACGGAAGCGAGGTAGAAAGGGGGAGGAAGACGCTCTTATTTATTACCAGGGGGCCAGTACCCAGGGTTCGACGGCTTAACGTTCCCATCCAACGCACGGCGGGTATTTAGTGGATCGAGCGTTCGTGCCTGCCTGGGAACGAACCTGAGGTCCTTTCCGTGGCAGTCACGACGTTGCCCACTAGGCCACCAGCGGCTCCACTTCCTTCTTCTCCAAGCTCGACAGCATTAGCAGAAAGTACCAGGCTCTTGACTGAGTAACTTCTCATATCAAATTTATTTCTGAAAATGCCCTTTCGTTTTAAAAACTTTTCTTTTTATGCAATTTCATCAAAGAAACTGTTGACCAAAGAAAAATGGATTCTGAACACTCCTTGTGTTGCTTTTTGCTTCTGACACTAGGGACTATTTTTTGTAGCGGAGGTAGCTGTTTCCGTCAGCAACAACAGCAAGGAGCAATGGCGTCTGGTTCAGAAGAGGCCGTGGCTGCATAAAAAGTATTAATCTCTTACGTTCTGAAAAATTGTTTTACATAGCAGTTTTGTCCAAAAAACTGCTGAGCGAAGAAAAATGGATTCCGAAAAGTCCTTATTTTGCATTTTGCTCTTAACAGTAGGGACTATTTTTCGTAACGGAGGTAGCTGTTTCCACCAGCGACACCATCAAGGAGCAATGGCGTCTGGCTCGGGAGAGTCCGTGCTGCAGCAAAAAAAAAAACCCCTCACGCAGCATCTTCGTGCATTGATTACCGGTACTTCTGCCCGGCCCGAAGTGCACTGCTCACGTTGGGCACTCGCAGCGTCATCGTTACCGCGGACTGGATTTCGGCGTAACGCATAGAGAGGTAAATTTTACGTAAAACTTTTTCAAAAATAAGTCTATCAACGAACTTTTTTTTTTTTTTTTATTTTACATCGTTTTTGATTTCAAATGAGACGTACGTTAGTTTTTGAAATTTTTTGTCCCTGAATTTTGCACCATAATCTACACGTTAACCGAGAATTTTTATATTTGAAGGAGCATATGCTTTGAAAAGATACCTTTTTATGGGAATTGCTTGGAGGATATACCTCATTGATGAGGTTTGCTTGTGTGAAGCACCATCTGGTTTGAAAATAAACTTTTCTGTGTGATATACTTAGAACACAATACACTGATGAGGTTTTTCAATTACATGAAAGAGAATATGATTAGAAATGTATCGTTAAATGTGAATAGCTCACAATACTAAGGCGTTTCACCTCTATGAAGGACCATATGCTTCAAAAAGTAACTTTTCCTTGTGAATTGCTTAGAACACACATCACACTGATGAGGTTTTCCACCTGTATGACGGAACATATGCTCGGAAAGGAGACTTCTTGTGATAAATTGCTTGGAACACACATCGCATTGATGAGGTTTTTCACCTGTATGAAGAAGCATATGCTGAGAAAGGGCACCTTTCTGACTGAATTGCTTGAAACACACATCACACTGATGAGGTTTTTCACCTGTGTGAAGGAGCTTATGCTGAGAAAGGTGACTTCTTGTGGTAAACTGCTTGGAACACACATCACACTGATGAGGTTTTTCACCTGTATGAAAGAGCATATGCTCAGAAAGCTGACTTCTTGTAGTAAACTGCTTGAAACACACACCACACTGATGAGGCTTTTCACCTGTATGAAGAAGCATATGCTTAGAAAGAGAATATTTCTTCCTGAATTGCTTGGAACAGACAACACACTGATGAGGTTTCCCACCTGTGTGAAGGAGCATATGCCGAAAAAGTTGACTTTTTGTGTTAAACTGCATGAAACACATATCACATTGATAAGGTTTTTCACTTGTATGAAGGAGCATATGCTGAGAAAGATGACTTCTTGTTGTAAACTGCTTGGAACACACAACACATTGATGAGGTTTTTCACCTGTATGAAGGTGAATATGCTGGGAAAGGTTACTTCTTCTGGTAAACTGTTTGGAACACACATCACATCGATGAGGTTTTTCACCGGTATGAAGGAACATATGCTGAGAAAGGTGACTTTTCTGTCTGAAATGCATCAAACACACATCACACTGATGAGGTTTTTACCTGTGTGAAGGACCATATGTCGTGTAAGGTCACCTTTCCGTGTGAATTGTTTGGAACATACATCACATTGATGACGTTTTTCCCCAGTATGACACAGCACATGCTTCAAAAGGTGATCTTTCTTTACGAATTCCTTTGAACACACATCACACTTATGTGTTTTTGAAGCTGTAGGGAAAAATGTATGCTTGGAAACGTAACGTTTCTGCATGAATTTCTTGGAGCACACATCAAGGTGATGAAGCTTTTCATCTGTATTAAGGAGCGTATGGTCAGAAATGTCAATTTTTCCTGTCAATTTTTCGGAACAAACATTATGTATATCAGGTTTTTCATCAGTATCAAGGTGCATATCCCTTGAAATTTTGCCTTCCATCATGAATTTCCTGCAGCATGTACCTCATTGGATGGAATTTTTAGTTCCTTCAGACTGCATATGTCGTGCAAAACTAGATTTTTTTTCGGTACTTGGGAAAGCATACTTCACACTCTTGAAAACCTTCCCTTATATATTTAAAAGCAATGAGATGACAATTTCTGCAAAATGACGGGAGTGTCTGGGACAATATGTGAAATTTGTTTTTTCACTTTCTTTAAAATCAAATCTTAAGAGGTTTCCTTCCTTGAAGAATATTTTGCCAAGGACTCCACATTGGGAAATTATTAGGTTTTACTTTTTGGCTTCCCAGCAACACTAAAAACATTTTGTTTGGAAACATTTACTGCATACAATCATGAATTAAATACTGAATGTCATTGCGACTTATCTGTGTTGTTTGCATACAGCAAGCATCATTGTATCCTGTGTGTTTCACATCAAAGAGGACATGAGGAACACTTAATATGTCATTAAAAATTTAAAAAAAAAAAAAGAACCAGAAGAGCATATCCTATGATTTCAAAACATACTTTATAAAATTTCGAACAGTATGCCAGGAGCTTTTAGAATAAACAGGATTTTTTTTTTTAATTTATTTAATGATTCGCTAAAGTACACAATGTCATGGCTGGCATTTTACTTGAAAAAAAAAAAGAAAAAAAGTAAGCTACCTCTCACACTACAGAAACTACTTCTGGAGAAAAATACCACATGTAAAAGCTGGTACTTTAGAGAATTAAAAATTCGTAAAGGACTGATGTCAAGAATGTTATAGAAAATGTGAAATGGGAGTATACCACTCGCATCTCATGAACAAGAAAAGTTTTTTTCCTTTATCCTTTTCTCTGGCAAATAGGAATTTTATCTCATTTTACTGAGGCAAAGAACATGCATAATTCTTTAATCATTATTGTAATTTTGTTTTAAAAACATAAAAATACAGTGATATCTGATGTTCTAAAATAAAACTACTTCAGCAATTTAAAAGCAATGAGATGACAATTTCTGCAAAATGACGGGCTGTATTAGCATACAAAGTCAAAAGCATATTTTAAATTGCTAAATTGAACTCAAAACTTTTCAAACAGTATTATACGTACATTTCCTTCTTTGCAAAATGCAAACAGGTCTACTTTCAGAGTGTGCGGTTACAGATAAATATCAGTTATGTACAAAGAAAAGCAAAAATAACATAAGTTAATAACTGATCACTAAACATAAGTGTCAAGGAAGGAAAAAAAAATGTTTTCATTGAAAGTTTTACGACTACTGTGAGCAACTCATCGGGCTATAAGCAATATTCTGTGCCTGATTTAAGGCCACTGGTTCCGGGGAAGGAAGAGGGCCAGTGCCGTAATACAACGAATCTGAAAATTCAGGGCCGCCCTGGTGGCGAAGTGGTCTAAGCAAGGATATTATTTTACTGGTAACACCAATCTTATCCACGCAGCATTGGCCACCATGTCACCGTCTGTGTTGCAAATGACGTCATGAGCAGGCACGACGCAGCCGCAGAAGAGAAGTTGCTTGGAAACCAATGGAACAAAAGCTTCTAAGCGTATAAACAGATAAAATGAGCAATTCAATAATCTTTATCAATGATACACAAGCTTACTGTTTCATCAACGGTATAATTTAGTTCATTTTTGCCTGCTTGTGACGTCACACCACAGATTTTTTTTTTTTTCGATTGGAGGTTTAACGACCACCGTGAGCAACTCAATAGGCTATAAGCAGTCGCCCGTCCCTAATTTAGGGTCACTGGTTCCAGGGAAGGGGGAACCAGTGCCGTAAGACAAACACAGCATCCATGCCTCACCGGGATTCTAACCCGGACCCCGTTCGGACGAATGATCAAAGGCCATCGCTAAGGCGACTGCGCCACCGGGGCGGCCACACCACAGATTTTTTTTTTTTTTTTTTTGATTGGAGGTTTAACGACCACCGTGAGCAACTCAATGGGCTATACACCACAGATTAGCTGTGACCTATGGCGGCACAGCCAGTGATGTCTCCAGTAATATAACCTCCTTGGGTCTAAGACATGGCTTCTGACCATTCATCCGACAGGGTCCGGGTTCGAATCCCGGTGAGGCATGGATGTTGAGTTTGCCCTACGGCACTGGCTCTCTCCCTTCCCTAGAACCAGTGGCCCTAAATTAGGAACGGGCGACTGCTTATAGCCCATTGATATGTTCACAGTAATTGTAAAATCTCCAATCAAAATAAAATTTAAAAATAGCAGGGTTGTCTCACCAAGGAGGTTAGAACAAGATATCCGGATATGACTTTGTCAACAGTGTAGTATCACTGTGCGTTAAACCTTCGACCCCATATTATGATAGATCGCACTCTGGTAATGGCTGCAACCGAGACTTTTTTTTTTTTGATTGGAGATTTAACGACCACTGTGAGCAACTCAATGGGCTATAAGCAGTCGCCCGTCCCTAATTTAGGGTCACTGGTTCCAGGGAAGGGAGAGAGCCAGTGCCGTAAGACAAATACAACATCCATGCCTGACCGGGATTCGAACCCGGACCCCTTACGGACGAATGATCAGAGGCCAGCGCCTTAGACCACTGCGCCACCGGGGCGGCAACCAACCGAGACTTCAGATCTTGTGGTTGTTTGAGGTTTAACGACCACCATGAGCAACTCAGTGGGCTATAAGCAGTCCGCCGTCCTTAATTTGGGGTCAATGGTTCCAGGGAAGGGAGAGTTCCAGTGCCGTAAGAAAAGCCAGCATCCATGCCTCACAGGGATTCGAACCCGAACCCATTTCGGGCGAATGATCAGAGGCCATCTCTTAAACCAATGCGCCACCGGGGCGGCGACTTCAGATCATATGTAGAAGATTTAGAAGATTTTAGGAAGGGAGTGTGTGACCTCATGTCGTAGTCTTTTTTTTTTTTTTTTTTTGATTGGAGGTTTAACGACCACCGTGAGCAACTCAATGGGCTATAAGCAGTCGCCCGTCCCTAGTTTAGGGTCACTGGTTCCAGGGAAGGGAGAGAGCCAGTGCCGTAAGACAAACACAACATCCATGCCTCACCGGGATTCGAACCCGGACCCCGTTCGGACGAATGATCAGAGGCCATCGCTTAGCCGTCCCTAATTTAGGGCCACTGGTTCCAGGGAAGGAAGAGAGCCAGTGCCGTAAGACAAACACAACATCCATGCCTCACCGGGATTCGAACCCGGACCCCTTCCGGACAAATGATCAGAGGCCATCGCTTAGACCACTGCGCCACCGGGGCGGCGACTTCAGATCATATGTAGAAGATTTTAGGAAGTGAGTGTGTGACCCCAGGTCTTCAACAACCCTTACAAATGGGAAACTACGAGATTTGGGCTAGAATGCCCGATGGAAAAGTGATACGGAAGCGAGGTAGAGAGGGTTGAGGAAGACGCCTTTATTTATTACCGGTGGGCCAGTACCCGGGCCCGACGGCTTAACGTGCCCATCCGACGCACGGCGGATATTTGGTGGTTCGAGCGCTCGTACCTGCCTGTGATCAAACCCGAGATTTCACCCGTGCTTCCAGCGAGACGCAATGGCCCACGATGTATGATAGTCATATGATACAACACCCTACACAGGAAGCTAAGCTGACCAGAAGTCCCGAATTCTTGAGGACAGTCTTCGAACTTTGTTTACTGTCTCCAAAAACGTCTGATGCCTTTGGGGACGCAAATTGTCCTCGAATTTTGATTTCCTCATTAGCTCGTCAGATTTCTAATGAAAAAATATTCATAAAAATAATTTTCGTTGCACTAATTTTCCAACATGCTTTTTGTGAAAACAAATTGTGACTATTTTTTTACTCTTTCCGAACTTAACGACCACCGCGAGCAACTCTAAAGTCTTTAAGCAGTCACCTATCTCTAATTTGGAAACATTCGTTCTGGAGAGAGCAAGTGCTGTAAGACAAACGCACCACCCGTGCAGCATTAGGGACTCGAACCCATACCAACTTGTACAAATGGTTAGTGGCCGGCGCAAAGAGCACAGTGCCACTGGGGCTGCCAACAACTGTACTTGCAAGTGCTGTAAGACAAACACACCACCCATGCCTCATTCGGGACTCGAACTCGTACCAACTTGTACGAATAGTCAGTGGCCAGCACTAAGAGAGCTGCACCACTAGGGCTGCCAGCGACTGTACTTGCAAGTGCTGTAAGACAACCCCAACACCCATGCCTCATTCGGGACTCGAACCCGTACCAACTTGTACGAATAGTCAGCGGCCAGCACTAAGAGAGCTTCACCACTGGGGCTGCCAGCGACTGTACTTGCAAGTGCTGTAAGACAAACATGTGAAACTAGGCATGAAGCAACTTTTGCTAAATTTTTGAAGGATGATATGATGGTAAGCTATGCGGAGTTTGTAGCAGATGTCAGTATTAGGCTACCATCTCATATAGAACTGTGGAAAACATTGCATGAGTCATCCTTTGTTTCCTACAAAATTGATAAATTGATGCGACAAACTGTCCATTTATTATAGTCAGCACCAAGGTAAAACCAAGTCTTGAGGTATCAGTGTTTCTACAGTCAGCATCAAGGTAAAACCAAATCTTGAGGTATCAGTATTTCTACAGTCAGATGAAGTTTCAAAAAATAAATTAAAGTGGATTTTAGGATCTGATTGCATTTTGAGAAGATGGTCCCAGCTAGAAAACTTTTTGAGTCAGTTTGGTTGATACATGCTGCGGATCCCCAGAATTGTGCGGGACTCCAACAAGCAACCTGCCAATCGGATTGGCAGTTAGTGCATGTGAGTCTGGAGGAACTTGAGGCCGCTGTGGTGCAGCAGAAGCGTATCCGGGCGTAACTGGAAGACCCTGGGAATTTTTCAGTGACTCACGGGCGGCCAATGCGAATTTTTCAGTGACTCACTAATAAACGTGGAAAGAGCGATGACCTCTCCTTGATGAAGGAATATCAGATGAATATCTTAAGTATTTTAAGACAAAAGCTTCTAAAATGGAGCGTTCTGAACGGACTGTAAATTTGTTATTCGGTGAAATAACTGTTAAGCCCCTAAAAACCTATCATCATCATTGTCAACCATTATCAATCCATTGCTGGACTAAGGTCTCTCCAAGCCTCTTCCACAACGGTCTGCCTTGTGCCAGTGTCCTCCATATTACTCATGCATACTTTCTAATTTCATCCACCCATCTCCCATATGGTCTTCTTCTGAGTCTATTCCTGTTTCTTGGAATCCAATCTAAAATTTCGGCTGTCCATCGATGGTCTGTCCTTCTGGCAGTATGTCCAGCCCATTGCCATTTCAGGGATTTAACTCTGATCATGATGTCTTCCACTCTTGTGATTTTTCGGATCCACGAGTTCCTCTTCTTATCTCTCCTGGTTACACCAAGAATGCACCTCTCCATGCTACTTTGAGTTGTCTGCAGCCTTTGTATGTCTCTTTTAGTTAAGGTCCACGTCTCTGTACCATACGTAAGCACTAGAAGGATGCATTGATCAAACACTTTTCTTTTAAGACATACTGGCATATTCCTCTTGAAAATTATGCTGTTTCTTCTAAAAGTTTTCCAGGCAAGTTTTACACGCTGATTAATTTCTTCATCAATGTGACCCTCACTTGATATCTGATGTCCAAGATAAACGTACGCATCTGTTATCTCCAGCTTTTCTCCATCAATCGATAATCTTCATTTCTTGTAAAAGCATTATACATCACTTTTGTCTTCTGAAAGTTCATTTTTAATCCTACTTCTTTACTCTTGTCAGCAAGTTCCTGGATCATACTCTGCAGTTCTGATGGGGTAGTTGTAAAAATGAATATGTTATCAGCAAAACGAAGGTGAGTTAGATAATCTCAATTAAATTTATCCCTTTGTTTTCCCCGTTCAGTGATTGAAAGACATTTTCCAATGTGGCATAAAAGAGCTTCGGAGATATGGTGTCACCTTGTCTCACTCCCTTTCCAATTTTTATGTGTGTTGTATTTTCAAACAGTCGAATCTTTGCACTTGCATTTTCATAGATGTTATTAATAAAATTAATGTATGCATCTTCAATACCGCAGGATTTCAAAGCCATTGTAACTGCTGATGGTTTCACCGAATCAAAGGCCTTTTCATAATCGATAAAAGCCATGCACAATGGAAGTTCATATTCCCTCGCTCTTTCAATTAGTTCTCTCAGTACGTGGATATGGTCTATAGTACTGTAGCCACTCCTGAATCCAGCTTGTTCTTTCTGTTGAGCTATGTCCAGTGTAGTTACCTTCAAAAGGTGTGAAAGAACTTTAGTGAAGATTTGATATACCACTGATAGGAGGCTGATAGGTCTGTAGTTGCTGAGATCCTCAATGTCACCTTTTTTATGTAGCAGGATCATTGTAGCGTTGTTCCAATCCTCAGGAATCTTCCCTTCATTAAGGAATCGAGTGAAAACTTGGGCGAGTACTGTTTCAATGTCTCCATTTGCTTTTTGTATTATGTCTTCGGTAATTCCATCTTCTCCTGGAGCTTTTCCCCGCTTCATGTTCTTGATTGCACGTGCAACTTCTGCTGGGAGGACTGGAAGAACTCTGGTACTGGTACCTTTTATGATGTCTGGAGTACATGTATCATCCCTTTTATATAATTTGGAGTAGAAATCTTTCACTCTTGTCAAAAGTTCCCCTCTATTTCTTGTTACAGAACCATCTTCTTTTCTCAGTGCCATAATCTGTTTTCTTCCCTTACTGAGATGTCTCTTAGCTATCTTTAGGCTTTGGTTGTTTTCAATTGCTTTCCTCACTAGTTCACAGTTGAATTTCCTTACGTCTTCAGTGATACTTTTTCGTACTGTCTTGCATAGCTCATATATTCCAATTTGGAAGTCACATCTCCTTTAGTTGTCCTCATCTCTCTTCTTTTTTTGCATCAACATTTTGGTTTTTCCTGATAATTTGTTCACATGCAACTTGTTCTTAGACCCAGCTAATTTTGTTACTGTTTCCATAAGAGCTTTGGTTACTTTTCTGTTAACATCAGAGATGTCCACTTCTTCCGATGTTAGGCCTTCTAAAGCAGAGAATCTGTTCTTCAGTTCCAACTTGAAGGTATTATGGTGTTTTTAAGGTTGGTTATGTCAATACATTTTGTTTGTCTTATGAGCTTGCCACGTTCGAGTTTAGTGTTGAGGTGCATCTTACATCTCACCAATCTATGGTCACTACCTGTGTTGAACTTGTTTAGCACACTGCAGTCTTCTATGACGAATTTTTTGTTACACATAATAAAATCAATTTCACTTGTCGTCCCATTTGGATGTCTCCATGTCCATTTCCTGTGTGGCTTTTTCTTGAAAAAGGAGTTCATGATGAAAAAACCTTCTGCCTCTGCAAACTGTACGAGAGTATTTCCACGCTGGTTTCTGTTGCCGACACCGAATTTACCTACTGAAGTTTCATTCTGTTGCCGTTGCCCTATTTTTGCATTGAAATCTCCCATAATTATCTTCAAGTGCTGCTTACCTTTATTACTTAGATCACGAATTTCCTCATAAAATTCTTCAATTTCTTCTTCAGCATGACTTGTGGTGGGTGCATAAGTTTGAATAATCTGAGCCTGGTATCTTCTCGAGAGTTGGATAACGAGTCGTGCAGCTCTGTCAGAGGAACTTTCAACTTCTACAACTTTATCCTTCAGTTTCTTGTTTATTATAAATCCAACACCACTAGTTCTGCCAGTATCTGTCCCACGATAGTAGAAGAGATGTCCACTTTTCAGTTCAATGAGATCTTCTCCTTTTCTCTTTACCTCACTTAGCCCGACGATGTCCCACGCGATCTTTTGTAGTTCCTGTTCCAATTCAAGAAGCCTTGAATTAGAAGATAGGGAGCGTTCATTGTAAGTAGCCAAGGTCAGCATCAAATGGCAGCCTAGTTCGGTCCTCCGGTGATTCTCAGCACCCTCTGCCTTCATGTCGCACTGGCCGCTGCCTTGGCCAGGTACATTCCAGCTGCCGGAGACTGTGGGCCAAGATTTAAGTTGTGGAGTCATTTTGGATGGGTTTGGCCATAACTCACCACGCTGGCCAAGCGGGTTGGTGAGTGTGGGATAGCATTTCCTCTGATCCCGATGGTATAGTAATACCGCTATTGACGGTCGTCAGAGCCTCTTTAGTGGGAACAGGATGCACCACGAGAAGGCGGGGTTAACATTTGTCAAGGAGAGGCTGTGATGTTGCGCATCACCTGATATATTACAGGGTTGTCTCAAAACAAACAACTGGAGGAAGACAACAGCATACAAGCACTCATGATATCCTCTCTCTTATCTAAGAGTTCAGAAATAGTTCCTTTAGCTCCTGTAAAAAAATATGACATGTAATGATGAAAGAATGACTTAGAGAATATGACTAAAAGGATATAGTTGCTTCTGAAAGAAGCTGGATTTCTTGTTTTAAGTGATAACAACAGGATAAACAGAAATATGATGGAAAAACTATGTGGCGGAGAACTGAAGTATAGTTTAACAGAACACTGTGCACAGCCAGTCTTTTTGCTTTTTGATACTGTGCACATTCTCAAAAGTGTGAGGAACAACTGGCTGAATCAAGAAAACAATGGAAGGACCTTGATTTATCCAGATTTTGATGACCACGGAAAGGCATCATTAGACAGTTTAAAACTATTATATGAGGAAGAGAAGGATGATGTTGTTAAATATGCTCCAAAGCTAACTTACAAAGCTTTATTTCCTTCAAAAATTTTGAAAGACAGAAGGTATCGCTTACACTGCAAATATTTGATGACGCACATGTTAGTGCGTTAAAACTGAAGAGTTCTGTTTACCTAAATGAAGATTCTGCAGATTTCCTAAATATCATTATTACTTGGTGGAAAATTGTGAATGTGAATACCACGCTCAAGAGAAAACACAAGCGTGATCTTTGGTGTTATCCATTCCGCAGTGTTGATGACCAGCGTATATCTTTACTGCAAAAATACGTAAGCTGGTTTAAGGCCTAGAAGAATATGAATCTGAAGGCACGCCAAGGCTGTCTTTCTGCCGAAACTTTTTTTTCTATTATTCGTGCCACTGGGACCCTTATTAAGCTTATAATACTGTCTTATGCTCTCATAGGAAAATCTCAAACAGATAAGTTGGAAGCATACTTTAGTTTTCACAGGCAGATGAGTGGAGCTAATTATAATATTTCTATCAAAGATGTACTTGAATCTGAGAAAAAATGCGGCTTAATGTGCTACTGCATCTGCGCTCCTCTAGATATGGCCAAGTTCCTGTCATTGATTTTTCAACAGAGTTTGTTGATCCTCAAAATAATTAAGTAGTAGCATGGAAGCTTTCGATGAAATTGAAGCAAATCGTTTCACAAACATTTCGTATTGCGTACTAGACGCACCTGAAGAAATCAAGCATGTACTTGTGTATATTGCTGGCTATACCTGCCTATAAAACAAAGCTTAAATTGCCATGCTGGAACTGTCATACTTTGTGACGTGCCTGCCACGCAGGACGCACATGAGATAAAGGCAGATAGCAGCGAGAGCATACGTCCGCGTGGCTCAGTTGGTAGAGCGACTTATTCCGGAATGAGGGGACCGGGTTTGATGCCCGGTGTTGACAAAAATGACGGAGAAATTTACTTCGTTATATTGGCGCCCGAACTTCAAGAATGACTTGGCCGTTAAAGTTCTCGCAATGGTGTGATGTTCTTTCCACACCACGAGACAGGAAAAATACGAGAATCCCTTCTACAGCACTTTAAATAAATGTGTGTGATGTTACGTTCCACACACCAAATTGACTGGGATTTCTTCAATGTACGTTCTTCAGCGGATGACTGCCTACAGTGATACATGGTCCCGGCTGACCCGTGGACCATTACGTTCCACACACCAAATTGACTGGGATTTCTTCAATGTACGTTCTTCACCGGATGACTGCCTACAGTGATACATGGTCCCGGCTGACCCGTGGACCATTGCGTTCCACACACCAAATTGACTGGGATTTCTCCAACGTACGTTCTTCAGCGGATGACTGCCTACAGTGATACATGGTCCCGGCTGACCCGTGGACCATTACGTTCTACACACCAAATTGACTGGGATTTCTTCAATGTACGTTCTTCAGCGGATGACTGCCTACAGTGATACATGGTCCCGGCTGACCCGTGGACCATTACGTTCCACACACCAAATTGACTAGGATTTCTCCAATGTACGTTCTTCAGCGGATTACTGCCTACAGTGATACATGGTCCCGGCTGACCCGTGGACCATTACGTTCCACACACCAAATTGACTGGGATTTCTTCAATGTACGTTCTTCCTCGGATGACTGCCTACAGTGATACATGGTCCCGGCTGACCCGTGGACCATTACGTTCCACACACCAAATCGACTGGGATTTCTTCAATGTACGTTCTTCAGCGGATGACTGCCTACAGTGACACATGGTCCCGGCTGACCCGTAAACTATTACGTTCCACACACCAAATTGACTGGGATTTCTCCAATGTACGTTCTTCAGCGGATGACTGCCTACAGTGATACATGGTCCCGGCTGACCCATGGACCGAGTTCCACACACCAAATTGACTGGGATTTCTCCAATGTACGTTCTTCAGCGGATGACTGCCTACAGTGATACATGGTCCCGGCTGACCCGTGGACCATTACGTTCCACACACCAAATTGACTGGGATTTCTTTAATGTACGTTCTTCAACGGATGACTGCCTACAGTGATACATGGTCCCGGCTGACCCGTGGACCATTACGTTCCACACACCAAATTGACTGGGATTTCTCTAATGCACGTTCTTCAGCGGATGACTGCCTACAGTGATACATGGTCCCGGCTGACCCGTCGACCATTACGTTCCACACACCAAATTGACTGGGATTTCTTCAATGTACGTTCTTCAGCGGATGACTGCCTACAGTGATACATGGTCCCGGCTGACCATTACGTTCCACACACCAAATTGACTGGGATTTCTCCAATGTACGTTCTTCCTCGGATGACTGCCTATAGTGATACATGATCCCGGCTGACCCGTGGACCATGCCCCAGGCCCTCTTGGGGGGGAGATGTGACGTGCCTGCCTCGAGGTAAAGACAGATAGCAGCGAGAACTTATATCTGCGTAGCTCAGTTGGTACAGCGACTTATTCCGGAACGAGGGAACTCGGGTTCGATGCCCGGCGTGGACAAAAATGACGGAGATATTTACTTCGTTATAACTTCTATAATTAAAGATAAGATAATAGATCTTGATATTGCATCATCTTATGATTTTGTATACCTAACTGGGGTATATCGTGGGGGTCTCTGCTATCCTGAAGATTCGGTGGTGACAGCAACGGTTACATGTTACTGTGTGTTTTTATGGTTACTCAGTGAAGAAAATGAGTCCAAGTTTTTGGGTTTCTCCCATCAGAAAGAAATTCTTTTCCAGTTAACTCTGCAGCAGCTGGAGGAGTGTGAGAGTTACTGCACTTGTGGAAAATCATCTTTAGATGTTCTACAAATGTGTCTTAAAGTAATATGTAACACTTTACTAAGTAATTACAGCAAAGTGCGAAATGATAAACTTCATTGAACAAAACGTTTATGCAAATTAAAAAGAAGCAAAGTTACAAAATAATTGCCCAAGTAAAAAATAATAATAATGAGGCCTGGACCTACCTGTACAAAATAGTATTTAGCCTGATTTTGCTAATGAAACCATCGCTTTTAATTTTTCTGATTGTCCATGATAAATTAACAATAAAATAATTTTCTTACCAGAGTTTGCTTTCATCAACTTGCTCCTTATATTGCCAACATTTAAAGAATTTGGAACTTAAAAATTATATTTAAGAGTTATCATAACTAAAATTACATTTGAAAAAGATTATTAATGCTTGGTAGCTACAAAATCAAAAAAAATTACAATAAATATTTCATGAAAATGCAGCACAAATGAAAATGTGGAATTACTGAAAATTATCGTGAAAATACAAAATTTTTTTATATACAAGGATACTGCTGTTGAAAGATGTATCATTCAATGAAAGGCGATAACTTTTATATATATTTGCTTAGCTGCATAGCTTTTTTATATTATGCTGGCTTATTTTGAAGGCCCAACCTGTTTCATTGGTTTCGAGTTTTGGCTGGGCCCCTGAAGATCTCTGCCACACGACCGGGTTGGATTGCTCTTCCCGGGGAGCGAAGTCAAAATAAATTAAGTTTTAAATTGTATGGTCCATGCCAAATAGTCAAATGTAGTGTATGAACTTGGACTGCAAAGCATAGTTTGGTAGTCAAAATAAATATAGTAAAACCTAGAAAATCCGGCATCGACAGGACTGGATGAGTGCCAGATTTATGAAAATTCCGGATTTCTGAAGCTATCGAAAAATTGTGTAACGGGCGTTACGTAAAGCATGTACTTACACGTAACAGGTCACTTTTACGAAATTTTGTGCGTCTACGCCTTATAAATACGCAAGGGTCGTGCTGCCAATCGTATTCTTTGCAATTATGGAAAAAAAAGTTTTGGCGAAAATATTGGCGATTACCTTTTTGTGCTATTTGTTATACAAACTGTAGAAAAAAATTGAATTTGGCGAATGGTTAGGCAAAAACTAGAAAAAGAGCCGGAGCAACTGCTAGGGCTGGGCGATGTATCGATACAACGCGAAAACACGATGTGAATGTTACAGTGTTGTTACGGTTTTTCGTAACATCGATGTAAAATTCGATAATTACGATACATCGCGAAGGCGATTTCCGCGATGCATCATGAAGGCTGATGTAGATGTCATTACACGATCGAATCCACACACTGCCACCAAGCGCAGATCATCATCACACGTTCGTCACGCATTTCAAATTCAAACGTACACGCCGATTCGTCGCCTTATTGGTCGCGTCACTTCAGCGCGGCCCAATGAGATGACGATTTTGAGAAACCTCCTGACGTTACAGGTAAGCCGCCGCTATCGGCCATTCGCACGCTGAGCGATGTGTTGTTGAGACGGTACATCGGGACATTTCCATGGTTATTAGTGAAACATCAGATGTTCTCACGAAAACGAAAGAACAAAAATGCCGGATTTCTGAAGTTGCCGGTTTTCTGGATGCTGGATTTTCGAGGTTTCACTGTATTACAAAATATCGTGCACAGTAGAACTTCAGAATGACGCAGAAAAGCCTTTTTATCGATTTTTTCCCCGGAAATTTCCAATGAAAGCATTTTTTTTTTTCGAAGTGTGAAACAAAGCAAGCACTTTTGTCATCAAATGTGCGGAATTTTTTTCAGGATTTGAAAGTATCGGAACATAAACAATACTTTTCCCAAAATGCCGCATTGACGCATTGACGGTATACTTCAGAATGACTCGGAACTAAAATTTCGATTTTTTATATTTTTTTCACTAAATAATGCGCATTATTTTAGGAAAAAATCATTTACCGTATGTTGCACTGACTTTTTAAAAATCTTTTTTACATTTTTAAAATCTGGACTTTTTGTTATGCCGCACTATTTGGTGTTAATGACGGATGAATCAGTTTTCCTGAATGCACCCGGTTCTCCTCTGGACCGAGGAGAACCACATGCATTCTATTATTAAAAAACAATCATCCACACATACATGTTCTATGCAACATTATGCATTTTTCTCTGTCCATACAAATTTACAATATGTATATGAGAAAGTTAGGCCCGTGCAGTTTTTTTTCCGTGGCATCCGTCTATTTGTCCATTTGTATGCACAATAATTCATGAACAGATTGAGCTAAGAATTTAAAACTCGAGATTTATGATCTACTCTACAACCGAAGTAAATCATAAACAAAATTTCGATTTAGATCAACACTGGCCAAAAACCTTGTTAAAGTAAAATTTCGATGCCTGGTTTCGGCTACAAATTTCAAATTTGGTTTTGGACATATTGCCACAGCACAGGGTATTAATTTTGTTGAATTTAAATGAAATCAGTCAAATAATGTTCGATTTAAGAAGGAAACGGCTGAGAAAATGTTTAAGGCTACTTGTGCAGTTGTTTGAGTCACAAAGTCCACAATCGCCATTTGGGATTTTTGGCAAAGGAAATTGCTTTACAAATTTTGAATGAAATGGGCCTAAGGGAGTATGATTTAAAAAGAAATCGGGCAGGAAATTTTTCTGTTACAACCTAGGGAAAATTACGAGATGAAAATTTTCGACATTGGTACTGCCTACCGAAATGTAACCATTCAATTCAATTTGGTTCAACAGAACTTTAGTAAATATCGAACACCTGGAGCTAGGAAATCCACATTTTGTGTTTAAGACCTACAGAAATGTACCTAATCATCTAACCGAATTTGAAGGGAATTGTTTAAGCGTGTTTGAATTAAACAGAACATATATATATATATATATTTTTTTTTTTTGGTATTTACGAATTATTAAAGAGTACTTGACATACAGATTTTGAAATAAATAAGTCACTGGGTTTAATTTAAAAGAAATTGGTGATAAATTTCCTAATGTGTTATCTCAAGAATTGCTTGACTTGGAATTTGGGACATCCGACTGAAATATAAACATCTCTTTATGCAATAAATGTTAACCTATGTGAATTAAAAATGGCAATGCATCGCTAATTTATATCTGTTTTGTTATCATTGATTTCAGTTTACGTTTGCTCAATTTCACATTAGTTAAAACCAAAATTACTGTTCACAACTTCAACGAAATTTTCGGTAATTTGTTTTTTCATTTTTATACAAGGCTAATAGTTGAAAATGAGACTCCACATATAATCTAAGGGCAGTAATCAGCTGCCATGGACTCCTCGCTCCTGATGACATTAATTGCAATCAATTTAATTTTGGCTTGGGCTTTTTCAGCCGGTACACATATCAGCAAACATAATTGGCACACGTGTAAACATAATAATTTTCGTAGTACATTTGCTTAATCTCATAACAAGTGCATGAGGAGCAAGAATATACATGGTTTCATGCTTAATTATTATAGTACTCGTCATGGTACTTAAACTTTCGGTTCAACATATTATTTTTACATACAATTCAGATATACACCACATTATCCCAGGTTTAGATTTGATATTGAAAACCTGAACTCGGGGACAAGTGGCATACATTATAAATAAATAGAATAAAAACACTCATCAAAGCTTAACCTGCCGTTTTGCAGTATTGAAGTTCATTCAACATGTAGGCAGACACTCTCTCAGTCCAATAGTGCTTGCTAGTCTAGATGTAACCAGGAAAGATGAAAAGAAGAACTCATGCATAAGGAAAATGACCAGAGTGGAAAATATAATGATCAGCGTAAAATCCCTGAAATGGCAATGGGCTGGACATTGGCCATAAGGATGGATCACCAATGGACAACCAAAATTTTAGAATGGATTCCAGATCTTACACTTCAAGATCCAGAAGAAGACCACATGGGAGATGGGTGACGAAATTCAAAAGCATGCGAGAGTTACATGGAGCAGACTGGCTCAACCAATATACATGTATATAAATACATACATTCAGTATGTCGTTTCAGTAATTTGAATTTGGTGAAAATCAACTCTCTCACCCCATACCCAATATTCCAGATTCAGTGCAAAACTTAATAAGGTTGCTGGAAAAAAAAAATATGAGATACTCTCACCTTCAACTCTGCATGATCTTCCATGAAATACAAAAGCTGCAATGCAAGAAAGGTTCTTATGGCTAGGCTGATGTGAATGGTTCAAGTATTTGAACAGATGCTTACTCAAAAGAGAGAAATCACTGCTGAGTTGTGGCTCAATTTCAAAAGCCAAAGCCCATCTGAATCCAACGTGTGTCAGCCCAAGCCCGAATTTCATATTGCAAGATAGAGTTGGGGCCCCAAAACTATGACTAATCTGTTTAAGCATTAATTACAATACAAAATTATCCTCTAGAATTCCACTCTTTCTTCCATTTGCAATTAACCAATGCCTTTCACAACTCGGCAATGGGGAAGGAAACTCTGTTTCTATATTACAGACACAATTTTCTGTGGCCCTTCATTTCTTCTTTCACAACTGGGCAATGGGGAAGGGAACTCTGTTTCTACATTACAGACACACAATTTTCTGTGACCCTTTATTTCTTCTTTCACAACTGAGGAATGGGGAAGGGAACTCTGTTTTTATATTACAGACTCACAATTTTCTGTGACCCTTCATTTCTTCTTTCACAACTGAGGAATGGGGAAGGGAACTCTGTTTCTACATTACAGACACACAATTTTCTGTGACCCTTTATTTCTTCTTTCACAACTGAGGAATGGGGAAGGGAACTCTGTTTCTATATTACAGACACACAACTTTCTGTGACCCTTCATTTCTTCTTTAACAACTGAGGAATGGGGAAGGGAACTCTGTTTATACATTACAGAGACACAATTTTCTGTGACCCTTTATTTCTTCTTTCACAACTGAGGAATGGGGAAGGGAACTCTGTTTCTATATTACAGACACACAATTTTCTGTGACCCTTTATTTCTTCTTAAGAAAATGTTACGATCCATGGACAGACCACTGGAACAAGTGTGTAGTGTCAGAAGGCGCCTACTCTGATGGGAACATGGACAACAACATAACAGGTTACTTCTTTTTGTTCATGGCATTGAGCTGTATGCTATTTGACCACACGTTGTAAAGCATCAAATTTACTTGGAGGAAAATTTGCTGAAATGTAGATATCATTGACACTTCTGCAATAAAACAAAGATTTTTTTTTGACAATTTTTCATTTATATTTTGTTTAATTTGGTTCATTATGGATGCACCCAAAACTGTCAATAATAGGGATCCCATGGGTTCTTGAGTTTTTTGCCTATAAATTTTAGTTGATGAATAGTTATTTTTAGAAATATACATCAAATCTTCTTCTGATCGATGTACTTGTTTAATGTTTAAAGATTGCAAATCTAATTTTTGAATTACAAGATTTATTGCAGTTAGAATTGGAGTAGAAGAACTTTGTCAGAACTAGCCAGTGGAACCGAGTGAAAAAAAAATCTTGTTTTGTATTCATTTGATAAAAGTTTAGCTACTTTTAATTGAATATTGATTTTTCATTAATATAGGGGCTAAAAATTTTATATTTTTTTTCAGAATTCATTAAAGGGGAAATTTATTTTGATACTATAATTCTTAGCCAGGTCTTTATTTAGAGGTTTTCATTTTTTGTACATATGCCTGGTATTCAAGAAACTATTTTATTGGATTTACATTTTTATTAAAGTAGCTCTTCAAGATTTCTATCATATATGAAAAAAATTTCAATTGAATTGACAGTCATTTGGACCTCTCTGAACAATTTCACTGTTTGACTCTCTAAGTGCTGTGTTTAGTTTTCAATTTCAATCATTAGTATTTAAAGCTATTAATTGGTATGACTTATGTCTTTTGCATATATTAAAAAAAGGTCATATTATTTGCATCTTTAAAGGTATTAATACCAGCAAAGTGCGCATATTTACGTGCAAGTCATTAATGACATATCAATCAAAGAAATCAACCACTTACCCAAAAGGCCCTGGTCATTTCTTTGCAAAACACTTCATGCACGTCGATTATATTATCATGTAATGTAGTTGGCTTTCAAAAGTTGAAAAACACCTTGCTATATTATAGGGTGCTGTTCCGATCATGAAACAGTTTTTTTTTTTTTCCCCACAGGGCAAAAAACGCTGGTCAGCATTTTTTGCCCTGTGGAAAAAAAAAAAAAAAAAAAAAAAAACGATGTTTCATGACCGGAAGATCAAAGATTAAACAGCACCCTATAAGCAAGGTGTTTTTCAACCTTTGAAAGCCAACTACATTACATGATGATATAACCGACGTTCATGAAGTGTTTTGCAAAGAAATGACCAGAACCTTTTGGGTAAGTGGTTGATTTTTTGATTGATATGTCATTAAAAAAAGGGTTATTACTAAACTTCAATAAATTGGTACATTTCACCTATCTGAATTTAAATTTGCAGCAAGTTTTTCACCTGTATCCTTTTAAAAGCACTCTATAGTTGAAAACGAATTTCCTTTTTTTTTTTGCTGGTATGGACGAAATAACAGTCTCTATTTTATTAATATATTTTTATGTTGTAAGTGCATATATATGCATCATTAAACTGTTTTTTGAGATTCAGAGGTTAGCTTTTCACAGCTAACAAAGCTAAATTTCTTTTTCAAAAAAATATCATCTGCCAGATTAAAGTTTAAAAATGATTGAACTGGATTTTACTTATGATTGGTGTTCCAAACATGTCCATTTACAGCAACCTTGTCATACAACACAACATTCATGGATATCCATCATGTTTCACACAAGAACTATAAACTTCATACTCATTATCTTTTTCTCATGCAAATATTCTTAAATATATAGTCCACCCATGATTTCTTTGGCTGTCACTTTCTCTTGCTCCTACCAATTGGGATGAATTCTTTTATAAATATGATCAAACCACCTAAGAATATTTATCAAAATGGGCTTTACGTTACACAATTGCAAAACATCTTCAATCCTAATGTGATCTTAGAATGTGTCTGTAACATAATCAAGAATTACTAGGAACATGGGCTGTTGGGGCAACCAGGTTTGTATGGTAAGAAGTGAACGAGGACCATTGTTATGAAACTAAAGTTTATGTTGTAGATGGGAGTTCATAATTACTTCAAGTAAGTTTATTATATTTTATTAAGGCTTAATATTTGACATGGTTTCAGAATCATAATGGATAGGTTTCATACTCCAGAAGAATTAAGATTTTGGGGCAATGTTGCTGAGAACTGCAAGAAGTGGAAACAGAAGTTAGAAAATTTTCTCCAAGCTGCAGAGAAAATCAACAAACCGGATAAAACAAAAGTCGCTATTTTGCTAAATCTTATTGGTGGTGATGGCGTGGAAATATTTAATACATCTAAATTGGACCCGGAGGCGGCTGATTATTTCACCAAAGTCGTCGATAAGTTCGAAGCATATTGTTTGCCACGGGAAAATGTTGTGTTCGAACAATTTAAGTTCTTTAAGTGTACACAACAGGAAGGACAACTGTTTGGTCAATACCTTACACAACTTAAAACCTTGGCTAAAACTTGGGAGTTTGGAACTCAACAAGAAGGGTTAATATGTGACCGTGTAGTCTTGGGTTTGATCGACGCAACACTTCAAGAAAGGCTTCTGCGTGAACCGGATCTTACACTTCAAAAAGCGGTGGAACAGGTAAGGGCTTCTGAGGTGAGTAAAGAAGCGATTAAAAATATGAAAGAACAAAATGAAGCTGTGAACATAATTACAAATAAAAGAGCTGTGAACATAATTACAAATAAAAGAGCTGTGAACATAATTACAAATAAAAGAGCTGTGAAAACGTTCATGAAAAGAAGTATTAAGCCAAACGTAGTTTCTAAAAGTAGCAGTGAAATGGAGCCATATCTTTGTAAAAAGTGTGGTAGAAAGCACAAGGTAGGAGTGTGTTTTGCATTTGTAAAAATTTGTAATAAATGCAAAGGGTTAAATCATTTTGCTCTAGGGTGCAAAGTTGAGGTAAAATCTGGAAGAAGGGTTCATGAAGTACAAAAGGAAATTAAGGAAGAACCTATTTTATATGTGGATACTATCAGCCCTTGCAAATGTCAGTAGCGTAGCCAGTAGCCAAATGGTGACCAGATATTTTGTAGTGGCTAGTAAATTTTTTAATATAGTAGCCAATGATGGTCAGTAGATTTTTTTTTCCCCAAGTGATCAACTATTTTGTCCAATTTTTTCCCCACTTGTGAATGAATATCAAATTCAGTTCTCTCGTCCGTGTTCCTGCAGCTGTTTCGAAAATGAATGGAAAACGGGCTTCGAGACAAACTGAGTCTGCTGACGGATCAGCTTGGAGTGATCTAAGGATCAAGGTTGCTATAGTAAACTTTACCCTGCAATAATGTATCTTTGCCATGGATACCTTGCACAAAGTATAATGTCATCTGCTGGTAAAATAGTTATATCTGAATCTGTGTTTAGCCGAATATATCCTGAACAAAAAGAAACAACAGTTACGGCAAAGTTTTTAAGATGATGAGCTGCTACGTCTAATGCCATGTAGTACTGCTTGCTCCTTGTGAGTATGGCTTTCCAGCAATGAACCTCATAAAAATCAGTAGCCAGGCATGTCTAAATAGTGACACTTTAACTGACTGAACATGATTAGATGCAATGGTCCTTCAACTGAAGATTTTGATCCTCAAAATGCTATTCAATTGTGGTGGGCAGATACAGTATAGCCACATTGGTGAGAATTTTGATAATTGAAGGAGCATGTGCTTTGAAAGGTTACCTTTTCCTTTGGAATTGCTCGGAGGATATACCTTGTTGATGAGGTTTGTTTGTGTGAAGCAGCATATGGTTTGAAAATAAACTGTTCTCTGTGATATACTTAGATATACTTAGAACACAATATACTAAATGAGGTCTTTCAATTACATGAAAGAGCAGGGCTTCAAAAATAGCTGAAAAGTTACATGCCCGGCCGGGCATGTGCAGAAAATATTTACTTGTGCAGAAGTGAAATCTACAAGTCCGGAAAAATTTATCTTTTAAGATAACAAAACAGAAGCCTCATTTTTTAAAGTTAAAAATTATGATATACTTTTTATACATCTTTTACATTGCCATTTTAAAGTTTCTGTATTCAAAATGCACAAAAACATATATCTCAAGTTTTAAGAAAGGTAATAGATGGCATTTGAGAAATTTAGTGATGCCACTTTCAAGAATTTTTAATATAAGTCCTGTGTTTTCCAGAAACATTAAATAATCATGTAGTTAAATGTAGAGCGGTTTAAGTAGTTTTTAATAATTTTGAATGTAAAAATTATTTACCTTTTCCTCTTGTGCAAACAGAAGTGATTTTGAATCATAAAATATCCCAAGAATTGTTGTTTAGAAACAAATGATGAAAAGTTCATGAGGTGATTTCATAATGAAGCCCTCATTTATAGCACTGAAAATCCCCTCTGCCTTTGCATTCTGAACTTCAACTGCTATAAATTTAGTCACTGGAATGCCTTCATTTATATATCACACATAAATTTCTTCCCAATCCCACCTGGCTGTGCAATAAATATTCCGTTGTCACTCCCTCGTAAAAACCATGTTTTTTTTGTGCCGTCCTCCTGTTTCATGGCAGTTTACGCATTTTGTCACTAAACACCAGAATCTAATTTCATTCCAGGCATGTATCCCGTCATTAACTGTAAACGACTTCTGGAGCAAAACTATGTATGGCCCCAATTTCTGGACCTAGAGTATAACAAAAATAAATAAGCACTATTTCCTGGCATTGGCACTCATTTCGTAACAATAATACAACATCTGGAAATTTGCAGTAAAATGTAAATTCTGTGATGACCATCCTTTTTCCTAGAGTAAAAAATTCTCCAGTCCAAACTTTTTTCTTCTTTAAATCTCGTTGCCCGACCGAATAACTAGATTTCATTTTTACTTGCCCAGGCCAATAATTTACTTTGCCCCAGGAATGGCATGTTTCAAGCACGGAAATGGATATGCCTTAAAAATGTATATTTAAATGTGAATTGCTCATTATACTATGGCTTTTTGCCTGTATGAAGGACCATATGCTGCAAAAGAGAATCTTTCTGTCTGAATTGCTTAGAACAGACATCACACTCATGAGGCTTCTGAACAGGGTGAAGGAGCATATGCTGGGAAAGGTGACTTCTTTTGGTAAACTGCTTCGAACATACACCACACTGGTGAGGTTTTTCACCGGTATGAAGTAGGACATGCTGAGAAAGGTAACTTCTTGTGGTAAACTGCTTGGAACACACATCACACTGATGAGGTTTTTCACCTGTATGAATGAGCATATGCTGGGAAAGGTTACCTCTAATGGTGAATTGCTTGGAACACACATCACATTGATGAGGTTTTTCACCTGTATGAATGAGCATATGCTGGGAAAGGTGACTTCTATTGGTAAACTGCTTGGAACACACATCACATTGATGAGGATTTTCACCGGTATGAAGTAACACATGCTGAGAAAGGTAACTTCTTGTGGCAAACTTCTTGGAACACACATCACACTGATGAGGTTTTTCACCTGTATGAATGAGCATATGCTGGGAAAGGTGACTTCTATTGGTAAACTGCTTGGAACACACATCACATTGATGAGGATTTTCACCGGTATGAAGTAACACATGCTGAGAAAGGTAACTTCTTGTGGCAAACTTCTTGGAACACACATCACACTGATGAGGTTTTTCACCTGTATGAATGAGCATATGCTGGGAAAGGTGACTTCTTTTGGTAAACTGCTTCGAACATACACCACACTGGTGAGGTTTTTCACCGGTATGAAGTAGGACATGCTGAGAAAGGTAACTTCTTGTGGTAAACTGCTTGGAACACACATCACACTGATGAGGTTTTTCACCTGTATGAATGAGCATATGCTGGGAAAGGTTACCTCTAATGGTGAATTGCTTGGAACACACATCACATTGATGAGGTTTTTCACCTGTATGAATGAGCATATGCTGGGAAAGGTGACTTCTATTGGTAAACTGCTTGGAACACACATCACATTGATGAGGATTTTCACCGGTATGAAGTAACACATGCTGAGAAAGGTAACTTCTTGTGGCAAACTTCTTGGAACACACATCACACTGATGAGGTTTTTCACCTGTATGAATGAGCATATGCTGGGAAAGGTGACTTCTATTGGTAAACTGCTTGGAACACACATCACATTGATGAGGATTTTCACCGGTATGAAGTAACACATGCTGAGAAAGGTAACTTCTTGTGGCAAACTTCTTGGAACACACATCACACTGATGAGGTTTTTCACCTGTATGAATGAGCATATGCTGGGAAAGGTTACTTCTTGTGGTGAACTGCTTGGAACACACATCACATTGATGAGGCTTTTCACCGGTATGAAGCAGCATATGCTGAGAAAGAGAACCTTTCTGTCTGAATTCCTTGGAACAGACTTCGCACTGATGAGGTTTTTCACCCGTGTGAAGGAGCACATGCCGAGAAAGGGTCCTTTTATCGGCAAACTGCTTGGAACACACATCACATTGACGAGGCTTTTCACCGGTATGAAGGAGCATATGCTGAGAAAGGGTACCTTTCTGTCTGAATTGCTTGGAACAGACATCGCACTGATGAGGTTTTTCACCCGTGTGAAGGAGCATATGCCGAGAAAGGTGACTTTTTGTGGTAAACTGCTTGGAACACACATCACACTGATGAGGTTTTTCACCTGTATGAAAGACCATATGCTGCAAAAGAGAATCTTTCTGTCTGAATTGTTTGGAACAGACATCACACTGATGAAGTTCTTTACCCTTGTGAAGGAGCATATGCCGAGAAAGGTTATTTCTTTTGGTAAACTGCTTGAAACACACATCACATTCATGACGTTTTTCCCCAGTGTGACACAGCAAATGCTTCAAAAGGTAATCTTTCTTTACAAATTCTTTTAAACACACATCACATTTATGTCGTTTTGAAGCTGTATGAAGCAATGTATGCTTGGAAAGATAAGGTTTCTGTGTGAATTTCTTGGAACACACATCACGCTGATGAAATTTTTTATCTATATGAAGGATTGCATTGTCAGAAATCTCACTTTTATCTGTCACTTGCTCTGAACATGTATTATGCGTATCAGATTTTTCATCAGTATCAAAGAGCATATCTCTTGAAATTTTGTCTTCCATAATGAATTTCCTGCAGCATGTCATTGGATGGAATTTTTAGTCTCGTCAGACTTCATTTGTTGTGCAAAACTAGATTTTTTGAGGGAACTTGTGAAAGCAGACTTCACACTCTTGAAAACCTTCCCTGGTACTACGGAGCTCCTGGGACAATATGTGAAATTTGTTTTTCACTTTCTTCAAAATCAAGTTTTACTTTAATTATTAGGTTTTACTTTTTGGCTTCCCAGCAACACCCAAAAACCTTCTTTTGGTAACATTTATTGCATACAATCATGAATTAAATCTTGAATGCCATTGCCACTTATGTGTGTTGTCAGTATATACCAAGCATCATTGTATCCTGTGTGCTTCACATCAAAGAGGACATGAAGAACACTTTCTATGATCTCAGTCAAATAAGCGGAAGAGCATATTCCATGATTTTTTTGTTTAATTGGAGGTTTAACGACCACCGTCAGCAACTCAATGGGCTATAAGCAGTCGCCCGTCCCTAATTTAGGGTCACTGGTTCCAGGGAAGGGAAAGAGCCAGTGCCGTAGGACAAACAACATCCATGCCTCTAGCCGCCCCGGTGGCGCAGTGGTCTAAGCGATGGCCTCTGATCATTCGTCCGAACGGGGTCCGGGTTCTAATCCCGGTGAGGCATGGATGTTGTGTTTGTCTTACGGCACTGGCTCTCTCCCTTCCCTGGAACCAGTGACCCTAAATTAGGGACGGGCGACTGCTTATAGCCCATTGAGTTGCTCACGGTAGTCTTTAAACCTCCAATCAAAAAAAAAAAAAAAAAAAAAAAATCACCATTCAGCATACTGATCATGGGTTAATGGATCTAACCCGCCGAGCCGCCCCGGTGGCGCAGTGGTCTAAGCGATGGCCTCTGATCATTCGTGCGGAAGGGGTCCGGGTTCGAATCCCGGTGAGGCATGGATGTTGTGTTTGCCTTACAATACTGGCTCTTTCCCTTCCCTGGAACCAGTGACCCTAAATTAGGAACGGGCGACTGCTTATAGACCATTGGGTTGCTCACGGTGGTCGTTAAACCTCCAATCGAAAAAAAAAAAAAAAAGAAAAAAGAAAATACCCGCCGATGTTCCACGCCAGAAACAAAAATTTCCCTTTTGCAACCGAAATTCCCTGCAATTCCAAATTGCCGAATGAACAAAAACAGGTTAAAAAATATAGGTATCGCATATCACGCAGATTTATTATTTACCCGGTTGGCTCTAATTTTCAGTTATTTTCCCTTTGTTTTAGCTTAAAAAATGCGTTTTCACACCTAGAGGGAGCAGCTGACAGGTCACTCACGTGATGAGCCTTGATAAGCGGAAACTGACCCACTTCCATGACACTGCCTTTCTGCCATTTTCAACATTTTTTTTATTGGAGGTTTAACGGCCACTGTGAGCAACTCAATGGGCTATAAGCAGTCGCCCGTCCCTAATTTAAAGAAACTGGTTCCAGGGAAGGGAGAGAGCCAATGCTGTTAGACAAACACAACGTCCATGCCTCTCCGGGATTCGAACGCGGACCCCTTCCGGACGAATGATCAGAGGCCATCGCTTAGACCACTGCACAACATTATATGGATCCCTCAGTCTCTTCTGTTTTATTTGTTTGTTTCTTTCTTTTCTTGATTGCAATTTTAAACTTAATGTCAACATAGAAATTTTCAGATACCACATGATTCCACACAGCATTTTTTCTTTAATTTTTACAAGAGAAAAAAAAGTCAAAAACAATAAATAAATTTGTCTGCTGTCAGGAAGTCTGGAAGTTGCACCGGTGGCGCAGTGGTCTAAGCGATGGCCTCTGATCATTCGTCCGAAAGGGGTCCGGGTTCGAATCCCGGTGAGGCATGGATGTTGTGTTTGCCTTACGTCACTGGCTCTCTCCTCCCTTCCCTGGAACCAGTGACCTTAAATTAGGGACGGGCGACTGCTTATAGCCCATCGAGTTGCTCACGGTGGTCGTTAAACCTCTTTTTTTTTTTTTTTTTTTTTTTTTTTTTATTGGAGGTTTAACGACCACCGTGAGCAACTCAATGGGCTATAAGCAGTCGCCCGTCCCTAATTTAGGGTCACTGGTTCCAGGGAAGGGAAAGAACCAGCGCCGTAAGACAAACACAACATCCATGCCTCACCGGGATTCGAACCCGGACCCCGTTCGGACGAATGATCAGAAGCCATCGCTTAGACCACTGCGCCACCGGGGCGGCCGTTAAACCTCTAATAATAGTAATAAAAAAAGTCTGGAAACCTAAGCTAATATGTTTTTTCTGGTATAGACATCACCCCTAATTTTATAGACCGTATGCATATGACGTCAGAGCGAGGTAAACCATCACAGCAGACGCCCTGGTGATCAACTAGTGTACAAGCATTGCTTGGATTTGCATTGTGGAGCGTTAAGGAAGATTGTGTTATGTGCTATTTTCGGCTGCAGTAACCGAAGTGGGAGAGATAAGGACGTGTCCTATTATAGATTACTATCTGAACGAACGAAGTCAGATCAGAATTATAAAACTTTAATTCAGAAGCGCCAAAATTTGTGGTTATCACGTATCAGTAGAGTTGACATTGATGACCGGAAACGAAGGAACATTACAGTGTGTAGTTTCGCAGTGGTCTAAGCGATGGCCTCTGGTCCGAACGGGGTCTAGGTTCGAATCCCGGTGAAGCATGGATGTTGTGTTTGTCTTGCGGCAGTGGCTCTCTCCCTTGCCTGGAACCAGTGACCCTAAATTAGGGACGGGCGACTGCTTATAGCCCATTGAGTTGCTCACGGTGGTCGTTAAACCTCCAATAAAAAAATAAAATAAAAAAGTGTGTAGTTTACATTTTGTAACAGCTATGTTCCTAAATTTACTGATGCATTAACTACAAAAAATTCTATGAAGATCTTTAGACTATAATTAACTTTTCTTATGAGTAAGATTATGCTGTTCTTTATCGTGAATGTATCCATTACAGTAGGGAAATGAATATCTTATGGAACCTTCATATATTGAACTCGAGAGCCGATTTTGGAAAAAATTATCTCATGATAACATTCACCAGTTTACTATTATTGTCATTATTATATATAAGGTAGAGAGACGTAGTGCTACTTGCCAGAATTATTATTATTATTATTATTATATAGCCTTACCTGTGCAAAGCTGAGGATTTTTACCTTTGCTGAAGTTTCAGGTTGTGGAATATCTAAATTATTGAAAGGTAAATTTTTAAATTAAATAAGTAGCCAAAGATGACAGGACGTTTTTATATTAATTAACTGCGTGAATATGCTGTTAGCACAGAAGCTGGTGGCTGTGCTGGAGTACAGAATTTTGAGTTCCTTTTAAGCAAAAACATACCCTTCTTACAATATTGCTCAGAAAAAGTGGGTATGGAATTTTATATGGGTCACCACAATTACCCAATAATTTTAATTTAACAGAATAACCCTGTTTTTGATCACCAGATAACCCACTTACGTAGCCCATGGCCGCCCCGGTGGCGCAGTGGTCTAAGGCGTTGGCCTCTGATCATTCGTCCGAAGGGGTCCGGGTTCGAATCCCGGTGAGGCATGGGTGTTGTGTTTGTCTTACGGCCCTGGCTCTCTCCCTTCCCTGGAACCAGTGGCCCTAAATTAGGGACGGGCGACTGCTTATAGCCCATTGAGTTGCTCACGGTGGTCGTTAAACCTCCAATCAAAAAAAAAAAAAAAAAAAACGTAGCCCATGTAATGCATCTTTGATCTCACTTGTACACCAGTTGTTCTGTAAGAAAGCAGCAGACGAAAAAGTGGCGCGAACCGCAGTTTCGTGACGTCAATGCATACGGTCTACATGAACGAATCAAAATTGGAAGCGCCATCTTAGAAAATACCTCGTGGGACATAGCTTTTGGCACACTAAATTCATTAAAACAGACCTCCGACAAATGCCAACAGGTAGGGTGAATCTGTAAAAGAATCAGTGAAAATTGGATCTAAAAACAAGTGCCCTGCCTCCTTCAACTGCGGATTCTGTCGTCCCTTTGACACAAGAATCAATGGAGACCTGTAGCATAGCCAGAAACTTCTTAATGGGGGGGGGGGGGTTCCATGCGTTTGGTTCATTGTTTTTTTGTTTTTTTTTTATTGGAGGTTTAACGACCTTCGTGAGCAACTCAATGGGCTATAAGCAGTCGCCCGTCCCTAATTTAGGGTCACTGGTTCCAGGGAAGGGAGAGAGCCAGTACCGTAAGACAAACACAACATCTATGCCTGACCGGGATTCGAACCCGGACCCCTTACGGACGAATGATCAGAGGCAAGCGCCTTAGACCACTGCGCCACCGGGGCGACTTGGTTCATTGGTGAAAGCCCCATATATATCGCTTTAAATTCATACTAAATCACCCCTCAACGGGGGGGATCCGGAACCGAAGACCACCCCCTTGGCTACGCCTATGATGGAGACTGGAGAGAAACTACATCAACAAAAACGTATTACTTTGTATCCATGCTATATAAATAATAGGGAAATGTTCCAAAAATAAAATCGCCGCCCCGGTGGCGCAGTGGTCTAAGCGATGGCCTCTGATCATTCGTCCGAACGGGGTCCGGGTTCGAATCCCGGTGAGGCATGGATGTTGTGTTTGTCTTACGGCACTGGTTCTCTCCCTTCCCTGGAACCAGTGACCCTAAATTAGGGACGGGCGACTGCTTATAGCCCATTGAGTTGCTCACGGTGGTCGTTAAACCTCCAATCAAAAAAAAAAAAATTAAAAAACAATAATAACATCATGCGATTTATAACACTCCCACAGAAGCATATCAAAACACATCAAAACTTATAAGAACATTTTTTTTATTGGAATGTTTAACGACAACCTTGAGCAACTGAGTGGGCTATAAGCACTCGCCCGTCCCTAATTTAGGGCCACTGGTTCCAGGGAAGAAAGAGAGCCAGTGCCGTAAGAAAAACACAACATCCATGCCTTACCGAGATTCGAACCCTGACCCTTCTCAGACGAATGGTCATAAGCCAGTGCTTAGACCACTGTGCCACCAGAGTGGCACATCTTTTTGGGATGACCACAAAAAGTGTATCGCATTTTTACCTTTTGTGAATTACTCTACTCAATGATTTCGTGGTCGTTCCCTCTCGGGACATTTTTAACAACTCCTTCACTCCGACTTTTCATAAACAGCTACAACGTGTTCAGCACTATTATGTTTATCATTCCACCTCGCTCCAGGCCAGACAGATTCGGTGTCTTCTCTTCACCGAGACCCAGATCTATGCTCCCAGTAATCTCACCCGTCCCCATAGGAAATTACAGGTGCCATCTGTTAATGCTTAGTTGTTTCATCCACCTTAATTCAGATGGAGACACCCCTGACTCTGCCGCCATTGGTCACAGCCCTTGGTTAAAACTAATCGTTGGCGTGACGTTACATTGGAGACATAGCCAGAAAGGGATTCGGGGTTTGAACCCCCTCTAGGGGAGACTGAGCACGAATTTTAAACGATATGTGTGTACACAAGGCTTTCACCAATGAACCAAAGCCATGACCCCCCCCTCCCGTGCACCTTAAGAAATTTCTGGTTACGCCACTGCGTCACATGCAGTGGCGGCTCGTGGTAGGAAAAATAGGTGAAGAGCTACAAGAGCAATATGAAAAGATATCTACTGTCTTCAATGAAAATCAGTTAATTAGAACTTACCTATTTTTTCATATATTAGATCAATTCTTCTTCCCTTTAAAGCTGGAAAGTTGCCGATTATGTCGTCATAAAATGGCTGTTTCTTCGTGACATCAAGAAAATGTCTTTCTGAATAGAAATCTTTGCCAAAGAAGCAACTTTATTTGGAGAAATAATGTTTCTTGAGTAAGTTTGTATTCTTTTAAGACAAGAAAAACTTCTTTCCACTGAAACACTTGCAGATGAAATTGTTAAAATCAGGGAAACCAATTTATAAACTTCTGTAAAAATTCCTTTATCTCCATGAAGCACTCGAAGAAGTTCATGAGTCGATATATTCCTTAATTTTTCATCAGCATATACAAGACTCAGTTCAATTTTAAGGCGCTGGTGTTTAGTAAATATTATTCCGTAAAAATGTTGGCCGCCCCGGTGGCGCAGTGGTCTAAGCAATGGCCTCTGATCATTCGTCCGTAAGGGGTCCGGGTTCGAATCCCGGTGAGGCATGGATGTTGTGTTTGTCTTACGGCACTGGCTCACTCTCTTCCCTAGAACCAGTGACCCTAAATTAGGGACGGGCGACTACTTATAGCCGATTGAGTTGCTCACGGTGGTCGTTAAACCTACAACAACAACAAAAAATGTTGTAGATTTTCAAAAGCGTGAGAGGGAAAGCATGAATTAAATTGGTCGAATTTGGTTGTGTCAGCAAGACAGGCAAATTGAAGTTTACGTTTCTCACAGTCTTGAAATCTTATATCCATTTCCATAAGAATGTGGTACAAAATTTCAAAACGCAATTGTTTATAATTTTTAAAACTTTTTTCTTGTGTAAGAGCAGCATATTCCCGTTTAAATCTGCTTATTTCTGTGATTTTGCTAGTTTTTCCAAACAGTGTTTTAAATACCTCATCGTTCCTTTTATGGCTCAAAATTTCATCAGTTTTTTTTTTAATTTGAGTAACACAGTAGTTTATGTCTAGTGATTTTTTCTACAAAATTTCGAATAATACATCGGTGAAGCCAAAAATTTTATTAAATACTATTCCCAAAAATGTAAATTCAAAAGTGTTCATATAATTTAAAAACCTTTGGGCACGTTGAATTGATTTTTTGTCTGATTGGTCACTATTTGTGAGAAATTCGAATACTTCCTTCAATTTATCCCAATCTTCAACTATTACACTTACTAACTTCGAAGTGGAGGACCATCGAGTTTCTGTTATGGTTGGCATACATCCTGCGGTCGTTGATGTGAGTATATTGTTTTTTCACCACTCAGCGAAGCGATCGCTTCGTTGAGTGGTGAAAAAAAAGGAATTACACTGAGGCTTGCAAAAAATATTCGCACTTATAAATTTCAGAAAAACTCTGCTGTAATCCAAGGTTCAAACGATGTACTAAGCAGTACCAAAAACAGCTTGAGAAGCTTTGTGCTTCATTTTTTCTGGAGCCCAGTCAACTGTCCAGACATTACGCTTGCCCCATCGTAACATTGTCCTATTGACTTGTGTTGATAATCAAACTGTTCCAAAATTTTGTCTGGCATTTTGTATAAAGCTTCTGACGTTCTATCTTCACTCACATCATGGAAACCCAAAAATCGTTCAACCAATACACCTTCCGAATCAACAGATCTTATTATTAAAGAGTACTCGGAAGTCTGGTTATGTCTTCCCATCTATTTGAATATAAAAGCATTGAACTCCATTTATTTCATTTTTGACGTGATCGTTTATATGTTCAGAAATGCATTCAATTAATTTATTTTGAATAGTTTTTGAGTCACCTGTGAAGACATTTTTTATCGTTTCGTATTGATTTTGAATTTTTAAAGGACTTCTTGATATCAACAGTGAAAGCATTTCCTTGAATTTCTACGATTCATCGAGTCAATGCCTTTGTCATGGTCACGGAATGCTAGTTCTTGTTTACTCAAATACAGTACTGCATCAATCATTGTCTGCAGGAAAAGTCTATTTAAACGAACGCTTTCGCTGAAATGCATTTTCAAAAGCCTAGCATTCTCCCACAGGGCATCGGTAATGGTATTCTGATTCTTTTCAAAATTATTTAGCATTAATTCGCTTTTCAGGTGTTCGCTAGAATCACCACGTTTGTAAAGTGGCCGTTTTATACTTAAGAAATCTAAAAATTGTCTTTATTCCACGCCGAATTTTATTACTAAAAAATAAGCAGGGCCAACAAAATAATTTTTGTAACACAGAAGGGCTACAAAGCCATTTATATTCAGTAAACCAACAAATTTTATAATTATATTTGTAAGATTTGCCGCTCTTCTTGATTTCTTTCTTGGCGACAATTGTCAGTGAATCCGTCGGTCGTCCTTGAAGTAAAATGTGTCTTTTATTTTCATCTTTCCACCGACTGAACGGAGTTTGCAATAAATTACAGACAATGTCGTTCACAGGATACATACTGAAAACTAAAACTATCACTATCAGTTAAACTGTACACGAAACTAAAGTAACTAATAAAGTTTTTAACAAACAATCACAAAACACGAAAAAACAAATATCTTTCGGAAAGTATGTACCAAAACACCGCAAGAAGAAAGCCCTAGTGGATTGCAAAGAACCCTCGGCAATCCGTCTCGTTCTACTGCGATCTCTTCGGAAGGTCACGACTCCAGGTGCAGAGCCTTGGCGTCTCAAGCTAAAACACTTCACTTGCCCGGCAGATAGGGGAGGGTGACGTCACAGTTTCCATGGCAACTCGGACGAAAGCTGCAGACTTCCAAGCATTCTCATTTCAGCTCTTCACTTGAACTGTTTTGCGTATAAGGATTTGTTTTCCGTATTGAACATGCATTGTGAATTGATATCTAATCAAAATTTTGGGTATTTTGGCACTCAATAAAGGCAAAAAAAGAATATATTATACAAAATTATTAAATAAAACCTTATTTCAAATGAAATAGGTGGAGATGCACTTCACCTACTTCACCTGAAAAGCCGTCACTGGTCACATGCAGGCAAAAACGAACTAAATTATATGGTTGATAAAGCAGTAAGCTTGTATAATTAATAAATATTATTGATTCTTCATTTTATCGGTATATACGTCTCAAAGTTTGGAACAATTGGTTTCAATAGTTTCAAAGCCGCTTCGTGCTTGGATATGGCGTCACCTGCAGCACGGGCGATGACTTATGGTGGCGTTTACTGACTTTTTCTGCAAAATTCCGTGTTTTACCTCTAGGATTCCCTTTTCGCAGATTTTGGAGTAAAAAGTTCCCTGAAAGAGGAAAAAATCCCTGCATGGAGCATCACTGATACCACCTCACATTGCGATTGTATCAAGGAGGGTAGAATAAGAGGAGGGAGCATGTGCGCTCACCGTTGAAGCCAGCTGAGTTGTGTGGCCGCCATGTTACATTAACCTCAGTTGCTCATATTTGCTTTGTAAGGTAAGGAAGATTTCAGATTTTTATTACGTGTGAGGAGGACGTTTGCTTATCACTGATTTATGGAATTGTTTATTTGAAGTTCAACTTACATTAAAAGCTGAAGAGAGATCTATTTGCGGATCAAAAACTTATGATGGAATAGCTAAAAATTTCTAGTACGAACTATAAAGTTGTCCAGTTTTCAATAACTTCTGGTCAAAAATTACATTCCTGAAAACGTTTTATTAAAACTTTGTAAAAAGCAGTCGTTTCTCGCGTACAATAAAATCGGCGTTTTGTTGTTGTTGTTTTTTATTTGTAAATTACCGCATTTATTATTAGCTCATAGTAATCTATCAACGCCAACGGATTTTATGATCCGCTACAAACGCTTTTCAAATTTGCATATTTTGTATATTCTTCGTTAAAAGTTTGCAAATTATCAAACTTTAGCATGAACTATCGTTTCTAAGGTAATATTTCGTTGCGTTTCTATTTTCAGAAATATTTAGTGG
Organism: Macrothele yani; assembly: GCA_039090855.1. Lineage (NCBI taxonomy): Eukaryota > Metazoa > Arthropoda > Arachnida > Araneae > Macrothelidae > Macrothele > Macrothele yani. Next base: position 199,269,329 of record CM077009.1, on the reverse strand, counting down.
ATCACATGAAATAAATCAACGTTTTATTCTTCACTTTAGAGTGTGTGAACGGCTCCATGCATTACTTTAAGCAGGATGTACATACTTTCGGTGTGATGAGTTAAAGGGTTTTTTGTCGTACACACCGGTAAAACATGACCTAGCAGTGTTTTAAAAGAAAAGAAAACAGTGGTGATATTATAGACTATATCCTAAATGTACATGATATTTTTTCTTTTCGCAAGAAGGCTTTAAAAGTGTTAACCTGCCTACGTTGTTAGGTACGTAATTCGATGGGAACACAGTCAGAAGGGTAACAGAAGATGGCTACCTCTCAGAACGTCGGCGTCAGAGCTTGCTTGTTATCCTCCCTCCCCTTATTCTATCATCCTTGGCTTGTATTAGGTGGATACACCACTGGCTCTGTCGCCATAGGTCACAGCTAATCTTTGGCGCGACGTCATATACAGGAAAAAACAAACTCTGTGGGGTTTTTTTGGTTTTTTTATTGGAGGTTTAACGACTACCGTGAGCAACTCAATGGGCTATAAGCAGTCGCCCGTCCCTAATTTAGGGTCACTGGTTCCAGGGAAGGGAGAGAGCCAGTGCCGTAAGACAAACACAACATCCATGCCTCACCGGGATTCGAACCCGGACCCCTTACGGACGAATGATCAGAGGCCATCGCTTAGACCACTGCGCTACCGGGGCGGCACTCTCTGGTTGAAAAGATACTGTTGTCAACAGATAAATGCGATTCTGGTACCTTCGTGTTGTGCTTTTGGTTGCATCATTCGCAATATGAAACGATTAATTTCACATTTCACAGGGATGTAAAAGACAAGAAACTGCTGTCATTGAAATGAAAATCGGATGATGTGTAATACCGGGTGATCAAGTCTTGCACATTTTGAAAACGTAACAACTCGCGGAGTTTTGAGAGTAGGACAATGCGGTTTGCGTAGAAATGATCAGAATGACATCGCTTTTTTTATGAAATCACAAAAAATTTTACTCATTTTAACATTTTTCATCGCTAGATGGCGCCTTAGGCGAACAGGTCTGGTAAAGAGCGTATAAAAGCAGCAGCTGGGAAGCAACTACAAGTCAGGGCCGCGGGTGGCCTAGTGGGCAACGTTCGTGGCGTGCCACGGAAAGGACCTCAGGCTCGATCCCAGGCAGGTACGAACGCTCGATCCACTAAATATCCGTCGTGCGTCGGATGGGCACGTCAAGCCGTCGGACACCGGGTACTGGCCTCCCGGTAATAAATAAGGGCGTCTTCCTCCCCCTTTCTACTTCGCTTCCATGTCACTTTCCTATCGGGCACTCTAGCCCAAATATCATAGCTTCCTATTTCTAAGGGTTGTTTAAGACCTGAGATCAGACACTCCCTTCCTAAAATCCTCTACTTGATCAACCACAAGTCACAGCGGTCAGTGTCAGCATGCTGTCATTACCGGGCAAAGCGCTCTTGGTGAAATTGGCCTATTGCAACGCTGAAAGTGCGAGTGCTGCGTTGAGGGCCTACCGGCCACTGAAAGATGATCGCAAAGGGAAAGGACCGATGGAAAGTGCTGCGCTGCGGCGAATGGTGAAGAATTTAGAGGTAACGGGATCCTTGGCAGCACGCCCACGAAGCCGTAGCCCACGAACACGTGATGCTGCAGCAGAGACGATTACGCAGGAAATGGATGTGATTGCAATGTCATGCACACATGGCGACTCCAGTGCTCGCCATGGTTCTCGGCAAACAGGCATTCCATACGGGACTGTATGGCTAACACTACGACGGATTCTGCACAGATACCCGTACAAACTGCAACGGCATCACGAACTGCAAGCTGGCGATTACGTGCAGCGTCAGGAGTTCGCAGCATGGGTTTTTCGACGAATGGATGTCGACGAGAACTGGCTGATGAATGTTTTATGGACTGATGAGGCGCACTTTTCCCTAAACGGGATGGTAAACACGCACAACTGACGCATCAGGGTCACGGAACATCCCCGAGCAGTCGTTGAAGCGCCAATTCATCAGCCGAAAGTGAGAGTGTGGTGTTAATTCACGGCTTCCTTCATGATCTGTCTTTTTTTAATTCTGAAGATGTCAGCGGCACCAACTTCGAAACCGTTTCAGCGACAGGTACACATTATGCGGACATGTTACGAACGTACGTCATCTCTAGCTTGCAAGAGCGGGATGCAGTAAATCTGTGCACATTTATGCAGGATGGAGCACCACCCCACATCGCACGCTCCGTTAAGCAACTGCTGCAAGAGACGTTTGGCGCAAATCGTGTGTTGAGCTGACACTTTCCTAAGGGCTGGCCTCCTCGGCCACCAGACCTGACACCCTGCGATTCCTGGCTCTGGGGTTACCAAAAATCAAAAGTGTACAGATGTCGCCCCACTTCATTGGCCATGCTGAAAGATGCCATTCGACACCATGTAGCAGCTATACCACCGGACAAGCTTTTTTAATTGGAGGCTTAACGACCACCATGAGCAACTCAATGGGCTATAAGCAGTCGCCCGTCCCTAATCTAGGGTCACTGGTTCCAGGGAAGGGAGAGAGCCAGTGCCGTAAGACAAACACAACATCCATGCCTCACCGGGATTCGAACCCGGGCCCCTTTCGGACGAATGATAAGAGGCCATCGCTTAGACCACTGCACCACCGGGGCGGCGGACAAGCTTTTCAATGCCGTCCATGGTGTTTTGTTTCGTCTGAAGGCAGTGCTGGAACAGGACGGCCATCACATTTTTTTTATTGGAGGTTTAACGACCACCGTGAGCAACTCAATGGGCTATAAGCAGTCGCCCGTCTCTAATTTAGGGTCACTGGTTCCAGAGAAGGGAGAGATCCAGTGCCGTAAGACAAACACAACATCCATGCCTTACCGGGATTTGAACCCGGACCCCTTTTGGACGAATGATCAGAGGCCATCGCCTTAGACCACTGCGCCACCGGGGCGGCTCTCGATTTACTTAGCAATGAAATTCAAAATGTTTCTTGGTGTTTCCCTATTCCATGTTTATCCCCGCTATTTCTATATCAGGCGCAGCTCGTTAGTTTTTTTAATGTCGGGACTTTTTAACAGACTACTTGATGATGCTGGATACTTTTCACTAGCTGAAGACCTGATATTTCTAATTGACACAGGTAACTGAACATTCAGTTTCACATGGGTAAGTTTTTAATTTTTTATTTACTTCCCCTCTTTCTTTTGCCATTTCCCATTGTTTTTTTTGGTGAAAAAATATATTTCGGACTTACTGTTTACTTTAGGTTTAACGCTCCTGACGACACCCTAAAATTCGTTTTCCCCAAATGCCTTACTTTAACGATATTTAACCATTATATTTATAAACGCAAACCTTGTTATCACCTGCCTTGGGAAGTTCCCCGGCAAAGCATTTGTTTAGAAAATAGCTGTTTGACTTAAGCCTTCGACCTTAAAAAAATCGATTAAAAAAAGCTATTGAGCTGCGCTTGATAGAAACAGCGGGAATAAATATGAAAAAAGGGGCAAGGAAAGGGGAAACACCAAGAAATATTTAGAATTCCACTGCTAAGTAAAATTAGAAGATTGTCAGTTCGCCAACACACTGTCCTCCGACAACAGAGGAAAAAATTAAACCGAAAACCCTGCGTGTCGTCCTCCGACAATAGAGGAAAAAATTAAACCAAAAACCCTGCTTATCGTCCTCCGACAACAAAGGAATAAATTAAACCAAAAACCATGTGTAGATAAACGGAAACGAAACCATGTACACGTCTTTCAAGAGACCAATTCGAAAAGTCGTGTCGTCCTCCGACAACAGAGGGAAAAAAATTAAACCAAAAACCCTGCGTGTCGTCCTCCGACAACAGAGGAAAATATTAAACCAAAAACCCTGCATAGATAAACGGAAACGAAACCATATACACAAAATTAAACCAAAAACCCTGTGTATCGTCCTCCAACAACAGAGGGAAAAAAACAAACCAAAAACCCTGCATAGATAAAATGGAAAAGAAACCATATACTGTACATGTCTTTCAAGAGACCGACCCGACTCGAAAAGTCGTGTCGTCCTCCGACAACAGAGGAAAAAATTTAAACAAAAACCCTGCTTAGATAAACGGAAACGAAACCATGTACACGTCTTTCAAGAGACCGACTCGAGAAGTCGTATAAACGGAAATTAAACAGCGTATTGATCATCGGGACCTTAGCCGAACAACATATAAATATAAAAGACTTATAAATGAGAAACATGTAAACGACGTTCCACTGTATAAATATTTGGTGTGTATCATATCTCCCGCGCTATGTATTAATGAAAATTTTTGTTTTGATGGGGGTTTGGGGATCACCACTTACCTGGCCCTGGGCCCCCAACCATCTTAGTCGGGCCCTGGTGGTGTCTCCATCTAATATAAGCTCGATACCACCTCATTTTAGACTCTGCGGATGCAGATAAATATCAATTATGTAAAAAGGAAAGCAAAAATTACAGAATTTTTTTATTGATGGTTTAGCGACCACCATGAGCAACTCAAGTGGCTATAAGCAGTCGCCGCCGCCCCGGTGGCGCAGTGGTCTAAGGCGCTGGCCTATGATCATTCGCCCGTAAGCGGTCCGGGTTCGAATCCCGGTGAGGCATGGATGTTGTGTTTATCTTACGGCACTGGCTTTCTCCCTTCCCTGGAACCAGTGACCCTAAATTAGGGACGGGCGACTACTTATAGCCCATTGAGTTGCTCACGGTGGTCGTTAAACCTCCAATCAAAAAAAAAAAAAATAAGCAGTCGCCGATCCCTAATTTAGGGTCACTGGTTCCAGGGAAGGGAGAGAGCCATTGCCGTAAGACAAACACAACATCCATGCATCACCGGGATTCGAACCTCTTCCAGACGAATGATCAGAAGCCATCACTTAGACCACAGAAGTTAAAGTGGTTCCACCTAAAATCTCTGCCTTATGTTTCCAGTGGTAAAATCTTTTTTACATATTTTCTTCGCAATAATGCATTCCCGTTAAACCTCCAATCAAAAAAAAATAATAATAAGTTATAGCATGGGATACTTAATACTTGCCAAAACATAGCCATAGATAAGCAATCCAACAATTTTTTCTACTGTGTCATCAATGTACAGGTCGCGCCATCTGTTAACAGGTCTGAACATTACTCAAAGAAATATGATTGATTTTTAATGTAATTATGGTTATGATTTAGCAAGTATTAAGTATCCCATGCTATAACTTAAAGTTAGTTTTATCTATGTGCGCCGCCCCGGTGGCGCAGTGGTCTAAGCGATGGCCTCTGATCATTCGTCCGTATGGGGTCCGGGTTCGAATCCCGGTGAGGCATGGATGTTGTGTTTGTCTTACGGCACTGGCTCTATCCCTTCCCTGGAACCAGTGACCCTAAATTAGGGACGGGCGTCTGCTTATAGCCCGTTGAGTTGCTCACGGTGGTCGTTAAACCTCCAATAAAAAAAATATATCTATGTGCAAAGTTGCTTCCTAGGGCATACATTATTTGCGAAGAAAATATGTAAAGAAGTTTTACCATTAAAAACATAAGGTAGAGATTTTAGATTGAACCACCTTAATAACCGATCACTAAACATAATGTATGTCAAGGAAGGAATTTTTTTCATTGAAGGTTTTACGACCACTGTGAGCAACTTAGTGGGCTATAAGCAGCCTCCTGTCGCTCATTTAAGACCACTGAATCCAGGGAAGGAAGAGAGCAAGTGCCGTAATACCACGAATGGGAAAAGGCGGGGATATCTAACCAAGGAGGTTAAAACAAGATATCTGGATATACCATTGTCAATACCGCAGTATCACTGTGCGTGAAGCCTTCGACCATATATAATGATAGACTGCACTCTGGTAATGGCTGCCACCGAGACTTCAGATCATATGTACAGGATTTGGGGAAGGGAGTTCGTGACACGAAGTCTTAAACAACTCTTAGAAACAGGAAGCTAGGAGATTTGGGCTAGAGTGCCAGATAGGAAAGTGACACGGAACTGATGTAGAAAGGGGGGACGCCTTTTATTACCGGTGGGCCAGCACCCGGGCCCGACGGCTTAACGTGCCCATCCGACGCACGGCGGATATTTAGTTTTTCGAGCGTTCGTACCTGCCTGTTATCCAATCTGAGGTTTTCCCCGTGCTGACACCGAGACGCAATGATATAGGGTATATGATAGTCACGTGATACCACACCCTATACAGTAATCTGACCAGAAGTCCCGAATTCTTGAGGACAGTCCTCGAATTTAGCTTACTGTCCTCCAAAACATTTGATGCCTTTGGGAACGCAAATTGTCCTGAAACTTTTTATGTTTGTCCTGAAATGTCCTCGAACTTCCTCTTCCTCTTTAGCTCGTTAGATTTCTAATAAAAAATGTTTTTAAAAATAGTTTTCCTTGTACTAATTTTCCAACATTTTTCATCTAGTCAAAACAAATTTTAACTGCTTTTCCTTTTTCCCCCCATGAGTTTAACGAGCACAGTGAGCAACGCGAAAAACTATAACGGTCACTTATCCCTAATTTGTGGACATTCGTTTTAGGGGAAGGAGAGAACAAGTGCCGTAAGAAAAACACACCACCCATGCTTTATTCGGGACTCGAACCCGTGCCAATTTCTACGAATGGTCAGAGGCCAGCACTAAGAGCACTGCACCACGGGGGAGGACTGATTTCGAATGTACTTATTCTGATTTTCTCCAAAAACTTTGGCGAAATGAAAAAATTGCCATGCAATTCATTTATCATCGACCAGCTTAATTTTATTTCAGCACATATGCCTAAGGTAAAGCATTTCCTTTTGCTAATATGTTCTCTCTATCATACCTCGTCTTTGCCAGTACGAATTACCAATATTCTACAAGATATATCCTTTTAAGACATACATTTTCACATTTATTATCAAAATTATAGAATCCATACAGTTTTGTAACAAAAAGATTTGCATATTTATTTTGAGTATGTATGTTTCCCTAAATGATCTGCTGGTTTTGGGACACCACGCCATTTTGTCGTCAAATCAGTGTTCCAAAATCTGGTCGCCATATTATATGTCCCTGTTGAATCAAATATAGTGATATTCCTTTGAAATACTTCATGTTCAGCTGCTCTATGGACTCACACTTAAAAACAAAATGGCTGCCACAGTCAAAAACAAAAAAGTAGTCCATGGAATTAATAATGCAAATGTAAATAATGGGTCCATACAGTAGTATAAAATATGCCTGAATAATATTCTTATAAAATTTTACAAAATGTGGGAAAAGTTTATTATTTACAGTTTTATCCATTTTAAAACTGCTAATTTTTGACCTTATGTAGGTGTTTTGGTGCCAAAAGGAAAGTTCTGTGCCTGTCTGCTTGGTCAGGTGTCCGTTTTTGACAAAAAAGTATTATTTCAATGTTTGGAAAATTTACTACTTTAAAAAATATACTTTGTGCAAAATGTTTGGAGCACTGACATATTTTGCATTCTTGGGTCCACATATGGGTGACTATAATATAAATATATAAGATAATTTTTCCGTGACTCACTTATAAACGTGGAAAGAGCGAAGATCTTTGTTTGATGATCCTGGTGCACGTTAAATGTCTGTATTAATAATATAAACTGTTACCCAGAATTGAAAACAGATACCGTATTCACAAAATTTGCTATCTCATCTTTGGAAAATGTGACATAGAATATAACCCTCATCATGTAAGGAATCATGCGAATGGTAGAACCGAAAGAACATATCATGCTCAGGGTTTTGACAAATCATACACCTGTACTGCTAGAGTCAACCAAAAAATTATACCAGACAGACATTTTGAAAATTAGAATTTGGCATAAATGTGGCGAAGAAAAGTACAACAGCTATTCGGAATTCATCTTCCCTTGCAATGTACCACACGAAGTAAGTACAGCAGTAAGCTCGGGCATGCACAATAGCATCACGCAATGCTTGTCTTCTCCACACGCTATGTGACCGCCCATCTGACACCACGTGATGCTTGTCTTCTCCACAAATCATGTGATTGGCCATCTGGCACTAGCTGTCAGTGTCGTACAGGTGAGTAAACATGTGTGCTGTAATCGATGTTTCCGCCAGCTGTGAAATTTGCACTGTCATCCATTTTTTTTTCACACTGAACAAAAAAACTGACGCAGAAATTCATTGGAGAATGAGTAGAATGTAAGGTCCAAACTTTATGAGTGAAGGATGTGCGAGAGAGTGGAACAGAAAATTTAGAGATTAGCAAACAGACATGCATGGTGAAGGAAGTCAAAGTCGGCTATCTATGGTAACTGGTGAACTTGTTCAAAGTGTTGACCAAAAAGTGCATGAAAGAAGTCACTTCACAATATCAGAGTTATGTGATTTTCCACAAATTTGTCAAACTGTTCTGTGCGACATCATTACAGTTAGGCTAGGTTACCCTAGGTTCTGTGCTAGATGGGTACCAAAAATGCTTACCAGGGTGAACAAAGTGCGGAGAATGGGATCCGTTTTGAAATGCTTACAGCAAAGTTGGGTATGCATTTCTTGACCATATCGTGATTGGTGATGAAACATGGGTTCAATTCGTGAATATCTAACGCAAAGAGCAGTCAAGGCAATGGATGCACACACATTAATAAGCCCAAAAAGTGTAAACAAACGTTTTTGCAGAAAAAGCTGATGGCAACCATTTTCTGGGTTTGGAAAGGAGTGCTTCTGACTGGTTGACTTCATGGAACCAGGAACTACAATAATGGCAAAGAAGTACTGAGAAACACTAATAAAATTATGCAGGGTAGTTCAGAATAAAAGGAGAGGAATGCTGATGTCAGGCCTTGTGCTGTTCCTTCACAACATGTGGTCACACATGGCTGCACAGAGAGCTGCAGGAGCAGTTTGGATGGGAGCTGTTCTACTACCCTCCGTATAGTCCAGACTTGGCACCGAGCGATTATCACCTCTTCACCCACATAAAAACCTGGTTAGGATAGCAGCACTTTGATAACAATGAGTTCAAAAATGGCATTCAATCATGGCTGAGCTCCCAGGCAGCAACCTTCTTTGGCACAGGGATACAAAAACTCGTAACCCTATACAAGAAGTGTCTGAATTTAGGGGGTGACTATGTTGAGAAGTAGTCTAGACCTGTATGTTTTATATAGAATAAAATATTTTGTTCTCATTGCTTGTTTTCTTCACAGACTACCGTAGGTTGATATCTGTATAGCCTAGGTAATAATTATTTAATGTGGTTGTCAGTATGGGCGGGTATGTACTTTAAATTTAAAACACTTTTTCATGTACTATACTGATATTATTATAATTCTGTACAACATTGAAAAACTGATATTTAAAAGGTTTAAAACCATGAACGGTATAAAACCTTCGAAAAACTTGGTAATAACCTTGAAAGAATGATACAGACCAGTGGTGGACCCGGGGGAGGGGGGGCGACTGGGGCGATCGCCTCCCCAACCCTAACGGAGTTTTTACGTTTAAAGTAGTGAAGATCACAAATGATGAACTTTACGTATTTTGTTTTCAGATTTTCTAAAAAAAAAAAAAAATAACGATTAAACTTACTGCAGAATTGGATTTAAAATACTTATTACACTGATTTAGCTTCAGTAAAAAAAGAAAGAGAAAATCGAATAGAGAGAGAGAGAGAGAGAGCACAACAGATAAAGGCAGTACAAGGACAGCGGGGGAAGCATGGGGGTATTCTTTATTAGTTCTTTGCTATTGTCACTGTCTAGCGTCTGTAATGTCTCGTAACAGGGTAAGGTTCTCGTTCAGGTATTTAACGATAGCAAGTGAAAGTGTTTTAAAAACCTTGCAAAGGAACGCCAGATAGGAGCGGCACCACCAATATGTATAATGTATATAAAAAAACCCTTCCATAATGTCTTCTCGTCCCCCTTTTTATACCTATACCCCCCTCCCCCAATAAACTTCTGGATCCACTCCTGATATAGACTATCTTTAGAAGATGCAATGAGCATTTAGCCCCCATTAGTTACTGCATTGACAGAGAGAGAGAGAGAGAGAGAAACTGGATTAGTCCAGAACACCAAGTGCATAAACAAGCATAAAATTGGCTGAAGAAATTTGTATTGATACGAAAAATCTACAACTCAGAGCAGCTGCTAGTATAAATTTTTGAAGGAAACTGGCCAAAAAATGAGACAAATAAAACCAGAGAACTCAGGAAAAATAAAGCTGTCGTGCATAAGTGTATATGCACTTGCATGCCAAAAACATTGCATCTCCTACAAAGGCCACATCTCTGACAAATATTGATAACCAATGGAAAAAGCGTAGATAGCACTGAATGTCAAAAAGGTCGGGGCCTTTTCCTGCCCAACTTCTCTTCATAGAAATAACAGTTGACCCAATGATGATGCAGACTGATGTGTTATTCTAACTATCTTGTGCAGAAAATTAATACTGTTGTTGTAAAACATAATAGTTTAAATTATAAAGATACCATGGGACCAAAATAAAGTACTATTGCTGTATTTTCGAAAGGTCCCTTAAAATTTATTCAGGTGTGACATTATGATTGCTTCAATCTGAATGGGTTCACTGCATCAAAAGAATATTAAACAAAAGTAGAAAATATTTACCTGCTTAACTTAAGTCTAAGACGAGCAAGGCATCCAGTATTCTTTATTGGCCTCTTGGAAAGTCCTATGCCGCCCCGGTGGCGCAGTGGTCTAAGGCGTTGGCCTGTGATCATTCGTCCGTAAGGGGTCCGGGTTCGAATCCCGGTGAGGCATGGATGTTGTGTTTGTCTTACGGCACTGGCTCTCTCCCTTCCCTGGAACCAGTGACCCTAAATTAGGGACGGGCGACTGCTTATAGCCCATTGAGTTGCTCACGGTGGTCGTTAAACCTCCAATCCAAAAAAAAAAAAAAAAAAAAAAAGTCCTACATGCCTTGTGCAGTGGTGACACCTATAATCTTTCTTAAAAAAGTATTGACGGCCTTGACCTTTTATAGGATATGTACGCAACACTCTCCATGTAACTCCAGAAATGTCTGATAATAATTCTTGGATCCATTTCTAAACAGATATACATGTGTAATATAAATGTCAAAGGAATATGGGGAGAAGTTCAAAGTATAATTTTCCTTTGCTTTTGAATAACAATCGCTTGTTTATACTACTAATAGATTTAAGTATAAAAACATGAAATGCAACTCCATAGTACAAAAAATGCCCCCCTCCCCTCAAAAAAATTCATGCAAAGCTGTCATCTACAATCACCAGAGGTTGACAACTGTGATATTTTTCAATTTTCACTGAAGAATGTTCATGTGAGTTTAACATTGTTATGTACTAAACTTTTTCATTTCCCATCTTTATGTGTCTTTTTTAACAATGTAATAAACAGAGCTATCTGGAAAAGCATATTATACATATACAGCCAGATCTCTCTGTCATTCTCTCTCACTGTCTGGAACGCTTGATGCCTCCCAGTGGCGTAGTGGTCTGAGCGATGCCTTCTGATCATTCATTCGAGATGGGCATGGGTTCGAATCCCAGGGGAGCATGGATGTTGTGTATGTCTTACTGCACTGTCTCTCTCTCTTCCCTGGAACCAGTGACCCTAAATTAGGAACGGGCGACTGCTTATAGATCATTGAGTTGCTCACGGTGGTTGTTAAACCACCATTAAGAAAAACAAAAAAATTCCCAGTGAGGCATGGATGTTGTGTTTGTCACACACACACCTACGCACTGACTCTGTTCGTTCCCGGGAAACAGTGTTCCTAAGTTAGGGACGGACAACTGCTTTTATACCATTTAGTTGCTGACAGCGGCCGTTAAACCTTCAATCGAAAAAAGCCTAAAAAGCTTCCCATTTTTCTCTCTTTTGGCTGGGCGAATTCTTTAAGCTGTGTTGCTAGCCATTTGTTGCGGATGCCGTTCTTGAGTTTAGCGACGGTGTGATTGGCTTCTCGCTGGTTCCCGCACGTTCATCTGTTATTTGAGCGGGTGGTGTGTTCTGGAAAGTTTCGAGGAATTTGGCATGGTTTTTCTTGATTTTGATACGAGCAATGCTGGACGGTTTACGAATTCAGCACAAAAATTCCAGCGTCGTACTTTGGTGAGATGCTGGCTGCAGCTATACCGTGCGAAGCTCTTGCTCTTCGCCTGAAGTTAACGTGCTGTTTTATTCTGGGGATGTCATCGTCTTGACATTCCGAAAGATGTTACTTCAGAGGCTACAAGTACTCGAAATCAAATTTATTCCACATCTTAAGCAATAATTTTCATCCTGGACAGGGCCGTCCCAGTGGCGCAGTGGTCTAAGCGATGGCTTCTGATCATTCGTCCGAAGGGGTCCGGGTTCGAATCCCGGTGAGGCATGGGTGTTGTGTTTGTCTTTCGGCACTGGCTCTCTCCCTTCCCTGGAACCAGTGACCCTAAATTAGGGACGGGCGACTGCTTATAGCCCATTGAGTTGTTCACGGTGGTCGTTAAACCTCCAATCAAAAAAAAAATCCTGGACAGCGGTATGGAATGCTGAATGAAGCGAAGGGTTTCATTGAATCAAGGTAACCCCTTCTCTCAGGGGATATTTTAAAAAGTACCGTAACCCCTTAAGAAAACTTTTGTAGCCCAAAAACGTTTTTAGGTTTGCAAATTTGGCACCCTCCTGATAATAAAAAGGATTGAACCAGTATTTCATATCCTGTGCATGTGCGTGTAGTGCTACACAGCCGCCTCCATAACATGACTACAGTTACTTCTGTCCAGTCATAGCTAGCCAGCTGGTGCAGTGCAATTGAGGGAACTCAGCCAGTGATGACCGTTGCAAAGTCTTTGTGCAAAACGATGCCTCCTGTTATTTACTTATATGTGCTTTCATTATAACATCTGTGTATGTTTCGGAGTTTAATGACCACCCTGGGCAAGACTGAGGCTTTTAAGGAGCCACTGTCCCTAATTTAGGAACACTGGTTCCAGAAAATTGCAAGAGCCAGCACTGCAAAGGAAGCACCACACACGTCTCATCAATGACGCGAAACAGGACTACTATGAAGAAACCTACGTCCCTACCCACCTGGAGGCTAACATGTTATGCACCATGATTTTATAAATTTTCTAGCATCGCATTTTTACAGCACAAATTGTTTTAACTAATTAATATTCTTCCACTTATATGAGCTTTTTTATTTGTAAGTCTTTCGAAAAAATATATGTGTCACATGAAAATTTCAGGTCCCATATCTTTGCACTGGGTAATTCGATTTGATAAATTATTTTTTCCATTCGGGAGTCTGTGCTGTGGGAACGAAGATCCACGCCTCTTAGTCATTTTCCAGTGCATATACTCGCCGATTAGTGACACAAATGTAGATGGAAATGAGTTCAAATTTTACTTCATACCATGGCTTCATAAAATCTGATCTTAAAAATGAATCCTTCCATTGAAAACCTTTTATCAGAAAAAGGTTTTGCATACGCAGTCACTTTCAAATAATACATAGTTATAAACACACCGGACAAAAAATTAGTCACCCCTAACAGAAATGACAATACGAAGTCACCGGTTACACAGAGGGCGTCGTGATAGCGTTGTCGGGAGATAAATAGCACTGACGTAGCCTACAGTATCATTTCTGTCTCGTGCAGTAGTGAAGAGCAATGTGTGTCTTGAATTTATTATAGCCTTCAATTTGGGTCGTACGACAGCCGTTACTGAGTGGCAAAAAGGAGCCATCGTGTTTGGACGTGCTTACGGACACAAAGTGAATGAAGTTCCCAATTTGGTGGTGTATTGAAGCGTACTGTCAAACACTGCAAGTAGTTCGCAGGCAACTAAAAATCAACGAAGTAACTGTGGCTGGAAAACGATTATCACCAACAGAGACCGCCACCATGTTTCACGCCTAGTAACTGCAAATCGGTTTCAAACCAGGTAATGATTGCTTCAAGCAGTCAATGAAAGTCCACTCGAACGAATTTTCGAAAGGACATTGCGACGAGAACTGCATGCGATGGACATCTGGAGGAGAGTACCACGGAAGAGGCCTCTTTTAAAAAACAAGTCACGCGTTATCAATTGGCTCACACACACCAAAACTTTACTGTGGATTGGAAACGAGTAAATTTGGTCTCATGAGTCTCGTTTTTGTTTGTACACCAACGATGGGAGGTGACGAGTGCATCGCAGTCACAACGAAACCTTGAATCTTGATTGTGTCAACGGTGTTGTTCAAGCTGGAAAGCAGCAGGTGGAATTTCAAGAATTTTTGCAAAGTCATGGTCAAGAGCCATGGATGACTAACAGGTTATTCATTCCCCCAACACACCCCTCGTAAACCCTTCCCTCAAGTTAAAGAGAGCAAGAAAAGAGGACTTTTCAGCCAATAGCGTAGCTGAAAGCCTTAGCGTCCTCTTTGGCGCATGCGCGCTAGAGCTTTGTAAAAGTTTGAGCTAAGAGGATATTTTCTCTCTTGACCCTTCACTCTCACACTTGCTCCTTAGTTTTTCAGAGGGTAACACCAAGGTACTTAGAAAGAGGAGAGGTAGGTCCAATCGCCTTTGTTTCCGTGCCGCCGGCGAGCTTTGACACCCTACGAGCTGGAGTGTGACGTCACAGTGGCCATAAACGATCTCTTGAGCATTCGGAGCTTGTGCTGTAGTGTCGATTACTCGCTGCATTTCTTTGTCAATTTGAGACCGGCTTTGCCGTTTCATTCATTTTTGTTTCTTCATTTGTTTTCTGTGTACAACTATCTCGAAATACCTGGATACGCTGTTGCACTTTGTCGTAATAACAGTTCAAAGGAAAGGAAGTTAGATATTAGATACCATGTTTTCCAATCGGATAGAGAATTCTTAAAGCAATGGGTAGCGAAATGCTGTCAAAAAGATGTATTCGATGCAAAGAAAGCTCGAATGTGTTCAGAACACTTTGATGTCTCGAAGTAAGAGCGAAATCTTAGAAATGAATTGCTGAACTTGTTTCCCAGTAAAAAACTGAGAAAAGATGCCGTGCCTACAAAAAATATGCCTTAGCAGATGGAGGAGCAAACTTCAGTTCGAAGTGAACGGTTTAAGATCGGAGAGGTCAGAAAAAATGCATTAAATCGAATTGAAAGTATATCTCCAATTAAACGTCAAATTATAGGTCACAATGAAAGTGACATCATTCCTGACCAACATTTATCATACCGTCAACGTTATGTGAGAAGCGCGAATGTCTGAACAAAAATATAATGCAACTGAAGAGTGAAAATAATTCACTACGGGAAAAATTATTATCAAACGTAAGAAAACAGTTGGTAATGGTAAAACAATGCTTTTGCCTCGAGAAAAGAAGCCTGAAAACGGAAATTAATATTATGAAACGCAAATGCAAGAATAGAAATTTGCTGAGCAACAGTGAAAGGTGGCCAGCTATCATAAATTTGCTTGGTCATTGTTTCACTGAAGTGCAAATTCAAACTCTTGTGTCAAAAAAGAGACCAGCAAAATGGAATGAAGAAGATAATAAGTCAAGCACTTGTTTTGCATGCTATTTCTCGAAAAGCATATCTTTTCGTCAAAAATAAAATGCACATACTGCTTCCAAGCATTTCCTCTCTGAAACGGTGGTGTGGTAAATTTGTGTTACCGATGGTTTAATTGAGCCCGTTTTAAAGGTGATGAAAGTGAATGCTATACACCTAAACCGAATTCGACGAAGTTTCAGTTTTATCTTTTGGTGAAACACGCGTTAATTGCCGATATTGTTATGATGCTGCTGCAAATAAAATTTTAGGAGCGCATAGTAACGTTTTAGTAGTTATTCTGAGAGGCTCCTGGAAAGCTTGGAAACAACCATATACTGTATTATTACTTTGATAAGCACATGTATCAAAAGCTGTTAACTTACATAATTCGAGCCGTTGAGCAATCGGGTTATTTAGTGCATGGAGCAATCGTGTTATTTTGTGCTGATCTTGGGAGAGGCGGGATATCAAGGTTTGGAGGCAGCTTGGAATAACCCCAATACTGTCTTCTTTTCCAAATCCAGTAAATGAAAATAAAAAAATATGGATGTTTGCCGATGTGCCCCATCTAATTAAACTTCTCCGAAATCATATATTTGATCGCGGAACACGCTGTAGTGTGGAACCATCACTCGCCAGATATTTGACCGTTTGCTGGAACATAATAACTCAGAATTAAAGGTGTTTCATAAAATAAAATGGATCCACACAAATGTAAGAGGCCCCATGAGACAGAGAATTAGTTTTAGCGCCCCAGATACAATCTAACAACGTAAGCAAAGCTATAGAGTATTTTTTTTCCTGAAAGAAAACAAATTGCTAATTTTATAAAATTGTTAAATGACTGATTCGACGTAATGAAATGTAGATTTCCCAGCTCCAAAGAGCCATCGCAGTGTGCTTTTGGGGAAAAAAAAAAAAGATATTCAGCAAAAAAGCATCGAACAGTATTCAAGTCATATTCCCATTTTTTCCCAGTATATATATATATATTTTTACTATATTTTGAAGAATAGTTGGATGTTTGTACAATTTTTACTAAAAAATTATTTACTCAAAACTAGCCCTGTTATTTCGATTGAAAATTCACAGAGCACACGACACTTTCTCCGTATGGTTCCGTGCGCGTTACAGCTTCGCTTATGGCCACCGTGACGTCACAGCGCAGCGAAGAGAAGCGGGAAGACGGCGCGGTTACGATGGACGACCTACCTGTCCTCCTTCTAAGTACCTTGGGTAACACCTCACTTGTTTCGTGTGGGACTAAGGTCAGCACCCGCTGACCTGCGAAAAGAAGTTGGGCAAACATATCTTTCACATTGCAGTTGATCCACTCTTATCCCCTGGTTCTCTTCCAGTAGGGAATGCATTCTATGAAGTTTAAAAAGTAATTGCACCATGCTAAATGGTAGCAGGAAATTGCATGGCCAAACGCTCAACTGTGTGATCGTCCATCATCTTGACCAGATGATGAACGATCATATGCTTGCGACTCCCAGCCATCTTGTTCACCATCCGGAGGGCGAACACCCACGATGAAGACACCAGTGGAATCCATTGTTGCAGACATCTTGAAGGAGTGAAAAGAAAATAACGAAAAACGAGGCAGCTCTCCTCTTAGACGCTCGAGTACTCGGATGTCTCCCCAGATAATTATCTATGCATGGCCGTTGCTTATCTCTATCCCATCCGAAGTCACGAAGAAAAAGCCTGGATGCGTAAATGGAACCACCGTGTGAATTGCCCTCCTTGACCCATGACTTATGAGCCTTCTGTGAAAAATGTCGCATTGGTCACCAACTTGATGACGCCGAAATAACTAAGCAGGGAAAATAAAGGTAATTTTGTAGATATACAATTCATTTTGTTGTCATGTCCAACCGACTCAACTGCTTTTGAAATTTAAAAAAAAAAAAAAAAAGCAGGATACAACTTTTGAAACAGATTTTTTTTTGTTGAACTTGTCTAAAGTGGATTTTTTGTTGTTGATAATTGTCTTATTAAGCTGTGGCTGCTAAGAGTCATGATACTTTTAGCTTAACCAAAAATTTTAATGTGTCCTTGTTCATAGACTGAAGGTATTAAGATAAAATGGGGGTTAAAACCAAATGCAAGTAAATTTTAGAGGAATCGAAAAGGGGAGGAAGAGAATAAAGAAACATGACATGATATTTGAAAGGATACAATTAATATAAAAGAAAAAAACTTTTTTTTTTTTTTTGATTGGAGGTTTAACGACCACCGTGAGCAACTCAATGGGCTATAAGCAGTCGCCCGTCCCTAATTTAGGGTCACTGGTTCCAGGGAAGGAAGAGAGCCAGTGCCGTTAGACAAACACAACATCCATGCCTGACCGGGATTCGAACCCGGACCCCTTACGGACGACTGATCAGAGACCAGCGCCTTAGACCACTGCGCCACCGGGGCGGCAAAAAAAAAAAAAAAACTTCAGAGGCAGGTGTAATGCATTACACGCTGAGAAACCTCAGTGCTCATTTTATTTTTGGCCAAAGTGTATTATTCTTTTGTATTGTGCATGATGTTTTGTGAAAGTACCTAAAACGGGAAATATCAAGTGTTGATCACATAATTTTTTCTAAACAAATGATAATTGAATCACGCTGAATTTTGAATAATAAATGAACATTTACAAATTGAAATGTTAAAATTTTGAATACCAGGCAAATCAGAAAATTGTATAATCAATCTGAAATATACACCCAACAAAATTGAAATTGGACTCTAAAACTCATTTTTGGCATTTGTGGGTGATTTGTAAAAATAAAACCAAAGTAAAAAAAAATCTGTAAAATTCTCAACAAAATTCTGATCAGGCGAGAGGCTGATCAACATTAAATGTAACTGCTAGTCAGTTTTTACAACTAAAAATTTTGAGTAACTTTTATTACGTGTTCAGTGAATCCAAGGTATTGATAAGATAAATTTTGTGTAATTTTTTTTTTTTCAAGCTCATAAATCACCTCTGCACTTGGCAGAGTTCATGGATCTGAGCAGGGTAAGATTTAGTTAACAGATATTTGGACAACGCAAAATTTTACTGTTTGTGCATACGTTTTTCGTTTGTTCTTCCACTAATTATTTTTTTATACATCATGTGCCATATTAATCCACTTTATTTGATACAAGTGTACTTACACTATAATACATGGTCATAGTGACCGAGATTTATAATTGAACAAAATTTCTTTATATCAGGACACTTCTGCAGAACCTCATATCCATTGCAGGGAAATAAATTTCACTCACCTCCAAAACTGAAGTGTTTACTGGAATAATAGATCAGAAAAACTAAAAATCAGACATCCTGGAGATTAAGGTGTTCTTTCCAATTTCTCAAAGTACACAAAAGGAAATGGAAAAAACCTAGTCATAAATTTCCCAACAAAGAGTAGTCATGTGATATAGAGAATGCATGAAAGGTGAAAACAGCCAGGAAGGATTGGAAGAATCTTCAAGTGTCTTTTGGTGCAAATATCAAATCTCCTAGTGTGTACACAATCTTTGTTATATGTATGCACAGCTGGAATTAGACATATTGGTACCAAAGGTAGGAGGAGGGAAAAAAAAGATAGCATTTTCACAGTTATGGATGGTACCATCATTTCAAATAACTTACATTCACCTGTTGAGTTAGTGCCCTCTGAAGAAATCTGGCTAATCCTCTGATAAGAGATTGGTCCTTGAAAAGAGATTGGTCCTCAAATGCAAATCCCTGGCAGCCAACCATCCTCATACAGTTGTCTCTACTTCAAACTTCATCCACAACCTTCCTAATTCCTTTCCTCCTTGTGATAATCTGTATACTCTTGATGTAGAATCTTTGTTTCCCTCTGTACCATATTTTGATTCCTACATGCTCCTCATGAAGAAATTGATTCTTCATTTTAAACCCCCGGTCCTCTTATCAAAGATCTTTATGATTGTTTCCACACTATTCATCAACATAGTTGTTTTGTTTTCAACAAAATTGTGTATAGGCAACAATCTGGTCTCCCCATGGGCTCACCTCTTTTCCCTCTGCTTGCTGAAATCTACATGCAACATATTGAAGTTTCCATAATTCCTCTACACCCTTTTCAACCTTCCCTATGGTTAAGATATGTAGACGACATTTTCATTAGCTGGCCACATTCCGAGTCTGAGCTACAGATACTGATCAACTCCATTACAGAAAAATTTCCTTCCATTAAGCTCACTATATCTAAGGAAGTAAATCACAAAATTGATTTCCTGGATGTATCTATCTGCAGAAACGCTGATCTCTCCATTACTCGTTCCGTCTATCGAAAACCTTCTGCAGCCACTAACATCATTCCCTACAAATCTTGCACCCTGCATCTCTACAAGCTTGCAGCATTGAAGTCCTACATCCACAGGGCTCATATCATTTGCAACAGCCAACTCTCTCTTCAAGAAGAACTCTCCAAAATTTCTACAATAGCCCTCTCTCATGGTTTCCCTGCTGTTACAGTCAACTCCCTCATAAAGAAATATGAAAACCATTCGAAAATCGAATGCCTCCTTCCTCACAAGAAAGAAGACCTGAAATTCTGTGGTTCTGTTCCTTACCATCCTTCCTATGCTTATAAGTTACAGATTCTTTTTAGAAGTTTTGGTTACCATCTTGCCATTAAATCTACCCCAAACATCTTGAAACTTCTACAAAGGGATAGGGACAAAGTTGAAAGCCTGAACCTCCCAGGAGTTTACTGCATTCCTATCTCTTCTTCTACTGGGGATAACTTATACATTGGAAGCACATACAGGAGCATTAGCCATAGAATTTTAGAACATAGAAAAGATGTTTCGAAAGGCAATCCCAACACTGCCTTGTCTATTTTGACAATGGAAGACACATCTGCAGTTCCCCACTGGAACGAAGCAAAACGAATTGCTTCGTTTGACAATCGTTTTGCCCTCCGTTACCGTGAAAGCATAGAAATTATTTTCAACTCAATGACTTGCAACTCCGAATCTCCTCTCTACATTCCGTTGATCTGGAGATCAATTCTAAGTTTTGGCAACAAAAATAGGAAAAATTCAAATGTAGAATCTGGCAACAATCTTAGTCCTCCATTGGCGTGATGAAGACCTAAGATAAGGTCGAAAGCTTCCAACTTACGAACTTTTTGTAAAAGTTTTAGTTAACGTAACTAGCGTGATCAAGTCACCTTTCTTTGTTAATATTGTTACGTGTTTTGCCCATAATCGTCATCCATGCTTAATTGTGCAGTACTCGTCCTGGTACTTTAATTTTCTGTTCAACATGTTATTTTTACATACAATTCAGATATATACACCACATGATCCCAGGTATTTAGATCTGATATTAAAAACCTGAACCTGGGGCCAAGCGGCATACATTATAAATAAATAGAATAAAAACACTCATCAAAGCTTGACCTGCCGTTTTGAAGTTCATTCAACATGTAGGCAGCCACTCTCTCAGTCCAATAGTGCTTGTTAGTGCAGATGTAACCAGGAAAGATGAAAAGAAGAACTCATGCATAAGGAAAATGACAAGAGTGGAAAATATAATGATCAGCATAAAATCCCTGAAATGGCAATGGGCTGGACATTTGCCATAAGGATGGATCACCAATGGACAACCAAAATTTTAGAATGGATTCCAGATCTTACACTTCAAGATCCAGAAGAAGACCACATGGGAGATGAGTGATGAAATTCAAAAGCATGCAAGAGTGACATGGAGGAGACTGGCTCAGCCAATATACATGTATATATATATACATGTATATGGCTGAGCCAGTCTATGTAAGGTCAGGTGATGCATAACATCACAGCCTCTCCTTGACAAATGTCAACCCCGCCTTCTCGGGGTGCATCCTGTTCCCACTAAAGGGGCTCTGACGACCGCCGATAGCGGTATAACTATACCATCGGGATCAGAGGAAATTCTATCCCACACTCACCAACCCGCTTGGCCAGCGTGGTGAGTTATGGCCAAACCCCTCCAAAATGATTCCACAACTTAAATCTTGGCCCTCAGTCTCCGGCAGCTGGAATGTACCTGGCCAAGGCAGCGGCCAGTGCGACATGAAGGCAGAGGGTGCTAAGAATCCCCGGAGGACCGGACTAGGCTGCCATCTGATGCTGACCTTGGCTACGTATAATGGATGCTCCCTATCTTCTGATTCAAGGCTTCTTGAATTGGAAGAGGAACTACAAAGGATCAAGTGGGACATCGTGGGGCTAAGTGAGGTAAGGAGAAAAGGAGAAGATCTCATCGAACTGAAAAGTGGACATCTCTTCTACTATCGTGGGACAGATACTGGCAGAACTAGTGGTGTTGGATTTATAATAAACAAGAAACTGAAGGATAAAGTGGTAGAAGTTGAAAGTTCCTCTGACAGAGCTGCACGACTCGTTATCCAACTATCGAGAAGATACCAGGCTCAGATTATTCAAACTTATGCACCCACCACAAGTCATTATGAAGAAGAAATTGAAGAATTTTATGAGGAAATTCGTCATCTAAATAATAAAGGTAAGCAGCACTTGAAAATAATTATGGGAGATTTCAATGCAAAAATAGGGCAACGGCAACAGAATGAAACTTCAGTAGGTAAATTCGGTCACGGCAACAGAAACCAGCGTGGAAATACTCTCGTTGAGTTTGCAGAGGCAGAAGGGTTTTTCATCTTGAACTCCTTCTTCAAGAAAAAGCCACACAGGAAATGGACATGGAGACATCCAAATGGGACGACAAGTAAAATTGATTTTATTATGTGTAACAAAAAATTCGCCATAGAAGACTGCAGTGTGCTAAACAAGTTCAACACAGGTAGTGACCATAGATTGGTGAGATGTAAGATGCACCTCAACACTAAACTTGAACGTGGCAAGCTCATAAGACAAACAAAATCTATTGACATAACCAACCTTAAAAAACACCATAATACCTTCAAGTTGGAACTGAAGAACAGGTTCTCTGCTTTAGAAGGCCTAACATCGGAAGAAGTGGACATCTCTGAAGTTAACAGAAAAGTAACCAAAGCTCTTATGGAAACAGCAACAAAATTAGCTGGGTCTAAGAACAAGTTGCATGTAAACAAATTATCAGGAAAAACGAAAATGTTGATGCAAAAAAGAAGAGAGATGAGGACAACTAAAGAAGATGTGACTTCCAAAGTGGAATATATAGAGCTATGCAAGACAGTAAGAAAAAGTATCACTGAAGACGTAAGAAAATTCAACTGTCAACTGTCAGCACAATAGATCATATCGTACTGAGAGAACTAATTGAAAGAGCGAGGGAATATGAACTTCCATTGTGCATGGCTTTTATCGATTATGAAAAAGCCTTTGATTCGGTGAAACCATCAACAGTTACAATGGCTCTTAAAACCTGTGGTATTGAAGATGCATACATTAATATTATTAATAACATCTATGAAAATGCAAGTGCAAAGATTCGGCTGTTTGAAAATACAACACACGTAAAAATTGGAAAGGGAGTGAGACAAGGTGACACCATATCTCCGAAGCTCTTTAATGCCACATTGGAGGGTGTTTTTCAGTCGCTGAGCTGGGAAAACAAGGGGATAAAGATTAATGGAGATTATCTAACCCACCTTCGTTTTGCTGATGACGTAGTCATTTTTGCAACTACCCCATCAGAGCTGCAGAGTATGATCCAGGAACTTGCTGACAAGAGTAAAGAAGTGGGATTAAAAATGAACTTTCAGAAGACAAAAGTGATGTTCAATGCTTTTACAAGAAATGAAGATTTATCGATTGACGGAGAAAAGCTGGAGATAACAGACACGTACGTTTATCTTGGACAGCAGATATCAAGTGAGGGTCACATTGATGAAGAAATTAATCGGCGTACAAAACTTGCCTGGATAGCTTTTGGAAGAAACAGCATAATTTTCAAGAGCAATATGCCATTATGTCTTAAAAGAAAAGTGTTTAATCAATGCATCTTTCCAGTGTTTACGTATGGTGCAGAGACATGGACCTTAACTAAAAGAGACATACAAAGGCTGCAGACAACTCAAAGAGGCATGGAGAGGTGCATGCTTGGTGTAACCAGGAGAGATAAGAAGAGGAACTCGTGGATCCGAAAAATGACAAGAGTGGAAGACATCATGATCAGAGTTAAATCCCTGAAATGGCAATGGGCTGGACATACTGCCAGAAGGACAGATCATCGATGGACAGCAGAAATTTTAGATTGGATTCCAAGGGACAGGAAAAGACCCAGAAGAAGACCACATGGGAGATGGGTGGATGAAATTCGAAAGTATGCAGGGATGACATGGAGGAGACTGGCACAAGACAGACCGTTGTGGAGGAAACTTGGGGAGACCTTCGTCCAGCAGTGGATTGATAATGGTTGACAATGATGATGATAATGATGATATATATACATTCAGTAAGTTGTTTCAGTAATTTGAATTTAGTGAATATCCACTCTCTCACCCCCTACCCCATACATAATATTCCAGATTCAGTGTAAAATTTAATAAGGTTGCTTGAAATAAAAAATATGAGATACTCTCACCCTCAACTCCGCATGATCTTTCATGAAATACAAAAGCTGCAATGCATGAAAGTTTCTTATGGCTGTGCCGATGTGAATGGTTCAAGTATTTGAACAGATGTTTACTCAAAAGAGAGAAATCGGTGCTGAGTTGTGGCTCAATTTCAAAAGCCAAAGCCCATCCGAACCCGACATATGTCAGCCCAAGCCCGAATATCATATTGCAAGACAGAGCTCGGGCCTAAAAACTATGACTAATCTGTTTAAGCATTAATAATAATAAAAAATCTCCTCTAGAACTCTTTCGTCCATTTGCAATCAACCAATGTCTTTCACGACTGGGGAATGGGGAAGGGAACTCTTTTTCTATATTACAGTCACACAATTTTCTGTGACCCTTCATTTCTTCTTTCACAATTGGGGAACGGGGAAGGGCACTCTGTTTCTATATTACAGACACACAATTTTATGTAACTCTTCATTTCTTAAAAAATGTTACGATCCACGGACAGACCACTGGAACAAGTGTGTACTGTCAGAACGCACCTACTCTGATGGGAACATGGACAGCAACATAACAGGTTACTCCTTTTTTTCATGGCACTCAGCTGGATGCTATTTGACCACACCTTGTAAAGCATCAAATTTACTTGGTTGAATTTTTTTTTATTGGAATTTTAACGACCACCGTGAGCAACTCAATGGGCTATAAGCAGTCGCCCGCCCCTAATTTAAGGCCACTGACTCCAGGGAAGGGAGAAAGCCAGTGCCGTAAGACAAACACAACATCCATGCCTCACCGGGATTCAAACAAGGACCCCTTTCGAACGAATGATCAGAAGCCATTGCTTAGACCACTGCGCCACCGGGACGGCGTTGAAAATTTGCTGAAATGAAGATATCATTGACACTTCTGCAATAAAACAAAGATTTCTTTGGCAATTTTTCATTTATATTTTGCTTTATTTGGTTCATTACTTCACCAAAAACTGTCAACAATAGGGATCCCATGGGTCCTTGAGTTTTTTGCCTACAAATTTTAGTTTGATGAGTAATTATTTTTAAAGATATACATCAGAACTTCTTCTGATTGATATACTTGTTTAGTGTTTAAAGACTGTAAATCTAATTTTTGAATTACAAGATTTATTGCAGTTGGAATTGGGGTAAAAGAACTTTGTCAGAACTAGCCAATGGAACTGAGTTTAATAAAAAAACCTTGTTTTGTAATATTTCGATAAAAGTTTAGCTACTTTTAATTGAATATTGATTTTTCATTAATACAGGGGCTAAAAATTATATAATTTTTTTCAGAATTCATTAAAGGGGATATTAATTTTTATACTATAATTCTTAGCTAGGTCTTTATCTAAGGTTTTTATTTTATTGAAGGAGCTATTTTTGTGGATTTGCATTCTTAGGAAAGCAGCTCTTCAAGATTTCTGATATATGACAAAAATTTCAATTGAGAGTCATTTGGACCTCTCTGATTAATTTTACTGTTTGACTCTATAAGTGCTGTGTTTTTTTTTGTATTTTTTTTTTTTTTTGTCATCAGTTAGATCATTCGGAAGATCGATATTTGGGAGAGGGGGGGGGGGGTGCGTTTCCCATCTGGAGACGAAATTTCGTGCTTCAAAACTTTCGAACACAGTAGTGAAACGAAGTAAGAAAATTTTGCCGTAATCGCAAATTTTTCTCCCAATGTTGTCTTTGTGTCCGCTTTTCTTGTTAAATATCGTTTTATTGCATAAATGTTTGCATTTTAGCTTGAAACTGTGGAGAACAATTTGCAAAAACGGAAGTTGGCTGCTGCAAAATTTTTCTGTAATCTTCAGGCATGAGATTCTTCCGCGAATTCAAGGAATTCCGGCTTTACGAAACTAGAAAACGATAGGGTGACGGAATTCGGATTTTTTTCTGTAATCATTATTTTTTTTTCTTACAATGTTGCCTCTGTCAAGTATTATTGCTCATTAACATTTTACTGGATAAATATTTGTATTTCAGGTTGAAAATACAAGGAAAATTTCCAAAGCCAGAAGTCAGACGAAGCAAAAGTTTCTTCCGTAATCGTTTACCCCTCCACGAACACGTTCCGTAAAAAAGCGTCTATCTATGCCATGCAATAAGGCTAGTTACTATGGATAAGACTTTTGCCAGTGTTGGCAGGCTATTTTCCAGTAACACTTTCGTTTGCTTCTTTCGGTTTTGTATACCATCCGAATAAGTGGAATTATTCTTGCTTATTCATCACTGATCATTAGAGCGCAGTATTTGATGTATGCACGACTATCAAGACTTGTGGAAGTAGGCGATCGCTTGGCTTAGGGTACGACAGGAGTTGAGGACAAAGTTCGTGGGGCAAAAGAAGGGAGGGTGGCAGAGCAGGTGGTCAAACAACCGACCCATCCCAGAGCTCTGGGTTGCCACAGCAACCATTGCCGACGTCACGTTCAGTTTCTATAATATACCAATGAGGGCACGATGGAGAGGAGTTTCAATGTACGACAGTTTCCACCAGAAGGGATGAAAGATATGGGGAGGATGGGTAATAAGTGTCGAAAGGAAATTGGCGAAAGAGAATCGCTGATCGTCACTGTTTTAACAAGTGATAATAGAAACTGTTATGTAATCTTCGTGGATTAATAATGATTTTTGGTTACTTTAAATAGAGAAATTACCTTACTAGCAATATTTGCTACTGCGATTTTTTTTCACTAGCAAATTTGATTTTTCACTAGCTATTTGCTAGTTGCTAATCGGTGAAATCGCGCCCTGGCCATCGCTTAGACCACTGCGCCACCGGGGTGGCTATTTTTGTATTACAAGCATCAGTATTTACAGCTATTAATTGGCTTGACTTATGTGTATATTAAAAAAGGGTTATTACTAAGCTTCAATAATTGGTACATTACAACTATTTGAATTGAAATTTGCAGCAATTTTTTCATCTGCATCATTTAAAAAGCACTCTATAGTTGAAAACGAATTCTTGAATTTATTTTTTTGCTGGCCTGGTATGGATCAAATAATAGTCTTTATTTTGGAAATATATTTTTATGTTGTAGTTGCATGTATACATATCATTAAGCTGTTTTCTGATATCCAGAGGTTAGCTTCTCAAAGCTAAGAATGCTAAATTTCTTTTTGAAAAAAAATTCATCTACTAGATTAGTCATCCATCACGTCTCGCTGACATCTATCACGTCTCACTGACTCAATCCATCACGTCTCACACAAGAACTTTGAACTTTATACTCATTGTATTTTTCTCATGCAGATATTCTTGAATATCATCCACCCACGATTTTCTTGGCTGGCTCTTTCTCTCACTCCTACCAACTGGGATGAATAAATTCTTTTAGAAAGCATCTTATCAGTCGTTCCTTCATGGTTAAACCACCTAAGAATATTTGTCAACTTCTAATAACATTGGCTTTATATTATACATTTGCAAAACATCTCCAATCCTAAGATGACCTTTGAACGTGTCTTGCTACAAATCTCCAGTAAATAATGCATCTCACAAGCACACAAACAACTCTTGTCCTTTCTGCAGTACCCAGGTTTCCCTGCCATACATCAGGGAAGGTGAGTAGACATAAAAATGCAGGGAATTGGAATATGTAAGGAACAAAGATGATTTTTAAAAATAATGTGGTTGACATCATGAGCGTATTACACGATTTCTTATCCAGCAATAAAACGGTGTGTTGAGATGTGTTTCCCTCTTTGAATAATGCATGCTAAGCTTTGCAATAGGCGTTGCATTAGGTTTTTTCACAACTAAGTCAGCTAAGAGGCAATCTTTATGTCTTCGACTACTGTTGTATGCACTTATAGCTATTAAATGTATATTATGACCTGACACCCCACATTCCTTGAAAAAATTGCTGGAGGTATTGGCAATTTCAGGATGGTTTTGGCAAACAATGTACTACAAAATAGTCTTATTGTCATTTGACTTTACCCAATTAAATGCTTTTATCCAAGATTCCTGAACTGTGCGACAGCATTTTTTTTTTTTCTACACTTTATCATAGTCCGCTTGGGTAAGTTTCTGTTTCGTCAACGACGAGATTCCGATTCTGAAATTACGTCACTCAACAATGTGGAAGACTAATTTGTAACTACCGCTGACAGATCGGGAATTTCACATTAATTTCTTACTATGAGATATACTCTCATCGCTGGATTTCTTTAACAAAAAAACATTGTACATATCCATTACTAAATACATCTTATATCCACAGCTAATAAGAACTACTGTTCTCTCAGATAAACTAAGTTATCGGCGTCAGTAATTTTTGCTCTCCTCTCACGGGGAAGTGGAACGCATTGTGCAGGTTTGTACATAGACAAAACTTAGCCTTTATTTTAGTAGTACTGCAGTCAGTTCATAGGAGGAAGCTTCCACTTTCACTCGTGCAAGTTATATCAGAGAGGACCAACCCCACCCAGCTGTGCAATAAATATTCCGCTGTCACTCCCTCCCCATAAAGCACATCTTTTTGTGGCATCATCTTGTTTCATGGCAGTTTACGCATTTTGTTACTAAACACCAGAGGCTAATTTTATCTAAGCCATGCATACCGTCATTAACTGTTAACGACATCTGAAGCAAAACTATGTACGGCCCCAATTTCTGGACCTAAAGTACAACATAAATAAATAAGTGCTATTCTCCTGGCATTGGCACTCATTCGGTAACAATAATTGGCACTCATCCTGTAACAATAATACAACTTCTGGAGATTAGCAGTAAAATGAAAACCCTGCGATGACCGTCTGTTTTTTCCTAGAGTAGAAAATTCTCCATTCAAAACTTTTTTCCCTTTAAATCTAGTTGCCCGGTCGGGCAACTGGATTTGATTTTTACTTGCCCAGTCCAATAATTAACATGCCCCAGGATGGCATTTTTTAAGCCCTGAAAAGAATATGCCTAGAAAATGTACCTTTACATGTTAATTGCTCATTATACTAAGGCTTTTCACCAATATGAAGGACCACATGCTTCAAAACATGACTTTTCCTTGTGAATTGCTTGAAACAGACATCGCACTCATGAGACTTTAGCAGTGTGAAGGAGCATATGCCGGGAAAGGCTACTTCTCCTGGAAAACTGCCTGGAACACACATCACATTGATAAGGTTTTTCACCAGTATGAAGCAGCATATGCTGAGAAAGGACATGTTTCTGTCTGAATTGCTTGGAACACACATCACACTGATGAGGTTTTCCACCTGTATGAATGAGCATATGCTGAGAAAGAGCATATTTCTGTCTGAATTGCTTGGAACAGACATCACACTGATGAGGTTTTCCACCTGTATGAAGGAGCATATGCTGAGAAAGGTGACTTCTTGTGGTAAACGGCTTGGAACACACATCACATTGATGAGGTTTTCCCCCTGTATGAAGGAGCATATGCTGGGAAAGGTAATACTTTGTGCTAAACTGCTTAAAACACACATCACATTGATGAGGTCTTTCACCTGTATGAAGTAGCACATGCTGAGAAAGGTTACTTCTATTGGTAAACTGCTTGTAACACACATCACACTGATAAGGTTTTTCACCTGTATGAAGGAGCATATGCTGGGAAAGGTGACTTCTATTGGTAAACTGCTTGAAACACACATCACATTGATGAGGCTTTTCACCTGTATGAAGGAGCACATGCTGAGAAAGGTGACTTCTTGTGGCAAACTGCTTGGAACAAACATCACATTGATGAGGTTTTCCCCCTGTATGAAAGAGCATATGCTGGGAAAGGTTACGTTTTGTGCTAAACTGCTTAAAACACACATCACATTGATGAGGTCTTTCACCTGTATGAAGTAGCACATGCTGAGAAAGGTTACTTCTATTGTTAAACTGCTTGCAACACACATCACACTCATGAGGATTTTCACCTGTATGAAGGAGCATATGCTGAGAAAGGTGACTTCTTCTGGTAAACTGCTTTGAACACACATAACATTGGTGAGGTTTTTCACCGGTATGAAGGAGCACATGCTGAAGAAGAGACTCTTTCTGTGTAAAGTGCTTGGAACAGACATCACACTGATGAGGTTTTTCGCCAGTGTGAAGGAGCATATGCCGAGAAAGGTGACTTCTTGTGGTAAACTGCTTCGAACACACATCACACTGATGAGGTTTTTCACCTGTATGAAGGAGCGTATGCCGAGAAAGGCTACTTTTTTTCGTAAACTGCTTAGAACACACATCACATTGATGAGGTTTTTCACCTGTATGAAGGAGCATATGACGAGAAAAGTGACTTCTTGTTGTAAATTGCTTGGAACATGCATCACATTGATAATGTTTTTCACTAGTATGAAGGAGCATATGCCTGGAAAGGTGACTTTTTGCAGTAAATTGCTTGGGACACACATCACATTGATGAGGTTTACCCCCAGTATGGCATAGCAAATGTTTCAAAAGGTGATCTTTTTACGAATGCTTTTAAACACACATCACACTTATGTCTTTTTGAAGCTGTATGAAGAAATGCATGTCTGGAAAGATAAGGTGTCTGTGTGAATTTCTTGGAACACACATCACCCTGATGAAGTTTTTTATCTATATGAAGGATGGTATGGTCAGAAATCCCACTTTTACCTGTCACTTGCTCTGAACATGTATTACGGGTATCAGGTTTTTCATCGGTATCAAAAAGCATATCTCTTGAAATTTTGTCTTCCATCATGAATTTCCCGTAGCATGTACCTCATTGGAAGGAATTTTTGTCCCGTCAGACTGCGTATGTCCTGCAAAACTAAAATTTTTTGGGGTACTTGTGAAAGCAGACTTCACACTCTTGAAAACCTTCCCTTTTACTATGGAGTGTCTGGGATAATATGCGAAATGTGTTTTTCACTTTCTTTAAAATCAAGTCTTTAAGAGCTCCCCGAAAGTATATCTTGTCAAGGACTCCATATTGGGAAATTATTAGTTTTACTTTTTGGCTTCCCAGCAACACCCAAAAAATTTCCGTTGATAACATTTACTGCGTACAATCATGAATTAAATACTGAATGCCAATTGCAACTTATTTGTGTTGTCTGCATTTAGCAAGCATCATTGTATCCTGTGTTTCACATCGAAGAGGACATGAAGAACACTTTATATGATCTGTCATTATTTAAAAAAAAAAAAAAAAAAAAAAAAAAAAAAAGCAGAGCGTATTCCACGATTTTAAAACATACTTTATAAAATTTCTACCAGAATGCCAGGAGTTTTTAGAATAAATATCATTTTTTTTTATCTGATTTAATGATTCTGTAGAGTACAGATATCATGGTTGGCATTTCATTTGCAAGAAAAAAACACTCACACAATAAAGGAACTACTCTTGGAGAAAAATACCACATGCAAAAGCTGGTACTTCAGAGAATTAAAAATTTGTAAAGGACTAATGTTCCCAGAAAATGTGAAATGGGAGCATATCATTCACATCCCATTAACAAGAAAAGTTTTTTTCCTTTAACCTTTTCTCTGGCAAAAAGGAATTTTATCTCATTTCACTGGGGCAAAGAACATGCATAATTCTTTAAACATTATTGTAATTTTGCTTTAAAAACAATGCAATTCAGTGATCCCTGATGTTCTGAAATAAAACTATTTCAACAACTGAAAAACAGAGGGGATGACAATTTCTGCTAAATCGTGGGCTGCATGAACATACAAAGACAAAAGCATATATTAAATTGCTAAACTGATCTCAAAGCTTTTAAAATAACATTATATACATTTCTTCCTGTGCAAAAACCCTTTTTTGCTCTATTAGTTTTCTTTGTTGAGTTATCTTGCTTCACCGTTTGATCAGCATACCAATACAGCCCGGTGATGTTTCACGCCAGGAACAAAAATTCCCCTTTTCCGACCGAAATTCCCTGCAATTCCAAAATACCGTATGAATGAAAGAAGTTAAAACCACAGAGAAGAGAGGTACAGAGTGTGCACTCTAGAAGATCGTAAAGGAAATTCTCCACTTTGTTCGATGGCAACAGCATAATGTTAAACTCACATAGACGTTTTTTTTTTTTTTTTTTTTATTTAATAAGACGATGAGGCTTATAGACAAAGTTTGTGCCTCACAGCAACTAGTTGGCCATGCGGAAATAGCTAAAATATCTCCTGATTAGAAAGACACGAAGATGCACGACCAGCCACAGAGGAGACATCCTTGCGACCAGCACGTGAAGTCACAGTAGCAGCACTAAAGTCCAACAAAGGGGCACGCTCATGAGAAGGAATGTTAGAACAGGAGCGTCCTCACAGAGAAACGTCTTGAGAGAGTAATAAATTTCTCCAAGGCCCGAACTTTACGTTTCGCCACGGAAGCGTCCCGAAAGTCCAACAAAGAACACAGTTGAGCAGAGACGGAGGTTGAGGAATAAGGGGTTGTCACTCCAAAACAAATCCTCCGATATGCACTGTACGCAGGGCAGGAGAGGAGGAAGTGATGAACAGTCTCTGGCCCGGAGCCACAGAAGCACATCGGGGAAGAACGTTTTCGAATCAGAAAGAGGTAGCTGTTTAAAGGTGCCGTGTCCGTGCGTAATTTTTGAATTATGATTGCTGAGGAGCTGCGAAAACAGTGTTCGCTAGGCCATCTGTGACGGAAGCTGATGAACGAATACAGCTCTGCCCACCCGAACGAAAGCCAGGCTGAGTCAGAAGCGGTGATGAGCATGTTACCACTGTGCCGAGCAGCGTCGGAGGCTGTAACTGCGGGAAACAAGGCCAGGCCGTCAGCATGGCCCCGTCGGGCGGCTGCGTCAGCGGCCTCATTCGCTGGAAGACCAACATGAGCCGGGCACCAAACGAGCATAATGTCCTCGTAGAAAGAACGGAGGCGTTGAAGAGAATCATGCAGAAGAACGATAATGTCTGGAGATTTGCGATTTAATGCCAACAAGACCTGTAGAACAGAGCGACTATCCGTAAGCAGCAAGAGGCCACTGCACGGGCCGGGAGCAAATTCAAGTGCTGATATTAGGGCCCATGCTTCAGCCGAGAACACTGAGGAAATAGTCGAGAAGGAGAACGAACGGCTGGATTTGTTCCGTGGAAAAAAATACCCTATCGCCACCGAGGAGTGAATCTTCGAAGCGTCAGTAGCAATGATGTGGTGTGACGCCGAGAACTGGGCCAAGAACACCCCAAAGCAATGTCTGATAAGCATCGGATGCATATATCGTCGTTGAAAAGGGAGACCCGAGCAAATAATCGAGTAGCAGGGTGCAGACGAAACA
Source organism: Macrothele yani (assembly GCA_039090855.1). Classification (NCBI taxonomy): domain Eukaryota; kingdom Metazoa; phylum Arthropoda; class Arachnida; order Araneae; family Macrothelidae; genus Macrothele; species Macrothele yani. The sequence goes on along the minus strand of CM077009.1, from coordinate 199,236,025 downwards.
GGAGGGGCCGACAGAGCCTGAAGAAGATCGCTGTTGACGAAAAACGGCTCCTGTCGGAAGCGACTGAGCACGATTCCAAGGGGAAAGCCATGGGATTTCCAAGCGTAGAATGACAAGGCGTCCTCTTCCAGAAGAAGATGAGCGATAGGCGAACGCTGACCCATCGACAAATGGCGGTACAAAAATCGGACTGTCAGGAGGGTGATTCGAGAACGCACGCTAGCGATTCCACATTCGGCACGCAAGACCGCCACAGGCGTCGAACGAGGGAGGTGAATGGCTGCACGGAGTGCATGGTTGAGCAGAACTTCGAGAGCGTCGTAGAGATAGGTGGGGGAGGCGAACAGGACCGGAGCCGCATATTCCAGAATAGGCCGAATCACAGCAACGACAAAGGCGAGAGCGTTGGGGAAGCCAAGACCCCACCGGCGATGACAAACAACTTTAACAGCAGACAAGGCTCGGAAGACTGACTTCTTGACGTGCGTGAGGTGAGAAGACCAAGTCAGGGAGGAGTTAAACCAGACCCCTAAAATCTTGATGGAGGACTGCCAAGTCACTGAGTCAGAGCCCAGCAGGAAAGGAGGGGCAGGCGACCGGCGCTTACGAGAAAAATCAACCGCGAAGCTTTTAGAAGGAGAGAGACGTAAATCCCAGGATGATGCCCACTGAACAATGGAATCCAAAGAGGATTGCATATAGCTAAGTGCCGCCGCCCGGTTGGGACTATAGGAAACAATAAAAATATCGTCTGCAAATAAGAACATATGCGCATTCGGATGACAGCAAGCAACCACATCATCAATGTATAAGTTAAAAAGGATAGGTGAAATGGAGCTACCCTGAGGAACACCTCGGCACTGCGGAAAGGAGGAAGACACCGTTCCCCGCCAACGAACGCGACATCTGCGCCGAGCAAGGTAGTCAGCCAGCCAACGGAGAAGACGACCACGAACACCCAGAGACGCCAATTTCCCTAGGAGAGCAGGATGACAGACAGAATCATATGCCGCCTGAAGGTCCAAAGACACCAGAAAAACATAATTATGTCTAGCTCGAGCCACCAGAAGATGACGTTGGATCGACAGAAGGCACGCCGATGTGGAACGTCCAGGCAAAAATGCGAATTGCAGCTTGCTGATCCGTTGGTGAGAGATAATGAAGTCTGTTAGGCGAGAGACCAAGACTTTCTCCAAGATCTTCGAAAAAACTTAAGTGAGAGTGATCATTCGGTACGATGATAAGTCGAGAGCAGGTTTGTTAGGCTTCTGTATCGGAATCACCCAATACTCTTTCCAGCATGAAGGATGAACGCCGGCTGACCAAAAAAGGTTAAGGAGGTCAACCAGCCAAGACGAATTCCACCTCCATATACGTCTCACCAGTTCGTAAGTGCATCCATCAGGGCCGGGTGCAGAGCGTCGAGGCGATCCATTAATAGCCCCGGCAACTTCACTGGCAGTAAGTAACGCATCCATCTCAAGAGAAGAGGCATCATGGTCAATAGAAAAGGAGTGCACCGAACAGCCAGAGGCAGTGGAAAAGAGTTCACCAAACGCCGAAGCCTGCTCCGCCGGATCAGCAACAAGGAAATCGCCAATCCGAAGTAGCAAGTGATCCGGGCTCGAACCAACATGAGATTTCAGACGGCGCAAGAGGGAGAAAACGAATCCTGGCCTCGAGGTGTCGTTGCATTGTGCCCTCCAGTAGGCACGTCTCTTAAGAATGAGGAGGTGGCGAAGATTCCGTTCTTCCTGCCGATATAATGACCAAGCGAAGAGGCAGCCGGATGACTTAGCAGAGCGAAGGAGGCGGCGTTTCTTGCGAAGCCGCTGAACACAATCAGAGTCCCACCAGGGAGACCAACGTCGACGCTGACCGCTGAGCCGACGAGAAGCGTGAGAATCAGGGAAATGCGGTCCAGGATCCTAGCGGCACCGTCAGGAGTGGAAGGAAGTTCACCACGGATAATCTTCTGGATAGAAGGCCAAGCCACTGACCAAGCAACTGGTTGTAGACCCAGAGCAGGAGGGGAGGGCAGCCAAACATCCCTGCCTCCAATGTTGTAATGACAGGATGATGGGTGCTACCGTAGAGGTCACTATCCACAGACCAGGAGCAGTACGGAACCAGCTGAGGAGAGCACATGGTGAGGTCCAAAACAGAACAAGTTGAACCCCTGCAAAAAGTAGAGGCCCCCGAGTTTAGGAGACAAAGATCTTGCGAGCAAAGCCAGTCCACGAACTCAGTACCTCCCCGGCTCGGAGAAGTAGAACCCCAGCTAGGGTGATGAATATTGAAATCACCAACCACCATACAACAATCAGTGAGCAGTTGTTCGATCCGTCCAAGCAAGAGCGCCGAGAGGGGAGGAGAGGGAATGTATAAATTAAGAATCCTGAGCGTGGTGTCGCCGGAGAAGATATCCGTCGCAAGAAGCTGCTCGTTCGAATCCGAGCTGAAGATGTCCACCAATCTGGAAGAGATATCCGACCTAATTGCAGTTAAGAGGCCACCCCCGACCCTGCCCCCCGATCACTCCTATACACCGTACGGGCTGGGAGGGAAAAAGAGAGACCAGGAGATAGCCAGGATTCTTGGATAGTCAAAATCGTGGCTGTAGAAAAAATAGAACTGTCGGTGAAATAAGGTCTTTTGGAGCGAAGGGACTGCGCATTCCATTGGACCAGCGACCAGCTATTCATGAAGAGAAAAGTGATCCGCTAGGCCAGATGCCGTCTTGAACCGCATGGAACAGAGGCCACAAAGAAACTTACCGTCGTCACGATGAGCTTTCAGGTGTGACAGCAAGGCTGGACGAGAAGAGAAAGATATGGCGCATGGAAAACACGAGTAGGTTCTGGAGTGAGAAAGTTTGACGGATTCCGCAGCAGACTCTACATACGGAACCACAGATGTTTCGCATGACAGGAATTCATCGGCGCTGAGGCCAGTGTCAGAAGGTTTCTCAGTAGGCACTGAAGAAGCTGGGCACGCTGCAACTGTAGTAGGAAGATTCTGCAAAATTTCAGCCTGTGGCACCTGTGTAACGGATGATGTGGGGCCAGCAGGTAGGGAAGGAGGTGAAAGAAGATTCGTCAAGGAGTCCAATTTACTGGTGAGTTCAGAGATAATGTTCAGAAGCTGAGTGAAGGCAGAGGAGCAAGCACACGGAGGTTGAGCCTGAGCCTGAGTCGCCGCCGCCGCTGCATATGAGGCCTGGTGGACTTGACGCACAGAGTCCCGAGCTTCTGGATAGCTGAGACGCTTCGAAGCCATAATATCTAGGATCTGCTTTTCTCGTAGGTAAATTGGGCAGTTCGTATCAGAAGCAGGATGAGAACCCTTGCATAACACGCACTGGAAGCTCGACGCCGAGCATACCGAAGAGTCATGTCCTTCACCACAACGAGAACAGCGAGCGGCACTACGACAGGTTGACAGCAGATGTCCAAAACGCTGACAGTTTTTGCACTGCCTAGGCGAATCCAAGAAGGGTCTGACCGCACATCTGGAATACCACAGATAGATAGTGTCACGGTTCGTAAAGCCCAGTTCTTCCACTAGGACCGAAGAAGTAGGGACCCTCGAGGAATTTACCGAACGTCGGAACCGAACAACACGAAGACAGTTCACACCACGGTCCAACAATTCTGAAGCAATTTCATCAACAGGGGCTTCAGTGTCCACATCTCGAACTAAAAACTTTGTTGTCATAAGCTTAGTAAGAACCTGAGTTTTGACAGGTACCTGAAGAAAATTAGAAAGTTGACAAATTTCCAGCAAGCAAATGAGATTCGAGGAACGCACCAATAAGTCACCCGAACGTAAAAACTGAACGTCAGAAATCGAGTCATGCATGGAAATATTGTCCACGAAGAACCTCTTCAACAACATGGGACGGACTCTGGGAAGCTTCCCAGAAGTCGCAGAAATAAGTATTACTGAAATTAGCAAACCGCCCAGCTGAGGAAGCTCATCACCCGGTGAAGAACGCATTCTTTTAGCCGGAGTCGAGGAATCAGAGTCCCCCATCCCCGCCGGACCCACCGGCGGCAGCTAGGGCCCACCCCGAATCAACAGACCACAACAGACAAGAGCATGCAAAGACAAGAATCCTACCTTGGATATGGGAAGAACCAACCGCCTGCAAAACTGTAGCAGGAAAAGAAACGAAAATAGAAGAGGAAACAGCAAGCCGCTGTTTCAAAAATGCAACGAAACAAGAACGCTTTCGCCAACGACGACACACCCAAAAACAGTACCCTACGGGGTTCACCGATTAGAAACAGGAGAGCCAACTTCACACCAGCCAACCGTTGCCAATCCCTCTCACACATAGACGTTGGCGGCCCCACGGCCTGTTAATGAGAACTAAAAGTGACGTCACAACTACGATCCTCCCACTTATTTACAAATGTCTCTCTCGACTTTCCTTCCCTGCGAGAGCCGCCATTTTCTTTACTTCCCGAGTTGGTTAGGTTCACTGTAGCGTGATTGACCGAGGAATTTTGCGGTAGGTGTAACGGAATTAGGCGTATATTCTTAATCGTAAGAACAGCACTTTGCAGTCGGGAATTATACTGAGAAATAAAGTACTAACTCTGACTTAAAAGAAACTAATAAATCTGTAGCAGCTTTCGTTCTCAAAATGCAGACCTTCGTCAACGCAACATACTACTGCCGGAATTTGAAAATAAACAACGGAAAAATATCAAAGCAATGGCAAATAAAAAGTAACAAACTGACATAATTGTATCACGAATCAAACATCTGTAAACATCTGCCCGAAGGATCAAATGGAATTACGAAAAACAAAATACAGTAAGGGCTCTACTCTGATATAAATTTTACTTATATCGATTTTTAACAGTTAAAAAATAGACAAAGATTTCCTACATATAAAAGATGAAATAATTATCTGCCGAAAATAACTTCTACGAAATAACGAAAAGCGTTGTTATAATCACAGAATCACACAGTGGTAACGGTAGTAATAACAAGCAAAGTAACCAATTTCGAATTATGAGCGTTACAGTAGGACGTTACGTCAGAGAGCACGTGGGGTTTAGTTCCATAAAGCGCCGACGGTGCTCTTCTATCGTTCTTTTTCCCCGCCCACCAATTTCCATAACTCTGGCTTGTGCACGCTCTGTCTCTCCATTCTCTGTGGTTAAAACAATGTGGGTATATCGCACGCGTACGTAAATCGTACTCTCTAGATCTTATACGGGGATGGGGACCAAGGAGGTTATATTACTGGAGACACCACTCCTATCCACGCAGTATTGGCCGCCATAAGTCATCGCCTGTGCTGCTAATGACGTCATGCGCAGGCACGACGCATCCGCAGAAAAGAAGCTGCTTTGAAACCAATGGAACAAAAGCTTCTAAGCGTATAAATAGATAAATGAGTAATTCAATAAACTTTATCAATGATACACAAGCTTACTGTTTCATCAACGGTATAATTTGGTTCATTTTTGCCTGCTTGTGACGTCACACCACAGATTAGCTGTGACCAGTGGTGTCTCCAGTAATATAACCTCCTTGATGGGGACCGAGTGACGAGAATGGCGTTCTATCACTTCATTGGTCGATGAGTTTAGATTGACGTTTCCAGTACAGGGATGCGGTTTGGAGAATCGCAACCCCTCAGCGTTTCTTCTTTTAACTCAGATGCTAGGTATACTAAATTAGCCATTCTTGAGTGAGACATTGATAGTCTTTGAGGTCTGTTAATTCGTGTAAGCACTGAGAAATTCAATTCACAAACTGCTGTGCTACATGCAAAAGTTCTAACTGCTGCTAACATACTATAACAGTCTTCAAAAGCACTTCGGTGTTTGTACATTTCACTGAAGAAATTACACTTTTGAATATTGTTCTTCTCATGGAAATGTTTCACTACTTTCATGTCTTCTTTACCTGGAATGGTAATATTGAAATTCTTTAGATAATTAAGCCTACCATTTTCATCGTCTAAATTTTCTGCTGCAATTATTGCCTGGAGAATATCTTCATTGCCTTGGAATCTTCTTTGTATTTCGACTAGCAATACATCCAGAATTTCACTTTTCAGACACCATATAATCATCAAGTAAGGAATTCATGTTTTTTTCCTTTTCATTTTTACATCTTCTTTGGCCAGTTTTGATGTTTCCTGCAGTATTGATTTCAAAGTTTCGCTGTTTCCTAAATCTTTTAGTGAACTTTTTGTAGCTTGAATTAAGTTATAGGCCTGCTCCAAGGAAATGTCATGACTTTGGAGTCCTTTACTACTGAAGAAAGAATTTCCAAAATATTTTTCATTATCACTAGACAAAATCTAAACTCTTGCTTTTGCATTAAAATATGGAGGCCTGTGCTAAGAACCACATCTTCTCCAACAAATCCTTTTTCATTATTTATTGATATCAGTTCAAGAGTTTCTGATATATGATTGTATTCTTCAAAAATTGTTCTCCGCACATGTAAATGCCCTGATCATCTCTGTTCCAACAGACGGGAAAGAGCTTTGCCTTCATACTCAGCAGCCACTATCCCACGGGACAAAAAGTTGTATAATTCCACATTGTCCAAATATTTCCCTCACCATTGGCACAACTCAGCTGCTTTAACTGCAACTAAATGAAGCCTATGGTTAAAACAGTGGGCATAAGGAATTTCTTTCTTCAATTTTTTATCGGAATCACCATCACACAAATGCCTGACACCACTTTTTTTGCCACTCATAACGGATGCTCCAGCATAATATTGGCTCGACATATTGTGAGGATTTACATCATACCTTCGTAACATATCTAAAGTTGTGTTTGTAAATGTCTCAGCGTCCATGTAAATGTAAATGTCTCAGCGTCTGTTGTCTCTATGTACAGCATGGATTCGTAAATTTCACCATCTTTAACAAATCTAGCAGAAATTGCTGTATTTTCTCTTTGATTTTTGTCTTTTGTTCCATCCTACAAGAAAGTAAAAAATGGGACATCTGCATTCTTTATGTCATTGGAAACTTCCTCTTGGCCGCCCCGGTGGCTCAGTGGTCTAAGGCGCTGGCCTCTGATCATTCGTCCGTCTGGGGTCCAGGTTCGAATCCCGGTGAGGCATGGATGTTGTGTTTGTCTTACGGCACTGGCTCTCTCCCTTCCCTGGAACCAGTGACCCTAAATTAGGGACGGGCGACTGCTTATAGCCCATTGAGTTGCTCACGGTGGTCGTTAAACGTCCAATCAAAAAAAAAAAGAAGCCATGACGTTAAGAAAGTAGCGTATCCAGTATCACGAAAAGACACGAAATTACTTGGTTACTCGAGTTTAAAGCTCGTGGGTGTCAGACGAAACAAGCTTGTAAAATCCTGCTTTGGTTTTATCCAACGCAGCTTTCCAATTGCTAAATCCGTTTTTTGTGTAAGTCTGCTCTTTAGGAAATGGAACAAATTGGCAACATGCATAGTAAAATGCAGCATCTAGTTTCGAAGAATATTCTAACCACTTAAAATGTTCAAACCACTCTGATCTGAACAATCTCCTATCTTCGTTCTTAGGATATTTAAAAAGCGTAATTTGTTTAATAGGCTCTACCATTTGCGCCAAATCATCAGGATTCTTGTCATTACTTGCCTTACCTGTGCTAGCAGAAGCGATGATGTTTCTACCTCCACCTGTTGTTTCCGAAATTCCTTGGTTACTCGAGTTTAAAGCACGGTTTTTTTATTGGAGGTTTAACGACCACCTTGAGCAACTCAATGGGCTATAAAGCAGTCGCCCGTCCCTAATTTAGGGTCACTGGTTCCAGGGAAGGAAGAGACCCAGTGCCGTAAGACAAACACAACATCCATACCTCACCGGGATTTGAACCCGGACCCCGTTTGGACGAATGATCAGAGGCCACTGCTTAGACCACTGGGCGGCTAAGCTTGGTTTGTTCTTACAACAAAACGGTCCATGTCGGAACGGAAGATCTGAACACTAATTCTTTTGCACTCCGGTTCTTCAGAGTAAATGCCCGGTAATTTGGTGGCGTATCGCCACAAATTCACAGCTGTCAGCAAACCGTTAGGAAAACATCACACTTTTAATGAAAATATAACAGTTCTCATGAATCACTAAGCGCAAGTGTTTTTCAAATTCTCGAATAAATCAGAAATTTTACTCTTACACACCAACAACTCACACGCAATGCTCATCGGGTGGTAGTTACAGTCTCTTCGATTCTCTACTCCTCCCAGGTCATGTATAATGTTTTGCGATTGTGAGACACTACTTCGTAATCCCATAAACGGTCCCTTATGTGACGTCTCCCATTCGACCAATGAGAAGCGTTGTTAGAAAAGGTATCTTCTTCCAATGTGATTTCTTTTATGCTAACGAAAAAGTGGTCGTTTGTTGACAATTTTACAGCTTCATTTAGTGTTTTAGCTCCAATAGCATAGTTTTTTTAATGATTACTGTTAGTAATTCTGATTCAACAATTTCTCAGTGTTGTTTATACCAGAAAGATGCTTGTTACTGCTTGGCTTACAGCATCATTCATCAATATTTCTTTAATTGTGCTTTATTTATCGGGTTTGTCATCAGCTTTTCGCACTTAGGCAGATATCCGAACACCTCCATTGGTGGATGAAAACAGCTTCATAAAAATTTATCATGAGTGCCTAAAATGTGTGTGATTTTGAACATTTTTATTAATGGATTCTCACGAAAGACAAGCATGAAATCGGCTGGGGGAAAAATCCGTTTAAAATTTCTTTCAGTTGGATTTCTGTTGTACAATTCATTTTTTTTGTTGTTGTTTGAGCTTTGCTTTTACTACACTAGTAGTCATGATCTTGGATTGCTTTCAACTTACTTTTGTTCAATGAACGACTCTGCATAGATGCTAACCTCTAAAAGTAGTTTTCAGTAACCAACATGGTCATTTTTCAGTAATTTTCAGTAACAATTTTTTTTTCAGTAATTTTCAGTAATCCAGTCTACAGCGTCAAATTTGGGTATTTAACACTGCAACAATTTTAATCTGTCAGAACTATTAACAAAATAATAATCATAATAATAATAATAATAATAATAAAAATGCAATAAAAAATAATTTGCTAGTGGGAAAATTTAAAATATTGTCTACCAGAAAAATATAATAAATTACCTCCAGACATGAAGAAAAATTATTCCTTGGAATGTTGGCCAAATTATTATGATAAACTGGCTGTAGTTGCCATTTTGGCCTTCCTTAGTTCAATTTGCGAAAACTTCTTCCGATAGCATAGTTTCACTGTGTGCAATGCTGTTTATTTTTTCTACTAATAAAGAAGACAGCACATGAGTACTTAAGTTAGGTCTGAATTCATTCATGTTTTTTTTTTCACAATACAGAAAATTCTTTCTGTACTTGCATTGCTATGAGGGACTATTAAAATCATTTTCATAATTTTGCTTAATGATTCATACTTCAACTGGCCACTTTCATTTTTCATTAAAGAAATTCTGTGCCACACTTCATCCATTCTCTCAGAAGTAACAGCACAGTTAAAATTTTCAAACTGGTAGTGAGCAAATACAGATTCCACCTTGTCAGATTCTTCTGGTTTCAAAACTCGAAACAGGGAACACATATATTGGACTGATGCAAAAGAAACACTTTGCCTTAATGCTACATCTGCAATTTCAGCATGACTCAGAAATTCATCATTAAGTGGAAATTTTCTTAAAATGTAATTGCAGCCTGCCTTGTAAAATTCCCTTACTTCAGAATAAAAAGTAGCCACTGTGTCTTCACTCAGATCTGCAGTTGTGCCTATATAAGATCTCGCTTTTGACCCAATTACGAGATCACAGTTTTCTTTTTGATTTCTCCTTCTTCCAAAATTTCCATCTGCAAGAGATGTTGCTGTCACATCAAATGCTGATGGCTTGATAAATCGTGCAAGCAATTCAGATAACAGACTATGAAGTTTTCTTTTTAATACATGCACAAGCGGAGCTTCCTGCTACAAGGACACGTTAACAGTTTAAACAAAGGAAGAGTAGCAGATAAAAAAAGACAATAAAGTTTAGATGCAGGATTTCCAATCATACTTGCAAGGTTCTTATACTGTGAATTAGCTTTTTCATTGTCACTGAAATAATGTTCTAGAGCCTCCCACTGTTCTAAAATTCTGCCAATGGATTCCAAAAGTGATAACCAGCGAGTATTGACATGCTTTGGAATTTTGTGTGGTTTAGTACCACAAACAGCTTGACTCAGTTTTAGATTGTGTTTCCTCTTTGAACTTTTCTCCAAAAAAAAAGTACAACTGTATCAGAAACTGCTCAACAATAAATCCTTTCAGTTGAGTAGCAGATTTCTGCGCAGCTAAATTTACTAAACGGCATGAACATCGCTGCACTATGATTGCAGGCTGAACCTTCTTTATGTGAGAAACAACACCTTTTACTTGACCTATCATAGTGTTAGCATTGTCACAGGAAAATGACACACTGTTGCTCCATGAGATATTTTTTTTAACAAACTCGTTATTCAAAACGTTGAATTCAACCAATGCCGCCCCGGTGGCGCAGTGGTCTAAGGCGTTGGCCTCTGATCATTCGTCCGTAAGGGGTCCGGGTTCGAATCCCGGTCAGGCATGGATGTTGTGTTTGTCTTACGGCACTGGCTCTCTCCCTTCCCTGGAACCAGTGACCCTAAATTAGGGACGGGCGACTGCTTATAGCCCACTGAGTTGCTCACGGTGGTCGTTAAACCTCCAATCAAAAGAAAAAAAAAAAAGATTCAACCAATGATAACAAAACAGTTGAACTTTTTCCTATTTTTTCGTCAAAATATGTTATTGTAATGGGATACAGTTTATTTGCTTGAGCATCATTACTTCTGTCCGTAGATAGAGTAAAAGGATTTTTTTTTACTTCAGATATGATGTTACTTGTAGAAACACTGGCCTTGTGCTTAATTAGTGCAGTAGCCTTGGTTCTTCCACACGAATATTTTTTTGCGATCGCCGAATTGGGAAACATGGCTTGAAATAATGGTTTTTCAAGCATTTAGTTTTCGGAAATTTATCCAACATTTTCAAGCTGAATTGACTTCAGTTTTCGGAAATTTATCCAACATTTTCAAGCTGAAATACAAATATTTATTGAATAAAATGATATCTAACAATACTGGGTAGAGGAAACATCGCGAGAAAAAAATTACGATTACCAGAGAAATCGTACCTGCGTCTACTTTCCGTTTTCGAAAGATGAAATTCCGTCCTCCGACGGAGAAAACGACCCCCGGTCGCCACCAATCCTCCCAAAGTTTAAGTTCAGTTATGCATCGATTTCGCACATGGTCCAAATGATAACAAAAAAAAGGAGGAATTCCTCGAATCAGCGTGAGAATCTCGTCGCCGAAGATTACGGGGAAATTTTCTGGCGGCCTAACTTCCGTTATCGGAAATCGTTGCCTACAATTTCAAGCTGAAATTATGCAATGAAATTATATTTAACAATATTGAACAGAAGCAACATCGCGAGAGAAAAAAAATACGATTACGGGAAAAATCTGCACTTCGTTTAACTTCCGTTTCCGAACGTTTAAAAAGACAAAACAACGTCCTCAGACGGAATACGTTATCCCGAAAATTTCTTCACTTTTGCATCGATCTCGAAAATGACAAAAAAACAAAAAACAAAAAAAAACGGAGGGGACTCCGCGAATCCGCGGAAGAATCTCACGTACGAATTAACCGCTGAATCGATTTCGAATGCGTAAGATAATGCTAAAATATCGATGACCTGTAAATTTTAACTTTTGGCTCAAAATTGGCGCAGATTTCGTTGAAATTGCGATTTTTTAGCAGAATGGCGCACGAACAACGTTTTGGCGCGGGCTGCCGCAATTGGCGCAGATCTGGCAGCCCTGAATGTAACATTTAATTGTTTTCCCCCAGAAAAACTTGAAAAACAAACAAAAATTTTTAAGTTGATGAAAATTTGCTTTCTATCTCAGAAAATTAAATGAAATGGCGATTTTCCGTAATTTCAGCGGTGTTTCCGTACTTCCGTAAGAGCAACCAAAAATCCGTAAAATTACGGAAAATCCGTACTAGTTGGCATCTATGCACTCTTATATACAGTGATCAACGGAAATAAAAGGCATGCATGCCATCAAATGGTATCTTGTTTTCAACATTGGAATTTTTTTCCCTTCAAAGAACATAACATCCTTCTTCATACCTTTAATATCACTTAACTGGGCTTGCCCAAGATTGTGAACTGTACCACGTTTTTGAATATAATGTGTATTAGTAAAAATCTCGAGTTTGGATAAAGTTTAAAGCATCTTCTAACGAAAAAACGTATCCAAAATAATCATTACTAGAATGACGAAAACCAAAATTCATTTTAACTGTTATTTTTAATAGCTAAATTGAGGAAATCACAGTGGAAGGCGATACCTTTTCTAACAACGCTTCTCATTGGTCGAATGGGAGACGTCACATAAGGGACCGTATATACGATTACCCAGTAGTGCCCTACAATCGCAAAACATTATACATGACCCTCCTCCCCAAGGAGGTGATAATTACTGGAGACAATACTCCTATCCACGCAGCATTGGCCACCATAAGTCACCGTCCGTGCTGCAAATGACGTCATGAGCAGGCACGACGCAGCCGCAGAAGAGAAGCTGCTTGGAAACCAATGGAACAAAAGCTTCTAAACGTATAAACAGATAAAATGAGTACTTCAATAATACACTGACGGGAAAAGAATCCCAACACCAAGAAGAGGTTGTGTTAGAAAAACGACAGTTGGTAGGCGGTGAGAGTACATCTGTAAGATGACGTCTATGCACATTTCGAGCACGGCGCATACGTGTGGCGCTAGTAGCGCCCCTCGGAACATGCAAAGCAGGTTTGCTGTAAATACGCGCTGTAACGTTCGTGAGCGTTAGTTATCGTTGAGATTCAACGTAGTGTGTTGATGTTAGTCAAGAATGCCTTTAAGAAGACGAAGAAGCCATTATCAACAGCTCACGGAGTTTGAACGAGGTCGTGTAATAGGGCTACGAGAAGGTGGATTTTCTTTCCGCAATATTTCAGAACGACTTGGCACGAATGTAGCCACTGATCATGATTGTTGGCAGCGGTGGTCAAGTGAAGGTACTGCCTCAAGAAGACCGGGTTCCGGCCTGTTACGTGGCACTACTGAGAGGGAAGACCACCGTGTACGGCGTATGGCCGTGGCGCATCGTACCGCGTCTGCGGCAGCAATTCGAGCTGCAGTTGCCACCACAGTGACACAACAAACTGTTACAAATCGGTTACTTGAAAGACAGCTCCGAGCCAGACGCCCTGTATCGTGCATCTACTTACTTCAAACCACTGCCGTTTGCGACGTCAGTGGTGTAAAGCTACAGCTCATTGGAGGACGGAGTGGAGATATGTTGTGTTTTCTGATGAATGCCGGTTCTGCCTGGGTGCCAGTGATGGTCGTGTGTTGGTTAGAAGGAGGCCAGGTGAGCGCCTGCAACCAACCTGTCTGCGGCCGAGACACACTGGACCTACACCTGGAGTTATGATCTGGGGCGCAATTTCCTATAATAGCAGCAGCACTCTCGTGGTTATCCCACGTACCCTGGCAGCACAGTTGTACGTCGGTCTGGTGATTCAACCTGTTTTGCTGCCATTCATGAACAGCATTCCAGGGGTGTTTTCCAACAGGATAACGCTCGCCCGCATACCGCTGTTGTATCCCAACATGCTCTACAGAGTGTCGACATGTTGCCGTGGCCTGCTAGATCAACAGATCTTTCACCAATCGAGCACGTATGGGACATCATTGGGCGACAACTCCAGCGTCACCCCAACCAGCATTAACCGTCCCTGTATTGACCGACCAAGTGCAACAGGCATGGAACTCCATCACACAAACTGACAGCCAGCACCTGTACGACGCAGTGCATGAACGTTTGCGTGCTTGCATTCAACATTCTGGCGGTTACACCGGTTATTAGTGTACCAGCATTTCACATTTAAAATGGCTCTTCTCGCGCTTACAATAAGCTGTGATATTGAAACTTTAATCGATTAAATATGTTATCTATACAAATGTATTGCCGCCATTTCATTCCTCTACAACTATTTTTTCGTGGCGTTGGGAGTTTTTTTCCGTCAGTGTATTAATCAATGATACACAAGCTGACTGTTACATCAACGGTATAATTTAGTTCATTTTTGCCTGCTTGTGACGTCACACCACAGATTAGCTGTGACCTATGGCGGCAGAGCCAGTGGTGTCTCCAGTAATATAACCTCCTTGCTCCTCCCGAAACAGTTCACTGGAATTGAGTTTGAAACACATGTTCACTTGAGTTGAGTTCAAAACACAAGTTCACTTGAGTTGAGTAAAAACACAAAGACGACGTCATTCGTGACACTCAGCCCATAGCATATACATATGCTATCAGAGATAATGCTATCATCTGACGAGTTGCCCATGCGGTGTCGGCAACTTGAACCGCTGCTGCCTTTTCTCCGCCGGAAATGCAAGGGTGGGACAAATTGCTGAATCAGGGTGGGCGATGCCCCCTCCCCCTAGCTACAGCCGTGGTTGTACATTGATATGTGGTCCTCCACGCAAAGTTCCATGCACAGTTGTAAGTTTTGATGGGTTGTACGAAGAAAATGAACAGTGTGCTCCAAAAATAAAACTTGAGGAAGTTTTACAATTTTCCATGTTTTTTTTTTTTTTTGATTGAAGGTTTAACGACCACTCTGAGCAACTCAATGGGCTATAATCAGTCTCCCATCCCTAATTTAGGGTTACATGTTCCAGGGAAGGGAAAGAGCCAGTGCCATAAGACAAACACAACATCCATGCCTCACCGGGATTCGAACCCGGACCCTTCACGGATGAATGATCATAAGCCAGCGCTTAGACCACTGCGCCACCGTGGCGGCATTTTCCATGTTCACAAGCATCTTTCTAAGAGCTGGCATTGCATTTTCAGGATCAAGTACAACTTCCTTCTCAAAACGTTCAGCCATCTTACGAAGAATTTCAGCTAATTCTTTACCCACTTGTTCTGTACAATAAGCAGTTGTTTCTTCCATCACTGTAGTAGCATAAGCACTACTTGGAACTGCAGCTACATTGTAAGTTTCCATTGTTGAAGTACAACTACTTTGTATGTCAGGTGTATGTTCAACTTCCATACGAGATTGCTGATTATTTATTACTAGCAGTGGCTGAAAATAATTTTGGGGCATATTATTTGCTGTGGCAACCCAAAGCAATTTCTGCCTGCCCTCAGTTGTAAGGCAATTGACTGCAGACATGATGTCATATTTTTCAATGGCAGCTATTTGGTGCTTGCATAAGCAACCAGGTTTGCCAGCCTGACATGTACATGTTCCGATACTCATATTTACAGTGTAAATTTGGTCAGAATGTTCACTCTGTACAGAATTCAAATTACACTGTGTAACGAAATCAGGGGACACAGTACTTCGGTCTGGGCACAATTTCTTTAATGTTTTTGAGTTTAACCGTTTGTGAGCAGTGTCCAGTAACCTTTGGATGTAGTACTTCTCAAATGATGTTGCTATGTAGTCCACTAGTTGAACTAAATTGAATGCCTTCGTGCGCTCCAACGGAATATCTTTTAAAAGACGAAATATTACTTCTATAGTGTTGTGAGTATCATTTCCATTAGTGAGCAGATTCTTAATACTACACATTGCCCACTAATCTTTTCTGCTGTTTAAATTACTGACATACTCCAGAAATTTAGGATATTTCCTGCTAAGTATCTGAATTTTTCCCATGTTTTTCCTGGAATTCATTGTCATCTTCAGCATACATCATACTTTTGAAACAGCAATAAAGTTCTTGTCGCTGTTCTTTTGGTATACCGTTTGACTGCTTTAACAGCAATTCCCAGCATGCTTTCAAAACATGAAATGAACAGAGCAACAGAGTAGAAGTTGGAAAACACTGTTTCAAAACACGCCGTTCTGCAAAGTCATCATTTGTCATAATCACCGCTGGACATGCAGAAAAAACATTTTTAAAGTCCTGAAGAAAAATATTCATGCCTGCTTCAAATGCATCATATTTTAAACTGTTTGATATAATGCAGGCTAGAGGCAAGCCTCCAAATGCAGTTGAATATGTAGCAAAATAATAGACACGATGATTTTGAACATCACAGTTTCCAGTTGCATCTACAAAAAGGAGTTCTTTTACTGCCTCAGTAGTATGGGCACGTTGCATTACGGGTGTGACGAAACTAACAACATATGAAGAGGGGCGACTTACAGAACATTTTGCCTGGTGACTAAGCTTTCCTAACCCTTCTAGGCGAATATTCAGTGTTGTTAGCATGTCATTTCCAGAAAGTCTTTCATATTTTGCAGTAAATTCTGTTTTCCACATGTTGTAGACATCATCTTTTGTGGGAAATTTTGCTCTGTCAGCACTCATGGTAGCATAGCTATCACCCAATTCCTCCAATAAGTCACCACAGAAAGTTGCATATGCAGTAGCAGCAGTGTGCCCTCTGTGAAAAAGCTCGGCAAATGTGGCCTTTGTGGACTCGCTGATGGGACGGTATCTCAGTGATGCAGCAGATGACAATGCATGGTTGTGCTCATTCACAAATTCTACAATACAGGGATACTTTGATGGATCAGACATGTCAAACACCCTGCAAGTAAAGTAAAAAGGAACTATATAGAAGAAAAATCTTCATTTCTCTATACACAAGAAAAATAAACACACATTAAAAAAATTCAAAGACGTACTCAGTCAAGAACTAAGGACTAGAAGTTTGGTAAGTTTTTGATTTATTGGCATATTTTGTACTCTTGAGACAAACAGAGATTGAAATATATGCAACGTTTTTATGTTAAAAAAGCAATTTTTAAAATGTCACAAAACAGGAAAACATACAAAGGATAAAAATGAGTGTAAATAGAAGTATGTTGAAAAAATTAATATGCAAAATGACATTTTTCATACACATGACTACCCAGAGGTACTACCACGGTGTATGATAAGTCAGGTGATACAACTCTCCGTACTGCTAACAGTTTGAAAACGGACTGTTAATGTCACAGGTCACCAGGGGGCGTTGAGGAGTTGTGGGCCGATAGTTCATGCTAACCGCCGTAGGATTACATGGTAGATAACATTTCATCAGTGCTAAATTGGTGTTTATCTTAGGTATTTTTAATTTATTACTTTGTGCAATTATATTGTATGAAGTTCCAGAAACGAAGTTTCTGCACAGGAGGTAGAGTACGTCAACCTTTTTTTTTTTTTTACTTAAGCGGGAGATAACCCAGGAGAAAACATTCCCAAAATATGATGAGGAAGCCATAAAAATATCCCCACTGTTTTGAAGTGTGTATTCCATAATTCATGGGGGAAACGGTGTTAGCAAGAAAATGTAAAGATACATGGTAGAAAAATGGATACCAGTTCAGTTCTACTTTAATCCCTCCCAGCACCAGGGTTCAGCTTGTTGAAATTATATCGAAGTAGTGGGCGAAATAATATGATCCAAATATCATGATTCAAACGAATTCTTAATGTACGAAAATTTCCCCCCATTGCAGATGTGTAAAAAAAAAAGAAAAATCTGTAATGTTTTCAAAAATTTTGAGGATGGACTACGGGGCGACCATACTTTTTCCACACTCCTAAAAAAATAGAAAGAAATAGAATTTTTTTTTCACAAGGCAGTTTCTTATATATTTTACTGTGCTATCTGGAAAAAAAGAGGAAAAACTAGAACTCTGCCAATTCTTCAAGCATCCTGCATAATTCTGCGGCCCATTGAAAATACGGGGCCCTGGGCTGCAAACACTCTAGCCCCCCTTCCTCTTAAATGGGCTCTGATCGTACTACAATATATGCACGCAGGTCTGAGAAAGCTCCGCCGGGAAAAATCGACCATTTCACCGCGATGCACTTTCTCTGCCGCCATCGCCAGCACAGATGAAGACCCTTATTCATTAGTATGATTAGGTACAAAAATAGCACACATGCGAAAGACATCTTGAATATTAGTAAATAAAAACATCATTAGTGAATGATTTTTCGAGGGGAAGAGTAATAAAAATTATTTCTTGCGAAAAATTCGGTGTTTCAAAGTGAATAGTTTCCGTTAATGATGCTCCAATGAGTGCAGCCAAAACAAAACTTATAATAGAAAAATTAACATTTCATGTGAATAATTGCTCCTCCAAATATACAGTACCATCTCATTTTACAAGAAATACACGTTTCTCTTATGATAAATGGTTTATTCCCTCCGAAAAAAAACTCAGCATCGTCTGCTCAGAAATCTACCCGTTCGAGTACTCATTTCGTGGCTAAAAAATGATATATATATGGCTTATTTGATATATTTCCACGTGATAAGGACAAAAGTACATGTCAACGAAGCGTTCCAGATCGTTTTTTTTTAAATCCAAGCAAAATGGCATTCGTAAAAAACGAATGTTTCTGTCGCTTCCTCCCATAAGAAAGCATAGGTTGTTTGAAATCATCAGCCCACACGTTCCTTGCGCCATCTAGTGACAAGTGACATTAACGGACGGTTTTTTTTCCGGGAGTCGTATCACCTGACTTATCATACACCGTGGGTACTACAGATAGTCCTGCTCTACCCAGAGGTACTACATGAGATTGTACGGGCAAATGCACAAGAAGCCTGCTAGAAAGGTTGTGACAACATTCTTTATGTGAAATAGGGAACCACCCTGCAATGATTTTGAAGTCAAGGAAATGGAAGCCTTTCTGGAACTGACATTTGAATGCCACCACACAGGAGAAATCAGCGTGTTGCGGCAAGAGTTTACATTACTGATACCAATTTACCAACACAATGTTCAAATTGCACTAGTACTCATTCCGCTGAGTTTTGGTTGGCTGACTGCGGCAACCATTAACAAGTGATGGTTTTATTTGGAGCATGTAACCTGATTCATTGAACGTGCTAAATTATGCATAAGGAAATGCTGGTTTATCAAGTGTAGTGGCAGATGCTTTTAGTATGCATATGCAAAGCAGCTTGTTGTTAAGCCTCCAATTCATATGAAACAGAGGACATATGTTAAAAAATAATCCTGCACTGGTTAACATGTCCCTGTTGAATCACATATAGTGATATTCCTTTGAAATATTTCATGATCAGTTGCTCTATGGACTCACACTTAAAAACAAAATGGCTGCCACAGTCAAAAACAAAAAAGTAGTCCATGGAGTTAATAATGCAAATGTAAATAATGGGTCCATACAGTAGTATAAAATATGCCTGAATAATATTCTTATAAAATTTTACAAAATGTGGGAAAAGTTTATTATTTACAGTTTTATCCATTTTAAAACTGCTAATTTTTGACCTTATGTAGGTGTTTTGGTGCCAAAAGGAAGGTTCTGTGCCTGTCTGCTTGGTCAGGTGTCCGTTTTTGACAAAAAAGTATTATTTCAATGTTTGGAAATTTTACTATAAAAAATATACTTCGTGGGAAATGTTTGGAGCACTAACATATTTTGCATGCTTGGGTCAACATATGGGTGACTATAATATAAACTGTTACCCAGAATTGATAACAGATATCATATTCACAAAATTTGCTATCTCATCTTTGGAAAATGTGACATAGAATATAACCCTCATCATGTAAGGAATCCTGCGAATGGTAGAACCGAAAGAACATATCATGCTCAGGGTTTTGACAAATCATATACCTGTACTGCTAGAGTCAACCAAAAAATTGTACCAGGCAGCCATTTTGAAAATTAGAGTTTGGCATAAATGTGGTGGAGAAAAGTACAAAAGCTATTCGGAGTTCAGCCTCCATTGCAATGTATCACACGAACAGCAAGGTCGTGCATGCACCATAGCATCACGTGATGCATGTTTTCTCCACACGCCATGTGATTGGCCATCTGGCACTAGCTGTCAGTGTCGTACAGATGAGTAAACCAAGGAGGTTATATTACTGGAGACACCACTCCTATCCACGCAGCATTGGCCGCCATAAGTCACCGTCTGTGCTGCAAATGAAATGACGTTATAAGCAGGCGGGACGCAGCCGCAGAAGAGAAGCTGCTTGGAAACCAATGGAACAAAAGCTTCTAAGCGTATAAGCAGGTAAAATGAGTAATTCAATAATCTTTAACAATGATACACAAGCTTACTGTTTCATTAACGGTATAATTTAGTTCATTTTTGCCTGCTTGTGACGTCACACCACATGTTAGCTGTAACCTATGGCGTCAGAGGCAGTGGTGTCTCCAGTAATATAACCTCCTTGGAGTAAACATGTGTGCTGTAATCGATGTTTCCACCAGCTGTGAAATTTGCGCTGTCATTCTTTTTTTTTCACACTGAACAAAAGAAACTGCCGCTGAAATTCATTGGAGAATGAGTAGAAGGTTGGGTCCAAACTTTATGAGTGAAGGATGTGCCAGAGAGTGGAACAGAAAATTTAGAGATGGGCAATCAGACGTGCATGGTGAAGGGGTCAAGGTCGGCTATCTATGGTAACTGGTGAACTTGTTCAAAGTGTTGACCAAAAAGTGCATGAAAGACGTCACTTCACAATATCAGATTTGTCGTGTGATTTTCCACAAATTTTTCAAACTGTTCTGTGCGACATCATAACAGGTAGGCTCGATTACCCTAGGTTCTGTGCTAGTTGGGTACCAAAAATGCTTACCAGGGTGAACAAAATGTAGAGAATGGGATCCGTTTTGAAATGCTTACAGCAAAGTTGAGTATGCATTTCTTGACCATATCGTGATGGGTGATGAAACACGGGTTCAATTCGTGAATGTCAAATGCAAAGAGCAGTCAAGGCAATGGATGCACACACATTAATAAGCCCAAAAAGTGTAAACAAAGGTTTTCGCAAAAAAAAGCTGATGGCAACCATTTTCTGGGTTTGGAAAGGAGTGCTTCTGACTGGTTGACTTCATGGAATCAGGAACTACAATAATGGCAAAGAAGTACTGAGAAACACTAATAAAATTATGTAGGTTAGTTCAGAACAAAAGGAGAGGAATGCTGATGTCAGGCCTTGTGCTGTTCCTTCACAACATGTGGTCACACATGGCTGCACAGAGAGCTGCAGGATCAGTTTGGATGGGAGGACTTCTACTACCCTCCGGATAGTCCAGACTTGGCACCGAGCGATTATCACCTCTTCACCCACATAAAAACCTGGTTGGGATAGCAGCACTTTGATAACAATGAGGAGTTGAAGAATGGCATCCAATCATGGCTGAGCTCCCAGGCAGCAACCTTCTTTGGCACAGGGATACAAAAACTCGTAACCCTATACAAGAAGTGTCTGAATTTAGGGGGTGACTATGTTGAGAAGTAGTCTAGAGCTGTATGTTTTATATACAATAAAATATTTTGTTCTCATTGCTTGTTTTCTTCACAGACTACCGTAGGTTGATATCTAAATAGCCTAGGTTAATAATTATTTAATGTGGTTGTCAGTGTGGGCAAGTATGTACTTTAAATTTAAAACACTTTTTCATGTACTGTACTGATATTATTATTCTGTGCAACAATGTAAAACTGATATTTAAAAGTCATAAAACCATGAACTCTATAAAACCTTCGAAAAACTTGGTAATAGCCTTGAAAGAATGATACAGACTATTGGTGGATCCAGCGGGGGAGAGGGCGACTGGGGCAATCGCCTCCCCAACCCTAACGAAGCTTTTACGTTTAAAGTAGTGACGATCAAAATGATTAATTTACATTTTGTTTTCAGATTTTCTGAGAAAAAATTAACAATTAAACTTACTACGGAATTGGATTTAAAATACTTTTTACATTGATTTAGCTTCAGTAAAAAAAGAAAGAGAAAAATCGAATAGAGAGAGAGAGAGTAAAAAAGATAAAGGCAGGACAAGGACAGCGGGGTAAAAAAGCATGGGAGTATTCTTTATTAGTTCTTTGCTATTGTCACTGTCTAGCGTCTGTAATGTCTCGAAACAGAGTAAGGTTCTCGTTCAGGTATTTAACGATAGCAAGTGAAAGTGCGTTAAAGACCTTGCAAAGGAACGCCAGATAGGAGCGGCACCACTAATATGTATAATGTATATCTAAAAAACCCTTCCATAATGTCTTCTCGCCCCCTTTTTATACCTATAACCCCCGCCCCTCCTCCAGTAAACTTCTGGATACACTCCTGATATAGACACTATCTTTACAAGACGCAATGGGCATTTAGCCCCCCATTAGTTACTGCATTGACAGAGAGAGAAACTGCATTAGTCCAGAATACCAAGTGCATAAACAAGCATAAAATTGGCTGAAGAAATTTGTATTGATACGAAAAATCTACAACTCAGAGCAGCTGTTAGCATAAAATTTTGAAAGATACTGGCCGAAAAATGAGACAAATAAAACCAGAGAACTTAGGAAAAATAAAGCTGTCATGCATCAGTGTAGATGCACTTGCATGCCAAACACATTGCATCTCCTACAAAGGTCACATCTCTGACAAATATTGATAACCAAGGAAGAAGCCTAGATAGCACTGAATGTCAAGATGGGTTAGGCCTTTTCATGCCCAACTTCTCTTCATAGGAATGACAGTTGACCCAATGATGATGCAGACTGATGAGTTATTCTAACTATGCTGTGCAGAAAATCAATACTGTTATTGTAATACATAATACTCTGAAGAGCAATTGAATTAGAGACAGCTGGAGTTATGCAAATGTAGCGCTGTGGGTGGCGCTGTAAACGGAAACAACAGGATGTATGCAGCGATCCGACAATAAAAGGAGTGATGCGACGATAATCAGTAAGAGTCGGACGCAGTATGGGTAAGACGAAGGATCTAAGCGCATTTGATCGTGGG
This sequence comes from Macrothele yani, assembly GCA_039090855.1. Lineage (NCBI taxonomy): Eukaryota > Metazoa > Arthropoda > Arachnida > Araneae > Macrothelidae > Macrothele > Macrothele yani. Next base: position 199,213,143 of record CM077009.1, on the reverse strand, counting down.
CTAATTGTCGGGGCCCGACGAATGGGTCACTCCAGCTCGGAAGTCGTGAAGGCACTGGGATTTTCACGAGCCACTGTGTCACGGGTGCACCGTGAGTACATCGAATCCGGTAAAACCATCCCTGGCTTGGCCAACTGCTGTGGACAACAGCGTGTGGATGAGCGGGGTCATCGTGGGCTAGCTCGCATTATAACAGCGGATAGACGGTCCACAGTGCAAGAAATCACTCGGCAATTTAACGCTGGTGAACAAAAACGTGCAAGCAGCCACACCATCCAGAACCATCTCCTCGCTATGGGGTATAGAAGCCATCGTCCCACGAGGGTACCGCTGCTGACCGCACAACACAGGGTGCAAAGATTAGCATGGGCGCGAGAACATCGCCACTGGACCCTAGACATGTGGAAAAATGTTGTCTGGACTGATGAGTCGAGATTCACGTTGGTACATGCGGATGATAGGATACGAGTACGGTGCAAACCACATGAAGCGATGGAGCCTTCTTGCCAGCAGGGTACTCTTCAAGCTGGTGGGGGTGGCATTCTCGTCTGGGGACTGTTTACGTGGATTGAAATGGGACCCCTGGTACGTGTGACATCGTCCCTCACAGGTCAACATTACTGCTCTTATATGTCAGAATATATGGCCAGATTGTTTAACATCGATACTTGCATGACAACATGAACCCTCATGACAGGATCACTTAAACACAAAAAGAGTTGACAGCCTCCAAGAAATTTCCATTTTTTTTTTTTTTTTTTGTAAATTTGTTAAATCGTAAGCAGCTGCATTTTGTTTCGTGAGTACACATATATTAAAATATGCATTACAACTACTGCAATATATGTAGTACAGTTCTTTATAATTATAACTATATAAAACCTGTATATGTACATATTTAAGAATTCTGAAAAAATTGACTTGCAGTTCATTAGGAAATGTAACTGCTTTTATCACTACATCATTTGGATATTGCATGTATTGAATGAAATATTCTGTCTCCAGTTTAATAATGTATCCTTGTAATTAATCTCATAAAGACTGCACATATTCGTTACAAAACTGTTGCTTGTATAATTAGGACTGCAATGTCTGATAAATGCCGTTCAGTATACCACTGCAGCTGCAGCATCTTTATTTCTCTGTATAAAATGTGCAAAATTGAAGTGATTTATGTTTGTAATAAAGCTTGAGTAAAAATAAAATTTTGCATGCTGAATAATTGTATTGTTGTTTTTTTTTCATTGAACAGTTTCATGTCTTAAAAATGTCACTCCAGTAACATTTATTCTACTTCAATGATAGACAGATGTAAGTTGTGCTGGAAAACAAAAAATTCAGATGTTTTAAGACTTCCTGTTATCTAAATAAATATTTAATTTGGAAATGTGCAAAAATAAGTGTAAAAAAAAGTAAAGGAAAAAAAACCCCTCGATTTTATTATGTGAATGATGCTTGTAAAAATTGAATTATACTTTAATTTGTATAACTGCTCGTGAAAGTCAGTTATTGAAACTTTCAATATGACAAAATTTTAGAAATGAATAAATTTCAGGGAAATTTTTCCCCACAGTGAAATTTACCTTCTTGATTGGCAAAGGGAACTTTTATTTGTCCAGTGCTAATACCAAAAAAATCAAAAAAAAATCGTAGTTCTTTGTTGAATTAATAAGTGTTCCTAACTGGCTAGGAAATCAAGACTGTTTGGTGGAGGCTGAGTGACTTTATAGGTAATATTCATTGAATGGAGTCCCCTCTATTTTTTTTTTTACCAGCACGATAGCGTATTTTTGTTGGCTTGCAGAGAGACTACTAATAAAATGGCTGAGCTCAGAAACCGAGGTATGTACTTCTGATAGTTCGGTAGTCAGAGCTTAGAATGTTGGAAACGGTAAAATGTATCCATATATGCTTGTTACTCGATATTTTAAAGTATATATTGCAAAATCGTGATGTTTACAAACGTTTACGATCTTTAATAAAAATGTATGAAGGAATTAAAATTCGAAACAATTTAATTGCGCTTGCTCCACCGACGTGAAGACCCGTATAAAGCGAAAGCATGGACCCTCATGATAGGATCACCTAAACTGCAGCCAAGCAGCTTGAGAAAGTAAACAAACCCTGCACGCTGCTTTTCATGCCGAACATTTAGTTTCTCATCTGTTGGCTACAAGCAAGTAGCGCTGCAACTCCGCGACTGCTGTTAGCATGCTTGTGACGCCGCTTATTCTGTACTCGCTTTATGGAGAGCTGTTCAGGTCACTCACATGATGAGCCTGGGAAATCAGAAACTGATCCACTTCCATGGCACTGTCTTTCTGCCATTTTCAACATTACATGGATCCCTCAGTCTCTTCTGTTTTATTCGTCTGCTACTTTCTTTTCTTGATCGCAATTTTAAACTCAACGTCAACATAGAAATGTCCAGATAGCACAAGATTCTACACAGCATATTTTCTTTATTTTTTCAGGACGGGGGGAAAAAAAGCCAAAAACAATAAATAAATTTGTCTGCTCTCCGGAAGTCTGAAAACCCGATTTAATACGATTTTGTGGTATACAGACGAATCAAGATTGGAAGCACCATCTTAGAAAATATCTCATGGGGCATAGCCTTGGGTACACTAAATTTATTAAAACAGATCTCCGAGAAATGCCAACAGGTTGGGTGAATCCGTAAAACAATCAGTAAAAATTCGATTCAGAAAGAAGTCCCCCGCCTCCTTCAACTGCGGACTCTGTAGTCTTCTTGACACAAGGGTCAATGGAGACTGGAGAGAAAACCACATCAACAAAAAGGATTACGTTGTACCTGTGCTAAATAAATAATGGGGAAAAGTTCCAAGGATAAAATTAAAAAATAATAATAATGTGTGATTTATAACAGTGTTTCTGCTAAATTACACTGCAGATGGTGACTTAATTTCAAGTATACTTTGTAAGCATGTTTTTTGAAGAGGAAAAAGGGGTGACTGTTGCACATGCCTCCTGCAGTTGAGTCATAAGACCAATTTTTTGGGGCTCAAGCCTCCCCCGCAGCCCCCAAAGAGCAAAGCCCTCCCAATCAAAATAAACCTTTTCTTGTGCTAGCTTACCTTTACGTCTATAATATTTTCCACTTAAAAAAAACAACAAAGGCAGATGGAAATTTTCTTAAATATTTTGTTGTCAAAACAAAAACTACCTGTTCCTCAATCCCCCCCCCCTTTTTTTGATGAAGAGGTCAGGTGTCACAGCAACAGCATTGAGATAATTTTTCTCTAGTTGGAGTAATCTTGTCACCTAGTCTCTGCAGAGGTTAGGCCATTAGGGAACAATATGTCAAACAACTTAATGATTAACCAGGGTGGAAGCATCGTGGAGGCACGTACCATCAGTCCCAAGTTAACAAAAGCCCAAACTATGAGAATCAGCCGTAGGCCAAAAGACTGAAGGAACGATGTACGACAGCAACTGCAACAACTTGTCGGAAACGGTAATATTCATGTTAAAAGGCAGCATGTTTACTAGGGTAATAAAAAAAAGGGGTTTGTTTCACGGGTTAAAAGGATTTCGGTGGGGTATTAGCACATTTCTTGTTACGGTAGTTTATTGGTGGATGTATTTGGCCATTGGGCAGGAAACAATAAGAGCACTGAAAGTGGAGAACTGTCATATGATAGACTCTTTTTAACAGAACCGAGTTGCAACGTATTGCTCTCAATTAAATGCAGTTCATTTATTTTGTCCACTGCAAGCTATACTTTCAGAGCTATTAGGATGGAAATATTTTTAAAAAATAGCACCGCAAAATACTTCTCTTGGGAAACAGCGTTGAACAAGTCTTTAACAAAAGTAGTCACTGTGTGCACGAGTTCTCTAACACAAAAGAAATGAATTCCAGACAAAAATGCTCTACATATTTATTGTTGATTTTATTCAAATTCTGTTTCAGACAATTGTCCTGTGATACTGGTATGAATAAGGTTCGACATTATTCCAGTTTTATAAATAACTGAGGTAAATGAAGGTACTTTGGATAACTGTTGTCGAGTTGCACACATTTATACATATATATATAAACAAAATTTTACTCACAATCAACAAAGAACTCCCCAAGGAACCCCCGAACCTCCCGTAAACTAATGAACGTAAACCGAAACACATACTGTTTGAAATATATACACAAAAATAGCCATAATGGAAATATAATGAAAGCAAGTGCGTAAGGTCGGAAACCGGGAGACACTCATCAGAAAAAGACACCCCCTGCTCTCTACCCTGGTTCAGGTATCATGCAGGTGTTGAATTAACTGAAAAACAATCTCCAAAATAAGAGTTAGGAATTTTGCAAAACTTAGGACTAGACACGTGTTTTTTTCTACTTGAACTAAGAATACCAAAAATTAAATATAAGGACTTACCTGAAGTAAAGTAACATAAACCCTTCATCTTAAACAGTAAACCGACACAGACTCCAATCCGCCCCTCAAACACACAAATCCCAAACCACACAAAACAAAATGAACAAATGCCATACTAATTCCCAAACGCAATTCATGAATCCAAAAAGAATTAAATATTACCTTGTGGCGACCCATGTCGAATTCCAAAAAAGATTAAAACTAAGTGTGAGTTGTGCAACTTCATAGTACACATTTTTAAGTGTACATAACTTTTGAAATAATATTTTCTTCAAAAAACACCCACATATTATAATATAAAATCCATTATACACACACACACATATATATATACTCAGGCCTTGAAAAATACCATGCCCGGGGCATGTAAATTATTGGCCTGGGCAAGTAAAAATGAAATTCTAGTTGCCCGACAGGGCAACTACGTTTAAAGAAAAAAAAAAGTTTGGAATAAAGAATTTTCTACTCTAGAAAAAAAAAAGACAGTTGTCGTGTGTTTTTCATTTTACTGCAAATCACCAGAAGTTGTATTATTATTACAGAATGAATGCCAAAGCCAGGCAGATAGTGCTTCTTCAATTATCTTATGCTCTACATCCAGAAATTATTGGGGCCATACGTAGTTTTGCTCCAGATGTCACTTACAGTTAACGACAGGATACATGCTTCTGATAAATCTAGCTTCCGGTGTTTAGTGACAAAATGCGTAAACTGCCATGAAACAGGAGGACGCAGACTGATGGGCAAAAAAAAAAAAGCCATGCTTTATGAGGAGGGAGTGACAACGGAATATTTATTGCCCAGACCCGGGTGGGGTTGGGTCTCTGAAACAACTTGCCGTGAGTAAAGAAGAGGAAATGGAAGCTTTTGACAGCAACCCCCCCCCCCCCCGCACAACAGCAGTACTACTGAAACAAAGTCTGAGTTTCGTTGTTTAAGATTTAAGAATGAGCCTGTACACTTAGTCGGGGAAAAAAGCGAAAATTGCCAACACCAATAACTTACCTACTAGATTGTTTGGGAGAACAGTAGTTTGTGTTAGCTGTGGATATAAGTTGCATTTAGTAATGGACATGTTTGTTTTTTGTTTTATTTGGAAAAAAAAACCAGCAATGAGAGTATGTCTCATAGTGAGCAATTATGTGAAATTCCTGATCTATCACCTGTTGTTACAAATTTATTCGTCTTCTGCATTGTTGAGTGACGCAATTTCAGAATCGGAATCTGTGTCGTTGGCAGAATTGAAACTTACACAAGCGGACTATGATAAAGTGTACACAAAAAAACGCCGTTGGACGGTTCAGGAATCTTGGATAAAAACATTTAATTGGCTAAAGTCAAATGATGACAAGACTATTATTATGTGGTGCACTGCTTGCCAAAACCATCCTAAAATTGCCGATACCACCAGCAATTTTTTCAAGGAATGTGTGTGTGTGTGGGGGGGGGGGGGTCCAGATGATAATATAGTTTGATAACTATAAGTGCACACAACAGTAGTCGAACATGTAAGAATTGATTGCCTTTCTTTCTAAACAATTCTTGGGAAATTTTATGATGCAAAATCACTTCTGTTTGCACAAGAGAAAAAGGTAAATAATTTTTACATTCAAAATTGTTGAAAACTACTTAAACTGCTGTACGGTTAACTATGACTATTTTTATTTATTTATTTATTTATTTTTTTGCAAAACGCAGGATATATATTAAAAATTCTTGAACATGCCATAATTTCTCAAATGACACTGATTACCTTTCTTAAAACTGAAAATATATGCTTTTCTGCACTTTGAACACACACTTTAAAATGACGATGCAAAAGATGTATAAAAAGTTTAGCATAATTTTGAACTTTAAAAAAATGAGGCTTCTGTTTTGTTATCTTACAAGAAAAAAATTTCTGGCCCACAGATTTTACTTCTGGGCAAGTACATATTTTCTGCACTTCCCCAGCTGGGCATATAACTTTGCAATTATTTTTGAAGCCTTGATACTATATATAATGGATGGGCTCAGCCTCATATCCATCATTCCTAGCGACACCACTGGCCTCCTAATTGTAAATAAAGCGAAAGGTAGTGAATAGAGCTATCAGAGTTCTTTCTGAATTGGTGGAATCCTTAAAAAAATTGGAAGTGATGCATATTATTGGGTTATTCTTATGAATCCATATTTGTATAATTGTGTAAACCAATGCTATCTGTCGTCTGGTGGAAAAGGCTTTAAAACAATAAGGAGTGGCGAGTGATTTTTTTTTTTTTTTTTTTTTTTGGCTAGTGCATTTGGTCTCAAAATTTTGCCCCCTGTTTATATCATATATCCATATAGTATACCAACATATCATAACATAAAGCAAAACCTTTTCTCCATTTTATCACTCTTTAACGATGGCTACTTTGTAATTTACAGAACAGTTTTCTATTAGGCATTTTGCTACTTATGAATGTTTAGGATGTCCTGCTTGATGCAACATGAAATTGGCCACTGTTTAAATACACACATGTTGTTAAAGGAGCTCTTTAATGATGGCTACTTTGTTAATTACAGAACCCCTTCCTCTTAAGCATTTTGCTACTTTTGAATGTTTAGGATGTCCTGCTTGATGCCACATGAAATTGGCCACCGTTTAAATACACACGTTGTTAAAGGAGCTCTTTAATGATGGCTACTTTGTTAATTACAGAACACCTTTCTCTTAAGCATTTTGCTACTTATGAATGTTTAGGATGTCCTGTTTGATGCAACATGAAATTGGCCACCATTTAAATACACACGTTGTTCAAGGAGCTCTTTAATGATGGCTACTTTGTTAATTACAGAACACCTTTCTCTTAAGCATTTTGCTACTTATGAATGTTTAGGATGTCCTGCTTGATGCAACATGAAATTGGCCACCATTTAAATACACACATTGTTAAAGGAGCTCTTTAGTGATGGCTACTTTGTCATTTGCAGAACACTTTTCTCTTAGGCATTTTGCTACTTATGAATGTTTAGGATGTCCTGCTTGATGCAACATGAAACTGGCCACTGTTTAAATATACACATGATGTTAAAGGAACATCAATCTTCCCAATGCAATGTTCACTTGGAGGTTGAAAGAGTCAATAGATGCGATTCCAAGAAATGCTATATCATGTTTCCTCTTAGACTACACCGACATGCCATTACTCCCCTATCCCTTTTTGCAATCATGGCCCAGAAATCTATTTAAGGCATGTGCATCAATCCCATCCATCCTTATTTTGCCTTGGAGTTGAGAGCATGTTTTTGACTCTGTTCACGCAATACTTTCAAGGCGCCCCTTGAAATGGTGGTGAAGATTCTCTTGCACAACTTCTTTGTTGCGCATTTGATGTACACATTCCGACTGCTTTTCTATCAACATTTTTCCAATAAACAGAAATTCCAATTCGTTGTTGCAATTCCATTTTGTATGCCACATCTTTCCATCCATTCCAGGATAATGTGCGGCAGAATTTTTCTGCTTTATTAAACATCGAATTTTGTCATTCAAAACATTTGAAAACAGAAGCTAGACGGAGTGACTATTTCTCATGTAATCATTTTTTTTTCCCCTCGCGATTCCGTCTGTTCAGTATTAATGTAAAATATTATTTTGTTCAACAAATGATTGGGTTTCAGCTCCAAAACTTTCTGAAAATAGAAATTGAACTGAGCAAGAGTTTGAAAAAAACTGAGCTCCACTCAGAATAACTGACATAACTCCCTCATGTGTTGACATAATTATAAAAAGTGCAGGTATTTTATCGAATAATTAATATTTCCAAGAACTCATGTCAGTTCTGAGCAGGAGAAAGCATTGGAAGATCTTTCCAATTTCATTGAATTTGTAAAGGTGTGTTTAACACTCTGAAGATTAAAAAAAAAAGAAAAAAATCTTTGAGGAAGATATTTGTTATAATTCTAAGTCATCAGTTATGAAAGTGTATGACAGATCCATATTTTTTGTTAGTATTTTGGTTCTCTAAAACAACTGTTGTTTTTAGATAAAACAAAAATTCAGCTAAACTTAAGGTTCCATACATTTAAAATTCAGGAAATTTTAAAAGGTAATTTCCTTAAATTGCTGTTTTTATGATTTTCTAATTTGTGTTGTACAATAACAAAGACCTGGAATTAATTATCCTGGAGTATCACATTCTTTTTTGTATTTAGAATTTTATCAAAACTACAGAACCCTGACATTTATAGACCAAATTCGAATTTTATTTAGCAATAAGTAGTTTGGGTAACAGTCAGTGCTTAATACACTTATATTATTACTCTTTGTTCTGACATTATCACCATGCATTACATTTATGCATGATATTTTGAAATTTTCTTTCGTTTTACCTGGCTCCTAGATTTGGAGCTTATTTTTCCAGCCCTACTTTACACTTTATATAAAACATTTACTTACAGTTTTTAGCCAAACAATTTAGGCAACACTGATGTACACCTTTACACACATATCAACTAATACTTAATGACTTCATGGCTTCCTCTAATTACTTCAGTATTATAAATATTGAACAGGGATTATATAGGATAAATTATTTAAGGTACTTTACCACTCAAATGTTTGATCTAGACACTAGATCATCCTCAGGAGTTTATCGCAATTATCCAGAAATTAGTGGAATCCCTGGAAATTTACAAGACACAAGGTGGCAACATCAACGACCATGATGGATGGAAAATCCATCAGGCTTGGTCGCCAGACCTGTGGAAGTAGTAAGACGCAAGAACTCCTGAAGATGATCTAGCGTATAGATCGAAAATTTGAGAGGTAATGCACCTTAATAAATTTATCCTCTATATTTCCCGTTCAATATTTATATTATTAACTCATAATAATTCAGATATATCACAGGTTCAAAAGCTAGACTTCAATTGGTAAAATAAAGTGTGGGTGTACAAAGGTCCTATATCTCTATGAGTATTTAATATCCCCCAATCCTTGATAAATTTACCAATGCATATGATGAAGAAAAAAAAAAAGTTCAGAAAAAATCAAGAATGCTTTGACTGATGTTCTATGAGTGTAAAGTCCTTGAAGAATGCATCACATTGAAAAGGTTTTTACTAAATGATCATCTGCCTTAAAAAATTGCTTTTGTGAATTTCCTGCAGTATACCGACATTGGTGAGATTTTTTATAACTGAAGGATCATATGCTTTGAAAGACTACCTTTTCGTTTGGAATTGCTTGAAGGATATACCTCTTTGATGAGGTTTGCTTGTGTGAAGCAGCATATGGTTTGAAAATAAACTGTTCTGTGTGATATAGTTAGAACACAATACACTTAATCAGATCATTATATCTGATGTGATTCTATTATAAAGTTCACATACCAATACGTGACCACAAGGTTCTTCAGGAAGACGCTTTGACGTCTGTAAATTCTGTTTTACACGTTCTGTAAAGTGGATACAGTCTGTGGTGGTGCATTAACTCATTCAATTAAAACATAAATCGGTTAAAAGTCCTAAAAATGTTACTCATGGAAGTGCATGTTTAGTCCGACGTCAGTAGTTATTGAGAGTTTCTTTGTCCAAAGTTGTATCTTGCTTCAATATGGTTAGTTGTTAGGGTTAGCTTGAGAGCCATTTCATCATAAGTTGTACCCTACTTCGATTATGTCCAGTTGTTACGGTTAACTCAGTTCTGGCTGCGTCAACATCATATTGAATGGGTAAAGGTTTCCAGATAATAATTAAAGATTCTTGAGTTAAGAGTTACTATTAACATACCACTTGAAGTTCCACGTCGTACTTGGCCATTAGGGCCATCTCGTAGAATTGCCGAAGAAATCTTCAAGTTAGGTCAGGTTCATAAAAAATTTAAAAAGCTTTAAAAAATTCCAGTTAAAATCATTATATACACCACCCCATACCATCCACAGTCTCAATCGCCGGACGCGCGTTTCACCTAGGCTCTACCTTGGCGTTTTCAACGGAGACTTCACACCATCTGTCGAAGTCTGCTATCTGAAAGTCTCGTGTCCCCATCGTCAATGCCATCTAGTGTCAAGTTGCATCAACTTTATCTTCATCTATGCCATTCTCACCCTTCCTCTTTCTCCTCTCCCTATTCAATTTCTTCTCAGTTTCGACCAGGTTCCTCCAAGCGTACCAAAGGTTGTATGGACTGTTATTATTGCAGTTAAATGGTTTGGTCTTATTTATTAACACTGCTTCGGCTACTTGTATTGTTCTCATATTATTCTGCTGGTTTAATATTGCAATTCCTTCCCAATCGGGCACACATTGATTATCGAAACAGAAGTCAATAAGTGCTGTTTTATTCTCTCTTCTGCTCCAGTTCTTCATGTGTTCACTTAATCTGATTTTAATATTTTTTTTTATTTTTTGTACTGTCTATATATTGGTTGACAATTTTATTTTGCTTATTTATTATTGGAATAGAGTAGACACCCACTTTTTGTAAGATTGGGGTCTTTCTGTGATAGTTACCAAGAGATTTTGTTATATCTCTCGTTCGTGCACCAAAATCTAGGTCAAATTTTTTACATGTTTTCTTCATAATAGTTGTGATCTCCTGTATATATGGTAATGATTCACAAAATTTTATTACCTGTTGAGTCTGTGTACTCCTTTGTTGTTTACTTCTAGGGTTGCATCTATTAATAAGGTTATTTATTTTCTTCACATCATATCCGAAGTTTATTGCCATGTTCTTTATCCAATTTAATTCATTTTTTAGTAGTTGGGCATTAGATGTATGAGTAAACGCTCTATTAATATATGATCGGAAAGCTGCAAATTTGTAAGATGCTGGGTGGTAAGAGTTCTCAGGAATGATATTAATGATGTTGTCAGGTTTTCTATATACTTGGAATTCAATGTTATTTTGTTTATGAGATAGTAATATGTCTAAGTATGGTAAGACTCCATCCTTTTCACACTCCACGGTAACACTAATTGTTTCGTAATAGTTATTATATTGATCTATGTACATCTGTAGCTGGTTGTCATCATGCTGCCATACCATAAGGATGTCATCCACGTACCTGCAAAACATCGATGGTTGTGGTATATCTGTTTTCAGTCTCATAGATTTTTCGATGTTCTGTAAAATCTCCTCTGCCAATAAACCGGAAATCGGCGATCCCATCGGTGTTACTGGTAATTGCCGATATATTTTGCCTTCATAACTGAAATAATTGTTTTGATTAATAAAAGGAAGTACTCTTCTTATGTCTTCAATTTGCTGCATTGGTATTTCATTTTCACACAATCATCATTAACTGTAAACGGCATCTGAAGCAAAACTATGTATGGCCCCAATTTTCTGGACCTAGAGCATAATATAAATAAAAAGGTGCTATTCCCTTGGCCTTGGAACGCATTCCATAACAATAATACAACTTCTGGAGATTTGCAGTAAAATGAAAATCATGACATGACTTCCTTTTTTCGTCGAGTAGAAAGTTCTCCAGTCCAAACTTTTTTTCTTTAAATGTAATTGCCCGAATGGGCAACTAGACTCAAAATAGTATAACTATATACTAAAAATCCGAAAATTTCTTGGCGTAGAATAAATAATCAAAATTTCCAAGCTTTCGCACATCAACCAGATGGCTTTCTCAAGGAAGGTAGACAGCTAACTACAAACAGGATGATAGAATGTTTCAACACTTTAAACGCGGTCACTTGGTTGATGTGCGAAAGCTTGGAAATTTTAATTATTTATTCTACGCTAAGAAATTTTCGGATTTTTAGTATATAGTTATACTATTTTGAGTATAATTTGGTGTACAGTTCCTACTTTTTGAACTTGGGCAACTAGATTTCATACATTTTTACTTGCTTAGGCCAATAATTTACATGTCACGGGCATGGCATTTTTCAAGCCCTGAGAAGAATATGCCTGCAATATGTATCCTTAAATGTGAATTGCTCATTATACTAAGGCTTTATACCTGTATGAAGGACCATATGCTGCAAAAGAGAATCTTTCTGTCTGAATTGCTTGGAACAGACATCGCACTCATGAGGATTTTCAGCCGGGTGAAGGAGCATATGCCGAGAAAAGCGACCTCTTTTGGTAAACTGCTTAGAACACACATCACTTTGATGAGGTTTTTCATCTATATGAAGGAGCAAATGCTGGTAAAGGTAACTTCTTGTGCTAAACTGTTTGGAACACACATCACATTGATGAGGTTTTTCACCGGTATGAAGGAGCACATGCTGGGAAAGGTGACTTCTTGTGGTAAACTGCTTGGAACACATATCACACTCATAAGGTTTTTCACCTGTATGAAGGAGCATATGCTAAGAAAGGTGACTTATATTGGTAAACTGCTTGGAACACACATCACACTGATAAGGCTTTTCACCAGTATGAAGGAGCATATGCTGCAAACCAGAACCTTTCTGGCTGAATCCCTTGGAACAGACATCTCACTGATAATGTTTTTCACCCGTGTGAAGGAACACATGCCGAGAAAGGTGACTTCTTCTGGTAAAGAGCTTCGAACACACATTACATTGATGAGTTTTTTCACCTGTGTGAAGGAGCATATGCTGAGAAAGGGCATATTTCTTTCTGAATTGCTTGGAACACACATCACACTGATGTGGTTTCTCACCTGTGTGAAGGATCATATGCTGGGAAAGGTAATATCTTGTGCTAAACTGCTTGGAACACACATCACATTGATGAGGTTTTTCACCTGTATGGAGGAGCATATGCTGGGAAAGGTAACGTCTTGTGGTAAACTGCTTGGAACACACATCACATTGATGAGGTTTTTCACTGGTATGAAGGAGCACATGCTGGGAAAGGTTACTTCTATTGGTAAACTGCTTGGAACACACATCACACTGATGAGGTTTTTCACCTGTATGAAGGAGCATATGCCGAGAAAGCTGACCTCTTGTGGTAAACTGCTTGGAACACACATTACACTGATGAGGTTTTTCACCGGTATGAAGGAGCATATGCTGTGTAAGAGATTCTTTGTGTCTGAATTCCTTAGAACAGGCTTTGCACTGATGAGGTTTTTCACCCGTGTGAAGGAGCATATGCCGAGAAAGGTGACTTCTTGTGGTAAACATCTTGGAGCACACATCACATTGATGAGGTTTTTCACCTGTATGAAGAAGCTTATGCTGAGAAAGGTGACTTCTTGTGGTAAACTGCTTGGAACACACATCACACTGATGAGGATTTTCACCTGTATGAAGCAGCATATGTTGAGAAAGGCGAAGTCTTATGGTAAACTGCTTGGAACACACATAACATTGATGAGGTTTTTCACCAGTATGAAGGAGCATATGCTGCAAAAGATACCGTTTCTGTCTGAATTGCTTAGAACAGTCATCGCACTTATGAGGTTTTTCACCCGTGTGAAGGAGTATATGCCGAGAAAGCTGACTTCTTGTGGTAAACTTCTTGGAACACACATCACACTGATGAGGTTTTTCACCAGTATGAAGGAGCATATGCTGTGAAAGAGAATCTTTCTGTCTGAATTGCTTGGAACAGATATCACACTGATGAGGTTTTTCACCTGTATGAAGGAGCGTATGCCGGGAAAGGCTACTTCTTTTGGTAAACTGCTTGGAACACACATCACATTGATGAGGTTTGTCACTTGTATGATGGTGCATATGCTGAGAAAGCTGACCTTTTGTGGTAAACTGCTTAGAACACACATCACACTCATGAGGTTTCTCACCAGTATGAAGGAGCATATGCTGAGAAAGGCCACCTTTCCGTCTGAATTGCTTGGAACAGACATCGCACTGATGAGGTTTTTCACCTTTGTGAAGGAGCAGATGCTGAGAAAGATTACTCCTTGTGGTAAATTGCTTGGAACACACATCACACTGATGAGGTTTTTCACCTGTATGAAGGAGCTTATGCTGAGAAAGCTGACTTGTTGTGGTAAACTGCTTGAAACACACATCACACTGATGAGGTTTTTCACCAGTATGAAGGAGCACATGCTGAGAAAGCTGACTTTTTGAGGTACACTGCTTGGAACACACATCACACTGATGAGGTTTTTCGCTAGTATGAAAGAGCATATGCTGAGAAAGACCACCTTTCTGTCTGAATTGCTTGGAACAGACATTGCACTGATGAGGTTTTTCACCCGTGTGAAGGAGCAGATGCTGAGAAAGATTACTTCTTGTGGTAAACTGCTTGGAACACGTGTCACAGTGATGAGGTTTTTCACCTGTATGAAGGAGCATATGCCGGAAAAGGCTACTTCTTTTGGTAAACTGCTTGGAACACACATCACATTGATGAGATTTTTTACTTGTATGAAGGTACATATGCCGAGAAAGCTGACTTCTTGTGGTAAACTGCTTGGAACACACATCACACTGATGAGGTTTTTCACCGGTATGAAGGAGCATATGCTGAGAAAGATCACCTTTCTGTGTGAATTTCTTGGAACACACATGAGGCTGAAGATTTTTATCTATATGAAGAATTGCATTGTCAGAAATCCCACTTTTACCTGTCACTTGCTCTGAACATGTATTATGCGTATCAGGTTTTTCATCAGTATCAAAGATCATATCCCTTGAAATTTTGTCTTCCATCATGAATTTCCTGCAACATAAACTTTATTGGATGGAATTTTTAGTCTCGTCAGACTGCATGTGTCGTGCAAAACTAGATTTTTGTGGGGTACTTTTGAAAGCAGACTTCACATTCTAGAAAACCTTCCCTTGTACTATGGAGTGTCTGGGACAATATGATAAAGTTCTTTTTCACTTTGTTTAAAATCAAGTCTTTAAGAGGTTTGCTCCCCTAAATAATATTTTGTCAAGGACTACGTATTGGGAAATTATTAGGTTTTTCCTTTTGTCTTCCCAGCATCACCAAAAAAAAAAAAAAAAAATTATTATGCTAACATTTCGTGCATACAATCATGAATTAAATATTGAATGCCATTGCGACTTATCTGTGTTGTCTGCATATACCAAGCATAAATGTATCCTGTCTGTTTCACATCAAAGAGGACATGAAGAATACTTCACATGATCTCTGTCAATACTTTTTTTAAAAAAATAAGCAGAAGAGCATATCCCATGATTTCAAAACATACTTTATAAAATTTCTACCAGTATGCCAGGAGTTTTTAATATAAACAGCAATTTTTTTTTTTTCTAATTTAATGATTCTGTAGAGTACAGGATATCATGGTTGGCATTTTAATTGCGAGAAAGAAAAAAAAAAGAAAGAAAACAATCACTCACACAATACAGAAGTTACTCTTGGAGAAAAATACCACATGTAAAAGCTTGTACTTTAGAGAATTAAAAATTTGAAAAGGATTAACCTTCACAGAAAATGTGAAATGGGAGTATATCACTCACATCCCATTAACAAGAAAAGCTTTTTTTCCTTTATCCTTTTCTCTGGAGAAAAACGCAATTTCGTCTCATTTCACTGGGGCAAAGAACATGCATAATTCTTTAATCAATATTGCAATTTTGTTTCAAAAACAAACAATCCAGTGATCTTTGACTCTGATGTTCTGAAATAAAACTGTTTCAACAATTTAAAAACAATGGGATGACAATTTCTGCAAAATGGCGTGCTGCATGATCGTAAGCATATTGTAAATTGCTAAACTGATCTCACAACTTTTTAAAACAATATTACGTACATTTCTTTCTGTGCAAAGACACGTTTTTGCACTATTAGTTTTACTTGTTGAGTTATCTTCCTTGAACAGTTGGCAGGTACAAAGACATTAACATTAGCTGGTTCGAATAATTACCTGTGTTTATTCATGAAGTTCGTATCTCTCCGTTTCTTCTGGTCCTACGATCCAAGAGCATTCGACAAGGCAACACTTTTGCCGTTTAAATTTGCCAAAAAGAATTTTAAACTAGACGGATATGCTTCAATAACCGCCATTTGCAAAAGCACATTGATAAAATTTCACGCACGGTCACGGTAGGTGCAGAGGAAGAGAGAAAGACCACGGAGGTGGGGATAAGGGGAGAAAACACTCTCCGTTAGCTTAATGCAATCCAAGTGAATTGGCAACCTCAAAGAATTATAGGGGATGCTGCGCAAACATAAACAAACTTCTTTTAGTACGGATAACGTCGCACGTGTTTCCGTGAAGTCGTATGCAGGAATGTCTGGTTTAACACTCTCAATCCTTGAGATAATGACATTTGTGGCCGCTACAAAAATTCACGATGCATCACAGCAGAGAAAGATATTCTTAATGTATGTCATATAATTTCATGTGCAATTAAGAAGGGAGATAGGAAAGAAATCCTCATAGTTTCGCATTGCATTCAACCCACCGCATAACGTCGTTGCCTCATTCGATCAACGGTGTTTCAGGCAGAAATAATCAAGGCAAGGAGGTTATATTACTGGAGACACCACTGGCCCTATCGCCATAGGTCACAGCTAATCTGTGGTGTGACGTCACAAACAGGCAAAATGAACTAAATTATACCGTTGATGAAACAGTACGCTTGTGTATCATTGATCAAGATTATTGAATTACTCATTTTATCTGTCAATGCGCTTAGAAGCTTTTGTTCCATTGGTTTCCAAGCAGCTTCTCTTCTGCGGCTGCATAGTGCCTGCTCATGACGTCATTTGCAGTACAGACGGTGACTTTTTTTTTTTTTGGATTGGAGGTTTAACGACCACCGTGAGCAACTCAATGGGCTATAAGCAGTCGCCCGTCCCTAATTTAGGGTCACTGGTTCCAGGGAAGGGAGAGAGCCAGTGCCGTAAGACAAACACAACATCCATGCCTCACCGGGATTCGAACCCGGACCTCGTTCGGACGAATGATCAGAGGCCATCGCTTAGACCACTACGCCACTGGGGCGGCCAGACGGTGACTTATGGCTGCCAATGCTGCGTGTAAAGGAGTGGTGTCTCCAGTAATATAACCTCCTTGAATCAAGGAGGTTATATTACTGCACACTTTCCAGCAGTAATTTAAGGTTCTCGTATGTCTCTTTCAAAGTCATACAATGTGCTACTGGAATGGATGGATGGATGTTAGTATTGTGTAATAAAACACCTTTTAAACTAGATTAACCTCCACTGTCCGGAATTGTAATTAATGTTGAAGTATTTCATGACTGCCGGAATGTCTCGACAATATACCAAACCGCCTCCCTCAGCATAAACCGGAACCAATTCTGCTTCTCGGTGTTTGTACCAGGAGAATCTCGTATTAGGACATAGTAAATGCTTTTCCTGAAGTCGTGATCCTAAAAGCTCTGCTGCGTCTTTAGGTAAATTCAGATCACGAACCAAATCATTCAATTCATGCTGGGTAAATGGCACTGGGGTTTCATCCTCCATGCTGTCCGGTTGGTACATCTCATCACTTGTATCACCGTCTGAATCGGTGTCTGTTGGGGGCTTCATATTCGACGGGGATGGCACAGGAATGGATTCACTATGGGGCACTAGTCTTATGGCAGATGGGATATCGGGTTACACAGTGTTACGCTTACTGGTTCTGGTATGGCCCACGATATTCACTGTGCAGAAGTAGCAGTCGTCACTGTGATTTTTTGGCTCACGCCACACCATGGGTACACCGAACGGCATTGATGCCCTTTTTCCACTTTTCCACTTCGTGAACCCATCCACACATACATGGCACACACTGTGAGGAGACCAAACTTTGTCCTGATCTGCTAGTTTAATGCCGAAGTATTGAAAATAAGCATTTTTCACGAAAGGCGTAATATTTTGCCTCTGTTTGTTTCCTGTCGTATAACAGCCACATATGTAGCAAATATATGTCTGGATGACTTACACAACCACGTGAAGCCATTGCACACGCCACAAAGAAACAACCGAACGGGACCAGTCCCTTCTTTGCACTTACTAGTGTAACCAATAGAAAGAAGGGAGCAGTGGCGTGAGGTATGAGTCATACTGCCGTGCCAAGATAACATTCTCTCATGTTCCGCCTTGCCGCCCCGGTGGCGCAGTGTTCTAAGGCGCTGGCCTCTGATCATTCGTCCGTAAGGGGTCCGGGTTCGAATCCCGGTCAGGCATGGATGTTGTGTTTGCCTTACGGAACTGGCCCTCTCCCTTCCCTGGAACCAGTTACCCTAAATTACGGACGGGCGACTGCTTATAGCCCATTGAGTTGCTCACGGTGGTCGTTAAACCTCCAATGAAAAAAATGTTCCGCCTTTGTGAGTGGCGCAAATCGTGACGTCATACAGATAAAACAATTGCATTTCCATTATCAGCTATGTATTTATGTTTATCTATTCCTTAAACAATCATTCCACCCCTCCAGAGAACATTTTCTCACGTTACAAACGTTGCCATATAAGAATGTGATTAAAAAATAACGTTTTTTTTAATTTTCACATTTCCGTCATTTGTGAAAAAACTTGACGTGATACGAAATTTTGAAGGTCATTTTCGGAATCTGCGCAAGAAATCCATTCAGATACACCTATTCATTTCAAAACAACAAAACCTTGCATATTAGCGTTTTCTTTCTTTCCAGGAATCACTGATTTGGGATAAAACTCACCCTTGAAAGGTTATATGCCTTTTTGAGAGTTTAACTCTTCAACAAAAAATATCTTTCTAATCTCTCGGAAGCGATTTCCAAGACTTAGAAAAATGAGCAGAACGGTTATTTTTTTTTCACGTAAAATTGTAGTGAAAAAATAAAATAATTTTGCTGGGATTTGTGGCCTATAATCTATTTATCCATAAATAAATTTAGTAGCATAACACCGACCTGTAAACAGACCTAGACACCAAAAAGGATTTTATTTGGACAATAATTTCAGCCATTATTTGCATTTTTCTGCAAAAGTGTACTCAGCTCCAGGTAAATATCCAAGTGTACTAAAAAAATCAATGGTAGTGGGGGGGGGGGGGGGGGTATCATATCGAACAAATTTGTAAACTAAAAAACCCCAACACCGACAGCCAAATAACCATAAAAGTGAAAAGCCGAAAACTCGCAAAAAAAAGTGAGGCAGGTTAACGGTGATCGGGATCTAAAAAATACAGAAAAGATAGAGATTTGAATCTGACTAAAAGTTAGGTTTCCTAACAAATTAACTTTTAGCCCTATAAAAAGGTTTAACACCCCTTAGATCAACCAGGAACCTTCTAAAAAGAAGTCCCCGGAACAAACAAAACAAAACAAAAACGCGCAGAGAAGTTCCGATTGTGGACCGAAGCGTTCATTTTAAGAAATATTTTTACTAAGAGACAAACTCTAAAAGATGTTCTATAAGAAAATAGTCAGTAGTAATAAAACCTACGCAAAAAAACAGCCAACACCTTTTAAAGTCAACTTGAAAACTTGGAATCAACGAATGAAAGGCCTGGCCCAATAAGTGCAAGCACTGCACTCCAATAGCGTTTGATCAAATAAAAGATGGATTCTCTGCTTTATCAGAAATCACTGATATCTGGATAAAACTAACATTTAAAAGGGGCTCTCTGCCTTTGAAGAGTCTAACTCGTAAAAAAAAGTGTTTTCTAAGTTCTGGGAAGCGATCTCCCTTAGTTTGGCATATGAGCGAATTTTTTCGGTACTGCATATAGAGACAGCAGTTAGCATAAACATCGACCGCTAATGATTGCATTTTACACACTAAGTGCAGGACAGCTAGCTATGATTGTCTTTCAGGAACTTGCTGGGACTGTTGCCACTTCACTGAAACTTCCTCGATGACCTCACGTGCTACATCCTCATTGTAAAATTTCTGTAGTCCTTTGAGTGCTCTTGTAAAGCGGGTAGAAGAGGAACTCGTAAGCACTGTGTAGCAGTAATGCTTTACTGTAACACGAAATTTTTATTTTTACATTTTCAGACAAGTGATATAATAACACCGACAGGGGTGACATTTCATTTCGGTAAATGTGTAGATTAGCATCCTAAATTATTTCGTCGGAAAAATGTTAGTACCTGGAAAAAGTGCGACGTACAGTTTTGAGATTATGGAAATTAATGGTAAATGGTGCAGAAATTTCATGTTTTAAATGTCTTTTAAAGATTTTTATCGTAATATTTACCTGGAAGTATGATGCTGTGAAGAAACGCTGCGGTAGGCCTAACGCATCGCTACCACGACAATGTCAAACGTTTTCTGTGCCACTGTACTTTTGGTTCTCCTGTCAGTACTTTCTTCGCAGGTCAGTTTCTATCTCACTGATACGTATCTTTCGCAAATCAAAGAGGTTTTTTCCTGCCAGCAACGTACAGGATACAACAAATTGATAAAGGGTGGATAGTATGTACTTATTTTCTGTAGTGCATCGCTACAACATTTATCGCTCTCCTGCCAACAACGTAACCGCTTTCTCTTGTACTTTTCCGCCCGTCATTTCGGTACAACAACGAACCTTCCTTTTAATGGAGCAACTCATGACATCGTGCGGTAGCGATGCGTTCGGCCTACCGCGGCCTTTCTTAACACCATCGCACTTACAAGTAAATATTACGAAAAAATTCTTTAAAACACATTTAAAATATAAAATTTCTGCACCATTTGCCATTATTTTCCATATTCTAAAATCTGTACGTCGCACTTTTTCCAGGTACTAACATTTTTCCGACGAAATAATTTAGAACGCTAATCTACACATTTACCGACATTTCGTTTCACTTGACGATTTCCAGGATCCATTTTCAATACTCTGTCAGCAATAACAAATTTGTAATTTTTGAACATTCTGTTCCTAAAACAGTGTTTTTGAATTGATAATTGTTGATCATCATTTTGTTCTCATCGTTTTTGAACTGGTGACTGTTGACAGAACATTGCAAATCTTGTTCTTTAATGGAGTTTAAATTTATATCGATAACACCAATTATTTGTTTTCAAGAGCATGTAGAAAAACGGAATTTTAAATTATTACTATGCAAAAAAACCATAACTTTTTTTATTATTCATTCAAACACGTTACTAGGTAAGTAGTATTTCACTGGAATGATTCCAAATGCAAGGCACAAGCGTTTGTAATAATTTGTGAAAAACATAGCTGGAACCTTAGGAACGACATTGCGGAACACAACAATATGAATTGTTCGTTTTCACGGAATTCTCCATTATACTATTCTCTAATTCCAGAATGAATGCAAAAAAATACCCCCAAATAAGCCACCCGAACCTAGGCAACGATCTAACAACACCTAAGAATGTTATCCGTACTAAAGTAATTCTTCATTTCGCCGCTAGAGGGAGAGCTGACAGCTGAGATTGCCAATAGATACTCCATGTATATCTTCATTTCCCGTTGAAAATGTCTAGGAAGAGGCTACGGTGAAACGCATCAGGGGACGCAGGTGAACGTGAGGAGGTGGTGCACGCATTATGTAAATACACTGGCGGATAGTGAAAAAAGAACACCAAGAAGGAGACGTCTGTTACCAACGAAATTTATACAGCATAATAACGGAATACAGAGGATAACGGTGATCAAAACATTACGGCAAAATACAGCTGTATTTGCTGGTAAACTGAAAAATAAAATTTCCATGTAACATGGTTAGTACGAGGTTGAACCGCCATGAACCGCGTCACACTGTGCAATTCTGGCATTGAGTCTGTCGTACAGATGTTGGATGTAAGTTTGGGGTATTGAGTTCCAAGCATCCTCAAACTGGACGCGTAAATCGGGGATGGTCGTGGCTGGCCGTGGAGATTAGATAAGTCGTTGTCTCATAAAATCCCACACGTGCTCAATGGGGGACAAATGCGGTGAACGTGCAGGCCATGGAAGTTGGCTCACACCCTGAAGTTCATGTTGCGTTGCACGTGCCGTGTGTGGGTGTGCGTCGTTATCCTGCTGGGAAACACCACGATGGACCGACCTTACAAATGGCACAACAACGGGCTGAATGATGTTGTTGATGTAGAAGGTGCTATTTAACGTACCCGGTACAAACACTAGTTGTGTACGGGAGTTATAGCTGATCGCTCACCACACCAGGAGAACAGGTGTAGGCCCTGTGTGTCGCTGGCGGATGCAAGAAGGGTGGAGACGCTCCCCTGTGCGTCTGCGAACACGCATATACGGCTATCGGAGGCCCCCAAGCAGAATCTGCTTTCATCGCTGAACACGACAGATCGCCACTGCATTCTCTAGTGCAGACGTTGGCAACACCACTGCAGCCGTTCCTGACGGTGGGCTGGAGTCCGATATACACATGCCAGAGGCACACGTGCACGTTGTCTTGCATCCAGTAGACGGTTGCGGATTGTTCGCACAGTCACCTCAGGTGCAACGGCAGCTCGGATTTGCGTCGCAGTGGATGTTCTGCTTGACAACGCCGCTCTTCTTATGCGTCGATCGGTTCCCTCATCAGTCCGTCTGTGACTCCCGGTTCCACGTCTTCTCGTGTGAGAATGTTTCTCGGACCATCTACGCCACCATCGTACAACCACCGATACTTCCTGTCCAATTCGCTCTGCAATATGACGATACGAGCACCCGGTCTCGCGGAGTCCGACTAGATGACCTCGCTCAAAGTCCGATAACTGCTGAAATCGTACACGTCTTCCATGTCCAGGCATTGCAGCTTCTTCAGGGTCTTTGCACGTGTCCGTACGCCGACGACTGATTACATTCACTTCGCCGTACTCCTTAAATACCACCGACGATAATTTGCATATTATGCCGTGCATAATTTGCATATTATGCCGTGCGTACGCGCTCACCGGCTGGTCCCGGAATTAACATCACACCTACGTAAACTCGACCCCATTAACATATGTAAATTTCATGATCGTCTGCCAATTCCTTCTTGGTGTTCTTTTTTCACTTTCCGCCAGTGTAGTTCACACATCGTTTCTTCTGGCCATTCATATATTACTTTGTTCTTTTAAATTCGTTCACTATCAGCCTTTTAGACTCGTTTATTATAGTTTCTTGGATTTGTTCATTGTTAGCCTTTTAACCTGCCTGTGGCATAGGTAATTACATGGGCTTTATCTTAAGTTGTATTATTCTTTGAACTTACGATACAATATATCTTAAGTTGTACAGTATTATCAATATAGACGAACCGCAGATTTAATCTGTAATCGTAATTTTTTTCTCGCGATATTCCCTCTGCTCAGTATTATTGTAAAATATAATTTTGTTTGATAACTCATTGTGTAAAAATGGAGGAAAATTTTCTGAAAACGGAAGTCGGACGGAGGGAAGATTTTTTCGTAATGGTAATTTTTTTCCCGCGATTTCCCCCACTGTCCTGAATTATTGTTAAATGTTATTTTCCCTCCATAAATAGTTGCAAAGGAAAAAAAATGGACACTCATATCAGAAGAATGGTTGAATCAAGCAAATCTCCATTATGTGAACTGTAAACATCTCATACATAGTGTTCAAGAAAACATCATCATCATCATCATCATTGTCAACCATTATCAATCCACTGCTGGACGAAGGTCTCCCCAAGTTTCCTCCACAACGGTCTGTCTTGTGCCAGTCTCCTCCATGTCACTCCCGCATACTTTCGAATTTCATCCACCCATCTTCCATGTGGTCTTCTTCTGGGTCTTTTCCTGTCCCTTGGAATCCAATCTAAAATTTCAGCTGTCCATCGATGGTCTGTTCTTCTGGCAGTATGTCCAGCCCATTGCCATTTCAGGGATTTAACTCTGATCATGATGTCTTCCACTCTTGTCATTTTTCGGATCCACGTGTTCCTCTTCTTATCTCTCCTGGTTACACCAAGCATGCACCTCTCCATGCTGCTTTGAGTTGTCTGCAGCCTTTGTATGTCTCTTTGAGGTAAGTTCCACGTCTCTGCACCATACGTAAGCACTGGAAGGATGCATTGATCAAACACTTTTCTTTTAAGACATAATGGCATATTGCTCTTGAAAATTATGCTGTTTCTTCCAAAAGCTCTCCAGGCAAGTTTTGTACGCCGATTAATTTCTTCATCAATGTGACCTCACTTGATATCTGCTGTCCAAGATAAACGTACGTGTCTGTTATCAAGAAAACATATATATATACATATTGTAACGTATACTCTATATTCACTTTCCTTTTGATTTTACTATCTCTGGTTATTTTATTTTACTATGTAAATTATCTTCCTACTGAACGGAATATTATTTCACCCGCTGAATGAGATCTGGCAATGAGTGTAAGTCATGACGTGGTGGTAGCTCGTATATAGGCGCGTTCATCGAGAAGTGAGTTGTTGTGTTGTTGCGGTGTTGTTGCGTTGGAATTGAGGGTGGTTGGTGTTGCGTTGCAGTGTGTTGTTGTGTAGTAGTGATATATGAGTGCCTTAGTTGACCAGGAGTCATCATAATAAACAAGTTGTTCTGTAAGTTCAGTCTTTTTCAATTCTTAGTTTTGTCAGACCTCTGTCTGGCTGTTAGGTTTATGACTTTGATTACTTAATATAAATAACCAGCGTTGAGACTTTGTTTAAGTTCATAATTAACGAGTAACAACACCCTTTTTGGGAATTCATCATTTTGAAGCTTAGAGCATTATTCATTCATAATAATTAGCTTAGCAAAAAGATAAGCAAAGCTAATTCATTATAATATATTTTTTTCAGAGCTGAAGGGAATTGTGTATAACACTTTAGTGAGAGATGTCTAATCGTTTCTTTCATCAGGTCTTCCTATTAAGTGGTATATTCGTTTTAATACTATGACATAAACTGTAAAATTATTCTGTTCATGATATTTTAAGCCTTCGTTAAAGGAGCTTTGCACGTTTTGTTAGTTATTATCTTTATGTTATTATTTGGTTCAAATAAAGATGTTTATTTACCTTGAGTCTTGCTTCTTAGTGTTCTTAATGTCCCATATACGTCACTAATTCAATGGATGACTTGCATCCCCCCTCCCCGAAAGACGTACTGTTTTCACCCATGATATCAGTTCCATGAAAGATCAAGGGAGCAATAGAAGAAACATTTCATCGTATTCACACTGTGGACAACTCAAATGAAAAACATTTATTATACACTGCCGAAAAGTGAAAAAAGAACACCAAGAAGGAATTGGCGGAAAATCATGAAATTCACATATGTTAATGGGGTCGAATTTACGTAGATGTGATGTTAATTCCGGGACCAACCGGTGAGCGCTTACGCCACAGCACGGCATAATATGCAAATTATCGTCGGTGGTATTTAAGGAGTACGGCGAAGTGAATGTAATCAGCCGTCGGCGTACGGACACGTGCGAAGTCCCTGAAGAAGCTGCAGTGCCTGGACATGGAAGACGTGTACGATTTCAGCAGTTATCGGACTTTGAGCGAGGTCATCTAGTCGGACTCCGCGAGGCCGGGTGGTCGTATCGTCGTATTGCGGAGCGAATTGGACAGGAAGTATCGGTGGTGGTACGATGGTGGCGTAGATGGTCCGAGAAACATTTCCACACGAGAAGACGTGGAACCGGGAGTCACAGACGGACTGATGAGCGGACCGATCGACGCATAAGAACAGCGGCGTTGTCAAGCAGAACATTTGCCACCCCGGTGGCGCTGTGGTCTAAGCGATTGCCTCTGATCATTCGTCCGAAAGGGGTCCGGGTTCGAATCCCGGTGAGGCATGGATGTTGTGTTTGTCTTACGGCACTGGCTCTCTCTCTCTTCCCTGGAACCAGTGACCCTAAATTAGGGACGGGCAACTGCTTATAGTCCATTGAGTTGCTCATGGTGGTCGTTAAAGCTTCAATCAAAAAAACCGAACGTCCACTGCGACGCAAATCCGAGCTGCCGTTGCACCTGAAGTGACTGTGCGAACAATCCGCAACCGTCTACTGGATGCAGGACTACGTGCACGTGTGCCTCTGACTCCAGCTCACCGTCAGGAACGGCTGCAGTGGTGTCGCCAACGTCTGCACTGGAGAACGCAATGGCGATCTATCGTGTTCAGCGATGAAAGCAGATTCTGCTTGGGAGCCTCCGATGGCCGTATGCGTGTTCGCAGTCGCACTAGAAGCGTCTCCACCCTTTTTGCATCCGCCGGCGACACACAGGGCCTACACCTGTTCTGCTGATGTGGGGAGCGATCAGCTATCACTCCCGTACACAACTAGTATTTGTACCGGGTACGTTAAATAGCACCTCCTACATCAACATCATTCAGCCCGTTGTCGTGCCATTTGTAAGGTCGGTCCATCGTGGTGCTTCCCAGCAAGATAACGCACGCTCACACACGGCACGTGCAACGCAACATGTACTTCAGGGTGTGAGACAACTTCCATGGCCTGCGCGTTCACCGGATTAGTCCCCCATTTAGCACATGTGGGATTTTATGGGACTTATCCGGTCTCCACGGCCAGCCACGACCATCCCCGATTTACGCGTCCAGGTTGAGGATGCTTGGAACTCAATACCCCAAACTTACGTCCAACATCTGTACGACAGACTCCATGCCAGAATTGCACAGTGTGACGCAGTTCATGGCGGTTCAACCTCGTATTAACCATGTTACATGGAAATTTTATTTTTCAGTTTACCAGCAAACACAGCTGTATTTTGCCGTAATGATTTGATCACGTTATCCTCTGTATTCCGTTATTATGCTGTATAAATTTCGTTGGTATCAGACGTCTCCTACTTGGTGTTCTTTTTTCACTTTCCGCCAGTGTAGTTACATTTTTGGCCTTGACGTCTGGAGGATATAGCGTTGCGGAGTCTTTTAACTATAATAAATGTTTTTAATTTGTAAATGTGTGGGTTGTCCACAGTGTGAATACGATGAAGTGATTCTTCTATTGTTCTCTTTTGGCACACTGCGTAGATGCATTAATACATACACTGAAGTGCCAGAAAAACTGGTACAGACAAGCTTATGCAAAATACGTAGCAACGTCACCTATGCGCGTACTCGGTTGCGTCCGCCAGTGCGTATATAAACGATAAGACATCCTTGCCTGCTGTCAGAGCTGTTTTCGGCATGAGAATGACAAATAATAACGATTTAAGCGATTTTCAACGCAGTGTCATAGTTGGCGCTCGTGAGATGGGCCATAGTATTTCGGAGGTAGAAACGAAGTTCGTATTTTCACGGACGACCATTGCAAGGATGTACCGTGACTACAAGAATTCCGGAAAAACCTCTAACCTACGATACCAGTGTGGCCGTAAAAAGACATTGGGTGAACGTAACTATCGTCGGCTGTCAAGAATCGTTTCATGCGATAAGCGCGCAACACTCTCGCATGTATCATCGGAATTCAATGCTGGAGCCTCAACAAGAATCCGCGTCCTGACTGTGCAACATACCGTGCACGATATGGGCTTTTGGAGCCAACGCCCAACTCGAATCCCCTTGATGGGTGCACGACACAGAGCTATGCGCCTCGCTTGGACACGACAGCACCGCCACTGGACATTTGATGACTGGAAACAAGTATAGCCTGGTCTGACGAGTCGCGTTTCCAACTGTATTGGGCAGATGGAAGGATTCGTGTGTGGCGCAAACCCCACGAAGCCATGGATCCTGCCTGTCAACGGGAAACTGTACCGGCTGGGGAAGGTCCGTAATGGTATGGGGTGTGTTTAGCTGAACTTCACTGGGACCCCTGGTACGTCTACAAACGTCTGTGACCGGTCAACGCTATGTGCGCATCCTATCTGACGAGGTACACCCGTTCATGTCCTGCATTCATGCCGATGGGTTGGGCCTGTTCCAACAGGACAATGGACCTCCACGCAAGTGTCGGGCCGCCACATTATGGTTAGAGGAGCATTCATCTGATTTTGGAGTGTTGCCAATACCACCCAAGTCCCCAGATCTGAACGCGATAGAACACATTTGGGATGCCATGCAACGCGCAATCGAACACACGAATCCAAGACCTCGGAATACACCCGAATTGTGGAACGCTCTGCAGGAATTATGGTGTGCATAGCCTACAGCAGATTTTCAGAAGCTAGTGGAGTCAATGCCCCTTCGTATTTCTGCAGTCGTGAGCTCCCTTGGGGGACCTACCAAGTATTAGACTGGTGTACCAGTTTTTCTAGCACTTCAGTGTATATTAAATATTATATTTAAAAATTATATTCATGTACTTTAATTTTGAAACTATTAAAGAGAACATCTCAGGAGTGAAAATACGAGTGCAAAAAAGTGTACCTTTGGAATAGCAATGAAATATAAGTTGTAAATCTGTTTATAACAGAATTAGCTTACATGCAGCATTACAATTATAAATAGCATGTTCATTTAATCTATGAGAACAGCCAAACTGAATAGATATACAGCATGCATAGCCCTTTTTTAAGGAGAAACTCAGGACTAACGGAAATCCTTGTTAAATATGGGCTTTCACTAAATCCATTTTGGAGTGAAAAATGCCACGATGAAAATACACTGACGGAAAAAAATTCCAACACCACGAAAAAATAGTTGTAGAGGAATGAAATGGCGGCAATACATTTGTATAGGTAACATATTTAATCGATTAAGGTTTCAAGATAGCAGCTTAATGTAAGCGCGAGAAGAGTCATTTTAAATGTGAAATGCTGGTACATTAATAACCGGTGTAACCGCCAGAATGTTGAATGCAAGCACGCAAACGTTCATGCATTGTGTCGTACAGGTGCTGGATGTCAGTTTGTGGGATGGAGTTCCATGCCTGTTGCACTTGGTCGGTCAATACAGGGACGGTTAATGCTGTTTTGGGGTGACGCTGGAGTTGTCGCCCAATGATGTCCCATACGTGCTCGATTGGAGAAAGATCTGGTGATCTAGCAGGCCACGGCAACATGTCGACACTCTGTAGAACATGTTGGGTTAAAACAGCGGTATGCGGGCGAGCGTTATCCTGTTGGAAAACACCCCCTGAAGTGTTGTTCATGAATGGCAGCACAACAGGTGGAATCACCAGACCGACGTACAACGGTGCCGTCAGGGTGCGATGGGATAACCACGAGAGTGCTCCTGCTGTCATAGGAAATTGCTCCCCAGACCAGAACTCCAGGTGTAGGTCCAGTGTGTCTCGACCGCAGACAGGTTGGTTGCTGGCGCTCACCTGGCCTCCTTCTAAACAACACGCGGCCATCACTGGCACCCAGGCAGAACCGGCTTTCATCAGAAAACACAACAGATCTCCACTCCGTCCTCCAAGGAGCTCTAGCTTGACACCACTGACGTCACAAACAGCAATGGTTTGGAGTAAGTGGAATGCACGCTACAGGGCGTCTGGCTCGGAGCTGTCCTTCAAGTAACCGATTTGTAACAGTTCGTTGTGTCACTGTGGTGGTAACTGCAGCTCGAATTGCTGCCGCAGACGCAGTACGATTGCGCCACGGCCATACGCCGTACACGGCGGTCTTCCCTCTCAGTAGTGCCACGTGGCCGGCCGGAACCCGGTCTTCTTGAGGCAGTACCTTCCCTTGACCACCGCTGCCAACAATCATGCACAGTGGCTACATTCCTGCAAAGTCGTTGTGCAATATTGCGGAAAGAAAATCCACCATCTCGTAGCCCTATTACACGACCTCGTTCAAACTCCGTGACCTGTTGATAATGGCTTCTTCGTCTTCTTAAAGGCATTTTTGACTAATATCAACACACTACGTCGAATCTCAACGATAACGAATGCTCACGAACGTTACAGCGCGTATTTACAGCAAACCTGCTTTGCATGTTCCGAGGGACGCTACTAGCGCCACACGTATGCGCCGAGCGCGAAATTTGCATAGACGTCATTTTACAGATCTACTCTCACCGCCTACCAACTGTCGTTTATCTAACATAACCCCT
The DNA here is from genome assembly GCA_039090855.1 of Macrothele yani. NCBI lineage: Eukaryota > Metazoa > Arthropoda > Arachnida > Araneae > Macrothelidae > Macrothele > Macrothele yani. Next base: position 199,183,001 of record CM077009.1, on the reverse strand, counting down.
TCTTGGTGTTGGGATTTTTTTCCGTCAGTGTATATGCATATATGTTCATATCAGGGTGCAAATTTTGCAGTCACCAGCTGTCTAATGGCGGGGGAAAGTTTGTCGCTGGCAAGTAAACCTTTTCTTATTGAGTTACCGTAATTTCCTTGTTAACAGCTGTAGCTGTTATGATGATAAGTTTTTTTTTTTTTTTTTTTAAGTATGCAGTGCGTAATGTGGTGCTGCTGCTTTGCTGAATTTGTTTTCTGTAATTACTTTTTTCTTCCCTTCTGAAGCTTCCACACAGATAAGTAAACCTTTTCAAAGCATTTTTTTTTCTCTTCCATAAACTGCTGGGTTCTCCGGTGCTCGTATTGCCTGTTCGGAGGCTCTAAAGATCACTCTGCACGCTTTCTTATCTGCTATCTGCCACGGGTATGAAGGAAACTGACTAACACAAACATGTTTCGACCAGCAGGGGAAGGGGCAAGAGGGGCAAGCAGGCCAGCTGGAGGCCACAATCTCTTAAACAAAGAAAGAAAAGCAAAATATAAACAAGCTTCCCTCAGATTTATGACACACGCAATTGAGCTACTAGAACAAACTTGTAAACAGTTCCCAAAAACATAAAACACTGGCTCTTCAGAGCTGCATGAAAACATAAAACACTGGCTCTTCAGAGCTGCATTTTTAGCACGTCTTCTGTAAAAAAAAATATTGTGCTTTTGTTATCTGTTTAGTTTATCTCTGTCGGTCCACTTGTGGACAGGGTATCTCTGAATCTATTAGTCCAATTTGAAAAGTTCTTTTTGCATTGGGAAGCTTGAAATATGCAAATGATGATCCTTTATTTCGTTCCTTTTTACAATGTACAATTCCACTGCTAGAAAGCATAAATGCAGATGATATATCAAATTCCAAACACATTTTATTCTGTACATTTGCATCTAAGCATCCAACTGAAAAAACTTCTTTTACCTTTTGATTCCATTTATGTCAGAGTATTTTAGACGCAGTTACTTTTCACGTTACGCATAGATTTTCCGCTAGGTGACGTAAAAGTAAAGTGTGTTTTCAGTGATATCACTACTTCTAAAATTCTGATCTGAAATTTTTTTTTCTTCCGCAAATACATCTCCTGATGGAAAATCTTTTGCATAAATTTCTAATTTTTGGTAGATGGTTTGGCAACCAGGGGGCATAATGGTTAATTTCTGCTTTTGATGTATTCGTCACCAAATCTAAGCTTCTAAAATCCCGATTGAAAAGATTCCTTCATGGACCGATGCCACTCACATTGATAAACATTTTCAGAATATTTTGTTCTTAAAATATTGCATGGTTTTTTCACCAGGGGGCGCAGGTGTATATCCTATTTTTTGTCAATATCTCTGCTTCTAAAGGCCCGATTTGCAGAATTCTTTCTATACTGGATAGTTTCCAGTGTGACACGTTTTTTGATATAATTTCAAAATTTTCAAATAATTCATAGACCGTCAACTAGGGAACGTAAGGGTAAATTGCGTTTCCCCCAATACCTATGCTTCTAAATTCCAATTTGAAAAATTATTTCTGCACCACATACGGCTCCTAATGAGAAATATTTTGCATATAATTCTAATTTTTGGTAAAAAAACGGTTTGGTCATCAGGGGGCCTAAGCTTTAATTTCCGCTTCTGATGTATTTGCAGCAAAAACTGAATTTCCAAAGTCTCGACTGAAAAAATTCGCTTGTGAACCGATACTACTCACGTTGATAAACCTTTTTGGAACATTTTCTTCTTAAGATAATGCATGGCTTTTCTGCCAGGGGGTGTAAATGTAGCTCTTATATTTGTCAACATCTCTACATCTAAGCGTCCGATTTGAAAAATTCCTTCTTTGTTGGATTGCACTTTCGGTGGGAAATGTTTATCATATAATTTCAAAATTTTCGTGTGACTTAAACTATAGTAAATCATAGACATAAGGTATATTTGATGGTCTTACATGGCTTCCAAAATCAAAAATTTTAGATTTTGGAAAAGAAGTGATTAAAAAACTCTGTGAGTGCATCAATCCCAATGATTACAAGGTAAAAATTGATGTTTTGTTAACTGATTGGACAGGATACAAACTTACATTGGCATCTCTATTATTTGATGAAGAGCTTAAGAAACTAAATGAACATTCTGATAGATTCCCCAATTTGTTGGCCATCGTAACTTTTTTGCAGTTCTGCCTCCAAGCATAGACAGCATCCTGTGAACGTGGGTTCAGCTGCTTTAATCAGATTAAAACTTCTTACTGGAACTTCTTAAAACTAATACAATGAATGATCTCATGGTTGCTGTGAATGAGCCAACACTACTGAATTTTAATCCAGTGGATGCCACTGATACAGTGTGGCAAAGAATTTTTAAGACTGGGTTTGTAAAATGAAATAGAAACAAGAAATTATAATTTGTTTATGGTTTGTTATTCAAAATAAGTCCCTCCGGCTTCAATGCACTTGTTACAGCGATTTAATAATGATTCGAATGCCTGTTCCAGTTCACTTCACGGAATTGCCTCCAGAGCACGCGTCGAAGCTGTTTGTATGGGCGAAATATCATCAAAATAACACCCTTTTAACGTCATTCTAAGTTTTGGGAATAAAGAAAAGTCGCAGGGTGCTAAATCAGGTGAATACAGTGAATGATTCAAAGACGTTATTTTTCGCCAAAAGTCTACGAACAAGAAGTGAGGTGTGAGTGGGTGCATTATTGTGCAACAAACACCAACTGTTTTCATCCAGATATTCTGGACGAATGCGACGAATTCTGCCATAAAATGCCTCAAAACATTTAAATAAAACTCACCAGTAATTGTTTGTCCACTTGGAACAAATTCTTTGTGGATAATACACTTACTATCGAAGAATGTAATGAGCATTGTTTTGATTTTTGATGGAACTTTTCTTGTTTTTTTTGGCTTGTGGTGAGTTTTTTGACTTCCATTCCGCACTTTGTCGCTCTGTTTTAGGATCATATTGAAAACACCATGATTCATCACCTGTAACAATCGATTTTAAGAAGTTTGGATCATTTTCAGCGGCTGAAATGATGTCTCTGCAATGTGCACTTCTCCTTGATTTTTGTTCATTGGTTAACGTGTGTGGAACAAATTTAGCACAGGCTTTTGTTTTGCCCAAATCTTCATGCAGGATGGTTCGAATCATTTCTTTGTTGATGTTTAAAGACTCTTCCATCATTCTTAGTGACGCACATTGATTGTTTGTCATGAAATCACGGCCTTTTTCAATAATCTCAAGTGTCCTAGATGAACTTGGTCTTCCGGTATGCTTATCATCTTCTAGCGGATCTCTTCCGTCTAAAAAACATTTGATCTACTTAAACAAAACTCACCGTAAACTTGTTTAATCATTTGGTACATTTCCAAGTCACTTTTACCAAGTTTTGCATTAATTTTAATAACAGCCCTTTGTTCCATCTTAATAACTCAACATGAAAAATTTTTTACTTCTCTAATGAACGGCCGTTTCGCTTGAGTTACTTTAACTTTTGGCAGAAAGCAAGCAGATGGTCACGGTTTATAACGCACTCGCGATTACACTGGTGGTGCCACCGTAGGCTGAAATCTAGCGCCAGTCTTATAAATTCTTTGACGCACTGTGTGTGTGGTATTTCAGTGCAGAGAGGCAGAGATATACAAAACTTCATTAATGAAGTGGGTAAATACTGTATATTTGACACAAAATTACTGGACATATTTCGCTGTAAAACAGATGTTTCCTTTAATATTTGCCTGATACTAATTAATTTATGTCTATCTTTTGAAATTCTACCCTGAAAGAATATCCTGTGAAAACAGTAACTTACTCAAAAATTAACCTTTTTTTCCACTGCTAAATATTTTCCGGTATCAGGTTTTGCAATCAAGCTCAGCAATGGGTAAGACATAAATATGTTTTATAACAAGTCTATTAGATTTCCATATAACCACACCACCGACTCAGATAACTTCACTCACTGTCTTTTGCTTTGTTTATACCTTGCTCAGCTGGAGTGCACAACAGACATAGTTTTTCCTTTTCTTTGGAAATCTTTGCAATGTAAGACCATTATAAAATTTTTGTCATTAATTATAAACTGCTCCAGAAAATGTGTTTAAATGAAATTATTGCATTGGCAACTGTGTAAGATTCAACGTGTTAGGCATGCACAGTGCCGATGTGTGTCCTACACAAGCTGATTTTTGAAGAAAGGCATTTTACTGCATAAATTATATTTATTTATTTTTAAAGGAAAGTATAACTATCTTCATATATTCTGTTTGTGCCAAGTTAAGCTACAAAAGAAGGGTGCATTACTGAGTTTGATTGATAAAGGGCAATGCCTACTTCAGATAAACAGCACTGTTAACTACACGAATTATACCCTATCTCATGCTTTTTTTTTTTTTTCGGAGGTTTGGGGGTTTCTTTGCTGATTGTAAGTAAAATTCTGTTTATATATATATATAACCATCAACCATTATCAATCCACTGCTGGATGAAGGTCTCCCCAAATTTCTTCCACAACTGTCTGTCTTGGGCCTGTCTCCTCCACGTCACTCCAGCATACTTTCGAATTTCATCCCTTCATCTCCCATGGGGTATTCTTCTGGATCTTTTCCTATCCCTCGGAATCCAGTCTAAAATTTCGGTTGTCCATCGGTGGTCTGTTCTTCTGGCAATATGTCCAGCCTATTGTCATTTCAGTGATTTCACTCTGGTCATGATGTCGTGTCGTCCACTCCTGTCATTTTCTTTATTCACAAGTTTCTCTTCTTATCTTTCCTGGTTACACCAAGCATGCATCTCTCTCAATGCTTCTTTGAGTTGTGAGCAGTCTTTGTACATCTTTTTTAGTTAAGGTCCATGTCTCTGCTCCATACGTAAGCACTGGCAGGATGCATTGATTAAACACTTTTCTTTTAAGACATAATGGCATATTGCTTTTGAAAATTGCACTGTTTCTTCCAAAAGTTCTCCAGGCAAGTTTTATATGCCGATTAATTTCTTCATTAATGTGACCCTCACTTGATATCTGCTGTCCAAGATAAACGTAGGAATCGGTTATCTCCAGCTTTTCTAAATCAATCGATAAATCTTCATTTCTTGTAAAAGCATTGATACATCACTTTTGTCTTCTGAAAGTTCATTTTTAATCCCACTTTTTTACTCTTGTCAGCAAGTTCTTGGATCATACTCTGCATCTCTGAAGAAGTAGTTGCAAAGATGACTACGTCATCAGCAAAACAAAGGAGAGTTAAGTAATCTCCATTAATCTTTATCCCTTTGTTATCCCAGTTCAACGATTGAAATACATTTTTTGAAGAAAATGTATTATAATATTTATAATGTAAATTCCATTATATATATACCGTATATAGCAGATGAGCTTAGCCCCCCCCCCCTCCCAATCCATCATTCCTAGCGACGCCACTGGCCTCCTGATTGTAAATAAAGTGAAAGGTAGTGAGTAGAGTTATCAAAGTTCTTTCTGAATTGGTGGAATCCTTAAAAAAATTTGAAAATGATGCATATTATTGGGTTATTCTTATGAATCCAAGTTTGTATAATTCCGTAAACCAATGCTATCTATTGTCTGGTGGAAAAGGCTTTGAAAAACTAAGGAGTGGCGAGTGATTTTTTTTTTAAATTTTTTTGGCTAGTGCGGTCTCAAAATTTTGGCCCCTGTTTATATCATAAATCCATATACCTACATATCATACCATAAGACAAAACCTTTTTTCTCCAATTTGTCATTCTTTAACGATGGCTACTTTGTCATTTGCAGAACACTTTTGCCTTAAGCATTTTGCTACTTATGAATGTATAGGATGTCCTGCTTGATGCAACATGAAATTGGCCACTGTTTAAATACACACATGTTTTTAAAGGAACATCAATCTTTCCAATGCAATGCTCACTTGGAGGTTGAAAGAGTCAATAGATGCAATTCCAAGAAATGCTATATCATGTTTCCCCTTAGGCTACACCCACATGCCACTACTCCCCTATCCCTCTCTGCAATCATTGCCCAGAAATCTACTTAAGGCATGTGCATGGATCCCATCCATCCTCATTTTGCCTTGGAGTAGACAGCATGTTTTTGATTCAGTTCATGCAATACTTTCAAGGCACAGCCCCTTGTAGTGGTGGTCGAGACTCTCTTGCACAACTTCTTTGTTGTGCATTTGATGTACACATTCCAATTGCTCTTCTATCAACATTTTTCCATTAACACAGAGCTTCCAATTTGTTGTTGCAATTTCATTTTGTATCCCACCATATCTTTCCATTCATTCCAGGACAATGTTGCGGCAGATTTTTCCTGCTTTATTAAACATGGATTTTTTTTTTTTCCGGCTGAAAACCGAATTTCGTCTTTCAAAACATTCGAAATCGTAAGCTAGTGACTATTTCTCCTGTATTCGTTTTTTTTTTTTTTCTCGCGATTCCATCAGTTCAGTATTAATGTAAAATATGACTTTGTTCAATAAATGATTATGTTACAACTCCAAAATGGAGGAAAAATTTCTGAAAATGGAAATCGGACTGAGTGAAAAGTTTGAAAAAACTGAGCTCCACTCAGAATAACTGACGTAACTCCCTTATGTGTTGACATAATTAGAAAAAAGGAGAATTTGTGTTGTACCATAACAAAGACCTGTAATTAATTATCCTGGAATATCACATTCTTTTTTATATTTAGAATTTTATCAAAACTACAGAACCCTGAGATTTATAGACCAAATTCGAATTTCATTTGTAATAAGTAGTTTGGGTAACATTCAGTGATTAATACACATTCCACATCTTTGTTCTGATGTCATCACCATGCATTACATTTATGAACGACACTTTGAAATTTTCTTTCGTTTCACCTGGCTCCTAGATTTGGAGCTTATTTTTCCAGCCCTGCTTTAAACTTTGTATAAAAAATTTACGTATGAGTTTTAGCCAAATAATTTAGATGACACTGATGTACACCTTTACCCATATATTAACTCATAATAATTCAGATATATCACATGTTCAAAAGCTAGACTTCAATCGGTAAAATAAAGTGTGGGTGTACAAAGGTCCTATGTCTCTATAAGTATTTGATATCCCTCAATCCTTGAAAAATTTACCAATGCATACGATGAACAAAAAAAAAAGTTCCGAAAAAAATCAAGAATGCTTTGACATGCTCTATGAGTGTAAATTATTTGAAGAATGCATCACATTGAAGAGGTTTTCCAGTTGCGTAAATGAGCATCTGCCTTAAAAAATTGCCTTTGTGAATTTCCTGAAGTATACCCACATGGGTGAAAAATTTTATAATTGAAGGAGCATATGCTTTGAAAGTTTACCTTTTCATGGGAATTGCTTGGGGGATATACCTCATTGATGAGGTTTGCTTGTGTGAAGCAGCATATGGTTTGAAAATAAACTGTTCTGTGTGATATACTTAGAACACAATAAACTCAATGAGGTTTTTCAAGAACAGGGCTTGAAAAATATCTGAAAAGTTACATACCCAGCTGGGCATGTGCAGAAAATATTTACTTGCCCAGAAGTAAAATCTACATGCCAAGAAAAATTTATCTTTTAAGATAACAAAACAGAAGCCTCATTTTTTAAAGTTAAAAATTATGATATAAACTTTTTACACATCTTTTCCATTGACATTTTAAAGTGTCTGTATTAAAAATGCACAAAACCATATATATCTTAAGTTTTAAGAAAGGTAATAATGCATTTGAGAAATTTAGTGATGATGCCACGTTCAAGAATTTTTAATAAAAGTCCTGTGTTGTTGTTTTTTTTTTTTTGATTGGAGGTTTAACGACCACCGTGAGCAACTCAATGGGCTATAAGCAGTCGCCCATCCCTAATTTAGGGTCACTGGTTCCAGGGAAGGGAGAGAGCCAGTGCCGTAAGACAAACACAACATCCATGCCTGACCGGGATTCGAACCCGGACCCCTTACGGACGAATGATCAGAGGCCAGCGCCTTAGACCACTGCGCCACCGGGCGGCTCCTGTGTTTTGCAGAAAAATTAAATAATCATAGTTAAATGTAGAGCAGTTTAAGTAGTTTTTAACAATTTTGAATGTAAATATTATTTACCTTTTTCTCTTGTGCAAACAGAAGTGATTTTGCATCACAAAATTTCTCAAGAATTGTTGTTTAGAAACAAATTATGAAAAGTTCATGTGATTTCATAATAAAGCCCTCATTTATAGCATTGAAAATCTCCTCTGCCTTTGCATTCTGAACTTCAACTAATGCTATAAATTTAGTTACTGGAATGACTTTATTTACATATCACACATATAAATAATTTCTTCTTTGACAGTCACATCTGTGGACCCATGTGCCAAAACAGAGAAAAAATGGCCTTTAGAAATTTACTCTCTCAGATAATTTTTTTCCACCTCTGCAATATGACTTGCAAATGTTTGGGCCTGTTTATTATTTTGATAATTTTTGCCAATTGAAAGTCCATTTTTTTAAGAAAAGCATATAGCATATTAAATCCTTTTTTTTTTTTTTTTCTTTTTCTGTGGCGTAGTAAGTACAAAGATTCGGCAAGCTTTCGCTCTCCACTGGGAGGCTTTCTCAAGACAATGGTAGACATAAAAATGCAGGGAATTGGAACACATAAGGAACGAAGATGATTTTTAAAATAAACGTGGTTGACATCACGAGCGTATTACACGAATTCTTATCCAGCAATTATACGGTGTGTTGCGATGTGCTTCCTCTCTTAACGCATGCCAAGCTTTGCTATAGGTGTTGCAGTAGGTTTTTTTACAGCTACGTTTTGCACACTTATAGTTACTAAATGTATATTATGACCTGACACCCCACATTCTTTGAAAAACTTGCTGGAGGTATTGGCAATTTTAGGATGGTTTTGGCAAACAATGTACTGCAAAATAGTCTTGTTGTAATTTGACTTTACCCAATTAAATGTTTTTATCCTAGATTCCTGAACTGTGCGACAGCATTTTTCTTCATACACTTTATTTTAGTCCGCTTGTGTAAGATTCTGTTTCATCAATGATGCGATTCTGATTCTGAAATTATGTCACTCAACAATGCGGAAGACTAATTTGTAACTACCGCTGACAGATTGGGAACATGGCGATGATGTGCAAAACACGTAACAATAATAACAAATAAAGTTTACCTGATCATGCTAGTTACTTTACATGAAAAAAATTTTACAAGAAAGTTCGTAAGTTGGGAGCTTTCGACCTTATCTTAGGTCTTCATCACGCCAATGGAGGACTAAGATTGTTGCCAGATTCTACATTTGAAAATTTTCTATTTTTGTTGCCAAAACTTAAAATTGATCTCCAGATTATCGGGATGTAGAGAGCAGATTCGGAATTGCAAGTCATTGAGTTGAAAATAATTTCCAAGCTTTCACGGTAACGGAGGGCAAATCGATTGTCAAAAGAAGCAACTCGTTTTGCTTCGTTCCAGCGAGGAACTGCAGATGTGTCTTCCATTATCAAAATAGACAAGGCTGTATTAGGATTGGCTTTCAAAACATCTTTATGTTCTAAAATTATGTGGTTAATGCTCTGTGTGTGCTTCCAATGTATAAGTTATCACCTGTTGAAGAAGAGATAGGAATGGAGTAAACTCCTGGCAGGTTCAGGCTTTCAACTTTGTCCCTATCCCTTTGTAGAAGTTTCAAGATGTTTGGGGGGGGGGGATTTAATAGCAAGATGGTAACCAAAACTTCTAAACAGAATCTGTAACTTATAAGCATAGGAAGGATGGTAAGGAACAGAACCAGAGAATTTCAGGTTTTCTTTCTTTTGAGGAAGGAGGCATTCAATTTTGGAATTGTTTTCGTATTTCTTTAAGAGGTAGTTGACTGTAAGAGCAGGGAAACCATGAGATAGAGCTATTGTAGAAATTTTGGAGAATTCTTCTTGAAGAGAAAGTTGATTGTTGCAAATGATATGAGCCCTGTGGATGTAAGACTTCAATGCTGCAAGCTTGTAGAGATGCAGAGTGAAAGATTTGTAGGGAATGATGTTAGTGCCCACAGAATGAAGACCTAAAATAAGGTCGAAAGCTCCCAACTTACGAACTTTCTTGTAAAAGCTTTTTCATGTAATGTAACTAGCGTGATCAAGTTACCTTTATTTGACAGATCGGGAATTTCACATTAATTGCTTACTATGAGATATACTCTCATTGCTGGATTCCCCCCCCCCCAAAAAAAACATCGTACATATCCATTACTAAATACAATTTATATCCACAGCTAACACGAACTACTGTTCTCTCAGGTAAACTAAGTTATCGGCGTTGGTAATTTTTGCTCTTCTCTCGGGTAAGTGGAACGCATTGGGCAGGTTCGTTCTTAGACAAAACTTAGTCTTTATTTCAGTAGTACTGCAGTCACTTCATGGGCGGAAGCTTCTGCTTCCCACTCCTTCACTCGCACAAGTTATATCAGAGAAGACCAACCCCACCCGGCTGTGCAATAAATATTCCACTGTCACTCCCAACCCATAACGCATGTTTTCTTTTTGCGGCATCCTCCTGTTTCATGGCAGTTTACGCATTTTGTCCCTAAACTCCAGAGGCTAATTTCATTCGAGGCATCATCCCGTCATTAACTGTAAATGACATCTGAAGAAAACTACATATGGCACCAATTTCTGGACCTAAAGTATAATATAAATAAAGTAGCACTGTTCTCCTGGCCTTGGCACACATTCCGTAACAGTAATACAACATCTGGAGATTTGCAGTAAATTGAAAATCATGAGATGACCATCTTTTTTCGTCGAGTAGAAAATTCTCCAGTCTAAATTTTTTTTTTCTTTAAATATAGTTGCCCGTTTGGGCAACTAGATTTAATTTTTACTTGCCCAGGCCTATAACTTACATGCCCCGGGCATGGTGTTTTTCAGGCTCTGAAAAGAATATGCCAGGAAAATGTATCTAAATGTGAATTGCTCATTATACTAAGGCTTCTCACTTGTATGAAGGACCATATGCTGCAAAAGAGAATCTTTTTGTCTGAATTGCTTGGAACAGACATCTCACTGAAGAGGTTTTTCACCCGTGTGAAGGAGCATATGACGAGAAAGGTGACTTCTTTTGGTAAACTGCTTGGAACACACATCACATTGATGAGGTTTTTCACCGGTATGAAGGAGCATATGCTGAGAAAGGGCACATTTCTGTCTGAATTGCTTGGAACACACATCACACTGATAAGGTTTTCCACCTGTATGAAGAAGCATATGCTGAGAAAGATAAAGTCTTGTGCTAAACTGCTTGGAACACACATCACATTGATGAGGTTTTTCACTGGTATGAAGTAGCACATGCTGAGAAAGGCTACTTCTTGTGCCAAACTGCTTGGAACACACATCACAATGATGAGGTTTTTCACCTGTATGAAGGAGCATATGCTGGGAAAGGTGACTTCTATTGGTAAACCTCTTGGAACACACATCACATTGACAAGGCTTTTCACCGGTATGAAGGAGCATATGACGTGAAAGAGAATGTTTCTGTCTGAATTCCTTGGAACAGACATCGCACTTATGAGGTTTTTCACCAGTGTGACAGAGCATATGCATAGATAGGTGACTTTTTGTGGTAAACTGCTTGGAGCATGTATCACATTTATGAGGGTTTTCACCAGTATGATGGAGCATATGCTGAGAAAGGGCATATTTCTGTCTGAATTGCTTCGAACAGACATCACACTCATGAGGCTTTTCACCAGTGTGAAGGAGCATATGCCGAGAAAGGTGACTTCTTTTAGTAAAATGCTTGGAACACACATCACATTGATGAGGATTTTCACCGGTATGAAGAAACATATGCTGAGAAAGGGCACATTTCTGTCTGAATTGCTTGAAACACACATCACACTGATGAGGTTTTTCACCTGTATGAAGGAGCATATGCTGGGAAAGATAATGTCTTGTGCTAAACTGCTTGGAACACACATCACATTGATGAGGTTTTTCACTGGTATGAAGGAACATATGACGAGAAAGGTTACTTCTTGTGGTAAACTGCTTGGAACACACATCACACTGATGAGGTTTTTTACCTGTATGAAGGAGCATATGCTGGGAAAGGTTACCTCTAATGGTGAATTGCTTGGAACACACATCACATTGATGAGGTTTTTCTCCAGTATGACATAGCAAATGCTTCAAAAGTTGATCTTTCTTTACGAATTCTTTTAAACACACAACACACTTATGTTTTTTTGAAGCTGTATGAAGAAATGTATGCCTGGAAAGATAAGGCTTCTGTGTGAATTTCTTGGAACACACATCACGCTGATGCAGTTTTTTATCTATATGAAGGATGGTATGGTCAGAAATCCCACTTTTACCTGTCACTTGCTCTGAACATGTATTATGCATATCAGGTTTTTCTTCTGTATCAAAGAACTTATCCTTTGAAATCTTGCTTTCCATCATGAATTTCCTGCAGCATGTACCTCATTGGATGGAATTTTTAGTCCCGTCAGAATGCATATGTCGTGCAAAACTAGATTTTTTGGGTACTTGTGAAAGCAGACTTCACACTCTTGAAAACCTTCTGTTGAACTAGGGAGTGTCTGGGACAATATGCGAAAAAAATTTCACTTTCTTTAAAATCAAGTCTTTAAGAGGTTTGCTCCTCTAAAGAATATTCTGTGAAGGACTCTATATTAGGAAATTATCAGGTTTATTTTTGGCTTCCCAGAAACACCCAAAAAATTTCCTTTGGTAACATTTATTGCATACAATCATGAATTAAATACTGAATGCCATTTCAACTTATCTGTGTTGTTTGCATATACAAAGAATTGTTGTATCCTGTGTGTTTCACTTCAACAAAGACATGAAGAACACCTTTTATATCTCAGTCATCATTAAAAAAAAAAAAGCATATTCCATGATTTCAAAACATACTTTATAAAATTTCTACAAGTATGCTAGTTTTTACAGCAGCAAATATTTTTTCTGATTTAATGATTCGTAGAGTACAGGATATCATGCTTGGCATTTTATTTGCAAGAAAGAAAAGAAAAAGTAAACAACTACTCACACAAGGCAGAAACTACTCTTGGAGAAAAATACCACATGGGAAAGCTTGTACTTTAGGGAATTAAAAATTTGTAAAGGATTAACGTTTACAGAAAATGTGAAATGGGAGTATATCACTTACATCCCATGAACAAGAAGTTTTTTTTTCTTTATCCTTTTCTCTGGCAAAAAAGCAGTTTTGTCTCATTTCACTGGTGCAAAGAACATGCATAATTCTTTATTGTATTTTTATTTTAAAAACAATACAATCCAATGATCTCTGATGTTCTGAAATAAAACTATTTCAACAATTTAAAAACAGTGCGATCCCAATTTCTGTAAAATGGCGTGCTGCATGAACATACAGAGACAAAAGCATATTTTAAATTGCTAAACTGATCTGAAAACTTTTAAAACATTATTACGTACATTTTTTTCCTGTGCAAAGACACTTTTTGCTCTATTAGTTTTCTTTGTTGAATTATCTTAGTTGATCAGTATATACCACCCGGTGATGTTTCACGCCAGGAACAAAAATTCCCTTGACCAGACACAAAAACTCCCCTTCCCGACCGAAATTCCCTGCAATTCCAAATTACCGAATGAACGAAAGAAGCTTAACAAATGCAGGTGTCGCACTGTATGGCATATTGCGCAGATTTATCATTTCCCCTGTTGGCTCTAATTTTCAGTATTTCCCCCTTTTCTTTTAGTTTAAAAATACGTTTTCAGAGCTATGGAGAGCTGTTGGGTCACTCACGGGATGAGCCTGGGTATAGCGTCTAAAAGGTAAAGTGTGTCGCGCGCCTAGCGTACGTAATGATTGGCGTGGATACCGAAATTTGTCCCCTTCGTAGATGGCGCTACAATCGCCTTCCCTTCCCTCTTTCTTACTGTGAAGGGAGCGGGAAACAAAATTTGTGTTGCTTACTGTGAAAAGAGCGGGAATTCAGACGAAGACGTGTTATGGTTTTAGGAGGAATGTGGATTACCTAAATATTGTATATAAGTTATACTTAGCTCATTATGTTTCAGACTATTGGGAACCTCAACGAACTATAGGGGCCGCTGCGCAAACGTAAACAAACTTCTCTAGAACGGGTAACGTCGCACGTGTTTCCATAAAGTCGAATGTTAGAATGGCTGGTTTGTCGCTTTCAATCCTTGAAATAATGAAATCTGTGGACACTTCCGATAATTCAAGATGTATGAAAGAAGGGGAAGTGATTGTTAATGTAGGCCATATAATTTATTGTGGAATTAAGAACGAAGAGAAATTCTCATAGTTTCGCACTGCATTCAGTCCACGGCAATAACGTCGTCGCATCACTCCATCAACGGTGTTTTAGGTACAAGTAACAGTGGAATTTCTATAAAGTCATTTGAGAAATTTCTATAAAGTCACTTGTAAAGCGGGCAGAAGTGGAACGTGTAAGCAATGTGTAGCAGTAATGCTTTACTGTAACAGGTAATTTTTATTTTTACATTTTCAAGCAAGTGATATAGTAATACCGACAAGGGTGTTCTAATACGGATTACTATTAAAATCTGACATTTCGTTTCACTTGACGTTTCCCAGGACCCATTTTCAATACTGTCAATGCCGCCCCGGTGGCGCAGTGGTCTAAGGCGCTGGCCTCTGATCATTCGTCCATCTGGGGTCCGGGTTCGAATCCCGGTGAGGCATGGATGTTGTGTTTGTCTTACGGCACTGGCTCTCTCCCTTCCCTGGAACCAGTGACCCTAAATTAGGGACGGGCGACTGCTTATAGCCCATTGAGTTGCTCACGGTGGTCGTTAAACCTCCAATCCAAAAAAAAAAAAAAAAAGAAAGAAAAATACTGTCAACAATAACATTTGTAATTTTTGAACATTGTTCCTAAAAGTGTTTGTGAATTGGTAATTGTTGATCATCATTGGGTTCTGCGTTTTTGAACCGATGACTGTTGACAGAACATTGCAAATTTTGTTCGATAATGAAGTTTAAATTTATACGGATAACAGCAATTATTTGTTTTCAAGATTATGTAGAAATGCGGATTTTTTAATTACTACTATGCAATAAAAAGACGCTGCCTTGTTTATTATTCATTCAAAGACGTTACTAGGTTAGTAGCATTTCACTGGAAGGATTTCAAACGCAAGGCACAAACGTTTATACTAACTTGTGAAAAACATAGCCGAAACCTTGGGAACGACATTGCGGGACACAACAATATGATTTGTTCTTCTTCACGGAATTCTCCATTATACAACTCTCTAATTCCAGAATGAATGCAAAAATACACCAAACTACGACAACTGAACGAAATGAGCGATCTACCAACAGCCAAGCATTGAGCCAAAAACGTTACCCGTACTAGAGTAATTCTTTCTTTTGCCGCTAGAGAGAGAGCGTCCTGCTGAGATTTCCAATCGATGCTAGGTCCCCAGGTTCTAGCCTGGGCTGATCTTTCAGAGATGGTGTGATTTACTAACAATCGCTGAATATCCGCCGTGCATCGGACGATCACGTAAAGTGACGGCCCCCAGGCTGGACCCACTGGTTAAATGGGTATCCTTTCCTATGTCCTCCCTGAAATTCTCTCACCCATCTATGTGCAATATCGTACTTGTACGGTGGCGCCATCTACTGTACTCTAATCTCACTACAAACTGTTCTGTCAAAAGTCGCTAGACTTGCCCTCATTCCTTCCGTTTCTGTGTCCTGCCCAAAAGGCGATATCGCTATAGGTGGCTGGGACCTAAACTCTACTCCCTGTGGACGGAAGTCCTACATGAAAATGACATATTCTGCGGCGTTATTATAACAACCAATTTATGCGGAAGAGAATAACCGTTGCTCCCAAGTTCTGTTACTGATAAATTTCCAAGTCTTATTAGGGAACTTGAGCAACAAAAAAGTCGGGTCAACTACGGTTGGCAGATAGTGGTACCCTCAGAGGTACGTCACCCTCGATATTGAGTTTGTTGGTCTTTTGACCAAGGTGTTTCTGATGACCCTGGCATTGGGGCGTATAGGAATTCCGTACATTGATAGGGGACTGTTAAAATTTCAGCCAATCAGAGGACGGTATTCAGTTTCAGTGATGACACCTATGGGTGGAGCTTATTTTGATGTGTTACGTGTGTTTATATCTGAATTTGTAAGCATCATGTCCGCTGCTGGTTTTAGTGTAAGGATATATTGGAAAATAATCTTCGTGAGTCACTTTCCAAAGGAATCTCTAATGACTCCACGAACGAGGATCTGACGTTTAGGAGCAGTATGAATTGCATAGAAGACTGTTAAAGAATTTGGTCTAAAAACTAAGACATCTTGGACTTGTGGTACTACAAAACCTCGCGGCGAACTTTTTGTTTGCAAGTTTTCTAACTTTTGTATTTTCAGTGTTAGAATACCTGTTTTGATTTTTAAAAAAAAAACCGTATATTCAGAAGCAGCCTTGTTTCGCTGTATTCATGGTAGAATTTATCGGTGATACAATGTGAAGTATTCTAAAAGTTGATGATTCTCGCTGCTGTTTCCTCCCATTTTGTACTAACAGCAGTTGAATTTTATTAAGTACAGCACACCACTGTGTTAGTACTGGGCCGTTTTACACCGTTCATGCGTAGCTCTATAATTGTGGTCAATTTACATAAAGAAAAACACACGGGAATTTAAGTTACCAGGTAAATGTTTAGATTAGCGTCCTAAATTCTTTCGTCGGAAAAATGTCAGTACCTGGAAAAAGTGCGCCATACAGATTTTACAGTACGGAAATTGATGGCAAATGGTGCAGAAATTTCTTATTTCAAATGTCTTTTTTTCGTAGTATGTAACTGTGAGTGCGATTCTGTGAAGAAACGCTGCGGCAGGCCTTAACGCCTCGCTTCGTCGACGATATGAAGCTTTGCTTTGTTGAAAGAAAGATTCGCGCTGGGGGGTGCAGTCAAGGCTGAACTGGATGAAGAACAGGCTGTAACATTAACGTTGAAGACAATAGACTTTTGGCGATTGGCCATTGGGCGTTAGGAACGATTTCAGCCGTTAGTAGGCACTGCGTCCTAAGGTATAAACAACTGTTTTCACGTTGTTTGAATTGCTGGTTGTGTATCTTCGTAGTTTTTTCTTGCGTTTCTTTTAAAAAACCTTACCGTTTTAAAACCAAACTGATGTTTTCACAACAAAATCTAACCCATTTTCAAAATGGTTTACTGTTTTGTGCAGATGTGCATATTTTCTGAGAAGAAAACTGTGGGATTCTCATTCCACGAGTTCCCCTCAGATCAGAACCTAAAGCAATTGTTGCTGAAAGCAATATCTCGTCAGATTTTGCTTCAAATAACAAGTCACCTTCAACTGCTTTTGTGGCAAGCATTTTCGTTCTAATTACGTACTTAATTCAATTTTAGAAAAAAACCCCTCCGCTATATAAACTGATTATAGTAAAGTAGTAGGTAAATGTGTAGATCTGCGTTTTAAATTATTTCGTCGGAAAAATATTAAAACCTGAAAAAAGTGCGACGTACAGATTTTAGATTATGAAAATTCATGGCAAATGGTGCAAAAATTTCCTGTTTCAAATGCCTTTTAAAGATTTTTATCGTAATCTTTACGTGTAAGTGCGATGCCGTGAATATTACGATAGAAATATTTAAAAGACATTTAAAACAGGAAAATTTTGCACCATTTGTCTATAATTGTCATACTCTAAAATCTGTGCGTTGTACTTTCTCTAGGTACTAACATTTTTGCGACGAAATAATTTACGACGCTAATCTACACATTTACCGAAATCTCGGCCCTAGATCGTTGAAGAATAAAGGAGGAATGAGATTTACACATCAATTACACCAGTTGCTACAGAAAAATTCTTCTTCCCAAGTACTACGCATTCAGAATGTAAATATTCATCTGTTCACGTGAAAATGTCGCCCCGGTGGCGCAGTGGTCTAAGCGATGGCCTCTGATCATTCGTCCGAAAGGGATCCGGGTTCGAATCCCGGTGAGGCATGGATGTTGTGTTTGTCTTACGGCACTGGCTCTCTCCCTTCCCTGGGACCAGTGACCCTAAATTTTTTTTTTTTTGATTGGAGGTTTAACGACCACCGTGAGCAACTCAATGGGCTATTAAGCAGTCGCCCGTCCCTAATTTAGGGTCCTGGTTCCAGGGAAGGGAGAGAACCAGTGCCGTAAGACAAACACAACATCCATGCCTTACCGGGATTCGAACCCGGACCCCTTACGGGACGAATTATCAGAGGCCATCGCTTAGACCACTGCGCCACTGGGGCGGCACTCTAAATTAGGGACGGGCGACTGCTTATATCCCATTGAGTTGCTCACGGCGGTCGTTAAACCTCCAATAAAAAAAAAGTGAATATAAATAAAATCTGAAATGTAAATAATGATATGGAATCAGTTTCTTTATGCGAACTACGTCAATAGATGGCGCTGCATCCCAACTCATCTTTTCTGTCCTCGCTGATTTTGCTTAATGTCACAGCCTGGTAGGATCCAGTTCAGCCTTGATGTAGTTCACACGCGTACAACTATAAGTCCAAGCGCGTGTCTTCTTTTCAGGAGAGCGAACCATGTTGTACTCATACGTTACAGAATATAGTTCGTTAATATTTTTTCATTGTTTGTAAAGCAGATGTTGAGAAATTTTTCGTTTTTTCGCATATGACTCCCTGATTCGAAATAGAAAGTACTAATTTGCTTTTCTATGTTGTACAGAAAACTGGGGAACTATAACTTTCCGTTCCGGTTTGAACGGCTTCCATTCCTAGCTGATTTGCTGTGTTTATGCACTTTTGGTTCTCCTGTTAATACCTTGTCCGCAGGTCAGTTTCTATCTTACTCATACGTATCTTTTGCAAATCGAAGAGGTTTTATCCGCTTTTTCCTACCGACAACGTACAGGATACAAAAAACAATGTGGATCTATTTTCTGTAGCGTATGACTGCAACATTTATCGCTCTCCTGTCAACAACGTTTTCTCTTTCTCTTGTACTCTTCCGCCCGTCATTTCGGCACAGCAACGAACATTCCTTTTAACGGACCAAAGCTTAACATCTTCACCGGAGCGATACGTTAGGCCTACCGCAGCTTCTCTTCACAGCGTCGAACTCGCAGGTCAATATTACGATAAAAATCTTTAAAACACATTTAAAATATGAAATTTCTGCACCATTTGCCATTAATTACCATACTCTAAAATCTGTACGTCGCACTTTTTCCAGGTATTAATATTTTTCCGACGAAAACTTAGGACGCTAAACTACACATTTACGATAATGTGATATGTTCCAAATTTGTATTTCTTGTTCGCTCTATGTAACGGCGTATACTTTATTATATAGCCGATTTTCGCCGAAATTGAGAGCTTATTGATTAAAATTTGGTCTAGAAATCTGTTGTTCGCGTCTACTCAAGGAAAAGATACTAATTCTATTGCATAGTAGGCTATCGGTAACCAAATTAATATAAGCCGCCCCGGGGGCACAGTGGTCTAAGCGATGGCCTCTGATCATTCGTCCGTAAGGGGTCCGGGTTCGAATCCCGATCAGGCATGGATGTTGTGTTTGTCTTACGGCACTGGCTCTGTCCCTTCCCTGGAAACAGTGACCCTAAATTAGGGACGAGCGACTGCTTATAGGCCATTGAGTTGCTCACGGTGGTCGTTAAACCTCCAATCAAACAAAAAAAAACCCGCTGGCATTGCGTTTACCAGTCTACCTCTCTACAAGGTCTGTGTTAAAAACATTTCCCTCCCCACCTCACAAACATATTCCCAGCAAAAACACAAGTGCTGGGAAACTGCTGGCCACCAGCTGGCATTGATGGGTCACTGCTGGCTGAAATCTGCCGCTCACGGCCCGGTAGTGGTCCGTTGGTGGCAGCGCTATCAGTTGGTGAGCCATTGATGGCCCTGCAGCATCGCCGTGAATTGTGGGCCTCCAAGCAAGTGCCACTAGTGGCCCGTTGCTGGCAACCAATGCAACCCCCAACAGCAGGTGGAAGCATCGGGACTGCGCATGCGCAGAAGCAACACTTGCTGTGTCCCTCATGGTACCAGTTAGTTGAAGACGACGCTATCGCCATCGTGTTATTTTAGTGCATGTTAAGAAAAAAATCCATATGTGGAGAGGAGAATTAATTTCCTAATGAAATTTTACGTCGACGAAGATATCAGATTAAGCCGTGAAATACTAGATTACAGCCATGAAATACATACACCCACTCCATTCCCATGAATAACAATTCATGGAATGGAGTGGATGAATAACAAGAAAAAATTTGAAACCGCTTGAAACACATATCCTGGAAAACCATTCAAATAGCGTTTGTTGAAAAAAAAAAAAAAAAGAATTATACGCGTACAAAATTTATTAATTATTTGAAAGAAAAAAAAGCAACGCTATGTGGTGTACTCATCCAGGGGTTGAATACACAAGACTAGGAGGAATTCGCTTTTAAAAATAACAAGTAAAATAAAATATCTTTTACTCTTTAAAACAAATGTAGCTTCGGACAACGGAAGGGAAAGACATAACGTTAAAAATGTAACAGAATGTGACATGAACCCGGGTAAATATATATTTATTCAACATTCTCTTTTTCAAGACGGCAAGGACAGTACAAAACTTTGGAAAGCGACTCTAAGTATGTACACGCCTTGAAAATGAGTGAAGTTCCCTTAAGGTAAAAAAAAAAACTATCGTTACGTTGAAAAAATTAATTTATCAATTATGTGAAACTGACTTTTATGAAAAATACCTCGCAATATTATAAAATGAAAGAGGGAAGCATTCGATTACAAATTGCATATCTAACAAATAGCTTCCAGCACGTACCCGAGCGTCGTGAATTAGTCCGGTCGGTAGCGAGCGCGGCTTCCATGTAAACGGCCCAAGATCGAATCTTGTCAGATGCAAACGGCGTTTTTACGGCCTGTCGAGAAAATTTCCCCAGCGTAGTGCGTTAATTCACAAACTTCGTAAGGGTAAAATAAAAAAAGTTGTAGATTTAGGGAACTGCGGTTATCCTTGTTTTTTTTATTTATTATTGCTACTACTGGGAAATTGGCGGACAAGATTAGGCAAGCCACCAGTTACGTCACGTGGTTGCTGGCTGCCACGAACGGCCCACTAGCGGACCACATTAGGCTAGCCATCATTTCGGTCAAGTACTTGCAGGGCCACTTGTGGCAGCTACTGCCTGTGATGGACCACTGATGGCCCTGCTGTGGCACATGACAACTGATGGTGTGCCAACTGCTGGCCCTTCTGTTGGCCGCCCGGACATTTTATTGACGGTTCGGCAGCAGCAACATAGTGCTGGGCCATTGCTGGCTGCCAGTAATGGCCCACTGCTGGCCCAGCAATACTGTTTTTGCTGGGTTATGAAACAACCCCTGTCGCATCATTATCACATTTGCCGCCCCGGTGGCGCAGTGGTCTAAGGCGCTGACCTCTGATCATTCGTCCGTAAGGGGCCCGGGTTCGAATCCCGGTCAGGCATGGATGTTGTGTTTGTCTTACGGCACTGGCTCTCTCCCTTCCCTGGAACCAGTGACCCTAAATTAGGGACGGGCGACTGCTTATAGCCCATTGAGTTGCTCACGGTGGTTGTTAAACCTCCAACCCCAAAAAAAAAAAAAAAAAAAAAAAAAAAAAATTATCACATTTAAAACGCATCTCCTGCCTACAAACATTGACACCAGTCAGTTTGCTATTTCCGTTCCTTCTAGCAGTGAGTAATCAAACGTGGCCCAAGCAACTAAGCCCCACCCAAAGTTGTCATCACTGAAACTGCCGCCCTCTTATTGGCTGAAATTTTTCCCGTTCCCCCATCAATGTACGGAATACTTATATGCGGCCCGGGGTCATCACCACAGCACTGGCCCTAGTTCTGTGGACCATGTAAATAAATAAAGTTGTGTTTAATGTGATTTTTTTTGTTTTTGTTTTTTGTTTGGAGGTTTAACGACCACCGTGAGCAACTCAATGGGCTATAAGCAGTCGCCCGTCCCTAATTTAGGGTCACTGGTTCCAGGGAAGGGAGAGAGCCAGTGCCGTAAGACAAACACAACATCCATGCCTCACCGGGATTTGAACACGGACCCCTTACGGACGAATGATCAGAGGCCAACGCCTTAGACCACTGCGCCACCGGGGCGGCAATTAATGTGATTCTGTGCTGAATGTTTGTGAGAGGGGTGCATGAGACCCTCATTCTATCAAAGTGCTTGTACTTACTTTTTTTATTTTATTTTAGATACCAAGTAAAGGACTCTAGTCCCAAAAACTCGCGTTGGCGTACGAACTCCCGGCCACGAGATGAGAAAAATTATTGAAAAATTTGTTTGCCCCGCCCGCCCGTAGCACGTCGCACACACGGGCTATGATCGAAGGGTTCAAGGTACTGGTCCCGTGGGTGGAGGAGGGGGGCAGATCCCCACAAGTCCCTGGACCGATTCTGTCCATGTGAAAGACTGTGGCTTCCGGTGACTAGCGGGCTAGCTATCGCAGCGCCTTCAGGAATCTTGCTAATTCCAAACTTGTGAGAGAGTTACACATTTCCCTGTGAAGTCTGCAAACTAGACGGCACAGGTACAGCCATCAGCCTAGGTTACTGATAAATGTCTCTGTCGCTATACAATTGGGAAACGGTTTTTGATAAAAATTTCAACAACTACTGCACTAGCCTTTGACACACAACAGCCCGCAATGAATTAATCAAGCTTCTACTTTATAAAAAATAAAAAAATTTAAAATGAGATGCTTACTTTTGCCTCTGTATAAATTGAATAAAGCTTAACCAATGTGCCGAGATGTGGTAATATTGTAATAAATAATACATACCAGCAATGTAAGATTAAAACATTGCTTTATTACAAACTGCACGTGGCTTCTGTATGGAAATGCCTAAAGCCATTTATAATGAACTCTCATCAGCACGCCTTTGGTCCCAGTGCTGGTGAGTGGTGAGAGTTCAATACTCCAAACCGATCCACGTCAGAGGTCAGTTTTTTCACATGTGCTGCAACATTTGTTTCAGTTTGTGTAAATTAAATCTGTATTACCTATTCCCAACTACTAGGGGCATTAAACAACGTTGTTACATGTTTACATTGTACACAATGTGTCACTGCGCGCACCTTAATGGTGCAATAAACCTTTCTGGATTTACTGAGGGGATATCAGTATGAGACTGAAAGAGTTACAATTTCAGAAATTAAGAACAAATAAATGTCTTGGTAAATTATTTGCTCCCCCACAATATTTCTTCATTTAATAGTAAAATTTATCAAACGGTATGAAAAAAATTCCTCCATATCAGCCCCTTCTTTTTTTTTTTTTTTTTTTGCGGTTTTTCTGAACAATTACTGGTAAATGTTTTCTCATACATGCATTATGACTAAAATTAAGCTTCAGTCAGAGAAGAATGTCATTATAAATGCGTGTGCTTAAATAAGGTGGTACACACCGTTTTTTAAACCAGTCAGTAACAGGCAAAAATAATTTTTGTTAAGCCTCTTAATAATACGAAAAGCATACCCAATGTTTATTTATATCCGCTATATCCATGATAATCATTACGTACAGCTAGGCGCTCGGCACACTTCCCCTTTTAGATGCTATATATCAGCTGTTCCTGTATAACCGTTTGAAGAGTAGATACATGGAAGCACAACTTTATATTTACATGCCCCCACGCATTTACTTCAAACCGTAAATTTTGCCCGCTGTCCCTAAATTGTTTTTAAGGAAAGCTCTGTCCCTGACTGGCAGCATTAAATTTGTTGAACCACGGCATTACTTATACCTGATTATACGCCTAACCAATGGGGGGATCAGGACCCCCCAGATTTTCATAGAGTCTGGGATCCCTAATGTAAATGATCCCCCAAATGTTTCGGGAATTTAATGATATGAACTTTTTATGTGAACCAACTAAATTATTTAATAACATAAGATTGTAATTTTTCGTAGAATGCGAACACGTGTATAATGTGTACTTAATAAAAGAGCGATGTCGATTAAGCATGCTTACCAACATCGTTGGCGTATATATTATGAAATCAGACACCCCCCCAGATTTTGAAACACGGTTACGCCACTGTACCTGATGGTCACTGGCCAACATCGCCGATGCTGACACTTAAGCACATTCAATTCAAAATAAGCACATACAATATAATGTCCCATACAAAAAAGCCTTGCAATTTCTGTATATACAACAGGAGCGGCTCCTGAAATATGGCTGTGGTGCTGCGGACCCCCACCCCACCCCAAAGGAGTTTTTTTTCATGCCACACCAAGAGAGAAGTTTTCTGAACTCGGCTGGAAGTTTTTCCTGCACAATCGCCACTGGGAGCGAAAAGAATGCTGGCGCGCTGCTCTGACTCCTATTGAAACCAACTCATGTGGGAAACTGCCTATTCCCACATCAGTTCATTTCCTTTGAATAAAACGTCCCTGAGGGCTGTAGCTCTCGCTGATACGGCAAATATAAGTGGTCCTCGGAGTTGTTTGCGAGTGACGTAACTACAATGCACTCTCGTTAGCGGCAAATGCATCGCCGGGCCTTCAATTTTTGGTTTGTTCCTACTTTTATTCAACATGATAATTCTAACAACTGGAGATTATTCGTGTTTGCTAACAACAAATACTCAGTTGCCGAGATTTTTGCAAAAAGTTTCACTTCTGGTCAAAATGGGCATGTGAACAAATTGTGATTAAGAATAAAGTTCAGTAATGGATAAATTGAATAAAAAAATGGCTAATTTCTGCAGCGAAATACTTGCACATAATTAATATTTTCACTTACCAGACACAGCGAAATTTTCGCTTTTAAACTCATGTACATTTCTATTCATCAAAAAACATTGAAGTTGCTACATTGGTCACATTTTACTTTTCTGTTGCATATCCCCCCCCCCCCCCCCCCCAAAGCTCTGCGCATTTCAGTT
Source organism: Macrothele yani (assembly GCA_039090855.1). Lineage (NCBI taxonomy): Eukaryota > Metazoa > Arthropoda > Arachnida > Araneae > Macrothelidae > Macrothele > Macrothele yani. The sequence goes on along the minus strand of CM077009.1, from coordinate 199,157,965 downwards.
GAGGTAGTGCTTTATACTTAATTACTTTGAACACAACATTTAATCAAACACAATTGTTTAGAAAATTTACGAAGTTGGTAAATTTTGAAAACAAATTGTTCTACACTAAATTTTAATCATAGCTTGAAAATTAAAACTGGGAATATGTTTGCAATTCGTATTTATTAAAGAGAATGCTTTAAGTCAAAATTCCAAAGGGAGCGTATCAGAAGAAAACTATTTATTAAATTTCTAGGGGTCACAATTGACACCTGAAAATGCGTACATGACGTTGAGTGTGTGTCCGCTGTCGCTTGCACACGCATTATTTTTTTTACCTTTAAAACTGGTTCCCTTAACTGAGTGTGTGTTGCTCTTACAGAATCTACATTTATATATCATTTACAACCATTATCTCAACCCACTGAAAGTCTCCAAGTTTCTTCCACAACAGTCTGTTTAGAGCCAGTTTTCTTCTTGCTTCCGAATTTCATCCACCCATCTCCCACATCATCTTCTGGGTCTTTTTTGTTTGTCCCTAGCTATCCAGTTTAATATTTCTCGCTGGCTCTTTCTTCTAGCAATATGTCCATCCCATTGCAATTTCAGGGATTCTGATCATTGCTCTCTTCTATCCTTGTAATGTTCCCGACCCACGAGTTCCTCTTTGTATCTTTCCTGTTCCTGGTTACATCAAACTTGCATCTCTCAATGCTTTTTTCCGTTGTCTGCAACCTCCGTATATCAGTTTTAGTTGAGGTCCATGTCTCTGCTGTATGCGTAACAACTGGAAGGATGCACTGATTAATGAGCGTCATGTTAGGATCGTTTGCGTCTAAATAGGATCGTTAGAATAAAGGTCCTGCAGGGAATCTAATTTCTTTGCTGTGCAATGGTGCATGCGTGGGTGATGATCAAATGATCATATGTAGAGGATTTTAGGAAGGGAGTGTCTGACCCCAGGGCTGAATAAACAACCCTTAGAAATAGAAAACTAGGAGATTTGGGCTAGAGCGCCCGATAGGAAAGTGACACAGAAGTGAAGTAGAAAGAGGGGGGGCTGCCCTTATATTACCGAGGGAGACCAGTACCCCGTGTATGCCTGGGTACCTCTCCAGAAGATAAACAATGAGGAGATATGCACGAAAATACTGGATAGCACTACAATTCGAAAGTTCACATTAAAATGATTTGTGACCACAAAATATGCTAAACACTTTTCTTTTAAGAAATAATGCATCAAACCAAGTTTTATACGTCGATTATTTTCTTCATAAATGTGGCCACCCCTTGATATCTGTTGCCTAATTCAGGTATCGGTTACCTCTAGATTTTCCTTATCAGTTGCTAAATATAAAATCTAAATATTCATTTCTACGATTATATATACATTATTATTAATTATTATTATTGTTTAGAAACAAATGATGAAAAGTTCATGAGGTGATTTCATAATGAAGCTACCACATTTATAGCATTGAAATCTCTTCTGACTTTGTGTTTTGAACTCAAACTAATACTATAAATTTAGTTACTGGAATGCCTTCATTTATATATCACATATAACAAATTTCTTCTTTGAGAGTCCCATCTGTGGAACCATCTACCAAGACAGAAAAAACGGGCTTTAGAAATTTCGGTAAATGTGTACTTTAGCGTCCTAAATTATTTCGTCGGAAAAATTTAACTGTGTGGAAAAAGTGCTACGTACAATGTTTTAAAGCATGCAAAATAATGGGGAAAGGTGAAAAAATATAGTATTTTTACATGAAAGGAAAAATATTTTCCAAAGAACTCGAGTACGAATACGATGGTTTGCAGCAGTTGGTGCGGGAGGCCAAAGCGATGCTGACGGCCACAAGGTGAATGGTCCGTGCGTCAGAAGGGAGTAATGCGCGGAAGTATACAACAAGAGTGGGGTGTATGTCTCGGAGGAGTGTGATGTGTCGTGTAATCGTGTGCAAAAGATGCAGTTCAGAAATGTTTCACTAATTATTAATAAAGAAATGTGCTAAATGTTTTTGTTTTGTTTTTTTGTAAAATTGTCTGGGAATGCAATTAAATGAAGGATTGTAAATGATATAATGTGCGGCTGAATTTTTGAGTAAGAATTTTCGGTTCTGGTTGACCCTAAGTTTTGGTTATGATTTCGGAGATGTTAAGGGGTCGGTGATTTCTTCAAGCACCTCATTTGAACTTCTGCTATTATTCCTTCCATCGTTCGTCTCCTTTTTTCCCCTCGTGAAACAGATATTGTTGAAAATAAACGATTTTCTTATCATCAGGAGTCGTACTATGGCAGGGAGGCTCAGAGCTTCGTTTCTAATTGTGGGGGATTCTGAAATTTTATGCCTCTTTTGCAATTTTGTACTTACGATTGCGCAAAATTACCCTTGAAAAAATGATATTACAATGAAGCATAAAACCAACCTGTTTCCGTCAGCGTATTCCTACAACCCGCTTCGATGACTGCGTACTGCTCAACCACTTCCTGGTGTATTCTTCTGCGCGTAACTTGCCGTTCTCAACGACGCTTCCATTCACCGGACTCAACCTTCACCGATCATCATCTTAGGCCTATTGCACGTACTCTTCCGAACCTTCACACTCCAAGGTAAATTCTTCGGAAAATATTTTTCCTTTCAAGTAAAAATACTATATTTTTTCACCTTTCAACATTATTTTGCATGCTTAAAAAATTGTACGCAGCACTTTTCCCACACAGTTAAATTTTTCCGACGAAATAATTTAAGACGCTAAAGAACACATTTACCGAAATTTCCTCTCTCAGATCATTTTTTTCCACCTCTGCAATATGATTTGCAAATGTTTGGGCTTGTTTATTATTTTGATAATTTTTTTCCAATTGAAAGTCCATTTTTTTAAGAAAAGCATATAGCATATTTAATCCATTTTTTTTTTTTTTTTTTTTTTGGCATAGAAAATGCAAAGATTTGCCAAGCTTTCGCACTCCACTGGGTGCTTTTCTCAAGGTAATGATAAACATAAAAATGCAGGGAATGGAACACGTAAGGAACAAAGATGATTTTAAAAAATAACGTGGTTGACATTACAAGGGTATTACACGAATTTTTATCATGCAATAATACGGTGTGTCGCGATGTGCTTCCCTCTTTTAATGACGCGTGCCAAGCTTTGCTATAGGTTTTACATTAGGTTTTTACAGCTAAGAGGCAATCCTTATGTCTTCGACTATTGTTGTGCGCACTTAGTTATTAAATGAATGTTATGACCTGACACCCCACTTTCTTTGGAAAACTTGCTGGTGGTTTTGGCAAACAATGTACCACAAAATAGTCTTGTTATTATTTGACTTTACCCAATTAAATGTTTTTATCCAAGATTCCTGAACTGTGTGTCAGCATTTTTTTTTCATACACTTTATTTTAGTCCGCTTGCGTAAGTTTCTGTTTCGTAAATGATGCAATTCTGATTCTGAAATTACCTCACTCAACAATGCGAAGACCAATTTGTAACTACCGCTGACAGATCGGGAATTTCACATTAATTTCTTACTATGACATATACTCTCATTGCTGGAGTTCCCCCCCCCCCCCCCCCAAAAAAAAACATCGTACATATCCATTACTAAATACAATTTATATCCACAGCCAACACGAACTACTGTTCTTTCAGATAAACTAAGTTATCCGTGTCGGTAATCTTTGCTCTTCTCTCGGGTAAGTGGAAAGCATTGTGCAGATTCGTTCTTAGACAAAACTTAGCCTTTGTTTCAGTATTACAGCTGTTGTGCGTGTGTGTGGGAAGGGGGAGGGGATGCGCGTGCAGTCAGAAGCTTCCATTACCTTTTCCTTATTCACGGCAAGTTGTTTCAGAGACCCAACCCACCCTGGGCTGTGCAATAAATATTCTGTTGTCACTCCCTCCTCATAAAGCACAGCTTTTTTACCCATCAGTCTGCGTCCTCTTGTTTCATGGTAGTTTACGCATTTTGTCACTTAACTCCAGAGGCTAATTTCATTCGAGGCATGCATCCTGTCATTAACTGTAAACGGCATCTGAAGCAAAACTACGTATGGCCCCGATTTCTGGACCTAGAGCATAATATAAATATAGAGGCACTATTTTCCTGGCCTTGGCACTCATTCAATAACAATAATACAACATCTGGAGATTTGTAGTAAAATGAAAGTCAGGAGATGACTGTCTTTTTTCGTCGAGTAGATAATTCTCCAGTCCAAACTGCTTTTTCCCTATAAATCTAGTTGCCTGTTTGGGAAACTAGATTTCATTTTCACTCACGCCAATAATTTACATGCCCTGGGCATCTCGGACATGGCATTTTTCAAGCCTTGAAAAAAATATTCCTGGAAAATGTATCTTTAAATGTGAATTTCTCATTATACTAAGACTTTTCACTTGTATGAAGGGCCATATGCTTCAAAAGGTAACTTTTCCTTGTGAGTTGCTTGGAACAGACATTGCACTCATGAGGTTTTTCACCTGTATGAATGCGCATATGCTGAGAAAGGTAACATCTTTTGGTAAACTGCTTGGAACACACATCACATTGATGAGGTTTTTCACCGGTATGAAGGAGCATATGCTGCGAAAGATCATTTTTGTATCTGTATTCCTTTAAACAGACATCACACTGATGAGGTTTTTCACCCGTGTGAAAGAGCATATGCCGAGAAAGGAGACTTCTTGTGGTAAACAGTTTAGAACACACATCACATTTATGAGGATTTTTACCTGTATGAAGGAGCATATGCTGAGAAAGGTGACTTCTTCTGTTAAACTGCTTGGAACAAACATCACACTGATGAGGTTTTTCACTGGTATGAAGGAGCATATGTTGCAAAAGGTAACTTCTTGTAGTAAACTGCTTGGAACACACATCACACTGATGAGGTTTTTCACCTGTATGAATGTGCATATGCTGAGAAAGGTGAGTTCTTCTGGTAAACTGCTTGGAACAAACATCACACTGATGAGGCTTTTCACCGGTATGAAGGAGCATATGCTGAGAAAGGTCAGTTTTCTGTCTGAATTGCTTGGAACAGATATCACACTGATAAGGTTTTTCACCCGTGTGAAGGAGCATATGCTGAGAAAGGTGACTTCTTGTGGTAAACAGCTTAGAACACACATCACATTTATGAGGTTTTTCACCTGTATGAAGGAGCATATGCTGCAAAAGGTAACTTCTTGTAGTAAACTGCTTGGAACACACATCACACTGATGAGGTTTTTCACCTGTATGAATGTGCATATGCTGAGAAAGGTAACTTCTTCTGGTAAACTGCTTGGAACAAACATCACACTGATGAGGTTTTTCACCTGTATGAATGTGCATATGCTGAGAAAGGTAACTTCTTCTGGTAAACTGCTTGGAACAAACATCACACTGATGAGGTTTTTCACCGGTATGAAGCAGCATATGCTGAGAAAAGTTATGTCTTGTGGTACACTGCTTGGAACACACATCACATTGATGAGGTTTTTCCCTAGTATGACATAGCAAATGCTTCAAAAGGTTATCTTTCTTTACGAATTCTTTTAAACACACATCACACTTATGTAGTTTTGAAGCTGTGTGAAGAAATGTGTGCCTGGAAAGGTACGGTTTCTGTGTGAATTTCTTCGAATGCGCATCACGCTGAAGTTTTTTATCTGTATGGTCAGAAATCCCACTTTTACCTGCCACTTGCTCTGAACATATAATATGCATATCAGGTTTTTCATCAGTATCAAGGAGTATATCTCTTGAAATTTTGTCTTCCATCATGAATTTCCTGCAGCATGCACCTCATTGGATGGTATTTTTAGTCTCGTCAGAGTGCATATGTCGGACAAAACTAGATATTTTCGGTTACTTGTGAAAGCATACTTCGCACTCTTGAAAACTTTCTCTTGTAGTACGGAGTGTATGAATATGAGAAATTTCTTTTTCACTTTCTTTAAAATCAAGTCTTTAAGAGGTTTGCTCCCCTAAAGAATATTTTGTCAAAGACTCCACATTGCGAAATTATTAGGTTTTACTTTTTGGCTTCCCAGCAAACACCCAAAAAATTTCTTTTGGTGACATTTAGTGCATAGTCATGAATTAAATACTGAATACTGTTGCGACTTATCTTCGTTGTTTGCATAATGACTAAGCATCATTGTATCCTGTGTGTTTCACATCAAAGAGGACATGAAGAACACTTTATATGATCTCAGTCAATACTTTTTTTAAAAAAATAAGCAGAAGAGCATACCCCATGATTTCAAAACATACTTTATAAAATGTTTAACAGTATGCCAGGCGTTTTTAGAATAAACTGCAATTATTTTTTTTTTCCTGGTTTAATGATTCTGTAGAGTTAGGGATGTCATGGTTGGCATTTTATTTGCAAGAAAGAAAAAAAAAATGTAAAAAGCAACAACTCACACAATACAGAAACTACTCTCGAAGAAAAATACCACATGTAAAAGCTTGTACTTTAGAGAATTAAAAATTTGTAAAGGACTAACCTTTACAGAAAATGTGAAATGGGAGTATATCATTCACATCCCAGGAACAACAAGTTTTTTTCCTTTATCCTTTTCTCTGGCAAAAAAGCAATTTTATCTCATTTCACTGGGGCAAAGAACATGCACAATTCTGTAATCAATATTGTAATTTTGGTTTGAACACAATACAATCCAGGGATCTTTGACTCTCATGTTCTGAAATAAAACTGTTTCAACAATTAAAAACAATGGGATGACAATTTCAGCAAAATGGCGTGCTGCATGAACACGCAAAGACAAAAGCATATATTAAATTGCTAAACTGATCTCAAAACTTTTAAAACAATATTACGTACAGTTCTTCCTGTGCAAAGACACTTTTTTGCTCAATTAGTTTTCTTTGTTGAGTGTCTTCCTTGATCAGCATACCACCCGGGGATGTTTCACGACAGGAACAAAAATTCCCTTGACCAGACCCAAAAATTCACCTTTTCCGACCGAAATTCCCTGCAAGGGACCTTATTCACCTAGCATTGCATCATGGGAAAGCCTTTCCGTGGCCGAGGACCAACAACAGTTTATTAACATGCCGTTACGTTGCAAGGGTTCAAGAAAAACGCGTTTTTCGTAAATTTATTAACGACATGTATAACTTTTGCTCAACGTATAGTTGTGCTAATAAATCCTGCAACCTAAATTTTGTAGACGAAAGAAAAACATTCTTTAATTTTCCGCTGAAAAAGAGGAAATTATTAAGGGAATGGCTGTGTAAAATGAAACGCGGTGATTTCCATTCCGATGTGCACTCTCCAATATGTTCTGTCCCCTTTTACGAAAAAGCTTTTGGATATTATGACACTACGAATCAAAGGCAGTTGAAACCTTGTAGTAATCCTTCGAATTTCAATTTAAAAAAAGAAAAAAATGGTAGGCGAAAATTGATGGAATATTTGGATCGGTAAATTACGAATTAAGTTCCACTTTCCTCAAAGAATAAAACAAACGTATCTATAATTTCTCTTTTATTTAATGTTACGCATTCATTTAACTCTTAAACAGATTGCCTAGCGTGCGAACCCTAGTTTGTTTCCTTATTACGTATTTGTCTGAGGTTTTAAATGTTTTTGTTTTACAAAACAAGGTACTAAATTTTATGCTTCAGATATTTCGCCAATGTCTGGCAATAAGAACATGAAAATTTAATATAGCGTGTACGAGAAACGCTACATTAAAAACTTCATTATGACTAACGGTTCCTGCGTCATGCGAAATAAACATCGAACAGAGAATTGTCTTTGTATAATTTTGAAACCTTGATTTGTTCTTCTAAGAAATTAATTTCTTCTTCTTTGCCCCATAACTCCATTAATTCGTCGGCAGAATCCATGACGTTAGGATTGTAAAAATTAGGCAAGAGTAAAGGATAATCAAATAGCGAAAACATTGAATCAGCAGCCATTTTGGTACGCAGAAATCCACTTCTGACGTCACATGAATAAGGTCCATTCCAAATTACCGAATGAACGAGAGAAGCTTAAAAAATGTAGGTATCGCACTGAATCGCATATAGCGCAGATTTATTTTTACCCCGGTTGGCTCTAATTTTCAGTCTATACCCCTTTCTTTTAGTTTAAAAAATTCCTTTTTTAGAGCTATGGAAAGCTTTTCGCCGCCCCGGTGGCGCAGTGGTCTAAGCGATGGCCTCTGATCATTCGTCCGAACGGGGTCCGGGTTCGAATCCCGGTGAGGCATGGATGTTGTGTTTGTCTTACGGCACTGGCTCTTTCCCTTCCCTGGAGCCAGTGACCCTAAATTAGGGACGAGCGACTACTTATAGCCCATTGAGTTGCTCACGGTGGTCTTTAAACCTCCAATAAAAAAAAAAAAGCTTTTCGGGTCACTCACGTGATGAGCCTGAGTATAGCGTCTAGAAGTGAAAGTGTGCCGAGCAACTACCGTGCGTAATGTTTGGCGTGGACACCGAAATTTGTGCCCTTCGTAGATGACGCTCCGATCGCCTTCCTCCTCTCTTACTGTGAGGGGAGCGGGAAACTAAATTCCTGGTGCTTACTGTGAAAAGAGCGGCAATTTAGACGAAGACGTGTTATGTTTTAGGTTTTTTTTTTTTTTTTGGATTGGAGGTTTAACGACCACCGTGAGCAACTCAATGGGCTATAAGCAGTCGCCCGTCCCTAATTTAGGGTTACTGGTTCCAGGGAAGGGAGAGAGCCAGTGCCGTAAGACAAACACAACATCCATTCCTGACCGGGATTCGAACCCGGACCCCTTACGGACGAATGATCAGAGGCCAGCGCCTTGGACCACTGCCCCACCGGGGCGGCTTTTAGGTTTTATTTATTTATTTATTTATTTTTTTTTTGAGGTTTAACGACCACCGTGAGCAACTCAATGGGCTATAAGCAGTCGCCCGTCCCTAATTTAGGGTCACTGGCTCCAGGGAAGGGAGAGAGCCAGTGCCGTAAGACAAACACAACATCCATGCCTGACCGGGATTCGAACCCGGACCCCTTACGGACGAATGATCAGAGGCCAGCGCCTTAGACCACTGCGCCACCGGGGCGGCTTTTTAGGTTTTGGAAGGAATGTGGGTTACCTAAATATTGTATATAAGTTATATTTAGCTCATATGCGGAAAAGAAATAACCATTGTTTTGTACCAGATTGCAATACCCCGTACAAAAACAGTAAGCTGTCATTCTTTGGAATACAGAAAAATGATAAACTTTTACATCGATGTCAAAGATTGATTCCCCGCGCAGATAAAAACTTAAACAAATCTAGTGCTGTATGTGAACTGCACTTTGATGAGGGATTTGTGGTTCTAAATTCTGTGCATAGAATAAACGAGACTGTGTTAATACCCAGAGATCGGCCCATTCTGACACCAAATGCAATTCCAACAATATTTCCAAACCTTCCCCATTATTTGTCAAAACCGTTGCCAAAAAAGAGGAAATTTAGGGAAACCGATGATAAGCCTGATGGTAATTTAAATAGCTCGGAATTTTTTTTTTTTTTTTGATTGGAGGTTTAACGACCACCGTGAGCAACTCAATGGGCTATAAGCAGTCGCCAGTCCCTAATGTAGGGTCACTGGTTCCAGGGAAGGGAGAGAGCCATTGCCGTAAGACAAACACATAGCTCGGAATTTACTTCCCAAAGAGTTACACTGAACTGCCTTCTGAATATCAACCTTCATTCAGAATTTTGGGGTAAGCAAATTCGGCTAAACTTTAGACTTCGACCCCCGTTATCTGCTTCAGCTAGCGCGCCAATGGAATGCCGGGAGAAGGGTTTCGCGATAAGTGGCGCTGCAGCTGCGTCGGTGTTTTCTCCCGCGCTGTGTTTGTTACGTAATCGTTGTTTGCGGAGTGCGTGAGGCGTAAATCCCGTATATTTACTTCTGTTCCAAGGAGGTTAAGTTACTGGAGACGCCACTGGCTCTGCCGCCATAGGTCACAGCTAGTCTGTGGTGTGACTTCACAAACAGGCAAAACTGAACTAAATTACACCGTTGATGAAACAGTAAACTTGTGTATCATTGGTAAAGATTATTGAATTACTCATTTTATCTGTTTATACGCTTAGAAGCTTTTGCTCCATTCGTTTCCAAGCAGCTTCTATTCTGCGGCTGCGTCGTGCCTGCTCATGACGTCATTTGCAGCACAGACGGTGACTTATGGTTGCCAATGCAGCGTGGATAGAAGTGGTGCCTCCAGTATTATAACCTCCTTGTTCTGTTCGCCCTGTTCTAATCGATACGTGGGTTGTATTTTTTTTTTTTAATTGGAGGTTTAACGACCACCGTGAGCAACTCAATGGGCTATAAGCAGTAGCCCTTCCGTAATTTAGGGTCACGGGTTCCAGGGAAGGGAGAAAGCCAGTGCCGTAAGACAAACACAACATCCATGCCTCACCGGTATTCGAACCCGGACCCCTTTCGGACGAATGATCAGAGGCCATTGCTTAGACCACTGCGCCTCCCGGGGCGGCTTTTGTGTTTTTTTTAGCGTTCGTTGTAGCTCTGTCAGGAGCCAAGTGAAATTGGAGGCGTTTTTTTGACAAAGTTGGGAAGGATGAAGAAACATGCATTGCATGGTGTGAGCGGAAAGGATTGCTTCTAACCGAAGTAAGATGTTCCGCAAGTCATCCAATGAGTTTGCGAGCGGATATGTTTCATCGTTTAGGACAATTCAGGTGTAGAAAGAATCACGTTACAGGGAAAAGTGAGCAATGTTCCCGTTTACTTGGGACGTGGTTTGAAGCTGCTTGTATTGCTCTTGTTAAGGTGATGACTCTTTTATATTGTTTCGCCAAAGGATTTGTAACGTACCAGGAGAGGAGATGTGACGTACCTGCCAGCAGGACGCACATGACATAAAGGCAGATAGGAATCAGAACACATGTCCGCGTAGCTTAATTGGTAGAGCAACTTATTCCGGAATGAGTGGACCCGGGTTCGAACCCCGGCGCGGATAAAAATGACGGAGAAATTCACTTCGTTATAATGGCGCCCGAACTATCCGGATGACCCGACCGTTCAAAATCTCGCATTGGTGTGATGTTATTTCCACACCGCGAGATAGGAAAAATGTGAGCAGCACTTCAAAAGAAAAATAAGGGGGAGATGATGTAACGTACCAGGAGAGGAGATGTGACGTACCTGCCAGCAGGACGCACATGACATAAAGGCAGATAGGAATCAGAACACATGTCCGCGTAGCTTAATTGGTAGAGCAACTTATTCCGGAATGAGTGGACCCGGGTTCGAACCCCGGCGCGGATAAAAATGACGGAGAAATTCACTTCGTTATAGATTATCCTACGATGATGCAACAGTGGCGGCTTTTCAGGTGAAGTGCCTCTTCACCTATTTCATTTTTTTTTTTTTTGATTGGAGGTTTAACGACCACCGTGAGCAACTCAATGGGCTATAAGCAGTCGCCCGTCCCTAATTTAGGGTCACTGGTTCCAGGGAAGGGAGAGAGCCAGTGCCGTAAGACAAACACAACATCCATGCCTCACCGGGATTCGAACCCGGACCCCGTTCGGACGAATGATCAGAGACCATCGCTTAGACCACTGCGCCACCGGGGCGGCCCTATTTCATTTGAAATAAGGTTTTATTTAATAATTTCGTATAATATATCCTTTTTTTCTTTGCCTTTATTGAGTAGCAAAATTTTGATTAGATATCAATTCACAATGCGCGTTAATACGGAAAACAAGTCCATTTACGCAAAACAGTTCAAGTGAAGAGCTGAAATGAAAATTCTTGGAAGTCTACAGTTTTAATCCGAGTTGCACGAGTTGCCTATCGGCCGGGCAAGTGAAGTGTTTTAGCTTGAGACGCAAAGGTTCTGCACCTGCAGTCGTGACCTTCCGAAGAGATCGCTGTGGAACGGGACGGATTGCAAAGGGTCTTTGCAATTCACTAGGGCTTTTTCCTTGCGGTGATTTTGGTACATACTTTCCGAAAGAGATTTGTTTTTTCGTTTTTTGCGATTGTTTTTTAAAAACTTCCTTAGTTACTTTAGTTTCGTGTACAGTTTAACTGATAGTGATAGTTTGTTTCCAGTATGTATGCATGCTGTGAACGACATTGTCTGTAATTTATTGCAAAATCCGTTCAATCGGTGGAAAGATGAAAATAAAAGAGACATTTTACTTCAAGGACTACCGACGGATTCACTGACAATTGTCACCAAGAAAGAAATCAAGAAGAGCAGTAAATCTTACAATATTAATTTTAAAAATTGTTGGTTTACTGAATATAAGTGGCTTTGTAGCTCTTCTGTGTTACAAAAATTATTTTGTTGGCCCTGCTTATATTTTAGTAATAAAATTCGGCGTGGAATAAAGACAATTTTCAGATTTCTTAATTATAAAACGGTCACTTCACAAACGTGGTGATTCCAGCGAACACCTGAAATGCGAATTAATGCTAAATAATTTTGAAAGGAACCAGAATACCATTGCCGATGCCCTGAGGGAGAATGCTAGGCTTTTGAAAATGCATTTCAACAAAAGCGTTCGTTTAAATAGACTTTACCTGCAGACAATGATTGATGCAGTACTGTATTTGGATGAACAAGAACTAGCATTCCGTGACCATGACGAAGGCACTGACTCGAAAAATCGTACAAATTCAAGGAATTGCTTTCACTGTTGATATTAAGAATCCCTTTAAAAATACAAAATCAATACGAAACGATAAAAAATGTCTTCACAGGTGACTCAAAAACTATTTAAAACGAATTAATTGAATGTATTTCTGAATATATAAACGATAACGTCAAAAATGAAATAAATGAAGTTCAGTGCTTTTCTATTCAAGTAGATGCGAAGACATAACCAGAGTTCTTTTTTTTTTTTTTTTTTTGATTGGAGGTTTAACGACCACCGTGAGCAACTCAATGGGCTAGAAGCAGTCGCCCGTCCCTAATTTAGGGTCACTGGTTCCAGGGAAGGGAGAGAGCCAGTGCCGTAAGACAAACACAACATCCATGCCTCACCGGGATTCGAACCCGGACCCCTTCGGACGAATGATCAGAGGCCAACGCCTTAGACCACTGCGCCACCGGGGCGGCAAGAAATTGCTTTCACTGTTGATATTAAGAAGTCCTTTAAAAATTCAAAATCAATACGAAACGATAAAAAAATGTCTTCACAGGTGACTCAAAAACTATTTAAAACGAATTAATTGAATGTATTTCTGATTATATAAACGATCACGTCAAAAATGAAATAAATGAAGTTCAGTGCTTTTCTATTCAAGTAGATGCGAAGACATAACCAGAGTTCCGAGTGCTCTTTAATAATAAGATCTGTTGATTCGGAAGGTGTATTGGTTGAACGATTTTTGGGTTTCCATGATGTGAGTGAAGATAGAACGTCAGAAGCTTTATACAAAATGCTAGACACAATTTTGGAGCAATTTGATTATCAACACAAGTCAATAGGACAATGTTACGATGGGGCAAGCGTAATGTCTGGACTCTTGACTGGGCTCCAGAAAAAAAGGAAGCATTAAGCTTCTCAAGCCGTTTTTGTTATTGCTTAGTACATCGTTTGAACCTTGTATTACAGCAGAGTTTTTCTAAAATTTATAAGTGTCGAATATTTTTTGCAAGCCTCAGTGTAATTCCTTTGTTTTTTCACCACTCAGCGAAGCCATCGCTTCGCTGAGTGGTGAAAAAACAATACATTCCCTTCAACAACCGCAAGATGCATGCGAACCATGACAGAAACTCGATGGTCCTCCACTTCGAAGTTAGTAAGAGTAATAGTTGAAGATTGAGATAAATTGAAGGAAGTATTCGAATTTCTCACAAATAGTGACCAATCTGACAAAAAATCAACTCAACTTGCCTAAGGGATTTTAAATGGTATGAACACTTTTGAATTTACATTTTTGGCAATAGTATTTAATGAAATATTTCGCTTCACCGATCTATTATTCGAAATTTTGCAGAAAAAATCACTAGACATAAAAAAAAATTAGGCAAGAGTAAGGGATCTAAACGGGAATATGCAGATTTAAACGGGAATATGCTGCTCTTACACAAAAAACAATTTTTCAAAATCATAAACAATTGTATTTTGAAATTTTGTACCACATTCTTATGGAAATGGATATAAAATTTCAAGTCTGAAAACTTCAATTTGCCTGTCTTGCTGACACAACCAAATTCGGCCAATTTAATTCTTGCTTTCCCTCTCACGCATTTGAAAATCTACAAAATTTTTACGGAAAAATTTTTACTAAACACGAGCGCCTTAAAAATGAACTGAGCCTTGTATATGCTGATGAGAAATTAAGGAATATATCGACTCATGAACTTCTTCGAGTGCTTCGCTTCATGGAGATAAAGACATTTTTACAGAAGCTTATATATCGGTTTCCCCGATTTTAACAATTTCATCTGCAAGTGTTTCAGTGGATAGAAGTTTTTTTTTGCCTTAAAATAATACAAACTCACTCAAGAAACAATATTTCTCCAGATAAACTTGCTTCTTTGGCAAAGATTTCTATTCAGAAAGACATTTTCTTGATATCACGAAGAAACAGCCATTTTATGACGACATAATCGAAAACTTTCCAGCTTTAAAGAAAACAGGTGAGTTCTCATTAACTGATTTTCATTGAAGACAGTGCATATCTTTTCATATTGCTCTTGTAGCTTTTTACTTATTTTTCTTACCACGAGCCGCCACTGTGATGCAAATGAGGAATCTTCCCAGGGTGGGGTTTCCACATCCTCTGCGATAGTCAGTGACTATTATCAGTCTTGCAGACAACTAGTCGCAGAGTTTATGGTAGCCTATGAACAAGACGGACAGCTTGGAGGCCCCGGTGTCATCGTAGAAGTAAATGAGGCGAAGGTTAGGAAGCGGAAGTATAATCGTGGTCGTCTCATTGAGGGCACCTGGATCCTTGGCATCTTTGATCGAGATTCGAAACGATTCAGGGTTGAGATCTGCCCGGAGAATAACCGCTCTGCTCACACATTGCTGCCGCTCACCCAGAAACATGTTTAACCTGGAAGTACTGTAATGACGGATCCGTGGCCTGCGTAGCAATCTACCTTCCTGTGGTTTCCAACATCTGTCAGTAAACCACTCGCTTAATTTCGTAGATCCGATTACTGGGGCCCATACGCAAGGTGTTGAGAGCAATTGGTGGTCCCTCAAACAAACGCACACTATCTAATGGAATTCACAAAGCCCACGTGGCAGACCACATTCTGGAATATTTATTCCGACGAAATTGTCGTCTTTCCTCTGAACACTGTTTTGAGGTGATGAATGCTATCATCAAACAGTTCTTCCTTATACGTAACTTTTTCCACTTAAATATTCGTACTAGGTAGACAGGTTCTCAATGAGGAGGAAATGCTTGTTTTCCGTCGTTATAAATATTTAACAACACCTGAACTACTCACATTCAATAAAGGCCCTTTTCAGGGCCAGCCATATTACAAAATAAACCCCTTCCTTTCAAAAATACCCCCCGCAACATATTTCGCGTTCCTATAGCACTCCTCCCGCACAACACACACACACACCGATTACGTAATGCACGCAGCGAAGGAGCAAAAAACGTCGATGCAACTGCAGCGCCACCTATCGTAAAACGTTTCTCCCGGCATTCTAGCGGCGCATAAGCTGAAGCAGACGACGGGGGCCGAAGATTGAAGTGCATCATAATTCAAAGTGCATAATTTTCCATGTTCATTCATTCAAATGTGAACTGTCAAATTCATTGACAACAGAAAAACTGATTGTTGTAACCGAAAGTGAACCAGATTACCTGTGAAGTGTATTTACGTGGATTAAAAATTAACACAGTATCTAATATTACTTCCAAAGATGAATTAGAATCCATTATTCGAGACACTGATAGGCTAACAGTATGTCATGCCGCAGGCTCCATTTCAGAATTTGAAAATAACAAGCAGTACCTTGAAAATGGAGTTATTTTTGAGAATAATTTGTACAGCAAAAATTTTGTAAGAAAAGGAACAACAGAGACTTGCCTCAAATGTAAGTATCTACAGTGCTTACTTTTGCACAAAATAGCTCATCATAGAAGAAAGGCTACATTTAAAAAAGGTATCAGAATAAAGTTCGGAAAATCAACAGGCTAAAGAAACGGGCTATTTCACTCTCTGATTACATAAAAAAATTCAAAACAAAAACAAGAATTTTACAGAACTTTCCATTAATGAAAAAATAGCAGAATTACCCATTAAGCAGCAGCAAATGGTTATTCATTGTTATAAGGCAGCAAAAAGGAAATCTGCAAGAGGTATGTCATATACCAAGGAATGGTTACTTGAATGCTTACTAATGCACATAAAAAGTTCAAAATTGTA
This sequence comes from Macrothele yani, assembly GCA_039090855.1. Lineage (NCBI taxonomy): Eukaryota > Metazoa > Arthropoda > Arachnida > Araneae > Macrothelidae > Macrothele > Macrothele yani. The sequence continues at coordinate 199,141,607 of CM077009.1, read as the reverse complement.
GGAGCACATACGGAAACACAAAATCATGATCCTACCTAATAGAATCAACTATTAGAAAGTATATTTTAAATTACAACAGTGGTTTTAGATTCAATGCACTGATGTTTTTAACTATTTCAAAGAAAACAAGTGAAATGGAGCTTTTTGCAAGACATGGTGGTATATTAATAGATAAAGTGAAGCTTACAGAAAAACTGCAAGCAAAATCATCTGGTGAAACACAATAGGGTTTTTTGATATTGGGCCATACACTTCAGAAACTGTTAAACATACCCTATGTAATCATGGACTGGTAATGGTGTTCCAGCCATTAAATAGAGATTGGACCCAAATAATTGGCGTTTTTACCATAAGTAACAATATAAGTGGGACCTTTCTTGTAAAACTGATTTTTGAAGCTGATATTCTCACTGAAAATTCAGGTCTGTTTGTTGATTTCATTACGTGTTGTAACAGAAATATGTGGAAGACATTTAGTATATCAACAGTTGTTCTGGATCTAAATACAGCTTTGTGCATCCTACGGATTGTTCTAGAAGTTTACATTTCATATCAGACTTTCCTCACTTAATAAAATGTGTACAAAACGCATTTGTTATCACAGGTTTTCTTCTGCCCAAAGAGGAAGCAAGACCAGAACACTTTGAAGAGGCATAGAGGAAAGACCCTGACATAACTACTCTAATTGCCATGCCAAAAATTACATGCGTTCATATTCACCCGAATAACTTTGAGAAAAGAAGGGCAAGCTATGCTTTGCAGATTTTTAGCAACAAAGTGTTAAAGACCTTAAAGTGTTAAAGACCTTTTTCTCTGTAAGCATCATATTGAAATACAAATTGAAAGTACTAATGCAACTGCATTTTTCATAAAGTTGATGATGGAGTTAATAACTGTAACAACCTCTAGGAGTCCATCAAGTAGTCTCCACATAGATTCTGAGGGATTCAAAGTACTTAGTGATTTTCTGTTATATTTAGATAAATGAGAAGCTTTTGCAGGAGAAAAGAAGATTGGGTTTTTAAGTGCTAGCACAGCTGCAGGATTATGAATCACTATAAGCAGTACCATCTCTCTACTAAAATATCTAACAGAAACCTTGAACTACAAATGTAATGACATCGCACTTGAGTCAAGACTCAATAGAAAACATTTTTGGCATTATTCGGCAACTGTCAAGCTGCAATGACCACCCCACTGCAGCAGCAGAATTTTTAGTGACCATTCAGTGTTTAAGTTTTTATAATCTGGCCAAGCCACTAAAGTGTGGTACTAGCTGTACAACAGAAATAATCAATTCCCTTATTGAGCTAAGTGACACTATCAGTTGCAAACCTAATGTTTTGTTAAATTTAAATGAACTTTTAAGTGATGGAATGCTAGATAATGTGAAAGATACCTTTAATAGTGCTACATATTCTGATTGTGCTTCTCTTTTCCCACATAATAGCCATAACCAGTTGCTAGTTTATGTTGCAGGTTATGTAGCTAGGAAATGTGTTGCAATAACTAAATGCAAAGATTGCACCAAAATGTGTTTAACATGCAGTATTGAAAAAAAGGCCAGATTTTCTGGAACACTGATACGAGAATTTGATAAAGGTGGCTTATTATATCCATCAAAGGAACTCCTGGTTCTTGTCAGTCAACTGGAAGGTATTGTTACACATTATTTCAGCATCCAAAAACTACACAGAGATAGTATCGTTGATATTCTAGCTATCTTGATGATAAAGAAAATTAAAGTCATTGGTTGTGCAGAACACAGTAAAGGTGTGACATGTAAGATTGCAAAATTTTATTTACTGACACGGTTGCATTTCCATATAAAGGGACTTAATAAGATTCACAATGATAATAGAGAAAAATGAAGTACCTTAAGCTGAGACACTGAAAATAAATATAAAGTCCCTGGATTTGGGTGTTGAGGTTCTTTTTATGAGGAAGCAAGTGAGAGACAGCTTTATACCTACTGTGAAGTCAGTCAATAGCTCTCACTTATAATTTCTGTGGAGTCGGTAAATATATACTGACTCCTCAGTAATGCTACAGGTCAAACCCTCACCCCAAGAGTTCCTCAAAACCACCTTAACAGTTAATAAGAACTTTGCCACAGAACAGGTTCAGTCATTCAAACCCAGGGGTTTGAACTTAGTCACATTACCAATGTTCAACTCTGAGCAAGCAGCGCAGCCACTGCTGTGTTTACTGATATACTATATATTACCATATGTAAGCATGTGACTGTATTAAAAAGAATGGATAACTTTCGGAGTATGTACCAGTGGCTAGTTAACTTTTCCTTCATTGAATATGATATGTATGCACATAGCAGACAGTAAGCCTAATGCATATGCAAGTACGTGATCCTAGAAATTTCACCCAAACTCATTAAAAAAATTTCCAGCCAAAATGAGGTTAAGAAATGTCCAGGTTGTTAACAAACTTAGAAAAGAAAGTTACAAAAACTGGTAAGTTATTTAGAGATTCAAAATTCATTTCTGTAAATGTATTTATTTAAACAAAAAATATATTTCTTGCTCTCCCCACCCCCAAGTAACTGCATCAATGGTGAAAGATAAATGACGTTCAAAAATTGCAACTGCAATGGTTGCTCTCAACTTTGCTGGGGACAAAAATTTATTCTGAAGTAATTCCATTACTGGAATTATTACAGAATATATTTACTTCACTGGTAATCACCAGACCGACGTTCAACTGTGCCATCAGGGTGCGTGGGATAACCATGAGAGTGTTTCTGCTGTCATAGGAAATTGCTCCCCAGACCATAACTCCAGGTGTAGGTCCAGTGTGTCTCGGCCGCAGACAGGTTGGTTGCAGGCGCTCACCTGGCCTCCTTCTAGCCAACACATGGCCATCACTGGCAACCAGGCAGAACCGGCTTTCATCAGAAAACACAACAGATCTCCACTCCGTCCACCAATGAGCTCTAGCTTGACACCACTGACGTCGCAAACGGCAGTGGTTTGGAGTAAGTGAAATGCACGCTACAGGGCGTCTGGCTCGGAGCTGTCCTTCAAGTAACCGATTTGTAACAGTTCGTTGTGTCACTGTGGTGGCAACTGCAGCTTGAGTTGCTGCCGCAGACGTGGTACGATGCGCCACAGCCACACGCCGATCGCAGCGGTCTTTCCTCTCAGTAGTGCCACGTGGCCGGCCGGAACCCGGTCTTCTTGAGGCAGTACCTTCCCTTGACCACCGCTGTCAACAATCATGCACAGTGGCTACAGTCCTGCCAAGTCGTTCTGCAATATTGCGGAAAGAAAATCGACCTTCTCGTAGCCCTATTACACGACCTCATTCAAAGTCCGTGAGCTGTTGATAATGGCTTCTTCGTCTTTTTAAAGGCATTCTTGACTAACATCAACACCCTACGTCGAATCTCAACGATAACTAACGCTCACGAACGTTACAGCCCGCTTGGGAGCCTTCCCTCCGATGGCCGTATACGTGTCCGCAGATGCACAGGGGAGCGTCTCCATTCTTCCTGCATCCTCCATCGACACACAGGGCCTACAACTGGTCTCCTTGTGTGGAGAGTGATCAGCTATCACACCCGTACACAACTAGTGTTTGTACCGGGTACATTAAACAGCACCTCCTACATCAACAACATCATTCAGCCCGTTGTTGTCCATTTGTAATGTCGGTCCATCGTGGTGTTTTCCAGCAAGATAACGCACGCCCACACATGGCACGTGCAACACAACATGCACTTCAGGGTGTGAGACAACTTCTATGGCCTGCACATTCACCAGATTTGTCCCCCATTGAGCACGTGTGGGATTTCATGGGACAACGACTTATCCGGTCTCTACGGCCAGCCACGACCATCCCCGATTTACGCATCCAGGTTGACGATGCTTGGAACTCAATACCCCAAACTTACACCCAACATCTGTACGACAGACTCCATGCCAGAATTGCACAGTGTGACGCAGTTCATGGTGGTTCAACTTCGTACTAACCATGTTACATGGAAATGTTATTTTTCAGTTTACCAGCAAATACAGTTGCATTTTGCTATAATGTTTTGATCACGTTATCCTCTGTATTCCGTTATTATGCTGTATAAATTTCGTTGGTATCAAACGTCTCCTTGTTGGTGTTCTTTTTTCACTTTCCGCCAGTGTATATAAACAAAATTTTACTCACAAACAACGAAGAACTCCTAAAGGAAACCCCCAAAACTCCCGTACACTAACGAACGTAAACCTGAACACATAATGTTGCAAATATATACACAAAAATAGCCATAATAGAAATACAATGAAAGCAAACATGTAAGGTCGTAAACCAGGAGTCGCTCATCAGCGAGAGAAACCCCTGGTTCAGGTTTCATACAGGTGTCAAATTAACTGAAAAACAATCTCCAAAAATAAGGGTTAAGAATTTTGCAAAATTTAGAACTGGACACCTGGTCTTTCCTACCTGAACTAAGAATACCAAAAATTAAATATAACGACTTACCTGAAAAGTAAAGTAACATAAACTCTTCATCTTAACAAACTATAAACTGACACAGACTCCAATTCTCCCCTCAAACACACTAATCCCAAATCACAAGAAAGAAAATGAACAAGTGCCATACTGATTCCCAAATCCAATTCAAGAATCCCAAAAGAACTAAATAATGTCTTGTGGCGACCCGTGTCAAATTCCAAAAAAAGACTAAAACTAGGTAAGAGTTGTGGAACTTCTTAGTGCACGTTTTTAAGTATTGGAAAGGGAGTGAGACAAGGTGATACCATATCTCCCAAGCTCTTTTATGCCACATTGGAAAATGTCTTTCAATCACTGAACTGGGAAAACAAAGGGATAAAGATTAATAGAGATTATCTAACTCACCTTCGTTTTGCTGATGACGTAGTCATTTTTGCAACTACCCCATCAGAGCTGTAGGGTATGATCCAGGAACTTTCTGACAAGAGTAAAGAAGTGAGATTAAAAATGAACTTTCAGAAAACAAAAGTGATGTACAATGCTTTTACAAGAAAGGAAGATTTATCGATTGATAGAGAAAAGCTGGAGATAACAGATACGTACGTTTATCTTGGACTGCAGGTATCACGTGAGGGTCAAATTCATGAAGAAATTAATAGGCGTAGAAAACTTGCCTGGAGAGCTTTTGGAAGAAACACCATAATTTTCAAGAGCAATATGCCATTATGTTTTAAAAGAAAAGTGTTTGATCCATGCATCCTTCCAGTGCTTACCTATGGTGCAGAGACGTGGACCTTAACTAAAAGAGACATACAAAGGATGCAGATAACACAAAGCAGCATGGAGAGGTGCATGCTTGGTGTAACAAGGAGAGATAAGAAGAGGAACTTGTGGATCTGAAAAATGACAAGAGTGGAAGACATCATGATCAGAGTTAAATCCCTGAAATAGCAATGGGCTGGACATACTGCCGGGACAGACCATCGATGGACAGCCGAAATTTTAGATTGGATTCCAAGGGATAGGAAAAGACCCAGAAGAAGACAACGTGGGAGATGGGTGGATGAAATTCGAAAGTATGCGGGAGTAACATGGAGGAGACTGGCACAAGACAGACCGTTGTGGAAGAAACTTGGGGAGACCTTCGTCCAGCAATGGATTGATAATGGTTGACAATGATGATGACTTATATATATATAACTTTTGAAATAATATTTTCTTCAGAAAATACCCATATATTATAATATTTATAATATAAAATATATATATACACTGTAATATAACGGATGGACTTACCCCACACCAATTCATCAATCCTAGCGACGCCACTGGTCTCCTGATTGTAAATAAAGCGAAAGGTAGTGAGTAGAGCTTTCACAGTTTTTTCTGAATTGGTGGAATCCTTAAAAAAAATAGAAATGATGCATATTATTGGGTTATTCTTATGAATCCACGTTTGTATAATTGCGTAAACCAATGCTATCTGTCATCCGGTGGAAAAGGCTTTGTAACACTAAGGCGTGGCGAGTGATTTCCTTTCTTTTTTTTTTTTTTTTTGCTAGTGCGTTTGGTCTTAAAATTTTGCTCCCTGTTTATATCATATATACATATAGTATACCTACATATCATAACAGAAGGTGAAACCTTTAATCCATTTTGTCACTCTTTAACAATGGCTACTTTGTCATTTACAGAACACTTTTCTCTTAGGCATTTTGTTACTTATGAATGTTTAGGATGTCCTGCTCGATGCAACATGAAATTGACCACTGTTTAAATACACACATGTTGTTGAAGGAGCTCTTTAATGATGGCTACTTTGTCATTTACAGAACACTTTTGTCTCAGGCATTTTACTACTTATGAATGTTTAGGATGTCCTGCTTCATGCAACATGAAATTGGCCACTATTTAAATACACACATGATGTTAAAGGAGCTCTATAATAATGGCTACTTTGTCATTTACAGAACACTTTTCTCTCAGGCATTTTACTACTTATGAATGTTTAGGATGTCCTGCTTCATGCAACATGAAATTGGCCACTGCTTAAATACACATATGATGTTAAAAGAGCATCAGTTTTCCCAATGCAATGCTCGCTTGGAGGTTGAAAGTGTCAATAGATGCAATTCCAAGAAATGCTAAATCATGTTTCACCTTAGGCTACATCCACATGCTGTTACTCACCTATCCCTCTCTGAAATCGTTGCCCAGAAATCTACTTAAGGCATATGCATTGTGCATCAATCCCATCTATCCTCATTTTGCCTTGGAGTAGAGAGCATGTTTTTTGACTCTGTTGACATAATACTTCCAAGACAGCCCCTTGAAGGGGTGGTGCTTCTCTTGCAGAATTTCTTTGTTGCACATTTGATGTACAGATTCCAATTGCTCTTCTATCGACAGTTTTGCATTAACACATAGATTTCAATATGTTGTTGCAATTTCATTTTGTATGACACCATATCTTTCCATTCATTCCAGGACAATATGCAGGAGATTTTTTCTGCCTTATTAAACATAGAAATTATTTTCCAGCTGAAAAACGAGTTACACGGAGTGACTATTTCTCCTGTAATCGTTTCTCTTTTTGCTTTGTATCACGATTCCATCTGTTCGGTATTAATGTAAAATAAGATTTTGTTCAATTAATTATTGTTTCAGCTCCAAAATAGAGGAAAAATTTCTTAAAATGGAAATTGGACTGAGCAAGAGTTTGAAAAAAAACTGAGCTCCACTCAGAATAACTGACATAACTCCCTTATGTGTTGACATTATTATAAAAACAGCAGGTATTTTATTGAATAATTAATATTTCCAAGAACTCGTGTCAGTTTTATGCAGAAGAAAAAATTGGAGGGAAAAAAAACAGATTTATTCTTTGAGGAAGGTATTTATTATCATATAATTCTTCTAAGGCATCAGTTACGAAAGTGTATGGCAGATCCATATTTTTTGTTAGTATTTTGATTCTCTAAAACAACTTTTGTTTTTAGATAAAACAAAAATTCAGCTAAACTTGTGGTTCCATATATTTAAAATTCAGGAAATTCTAAAAGGTAACTTACTTAAACTGCCGTTTTATGATTTTCTAATTTGTGTTGTACAGTAACAAAGACCTGTAATTAATTATCCTGGAATATCACACTCTTTTTTATATTTAGAATTTTATCAAAACTACAGAACCCTGAGATTTATACACCAAATTCGAATTTCATTTAGCAATAAGTAGTTTGGGTAATAGTCAGTTCTTAATACACTTATATTATTAACAGTTTTTAGCCAAACAATTAAGGGAACACTGCTGTACACCTTTACCCACATATTAACTCATAATTAATGACTACATGGCTTCTTTTAATTACTTCAGTATTATAAATATTGAATGGGAATTACACTATCTACCAACAAGTAATTGGACACCTGTGATAGCAAAGGAAAACAAAGTTTATTCACCTTCAATAGTTGGTGGAGCCTCCACGAGCGGCGATTACAGCTGCGACCCTCCGGAGCATACTCTTAACCAAGCATTGTACAATGGCTAGCGGTATTTTCTTTCACTCTTCTTGAAGAAGACAGAGTTCCTTCACCGATTTCGGACGGTGGGGGCACCACTTAAGTCGACGCTCCAACTCGTCCCAGAGGTGCTGGATAGGGTTAAGGTCCGGGCTCTGTGCAGGCCAGTCCATTCGATTAACCCCATTGTCACCATACCAAGCCATGGTGGACCTCGCAACATGACAGGTGGCATTGTCATCCTGAAAGTAACACGAGTCCACCCGGGCAAAAACTGCCATAAAAGGAAGCGCATTGTCGTCAAAAATGGTGCAGTAGGTCTCGGCGTTGAGTCTACCAGGAATTGCGACCAAGGGAAAATACCCCAATAAAAAATTCCACCACCACCGAACTTCACAGTTGGCACAATACATTCCGGCAGGAGGCTTTTTAAAGGCAGACGCCAAACCCATACCCTGCCATCCGAACGGTAGAGGGTGAACCTTGATTCAGCTTTCCAGAGAACCTGTTTCCACTGTTCAACGGTCCACTGTCAACGTTCTTTGCACCACGCTAGCCAAGCAGCGCTATTGGACTTGGTGATCAAAGGCTTGTGGGCGGCAGCACGTCCATTATAACCGAGCAGATGAGCCTCCTTACGAATGGTATTCATCAAAAGAACACTCCCTGATGCCTGTTGAAACTCCTCGCGGATGTGGCCCATCGATTTGGTGTGGTTCTTCCGAATTTCTCTGGCCAGCACCCGTCTGTCTCTAAAACCCAGCTTTGTGGGTCTGCCGGGTCGGGGACATTCCGACAGTCACCTCTCATCTTCCACTTGCCAATCACGTAGGCTACTGTTGATTTTGGGTACTTCAACTCGCTGGATATGTCACGTATGAATCGGCCATTTCTGTGATATCCGACGATTACACCTTTCTCGAAATCAGAGAGCTCCGAACTGCGTGGCATCTTGCATGTCACTGGTTGCGTTGTTGTTTCCCACACGATATTTAACGGCGGCGGCCGTGACGTGTATCAGGACCACAGATATTGTCGGTTGCATAGATGTCCAATTACTTGTTGGTAGATACTGTATATAGGATACATTTATTAAGGTACTTTACCTCTCAAATTTTTTATCTAGACACTAGATCGTCTTCAGGAGTTTATTGCAATTATCCAGAAATTAGAGGAATCCCTGGATATTTACAAGACACAAGGTGGCAACATCAACGGCCATGCTCGATGGAAAATCCATCAGGCTTGGTCGCCAGAACTGAGGAAGTAGTTAGATGCAAGAACTGCTGAAGGTGATCTAGTGTCTAGATCAAAAATTTGAGAGGTAAAGTACCTTAATAAATTTATCCTCTATAATTCAGGTTCAATATTTATAATATTAACTCATAATAATTATCACAGGTTCAAAAGCTAAACTTCAATCGGTAAAGTAAAATGTGGGTGTACAAAGGTCTTATATCTCTATGAGTATTTAATATCCTTCAATCCTTGAAAAATTTACCAATGCATATGATGAACAAAAAAAGGTTCCGAAAAAATCAAGAATGCTTCGACAGATGTTCTATGAGTATAAATTCCTTGAAGAAGGCGTCACATTGGAGAGGTTTTCCACAGTTAACGAGCACCTGCCTTAAAAAATTGCTTTTATGAATTTCCTGCACTATACCCACATTGGTGATTTTTTTTTTAATTGAAGGAGTATATGCTTTGAAAGAAGTGGATATTTCTGAAGTTAACAGAAAAGTAACCAAAGCTCTTATGGAAACAGCAACAAAATTAGCTGGGTCTAAGTACAAGTTGCATGTGAACAAATTATCAGGAAAAACCAAAATGTTGATGCAAAAAGAAGAGAGATGAGGACAACTAAAGAAGATGTGACTTCCAAAGTGGAATATATAGAGCTATGCAAGACAGTAAGAAAAAGTATCACTGAAGACGTAAGGAAATTCAACTTTGAACTAGTGAGGAAAGCAATTGAAAACAACCAAAGCCTAAAGATAACAAAGGGACATCTCAGTAAGGGAAGAAAACAGATTATGGCACTGAGAAAAGAAGATGGTTCTGTAACACGAAATAGAGGCGAAATTTTGACAAGAGTGAAAGATTTCTACTCCAAATTATATGAAAGGGATGATACATGTACTCCAGACATCATGAAAGGTACCAGTACCAGAGTTCTTCCAGTCCTCCCAGCAGAAGTTACACATGCAATCAAGAACATGAAGCGGGGAAAAGCTCCAGGAGAAGATGGAATTACTGTAGACATCATACAAGAAGCAAGTGGAGAAATCGAAACAGTACTCGCCCAAATTTTCACTCGATGACTTAATGAAGGGAAGATTCCTGAAGATTGGGACAACGCTACAATGATCTTGCTACATAAAAAAGGTGACATTGAGGATCTCAGGATCGACAGAGCTATCAGCCTTATATCAGTGGTTTATAAAATATTCACTAAAGTTCTTTCACACTGCTTAAAGGTAACACTGGACATGGCTCAACCAAGAGAACAAGCTGGATTCAGGAGTGGCTACAGCACAATAGATCATATCCACTTACTGAGAGAACTAATTGAAAGAGCGAGGGAATATGAACTTCCATTGTGCATGGCTTTTATCGATTATGAAAAAAACCTTTGATTCGGTGAAACCATTAGCAGTTACAATGGCTTTGAAATCCTGCGGTATTGAAGATGCATACAATAATATTATTAATAACATCTATGATAATGCAAGTGCAAAGGTTCGGCTGTTTGAAAATACAACACACATAAAAATTGGAAAAGGAGTGAGACAAGGTGACACCATATCTCCCAAGCTTTTTAATACCACATTGGAAAATGTCTTTCAATAACTGAACTGGGAAAACAAAGGGATAAAGATTAATGGAGATTATCTAAACCACCTTCGTTTTGCTGATGACGTAGTCATTTTTGCAACTACCCCATCAGAGCTGCAGAGTATGATCCAGGAACTTGCTGACAAGAGTAAAGAAGTGGGATTAAAAGTAAACTTTCAGAAGAAAAAAGTGATGTTCAATGCTTTTACAAAAAATGAAGGTTTATCGATTGATGGAAAAAAGCTGGAGGTAACAGACACATACATTTATCTTGGACAGCAGATATCAAGTGAGGGTCACATTGATGAAGAAATTAATTGGTGTACAAAACTTGCCTGGAGAGCTTTTGGAAGAAACAGCATAATTTTCAAGAGCAATATGCCATTATGTTTTAAAAGAAAAGAGTTTGATCAATGCATCCATCCAGTTCTTACGTATGGTGCAGAGACGTGGACCTTAACTAAAAGAGACATACAAAGGCTGCAGACAACTCAAAGCAGCATGGGGAGGTGCATGCTTGGTGTAACCAGGAGAGATAAGAGGAGGAACTTGTGGATCCCAAAAATGACAAGAGTGGAAGACATTATGATCAGAGTTAAATACCTGAAATGTCAATGGGCTGGACATACTGCCAGAAGGACAGACCATCGATGGACAGCCGAAATTTTAGATTGGATTCCAAGGGACAGGAAAAGACCCAGAAAAAGACCACATGGGAGATGGGTGGATGAAATTCGAAAGTATGCGGGAGTGACATGGAGGAGACTGGCACAAGACAGACCGTTGTGGAGGAAACTTGGGGAGACCTTCGTCCAGCAGTGAATTGATAATCGTTGACAATGATGATGATGATGATGCTTTGAAAGGCTACCTTTTTGTGGGAATTGCTTGGAGGATATACCTCACCGATGAGGTTTGCTTGTGTGAAGCAGCATGCATATGGTTAGAAAATAAACTGTTCTGTTTGATATACTTAGAACACAATACACTCAATGAAGTTTTTCAATTACATGAAAGAGCAGGGCTTGAAAAATATCTGAAAAGTTACATGCCCAGCTGAGCATAGGCAGAAAATATTTACTTACCCAGAAGTAAAATTTACATGCCCAGAAAAATTTAACTTTTAAGATAACAAAACAGAAGCCTCATTTTTTAAAGTTCAATATTATAATACACTTTTTATACATCTTTTGCATTGCCATTTTAAAGTGTCTGTATTTAAAATGCACAAAAGCAAATATCTTAAGTTTTAAGAAAGGTATTAGATGGCATTGGAAAAATTTAGTGATGATGCCACATTCAATAATTTTTTATATATGTCCTGTATTTGCTAAAAAATTAGACAGCAGTTTAAGCAGTTTTTAACAACAATCTTGAATATAAAAATTATTTACCTTTTTCTCTTGTGCAAACAGTAGTGATTTTGCATCATAAAATATCCCAAGAATTATTGTTTAGAAAATCAAATGGTGAAAAGTTCATGAGGTGATTTCATAATGAAGCTACCATTTATAGCATTGAAAATCCTCTCCGACTTTGTGTTTTGAACTTAAACTAATCCTATAAATTTAGTTACTGGAATGTCTTCATTTATATATCACATATAACAAATTTCTTCTTCTTTGACAGTCCTATCTGTGGAACCATCTGCCAAGACAGAAAAAACGGGCTTTAGAAATTTCGGTAAATGTGTACTTTAGCGTCCTAAATTATTTCGTCGGAAAAATTTAACTGTGTGGAAAAAGTGCTACGTACAATGTTTTAAGCATGCAAAATAATGGGGAAAGGTGAAAAAATATAGTATTTTTACATGAAAGGAAAAATATTTTCCGAAGAACTCGAGTACGAATACAATGGTTTGCAGCAGTTGGTGCGGGAGGCCAAAGCGATGCTGACGGCCACAGGGTGAATGGTCCGTGCGTCGGAAGGGAGTAAGGCGCGGAAGAATACAACAATAGTGGGGTGTATGTCTCGGAGGAGTGTGATGTGTCGTGTAATCGTGTGCAAAGAGTGTAGTTCAGAAATGTTTCATTAATTATTAATAAAGAAATGTGCTAGATGTTTTTGTTTTGTTTTTTTGTAAAATTGTCTGGGAATGCAATTAAATGATTGGTTGGTTGGTTGGTAGATTTTTAATGGCGCAAGGGCCATAGTTGGCCAAAGAGCGCCAAACAAAAGACATTAAAACGAAACAAAATTAATAAAAAACGTACACAAGGTTAAAAGCAGGCTGATGCGGTAAAAATGAAACATGAGAATGAAGAAGTTAAAATCTAGACGAGTTTATAAAAGTCAATATCCTGTAAAAATGAAAACACTGCTCTCGTATCGCAGGCTTCACCGATAATAGTTTGCAGCGTAGCTGCTCCTTCGTCCAACAGATGAGAGTGAAAATGACGAAAACGATGAGCACAAAAACGAACACAAGTACACAAAACATGAAGGACGGTGAGACGACATTGGCACGCCTCACACAGCGGGGCACTGTCGCCACACAGCAAAAAGCGGTGAGTAAAACGACAGTGCCCAATGCGGAGACGTGCAAGAACAACCTCCTCACGACGGTTCTTCCGCAAACTAGACTTCCATAGTCCAATGTGTGGTTTGATGGCATAAAGTTTATTGCTGCCCTGCTGAGACCACAGGGACTGCCATTCGTCCAGGAGAAATGTCCGGATCAAAGGTCTAAAATCACGGAAAGACAGTGGCAGCCGAGCTGGCGACATGGAGGAAACAGACCTGGCAGAGAGATCTGCCAGCTCGTTACCCCGGATCCCAACATGGCCAGGAACCCAACAGAATCGGACCAGGAAACCATCACCCTCCAAAGTACCAAGAAGACGACGGACATCAAGGATGACAGGTGAGTCCGTGTCCTCCGGAGAAGATAAAACATGGATGACGGACTGGGAATCAGAACAAACCATAGCGCGACGAAGTGATCGAGACTGTATGTGGCACAAAGCGAGGTGTACCGCACGCATCTCTGCCGAAAAGACAGTGGATTCAGGCGGAAGCCTCTCAGCATGTGAGGGCTTCGCCACACACAAAAGCGGATCCAACGACATCCCCGGACCTCGAGCCATCGGTGAACACAGGCACGAAATCCGGGTAGACAGACTGTATTTCAGCAAAGAGCTGCTGGTACACCAGAGCAGGAGTGGAAGACTTTGGCCACACACAAAGAGAAAGGTCAGCCGTTGCTAGAACGGACTGCCAAGGAGGACGGTTGAAAAAGGTGGTCAAACCAATCCTTGACAAGTTTAGACCAGCATCGCGCACTATGGCAGACATCCGAATCCCGAACGTCGGAACACAGGAGGGGCGGTTGGAAAACAAGCGGACACAGTCCGGTTGGAAGATGGAACCATGCAGGGGATGATCAGGAAGAGATTTCAGTTTTGTGTAAAACTGAAGAGACAGCTGCTTACGACGGATGCACAACGGCGGCTCATGAGCCTCCGCATACAGGCTATGCACGGGAGAGGTACGGAAAGCACCAGTACATAGCCGCAATGCCTGGTGATGGACGGGGTCCAAAGGCTTTAAAACCGATGGACGCGCTGAACCGTACGTAATGCATCCGAAGTCTAACTTTGACCGAATCAGAGAATGGTAAATGCGAAGCATTGAGCACCTGTCGGCCCCCCAAGATGTTCGGGAGAGGACCTTCAGGATACTCAATGACTTCGTGCACTTCACCTTCAAAGACTGAATGTGAGGCCGGAAGGTGAGCGCTCGGTCAAAAGTTAGCCCAAGGAACCTGGCTTCTGACACCACAGGGATGGTAGAACACCCCAGACGGAGGCTGGGGTCTGGGTGAAGACCCCGTTTACGGCAAAAATGCACGCAAACGGTCTTCTGCATCAAGAAGCCAAAGCCATTTTGGGAAGCCCAGTGAGAGATCTTGGTAATGGCAGACTGGAGCTGTCTCTCGATGGTGCGCATGTTAACTGACGCGCAAGAGATCTGCAGATCATCCACGTACATGGTTCCACGAACCGTCGGAGGAAGCAGGTGGAAAATATGGTTGACACGAAGGATGAACAGAGTGACTGATAAAATGGAGCCTTGAGGTACACCCTGTTCTTGCGGGTACACCGCAGAAAGGGTCGACCCGACGCGCACACGGAAACTCCGGTCCTGGAGAAATCCGGCGATGAAAGATGGTAAGTTTCCCCGCAATCCGCACTCGTGCAGATCACGGAGAATGCCGTATCTCCAGGTACGGTCATAGGCTTTCTCCATGTCGAAGAATACGGAGACCATGTGCTGACGTCGGACAAACGCCTCCCTGACAGATGTCTCAAGGCGAAGATGATTATCGGTGGTGGATCGAGATGTGCGAAATCCACTCTGATGAGGTGAAAAAATGTGATGAAACTCCAGATAAAAAATGAGACGAAAATTAATGATACGCTCGAGTACTTTGCAAAGGCAGCTCGTCATAGCAATTGGCCGGTAGTTCAACGGGTTAGTGGGATCTTTACCAGGTTTGGGAACAGGAACGACAATGGCAGTGTGCCAAGATTCGGGAAAGACATGCTCTTGCCAAATCCTGTTAAACAGGATTAGCAGACATTCAAGAGAGGACGGAGAAAGGTGCTTCAGCATTTCGTAATGGATGTTATCCGGTCCGACAGATGTCCGGCCGGACCGATTCAGAGCGGTCTTCAGCTCCACGGCAGTCAGCGGGCTGTTGTAATCTGTGGCAGAAAACGGTCCAAAAGAAATCCGGGACCGTTCAAGCAGCGGCTGTAACTGCCGGAACGAAGCAGGGTAATCGCTGCTGCTGGACACCGAAGAAAAGCGGCGCCCAGACAGTCAGCAATACCCTGAGCGTCAGCAACCGTCCCTCCACCACTCTCAAGAATGGAGATTTCCCCAGATGGGTACTGTCCCCGAATCTTACGGATCCTGTCCCAAACGATCTTAGGGCTGGTATTGGTGTTAATCCCGGATACATATTGCATCCAGGACTCCCGTTGACTACGCCGACGAACCAATCGCGCGTAGGACTTGGCTTTCTTGAAAGCAAGTAGGTTCGCGTCGGTGGGGTACCGACGAAACCTACCCCAAGCCCGATGTTGGGCCCGACGAGCTGCCATACAAGTGGAATTCCACCAAGGTCTCGGGCAACGTGGAAGTTTAGTCGACGTCCTGGGGATGGTAAGTTCTGCCGCTTGCACAATACAATCTGTTACCGCCGCAACAGCGTCATCGACCGTTCCCGAGGTCACCACAGCTGGAGAAATAATCGCTGAAGCCGTGAAGGTGTCCCACATGGCACGATCAATATTCCATCTAGCAGGGCGAGTAGGGTAACGGTACCCGCCACCCGCGAGACGGAGAAAGATGGGAAAGTGATCGCTGCCTAGGGGATCACCAGACACGCTCCAGGACCAGTCAGGATATAAGGATGGTGAACTCAGAGACAGATCAATGGCTGAGTACGAGCGGGTGGGTTCATGAAAATAAGTGACTGCCCCGGTGTTATGGAGACAGAGGGACGTGTTGGAGAGAAGGGACTCAACAACACGGCCCCTGGAGTCACGAGTGGTAGAACCCCACAACGGATTGTGTGCATTAAAATCTCCTAAGATGAAGAAAGGAGGCGGCAGCTGGTCAACTAAATCTTCCAGATCCGAAAGGCGTACTGCTTCATCTGGTGGTAAGTAGAGGGAACACACCGTGAACAATGTGTTCACAGATAGTCTCACTGCCACTGCCTGCAAAGTCGTCCGGAGGGCAACTGCAGTGACAGGAACACCATGAGGAACAACGACGGCCACTCCTCCGCAGGCGATAACGCCGTCCTGGTGATCCTTGCGGAAAAAGAATGTCTCCGCAGCGAAGGAGTGTCCGTCGTGCGAAGCTTTGTCTCCTGGAGACAAACGCACACAGGTGTGTTCGAAGACAGTAAACCTTTCAAATCATCAATGTGGGATCGCAGACCTCGGCAATTCCACTGAATGAGCGTGACCATAATGAAAAATGAAATGACAGAATGAAGACAGACGACTAGAAGGTCTCAGTGTCGTCCATCACCTCCAAGCCATCCGCAGTGTCTGGAGGCAACACAGGGCTGTGTTTGCCCCCTCTGTTAGGAGGTGGTTTTTGCCTGCTCTGTTTCGGGGAGGATGAACCTGGTTTCATCTTCTCTGGCTTCTTCTTAGCAGTGCCCTGGGTCCCTGTGCTGACAGATGTTTTCGGCACAGAGGAAGGTTTCGGCGACGATGTTGATGTCGCCTTGGAAGCAATGTGGCGAGACTGCAGTGCTTCCATACCAGCAGTGACGATGTCCCCAAAATCATAAGGACACCCCGCTGGGATGGACACCTCAGTCTGGACCGCCACTGAAGCCTTCTGAACCACAACTGAAGCATAGGACCGCCGGCCTGGTTGTAAAGGGGCGATCCGCCGTCTAGCCTCGGGATATGAGAGATGCTCAGTTGTCTTCAGGCGTTGGATTGCCTGTTCCTCTATCCACTTTGGACACTGCTTAGAAGATGCAGGATGAGTCCCTTCGCAGTTGACACAATGATCAGACTCTGCAGAGCAATCCGCCAAAGAGTGTTCTGTGGAACCACAGCGACCACACTTAGCAACATTACGGCAAGACTGCTGGGAGTGACCGTAATGCTGGCACCTGAAACAACGCAAGGGGTTCGGGATATACGGCCGAACATCAAGCCGTAAATAACCTGCCTTGATGGAAGTAGGCAGGGTTGGCGAGTCAAAAGTCAGGATGATGTTACGGGAGGGAATAGATTTCCCATCCCGCCTGAAAAGAATCCGTCGAACCCCAATGACATGCTGTTCACCAAGTTCCTCCAGCAATTCCTCATCGCTGCACTCAAGCAGGTCGCGGGAGTTGACAACACCGCGAGAGGAATTGAGGTAACCATGTGGAGAAACCTGGACAGGAATGCCAAGCAAAACGGTCGTCTCCAGCAAGGTGGCACTGTGGCGTGGATTAGATGTTTCCACAAGAAGATCCCCTGAAGGGAGTTTCTTCACACTCTTTGGAGAGCCAGCAACGGCTTGCAGAGCCTTGTTGATCCAGAAGGGACTCTTCGAACTGAGTGACTGTGAAGAGTCACCAGATTTGATCAAAAGAAACAGAGCATTGCAATTTGATGTGACAAGTTTCTTTGTGGAGGAAGGTGTACTGTCCTCCACAGGGCGCTTTAAATTGGTAGCATGGGAAACACTTGGGTTTTCCATGAAGGAGGAAAAGATTCGTCCGCCGACCTCCCCACCCACTACCGAGCCCAACAAGGGAGAGCCGGAGGTCCGCAAGCCCAAGAGGACGCAGGACACGGCTCTAGGGATAGTCAGCGGATATAGCAAGTTGGTAGGGCAGACACACGCTCAGCGTGCACCCAGACTTTCCCATGCCCGGAGAACACCCCTTTGGCACGCCCACCCTACCCCCAAACTCACCCAGCCGAACAGAACGACAAGCCGCTAGAAGTCTGGACGCCACTCGGCCACAGACTACCTGACCAGGAGTGGGTTAGTTCCCAGCCTCCCGTTTAGGGTGAAGCAGAGGGCAAAGAGGAGTATTGGCATCAGGAGACAACTACAACCCGGCCCCCAGATACCTCAGCCTCCAGCATCCCCTTTTCCACCTGTACGGGTCACCGCACACGGCAAACATGCAGGTAGGTCTAAGCTAACCAGCTCCGGAAAAACAGAAAATGTAACATAAAAGAGAAAAGACAGGGAAGAGAACGAGGAACAAAACCCGGAAGTGGCGCCTCATCACAACCTCAGCAGCCTACAACTGAGGCGGGTACATGTCAAGATATGAACAAAAGACGAAAAAAGCAAAACAAAAAGAGAAAATCGGCTCGGGCCGTGGGGACGCCATCCCCCATCAGCCGGATGAACAGCTGTCCCTTCGGTGATGAAATCGTCAAAGCCGCAGAGGCAATAGAAACCGTCACAAGGTTAGCTCGGGCCGTGGGGGCGCCGCTCCCCAAATAACGCAATTAAATGAAGGATTGTAAATGATATAATGTGCAACAGAATTTTTGAGTAAGAATTTTCGGTTCCGGTTGACCCTAAGTTTTGGTTATGATTTCGGAGATGTTAAGGGGTCGGTGATTTCTTCAAGCACCTCATTTGAACTTCTGCTGTTATTCCGTCCATCGTTCGTCTCCTTTTTTTCCTCGTGAAACAGATATTGTTGAAAATAAAAGATTTTCTTATCATCAGGAGTCGTACTATGGCAGGGAGGCTCAGAGCTTCGTGTCGAATTGTGGGGGATTTTGAAATTTTAAGCCTCTTTTGCAATTTTCTACTTACGATTGCGCAAAACTACCCTTGAAAAAATGATATTACAATGAAGCATAAAACCGACCTGTTTCCGTCAGCGTATTCCAACAACCCGCTTCGATGACTGCGTACTGCTCAACCACTTCCTCGTGTATTCTTCTGCACGTAACTTGCCGTTCTCAACGACGCTTCCATTCACCGGACTCTACCTTCACGCCGTCGCCGCTCGTCATCTTAGGCCTACCGCACGTACTCACCCGAACCTTCACACTCCAAGGTAAATTCTTCAGAAAATATTTTTCCTTTCAAGTAAAAATACTATATTTTTTCATCTTTCAACATTATTTTGCATGCTTAAAAAATTGTACTCAGCACTTTTCCCACACAGTTAAATTTTTCCGACGAAATAATTTAGGACGCTAAAGTACACATTTACCGAAATTTCCTCTCTCAGACCATTTTTTCCCACCTCTGCAATATGATTTGCAAATGTTTGGGCTTGTTTATTATTTGTATAATTTTTTTTGTCCATTTTTTTAAGAAAAGCATATAGCGTATCAAATCCGTTTTTTTTTTTTTTTTTTTGTGGCATAGTAAGTGCAAAGATTTGCCAAGCTTTCGCACTCCACTGGGTGGCTTTCTCAAGGTAATGATAAACATAAAAATGCAGGGAATGGAACACGTAAGGAACAAAGATGATTTTTAAATATAACGTGGTTGACATTACAAGGGTATTACACAAATTTTTATCATGCAATAATACGGTGTGTCGCGATGTGCTTCCCTCTTTTAATGATGCGTGCCAAGCTTTGCTATAGGTTTTACATTAGGTTTTTTTACAGCTAAGAGGCAATCCTTATGTCTTTGACTATTGTTGTGCGCACTTATAGTTATTAAATGTACATTAAGACCTGACACCCCACATTCTTCGGAAAACTTGCTGGTGGTTTTGGCAATTTTAGGATGGTTTTGGCAAACAATGTACCACAAAATAGTCTTGTTATTATTTGACTTTACCCAATTAAATGTTTTTATCCAAGATTCCTGAACTGTGTGACAGCATTTTTTTTTTCATACACTTTATTTTAGTCCACTTGCGTAAGTTTCCGTTTCGTCAATGATGCGATTCTGATTCTGAAATTACCTCACTCAACAATGCGGAAGACCAATTTGTAACTACCGCTGACAGATCGGGAATTTCGCATTAATTTCTTACTACGACATATACTCTCATTGCTGGATTCCACCCCCCCCAAAAAAAAAAACATTGTACATATCCATTACTAAATACAATTTATATCCACAGCCAGCATGAACTACTGTTCTTTCAGATAAACTAAGTTATCCGCGACGGTTTTCTTTGCTCTTCTCTCGGGCAAGTGGAAGGCATTGTGCAGACTCATTCTTAGACAAAACTTAGCCTTTGTTTCAGTAGTACTGCTGTCAGTTGAAGGGTGGAAGCTTACACTTCCCCCTCCTTCACTCGCACAAGTTATATCAGACAGGCACAACCCCACCTGGCTGTCCACATTTTTTTGGCGGCATCCTCCTGTTTCATGGCAGTTTACGCATTTTGTAACTTAACTCCAGAGGTTAATTTCATTCGAGGCGTGCATCCTGTCATTAACTGTAAACGGCATCTGAAGCAAAATTATGTATGGCCCCCATTTCTGGACCTAGAGCATAATATAAATAAAGAGGCACTATTTTCCTGGCCTTGGCACTCATTCAATAACAATAATACAACATCTGGAGATTTGTAGTAAAATGAAAGTCACGAGATGACTGTCTTTTTTCGTCTAGTAGATAATTCTCCAGTCCAAACTGCTTTTTCCCTTTAAATCTAGTTGCCTGTTTGGGAAACTAGATTTCATTTTCACCCAGGCCAATAATTAACATGCCCCGGGCATCTTTCAAGATCTGAAAACAATATGCCTGGAAAATGTATCTTTAAGAGTGAATTTCTCATTATACTAAGACTTTTCACCTGTATGAAGGGCCATATGCTTCAAAAGGTAACTTTTCCTTGTGAATTGCTTGGAACAGACATTGCACTCATGAAGTTTTTCACCTGTATGAACAAACATATGCTGAGAAAGGTAACTTCTTTTGATAAACCGCTTGGAACACACCTCACATTGATGAGGTTTTTCACCTGTGTGAACGAGCATATGCTGAGAAAGGGCATATTTCTGTCTGAATTGCTTGGAACACACATCACACAGATGAGGTTTTTCACCTGTATGAAGGAGCATATGCTGAGAAAGGCGACTTCTTCTGGTAAACTGCATGGAACAAACATCACACTGATGAGGCTTTTCACCGGTATGAAGGAGCATATGCTGCGAAAGAGAATTTTTGTGTCTGAATTCCTTTGAACAGACATCACACTGATGAGGTTTTTCACCCGTGTGAAGGAGCACATGCCGAGAAAGGTGACTTTTTGTGGTAAACTGCTTGGAACACACATCACATTTATGAGGTTTTTCACCTGTATGAAAGAGCCTATGTTGGGAAAGGCTACTTCTATTGGTAAACTGCTTCGAACACACATCACACTGATAAAGATTTTCACCTGTATGAAGGAGCATATGCCGAGAAAAAAGACTTCTTCTGGCAAACTGCTTGGAACACACATCACATTGATGAGGTTTTTCACCAGTATGAAGGAGCATATGCTGCAAAAGAGACCGTTTCTGTCTGAACTGCTTGGAACAGACATCACACTCATGCGGTTTTTCACCCGTGTGAAGGAGCATATGCCGAGAAACTTGACTTCTTGTGGTGAAATGCTTGAAGCACACATCACACTGATGAGGTTTTTCACCAGTATGAAGGAGCATATGCTGAGAAAGGTCACTTTTCTGTCTGAATTGCTTGGAACAGACATCGCACTGATGAGGTTTTTCACCCGTGTGAAGGAGCATATGCCGAGAAAGGTGACTTCTTCTGGTAAACTGCTTCGAACACACATCACATTGATGAGGGTTTTCCCCGGTATGAAGAAGCATATGCTCAGAAAGGGCATATTTCAGTCTGAAATGCTTGAAACAGACATCACACTTATGAGGTTTTTCACCAGTATGAAGGAGCATATGTCGTGAAAGGTCACTTTTCCATGTGAATTGTTTGGAACACACATCACATTGATGGCGTTTTTCCCCAGTATGACACAGCACATGATTCAAAAAGTGTTTTTTCTTTACGAATTCCTTTGAACACACATCACACTTATGTGTTTTTGAAGCTGTATGAAGAAATGTGTGCTTGGAAACGTGACGTTTCTTGGTGAATTTCTTGGAGCACACATCACGATGATGAAGCTTTTCATCTGTATGAAGGATTGTATGGTCAGAAATCCCACTTTTATCTGCCACTTTCTCAGAACATATAATATGCATATCAGGTTTTTCATCAGTATCAAGGAGCATATCTCTTGCAATTTTGTCTTCCATCATGAATATCCTGCAGCACGCACCTCATTGGATGGAATTTTTAGTATCATCAGAGTGCATATGTCGGGCAAAACGAGATTTTTTCGAGTTCTTGTAAAAGCATACTTCACACTCTTGAAATCCTTCCCTTGTACTATGGAGTGCCTGGGACAATATGAGAAATTTCTTTTTACTTTCTTTAAAATAGTCTTTAAGAAGTTTTCTCCTTTAAAGAATATTTTGTAAAAGACTCCATATTGACATGAACACTTTATATGATCTCAGTCAATACTTTTTTTAAAAAATAAGCAGAAAAGCATACCCCATGATTTCAAAACATACTTTATAAAAATTTTTAACAGTATGCCAGGCGTTTTTAGAATGAACGGCAATTTTTTTTTTTTTCCTGGTTTAATGATTCTGTAGAGTACAGGATGTCATGGTTGGCATTTTATTTGCAAGAAAGAAAAAAAAATGTAAAAATCAACAACTCACACAATACAGAAACTACTCTGGAAGAAAAATACCACATGTAAAAGCTTGTACTTTAGAGAATTAAAAATTTGTAAAGGACTAACCTTTACAGAAAATGTGAAATGGGTGTATATCACTCACATCACAGGAACACCAAAAGTTTTTTTCCTTTATCCTTTTCTCTGGCAAAAAAGCAATTTTATCTCATTTCACTGGGGCAAAGAACATGCATAATTCTTTAATCAATATCGTAATTTTGGTTTAAAAAGAATACAATCCAGTGATCTTTGACTCTCATGTTCTGAAATAAAACTGTTTCAACAATTAAAACAATGGGATGACAATTTCAGCAAAATGGCTTGCTGGGTGAACATACAAAGACAAAAGCATATTTTAAATTGCTAAACTGATCTCAAAACTTTTAAAACAATATTACGTACAGTTCTTCCTGTGCAAAGACACTTTTTTTGCTCAATTAGTTTTCTTTGTTGAGTATCTTCCTTGATCAGCATACCACCCAGGGATGTTCTCGACAGGAACAAAAACTCCCTTGACCAGACCCAAAAACTCACCTTTTCCGACCGAAATTCCCTGCAATTCCAAATTACCGAATGAACGAAAGAAGCTTAAAAAATGTAGGTATCGCGCTGAATCGCATATAGCGCAGATTTATTTTTTCCCCGGTTGCCTCTAATTTTCAGTCTTTTCCTCTTTCTTTTAGTTTAAAAAATTCCTTTTTCAGAGCTATGGAGAGCTGTTCGGTAGGGATGGGCGATAGTATTCGCATTATCGAAACTATCGATAGTTGCAGCACTATCGACAGCCCAGTTTCGAATAGTTTAGTCTTCTGATAGTATCGCGATAGTTTTTGCAAACTATTGACTGTTCATGTTATTCGCTTGGTTATTCGTTACAAAACCGTTGCCTAAAACGCTGCGCGATAGGTTTTGGAAACTATCGACCATTTAATTATCGACAGTTCATGTTATTCGTTGTAAAATCGTTGCCTAAAACGTTGAACATTTTAAAATGTATGGATAGTTCGACAATTATCTAACGAATGGTTCTACATTTCGAAAACACTGGTAGTTTTACACACTGTGAGATCAACTGTCGAATAGTTCGTAATTTTGGAAATGCTGATAATTTGTCCTGAGTGACAATGAAATCTTTTCCTTTCAAGTAATTTATTAAATGTGACAGAGCGATCGTCGAGTGTCCAAGACTACGCAATTCAAGAACACTGATGGTTTTACGATGAGATCTATTGTGGAATAGTTGCGCATTTAGAAAATAATAACGATAAATAAATAAACGATAGTTTCACACACAATGAGCCCAACTATCGAAAAAAGAATTTCCCATTTCTAAAACACGACATTTAGTATGCAGTGAAATTAGCTATCGAATGGTTCTGAATTTTGAAAACACCGATATCCCAGCAAAAACACAAGTGCTGGGAAACTGCTGGCCACCAGCTGGCAGTGTTGGGTCACTGCTGGCTGAAATCTGCCGCTCACGGCCCGTTAGTGGTCCGTTGGTGGCAGCGCTATCAGTTGGCGAGCCATTGATGGCCCTGCAGCATCGCCGTGTATTGTGGGCCTCCAAGCAAGTGCCACTAGTGGCCCGTTGCTGGCAACCAATGGAAACCCCAACAGCAGGTGGAAGCATCAGGACTGCGCATGCGCAGAAGCAACACTTGCTGTGTCTCTCATATTACCAGTTAGTTGAAGACGACGCTATCGCCATCGTGTTATTTTAGTGGATGTTAAGAAAAAAATCCATATGTGGAGGGGCGAATTAATTTCCTAATGAAATTTTACGTCGACGAAGATATCAGATTAAGCCGTGAAATACTAGATTACAGCCATGAAATACACCCACTCCATTCCCATGAATAGCAATTCATGGAATGGAGTGGATGAATAACAAGAAAAAATTTGAAACCGCTTGAAACACATATCCTGGAAAACCAATAAAATAGCGTTTGTTGGAAAAAAAAAAAAAAAGAATTATACGCGTACAAAATTTATTAATTATTTGAAAGAAAAAAAAAGCAGCGCTATGTGGTGTACTCATCCAAGACTGGGAGGAATTCGCTTCTAAAAATAACGAGAAGTAAAATAAAATATCTTTTACTCTTTAAAACAAATGTAGCTTCGGACAACGGAAAGGAAAGACACAACGTTAAAAATGTAACAGAATGTGGCATGAACCCGGGTAAATATATATTTATTCAACAATCTCTTTTCAAGACGGCAAGGACAGTACAAAACTTTGGAAAGCGACTCTAAGTATGTACACGCCTTGAAAATAAGCGAAGTTCCCTTAACGTAAAAAAAAACCAAAAAAACTATCGTTACGTTGAAAAAATTAATTTATCAATTATATGAAACTGACTTTTATGAGAAATACCTCGCAATATTATAAAATGAAAGAGGGAAGCATTCGATTACAAATTGCATACCAAACAGATAGCTTCCAGCACGGATCCGACCGTAGTGAATTAGTCCGGTCGGTAGCGAGCGCGGCTTCCACCTAAGCGGCCCAGGATCGAATCTGGTCAGATGCAAACGGCGTTTTTCCGGTCTGTCGAGAAAATTTCCCCCGCGCAGTGCGTTAATTCACAAGCTTCGTAAGGGTAGAAAAAAAAAATGTCGCTTTAGCAAACTGCGGTTGTCCTTGCTTTTTTTTTTTTTTTTTGATTATTATGGCTAATACTGGAAAATTGGCGGATAAGATTCGGCAAGCCACCAGTTACGTCACGTGGTTGCTGGCTGCCACTAACGGCCCACTAGCGGACCACATTAGGCTAGCCATCATTTCTGGCACGTGCTTGCTGGGCCACTGAAGGGCCACTTGTGGCAGCTACTGCCTGTGATGGACCACTGATGGCCCTGTTGTGGCATATGACAACTGATGGGGTGCCAACTGTTGGCCAGCTGTTGGCCTGAACTGCTGGCCCTTCTGTTGGCCGCCCGGACATTTTATTGACGGTGCGGCAGCGGCAACATAGTGCTGGGCCATTGCTGGCAGTGCTGGCTGCCAGCAATGGCCCACTGCTGGCCCAGCAAGACTGTTTTTGCTGGGATAGTTTGCCATAAATGACCCGCAGAAATCCCTGAAACAATGCCTGCAGAAAAAAATACTCACTGAAAATGACACTTCTTGGTATCTGGAAAAATGCCCAAAATATCAAGTTGTAGACGTGTGTGTATGGTTTTTATGTAAGAGGGTGGGGGAATGATCACTGTGAGTAACTTTATGTGCTGTAAGCAGATGCCAGTCCCGAATTTAGGCTCATATTGGTTCCAGATAATGTAGAGACAATGCAGTAAGACAAGCACAACATCCGGTGCCGCCCTGGCCCCTGGTAATGCAGTGGTCTAAGCACTGGCTTGTGGCCATTCGTCCGGCCTCGAATCCCGGTAAGACACGAGTGTGTTTTTTAATCTTGCAGCACTAGCTCTCTGCCTTCCCTGGTGTCAGTGGCTTAAGACAAGTCCATAAGTATGGCTACAGCCTATACTACTTAACTCCAAGTAGTATAGCAATACTTTTTAGTATCTATACTACCTAAATCCAAGTAGTATAGCCATACATTTTTTAGTATTCATACTTGAAGAAGTAATAATATGTATATATATGTGTGTGACATGGAGAAGATAGGCTCAAGACAGACAATTGTGGAAGAAACTTGAGACCTTCATCCAGCAATGGATTGATAATGCTTGATGATTATATATATATGAAGAAATTAATCGGCGTGTACAACTTACCTGCAGAGCTTTTGGGAGAAACAGTATAATTTTCAGGAGCAATAGGCCATTATGTCTTAAAAGAAAAGTGTTTGATCAATGTATCCTTCCAGTGCTAACGTATGGTGCAGAGACGTGGACCTCAACTAAAAGGGACCTACAAAGGCTGCAGACAAGTCAAAGAGGCATGGAGAGGTGCATGCTTGGTGTAACCAGGAGAGATAAGAAGAGGAACTTGTGGATCAGAAAAATGACAAGAGTGGAAGACATCATGATCAGAGTAAAATCCCTGGAATGACAATGGGCTGGATATATTGATAGAAGGACAGACCATCGATGGGCAACCGAAATTTTAAACTGGATTTCAAGGGACAGGAAAAGACCCGACCTCATGGGAGATGGGTGGATGAAATTCGAAAGTATGCGGGAGTAACATGGAAGAGACTGGCACAAGACAGACCGTTGTGGAAGAAACTTGCGAAGACCTTCGTCAAGCCGTGGATTGATAATGGTTGATGATGATATAGATCCTGATCCTGTTTGTGAGGTGGGAGTTTTGATTTCGCATGTATTTAAGATTCATTCACTTCGGGAGCTTCGTTAAAGCCGCCTCCCTTTTAATACGCCAGTTCCTAATTCCCGGCGAGAATGTTGGAAGCACGTTTTGCCTTAAACATAGTTAGTTACGTTTCTTCGAAGAACTGAGAACGTGTGACTTTGAACAATGTGCGCCGCCTCGGTGGCGCAGTGGTCTAAGGCGTTGGCCTCTGATCATTCGTCCGTAAGGGGTCCGGGTTCGAATCCCGGTCAGGCATGGATGTTGTGTTTGTCTTACGGCACTGGCTCTCTCCCTTCCCTGAAACCAGTGACCCTAAATTAGGGACGGGCGACTGCTTATAGCCCATTGAGTTGCTCACGGTGGTCGTTAAACCTCCAATCAAAAAAAAAAAAAAAAAAAAACAATGTGCCTCTTTTGTCATTTAGGAATAAAACACGATGCCCTTTGCCCAATATTATTGGTGGCACAAAAGTGCCGTAATTTCACCGTGTCCATGTAGTTTAGAAAACTTGAAGATTACATTGCACTGGAGCAAGAATCAAACCCACGGTTCCTGTATTGGTTTCCATGCATTTGTGAAGAATTCTATCTTCAGGGAGGTTCGTTTCTCAATTATATGCAAGATAATCAATACCTAGTTTAGATTCATTCATACAGTCTCTTGTTACAGCATCTTCTTCATATGCACAGAGATTCCTTGTAACAAAACCTTCAATTAGTGCTGAATGACCATTTTAAACCTGTTCACTCGGATGAGTTCAGAAATATTCTTCTGAGCCTTTTGTGGTCTTACATTTCTTTACAAACCAATGGTGTGTTATTGATGTCTCATTTGCTGGAATTCAGGCTTACATTTTTTTTTATTGGAGGTTTAACGACCACCGTGAGGAACTCAATGGGCTATAAGCAGTCGCCCGTCCCTAATTTAGAGTCACTGGTTCCAGGGAAGGAGAGAGCCAGTGCCGTAAGACAAACACAACATCCATGCCTGCCGGGATTCGAACCCGGACCCTTTACGGACGAATGATCAGAGGCCAGCGCCTTAGACCACTGCGCCACCGGGGCGGCAGGCTTACATTTGCATCCTTTTACTTTGCAACTTAAAAAAGGAAGACGTATATGTTGATTTATTTTAGGCTTACATGCTATTGCCATATTAACTTGTTTGCAAATAACATTTTTTTGCCGTCCCGGTGGCGCAGTGGTCTAAGGCGTTGGCCTCTGATCATTCGTCCGAAAGGGGTCCGGGTTCGAATCCCGGTGAGGCATGGATGTTGTGTTTGTCTTACGGCACTGGCTCTCTCCCTTCCCTGGAACCAGTGACCCTAAATTAGGGACGGGCGACTGCTTAAAGCCCATTGAGTTGCTCACGGTGGTCGTTAAACCTCAAAAAAAAAAAAAAAAAAAAAAAACATTTGTGGCTGATCATATACATGCTGAACAAATATACAGTATATACATATGATTATACAATTTCAATTGCTTAATTTTTATACATGAAGATAATAATTCTTTATAAGATTTCTTTTGCCTTCAGAGGATAATGTTTGCTGGCATTGAATAGATGCCAGTGTAGTGATTAAATCCTTTTTGCTACTTTGAATGAAAGGTTTGATATTTAATGCATGGGTTCAATTAAATCATTTAATTTGCTGTCATTTTCATGGTTTTTCAGAAAATGGTGGAGAGTGTGTATAGTTTTATCATCTGTATAGTACACTTTAGATACTAATTATGATT
The DNA here is from genome assembly GCA_039090855.1 of Macrothele yani. Taxonomy (NCBI): domain Eukaryota; kingdom Metazoa; phylum Arthropoda; class Arachnida; order Araneae; family Macrothelidae; genus Macrothele; species Macrothele yani. Next base: position 199,112,538 of record CM077009.1, on the reverse strand, counting down.
TTTTTAGTCTGTCACCAACAGGGCAGTCATGTTTTCAGTAATTTGGTATAAATTCATTGATCTCATATTTTTTACTTGTCACAAACTGTATTTTTTTTTTTACTTGTTGGTGTTTTGACAACCATAAGCAACTTAATGGGCTATAAGTAGTTGTCTATTCCTAATATAGGGCTACAGGTTTTAGGTAAGAGAGTGAGAGAAAGCCAGTGCTGTAAGATGAACACAACATCCATGTCTCACTGGGATTCAAACCCAAACCTATCTTCGATGAATGATCACAAGCCAGCACTTAGACCACTGCACCATCACAGCAGTGAAGTTGTTTCTATTGTGCTGCTTTTTTGTTACAGCACGGAATTGTTGGCCCCAGCCATTGAATTCCATACTGACAGTTTCTTTACAAAATTAAAAAAAAAAAAAAAAAAAGTTTTGCCACAGTAATTTGTATACCAATTTTTTTCTTTTTGACCAATCATAGCAAAGTGATATCTTCTGCAGTGGTTATTAAGTAACCCAAAAATGTACATCGCTCTGGATCAGTCCACTTGTATCAGGCAACATTGTTTTCAATATGGATCACAAGTACAAGAAGCTGCTCTGTAAAATAAAAAATGCTTTTCAGGTGGAAATAAAAATATCTCAGATTTGTAAGTTTACCATTTGTGTGTGTGTTGTGTGACAATCACCACGAGCATATCCATTGGTTATAAGCAGTTGTCTGTTCCTAATTTAAGGCACTTGGTTCCATGGAAGGGAGAAAGAGAAAGACAAACATACTACTCATGCCTCATTCAGAACTCAAAACACAGATCCAGCAGACTAGTATACCACTAAGATGGTCATTATATTTCAAAAACCCATTTTAACACCAAATCTGCATAATAATTCCAAACACAAAACTTCTTAATATTGTACCATAGCATGAATGCTTTTTGTACTTAATCACTTTAATACATAAGATTAACATTACTGACATACATTAAAAATAGAGCAAACTGAAGTCTTTTTTGATTTTTTTTTTTTTTTTTTTTGATTGGAGGTTTAACGACCACTGTGAGCAACTCAATGGGCTATAAGCAGTCGCCCGTCCCTAATTTAGGGTCACTGGTTCCAGGGAAGGGAGAGAGCCAGTGCCGTAAGACAAACACAACATCCATACCTGACCGGGATTCGAACCCGGACCCCTTACGGAGGAATGATCAGAGGCCATCGCTTAGACCACTGCGCCACCGGGGCGGCCAAACTGAAGTCAATCTTTTTACTTTCTGTGAACAATTATGAAGTATTCAAGATGCCATTTCAGTTTTTTAAATGAATAAAACACTTGAAAAATCTTATCTGCTGCAGAAATGTTTTTTACAGTGTCATGTTGATTTCACCAACTTCCACTTTTCAAGCTATTTTTCATTGATTATGGCATTAATGGAATCAAGCATGTTGGGAAAAAAATATTTTTGATGAGAAACAACTGTGGCTACAGTCCATCAACCAGTGGCAGATATATCAAGGAAGGTAGCTGTTATTGTTGAGGAAATGCAAATGAGTGCTAGCGCAACATGGTATTTGCATTTCTACAATTTTTCAACCAGAACTATAAAAATTTGGATGCATGACACCCAAGTCTTCTATATTTGTTGAAACCAAAAAAAAAAAAAAAAAAAAAAAAGCAGAAATTTGAAAAAACTTCCTTAACAGTTGGGAAACATATATATACACACATAGACATAGTTTTCGTTTTTTGGGTGCTTTATATTTTCTCCTAAATTTTTTTTGGGGGGGTGGGGAAGGTTATCTGTGGGGGTTTTTAGTTGTTTTGAAGTAGGTTAATTTTATTTTAATTTTTTATTTGCATTTTCTGTTTATCATTTGCTGTTTTTGTAGCAGACTGGATGATGCAAAATCCACACTTGTTGGTCTTTACAGAGGTATGAGGTGTTATCTGTGCCTAGCTCTTGATGAAACCATAGATAGTATCTTGCCATAGTTCTACATTCCTCTTTCTTTTCTCCCAGTTGGTTGTTAGATCTGTTCTTTTGATTTCTCCAAATCAGTTACTACTGCTTTCAATTTTGTATGTTTTTGATTTTTCTTTTATGTAGCCTCAGGTGCTTTGGAATTTCAAAAGCTGTTTTGAAAATTTACATGTAACCTTTATTATGCTTATATATATATTCTGTATATAGTTATTTGCTTTTTTGTCATCAGCTTACTTTATATTAATACGACCATTCTTTGAGAACCTGCTTTCCCTCTTTCTGTGACGTTCAACTACTGATCAAGGTCAAATAGTGAGTACACTTGTGCAAAGAAAATTTTCTCATTGTTTACATGATTTTATTACAAAGCAAAGCCAATGCGCACCTGCAGCAACTGTACTCATCATTATAATCAAGTAAAATGTCAATACTAGGAAGTTTTCATGTTTACTACCCTTACTTATAATTAAAAGCTAAAATGTGACAGTTCATATTTTTATTTAACAGATGAGCAGTATAATCAAAATGGATAACATACCGAATTTACAAATTTTACCTATACTGTGAAGTATAAATTTTTGCTTTCTTTTCCATTACAACACAAAATGCAGCCCGCGAGAACCACCGAAATGCCCAGCTGACACGGTCCGTGCTAGTCGGAGCGAAACGTCCCCTCGAAGACGGTAAAGGAGTATTACCGAAAGTACTCGGGTATGAATAAATATTGAAGTAAATGAGGATGCAGCAAAGGAAAAAAACTCATTTGGTGATGAGGCAAAATAAATTCCAACGGAAAAAAAAAAAGCGGACCCGTGGCCAAATGAAAAACCCCCGTGCCGCATCCACATAACGGAAATATGAATTGAAAGCCAAGCCCCACGTGCGGTAAGTGTTCATCGAACTTTACCAACTAAAAGTGAAGTTCAAAAATTCAAATGCAATAATGCACGTTAAATAATATAACCTCCAATATCGGAAGTAAATTGAAAAATATTAAAATTTTGTTTACAATCTGTACCAAACAACACTAACACTTAAAATAAACTTTAAATGTTCTCCTCAGCAGAAAGTGACCACCAATAGATAACTGAAACATCAGACTGAATACCAAAAGACAGAAGACCACATCTAAATGTTCTCCTCAGCAGAAAGGTAGCAATATGAATACACATTTTGGAGAAATTCAAATACTGTTTGCTTTAATAAAAAGGAATGAATTCTAGTTGTCACTGTACATTACATTCTGTGACCAAATATCATGTCTTCTAAAACTATGAGCAATACTATTTTAAATGTGAGTAACAGATGCAACAGTAATAAAATGTTTTTTTCACTCCCATAAATCATAACATTGCACTAAAAACATATACAATTTGTAACTGTAGTTACAAATTTTGATATAATATATAAGGAATGAAGGATCAAACTTTAGAACATGATAACAAGAGATTCAAAGCACACATTTCATCACAACATTGACTTTTTTTTTATATTTTAGTTACTGTACAAAAGGCATACATTGCAAATGATATGAAAAATAAGGACATTATATTTAAAAAGTTTAAAACTTTGATATCAGGAAATCAAATTTTAGAATTCAATAGTGAGATTAAATACTGCAGATTTCAACACACTTCTTCAATGAATTGACAGCCTTGTGTGGGCCCTGGCTTTTTCAATGAGCATTTTTGTGAGATTTCGTAACATTAACCCCACGTCCAACATCCCCCCCTCACACACACCTGGAGGACCAAGGGACAACTTCACAGGGAACCATCCACACATTCAGGTCCCCAAACACAGGGAGTCTGTGGAAAACAAAGACCAGAAAGCCGGCAGGACCGGGATTTGAACACCCGTCAGAAAGTGCCTCCCAGGCAGTGCATAGTGACTTAAGCAACTGCACTATGCTGGTGGTTCATCACAACACTGTGACAATTTATAAGATTTTTTCAATTACAACACTAAAGGCATACAGTGTAAATTACATGAAAAGTAAGAAAATCATATTCAATTACAAACAATTTATTTACGGTTTGGATGATTGTACCAAACAAAATATATCTTTAAATAAACAACTAATTACTTATTCTCAGCAGAAAATGTAGCAATATAAAAATGCAAAATGTGGGAGAAATCAAATGCTTTGTTCATTTTAATACATAAGAAATGAAACTGTATAAGTTTCTTTTACCTATAATGAGTTCACATGAACAGAAAACGAAGTTACATATTTCCTGAGTTTGTATTCTCTATGTACCAGCATGGACTTTCATACGCATTGTGTTTCAGAGACTTTCACCGCATCTTCTTCCTACATGTTTTGAACTGTTCCTGCAGTGTCGTGTTTCACTGGTCTACTCCCTTAAGCTACTGCTGGTTCTACAGCATTCACTGTAATTATTATCATCAACCTTTGTACATACACTTCATTGTATTTACCATTTCATGTTTTATTTTCTGCCTTCCATCACACTGCCTGTGTTGCTGGCGTGACTGTGTTTCATGTATTTTTGTAACGAATAAAGCGAATTTTGAGAGTGCTCTGAAATGAAAACATTGACCATTATTATAAAAAAAGGTTATGATATGAACAATTTATCTGAGAAATATTTTTGGGTTTTATAACACTTTTTTTCTTTTATCAAATATTAACCCTATGGTAGGTAGCAAGTTAAGAAAACTTAAAAATGCATAATCAAGAATTTTGCAAATTCAGTCTAAGAAACTTACACTGCCCACATAAGTAAAGAAATCCACAGTAGATAGTACATCTGGGAGTGAAATTATAGAAATTTACTCAAAAAGGCTTTCTTTTAGGCACACTGCCAGCAGGTAACCTTTTGAATTCAAACTTTGGAGAAAGCTGGCAAAATAGAAATAATATCAGTTAGCCATATATAATGAAAACATTTTGCTTCCCTTTCCCAAGAAAACATCATGGAGCCAGGACTTGGTCAGGGATTTAATGAAAATGGAGCTGTGGAAAGTGTGTGCCAGGATTCGTACTGACAGACAAAAATTCTGAATTTATAACTCTGATTTAGAACAACCAATTCCATAAAGTTATCGTTTCATGTGATTAAGATATGATCTCATCAAAATAATTATTCTCACTACATACATTTCCAGGGATTGTATTAACAATGAGTTTTCAATTTTTATGTAATCCTTTTAACAATTACTCTATTTACTGCAGTGGTTTAAACTATGATTAAATTTTGCATATTTCCTGAGAATTAAGAAAATACACTGAGTTTATGTCTAGTAATTCATATAAACAGCAGTTTTTGACCATGCTATGTATGGTCTTGATCACCCTCAACAGAATCAGAGGACTGGTAGCTAGATTTTAGGAGACATCCAAATAAGTGGGATTTGGTGAGGGATATCTGAATTGCAGTTTTTGGTTAGCAATATTTCAATTCAATACTTTCTTGAAAATGTGGAAATACTTTGTTCATAAAGGAGGTAATTTTTTTCCCCAAGGGGACTGCAGAAATGTCTTCAGTTAGTAATGATAATGCTGTTTTTGGAAGATCATCTGGGCACATACTGTTTATGTTCACACAGTCTTGTGTTGATGCTTCAGTACGAGTCACCAAGGTATACTGAGTCCTGAGGGGGATGAAATAGGTATGGCATAAACTTTAGGGGTGTCTAGGGATAGAACAGGATCTCTGTTTTTTTAGCAGACACTTTATAATAACAGGTTAAGAAGATGGGCCCTGGAGAGTTTACAGATCTTATAAGAAAATGAACAATGCTAAGGGACTGAACCAATAAATAGGGTTCTATTTTAGTGTTAGTGTAAGAGTTGGAAGTTTTTCATGTGGAAATCATAGAGAATTTTGTTTATTATAGATGGTGGGTATTGATGGGCTTCAGAAATTTTCTTAATTGTAGCAACTTCTTGTTTGAAGGATGATTCACTGTTGCAGACAATCCTGGCACAATTAGTATTTTAAAACAATAAATTTGTGAGTAGTGGTGGAATGGGATGCACTGGGAATATACCAAAACATCAACACAAGCCTGTGTGAGAACAAACAGGATGTGTTAAATGGTCTTTCAAAAATAGGGTTATCAGCACCAAACCTTGAAGGCATTTCTGCAGTCCTCCTCCCCCTTTGGAAAGAAAAAAATAAAATAAAAAAAACTCGACACCTTTATAAAGAAAGCAACTCTATGTTTTCAAGAAAGTATTGAAATATTGGTGACTACGAACTGCAATTCATGTATCGCTCACCAAATTCCATTTATGTAGATCTATCTACTAAAATCTGATAATTGTTTCTGCATCACCAATTCAAGTAGTACTTCTGGCAACCAGTGCTTTGATTCAGTTGATCGCAGGTGATCAAAACTATAGCTCAGTCAAGAGCTTCTGCTTATATGAATTTAATTACTATACAAAACTTTGTGTATTTTTACTTACTTTTCACATAGTTAATGTTGCATGATGCCTGTTGTTTCAAACTATTCTGCTTATTTGATATCATAAGAGGTTTGGCATGTTTGTATCTTTTTTAAAACAACTTTGAAATTTTAGGTATTTTGCATATGTACTATTTCCCAAATTTATACGTAATATCTGTTATGTTTACTTTTCTTGCCATTCCTGATGACTACAATTTGCCATGATAACCAGCTTCTCTAGCCGTTTGGGATGAAGTCTGTTACGTTTTACTGTCATCACATTACCAGACTTTGAGAAGAGCCTTTCAGATGGAACTGAAGTTCCAACAATGCACAAATATTTTTGTGCAAGATCATAGAGCCCAGGATATACATATTTATTCCTTTCCCAGAACAACAATGGGTTTTCATTGCAATCTATAACTGGAAGTTGCAGATATTGCCTCAAGGAAACACTTATGCCACCCATAGTGTCACTGCTTGAACAATTTGTGCTGACCAGATTGTCATGAAAAGCCCATATGCTGTCTGTGCTTTGTACAGGTGACACAGGTGTTTCAGTAGCCTTCTCATGTTCATGCAACAAAGAATTAAGGCCAGTAATTGCACGTGAGCAGAACAAAACATTCTCAAAATGCAATCGCTTAAATCTTGGATCCAAGATTGTTGCTATGGCAATGCATTTTACATTTTCAACTGCCCCAAAATGTCTAGTGAAATTTTCGAGCAATGTTTTCTTTACAATTCTGCACCATGTGCAACTGGTACATTTTGAATTGCCTTTTGCAACAGCGCAACAAGGGAATTAAAGCACTCACAATTACATGATTTTGTGAAGATATTTCCCTTGTCACTTCTTCCACAGGCTTTAAAACTAACATGATGCTCTTTAATTCATCAATCTGGCTCTTGTGCAAGATCGGTGGTCCATCCACAACAGTTAAAACAGTTGCTATGTAGCCATATAATTGTATAAATCTCTCTAACATATAGAAAGTACTATTCCAACGGGTGCCTACTTCTTGAGTAAGTTTTAGTGTTTGCCCTTCAGCGACACCATCCTTCATTTGCTCAGCATGGAGCTTTTCTGTTGCACTTGCACTATGCTTGAAAAAAGTAACTGTCCTTTTTACTTCTCCTAATAAGTTTTTTTATAATTTCTATAGCATTCAGAGAGTCTACTGCAACTAGATTTAGCAAATGTGCCACACAGTGTAAATGCCTGTGTTGTGAAAACATCTGCTGAGCTGCTTTCACAATGTTTGCACCACCATCAGTGACACAGCAAACAACTTTCTCATTAGTGATGTGCCATTCATTCATAACCTCCCGAAGAGCACTTTCAATGTTCTCTGAGGTATGTGGTGCTTTAAGAGGCTTTACAGCCAAATCCATACTTTGAGCATTACATTTGGTAATGAAATGTGCAGTAACACCAATATAACTCTTGCTATTTATATCAGTCCATATGTCTGTTGTGAGACACAACCACTTGGATTCCTCCAGTCTCTTAGATAAACCAATTTTTATCAGCTCATATTTCTTATCCAATAATGTTGTGATGGTTTTGCGAGAGAGCACCTTGTACCTGGGATTCAGTTCCTTAACAAATGTTTTAAAACCTTCCCCAGATACTACATCCAGGGGTAAGGCATCTTTTGCTATAAAAAACAGCAAAGTATCAGTTATTCCTTGAGACCCTGCTCCAGTAGGTGTCATTGCTTGCTGCTGGGTCAAAGTTTCAAAGATTGTGGGTTGCCTTGCTGTGGAATGAGTTTCGTTAAATTGCCCAGAAACTGATGGCACTTCACTTTTTAATTGAAGATCATTCAGTACCTGAACATCGGGTGCAATACTACTGGTGTACATGCTTCTGTGCTTACGTTTAATGTGGTCCCACAAGTTTGAGGTATTTCGCGAATATGAAATTTGCTTTTCGCAAAGCTTACATTTTACCTGTGTTAAACTAACCTGCTCGAAAAATTCCCACACATTACTTTTTCTTCTTTTAGAAAACGTCGCCATCTCCGTTAATCGACAATTTAAAAAATCGAACAGGAAAAAAGCAGAAAAAGTAAAGTAAACGTGAAGAACTGTGACACAAAAACGGTAAATTTGAACTAGCGCTTTGAAAAACTGAAGGAGAAAATTATTCGTGAAAACTATTCGTGAAAACTATCGATAGTTTCGATAGTGTTACAAAAACTGTCGATTGTTTGTCGAGAGTTTTTACAAACCAGTCGATAGTTTATCGATAGTTTTATTTGGTCTATCGCACATCCCTACTGTTCGGGTCACTCACGTGATGAGCCTGGGTATAGCGTCTAGAAGGGAAAGTGTGCCAAGCGCCCAGCGTACGTAATGGTTGTCGTGGATACCGAAATTTGTGCTCTTCGTAGATGACGCTGCGATCGCTTTCCATCACTCTTTCCTTACTGTGAGAGGAGCGGGAAACTAAATTCCTGTTGCTAACTGTGAAAAGAGCGGCAATTTAGACGAAGACGTGTTATGGTTTGGGTTTTAGAAGAAATGTGGAATACCTAAATATTGTATATAAATTATACTTAGCTCATTATGCGGAAGAGAAATAACCATTGTTTTCTGCCCGGTTGCAATACTCTGTACAAAAACAGTAAGCTGTCTCTCTTTGGAATACACAAAAATTATAAACTTTTACAGCAATGTTAAAGGTTGATTTCCCACGCACATAAGAACTTAGACAAATTTAGTGCTGTATGTGAATTGCATTTTGATGAGAGATTTGTGGTTCGAAATTTTGTGCATAAAATATACGAGACTGAGTTAATACACTAGGATCGGCCCATTTGGACACCATATGCAATTCCAACAATATTTTCAAACCTTCCCCATTATTTGTCAAGACCTCTGGTAAAAAAAGAGGAAAGTTAGAGAAACCGATAATAAGCCTGATGGTAATTTAAATAGCTTGGAATTTACTTCCCAAAGAGTTACACTGAACTGATTTCTGAATATCAACCTTCATTCAGAATTTTGGGGTAAGCAAATTCGGCTACACTTTAGACTTCGACCCCCGTCGTCTGCTTCAGCTAACGCGCCAATGGAATGCCGGGAGAAACGTTTCGCGATAGGTGGCGCTGCAGCTGCGTCGGCGTTTTCTCCCGCGCTGTGTGTGTTACATAATCGTTGTTTGCTGAGTGCGTGAACAGTAAATCCCGTATAATTACTTCTGTTCGCCCTGTTCTAAGCGATACGTGGGTTGTTTTTTTCTAGCGTTCGTTGTAGCTCTGTCAGGAGCCATATGAAACTGGAGGCGTTTTTGACGAAGTTGAGAAGGATGAAAAAGCATGCATTGCATGGTGTGAGCGGAAAGAACTGCTTCCAACCGAACGAAGATGTTCCGCAGGTCATCCAATGAGTTTGCGAGTGCATATGTGTCATCGTTAAGGACAATTCAGGTGTAGGAAGAATGACGTTACAGAGGAAAGTGAGCAAGCAATGTTCCCGTTTACTTGGGATGTGGTTTGAAGCTGCTTGTATTGCTCTTGATAAAGTGATGACTCTTTTATATTGTTTCGCCGAAGGATTGTCCTACGATGATGCAATTGAGGAATCTTCCAAGTGTGGGGTTTCCACATCCTCTGCGATAGTCAGTGACTATTATCAGTCTTTCAGACAACTAGTCGCAGAGTTAATGATAGCCTATGAACAAGACGAAGGACAGCGTGGAGGCCACGGTGTCATCGTAGAAGTGGATGAGGCGAAGGTTGGGAAGCGGAAGTATAATCGTGGTCGTCTCATTGAGGGCACCTGGATCCTTGGCATCTTTGATCGAGATTCGAAACGATTCAGGGTTGATATCTGCCCGGAGAATAACCGCTCTGCTCACACATTGCTGCCGCTCACCCAGAAACATGTTTAACCTGGAAGTACTGTAATGACGGATCCGTGGCCTGCGTAGCAATCTACCTTCCTGTGGTTTCCAACATCTGTCAGTAAACCACTCGCTCAATTTCGTAGATCCGATTACTGGGGCCCATACGCAAGGTGTTGAGAGCAATTGGTGGTCCCTCACACGCACACTATCTAATGGAATTCACACAGCTCACTTGGCAGACCACATTCTGGAATATTTATTCCGACGAAATTGTCGTCTTTCCTCTGAACACTGTTTTGAGGTGATGATTGCTATCATCAAACAGTTCTTCCTTATACGTCACGTTTTGCACTTAAATATTCGTACTAGGTAGACAGGTTCTCAATGAGGAGGAAAAACTTGTTCTCCGTCGTTATAAATAATTAACACCTGAACTACTCACATTCCATAAAGGCCGTTTTCAGGGCCAGCCATATTACAAAATAAACCCCTTCCTTTCAAAAATACCCCCCTCCCCGCGCAGCATATTTCGCGTTCCTAGCAATCCTCCCGCACAACACACACACACCAATTAGGTAATGCACGCAACGAAGGAGCAAAATACGTCGACGCAGCTGCAGCGCCACCTGTCGTGAAACGTTTCTCCCGGCATTCCAGCGGCGCATAAGCTGAAGCAGACGACGGGGGCCGAAGATTGTGAAAAGTGCATCATAATTCAAAGTGCATAATTTTCCATGTTCATTCATTCAAATGTTAACTGTCAAATTCATTGACAACAGAAAAACTGGTTGTTGTAACCGAAAGTGAACCAGAGATTACCCGTGAAGTGTATTTACGTAGATTAAAAAGTAACACAGTTTCTAATATTACTTCTAAAGATTTATTAGAATCCATTATTCGAGACACTGATAGGCTAATAGTATGTCATGCCGCAGGCTCCATTTCAGAATTTGAAAATATCAGGAAGTACCTTGAAAGTGGTGTTATTTTTGAGAATAATTTGTACAGCAAAAATTTTGTAAGAAAAGGAACAACAGAGACTTGCCTCAAATGTAAGTATCTGCAGCGCTTACTTTTGCACAAAATAGCTCATCATAGAAGAAAGGCTACATTTAAAAAAAAAGTATCAGAATAAAGTTCGGAAAATCAACAGGCTGAAGAAACGGATTATTTTTCGCTCTCTGATTACATAAAAAAATTCAAAACAAAAGTAAGAATTTTACAGAACTTTCTATTAAAGAAAAAATAGCAGAATTACCCATTAAGCAGCAGCAAATGGTTATTCATTGTTATAAGGCAGCAAAAAGGAAATCTGCAAGAGGTATGTCATATACCAAGGAATGGTTACTTGAATGCTTACTAATGCACATAAAAACTTCAAAATTGTAGGAGCACATACGGAAACATAAAATCATGATCCTACCTAATAGAATAAACTATTAGAAAGTATATTTCAAATTACAACAATGGTTTTGGATTTAATGCACTGATGTTTTTAACTATTTCAAAGAAAACAAGTGAAATGGAGCTTTTTACAAGACATGGTGGTATATTAATAGATAAAGTGAAGCTTACAGAAAAACTGCAAGCAAAATCATCTGGTGAAACAATAGGGTTTGTTGATATTGGGCCATACACTTCAGAAACTGTTAAGCATACCCCATGTAATCGTGGACTGGTAATGGTGTTCCAGCCATTAAATAGAGATTGGACCCAAATAATTGGCGTTTTTGCCATAAGAAACAATATAAGTGGGACCTTTCTTGCAAAACTGATTATTGAAGCTGATATTCTCACTGAAAATTCAGGTCTGTTTGTTGATTTCATTACGTGTTGTAACAGGAATATGTGGAAGACATTTGGTATATCAGCAGATTGTTCTGGAACTAAATACAGCATTATGCATCCTACAGATTGTTCTAGAAGTTTACATTTCATATCAGATTTTCCTCACTTAATAAAATGTGTATGGAACGCATTTGTTACCAGAGGTTTTCTTCTGTCCGAAGGGGAAGCAAGACCAGAGCACGTTAAAGCAGCATAGAGGAAAGACCCTGACATAACTACTCTAAAAGCCATGCCAAAAATTACACGCGTTAATATTCGCCCTAATAAATTTGAGAAAAGGAGTGCAAGCTATGCTTTACAGTTTTTTAGCAACAAAGTATTAAAAGGCCTTTTTCTCTATAAGCATCATATTGAAATACAGATTGAAAGTACTAATGCAACTGCATTTTTCATAAAGTTGATGATGGAGTTAATAACTGTAACGACCTCTAGGAGTCCATCAAGTAGTCTCCAGGTAGATTCTGAGGGATGCAAAGTACTTAATGATTTTCTGGTATATTTAGATAAATGGGAAGCTTTTTGCAGGAGATAAGAAGATTGGGTTTTTAAGTGCTAGCACAGCTGCAGGATTATGAGTCACTATAAGCAGTACCATCTCTCTACTAAAATATCTAACAGAAACCTTGAACTACAATTATGTAATGACATCGCGCTTGAGTCAAGACTCAATAGAAAACATTTTTGGCATTATTAAGCAACTGTCAAGCTGCAATGACCACCCCACTGCAGCAGAATTTTTAGTGACCATTCAGTATTTAAGTTTTTATAATCTGGCCAAGCCTCCAAAGTGTGGTACTAGCTGCACAACAGAAATAATCAATTCCCTTATTGGGTCAAGTGACACCATCAGTTGCAAACCTAATGTTTTGTTAAATTTAAATGAACTTTTAAGTGATGGAATGCCAGATAATGTGAAAGATACTCTGATTGTGCTTCTCTTTTCCCACATAATTCCCATAAGCAGTTGCTAGTTTATATTGCAGGTTATGTAGCTAGGAAATGTGTTGCAATAACTAAATGCAAAGATTGCACCAAAATGTGTTTAACATGTAGTATTGAAGAAAAGGCCAGATTTTCTGGAACACTGATACGAGAATTTGATAAAGGAGGCTTATTATACCCATCAAAGGAACTCCTAGTTCTTGTCAGTCAACTGGAAGATATTGTTACACATTATTTCAGCACCCAAAAACTACACAGAGATAGTATCGTTGATATTCTAGTTATCTTGATGATAAAGAAAATTAAATTCATTGGTTGTGCAGAACACAGTAAAGATGGGACATGTAAGATTGCAAAATTTTATTTACTGACACGGTTGCATTTCTATATAAAGGGACTTAATAAGATTCACAATGATAATACAGAAAAATGAAGTACCTTAAGCTGAGACGCTGCAAATAAATATAAAGTCCCTGGATTTGGGTGTTGAGGTTCTTTTTATGAGGAAGCAAGTGAGAGACAGCTTTATACCTACTGTGGAGTCAGTCAATAGCTCTCACTTATAATTTCTGTGGAGTCGGTAAATATATACTGACTCCTCAGTAATGCTACAGGTCAAACCCTCACCCCGAGAGTTCCTCAAAACCACCTTAACAGTTAATAAGAACTTTGCCACAGAACAGGTTCAGTCATTCAAACCCAGGGGTCTGAACTTAGTCACATTACCAATGTTCAACTCGTAGCAAACAGAGCAGCCACTGCTGTGTTTACTGATCTACTATATATTACCATATGTAAGCATATGATTGTATTAAAAAGAATGGATAACTTTGGGAGTATGTAGCAGTGGCTAGTTAACTTTTCCTTCATTGAATATGATATGTATGCACATAGCAGACAGTAAGCCTAATGCATATGCAAGTACGTGATCCTAGAAATTTCACCCAAACTCATAAAAAAATTTCCAGCCAAAATGAGGTTAAGAAATGTCCAGGTTGTTAACAAACTTAGAAAAGAAAGTTACAAAAACTGGTAAGTTATTTAGAGATTCAAAATTCATTTCTGTAAATGTATTTATTTAAACAAAAAATATATTTCTTGCTCTCCCCACCCCCCAAGTAACTGCATCAATGGTGAAAGATAAATGATGTTCAAAAATTGCAATTGCAATGGTTGCTCTCAACTTTGCTGGGGACAAAAATTTATTCTGAAGTAATTCCATTACTGGAATTATTACAGAATATATTTACTTCACTGGTAATTAACAGTTCAGCAGAAATTAATATACAAAAATATTTTAAGGAACACGTGTGGTAGCAATGGGTAATAATATTGCAGAGTTACTATTTTTTGTTAAAAGTGTTTAGAACTGTGGGATTCATTTGCAAACATCACCCCCCCCCTTCACCTTTTTTTTTTTTTTAATGTTCAAATCCCAAAATCATTGGTGGCAATCTGATATTAATGCATTTTTTTTCTTTTTCAATCAACATTTAGCTTTGGCATTTCCGGTATTGCTAACTAGGGCTTCCATGATGGAATTATATACTACAAAATTCAGTATTTTGAAGAAAACTTGCAAAATACCATGAGTGACTAAGTGTGACTAATTTACTCTTTACAAGGTGGTGTAAAAGTAATAAAAAAGAAACTAAACAGGTATTAAATTTATTCCTGGAAATTTAATTATGTGTGAAAACATCTAATAGTTGCATTTACAAATTCTTGTTCTTTCAATTGCATTTTCTAAGATGCCTAAAAATCAGGTTGTGTGTTATTTATTTTTTGTGCAATGTTACTTTTTAAATCTCACTCCTAAGTTCTATTGCTGATAAATTTCTCTGTCCCTGTACAATTGAGAAATGGTTTTTGATAAAAATTTCAACAACTGCTGCACTAGCCTTTGACATATAGCAGCCTGCAATGAATTAATCAAGCTTCTACTTTATAAAAAATAAAATATTAAAATGGGATGCTTACTTTTGCCTCACTGTATAAATAGAATAAAGCTTAATCAGTAAATAGTAACGCTGTACTAGTGATCTGATTTATTGGCGTAGAAAATAAACACATAAGCGTTTCCAAGCTTTCGCACATCAACCAGAAGGCTTTTTCAAGGAAGTTAGACAGAAACTGCCTTGAAAAATCCATCTGGTTGATGTGCAAAAGCTTGGAAACACCTATGTGTTTATTTTCTACGCCAATAAATTGGATCACTAGTACAGTGTTACTATTTACTACTTAATTGGTGTATTGTTCCTCGTTAAAAATTTAAAGCTTAATCAATGTGCTCAGATGTGGTAATCAGGGCGCGATTTCACCGATTAGCAAATAGCTAGTGAAAAATCAAATTTGCTAGTGAAAAAAATCGCAGTAGCAAATATTGCTAGTAAGGTAATTTCTTTATTTAAAGTAACCAAAAATTATTATTAATCCACGAAGTTTACATAAGTTTCTATTATCACTTGTTAAAACAGCACCGATTCTCTTTCGCCAATTTCCTTTCGACACTTTAACCCATCCTCCCCATATCTTTCATCCCTTCCAAACTGTCGTAGAAGCGCATTGAAACTCCTCTCCATCGTGCCCTCATTGGTCTATTACAGAAACTGACGTCGGCAATGGTTGCTGTGGCAACCCAGAGCTCTGGGATGGATCGGTTGTTTGACCACCTGCTCTGCCACCCTCCCTTCTTTTGCCCCACAAACTTTGTCCTCAACTCCTGTCGTACCCTAAGCCAAGCGATCGCCTACTTACACAAGTCTTGATAGTCGTGCATACATCAAATACTGCGCTCTAATGATCAGTGATGAATAAGCAAGAATAATTCCACTTATTCGGATGGTAGACAAAACCGAAAGAAGCAAACCAAAATGTTACTGGAAAATAGCCTGCCAACACTGGCAAAAGTTTTATCCATAGTAACTAGCCTTATTGCGTGGCATAGATAGACGCTTTTTTACGAAACGTGTTCGTGGAGGGGGTAAACGATTACGGAAGAAACTTTTGCTTCCTCTGACTTCTGGTTTTGGAAATTTTCCTTGTATTTTCAAGCGGAAATACAAATATTTATCCAGTAAAATGTTAACGAGCAAAATAATACTTGACAGAGGCAACATCGTGAGAAAAAAAAATTCAGATTACGGAAAAAATCCAAATTCTGTCGACCTTTCGTTTTCTAGTTTCGTAAAGACGGAATTTTAATAATAACGAAAAAAGCCGGAATTCCTTGAATTCGCAGAAGAATCTCATGCCTGAAGATTACAGAAAAATTTTGCAGCAGCCAACTTCCGTTTTTGCAAATTGTTCTCCACAGTTTCAAGCTAAAATGCAAACATTTATGCAATAAAATGATATTTAACAAGAAAAGCGGACACAAAGACAACATTGGGAGAAATATTTGCGATTATGGCAAAATTTTCTTACTCCGTTTCACTACTGTGTTCGAAAGTTTTGAAGCACAAAATTTCGTCTCCAGATGGAAAACGACCCCCCCCCTCTCCCAAATATCAATCTTCAGAATGATCTAATTGATGACAAAAAAAAAAAAAAAAAAAAAAAAAAAAAAAAACGGGATTCCGCGAATCCCTGTAAGAATCTCATGTATATCATAACAATAATAGCAAAATTAAAATTTGTAGAATCCGTAGTTTTGATAGTGAGTTCCGTAGTCAGACAACTAATTCCATAGAAACTACGGCATTGTGTGGTAGTTGGCAGATATGAAGTGTGTATGAAGTTTAGCAGAAATTTGTGCGATACTTCCACTTAGTACTGCATGTTGTGAGGTGGGATTCAGTTTTTTAAAAAGAATACAAGGGGATTGGAGGAACAATTTGTCTGTTGAAACTTTAAATGCTCTGATGACAATTGAAATACTGTAGAAGGGCCACAAGAAGAGATTTTTAATCCACGGTCAGCAGTTATAAAGTGGTATGATGACAAAGTCAGACACCCTGAGCGTAAACCATATGGGAAGAAATCTGAATTAGAATGTCAGTGAAATATATTCATGTGGTATGAGAATTTGTTAGAAATTAATAATAAAGATAGTCACTAAACTTATCTAAGATTCTATTCATTATTCAAAAAGGTAAGTCAAAATATTTATACACATATTTAAATTTCTGTGTAACTTTATTAGAAAATAAGTTACGATGTGATTTAGTTTTATTGCTAGTCATGCAAATGTTTTGCTAGCAAACTATTTGGTCACTAGCAAAGTTTGCTAGTGAGCAAAAAGATGAAATCTTGCCCTGGTGGCAATATTGTAAAAAATAATGCTTGGCACATGCAAGGAATGTAAGAGTAAAACATTGCTTTATTACAAACTGCAAGTGGCTTCTGTATGGAAATGCCTAAAGTCATTTATAATGAACTCTCATCAGCACGCCTTTGGTCCCAGTGCTGGTGAGAGTTCAATACTCCAAACTGGTCCACGTCAGGGGTCAGTTTTTTCACATCTGCTTCAACATTTGTTTCAGTTTGTGTTAATTACATATATCTGTATTACCTATTTCCAACTAGTAGGGGCATTAAACAACTTTGTTACATGTTTACATTGTACACAATGTGTCACTGCGCGCACCTTACTGGGACGATAAACCTTTCTGGATTTACTGAGGGGATATCAGTATGAGACTAAAATAGTTACAATTTCAGAAATTAAGAACAAATAAGTCTTGGTAAACTATTTGCTCCCCCACAATATTTGTTCATTTAATAGTAAAATTTATCTAACGGTATAAAAAAAATCTCCCTAAAGCGGCCACTTCCCTTGTTTTTGCATTTTTTTCTTAAACAATTACTGCTAAATGTTTTCTAATGCATGCATTTGACTGAAATTATGCTTCGGGCAGTGAGGAATGTCATTGTAAATGCGTGTGACACAGAGTAAATAAAGTGGTACACACCGTTTCTTAAACCAGTCAGTAACAGGCAAAAATAATTTTTGTTAAGCCTCTTAATAATACAAGAAACTTACGCAACGTCTATATATATCAGCTATATCCACGCCAATCATTACGTACGCTGGGAGCTCAGCACACTTCCCCTTTTTCACACTATATATCAGCTGTTTCTGTATAATCGTTTGAAGAGTAGACACATGGATGCACAACTTTATATTTACATGCCCCCACGTATTTACTTTAAACAGTAAATTTTGTCCACTATCCCTAAATTGTTTTTAAGGAGAGCTCTGTCTCTGACTGGCAGCATTAAATTTGTTGATTCACTGCATTGCTTATACCTGATCATAAGCCTAAAAGGAGGAGGAGGAGGGGGGGTCAGAACCTCCCAGATTTTCCGAGTCATGGATTTCCAATGTAAATGACTCCCCAAATGTTTCGGGAATATAATGACATGCACTTTTTATGTGAGCCAACTAAATTATTTAGTAATATAAGACTGTAATTCTTTATAGAATGCAAACACATGTATAATGTGTACTTAATAAAACAGCGATGTCGATTAAGCATGGTTACCAACATCGTTGGCATATATATATATATATATATATATATATATAATGTGTGATCAGACCCCCTTCCAAATTTTGAAACATGGTTACGCCACTGTACCTGATGGTCACTGGTCAACATCGTCGATGCTGACACTTAAGCATTCAATTCAAAATGAGCACATTCAATAAAATGTCCCATACAAAAAAGCCTTGCAATTTGTGTATATACAGCAGGGGCGGCTCCTGCATTAGGGTGCTGTGGGGTTGCAGACACCCCCCCCCCAAAGTAAGTTTTTTTTTCATGCCGCGCCGAGAGAGAGAGTTTTCTGAACTCAGATTGAAGTTTTCCCTACATAACGCCACTGGGAGCGAAAGGAACGCTGGCAGGCTGCTCTTCTGACTACTATTGAAACCAACTCATGTGGGAAACTCTGCCTATTCCCACATCAAATCGTTTTCTTTGAATAAAACGTTCTTCCTAGGGGCCGCTTTGATTGTTGGAGCTCTCACTGGTACAGCAGATATGAATGGTCCTCGGAGTTGTTTGCCAGTGACGTAGCTACAATACAGTCTCTAGTTGGCTGCGAATTCATCGCCGGGCCTTACCGCGGCGATGCATTCAATTTTTAGTTTGTTCCTGCTTTTATTCAACATGACAATTCTAACAACTGGAGATATTCGTGTTTGCTAATAACAAATACTCAGTTGCCGAATTTTTGCAAAAAAGTTTCACTTATTTTTTCTCTTCTGATCAAAATAGGCATGTGAACAAATTGCGATTAAGAATGAAATTCAGTAATGGATAAATTGAAAAAAAAAATGACTAATTTCTGCAGCAAAATACTTGCACAAAATTAATATTTTCACTTACCAGGACACAGCGAAATTTGCACTTTTAAACTCGTGTAAATGTTTATTTGATCATTCGTCCGTAAGGGGTCCGGGTTCGAGTCCCGGTCAGGCATGGATGTTGTGTTTGTGTTACGGCACTGGCTCTCTCCCTTCCATGGAACCAGTGACCCTAAATTACGAGTGCGTGCTGCTCTTCCAGTATATACATTTATATATCATTTACAACCACTATCTCAATCCACTGCTGGATGAAAGTCTCCAAGTTTCTTCCACAACAGTCTGCCTTGAGCCAGTTTCCATCTTGCTTCCAAATTTCATCCACCCATCTTCCCACATGTCATTTTTTGGGTCTTTTTTTTCTCTCCCCTTGCTATCCAGCTTAATATTTCAACTCTCCATCGCTGGTTCTTTCTTCTGGCAATATGTCCATCCCATTCCAATTTCAGAGATTCTGAAATTGATGTCTTCCACCCTTGTAATTTTCCCGATCCACAAGTTCCTCTTTGCATCTTCCCTGTTCCTTGTTACATCAAACATGATTCTTTCAGTTGTCTGCAACCTCGGTATATCTATTTTAGTTGAGGTCCACGTCACTGCTCCATGCGTAACAACTGGAAGGATGCACTGATTAAACATTTTTCTTTTAAGAAATAATACATCAAACCAAATTTTATACGCCGATTATTTTCATCATAAATGTGATCATCACTTGATATCCGTTGCCTAATTCAGGTATCTGTTACCTCTAGATTTTCCCTATCAGTCGTTAAATATAAATATTCATTTCTTTAAAAAAAGCACATTCGATCAATAGAGTATATATATCATCATCATCATTGTCATTGTCAACCATTATCAATCCACTGCGGGGGATGAAGGTCTCCCCAAGTTTCCTCCACAATGGTCTGTCTTGTGCCAGTCTCCTCCATGTCACTCCCGCATACTTTCGAATTTCATCCACCCATCTCCCATGTGGTCTTCTTCTGGGTCTTTTCCTGTCCCTTGGAATCCAATCTAAAATTTCGGCTGTCCATCGATGGTCTGTCCTTCTGGCAGTATGTCCAGCCCATTGCCATTTCAGGGATTTAACTCTGATCATGATGTCTTCTACTCTTGTCATTTTTCGGATCCACGAGTTCCTTTTCTTATCTCTCCTGGTTACACCAAGCATGCACCTCTCCATGCTGCTTTGAGTTGTCTGCAGCCTTTGAATGTCTCTTTTAGTTAAGGTACATTAATGATAGCAAAAGTGTGGAAAGATTCGTTGGTTTTACAGACGTCAGAACAGACAGAAGCTCTGGTGTTATGTTTAATCATATGCAAAATATAGTTTCAATGTTCAATTTAAAATCTAAGCTTGTAGCTCAAACATACGATGAGGCTTCAGTTATGAGTGGACTGCAGCAAAAAAGTATTGGAGGCATATCCACACGCACTTCATGTGCATTGTTATGCGCATGTATTAAAGCTTGTTCTGTCGCAAAGCTTGAGCAAAATTAAAGAATGCAGCATACTTTTTTGTACCTTAAATGGGATTTCTACCTTTGCATCACATTCAACCAAGAGAACTTGTGCCTTAAAAGAACATCTGAAACGAAAAATACCTTCTGTAGCTGCAACCAGATGGTCCTTCAGTTCTCGTTTGGCAAACGTAATTGAGGAGCACAGAATCTTGATCATGCAGTATTTCGAAAGCATTGAACACCAGGAGGGGTTGAGTGCAAACGACAAGATGGCCACAATTGGATACAAGAAATCTGTAAATAAATTCGAAACGGTTTTCCTACTTAAACTCTTGTGTTTGCATATTCAGGCGTTTTATTAAATATACTGCAAATGAATTGTCTGGATATCATTTTTTTGCTCCACTAAAATAAAATAATTTCAGAAGACACCTACAAAACGAACGGGAATCAGGGTTTCCACATCTGTGAAAGATGTCAAATGCTGTAAAACAACCCAAAGAAACGAAGAGAGGCAAAATACAGAATTCTTTTCTCTGAAATCATTGACAACCTCATAAGTAATATCTCTACTCGTTTCTCAAGCACTAAAAAACTGGAGTTTTTCAGCTTATTAAATTGCTAGAAATTGGACATGTACAAATCTAAGACATTTCCTGACCAGCTTCTCAAAAAATTGGCCCATGTTTATGATGGCGTCTTCAATTGTACCTTGCTCAAAAACGAATTGAGTGTTCTTTATGGATCAGATGATTTCAGAAGAAAATCTCCTTACGAGGTACTAAGGTGTTTCCATGACAACGACATGTGTAAGACTTTTGAACAAGCTTATAAACTAACTAATTTAGTGTCCACCATCCATGTTACAACTGCTTTGGCTGAACTAAGTTTTTCAGCCCTCAAAAAAATTAAGACTCCTTCTTTGTTATCAACAGAGAAAGCCTTAGTGACAGGAATAAGTGACAACAAAAAGACAGCCTGAAGAAGGAGATGAGTTTTCTCCGAAAATTTGCAATTTACTGAAAAAAATTCCTAGTAAAATTCCCATAATAGTTGTTTTAGATTAGTAACTTAATAGCCTATTTGAAGAAAAAGCCAAATTTTTATGACCTAGTCATTGATAAATTTACAGCAGTTGATAGGAGATCCGAGTTCCAATTCAAGTAATGAATAAATACCAGGTAAGAATTTCAAAATGTATTTTTGTGCAACTCGGTAATTGTACGCATTTGCGCCTCTTGAAAGAATTGTACGATGGGTTACGTAATACAATTCCTACGGCATTACTGTTATTCATCATCATTTTCAATCCACTGCTGGATGAAGGTTTCACAAGTCTTCCACAAACTTCTGTCCTGACCCATTCTTCTACATGATTATTGTTATTATTGCTATTAAAATCCAGGAGAGTTAGAGAGTTGTTATAGTGTGATTGATTACGGAGGAACTAAATTACACACAATGTAGCGTTATTGTTATTAAAACCCATAAAGGTTGTTATATGGTTCGGTTGGTATTAGGTAAAGAATTACATACAACTTTGCATATTTCCGTCCCGTGTGACCTCCATTTTATTCCAGGATTCGCCACTGCGTGAACCACTATTGTCGCATCATCAGGCTAAGGAGTGAAATCACTATGAAGCGGTACATGACTTATATAGTAACAGGGATGAGCGCAAGATAACAAATATGTAAATGAGATGAGTAAAGGATATTAAATGCCAATCACTACAAACTATTTACAAAATTACCTAAATCATTTTGAGGGTTCCTCGCTTGGATATTCCAACATGAGGTCTCTCCAGGCACTAGGTACGTAAACAGGCATATCCTCATTGCAGCACTTAGGTCTCAGTTTTATAATGTGAAGACTCTCAGTAAGCAACATAGAACTTTTTGTCGAGGCTGTTGATAGCAAGTTTGCATTGTCCCAATCTTTCATTGAGGGAGACCAAAAAGCGGACAATGCAAACTTGCTATCAACAGCCTCGACAAAAAGTTCTATGTTGCTTACTGAGAGTCTTCACATTATAAAACTGAGACCTAAGTGCTGCAATGAGGATATGCCTGTTTACGTACCTAGTGCCTGGAGAGACCTCATGTTGGAATATCCAAGCGAGGAACCCTCAAAATGATTTAGGTAATTTTGTAAATAGTTTGTAGTGATTGGCATTTAATATCCTTTACTCATCTCATTTACATATTTGTTATCTTGCGCTCATCTCTGTTACTATATACCGTATATACTCGCGTATAAGTCGACTCCCTCACTTTCAGAGGAAAAAATCGTAAGAAATCGGAAACTCGCGTATAAGTCGATCCCGGAATGAGAAAAAAAAATTTTCAATGAATTTATTCAAAAACTTTTGAAAACGAAACAAATTATATATATAATACTAAATTTAATTTGCATACCCAAAAATTTCATTGGAACCCTTCAAAATCCGATTCCGAGTCAGACTCATCAAACAGTTCAAAAAAGTCTTTCTCCGTCATCGGCGCGTCATCATAAACATCAGTATTCCCATCTATGCCTGTGTCATCAGAATCACTGTCATCATCGCTCTTAAAAAATCTCATCATCCTCTGTGCCATCAAGTTTGTTACTAATGCAACATTTCTTGAATGATTTCACGACCATTTCCGCAGGTATCGCATCCCAAGCATCCTTGACCCATCGCGCAATCAAAACGATATCCGGCTTCTTTAGATTTCCGCCCTTGGTTTCAGTCGGCAAATCGGAACTTATCCAAATCTGCCCAATACCTCCGCACATTGTCCTTGAAGGGCTTATTAAGGCAGACATCTAGTGGTTGAAGAACAGATGTCAACCCACCTGGGATGACAGCAAGAGTTGTTTTTTAATTTTCTGCAGTTTTTTTCACTTCTGCACAACGGTGTGCAACAAACATATCCCACACCAAAAGAGAAGATTTCCTCAAAAGTGCACCTGGCCTTTTGTTCCACACATTCTTTAACCAGTCAATTGTTCCGGATTCGTTCATCCATCCTTTTTCATGGGCACGAACGAGCACACCAGAAGGAAAGACAACGCTTTTCGGCAGAGTTTTGCGTTTGAAAATAATTACCGGAGGTAGCTTACTGCCGTCGGCCAAACAGGAAAGAACAACCGTGAAACTGGATTTTTCGTGGCCAGTCGTTTTGATCAAGATATTTTTTTCGCCCTTTTGGTTCACCGTCTTATTTAAAGGAAAATCGAAACACATGGCGGTTTCATCCATGTTCCCTATTTGGGAAAGTTCAAAAGCAGTCTCTTTTCTCTTTTGAAATTCCATTATCTTTGCTTCGAGGTCACGAGGTAACTTTTGTGCAATTTTGGTGCGCTGGCATAGATACAACCCATAGCAGTTCATGAACCTTGTGCACCAACCTGGTGAGGCACGAAAAGTGTTATTTGCGGCTTCAAACTTTTCATCTTTTGCGAGCTTCATTGCTCGCAAAAGATTAAAGTTTTAGTTCGCGTTACAATGTAACCATTTTGTCTGCAGCCCACAATCCAATCATTCAAGACACTTTCCAGCTCTGGGAAAGATGTCATTCCACGGCGCAGCGCCTTTTGGGATTTTAACCAAGTCCGGTTTTTTTTTACGCCAGTCTCGAATCAGTTTTTTGTTAATGCCAAATTGACGTGAAGCAGCACAGTTGTTAGTATTTTCTGCAAAAGAAACCACTTTCAACTTGAATCCTGCGTTATAGGACATCCGTTTCTTTACACAATCCGTGTCACCCATAATAGGAGAAGCGAGACACGTGCGATTAAGAACAAGAAAAACACGTGCGATTCAGAACAAGCAACACCTAACACTGGCTGTCGCATGGCTCCGTTACGTCGAAGGTCAGCGCAATCAACTGGTAGTCGGAAGGGCAGAGCTTTCTATGCGCGGCTGTGACTGCGCTGTGGATACGCAAAGCCAGGAGAGAGGAGACTTTTCAAAGCGCGGAGAAACTCGGAGGGGCGCGATTTCGTAATCCTACCACATCGGTGTTTTTTCTTTCTTTTTTTTTTCTTTCGGAGGGTTGCAATTTCGTAATTAACACCGCATCGGCATTTTTATTTCTTTTGTGATGGATTGCCTTTTGCCTCACGGGAAGAACTTTTGGACTTAAGATTTTTTTAGAACCCGCGTATAAGTCGACCCCATTACTTTGAAGCTCTCATTTTGTCCCAAATTTCTCGACTTATACGCGAGTATATACGGTAAGTCATGTACCGCTTCATAGTGATGCGACCATAATGGTTGGCGAAAGTGCTCGCTAGAGCTTTTAAACTCACCCTTTTAATTGTAAATAAAGACGTTTTTTAACCTACGTTTTTAGATGGTGATTGGGAGGTGTGGTGTTTGTGATCTATATTAAGACGAATCTGATCGTGCTTTGACAGCCTTAATTACCATTTGACTTGTTGCATGAAAGTACAACCTCTGGTTTTTGTCATACAGTGTTGATATAAAAAGTGCACTGTGTTGTTCAGTCATACCTGTTTCTGAACATTTCTTAACTTTTCCATTTTACAATTTTTTTGATTTAATTGGCAAGAACTATCAGAACATCCAGCATGAAAAGTTGCATTGTTTGGTAAACGTGTAATTGAAATAACGTGCTGTCATACGCGATTGATGATATTAGAGGTATCTACACACAGATCAAAACGTTTAATTACTGAAAATAGATAAAATAAATATTATATTAAATAAATATTATAATATTAAATATTTACTTAAAATAGATAAAATATTTGTCATAAAAGGTAAATATTATTTACCTAAAATAGATAAAATATTTTATCTATTTTAAGTAATTACATGTTTTAATCTGTGTGTAGGTACGTGTAACATCATCAATCGTGTATGTGATGACATCTTTTTTCAATTATAATTTTTACGAAATATTCAATTCATGAGGCAACCTTAAGGGCTGTCTTTATGCTATAAACGTGCTTTTGATTAAAAAAATACATAATATCCAATGTATTGTTTACCTGATATTGTCAAAGTATTTTGCACAATGTTGCTCTGTGAGGCACGTGCTCCCGGCCCGAGAAGTCTTTTTGTTACGGGTTTTTAGTTAGTTATAAAAAAAAAATTTAGAAATAAAACAATTAGGTTATATATTTTCAGTTCTACATTCCTTCATTCTCACAATCAAACATTTTAAATTTACATTAATTAAAAGATTTGAGTAGAAAGAGTTATACTTATTGGGTCAGGAGACGTCTCGCACGGAGTTTGTCGTCACCACGTTACGGCGAGCGCTTTCGGTAATATCATACTACCATCATCGGGCCTCTACTTCTACACAAGAAAACAATACTTTAGATATTATGTACTTTTGATAATTTGTACTTTCATCTGGTAAATGTGTAGTTTAGCGTCCTAAATTATTTCGTCAGAAATGTGGAAAGATTTCGAAAAAGCGAGACCTACAGATTTTAAAGTATGTCATTTCATGGGAAATGGTGAAACAGTTTCTTCTGTGAAATGCATTTTAAAGATTTTCACCATAAAACTAACTTCCAAGTACGACGACATGAACACTGCTGCTGCAGGCCTAACTCAACACCTCAGTGACTGTATGAAGCTTGGCTATGGTGGCCATTTTGCTGGTGGAAGAGTGCAAGATGAACTGCGAACGTTCTTGAGAGGAAAGCGTTCCAATCAGTAGTACTACACTAAAGAAACTAATCCTTCATTTCTGTTGTGGTTTTTAAAAACACATGGTCTTACACAAATAATTCCCTGGTACAAAATAGAAAGTATGCAGATGCCTTTCTTTCTTTTAGAAAAGTGTTGAAGTAGAGGCAGCGTTCTCTTCAATGGACTTACATGGCATCAGAAAATAGAAAGTTTTGCTCCTCCTTTTCACAGCGTTTTCGCAATTCATTAAAATTGGATTTAAAAAAAAAACAACCCTCGAAGAACTGAGTTTATACATTGTGCATCAAAGAATCAAATGTGATAAAAAACAAGAAATTATCAAATTGTGATATTAAAAAATGAGACAAGATCTATTTTCTGTAGCGCAGCACTATAAATTGGAAAGCCTCGTCCTCCTTCGCCAGCAAAATGGCAGCAGGAATGAGACCATTGTTTCAGAGGAGCAAAGCCTGAAACAATGGTCTCGTTCCTGCAGTTATTACATTCACAGCATTGTACTTGCACGTAAATATTACAGTAAAAATCCTTAAACTAAAACGCACCATAATGATGCAATTTTTTTGCCATTTGCCATGAAATTTCATACTTTAAAATCTGTATGTGTCCCTTTTTCTGAATCCTTTAACTTTTCCAACGAAATAATTTAGGACGCTAAACTACACATTTAACCATTATTTTCTATATTTATTGAATTAAAACCAGCAATTTTGTAAAAATTGCCTCTCTTCAGCAATGACAAATACCAGCATAATGAATTTTTCTTAAGAATTTCATTCCCCCCTTATAATTTCAGGGTACTGCTCTGGTGTCCAAATTCTCCATACATCATTCAATTGAGCACATCATTTGTGTTAAAATAGCAAATCAGACTTTTTTTTTTTTTATTATTGGGGGTTTAACGGGCATATGTGAGCAACTCTATGGGCAACTCAGAAACCTGTCCCTAATTTCAGGTCACTGGTTTTAGGGAAAGGAGAGAGTCAGTGTCATAAGACAAACACATCATCCATGCCTCACTAGGATTCAAACCTGGACCCATCTTAGACGAATAATCAGAAGCCAGAACTTAGACCACTGCACCCCCCAGGAGCCAAATCAGATTTGAGGCAGCTGAACCGAGTGTCTCACAAGAGTCGAAATGTCTGCAGATGCGTTGGTACCAGATACCACAGGACACCTTAACAAATTTTGTGACATCCATGCCTTACAAGGCAAGAGCTGTTTACGGAGCATGTAGATGGTCAACCTTATATTAGACAGGTGGTCATAATGTTTTAGTCTTTTGGTGTACACTACACTGGAGAGGCTTTTCAGTAAATATGTACATTAGTGTCCTAAATTATTTAGTCGAAAAAATGTTAGTACCTGGAAAAAGTGTGATGTACAAATTTTAGTGCAGTGTTGGAATTAGAAATAAATATTCTACTGGACCAGCAGACCACTAGAACTTGCAAATCACTGATCCGCTAAAATGCTCGCTGGTCCGTAAAAAAAAAAAAAAAGAAAAAAAAAATTGTAGAAAATAGCAGAGACTTCAGGTCAGTTGTCGATGACCACAGGTACAAAAAATTACATACATTTTCAGACCTTTTTTTCTTTAGTTTTTTTATTGTTTAGGACTTAGCTTCCTTTTTCTTACTGTAGTCTCATTATTTTCTCATTCCACTTTCCCATGAAAGAGACTGGTATCCCTCCCACTTTCCCATGAAAGAGACTAATATCCCTCCTTTTTTCCCATGAAAGAGACTAGCATCCCCCCCACTTTCCCATGAAAGAGACTAGTATCTCCCTCCCACTTTCCCATGAAAGAGACTAGTATCCCTCCCTCTTTCCCATGAAAGAGAATAGTATCCCTCCCACTTTCCCATGAAAGAGACTAGTATCCCTCCCACTTTCCCATGAAAGAGACTAGTATCCCTCCCACTTTCCCATGAAAGAGACTAGTATCCCTCCCTCTTTCCCATGAAAGAGACTAGTATCCCTCACTTTCCCATGAAAGAGACTAATATCCTTCCCTCCTTTCCCATGAAAGAAACTAGTATCCCTCCCACTTTCCCATGAAAGAGACTAGTATCCCTTCCACTTTCCCATGAAAGAGACTAGTATCCCTCCCTCTTTCCCATGAAAGACACTAGTATCCCTTCCACTTTCCCATGAAAGAGACTAGTATCCCTCCCACTTTCCCATGAAAGAGACTAGTATCCCTCCCTCTTTCCCACTTTCCCATGAAAGAGACTAGTATCCCTCCCTCTTTCCCACGAAAGAGACTAGTATCCCTCACTTTCCCATGAAAGAGACTAATATCCTTCCTCCTTTCCCATGAAAGAGACTAGTATCCCTCCCACTTTCCCATGAAAGAGACTAGTATCCCTCACTTTCCCATGAAAGAGACTAGTATCCCCTCCCTCCTTTCCCATGAAAGAGACTAGTATCCCTCCCACTTTCCCATGAAAGAGACTAGTATCCCTCCCACTTTCCCATGAAAGAGACTAGTATCCCTCCCTCTTTCCCATGAAAGAGACTAGTATCCCTCCCACTTTCCCATGAAAGAGACTAGTATCCCTCCCACTTTCCCATGAAAGAGACTAATATCCCTTCCTCCTTTCCCATGAAAGAGACTAGTATCCCTCCCACTTTCCCATGAAAGAGACTAGTATCCCTCACTTTCCCATGAAAGAGACTAGTATCCCTCCCACTTTCCCATGAAAGAGACTAGTATCCCTCCCACTTTCCCATGAAAGAGACTAGTATCCCTCCCTCTTTTCCCATGAAAGAGACTAAGTATCCCTCCCTTCTTTCCCATGAAAGAGACCCTCCTCTTTCCCATGAAAGAGACTAGTATCCCTCCCACTTTCCCATGAAAGAGACTAGTATCCCTCCCACTTTCCCATGAAAGAGACTAGTATCCCTCCCACTTTCCCATGAAAGAGACTAGTATCCCTCCTCTTTCCCATGAAAGAGACTAATATCCCTCCTTCTTTCCCATGAAAGAAACTAGTATCCCTCCCACTTTCCCATGAAAGAGACTAGTATCCCTCCCACTTTCCCACTTATCCCCTCAAAAGAGGACTAATATCCCTCCCACTTTCCCATGAAAGAGACTAGTATCCCTCACTTTCCCATGAAAGAGACTAGTATCCCTCCCCTTTCCCATGAAAGAGACTAGTATCCCTCCCACTTTCCCATGAAAGAGACTAGTATCCCTCCCACTTTCCCATGAAAGAGACTAGTATCCCTCCCACTTTCCCATGAAAGAGACTAGAGACTAGTATCCCTCCCACTTTCCCCATGAAAGAGACTAGTATCCCTCCCACTTTCCCATGAAAGAGACTAGACTTTCCCATGAAAGAGACTAGTATCCCTCACTCTTTCCCATGAAAGAGACTAGTATCTCTCCCTTTTTCCCATGAAAGAGACTAGTATCCCTCCCTCTTTCCCATGAAAGAGACTAGTATCCCTCCCACGAACCCACGAGAGAGACTCTAGTATCCCTCCCTCTTTCTCATGAAGTTAGTTTTAATCTCACAGACAATGCTGTTTTATGCAAAGGCTTCTGTTTACAAAAATGAACTGCACGCATCTATTGCCCCCCCCCCTCCCTGATCACCCTGGGACCTGGGACAAAAGCTGGCTTGCATCCGATGTCAGTAACCAAGAATTGCCGCATTCACTGGGGTGGGTTGGATGACAAAAAAATTAATAATTATTATTTTCTACTAAATTCGAAAGGGCTTAGGTGCTTTAAAATCGGTTGTATTTGATCAAATATTTACTGGCGAATGGCCAGCGGACCACCGGGTAATTCGAACGCTGAAGTGTATGGAAATTAATGGCAAATGGTGCAGAAATTTCATATTTTAAAAGTGTTTTAAAGATTTTTAACGTAATACTGACCTGTGAGTACGACTGCTGTGAAGAGAAGCTGCGGTAGGACTAATGCATCGCTCCGGCGAAGACGTGAAGCTTTTGTCCGTTAAAAGGAAGGTTCGTTGCTGTGCCGAAATGACGGGCAGAAGAGTACAAGAGAAAGAGGTTACGTTGTTGGCAGGAGAGCGACAAATGTTGTAGTGATACGCTACATAAAATAGGTCCACAGCATCCACCCTTTATTTTGTTGTATCCTGTATGTTGTTGGCAGGAAAAACCAGATAATACCTCTTTGACTTGCAAAAGATACATATGAGTAAAAAAGAAACTGACCTGCGAACAATCTATTAGCAGGAGAACCAAAAGTGCAGTGACACAGCAAATCAGCAACGAATGGAAGTTGGAAGTCGTTCAAACCAGAACCATTATAGTTTCGTTAGGAAGTCGTTCAAACCAGAAAGTTATAGTTTCCCAGTTTTCTGTACAACACAGAAAAGCATATTAGTACTTTCTATTTCGAATCAGGGAATCATATTCGACAGAACAAAAAATGTCTCAACATCTGCTTTAAAAACAATGACAAAACATGAGCGAACTATATTGTGTAGCATACGAGTATAACATGGTTCACTCTCCTGGCAACAAGGTACGTGCTTGGATTTGTAGTCATCTGCGCGTGAACTACATGCCATAACAAATCTTCTTTTCAACGAAGCAGAGCTTCACATCCTTGCCGTAGCGATGCTTTAGGCCTACCGTAGCGTCTGTTCACAGCATCGCACTCACAGGTCAATGTTACGATAAAAAAATCTTTAAAACACATTTAAAAAGTGAAATTTCTGTTCCATTAGCCATTAATTTCCATACTCTAAAATCTGTATGTTGCACTTTTTCCAGGTACTGCCATTTTTTCGACAAAATAATTTAGGACACTAATCTACACATTTACCGGCTTTTCACCTGTGTGGATGAGCATATGCTTTAAAAGACTACCTTGCTCAGCAAATCTTTTGGTTTATACATCATATTGGTGAGGCTTTTGATCAATGTAAATGAGCATATGTTGTGGAACAATGAGCAGATACTTTGAGAGATCACTTTTCCAAGCAAAGAGTTTGGAGCATACATCTCACTGGTGAGGCTTTTTACCTGTGTGGATGATCATATGTTTTGAAAGAGAACTTTTCATAGCAAAATTCTTGGAGCATACATCACACTGGTGAGGCTTTTTACCAGTGTGGATGATCATATGTTTTGAAAGAGAACTTTTCATAGCAAATTTCTTGGAGCATCTCACTGCTGAGGCTTTTCAAATTTTTTGGAGCATCTCACTGGTGAGGCTTTTCACCTGTGTGGATGATCATATGTTTTGAAAGAGAACTTTTCATAGCAAATTTCTTGGAGCATACATCTCACTGGTGAGGCTTTTTACCAGTGTGGATGATCATATGTTTTGAAAGAGAACTTTTCATAGAAAATTTCTTGCAGCATACATCTCACTGGTGAGGCTTTTCACCTGTATGGATGATCATATGTTTTGAAAGAGAACTTTTCATAGCAAAATTCTTGGAGCATACATCACACTGGTGAGGCTTTTCTTCTGTGTGAACAAACAGATGTTCTGAAAGACGACATTTCCGAGCAAATGATTTGGAGCATACATCACACTTGTAAGGCTTTATACCTGTGTGAATCTTCATATGTTGCGTAAGATTACCTTTAGAGGTAAATCGTTTGGAGCATACATCACACTGATGTTTCTCACCTATGTGAACAAACATATGATTTGAAAGTTTGCCTATATCAGCAAATCGTTTAAAGCATACATCACACTGGTGGCACTTTTCAGTGATGTGAACATGCATATGATTTGAAAGATGAATTTTCTGAGAAAACGATTTAGAGCATACATCACAACGGTGAGGCTTTTCACCTGTGTGAATCAGCATATGCTTTGTAAGATTACCTTTCTCGAGAAATCGTTTGGAGCATACATCACATTGGTGACGTTTCTCACCTGTGTGAAGTAACATATGCTTTGAAAGTCTACCTATATCAGCAAATTGTTTTGAGCACACATCACATTGGTGTGACTTCTCAACGATATGAACAAGCATATGATTTGAAAGATAAATTTTCTGAGCAAATGATTTGGAGCATAAATCACACGGGTAAGGCTTTTCACCTGTATGAATCAGCATATGCTTTGTAAGATTACGTTTCTCAGTAAATCGTTTGGAGCACACATCACATTGATGAAATTTCCCACCGGTGTGAAGGAACTTATGCTTAGAAAGATTACCTGAATCAGCAAATCGTTTGAAGCATACATCACACTGGTAAGGCTTTTCACCAGTGTGAATAAGCATATGCCTTGCAAGACGACTTCTCCGAGCAAAGGATTTGGAGCATGCACAACACTGGTGCGGCTTTTCACCTGTGTGAACAACCATATGCAATAAAAGACTACATTTCTCTGTAAATCGTTTGGAGCACACATCACACTGGTGAGGCTTTTCACCTGTGTGAACAAGCATATGACTTGAAAGCTGATTTTCCTGTACAAATTGTTTAGTGCACACATGACATTGTTGATTCATTTCACCTGTGTAAAACATCAAATGCTGCAACAGATAACTTTCTATAGTTGTTGGTACATAC
This sequence comes from Macrothele yani, assembly GCA_039090855.1. Classification (NCBI taxonomy): domain Eukaryota; kingdom Metazoa; phylum Arthropoda; class Arachnida; order Araneae; family Macrothelidae; genus Macrothele; species Macrothele yani. Next base: position 199,079,513 of record CM077009.1, on the reverse strand, counting down.
ACCACATTGGTGAGGTTTTTACACTTGTGCGAGGTCAGTATTTTAAGTGAATTTATTTCTTATGATGTACATTGCAGAGGTGATGTTTTCCATCTAAATGAAACAGGACAAGTTTTTGAAAATTGACCTTTTTTCTCTGAAGTACTCAATGCACGGAATATGTTTCTCCTCCACATGGAGATGTATATACCTTAGAAGTTCGAATCTTGCACTGAATTGCTTTGAAAATATATCACATTGGTAGGTTGTCTTTTTTTTTTTTTTTTGCACCTTTACAATGCTTTAAGAGATTTCCTTCTTGAAATCACACTGGAAAGATTTTACACATGTAGGAAGTTGCATGTTTGGCAAAACTAGATTATTCTGTGAAATTCTGGAAGAATATTTCGCAGTCCCACAGATCTTAAACTGTATGTGTATGTTTCTTCATGAAATCCATGTTTTTCCGTTACTGTGCGATGATGTACGAGTTCTTTTCCACTTTTTTTTTTTAAAAGTCAAATCTTAAGTGACTTCTCCTAAATAAAGCTTCATCCTCGACTCCATACTGAAAAACCGACAATATTAAATTCAGGCACTTTCACTTCAAAAACTGTGTTGTTCGAACATACAAAAAGGTAACATTAGCGGTTTCACACAGTTACCTATGTTTCTTCATGAAATCCATGTTTTTCCGTTACTCCTGATCCTATGGTCCAAGAGCAGTCCACGGAGCAACACTTTTGCGTTTAAATTTGTCAAAAAGAATTTAAAACCTCGTTTCAGCTTTTCACAAACCGCCATTTGCAAAAGCACGTATAGTTAAAAGGCTACAACTTCCGTTTGCCAAACGAAAAAGTAGTGGATAGATAATACGTCGTCAAAGTGTGACGTCACAAGAGGGCGCACTCGAGGGCGCAAAGAGTTCTGGATGTATTATCTATCCAGTATCCTCAATGATTCCCATAACGTTTCAAATGCGATTGGTTAAATGTGCTCATATTTTGCAAATTTCTTCATTTTTTTCTAACAATTTGAAGCTAATTCAACGCGGTGAAAATGATGTAAAGTCCTCTCACATTCAATCATTTTATCATGAACTTCATAACGAGTAAATATGTGGTCAAATTCATGCTTCTATGAACGATAATATATATAGCATCTAGGTACTGTCTGCTTTTTATGCTTATGTTTCATAAATTATTTTATCTTACTTCTTTCAGTTTAATACGTTTCGTATTTGAACTGACCACCCATGACTCTTCAGTGTTCCAGAAATTATCAATGCACGTACTGTATACATGTGATGTTCTGGAAGGGTTTCGTCTCGGGGTCACTGACTGGAGTTATGTACTGCCTTAAAAAGGATATATTATTAGCTTAAAGTAATATTAAAAATTAGTTAAAATTAAATTTGGGAAATTAGCTTATTATTACAGGTAAATTCTAAATACTTTTTTCTATGGTAACAGCTCACGTGCTGGCGGTCCGGGAGAATGGTTGTATAATTTATATTCATGTGTGTTTATTGTTGGAAGTTAAAAATTGTTATTGTATATTTTTTCTATGTAAATGTTATTTACGTTGTGTGTTGTAAAAAAGAGTTCTGGATGGAAAGTATTATGTAAATACGTGATACGATGACGTCTGTTGAAGGAGAGGTAGAAAGGCGTCGGGGTCCGAGGCTTGCCTCGCTATTTATATCGATTTCCATGGATCTTGGACGCTTGGCCTTTTTGCTAAGCTTCCCTTTTTGCCTTCCTGGGTTACCTGTGTGAAGTTTACTGTTCCTGGTGAGGCCCTGATGGAACGATGAAAGCGGGGATATTAACTTGAGTAATGGTTCCTTTATTTGTTTGTGCCGTATTATTCTGGAGTATCGGAACCTGTTTTTCCGTTGGAGCCTTCAGGGATTAAATTATGATTCCTGAAGTGCCGTGCCTGGCTGGGACCGAGCTACGTTCGTGCTGAGAAGCTGCTTTCTGAGGACTGGCTGTGAATCTTTTCGCTGCATGACGACCTAAAGGTCGATTAACCGTTAAGCCTTACTGGTTCCTCGATTGGATCCCTGCCGGAAATTACTTGAATATGTTCTGTGGGAGTCTTTATGGATGAAACTATGGTTCCTGAAGTACCGCGCCTGTCTGGGACCGAGCTACGTTCGTGCTGAGAAGCTGCTTTCTGAGGACTGGCTGTGAATCTTTTCGCTGCACGACGTCCTAAAAGTCGATTAGCCGTTAAGCCTTACTGGTTCCTCGATTGGATCCCTGCCGGGAATTACTTGAATATGTTCTGTGGGAGTCTTTATGGATGAAACTATGGTTCCTGAAGTACCGTGCCTGGCTGGGACCAAGCTACGTTCGTGCTGAGAAGCTGCTTTCTGAGGACTGGCTGTGAATCTTTTCGCTGCACGACGTCCTAAAAGTTGATTAACCGTTAAGCCTTACTGGTTCCTCGATTGGATCCCTGCCGGTAATTACTTGAATATGTTCTGTGGGAGTCTTTATGGATGAAACTATGGTTCCTGAAGTACCGCGCCTGTCTGGGACCGAGCTACGTTCGTGCTGAGAAGCTGCTTTCTGAGGACTCCGGCTGTGAATGTTTTCGCTGCACGACGTCCTAAAGGTCGCCTAAGCGTTACTGGTTCCTCGATTGGATCTCTGCTGCGCTATGCTGGAATTATTTGAATATGTTCTTCTGTTTGGAACTGATTCCTGAAGTGTTGTGCCTGGATTATGTTTGAGGGTTAGTTCTGCTGCATCGACTTGTATCAAAAAGAGGTTCCTGTGAAGAGATTTCCCGGATTGCAGTGCGTAAGTTATGATATGTTTATATTTAATAATTCTAATAGTTTACTGGTAGAGGATGTTAATTATGATTACAGAAACCTAGGGTTGGACAGGAATTAGAAAGCTGTGCATTTGTAACAGTAAAATTTCTTGTTCTTATTGTGTTATTGTTAAACTTGATTGTCTCGTAAGTTTTTTTTATTGGATGTTTAACGACCACCGTGAGCAACTCAATGGGCTATAAGCAGTCGCCCGTCCCTAATTTAGGGTCACTGGTTACAGGGAAGGGAGAGAGCCAGTGCCGTAAGACAAACACAACATCCATGTCTGACCGGGATTCGAACCCGTACCCCTTACGGGCGAATGATCAGAGGCCAGCGCCTTAGACCACAACGCCACGGGGGCGGCGGATTTCAGTTTCGTTAGATGATTTGTGCAATTATGTAGATGTAAATTGCTAATAACTCTATAGAAGGTAATAATGTCAAGTGCTTGCTCTGCCGCCCCGGTGGCGCGGTGGTCTAAGCGATGGCCTCTGATCATTCGTCCGAAAGGGGTCCGGATTCGAATCCCGGTGAGGCATGGATGTTGTGTTTGTCTTACGGCACTGGCTCTCTCCCTTCCCTGGAACCAGTGACCCAAAATTAGGGACGGGCGACTGCTTATAGCCCATTGAGTTGCTCACGGTGGTCGTTAAACCTTCAATCAAAAAAAAGTGCTTGCTGAGTTGTTCTTCAATTACACTGGCGGAAAGTGAAAGAACACCACCAAGAAAGAGACGTCTGAAACCAACGAAATGTATACAGCATAATAACGGAATACAGAGGATAACGTGATCAAAACATTATGGCAAAATACAGCTTAAAGCTCCGCTGCCACGTCAAGGCATGATGTCATCAGCGGAGTGGCCTTTTTTTTTTCTTCATAACACTTTTGAAATTTTGTTTATATATATGCAAGGAGAAAAAAGCTGTATTTGCTGGTAAACTGAAAAATAACATTTCCATGTAACATGGTTAGTACGAGGTTGAACCGCCATGAACTGCGTCACGCTGGGCAATTTTGGCATAGAGTCTGTCGTACAGATGTTGGATGTAAGATTGGGGTATTGAGTTCCAAGCATCCTCAACCTGGACGCGCAAATCGGGGATGGTCGTGGCTGGCCGTGGAGACCGGATAAGTCGTTGTCCCATAAAATCCCACACGTGCTAAATGGGGGACAAATTCGGTGAACGTGCAGGCTATGGAAGTTGTCTCATACCCTGAAGTGCATGTTGCGTTGCAAGGGCCGTGTGTGGGCGTGCGTTATCTTGCTGGAAAACACCACGATAGACCGACCTTACAAATGGCACAACAACAGGCTGAATGATGTTGTTGATGTAGGTTTGAGTTTCGAAAAACTGTTATTACCTGATACTACACTAACCGGCAATGTCAGAAGAATTCTCAAAGCTATAAACAGATTAGGAAATGATAACATTAAGTTATTTTTTTGTTATATATGTTAAGTTTTTTAATGGTTCTGCCCCATCTGCAATTCCACTGCTCAAAACTCTATACTTTAATGAAGACCATGAATATCCTTAAAACGTTTGCTTCCTTTGTTGATTAGAAGAAAATTCTTTTCCTATCCTGAATGGAATTTAAGGTTGTATCAACAATCGTTAGATAAAATTGTATGCTGAACAATTCTTTTGTGCTTTTGATAGATTCATCAGGACTTTCATAATCAGAAAGGCGAACTTTAGTCCTATTCCTTACAACTGGAAATTCTGCTTCGACATTTACTTCTGCAGCTAAAGCTTCTGCATCCCTGATATACACTACTGGCCACCCAAAATGCAACACCAAGAAGGACACGAGATAGCAAAGCCAGATTTACTGGACACATAACAACAGATACAAAGACGAAACGATTGAGCTTACAGGCCCGTGCGACTTACGGAACACGCAGACATCAATAGTTCGTGTGGCCCCCATGGCTGGCAATAACGGCTGCTACATGACGCAGCATCGAACGAAAGAGGCTTTGGATATGGGTTTGGGGCATGTTGGTCCAGGCTGCTTCCACACGTTGCCACAGTTCATTAGGCGTAGCCGCGGGTAGTGCTTGCCGTGCCACTCGGTTGCCGATAAGCGACCAAACGTGTTCGATGGGCGACATATCGGGAGAACAGGCGGACCACGGTAGCAGTGACTCCTGGTAGGCCGTGAAGAATTGTTGCACAATGCGTGCCGCGTGCGGGCGCGCATTGTCCTGCTGAAACGTGGCTGGTGGCAGGTCCTACAGGTAAGGGAGGACTACAGGCTCCAAAACGTCGGAGATGTACCGGCGATGCGTACCAGAGGGGTATGGGTGGCATATCCAATTGCGCCCGAAACCATAACGCCAGGCGATGGACCGGTATGGCGATACATAATGCAGGCGTCATAGTCTCTCGCCACGGTGCCGCCAAACACGGATCCGACCATCGTGGTGTTGCAGGCAGAAGCGGGATTCGTCGGAGAAGACAATGTCGTGCCATTCTGTAGTCCAGGTTTTTCGTTCAACGGCCCACTGCGGCCGCACTTACCGGTGGTGTAACGTCAATGGTAATCGGAACAATGGGCGCCGTGCGACAACGTCGATCGCTACGTGCTGACACAGGTTGTTGCGCAACACACCCTAATTCCTGCGCTAACGTTCGTGATGTGGCGGTGCAAGCCGTCAGCGCCCGCCGCGCAACATGCCGGTCCTCTCGTTCGGTGGTGTGCCGCAGCTACGGCAATCGCTTACGTCGGTCCGTCCGTTCCTCCTGCACCCACCGAATCCATACTCGCCTCACTGTGGCTGGATGTCATCCCACATGGGCCCCGATGTCTCGGTACGATAAACAGCTGTCGCGATAAGTCACTATTCGTCCTCTGTCGAACTCCGAAACGTGCTGGAATGACTGCCGTATTCTGCGACGAGGCACCAGGAAGCTTCCCAGCCCCAGGTCTGGCAGCACAACACACTTCCACTACTTACACCCCGCCTTCTGTGCACCCTTCTTACAGTGCTTCTCGGTGGAGTGCCGGGCACACATGATTTGCATACGCCCTGCAATGCTAATCGTTTGCATGTTCTCTCGCGGGCGACGCATGCTGCGAATTTCAGGCCAATCGGATGCTTCCTTCTTTGTGTTGCATTTTGCGTGGCCAGCAGGGAATTTACTAAATGCTTCATCAGATCTGGCTGCACTTAGAAATTTAACAAGCTCACTCAAAACATTAAGAGATTCATTTATGTTAGATTGAGGGCACTGAAACATTTTAACTACAACATCAATCTCTGACAGAAAATTGTTCCGTATAATGATTGAAAAGATGAACTTGCCGCCTCGGTGGCGCAGTGGTCTAAGGCGTTGGCCTCTGATCATTCGTCCGTAAGGGGTCCGGGTTCGAATCCCGGTCAGGCATGGATGTTGTGTTTGTCTTACGGCACTGGCTCTCTCTCTTCCCTGGAACCAGTGACCCTAAATTAGGGACGGGCGACTGCTTATAGCCCATTGAGTTGCTCACGGTGGTCGTTAAACCTCCAATCAAAAAAAAAAAAAAAAAAAAAGATGAACTTAAAAGACGCAATCCGATTTAACAAACATTGAGCTGTATGTTTTGTTTTCATGTATCTGGAATTGTCGTCTAGTAGATCATTTAAACTTTTCATGACTTCACCTAATTGCAATCTCAGAGATCGCACTGCTTTTATTCTACCCTCCCACCTTATGTAACTTACAGATTTCAGTTTTAATCTACTAATATTAAGCTTTGGTATATCCCACCTGTAAGGGGATGCAGAAAAAAATGTGTACAAGTCTTCGATAATGTTAAAACATATAACTGTTTCAAATGTAACTTTGGCAACATCATTTACAACTAAATTTGATGAATAGGATGCACAAGGTACAAAAAAGGCTCTAGGATTTATACTCCTAATTTTCTTCTGCAAGCCATTATGCTTACCACGCATATCTTGAATATCTAGCTCATAATCTGTTAAGAGTTCACTTAGAAGATATCTACATAATCCTTCCCCGTAGTGTCTGCAACTGGAAAAAACCCAAGAAATAATTCTCAACATCAGAATTGGCAATATTTACAATTCTAACTGCAAATGCTATCTGTTCAATGTGACTGGCACCTGGCGAGCAGTCGACAATTACCGAAAATATTTTGCTTTCTTTTTACAAATTCCTATATGACTTTGAGCAGGTTGAGATTTTGTTATGCTATTGAGATGCTGTGAGATAACGGGGTCAAATTTTGCTAACATTTCTATAGCCTTTAAAAAGTTCCCAGTGTTTGCTTCATATATTTTATCATTTTCACCCCTGAAAGCTAAACACTGCTCTCCTAGAAACTGGACAAATGCGAGGATTCTCTCAATAATGGCTCGCCATCGTCATTTTTCAGGTTCAAAGTAAAGTTGTTGTTCTTTATCAACTGTACAACTGTTGTCGAGGCGTGTTTTTAATGCATACCACTTTTTACAGTTTTGCATATACACTGACGGAAAAAAAAATCCCAACACCACGACAAAATAGTTGTAGAGGAATGAAATGGCGGCAATACATTTGTATACGTAACATATTTAATCAATTAAGGTTTCAAGATCACAGCTTAATGTAAGCGCGAGAAGAGCCATTTTAAATGTGAAATGCTGGTACATTAATAACCGGTGTAACCGCCAGAATGTTGAATGCAAGCACGCAAACGTTCATGCATTGTGTCGTACAGGTGCTGGATATCAGTTTGTGGGATGGAGTTAAATACCTGTTGCACTTGGTCGGTCAATACAGGGACGGTTAATGCTGGTTGGGGGTGACGCTGGAGTTATCGTCCAATGATGTCCCCTACGTGATCGATTGGTGGAAGATCTGGTGATCTAGCAGGCCACGGCAACATGTCGACACTCTGTAGAGCATGTTGGGTTACAACAGCGGTATATGTGGGCGAGCGTTATCCTGTTGGAAAACACCCCCTGGAATGCTGTTCATGAATGGCAGCTCAACAGGTTGAATCACCAGACCGACGCACAACTGTGCCGTCAGGGTGCGTGGGATAACCACGAGAGTGCTCCTGCTGTCATAGGAAATTGCTCCCCAGACCCTAACTCCAGGTGTAGGTCCAGTGCGTCTCAGCCGCAGACAGGTTAGTTGCAGGCGCTAACCAACACACGGCCATCACTGGCACCCAGGCAGAACCGGCTTTCATCAGAAAACACAACAGATCTCCACTCCGTCCTCCAATGAGCTCTAGCTTGACACCAGTGACGTCGCAAACGGCAGTGGTTTGGAGTAAGTGGAATGCGCGCTACAGGGCGTCTGGCTCGGAGCTGTCCTTCAAGTAACTAATTTGTAACAGTTCTTTGTGTCACTGTCGTGGCAACTGCAGCTCGAATTGCTACCGCAGACGCGGTACGATGCGCCACGGCCATACGCCGTACACGGCTGTCTTCCCTCTCAGTAGTGCCACGTGGCCGGCCGGAACCCGGTCTTCTTGAGGCAGTACCTTCCCTTGACCACCGCTGCCAACAATCATGCACAGTGGCTACATTCCTGCCAAGTCGTTCTGCAATATTGCGGAAAGAAAATTCACCTTCTCGTACCCTATTACACGACCTCTTTCAAATTCCGTGAGCTGTTGATAATGGCTTCTTTGTCTTCTTAAAGACATTTTTGACTAACATCAACACACTACGTCGAATCTCAACGATAACTAACGCTCACGAACGTTACAGCGCGTATTTACAGCAAACCTGCTTTGCATGTTCCGAGGGCGCTACTAGCGCCACACGTATGCGCCGAGCGCGAAATTTGCATAGACGTCATCTTACAGATATACTCTCACCGCCTACCAACTGTCGTTTATCTAACACAACCTCTTCTTGCTGTTGGGATTTTTTTCCGTCAGTGTATGTTTTACACTCGCTTCATGCCGCGATAAATGAGTAGCTAAATGTTGCCAATCTGAAAACCCCTGACAATCTGTTGGTTTGCTTTGTTTTAAAGCAAACAACTTGCAACTAAAGGAAAACAAACTATTGGATTTCGTAGAATAGATTAACCAAGCTCTTTGAACTTTTTCACCGTCAGGTAAAATTCGCGTTGCCAACGAGAGCCTAGAGTAAAAATTCTGAAAATGGGTACCGCAAATGTACCACCGAAAGAGGCCGCTCCGGCCGCCCTTAGAATTTGGCCGCCTATGTGCATGCACGCACTGCACACCTGCCAGAACCGTCCCTGATGGCAGGAGACCATAGGAGAGCCTCCTTCAAGGCTGTTTCTGGGAAAAGAAATGGCTTTGCCGCGGGACCAGATGGTGAAGGGGAATTTTTGGCAAGTGAATGATAAAGTGGAGGACATTTAGGATAGAATTCATGGATGGGCTGAGAAACAGCAGCTTAAATGGAAAGATAGATGTGATCGGCACCGTCAGGATGTGAGATTTCAGGTTGGTTAGAAAGTGTTAAAACACCCATCCACGTTCGTGTGCAGATCGACCGCACTTGGAAGGGCGTTTTGTTGTCAGTGCAGTGTTGTCTTCCTTAGTGTATGAACTTCAAACTCTTGAGGGTGAATCCAGGGGATTGCACAATGTGTGCAATTTGAAGCCTTTTCTTGAAATGAATTCTGTATTTCAGGCTCCAGGGGAGGAGATTTCTCATCAGGAGATGACTTTTTCACTTTGTTTTTCCTCCGTCAGAGAATAGACATGTTGATGGTTCTATACTTTGTGAGAATTTATTGAGCTCTGCTAGAAACTTGGCCCCGGGTTTCATGTTTTGAAAGACGTAAGCATTCTGCTAGTAGTTTGCGAAGTAGCGAGAGTGGTCCTGTTTGTTCCGGATCGGTGTCCTTGAGTGGAGAGTCGATGGAGCATCGTCAGTGAGCTTCGCCGACCGAGAGTAGATTATAGGAAGTTGCCGGGTTTGCGACCAACTCGGCGCTGAACAGTGCCAGCCATTAGTTTTGTATTCATCTTGCATGTATTGTGTGGTGCGAACCACTTCATAAAATTTTGATTATTGTTGGGTGATTCATCGTGGTTTCTACTTGTAGTTGGTTTATTGTTCTTGTTTTTGAGTGTGTGTATATGTGGTTTTGGGCGGTGGTACTAGTGTTTGTTTGATTGTGTGTATGTTTTTGAATCAGCTACTGCGGGAGGGGTTCCAGTGAATTGTCGGTTGTATGACAGGGTTGCAATAAAGTTTATAATTGAAATAATTAATTGTGACTTGCTTTTTGATTGATTGGGAACCTCAAAGAACTATAGGGGGCGCTGCGCAAACGTAAACAAACTTCTCTAGTACGAGTAACGTCGCACGTGTTTCCATAAAGTCGAATGTTAGAATGGCTGGTTCGTCGCTTTCAATCCTTGAAATAATGAAATTTGTGGACGCTTCCAAAAATTCAAGATGCATTAAAGAAGGGGAAGTGATTGTTAATGTAGGCCATATAATTTCTCGTGGAATTAAGAAGGAAGATGGAAGAGAAATTCTCATAGTTTCGCACTGCATTCAGTCCACGGCAATAACGTCGTCGCATCACTCCATCAACGGTGTTTTAGATACAAGTAACAGTGAAATTTCTATAAAGTCATTTGAGTGCTCTTGTAAAGCGGGCAGAAGTGGAACGTGTAAGCACTGTGTAGCAGTAATGCTTTACTGTAACAGGTAGTTTTTATTTTTACATTTTCAGGCAAGTGATATAGTAATACCGACAGTGGTGTTCTAATCCGGATTACTATTAAAAGCTGACATTTCGTTTCACTTGACGTTTCCCAGGACCCATTTTCAATACTGTCAACAATAACATTTGTAATTTTTGAACATTCTGTTCCTAAAAGTGTTTGTGAATTGGTAATTGTTGATCATCATTGGGTTCTGCGTTTTTGAACCGATGACTGTTGACAGAACATTGCAAATCTTGTTCCATAATGAAGTTTAAATTTATATATATAACAGAAATTATTTGTAGAAATGCGGATTTTTTAATTACTACTATGCAATAAAAACATGCTGCCTTGTTTATTATTCATTCAAAGACGTTACTAGGTTAGTAGCATTTCACTGGAAGGATTTCAAACGCAAGGCACAAACGTTTATACTAACTTGTGAAAAACATAGCTGAAACCTTGGGAACGACATTGCGGGACACAACAATATGATTTGTTCTTCTTCACGGAATTCTCCATTATACAACTCTCTAATTCCAGAATGAATGCAAAAATACACCAAACTACGACAACTGAACGTAATGAGCGATCTACCAACAGCCAAGCATTGAGCCGAAAACGTTACCCGTACTACAGTTATTCTTCCTTTTGCCGCTAGAGGGAGAGCGGACCGCTGAGATTGCCAATAGGAATTAATGATAGATGAATTAACCGAATGTTACTGGTAACTTGATAGGAGTATAAGCAGAAATCTAAAGGACTCGAGACATATTTTTGGGTTTCTCCTTCGGTCATTCTCCTTTCACGGGATGTGACTACCTGGACTCATAATTCTCGGATATGAGTACTTGGACTCTTTGTTCAGTATGCATCCACATAATTTTTTTTTTTGATATTAGGTTTAACGACCACCGTGAGCAACTCAATGGGCTATAAGCAGTCGCCCGTCCCTAATTTAGGGTCACTGGTTCCAGGGAAGGGAGAGAACCAGTGCCGTAAGACAAACACAACATCCATGCCTCACCGGGATTCGAACCCGGACCCCGTTCGGACGAAGGATCAGAGGCCATCGCTTAGACCACTGCGCCACCGGGGCGGCCCACATAATTTGGGAATGAGTAACGTTTGTGTTATTTGTTCTACAGTGAGTTAAAGGAACAGGGAAGTGAGATTCCAGACGTACTACTGACTGTCATTATCTTAGCTATTTGCGATCTTTAAATTTTCTTAGGGCGATGGTTCAGGATGCTTGTGGATGAGATTGCCCATCTGATGTGGGTCATGCAGCTGTGAACGTAGAGCTGAGGAGAACGGAGTAGTTATGTTCCAGTGGGTGATTCTTCTACCCGCCGTGAATGTCAGCGCAGCGAAAGGGTGTCTATGCCAAGGCAGTGCTGATGATATGATCCGTCGTGAATATCGGTCTGCCCTCATCGACAGTATTAGTTTGACTTTAATATTTTGATGCTTTTGTGAATTGTATTTCCCCCATTTTGGAATGGCTTTTATCTTCACCCTAAGAAAAAGATAAAAACCTTGTCATTGGTTAAAATTTTCATACATACACTCATCGTCAAAAAATTTGTTGCACCCAGAAGGAAGCAACCGAGAGGAATGAAACTTGGTGGGTAGGTTTGACACCGTGAGACATGCAAATGATTCAAGTATCACGCTAGGCCGCGCATGTGACGCAAGCAATGAGGGGTCGTATCGCTGTTCCTGACCGGCTATATAAGGTCGTCCCGTTGTGTATGCTTGCCCTCCTGACTGGTGATGTTGTGTTGGTTGCATCCTTTTCAAGCGAAGTATGCATCGGTTAAAAGTTCGGAAGCAAATCGAGCAGTTGGTGTAGTTCGAGAGGGCCGCACCGTCTGGCTCAGGTAAGCGGGAAGGTCTTATCGTCGTATTACAAGCCATACCGGTTGTGCGGATATCACCATCGCACGCTGTTGGCGGCAGCGACAGGATCTGGGAGACCTAGATGAACCAAAGTGAGAGCCGACGGGCTGTCCGACATGCGCGGAGTGACCCCACATCCACGATGGAGGATATTCAGCGAGCAGTGGCGCCCTCCGTGCATCGTCCGATTAGTGCCTGCGCCATTGGGAGACCGTTACGACGACTGCCCTTAACAACTGTGCATCGTCCCCAAAGGCTGGATGGTGTCGTGCCAGACTGTTGTGGAGTCATGCAGAATGGCAGCGGGTGATCTTCAGTGACGAGTCCCGCTTTTGTCTTGGGGGAGACAACCACCGAATCCGTTTGTCGAGGCACCGCGTTCAACGCCAAGGTGAACGGTTTGTTGTAGAGCATCACACGTCCTGAAGGCGTGGGGTGCAATCGCCTACAGTGCCAGATTACTTCTGGTGTTCATTACAGGCACTTTGACAACCGTTACGTTGCGGTCCTGCAACCAGTGGCCCTACCTTTTCTGAACGCTCACTCCAGTGCGATTTTCCAACAGGACACCGCTTGTCCGCATACTGCCGCCAAAGAACATCAAACGCTTAAAGGTCAACTCTCATAGACATAACGTAAAACAGGCAGCAACAGCACCACCAGATCTTAAGAGATAATATGCTCTGCGGGAAAGTTAACATTCAGGAGCAAAACATGTAACATGTTGGGGGGGGGGGCTACGGCAGTGAAGCTTTTCTTTGATCCACGATGGCTTCCTTCGATCTGATGACTATTTGCTTAAAGCAGTTTTTTTTGTTGTTGTTGTCTGATATCCCGCCCATTCTTTTTTTGATTGGAGGTTTAACGACCACCGTGAGCAACTCAATGGGCTATAAGCAGTCGCCCGTCCCTAATTTAGGCTCACTGGCTCCAGGGAAGGGAGAGAGCCAGTGCCGTAAGACAAACACAACATCCATGCCTCACCGGGATTCGAACCCGTGCCCCCTTCGGACGAATGATCAGTGGCCATCGCTTAGACCACTGCGCCACCGTGGCGGCCATTCTTTATTTTGGTAAGAAAAAAATGCAGTATCATTAGTATTACTATTTAAATTAAATTTCAGCAAATGTTACAGTTAGGCCTAAGGATCCGTACAAAATGCTGACATTCCCTAGTATTTGGCATTACTGAAAATATTTCTGAAAAACTGAAGAACAAACAAAAGTCTTAACTAACCCGGTTGGCGTAACAAAACTAACATATCCGATTTGCGAAGTGAATATGCTACCGAGATGGTTACAATCACGTGCTGCGAGTCTGAGTAGCTTGGCTGACTGTTCTTTACCCAAAGAAATGAAGTCAACAGAAATACGCATGCGCATTCTGCTCCGGAATCAGCCTGTATGTTGGCTTCTGTGCACTGCATGTTTTCCCTGAAGATATGGCTGCGCTAGTTACGTCTAGCTGAGCCTTAACTTCTCGTTAGATATTCTTTACTGCCGCTGTCTCGAGAGTTTGCCTTCATGACACTGACCATCAGACCTGTAATATTGCCGATTGAAAATGGGTGGGATGCTATTGGACAGGCTATCCACCCCTACCGCACAATCTGCGTGAGAAGATTCATACTGCATGGGATGGCTTATCGAAGGACACCATTAGGAACCTGTACAGCTCAATGCCGAGACGTCTGGCATGCTGTGTGAGCAAACATGGCGGCCCGACGCCATATTGGGAGACACTACTTATTGGCGTCTAGCTCAATAAATGTTGTCCATATCAGTCTCAATGTTTAATCATTTTGTTCCTGGTAACCTTTACCTTCCTGTAGAATAGCATTGGAATCCGACCTCCTACGGGGTGCAACTATTTTTTTTGACGATGAGTGTACATAACTTCAAACAAAACTCATGAATCTGACATTCTGAAAAAAGGGATAAGACTTCTATAATTTGCTACCTGTAATTGGAATTTAGAAGGGAAGAATGACATAAAACCCAGTTTTTGTTTTATAAATCACGCAATAGATAGCGCCACCTAGCATAACCTAGGGTCACCACGTGATGCGATAGTTTTTAGTTAATTTATTCCTTTTTGTAAGTATGAATCACATTCTATAACATTGCACAGATATTTTTTTTTTTTTTTTCTTTGATTGGAGGTTTTAACGACCACCGTGAGCAACTCAATGGGCTATAAGCAGTCGCCGTCCCTAATTTAGGGCCACTGGTTCCAGGGAAGGGAGAGAGCCAGTGCCATAAGACAAACACAACATCCATGCCTGACCGGGATTCGAACCCGGACCCCTTACGGACGAATGATCAGAGGCCAGCGCCTTAGACCACTGCGCCACCGGGGCGGCGTATGAAACTGTGTCTGCAATTCTTTTAACTTCCTGTTTTATCATCGTACTTTGCAAGAAAGTGACAAGAGTACGAAGTGGGGTGGGGGAATTGGGACAATTTAAGCAATGGGCCCAGGGCGCCATTTTTAGTGGGGTGCCAAGCTGGAATAGTTATTTTTATGAATATTTTAACATCACCAACCAAGAAAATTTTTACTTAAATAATTTTACAAAATTTATTAATTTTTAAAACTTATATTCATCAGATCATAGTTTCGTGTCACAGTACACACTTAGTAAATATCAACCATTTCAGCACGGTATTATTTCCTTTAATGAGAAGTTTAAAAGCAACATTAAAATCCCAAGAACTTTCAGGACCCCGTGGGTCTCTTCATCACGATGTACGTGGTATCACTCCTTAGGCTCAGTGACCTGGAATATGCATAGACCTAACAGTGCTAACTACTCAAGACCTGGAGTATTCATGGTACGAATTGCAGTGTACATACCACCTGATGAAGGGACCCATGGGGCCCTGAAAGTTCTTGTGGGGATTTTAATGTTGCTTTTAAACTTCTCATTAAAAGGAAATTACGTGTAAAACTTATATTATTTGTAGTCATCACTCCACATGCGCAGATGGAGAGTATTAACTTAGCAAGAGTAAACACGTTTTTTAAGATTATGGATTCTTCAATCAGTAATTTAGCAAACAGGGGGAAATGATACGAAGTTGTTCTGGAAAGATTTGAACTTTACATGGATTTGAAAGAGACCAGTGCTCGTGAGATAGAGGCTACATCAAATAAACTTGTTCATAGATACCAAGGAAACAGAAAACTTTCTCATCAACGAATTTCTGCATTCCCAGCCATATACGAATGCCATGGGATATGTACACTTTCATCAGTGATAACAACCTTCAGAGTACATTTCCAAACTCAGAAATAGCTTTGAGAATGTTTTTAACATTACCAGTCACAAATTGTTTCTGCTGAAAGATCATTTTCAACAATCTCAAGAATGAAATATGAACGTTATTGAAAGAAAAAAAAAGTTTAACTCACTCCTGATAATGTGTGTAGAAAAGGACATAAGTCGGGTGGCGTAGTGGTCTAAGCGATGGCTTATGATGATTCGTCCGAAAGGGGTCTGGGTTTGAATCCCGGTGAGGCATGGATGTTGTGTGTCTTACAGCACTGGTTCTGTCCCTTCCCTGGAACCAGTGACCCTGAATTAGGGACGGGCGACTGCTTATAACCCATTATAAGTTACTCACGGTGGTCGTTAAATCACCAATAATAAAAAAAAAAGGACATAACTCTGGGTTTAGAAGACTCTTCAGTACATCAAACAGAAGTCATCGCCCTTTCCACGTTTATAAGTGAGTCACGGAAACATTCTCATTGACCGCCACCGGGAATCGAACCCAGGGTCTTCCAGTTACGTGGTGGATATACATCCACTGCACCACTAATTATTTGTTCAGTTGCTGCTTACCATCTTTGGTGAATCCCAGCATTGTGCGCGGCTCCAAGAAGCAACCTGCCAAATTGGCTTGGAAGACCCTGGGTTCGATTCCCGGTGGCGGCCAATGAGAATTTTTCCGTGACTCACTTATAAACGTGGAAAGAGCGATGACCTCTGTTTGACGTTCCTGATCCACGTCAAATGTCTGTATTAATGACTCTTCAGTAATTGACAATTTTGCCCATGCAAAGCCCAGTCAAATACCGATGATCATGCCATAATTATGATGCAATCAGACATTGGGTGCAAAAGAGGGAAATTACACAAGTGTTCATCAAATTTTCATTTGCATCATGAGTGTTCAATAAGATTGTTTTAATACTGGCTCCTTTTCCTACATTACTGTGTCTTTTCTGGTGCATTGTATTGTTTTATGATAATAAATGTTATTATCATAATGTATTTATTTTTCACAAAATCCAGAAGGTCAATCATTTGAAATGTACCCTGCTACACTATGAAATAGACCTGCTATATATTTTTCATTATTAATAAACATCATTGCAAAATTACTTCACATAATGCAATAAAACACACACCAGACAAACAGACGTCATGAGCCCGCACCGTTTAGCAAAAGAATAGATTTGGTGATGGGAGGGCGCCATTTTGTCTTGTGCCGAAGTCGTCAGAGACACTTCGTCTCTACTCTCTGGGCAGTGACACCTCTCTCCATCTTAGGACAGGCCAAATCAGTGGCAACACAAAATGACAAATCGAGTGAATCAATGGAGCATGGCATCCAACAACCAGGTTGCCCATGTGTGAAATACACCTCCTCCGCCAATCATACGAGGCAAAATTAAATAAAGCGGGTGAATCAGTGTACCATAGAATTTAATGATCAAGAATGAGTAGACAGTAAATGGCCTTCGTTATGCACAGGGAGACACCCTTGAATCTGAACACGGAGCCATATCAGAAAAGAAAGGTCAAATTAGCAACAGTGCTTATATACAGGGGTTGCTCAAAATAATAGAAACACCTTGAAACAATAGGTGTTACGCACCTAATATGGTGTGGGAGCACCCTTGGCATTTAAAACTGCTTGAATGCTTGGAATGGATGCATACAAGTCCTGGATGGTGTATGTTGTACCATTCTTCCTGCAGAAACTGCTCCAAGTCTTTGAGAGACGCCAGAGGAGGATAACAGGATCACACACTGTTTTCCAACACACACCACAGGGGCTCAATGATGTTTAAGTCCAGTGATTATGCAGGCCAGGGAAGGTGTGCAACTTCATCCTCATGTTCCTCAAACCATGATTGAACAGTTCGACTTCTGTGAATCGGGGCATTATAATCTTGAAAGGTGCTATCTCCTGACGGAAACAATGTCTGCGCCATTGAATGCACGTGGTCGTCCAAAAGAGCTACATAGTCACCGCTAGTGATCAGTCTGTGTAAGGTGATAATGGGCTGCAAACCACCAGATCATGGCCCAAACCATTACAGAACCACCCCCATGCTTCACTGTAGGAAGGAGACAGTCTGGGTTGTAGGTTTCTGCGGGGGTTCTCCACATGTAAACCCGTCCTGTGGTGGGGAATAGTGAGAAACTTTAATCATCGGAAAACAAGACACGTTTCCAGTGATCCGCAGTCCACATTTTATGTTCCTGGCACCACGGTAATCTCCGTTTCATATTCACCTGTGACACCAGGGGTTTTGCAATCGCAGCTCTGCCGTAAATATTGTGCTTATGCAATTCCCTTCGCACGATCTGGGTCGGTACTGGGTTTTGGAGATGTGCATTAAGCTCAGCAGTCAGTTTCATTGTCGTGGTCTTCTTCCTTGCAGTCACAATCCTCTTTAATGTCCTCCTGTCTCTCGCAGTGAGTTTGGTTTTCTTACCACAGTTGTGTCTCGCAGATGATGATGTGCCGTGAACATTGTATGCTGTCAAGACCTTCGGCACAGTACCTCTGAATACCCCCAATACCTGTGCCACTATAGTTACCGACGCACCAACCAGACGGGCTCCTACAATCTGCCCTCTTTGGAACTCTGACAGGACACTCATTGTGCCTTCACGTGGAACTCACTTCGGAAACTATTCCATGATCATTTACACTTAAGGATACAAAAAACGAAGTGAGTACCATTTTTGAATCGTGAATTTTAAAGTTATGTTGCATATGGGGGGAGTGAAAGAGGAATAAAATGAAAAATAGGCGTAATGAAAGTTGACAACACTCACGTTATAGTGAGTATACACCTAGTGATAACGAGCTATGTTAAATGTCAGACGGTAGACAGAAGTCAGCGTTTTTTGTCCTGTGAATAAAACTACGATGCTTCAAGACCGGAAGAACGAATACAAAACAGCGCCCTATAAGCTGAAAGTTTCAACCTTTGAAGGCCAGCTACATAACAGGATGTTCTAATTGACGTGCATGAAGTGAATAGCAAGAAAGTAGCCAAGAGCTTTTAGGTAAGGGGTTGGCTGTTCTGATAAGTCATTAATGACTTGCACGTAAATATGCGTACTTTGTTGGTATTTAATGCCTTTAAAGATGCAAATAATCTAGCAGGAACTGTTAGTACTGAATGCAAGATCATTCTAAATGGCACAGTGATTAACCATGTGAACAAATTTGTTTATTTGGAAAGCGTGTTTGACAGAGAGAACAAATTAGATGGTGAAATTTGTCGGTGAGTGAATTCTTCATTGAAAGTCATAGTTGCTTTAAGACAATTTCTCAGGAATGATGAGTTCTCAAGGAAGTCCCAAATGGCTGTGTATTAAAGTGTAATTGTTGCAATTGTTCCTACTCTGATGCAGGGTAGTGAAGCCTGGGTACTGCAGAAATAACAAAGGGGTCATTCGTGTGCTGCAGAAATGCATTACTTAAAGAGGCTTTGTATCAAGACACACTCCGATCATGTGAGGAATGCAGATGTGTAATGTGAGGCAAAATGTTGTTAGCACGCTGGAGACTAAAGTTCTTACATTGTTCGGCCACAATGAAAGAATGAGTGATGAGATACTAAGAAAAACAATTTCTGCCTAGGTGGCAGGAAAGAAAGGTAGAGGAAGGACCAGATTCGGCAATGCCTGCATGAGACTGATTATGAACATGAAGTACAAAATGTGTTGTGTGCGTCGTGTGACGGATGTCAGTGAAGCTTGAGATGTGTGCCAAGATCACTGTAAATCGAGATGTTTCATACATCAACAATAAGTAAATTCTAATTCCATCAGTTAAACATGAGGGGCATATACTCCTAGCGTGCTAGGTGAGCGCCGCACACCCAAGGAAATTGATAGCGAGAGATAAAAACAATTTACCAAAATATGGAATAAAAATTACCAGAATCACATGCAGGAATATTTAACTGCAAACATTTCTTAAAAATTCCAAGCATAGTTTTATTGGATTAAATAATTTTTGATTCGGACACTACAAAGAATCCAGGTGTATAAGCGTGGTTGGGCATTCTGCTTACCTGTGAACGACCAGAACACCAGGCAACAGGTGCAAGGCTTAACAGGGGAAAAGAACATGCACTTGTCATATGGAACTACGCTAGGACTGGTGTGCGGGACAAAATCCACACCATTGTTCTTTTCCTCAGCGACTCGTGGGAGGGCTTTCAAGTAGGGTTCAGAACCTGGTTTGGTCAGGGAGGGAGGGAGGGAGGGTGGGTCGCATCGTGGGTGGAAGTGTTTAAGCGCTTCACCTCTTAGTGTGCTGATCTAGTGGAAGGACAGGCAATTTCTGGTAGGCAACACGCAAGTCATGAATTCTACGCTCTTGTCTAAATATACATCATGTGCTTGTGCCATTAGTTTGCCCAAAGACCTCTAAGATACATAGACTGGGAAATCATATGTTAACTGCGTTTTGAAGTTCAGCGTTGTACAGTAAGAATCTATCATATCTTGTTGTTTACTAAAGGTGTTTGCGTGTTTATATCAGTTACATCCATTTTTTTATATGTATAACCACTAAGATTTATTATTTTTCTAAATAGTGTGTATACACTGAAGAGCAATTGAATTAGAGATACCTGTCTAGTAACGTATAGCACCACCTTTCGCCCTGAAGATGGCGGCGATTCGTCTCGGCATGGACTCAAGACACCGGAAGCGTTGGGAAGCCATACCAATCCACGACCCCTGAACTAGCTCCCACAGTTCACGAAGATTTGATGAAGGGGGATCAGAGCCTTGAACATCTCTCTCGATGGCATCCCAGACGTGCTCGATCGGATTGAGGTCAGGTGACCTAGCTGGCCAAGAAAGCGAGGTCATGTCGGTGGAGTGTTCATCCAACCATTCGGATACAATTCGGGAGCGATGGCACGGTGCATTGTCTTGTTGCAGGATGAGGTCCCCAGTGAGATGTTGAAGACGCACAAACGGGAGCGAATGGTCGTCCAGGATATCCTGGTAACGTTGACCTGTGAGGGACGATGTCACACGTACCAGGAGTCCCATTTCAGTCCACGTAAACAGTCCCCAGATGAGAATGCCACCCCCACCAGCTGAAAGAGTACCTTGCTAGCGAGAAGGATCCATCGCTTCATGTGGTCTGCGCCGTACTCGTATCCTGCCATCCGCATGTACCAACGTGAATCTCGACTCATCAGTCCAGGCAACATTTTTCCACATGTCTAGGGTCCAGTGGCGATGTTCTCGCGCCCATGCTAATCTTTGCACCCTGTGATGTGCGGTCAGAAGCAGAACCCTCGTGGGACGATGGCTTCGGTACCCCATAGCGAGGAGATGGTTCTGCATGGTGTGGCTGCTTACACGTTTTTGTACACCAGCGTTAAATTGCCGAGTGATTTCTTGCACTGTGGCCTGTCTATCTGCTGTTACAATGCGAGCTAGCCGACGATGACCCCGCTCATCCACACGCTGTTGTCCACAGCAGTTGGCCAAGCCAGGGATGGTTTTACCGGATTCGATGTACTCACGGTGCACCCGTGACACAGTGGCTCGTGAAAATCCCAGTGCCTGCACGACTTCCGAGATAGAGTGACCCATTCGTCGGGCCCTCACAATTAGCCCACGATCAAATGCGCTTAGATCCTTTGTCTTACATATACTGCGTCCGTCTCTTACTGATTCCCGTCGCATCACTCCTTATATTGTCGGATCACTGCACACGTCATGTCGTTTCCGTTTAGAGGGCTGCCCAAAGCGCCACATTTGCATAACGCCAGCTGTCTCTAATTCAATTGCTCTTCAGTTTATATTGTAAAGTATTTCAGAAAATAATATAGCCAGATTTAATGAGCTAAGCAGATTTTTAAAATGGTTATACCTTGCATAGCGTACGGATTTACCAATAAACACACAACTGGCCAGCAGACACTTTCATTTCATAGGTTTCCTCATAATAATTATAATACTTTGGGGAAGTGGGTAAATGCTGTAAGGCATACTAACTGGAAATGAAGCCAAGCCAAAATCTGACTCATTTAGTAAGGGTACCACACACTTTTGTGGTGTCACTATACCGGTATCGCCTGTCTGATAATAGAAAAGAGAAGTGCAACAGCCAGGTTATCCCCAAAGAAAAACAGCCTGAGAAAGAAAAAAAGAAACATATTCATATTTTCATCTGGCTTTAAGCGCTAGTGACTTCAAAAATTGCTGTGACTTGCAGTTTCAATTTTGGCTTCTCACCTTCTTTTCTAATCTTTCCCTGGAAATAATAGATGTGTTTTAGTATTTTAAGTGCAGGATAGTTAGCTAGTAACCTTTTACACTTACTTTATCTCTAATTATTAAGTTGAGGGACTCAGTTTTTACTAGAAGCTTGTGTCATACACCAGACTATGTATGGAATTTTTTTCTATCATATTTAATTTTATTTACTTTTTCTCCTGTTGAGTAGCTATTACGAACTTATAATACTATGGGAAAAACTTCCAAAATTAAGTGTTTTGTTCTCGGAAATTTCTCTTAAGAATAAACAAGTGGTTACATTAAAATTATTTTTGACATTACTTAGTGTGAAATACAAATACATGCAACTAGATCATGCAGTTTGCAAGCAACTGAAGCTGAAATATATTTTACATGTAGGACAAGCCACGTTTCCCTTCAGTTATTTCATATCCCTCAAAATTATGATGATGTTTTCTTTAATCATAAGTTAAAAGGTGCAATGTCTGATTTATCCCACATTAAAAAAAATTAATACGCAGTATTGTACCAACGTAAAATTCCTTCTTTCACACAGGTAAAAGAGCTTAATTAATGTTGATTACATAGGACACATGCCGTTTTGCCGTAAAAGCTCTGCGATTAAAATGTCGCTGGCTGCTGCCACTCATTTGCACAAGAACTTCCAGTATATGTATCTTAAAGGTCTTTGAGTTTGCCTTATAGCTTATATGTATCCCAGATTAAGCAGGATTCATTTTTTGTTCAATAGTTCATATGTTTGAGTGCATTCCAATTTGAAAAATAATCAGATTACTGTAGACTGATCTGTCTCTGAATATAGCGGAAACAGAATGTAGTGTTGATGAGCTCCTAAACAAGCTTTTTCTTCAAGAACCCACGAAGAGAAACTGGAAATAATAGAAAAAGGTAGATCGTGTCCGACTTTACCAGATTTAGTTTCTGTACTTAAAGAAAAGAATGAGCAGTACACAAGACATTTCTCTTGTGCCCAGTATGAAAAGTAACTTGGTTGACGAGATGTGAAAAACGAAAAAGCTCTTCTGCTGGCTTTGTTTATTGTTTTCAAAGGCTACGAGTACTTGCAATTTTTTTGGCTATTCAGATTTAAGTCATTTGTCTAGTTCTCAGCAAAAAACATGAAAAATGCTAAACTCATGTTCAGAGCTTTCTTCAAATGAAAATGTTTGAAAACAAAGAGCAGACACTCTCATAGAATCTCAGCAAAAAATAAACATAAATCAGCATAATGAACAGCTGAAGAAAAACAGAAATGTTAAAATGGCTAACCAATGCAGTTTGTTATTTGCCAAAATAGGAACTAGGACAGGACACTCTTAGTGGCCTGAGCTTATTGTCAATTGAGAGGGAGCGCTATGTGCATTAAAAGCCAGCCAATGAGAAATTTTATATACAGGGTGATGCAAAAGTCCCCAACTCTATTTTTAAAACGTATTTGCTGTAAAACCATAAAAGATATCAGAGTATTGCTGCTTGTTTGTGACCTTGGGGAAGGAGCTAGGCCACGTGATAACACTCATGTGACACTACGCTTACGCGGGAACTGGCAAGCAGTAATGTTAAGTTTGCCACGAGATTTATGTAAGAACAGAGAGCTAGAAGTTCATTTTGCAGAAACATCTTGCCAATGTTGCATCCAGCTCTTTCAAAGCAACTTTCCTGATGCTCCTATACCAAGGAAAACAACTCTGTATGACCTTGTGAACCGGTTTCATGAGACAGGCAGTGTTCAGGATAAGCCTAAAAAGTGGCCGGCCATCCAAGGTGATGACCACGTTTCTTTAGAAAATTCAAGTTTCCCTGCACCGCTCACCTTGGAAGTCACTTCGGCAGCTGTCTTAAGAGTTAGGATCATCGTATTCTGCCTGCCAGAGGGCTACTAAATGGCTAAAGCTACAGCCGTACAGAATTCGAGTAGTGCAAGAGCTACGTCCTTTGGACTCAGAAAATCGCAATGCCTACTGCCGATGGTTTACGAGTTTCACACCCAACGATGTTACTAACCAGCTTAACAACACTTTTTTCAGTGACGAGGCATGGTTTCATTTGAATGGATATGTCAATAGCCAAAACACTCGCATATGGGCTGCGGAGAATCCACACACATTGCACGAGACTAACCAGCTTAACAACACTTTTTTCAGTGACGAGGCATGGTTTCATTTGAATGGATATGTCAATAGCCAAAACACTCGCATGTGGGCTGCGGAGAATCCACACACATTGCAGGTGACTAACCAGCTTAACAACACTTTTTTCAGTGAAGAGGCGCGGTTTCATTTGAATGGATATGTCAATAGCCAAAACACTCGCATGTGGGCTGCGGAGAATCCACACACATTGCAGGTGACTAACCAGCTTAACAACACTTTTTTCAGTGAAGAGGCGCGGTTTCATTTGAATGGATATGTCAATAGCCAAAACACTCGCATATGGGCTGCGGAGAATCAACACTCATTGCATTACGTTGGACTTCACTGTCAGAAAGTTGGAGTGTGGTGCGCCATGTCTAGACGGCGAATCGTAAGGCCATTTTTTCTCAACAAAACTGTAAATTTCACTGTGTATGCAGACATCATCCATCAATTTGTAGCGATGCTGCAAGAACATGAACATTACTGTCGGTTTCTACAAGATGGAGAAACATGCCACACATCAAACGACACAATGGAGATGCTCTGCGAGTTCTTCCACGATGGATTAATCTCGAAAAACCTTTGGCTGCCTCGCTCACCACTTTTATTTGGGGGGCTGTCTGAAAGACAGTTTACCACAACAACTCTAAGACATTACAGAACCTGTGGAACAACATCATTACATCCATGAGGGACATACCAGACAACAAGCTGAAAAGAGTGTCTGCCAACATGTGTCGTCAGATGAATTTGTGTCTTCAACAGATTGGTGGACAATTCCAGCATTTATTGTGAAGTGGTTTCCATTACATGTAAGTATCAATATAACAGTATGTAAAAATAGTTATACATTGCTATATTCGTGGTCCTAGAGATATTTGAATTCAGAGTTCGGGGACTTTTGAATCCTCCCGTAAATTGAATTTTTGAACATCTGACGAATAATGCAATTACTCCCCAAATAAAAACTTGTCATTTCAGTCATTTTGCAAAAGTGTGTTTCTGATGAGACCCATTGCATCACAATGAGTTTTCATCTCAGATTCATAGAAAATTAGAAATAACCCCACCTAAGTGAAACGGGTAAAAATAAGAGAAGTGGAATTAGAATTCCCCGTAAGAACATGAAGCAATATTAATTTTGTATTTTAGTCCATATGTGCCAATTAATGTGCAAAATGTAGCTCCTTTCAAAAGATTCCTTTTTGTTCACACTTGCGCTCCTCCGTTCCTAATAAAATCCCACCCATCTGAAGCTTACCGCATGCCTTACCATTTGGAGAAGGATACTTCACTGTCAAACATTTATCTGGCGGATAGTCTTTCTTTGAGTAGCTAACCTCTGAATCTCAGAGAACAGCTTAGTGATAGGGATGTATGAAACAGATCTTTGGATAATGCTTTCTGTACATTTTTTTTTTTTTGATTGGAGGTTTAACGACCACCGTGAGCTACTCAATGGGCTATAAGCAGTCGCCCGTCCCTAATTTAGGGTCACTGGTTCCAGGGAAGGGAGAGAGCCAGTGCCGTAAGACAAACACAACATCCATGCCTCACCGGGATTCGAACCCGGACGCCGTTCGGACGAATGATCAGAGGCCATCGCTTAGACCACTGCGCCACCGGGGCGGCCTTTCTCTCTGTACATCATAGTTGTAGATCTCCAAATGCAGTTCTGTACCTTGTGTTTACATCAAAAGCAAGAGAAAAAAATGACCTGCATTGACATATGTCTGAAAGAGTTAGTGATGCAATGTTGAACAAATATTTTTAAAATTTTGAGACTGCCTTGCACATTTCTTGAAGTAACTGCATTTACTTTCAAACTGAAGTGTCCACAGTCTAATCAAAGAGCCCAACTGAAACAATAAGACAAAGGTAGTGACATAAATAGTGGTGCTTTGGATTAAGGAAATCTGATGGAAACAACTGTGCATGTAACTCGAGGTACTCTTCAATAGTTGCTAGCAAGTACAGAATTTCTTCATGCTTTATCTTAGGTGCACGGATAATTTCTACTATAATTACATAACATCAGCCATGCACCCCACTAAGTTTTCACATTACCAATCATGACTAGCAGAAGTCTTAACAAACACCAATTCTGAGGTGCGTGACCATTAACTGTAGCACTTTTATGGTTTATTTCATTAGAATTGTTACGAGCGTCTGTACCACTGTATTTAAAGCTAACTAGTTTAACTCGGACAAAATAACTTATAAATAAAGCCAGATCATATGACACAATGCCTTTAAATAAATCATTAACTATAGAAGATGGTAAACCTAGCTGGCAAACATGAAAGTATTTAAGCTCATTAAATGGACAGTTGCATTTAATACCTTCATGATGAAGTGTATCAAGCTTTCCAACACTATCATAATCATGTGGAGTTAGTACAGCTCCTACAGACGACAGTCAGGCTGTCAAACCATCAAGTGTTGTTAAATGATACCTTCAAAAATACTCACTAAAAAAATTCTGTATGAGACCCATCAATAGAACTGGAACATAAATTGTCACCAACAATAGAACAGACTGTAACTTTCACTGCTCTGTTATTCAGCAAAGCAGTTTACCCCCAGTCCTTTGAGATCATGAATTAGTGGAGTAAAAACTTTTTCATGGTATTTTTCATGGTAAAATCTTTTTAAATTGCACAATGTATCTCACTGAATGCTGTTTACCATTGATCATAAAATTAGTGGTAAATTGGCCAGACATTAATAATTTCATACTTCTTTTTCTACTATACTCAGAAGTAAACACCAATAATTTCATGCTTCTCTTTGGAAGAACCCAGTGGATCGACTACTTCAAAAGCATCTTGGAAAAGTATTACTCGAAGTAAACACTGATAATTATCATGCTCCTTTTTGGAAGGACCCAGTGGACCGACTATTTTAAAGGCATCTTAGAAAAGTATTATTTGAAGTGAACAACAATACTTTCATGCTTCCTTTTGGAAGGACCCATTGAATTGACTATTTCAGAAGCATTTTGGAATAGTATTATTCAAAGTGAATACCAATAATTTTATGATTCTTTTTGGAAGAACCTAGTGATTCAACTACTTCAAAAGCATCTTGGAAAAGTATTATTAAAAGTGAATCAAGATGGTGCTTAAACAACTCATTTTCTTTAAAACACTTCTCATCCTGAATATCATAATTATTATTTTCCATTTTTCTTCGGGCATACAAATTATAATGCTCAATGACTGATGAATGATTATACATACCTTTTATAGTGCCAACTATGGGAATATGTTGTGAATAACAATGATGTTTATTATTATTTTTCCTTAGAAATAATTCTACGGGAGGGACACAGTGAAAATGGCTTTTTAATAAACTACTC
Source organism: Macrothele yani (assembly GCA_039090855.1). Classification (NCBI taxonomy): domain Eukaryota; kingdom Metazoa; phylum Arthropoda; class Arachnida; order Araneae; family Macrothelidae; genus Macrothele; species Macrothele yani. The sequence continues at coordinate 199,052,107 of CM077009.1, read as the reverse complement.
TTTTCTTTTGTAATCTGCTTTAAAAATTCAGTACCATATTCATACACTAAATTTCTGTTTTTCACTTCAGTGACAATATTTTTTACCTACTCATTTGTAATTGCCAGCTGCCCAGGAACAGAAAGTACTTAAAACAGCGATGTGCAGCGCAGAACAAGGTCACCTTGGAAAAAAAGTTTTATCTTTGATTTCAGTGCCATGCAGAATTTTTTTATATCTCAGTTTTGAACTTCCTTGCAGAATATTTTTTTTCAAAAACATTCTTTGTTAAATCTCTTGCAGAAAACTCTTTTATCTTAGATTTAAGAGCCGAGCACTTGCTTGCATACCCATCTTCACTCCTTTTGTGTAAGCTCTGGCAGCTCTATGTCTTCCTGGTGCACTGACTCTCTTTTTTCTCTCACATATACATCCACCCCTACCACTTAGAATAGTAAGAAATTTACAGGTTGAAATTGTTGCCATAACCATAAGAATTCTATTGAATACTTCTTATTTGCAATAACTGTTGTCAATTCTGAGTAGAAGAAAGAATTGGAAGATCTTCCCAATATATTCATGAATTACTACCTGGCCAACAATTTGAATATACTATATACACTGAGTGGCCACTTTATTATGATCCCCCCTCCCCCCAAGTACTTCGTTGGGCCACCTTTTGCCTTTAATACTGCATCGATTCTTCCTGGCATGGACTCCATGAGATGTTGATAGGTGGTTTCTGGAATCTGAGACCATGCTTGATGAATAGCACTTTCCAGGAGTGTGAGATTGCAGGGTTGTGGATCCAGCTATCAAATGGCTTGTTCAACTTCATCCCACAAATTCTTAATGGGGTCAAGATCTGGAGATTGTGGGGGCCACCTAAGCAAACTAAACTCACCGGCACGTTCCTGAAACCAATCCTGTACAATACGAGCACTATGGCAGGACGCATTATCTTGTTCAAAGTAGCCATCGCCATTGGGATAAACCATCCACATGACAGGATGCACTTGGTCCGCAACGATGTTTAGATACGATGCCAGTCAGACGTTGATCAACACGAATTAAAGGGCCCAAAGCATGCCAGGAAAACATTCCCCAAACCATAACGTTGCCTCCATGAGCTCGAAGGGTTGTAGCAATGCATTTGGGGTCCATGCTTTCGTGCTGTTTCCGCCAAATTCTTACTTGGCCATCGGCATGGTGCAACTGAAAACGTGATTTATCGGACCACATAATTTGTTTCTAATTATCGACTGTCCAATCCTTGTGCTCCTGTGCAAACTGGAGACATTTTCTCTTATTAACTGCAGACAGCAAAGGTGTTCGAACAGGCCTCCGGCTGCCATATCCCATCTGATGCAGTGTATGGCGAACAGTGCGTGCAGAGATCATTTGAGGGGATCCTTGATTAAGATGGTCTGTAATTTGCTGCACTATTGCCCTTCTGTTTTCTGTTACCAGTCTGGACACACTCCGTTCCGCCCGAGCAGTCACTAGTCGATGACGACCACACGTTGCACTTAGCGAGACCCAGTTTTTTGGCTGACAGTCCACTCTTTAAACAATTTAACAACAGCTGCTCTGGAACATTTCAAGAATGCGGCGGTTTTGGTGATACTCGCTCCATGGCTCCGAGCTCCTACAATCATCCCACGTTGAAAGTTCGTCAAATCGCATTTTTTACCCATCTCGTCATCCAAAAATCACTTCTACTACTGTCGCAAGCCCTAAGCTTTCCCTTTTTATACTAGCCTTGCCCTCTGGCAGCAACAGCCATAGCTCATTTGCTTAAAACTGTCAGGTGGTCATAATCAAATGGCCACTCAATATATAACTGCAGTGCTAATTACTTAAATTTTTCAAGAACATTCAATTGTTATGGGTTTATATCACATTGGTGAAACATTACACGTATGCGATTCAGCACATGTTCTGGAAGGAACAGCATTGTTGTGAAATTACTTTCTGGTGCAAATACTTTGGAGCATACATCTCACTGGTGAGGCTTCTCACCTGTGTGGATGATCATATGCTATAAAAGACTACCTTTGCTGAGCAAATCTTTTGGAGCATCAGTCACATTGCTGAAGCTTTTCACCAAGGTATATGAGTGTATGTTGTGGAACAATGAGCATAAGCTTTGGGAGATTGCTGTTCTGAGCGAATAGCACGGATCGTACATCTCACTGATGAGGCTTTTCACTTGTGTGGATGATCATATGTCTCGAAAGACCACTTTTCACAGCAAATCTTTTGGAGCATACATCACAATGGTGAGGCTTTTCACCTGTGTGGATGAGCATATGTTTCGAAAGAGAATTTTTCACAGAAAACCTTTTGGAGCATATATCACACTGGTGAGGCTTTTCGCCAGTGTGAACAACCAGATGATCCGAAAGAAGACTTTTCGAGAAAATGACTTGGAGCATACATCACATTGGTGAGGCTTTATACCTTTGTGAATCAGCATATGCTGTGTAAGATTACCTTTACTGGTAAATAGTTTGGAGCATACATCACAGCGGTGAGGCTTTTGACCTGTGTGAATCAGCATATGCTTTGTAAGATTACCTTTCTCGGGAAATCGTTTGCAGCATACATCACATTGATGAGGTTTCTCCCCTGTGTGAAGTAACATATGCTTTGAAAGTCTACCTATATCAGCAAATTGTTTTGAGCACACATCACACTGGTGAGACTTCTCAAGGACGTGAACAAGCATATGTTTTGAAAGATAAAGTTTCTGAGCAAATGACTTGGAGCATACATCACACTGGTGAGGCTTTTCACCTGTGTGAATCAGCATATGCTTTGTAAGACTACCTTTCTCCGTAAATCGCTTGGAGCATACATCACACTGATGAGGTTTCTCACCTGTGTGAAGTGACATATGCTTTGAAAGTCTACCTATATCAGCAAATTGTTTGGAGCAGACATCACACTGGTGAGACTTTCCAGCAATGTGAACAAGCATATGATTTGAAAGACTTGTTTTCTGAGAAAACAATTTGGAACATACATCACACTGGTGAGGCTTCATACCTGTGTGAATCAGCATATGCCGTATAAAATTTCCTTTATGGGCAAATCGTTGGGAGCATATATCACAATGATGAAATTTCCCGCCGGTGTGAAGGAACTTATGCTTAGAAAGATTACTTGTATCAGCAAATCGCTTGAAGCATATATCACATTGATGAGGCTTTTCGCCAGTGTGAATAAGCATATGTTTTGCAAGACTACTTTTCCGAGCAAACGATTTGGAGCATACATCACAGTGGTGAGGCTTTTCACTTGTGTGAACAACCATATGATTTAGAAGACCACCTTTCTGTGTAAATCGTTTGGAGCACACATCACACTGGTGTGGCTTTTGACTTGAATGAATACGCATATGCTTAGAAAGAGCACCCTTCTCAGCAAATCGTTTCAAGCATACTTTACATTGGTGAGTTTTTTCACCAGTGTGAACGAACATATGCCTTGAAAGACAACTTTTCGTTGCAAATCGTTTTAAGCATACATCACACTGGTGAGGCTTTTCACCGGTGTGAATAAGCACATGCTTAGAAAGATCACGTTTCTCAGCAAATTGTTTGGAGCATAGATTACATTGGTGAGCCTTTTCACCTGTTTGAAAAACTATATGCCTTGAAAGCTGATTTTTTTAACAATATTGTTTAGTGCACACATGGCATTGGTAATTCATTCCACCTGTATAAAACATCAGATGCTGCAACAGAAAACTTTTTTAGTTGTTGGACCATACACTACATTGGTGAAGTTTTACACTTGTGTGAGTGTGTATACATTTCAGGACAGTATTTTAAGTGAATTAATTTTTTATGAGGTACATTGCAGAGGTAATGTTTTCCTAAATGAAACAGCTCAAGGTTTTGAAAATTGACCCTTTTTTCCTGTAGTGCTTATCGTCTACATAAGGTGCATATATATACCTTAGAAGTTTGAATCTTGCACTGAATTGCTTGGAAAATATATCACCTTGGTAAGGTTGTTTCTCTGTATGGAAGTTTACAATGCTTTAAGAGATTTCCTTTTCCATGCGAATTTCTTGAAACATACCTCACACTGAAAAGATTCAGATGTAGAAAGTTGCATGCTTGGCAATACTATTCTTTCGTGAATTTCTGGAAGCAAACTTCACAATCCCACATATCTTCCAACTGTATGGGTAATAGTGTGCGATTATGTACGAGTTCTCTTTCACTTTTTTTTTAAAATCAATTCTTGAATGACTTCCCCTAAATAAAGTTTCAGACCCGACTCCATACTGAAAAACTGACAACATTACCTTTAGCCACTTTCACTTCAAAAACTGTTCTTCACACATACAAAGAAAAAGGCAACATTAGCGGTTTCATACAGTTACCTATGTTTCATATAGTTAGTTGTTTCTTCATGAAATCCATGTTTCTCCGTTACTCTTGATTCTATAATACAAGAGCAGTCGACGGAGCAACACTTTTGCCATTTAAATTTGTCAAAAAGAACTTAAAACCTGGGTGATATATTTCAGACACCGCCATTTGCAAACACAAGTAGCAAAGTTAACAACTTCCGGTTGCCAAACGAAAAACTTTTCCACACTTTAACGTATTCCACCTAAAATCTATGCCTTGATTTTATTTTTTATTTTTTTTTTTTTGATTGGAGGTTTAACGTCCACCGTGAGCAACTCAATCGGCTATACACAGTCGCCCGTCCCTAATTTAGGGTCACTGGTTCCAGGGATTGTGTTTCCGATGATAAAATTTCTTTACATATTTTCTTTGCAACTAATGTATAGCGTCTAAAAGGGGAAGTGTGCCGAGCGAACTCTTTTTTTTTTTTATTGGAGGTTTAACGACCACCGTGAGCAACTCAATGGGCTATAAGCAGTCGCCCGTCCCTAATTTAGGGTCACTGGTTCCAGGGAAGGGAGAGAGCCAGTGCCGTAAGACAGACACAACATCCATGCCGGACCGGGATTCGAACCGGACCCCTTATGGACAAATGATCAGAGGCCAGCGCCTTAGACCACTGCGCCACCTGGGCGGCCCGTGCGAACTCAAAAACTGCGTTCGAAATATCTCCCACGCCGCATCGCGGTGCTGCAGACGGCGTCTGCGTCAGAGAACATGTGTAGTGATGTGCAATGTAACCCAAACAAGGGGGTTGAATTAGGATGTAAGTGTACGATTTTCTTAAGTGTGCGATTATGGAAACACCTTTTATGGTTCAGTGAAATGCCTTAAGTCTGCCGCAGAGTGCAGCTTCGTCAATTTAATTTAAAATATAATTCTACGTGATTTAAATTGATATGAAACCTCCTCGAAGAATGCCTACCAAAACGATAGCAAATTGCGTGGATGTGGGGCCCGTTAGATATTCTTTGGATGTGGCAAGTAAAGACGTGCTGTTTGGAAAATTTAAATATATCACTCAGTAGCGGCTAGTGGTAAGCTGAGATGGAGGGGCTGCATTCAAATTTTGTAGATATCACTTCGAAAGCTAAGTTACTGAACCTGTTGATGCTGTCCCTTTAATAATAATTTATATATATACTCGTAGAAATAAATATTTAGTTTTTATATTTAGCAACTGATAAAGAAATTCTGGAGATAACCGATACCTGAATTAGGGAACAGATATCAAGGGGTGGCCATATTTATGAAGAAAATAATTGGCGTATAAAACTTGGTTTGATGCATTATTTCTTAAAAGAAAAGTGTTTAGCATATTTTGTAGTAACAAATCATTGTAATGTGAACTTCCGAATCGAAGTGCTATCCAGTATTTTCGTGCATATTTCCTCATTGTTTACCTTGCGGAGAGGTACCCATGCATACAGCATACACCGGGTATTGGCCTGGCCTCCCAGTAATAAATAAGGGTGTCTTCCTCCCCCTTTCTACTTCGCTTCCGTGTCACTTCCTATTGGGCGCTCTAGCCTAAATATCCTAGTTTCCTATTTCTAAGGGTTGTTTATGACCAGGGGTCAGACACCCCCTTTCTAAAACCCTCTACATCTGATCATAACCCACGCATACACCATTGCACAGCAAAGAAATTAGATTCCATGCAGGACCCTTATTCTAACGATCCTATTTAGACGCAAACGATCCTAACATGACGCTCATTAATCAGTGCATCCTTCCAGTTGTTACGCATACAGCAGAGACATGGACCTCAACTAAAACAGATGTACCGAGATTGCAGACAACAGAAAAAAAGCATTGAGAGATGCAAGTTTGATGTAACCAGGAACAGGAAAGATACAAAAAGGAACTCGTGGATCGGGAAAATTACAAGGATAGAAGAGAGCAACGATCAGAATCCCTGAAATTGCAATGAGATGGACATATTTCTGGAAGAAAGAGCCGGCGAGAAATATTAAACTGGATAGCAAGGGACAAAAAAAAAGACCCAGAAGATGATGTGGGAGATGGGTGGATGAAATTCGGGAGCAAGAAGAAAACTGGCTCTAAATAGACTGTTGTGGAAGAAACTTGGAAACTTCATACAGCTGTCGATTGAGATAGTGGTTGTAAACGATATATGAATGTAGATACTGTAAGAATAACACACACTCAGTTAAGGGAACCAGTTTTAAAGATAAAAAAATAATGCGTGTGCCAGTGAAAGCGGACACGCACCCAACGTCATATACGCATTTTCAGGTGTCAATTATGACCCCTAGTAGAAATATAATAAATATTTTTCTTCTGATATGCTCCCTTTGGAATTTTGACTTACAGGCATTCTCTTTAATAAATACGAATTGCAAACATATTCCCAGTTTCAATTTTCAAGATATGATTACAATTTAGTGTAGAACAATTTTTTTCAAAATTTACCAACTTCGTAAATTTTCTAAACAATTGTGTTTGATTAAATGTTGTGTTCAAAGTAATTAAGTATAGAGCACTACCTCAACAAAATGTGCAGCTTATTTTTTTTGCGGGGGGGGGGGGGGTATGCATATGCAGCAGAAAAGTAAAATATGGCCAATGGAGCAATTTCAATGTTTTTTGATGAATAGAAATTTACATGAGTTTAAAAGCGAAAATTTGGCTGTGCCTGGTAAGTGAAAATATTAATTTTGTGCAAGTATTTCGCTGCAGAAATTAGTCATTTTTTTTCATTTTTCAATTTATACATTACTGAACTTTATTTTTAATCGCAATTTGTTCACATGCCCATTTTGACCAGAAGTGAAACTTTTTTGCAAAAATCTCGGCAACTGGGTAATTGTTGTTAGCAAACACGAATAATCTCCAGTTGTTAGAATTATCATGTTGAACCAAAAGTTGAAGGCCCGGCGATGCATTTTTGCGGCCAACGAAAGACTGCATTGTAAGTACATCACTCGCAAATAACTCCGAGGACCACTCATATCTGCTGTACCAGCGAAAGCTGCAGCCCCCAGGGACGTTTCATTCAAAGGAAATGAACTGATATGGAAATAGGCAGTTTCCCAAATGAGTTGGTTTCAATAACAGCAGCGCGCCAGCGTTCTTTTCGCTCCCAGTGGCGATTGTGCAGGAAAAACTTCCAGCCGAGTTCAGAAAACTTCTCTCTTGGTGTGGCATGAAAAAAAACTGCTTTGGGTAGGGGTGGGGTGGGGGTCCGCAGCACCACAGCCATATTGCAGGAGCCGCTCCTGTTGTATATACAGAAATTGCAAGGCTTTTTTGTATGGGACATTATATTGAATGTGCTTATTTTGAATTGAATGTGCTTAAGTGTCAGCATCGGCGATGTTGGCCAGTGACCATCAGGTACAGAGGCGTAACTGTGTTTCAAAATCGGGGGGGGGGAGAGGGGTCTGACCACATAATGGATATACGCCAGCGATGTTGGTAACCATGCTTAATCGACATCGCTCTTTTATTAAGTACACATTATACACGTGTTCGCATTCTACGAAAAATTAAAATCTTATATTATTAAATAATTTAGTTGATTCACAAAAAAAGTTCATATCATTATATTCCCGAAACATTTGGGGGATCATTTACATTGGGGATCCTAGACTCTATGAAAATCTGGGGGGTCCTGATCCCCCAGTGGTTAGGCCTATAATCAGGTATAAGTAATGCCGTGGTTCAACAAATTTAATGCTGCCAGTCAGAGACAGAACTCTCCTTAAAAACAATTTAGGGACAGCGTGCAAAATTTACTGTTTGAAGTAAATACTTAGGGGCATGTAAATATATAGTTGTGCTTCCATGTATCTACTCTTCAAACGGTTATACAGAAACAGCTGATATATAGCATTTAAAACGGGAAGTGTGCCGAGCGCCTAGCTGTACGTAATGATTAGCATGGATATAGCAGATATATATAAACGTTGGGTAAGCTTTTCGTATTATTAAGAGGTCTGACAAAAATTATTTTTGCCTGTTACTGACTGGTTTAAAAAACGGTGTGTACCACCTTATTTAAGCTGTGTCACACGCATTTACAATGACATTCCTCTCTGAGTGAAGCATAATTTTGGTCATAATGCATGCATGAGAAAACATTTACCAGTAATTGTTCAGAAAAAAAACCGTTAAAAAAAATAAATAAAGTGGCTGATTTGGAGGGATTTTTTTTATACCGTTAGATAAATTTTACTATTGAATGAAGAAATATTGTGGGGGAGCAAATAATTTACCAAGACATTTATTTGTTCTTAATTTCTGAAATTGGAATTATTTCAGTCTCATACTGATATCCGCTCAGTAAATCCAGAAAGGTTTATCGTCCCAGTAAGGTGCGCACAGTGACACATTGTGCACAATGTAAACATGTAACAACGTTGTTTAATGTCCCTAGTAGTTGGGAATAGGTAATACAGATATAATTTACACTAACTGAAACAAATGTTGAAGCACATGTGAAAAAACTGACCTCTGACGTGGACCGGTGTGGAATATTGAACTCTCATCAGTGGAATATTGAACTCTCATCAGCACTGGGACCAAAGGCTTGCTGATGAGAGTTAATTATAAATGGCTTTAGGTATTTCCATACAGAAGCCATGTGCAGTTTGTAAAAAGTAATGTTTTAATCTTACATTGCTGGTATGTACCAAGCATTATTTATTACAATATTACCACATCTCAGCACATTGGTTAAGCTTTATTCAATTTATACAGTGAGGCAAAAGTAAGCATCCCATTTAAAAAAAAATTCTTATTTTTTATAAAGTAGAAACTTGATTAATTCATTGCGGGCTGTTATATGTCAAAGGCTAGTGCAGCAGTTGTTGAAATTTTTATCAAAAACCGTTTCTCAATTGTATAGCAACAGAGAAATTTATCAGCAACAGAACGTGGGAGGAGGATTTAAAAAGTAACATTACACAAAAAATAAATAACACACAACTTGATTTTTAGGCATCTTAGAAAATGCAATTGAATCAAAGAGCAAGAATTTGTGAATGCAACTGAATTTTGTGAATGCAACTAAATTCAGTATTTCTTCAAAATACTGAATTTTGTAATATATAATTCCATCATGGAAGCCCTAGTTAGCAATGCTAAAAATGCCAAAGCTAAATGTTAATTGAAAAAAATGTGTGTTTATATCAGATTACCACCAGTGGTTTTTGGATTTGAACATTAAAAATAAAAAAGATGAAGGGATGGGGCGGTTTGCTAAAGAATCCCACAGTTCTTAACATTTTTAATGAAAAATAGTAACTCTGCAATATTATTACCACCACACACGTTCCTTAAAATCTTTTTGTATCTTACTATCTTGTCTGCTGAACTATTCAGTTACTTGGTGGGAGGGGAGGGGGGTTAATTTTTTTAAAATAAATACATTTAAAGAAATAAATTTTGAATCTCTAAATAACTTACCAGTTTTTGTAAGTTTCTTTTCTAAGTTTGTTAACAACCTGGACATTTCTTGACCTCATTATAGGCTGGAAAAATTCTTAATGAGTTTGGGTTAAATTTCTGGGATCACTTATTTGCATATGCATTAGGCTTACTGTCTGCTATGTGCATACACATCATATTTAATGAAGGAAAAGTTAACTAGCCACTGCTACATACTCCCAAAGTTATCCATTCTTTTTAATACGGTCATATGCTTACATATGGTAATATATAGTAGATCAGTAAACACAGCAGTGGCTGCTCTGCTTGCTCAGAGTTGAACATTGGTAATGTGACTAAGTTCAAACCCCTGGGTTTGAATGACGGCACCTGTTTCAAAGTTCTTATTAACTGTTAAAGTAGTTTTGAGGAAGTCTCGCGGTGAGGGTTTGAGCTGTAGCATTACTGTTAAGTCTGTATATATTTAATGACTGCACAGTAATTACAAGTGAAAGCTGTTGACTGACTCCACATATATTTACTCACTCCACAGTAATTAAAAATCTGTCTCTCACTTGCTTCCTCATAAAAAGAACCTCATCACCCAGATCCAGGGACTTCATATTTATTTGCAGCGTCTCAACTTAAGGTACTTCATTTTTTGTCTATTGTCATTGTGAATCTTATTAAGTCCCTTTATTTAGAAATGCAACCGAGTCAGTAAATAAAATTTTGCAATCTTACATGTCACATCTTTACTGTGTTCTGCACAACCAATAAATTTAATTTTCTTTATCATCAAGATAGCTAGAATATCAACGATACTATCTATGTGTAGATTCTGGGTGCTGAAATAATGTGTAACAATACCTTCCAGTTGACTAACAAGGACTAGGAATTCCTTTGATGGATATAATAAGCCACCTTTATCAAATTCTCGTATCAGTGTTCCAGAAAATCTGGCCTTTTCTTCAATACTGCATGTTAAACACATTTTGGTGCAATCTTTGCATTTAGTTATTGCAACACATTTTTCTAGCTACATAACCTGCAACATAAACTAGCAACTGGTTATGGGAATTATGTGGGAAAAGGGAAGAACAATCAGAATATGCAACACTATTCAAGGTATCTTTCACATTATCTAGCATTTCATCCCTTAAAAGTTCATTTAAATTTAACAAAACATTAGGTTTGCAACTGATGGTGTCACTTGGCCCAATAAAGGAATTGATTATTTCTGTTGTGCAGCTAGTACCACACTTTACAGGCTTGGCCAGATTATAAAAACTTAAACACTGAATGGTCACTAAAAATTCTGCTGCAGTGGGGTGGTCATTGCAGCTTGACAGTTGCCGAATAATGCCAAAAATGTTTTCTATTGAGTCTTGACTCAAGCGCGATGTCATTACATACTTGTAGTTCAAGGTTTCTGTTAGATATTTTAGTAGAGAGATGTACTGCTTACAGTGACTCGTAATCCTGCAGCTGTGCTAGCACTTAAAAACCCAATCTTCTTATCTCCTGCAAAAGCTTCCCATTTATCTAAATATAACAGAAAATCATTAAGTACTTTGCATCCCTCAGAATCTACGCGGAGACTACTTGGACTCCTAGAGGTCATTTCAGTTATTAACTGCATCATCAACTTTATGAAAAATGCAGTTGCATTAGTACTTCCAAACTGTGTTTCAATATGATACCTATAGAGAAAAAGGCCTTTTAATACTTCGTTGCTGAAAAGCTGCAAAGCATAGCTTGTCCTCATTTTCTCAAAGTTATTCGAGTGAATATGAATGCGTGGAATTTTTGGCATGGTTTTTAGAGTAGTTATGTCAGATTCCTTCCTCCATGCTGCTCCAACATGTTCTGGTCTTGCTTATCCTTCGGGCAGAAGAAAACTTCTGGTAACAAATGCGTTCCGTACACATTTTATTAAGTGAGGAAAACCTGATATGAAATGTAAACTTCTAGAACAATCTGTAGAATGCATAATGCTGTGAACAATATGAAATGTAAACTTCTAGAACAATCTGCTGTAATACCAAATGTCTTCCACATATTCCTGTTCCAAGAAGCCCCATCACACGTAATGAAATCAACAAACAGACCTGCATTTTCAGTGAGAATAACAGCTTCAATAATTAATTTTATTATTGGTAGTTATTGGGTCTCTATTTTTGGTAATTATTTGAGTTCGGGTTATAATGCGGCATTTGTCTGTGAGGCATCATTTTGGGTTTGAAGCTGCAGCTTGATATTGACATTTTGTTGATGTAATTTGATTATTTTTGTTTTCAGTAGTTTATTGATGGGGGGGTAATAAAGCACAAAATAATGGTTATTTCTCTTCCGCATAATGAGCTAAGTATAACTTATATACAATATTTAGGTAATCCACATTCCTTCTAAAACCTAAAACATAACAGGTCTTCGTCTAAATTGCCGCTCTTTTCACAGTAAGCAACACGAACTTAGTTTCCCGCTCCCCTCACAGTAAGAAATGCTGAGAGGGAGCTGGGCGCTCGGCACACTTTACCTTCTAGACGCTATACTATTGCAATCAAGGAGGTTATATTACTGGAAACACCACGCCTATCCACGCACCATTGGCCGCCATAAGTTACCGTTCGTGCTGCAAATGACGTCATGAGCAGGCACGACGCAGCCGCAGAAAAGAAGGTGCTTTGAAAGCAATGGAACAAAAGCTTCTAAGCGTATAAACAGATAAAATGAGTAATTCAATAATCTTTATCAATGATACACAAGCTTACTGTTTCATCAACGGTATAATTTACATTTTTGAACTTCACTTTTAGTTGGTAAAGTTCGATTAACACTTACCGCACGTGGGGCTTGGCTTTCAATTCATATTTCTGTTATGTGGATGCGGCACGGGGTTTTTCATTTGGCCACGGGTCCGCTTCTTTTTTTTTTTTTTTTTTCCGTTGGAATTTATTTTGTCTCATCACCAAATGAGTTTTTTCCTTTGCTGCATCCTCATTTACTTCAATATTTACTCATACCCGAGTACTTTCAGTAAAATTCCTTTACCGTCTTCGAGGGGACGTTTTGCTCCGACTAGCACGGACCGTGTCAGCTGGGCATTTCGGTGGTTCTCGCGGGCTGCTTCTGTCATCGGCTATCGCTTCTTCTTGGGCGTTGTGGCGCCATCTATTGTTGGTCAGTGATCTCACTTTTCGAACTTTTTCATTTTTTTGCTCAATTTTAATTAAATTTTTCCAGCTGTTTCTCAAATTATTAGGGTCATTATGGTTGCAAACTTTTGTCCTATTTTTTTCAATCATTACCGACTCTGCTATTCTGAGGTGTTTTTCGGATTTACAGCTTTTAATGATTTTTATATTTTCGAATTTAGGATATTTTTGGTTATCCAGACAGTATTGGATAAGTGCTGTTTTTCTTCTTTTTTCTGCCAGTTTTTTACGTGTTGTTTTAATCTGTGTTTAAGCTTATTTTTGGTACTTCCTATATAAGCCATTGGAGGATTTTCAGTAATAGGAATTGAGTAAATACCTGCTTTTTCTAACATTTTTATTTTTTCATTTTTGATTACTATATTTTTGATGGTATTTACTTTTCCTCCAATTTGAATGTTATGTTTTTTACAAAATAATGCAATAGTATAAAAACCTTAATTAAAAGAGCATATACGCATTCTGAAAATAGTCAGTTCATCAATGAAGAAATCAAATTCATAAAAAAAATTGCAGGCAGCTTTGGTTATCCTAACCATTTAAATAAAAAAATGAGACACTGAAGTAATAAAGAAAATAAAAAATAATGCTGTAGTAAATAAAAAAGAAGTCAAATATTTAAATGGTTTTCCTTACGTAAAAGGTACTACCAATGAAATTAATAACATTTGTAAAAAACATAACATTCAAATTGGAGGAAACGTAAATACCATCAAAAATATAGTAATCAAAAATGAAAAAATAAAAATGTTAGAAAAAGCAGGTATTTACTCAATTCCTATTACTGAAAATCCTCCAATGGCTTATATAGGAAGTACCAAAAATAAGCTTAAACACAGATTAAAACAACACGTAAAAAACTGGCAGAAAAAAGAAGAAAAAACAGCACTTATCCAATACTGTCTGGATAACCAAAAATATCCTAAATTCGAAAATATAAAAATCATTAAAAGCTGTAAATCCGAAAAACACCTCAGAATAGCAGAGTCGGTAATGATTGAAAAAAATAGGACAAATGTTTGCAACCATAATGACCCTAATAATTTGAGAAACAGCTGGAAAAATTTAATTAAAATTGAGCAAAAAAATGAAAAAGTTCGAAAAGTGAGATCACTGACCAACAGGAGATGGCGCCACAACGCCCAAGAAGAAGCGATAGCCGATGACAGAAGCAGCCCGCGAGAACCACCGAAATGCCCAGCTGACACGGTCCGTGCTAGTCGGAGCAAAACGTCCTCTCGAAGACGGTAAAGGAATTTTACTGAAAGTACTCGGGTATGAATAAATATTGAAGTAAATGAGGATGCAGCAAAGGAAAAAACTCATTTGGTGATGAGACAAAATAAATTCCAACGAAAAAAAAAAAAAAAAAGAAGCGGACCCGTGGCCAAATGAAAAACCCCCGTGCCGCATCCACATAACGGAAATATGAATTGAAAGCCAAGCCCCACGTGCGGTAAGTGTTCATCGAACTTTACCAACTAAAAGTGAAGTTCAAAAATGCAAATGCATTAATGCACGTTAAATAATATAACCTCCAATATCGGAAGTAAATTGAAACGCTATAATTTAGTTCGTATTGCCTGCTTGTGACGTCACACCACAGATTAGCTGTGACCTATGGCGGCAGAGCCAGTGGTGTCTCCAGTAATACACTAATAACAAGTAATTGGACACCTGTGATAGCAAAGGAAAACAAAGTTTATTCACCTTCAGTAGTTGGTGGAGCCTCCACTTGCGGCGACTACAGCTGCGACCCTCCGGGGCATACTCTCAACCAGGCGTTGTACGACGGCTAGCGGTATTTCCTTCCACTCCGCTTGGAGAAGACAGGTCAGTTCCTTCACCGATTTCGGACGGTGGGGGCACCCCTTAAGTCGACGCTCCAACTCGTCCCAGAGATGCTCGATAGGGTTAAGGTCCGGGTTCTGCGCAGGCCAGTCCATTCGATTAACCCCACTGTCACGCCGAACTTCACAGTTGGCACAATACAATCCGGCAGGAGGCGTTCTCCAGGCAGACGCCAAACTCAGACCCTGCCATCCGAACGGTGGAGGGTGAACCTTGAATCGTCGCTCCGGAGAGCCTGTTTCCACTGCTCAACGGTCCACTGTCGACGTTCTTTGCACCACGTTAGCCGAGCAGCGCTATTGGACTTGGTGATCAAAGGCTTGTGGGCGGCAGCAAGTCCATGACAACCGAGCAGATGGGCTTCCTTACGGATGGTATTCATCGAAAGAACACTCCCGGATGCCTGTTGAAACTCCTCGCGGATGTGGCCCATCGATTTGGTGCGGTTCTTCCGAATTTCTCTGGCCTGCACCCGTCGGTCTCTAACTCCCAGTTTTGTGGGTCTGCCGGGTCGGGGCACTTTCCGACAGTCACCTCCTCTCATCTTCCACTTGCCAATCATATAGGCCACTGTCAATTTTGGGGACTTCAACTCGCTGGATATGTCACGTATGGGTCGGCCATTTCTGCGATACCCGACGATTACACCTTTCTCGAAATCGGAGAGCTCCAAACTGCGTGGCATCTTGCGTGCGACTGGTTGCGTTGTTGTTTTCCTCAGCGGCGGCCGTGACGTGTATCAGGACCGCAGATATAATCGATTGTAGAGGTGTCCAATTACTTGTTGGTAGATAGTGTATGTGGGTATCATGTAGAAACCTCAAATTCCTACGCTTTGAGGCTTCATGGTTATGACACTCAGGGCATCTCCAGAAGTATTAACCCAAATTCCTTGACATGAAAGAAAAGAAGGCACATTGCGTATTTATTTTGGGTTCCTTTCGTGATACTGTAAATCTGAAAACTTGCTATACTTACCAAGACCGAACAAATGAGTTGTGACTGAATCATGTGCTAAGTACCTTTGTGTCACGAACTGTAATACGACGAACAAGCCGAAAAGATTTTTTCTTGGACGAATAGCATTCTCGTCGTAAGTAGGTCTCATTTTACATCGTTACTTCTTGCCGTTGTGCATAAGAAAGCTGAATTTATAAAATTCTTAATTATTTCGGGGCACATTCGTATTTTTTATTTAAATTGAAATACATAGAACGGTATTGAAAGGCCAAAACAAAACAATGAACATTTGACTCGTCTGTGGTATTAACATGATTTTTTTCAACCCAAAACCACGCAATTCAAAAGTATAACACAGCTGAAATTGCATGCAATTTTGCAACGTATCGTATAAAGAACTTTAAATTCCCATCAATTTTTGCTTCACATTTAAGAGACTGTGACGTATTACAGCGGTGAAAACATGTGTCCAGACGACAAATTTTCAGCGAGACATTCTGTCCACTTAGCTCAGTTGGGAGAGTGAATTACTCAGGAGTGACGGGGACGCGGTTTCGATGTTCGTAGCCGACAAATTTGGGGTTACAAGTCCCAAGGAATCTCCAGAGCAGTGGCGTGCTTCTAAGATTATTTCGGTCTCTGTGAACGCACGCACAAATTAAAAAAACAAAACAAAAAAAACGTACGTCACTTATACAGGAATTACATCCAGCGACTTTTTCATTCTTCCGTGATCTGGCTTCGACATCAAAATCTTCAGTAGAACGTTTTCAATTGTAACATAAATTATGCACTAATGGATTAAATACAATTACGTACCTTCAATCTTTAGTCCAATTGATGCACATTGTTTATGTGTAATTTCTCTTTGTTTATCGAATTATTGACACCTCTCAATACATGTCGTGATATTCCAAAAATAATTCCCTGGGAGATGAAATATTCGATTTTTAATCTTTTCTTTTATGTACACTATGTACAAACACTATTACACTCTGGTTTCAGCTGTTTAAATGCAAAAATTACTATATACATATTGATACACTGTCTTATTTCATCAATGTTATCTGTACCTATGGTACTAAAAGTTCATTTGAAGTTTAAAAATTTATCAATAAAAGTCATATTCCATCTATGTTCACTGTACCTGTTGCTATTAACATGTATATAGTGTTTTTGCATTTAAACAGCTGGAACCGGAGTGTACTAGTGTTTGCACATAGTGTACATAAAAGAAAAGGATTTTAACAGTCAAATATTTTAAATTTCGAGTTTGACTATTGGTGCAACAGGTATAGTGAATATAGATAGAATGTGACTTTCACTGATAAAAATTTTTAAACTTCAAATTGAACTATTAGACTATAAGTACAGAGAACATTGATGAAATAAGACAGTGTATCAACATGCATATAGTGATTTTTGTATTTAAACAGCTGACACCAGAGTGTAATAGTGTTTGTACATAGTGTACATAACAGAAAAGATTAATAATGGAATATTTCCTCTCCTAGGGCATAATTTTTTGAATATCACATGTATTGAGAGGTGTCAATAATTTCATAAACAAAGAAAAATTACACACCAAGAATGTACATTAAGTGAACTAAAGATTGAAGGTACTTAATTGTATTTAATCCATTAGTGCATAATTTATGTTACTGTGAATTTTCGGTGTGACTTATCAACGAGGACCCGAAATTGTGGTCCTACTGAGATATTTTATTGTTTTCCATTGTTATTAAATTTTTTTTTAGATAATATGTCTTGTCTCTGCGCGTGTTGCGTGAAGAGGTGGCTTTTATTCGCAAAATTGAATGACACAAGGTGTTATTTACCTCAAGCATTTATCCAAACCAAATTCGTTCGAAGCTTTCAACAATTTACTGATCGTTTTACCGCTTACAGATGAAAGAGTAAAACACACTTAATTAGCTTTTTTTACAAAACGAAATCAAAACGAGTGGGATGTTTCTTTGAGTGAATTCAGGCTCTCTTCAGGAAACTCGATGCTTCTTGTATCACAATCATTTGATCCCATAAGCCTTCCATATAGGATAGTTATGGGGGATATGATTTCGAAACTACCAGGCGGAAAGTCCACACTTCCGTCTGGTTGATGTTGGAAAACTTGGAACCTCCGATTTTTTGTTTTATGCCCAATAAATTCAGATTACTAGCATATGTTCACTGTTTTAAATCTGAATTTTGATAATTTTGGAGTGTTACATTTTTGTTTAAGAAAGGGTAAACAGTTTCATTATGAAATAATAAACATGGCTAACAA
Source organism: Macrothele yani (assembly GCA_039090855.1). Lineage (NCBI taxonomy): Eukaryota > Metazoa > Arthropoda > Arachnida > Araneae > Macrothelidae > Macrothele > Macrothele yani. Next base: position 199,033,988 of record CM077009.1, on the reverse strand, counting down.
AAAAGAGAGTTGATTTCAATAATCAAATCTTGTCTATTTGGCAAACAGAAACGTCGAAATATGTAATAAGTTTGTATGTTTAACCTGTATACTTAACGACGCCGCCCCGGTGGCGCAGTGGTCTAAGGCGTTGGCCTCTGATCATTCGTCCGTAAGGGGTCCGAGTTCGAATCCCGTCAGGCATGGATGTTGTGTTTGTCTTACGGCAATGGCTCTCTCCCTTCCCTGGAACCAGTGACCCTAAATTAGGGACGGGCGACTGCTTAATAGCCCATTTGAGTTGCTCACGGTGGTCGTTAAACCTCAAAAAAAAAAAAAAATACTTCACGACGATATTAGGGAGGATTCACCTGAAATCTTTGCCATGTATTTCTAATGGGCAAACTTCTGTAGGCATTTTCTTCACAATTAATGCGTTCCCAACGATCAAAATTTAAACAACGATAAAAATAACTACATATTACATACTTAATATTTTCTAAAACTTATCCGTAATTATTCAAAAAATCAATAAATTTTCCTTTGCTGGTGTTGAGACCAGAAAATAGATGGCCCGACTTGAACATTGATGACGTCAGTCGACAAACAAATGTTGGATTGCTTAGCTATGGTTAAATTTTAGAAAATATTAAGAATACTAAGGTATAATATGTAGTTATTTTTATGGATGTTTAAGTTTTTTTTTGTTTTTTTGATTGGAGGTTTAACGACCACCGTGAGCAACTCAATGGGCTATAAGCAGTCGCCCGTCCCTAATTTAGGGTCACTGGTTCCAGGGAAGGGAGAGAGCCTGTGCCGTAAGACAAACACAACATCCATGCCTGACGGGATTCGAACCCGGACCCCGTTCGGACGAATGATCAGAGGACATCGCTTAGACCACTGCGCCACCGGGGTGGGCAAGTTTTTTATTTTTCTTGTATTGGAGGTTTAACGATAACCGTGACCAACTTAAATGGGCTATAAGCAGTCTCCCGTCTCTAATTTAGGGCCACTGGTTCCAGGGAAGAGAGAGAGAGAGAGCCAGTGCTGTAAGACTAAAGCAACATCCGTGCCTCACCGGGATTCGAACCCGGATCCCTTTCGGACGAATGATCAGAGGCAATCGCTTAGACCACTGCACCAGTGTTATGATTAAGGTGGACGTCAAGTAATTTTGCTTCCTATACTTCTAATGGAAAAACCTCTGTACATATTTTCTTCACAATTAATGCGTTCCGAAGGATGAAAATTTGAACATCGTTAAAAATAACTACGTATTATAGTTTAGTATACTTAATATTTTCTAAAACTTATCCATAATTATTGTAAAAATCAATAAATTTTCCTTTGTTGGTGTTGAGACCAGAAAACAGATGGCGCGACTTGATAATTGATAACGTCAGTCGACAAACAAATGTTGGATTGCTTGTTTATGGTTAAATTTTAGAAAATATTAAGTATACTAGGCTATAATATGTAGTTATTTTTGTCGATGTTCAAATTTTTTTTATTGGAGGTTTAACGACTACCGTGAGCAACTCAATGGGCTACAAGCAGTCGCCCGTTCCTAATTTAGGGTCAGTGGTTCCACGGGAGAGAGCCAGTGCCGTAAGACAAATACAACATCCATGCCTCACCGGGATTCGAACCCGGATCCCTTTCGGACGAATGATGAGAGGCCATCGCTTAGACCACTGCGCCACCGGGGCGGCCTTAAATTATCTTGAAGCATTTCAGTGCTTGAGGACGGCAAGAAATATTCGAAAATGCAGCCGTACAATTTTCCAACTGAATAAGGATTCCTTGAAATTATGCACATGAAGCAGATACTCACCGGCAAAAGAAAACGAGCTTTCTATTGGTTGATGCAACTCTCGGTTTCGCATTTCAACAAGTTTACAATGGCAGATAACGAAGGCCCAAACCCGAGTGGGAATAAACAGTGGAAACAGACTCCCTTTCTCTGTGAAAATCTTCCAAATACGTGGCGTGAGTGAATAAACAAAGACAGCGCTCTTTCTATGTTTAACACCACACAGCAACCGAAAAATTATTATTCGGTCACCGTCGGGGAATTGAATCCCGGATCTCTCGATATCTAGCGGAGCGCGTTCGCCTTACACCACGGTGGCCAACAATCCACGGCGCTATGTGTATTTCTGTCAGCTACTGACTACCGGCAGTGACCGAATATCATTTTTTCGGTTGCTGTGTGATGCTAAAACATGGAAACAGCGATGTATTCGTTTATTCACTGACGCCACGTATTTGGGGGATTTTCATTTTGGATATCGCCCTTTGGATTTAACTGTTTTAATGGATTTATAGCCAGTGTCGTTAATGTCCACCAGATGGAATCTTACGGATTTATGTAGTCAGTAGCTCACCGGTATACACACATAGCGCCGTGGATTGTTGGCCACCGTGGTGTAAGATTAACGCGCTTGGCTAGATATCAAGAGATCCGGGATGCAATTCCCCGGAGGTGACCGAATAACAATTTTTCGGTTGCTGTGTGGTGCTAAAACGTGGAAAGAGCGATGTATTTGTTTATTCCCTTTCTCTGATTGGTTGACTGGCCAAGCACTGAATGCAACAGAAATTTTTCATACAATGCATTTCTTCGTTGGTGTTCTTACTTTCGTGACAACGATACGCTCATTCCAAAGGCACAATCTCACATGAGTACGGGCATTCGAAGTTAGGTTTGCATTATCACTTTCGGTTTCGGCTACCAGTGGCGTAGCCAGAAATTTCTTAAGGGGGCGGTCCATGGGTTTGGTGAAAGCCCCATATATACATATACATCACTTTAAAGTCATACTAAATCTCCCCTCAAGAGGGGTCCGGACCCGAGGACCACCCCAATAGCTACGCCTATGCCGGCTACAATGCACATAAATATGTGAATTTGGTTTAAAGAAAAATCTTCTAAAATCAGGCCCTTAGTTTAAATTTTTCCCGTAAAAAAATTGCAGCACAAAGCTTTTCTTGGTATAATTTTTTCAAAGAGTAAATTTTTGCGCGTAATTAGGGCATGCAATGCATACAACGACCGCACGCCACTGCTCCGGAGTAATATTCTAACCTCCTTCATTGTGATACCACCAGTTCTATGTTAATCTGTATATGTGGTCATAAAGACTGTCTCTGATTCCGGAATTTTTGTTACTGAAAAAACAATGAAAGGTAGAAACAAGCTGTTTGTCGCATGATGCATGTAAACTAACAGTAATTTTTTCTACAATGCTAGTTCACCTCCATATGCCCGCCGTTCGTAAACTGGAGCACATCTGCACGGTATTAAATACAGTCGAACTTGGTTAAGACGAGCTCGGGTATAACGAGGTCCCGGCTATAGCGAGTAAATGCCAGAAGTTTGGTTTCGTATGCAATTAGTGTTAAATTATCCCGCTTGTTACGAGTATCAACTCTGTTATAGCGAGCAAATTTGCAAGACTTTCAGATTTATTTATTTTTTTACACCCAGTAAAGATAGCGCAGCATTGAAAGGTGGCCGTCTGTGTGTCACCTGCTTCGAGAGAAAAGCGGGGAGTGTTTTATGACGTCTTGCATTTCAGCCAAAGGGTAAGTGGGGGCGGCATTTTGTGGGGGAAAGTTTCCCAGCCTTTCCTTTGCCACTGTTTACGAGAGGGGTTCCTGGAATTCGTTTTCTCTCATTGGCTGCTATGGTCTAACCCCACGCATGTTTTCTTAGTGCATTCAGTATTTCAACTTCGCACGGGACATATCGTAAACTTTTTTAATCAGAAAGTCGCACGCAGCCCTGCTCTTGCGACATCACTTATGCTTTCCCCTCACCCTTTTTTATTAGGTGTGATATTGTGAGCAAAATGGTTGGTGTTAAAAGAAAGGCTCTCTCCATCAGGGAGAAAATGGATATTATTCAGGAACTGCAAGAAAAATTCAGCTGTTTGCAAAAAGTATGGGCTTTCCTCATCTACCGTATCAACATTGTGGAAGAACAAAGATGCAGTTTTGTCAGCATTTGAAAACAATCTTACAGATTGCAAAAAAATGAAAGTGTGAAAAAAAATAATATTGATGAAGCTTTACTTTGTTGGTTTAAAGTTCAACGTGATGCTGGTTTTCCTCTCAATGGACCGATTTTAAAAGTGCAAGCGGAAAAATTTGCAGTACAATTCGGTCATGAGAATTTTATATGCAGTAATGGGTGGCTTGATCGCTTCAAGAACAAACAATATTGTTTACGCAAAAATGCCAGGGGAATCAGTGTCTGCGGATACGGAATCTGTAAGTCAATTGCTAAGAAGCGTTTGGCCCAGCTTCATTTCTGAATTCAGTGAGCAGAAGATATTCAATGCTGATGAAACGGGCATCTTTTACAAGGTAACCCCTGACACGACTAACTTTTAAAGGCGAGAAATGCATTGGAGGTAAATTGGCAAAGGATCGGCTAACCGTTCTAATTTGTGCGAACATGGCAGGAAATGAAAAAAAGAAAATTATTGGTGATTGGCAAATCGTTAAAGCCTCGATGTTTTAATAATGTTCAGCATCTCCCGGTTGATTATAAAGCAAACAGAAAGGCGTGGATGACATCAGATATATTTTTTTGTTGTTGTTTGGAGGTTTAACGACCACCGTGAGCAACTCAATTGGCTATAAGCAGTCGCCCGACCCTAATTTAGGGTCACTGGTTCCAGGAAAGGGAGAGAGCCAGTGCCGTAAGACAAACACAACATCCATGCCTCACCGGGATTCGAACCCGGACCCCGTTCGGACGAATGATCAGAGGCCATCGCTTAGACCACTGCGCCACCGGGGCGGCTCAGATATCTTTACGGGAGAATTTCATAAATTGGATCGTGAAGTACGAAAGAAAAACAAACATTTTGCTGTTAATAGATTGTAGAAATCCCACAATCTAAATTGTGTAGACGAAAGAAAAACATTCCTTAATTTTCCTCTGAAAAAGACGAAATTATTAAAGGAATGGCTGTGTAAAATGAAACGCGGTGATATCCATTCCGATGTGCACTCTCCAATATGTTCTGTCCACTTTAACGAAAACGCTTTTGGATATTATGACACTACGAATCAAAGGCAGTTGAAACCTCGTAGTATTCCTTCGAATTTCAATTTCAAAAAAAGAAAACGAAAAAAAGGTAGGAGAAAATTGATGGGATATTTGGATCGGTAAATTACAAATTAAGTTCTACTTTCCATAAAGAATAAAACAAATATATCTATAATTTCTCTTTTACTTAATGTTACGCATTCATTTTAATTTTTAAGCAGATTGCCTAGCGTGTGAACCTTAGTTTGTTTCCTTATTATGTATTTGTCTGAGCTTCTAAATGTTTGTTTTACAAAACAAGGTACTCAATTTTATGTTTCAGATATTTCACCAATGTCTGGCAATAAGAACATGAAAATTTAATATAGAGTGTAAGAGAATGCTACATTAAAAACTTCATTATGACTAATGGCGATGCTTTCCTGCGTCATGCGAAATAAATAAACATCAAACACAAAATTGTCTTGGTATATTTTTGCAACCTTGATTTGTTCTTCTAAGAAATTAATTTCTTCTTCTTTGCCCAGTAGCTCTATTAATTCCTTGGCAAAATCCATGACGTTAGGATTGTAAAAATTAACCAACAGTAAGGAATAATCAAATAGCGAAAACATTGAATCAGCAGCCATGTTGGTCCGCCGAAATCCACTTCTGACGTCACATGAATAAGGTCCATTCACCACAACCTCTCTCTACGGAGGCTAATCCAAGAGTCATACTGTTACGTCATACACAGAGTCTGCAGTGTGGTGCAAGGTAAGTAGATAATACAGGTAGGTCCATAAGCCGGTCGAGTGGTATTGGCTACTGGGTACCACACCCCTGTGACATCAAAGGTGCAAAGCAGCTAATGATCGAAGTATTCTGTTTAGTGTTTTACAAACTTTTGAGAGAAGACTTTGGGAGTAAAACCAAGACTTTATGGAAAATGCTTAAATAAAATATTTCAGAATACATTACACTGCATTAATGTTGAGTATCTTCAAACACAAGGGAACAAAATCTATTTTGATTTCCAAAAGAATTATAAATATATTTTAAAAAATGTCAAACAATTAAAATTTGCACTTGAAACTTTTTAAAGTAAAAACTAAAATCGTAATAAAATTAATTATCTAAGTAGCTAGTACTTTAAAAAGAAATACTGTCGTTTACTATAAACCATACAAATACCTTCACCATTTTTTTTTAGCTAAGTTGATAAGTTTTGTGTTTGATTTTCAGGTATGAACATGAAATTTATAGTTATTTTCAAACTTTCAGCTGGGTGCTGAATATTAAAAAAAATTAATTCATTCCGTGAACGCGTCATTCTAGTTACAATAAATAAAATATCAAATGTGGTGTGTTATCATATACAGATAGCTGCAAAGGGCGAGAAACAAGATCTATACATTCCGGATAAAAAGGAAATTACGATGTTTATGCTAAGATGCTGTATGATATGATTTGCAACATTTAACAACTGTGTGTATATTTCTTCATTTTCAGAAAAAAAAAATTGCTACATTTTAGGTAACAGAAATGCAAAGAATATACCTTTTTGAGTTTGAAGTACCTCTCATGACGAGTTTTTGTTTTACTTTTGAAAACTTTTGCCCACTTTTACTTTTAAGAACTTTTAGTCCATTGTTTATTTTTTATTTTCATATTAATACCGAAGTTTCGGTCGTAACTCAGTCATACAATTATGAAGGAATGTAATCCTAATAAAAACGCTCAATTTTGGGTGAAGATGTACGATTTTTTCATCCACCTCAGGAAATACCTTTTTGAGTTCCAAAGACAAATGCTTAATTATATGATGTTTCGCAAGTTGTTCTCCATGAATTTTCAGGAAAACACTTTCAAATTTTCGAAGAATTTCCATACAAGAACATGACCAATTCTGCTGATATGCTTTTTGAAAAAATTCTGCTCAAAGTTCCTTTTGCTTTTTTTACTGTTTTTCTCAGCAATAAGAGAAAATCCTTTTTTTTTTTTCTAGCAATGCATTTTCAGGTTGTACATTTCTAGCTTTCAAATAATTGATTTTAGCTTTGGTTTGCCAATACTGAAGTCTCGATCGTAACACAGAATTTATTTTATTGAGCTTTTCTACATATTTTTAATGGTGCAATTTTCTTTCCTTATTCTTCTATTTAAACTTTCAAGCTAAATGAAAAGAATCACTTTCCGCTAGTCGTCAACAGACTGAACTTGCAAACCTGGACTTAATCTGGCATTCTTTGATATAATATTCTGCATTACTTCTGACAAAAACTGCTGAGATTCATTTTTTTCAGCACGTTTTGAGCTTTCTTGCTTTGTGCTTGAAAGCACAACAACCAAATATATTAACGTGAGGAATCGCACCTGTTTTCAGACGAGGCGAGAATTGCAGCATATTAATTCACTTTTTAAATCTCTTTCAAAATCCTCATCAAAATGGGCACAGCATATTTTGGCGTTGTCAGCGTTAAATGCATCTTTTCGTCGACATGAGTTCACCCGGGATCTTCTCAAACTGCCCTTTGGGATCCGATGAAAATTTAAGTTGGAATCTTTCGATCTTTTGCTGTTGCCACAACACGCAACAGGGCATCCAGGTATATCTATTAATGCACAAAGCACAAAAAGCTGCTTTGACCAAATATAAAAAATATTTAGAAACTGACTATTAAATCATTGCAAAAATGTGTACCATTTACAAAATACTGGACAAAATTGTGCAGAAACTTGGCATAAATTCTAGAAAGCATGCATGCGCACCTTAGGCAGGATGCCAGTCTCAACTTTGACCCAATTGCTAACTCCGTTTGCACCTTTGCTGTCACAAAACTAACCCCGCCTGTGGGTTTAGAACTACTAGCTTCGAAAAACTTGCTCTCGGACCTACCTTCTATAATCTACTTACCTTGAGTGCGGTGCACATCTGGCACCATCTATTAATGAAAATTGTATGTAAAAAGATTGAGAATTACAAAAAATGTACATTATTTTTACTTGAAGTATTTTTTTTTCCAGGAGGCTTCCACTAATGAACCAAATCCATGCCCCCCCCCCTAAGAAATTTCTGATTATGCCACAGGAGGGAGAGGCAAGGGGGCTTGCTCCCTAAAAGTTAAATTTTCATTAACTTTTGTTTTGTCCTGATGGATTTTAACATCCCCCATAAAAGAAATTCTCTCTATATATATACACCCCTGTGTGAGGGAATAAATAAATAAGTTGGGGTTGTTTTACCAAATTTTCTTCTGATTACATATTGATAGTAAAACCTTTAAATATGTTTTAGGGCTGTGGATGGCCTAGTAGTCAACGTTCATGAGTACCACAGCGAAATCTCAGGTTCGATTCCAGGCAGATACAAATGCTCGAACCACTAACAGGGTTCCCACTCAAAAGTAATAAAAACATTCCCTGACTTTTCCAGGTGCTCCAGGTGGTTTTTAAAGTTTTCCAGAGTGGCATGTTGCAAAGAATTGTTACATTTCATTCCATTCCATTCATTTTTCTCACCAAAGCACACACACTTGTAAATTCTTTACATAATTTGTCTTTATAAAATTACCTGCTTTTCATTAATAACAACTAACTGTGCACATTATTTTCTGTACCAAAGCTCTGTGAACTTTTGTGAATACTACCCACAGAGTTTGTAAATACATTCCCATAGAAACAGGTCATATGTAAGAAAAAATCTGTCAGTTGAATAGTTTCAGTTTTTCTATAACACAATGCAGCTAAGTTTAATGATGGAATGGCTCTGTTCAAAGAAACACGTTTCAAGAGAACCAACAGACAAAGGACTTTGATCCATCATTTGGTTGGTTCTCTTGTGAAGTGTTCTTCAAGCAGGAGCCATTGTGCCTAATTGTTCCATGTTATAACAACTGCCTGCAGAAATTTAACAAATGCTTATTAATAACTGGCAATTTTAAAAATTCAATTTTGCATCTTTTTTTAGAGAATAAAGGAAATACTTAATATAACTGAAAGTAAGATCAACCAAATTCTAGGCAGGCAGTAATTGCAAGCAAAAGTTTGAAATCTTGAAAAAATAATTTTTTTAGGCAAAACAAGGTATCCATTGTTTTTTACAAAAAAAAAAAAAAAAAAAAAAAAGGTCATTTTCCCTGAGCTTTCCCTGATTTTTACAAAAAAGGATAATTTTCCCTGAGTTTTCCCTCATTTTTGGAACCATTTTCAAATTCCCTGAGAATTCCAGGTTTTCCCTGTTTTCCAGGTAAAGTGGGAACCCTGACTAAGTATCCACTGCGCATTAGATGAGCACATTAAGCAGTCTGACCTGGGTTATAAATAAAGGCATCTCCCACTCCCTTTCTACCTCACTTTCCGTGTGACTTTCCTATGAGGAAATCTAGCCCAAATCTCTTAGCTTCCTATTTTTAAGGGTTGTTTAAGACCTGGAGTCAGACACCGGAGTGTCTGGCCTCAGGTCTTAAACAATCCTGGAAAAAAAAACAGTGGTAAAAACTGTCCGGACAAAAATAGGATTTTACCAAAGTGGCAAAAAATGGGGATTTACTATGTTTATTTACAGGACATATAATCAAGTTATTTTTTGTTTTCTACAAAATGAGTTTAAAGGAGAAAGAAATAATGTTGAATTTTTAAACCTTGATTTAAGGGTTAAGTATTATTTTTTGACATAAAATGCATTTTTATCACTTTGAAACTGATTTCAGGAAATATGAGTATGAAATATAAATTACATGTTTATAAAGGTGTAATTTTGTTTACCCAATTCATGGGGATGAAGATCATTCCTTCATTCAAAACAATAATCAAAATCAAAAGCTATTAACAAACTGCTCATATTTATACTGAGAAATTAATTATTAACAATATTTTAAAACCCAAAAAGTTTACACCCAATTTGATGAAGATGAAAAAATAGTAAAAAAAACATCAAAACTAAAGTCTACTAAACTAAGATTTAAAAAAACTTATGACATTAAATGAATCAATGTAGAAGTCAGTTCATAATTCACATAAACCCTTGTACCTCTTAAAAAACTGATCACTCACAAAATATTGCATTTAATTCCCAAAATAATTCATAAAATATAAAACAATCTTAACTTCTAAGAAACTCTTTCATCCACTGATGAAATAGATTCTTGAAACACTAATTTTTTTTCAACATTGAAATTGTTTTACATTATATTTTAAATTATGTTTTTTATTAGCAAAATTAATAAATGATACTGAGTGATATATAAAAAAATATTTCACTGTTGATATGACGGTAAATCATTGCTATGCAAAGTTTATTATTGTGTGTAGTTGAATGTATTTTCCAGTTTGCCAGGTTTTTACCAGCTGTCCCAGCGAAAACACCTTTTTGCTGGCAAAATGACCAACCCTGGCACACTCTTTTCTTAAAATCCTCTACATATGATCTGATCTGATCTAAATATTTTTCAAACCAGGTATTACTATCAACACTCTACAGAACATCTGTGCTTACATAATTTGAAAAGTAACCTTTGTAAAATGTCAAGCTATGTCCAAGATTTCAGCCAAGAATAGGAGTATGATCTTACTCAATTTTCCATCAGCAAGAAATACATCTCAAAAATATGTAGACATATTGCTATAGCGATCATGTTATGGGCTAACAATTTTGAATTAAAATACCAATGAATACATATTGCCAACATTGATCACAGCACTGTCAGTAGTACCTATTACACAGCATATATAGCTGGTATGTTTTATAAGCGATCAAGTAATTTGCTACATGCTTCTAAACTGCTTAGTTTTACAAGTGTTTTTTTACTTTATAGCTATAACTTATTTCACTGCTGAGTAAAGGATTCATATTTCTTGGAATTTAGAATGGTTATAAAGTGTACTGCTAAAATGGCTCAGTGCAGTTTTTTTTTTTACTTTCTGAATTATTTGAGCAATGATAATAGGAAACTTCAATTAATAACGTGAAATTAAAGAGCTTCTTTTTTTCTGTTGTACTCTGCTAAAGTACATTTTATTTTTTGAAACTAAAGCAATGTGGCTGTTTGTCATACAGTGTTGACCTAAAAAGTGCACTGTGCTTTTCAGTCACACCTGTTTCTGAACATTTCTTAACTTTTCCATTTTCCATTTTTTTTTATTTAATTGGGAAAAGATACATTATTTTGCTATATTTTTTTTAATTAATAGCAGTACTTTTGTAAAAATTGCCTTCCTTTAGCAATAATCAGCATAAAAAATTTCTTAAGTATTTTATTCACCAACTATAATTTGAAGGTATTGCTCTGACCTCCAAATTCTCCATACATAAATTCAATTGAGTACATGCTGTTTGTGTTAAAATAGCAAATCAGACTTTTTTTTTTTATTATTAGGGCTTTGACAACTACTGTAAGCAACTCAATGGGCTAAAAGCAGCCACCTGTCCCTAATTTAGGGTCACTTGTTACAGGGAAGGCAGTGCTGTAAGACAAACACAACAGCTTAATGTGTACAAATTTTGAAGATGACAATCCGATTTTTGGTGTAAATGTGACAGGGGAGATAATATCCGAAAACTTGAAATGTTCATCGTCCGGGAGCGGGACTCGAACCCACATCTCTCAGATAGTGCCCGGGTATGCTAACCACTACACCACCCAGAACAACAAAGTCTCAAGTTTCCGATTTCCGATTAAAAAAAAATTTGAATATAACCATCACAGGATTCGCTAGTCGATACAACCGGTATTTATGTTCAGGGAATCTGGAGGTTTAGAATCCTATCCCGTGATTGTCCGATGATATTCAAATTAATCGGAAACTTGAGACTTGGTCGTTTCGGGTGGTGTAGTGGTTAGCATACCCGGGTGCTATCTGGGAGACGCAGGTTCGAGTCCCGCTCCAGGACGATGAAAATTTTCAAGTTTTCGGATATTATCTGACTTACCATCCTTGTCACATTTATACCAAAAATCGGACTGTCATCTTCAAAATTTGTATTAAATGGTGTAATCCCGTATTTTTTCATGGTTAATGTGTAAATTATGGTGCAAAATTCAGGGGTGACAAATTTCAAAGAACTGTGACGTACATCCTTTTTGGAATCAAAAATGACATAAAATGAAAAAAGAAGTTCATACATTCATTTTGAAAATTTTTTTTATGTAAAATTTACCTGTCTATGCGGGACGCAGAAACCCAGTAAGTGGAGACGATCATGCTGTGACTACCGGCAGAGCATCTGCCAAGGCTGCCTGTCGTCTCAACGGAAGCATCTCCCAAAACAGATTAGGCCTAGCCGTGCCACAAGTGCAGTGTAACTGCAATCTTGACTAACTGTGGTGAGTGCGGAAGAATACTTAGCTGTGACACACATGCAGCAGAACAGGCTGGCTTTGCTTTCACAAGCAATGGGAAGGCCTCAGTCTTTTACTTTATATTTCCGATTCTTTTTTTTTTTTTTTTTTTTTTTGAGGTTTAACGACCACTGTGAGCAACACAATGGGCTATAAGCAGTCGCCCGTCCCTAATTTAGGGTCACTGGTTCCAGGGAAGGGAGAGAGCCAGTGCCGCAAGACAAACACAACATCCATGCCTGACGGGATTCGAACCCGGACCCCTTACGGACGAATGATGAGAGGCCAGCGCCTTAGACCACTGCGCCACCGGATCGGCTTTCCGATTCTTTAGGGGCTTATTTTAGGAATTTGTAAATCAGTGAGAAACATCGCTGTTTGCATAATATTGGTGAAAACATGGATGGAACCTTCATGTATATCTTCCGTATAAGGAAGTCACAAGTTATACGTGGTTAAAATACATAATATATAGAGATTCAGTACCTCTTTTAGAATTGCTATTACACAAGCTAAAATACGGGGGACGTGATTATGGTGGTGCAGTTAATTATGACGTTTATTATTTAAAAAGGTAAAGACTAAAAGAAAGCAGGAGCAATTACTCGCATATATTCGTCCAGAGGTTGTTTTTGTTCGCATACCACCATACTTCCGCAAGTTGTTTGGTCTTGGGTGTTCAGCGGCTATGCATTGCAAAAAGTCTGATGGTGACGATAATATAGTGTTTAGCAATGCCAAAGTAGCAGTCGACCCAAAGAACCTTACTATATATTGTGTCGTAAACTCAAAGAATAATACAACTGACGATAAAAACCACGTAATTACCTATGCCACAGGCAGGTTAAAGGCTAACAATGAACAAATCCAAGAAACTACAATGAACGAGTCTAAAAGACTGATAGTGAACGGATTTAAAAGAACAAAATAAAATGTGAATGGCCAAAAGAAATGATGACTGAACTATTTACATAATGCGTGCACCACTATCAGGGCGCGATTTCACCGATTAGCAACTAGCAAATAGCTAGTGAAAAATCAAATTTGCTAGTGAAAAAAATCGCAGTAGCAAATATTGCTAGTAAGGTAATTTCTTTATTTTAAGTAACCCAAAATCATTATCAATCCACGAAGTTTACATAACAGTTTCTATTATCACTTGTTAAAACAGCGACGATCAGCTATTCTATTTCGCCAATTTCCTTTCGACACTTAATACCCATCCTCCCCATATCTTTCATCCCTTCCAGTGGAAACTATCGTACATTGAAACTCCTCTCCATCGTGCCCTCATTGGTCTATTACAGAAACTGAACGTGACATTGGCAATGGTTGCTGTCGCAACTCAGAGCTCCGGGATGGATCGGTTGTTTGACCACCTGCTCTGCCATCCTCCCTTCTTTTGCCCCACAAACTTTGTCCTCAACTCCTGTCGTACCCTAAGCAAAGCGATCGCCTACTTACACAAGTCTTGATAGTCGTGCATACATCAAATACTGCGCTCTAATGATCAGTGATGAATAAGCAAGAATAATTCCACTTATTCGGATGGTAGGCAAAACCGAAAGAAGCAAACCAAAATGTTACTGGAAAATAGCCTGCCAACACTGGCAAAAGTCTTATCCATAGTAACTAGCCTTATTGCGTGGCATAGATAGACGCTTTTTTACGAAACGTGTTCGTGGAGGAGGTAAACGATTACGGAAGAAACTTTTGCTTCGTCTGACTTCTGGTTTTGGAAATTTTCCTTGTATTTTCAAGCTGAAATACAAATATTTATCCAGTAAAATGTTAATGAGCAATAATACTTGACAGAGGCAACATCGTGAGAAAAAAAAATAAAAATATGATCACGGAAAAAATCCGAATTTCGTCGACCTTTCGTTTTCTAGTTTCGTAAAGACAGAATTCCAATAACGAAAAAAGCCGGAATTCCTTGAATTCGCAGAAGAATCTCATGCCTGAAGATTACAGAAAAATTTTGCAGCAGCCAACTTCCGTTTTTGCAAATTGTTCTCCACAGTTTCAAGCTAAAATGCAAACATTTATGCAATAAAATGATATTTAACAAGAAAAGCAGACACAAAGACAACATTGGGAGAAAAATTTGCAATTACGGCAAAATTTTCTTACTCCGTTTCACTACTGTTCGAAAGTTTTGAAGCACGAAATTTCGTCTCCAGATGGAAAACGACCCCCCCTCCTCTCCCAAATATCGATCTTCAGAATGATCTAACTGATGACAAAAAAAAAAAGCGGGATTCCGCGAATCCCTGTAAGAATCTCGTGTATATCATAAAAATAATAGCAAAAGAAAAATTTGAAACAAAATGAAAATTTGTAGAATCCGTAGTTTTGATAGTGAGTTCCGTAGTTAGACAACTAATTCCGTAGAAACTACGGCATTGTGTGGTAGTTGGCAGATATGAAGTGTGTAGAAGTTGAGCAGAAATTTGTGCGATACTTCCACTTAGTACTGCATGTTGTGAGGTGGGATTCAGTTTTTAAAAAGAATACAAGGGGATTGGAGGAACAATTTGTCTGTTGAAACTTTAAATGCTCTGATGACAATTGAAATAGAAGGGCCACAATAAGAGATTTTTAATCCATGGTCAGCAGTTGTAAAGTGGTATGATGACAAAGTCGGACACCCTGAGCGTAAACCATATGGGAAGAAATCTGAATTAGAATGTCAGTGAAATATATTCATGTGGTATGAGAATTTGTTAGAAATTAATAATAAAGATAGTCACTAAACTTATCAAAGATTCTATTCATTATTCAAAAAGGTAAGTCAAAATATTTATACACATATTTAAATTTCTGTGCAACTTTATTAGAAAATAAGTTACGATGTGATTTAGTTTTACTTTCTAGCCATGCAAATGTTTTGCTAGTGAGCAAAAAAGATGAAATCTTGCCCTGACCACTATATAGTAATTCCACGTCCCACTTACATAGGTAAATTTATTCTTTGAGCTTACGATACAATATATAGTAATTCCACGCCCCACTTACATAGGTGAATTTCATGTAAAACTTTTTCAAAAATGACTAATTTTTTTTTTTTTTTTTTGTGGTGAAAGCATTATGTAAATAAATAGTTCATGCATCGTTTCTTTTGGCCATTCATAGTTTACTTTGTTCTTTTAAATCCATTCACCATCAGCCTTGTAGACTCGTTCATTATAGTTTCTTGGATTGTTCATTGTTAGCCTTTTAACCTGCCTGTGGCAAAGGTAATTACATGATTTTTTTATCTTCAGTTGTATTATTCTTTCAGCTTACGATACATATAGTAAGGTTCTTTGGGTCAATTACTACTTTGGCATTTGCTAAACACTATATTATTGTCACCATCAGACATTTTGCAATGCATAGCCGCTGAACACCCCAGACCAAACAACTTGTGGAACTATGGTGGTATGTGAACAAAAAGAACCTCTGGGCGAATATATGTGAGTAATTGCTCCTGCTTTCTTTTAGTCTACTTTTCTAAATAAAAAACGTCATAATTAACTGCACCACCATAATCACATGTCCGTATTTTAACATGCGTAATAGCAATTCTAAAAGAGGTACTGAATCTCTATATATTATGAAACATGGATGTTCCGCATATTTTCTGTTTTCGGCAATGGCGTCTTCACGGGTGGGCCCCCAAGCCCCCAACCCAAACAGTGGCCCCAAATTGGTGGCTATGTTTGTTTATTTATTTACTTTTTAAACCTTTTTATTTCGAAATTTGGAGGTGAACAGTCCTTGTGTCACTTTTTGCTCTTAACACTAGGGACTATTTTTCATAGTTTCTATCAGCGACGAGCAATGGCAACTCGCTCAGGTGAGGTCGTGGCTGCACGAAAACAATCTCTTGCAGTGTCCTTCCACATCGATCACTGGCACTCGATCCCGTCCCGAAGGACACAGCTTACACCCGGCAATCAAGCGTCACCGTTGCCGCTCACTGCATTCCACATCCCGCTTACATAGGTAAAACTTTTTAAAAAATGACTATCATTTTTTTTTTTTTTTATTGGAGGTTCGAAGACCACCATGAGCAACTCAACGGGCTATAAGCAGTCGCCCATCCCTAATTTAGGGCCACTGACTCAAGGGAAGGGAGACAGCCAGCGCCGTAAGACAAATACGACATCCATGCTTCACCGGGGTTCAAACCTGGACCCTTCTCGGACTGTATCATTGAGCTTATTTTATTTTTGTAGTTAATTGTTCATTACAGGGATTACTAGGATATAAGTTTTCACTTTGTCAAATTTTTGGGTTTTTTTTTTTTTTTTTTTTTGATTGGAGGTTTAACGACCACCGTGAGCAACTCAATGGGCTATAAGCAGTCGCCCGTCCCTAATTTAGGGTCACTGGTTCCAGGGAAGGGAGAGAGCCAGTGCCGTAAGACAAACACAACATCCATGCCTCACCGGGATTCGAACCCGGACCCCTTTCGGACGAATGATCAGAGGCCAACGCCTTAGACCACTGCGCCACCGGGGCGGCAAATTTTGGGTTGTGCCCCAACCCTTCTTCAGGACTAAGATAGAAGGTGCTGCCACTCAAGTGGTAATGTCATACTGCTATGTTCGTTAATCGTGGAACCTCTTCTTCTCTCAATGTGTAGACTTTCTTCAAGTTTCCGTTTTAGATAGTGTTGTTGGTGTGCAAGAATTTTTAAAGATTCCCAGTTCATTGAATATCCAGTACTTTGTACATATTTATCAAGGCCTGTTTTGCTTGTAATGTTCCTAATGGACCTTATTCACCTCGCATTGCATCATGGGAAAGCCTTTCCGTGGCCGAGGACCAACAACAGTTTGTTTACATGCGTTTTCCCATTGGTTAACATGGCGTTATGTTGAAAGGGTTCAGGAAAATCGCAATTTTTGTAAATTTATTAACGACATGTCTAACTCTTGCTCATTGTATGGTTGTGCTAAGAAATCCTACAATCTAAATTGTGTAGACGAAAGAAAAACATTCCTTGATTTTCCTCTGAAAAAGATAAAATTATTAAAGGAATGGTTGTGTAAAATGAATTGCGGTGATTTCCAATCCGATGTGCACTCTCCAATATGTTCTGTCCACTTTAAGAAAATTTTTTTGGATAAAATGACACTACGAATCAAAGGAAGTTGAAACCTCATAGTATTCCTTCAAATTTCAAAATAGGAAAAAAAAAAAAAAAAAAAAAAAAAAGGGTAGGAGAAAATTGATGTAATATTTGGATCGGTAAAATATGAATTAAGTTCTACTTTCCTCAAAGAATAAAACAAACATATCTATAATTTCCCTTTTATTTAATGTTACGCGTTCATTTAATTTTTAAGCAGATTGCCTAGCGTGCGAACCTTAGTTTGTTTCCTTATTATGTATTTGTCTAAGCTTCTAAATGTTTTTGTTTTACAAAACAAGGTACTCAATTTTATGTTTCAGATATGTCGCCAACGTCTGTCCATAAGAACATGAAAATTTAATGTAGCGTGTACGAGAAATGCAACATTAAAAACTTCATGATTACTAATGGCGAAGGTATCCTGCGTCATGTGAAATAAACATCGAACACAAAATTGTCTTGGTATATTTTTGCAACCTTGATTTGTTCTTTTAAGAAATTAATTTCTTCTTCTTCGCCCTATAGCTCTATTAATTCCTTAGCAAAATCCATGATGTTAGTATTGTAAAAATTAGCCAACAGTAAGGGATAATCAAATAGCGAAAACATTGAATCAGCAGCCATGTTGGTCCGCATAAATCCACTTCCGACGTCACATGAATAAGGTCCATTGCGGCTTTGTGTTCAATACATGTGCGGAGTTGTCTTCCAGTCTCTCCTACATATACGTTACCACAATTGCAGTTTGCACTGTAGATAACTCCTTCTTGTAATAGCATATTATTTTCTTTTTGTTTAAATTGAGGAAACTATTTTTTTTATTTTATTGTGTAAGTGAGGAAGGAGCAAGACGAATATGGAAGTTAAGGCTCTACGAGACCCGCCATCTTGTATTGCTGCCTTCTCTTGTTAACCAACGGGCAAGCATATTTCACAAATTGCTTGGGCAATTTTGCACATTTTATGGAACACCCTTTGTGGCTAACGCAAGATATATGATAAATAAAGAGTTCCCTGGTTTGAGAATTTTTATTGACTTTTCCCTTCATTTTTTATCTGCAGCAAAAGTCGTACCAAGGCGTCTTCCATAATTTTATTAATAAAAAATACTTAAATGGTCCAAAATAAAAATCTGAAACCAGGGAACTCTTTATTTATCATATATCTTGCGTTAGCCATAAACGGTGTTCTAAAATGTGAAAAATTGCCTCAGGAATTTGTGAAATACGCTTGCCCGTTGGTTAATAAGAGAAGGCACAATACAAGATGGCGGGTCTCGTAGAGCTTTAAGGCTAATTCTCTGCAGAATTTCAAACAACCTTTTATGGTAAGTTATTTTTCTAGTGAGTTTAATGTTTTCATCAGATTGTTTATGGCTTGACTTAGCTTTTTTCTCTCTAAAAATATTTTCTATCCAATTTTCCGGGTAATTGTTATCTGTCAGCATCTTTAGTTCTTTTTCATGGATAAACATGTACAAAGTACTGGGCATTCAAAGAATTGTGAATCTTTAAAAATTCTTGTACACCAACAACACTATCTAAAACGGAAACTTGAAGAAAGTCTACACATTGAGAAAAGAGGTTCCACGATTAACGAACAAAGCGGTATATTACCGCTTGAGTGGCACTACCTTCTATCTTAGTCAGTCCTGAAGACAGGGTTCGTACTCTTTTTGGGGGAAAAAATTCAAGGACTTTCCAGGCCTTTTCCAGGCCATATACAAAAAATTCCAGGATGATTACTACGCTTTACAGTATCATGCTCAAATTAGTTTTTAAAAGCAATTTCAGTTTTAAGTAATAAAAATGATGAAAGATGCAAATGGATTAGGGATGATAGGGGGGAAGGGAATAGAACTGTCCATAATTAGCATGTTCTCGTTGCGCTAGGCGCTTAAGCACTGCTGAATTCCGTCAGACCCCCAATGGTCAAATGATTGAAATGTGCTGATGTTCATGGAATGAAATGGTTGATCAGCTATGATAACCGCATAAAAGTTCGAAGGGCGATTTCTTTTTTACGTTATGCAACATTCTACATTACTCCAGTATTTATCTTGTCATCATCAACAATAGCAATGTAACTACCACTTACGATCGCGGATATCGGCCAACTGAAAATCTGCCATACAACTAAGGGATACAACACACAGGTATCATGTTACAGTGTATTGTAATTGAAAAAAAAAAAAAAAAGATTTCAGAAATTAAAATCGAAAAAAAAAACTTTCAGAAATTAATATCATCAAGTCATGGTGTTTCAAAAATCCACTTTCCTTTATAATGTTTAAAAACATGTAATGTTTTTTTCTTTTTTACCTGTCGTGTATAATAAAATGGGTTGATTTTTTTATGGAATCAGACGTCCATATGTCCGATTGTCTTCGTCTGAGTTCACACGTTAGCTACTGTGTACAAGTAGACATTTTTTCAGCTCAAAAATATGTAGTTTTGTATGTATTCACAGTATAACTCATTCCGTATTCCCACAGAACAAAATTCAGCAGATACAAATGAAGAACATCAAGACCCACCCAACACCATGTTTCCGATTGTCTGCTGTTTATATTCAAGAAATGCGAATATGAATCAATGGTGAATGCAGCAACTATGGTTTTTATTTATTACCAAGAAAAAAAAAGGAGCCTGAAAGCTGTAAAGCTGAAACGGATATTTCTCCCCCTCCGGAAAACATTCCGATTAAGTTCAAACAGCAGGAGCACGCGTCCACGCACACTCAACCTCTGGAATGTCCTGATGGAACGGCTTCTTTTCATTTGGCACATCGCCATAAATCACCACCTGCAGCTCACTGAAGTGTCTTCCTCCTTCACCCTAACTATAGGAGAAAACGTAAAAAAAAAAAAATGCTGCCCAATTTTCGACAAAATGACCAAATTTACGTCATAACGTTGCAATTTACTAAAATACGTTTATCTGCTGAATTTCGCCTAAATCCATTGAAAACTTTTTAATTATAGATTTTTTTATTAAAACAGTAACTCAGACCTGAATAAAAATGTATGTTTGTAATTAAAATAGAGTCCATATCACAGAAACAAAATTTCAAAATTTAAGGATCACTCTGTTTAAATAAACCATGGCATCTAAAAAAAATAATTTGCTTGTTTTTCCCGTAATTTACAATTGCAGTTTCTTTTTTTTGAATCCGATTTTGCAACGGAAGATTTTTTTTTTTTTTATTTTGCATCTGCTAAAGTTTCAAACGGAATTCGGCGAAATTTGCACTAGAACTTTATTGTGATGTATTTTAACCACTGTAAAAATTTTACTGTTATTTTCAAAATTCCGGAAAATGGATTTCTGAAAATATCTCTTAGTCCTTTTGAGCCGTGGAAGTGATAAACAGGTGTTTGCTTTCTTCCCAACCAAGGGCTTCGGATCAGCGCTCCCAGCTGTCAATCAACCGTTGCTATGGTAACACCCTTTCTGCTCAAGGCTCACTGTCTAAAGAGGCACACATAATAAAAATTTCCAATGCTAACTTTTTAAGTTTTAAACCGATTCAAATGGAATTTTGGGAGTGAGCTTCTGTAATCCAATTATAGTAAGTGTAAAAATTTCAGCCACTTTTGTGAAAAATTCGCAAAGATAGTTTTCTTATTTTTTATCATAAGTAGCCGAAGTCTCTTGAAGGGTGGGCCGGAAGCAAGCGTCTTAATGCAATAAACAAGGAGCAGATGAATGTGTTGTTCAGGCATACTCTTCACTGGTGGATGCCAGCTGACTTGGTAAACACGCGACCCCCTTGCAAATGCTAAATGTCTCTTCTTTCCCCTTCTGTTGTTCTCAGTAGTTGTCGGACGGACATCAAGCTCAGGGCTAGAGAATGCATCAAGCTCCCCTTCCCTAACAGACCTGCTATAATAGTAATCATCCAATTTTATTGCCCTGGAAGTATGCTTCCCCCCCAGCCAAATTAGGATTTGGGCACATCCGAAACACCACTGTAGCCGGCGGTTTCTTTGAGAACAGAGGAGAGGAACTTAAAAAAATTAAGGGGTAACAGTCAGTAACACGATTTCCTAAAACGGCATTTTTTTTAAGCACTAATTTCAAATTTCAAGGCTTTTCAAGACAGCATTAAAAAAATACCGTTTTTCCAGGATATTCCAGGCCTTGAAAACGTAATCATGATTTTCCAGGACTTTCCAGGTTTTCAAGCACGCGTGCGCACCCTGTGAAGAAGGGTTGGGGCACAACCCGAAAATTTGACAAAGTGAAAACTTATATCCTAGTAATCCCCGTAATGAACAATTAACTACAATAATTCCTCACTAGGATTTGCCATGTCTTCATTAATTCACAAGATTATTTTATTTTACATCATTTTTGATTTCAAAAAGGATGGTACATCACAGTTTTTTGAAATTTTTCGTCCTTGAATTTTACACCATAACCTACACGTTAACCACACAACATCCATGCCTTGAGGGGATTCGAACCCGGAACCAACTCAGGCAAATGATCATAATTTAGCACTTAGACCACTGCACTACTAGGGGGCCAAATCAGACTTGCTGTAGCTGAACCAAGTGTCTTACTAAAGTTAAAGGATCTGCAGATGTGTTGGTACCAGATACCACAGGACACCTCTACAAATCTTGAAACATCCATGCCTCATAGGGTAAGAACTGTTTAGGAAGTATGTGTAAGACCATCATCTTAGGCAGGGGTTCATGTTTTACCTGTTCAGCATATAGCACACTGGTGAGGTTGTTCACCTGTGTGAATGATCACATGCTTTGAGAGACCGCTTTTCGGATCAAATAGTTTGGAGCACAAATCTCATTCATGAGGCTTTTCACCTATGTGGATAATCTTATGTTTTGAAAGATTACCTATATTATTAAATCGTTTGGAGCATACATCACACTGGTGAGGCTTTTCACCAGTATGAACAAACATATGATTTGAAAGATGACTTTTCCGAGCAAACGATTTGGAGCATACGTCACATTGGTGAGGCTTCATACCTGTGTGAATCAGCATATGCTGTGTAAGATTACCTTTCAGAGCAAACCGTTTGGAGCATACATCACACTGGTGCGGCTTATCACGTGAATGAATGGGCATATGCTTTGAAAGAGAACCTATATCAGCAAATCCTTTGGAGCATACATCACACTGGTGAGACTTTTCAGCAATGTGAAAAAGCTTATAATGATTTGAAAGATGACATTTCCGAGTAAACGATTTGGAGCATAGATTACACTGGTGAGGCTTCACCCCGGTGTGAATCATCATATGGCGTGTAAGATTACCTTTCTCCAAAAATTGTTTGGAGCATACATCACATTGAAAAGGTTTCTCACCTGTGTGAAGGAACATATGCTTCGAAAGATCACCCATATCAGCAAATCGTTTGGAGCATACATCACACTGGTGGGACTTTTCAGCAGTGTGAAAAAGTATATAATGATTTGAAAGACTTCTTTTCTGGGAAAATGACTTGGAACATACATCACACTGGTGAGGCTTTATACCTGTGTGAATCAGCATATGCTGTGTAAGACTACCTTTATGGGAAAATCGTTTGGAGCATACATCACATTGATGAAGTTTCTCACCTGTGTGAAGGAACATATGGCTTGCAAGATTACTTATATCAGCAAATCGTTTGGAGCATACACCACATTGATGAGGCTTTTCTCCTGTGTGAATACGCATATGCCTTGCAAGACGATTTTTTCGAGCAAACGATTTAGAGCATACATCACACTGGTGAGGCTTTTCACCTGTGTGAACGACCATATGCCTTAACAGACCACTTTTCTCTGTAAATCGTTTGGAACACACATCACACTGGTGAGGCTTTTCACCTGAATGAATAAACATATGCTTAGAAAGACCACCTTTATCAGCAAATAGTTTCATGCACAGATTACATTGATGATTTTTTTCACCAGTGTGAACAAGCATGTGCTTTAAAAGACTACTTTTCACTACAAATCGTTTCGAGCATACATCACACTGGTGAGGCTTTTCACCGGTATGAACGAGCACATGCCTAGAAAGATCAGTTTTCCGAGAAAATTGTTTGGAGCATACATTACATTGGTGACGCTTTACACCTGTGTGAAGAAGCATATGCCTTGAAAGCTGATTTTCCCGAACAAACTGTTTAGTGCACACATGACACTGGTGATGCATTTTGCCCGTGTGAAACATCAAATGCTGCAACAAATCATTTTTCCCGAGTAATTATCAGAGCATACACCACATTGGTGAGATTTTACACTTGTGTGAATGTGCGTATGGTTTTTAAGGCCAGTATTTTACATGAATTATTTTCTTATGTGATACATTACAGAAGTAACGTTTTCCATATAAATGAACCAGCACACGTTTTTGAAAATAGACCGTTATCTCTAAAGTGCTTGAAGCACTAAAAAGTTTTATCCTCTACATGGAAACGCACTTGCTTCAAAAAATTTCTTTCGCTGAACTGCTTGGAACATATACGAGTTTGGTCAAGTTGTTTTCCTGCATGAACCTTCACATGTTTTAACAGATTTCCATTTCCACGTAAATGGAAAGATTTGTCGCTTGTAGAAAGTTGCATGCCTTGCAAAGCTATATTTTTTGTGAAATTCCGGAAGCATATTTTTTTTTTTTTATTGGAGGTTTAACGACCACCGTGAGCAACTCAGTCGCCCGTCCCTAATTTAGGGCCACTAGTTCCAGGGAAGGGAAAGAGCCAGTGCCGTAAGACAAACACAACATTCATGCGTCGCGGGATTCGAACCCGTACCCCATTCGGACGAATGATCAGAAGCCATCGCTTAGACCACTGCACCACAAGGACGACGATGCATATTTCACAATCCCACAGATCTTCACCTGTAGGGAACACTGTGCGACTGATGATGTATCAGCTTCTTTTTTAACTTTTTGTAGAAATCAATTCTGGAGTGACTTAACCTAAAGAAATCTTCAGCATAGACTCCTTCTTGTAAAACTGACAATATTAAATTTAGCCACTTCCATTTTAAAAACTGTTGTTTGCACATACAAAGCATTAACATTAGCTGCTTCGCATAATTACCTGTTTCTTCATGAAGTTCATATTTCTATGTTACTTGTGGTCCTACGATTAAAGAGCATTCGACAGGGCAACACTTTTGCCATTTAAATTCGCCAAAAAAATTTAAAACTCGACTGATATGCTTTGGCACAAGGACGTTAGGCACCCGCCATTTGCAAAAGCACTTTAATAAATTTTCCGCACGGTCACGGTTGGCACAGATAAAGAATATCAATGTTTCGCGGGCACATGGTCAACTCTCGTAGAGATAACTTAAAACAGGCGAACGCGGCTCCACCGCACAATCAGAGAAAACATGCAATGCGGAAAAGTTAACATTCAGGCGCAAAAAGCGTAGGGGACGACAGGACACATATAGCCGTTTCGTTTATTACAACGACGATTGAGTGATTTCAGCCAATCACGACGACAATAGGATTCTCAGAGGGTGTGGCTTCACCTGCTGCTTCTGGTCATCCCATGGGAAAGGCAACGTCACAAGATGTCGCTAAGCATAACCAAATGTCTGTCCTTCCCATCTTCCGTGATTCCAACAACGTTTCAATGTTATTGGTGAAATGTGCTCATATTTTGCAGTTTCTTCATTTTTCACAATTTCAAGCTAATTCAACGTATTAAAAATGCTGTCGTCCTCTCACATCCAGTCATTTTATTATGAAACACATCGACGGAATCTATAGTCGGTTGGTATTATCCTCATCTCGTGCTTTCTTGATCTTCAGAATACATGGTAGTAAGATTTTAATTTGTTTTATATTCTATTAGTTGATTTAGTATTTGTGCCAAGTGAAATATTCACTAATCTTTGCTTGTTTCAGACAACTGTTAAAATCGCAAAAAAGAAAAAAAAGGCTGTCTCCATTCTCTTAGAGTTGTGAGGTACTGGAAAATGTATAACCAAAGTTCCATTGTATTTCCATTAAGTGTGCAATAATATTTTGGTAGTTCTTATATTTATTTATTTTTTCCTTTCTATCCGAACAGTGGAGAACTAAGCCTTTTGAAAGAATAAACATATGTATTTGTGGACCACATTGCATGTGATGGAAATAATTTTTTTGAAGCTGATAAAGGATGACATTTGGAGATGGGATTGACTATTTGAAAGAAGTGTTTTGTAGTGGATTGATATAAAAAATTTCACCTCAAGATATTTGTTTTTAATGGTCTGAATTGCAACTGTAGGCAGATCTGAATTTCAGGCTACAAATGCTGTAGGTAAGCTTTGTTTTATTTTCTTGCAGACATGTTTAATGATAGTAGGAAGTTTTGCATTTGTATGGGCATCAATTTCTGATGTCCAGTTAAACTGTTTTGGAAGTGTGATAAGAACGATTAGATAACAAGAAAACACAGTTGAAATGTGTATATGGTGTTTGTATATGCTATTCGTAGTTACGATTTCTGTTCGCCCCCTCCTGAAAACTAAACCATGGGTGCTTGTGTTTGTGATGAAAGGTAACAGAAGGTAAAAAGAATTTTTGAATTGGGTTTCTTCAGCCAGAAAAAAAAACCCACTTTTCAAACAGAAAAAAAAATTGACAGCACTGGCAGCAGTCTTCTATTTATTTCTAGAGACTGGCTAATGTCATTCAAAATCATTAATAACAAGTTATGGCAAAATGGCCGCCCCGGTGGTGCTAAGCTATGGCCTCTGATCATTCGTCCAAATGTTGGCCCGGGCTCGAATCCCGGTGAGGCATGGATGTTGTGTTTGTCTTATGGCACTGGCTCTCTCCCTTCCCTGGAACCCGTGACCTTAAATTAGGGATGGGCGACTGCTTACAGCCCATTGAGTTGCTCACGGCGGTCGTGAAACTTCCAATAAAAAAAATAGCAAAATTGTACCCCTCCGAATTCTGTTTTGTTGCTGCCCTGATTATTCTCATGGATATCTTTAGCCGCTATATATACGCGCTTTTATTTTTAATCACAGAGTTTGTTTACGTTTGAGATTGTGGTTTTGCACGCGTCTTTATCCTATGTATAACACTAGCACAGGCTTGTTTATGAATTACTAGGTGCCTATGGAACTTGGGAAATGTGATTTTATGACCATTTTTAAAAGCTCTCTGTATGTATATGTTGCGCGAGTGGGTAGCGTTGCCATGGATAGGGATCCACGGCCGTGCTACACAAATAACGACATCATCATTGTCAACCATTACCAATCCACTGCTGGACGAAGGTCTCCCCAAGTTCCCCCCAACAGTCTGTCTTGTGCTAGTCTCCTACATGTCACTCCCGCATACTTTCGAATTTCATCCACCCATCTCCCATGTGGTCTTCTTCTGGGTCTTTTCCTGTCCCTTGGAATCCAATCTAAAATTTCGGCTGTCCATCAATGGTCGTCCTTCTGGCAGTATGTCCAGCCCATTGTCATTTCAGGGATTTAACTCTGATCATTATGTCTTCCACTCTTGTCATTTTTCTGATCCAGGAGTTCCTTTTCTTATCTCTCCTAGTTACACCAAGCATGCAGCTCTCCATGCTGCTTTGAGTTGCTTGCAGCCTTTGTATGTCTCTTTTAGTTAAGGTCCACGTCTCTGCACCATACGTAAGCACTGGAAGGATGCATTGATCAAACACTTTTCTTTTAAGACATAATGGCATATTGCTCTTGAAAATTATGCTGTTTCTTCCAAAAGCTCTCCAGGCAAGTTTTGTACGTCGATTAATTTCTTCATCAATGTGACTCTCACTTGATATCTGCTGTCCAAGATAAACGTAGGTGTCTGTTATCTCCAGCTTTTCTCCATCAATCGATAAATCTTCATTTCTCGTAAAAGCACTAAACATCACTTTTGTCTTCTGAAAGTTCATTTTTAATCTTACTTCTTTACTCTTGTCAGCAAGTTCCTGGATCATACTTTGCAGCTCGGATGGGGTAGTTGCATCAGCAAAACGAAGGTGGGTTACATAATCTCCAGTAATCTTTATCCCTTTCTTTTCCCAGTTAAGTGATTGAAAGACATTTTCCAATGTGGCATTAAAGAGCTTCAGAGATATGGTGTCACCTTGTCTCACTCCATTTCCAATTTTTAAGTGTGTTGTATTTTCAAAAAGCCGAATCTTTGCACTTGCATAACTGCTGATGGTTTCACCGAGTCAAAGGCCTTTTCATAATCGATAAAAGCCATACACAATGGAAGTTCGCCGCCCCGGTGGCGCAGTGGTCTAAGGCGCTGGCCTATGATCATTCGTCCGTAAGGTGTCCGGGTTCGAATCCCGGTGAGGCATGGATGCTGTGTTTGTCTTACGGCACTGGCTCTCTCCCTTCCCTGGAACCAGTGACCCTAAATTAGGGACGGGCGACTGCTTATAGCCCATTGAGTTGCTCACGGTGGTCGTTAAACCTCCAATTAAAAAAACAAAAACAAAAAAAACAATGGAAGTTCATATTCCCTCGCTCTTTCAATTAGTTCTCTCAGTACGTGGATATGATCGATTGTGCTGTAACAACTCCTGAATCCAGCTTGTTCTCTCGGTTGAGCCATGCCCAGTGTTACCTTCACACGGTGTGAAAGAACTTTAGTGAAGATTTTATAAACCACTGATAGGAGGCTGATAGGTCTGTAGTTCCTGAGATCCTCAATGTCACCTTTTCTATGTAGCAGGATCATTGTAGCGTTGTTCCAATCCTCAGGAATCTTCCCTTCAGTAAGGCATGGAGTGAAAATTTGGGCGAGTAATGTTTCGATTTCTCCACTTGCTTCTTGTATGATGTCTACAGTAATTCGATCTTCTCCGAGAGCTTTTCCCCACTTCATGTTCTTGATATCATGTGCAACTTCTGCTGGGAGGACAGGAAGAACTCTGCTACTGGTCCCTTTCGTGATGTCTGTAGTACATGTATCATCCCTTTCATATAACTTGGAGTAGAAATCTTTCACTCTTGTCAAAATTTCGCCTCTACTTCTTGTTACAGAACCATCTTCTTTTTTTTTTTTTTTTTTTTTGATTGGAGGTTTAACGACCACCGTGAGCAACTCAATGGGCTATAAGCAGTCGCCCGTCCCTAATTTAGGGCCACTGGTTCCAGGGAAGGGAGAGAGCCAGTGCCGTAAGACAAACACAACATCCATGCCTCACCGGGATTCGAACCCGGACCCCTTTCGGACGAATGATCAGAGGCCAGCGCCTTAGACCACTGCGCCACCGGGGCGGCCTTCTTTTCTCAGTGCCATAATCTGTTTTCTTCCCTTACTGAGATGTCCCTTTGCTATCTTTAGGCTTTGGTTGTTTTCAATTGCTTTCCTCACTAGTTCACAGTTGAATTTCCTTACGTCTTCAGTGATACTTTTTCGTACTGTCTTGCATAGCTCTATATATTCCACATTGGAAGTCACATCTTCTTTAGTTGTCCTCATCTCTCTTCTTTTTTGCATCAACATTTTGGTTTTTCCTGATAATTTCTTCACATGCAACTTGTTCTTAGACCCAGCTAATTTTGTTGCTGTTTCCATAAGAGCTTTGGTTACTTTTCTGTTAACTTCAGAAATATCCACTTCTTCCGATGTTAGGCCTTCTAAAGCAGAGAATCTGTTCTTCAGTTCCAACTTGAAGGTATTATGGTGTTTTTTGAGGTTGGTTATGTCAATACATTTTGTTTGTCTTATGAGCTTGACAAGTTCGAGTTTAGTGTTGAGGTGCATCTTACATCTCACCAATCTATGGTCACTACCTGTGTTGAACTTGTTTAGCACACTGCAGTCTTCTATGATGAATGTTTTGTTACACATAATAAAATCAATTTCACTTGTCGTCCCATTTGGATGTCTCCATGTCCATTTCCTGTGTGGCGTTTTCTTGAAAAAGTAGTTCAAGATGAAAAACCCTTCTGCCTCTGCAAACTCAACGAGAGTATTTCCACGGTGGTTTCTATATATTTATATACCACTACACATTTACCTTGGATAGAGATCTAAGGCAGCGGTATATGTATGTGTGCACACACGCATATGTTAACGAAGGGAAAAACTCTGCCTCCACTTTTTCCTCCTTTTTTTTTACAAACAAAGTGCCCCCTGCTAGTAACAAAAAACTGACTCATCATACTTTGATTATGCTCAAAGTAAGGCATAGTGAAAGGAAATGTAATGAAATCATGTAGCACCAGTGTACTACATGCTTTCATTACAATTATTCTTTAGGATTTATTCCTGTTGTGGGAGGTATAAGTATCGCGTCGTTTGCCCGCAGAGGATCTCTGTTGTCCAACATACCGTACGTATGGCATCAAATCAGCCTTCCGCACACAAATTTGGTGCTCGAAAACAGAAATGCATGCGGAAGAAGCTTTTGTTTGAAAACTGAAATGTATTTACTTAAGAAGTTATATTATTTGTCTTAAAATATTACAAAAAACCGTGATGTCAATGTAGAGAAACAAAAGGTTTAAGAAAAGGAATTTGTAAACATTGGCCGCTGGCTATTGCAGTTTCTCAGCTCACTTGTTTTGATGCCCAACAACCCCAAAATTGTTACCGATAGAGGACTTTTCTGTTGCAGGAGTTTTTAAGTAATACGAAAGAATGATGTCAATGTGAAAAAAATAAAGGTTTAGAACAATCTGTAAAAAAATATATAGATGTGGTCTCCCAAAGTCAGAAATCATCTTTCTGCAATTCGTGGCTGACGTCATTTCACTGTGTGCTCTATCTGTAGAGAGATGACATCTCATAATCCTTTATAACTAGGTAAATCTGAAGAAATGCATCAGGTAGAAGGTATTGGCCCAAGAGATAAGTTTTTGTACTCATAGTTTGGATAAAAATGCAAAAAATCCTGGTGAAAAAACTCAGCAAAGCTCTTTCCAGGTAAACACATTTGTTTTTGATGGTCAACAAACCAGAAATTGCTTCTAACAGGGGACTTTTCTGTTGTTGGAGCTTATTTTGTTTTTAAGTGATACATAACCAAGGCTGGGAAAACTACTTTTGAAAGCTAGTTAGCTACAAATAGTTACAATTTCAAAAAAGTAGTTTGCTACAAATAAAACTACTTTTCCTGAAAAGTAGTTCTGCTACAACTACATTTTATAAAAGTAGTTTAAAAACTTTGTGAATAAAAACACACATGGATGTATTTACGAATCAATCGAAGTTTTCCGATGCTGGTCGTATTAAATAAGTAGAGCTATCGCAGTGTGGTTGTTTATAAATGTATTTGGATAAAATACGTAAAATTTTATTAAAATATATGAAATTAAAAATTTGCATTTTCGTTTAAATAAAGACAAATAATCATAATGTATCTTCAGTGTGTTCTGATGCATACCTGTTCCAGTCCGAATTAATAAAATAAAAATTTCCGATGCTCAAATTCAGCAGTCTGAATAACTGCGGTTCAGTTTATCATTGCCAAGATATGCCAGTTAAAATTTGTACGACGTGTTATACTTATATTTATACAATCACGTGACGCATGCACAGGTAGATGAGCAAAAATGAGAAGATATAAGAGTCCATTTAACTTCTGTAACAATTTCATTTTAAAATGTTTATCGATGAGGAATGATTTCGTGAGAGAATCAGAAGCGTTGCAAAGCAGGCTTTCCACTGAAGCACTACTGCTGGGTTTTTTTCGATGTAAATCAGTTGGAGTTAAGGGCCTTTAGGCTTCGGACTGATTTACGTGATCCTGTAGGATTTTCAGTGACTTATTTATGTTAATTAAGTGATGTATCATTTATGGCATGGGTTACAAAATTTAAATAATTTTTAGACCAAAATATTGAACATATGTATCATGTAATTTTTTGTAATTTGATTATAAATAACGAATATTTCTCCTGAACGGAATTTTGTGAAATAAAAGAAATCAATAGTTTTGTTGAACACAAATTTGGAGCAACGTTTATGTTATAGGTGGATTCAGTTTTGGGCGCCTTGCTGAAACGTAAGAAAAATTGTCGATGCAATAAGTGTGTTATTCGCATAAAAAAAAAGGAAAGAAAAAAGTCTTTAACGACAGATGAAAGATAGGGGAACTTGAAAAATCTTCGAGACTGGTGCTACTGAACGAAAAAAAAAAAAAAAAAAAAAAGAAAGAACGTTTTGAACCTGATACTAGAAATAGAATATATTGTCTTTTTTTTCCTTACGCTGCTCAACGGAAGAGTTATGAAAAGTTGTTTGAAAACTGAAAAATATTTTGTGCATTGTCAGCTGCCCGATGAAACTGCAATTTTTTCCAGTCGTTCTTTAAAAGAACACATTAACCTCGTAAGTAAGGAAACTTTTGTAAAATAACAAGAACCATCACTCTTATACGCCAGTTCAAAAGAAAATAAAAAAAAAAAAAGGAAAGGAAGATTTGGCCTGCTGATGCATTGGTATTGTGCCTGTACCCCAACAAATGGATAGGCGGGAGGAAAAAATCATACTTGTTGTACGTCATCTATCCACGTTGGAAATGGGTGGATGAAGTTCGAAAGAATACCGGAGTGACCTGAAAGAAAATGTCTCAGGGCAGAAAGTTGTGCAGACCTTCACCCAGCAATGGACTGAAAATGGTTGATGTTGATCACATATAAACTGTATAATGCCTACTTTTACCACATTAACCTTTTCTTTTTTTCAGAATGTTACTTGAAACTGTGTTTTGAAATAAATGAATTTTCTAAATCTAAAGTTCGGCTTTTATTGATAAGTGTTCATGAAGGAGACACGAGGAGAAGAAACATTTGGATGACACTACATTTCAGTATGAGTTCTAAGTCTATTTAATGATAGCTATATTGAAAAGCGCTAATATAAATAGTTTCATGTTCCTAGTACATACGAAGAATCGTGTTATGAAATTAATAACATCAATTGTAGTAAGTCATGTAACAATGTGAAGTGGGTGCTGTAATACGTAGAAATTAGGAACGCATAGGTTCCGTTAGTAGTGAATAATGAATGCTCAGACATTTTTCAAGGACTCCAAGTAAATTATTGAACAAAGAAATTAAAAAGAAAAGCTCATGCATGCATGAAAATAAATAAATATGTGCATACACATAATAGCAATGGCTTGGAGATGAAAGTAAATAAATAAAAAATAAATAATATCTGCATAAACATCTGAAGCAATGGCTTGGAGATGAAGTTTTAAAGTTCGATGTCATGATTTTGAAGCCAAAAGGCTTTTTGCCTCCTTTACCAGAAGCGTGCACAGTAATACACTTTCCTTTGTTGTTTCGCTTTTTAATTTACAACAATTATAGGAAACTGCCCAAAGAAGTTCTGTTTCAGCATTCATTCTTAGCTAAAACATCTTGAAATATGTAATTTAGGGTAAGCTCAAGAGATGGTAAGCCAAAGAGATTGCGTCAGCTTAAAACTGAGATGCAAATGGAACATTTACGCATTCTCTGACAGAATGGGTCTTACAACAGGGTCGAACATTCACGTTGATAACTTACTGAGGATTTCCTGTTTTATGACTGTTCCTACCCCTCGGAGATTGCCTCATTAGGTCATCCGCTTTATGCTCCACCTACGACCGTGACCTATGATTTGGCATTGTAAAGGTCATGCATCCTGTTGGGCAACATTAGTTCTTCCGAAGGTCAAGCTGAATTCATCAAAGGATTCCTTCTGTCGGTAAAATTTGTTCCTGGTAAAAGTAGTGAAAAATGTAGCGCGAAATTTCATTACAACTACTTGATTTTTTGTAGCGCTTTACAAACAAAACTACTTTTTTATTTTTGTAGTCATGCTACACTACAAACTACATTAAAAGTAGCGCACTACAGTAACGTCGTTAATAGTAGCGTGCTACTTCCCAGCACTGTACATAACCATGATGTCTATGTAAAAAAACAAAGGTTTAAAACAATCTGTAAAAAAAAATACAGATGTAGTCTCCCAAAGTCAGCTCTCCGCAACACGTGGCTGACAGCATTTCACTGTGTACTATGCCTGTAGAGAGGTGACACCTTCTCATAATCCTTTATAACTAGGTACATATGGAGAAATGCATCAGTTAGAAGGCATTGGTCCCAGACACATAAGTTTATGTACTCAGTTTGGATAAAAATGCAAAGAAACGTGGTGAAAAAACTCACCAGAACTCTTTTCATGTAAACACGTTTGTTTTTGATGGTCAACAACCCAGAAATTGCTTCTAACAGGGGACTTTTTTGTTGCAAGAGCTTATTCTGTTTTTAAGTGATACAAAATCATGATGTTAATTAACGTAAAAAAATAAGCTTTTTAAAACAATCTGCAAAAAAAAAAAAAAATACAGATGAGATCTCCCAGAATCAGCTCACTGCAACATGCGCCTGACAAAAATTGATTGTACGTTCCCCTGTAGAGAGATGACACCTTATTGTAAATCTTTTTGCTATGTAAATATGGTGAAATGCATCAGCAGATATTGGCCCCATAGATATAGGTTTTTGTACTTATAGTTTGGACTGAAATGTCTGTCATTAAAATATGTCTGCAAGAAAATAAAACAAGGCTTACCTACAGTATTTGTAGCCTGAACTTCGGATCTGCTTACTGTTGCAATTCAGACCATTAAAATTAAATGTCTTCAGTGGAATTTTTTGTATCAATCCACTACAAAACACTTCTTTCAAATAGTCAATCCCATCTCCAAGGGACATCCTTTATCAGCTTCAGAAAAATTCTTTCCGATCACATGCAATGTGATCCACAAATACATGTTTAATCTTTCGAAAGGCTTAGTCCTCCACTGTTCGGATAGGAAGTCAAAATAAATAAATATAAGAACTACCAAAATATTATTGCACACTCCATAAAAATACGGTGGAACTTTGGTTATAACATTTTCCAGTACCTCACAAATCTGAGAGAATCGAGACAGCGGTTTTTTTCTGTTTTGCGATGTTAACAGTTGTCTGAAACAAGCAAAGATTAGTGAATATTTTTTTTGAGTGGTGGTTTAACGACCACCGTGAGCAACTCAATGGGCTATAAGCAGTCGCCCGTCCCTAATTTAGGGTCACTGGTTCCAGGGAAGGGAAAGAGTCAGTGCCGTAAGATAAACACAACATCCACGCCTGACCGGGATTCGAACCCGGACCCCTTACGGACGAATGATCAGAGGCCAGCGCCTTAGACCACTGCGCCACCGGGGCGGCGTGAATATTTCACTTGGCACTAATGCTAAATCAACTAGTAGAATATGAAACAAATTAAAAACTTACTACCATGTATTCTGAAGATCAAGAAAGAACCAGATGAGGATAATACCAACCGACTATGGATTCCGTCGATGTGTTTCATAATAAAATGACTGGATGTGAGAGGACCACAGCAGTTTCACCACTTTGAATTAGCTTGACATTGTCCCAAAAAAATGAAGAAACTGCAAAATATGAGCACATTTCACCAATAACATTGAAACGTTGTGGGAATCACGGAGGATGGAAGGCACGGACATTTGGTTATGCTCTGCGCCATCTTGTGACGTAGCCTTTGAATATATTACGTCATCATTATCTGATACTCAACTTTTGAAGATGCGGGTAAATTCATTGGAAATAAAAGATTAAGTGTTGAGTGCAACAAACACATAGAACAATTTTCAAAAGTAGTATACCAAAAATGGATTTGAAAAACTGTTTCACACCTCTTGTTATTGGTTAACTTCTGTTGAATATTTAAATAAGCTAGCATCCCAATTATCAGTGCATAAAGTATTTCCATACATTTTGTGCAAGTTCTGGTTTCAATTAGAATGCTAATAAGTGGAATTCTGTAAAGAAAAATAAGATTTGTTTCGTAAAAACGAAACACTAAGTTATAACTATCTACTTGTTTCTTCAGCCCGTTAATGGGACTGCTTCACGCGTTAACAATTAAAAGGCTAGCTTTTAAATTAAGTTTGGATTTTTAAGAATTTACATTTACACTGACATTAAATTTTGGTAAATATAACTTTTTGTGAACTACGAAGTGCAGTAATACACTTGTTTACAGCAATGACCTAATATATCTTTTTTTGAAAGCTGTTAATTTATTTTGTTTTCAAAATTAATTGATGAAACAGCAAATAACAGATCACTGATAAATATGGTAACCTCTGAAGTTTGAAATTACAGGAACTTGGTAATGTTTTCCCATCGCATTTGTTGTTCAGATTCCTTGCTAACTTGTAACCCGTATATAAGTGATGGCTCTCACTTGGTGTGCTGAGTCAGGAAGGCCAAAAAGGTAATCAAACCAGAGTTATTGACTTGTATTTGTTTTTTCGTTTTTTTTTCAACTGCCCGCCCTGAATGTTGTGTTTCCAAATAAATAAACCTACTGAAAAATTGATTTGGCACTCATAATTTCTGAACCCAGCATGCCACAGCTCTGACTGTGGCTTTGGTCTAAAGATTTGGAAACCTGGGAAATTACATATTGTATAACCATTTTGTCCTGCTATTGATCTATATTGGCCACAGAACTAATACACAGGTAAAATAAATATTGTGTAACACAAATACTTTGAAGTACTACCAGGTGCAAGTGTGTGCAGCAACAAACAAAATCACAAACAAGAAAAAAGTTGTGTACACATTAAATATACACTCTTACACTTTGCTTAGTTTCCACCACAACACCCGCATGGCGATTGTAGAAAAGTACCTTAAAGTAAAAAAGTGCCCTGCTTGATTTGGGAGGTATGAAGAAGAAGTTCTATTTCATTAAACAGCTGACACAAATTTTCCATTTTCAGTATTAACTAAAATATACTATACCTAATTTTTATTCAACCCTAATTTAGGGGTATTTGGTTAATATGGAACCATTATAAATATTATTTTGCATATTGCATTGCAGGTGCATAAGTATGGCCACACGATCAGGGGTAATCATACACATGTGCAGTTTGCACAGAAATACCTACAGATAACTACTTTATAGTAATACCCGGTTGCTTGCCATGAATTTCATATTTACAATATACCTTAAAGTGTCAAATATGCTGAGGCTGTTTTTGAATTTCAATGGGGTTCGTGTTACCCCGAAGTATTAAAAAATTGTTTTCCTGAAATTCTCAGAAGCACATGAATGGGTTCCCACAAAACGTAAACATTAGGTAGGAGAATCTTTGAGAACATTAGGTAGGAGAATCTTTGAGAACATTAGGTAGGAGAATCTTTGAGATTTACATGTAGCTTGTAACCTTGGTTATATTCTTTACTTAATTGCTGTGAATCCTAAGAAAACATAATATTGAGAATGATTCTAGGTAAAGGCGGGAAAAATGATTAACCTCTGGAAAATCACCAATATCCGAAATTTGAAGATTTTTTTTTATTGAAGGTTTAACGACCACCGTGAGCAACTCAATGGGCTATAAGCAGTCGCCCGTACCTAATTTAGGGTCACTGGTTCCAGGGAAGGGAGAGAGCCAGTGCCGTAAGACAAACACAACATCCATGCCTCACTGGGATTCGAACCCGGACCCCTTTCGGAAGAATGATCAGAGGCCATGGCTTAGACCACTGCGCCACCGGGGCGGCTTATATTCTTTACTTAATGGCTGTGAATCCTAAGAAAACATAATATTGAGAATGATTCTAGGTAAAGGCGGGAAAAATGATAAACCTCTGGAAAATCACCAATATCCGAAATTTGAAGATATTAAAATTATTAAAAACGAAGGGCAGTTGAGAATTGCGGAATCTGTATTAATTGAACAACAGTTAAGAGAGAAAAAAAGGAAAGAGAGCAGCACTCACAATAGATGGCGCCAGAGAAACAAAGATGCAGAGATTGCGACTGAGGCCGGAACCTCAATGACTTTGCTCACTTGAGCTGTGGTTGGCAGAGAGACACGTCGGCATCCTTAGGATGACAGTTAGTCTGTTGAAAGCGCTAGAGGATTGTGTATGACGGGCTGAATGAGGTTGGCTGTTGCTGTAAGGTTTATGCGGTGTATGAGGCAGATGAGGTACTACATTAGTCACAGTTGACAAAGATATTTGACTGCCAGGGAATGTAGATAGTGTAATTATGTACATAGTGGTTTTAATTGAGTGTATGAATGTGTTGTATGTTGTGTAATTTCGAGTGTTTTTATGGAGATGACGAGCTAGGTTACATCTCAAACGGCAGACTGAAGTCAGCGTTTTTTTGTTTTTTTTGTCCTGTGGAAAAAAAATAATAATATAAATAAAAACGCTACTTCATGACCGGAAGATCGAAGATTAAACAGCGCCTTTATAAGCAAGGTGTTTTTCAACCTTTGAAGGCCAACTACATTACATGATGTTATAATCGACGTGCATGAAGTGTTTTGCAAAGAAATGACCAGGGCCTTTGGGGTAAGTGGGTGATTTCCTTGATTGATATGTCATTAATGACTTGCACGTAAATATGCGCACTTTGCTGGTATTTAATACCTTTAAAGATGCAAATAATATGAATTCCGTAGGTTCTCCCTTGACAGGGACTTGGAGAAGGGCAGCACTGTTTCTGGGCTGGAGGCCTTAGATCTGATGGAGTGTGTGTGAATTTTGGTGGGCGTTAGACCACCATCCTTTTTCAGGTTAGCATCGAGATGGTGAGTACTGATGGTTGCTCCGGCATCCAGATGTGGTTTCTGTGAGTTTAAGTCTAACCGGAAGGGGGGGGCGTTGGCGGCTGGGTGGTGCTTGGTTCGCCCTCCTACC
Source organism: Macrothele yani (assembly GCA_039090855.1). NCBI lineage: Eukaryota > Metazoa > Arthropoda > Arachnida > Araneae > Macrothelidae > Macrothele > Macrothele yani. The sequence goes on along the minus strand of CM077009.1, from coordinate 198,995,799 downwards.
CTTTCCTTCTCTCCCTTCCCGCCCCTGACTGGTGTCGCGGTTCTCAGTTCTAAAGATATGCCCTCCTCTCCTTTCACTCATTTTTCTGTTTATCTTTCTTATTGAGTTCACTTACTCAGACTCCTATTTCTAAGGGTAGTTTTAGACCTATGCTCAAACACTCCCTTCTTAAAACTTCTTCAAACGTAGCGTAACGAGTTGTAAACTCGGGCCGTGTATGTCCTAATGGTCAACGTTCGTGACTGCTACGGAGAGTCCTCGGGTACCATCTCAGACAGGTACCTCCGCTTGAACCACTAAATATCCGCCGTGCGTCGGATGAGCAAGCTAGGCCATTGGACCCCGGGTACTGGCCTCCCAGTAATAAATAAGGGAGTCTTCCTCCCCCTTTCTACCTCGCTTCAGTACGATTTTTCCATTGGGCACTCTAGACCAAATCTCTTAGCTTCCTATTTTTAAGGGTTGTTCAAGACTTGGGTCTGACACTCCCTTCCTAAAATTTTCTACATATGATCCAACATATAAACTTCTGAAAAAAAAGGCAGATGGTTACGGTTCGACGTTTTAGTTAAATGTCCGCCCACTGGCACGCTGTTCTATTGAGATCTTCGGGGCCAAATGGTTGCCACGAGTCTCTATGGAAGATTTACCTTTTTTTTTTTTGATTGGAGGTTTAACGACCACCGTCAGCAACTCAATGGGATATAAGCAGTCGCCCGTCCCTAATTTAGGGTCACTGGTTCCAGGGAAGGGAGAGAGCCAGCGCCTTAGACCACTGCGCCACCGGGGCGGCAGATTTACCTTTGAGTCCTGCTCTGTGACGGCAGAGTTGGCGCCTTCAACTTCACGTTGCCAACCGAAAAAAGTGGTGCACATGTAAAAGTCTTAGCTGGGTGATCCCGTATCAGGACGACCTAGACGAAAAGCATTTTGTCTGGAGCAAATGGCGTTCTCGTGGTAAATGTATCTGAGTTTACATGGTAACTTCTTGCCGTTGTGCTTAAGAACGCTGAATTTAGAAAATTCTTAATTTTGAAGCACATTCATATTTTTATTTAAAATTGAAATACACGCAACCAGAGGCGCAACTGGGGCGGGGCAGGCTGCCCCGAGCGCAGCTCAACAGAGAGCGCAAGAATCAGTGCTTAAAATCTTATTAAAACTGAAATTCAAGCTTTTACGCCATTTTCTAGTACACTTAAAATACGTACGAATTTCTTCCTTTTAAAAATTTTCAGGGAATGATTGTTATTCACATTCAGAAATAAAGGCGTAATTCTGTAGGCCGTCCAACTAAGAAATAACCAAGGAGTTTGTTGACAACAACCGAACCCGCTGTTTTTATTTAGCTGGAAAGATGAGGATGTCGTACACATTGAAGATTCTCTGGGGGCTACTCAGCCATTACTGTGGCTGCAAGCCACGACTGCGAACTACATTCGGTCTGTTTAATGTAGTATCAAATTCCTAACTGAAGCAGTTGCGAAAAGCTGTAGAAGCAGTCACAGTTTAATAGAAAGACAAATGAGGGCGCAATATTAGGAGTTCACTGCGGGTGCAGTGATACCTACATACGCCTCGGCATGGGACGTTAGTGAAAGGTCAAAACAAAACAATGAAGACTTGACTCGTCTGTAGAACTCTTCGGTTCGGTATTAACATGATTTCTGCAACCCAAAACCAGCCAAGTCAAAAGTATCACACAGCTAAAATTGCATGAAACTTTGCAGGTTATCATATAAACAATTTCAAAATTTTCCGCTCTTTTTGGCTTCACGGTTAAGACACCCTAAGGAATCTGCGGTCTTATTCTCACGTTTTTCATTACGATACTTCCAGTTGTAAGTTCATGAGTTGAGGAAAGTGGGAGTACCGCCCCCCCCCCCTCCACTAGTGGGACTTCCTAGGAAACACAAAAATATCTGATTCACATATGATTTATCGTATTTTTTTACGATTTCCTGGAGAATGTAACAATGCTTAGCAGTTTTCTGGGAAATGCTGCAATTAGCAATTACAATTTTTTTTATTGGAGATTTAACGACCACCGTGAGCAACTCAATGGGCTATAAGCAGTCGCCCGTCGCTAATTTAGGGTCCAGGAAAGAGAGAGAACCAGTGCCCGTAAGACAAACACAACATCCATGCCTCATCGGGATTCGAAACCGGTTCCCTTTCGGACGAATGATCAGAGGCCATCGCTTAGACCACTGCGCCACTTACAATTTTCAAAATTGATTTTGCACAAATAAGTTCAAAAGTCAACTCAACGTTGTTTTTTCTTTTTCCTTTAAAAAAATTAAGGAATTGTTTAAATTTCTTTAATTAAAGTAATAACCTGGGTGGTTTTTCCCTTTCTGCGTTTTCTTTTCTTTTCTTTTTTTATCCAACTTAGAATGCGTCCTGCTCAAGATGGGAAAACCCAATACATCTATAAAATAAATATCTGAACACCAAAGAACTCGAACTGAAATTAAGCAGTAAGCATACTACTGAGTGGCGTAGGAACGCTTTTGATTTAGGGGGTACAAGTTCATGAACCTTACATCTCAAGGATTAAGCCATCTATGGATGACCGCCTCTGAATTTTTTTTGGGGGGGGTAATATATTAGAGTTTTTATAAAATATGTATACTGATCAAGAATTCATCCGAATGAATATTGTTATCATATTATTATTAATTATTACCATTATTATTTTTATTGCTGACAAAAAGTTCACATTATTAATTTCTTATCAGAAAATGAATGGAAAAGTTTTTTTTTGTGTTCTCTCTTTTTAATTTTTGTACTTTTTTTTCCCATTGAAATATTGAGCAGGGACAAGTCAACATTAGGATGAATTTCTGTCAGCAGGGTTTGGAAAAGAGGGATTTCTCAGGAAATGTTATATATCTCTTTACAAGAACGAATTAAATTTTTTATCATTTTTGTTTACATTAATAAAGTAAAACCGCAGTAAGATAAAAACTGCTCTACTCGCGAAGATAGTACCATTTAAAGCTTTATGAAGTCTATATTAAAAACTTTGAACGATACATAGGCTGACAATTGATGTAAAAAGCACATTGGTCTGGTGCAAAGCTAAATGATGGTGGAGATATCGAGGAATTGGAGTTTTATGAGTGGTATGTGAAATCTGTAATGCATTTGTTGTATTGCTACAGATCTTAAGACAGAAAACAATTTTAGTGCCGGGGCTGCGGGCACTGAAATCTCCACTTGTGCATTAATTTTTTTTTTTTTTTTAGAGTGCAGAAAGCACGACCTGATCAACATGCATGGAATTTTAAGAGAAAAGAAACACTGATCACAAGTATGTTATCAAGCCCTAGCCCTACCATATGCTGTTTGAAGTTATTAATAAAACCCCCGCATTCGTCGTTTCCCTGCAGAACTAATTTTCTGGAGTTTCCCAGATGGTTGGCCAGTTTTTGGTGGCTGAAAAGCCTCCCACCACTACAAGCTTCGGATATGAAAAAAACCAGATGACCCGTGATATTTCTTTGAAAAAAAAAAGAGAATAAAAAAAAAAATAAGTAGCATATAAATTTTACAGTTCACACTTTATGAATGATTGGTTTGTGTTTGCTCATATCTGGGGGGGATACAGTAGATATTAATGTACCCCTCTCCAAAATTTGGGGGGGTTTCACTGTACCCCGTACCCCCTCCAAAATTGGGGGGGGGGGGTTCACTGTACCCCGTACCCCCTCCAAAATTTGGGGGGGTTCACTGTACCCCGTACCCCTGTTCCTACGCCACTGATACTACTGCTTGTTGTATGCAGGACTTGCCTGGAGTTAAAAGGCAAACGAGCTTGAACGAATGTGTGCCTTTGTAATCAGAACAACAATAGTCGAAATTGTGAAATTCAGAAAACTATCTGTGATTTGTCGGCTTCACCTGGCCCTGCCTAAAGCCTTAATTGGGCAAAAGCACGGCCAATTGGGTTTCAATACCATCACCACACGTCGTGAAAAAATCTGTAACAATTATAATATGGTGGACACAGGACTAATATGGAGTTTATCTTGACCGTTGATCTTTTCAGCGAAATATAATCTTTCCACTGCACTTCACAGTCTGGACATTAAACAGCCAAATATTAAAATTTTTTCTAGTCAGCACAAAAATAAATGCAATGCCTTAAAATACTCAACACCAAGCTCGCCATGCCATCGATTCATATATTTATTACCGCATAATTTTGGTGAATTGTTATTCCCTTAGGAACATATTTTACAGAAGTTGAGATTTGAACTTCTAGCGAATGCGCCAATAATTTTTACTGTCTGAAGGTAGTCACTTTCTACACTGAGGAGGAGTTAATCTTCTAGATGATCTTGCTCCATAACTGATCGTAGTCTGTTTTTAATCATTTTCAGTTATGGAAATATTCTTTCACAGTTTGTTTGAATGAGCCCTAGTATTAGAACTAATTTATAAATCGTATATAGGTTTGAGTAGGGCACAGAGTGTAAATCATACTTCTGCAAAAATTTAAAAACGCACGGTATACAGTCCTAACATTTTTTCTTTCTTTCTCGTGTAGTTAGATCAAGCAGGTGTTTAAAAAATACCTACTAGCCCATCTGATGATAATTCCCAAAAAATTGGTAGCACAAAAAATTGAAAAAAAAAAGTGACTAAATCAACATCTAATTGGAAAAAAAAAAGGAGAAAAAAAGGCATCTTTGGTACAGTATCGTCTAGACCCAAAAACAATTACCACAATTTGAAGACATCAAAATTATTATTGCACAGTGTAATGAATGGGAATTGGGATATTCTGAAGCTGTTACTATAGAAAAACATAAAGATGTAGACTGCAACATCCATGAGCCACATAATATTCCAGAAGCTTGGAAAACATTAATCAAAAAGGAAGCAATAAATAAACATGTTAAGAAAAAGAAATTACATTAAGATACCTCCCTGTCTCACAGAGGCCAGCACAGTGATGCATAGTAAGATATTTTTCTGTGACATGTTGAACCACCTGTTTGTGTGAGGAGAATTCCTAGTATTTAAACTTTCAGTGCCGATTATTCTGTAGATGGTGATAGCGTGCAAGTTTTTTGAAACTCTGATGATGCGTATAAAATATGCAAAAAGCTTTGGTGCCAGATTTTTTTCGAGAGAGCTTTCAGTATTTTATTTTAACGATGTATATTAATACAATTTGAGGTTATGTACATAGGTTTCTTTTAATATGCAGTTAGTTGGCATTTTATTCATATTTTAATTAGTAATGAAGTAGTTTTTAATATTACCATTATTTTCAGTTTTGAGTTACTGTTAAATTATTAGAATTAGTGTTTTTCAGTAATGGATTAGAATAGTAAAATGGTGAACAGTGCATTACATTGCTGAAATGCCCCTCAGATGGAGTCACACCTTCAAATAATGTGGATGTTGCTAATGTTTATAAGGTACACAGGTTTATTTTTTCCTCTGTGATATCCTAATGGCATGGCTTGATGCATGCACATATATCACTACGCTGTTCTCTGAGATTCAGAGGTTAGCTCCAAAAAATAAAAAAATAAAAATAGAATACAAACTACCAGATAATTTTTATTTACTGTTGCTGTATCAAACTTTTCCATTTATAGTGACCTTGACATACAACTCGGGCTTCACTGACATCCATTACACGCTGTACACAAGATCTTCTATACTTCATACTCATAATTTGTTTCTCATGCAGACACTCCTGAATCTGATCCACCAATGTCTTCCTTGGCCTTCCTCTGCCTTTCCTTCCTGCCACTTGGGCTAAAAAGATTTTTTAGTAAGCATCTCATCACTCATTCTTTCAACATGGCCAAACCATTGCAGCATATTAGTCTCCACCTTGATAACAACATTTTGCTTTACATCACACAACTGCAACACATCTTCATTCCTTAGAACATGTCTTGCCAAAAAACCCCCGTAAGTAACTCATTTCTCCAGCACACAAACGACTCCTATGTTTCTTCTGCAGTACCCAGGTTTCACTGCCATACATCAGAGTAGGATCAATTACACTTTCATACACAGCCATGCGGGACTCTCTTGAGAACCCGTTATTCCTGTGAAAACCTCTTAGGACAGCCATGACTTTCAATGAAGAATTCACTCACCTACTAATTTCACCATCCAACTTGTTCTCTCTGTCAAACATGCTTCCTAAATACACAAACTCACTCACCTGGTCAATCACTGTGCCATTCGCACTTACGTTACATTCAGTGCTACCCCATTCCTCTCTCAAACACCATAACTTTGGTTTTTCCCTTATTTATACTCAGTTTGAATTTCATGCAAACTTCGTACATCCGGGACAACATACTCTGCAACTCACTTTTGCTCTCTTCCAACAGGACAGTGTCATCAGACGATACTTTTAAATAGTATGGTATATTAACGGATATCAGTTTTTTAACTAACTCAATATCAAAATTATGTGGTGATGTAATTTCCAAGTTTTCTGATATGACCAATGCTACATGAGAAACAGTAAATACGGGGAATTCAGATATGTCTGATTCCTGTGTTATTTATGTTAAATGCTAGTATTGTGGCCATTTTTGCAAAATTCCCTTCCTTAACAAAGCCTTCCCCACTTGTAACTTCTGGTAATTCTTCCCATCAGAATGTCTCAAAGCTCCTGAACATTACATTTCCCTTGGATAACTATAAGTTTTGAGTTATGGGGGGCAACAAACACCCCATGATGATAATCAGATCATGTTCACGGGAACCCAAAATGTGTATTTCTGTTGAAATCTCGAAGTCTTGCACTTAGAACTTTTTGGATTTTAGTTTCACATTTAAATCTCATTTTACTTAATTTTTTAAGTTTTATATATATTAGCAGGACTTGAAAAATATCTGAAAAATTACATGCCAGCTGGGCATGTGTAACAATTATTTACCTGCTCAAGTAGTAAAAGCTAGATTCCCAGGAAAAAATTACCTTTTAAGGAAACAAATCAGAACGCTCATTTTTTTAAGTAAAGAAATATTATGAACTTTTTTTTTACATTTCAGTTTTAAGGGTCTGTATTTAAAATGTTCAATGCACAGAAGCATGTATCTCAAGTTTTAAGATGATACTGAAATTGGTACAAATGCTATGGTGATGAAACTGCAATTTGAGAAAATTAGTGATTCTGCCATGTTCTTTTCCTAGAAATGTTTGCCGTTTCCATCAGTGGCATACATCCTGTTGCTGAACTATTAATACACTGACGGAAAAAAAAAAATCCCAACACCACGAAAAAATAGTTGTAGAGGAATGAAATGGCGGCAATACATTTATATAGGTAACATATTTAATCGATTAAGGTTTCAAGATCACAGCTTAATGTAAGCGCGAGAAGAGCCATTTTAAATGTGAAATGCTGGTACATTAATAACCGGTGTAACCGCCAGAATGTTGAATGCAAACATGCAAACGTTCATGCATTGTGTCGTACAGGTGCTGGATGTCAGTTTGTGGGATGGAGTTCCATGCCTGTTGCACTTGGTCGGTCAATACAGGGACGGTTAATGCTGGTTGGGGGTGACGCTGGAGTTGTCGTCCAATGATGTCCCATACATGCTCAATTGGTGAAAGATCTGGTGATCTAGCAGGCCATGGCAACATGTCGACACTCTGTAGAGCATGTTGGGTTACAACAGCAGTATGCGGGCGAGCGTTATCCTGTTGGAAAACACCCCCTGGAATGCTGTTCATGAATGGCAGCACAACAGGTTGAATCACCAGACCGATGTACAACTGTGCCGTCAGGGTGCGTGGGATAACCACGAGAGTGCTCCTGCTGTCATAGGAAATTTCTCCCCAGACCATAACTCCAGGTGTAGGTCCAGTGTGTCTCGGCCGCAGACAGGTTGGTTGCAGGCGCTCACCTGGCCTCCTTCTAACCAACACACGGCCATCACTGGCACCCAGGCAGAACCTGCTTTCATCAGAAAACACAACAGATCTCCACTCCGTCCTCCAATGAGCTCTAGCTTGACACCACTGACGTCGCAAATGGCAGTGGTTTGGAGTAAGTGGAATGCACGCTACAGGGCGTCTGGCTCGGAGCTGTCCTTCAAGTAACCGATTTGTAACAGTTCGTTGTGTCACTGTGGTGGCAACTGCAGCTCGAATTGCTGCCGCAGAAGCGGTACCATACGCCGTACACGAAGGTCTTCCCTCTCAGTAGTGCCAAGTGGCCGGCCGGAACCCGGTCTTTTTGAGGCAGTACCTTCCTTTGAGCACCGCTGCCAAGAATCATGCACAGTGGCTACATTCCTGCCAAGTCGTTCTGCAATATTGCGGAAAGAAAATCCACCTTCTCGTAGCCCTATTACACGACCACGTTCAAACTCCGTGAGCTGTTGATAATGGCTTCTTCGTCTTCTTAAAGGCATTCTTGACTAACATCAATACACTACGTCGAATCTCAACGATAACTAACGCTCACAAATGTTACAGCGCGTATTTACAGCAAACCTGCTTTGCATGTTCCGAGGGGCGCTACTAGCGCCACACGTATGCGCCGAGCCCGAAATTTGCATAGACGTCATCTTACAGATGTACTCTCACCGCCTACCAACTGTCTTTTATCTAACACAACCCCTTCTTGGTGTTGGGATTTTTTTTTCCGTCAGTGTATTTAGAGCAAAATTACATATGGTACCAATATCTGGAACTAGAAAATAATATAATTCAAGAAGTGATATTCTTATGCCCATGGCACTCCATAACAGTAACACAACTTCCAGTGATTAGCACTGAAATGACACATGACATGCGACAACTGTCATTTTCCTTATACGTAGCAGGAAATTCTATTTTAAACCTAATTTTTGAAATTTAGCTGCCCGGTCTGGAAAACTAGATTGCCTTTTTGCCTGCCCAGGCCAATAATTTACATGCCTAGGTAATGGTATTTTTCAAGCACTGATTAGTGTGAGAAAGAAAAAAAGGAAAGAGACACAACAGAAAACATTATATCAATTTCCGTTCTTAATGAAAGACACTTCACTTTTAAACTCCAATATTACATGGGAAAATGATTCAAATATAACAGAGAATTTATAACTGTCTTTAACTTCTGCTCAACACGTACCGACTAACCTTCGACACAGTGTGGCCATGCCCTTTTGCCATGTCCATCCACGAGCCATTGGCTGGTTCAATATACTTATGACAAAAAACAATAACAATAGTATTTAAATTCTTACCCTTTTTTATATCCTTGCTGCCATTCACATTGGTACTTACACTTCCTCCATTACGTATTTCCAGCATCAGTGCTTCTCGTATGTGTCGTTCTTATACCCGATAATACCAATGACATACAAGTATTCTGATTCAATAATACTATCTTGTTTAAAACAGTCTCCACTCTCAAGATTTTATTTTTTCACGATATGGTTCAAAATCAATGACGTGTTAAAAATAGAATTTTAGAATGGGAAGTTAAAAGAACCTCAGGCCTCTATCGACACCACGAAAAATCTTCTCAACATAAGAAACTAAACTTCCGATAAATTTTCATCAGATGTTAAATATCTAGGACGAGTTAAAAGATTTTTGAAATGGAAATGCAAAACCAACGTCAAACCAGTATCTACACCATAGAATACTTTCAACTATTTGTAAACATATCCCAACGCCTCGCAAATGAACTCACATGCACACACACGTACACTCTGTAACTTAGGCCTAAAAAGCCTTTTTTCTCCTTATGCTTTAGCTTGTGACGATTCCACTACGTTTTCAAAGGTGTGACTGATTGCTCTTCACGTGTCCTTCTGTAGTATAGATGTTAATTACTGCATGTGCATGGAGCCTTATCTCTGCATAACCTCAATCTCCATCTGGTGGGTGAGACCATGAACATACTTGGAATTATTTCTGTATTTTTGTTTCAATCTTTCATCTATCATCATTAGAATTTTCCATGCTTCAGAAATAAAAATGGGGGTATTACTATTGCAATTATGTTGGAAGGCAATAATGAGGTTATATCTGTTACCTGTATACAAAAATCCAAATGATTTTTTAAGCATATTTTCTTTAATGCGTTGTTTATTTCCAGGTAGTAGGGTAATGAACCGCACAATACTTCACCTATCTCTTTCTCTCTCTCTCTTTCTGGTCTAAACCTATGTATTTCATTTTTACTATATATCTGTTGAATTAGGTGTTGAATAACTTCCTTTTTGTAGCCAAATGCCAGTGTAATGATTACTTTAATCCATCTTATTTCTTGTAAATTTTCTGAGCTTGAGGAGTGCTAATATGCACGATTTATATATGATCTGAGTGCTGCCAATTTGAAGGGTTCCGGATGAACTGAATCAGCTGAAATGATATTGGCTGTGAAATTGGGCTTTCAATAAACCTGGTATGCTATTGTTTTATTTTTATTAGTCATTAAAATATCCAAGAAAGGTAATTTATTATTTTGCCCTAATTCAGTTGTTACTGTAATTGTTTTGTAGTAACTATTATATTTGTCTGTAAGTTGCTATAATTTTTCAAGTTCTTAAGCCCAAATAATAAAGATGTCATCCACATATATTTTAAATATAACTGGTTTCACTTGAAAATCCTCCAAATATGTGGTGTTAGTGAATAAACAAATGCATCGCTCTTTCCCCATTTTAGCAACACACAGCAACCGAAAAATTGTTATTCGGTCACCACGGGGGAGGCTAATGTACTCGGATAGATATAGAGAGATCTGTGATTCATTTCTCTGGCGGTGACCAAATAACAATTTTTCGGTTGCTGTGTGTTGCTAAAACGTGGAAAGAGCAATGTATTTGTTTATTCATGGTTTTACTTGGTTGGTATTCATTATCGGAGATTCAATATTCTGCAATATTACCTCAGCAAGTAGCTCCAATAAGGGGGACTTGGTGCTCTCTTTGTTGTTTGTAAATTTTTCCTTGAAAAGTAAAAAAGTTGTTTTCACTTATTAACATAAGTACCTTTTTAATGTCTTCTATTTCATTGGCTGGATACCCATTATTAACTAGATTACATTTTATGAGTTCAGTGGTTGTTTTCACTGGTGTATTAGGGTACAAGTCAACAACATTAATAGGCGAGGATGAGATCTTTATTTTGCACTTTATTAAAATTATATATTTCTTTAATGACATCTTGTGGTTAATCAAGCTTATATTTGTAATGATTGTAGAGTGGTTGTACGAATTTGTACAGAGCTCTTTCTATATTAATGGTTGGGGATATATATTTGGGAAGTATTGGTCTAATGAGTTGTTCTTCTTTATGTGTTTTTAAATCACCAAGGATATTTGGTACTTTAGCACTTACTGGTGGGAATGCCTTTTTCTTAACTGCTTCAAGTTGGTAGCTGTGATTTTTAAATTCTGCCAATTTTCAAATAATTCAGTCTGTTGGGTCTTTTTCAACCAGAACAACATTTAATTCGTTAATTGCTTCTAGCATACAGTGCAACAACATCAATACGTCTGACTACAACAAAACGCTGCCAGAAACAATTACTGAATTAAATGTTGTTCTGGTTGAAAAAGGCCCAACAGAACGAATTATTCGAAAATTGGCAGAATTTAAAAATCACAGCTGCCAACCTGAAGCAAGACATGTTCTGATTGTGCGAGGAATGAAGATGTGTTGCAGTTGTATAATGTAAAGCAAAATGTTGTTAGCAAGGTGGAGACTAATATGCTGCAATGGTTTGGCCATGTTGAAAAAATGAGTGATGAGATGCTTACTGAGAAAATCTTTTTAGCCCAAGTGGCAGGAAGGGAAGGCCAAGGAAGTCATGGGAGGATCAGATTTAGGAGTGTCTGCATGAGAAACAAATTATGAGTATGAAGTATAGAAGATCTTGTGTATGGTGTGTAATGGATTTCAGTGAAGCCCAAGTTGTATGTCAAGATCGCTGTAAATGGAGAAGTTTGATATGGCAACAGTAAGTAAAAATTATCTGGTAGTTTGTTTTTATTTTTGGAGCTAACCTCTGAATCTCAGAGGTTAGCTCCAAAAATAAATACAAAGAAGATATTAAAAAGGTACTTACGTTTATAAGTGAAAACAACTTTTTTACTTTTGAAGGTAAAATTTACAAACAACAAAAGGGAGCACCGATGGTGTCCCGCTTATTGGAGCTACTTGCTGAGGTAATATTGCAGAATACTGAATCTCTGATAATGAATACCAACCAAGTAAAACCATGAATAAACAAATACATTGCTCTTTCCACGTTTTAGCAAAACACAGCAACCAAAAAATTGTTGTTTGGTCACCGCCGGGGAAATGAACCACAAATCTCTCGATATCTATCCCAGTATGTTAGCCTTTCCCGGTGGTGACCGAATAACAATTTTTCGGTTGCTGTGTGTTGCTAAAATGTAGAAAGAGCAATGCATTTTTTTATTCATTGATGCCACGTATTTGGAGGATTTTCAAGTGAAACCAGTTATATTTAAAAGATATGTGGATGACATCTTTATTGTTTGGGCTGAAGAACTTGAAAAATTACAGCAATTTACAGACAAATATAATAGTTTCTACGAGGCAATTACAGTAACAACCGAATTAGGGAAAAATAATAAATTACCTTTCTTGGATATTTTAATGACTAATAAAAATAAAACAATAGCATACCAGGTTTATTGAAAGCCCAATTTCACAGCCAATATCATTCCAGCTCATTCAGTTCATCCGAAACCCTTCAAATTGGCAGCACTCGGATCATATATAAATTATGCATATACGCACTCCTCAAGCTCAGAAAATTTACAAGAAATAAGATGGATTAAAGTAATCATTACACTGGCATTTGGCTACAAAAAGGAAGTTATTCAACACCTAATTCAACAGGTAAATAGTAAAAATAAAATACACAGGTTTAAACCAGAGTGAGAGAGAGAGAGAGAGAGGTGAAGTATTGTGCAGTTCATTACCCTACTACCTGGAAATAAATAACACATTAAAGAAAATATGCTTAAAAAATAATTTGGATTTTGGTATACAGGTAGCAGATATAACATCATTATTGACAACTTCTCAACAGCATACCTCAATATTAGATCAAGCTGGAGTATACTCTACACCAATAACTGAGCATGGGGCACAAATCATTTCCCAATACATAGGTAGTACCAAGAGGAATGTCAGATTGTGCCCTAATGAGCATTTAAGTAATTTGTGTAAAAATGATGCTAAAACAGCACAAATAGATTTTTGCTTAAATAATACAGCTATTCCCAACTGGGAAGGAACTCGACTAATGGTACAACAGCAATTATGGAAAGTCATTTTATTGTCAGAAGCTATGGTCATACATCATACCCTCCACTACAATTGCAATACCCCCATTTTTATTTCCGAAGCATGGAAAATTCTAATGATGATAGATAAAGATTAACACAAAAATACAAAAATAATTCCAAGTATGATCATGGTCTCACACACCGGACGGAGACTGAGGTTATGCAGAGATAAGGCTCCATGCACGTGCAGTAATTAACATCTATACTACAGAAGGACACGTGAAGAGCAATCAGTCACACCTTTGAAAATGTAGTGGAATCATCATGAGCGAAATGTACTGTAAGGAGAAAGAAGGTATTTTAGGCCTACGTTACAGAGTGTACGTGTGTGTGAGTTCATTTGCGAGGCGTTGGGATATGTTCTACAAATAGCTGAAAGTATTCTATGGTGTAGATACTGGTTTGACGTTGGTTTTACATTTCAAAAATCTTTTAACTTGTCCTAGATATTTAACATCTGATGAAAATTTATCAGAAGTTTAGTTTCTTATGTTGAGAAGATTTTTTTGTGGTGTCGATACAGGCCTGAGGTTCTTTTAACTTCTCATTCTAAAATTCATTTTTTAACACATCATTGATTTTTAACTATATCGTAAAAAAAAAAGTAAAAACTTGAGAGTAGGGACTGTTTTAAACAAGATAGTATTATTGAATCAGAATACTTGTACGTCATTGGCATTATCGGGTATAAGAACGACACATATGAGAAGTAATGATGCTGGAAATACGTAATGGAGGAAGTGTAAGTACCAATGTGAATGGCAGCAAGGATATAAAAAAGGGTAAGAATTTAAATACTATTGTTATTGGTTTTTGTTGTTAGTATATTGAACCAGCCAATGACTCGCAGACTGACATGGCAAAAGGGCATGGCCACACTGTGATGAAGGTTAATCAGTATGTGTTGAATAGAAGTTAAAGACAGTTATAAATTCGCTGTTTTATTTGAAAAAACATTATTTTTGATAGATAGCTTGCAAAGTGAAAGGGGCCCACCAAAGCCACATATCTCTAAATTTAACGCTGCTTCCCAGTGCTCACATCATTTACTGGAGATGGAGTAGTACTCCTTAAAGTGGTGATTACATCAATTCTTACACTCTAGCTTCACTGTTGAGCAACTGGGTTCTAACTGAAACCTCACCCAATGATTATTTTGACTTGATTCAAAGGCCATTATTTGGTAGCATTAACCTCATTCTCATTTGAGTCACAAAATCAGAAGTTTATATACATTTCATGCAAATGTGGCTTTATATGCAGACTAGTTGTCAACTATTGCAATATATTATTTTAATTACATGTAGATGGTAAGTCTATTTGGAGTGGCAAAAAGACAAGGTTAACATTTTTGGCAGATTTCTGAATAGACATTGTATATACTATACTACTACGTTAAAAAAGCTCCAACTGTTTGAATATTTGCCAAACGTCGGTGAATTACGTCATTCCCCGCTGAGCAAACGAAGAGCATCATGTGACCGACCAGCCAGAACCGGTTTGATCCAAATCCAACACCTACAGTGTATGTGCATAGTTCGTGATTACAAGCATTCAAGGCTCTCCATCGCGAGGACAACAATGTCGAATTTTGAACAGCGTTCAAGTGTAAACTTTTGATTTCTGCTTGGAAAATCTTTTGCCGAGACTTTTCAAATGATTAAGTCAGCGTATGGTGAAAGCGCAATGAGTCGAACTAGAGTTTATGAGTGGCATCGACGATTCGAAAATGGACGACAGAGTGTCGAGGATGATGAGAGGTCAGGACGACCTTCACCATCCACAACGGATGAACAAATTGCCATTGCCAAAGAAATTGTGAAAAATGACCGTAGAAAAACTGCTGCAGCAGTTGCTGGAATCTCAGTTGGAAGTTGCCATGCCATTTTAATACAGAAACTGGGCATGCATCACGTGTGCCAACAAATTGCTTCCAAAAACCTGACACAAGAAAAAATGGATCAGTGCATGAAAGTTTGCGGGGATAACATCAATGCAGTGGATTCAGATCCTGATCTTTTGAATCGATTGATGACTGGCGATGAGACTTGGTGCTTTCGGTATGACCCACAATCTAACCGACAGTCAAAAGCGTGGAAATCACTGTCATCGTCACGACCAAAAAAGTTCAAGGCTGACCGCTCTAAAGGAAAGGTCTTGTTAACAATTTTCTTCGATTGCAAGGGGGTTGTATGCAAGGAATTCCTTCAACATGGTCGTACAGTCACTAAAGAAAAGTATATCAACGTCCTGAAACGTTTCCAAAAATCAGTAAGACGCAAGCAACCTGATCTTTGGAAGGCTAGCTTGTGGGTGCTCCATCACAATAATGCACCGGCTCACAGATCCCTCCTGGTATCCAATTACCTGTCCAAACATCACATTCCCGTTCTTCCACAACCAGCTTATTCCCCTGATCTCGCCCCATGTGACTTTTTCCCTGGATGAAGAATTTGCTTAAGGAGCGACGTTTCTCAAGTTCCAAAGAAGTGAAACAAGCTGCGACTGAGGCACTGAAGGATGTGGCAAAAGAAGGCTTGAAATCTGCATTTAAATCTTTGTATGAGCGTTGCCAAAAATGCATAATTGCACAGGGTAACTACTTCGAAGGAAACACCGCATGAACAGGTATTATCTGTACCCATTCTTTTTTAATATAAAAAGTTCCGGAACTTTTTGAACACAGTAATATATATATATATTATATTAACCCAATTAACACACACATTAAACTTTTGTTTTCTCAGTAATGTTCTTTCCCCCCATTTTTTTACTTTTAAAGATTTTGGGCTTGTCCTGATTAAGAATATTATTTTTTCTGGAAGGCTTTCACTGATGAACTGAATCACAGTTCATTAAGAAATTTCTTGTTACACCACTGGAGGGAGGGGCAAGCTCTCCAAAAGTGTTTTATTTTTTGTTAAAATGTGACCTACATTCGAGAAAAGTTTAAATTTTATAAAAATGCATCGACTTACATTAGAAAATTATGCTTTAACATTTTCCATTTCCTGATTGGTTTCAATCTCTGGCCTCCATGAAGGAAATTCTATATACACCCCTGTGTGAGGGAATAATTTGGGGTTTTTACCAAATTTTTTCTGATTACATATTGATAGTAAACCCTTTAAATATTTTTCAAAATCTCTTTGACATTCAGCAGGATATGTGTGCTTACACAATTACAAAAGTGACTTTTGTAAAATGCAAAGCTACGTTCAAGATTTCAGCCAAGAATAGCAGTTATGATCTTATGCTTTAAATTCCACTCAATTTTCCATCAGCAAGAAATACATCTCAAAAATATGCAGACATTACTATAACAATCATATTATGGGCTAACAATTTTGAACTAAAATATGAACAAATATATATTGCTAATATTGACTACAGCACTGTCAGTAGTGCCTAGTATCAATTATGCGGCATATATAGCTGCTACTTCTTCTGTCAAAGTAATTTGTTACATGTTTCTAAACGGTTTAGTTTCACAGATGTTTTTTAACTTTATAGCTATAATTTATTTTACTGCTGACTGAACAGTTCATATTTCATGGAATTCATAATGGTTATATGCTCAAATGGCTAAGTGCAGTTTTTTTACTTAGTGAATTACTGGATTATTTGAAACAACGATACCAGCAAACTTCAGTAAATAAAAAAAAATCAATAAAAAAAATCAAAGAGCTTATTTTTTTCCGCTAAAATACATTTTACTTTTTCAAAACTAAAGCAATATGGCTGTTTGTCATGCAGTGTTGATATAAAAGTGAACTGTGCTGTTCAGAAATCTGTTTCTGAACATTTCTTAACCTTCCCATTAATTTTCTTTTTCAATAAGTGGCAAGAAGTATCAGAATGTCCAGCAGGAAAAGAGGAATTATTTTGCTATATTTATTGAATTAATACCAGCACTCAGTGGTGTAGCCAGAAATTTCTTGCGGGGGGGGGGGGGGGTTGGTTCATTGGTGAAAGCCCCATATATACATATATATATATTGCTTTAAATTCATACTAAATCTTCCCTCAAGGGGGTGGGGTCCGGACCAGAAGGCCACCCCCTTGGCTACGCCTATGCCAGCACTTCTGTAAAAATTGCCACCCACTCCCCTTTAGCAATAACCAGTATAAAAAAAAATGTCTTAAGAATTTTATTCCTTAGTATAATTTCAAGGTATTGCCCTGGCCTCCCAATTCTCCATGACATCAATTCAATTGAGCATATACCTGTTTTACGTTAAAATAGCAAATCTGACTTGATGCAGCTCAACAGTGTCTTACTGGAGTTTAAAGATCTACTGATAATGTGTTGGTACTAGATACCACAGATTTATAAATCTGGTAACATCCATGCCTCATACAGTAAGAGCTGTTTATGTGGCATGTAGATGGCCAACCTTATATTAGACAGGTGGTCATAATGCTTTAGTCTTTCAGTGTACACCACTGGGGCTTTTCACCTGTGTGGATAATCATGTTGGCTTTTCACCTATGTGGATAATTATCATATGTTTTAAAAGACTTCCTTGCTCAGCAAATCTGTTGGAGCATACATCACATTGGTGAGGCTTTTTGCCTGCATAAATAAGCATATATTGTGAAAGATTATGTTTCTGAGCAAAACCCTTGAAGCACACATCACAGAGGGAAAACTTTTTCATTTGGCTGAAAATGTCGAGAAAAATTGTATACATATTTTAAAGTATGTAATTTGATAGGAAATGGTAAAAAATTCAGCTTTACAACCATCAAGGTAGGAATAAGGAGAGAAAGCACTCTACGTTGGTTCAATGCAATTATATTGAAGCCAGCGAAACATCACGCATGTGACGTCACCACAGCCATCTTAAGCCTGACATGAGCAGACTATGACATAGCTGTTAGTGCTGTGCGTGGCATGATGTTGGCAATTTGCTTTTAATATTAATAAATTTGCCCTTCTTTATTATATTAATTGTTGATATACTGTTCTTAAGGATATTATTAGTTGATTTATCTATGTTTAGGGCATTACGGCTACTTCCAGGTATTTAGAATTAAGGAAACATTTCGGCTGGCTTCTGTGGCATCAGCATAAGTACAGGTGTTTTTCTCATTCTGTAAGTAAAACCGCTGTGTAATTTCATTGTTTTTAAAGTTGTGTGTATGTCAATCTAAGTTTAGTGACAGAGAATTTTAGTGACGTTTTACAGATATCTGCTCTGTTAAAATTAAGAGAATATGATAGTGTACGCAAATTAATGTTAAGCTGTAACACCCCAATATTACTTTATATTAGATATACAGTGGATCCCGCTTAAGAAGTTTTTGTTGGGATGAAGCGACGAAAACTTCTTAAGCAGGAAACTTCTTAAACGGGAAGTGTCTGATTGGGTTTTGTAAAACTTTAGTGATAAAAAATGTTGCATAGTTTAAATCCAGAAATTACATTTTAGTCAATTTTAAAGTAACATAAAAAATTTCACAACTTACCCATTTAAACTTGAATATGAGGATTGAAAGCTACATTTATTATCTACAGGATTACAAAAAATACTGATCTAAAAGCGTTTGTTTCTTCCTTTTTTCCGCTAGATTCACAAAGTATGTGTCCATTTCCCTCAAATTTCTCATTATGTCCGCTGGAACATGTTCGTGGCTTTCTATAAAGCAGCAAAAAGTTTCTAATACTTTACCAGCTTCAGCTGAAGTTGGAATTGGCCTGCACTCATCTTCTTGCGTTTCTGGTTCATCGTCCTCTTGCGTTTCGACGTCACAAATATCGTCCATATTTTGCATTTCAAAAGTGGGAACATCTTTGTCAACGTTTACAAACTCTTCAAAGGAAGATTTGAAGTTTAGTTTCTTTTGCAAAGTTTCCCAAGCTTCATTGTTGTGATGACTGTTTTCTTCATCAGAAACCTAAGCTTATGAGTGTTGAAACCAGCTTTCCTGAAGCAATTTGTGATCATTGAAGATACCTTTCCCAACGAAGAAACAATAAAATGCATAGCATCTAATAAATTCAATTTCAGTGTACATCTGGTGTAACTTGAGTCTGATTCAAGCTTCTGCAGTAGCCAATAAACTAAATGTTTCCTGTAGAATTGTTTCGTGGTTTTAATTATTCCTTGGTCCATTGGTTGTAACATTGAAGTCGAGTTAGGTGACAGGAAAACTACTTTTACATTTTCTAGATGATCCATGTTCTTTGGATGGGCTGTGCAATTATCCAAAAATAACAAAACTTTTCTATTTTCTTTGGCCATTTTCTTCTGAAACTCCATTAAAAAGTCTTCAAAAATCTAAACTGTCATCCATGCATTTTTGCTATTTCTATAATTGCATGAAAAAGTTTTCACATTTTTGAACCACCTCGGATTCTTCGATTTTCCAATGACCAATAAAAGCAACTTTTCTATTCCATCCATATTAGCTCCTACCAGAAATGTCAATCTTTCTTTATTTACTTTGACTCTGTGGCTGCTATATCCTTTGAAAGAGTAGGTCTTGTCAGGAATAAAGTTGTAAAACAAAGCACACTCGTCAGCGTTGAAAATGTCTTTTGCTTCGTATGCTGATAACAGTTCTGGTAAAACATCAGATTTCCAATCGTCCACTTCTTCGACTGTAACACTTTTTGATTCTCCACAAACAGTTTTAGAAGTCAGTCCTGCTCTTTTCCTAAAACGGTCGATCCATCTTTTGGAAGGATTAAATTCAACATTTAATTTCTTGAAATCTCTTCTGCTTTCTCACGAAAAATTGTCCCGTTGATCGGAATGTTAGCATTTCTTGCTTGTTTAAACCACACAAGAAGTGTTTCTTCGACATCCTCGTATTTACCCTTCTTAATCTTTTTAATTTTTAATGAATGGGAAGCATTTGCAAGTACAATATCCCATTTTGCCACTATACCGTTGAGGGTTGTAACAGGTAAATTTAGTGCTTTTGCTATCTGCACCCTAGTTAAATGCGGGTTTTCATCAACTTTTGTAATAATGTTTCGTTTCTCAACCACAGATAAAGCTTTTTGTTTTATGCCTTGAGACGCGATATTTCTAGCTACGCATTTCAACAATAAAACTAAACGTTTAACTCCACGTGTGCAAGGTGCAACATCTGAGCCTAACTCTGACAGAATGACTAACTTTCAGCAGGTGTTTCCTTTCCCACCCCCAAAGATAAGGTGATTGAGTACTTACGTATTAACGCCACCACAGCAGAAGTTGTGCTAATGCGCCAATAAAGAGCAATCTTGTTGTTCGCACGCGCAGGCAAAGTAGTCAATCGGATTTCGGTGGAAAATGGGCCGATATAGAGTTCAACATAGATTCAAAACAGTCTCTATTTTCTTTCACCTGACGCTGTCGCCATATGAACGTATTAACGCCACCGCAGCTACAGATTTGGCGGTTTAAGGGCCGTCTACACCTAAAATTTTTGCGACAAATCATAAAATAAAACACTTTATTTAAAAACAAAGAAGTCAATCGGATTTCGGTGGAAAATGGGCCGATATAGAGTTCAACATAGATTCAAAACAGTCTCTATTTTCTTTCACCTGACGCTGTCGCCATATGAACGTATTAACGCCACCGCAGCTACAGATTTGGCGGTTTAAGTGCCGTCTACACCTAAAATTTTTGCGCCAAATCATAAAATAAAACACTATATTTAAAAACAAAGTAGTCAATCGGATTTCGGTGTAAAATGGGCCGATATAGAGTTCAACACAGATTCAAAACAGTCTCTATTTTCTTTCACCTGATGCTGTCGCCATATGAACGTATTAACGCCACCGCAGCTACAGATTTGGCAGTTTAAGTGCCGCCAATCTACACCTAAAATTTTTGCGACAAATCATAAAATAAAACACTTTATTTAAAAACAAAGTAGTCAATCGGATTTCGGTGGAAAATGGGCCGATATAGAGTTCAACACAGATTCAAAACAGTCTCTATTTTCTTTCACCTGATGCTGTCGCCATATGAACGTATCAACGCCACCGCAGCTACAGATTTGGCAGTTTAAGTGCCGCCAATCTACACCTAAAATTTTTGCGACAAATCATAAAATAAAACACTTTATTTAAAAACAAAGTAGTCAATCGGATTTCGGTGGACATAAAGGCAACAAAGAATCCAAAATATAAATGCCTGCGCGTGCGAACAACAAGATTGCTCTTTATTGGCGCATTAGCACAACTTCTGCTGCGGTGGGGTGGCGTTAAAATCCCAAATGCGCATTTTCGTAGCACTAAAAAATGGCGTCAAAAATCAGCAAACAAAAAGGCAACAAAGAATCCAAAATATAAATGCCTGCGCGTGCGAACAACAAGATTGCTCTTTATTGGCGCATTAGCACAACTTCTGCTGCGGTGGCGTTAATACGTAAGTACTGGTGATTGTGATACACAAAGGGCAGACGCAGAAGAAGTGAGATTAGTAAACATGACCCCTGCATTGACCATGGGAAGCCGGCAGAGGTTTCGCTTGCTACATGTACAGGGAAACGCTTCCTCCCAACTTCTTTGACATGTACTTATCTGCTGGACGAGTTCCAAAATCATATGTTCTTACTTAGAAACTTGTTACACCTAAAACTTCTTAAGCAAGAAAACTTGAAACATCGTTACTTCTTAAGTGGGAAAAATTTACATTAGCACTATGGAAAAAAAAATTGGGACTCTAAAATTAAAACTTCTTAAATGGGAAAACTTCTTAAGCAGGAACTTCTTAAGTGGGATCCACTGTATTGGGATTTTGCCTTTTCACCTGTGAACAAGCACACCTTGAAAGATTACTTTTCCGAGGAAATTGTTTGGAACATACATCACTTGGTAAGGCTTTTCACCTGAATGAACAAGCATATGCCTTAAAAGATTATTTTTCTGAGCAAACTGCTTAGAGCACACATTACATTGATGAGGCTTTTCACCTGTGTGAAGGAGGATGGGTTGTGAAAGAAGACTTTTCCAAGAAAATTGTTTGGAGCATACATCACATTGGTGAGGCTGTTCCCCCGTGTGAATGAGTAAATGCTTCGAAAGAACACTTTTTCGAGCAAATTGCTTGGGACATACATCACATGTGTGAGGCTTTCCCCGTCTAAATGAGTAAATACTTCAAATGAACACTTTTTTGAGCAAATCGTTTGGAGCATACATCACATTGGTGAAATTTTTCCCCCGTCTAAATGAGTTAATGCTTCGAAAGATCACTTTTTCGAGCAAATCGTTTGGGGCATAAATCACATTGGTGAGGCTTTCTCCCCGTGCGAATGAGTAAATGCTTCGAAAGATCACTTTTTCAAGTAAATTGCTTGGAACATACATCACATTGGTAAGGCTTTTTACCTGTGTGCATAAGCATTTGCTCCAAATGGTGACTTTTCCGAGTTTCTATTAGAATTTTTTCCTCTGTTAGCACAACAAAATGCCATACTGTTCAGTGCCATTCTGTCAATCAAAATTGGAAATTAAGCAGGTCATATCTAAATTGACTTCATATATGCACTTTACTACTAAAATGCTCTTCAGAAATTTAAAGATTTCATATTAAATGCTTCTCATTTGCTTACCTGTGAAAAGTAACTGCAGAAAGTGGTTGCCCGGAATTGTTGTGGTTAAACTTCTGTATTCGGCCCCCAAATAGTTCAAACACTTTTGTGCGACTTGTATCCATCCGAGGGGTTTACCAAAGTGATTGTTTGAATAACTATAAATATTTGCTTAATACAATGAAAATTAATTATGATAATTAGAAAAATTAAGATAAACAATTAGATTGCAATTAAGATTAAACAAGGAAGCCAAAAATATAAATATTTGCTTTCCAGCTCCCTTGTTTTGTCTTCAGCTGGAACTATTTGGGGGCCGAATATGGAAATTTAGCCATTGTTGTGACATCCGTAAGTGCAACAACACACCATTTCTAAAAAATAACTTTAAATTTCGAAAATCAAACTTCTCAGGTACGTAACCCAATAGCTCAAAACCACCATCAGAGGCTTAAGACAGCCATTACACCATCAGCGCCGTCTGCTAACAAAGCTTCAAGTTTGTGATATCATACTTTCTGCCCTAATTCCTACCTCCATGTTTACAACACATTTTAAAGTTTGTACCGTAAAATTTTCCTGCAGGTATGGGAATGTAAAAACAAGCTGCGAAGAGCTTAACCCCAGCAAAGTTGTCCGAGGCTTTGGTGAAGTGATTAACTTTGAGTCCTGCTGCAAGAGGCATTTTGTGAATCTGCCAAAATGAAGATCATTTTTGTGTTTTGTTTTTTAATCCACTTAAAAACCGAGTTGTGACGCCCTTCCTACAGACAATAAAAGTAAATTTAGAATTTTTTTTCCAGAGTAAACCACATTGTTGTGAGCTGCAAAGGTTTGCTCTGTCTCATTATTTTCCACCCATAAAATGGCTGCAACAGCACAAGTGGAAGATCATTTTGACAAAATGGTGGAGCTTGGGGTAAGCTGGTTGCAGCGCGGGTTTATATGTCCATACTTCTAGGTAAATTTTACGGTAAAAATCTTTAAAATGCATTATAAAGCTGAAATTGTTTTACCATTTCACATTGAATCACATATTTTAAATATGTGTATCCTTTTTTCTTGAAAATTTTCTACATTTTTAGCCAAATAATTTAGGAAGCTAAACTACACATTTGCCAACTTTTTCACCTGTATGTATGAGGAAATGCTTTGAAAGCTCAGTTTCCAGACCAAACAGTTTGAAGCATACATAGCACTGGTCAGCTTTTCATCTATATGGGTGATTATATCTTTTGAAAGATCACCTTTTTTAACAAATCTTTCAGATCACATATCACTGCTGAGGCTTTTCACCAGTGTGAACAAGCATATGATTAGAAAGTTGAATTTTCCAAGCAAATGATTTGGAGCATATATCACACTGGTGTGGCTTTATACCAGAGTGAATCAGCATACGCTTTGTAAGATTACCTTTCTTGGTAAATCATTTGGAGCATACATCACATTGATGAGATTTCTCACCTGTGTGAAGAAACATATGCTTTGAAAGATTACCTATATCAGTAAATTGTTTTGAGCATACATCACACTGGTGAGACTTTTTACCGATGTGAACAAGTATATGATTAGAAAAAGATTATTTTTTTCACACTAGTGACGCTTTATGCCTGAGTGAATCAGCATATGCTTTGTAAGATTACATTTCTCTGTAAATTGTTTAGAGCATACATCACATTGATGAGGTTTTTCACCTGTGTGAAGTGACATATGCTTTGAAAGTTTACCTATATCAGCAAATCGTTTGGAGCACACAACACACTGGTGAGACTTTTCAGCGATGTGAACAAGCATATGATTAGAAAGATGACTTTTCCTAGCAAACGATTTGGAGCATACATCACACTGGTGAGGCTTTATACCTGCGTGAATCAGCATATGCCGTGTAAGATTACCTTGCACAGTAAATTGTTTAGAGCATACATCACATTCAAGAAGATTCTCACGTGTGTGAAGGAACATATGCTTTGAAAGATTACCTATATCAGTAAATTGTTTGGAGCATACATCACACTGGTGAGATTTTTCAATGTGAACAAGCATATGATTAGAAAGATGACTTTTCCAAGCAAACGATTTTGAGCACACACCACACTGGTGAGGCATTATACCTGGGTGAATCAGCATATGTTTTGTAAGATTACCTTTCTCAGTAAATCGTTTGGAGCATACATCACATTGATAAGGCTTCTCACCTGTGTGAAGGTACATATGCTTTGAAAGATTACCTATATTAGTAAATCGTTTGGAGCATACATAACATTCGTGAGGCTTTTCACCGGTGTGAACAACCATATGATTAGAAAGATGACTTTTCCGTGAAAATGATTTGGAGCATACATCACACTGGTGACACTTTACACCTGAGTGAATCAGCATATGCTTTGTAAGATTACCTTTCTCGGTAAATCGTTTGGAGCATACATCACACTGGTGTGGCTTATCACCTGAATGAATAGGCATATGCTTAGAAAGACCCCTCTTCTGAGCAAACCATTTCAAGCAGATATTACATTGGTGAGACTTTTCACCAGTGTGAACAAGCATATGCTTTAGAAGATTACTTTTTGTTGAGAATTGTTTCAAGCATACATCACACTGGTGAGGCTTTTCAGCTGTGTGAAGAAGCATATGCCTTGAAAGCTGACTTTTCTGCACAAACTCTTTAGTGCACACATAACATTGGTGATGCATTTCACCTATGTAAACAATCAAATGCTGTAACAGATAACTTTCCCAAGTTAATTGTTTGGACCATACACCAGTTCAGTGGGGTTTCACACCTGTGCACTTGGTTTTTAAGGTGAGTGTTTTTAGTAAATTAATTTTTTATGTCATACATTGCAGAAGTAATGTTTTTTATCTAAATGAAACAACACAAGTTTTTGAAAATTGACCTTTTTCTCTGAAGTGATGAAACACTGAATAGGTTTCTCTTCTACATTAATGTGCATGTCTTAGGAGATTGAATCATGCACTGAACTGCTTGTAAGATATATCACATTAGTATGATTGTTTCCTTGCATTGACCTTTACATGCTTTAAGAGATTTCTTTTTCCATGTGAATTTCTTGAAACATACATCACACTGGAGAGATTTTTCAGTCGTATGCGTTGAAAAACTAGCTTCTTTTCTGAAACCACTGTGCTATGATGTAACAGCTTCTTTTTTTACTTTTTTGACAATCAATTCTAGAGTGACTTCCCCTAAAGAATATTTCAACACAGACTCCATACTGAAAACTTACAGTGAAAATTTCAGCCATAGCCAATTTAACTTGTGGTCGTATGATTCAATGGTAGTCGTCGGAGCTACATTTTTGCCGTTCAAATTTGTCAAAAAGAATTTTGTATCCCGTTGTAATGTTTCAGCAAGCGCCATTTGCAAAAGCATGTAAAGTTCGGTTCGCGTCAAGAAACCAACTTTACTTGGACTGATGGATTCCGAATTCCGATCCTTGGTTCCGGTATAGTGGCTAGAAGACATAGTGTACCTGAGTTAATACCTCACTGTTTAAATTTTAGTTTCCTCTTTTCATGAACCCACGAGATGGCGCTCCTCCGAGTTTTTTTTTTTTTTTTGTTATTAGAGGTTTAACGACCACCGTGAGCTACTCAATGGGCTATAAGCAGTCGCCCGTCCCTAATTTAGGGTCACTGGTTCCAGGGAAGGGAGAGAGCCGGGAGAGAACGGGGTCCAGGTTCTTTCTTTTTTTTTTTTTTTGATTGGAGGTTTAACGACCACCGTGAGCAACTCGATGGGCTATAAGCAGTCGCCCGTCCCTAATTTAGGGTCACTGGTTCCAGGGAAGGGAGAGAGCCAGTGCCGTAAGACAAACACAACACCCATGCCTGACCGGGATTCGAACCCGGACCCCTTCCGGACGAATGATCAGAGGCCATCGCTTAGACCACTGCGCCACCGGGGCGGCTAAGGAGTCCGGGTTAGAATCCCGGTAAACCATGGGTGTTGTGTTTGTCTTACGGCGCTGGCCGCTGAGTTGCGGAGAGTGGACGTTAAACCCCGATCAAAAAAAAATATATTTAAGTAAAAAGTATCCCATGCTATATCTTAAGACCAGTTTCATCGATCAATAAATTTTCATCCTTGGGGATACAATAATTGCGAACAAAATATGGAGATATTTTTTTACCATTGGAAATACACTATCTACCAACAAGTAATTGGACACCTGTGATAGCAAAGGAAAACGAAGTTTATTCACTTTCAATGGTTGGTGGAGCCTCCACGAGCGGCGATTACAGTTGCGACCCTCCGGGGCATACTCTCAACCAGGCGTTGTACGACGGCTAGCGGTATTTTCTTCCACTCGGCTTGGAGAACACAGGTCAGTTCCTTCACCGATTTCGGACGGTGGGGCACCCCTTAAGTCGACGCTCCAACTCGTCTCAGAGGTGCTCGATAGGGTTAAGGTCCGGGCTTTGCGCAGGCCAGTCCATTCGATTAACCCCATTGTCACCATACCAAGCCATGGTGGACCTCGCAACATGACAGGTGGCATTGTCATCCTGAAAGTAACATAGGTCCACCCCATAAAACTGCCACAACGTAGGAAGTGCATGGTCATCCAAAATGGTGCAGTAGGTCTCGGCGTTGAGTCTACCAGGAATTACGACCAAGCGTCCCGTGTCATACCAGGAGAAACACCCTCATAGCATAATTCCATCGCCGCCGAACTTCACAGTTGGCACAATACATTACGGCAGGAGGCGTTCTCCAGGCAGACGCCAAACCAGACGTTCTTTGCACCACGTTAGCCGAGCAGCGCTATTGGACTTGGTGATCAAAGGCTTGTGGGCGGCAGCACGTCCATGATAACAGAGCAGATGGGATTCCTTACGGATGGTATTCATCGAAAGAACACTCCCGGATGCCTGTTAAAACTCCTCGCGGATGTGGCCCATCGATTTGGTGCGGTTCTTCCGAATTTCTCTGGCCAGCACCCGTCGGTATCTAACTCCCAGTTTTGTGGGTCTGCCAGGTCGGGGCACATTCCGACAGTCACCTCTCATCTTCCACTTGCCAATCACGTAGGCCACTGTCGATTTTGGGTACTTCAACTCGCTGGATATGTCACGTATGGATTGGCCATTTCTGTGATACCCGACGCTTACACCTTTCTCGAAATCGGAGAGCTCCGAACTGCGTGGCATGTTGCCCCGGTGGCGCAGTGGTCTAAGCGATGGCTTCTGATCATTCGTCCGGAAGGGGTCCGGGTTCGAATCCCGGCGAGGCATGGATGTTGTGTTTGTCTTACGGCACTGGATCTTTCCGTTCCCTGGAACCAGCGTCCCTAAATTAGGGACGGGCGACTGCTTATAGCCCATTGAGTTGCTCACGGTGGTCGTTAAACCTCCAATCAAGAAAGAAAAAAACTGCGTGGCATCTCGCATGCGACTGGTTGCGTTGTTGTTTCCCACACGATATTTAACGGCGTCGGCCGTGACGTGTATCAGGACCGCAGATATCGTCGATTGCAGGGGTGTCCAATTACTTGTTGGTAGATAGTGTATAAGGCAAAGGTTTAAGGTGGAACCACTGTAATTTGTTGCTGTTTCTCCGCACATTCGCCACGTATTTGAGACGTCCACTCAAATGAACCTTATTCAGCTAGCATTGTATCATGGGAAAGCTTTTCCATTGCCGAGGACCAACAAATCTTTGTTTATATGAGTTTCCTATTGCTTAACAAGGCGTTATGTTGCAGGGGTTCGAGACAATCGTGATTTTCGTAAACTTATTAACGAGATGCCTAACTTTTTGCTCATCGTATTATTGTGCTAATAAATCCTGCCACCTAAAATGTGTGGAGGAAAGAATCTCTCCTTATAATTTTCCTCTAAAAAGGCCGAAATTGTTAGAGGAATGGCTGTGTAAAATGAAACGCGAGGATTTCCGTCCCAATGTGCGTTCTCGAATGTGTTCTGCTCACTTAAATGAAGAAGATTTTGGATATTACGACATCACGAATCAAAGGCAATTGAAACTTCGTAGTGTTCCTTTGAATTGGAATTTCAAAAAGGAAAAAGAAAAAATAAGTAGGAGAAAACTGATGGCTTTCCCCAAAAATCGAAACAAACATATCTATAATGTTTCATTTATTTAATGCTGCGCATTTATTCAATTTTTAAGCAGATTCCCTAGTGTGCGATAGTGCAAAATTTTTATTTGCTTTTTTAACCCCAGTTTGTTTCTATACTACGTATTTGTCTGGGCTTCTAAATGTTTTGTTTGCAAAAAGAGGTTCCCAAGTTTATGTTTCAGATGGTTCGCCAATGAATGACAACAAGAACATGAACATTTAATATACCGTGTATGAGAAATGATTCATTAAAAAGATCATCGCAAGGGACTACTGGTGATGTTCTTCTGTATCAGACGAAATAAACATTGAACACAAAATTGCCTTGGTATATTCTTGCAACCCTGAGTTGTTATTCTGAGAAATTAATTTCTTCTTCTTCGCCCTGTAGTTTTATTAATTTATTGGCATATTAAATGACGTTAAGATCGTAAAAATTGGTCAACAATAAGGGGTAATCAAATAGCGACAACATTGAATCAGCAGCCATGTTGGTCCACAGAAATCCACTTTTCACGTCATATAAATAAGGTCCATTGGTGGGAACCGCTGGATCTGTTGCCTGCCACCAGATGCTAACATTTATTACAGAAGAGCAAATCTAATAAAAACGATATACAGAATAGGACACGACGCTAACTCATGACAATAATAAAAACTTGAAGCGCAACACAATTTTCTGTGCAACTAAACAGAGAAACGTCGCCATCCATGTGGCGCAGTAGACGAAGCGATGGCTTTAGATGATTCGTCCGAAAAAGGTCCGGGTTCGAATCCCGGAGGAGCATGGATATTGTGTTTGTCTTACGGCACTGGATCTCTCCCTTCCCTGGAACCAGTGACCCTAAATTAGGGACGGGCGACTTCTTATAGTCCACTGAGTTGCTCACAGTTGTCGTTAAACCTCCAATCAAAAACAAAAATATCAAAAATCTAAACCTTCTCCGTAGATGACCACTCCCAATCATTCTGACTAATCACAGATCGACCATGAATTTAGCCTCAGCCGTTGGCCTGCCCTGCTGGTGTTATTCTTATTATTATTATTATTATTTATTTATTGGAGTTTAACGACCACCGTGAGCAACTCAATGGGCTATAAGCAGTCGCCCGTCCCTAATTTAGGGTCACTGGTTCCAGGAAAGGGAGAGAGCCAGTGCCGTAAGACAAACATAACATCCATGCCTCGCCGGGATTCGAACCCGTACCCCTTTCGGATGAATGATCAGAGGCCATCGCTTAGACCACTGCGCCACCGGGGCGGCATTCTGAGGAATACCACCGAACTCGAGAAATTTTTCGTGGTTAGTATTCTTGTTTCCTTAATGTAAGTTTAAAAAGTTTTCTTTAGTGCGTGGAACATGAAAAGTAAAGTCCCGGGAAAGTGTTAATGAGATATTTATGTGACTGAACCTAGAGAATTTTTAAATTTCAGGGGGGGGGGGGAGAAAGCAAATTCTGTGCTGAAACGTTTTTGTTAGCAGTAAACTGATTAGATACCGAACT
The DNA here is from genome assembly GCA_039090855.1 of Macrothele yani. Taxonomy (NCBI): domain Eukaryota; kingdom Metazoa; phylum Arthropoda; class Arachnida; order Araneae; family Macrothelidae; genus Macrothele; species Macrothele yani. Next base: position 198,965,329 of record CM077009.1, on the reverse strand, counting down.
TTATCCAAGATTTGGACTTGCCTATTAATTTGATATTCTTTCTTTAAAGAACATGTTTTGTCCCCAGGGAATTAAATATTGGTCTGTCGAATAATGTTTTATCTAAATGCACGATATTGTTTACAACTAATTTACATCTTCAAAATTTCGTTAACAGTTATTTGTGCACGTCTGAGCTATGGAACTTTATATTAAGAGAAATTAAAGAAATCATTAGAATAATCTGCCATAAAAAATGGAAAACTACAAATATGGAATATGGGTTTCAGATGTTGACTGAAAAATTGCCACCTCCCCAAAAATTTTGAGTGGATTTGTCCTTCAAAGTCTATAGCCCCAAATGTTGAGACATTTGTTCATTGTTAGGTGTTCTACAACTCCCTTAGTTTGTAATGGTCGGGTTATTTTAATTTTGTTTTAAGATGCGAGGCATATAAGTTCTAATAATGCAATCTCACAGGTTTGATACACTTAAAAAATGCATTTGAGAAATGCGCTATTTATTGGAAGCAAATTTTGATGCGCCGCCCCGGTGGCGCAGTGGTCTAAGCGATGGCCTCTGATCATTCGTCCGAAGGGGTCCGGGTTCGAATCCCGGTGAGGCATGGATGTTGTGTTTGTCTTTCGGCACTGGCTCTCTCCCTTCCCTGGAACCAGTGACCCTAAATTAGGGACGGGCGACTGCTTATAGCCCATTGAGTTGCTCACGGTGGTCGTTAAACCTCCAATCAAAAAAAAAAAAAAAAAAAAATTTTGATGCATGTCAGCAAAGACCTCATGCCCGCATAATTCTTATGTGTGCAGAATAGATTACTAAAAACAAAAAGTTGTTTTTAATTTTAACTATCCGTATAAAGAATAAAAATATGTTGTGGTGTTCTGCTGAAAATATCACCATTGCTTACTATTGTGCGTATGTACATTGAAAACAAATTGGATACTGTCACGTTACGGGTAATTTGATAGGAGCATATGAGAAAATCTAAAGGGCTCGAGACATTTCCTTGGAGGGCTTCTTCTTCGGTCACTATCCTTTCATGGGTATTTGCATATTTCGGGAATGTGAGTGTTCGCACTCTTTGTTAAGTGAGTATCGCATGTTAACTGGAATGCGTAACTTTGGGTTCTTTGTTCTAGAGCAGTGGTTCTCAAACTTTTTAGCCTGTGGAACCCTTTTTCCTACAATGTCCAGCAATGGAACCCCTCTATAAAGACCATTTAAAAATTAATATACCTATATACCTATTATTGATCACTGATTTGAAATAAAAATAAACTGAAAAAATAAGCAATCAATAAAAAGGTAATACATACAAAAAGTAATGTAGAGCCAAGAAAATGTATTATGCCAATGATGCAAATAAGTATTCAATAATGAAAAATAATGTGATGAATGGCTTTGCTTTTTATTGCCACATAATTCTTTAAAATTCGGTTCTATCGAAGAAAAATTCAATCTTATATGAGGCTCTGCATTCAGCTTATTCCGATGCTTAGTTTTTGTTGATGCATACACAGAAAAGCCATTTTCACACAGATAGGTTGTCGCAAATAGTAAGAGTACTGACACAGCTTTTTGCCATAATAATAATGGATATTCTCCTTTCAAACTGCACCAAAATTCTGTCATTGGCACTGGTTTATAAAGAGATGTCACTAAAGAATCTGACGTCAGTTCAATACATTTTTCATATTCACCAGATGAAAAGCAAGGAGGTTTCTCATTTATAACAAATGGATATTTAATCCATAATCGACTTTTTATTTTTTCGTGCTGCTCATCAGGAAAATAGTGACTCATTGAATCGTGGAGAGCTTCCAGATGTTGGGTGATTTCATCATATTGTTTGTTTTCTATTTCTGACTCCAACTCTGACAGAAAGTTTCTCGCGGTTGAAAAGCAGTCAAATTCGTGGCTGCAGACACAACTGGTTACAAATTGTAGCTTTTTTTTAAATGCCACAATTTTGTCTTTGGTAGTGAATACATCAATTTTCTTTCCTTGAAAGTGCAAGATTGAGTTCATTCAGCTTTGAGAAAATGTCAGATAGATAAGCCCCTCAAAATAATTACTCTCTATCATTTAATCGATCTTCCAAATAAAAGTGGTTATACATGAAAAAAGCATGCACTTCAGCTCGAAATTTAAAAAAGCGTTCCAATATTTTACCTCGAGATAACCACCTCACTTCCGTGTGTAGAAACAATAACGTATGCACACTTCCCATATAATCGCACAAGATTTTAAACAATCTATTATTCAGAGGACGAGCTTTTATGAAGTTTATCATTTTAACTATTTCATCCAGGGCGCTTTTTAGATGGAGAGGCAAATTTTTCGCGACAAGAGCTTGCCTAAGAAGCATACAGTGACTACTGGTAGAGTGCTTTGCAATCATTTTGATGCGTGCCACAATTCCAGATGTTTTTCCCACCATATCTTTAGCACTATCTGTACAAATATCAACACAATTTTCACAAGGAATTTCATTTCCTTCAAAGAAGGAATTTAAAATATTCAGTTGCACTAGCTGTGAGCGGCTTGCATAAAAGAAGATCTTCTGCTAGAGATGCTTCATACGGATAATTTACAAAAACGAGCAATATCGCGAGACCTGACACGTCTGTAGACTCGTCCATTTGATAAGCAAAATCGCAAGACTTGATGCGAAAAATAAGTTCCTCTTTTACGCTGCCTGCTATTTCCTTCACTCGGCGAGACACTGTATCATTTTATAGCGGAATTTTCGATATTTCTTTGGCCGATTTTTCACCAAGTATGCACTTAACCATGTCAATAGCACATGGCTTGATTAGATTATCTGCTATTGTATGAGGTTCACCTGCTCGTGATATTTGATAGTTTTCTAAAAAGGAAGCCCCTGTAGCTTTCTCATTCGCTGTATGTGCTGCATGAAAAACATTTGTTTTCATTTTTAAAAGTTCATCACGCTTACGCACAAAAAAATCGACATTCTTATCTTTGGGCTCTCGATGTGTAGTCTCCAAATGGCGTCGCAGTTTGGCAGGTGCTATTGAACTATTATGATAAACTTTGCGGCATACGACACACTGCGGATTATCATCAGCATTCATAAATCCGAAACCAATATAGCTCTCATCATACTTTCTTCTTTTTGCAAATTAGGCAGTTTTATCTTGATCACACGTTCCAGAACGTGTATCATTTTCTTGAACTGAAGCAAATTCTTTTGTTTCTTGGTCATTATCACTGTCATCTACAAGAGAAGTACTAGGCACTGATAGATAATTCAACTCAAAAATTTCGGAACTTGAACGTTTTAACGTACCCTGATTAAGCCAACGATCCATTTCTAACGTTAAGCGGAGTAGAGAGCATAGTTCAACAAGCACACACCGACTAACATTGGCAGGCCAAAGCTACGCAGCAAATTCTTGCTTCCCTGTCCTCCAGACTTAGGCAACAGTGAAGGCCATAAATCGCCTTCCCAGCGTTTCAGGCGCCAAACTGTTTTGACTCCTCCCTCAATCTTTTGCACCACTTCTTTGAGATGTTATATCCTACGTGGTTTTCATGGCTCTCTGTCACATCTTTTTTCCTGTTTTTTTATTGGTTGCGAAGAATTGGTTGGTTAAGGCTGTCATCGGGAAAAATATGGAATTAACAGATTTTCTTGAAAATTTCGGCGATGTCTTACGAACTGCTTGCGGAAACCCTGGAGGGCCGTCGTGGAATCCTGGGGTTCCGCGGAACACACTTTGAGAAAAACTGTTCTAGAGTGAGAAAAAGGAACAGGGAAGTGAGATTCGAAGCGCAATTGAGTGTTATTACGAGAACCGCTGGCATATGTGCTCGGAGGCTGCTGCTCCTGTCTTTATTTTTTTCTTATGACGGTTCAACATGTTCGATGATGAGATTGCCAATCTGGTGAAGGCCATGCAGCTGCGAATATTGGAGTTGATGAGGTCTGAGTAGTTATGCTCCCATTTTGATTCTCCTACCTGCCGATGAACGTCGGTGCAGCGGAGGGGTGTCTACGCCGAACCCTTTCTGATGATGTGGACCACCGGGTGTATTGATCTGCTTTCGTCGACAGCTCTCGTCAGACGATTGCTTTATGTTGCAGTTTGCGTACGTGTTGTTGAAGGACGTTTACTCGAGGACTGATATGTTTGATTTATGACCGTGTTTGAGTCTGTGAACGTTTCTTCTTCATAATCTATCATCTCAAGGTAAATGAACTCTTGAATTTTTAACGAAAATTTGTGTTATTTTATAATATTTGAGATTGTATTAAACGGTTAAACTTAAATTGTGTCGTTAAAATTTGTGCACTGTCGTTATTTAATTAACTTAATTTAAGAATATCAACTTATTTAAAACAATCCTTCCTGCATGGGGTTGGGGTTTTCGAGATAACTGGGATGGGTGCCGGAGATTATTTTCATAACCATTAAACTTTTGTAGAGTTTTAACGAAGACTGATTATTGGCGATTTTCTTTGTCTCGGAGATCACGAAGTAACTAGCCAGAGGAACCCGGAAACTCAGCGATCGCCAAACATCCACTCGCACATTAACAAAATACTCTACATCAGGATCTTTGGCAAGTACAGAATTGTCGGGTGCAGGAGCAGACAAACCCAGCGGGTCCTTATATTTTCCTCTAAAGGTATTCAGATCTGCTTACTTTAAATACTTCAAGATGTTAACAGTCAAGCAAGATCATCATGCAATGATAAAACAAGGTCCTTTCTATGCCACAGTATTAAATGCACTGGCGGAAAGTGAAAAAAGAACGCCAAGAAGGAATTGGCGGACGATCATGAAATTTACATATGTTAATGGGGTCGAGTTTACGTAGGTGTGATGTTAATTTCGAGACCAACCGGTGAGCGCTTACGCCACAGCACGGCTTAAAATGCAAATAATTGTCGGTGGTATTTAAAGAGTACGGCGAAGTGAGTGTAATCAGTCGTCGGCGTACGGGCACGTGCGAAGACCCTGAAGAAGCTGCAATGCCTGGACATGGAAGACGTGTACGATTTCAGCAGTTATCGGACTTTGAGCGAGGTCGTCTAGTCGGACTCCGCGAGGCCGGGTGGTCGTATCGTCGTATTGCAGAGTGAATTGGACGGGAAGTGTCGGTGGTGATACGATGGTGGCGCAGATGGTCCGAGGAACATTCCCACACGAGAAGATGTGGAACCGGGAGTCACAGAAGGACTGATGAGCGGACCGATCCACGCATAAGAAGAGCGGCGTTGTCAAGTAGAACATCCACTGCGACGCAAATCCGAGCTGCCGTTACACCTGAGGTGACTGTGCGAACAATCCGCAACCGTCTACTGGATACAGGACTACGTGCACGTGTGCCCCTGGCATGTGTACCTCTGAATCCAGCCCACCGTCAGGAACGGCTGCAGTGTGTTGCCAACGTCTGCACTGGAGAACGCAATGGCAATCTATCGTGTTCAGCGATGACGCAGACACACAGGGGAGCGTCTCCACCCTTCTTGCATCCGCCAGCAACACACAGTGCCTACACCTGGTCTCCTGGTGTGCGGAGCGATCAGCTATCGCCCCCGTACACAACTAGTGTTTGTACCGGGTACGTTAAACAGCACCTCCTACGTCAACAACATCATTCAGCCTGTTGTTGTGCCATTTGTAAGGTCGGTCCATCGTGGTGTTTTCCAGCAAGATAACGCACGCCCACACACGGCACGTGCAACGCAACATGCACTTCAGGGTGTGAGCCAACTTCCATGGCCTGCACGTTCACCGGATTTGTCTCCCATTAAGCACGTGTGGGATTTTATGGGACAACGACTTATCCGGTGTCCAGGGCTAACCACGACCGTCCCTGATTTACGCGTCCAGGTTGAGGATGCTTGGAACTGAATACCCCAAACTTACATCCAACATCTGTACGACAGACTCCATGCCAGAATTGCACAGTGTGACGCAGTTCATGGCGGTTCAACCTCGTACTAACCATGTTACATGGAAATGTTATTTTTCAGTTTACCAGCAAATACAGCTGTATTTTGCCATAATATTTTGATCACGTTATTCTCTGTATTCCGTTATTATGCTGTATAAATTTCGTTGGTATCAGACGTCTCCTTCTTGATGTTTTTTTTTCACTTTCCGGCAGTGTATATACCTTGGAATTATAATTTATCGCCGAAAACGAAAAATAATGTTCCCATAACACAAGTATTAAGCTTCTCTAAAGAAAACTGAGTATCACGGTAATCTGAAAACACTATTAAGCTTGCATAGGAATGTTATAAACTTAAACTGTAAAATTGGGTTACACAGACGCTTCTGTTAGGAGGCGAAACTCCCTTCATACTACAGAAAATCAACAACCACAAACACGCGCGCTCGCGCGCGCACACACACACACACACACACAAATTATAAAATTTAATAAAATGATCTCAGAAATACACTGGTGTGCAAAAATTCAGGACGAAGAGGAGAAATTAGCATAACAGCGGAACGAGCAGGCAGAACGGACCGAAAGACTACTCAGAAGATAGACTAGGGTCCGATACGGTAGGGCATGTGCAAAAATGCAGCATGACATAGGCGAGAGGGGAATGTCGAAAGGGTATAAAGCACACAGGTGGTGTACGCTCAGCAATTCGGTGAAATCTATTGCACGTTGTATATCGGTTTGAAGGACGTCGAGTTGCTGCCACCGTGTGATATGGCCAGGCCCTGATTTACGGGAGGGCACACGGGGCACGTGCCCAGGGCCCCCGATTTTGGGGGCTCCCAAATTTGAATTAAATGTGTACTTAGTTAATGGGAATTTTGTGTGTGTATATTTAAAATTTATTTTTTACTTTTGCATAATCATGAGCCATGTTGTTGTTGTTGATTGGAGGTTTAACGACCACCGTGAGCAACTCAATGGGCTATAAGCAGTCGCCCGTCCCTAATTTAGGGTCACTGGTTCCAGGGAAGGGAGGGAGCCAGTGCCGTAAGACAAACACAACATCCATACCTCACCGGGATCCGAACCCGGACCCCGTTCGAACGAATGATCAGAGGCCATCGCTTAGACCACTGCGCCACCGGGGCGGCCATGAGTCATGTGTTTATAGATGTGGTACTTACACGCAGTGAGTTTGAGTTTCGAGTTTCACGTAAACACGTGGCCATTAATGAGTTTCAGTGGTTTAATAACCTTCAGGTGGCCATTGAGAAGGAGGATCGCTTCTATTGATTCACATGACCTTTTCTTGCTTCTCCGAACGCACCTAAACTCAACTGATCCTTCAACTTCCTGCACACGGCTTGTCATTGTCGTAACTGTAACCGCGAACGCGATGGCTTGGTTGGTTGGTTGTATTTTGCGTTGCGTTTCTTGTAGTCTGATGGGATGTTGAATATATGTTAATTTTATATATAATCAAATTGAGTTAGTTGTAACAATATATTTAAGTTGAGTTATTTAACAGTTAAATTATGTCAAAACGAACATATTTATCAGGCAGTGCTAAACGGAAAGCCAAACAATTGAAACTAAAGGATGATGACCTGAAGCATGGTAGCATTGAACGTTTTGCCATTAAAAAATTGGATATTTCACTTGGTCCCAAAAGTTCTACAAATTCCTCTAATTTTACTACTGGTGAGTCTCTTCAGTGTAATTTGTCTTTGGAAGCCAGTAATCTGACTTCAGAATCATCTAACATCACAGATGCTCCTAATTTGGGAAATCTTTTGAATTCATCTAATGAAGAGAGCACAAGTTCCACAATGAATGCAGTGGATCCTGCCTTATGGGAAGAAATTACAGAAGAAATGCGCGAATGCTTTTTGAGCAATCCACCAGTCCAAGATTTGAAGTTGCTGGCATTCACAGGGAAGGCTATATGTGGTAAAAAACGTTTCCTAACAGAAGGTAATTTTTTCAGAATATAAAAAAATAATGAGAAGGTAAAACGCGACTGGCTTCTTTTATCCCCATCAACTTGTTTACTATTCTGCTGGATATGCAAATTGTATGCTAGGAGCATTACAGCATTAGGATCCACAGGTTTTTCTGACTGGAAGCATGCAAGTGAACGTCTTACAGAGCATGAAAATTCACACATACACAGACAAGAAGTATGTGACTATTCATCACGTATGAATGCTTCTGCACGCATTGACTGTCAGATAGTTATGCAGTATCGGAATGAATCCAAGTACTGGCAAGATGTTTTGCATAGAGTTGTTGCAACAGTTAAGTATCTCTCAGTTCGTGGGTTGCCAATGTATGGTGATGATGAAACAATTGGATCAGTTCAGAATGGAAATTTCCTGGGCTGCTTAGAATTAATTGCCGAATTTGATCCATTCTTAGCTCAACACATGGAAAAATGTGGGAATCCAGGAAATGGTAACACCAGTTACTTATCTTCAACATGTGTGGATGAATTTGTTGAATTAATGGCTGTAAGTGTTTTTAATGCCATCACTGATGAAATAAAAATGTCAAAATATTTTTCTATCGTAGTTGACTCTACTCCAGACATTACACACATAGATCAACTGGCTTTTATCATAAGGTATGTCAACAAAGATTGTGAAGCAAAAGAACGGTTTTTGACATTTATTCCATTCCATGGACATACTGCAGAAACATTACAACTACCATGATATCTTTTCAACAGGAGGCTGGCTTGGATATTATGAATGTCAGAGGCCAAAGCTATGACAATGCCAGCAACATGTCTGGGAAGTATTCTGGTGTTCAAACACGCATTAGGGAAATCAATCCACTAGCGGAATATGTGCCATGTTCTGCTCACACTTTAAATTTAGTTGGTGTGAATAGCATAGATAGTTGTGGTAAAGTTCTTTCTTTTTTCACATTTTTGCGAAAAAACTCTATGCTTTTTTTTCTGCATCAACTTACCGTTGGAAGATGCTTCAGGAGAAAGTCCAGGAAGCACATGGAAATTCATCACTCACACTGAAGAGTTGGTCAGTTACCAGATGGTGTGCAGATGCAGCTACACGATCAGTGAGGAAAAATTATCGTGAAATAGAGAAAGTTTTAGTATTTCTGTCAGAAAATGTAGATGATTCTCCACAGACAAGAGATGAAGAAAAATCACTGCTGAAGAAAATGCGAACAATGGAAATATCGATCAGCACAGTAGTTTGGGACACAATACTTCAGAGATTAAACTGTGCAAATCAAACTTGCCAGAATCCAAAAGGAAATATTTCTGAAGTACCTAAAATTTTCCAGGCGTTAATTGAATTCATTCAGTTCGTGAGGGAAATTTTTGAAGTCTATGAAGAGGAAGCTAAAACATTAGTGTCTGAAAATGTGCAATACCATGGTCATGATTCCCGAAGAAAGAAAGTGCCCAAGAATAAACACCTAGATTAATGTAAATGTGAACATATAGAACTCAGTGCAAAGGATATATTTAGAACTCAGGTTCATTATGTGCTTTGTGATGCTTTAATCACTCAGCTTTCAAGCAGAAAAAGTGCTTATGAAAATATAATGAGAAAATTTGAATTTTTTACAAAAAAATCAAGATCTGAAATTTTTGAAGGGGCAAAAGCATTGCATGAATACTATAACAATGACCTTGACGACCAGTTTGCAGATGAGTTTTTGCAATTCTCCTCAATGATGGGTGAGCATGCAACCATTCCCCAGATGCTGCAAACTTTGAAGGCAAACAATTTAGAAGCCACATTTCCGAACACTGAGAATGCACTTAGAATGTTCATGACATTACCGATTTCAAATTGTACAAGTGAGAGATCATTTTCTTTGCTGAAAAGACTTAAAAATCCCTTACGATCAACCATGCGACAAACAAAACTGGCATCGTTAGCTCTGCTTTCTTTGGAGAGTGATGTGACACAGTCTTTAAATTATGATTCTCTGATACATGACTTTGCATCTAGGAAATGTAGAAGAAAATTATTCAACCCAACTGTTTCGTCCTGATATAGGAGGTAAATTTTCAATTCTTTTTATTCATTCCTAAAAATAAAGAATAGTAACTGAGTTATTACAAATAAAAAGATCTGGTGCCCAAGCACAGCACTTTGTCATCGTATTGTCAGTTTTGTTTGACACTGGACAAACAAAACTAACAATACGATGACATGGACAATTTATACATTTATATTTATACAATTTATATATTATGTGCTCATTAGATTTTGGTAAAAATTGGGTAAATGGGTAGTTTAGCGTCCTAAATTATTTGGTCGGAAAAGTTGTAAAATTTCTAAAAAGTGTGACGTACAGATTCTAAAATATGCAATTTAATGGGAAATGGTACAAAAATTTCATCGTTAGAATGAATATTAAAGATGTTTACTGAAAAACTTGAACTCCAAGTATGACGAGTCAGCAGATGCTGCAGGAGGCTTTAAACAACGCTGAGGCGTTGACATGAAGCTGTGCTCCGTTGAAAGGAAGGATCGGTGCAGCCAGGATATTCACTGGCGGAATAGTACAACAGGAACCGGGTACGCTGTTGTCAGGAAAGAGTGTAGTGCTACGCTACAGAAAATAGTTAATTTCGGTGTCAATTCTTGGCATCGCAATCGGACAGTTTCTTGTTTTCTTCACATGGGATTCTTTGATGCTGAATGTAGGAACTCATTTCTCCGTGGAAGCTTTTTTTTTATTTAGTAATCAAACTTTCACTTTGAGACTTGCCATCTAACTTCCGTTAGAGAGAATGCGACACCTACTCTAACGCTTTTCTAGAAACAACAAAGGCAAGTGCATACTTACTATTTCGTATCACAGAATCACATGCCAAAGAACGAAGATAATCTCTGCATGCTTCTTTAAAAAGTGAGACAGAAATTACAAACTACATTCTTTAGCGTAGCAGTATATTTTGTTACTCTTTCCTGACAAGAGCGTACCTGATTCCTGTTGTACTCTTCTGCCCATGAATTCCCAGCCGCAGCAAACCTTCCTTTCAACGGAGCAAAGCTTCAGGTCGTCGCCGCAGCTTGTGTTTACTCATCCTACTTGGACCACTTGGAGGTAAGTTTTTCGCTAAACAACTTTAATATGCTTTTTTTTAATTTTACAACTTTTCTGACCAAATAATTTAGGACGCCGAAGTACAACACATTTACCAAAAATTGAACCGGACTAGGTGTTGCCCTCAGCTTTTCAGATTGTTATGATTATGTTTTTTTTTTTGCTTTTTTTTTCAACACAAAATATAATGTTTTACAGTTTTCCGATATATTGATCATGATGCACTGATTTGATCTTATTAGAAACCGGGAAGCTGGAAGTAGGAGTTCCCATAGCCCTTTTTCAATTGTTTATGCAGTTTCACATCTCTATTTATGAGGAAGTCCAATGAAGGTCACCATGGATTTTTTTTCCTTGTTTTAGTTCACATTTTTTGTTGGATGCATTGTACTCATGTTCTAGATGCAAGAATCAGTACATTGCAAGACCACAATATTCACTAAATTTAAGATGTCCATCCATTTTGTCATAGATATATTGTTATAGTTATAATCTATGGGGTCATTAACACCACAAACAACTGATCAACCAGTTGTCCCCGCACAGCCAGAGTTGTATAAAAATAAAATGTATCTGTGTACACAGCTATTGAAACAGAAAACTCGCTGCCAACCCGCAAACCATGATAACAATAGAATAAGATAATTTAAAGAAAAATTAATAAAACAAATAATTATTAGAACATTACAGATTCCAATGAGGACAAAATAGTACATTCTAATTGAATGTGCAGCAGCAATGTGTGTAAAATGGACTTTTATGGCAAAATATTAAAATATTGGACTACAAACCTCATAAAAACAACAGATTAATTAAAGAAAGTTTTTATATCCACAAACACAGTTCTATCAATGAACCTTCAAAAATTATAAATATGAGTTTCAACAAGTTAATTCAAAAATACTGGACTTACAAAATGCATAAGGAAATATTTGTATTTAATTGGCAACTGAAAGAGAAACCTGGCAATAAAATTTAAATTCTGTGTAAACAAAACTTTTAATACAGTTCGTATACATTGAGAACAGGCCTTGATAAAATCTAGAGGCCAGAAATGTCTGTAAAAACAAAAGAACTCAGAAGATGTGAAAAATAATTAAGCTCTTCAGTTAAAATAGAATTAAGTATATTAATCTGAGTAAAGCGTTGAGTAAGTGTTTTAATTGCTGTATATAGGCCTAACATTTTTATTTTTTTAATCTATATGCAAAAACTATCTGCAAACCTGCTAATGATTTGGAAACTATCAGCGTACGCATGTACGTCTACATTCTGCTACTATGTACACAGTGACTATCATTTGGTCGATAGAGAATAAGGAGGGGGCCCCGGAAATGTTTTGTGCCCTGGGCCTCGCATGTAGTAAATCGGGCCCTGGATATGGCCAACAGGTAATCCAGTAGACGACATCTGGATGACTTTACCCGAGGTCGCGTCATTGGAAAGTTGGAAGAATGTCGAAGTGTGACTAGTGTAACCGAGGAGTTCGGGGTCGCTCACAGCATCGTTTCACAAGCTTGGAGTGTATTTCAAACGACAGGAACAGCTGTCCGAGAGTTTAGCAGTGGTCGTCCACGAGCAACCACGGCGGCGGACGACCGGTATATTGTAGTACAGGCGAGAAGAGACAGACGGCAGACAGTGGGAGAAATCGCAAGGCACATGCAACAGAAAACTGGACGTCCGGTATCACGTTATACCGTGGCCAGCAGGCTGCACAAATGTGGTCTATTTGCTCGACGACCAGTACGGTGTGTGCCATTAACGCCTGCTCATCGGAGACGGCGGTTTCTGTGGTGCCAGCAACACAAGAACTGGACGCACCAGCAATGGGGTCGAGTTCTCTTCATGAATGAGAGCCGATTTAATCTGACGAGCGATTCTGGACGTATACACATCTGGATAGAGCAAGGAACACGCAATCACACCTCCAACATCATCGAAAGGGACCGGTTTGGAGGTGGCGGAGTTCTCGTTTGGGGCGGTACCATGCTTGGGAGCCGTACTGACCTCCATATCTTGCAAGCAGGTTCAGTCACTGGTGTTCGCTGTTGTACCGAGGTTCTCCTGCCTCACTGATGTGCCGAGGTGCGTCTGTTTAGAGGTGCTGTGGATCCTGAGTTCCTCTTCACGGACGACAACGCTGCACCTCATCGTACAGTGGCTGTCGCAGAGTTGTTGGAGAGTGAAGATATTCAACGCATGGATTAGCCCGCAAGGTCCCCGGACCTAAATCCAATCGAACACGTGTAGGACCTTCTCGGGAGATGCTTGGCAGCACGTCACCAGCCGCCAGCAATGATTCCGCAGCTACTGTTGGCGCTACAAGAGAAATGAGCCGCGATGCCTCAACAGCTCCTTGACAACCTCGTTCTCAGCATGAACAGACGTTGTAAATTCTGCAACGCAGTCAGGGGTGATCATATCCCCTACTGAAGACTGGATTTTTCTTGGCAGCCGCCTGTCACATGGACGTTTTTGTCTTCTGTCCAGTTGTTCTCGAAGCTACCTTTTCAATAAAGTGCCTTTGTATCCTTTTGATTCCTTGTTTGGACGGTTTTGCTCACTTGTCCCATATTCTTACATCTTGGAGATCTTAGGGTATGATTTAAGTGGATGTTGAGCACTTCTGCACGACGTTACATTCGAAAAACCGTCTCGTCCTTAATTTTTACACGCCAGTGTATTATACTGACTGAGGTCTTATATCTGACTAATTCGCTTAAACTTAAAATTGTTATCTATGAAAAAAATTAAAATTTTTGGAGTTCAAAATTATCAAAATAAGGATGTAGCACGTGACGTCATCGAGAAGTGGCAACAGTCCCTGCAAGTTGCTGAAGGACAAGCATAGCTGGCTATCCTGCACGTAGTGTGAAAGGTGCAATCATTAGCAGTCGGTGTTTATAAAAATCTGAAGCCGAAATGGCTAAATTTTTTGGCATTATGAATTGCAGCAATAGAGGAAATCGAGACCGTAAGTCTTTTTCAAGCTACTAGTTGTTTTCTCTAAAGGCGGTACCGAAAAAATCACTTATATGCCAAATGAAGGAAGATCGCTTCCCAGAGCTTAGAAAACACTTCTTTTTAAAGAGTTGGACTCTTCAAAGGCAGAGAACCTCTTAAATGTTAGTTTTATTAAGAATTCAGTGATTTCTGGTAAAGCAGAGAATCCATCTTTTACTTGTTAAAACGGTATTTGAGTGCAATGCTTGCACTCATTGGGCCAAGCGTTTCATTCGTTGATTCAAAGTTTTCAAGTTGACTTTAAAAGATGTTGCCTGTTTTTTTGCGTAAGTTTTATTACTACTGACTATTTTCTTATAGAACATCTTTTAGAGTTTGTCTCTTAGTCAAAATATTTCTTAAATAAACGCTTCGGTCCCCACGGAACTTCTGTGCACTTTTTTTCTCCACGGACTTCTTTTCAGAAGGTTCCTGGTTGATCTAGGGAGTGCTGAAATTTTTTATAAGGCTAAAAGTTAATTTGTTAGGAAACCTGACTTTTAGTCAGATTCAAATCTCTGGCTCTTCTGTATTTTTTAGATCTCGATCACACCGTAAACCTGTCTCACTTTTATTTGCGAGTTTTCGGCTTTTCAATTTTAAGGTTATTTGGCTGTCGGTGTTGGGGTTTTTTAGTTTACTACTTTGTTCTATATGACACCCCCCTTCCAAAAAAAAAAAAAACTACCGTTGATTTTTTTTTAGTATACCTGGATTTTTACCTGGAGCTGAAGCACACTTTTGCAGAAAAAATGCAAATAATGGCTGAAATTACTGTCCAAATAAAATCCTTTATGGTGTCTAGGTCGCTTTACATGTCGGTGTTATGCTACTAAATTTATTTACGGATAAATAGATTATAGGGCACAAATCCCAGCAAAATTATTTTATATTTTCACCACAATTTTACGTAAAAAAAAAAAAAAAAAAGATTCTGCTCGTTTTTCTAAGTCTTGGAAATCGCTTCCCAGAGCTTAGAAAGACACATTTTGTTGAAGAGTTAAACTCTCAAAAAGGCATAGAACCTTTCAAAGGTGAGTTTTATCCAAAATCAGCGATTCCTAGAAAGAAAGAAAACCTGTCTTTTTTTTTTACTCAGATCTCCGCACCTGGGAGGGAAGAGAACCTAACTTATTAAGGCAGCGTACTTACTTTCTCCATAAATTACTGATTGCTCACGAATTTGTGATCATTCAAAATTACCCTGTAAAAGGATACCGACTACGAGAAATTGTTATATGCTTCGAAACTTGTATATGCCTCGAACTGTTCTGCAGTAAAGGCGCTTCGACGAAAGACGAAGTAATAGAAAATATTAACATTTTGCTCTTTCGGAAAATTTTCGCATCACCTTCGAAGATACTTACTTGCATTCAGCACATGAGCATCTTTTCCTTCAATCTCTTCAATTTTTTCCAAATACCGCATTTTGTACTCGGAAGTTAAAGTTTCAAAGTAAGAAGCCATCATTTCTTTTTTTTTTGATTGGAGGTTTAACGACCACCGTGAGCAACTCAATGGGCTATAAGCAGTCGCCCGTCCCTAATTTAGGGTCACTGGTTCCAGGGAAGGGAGAGAGCCAGTGCCGTAAGACAAACACAACATCCATGCCTCATCGGGATTCGAACCCGGACCCCGTTCGGACGAATGACCAGAGGCCATCGCTTAGACCACTGCGCCACCGGGGCGGCCAACTGAGTTGTTTACGGTGATCATTAACCCCCCCCAATAATAGTAGAAACTCCAAGGTCCGATCAGCAGCAGCTGGTTTTTTTCATTGGAGGTTTAACGACCACCGTGAGCAACTCAATGGGCTATAAGCAGTCGCCCGTCCCTAATTTAGGGTCACTGGTTCCAGGGAAGGGAGAGAGCCAGTGCCGTAAGACAAACACAACATCCATGCCTCACCGGGATTCGAACCCGGACCCCTTACGGACGAATGATCAGAGGCCATCGCTTAGACCACTGCGCCACCGGGGCGGCACTGTTTTACGTAAGACGATACAGTTGTCCACACCTGTGTAATGGATGATCAAAAGCATATCCCGCGTGACTACTGACAGGGCCGCCCCGGTGGCGCAGTGGTCTAAGCGATGGCATCTGATCATTCGTCCGAAAGGGGTCCGGGTTCGAATCTTGGTGAGGCATGGATGTTGTGTTTGTCTTACGGCACTGGCTCTCTCCCTTCCCTGGAACCAGTGACCCTTAATAAGGGACGGGCGACTACTTATAGCCCGTTGAATTGCTAACGGTGGTCGTTAAACCTCCAAAAAATTAAAAATGATAGATCACGTGATCCTAAAAGGGGAAGGCAACTCGTCTAAATGTTAAGGTCCCGTTACTAGCACATCATCTCACCATTTAAAAGGTGACGGCAACCCGTCGAAATGTTAAGATCCCGTTATTCTCATAATATTACATTATATAGGAGGTGAGGCCAACCTGTCTAACGTGAAAAGTCCCGTTATTCTCAGAATTTAAAGGTGACTGCAACCCGTCTAAATATTAAGATCCCGTTATTCTCACATTTTCAAGGTGAAGGCAACCCTTTTAACGTGAAAAGTCCCGTTATTCCTACCATTTAAAAGGTGAAGGCAACCCGTCTAAATGTTCAGATCCCGTTATTGTCACAATTTCAAGGGGAAGAAAACCCGTCTAACGTGAAAAGTCCCGTTATTCTCACAATTTAAAGGTGAAGGCAACCCGTCTAACGTGAAAATTCCCGTTCTTCCCACCATTTAAAAGGTGAAGGCAACCCGTCCAAATTCCGTTATTGTCACAATTTCAAGGGGAAGAAAACCCGTCTAACGTGAAAAGTCCCGTTATTCTCACAATTTAAAGGTGAAGGCAACCCGTCTAATGTGAAAAGTCCCGTTATTCTTACAATTTCAAGGGGAAGGTAACCCGTCTAACGTGAAAAGTCCCGTTCTTCCCACCATTTAAAAGGTGAAGGCAACCCGTCTAAATGTTAAGATACTTCTCACAATTTCAAGGGGAACGCAACCCGTCTAACGTGAAAAGTCCCGTTATTCGCACAATTTAATGGCGAAGGCAACCCCTCTGAACGTTGCAAATGGCGTTGTTAAAATTATCCATCATTATGTAACACCAAACGCTGAGAATGTGAGAAATGACCCTATGATTATAGAAAATATGACACCAAAGTTGAGAATGTGAGAAATGACACTATGATTATAGAAAATATGACACCAAAGGTTGAGCATGTGAGAAATGACACTATGATTATAGAAAATATGACACCAAAGGTTGAGGTCATAGTGTTCATAGATTTGTAAAAAGACTCTACGAGATATGTCACAATGATCGAAAAAACTATCCCAAGACCCTTATAATACATTACAAATGACTTGCAATTTGTAAAATCTCCTTTACTATATACAATCTGTCACCTATGGTTAAAAGACTTGTAAAAACTCAAAAAAATGAACCAATGGTCAGAAACTTTGACAAAAAAAAAAAAAATGGGGAAAGAGGACCAAAGTCCTCTTTCCCCATTTTTAATTAAGAATAATAGTATATACAACAAGATATAATAAATATAAATGTAATATATGTATAAATGAAATATTTACAATGAAGGTTGTATAATAAAAGTTAATGATGAAGAGTCACCATTTTTAATACAGGAAACTTCAATGTGATTCTGTCCTTCTACATCAGATGTTTCCAGCACCGGAGTGATGGGATTTCCAACAGCCACCAAAGGAACAGTTATTCTCAGAGGGGGAACTGTAAAAATCAGTAATGACTCACATTGCTTTGATGATGTTGAAGGCTCTACTGATGGCTCTGGCTGTTCTGGTAACGGCTCCGTTGACGAATATTCCGTAGATGGCTCCGTTGATAAATATTCCGTAGACGGCTCCGTTGATAAATATATAAATATTCCGTAGACGGCTCCGTTGATGAATACTCCGTAGACGGCTCCATTGACAAATATTCCGTAGACGGCTCCGTTGACGAATTTTCCGGCTCTGGAGGCGGCGAGTCCTCAAGTCTTTCATCCGTCGTTAGGACAACTCTCACATCACGGAGACAGCGTCCGTTGATCCTCCTCTTCTCCTTCATCCTTTTTTTTTTTTCTTTAGTACAAATTTCTTGTCGTATTCATAAGTTCCCCGCTTTGCAGGGAACCCCTCATCCATATTTTGATAACATTTACGTTTCAATTGTCTCAACGCATACATATTATTGGCAGAGTGAAATGAAGGCGCGCTCACTCCTTTTATATTCTCTCTCGACAGGATATCCTTCACGTACACATCTCATGTTACTCATGATGGTGAAGCGGAAAACAAAACAAGAACAAGTTAACTCTATGGAACACGGGATATGTAATAGGATACGATTAAACCATTGGGATGAATGTTTTTTCAGTAGCATCCTTAGGAAGGAAATATTTTGCATGACTGATATTATGTCGCATATCAAATGTGATGTGATAAAAATAGATTCACCTAAATGACGTCAACAGGAAGTTATGTAACCCGATAACTATAAAACTGGAGGTGTGAACCAACATTCTCTCTCATTCTATCTCTCTTTCTCTCTCATCTTGACAGAAAACCATCATGCGACAACAAAAGAATAATCTGCTAAAGGAATCCAATCGGCTCATGGATGAAAAAATAGCGTTGCAGGAAAGTGGTATTTTAGAAATAATACATCCGCTACCCAATGACCTGATACAGAGATTCAATCAATTATTGCAAGAGATATTAACGCTACAAGAAGAACCGAATGAGATTATAGACACTCTGGACAGAATGGTGAGGGATTTGGACAGTCTAGACGATGAGAAATCGCTTTGCGACAAGAGACAACTCAAAAGATGTAACACAGGAAGAAATTGAACAACTATTGGAGGAGCAAAAGGAGATTTAATACCAAATGAGATATTTGAAATTGTGGAATCTTTGGAGAGGGACTATCGCGTTATGAAATAAAATATGAAATAAATCCTAAGGGAATAGAAAAAGGAAACTCATGTTGGAAATTCTCAGAAATGGGATGTAAATAGATCATGGCGCAAGATATCAGCATCCTGTTTCATAACAGGATACGGTTTGAGTATTAGAGAGAAATGTTCATTTCTCACCACAGAGCCGCGGATGGCTTAGTGGTTCGTGTTTCAGACTGTCGATGCTGGGTCCCCAGGTTCAAGCCTGGGCTGATCTTTCAGAGATGGTGTGATTTACTAACAATCGCTGAATATCCGCCGTGCATCGGACGAGCACGTAAAGTGACGGCCCCCAGGCTGGACCCACTGGTAAAATGGGTATCCTTTCCTATGTCCCCCCTGAAATTCTCTCACCCATCTATGTGCAATATCGTACTTGTACGGTGGCGCCATCTACTGTACTCTAATCTCACTACAAACTGTTCTGTCAAAGTCGCTAGACTTGCTCTCATTCCTTCCGTTTCTGTGTCCTGCCCAAAAGGCGATCTCGCTGTAGGTGGCTGGGACCTAAACTCTACTCATTGTGGACGGAAGTCCTACATAAAAATGACAAATCCTGCATCCTCACTGTGTCTGACTGAATATATGAAGCGGCGTTGTTATATGAAGCATTTCTCACCACTTTGCTAGCCAACCTCGCCACTGTCCAGATCTCTTGCCAGACTCCAGCTAAGCCAGCCAACCTCGTTAATCTCCGGAGCTCTCTCGCCAGCCAGCTAAGCAAATCTCCGCATCTCTCTCGGCAGCTCGCCACTGTCCAGATCTCTTGCCAGACTCCAGCTAAGCCAGCCAACCTCGTTAATCTCCGGAGCTCTCTCGCCAGCCAGCTAAGCTAATCTCCGCATCTCTCTCGGCAGCCAAGCTAATCTGCGCATCTCTCTCGCCAAACACTCTAAAGGAACATGTTGGTGTCCTGAAATTCTTCGTTATTCATGCAAAGAACAATGAAACCAAACTCATCAGCATGAAGTCTCCTTTCTGGATTAACAGCACTCTAAAGGGACATGTTGGTGCCCTGAAATTCTTAGAAATATACTACTTTGAAATTGGGTCATCCTTTTTTAAACACCCTGTATATTCCATACTTTCCATAATTCATAGGTCGACTGAAAGTTTCCGTAAAAACACGGATAATCCGTAGTAGTTAGGGATCTCTGATAATCATAAAAGTACATTAGTGCAGGTGATCAGCAAACAGTTACAGTTTTTTTTTTTTTTTTTTTTTTTGATTGGAGGTTTAACGACCACCGTGAGCAACTCAATGGGCTATAAGCAGTCGCCCGTCCCTAATTTAGGGTCACTGGTTCCAGGGAAGGGAGAGAGCCAGTGCCATAAGACAAACACAACATCCATGCCTGACCGGGATTCGAACCCGGACCCCTTACGGACGAATGATCATAGGCCAGCGCCTTAGACCACTGCGCCACCGGGGCGGCCAGTTACAGTTTGTCATCCACGTCACACACAA
Source organism: Macrothele yani (assembly GCA_039090855.1). NCBI lineage: Eukaryota > Metazoa > Arthropoda > Arachnida > Araneae > Macrothelidae > Macrothele > Macrothele yani. The sequence goes on along the minus strand of CM077009.1, from coordinate 198,944,848 downwards.
GTAGCTCTAAAGATTCACAGATACTCTTGTTGCTGTTCTGTGTGCCATTGTTGCCAGCTGAAGTGCCCTGAGGAGGCAAACCCATCTCTCACTAAGACTACACTTCTAAAATGGCTCAGTGCAGTTTTTTACTCAGTGAATTAGTGGATTATTTGAAACAATGATCGTAGGAAATGTCAATGAATAAAATAAAATTAAAGAACTTACTTTTTTCTATTGTATTCTGCTAAAATACATTTTACTTTTTCAAAACTAAAGTAATGTGACTTTTTGTCATACAGTGTTGTTGTAAAATGTGCCCCATGATGCACTGTCATATCTGTTTCTGAACATTTCAGTAAATGTGTAGTTTAGCGTCCTAAATTATTTCGTCGGAAAAGTTGAAGGATTTAGAAAAAGTGAGATGTACAGATTTTGAAGTATGCAATTCCATGGCAAAGGGTGAAAAAATTTCATCTGTGAAATGCATTTTAAAGATTTTTACCATAAAACTGACCTCCAAGTACGATGATGTGAACACCTGTGTGGCATGCCTAACACGACGCTGCGGCGACCACGCAAAGCTTGGCTACACTGAAACGAAGGTGGCGTTCCGGCGGACATTTTGCTGGCGGAAGAGTACAAGAGAAACTGGGAATGTTCTTGCGAGCAAAGCGTTCCAATTTGTAGTGCTACGTTAAAGAAACTAGTTTTTCATTTCTGTTGAACTTTTTAAAAACACATGGTGGCAATTGCTTTGGTCTTACACATATCATTCCCTGCTAAGAAATAGAAAGTGTGCAACTGCCTTCCTTTCTTCTACAAAAGCGTTAAAGTACAAGCAATGTTTTCTTCAACAGAACTTACATGCAGAGGTGTTTGCAAGGCAAGGCACGAAACCCTGAAATCATCGGCGTCTCCCAACAGTGCCAATGCATAAACTCGAGACATAAATGAACATGTGTGGTTAACCCCCCCTTCCCAGCACAACAAAAGTATTTCCATTACTACTAGTACCTCTAATTATAATACTTATCAGCAAAGCTGTTACCGATACTTCGAAAGATAAAATGGTTTCACTTTGGGAATTACTTACTACCTACCTATACCTTTTGCTCACAACAGTAAATTATTTTGGCGTTTATCTTGCAGTATTAATTTGTTGCTAAAAAAATAAAATTCCTTCAGTGAAATTTAAGTAACTTTGATTTCGACAACTACATGATATTGTCTTTCACATATACCACACTATGAACGCTAATAAAAATTTTGCATTTGTATAAAATAAACCAATTACACACATAACATACCTTTAAAAAAAGTTTTACCTTTCTTTCCAATTGCAAAATTACCCATTTGGCAAATAAATAAAAGAAAATCTGCAGTCAAGTTTTTATGTTACTAGACGGGCAACTCCTCTTTTTCATAGGATATTGATCTTTTTTTTAACAGAAATTTTAGTCGTTGAGTTTCAGTCAGGTGGTATTGACATAAAGTTCTATTTACTAATAAAATAACAGTATATTTAACAAATTGGATGTTAGTTCCATTTATTAATAAAAAAATACACATTAATCTGGTGTGGTGTTAATCTAAAATTATGTTTACTAATAAAATAACACTTTCTTAAAAAAATGTGCAACCTTCATTTCTTTTTTAGCGGAGACGCTATCAGGCCGACGCTTACGTTTCCAACATCCTTCATTTGCAGTGTCTTGTTTGTGTACCGAAGAGGAGGAGAACCTTTACTATTACAAGTAGCCGTTATAATTGCTTCAACAGGTTTTGGAGGCAGAACTGTAGCACGTACTCCATTTATATATGCAGAAACATGACCCAGCTGTATCAGTTTTCCAACACCATATCCCAGGTTTCTCCTTTTGGGTGTCTTTTTTTTCTAGCCAATCCCACCGGAATTTATTTTTGACTGAACCCTCTAATATCTTGAGATCCTCAGTTTCGGTTAAAAATTTCGTTGACGACGAACTTAATTTAAACTGAAATCGTGTAAACTTTCAAATTCCTAAAAACATTCATACATCACACACACACACACACAAAACATCACTTTTGCCTAAACAAAAAACCACAAACGTTTCATCAGGGAAACAAAGACACCTCCTCTCTGTCACTGACTTACTAATACAGTGAGGCAGGCTGCTCCCGCACATACGTTCAGACGCGTGAGCGACGTACTTTATTTATTTGTTTTAACTCTCACCCTCCAAGTTCCAATCCCACATCAGTCATCAGAGCGAAAAACCATTTTTTTCGCATCGAGGAGCAGAAGCGCTGACAAAATGACCGAGAATTTGCGCGCATGCCCGTCCCACAGAACAACCACAGCACGAACTGCCCGCTTCATGTCGAGACTTCATGTCTCAAGCTCGAGTCGGCTGCATCGGTGAGGAAGACAATATTATTATCACATTAATTCATTGGTGAAATGCATTTTTTTTAGTAAATACTTTAGCCATAAATCGTATTATTATTTTTTTTTTTGCTGTATCGCTTCTTAGAACTCAAACCGGAATTCCGGGTATGAAAGATCGCCCAAACCCGGATATCCGGGTTGGACCCGGAACACAAACAGCCCTGTTACATGTCATTGGAAAATCAAAGTTTTGTTCCTTCTTTTCACAGTGTTGTTCGCAATTCCTTAAAATCGGTTTACAAAAAAAAAAAAACTCTGGAAGAAGTGAGGTCATACATTGCACAATAAAGAATCATACATAAAAAAGTCAAGAAATTATCAGATAGTGATGTTAAAAAATAAGACAGGAGTGATCTATTTTCTGTAGCACAGCACTACAAATTGGAAAGCTTTCCTGGCAAGAACGTTCAGCAGCAAAATGGCCACAGCAACACGACCATCATTTCAGCGGAGCAAAGCCTGATGTCCTCGCCGTGGCATTGCGTTAGGCATGCTGCAGCTTCTGTTCACAGTGTGGCACTTGCATGTAAATATTACGATAAAAATCTTTAAAATGCAACCATTATGATGCAATTTTTTCCCCATTTGCCATGAAATTGCACACTCAAAATCTGTAAATCTCACTTTTTCTAAATCTTTCAACTTTTCCGACAAATAATTCAGGGGGCTAAACTACACATTTACCAACATTTCTTAACCTTCACTTTTTACAAATATATTTTATTTAATTGGCACCCAGGTAATTCAATGTCAAATCACCAAGCATTTTCACAAAATGTCACCCATCCATCTCAGTTTTTTGTGAAAATTGGCACAAAATATTGTACTGGTGAGATATGAAACCAATGAAAATTTTAGGTCAGTCGGTCCAGTACATCTTGAGTAATGCCACTTTAAAAATTGGTTAGCTCTGCCTTTGAAGTTTCTGTGCACTGAATTTTCACAACTACACTGTAGAACAAACAAATTCATAACTTCACAACTAACTGTTGCAGCCACATAATTTTTTTCTTAAATGATCTGCATGATCCATACATTTGGGAACAACTTGTTTCTGCACATTTTCAGAATTAAAAGAACACTTTTTTTTTTAATTTAGTGACAAAAGACATGGAAAAATGAGGCCACATTATTTGTTAAACAAAACAATTTTTTTTTCAAAATGAGCCCCCACTTTAGGTTTGCTAATAATATTTTTACGTGTGTATTATAATGTAGCCTTTTATTAGGAGAAAAATACTTTGGGCAATTCACAATTTTGGCGAGGAAAAAAATATATCCAAAATGGTGTGTTTTACACACTGAGTGGCCACTTTACTATGACCCCCCCCCCAGTACTTCGTTGGGCCACCTTTTGCCTTTAATACTGCGTCGATTCTTCGTGGCATGGACTCCACGAGATGTTGATAGGTGGTTTGTGGAATCCGAGACCATGCTTGATGAATAGCACTTTCCAGGAGTGTGAGATTGCAGGGTTGTGGATCCAGCTGTCTGATGGCTCGTTCAACTTCATACCACAAATTCTCAATGGGGTTGAGATTTGGAGATTGCGGGGGCCACCTAAGCAAAGTAAACTCACCGGCATGTTCCTGAAACCAATCCTGTAATATACGAGCACTATGGCAGGATGCATTATCTTGTTGAAAGTAGCCATTGCCATTAGGATAAACCATCCACATGACAGGATGCACTTGGTCTGCAGTGTTTATATAATGTGCCAGTCAGACATTGATCAACATGAATTAAAGGGCCCAAAGCATGACAGGAAAACATTCTCCAAACCATAACGTTACCTCCACCAGCTTGAAGGGTTGTAGCAATGCATTTGAGGTCCATGCTTTCGTGCTGTTTCCGCCAAATTCTCACTTGGCCATTGGCATGGTACAACTGAAAACGCGATTCATTGGACCACATAATTTGTTTCCAAGTATCAACTGTACAATCTTTGTGCTCATGTGCGAACTGGAGACATTTTCTCTTGTTAACTGCAGACAGCAAAGGTGTTCGAACAGGCCTTTGGCTGCCATATCCCATCTGATGCAGTATACGGCAAACAGTGTGTGCAGAGATCATTTGAGGGGATCCTTGATTAAGATGGTCTGTAATTAGCTGCACTGTTGCCCTTCTGTTGTCTGTTACCAGTCTGGACACTCTCCGTTCCGCCCGAGCAGTCGCTAGTCGATGACGACCACACGTTGCACGTAGAGACCCAGTTTTTTGGCTGACAGTTCAGTCTTTAAACACTTTAACAACAGTTGCTGTGGAACATTTCACGGTTTCGGTGATACTCACTCCATGGCTCCGAGCTCCTACAATCATCCCATGTTAAAAGTCCGTCAAATTGCATATTTTACCCATCTCATCACCCAAAAATCCCTTTTACTACTGTCGCAAGCACCAAGCTTTCCCTTTTTATACTAGCCTCGCCATCTGGCGGCAACAGCGTGCAGCCATAGCTCATTTGCTTAAAACCGTCAGGTGGTCATAATAAAGGGGCAACTCAGTGTATAAACACACCATTTCGGAGATTTTTTTTCTCACCAAAATTGCGAATTGCCCAAAGTATTTTTTTTTTTTTCTCCTAACGAAAGGTTACATTATAAAACACATGAAAATATTTTTAGCAAATTTTCAGTAAGGGCTCATTTTGAAAAACATTGTTTTATTTAATAAAAATGTGGCTTCATTTTTCCACGTCTTTTGTCATTAAAAAAAAAAAAGAAGTGCTCATTTAATTCTGAAAATGTGGAGAAACAAGTTGTTCCCAAATGTATGGATTATGCAGATCATTTAAAAAACAATTATGGGGCTGCAACAGTTAGTTGTGAAGTTACGACTGTTACGTATTTTTTGTCCTACAGTGTAGTTGTGAAAACTTCAAAGGCAGAGCTACCCAATTTTTAAATTGGCATTACTCAAGATCTACTGGACCAACTGACCTCAAATTTTAACTGGTTTCATATCTCACCAGTAAAATAGTTTGTACCAATTTTCACAAAAAACTGAGATGAGTGGGTAACATACCCTAGGTGACCAACTATCAGAATATCCAGCAGGAAAGGATGCATTACTTTGCTATATTTATTGAATTAAAACAAGCACTTCTGTAAAAATTGCCTCCCTTTAGCAATAAGCAACAGAAAATTTTTTCTTAAGAATTTTATTACCCAGTATGATTTTAAGATATGGCCCTGGCCTTCAAATTCTCCATACATCAATTCAATTGAGCATATATGTGTTTTATGTTAAAACAGAAAATCCAACATTACCATGTTGTATGTTAAAATAGCAAAATTCAACTTTACCATTACCACCAACCGTGGACAGCGCAGTGGCCGACAATGGGCACTGAATGACCATGACCAGCGGCGTCTGACAAGTATTGTCCATACTAACAGACAAGAGACACTGGCTCAAATAACATCCACATCCAATGCAGAAAGTACCAGAGGTCAGTGCAGGGTAATTTAATGTCCATGGGGTATGGGAGCAAAAGACACAATAGAGTTCCTTTGTTAACTCCACGACACCAGCCACAGTACCTCACCTGTGGTCATCAACATGGCAATTGGAACCTGGAAGACTGGTGATAAAATGTGGCATGGTCCGATGCGTTTTTTTTTTTTTTTGATTGGAGGTTTAACGACCACTGTGAGCAACTCAATGGGCTATAAGCAGTCGCCCGTCCCTAATTTAGGGTCACTGGTTCCAGGGAAGGGAGAGAGCCAGTGCCGTAAGACACACACAACATTAATGTTTCACTGAGATTCGAACCCGGACCCCTTTCGGACGAATGATCAAAGGCCATTGCTTAGACCACTGATCCACCGGGGTGGCCTTACTAAAGTTTAAAGATCTGCAGAAAATATGTTGGCACCAGATACCACAGGACACCTTTACAAGTCTTGTAGCAAACATGTCACATAGGGTAAGAGCTGTTTAGGAGGTATGTGGATGGCCAACATTATACTAGACAGGTCATAACATTTTAGTCGTTTGGTGTACACCACACTGGTTAGACTTTTCACCTGTGTGAATGAGCAAATCTTTTGGCATCACATTGGTAAGGCTTTTCACTTATGCAAATGAGCATATGTGGAAGAAAGAGCATATGCTTTGAGAAATTACTTTTTGGTGCAAACAGTTTGGAACATAGATCTCACTCAAAAGGATTTTCACCTGTGTGGATGATCCTATGGTTTAAAACACATGTTCAGCAAATCTTTTAGAACATACATACATCGCATTGGTGAGTCTTTTTACCTGTGTGAATGAGCATATATTGTGGAAGATTATGTTTCCAAGTGTGTTTACATTCCTGTACTTGCAGCAAAATTTTATGGATTTTTTTTTTTTTTTTTTTTTTGCTGGACTTAGAATGCTTTCAAGTAGTTTCCAATTTCCAGTGTATTGTTCCACTTTATTTACATATAATCCGATCACACCCAATGTAAAAAAAGTAGTTCATGATACATTTTATGCGATTTTTTGGGGGGGAAATTTGCTACAATAGATGCCTTAATGGTGATTTTTACATGTAAATATATGAGGCGGGATCAAAAGAAACCTGTTCAATGTTGCATCACGTGGACCGACGCATGGAGATCGTGATGCCGTTACAGCTCGCGTGGTGAGTACAGACCGATGAACAAGCAAGCATGCGTTCATTCTCCTCGCACGTGTGGTTTGTGCTGCAGACCATTGACGACATGGCAGGTGTGATTCCGAATCCATCCAAGGTGAATCAGCGAGTGGTGATTCAGTTCCCAATGGAAGAAGGATGTCGACCAGTCGACATTCATAGCAGAATGAAGGGTGTGTATGGTGACAAATGTGTATCGAAGACAACAGTGAGGGACTGGGAGCAAATTTTTCAGGAAGAACACGAGGAATTGAAAGGTCTGCACCGGGTCAGGTCCGTGTTGTTGCGATAGACGAAGCCATCGCAAATATTGATGCAACGCGGGTGGACCGTCGCCGGGGCTTACGTTTGCTGGCAGAGGAATACGTTGTTATTTGGGATAGTTCAAACAGTGGCTACAAAGACACTGCAGTAGTGCAAGATGTAGTCACAATGGATCCCACGGATGCTGACCGATCACCATAAGGAATAATGCACGGTTCGACCACTTGCCGCATTACTAGGAGGATGCATTTCGTTTCGTGCATAGCGGCAGGCGACAAATTGTGGTGTCACCACTTTGAGCCATCCAGTAAACTAGCGAGCATGCAATGGAAACATTCTGGATTACCAAAACACAAAAAAGTTCAGTAAATGTGTAGATTAGCCTCTTAAATTATTTCGTTGGAAAAATATTAGTACCTGAAAAAAGTGTGACGTACAGACCTTAGAGAATGAAAATTAATGGCAAATGGTGCAGAAATTTCATATTTTAAATGTGTTTTAAAGATTTTTATTGTAATATTGACCAGCGAGTCAGACGCTGCGAAGAGAAGCTACGGTAGGCCTAATGCATCACTCCGGCGACGACGTGAACCTTTGCTCCATTAAAAGGGAGGTTTGTTGCTGTACTGAAATGATGGGTGGAAGAGTACAAGAGAAAGTAGTTACGTTGTTGGCACGAGAGCATTAAGTATTATAGTGATACGCTACAGAAAATAGGTCCACATTATCTACCCTTTAATTTGTTGTATCCTGTACGTTGGTGGCAGGAAAAACTAGATAAATCCTCTGCAAAAAATACGTATCAGTAAGATAGAAACTGACCTGAAAACAACCTATTAACAGGAGAACCAAAAGTGCAGTGACACAGCAAATGAGCTAAGAATGGAAGCTGTTCAAAGCAAAACGAAAAGTTATAGTTCCCAAGTTTTTTGTACAACATAGAAAAACATATTAGTACTTTCTATTTCGAATCAGGGAATCATATGTGAAAGAACGAAAAATTTCTCAACATCTGCCTTAAAAACAATGACAAAACATGAACGAACTATCTTCTGTAGCGTACGAGTATAACATGGGTTGCTCTCCTGGCAAGAAGGTACACACTTGGACTTGGAGTCGTTTGGGCATGAATTACACATAGCAGCGAACCCTCCTTTTAACAAAGCAAAGCTTCATATCGTCGCCGTAGCAATGCGTTAGGCCTACCACAGCGTCTTTTCACAGCATCACACTCATAGGTCAATATCACGATAAACACCTTTAAAACACATTTAGAATATGAAATTTCTGCACCATTTGCCAATAATTTCAGTACTCTAAAATCTGTGCGTCACACTTTTTCCAGGTACTGACATTTTTCGGATGAAATAATTTTGGACGCTAATCTACACATTTACCAAAAATTCACATCATAGGCTTCCACAGGCAAGGTTATGCTGACCACATTTTGTGACACAACCACTACGCTTCTGCTGGCAAGGTTATGCTGACCACATTTTGTGACAACCGCTATAAAGCCATCAAGGATAAGCGACCGGGCATGCCTTCGCATGGTGCGATTCTGTAGCACAATAATGCATGTCCGCATGTTGGGAACATTGTGCAGGATGCGTTAGTATGTAAAGGGTGGGAGGTTCTGCACCACCCAGCGCATAGCCCCGATCTGTCACCATGCGACTTTCATTTGTTCGGACCCTTAAAAACGCTCTAAAGGGACAGAGATTCCACTCTGGTGCAGACATCACGGCCGCAATGACCAAACGGTTCAAGGAGCAACCAAAGTGCTTCTTCATGGACAATATCTGCAGTCTCCCCAAGCAGTGGGATGAATCTCTGAATGCCTATGGCAACTTCTTCGAACGAAAACCTGCTTCCTTAAATATCACTTTGTTTAATTCTGTCACACTGTTGATATACCTTTTTGTTCATCTTAATAAAGTCACTTGAACGAGTTCCATTGAGAAATATATTGATAGCACTACGGTTTTTTTCTTGTCCAGAGTTTGTGTTTTTTATGCAAAGCTATTTCCAACTTTTTGTGGGACATCAAAGTGATGAAGCTTAACACCTCATTTTTTTTTGGTAGCATTTATTTACATTTTGTAAATTATGCCATGTGGAATCGGGTGCGATTGCTGTGGGAGGCAGCCAAAGATTCGGAGACAGCTATGAAGTGGGCTAAAGTGCATTGCATTACGATTCTTTATGGAACTACGACGTGTAAATCTGTGACTTGTAATAAATGTACGAGGTGATGATGAAAAGTTCTCGGCTTACCCACTTTCTGTAATTGTAGCATTATTTTCTCACTGCAGCTCGAAAGTGTTCTTTTGTACTGTAAAGTGAAAATTTTCAGACTAATGGCTTTTTTTTTTTTTTGCAGGTGTTTGACATCCTGAACTAAATCGTGTCAACGCAAAGTGTTGAACTTTTTAACGTGGAACTCCGGGAAGTCGTGAAATTTCTGTTCCTGCAGAAGAAAACTGCAAAGGAAATATAAGTGGATGACGCAAACATTAAGTGACAAGTGCCGTTTATATTGCACTTGAAAGAAATGGTGTGCCAACAACTTTCAGTATGGACACTTTGAGACCGAAGATACAGCAACATTTGGAAGGCTTTCAACAGTGACACCACAAATTGTTGATTGTGTTCACGACTTCATTTTATCAGATCAGTGAATCTCGGCTAAAACAATAATAGAGACACTGCAGATATCCAGGGAACGTGTTGGATTCATAATTCATGAGCACTTGGATATGCAGTTATCAGCAAAGTGGGCATAACTGTTGATGAAACGTGGTTACACCACTATGATCCAGAGACAAAACAACAGTCCTTGCAATGGCAGTGCTTGGGTTCTCCATGACCAAAGAAATTAAAGACTTAAAGGTCTGCAGAAAAGGTCATGGCAATGTTGTTTTGGGGGGAGGGGTCGAAAGCGGTTTTACTGACTGCCTATCTCCCAAAGGGCCAAACAATAAATGCTCAATACTATTCCAACTTGCTGTGACGATTAAAGGAGGCGAAGAAAACTGCGGAAAGGTGTTCTCTTTTGGCAGGACAATGCACCAGCTCAAAAGGTTGGCAAGACAACGGATGTTTTGAGGGATCTGGGATTTAAGTGCATAGACCAACCAGTCTACACACCATACCTTGCTCCATCGGGCTATTTCCTGTTCCCAAACCTTAAAAAAAGTTTGAAATAGAAGCATTTTTCGAATGATTTGGAGGTGATATCAGCAGCAAAGCAGTATTTGAGTGACCAGACTTCAGAACATTTTTTAGAAGGGTTAAAGAAACTCCAGAAACACTGCGCCAAGTGTGTTAAACTTCAGGGTGAATATGTGCAATAGTCTCTAAGTTCCCTGATTCTAGCCCATTTCTTTCTTGGTGAGGTCGAGAACTTTTCAGCATCTCCTCATTTTCTTATTTTCCATAATAAAATATACTGGCGGAAAGTGAAAAAAGCACACCACGAAGGAATTGGCGGACGGTCATGAAATTCACATATGTTAACGGGGTCGAGTTTACGTAAGTGTGATGTTCATTTCGGGACCAACCGGTGAGCGCCGACGCCACAGCACGGCATAATATGCAAATTATCGTCGGTGGTATTTGAGTACGGCGAAGTGAATGTAATCAGTCGTTGGCGTACGGACACGTGCGAGGACCCTGAAGAAGCTGCAATGCCTGAACATTTTTTTTTTTATTAAGTTTTAACGACCACCGTGAGCAACTCAATGGGCTGTAAGCAGTCATCCGTCCCTAATTTAGGGTCACTGGTTCCAGGGAAGGGAGAGAACTAGTGCCGTAAGACAAACACAACATCCATGCCTCACCGGGATTCGAACCTGGAACCTTCACGGGCGAATAATCATATACCAGCGCTTAGACCACGGCGCCCAATGCCGGGACATGGAAGACGTGTATGATTTCAGCAGTTATCGGACTTTGAGCGAGGTCGTCTAGTCGGACTCCATGTGGTCGTATCGCGGAGCGAATTGGACAGAAAGTATCGGTGGTCGTACGATGGTGGCGTAGATGGTCCGAGGAACATTCCCACACGAGAAGACGTGGAACCGGGAGTCACAGACGGACTGATGAGTGGACCGATCGACGCATAAGAAGAGCGGCGTTGTCAAGCAGAACACCCACTGCGACGCAAATCCAAGCTGCCGTTGCACCTGAGGTGACTTTGCGAACAATCTACAACCGTCTACTGGATGTAGGACTACGTGAACTTGTGCCTCTGACTCCAGCCCACCGTCAGGAACGGCTGCAGTGGTGTTGCCAACCTCTGCACTGGAGAACGCAATGGCGATCTGTCATGTTCAGCGATGAAAGCAGATTCTGCTTGGGAGCTTCCGATGGCCGTATGCGTGTTCGCAGACGCACAGGAGAGTGTCTCCACCCTTCTTGCATCCGCCAGCGACACACAGGGCCGACACCTGGTCTCCTGGTGTGGGGAGCGATCAGCTATCACTCCCGTACACAACTAGTGTTTGTACCAGGTACGTTAAACAGCACCTCCACATCAACATCATTCAGCCCGTTGTGCCATTTGTAAGGTTGGTCCATTGCGGTGTTTTCCAGCAGGATAACGCACACCCACACACAGCACATGCACTTCAGGGTGTGAGACAACTTCCATGGTCTGCACGTTCACCGGATTTGTCCCCCATTGATCACGTGTGGAATTTTATGGGACAACGACTTATCCGGTCTCCACGGCCATCCCCAATTTACGCGTCCAGGTTGAGGATGCTTGGAACTCAATACCCCAAACTTACATCCAACATCTGTACGACAGACTCTATTGCCAGAATTGCACAGTGTGACGCAGTTCATGGCGGTTCAACCTCGTACTAATGATGTTACATGGAAATGTTGTTTTTCAGTTTACCAGCAAATACAGCTGTATTTTGCCATAATGTTTTGATCACGTTATCCTCTGTATTCTGTTATTATGCTGTATAAATTAACTTGGTATCAGAAGTCTCCTTTTTAGTGTTCTTTTTTCACTTTCCGCCAGTGTAAATGCCTATGATTATTTTCATTACAATACCATTTACTTTGATAAAAATAGTAATAAAAATTCTGTCATATCGTGGACTACTTTCTCTTATGTTGGGTGTGATCAGGTTCTATGTAAGCAAAGCGCAATGATACACATCAAATCGGGAACTACTTCAAAGCGTTCTGATTTGGAAGTCCAGTCAAATCTTTAAAGAGAATAAAGCTGAATTTTTTTCTCCATTTCATATCAAATTACACACTTTAAAATATGCATATAACTTTTCCTTGAAATTTTCAGCCAAATAAGTTACGATGCTTTTTCGCTTATATGTATGAAGAAATGCTTTGAAAGATTAGTTTTCAGGACAAACAGTTTGGAGCTTTCACCACACTGGTGAGCTTTTCAGCTGTATGGATGACCATATGTTTTAAAAGATCACCTTTCTTAGAAAATCTTTTGGAGCATACATCACACTGGTGAGACTTTCCATTGATGTGAACACGCATATGATTTGTAAGATGATGTTTTCTAGCAAACGACTTGGAGCATACATTACACTGGTGAGGCTTTAGACCTGAATGAATCAGCATATGCTCTGTAAGATTACCTTTATAGGTAAATCGTTTGGAGCATACATCACACTGATGAAGTTTCTCACCCGTGTGAAGGATCATATGCTGAGAAAGATTCCCTTTATCAGTATATTGTTTGAAGCATATATCACACTGATGAGGCTTTTCTCCTGTGTGAATAAACATATGACTTGCAAGACGACTTTTCTGAGCAAACGATTTGGAACATACATCACACTGGTGAGGCTTTTCACCTGTGTGAATCAACATATGCCGTGTAAGATTACCTGGCACAGTAAATTGTTTGGAGCATACTTCACACTGTAGAAGATTCTCACCTGTGTGAAGAAGCATATGCTTTGAAAGTCTGCCTATATTAGCAAATCGTTTGGAGCATACCTCACACTGGTGGGACTTTTCAGTGATGTGAACAAGCATATGATTTGAAAGATGAGTTTTCCGCACAAATGATTTGGAGCATACATCACACTGGTGAGGCCTTATACCTGAATGAATCAGCATATGCTCTGTAAGATTACCTTTATGGGTAAATTGTTTGGAGCATACATTACACTGATGAGGTTTCTTACCTGTATGAATGATCATGTGATGAGAAAGGGTATGTACATCAGCAAATCTTATGGAACATACGTCGCACTGATGTGGCTTTTCTCCTGTGTGAATAAGCATATGATTTGCAAGACTGTTTTTCTGAGCAAACGATTTGGAGCACACATCACACTGATGAGGCTTTTCACCTGTGTGAACAACCATATGCCTTAAAAGATTACCTTTCTGTGTAAATTGTTTGGAGCATACATCACACTGGTGCGGTTTGTCACCCGAATGAATATGCATATGCTCAGAAAGACTCCTCTTCTTAGCAAAACGTTTCAAGCATAGATTACATTGGTGCGATATTTCACCTGTATGAAGATGCATATGACTTGGAAGCTGATTTTCCTGAACAAATTGTTCAGTGCTGACATGACATTGGTGATGCATGTCACCTGTGTAAACAATCAAATGCTATAACAGATAACTTTTTGAAGTAAACTGTTTGAAGCATACACTCACATTAGTGAGGTTTTACATCTGTGTGTGTGTGTGCGTATGATTTTTAAGGCCAGTATTTTAAGTTAATATCTTATGACAGACATTGCAGAGGTAATGTTTTTTATCAAAATGAAACAGCACAGGTTTTTGAAAATTGACCTTTTTCCCTGAAGTGCTGAATAGGTTTCTCCTCTACATTAAGGTGCATATGCCTTAGAAGTTTGAACTTTGCACTTAACTGCTTGGAAAACGTATTACATCAGTATGGTTGTTTCCTTGCATAGACCCTCTACATGCTTTAAGAGATGTTGTTTTCCACGCGGATTTCTTGAAACATAGATCACACTGGAGATATTTTTTACTAGTATGCCTTCAAAAACTAGATTCTTTTCTGAAATTCAAGAAGTATGTTTTGCTATCCACCAGAACTTCCAACTGTGATGGCGTATCAGCTTCTTTTTTCACTTTTTTAACAATCAATTCTTGAATGACTTTCCCTAAAGAATGTTTAAGCACTGGCTCCATAGTGAGAACTTAGTATTAATTTCAGCCATATTCAATTTAACTTTGTGGTCAGCATACACAAAGACAAGTGTGGTACAAATTTCCATAAGCGGCTTCATATAATTTAGCTAAGTTTCCTCATGAAATACATGTTTCCAGGTTACCTGTAATCGCACGATCCAATGGCAATCGTCGGAGTAATACTTCTTGCCGTTCAAATTTGTCAAAAAGAATTTTTAACTCAGTCGTCACGTTGCAGCAGCCGCCATTTGCAAAAGCACGTAGAGAATAGAGATGACTGGACTCAGATGAGTCGTTCGCGACTGACGCGTTCCAAGTGATCCGGTCGACAGAGTGAACGGAACGTTCCGTTCCGTAGTTCCAGCAGATCTTGTACGCGGCGAACGAAATCGTTCACCGTTCGCTTCGGTCCTGGAGACGAGGATTCAAAAGATCCGCCGTTCGCTTCGGTCGGAGTTGGTACTTCCAAGGCTGAACTGGATCCTATCAGGCTGTAATATTACCGTTGAAGACAATAGATTTTTCGTGATTGGCCAGTGGGCGTTAGGGACGATTTCAGCCGTTAGTTGGCATTGCGTCATAAGAAATAAACACCTCAGTTTCTGCGTTGTTTGAATTGAGGGATTGTGTGTGTTCGTCGTTTTTTCTTGCTTCTTTTCAAAAAACCTTCCAGTTTTAAAACCAAACTGTTGTTTTCACAACAAAATCCAAGCCATTTTCAAAATGGTTTACTGCTGTGTGCCGATGTGCACATCGTCTAAGAAGAAAAACGTGGGATTTTTATTCCATGAGTTTCCCTCAAATCAGAGCCTAAAGCAACTGTTGCTGAAATAAATATCTTGTCAGGATTATACTAAAAATGACAAGTTACCTTCAACTGTTGTTTGTGGTAAGCATTTTCATTCTGATAATTACGTACCTAATTCAATTTTAGAAAAAAATCTCAGCTATATAAACTCATATTAAGTAAAATAGTAGGTAAATATTAGTACTTCGGAAAAGTGCGATGTACAGGTTTTAGATTGTGAAAATTAATGGCAAATGGTGCAGAAATTTTCTGTTTCAAATGTCTTTTAAAGATTTTTATCGCAACATTTACCTGTACGTTCGATACGTTAGGCCTACGACAGCGTCTCTTCACAGCATCGAACTTGCAGGTAAATGTTACGATAAAAATCTTTAAACGACATTTAAAATACGAAATTTCTGCACCATTTGCCATTAATTTCCATACTCTAAAATCTGTACGTCGCACTTTTTCCAGGTACTAACATTTTTCCGACGAAATAATTTAAGACGCTAATCTACACATTTACCACAATCTCGGCCCTAGATCGTTGAAGTATAAAGGAGGAATGAGATTTACACATCAATTACACCAGTTCCTACAGAAAAATTCTCTTGTCCAAGTACTATGAATTCAGAATACAAATATATATCTGTTAATGTGAAAGTGAATATAAATAAAATATCAAATGTAAATAATGATACGGAATCAGTTTGTTAATGCGAACAACGTCAATAGATGGAGCTGCGTCCCAACTCATCTTTTCTGTCCTCCCTGTTTTTGCTTAATGTTACAGCCTGATAAGATCGATTTCAGGCTTGGTATTTCATTGTCCATTGATTAGTTACTAGATCGAAAATTGTTTTGGTATTACTAGAACCATCTTATAACCATTTTATCTTAGGTTTAATCTAATAGTTTGCAGTGAAATGAAGATTATCGCATTTTTTAGATTCTATGTTTTTCTTATATTTTGATTTTTTTTTCATCACGGTTTCACTCATAAGATGCAACTAGGTTAGGACCCGGACAGAACAGATGTATGTTAATAAATACGAAAGGCAGTATTTCTACTGCCTCAGAGTCAGAGGTAAACAATTATTTATAAAAATACACTAACGGAAAAAAAAACTCCAACACCACGAAAATATAGTTGCAGAAAAATGAAATGGCGGCATTACATTTGTATAGGTAACATATTTAATCGATTAAGGTTTCAAGATCACAGCTTATTGTAAGCGCGAGAAGACCCCTTTTAAATGTGAAATGCTGGTACATTAATAACCGGTGTAACCGCCATAATGTTGAATGCAACCACGCAAACGTTCATGCATTGTGTCGTACAGGTGCTGGATGTCAGTTTGTGGGATGGAGTTCCATGCCTGTTGTACTTGGTCGGTCAATACAGGGACGGTTAATGCTGGTTGGGGGTAACGCTGGAGTTGTCGTCCAATGATGCTCCATACGTGCTCGATTGGAGACAGATCTGGGAATCTAGTAGGCCACGGCAACATGTCGACACTCTGTAGAGTATGTTAGGTTACAACAGCGGTATGCGGGCGAGCGTTATCCTGTTGGAAAACACCCCTGGAATGCTGTTCATGAATGGCAGCACAACAGGTTGAATCACCAGACCGACGTACAACTGTGCCGTCAGGGTGCGTGGGATAACCACGAGAGTGCTGATGCTGTCATAGGTAATTGCTCCCCAGACCATAACTCCAGGTGTAGGTCCAGTGTGTTTCGGCCGCAGACAGGTTGGTTGCAGGCGCTCACCTGGCCTCCTTTTAGCCAACACACGGCCATCACTGGCACCCAGGCAGAACCGGCTTTCATCAGAAAACAACAGATCTCCACTCCGTCCTCCAATGAGCTCTAGCTTGACACCACTGACGTCGCAAACGGCAGTGGTTTGGAGTAAGTGGAATGCACGCTACAGGGCGTCTGGCTCGGAGCTGTCCTTCAAGTAACCGATTTGTAACAGTTCGTTGTGTCACTGCAGTGGCAACTGCAGCTCGAATTGCTGCCGCAGACGCGGTACGATGAGCCACGACCATAAGCCATACACGGCGGTCTTCCCTGTCAGTAGTGCCACGTGGCCGGCTGGAACCCTGTCTTCTTGAGGCAGTACCTTCCCTTGACCACCGTTGCCAACAATCATGCACAGTGGCTACATTCCTGCCAAGTCGTTCTGCAATATTACGGAAAGAAAATCCACCTTCTCGTAGCCCTATTACACGACCTCGTTCAAACTCCGTGAGCTGTTGATAATGGCTTTTTCGTCTTCTTAAAGACATTCTTGACTAACATCAACACACTGCGTCGAATCTCAACGATAACTAACGCTCACGAACGTTACAGTGCATATTTACAGCAAACCTGCTTTGCACGTTCTGAGGGGCGCTACTTGCGCTACAGGTATGCGCCGAGTGCGAAATTTGCATAGACGTCATCTTACAGATGTACTCTCACCGCCTACGCACTGTAGTTTATTTAACACAACCCCTTCTTGGTGTTGGGATTTTTTTCCGTCAGTGTAGTCACACATCACTCTAAAACGTATTTTCATTTCGTTCGTTGGTCTTCTTCAGCAGGATGAGTAATTTTTTTTTTTTTTATTGGAGGTTTAACGACCACCGTGAGCAACTCAATGGGCTATAAGTAGTCGCCCGTCCCTAATTTAGGGTTACTGGTTCCAGGGAAGGGAGAGAGCCAGTGCCGTAAGACAAACACAACATCCATGCCTGACCGGGATTCGAACCCGGACCCCTTACGGACGAATGATCATGGCCCAGCGCCTTAGACCACTGCGCCACCGGGGCGGCGATGAGTAATGAGCTAGTGTTCAAAGCGCATCATCAGGTGCGGGTTTAAGCATTACAGAGCCCTGGGCCAAGAAAAATCAGACGCCCCTAAGTAAACTTAGTGTAAGAAATTTGAGGCAGATTAGAATTTCATATTTAAATTACATATTACATATAGATTTTTTATCACACAAAGAATCAGAATGTTCTCAAGTACAACCCAACCCTGTAAAATATTTTGCACATGTATTATTTAAAACTGGGCATTGAAATAAAAATTTATGAATGCTGTTTTCTCACAAGCTTAATTCGCATAATTATAAAACATCACTTCACAGTAAATTTTTATATTTACAAATGAAATTATTTTTAACACACTCCTGAAACATTTGTCTGCAAAATTTTGGATTTAAATTTACAATGTACTAGTATGCAATATTAATTTTATAATTTTTAAAAATATAATGACAGTGTTGCTACCAATGTTCATTGTGTAGCGACTAAGTGACGGAGAGATAGAAGAAATGAATGAACATATCTTATATATAGTAAAATTACTCACCGCTAAAAGATTTTTTTCTCGATTTCTTTGTGGCAAAATCCTCTACTATATCATCAAATGTTTATGTTTCTACAATGTTCGAATTAAGTGACAAAGTGTCCAATGTACTTGTTCTTTCTTGAGAACTAGATGTCCTCAAATAGTTGTGGACGATTTTCAAAAGAGAAAAACTTCTTTCTCCAGAGGCAGTAGTGATGGGTATGCATAGGTAAATCCTTAGGATAACATCAATGTTCAGAAAAGTTGAATCAATTATTTTTTTCCCTAATCAGTTTCAACATATCCTCAAAAGGAACACTAACACTTGAATCTGTCACTGCTTGTCTATCTAAATTATTCCAAATTTTTTTCTGGAAATGAAAACATTCTTGTTCAAATTCTGGGCCTAAATCTTGAGAGTAAACTGTCAATAGATTTTTGCCTTTTGAGATACTGTTGTCTCATCAGCGTCTGATAATTGAGTTAGAAACTCAAACATGCTCTCCACATCGGAATACGAATCTCGTCAACGTTTTAACTGCTGCACCAAGTTATCAATGATCGTATGGAAAATGCATATTCGCATACGTTCCTTTTCAGCGAAAACAGTTTCTTTATTGCCCTTCATCTCTTGAAATTATAGTTTTCTCCGACGGGTTCTAGTAACATTTTTCTTATATTCGTCGCACTGAGACAAAAGTTTTCCGTCTTCTTCATACTTATCAAATTTATTCCGGAGATCACTTAAATGTTTAATAAGTGAATCGTACAGTTCTACAGCAAATGAAAGGTCAATATTCACTTTCTGCAGTGTTTTATTGCCACTATCAATGCTTTGTAAAATATCATTCCAAAGCTCTAAGAGAATGCCCATTTCTAACAAAGTCATATTACTTAATAATCCCCCTGCTTCTAATTTTTCACCGGTGTTTTCTGCGAAGTCTTGAAGTGCATCTCTAACGCAGGAATAACTAGAGCGTAAGGCCTTGCATGTATCAATCCTTGCTGACCATCAGCTTTCACATAGCGTTTTGGGTACAACAAGTGGCGATTGCGATCCAGATTCGCTGTGGAGCTTATAACAATCTTGAAGACTTCTCTTCAAGAATTGCCACCTATGTGATTGATGAAGATGACTAAAAGTTGTATATTTCCTGTACGAACATAAAAAAAGATGTAGCTTCAAAGCAGCATCCCGCTGCAGATTTCTCAACAAAATTTGCTGCCCATGGAATATAGTAGGCTAAACTGTTATGCCTGTTTAATCGAGCTTGGAGGTCTGAATATTCAACAAACATATTTCTCACATTGTCATAACTTTGGCCTCTGCAGTCTTTAACATTGAATTTTAAATCTTGTAACAGCTTCAATAAAGCATTTCCCATGTCTTCTGCTTTATGACCAGAGTTGGGCAAGAAACAAATAAATCGTTCCACTGGTTGTCCACTTTTCAGAACATAACGAAAAATAACAGTCAACTGGTCAACTTTTGACAAATCTGGAGTGGAGTCTATAATACACTGACGGAAAAAATCCCAACACCAACAAGGGGTTGTGTTAGATAAACGACAGTTGGTAGGCGGTGAGAGCACATCTGTAAGATGACGTCTATGCAAATTTCGTGCTCGGCGCATACGTGTGGCGCTAGTAGCGCCCCTCGGAACATGCAAAGCAGGTTTGCTGTAAATACGCGCTGTAACGTTCGTGCGCGCTAGTTATCTCGTTGAGATTCGACTTAGGGTGTTGTTAGTCAAGAATGCCTTTAAGAAGACGAAGAACCCATTATCAACAGCTAACGGAGTTTGAACGAGATCGTGTAATAGGGCTACGAGAAGGTTGATTTTCGTTCCGCAATATTGCAGAACGACTTGGCGGGAATGTAGCCACTGTGCATGATTGTTGGCAGCGGTGGTCTAGGGAAGGTACTGCCTCAAGAAGACAGGGTTCCAGCCGGCCACGTGGCACTACTGAGACAGCAGACCGCCGTGTACGGCGTATGGCCGTGGCGCATCGTACCAAGTCTGCGGCAGCAATTCGAGCTGCAGTTGCCACCGCAGTGACACAACGAACTGTTACAAATCGGTTACTTAAAGGACAGCTCCGAGCCAGACGCCCTGTAGCGTGCATTCCACTTACTCCAAACCACTGCCGTTCGCGACGTCAGTGGTGTCAAGCTAGAGCTCATTGGAGGACGGAGTGGAGATCTGTTGTGTTTTCTGATGAAAGCCGGTTCTGCCTGGGTGCCAGTGATGACCGTGTGTTGGTTAGGAGGCCAGGTGAGCGCCTGCAACCAACCTGTCTGCGGCCGAGACACACTGGACCTACACCTGGAGTTATGGTCTGGGGAGCAATTTCCTATGACAGCATCAGCACTCTCGTGGTTATCCCACGCACCCTGACGGCACAGTTGCACGTCGGTCTGGTGAATCAACCTGTTGTGCTGCCATTCTTGAACAGCATTCCAGGGGTGTTTTCCAACAGGATAAGGCTCGCCCGCATACCGCTGTTGTAACCCAACATGCTCTACAGAGCGTGGACATGTTGCCGTGGCCTACTAGATCCCCAGATTTTTCTCCAATCGAGCACGTATGGAACATCATTGGACGACAACTCCAGCGTTACCCCCAACCAGCATTAACCGTCCCTGTATTGACCGACCAAGTGCAACAGGCATGGAACTCCATCCCAGAAACTGACATCCAGCACCTGTACGACACAATGCATGAACGTTTGCGTGCTTGCATTCAACATTATGGCGGTTACACCGGTTATTAATGTACCAGCATTTCACATTTAAAATGGGTCTTCTCGCGCTTACATTAAGCTGTGATCTTGAAACCTTAATCGATTAAATATGTTACCTATACAAATGTATTGCCGCCATTGCATTCCTCTACAACTATTTTTTTGTGGTGTTGGGATTTTTTTTCCTTCAGTGTATTTTGAAGCACTTACTAAATGTTTGGACTTCAGAGTTTCTTTCTAGCATCCTCAAAACAAAACCACACAAAAGATATTTGAGTACATACACAGCCGTTACAAATAAATATTCACACATCACCTGGATTTTCCTCGCTACCTTTACATGGGGCATGTGGGGAAAACTGCCCTATTCTTATACTCATGCACTTAACAAAAATCGTGTGAAGTGTCACTGATGCAGAAGAAATACACACGTGAAGTGGATATGACAAACATATATATGGAATTAAGTTTGAAACTCTGTGTTATGTTATACATATCCCTTTAAGCACAACTTTACACGTGATTAGGGCTGTCTATCACCTTTTTTTTTTTTTTTTTTTTTTTTTTAGATTGGAGGTTTAACGACCACCGTGAGCAACTCAATGGGCTATAAGCAGTCGCCCGTCCCTAATTAAGGTCACTGGTTCCAGGGAAGGGAAAGAGCCAGTGCCGTAAGACAAACACAACATCCATGCCTGACCGGGATTCGAACCCGGACCCCTTACGGACGAATGATCAGAACTATCACCTTTTCAGATGACATCTGGGGAAATTACTTCATTCTTACGATCCCCACTTAATAAAAATCGTGTGGAGTGTCACTGATACATAAAACATACACACGCCCATAAGAAGGTCGGTTAAGCGGATACAATGCATACACACACATCCATATTAAAGTCTGTGAAGTGGATATGGCCGCCTCGGTGGCGCAGTGGTCTAAGGCGCTGGCCTGTGATCATTCGTCCGTAAGGGGTCCGGGTACGAATCCCGGTGAGGCATGGATATTGTGTTTGTCTTACGGCACTGGCTCTCTCCCTTCCCTGGAACCAGTGACCCTAAATTAGGGACGGGCGACTGCTTATAGCCCATTGAGTTGCTCACGGTGGTCGTTAAACCTCCAATCAAAAAAAAAAAAAGAAAAAAAGTGGATATGACAAATACACTGACGGAAAAAAATTCCAACACCACGAAAAAATAGTTGTAGAGGAATGAAATGGCGCCAATACGTTTATATAGGTAACATATTTAATCGATTAAGGTTTCAAGATCACAGCTTATTGTAAGCGCGAGAAGAGCCATTTTAAATGTGAAATGCTGGTACATTAATAACCGGTGTAACCGCCAGAATGTTGAATGCAAGCACGCAAACGTTCATGCATTGTGTCGTACAGGTGCTGGATGTCAGTTTGTGGGATGGAGTTCCATGCCTGTTGCGCTTGGTCGGTCAATACAGGGACGGTTAATGCTGGTTGGGGGTGACGCTGGAGTTGTCGTCCAATGATGTCCTATACGTGCTCGATTGGTGAAAGATCTGGTGATCTAGCAGGCCACGGCAACATGTCGACACTCTGTAGAGCATGTTGGGTTACAACAGCGGTATGCGGGCGAGCCTTATCCTGTTGGAAAACACCCCCTGGAATGCTGTTCATGAATGGCAGCACAACAGGTTGAATCAACAGACCGACGTACAACTGTGCCGTCAGGGTGCGTGGGATAACCACGAGAGTGCTCCTGCTGTCATAGGAAATTGCTCCCCAGACCATAACTCCAGGTGTAGGTCCAGTGTGTCTCGGACGCAGACAGGTTGGTTGCAGGCGCTCACCTGGGCTCCTTCTAACTAACACACGGCCATCACTGGCACCCAGGCAGAACCGGCTTTCATCAGAAAACACAACAGATCTCCACTGCGTCCTCCAATGAGCTCTAGCTTGACACCACTGACGTCGCAAATGGCAGTGGTTTGGAGTAAGTGGAATGCACGCTACAGGTCGACTGGCTCGGAGCTGTCCTTCAAGTAAACGATTTGTAACAGTTCGTTGTGTCACTGTGGTGGCAACTGCAGCTCGAATTGCTGCCCCAGGAGCGCGAAATTTGCATAGACGTCATCTTACAGATGTACTCTCACCGCCTACCAACTGTAGTTTATCTAACACAACCCCTTCTTGGTGTTGGGATTTTTTTCCGTCAGTGTATATATATGGAATTAAATTTGAATATGGGTGTTATGTTATAGGTATACATAACCTTTTAAGCACAACTTCAGACAAGATTTGGGTTTCCTGTCACCTTTTCAGATGACATATGGGAAAATTACTTCATTCTTACGATCCCCACTTAACAAAAATCATGTGGAGTGTCACTGATACGTAAAACAGACATACGCCCATATGTAGGCGTGTTAAGCGGATACAACAATACATACATACACAGATATGACAAAACAGATGGAATTAAGTTAGTAACTGGATGTCACGATTTTAAAATCTTGCCAGCATTTTATGTAAAATATTAAAAAAAAAGCTGTATTCCATTTGGCTTTTTGAAAACCATTTATTACAATTATTTAACGCTTTAGTAGGGTTCTTTTTCTTTGATAGGATATTTCTGAAAGCTCACCACGCACGCTTAACCATCGTTACTTTCTAAAAAATGATTTGAAACAGCATCTGTTAGTAAAGTGCGATGAATTCTGCAGTATTCAACTACAAAAGCAAACCGTAAGAGCAACCATTTGACAATATGTTACAGGAAGACTAGGGCTGAATGTAATATAAGTCTACATGGCACAGTGATTGGCCAGGTGAATGAGTTTGTGTACTTAGGAAGCATGTTTGACAGAGAGAACATATCGGATGGTGAAATTAGTAGGAGAGTGATTTCTTCATTGAAAGTCATAGCTGCTTTGGGAGGTTTTCACAGGAATGATGGGTTTTCAAGAGAGTCCCCCATGGCTGTGTATGAAAGTTTAATTGTTCCTACTCTGATGTACGACAGTGAAACTGGGTACTACAGAAGAAACGTAGGAGTTGTGTGCTGAAGAAATGCGTTACTTACGGGGGGTTTCTGGCAAGACACATTCCGATTGCATCAGTAATGAAGATGTGTTGGAGTTGTGTAATATGAACCAAAATGTTGTTAGCAAGATGGAGACTAATATGCTTCGGTAGTTTGGCCATGTTGAAAGAATGAGTGAGATGTTTTCTAAGAATTTTTTCAGCCGAAGTGGCAGGAAATGCCAAGGAAGTAATGGGAGGATCACATTCAGGAGTGTCTGCATGAGAAAAAGATTATGAGTATCAAGTGCAGGTCTTGTGTACAGCGTGCGATGAATGTCAGTGACGCCCAAGTTGCATGTCAAGATCCCTGTAAATGGAGAAGTCTGATGCGGCAACAGTAAGTAAAAATTATGTGGTGGTTTGTATTTCATTGTGGAGCTAACCTCTGAATCTCGGAGAATAGCTTAGTGATATGTATGTATGTATATCTATGTAAGAAACCATTTAAATATTTATTCCCATAATGAGTAACAAAATCATCAAATGAATTTATGATGTCATTTTGATTACAGTTTTTTAAATTGTGTTATTCACGCTGTTGGATGTCAAGTACACATGTTTCTGGTGCTTTTCTTTTTTGGGGTGGCTCATATGATAAATATGAGGGCTGGTTAAGGAAAGGTTGTTGGATGAGCATCTTTGGCTAATGCCAAGTGTGCCGCCCCGGTGGCGCAGTGGTCTAAGGCGCTGGCCTCTGATCATTCGTCCGTATGGGGTCCGGGTTCGAATCCCGGCATGGATGTTGTGTTTGTCTTACGGCACTGGCTCTCTCCCTTCCCTGGAACCAGTGACCCTAAATTAGGGACGGGCGACTGCTTATAGCCCATTGAGTTGCTCACGGTGGTCGTTAAACCTCCAATCAAAAAAAAAAAAAAAAAAAAAAAAAATGCCAAGTGTGTATGCGGCACAACCACTAAACTCCCATCACCCCTGGTTATACGATCTTCCCTAATCACAAACTACTCGCTGAAGTGCTCAACGCACTCAGCGAGCAGTTACGGAATTGTCACTGGGTTTAAAATCCTTCTAGTTGATATGGCGGATCCACTGAGCTGGAAGTTCATGGTCCTATGGGAAACGGAAAGATGCAACATAAGGGCTTAGTTTTCCTGGGTAGGTGTAGTTGGATTTTTTTTTTTTTTTGATTGGAGGTTTAACGACCACCGTAAGCAACTCAATGGGCTATAAGCAGTCGCCCGTCCCTAATTTAGGGTCACTGGTTCCAGGGAAGGGAGAGAACCAGTGCCGTAAGACAAACACAACATCCATGTCTGACCGGGATTCGAACCCGGACCCCTTACGGACGAATGATCAGAGGCCAACGCCTTAGACCACTGCGCCACCGGGGCGGCGTAGTTGGATTTGCATCAAGGGACACAGCATATTTTTTTTATTGTGTAGATCTACATCATAATTGTAGATGTACACAATAAATAAACAAATATCAAGAAACAAAGTTATTAATGCATTAAATTGATGGACATTATTAGTGTTCTCCCTAGCTTTTTTATAGCCAGGCGGCAATAAATTTCAGCTGGGTGGAAGTTTTAACAACCACTTCCCCAGTCAAAAAAAAAAAAAAAAAAAAAAAAAAAGTTTTGCTTAACATTATTATACAGGGTAATTCAAAACGATACCCCTGATTAGAAATGGCAATAACATTTTTATGATGATAGACAGCTGATATCCCTACAAAATAAGGAAGTTTAGAATTTTATTAGAACCCCCTGCTGTGTTGCTATGGTGATGTGGGAAAGTGAGCTGCCCATGCGCCAAACCACTGGGAAGAAATGCTGACTGCAACAGAAAAGGCATTTTCGAAAGTCTTTTTCAAGGAGTAAGGTCCCCCAGGTCTCCGGACCTTACTCCTTGAGACTTCTTTATGCGGGGGTATGTCAAAGACCATGTGTACGTGCCACCTTTGCCGAGAACACTGCACGGACTAAAGATGCGCATTCAGCTTGCAGTGGCATCAGTGACTGCGGACATACTTCATAATGCATGGAGTGAAATGGATTACTGTTTAGATGTTGTCCGCATGACCCAGGAGTCACATAGAACATTTGTAAGGTACGGAAACAAATTCTAAACTTTCTTCTTTATTGTGCAACAATGTGATCTCTGTATCTATGTTCATAAACCACGTATTGTCATTTGTAATACAGGCAATCATTTTGAATTACCCTGTACTTATTAAACATCTTTAGTGGTGTGGTAGGCATTAATGCAACATAATATGATAAACAAAGTTAGAAAATTGTACAAAAATGATTTTAAAAAATGAGTATTTTCTAACAAATCATATTCGACACATTTCTTTTTTTTTTTTTTTTTGTATATATATATATATATATATATAGATTGAAGGTTTAACAAACACCGTGAGCAACTCAATAGGCTATAAGCAGTCCCCCGTACATAATTTAGGGCCACTGGTTCTAGGAAGGGAGAGAGAACCAGTGCTGTAAGGCAAACACAACATCCATGCCTCACCGGGATTCCAACCCGGACCCTTCTCAAATGAATGGTCATAAGCCAGAGCTTAGACCACTGCGCCACCGGGGCAGTGACAAAGACTTCAGGCAGTTTTCATAAACACTGATGTTGTATGTGGGAATAAGTTTTCCATGCTTACTATTATTAATTATGTGCATTGTGCAAACATTCATTACAGAAAATGTAGCCAGGCAGCAGACAAAATTAACTGGTAAACAAAATCACCCAGTAAAAAAGCTCTAGGGAGAACACTAAACATAAAATGATTGCAATTGAATGGGTTTTGATTTTAAATTATTGGTGGGATATGTTAGAAAAATTGATGGAAGCTTTAGAACACCACTTAGTGAACAATCAGCAAGTTCTTTTTTTTTTTTTTTTTTTTTTGATTGGAGGTTTAACGACCACCGTGAGCAACTCAATGGGCTATAAGCAGTCGCCCGTCCCTAATTTAGGGTCACTGGTTCCAGGAAAGGGAGACAGCCAGTGCCGTAAGACAAACACAACATCCATGCCTGACCGGGATTCGAACCCAGACCCCTTACGGACGAATGATCAGAGGCCAGTGCCTTAGACCACTGCGCCACCGGGGCGGCCAGCAAGTTCAGTGCAGTTGAAATATACCAGGGGTGCAGAAAATTTTCAGGGCCCAATATTTCCCCAGAACACATTTTTTTTTATCCAAAATTTCCCCCAAAAGTGTAACGGATTTTCAAAGAAGTTTAAGCGATTATTAGAGTATATGTTGATGATTAAGAATTATCCTTAAATTCTATTACTTAAAAAACAGAAAAAAAACAAACTAATATTTATTTTAATGAATAAATAAAAAACAATCTTACATTAATCGGTGACGTCAGTTGTCACCAAGAAATTGCAGCCTTATCGTCCCTTTGTTAAGGCTGTCAATCACTTTTGATGTCTTATACACCTTGAGACGAGATGCTGAAGAAAACCATGTGAAATGGTATCTTCCACCATGGAAATGCCTGTCCAAGGATTCTTTTAAAAGTTGTGAATTGTTGTGAATTCTTATGAACAGGAGGTCCATTCCAGGAAATGAAGACTTCATTAAAAAGCGTATAGAACTAGATGTTCACATTATTTTCGTTGTTAATATTATTTTTCGTTCTATAATTGTTGTTATTACTATTATTATTTTACACCCCCGAGCAAACCCAGAGCAGCCTTAATTTTCCCCGAACCTGGTTCGCGCGTTCGGACATATTCTGCACCCGTGAAATATACTTCCTTGTACTCAAAGCATTGTATAAGTATGGGCGACAAAATGCTTTAAAAAACAAACAAACATATAAATGTGATGTCAAACTGATCAGTAATTACCAAAGTTTAAAGTTAACAGTGCCTTGCTGTTAGCCTTATGCAGTGATTTACAATATCACAAATCTGCACTTCCCAAAGCCTCGAACCGGTGGGTGTTTCTGATTCTCTAACTTAATGCTAACTGCAAATTTTAATACCTGGAAAACGGTTTATAACATTGATAGAATCATAACTGTACAAAAGAGTGAAAGGCAAACCCAATATTAAAAAAAGCATACATGTTAGACTTGTTTTGGTAATCAATATTAAAATTTGGGCAACACTGATCAAGGAAATCAGAGTTACAGCTATGCAGGTACATTCAAAGTATAAAATCAATTTGTTGCACTTCAGGATTAGAACATAAAAAATATCTTAAAATAGTTAGACCTTTCGGACGTCACTTAGCGTCCATCATGAGACTAAATCACAAGATATCTGTGCTCACATTAAATACCTACATGCAACACAGTGACGGTTTTTGTTGTTACAAATCCTACAGAGAAGTCACATTGTGGTACACATCCGACCATGTAGCCAGTATATCAGCCACTGGTTTACATTTCTTATTTTTAATGTTTATCCAAAGTTTGATAAATACCTACCCAGAATAAGAACTGGGTAAGAGCAATTGCAGCATTGTTTTTCATTTGCACTAATCCTCTGAGAAATATGATAATGATATACTTCAAGGTGTATTTATAACCCTTGATTGTTCCCTTACTGGGAAATGAGATCCCTTATGGATGGAGCGTGTAGGCCATGGCTGACGATCTAGCACCCATGCGTATTTAGTGAAAGTTTCTGACTCAAACTAGAGTGTTGCTTGTGCGTTGGAGTCTGAATTGTGTTATAGAGGTTATACTCCAGAACTAAGTGCACTTCAGAATGTAATGTTTATTTTTTTTATTTACC
This sequence comes from Macrothele yani, assembly GCA_039090855.1. Taxonomy (NCBI): domain Eukaryota; kingdom Metazoa; phylum Arthropoda; class Arachnida; order Araneae; family Macrothelidae; genus Macrothele; species Macrothele yani. Next base: position 198,915,686 of record CM077009.1, on the reverse strand, counting down.
GCCGTAAGCAACTCAATGTCTATATGCAGTCACCCGTCCTCAATTTAGGGCCACTGGTTCCAGGTAAGGGAGAAAGCCAGTGCCATAAGACAAACACAACATCCATGACTCACCAGGATTCAAACATGGATCAGAAGCCAGCACTTAGACCACTGCATCACTGGGACACTTAATATAAATTAACTTGAGGTGTTTCCCTTAACATTCAGTTTAGCAATTAATATCCCAAGAGAGTAGAAATTCATTTTCTAAACAGTTACATTCAGTTTCGTCGTTAATATTATGGAGCATATTTAGAGAAGAGTACCATAACTTTCTAGCAAAATTCCCCAGTCTTGTGTGCTCTTTTAGGGAAGAAAACCCTATTAATGCTCATAAAAGCATACAAGTAAAACCATTTTAAGACAGCAGTTCATCATGAGGCTTTTCACCTGTGTAAATGAGCATGTTGTGGAAGAAAGAGCATATGCTTTGAGAAATTAGTTTTCGGTGCAAATAGTTTGGAGCGTAGATCTCACTGGCGAGGCTTTTAACCTGTCTGGGTGATCATAAGCTTTAAAAGACTACCTTACTTAGCAAATCTTTAGAAGCATACATCACATTGGTGAGACTTTTCACCCATGTAAATGATCACATGTGGAAGAAAGAGCATACGCTTTGAGAAATCACTTTTCGGTGGAAATAGTTTAGAGTGTAGATCTCACTGGTGAGGCTTTTAACTTGTGTGGATAATCATATGGTTTAAAATACTACCTTGTTCAGCAAATCTTTTAGAGCATACATCACATTAGTGAGGCTTTTCACCTGTATAAATGAGCATATATTGAGGAAGATTGTTTTTGAGCAAAACTTTTGAAGCACACATCACGCAGGCAAGACTTTGGTAAATGTATAGTTTAGCATCCTAAATTATTTGGTTAAAAATGTACAAAATTTTCGAGAGAAAAAGGACACACATATTTTAAGGTATGTAATTTGATGTGAAATGGTGAAAGAATTTCAGCATTGCAACACATTTTAAAGATTTTTACCGTAGCATTTACCTGCAATTATGGGCATGTAAACCCAAACTGCGGCCAGCTTAACCCCAGCACTACCGCGTTGTCAAAACGACGTTTGGTTTGTGCTGCGGTGGCCATTCTGTGGGTGGAAAATGAGGCAGAGCAAGCTTTTGCATCTTACAACAATCTGCATTATTTTGGGAGAGTTCTAAATTTACCATTATTCATAAACATAATAAACAAGCAAAACACGCAGAGTCATGTATGGTAAAAGGTTCGTTTAGCGGTAGCTCTCGGTCATCCTACGACCTTGATCACCTGCGATCAACTGGATGGACTGGTTGCCAGAACTACAATTTGAAGTTGGGGTGTTGGAATTGTTGCCAGATTTTAAAAGAGAGATCCAAATAAATGGGATTTAGTGAGGGGTCTCTGAATTGCAGTTTTTGGTGAACAAAATTTCAATGTTCTCTTGGAAATGCAGAGATGCCTTGTTGATGAATGGGGCAACTTTTTTGGTTTCTTTCCAAATGGGAACTGCAGGTGTCTTCAAGGGTTAGTGCAGATAAAGCTGTCTTTGGAAGACCTTTGGAAACATCTTTTTTGTGTTCACCAAGTCTTGTTTTGATGCTTCGGTATGTGCTTCCAATATACACTGAGAGACCAGAGGAAGTTGAAATGGGAATAGCATAAACTCCAGGGGTGAGACAGGCACATTATTGCAGAAGGGTTTGGTTTTACTGTGAGAGTGTAGCCCACAGTTTTGAAAAGTTTATATATCTTATAAGAGAAGGATCCATGGAAAGGGATGGAACCAATGAAAAGCGGGTTTTCCATTATTATTGGTGAGAGAGCAAATAGATTTTTCAAGTGGGAATTTTGGAGGAATTTTTGAATTGTAGAAGGTGGGAACCAATGGGCTTTGGCAAATTTCTTCATGGTGTCAATTTCTTCATTGAAGGAAGATTCAGTGTTGCAGACAATCCTGGCAAGATTAACATAAGTTTTAGAGGCTGCAAATTTGTGAGCAGTTGGGGAGTGGGGTGAAAATGGGATTATGTTTGCTATTGCAGAGTGCTTTCTGTAAACAGATCTGTTGAGATGCCTTGCCAGGTGGACATCGAAAAAGTCAATGCCTTGCTGCGATTCTTCATTGATGGTGAATTTTATTGATGAGAACTTTAGGGATATCTTTTCAAGAAGACATTCAAGGTCAGTTCTATTGTGTGGCCAAATTACAAAAATATCATCAACATATTGAAGCCAAATGGAAGGTTGTAGATTGTGCTCCACGACTGTTTCTTTTTTTTTTAATATGCTGCATGAAAACTTCAGCCAGAAGTGGAGAGAGAGGTAAACCCATCGGAAGTCCTTCTTGCTGACAGTAGTATTTGTTGTTGAACTTGAAACAATGTTACCATTATTCTCTGTAGATAGAGCATTACAACTCAGTTTAAAAAAAAAAAAATACGAAAGAGATCTTTATTTTGGCAGATTCACGAAATGGCTGCCACAGCACTATTCGAAGTTCACTGCTTTGCCGAGACCTCAGATGACGTTGCGGTGGTCCTGGGGTAAGCTCACAATAGAGTGTGTTTATGTTCCTGTACTTTCAGGAAAATTTTAAGGTAAAAATCTTTGGCTGGACTTCCAAATCAGAATGCTTTTAAAGTAGTTCACAATTACCAGTGTATTGTTCTCCTTTGTTTACATATAATCCACACATCAGACCAACAAAGAAGAAAAAAACTGAACTTTTTAACTGGGTAAACAATCAGAACGCAAAACGAGAAAGTGTAAATATAACAGTGCATCAGCAAGATGAAACTGTTCCCTGTAACTTATTTAAGTATATATTAAACTGGAACATATTACTGTGTTCATCATATAAAATAACTGAATTTAATCATGAAAGAAATATCGGTTTAATAAGATTCCCGTATTTCTTTCATGATTTATCTGCTCCTCCGGGCAATCACGGGATGGGATTCTTAACCTCCAGATTCGCTAAACATGAATGCCGGTTGCTTCGACTAGCAAATCCTGTGATATTTATATTCAAATTCATCAGAAACTTGAGACTTGGTCGTTCCGGGTGGTGTAGTAGTTAGCATACCCGGGTGCTACCTGGGAGACGCGGGTTCGAGTCCCGCTTCAGGACGATGAAATTTTCAAGTCTTCGGATATTATCTGCCTTACCATCCTTGCCACATTTACACCAAAAATCGGTTTGTCATCTTCAAAATTCGTAAATGAATTTAAAACAAAATTACTTTAAAAGATACTGCTTCCAACAGATTTTTTTTTCCTGTTTTGTTTTTCTTGCAAGAATACTAGCTCAAGTTTCCTCTTGCATACAAGCATTGATTTCTTCTCAGCAAGTTTCACAGCCAAATTTGTCTTACATAAATTCTGTAGCCGCACAGCATCCATTGCTTAAATTTTCCTTCTGCCAGTATCTTTCCCTTCTCATTTCTTTGTCACGTTTTTTATTCTCTCAGATGACAATAATTTCATCCATCATTCTTGGAAAAACTTTCTGCCTGAGGACAGTGAATGCTAATATCAAAGCTTTCACTGTTTTAGATAAATAGTATAACTCTCTCGCCCTTTGGATTTATTAGCTATAATTAAATAGCTAGTGCTGTTAAGTCCCACCAGATGGAGACGTCTCAGGTGCTGAGCCCATCCCTATGGATTTGTGAAGTCAGATGCTGCCAGATAAACACACATAGCACCGTGGATTGTTGGCACCGTTGCGTAAGGCGAACACACTCGGCTAGTTATCAAGAGATCCGGGGTTCGATCCCAGCAGTGTTGAAATACAATTTTTTCGTTGTTGTGTGTTAAAAAAAACAAACATGGAAAGATGACTTTGTCTATTTAATATGAGCACGGGTCAAAAAATGCTGTCTCATGGTCGCCTAGGGGTGAGTAAAAGTTTTGTCCGGGCCACCACAGAAAACATCACTGAAAAACATGTGCCGTAATTTTAGTCGTATAATCTGCGGATAAATGCAGATTTAAAAAAAAAAAAAAAAACGTTTTTGCAGCCGTTTGATTTAAAATATAATAATCCTCAGAGTGCAGGAGGGGGTATAATAAAAAGAACTCCCATTGGAAAAATTCTCCTCAGTTCAGGAGTTTGTATAGAGCGAAGAGGAGGTGGGGAGGGGTGTCACAATGTGAAAGACTGGGAAAGTTGTAGGGAGGGACAGCGGGAGTTATTTGTCTTTGTATTGTTGGGAAAGACAAAACGCTGATTGTGCTTGTGCCCTCTCTTCATCAATCGGCCAATAAAAATGTAAGCACAGCGCTCGCTGCACGAACCTACACATGCATGCCTCATTTCAGTGTCTTCGAAAAGGAAACGTTTCAGTTACCCTGCCGATTTGAAACTTAAAGTGGGGCAACAGTTGAGGATATGATCGTGTCACTACGCCTCAGTTTTCAAAAGGTCAGAAGACTAGCATGCAGTGACATGCAAAAAGCCGCAGTTTAAAACGCAAACAAACCCGTCGGTAAACTCTGCGAGAGAAGTCCAGCCCTTTTTTTTTTTTTTTTACCGGTCTGTAAGCAGACTCCCCTACTTTGAAAGCAGGATTTCTTCCAAAAACTTTTGACTTACACACCAGTATATACGGTATTTCTATGAATTTTTCTGTATCAGCATTTCATTACTGGCAATGAGTAACGCAATTGGAGCCACTGCATGAGCGTGATTAAACTTTGTGCTCTATGGATGCCACACCACTAAGCTTCTCTTGTGTCAGAAAATAAAAATATATTTTAAAAAGTTTCCTTTAAAAAATGAATTTCTTTATTTAATAAGATTTTTTTTTTTTTAATTTCTTCGGACTCCGGGGTTTTTATGTGACCGACCTTTCGGTCGAAAATTCCGCTTTTGGATCAGCATTTGTGATGTGAGGATTATATTGCGATTTTTTTTTCCTGAATGTCACAATCTGCGAATTATACGCCACAGCAGATTATACGAAGGTAAAAAAAAAAAAAAAAAAATTGTGCGAATTCCAGGGTCTGGGGATAAAAAAAGATGACGAAAATTATGGTTAATTCAAGAATTTGAGAGAACCAGACAAAAAAAAAAAAAAAAAAAAAAAGAGTGAGTACCATTTTTTTTTTTTTTTTTTTGGCAGGGAGAGATAAGCTGATGGTAGAACATTTGTTTGGACAGAAGTGTACGTGACCTTGATATTATATATAGCCCCCACCCCCACGGGTCCAGTGTCTGGCCACTAATAAATTTAGCAGGCCACCAGATTTCAGAATATTTTTCATCCCCTGAATATGAACATTATGCATCACTTCTTGCAAATTTTCCGACTTCGTCACTGTTTTTGGAAATAGCCCCCTCCCTTATCGAGCTTAAATCCACATATTTATGGGACGAGATAACATCTAACAACAACAACACAGGCGAGTTGGAACATTGCTGGGGGTAAAAAGAGGAAAAAAAAAGATTATGGGAGAAATCTTCAGTCTGTCAGACTTCTGTTTTTGGAAATTTTTTCAATGTTTTCAAGCTGACTCGGAAGAAATTACAATACTGGCCACCAGAGCGAGAAAAAAATTATGACTATGGAAAAAATCTTCACACTGTTTAACTTCAATTTTTGAAAGTCTTAAAAGACAAAATACAGCCCCCAGGCAGAAAACGACCCCCCCCCCTTCCCCCAATCTCTTTTCAGTTTTGCATTGATTTCGAGCATGATCCAAATGATAAAAAAAAAAGCGGAATTCCACGAAAGAATAGTCTGGTAATCCGATCACACCCAAAGTAAAGATAGTTAATGATAAATTTTATGCAGATTTTTTTTTTGAAATTCATTATAATAGACACCTTAACTATTTTTATTCGTAAATATATTTTATGAAAGAAATATGTTAATAGTACGTTTTTGTTGTCTAGAGTTAGCGTGTTTTTTAAGAGCGATTTCCAAATTTTTTTCGGGAAGTCAAAGTGACTAAGATTGGCGCCTAATTTTTTTGGTAGTATCTATTCGCATTTTGTAAATTATGCCAGTGTGGAATCGGGCACAACTGCTGTGGGTGGCAGCAAAGATTCGGAGACAGCTATGAAATAGGCTGAAGTGTATTGTATTATGATTCTTTACGAAATTTTGTTCAAATCTCTGATGTGAAATAAATGTATTCTTATTTTCCATAATAAAATAAATGCCTACGACTATTCCCATTACGATAAGATTTATTTCGATAAAAATAGTAATAAAAATTCTGTATTGTATTGTGAACTACTTTCTTCCACATTGGGTGTGATCAGGTTCTATATAAACAAAGCGGAACGATGCACTCGAAATTGGGAACTACTTGAAAGCATTTGGATTCAGAAGTCTAGCCAAATCTTTAAGATCAATTGTAAAGCTGAATTTTCATATCAAGTCTACTTTGGGGTCAAAACCACGAGTATCTTGTCATCTATCTGTAGTGACCGTGAGTCAGGCCTTGATAAATGGGGTGTTTACAGTATACCGTTGCGATCGAACGATCCAAGAATTTGTAATTGTGCATATATTGGCTCAATATCTAGGAAGATACATACCAGACTTATGGAACATAAATACAATGTTTGGAATGGGTAATAAACGACTGCCTTGGCAAGAGCAGTCGGCAGTGGTAAGTTTTTTCCAGATTTGGACAATACTGGCATCTTTGTCGTGTAAGTCTACTTTGTTGTTTACAGAAAGTTTATTTTTAAATAAATAAATACATCGCTCTATCAATTTTCCAGAAACACATAGCATCCGAAAAATTGTTTTTCAGCCGCCGCCGTGGAATTGAACCACAGAACTCTTGATAACTAGCCGAGCACATTAACTTTACAACACAGTGACCAACAATCCACGGTGCTATGTGTATTTTTAAGTCAGCTTCTGACATCATAAATCCGTAAGATGGGCTCAGCTACTGAGACGTCTGCATCTGGTGGGAGTTAATGGCACTGGCTATATATATATATTATAGCAGTTAAATCCAAAGGGCGAGATCCAAGGTGAAAATCCTCCAAGTACGTGGTGTCAGTAAATAAATAAATACATTGCTCTATCCACGTTCCAGAAACACATAGCATCCGAAAAATGGTTTTTCAGCCGCCGCCGTGGAATTGAACTACGGAACTCTCGATAACTAGCAGAGCGTGCTAACTTTACACCATGGTTTAAAGTTTATTTATACTTAAGAATTTTGACTTTTGTTGTAATGATGATTTCCCTGCTTACATTCCTCAGGTTTGGAGGACCCTTAGTTTGAACAAACAGTAACCCTCCCACAAGGCGTTGACTCTCGTGTACAGGTTTTGTGATTGACTACGTCACCTATGTGGCTTTGGTACTCAAATTTTTAAGTTGTAATCTGGCATCATTCATGATATGTAACCTTACGTAATCTCTGCGTATGGTTTAATTCATATCTGATGATGGGTCTACAGAGGACACGAAAGTGCTTTTGTATTTTAACTTTTAATTAAAGTTTTAATGTCACCATAATCAACTTTTATGATATTGTGTAGAAATGGCAAGTGTTGTTTATATTTTTGGTAAATATGTAGATTAGCATCCTCAATTATTTCATCGACAATTTTGAAGTATTTTGAAAAAGTGCGACGCACAGATTTTAAAGTATGGAATTTAATGGTGAAGAAATTTCATATTTGAAATGCGTTTTAAAGATTTTTAACATAATATTTACATGCAAGTACGATGCTGTGAAGAGAAGCTGCAGTGATGCTGTCAAGCTTTGCTCCGTTGAAAGGAAAGTTCATTGTAGCAGTGAAATCACGGGTGGAAGACTACAGAGGAACAAGTTACGTTGTTGGCAGGAGAGTGATCTATGTTGTAGTGATATGCTACAGAAAATAGGCGCACATTATCCATCCTTTATTTTGTTTTATTATCTGGTAAAATACCATATGGAGCTCTAGGCGTCTGCCATAGTTGAAAAAAAAAAAGGTATAAAAGATCTAAGATTTGCAAAAGTTGAAGAAACATATACAGAAACGTACATAAGACTGACCAAAAAAAAAAAAAGAATAAAGCTGAACTTTTTAACCAACAAAACGTGAATTTAAGATAGCACGAGAAAGAAAGAATTGCTCATGTACTTTATCTATGTAAATATTAAACTGGAACACATCAACTCAAGTTAGAGGGATTACCGCGGGTAAAAAAATGACAATTACGGCCAAAATCTTTCTGCGTCCGACTTCCGTTTCCGGAAATTTTTTCCTCTATTTTCGAGGTGAAATTCAAATATTTATGGTACAAAATGGTATTTGGCAAACAACACTGGGCAGAAGAAACATTGTGAGAAAAAAAAATACAATTACCAGATAAATATTCATTGCATCTAACTTCCGATTTCAAAAGTCGGAATTCAGTCCTCCGAGGGAAAACTACCCCTCACACAAATACACACACCACAATCAAAGACAATCTAACTGAGAAGTTAAGGCTCGGCAAGACGTAACTAGTGCAGCAATATCTTAAGATCTACAATGTACCTCACAGAAGCCAACATACAGGCTGATGCTGGAGCAGACTGTACATGCATATTTTTGTTGCCTTCAATTCTGGCTAACAGCCAGCCCTCAGCCACTAGGATACAAGATGCAGTGCATAGAAACCAACATTCACGCTGATGGCGGAGCAGACTGCGCATGCGTATTTCGGTTAACTTCAATTCTGGTAAAGAACAGTTAGCTGAGCTACCGCAGCACGTGATTGCAACCTTCTCGGTAGCACAATCACTTCGCAAATCAGATATGTTAGTTTTGTTACGCCAATCGGGTTAGTTAAGGCTTTTGTTTGTTCCTCAGTTTTTCAGAAACACTTTCAGTAATGCCAAATACTAGGGATTGTCTGCATTTTGTACGGATCCTTAGGCCTAACTAAAATATTTGTTAAAATTTAAATTAAATAGTAATACTAATGTTATTGCATATTTTTCTCACCAAAATAATGGGTGGTGGGATATCAAAAAACAGCAACAACAACAAAAAAAAAAAAAACGCTCTAAGCAAATAGTCATCAGATCGAAGGAAACCATCATGGATCAAATTAAAGCTTCACTGCCGTAGCCCCCACCCCCGTGTTTTGCACCTGAATGTTTGCTTTCCGTCAGAGCATATTACCTCTTAGGTTGTAGTGGCACTGTTGTCGCCTGTTTTACTTTTCTCCAAAGAGAGTTGGCGTTCTTCACACGAAGCTTAGATATTCTTTGCCACAATCAATCACCCCAAAAATTCTGTTCAGTTATGAATCGATCTCATGAGTCACACAAATGGAAGAATACCCTGCCTGAATTTTACTGGGAAATTTTTGTGCTGTCTAACTTCTGTTTTCTGAACGTTTTTTCTCTCCCTTTTAAAGCTAAAATACAGATATTTATGGAATAAACTTACATTTAACAACAATACTGTGCAAAAGGAACATTCCAAGAAAAGGAAATTACAATCTTCAATCTGTTTAACTTCAGTTTTTTGAAAGATGAAATATACCCCCCCCCCCGCCCTCCAACTAATTCCTCCAAAATTTCTTTTCAGTTTTGCACCGAGAAAGGCATATTCGTACTTTCTATTTAGAATCAAGGAATCACATGTGCTTTAGAAACAGTGAGAAAACATGAAAGAACTATATTATGTAGCATATCAGTACAACATGGATCACTCTCATGACAATACCGACTTTTCTTTTCAATGGAGCAAAGTGTTGGAGATTATGTTTAAAAAAAATACATTAGTGGAAGAAAAACTTTGAGCAAATTGACTAGAACTTTGTTTCTTGAATGTAAAAACTTTAATATAGAAAATAACTTATATACCTTTCCTTTAAGGTGTATACAGACTATATACGAACATTCAACCTTACTTTTGAGTTGACAAAAAATAATGAAATGAAGAATAGTTGACACCAAAGTAAGTTAACTGGACAAGACCTGAGTGAGAGGACAACATGCAAGAACTGACAGCAAAGCTAGCAAATACCTGGTCACCTAGACCAGCATGCCCCAGTACCCAGCAATGCATTCTGGGTTCTGGTGACATCACACATCTGCTGGACTGTAACTTATTTACATATACATGCAACCTATACACTATTTTACAATGATACACAAAAACAAAATACAACTAAACAAATATAAATAAATACCAGGGAGATACTATATATATACAAAAATCAACATATATACACTGGCGGAAAGTGAAAAAAGAACACCAAGAAGGAATTGGCGGACGATCATGAAATTTACGTATGTTAAAGGAGTCAAGTTTACGTAGGTGTGATGTTAATTTCGGGACCAACCAGTGAGCGCTTACGCCACAGCACGGCATAATATGCAAATTATCGTCGGTGCTATTTAAAGAGTACGGCGAAGTGAATGTAATCAGTTGTCGCCGTACGGACACGTGCGAAGACCCTGAAGAAGCTGCAATGCCTGGACATGGAAGACGTGTACGTTTCAGCAGTTATCGGACTTTGAGCGAGGTCGTCTAGTCAGACTCCGCGAGGACAGGTGGTCGTATCGTCGTATTGTGGAGTGAACTGGACGGGAAGTATCGGTGGTGGTACAATGGTGGTGTAGATGGTACGAGGAACATTCCCACACCAGAAGATGTGGAACCGGGAGTCACAGACGGACTGATGAGCGGACCGATCGACGTATAAGAAAAGCGGTGTTGTCAAGCAGAGCATCCACTGCGACGCAAATCCGAGCTGCCGTTGCACCTGAGGTGACTATGCGAACAATCCGCAACCGTCTACTGGATGCAGGACTATGTGCACGTGTGCCTCTGGCATGTGTACCTCCGACTCCAGCCCGCCATCAGGAACGGCTGCAGTGGTGTCGTCAACGTCTGCACTGGACAACGCAATGGCGATCTGTCTTGTTCAGCGATGATCTCCATCCTTCTTGCATCCGCCAGCGACGCACAGGGCCTACACCTGGTCTCCTGGTGTGGGGAGCGATCAGCTATCACTCCCGTATACAACTAGTGTTTGTACCGGGTACCTTAAACAGCACCATCAACAACATCATTCAGCCCGTTGTTGTGTCATTTGTAAGGTCGGTCTATCGTGGTGTTTTGCAGCAAGATAATGCACACCCACACATGGCACGTGCAACGAAACATGCACTTTAGGGTGTGAGACAACTTCCATGGCCTGCACGTTCACCGGATTTGTCTCCCATTGAGCACGTGTGGGATTTTATGGGACGACTTACCCGGTCTCCACGGCCAGCCACGACCATCCCTGATTTATGCACCCAGGTTGAGGATGCTTAGAACTCAATACCCCAAACTTACATCCAACATCTGTACAACAGACTCCATGCCAGAATTTTTTTTTTTTTTTTTTTTTTTGGAGGTTTAACGACCACCGTGAGCAACTCAATGGGCTATAAGCAGTCGCCCGTCCCTAATTTAGCGTCACTGGTTCCAGGGAAGGGAGAGAGCCAGTGCCGTAAGACAAACACAACATCCATGCCTGACCGGGATTCGAACCCGGACCCCTTACGGACGAATGATCAGAGGCCAGCGCCTTAGACCACTGCGCCACCGGGCGGCATGCCAGAATTGCACAGTGTGACGCAGTTCATGGTGGTTCAATCTCGTACTAACCATGTTACATGGAAATGTTATTTTTCAGTTTACCAGCAAATACAGCTGTATTTTGCCATAATGTTTTGATCACGTTATCCTCTGTATTCCGTTATTATGCTGTATAAATTTCTTTGGTATCAGACGTCTTTTTCTTGGGGTTCTTTTTTCACTTTCTGCCAGTGTAGATAACCATATATAAATTTTTTATACTATCAACACAAAGCTTAACAGCGTTGCGGTAGTGCACTGTTATGCCTGCCGCAGCTTCTCTTCACATCATCGTACTTGCAGGTAAATATTATGATAAAAATATTTAAAAAGCATTTCAAACATGAAATTTCTTCACCATTTGCCATGAATACATACTTTAAAATCTGTATGTCACATTTATTGTAGTCAAAATAATTAAGACGTTTAACTACACATTTACCAATTTTTTTTCACCATTTCATATCAAATTCCATACTTCAAATAATGCACATTACTTTTTCTTGAAATTTTCAGCCAAATAATTTAAGACACTAAACTACACATTTACCAACTTTTTCACCTGTATGTATGAGGAAATGCTTTGAAAGATCAGTTTTCACAGCAAACAGTTTGGAGCATACATTTCGCTGGTGATCTTTTCACCTGCATGGATAATCATATGTTTTGAAAGATCAGTTTTCACAGCAAACAGTTTGGAGCATACATTTCGCTGGTGATCTTTTCACCTGCATGGATAATCATATGTTTTGAAAGATCACCTTTTCTAGCAAATCTTTCGGAGCATGCATCATGCTGGTGAGGCATCCATGTGAATCAGCATATGCAGTGTAAGATTACCATGCACAGTAAATTGTTTGGAGCATGCATCACATTGAAGAGGATTCTCACCTGTGTGAAGGAACATATGCTTTGAAAGATTACCTATATCAGCAAATCATTTGGAGCACACATCACACTAGTAAGACTTTTTAGTGACATGAACAAGCATATGATTTGAAAGATGAGTTTTCCGTAGAAACGATTTGGAACATACATTACACCAGTGAGACTTTGCACCTGCATGAATCAGCATATGCTCTGCAAGAGTACCTTTACGGGCAAATTGTTTAGAGCATACATCACATTGATGAGGTTTCTCACCTGTGTGAAGGAACATATGCTTCGAAAGACTATCTACATTAGGAAATCTTTTGGAGCATACATCACACTGGTGTGGCTTTTCACCAGTATGAACAAATATATGATCTGAAAGATGACTTTTCCGAGCAAACGATTTGGAGCATACATCACACTGGTGAGGCTTTATATCTGTGTGAACCAGCATGTGTCGTGTAAGATTACCTAGCGCAGTAAATTGTTTGGAGCATACTTCACATTGAAAAGGATTCTCACCTGAGTGAAGGAACATATGCTTTGAAAGATTATCTATATCAGCAAATCGTTTAGAGCACACATCACACTGATGAGACTTTTCAGTGATGTGCACAAGCATATGATTTGAAAGATAAGTTTTCCGTGCAAATGATTTGGAGCATACATCACACTGGTGAGGCTTTGTACCCGAGTGAATCAGCATATGCTGTGCAAGATTACCTTTACGGGTAAATTGTTTGGAGCATACGTCACATTGATGAGGTTTCTCACCTGTGTGAAGGATCGCATGCTGAGAAAGATTATGCATATCAGCAAAACTTTTGGAGCATACCTCGCACTGATGAGGCTTTTCTTCTACGTGAATAAGCATATGACTTGCAAGATGACTTTTCCGAGCAAACGATTTGGAGCATACCTCACACTGGTGAGGCTTTTCACCTGTGTGAAGGACCATATGCCTTAAAAGACTACCTTTAACTGTAAATTGTTTGGAGCATACATCACACTGGTGCGGTTTTTCACCTGAATGAATATGCATATGCTTAGAAAGGCCCCTCTTCTGAGCAAATCGTTTCAAGCACAGATTACATTGGTGAGATTTTTCATCTGTGTGAAGAAGCATATGCCTTGAAAGCTGATTTTCCCGAACAAATTGCTTAGTGCACACATGACACTGGTGTTGCATTTCGCTTGTGTATCAAATGCTGTAACAGATAACTTTTTGGAGTAAATTGTTTGGACAATACAACACATTAACAAGATTTCACACCTTTGTGAGTGTGTGTATGATTTTTAAGGCCAGTATTTTATGTTAATTAACACTTTACGACACATATTGCAGAGGTAATGTTTTTCATCAAAATGAAACAGCACAGGTTTTTGAAAACTGACCTTTTTCTCTGAAGTGTTGAAGCACTGAAAACGTTTTTCCTTTACATTAATATGCATATGCCTTAGAAGTTTGAATCTCGCACTGAACTGTTTGGAAAATATATCACACTGGTAAGGTAATTTCCTTGCCTGGACATTTACATGCTTTAAGAGAAGTCTTTTTCCATGCAAATTTCTTGAAACATGCATCAACACTGGGGATATTTTTCTAGCCTTTAGAAACTAGCTTATTTTCTGAATTTCAGGAAGTATGTTTTACTATCCCACAGCGTCTTCCAACTGTGTGCGTACTACTGTGATGGTGTATCAGCTTCTTTTTTCACAATCAATTCTTGAATGATTTTCCTTTAGAGTGTTTAAGCACCGACTCAATACTGAGAACTTAGTGTTAATTTTAGCCATATTCAATTTAACTTTGTGGTCTGCACATACAAAGACAAGTGTAGTACAAATTTCCATAATCTATTTCACATTATTTACCTAAGTTTCCTCATGAAATGCATGTTCTCCGGTTACTTGTGGTCGAACGATCCAATGGCAGCCGTCATAGCAACACTTTTGTGTTCAAATTCGTCAAAAAGGATTTTGAACTCCGTTGTGATGCTTCCGAAACCTCCATTTGCAAAGCATGTAGAGACAGTGCTGCCAACATGTTCCACAAAAGTTTCCCTAAATCGTAGGGAAAAATTCCTTAGTTTTTTTTTTCTATTTACTTTTTTGTTTTTTTGATTGGAGGTTTAACGATCACCGTGAGCAACTCAATGGGCTATAAGCAGTCGCCCCTCCCTAATTTGCCGCCCCGGTGGTGCAGTGGTCTAAGCGATGGCCTCTGATCACTCGTCCAAAAGGGGTCCGGGTTCGAATCCCGGTGAGTCATGGATGTTGTGTTTGTCTTACGGCACTGGCTCTCTCCTTTCCCTGGAACCAATGACCCTAAATCAGGGATGGGCAACTGCTTATAGCCCATTGAGTTGCTCACGGTGGTCGTTAAACCTCCAATCAAACAAACAAACAAACCTCCCTAATTTAGGGTTACTGGTTCCAAGAGAGAGCCAGTGCCGTAAGACAAACACAACATCCATGCCTCAACGGGATTCGAACGCGGATCCCTTTTGGACGAATGATCAGATGCCATCGCTTAGACCACTACGCCACCGGGGGCGGCCCTAGTTTTCCACGGAATTAAAATAAAACCTGTGAGATTTATTTATTATTATATTTTTTTTAATTTGAAGTTTAACGGCCACCGTGAGCAACTCATTGGGCTATAAGCAGTCGCCCGTCCCTAATTTAGGGCCACTGGTTCCAGAGAAGGAAGAGAGCCAGTGCCGCGAGACAAACACAACTATCCACGCCTCCCCGGGATCCGAAAGCGGACCTTCTTTTTTTTTTTTGATTGGAGGTTTAACGACCACCGTGAGCTGCTTATAACCCATTTGAGTTGCTCACGACCACCGTGAGCAACTCAATGGGTTATAAGCAGTCTCCCGTCCCTAATTTAGGGTCACTGGTTCCAGGGAAGGGAGAGAGCCAGTGCCGTAAGGCAAACACAACATCCATGCCTGACCGGGATTCGAACCCGGTCCCCTTACGGACGAATGATCAGAGGCCATCGCTTAGACCACTGCGCCACCGGGACGGCTGAGATTCATTTGCAGTGTTAAGTGTAAGCTGACCAGATGTCCGAATTCTTGAGGACAGTCCTCGAATTTAGTTAACGAACCCCAGAAACGTCTGATACCTTTGGGGGCGCAAATTGACCTAAAATTTTTATGTTTGTCCTCAAGTGTCCTCGAATTTACACTTCCGCATTAAGGTGGATCCACCTAAAATATTTGCCTTTTATTTTCAGTGGGCAAACTTCTGTAGCCATTTTCTTCACAATTAATACCTTCCAGAAGATGAAAATTCGAACATTTTTTTTTTTTATTATTAAAGTTTAAGGAGCACCGATCGCAACTTGATGGGCTGTAATGATCATATGTAGAGGATTTTAGGAAGGGAGTGTCTGACCTCAGGTCTTAAACAGCCCTTAGAAATAGGAAGCTAGGAGATTTGGGCTACAGTGCCCAATAGGAAAGTGACACGGAAACGAAGTAGAAAGGGGAACGAAGACGCCCTTGTTTATTACCGGGGGCCAGTACCCGGGGTCCGACGGCTTAACGTGCCCATCCGACGCACGGCGGATATTTAGTGAATCGAGCGGTTTTTTTTTTGATTGGAGGTTTAACGACCACCGTGAGCAACTCAATGGGCTATAAGCAGCCGCCCGTCCCTAATTTAAGGTCACTGGTTCCAGGGAAGGGAGAGAGCCAGTGCCGTAAGACAAACACAACATCCATGCCTGACCGGGATTCGAACCCGGACCCCGTTCGGACGAATGATCAGAGACCATTGCTTAGACCACTGCGCCACTGGGGCGGCATCGAGCGTTCATACCTCCTGGGATCGAACCTGCGGTTCTTTCCGTGGCAGTCACGAACGTTGCCCACTAGACCACTCGCGGCCTTCGATGGGCTATAAGCAGTCGCCCGTCCCTAATATAGGGTCCCTGGCTTCAGGGAAGAAAGAGAACCAGTGCCGTAAGACAAAGACAACATCCATGGGCCGCCCCGGTTGCGCAGTGGTCTAAGGCGTTGGCCTCTGATCATTCGTCCGTAAGGCGTCCGGGTTCGAATCCCGGTCAGGCATGGATGTTGTGTTTGTCTTACGGCACTGGCTCTCTCCCTTCCCTGGAACCAGTGACCCTAAATTAGGGACGGGCGACTGCTTATAGCCCATTGAGTTGTTCACGGTGGTCGTTAAACCTCCAATAAAAAAACCCATTAGAAACATAAACCTAGGAATTCTTTTTGGAGAACAAAATATTTAGAAGCCCAAACAAATACGTAATATGAGGACTAACTAGGGATAAAAAACAACAGAAACCAAAAACTTCTCACTGTCGCACACTAGGCAATCTACTTAGAAATAAAATGTATGCGTAGCGTTAAATAAAAGGAAATTATAAATATGTTTCGTTCTTTGAGAAAAGAACATAGAATTTTTTTTTAATTGGGGGTTTAACCACTACCGTGATCAACTCGATGGGCTATAAGTAAGGTGACCAGATATTGGAACATGAGGACAAAATGTGCGTCCCCAAATTAACAGGTCACTTGGTGACACATACATATTCAAAATAAATATGTACATCTTTTTGTCACAAAACTGTATTTATCGTTTCTACGTATAAGTGTGATATTAATTATGAAAATTTATGTTTTAAAAGGATATGTCTTGTAGAATGTTGGTAATTCGTACTGACAAAGTACAGCTATGATGTCGAAAACATATTAGCAAAAGTGAAATGCTTTACCTTAGGGATATGTGCTGAATTAAAATGAAGCTGCACACTAATGAACGAATTGCATAGCGAATTTCATTTTGCCAAAGTTTTTGGAGGAATTCAGAACACGTACGGTCGAAATTTGGCAGTCTCAGTGGTGCAGTGCTCTTCATGCTGGCCACTGGCCATTCGCACAAGTTGGTATGGCTTAGAATCCCGAATAAGGTATTGGTGGTTTTTTTTGTTTTACAGCACTTAGTGTCTCCCTTCCCTAGAACGAATATCGCCAAATTAGGGACAGGTGACAGCTTAGTCCTTAGAGTTGCCACAGTAGACGTTAAACTCGGAAAAAAGAAAAAAAAATCAAATTTTGTTTTCACAAGGAGCCAAAGACCTTGGAGGAGAATAGATTGGCACACACCTAGCTATTTCCGTCAGTGTTTGAAAACCGGATGTTCCGCCATTAGCGAGGACGGAAAGCTGTTCATGTGTATACGTCGATTGCGTGTGTGTTGCAAATCGTGCTTTAAATAGTTGTTATAAATAGTAAATATGATCAGGTTTGGGTCAGATACTGTGTTAGGCATGGATATAACATAACGGCCGACATAAAGAACGGATAAATTTTCACAAGTAAGTTAAATGTTTTGCTCATTGTTGTTCATAATGTCGTTGGCTGTAGTTCAAACAATTTTTATTGGTCTAAAAGCAATACAGAATCATACACGCTGTTAAAACATGAGAAATAACTTGAGAACAAACATGAATAATTACAAACGCCGGAGCCGGACCCCCATCCGGAAATAAACCAGAAAGTTAAAATGGGTGAGAAACTACCACAGTGTCTACAATTGTACACATAGAAATCAAAACATTAAGCTAAAGGAATAAGAAAACATAGGGTACCTCAAGGAGTAATTTGATAAAAATATATGAGAACTACATATGTCGGAGCAAAACTAGCCTCCGGAAAAAACATAAAGTTAAAAGATTCAAGTGGCGATGCATTGTCAACAATCTCTCATGAATAGACCAAAACATGGTGCAAATTCTACAGGAAAACATAGTGGTCGACATAGGTAATCAACTTATAAAAAACACAATGCAAAATCACAGGGAGGAAACACAACAAACTTATACACTATAAAAAACAAAACACATGTGCAAATCTCAAACACAGAAAAAACAAAAAATGCCGCATGCAAGGAGTTATGCAAGTGATTAACAATAAAACACGTAGGCACAAAGAAAACCCCTCTGCTATACAATGCACTGAAAGCTTGCACATTACGCAACATAGTCAAAAAACAAAAACGGCGGCAGAAAAGTACATGAAAAACAAGATAATGAAAACTAAGGCAATGAGCAAAATGCAACAATACGGTAGAGGCAAACAACAAGACAGAAGTACTAGGAAATAAGCAAATAAATTCTCATAACAAACCCTGTGTTATATCATAGTGAGAAAAGTAGGAGTCAGCCGATTTCCATGGCACCAAACAACTCATCCAGAAAATGCACAATTTATAAACAATAATCATATATACATAACAATTCCTCCATTAGCACATGGTACTATAGAACATAGTAATACTGAGGCAAGTCAATGGTTCAGCACAGTACCAAGATACAATACAAATTGCTCGAGATTACAGCTCCATCACAAATATACTACAGAACACATACACAGAAAAGGTTAGAACACGTCGTTGAACGCATTCGAAAAACAAGAGTCCTCAAACTCATGAGGACACCACCATAATAGAACAACAAATGGTGGATAACCTGTGTCAGGAGAAAAGATACAGAGGCACAGTAGTCAAGCTCCAAAATAATTATCCTCTTAATGCAATTTAAATGGAAGAAACAACAAACAACAGGCTACAGAACAAAGAAAACTCCTCACGTTCCAACTTGCAAGGAGCACTGAGTGGTTAAAACGATAGACTAATGGTGGTGCCATCAATCCGGAACCAACCGGCATCCTGCGCCCAGACCTGACGAAACCGTGCTAAAGAATGAGTTGATTGTGCTTCTGCATATTTGAGGCGGAGGCGAGCTGTTAAACGGCTGCGAAAATAGGCGATGATTCTGTCACTCGCAATAAGTGGATTAGCAGAGTCTGCGGCATTCCGGAGATAAAGATGATAGATATATATTGCTTGTTTCACCAAAACAAAGAGAAAGGCGCAAACGTCCGGTAAACGAGACGGAGGGTGCTTCGTTAAAAGCAACCATGAATAGGCGAGAAAAGGTAGATTGCGAGAAGTGATATGGTTCACGAAACGAAATACACAATGCAAAACAGGAATCAGAATGGGACAATGCCAGTACATATGGTCGATATCTCCTATGGACTCACAAAACGGGCAAATGGAGGAAGAAAGGAGAGACATGCGGGATAGAAGAAGAGGGACAAAAAGCCGGCGGTGGAGATGTCGCCAGTGAATGTTAAACTCCAACGGTGCAGAAAGAGGAGAAGAGGCAGACCAGATGGCCTGAGAGAGGGTAGAAGGAACATCAGAAATTGGGTGCGAAGCTGCGGTAGGTGTACGAAAGAAACGGTAAAAGGAAACAGTGGAAACTGAGAGAATAGGGACAGAAACGCCTCTAATAGAGAGAAAAAAAGGAATAGGGAGACTGGGACCAAGGACAGAGACTAGGCCATGAGAATTGACGAGAGATGGATAAAGAAAGCCTAGGAAAGAGCGAAGAAGAGCATAATCAGTAGCATGGGAAGGTGAAGGATCGGAAAATAAGGAAATAAGGGGTTTCTAGGTCAAGTCGGAATTAACGAGTATGCGAAGTTAGTATACCGGAGCGGATCCAGGAAGGCAAAAGAAAAAAAGGCTGTCGGGAGGAATGGACGAGGGTGGAAAAGAAAAGAGGTTCATCCAAGAGATCAAGGGTGGTGGTCGGAGGGGCCCGGGAAAGAGGAAGGGCGCAGAGGAACGTCAGAGCTTCAGAAAGAACAGAAGGAAAATCAATGGAAGAAGAAGAGAAGGAATCCATCTTGAGATAAAGGGGAAAGGAGAAAGATGGATCGTGAAGAGAGAGAAGAACATCAAGGGTAGAAGAAAGGGACGGAGTGGGAGCAACCAAGATCCGAAGAAAGGAAACAAGTCGGTGAGCACGATGATATATGTGCACATCCGGTAAATTGATGCCTCCGTGCTCCTGTGAAAGGTTGAGCGTCGCCGCCGCGACCCAGTGCTTAGTGGTCCAGATCATCGATGTAGACAGACTTTTGATATGATCAAGACGATACGTAGGCAGTACAGTAGAAGACCAGGTAAAGAAACAAAGTGGCAAGAGGTAACGATGTACCATGGCAGCACGCTGATGGTAAGAAGTGTACGAGTGCGTTGATTTCCAGAATCCCACCGTACGGTGAAGACGTGGGCGTAAAGCATTCCACGAAGCAGCTGCTGCCGTAAACGGATGCCTTATGTAAGTACCAAGGATTTTCTGAGACGAAGAGGACCACACCGCACCCCATGGGGTATCAGTACGACTCACCCACGACCCACACCATAAGCCGGTGCTTTTTGCAGCATTAAGAGTAGCACCAGATAAGTCCGCATAGGATTGATAAACTTGATATAAAACATCAAAGAGGTGGTCGTAACGCAAGCAGAACGTAGCATCATCGGCATACGCAGTATATAGACAGCAGTGATGCCTAGTGCTAGCGACTGTAGGTGGCATAGCAGAGAGAATGGATCGTTTCGCTTCAAGAAGAAAGGACTCAAAGGCCAAGGCAAAGAGTTGTCCCGAAAGGGGACAACCCTGCCGGATCCCACGTTGGAAAGGCACAGCCGCCGTCAAAAAGAAGGCCGTCCGAACGTGAAGACGGGCACCCCTGTAGAGACTGAGAAGGATAGAAACGAAAGAAGGAGGGAAACCAAAAGAAGTAAGAACAGTACAGAGATAATCGTGAGAAACGTTATCAAAGGCAGATTTTTGATCGATATTAAGGAGTGCCAAAGGTTCAGAAAATTTACGAGCAAGGAAGGTAAGAAGAATAAGAAAAGTGGTATTATTATTAATGGACCGACCAGGCACAGTGTATGACTGGTCGGGAGAAACAAGAAAAGGAAGGACAATATTTAGTCTGCGAGAAAGTAATTTAGAGGTCTCCCTTTTTAGGCAGGAGAGTAATATGTGCTACAGTGAAGTCCGACGGTAACGCGGAAGAAGAAAGAGCACAAGAGAAACATGCGGAGAGAAAGAGTAGTAAGGACGGAAAGAAAGCACGGTAAAAGGAAAGTGGAAGACCGTCAGGTCCTGGAGAACCATGCGGGTTAAGAGACGCGAACGCCTCTCGGAGTTCAGAAGGGGAAAAATCCGATTGTAAGAAAGAGCAAAGGTGAGCTAGGACCTGAGGGAGATTAGAAAGAAGCGAGGAAGAAAGATCAGTAGTCTGCGGTACCGCTCGGTACTTGTCCACAAAGGCAGTCCGAACATGGAAACACACGACGGATTGATCATCGGTAACGGTACCATCAGCGAGGCGGAGATGTCGTATGGAGGATGAGGCTCGCTTCTTAGACTCCATTTTAGCAAAGTATTCATACGACTGCGCGGGCGAGGAGATATGACGCCAGCGCATCCGCCGGACAGCTGGCCGTGCCAATGGTTTAAGAAGTGCAGAGAGATCACTTTGATACACGGTGTACTGAGGATCTGCCGGAGTCAGAATTGACAGATGACCTAGTAGATTGGCAATTTTCTGGGAACGTTCGGTGCAAACAGTAAAGGAGTAATTGCGAACTAAGAACTGCAGATCACTCTTAACCTTCAACCAAAGATGCAGAGCACTCGGTGTGGAGTCTAAAAGACAACGCTTATCGGCCAGAAATTGGTTGACTGCAGCACAAAATCCACAGTCCGTGAGAAGCTCATCATCAAAAGTCTACGTGCGACGTGTACGAGAAGGTGTAGAAGTCTTACAGACAGTGAGACATACTGCACAGTGGTCGGAGGAAACCATAGGAATGTGCACCACGTCTGTAATGGACGGAGTCATCGTCGTCGAGACATACACACGATCAAATCGTGCCAATGGAGAGCCAAGTGTTACCGGACCATGCCACGTGTAGGAAATGTCAGTTGGTCGTAAATGCCGAAAAGCGTCAACAAGCTGAAAGTCATGAATGATAGGTGAAAGCAAAGATGTGAGATTACGACGGTATTCACCTCTTGATGAACACCTATCGAGGGAAGGCTCGAGAGTACAGTTGAAATCCCCACCCAGGATAACAAAATCCTGAGCGGGGAGAGCAGCAAGGGCATCTCGAAGACAATCACAAAAGGTTGTCACCAGATATTCATTCTGCGGGAAGTGTGCGTTAAGCACGTGATAGGTAACATTATCAATAGTAAACGAAAAACATTGTAGGCGACCCGGAGAAATAGATTGAACTGCATAAGACGAGAAGCGATGCAACAGACGGTGATGGACACCAACTGCTACACCGCCCCGTCTCCCAATACGATAGTCATGGGAAGAGGTATATGGCCATGTACGCCATAAATGGTATGGGGTATGTGCATTGCAGTTAGTCTCCTGTAGTAGTAGAAGATCTGCCTGGCCAGAAACCAAATCCTCGTACACAAGGGAGTTAACATCTGGGGTAGCAAAACCCCTACAATTAAACGTCGTGACCTGGAATAGTCAAATCCACTGTTGGCTGATGTATTGTGGAAGTAACAGTCTTAAACTTCTCTACTTGGCGGAGAATCGTTTCAACAAGTTCGCCATAATCACCAAAAGCTTCGTCCACACTCTGAATAGCCGCTGCCACATGGGTGAGCTGTTGAAGAACAGACGGTATGAGCGCACCTACTTCAAGAACAAGAGCTTTTATTGCAGGCCTTTTCACATCAAAGCAGAGCAAATTATAAATTTGCTTATGAGATAAAGGTTGCTCTAATATTTTGTAATGCCGCAGCTGTTGTGCAAAATCATCAAAGGGAGGAACACCCGAGTACACCTCAATGTCCATAGACATTTCATAATCTTTGAACGCAGCTGGAGAAGTACGCTTCCTACTTGAAGCACGAGGAGAGTGACCAGGAGGCTTTGCGCGTTTAGCCTTCGCGCCGCGACCGCGGGAAGCCAGTCGCTTCTCATTTCGAGATCTGGAGTCTGCCACAGATCCATCACTGGGAGCAGGGTCACCAGTACTACAAGAGGTATCCTCTGAATCTGCGATTGAAGCCTCAGCATCCGAAACACCGCTGCCACCATCTGAATGTCCAGGAACATCCGGAGTGCGGAAAGGTGCAGTCGATGAAAGATCAGGGTAGTGAGCAACAGTGACAGGTGGTGGTTGGGGTACTGCCGACTCAGCATCCAACGTTGTGGAGGATGCTGCAGAAGGACGTGCAGAGACAGTTGCTTCCGCGTTCCGAGGAGGTAAACGATCCATAGTAGTAGGCGGTCGAGAGGAGACAAATCTGCACTCTGTCTGATTATGTCCAAATTCCTTGCACTTCCCACAGTGAAATTGAGTAGCACGTCAATACGTCTCACATGATCACCACATTTAACATTGTAATGAGTGGGACAGGCTTCAATGGAATCTTGTGTAGGGAATACAATCCGTGCAACTCGTCGAGCTCCCTGGATAGAACGGGTGACCGCTCGGCCATCCGGCTTAGCGGGCGCTGCGGAATGGGTGTGTATCGGGCCGACAACTCGACCCAAACTAGAAGCAACAACATATAACATGGAATCTGACACTTCTGGTGGCACTGGATAGAATGATACACTCACAGGACGATGTGCAATGGGATCAGGGTACAAATGCTGATCTCGAATAGCGAGACCCTTCAAAATAACCTCGTGAGCATATTCAGCTTTTGTAAAATAAACAATTACAATAGTAGGACGACGCGCCATAAATTGAATACAATCAGATGGAAACATACCTTATACACATAGAGAGGTGTATTCGGCAAGACGACAAAACAAACTCCTCGATCCAGGATTGTAGTGAAGGCTTGTCCTTCTGGAGAAGCTACTGGTATGTCCAATTGGAAAGAGTTCCCAACACGGTGAAGGTGAGATTTCAAACTAGGTGCATCAGTGTACATCTCAGCAACAGCAGGACGAGATTTTTTTTTTTTTTTTATTAGAGGTTTAACGACCACCGTGAGCAACTCAATGGGCTATAAGCAGTCGCCCGTCCCTAATTTAGGGTCACTGGTTCCAGGGAAGGGAGAGAGCCAGTGCCGTACGACAAACACAACATCCATGCCTCACCGGGATTCGAACCCGGACCCCTTCGGACGAATGATCAGAGGCCAACGCCTTAGACCACTGCGCCACCGGGGCGGCCGACGAGATTTTGTGGTCGCAGCTGAATATGAAGGTGGAGCTGCTTGGCACGACGCTATAGGCACAGGGGATGCAGCAGGAATTTTTTTTTTTTTTTTTTGATTGGAGGTTTAACGACCACCGTGAGCAACTCAATGGGCTATAAGCAGTCGCCCGTCCCTAATTTAGGGTCACTGGTTCCAGGGAAGGGAGAGAGCCAGTGCCGTACGACAAACACAACATCCATGCCTCACCGGGATTCGAACCCGGACCCCTTCGGACGAATGATCAGAGGCCAACGCCTTAGACCACTGCGCCACCGGGGCGGCCGACGAGATTTTGTGGTCGCAGCTGAATATGAAGGTGGAGCTGCTTGGCACGACGCTATAGGCACAGGGGATGCAGCAGGAATAGTGTCCATGTTAACAGGATCCTTGAGGAGCGCTGACGGAGTCGAGCTGATCGGTGACATCACAGCAGGAGGGTAGCGAGAAGAAGCATCATCGGAAGGCAGCTGAACTCCGACGGAAGGGGAAGACGGCGTAGGGAAGCCAGGCATCGAAGAAGAAGAACGAATACCATCGGAAGTGAAGTCGGGAAACTTGTCCTCACCTCCGGAAGTCGCCATCTTTAATGGCAGCGCCCAGATAGGGCCAACCGGCCCGGTCAAAACGTAAACAAACGAAGAAACAACACAAAATAAGCACTCACCAGCTCGGGAAGTAAACCAAAACGAAGCCCCTGACCTTTAACTGAAGGCAGGGACAAAAGGAACCACTCAAAACACGAAAACACTCACTTACGAAGTCAAATTACCAGAGCTCGAAATTGGCTGTAATTGCATGGATGATGCTTTTTGCCAGTATGAAAGAATATATGTCTTGAGACATTAGAATTTGGTTGAATATTTTGTGACTTGTATCCCACTATCATGATTTTCATCAGTGTTGAGCTTTACATGACTTAAAAGTTTTCTTTTTTGTGGGAATTTCTTGAAACACATTTATTAGATTTTTCATTTTTATAGAGTGGCAATGTCATTCAATACTGGAATCTCCTCTGAATTTTCGGAAGTATATTTAACTTTCCTAGCAATCTTTTACTTGCATTTGGAACAATATGTACTGGTGAATCAGCTTCTTTTTTCACAATACCGTATTTACTCGAATTTAACGCGCACCCCCAACTGCAGGTTGCGTTATTAGGAATCAGAAAAAATATAAACACATAACTTAAGTAGAAAATCAGCAAAAAAATACTAACAAATAGGTATATTTACCTTATTTCCGATACATACTAGATCCAATACACACGACTGCAAAAAAAAAAAAAAAAAATGAAAACAATAAAATCAGTCACTGTCACTAACAGGGTTTTTTTTTTAATTATTAGAGGTTTAACGACCACCGTGAGCAACTCAATGGGCTATAAGCAATTGCCCGTCCCTAATTTAGGGTCACTGGTTCCAGGGAAAGAGAGAGCCAGTGCCGTAAGACATACACAACATCCATGCCTCACCGGGATTCGAACCTGGACAGCCGCCCGGTGGCGCAGTGGTCTAAGCGATGGCTTCTGATCATTCGTACAGACGGGGTCCGGGTTCGAATCCCGGTGAGGCATGGATGTTGTGTTTGTCTTGCGGCACTGGCTCTCTCCCTTCCCTGGAACCAGTGGCCCTAAATTAGGGACGAGCGACTGCTTATAGCCCATTGAGTTGCTCACGGTGGTCGTTAAACCTCCAACCAAAAAAATGTTCCTGCACAGCGTTAATGAAAGCTGAAACACAATGTTTTGTCTTCACTGCATCTGTTTGAAGATTCTGCAATTGGTGGTACAATATGTCTACGTGAGGCACAAGATTATGAAAAAATGTCAACCAGAATTTAAATTCTGGATCTTTCAATATCCGTTCAAGCCCACTTGCAGCATTTATTGTAACTGCTGGAGATGTACTACTTTCCTTGAGTGATCGGAAACATTCAAGTTGATTGGCTTGTTGTTCAAAAACAGCATTCACAGTACGAATATTAAAATTCGGGTCGTCACCAAGTGTTGAATTTTCTTTCGAACTACAGTGTTAAGGGCTGCTAATCTTTGTGGTGAACATGAAAAAAATGTAGGTGTTCCAGATAAGTTTGAAAAAAAAAAAATCCTGGCTTTAGTGTTTAGTGATGTGGCTTTCTCCATTACTAAATTTAGCTGATGAGCATAACAATGAATATAAAAAGCATTGGATATATCTGTCTCACCCTGGCCTGGACACCTGAAGTTGCACCGCTCATCACAGCTGCACCATCGTAGCTCTGTGCTATTAATTTCTGAGATTCATTGGGAATTATTTCTTCCAACACTTTTAGAAGACATCCTGAAATGGAAGCAGCATCCTGCCCAGAAGGATTATAAAAGCCCCAGAAACACTCGACAGCGCAACCTTCTAACTCATATCGGAATACAATTGCTATTTGTGTTATTTCCAATACATCTGTGGTTTCATCTGCCCTAATGGACAAAAACTGTGCAGAATCAATTTCCTGTTTTATTTGTTGGCGTGAAATTTCTAACATACAATCCAAGAGCTCACTTTGGATTGTTTTTGATGTGCCCTACTGCCTACTGCCCTTGAAGACTGTTGAATTCTCCAAATGTTCCCTGACTGTTGGATCCAATTGACTAGCAAAATCAAGTAAACCTCGAAATATTCCGGAATTAGAGGATTCCAATGTTTCATCATGCCCCCTTAGTGCAAGCTCGTGATTTCCACAAAATTTGATGCAATCAATCATTTTCGATAACACTGACCTGTTTTTCTCGACTTCCTTATTGTGGCGTTCAGTGCTCAATTTGTATGCACTATCTATTTGGGTAGCAATATTGACACTCCCCAACACCGAAAAATCCACTGAACTTTCTATGTGCTTCGTAGAATTTTCATGCTTTTTCACAGACTTTTTTTAAGTCGTTCACGCCTGTTTTGGTCCACACTGAGTTCCCACCATACAACAGACATGGAAAGCAAAACAGGAAGTTTGAGACTTCGCATCCACAAATCTAGTCCTTTTTCATGTACAACTCAGTGTTAAAATTACGCTGATAGCTTTTATTTTGGCTATGTGCTATCTGCGTTATTTTCAAATCAGGCATCGGTCTACCAAAGTTTTTCAAGTCCAATTTTTCTTGAAATGTCAAACTGCTAAACTGAATCCACTTCAGATATTCCACAGTTTGCGCCAAACTAACCACAGAATTTGATGACACGCAAGGGACAATGACGTTTCGAACTGAACTCTCAAACAGCAAAAGCAAACTGACAGCTAATGCGAAAGTCAGTCAACATTTCCTCTCCAGAGAAACACGGAAAGGAATATATTGGAGTGACCCCCTTCCCTTCTCTTTCATGCTCCCAAAGCTTAAGACGAATTACAGAACGGGTTCTGAGCGGGACACTACTCTATTCACTACCCTCGCCCTAGCAGTCCAGCTTACCCCCTAGGCGATCGTCACCAAGAAGATTGTTTTTACGGCAGCAAGTGAAAACAGATTTAGCTTGAAGGGCTGCAGTCTCCGATGAAAAACAAGGAATGCAGTGGGGTGACACCCCCCCCCCCACACACACACCTTTCAGTCTTTCCAAAGCTTTTGGGAAACAGGAATTGCAGACTGATTCCTGCCCAAGTTATCCCTATCCCTAGGCGATCGACATCACGAGCCACAAAGTGTGCTTTTACGGCAGCCAATGAAAAGAGATTTCAAAGTTAGGGCTGCAGATATACCAGTCCCAGTGAAGTTGTATCCCCACCTTGTAAGTTTAAACACACAGATGTTACATACAGGAATTTCTGCCCCTCGTCATGCTCTTTACATAAAGAGCTGCAAATTTCGCAGTCCCGCGCATTGCATATATCGCAGTTGTACAATGTACAGGGAAACTAAATAAGGTTAGGCCGTTAGAGAACTATGAACGGCAGAAAGGCGAGAAAAATATAACATGTGCTTCGTAATATCTGGGGGGGGGGGGCTGCAGCCCCTTAGCAGGAGCTGCCTCTGGGTATACCATCACCAGTGAGGCTTTGAATTAGCATATACTTTGAAAGATTTCTTTTCCAAGCGAACAGTTTGAGCATACATCACAGGGGGACATGTTGCCTATCGCATTCATCGCAATTTGCGAAAAAAAAAAATTGTTTGGGCAATTGACAAAAAGTTTTGGTGATTACCTTTTTAATGACGCCCAAGCAAAAACAATCTTTAATTTTTAACCAATTTGGTTTTTGAGAAATGAAATTTCAATGTTAGTCACTTTTTTCATTGTTTCCATTGTGTGTAAGACAGAGATTACGTGAAAAGAGCGATGCAATCACAGACAAAAGACTTGTAAGACCTATTATAACACTTTGTTTTTATAATTTCAATAGAGAGTGAAAAAAAGATTGGCGGCATCAGATTACGTTAGGCGAAAATAAAATTGAATTTGGTGAAAACTCTGAAAATGCCAGAGCAACTACTGCATCACATTGGTGAAGATTTTCGCCGACATGGATTTGAAGCGTACATCACACTAAAGTTTTTTTTTATTAAAGATTTAACGACCACCGTGAGCAACTCAATGAAGTAGTCACCCATCCGTAATTTAGTGTTACTCGTTCCAGGGAAGGGTGAGAGCCAATGCTGTAAGACAAACACATCCATGCCTCATAGGGATCCGAACTGGGACCATTCTCAGATGAATGGTCATAAAGCAGCACTGTGCCACCAGGGTGGCCTGAAGTTTCTCACCTTTATGAAGGAGCATACGCTTGAAATGCTACCTTTCTCAGCAAATCGTTTGAAGCATACATCTCGCTAACGAGGTTTTTCACCTGTGTGAACAAGCATATGGCTTGAAAGATTATGTATCTCAGGAAATTGTTTGGAGCATACAGCACAGCAGTGAGGCTTTTGATCTGTATGAGTATGCATATGATTTGAAAGGTTAGTTTTCCGAGCAAATGATTTGGAGCATACATCACACTGGTGAGACTTTTCACCTGTGTGAACAAGCATATGCCTTGAAAGACTACTTCTTTCAGAATATCGTTTGGAGCATACTTCACAACAGTGAGGCTTTTGACCTGTATGAATAAGCATATGATGTGAAAGATTACTCTTACGAGCAAACGATTTGGAGCATACATGACACTGGTGAGCCTTTAAACCTGTGTGAAGGAGCATATGCTTTGAAAGACTACCTTTCTCAGCAAATTGCTTGGAGCATACATCACATTGGTGAGGCTTTTCACCTGTGTGAACAAGCATATGCCTTGAAAGATTACTGCTTTCAGAAAATTGCTTAGAGCAAACATCACAACAGTGAGGCTTTTCACCTGTATGAATAAGCATGTGATTTGAAAGATTACTTTTCCGATCAAACGATTTCGAGCACACATCACACTGGTGAGGCTTTTCACCTGTGTGAGCGAGCATGTGTCTTGAAAGACTGCCTTTCTCTGCAAATCTTTTGGAGCATACATCACATTTGTGAGGTTTTTCACATTAATGAATAAGCATATGCTTAGAAAGACAACGTTTCTGAGCAAATGGTTTCATGCATAGATCACACTGGTACAGTTTTTCACTTGTGTGAACAAGCATATGCTGTAAAAGCTGACCTTTCTGAGCAAATTGTTCAGAGCACACACAACACTAGTGACGCATTTCACCTGTGTGAACAATCAAATACTGTAAAACAAATTTTCAGAGTAAATTGTTTGGAGCATACAGCACATTTGGTAATATTTCACACAGGTGTGCAAGGTTTTGGCCTGTATTTTGAGTGAATTAATTTCCTGTGGCATATATCACACAGGTAAAGTTTATCATCTATATAAACCACAAGTTTTAAAAAATTGTCCTTCTTTTCGTATTTGAAGCACTGAACACACTGGTAAGGTTTCTCACCTGAGTGATCATGCATATATGCCTTAGAAGTTTGATTCTTTCAGTGAACTGCTTGAAACATATGAATATTGGTAAAGTTATTCCTTAGCATGGATCTTTACATGTTTTAAGAGATTTCCTTTTCCATGTGAATTTCTTGAAACATGCATGAGATTGGAAAGATTTTTCACCTGTATGAAGTTGTGTCTTGCTAAAGTAGATTCCTTTCTGAAATTCTGGAAGTATATTTTACAATCCCAAAGTTCAACTGTATGTGTAAAATTGTGTGATATATCAGTTCCTTTTTCCCACTTTTCTTGGTAATCAATTCTTGCGTGGCTTCTTCTTAAAAATGTTTCAGCACCGACTTCATACTGAAAATCTTACATTCATTTTAGCCACTTTCATTTAAATTGTTTGGTTTGAACATACACAGAGAAAGGTAACAGTGTTCTGTACAGCTGAGGAAATGTTAGGAACGCTTTAAAATATCACATTTAACTCAAAAATGTACATGAAAAATCAAAACCCCATGCAGGATAAGAAAGCATTTCTTCTGAATTATCTGAAGGAGTCT
Organism: Macrothele yani; assembly: GCA_039090855.1. Taxonomy (NCBI): domain Eukaryota; kingdom Metazoa; phylum Arthropoda; class Arachnida; order Araneae; family Macrothelidae; genus Macrothele; species Macrothele yani. Next base: position 198,884,651 of record CM077009.1, on the reverse strand, counting down.
TCAGATTTTAGAAGCTCTGCAAAATACTGGAATTATTTGTTTGGAGAAGAATGCAACTTCTGATCCACATTACTCAATTTCCTCAGATGGTACAAGTTTCCTTAGCTGCTCAATATAATTTACATAAGTTTTTTCATAAAATCCATGTTTTCCAGTTACTTGTGGTTAAATGATCCAATATCAGTCGCCAGAACATGCACTTCTGCAGTTTAAATTTTATTTATTAAAATGAACTTTGAAAATCGGTATGACTCACAGCAAGGATTAAGCAACAGGCATTTGCTATAGCTAAAACGTAAACTTGTTTCAGGTTCCAAGGCTCATACTGAAATTTTTAACTGGATGAAGAACAGATTGTAGGATTAACCTTTAATGACAACGGACTTAAGAGTATTAAGACACAGGGCGTTAAAGACGACTTCTGTCGTTAGATGCCGCTGCATCCCGACTCTTAACTTTGCTACCATCGTAGTTATATAGGAGGTTAGGTTTTAACTTTAAAAGAAGGAATATTCTGTTCTCCAAGGGTACAACTTTAGAAATATAAATTTGCCCGTTAAAAAATGTCATTTATCACTAGATGGCGGGCCTATGTGAGCTGCTGACTTAACGAAGTTCTGGTACTTTCCAACTTCAAGTGCCTCTTTCAATTTACGCTTCAGGAAGCTGGATTGATGTCGAATGACAGTCAAAGAGTCCCAGTCCATGTGCTGTCCTGTTTCTCTAACGTGCCTGTCTAATCATGTCTTGTTCGAACAATTTTTTTTTTTTTTTTTTGCTGCCTTGTGCTCCATGATACGAGTTTCCAGCCTACGACCTGTTTCCCCTATGTAGTATTTTCCATAGCTGCAAGTTACTTTATAAATTACTCCTTGCATTTTTAACAAGCTTTCTTCTTTTTGAATCAAGCTAGAGCAATTTTTTTTAAGTTTGTTGTCTAAACTGCGAGCTAATCTAATATCACACTTACTTTTTTTTTTTTTTTTTGGTGATTTTGAAGGCAATGTCACGGGAAAATGGAATAATGGCAAAATTATCTCACAATGGGCGCATCACAGGAGTTAATGTGGAGATGGGCTTCGGCTTCCGGAATTTTGTCAGAGCCTTGTCTATAATGGAAGGGTTGTATCCTCGCTGTACTACAACACGTTTAAGGAAATAAAGTTCTTTTTCCAAACTGTCTTTATCTGAATACATATGTATCGCGTGATATACGCAACTGTAAAAGGAGCTGAGTTTTTGTTGATCGGGGTGATTAGACTTGGCATGTAGAGATGAAAAAATAGCAAAAGGCTTCTCATAAATTCTGGTTGCGAGAGATTGATTTAAGCGAGTTACCAGGACGTCAAGGAACGGTAGGCATCCGTTATTTTCAGTTTCGTAGCTGAATTGAATGTGAGGATCAATGGATTTTATAAGTTTGACTAATTCTGGAATTTCAGAATGTTTTCCCTTCCATAGAACGAAAGTATCGTCTACATATCGTATCCATAAGTCAAATTTCACGAGTTTGAAAAGTTTTTCTTCAAATCGAAGCATGTAGATTTCACATAATATAGGTGACAGTAAGCTGCCCATATCTAGACCTTCCGTCTGTTCATAAAACGTTCCACGGAAAGTAAATCTGTTCTGTTTTATGCAAATGTCCACTAGTCTTGTTATTTCCTCAACTTCAGGTTGGCTGTAATGATGCTCTACAAGACTTGATTTTAGGGATTCCAGAGCTCCTTTTACTGGAAAATTGGTGAACATAGATACCACATCAAAGGATAGCATTAGTTGATCTACGTAGGGGTGTAGTTTGAGTCGATTGGCAAACTCAATGGAATTTTTCACAGATGTTTCGTTTGGAGTGGTCAAGGTAGATAATTTTGAAGATAAGAACTTCGATAACTTATATGCTGCTGTGCCGATATTACTTACTATAGACCGGAAAGGAATTTCAGATTTATGTATTTTAGGGAAAGCATAGAATCTTGCACAACGGGCGTATGAAGGTTTAAGTTTCTTTTTTATGTTTTGACTCAGAGTTTCTGAGTTTTTGATCAATTTCTGTATTTCTTTCAAATTGTTTTTTATTTATTTCTAAGGTCCATCCGAAATAAGATTTTTGACTTTGTTATTATAATGCTTTTTGTCTAACACAACCACCTGACCTCCTTTGTCAGCTCTAGTAATGATTAAATTTGAATTTGAGCGCAATTCTTTAAGCGCATTAATTTCCTTGGTGGTTAAATTTGGTCTAGGTAATGTAGCGTGATTTGCGGTTATCACTTGGCTGATGCAATGTCTAACTATTTCTTTTTCATCAAAGTTGAGACTGCTTTGTATTAGATTCCCCAACTGAAGCAACTATGTCTGATACCGGTATCTTCCTTGAGATAGCAACATTAGAATTATATCGTAAAGTCCTCTTCTCAATTTCAGTGAGACTATGATTGGATAAGTTGACAAACACTTCATTATCTGGATACACTATTCCGTTATTATTACTATTGGTATAAGCCTACTTATTCTTATTACATGCTATCAAATTTTGGAATTTTCTTTTGAGGGAAATTCTGTGATTCGATGACATGTTGATACTACTAATTGAGGTGCTTTTGTCTAAAGTATCAAAATCTGCTAATTTGTTAGCAAACTAAAGATGTAGATCATAAAGTTCATGTTGCACCTTCGCAATGTCCTTTTGAGTGTCATTAATAACAGCTCTAAGAATCGCAAAATAAGCATTGCTAACTGCTCTTCTTACGTTCTGAGTAGGTATTAGGTTACATTTCAAGGATATAAAGTTCGGTAAGATGCGATGTCTTTTGCATCGTTGTAAGAAATTCAAATGGTTCAGCCTTCTGAACTTCTTTATTCTCAGTTTCGAAAAATGATTGATCGTACTTTTCAAAGTGGTCATGTCTTCTCAGGAACATTAGATATATTCTCTTAAAGATTCAAACAAGCTCTTTTGATACGTAATTTTTTTTGTGTACTTAAACTCCTGCTTGCTTGTATATTTTTTGTTTACCTTGTGTGAGTAATTTATCTATTTCTTTTTTGGGGTAGTTATTTTCTGTTAGGAATACCTTCAGTTCATTTATGTGGGCTTTTTTCATATCTTCTAAGGAGGCTAAATTATTTATTTTTTCTAAAAATTCGTTTGCAACATTTTTCTTTATTGAGCATGGATGAGAGCAGTTAAAAATCCAGAATTTTATTTCTATCCAAAGGTTTTTTGTACATTTTTGTGGGCATAGGCGTACCACTGGGGGTCGAGGGGCTCAGGACTCCTCCAGATTTTCAGAGTCGGGGATGCCCAATGTAAAGGACCCCCAAATTTTTCGGGAATATAATGATATCACGCACATTTTTTTAATGATGTGAACCGACTAAATTTAATAATATAAGATTGTGAATTTTCGTAGAATGCAAAGACGTGTATAATGTGTACTTACTAAAACAGCGATATCGATTCCTAATAAGCAAAGTCAGCTCTACAACTTTGTAATTTTCATTTCTACCTATCATAGTTTTGTGTTCGCTAAGTTCCACAATTCGCCAACAGAGGCACCTATGCCGTGCCCATTAGATCATGCCTCAGCAACTGCTTTGCTCCTTCGTGTGTATGTAGGGGGTTCCCAAACTATTTTATACAGTATATATAATCTGGGGAGCGGGAGGGGGGGGTCTGATCACTGTGTATGTGTGATCGGACCCCCCCCCCCCGATTTTTTGAAACATGGTTACACCACTATTTGTGAGTAACTTATCTTCCTGGACATAGTCAAATCCAAGAAGATTATAAGCACATAAAAATATCTAATATTGCCTTAATTTACATAATAAGCACATAAAAATATCTAATATAAGCACATAAAAATATCCCTATATGAAATAGATAATATATAAGCACATAAAAATATCTAATATTTAATAAGCACATAAAAAATATATAAAAATATCTAATATAAGCACATAAAAATAATAAGCACATAAACATATAAGCACATATATAATAAGCACATAAAATATCTAATATTTAATAATGAGCACATATATAAAAATACCTACTTTAAGCACATAAAAATAATAAGCACATAAATATATATTAAAATATCTATATAAGCACATAAAAATAATAAGCACATAAAATATATAATATAAGCGCATAAAAATAATAAACACATAAAAATATAAGCACATAAAAATATCCCTATATGAAATAGATAATATATAAGCACATAAAAATATCTAATATTTAATAGTGAGCACATACATAAAAATACCTAATTTAAGAACATAAAAATAATAAGCACATAAATATATATTAAAATATCTAATATAAGCACATAAAAATATCCCTATATGAAATAGATAATATATAAGCACATAAAAATATCTAATATTTAATAATAAGCACATAAAAATATTTAATATTGCCTTAATTTACCATTGCCAAGCTTTTAAATTTATTTTTATAATTTTTTATATCTACAATTGCTTTGAAAAAGCCTCCCAGGGGAGTGTGAAAGCTTGGCGAATCTCTGTGCTTATTACATCATACAAATAAACGGATTTAATACGCTATATGCGTTTATCTTGAGTATTCATATTGTGGTGTATTAAAAATAACGTTCCAAGAAGTTTAATTTTCCTTCAGTTTGAACCTCTAAAGAGAACTTAAGGGAATCATCTAATTGCAGCATAGACTTTTTCTGGAAGATCTTTATCCTAGCTATCTATAATGAATAAGATATCATCCATATATCTGTGATGCAGGCAAAAGTACGAGGGTTGAATCAGATATAACATTAAAAGTGAAAATACTAAGTGAAAAGCCGAAAACTCGCAAAAAAAAAAAAAAAAAATGGGTCAGGGGCAGTGGCACCCATATGAGTACTTTTAGGGGGGGGGAGGGCTAAGAAAAATTCTTACCTCTTTCAAGGTTGTCAAACATTTTAGTAAATGTACAAGATACTAAAATACAACAAAAATAATTGATACAATCAATCATTAATATCTTATTTTTAAAAATAATTTAAAAAAAGGTTTCGCCTATTTTAATGTTATAAAAAATTTGGCTATGAGGATGTAGCACGTGACGTCATCGAGAAGTTTCAGTTGAGTGGCAACAGTCCCTGCAAGTTCCGGAAGGACAAGCGTAGCTGGCTGTCCTGCAGTTAGTGTTAAAGTCATCACCCCTCAATAGCTTGTAAAGTGCGATCATTAGCGATCGGTGTTTGCAAAAATTTAAAGCGAAAATGCCTCGGTTTTGTGGCATTATTAATTGCGGTAGTAGAGAAAATCGAGACCTAAAGTTCTTTTTTTTTTTAGGATGCTAGCTGCTGTCTCTAAAAGCAGTACCAAAAAGATTCGCTTATCTGCCAAACGAAGGGAGATCGCTTCCCAGAGCTTTGAAAACACATTTTATTAAAGTTATACTCTTCAAAGGCAAAAATTCTTTTAAAGGTTAGTTTTATCCATAAATTAGTGATTTCCGGTAAGGCATAGAACCTATCTTGTACTTGTTCAAATGCTGTTGGCGTACAGTACTTGTACTGATTGAGCCAGGCGTTGTACTCGTTGATTCCAAATTTTCGAGTTGAATTTAAAAGGTGTTGGCTGTTTTTTTGCGTTGGTTTTATTGACTGACTATTTTCTTATAGAACACCTTTTAGAGTTTGTCTCTTAGTCAAAAATTTTCTTATATCAACGCTTCGGCACTTCTGTGCACGTGGGTTTTCACCTCCAGGGACTTGGCTTTTTATTCAGAGGTTCTTGGTCTATCTAGGAGGTGTTAAGACTTTTTATAGAGCTAAGAGTTAATTTTTTAGCCAACCTGACTGTTACTCAGAATCAAATCTCTTTGGCTGTTCTGGATTTTTTAGGAGAACTCTAGCACACCGTCCTCCTGATTCACTCGTTTTCACTTGTTATTTTCACAAGGCTATTTGGCTGTCGGTGTTGGGGTGTTTTACTTTGCTAGTTTGTTCTATATAATGCCCAAACCACCGTTGATTTTATTTTTAGTACACCTGAATTGTTATCTGGAGCTGAAGCACACTTTTGCAGAAAAATGGAAATCGTATCATGGCTAAAATTATTCTCCGAATGAAATTCTTTTTAGTGTCTTAGTTTATTTACAGACCGGGATTGTGCTGCTAAATTTATTTTCGGATACATAAATTAGAGCGAAAATCAAATCACCACAGTTTTTCGTGAAGAAACAGATTTTGCTTTAAATTTTCCAAAGTCTTGGAAATCGCTTTCCAGAGCTAAGAAAAACACTTTTTATTGATGAGTTACTAATTACTCACTAATTGGTTATCTCACTAAATTACCACGTGAAAGAATATCCACGATGAGAAATTGTTATATGCTCCGAGATTTTTATATGCCTCGAACTGTTGTGTAGTAATGGCGCTTCTACCAGAGACGAAGTAATAGAAAATATTTACTATTTGAAGTTTCAGAAAACTTTTCGCGTCGCCTTCGAAGATACTTGCATTCAGCACATACGGATCTTTTCCTTCAATCTCTTTATTTTTTCCAGTTACCGCATTTCATACTTGGAGATTAAACTTTCAAAGTAAGACGCCATCATTTCAACAGGGACTGGTTGTCCTTCACTTACGTTACAAAGGTTCGTTGCCATGCTGAAAGTCATGCGTCTGCTACATCCACATACGAACTGCTGGGGGGTTGAGCCCCTGCGCCCTCCCTTATGGGCGCCCTTGGTCAGGAGGACAGTGGGCTCAAGCTCTCCTAAAAAATCTAGAACAGCCAAAGGGATTTGATTCTGACTAAAAGTCAGGTTGGTTAACGGATTAACTGTTAGCCCTATAAAAAGTTTCAACACATCCTTAGATCAACCAGGAACCTTCTGAATAGAAGTCCCTCTTGGTGAAAGCCCACGTGCACAGAAGTTTGAATTGTATACCGATGCGTCGATTTAGAAAATATTTGACTAAGAGACAAACTCTAAAAGGATTTAGAAAATATTTGACTAAGAGACAAACTCTAAAAGGATTTAGAAAATATTTGACTAAGAGACAAACTCTAAAAGGATTTAGAAAATATTTGACTAAGAGACAAACTCTAAAAGGATTTAGAAAATATCTAAGAGACAAACTCTAAAAGGTGTTTTACAATAAAATAGACAGTAGCAGTACAACCTACCCAAAAAAACAGCCAACACCTTTTAAATTCAAATTGAAAACTTGGAATCAACAAGGGAAACGCATGGCCCAACGAGTGCACATACTGCACGCCAACAGTATTTGAACAAGTAAAAGATAGGCTGCCTTACCAGAAATCACTAATTTCTTGGTAAAACTAACCTTTAAAATGTTATCTGCCTTTAAAGAGTCTAACTCTTTGATGAAAAGTATTTTCTAAGCTCTGGAAAGCGATCTCTCTTCGTTTGGCAGAGAAGTGAATCCTTTTGCTACTGCCCCTTTTTACTTTTTTTTTTTTTTTTTTTTTTTTGATTCAAGGTTTAACGGTCACCCTGAGCAACTCAATGGGCTATAAGCAGTCGCTTGTCTTTAATTTAGGGCACGGTGTATGATAGTCAGGTGGTACGACTCTGGAAAGCAAAATCGTCTGTTAATGTCACTTATCACCAGATGGCGCGACCAATGTGAGGGCCGATGACAGGACACAACCTATGTTTTCTTACGGGAGGAAGGGGTAGAAGTATTCGTGTTTTAAGAATGCTCTTTTGCTTGGAATTGAAAAATTAAAGCCCGTAAACATGCACTTTTGTACCTGCCGGGTGGGATGTCGTCAATTATAGTGATATATATGCACATTAATGTTTGATAATCACACTGATTAGTAGGCAAGCATTGCATTTCATGTTTCCACACCTTTATGTAGGATAATTTCATTTTTCATGTCTAGAACAGAAAGTTTAAAGCTGCGGTCGATAGTTTTTTCCATCGTAAAAGTTATTTTTTAATTTGAAAAAAAAAACCGAAATGTTTATCTATGCGAGATTGCTCTGGTTTCATGCGGGCCGCCATTTATACATTTAAAAATGGGGGTGTGCATGCATAAAGTAAAAGACTTACATTGCCAGAGTTCTGTTGATATCAAAGAACATATTAGTGGTCGTCTTTCATCTCCTGCTTTAAAAGTTGATACACGTTCTTTACTTGTCAAATAATCCGCCCAATGGTTCAATACAAAACGCTTTCGTCCCATATTAAAAACGTAAGAATTGAACTGGTCCTAGTCGCACAAACAGCTGCACTATAAATTTCAGTCTCCTTCTAAATTAAAAGGAGTTGACCTGCTTTGACTTCTGTAGAGAAACTTCAACGTTCCTGGAATTTCAATACCACAAAACTACACAATATAATTAATAAAAAATAGTTGTGATAAACACAGATTTAGCACTGATGAAATCATAAACGCTATGTATTCCTATGATGATTAGGGTTAACAATCGGTCCACAGCTCCTGTACACCCCCTGGTGAGCTATGACATTAACGATTAATTTTTTCTAACTGTTAACTCTACAGGGAGTTGTATCACCTGACTATCATACACCGTGATTTAGGGCCACTGGCTCCAGGGAAGGGAAAGAGCCAGTGTCGTAAGACAAACACAACATCCATGCCTCACCGGGATTCGAACCCTGACCCCTTCCGGACGAATGATCATAAGCAATCGCTTAGACCACTGCGCAACCGGGGCGGCGTACTGCCTTTAGAGACTGCAGCTGGCAGCCTAAAAATGAACTTTCAGTCTCTATTTTCTCACCTACCGCAATTAGTAATGTCACAAATTCTAGTCATTTTGGCTCCAAATTTCTGTAAACACAGACTTCTAATTGTCGCACTTTACACACTAACTGCGGGGCAGCCAGCTATGTTTATCCTTCAGGGACTTGCAGGGACTGTTGCCACTTCACTTAAATTTCGCGATGACGTCACGTGCTACATTCTCATAGGAGGAAGGGACAGATATTCGCATTTTAAAGGCTGTCTTTGAATGGGACCCCAAGAGAAACTTTATCCTGCATTTGCAATGTTAATTCTCTTGTACACATTTTCTCGGAGACTATTACTTTGTAGTGTTTCAAATTTTGAGCACAAATTAAAACGACCCATAGCTTAACATATGCCACAGTTATTATTCCGAAAAATTTGTTAGAATTGTTTTTAAATTAAATTTATTTGACTCGAAAGCATTCCAGTTCGGTGCTAGATGGCGTGACAAGTTAGCATAGCAGTGTTTCTGTCTGGAAGCAACAAAATCTGTTATTTCTGCATATTATTAGGGGCAAAGGTGAGATTTGAATCTTGTGTTCAATGGATCATCTTCAATTCTACGGTACGTTCATTTTTTGAAGCGAAAATGTGTACATTAGCAGATAACCTCTGATTTGAACTATAGAAACTCCGCCTACTTACTAAGCTTCACCCCAAATAATGTCATTGGTTAAAATGTAATATCGTGTATCTTGTATTTTCGTTGAGGATCCAATGACTTTCTTGAGGGACGGTCTTGTAGGCGGAGTTTCTATAGTTCAAATCAGAGGTTATCTGCTAATGTACACACTTTCGCTTCAAAAATCAACGTCGCCCGTTAATGTCACTCGTTACCAGATTGCGCGACTGTCGTTAGATGCCGCTGCATCGCGACTCCTAACTTTACTACCATCGTAGTTATATAGGAGGTTAGGTTTGACACCAGAGGACAAATGGGAAAATTCTCTTTATGCAATTTAACCCATCCGAACATATCAGGAACACAATAGCCGGGGGAAGGGTGAATGCATGTGAAAAACCTTCAGGAAAAGAATAAGTCTTTTGAAGTCCTTGAAGAGCAGCTACCGTGGCCTGACTAGGATCACTTTGAATGGTTTTGTGTGGAATAGTGTTAATAACTTCATTCATTTTTTGAACATAGCTTTCCACATGCTTATGTGAATTTAGTTATTCAACATTCAAATTCACATAAGCATGTGGAAAGCAGCAGTATCTACTTTTAGAAACCTGTGTCTCAGCTTGGCCAAGGAGGAAACCCACTTATATTTTCTGCTAAATTGTAGGGACTTGGGAGTGATTCCACGATTTCTGCAAATCCATACTCAAGGACTATCGTGGCATGACAACAGAATACTTAGGATTGCCGAAAGTAAAAGGCTATCAAGGGTTATATGCAACAAAAGAGGTTTATTGGATCTTCTAAACCGTAAGTGCTACTTTGCTCACCTAACCTTTGTCAAAAATGAACACCCTGCTATTGTAGATCAGGGGCTCACCATTACTTCTGCTAATTTAAGGAATGAAATCGAGACTCTGACTTGCACCCATATCAAAAAACTGTGTATGTTAGTCGACAAAAGTGTTGGAAAACAAACTGACTACCGTCGTACCTACCGTGGTAGCCCGGAACACCCAACTCTAACAAAGTTTAAAAATCTCAGTAATATTGGAGTTAACAGTCTGCAAACCAAGGCCTTAAATAAGGGAGCAAAATTCTCTTATATACCAAAGAAAGGATCCATACTGAACACTATTACCCAGGTGGAAAGCATAGTTAAATGTATTCCTGAACAGCATAAGGATTACGCCAGAGTGATAATGGCCCATACCTTACAACATGACTCTTGTTACCCTATCCCACAACCTGATCTTATTCCAGAGCAAAGACAATTAGTTGAACTCAAAAACAATAATGACTTGTTTGTTGTGCTTGCAGACAAATCTAGTCAGATTGTGTTATTGAATAATTGTGACTATGTTCAAAAAATGCATGAAGTTATTAACACTATTCCACACAAAACCATTCAAAGTGATCCTAGTCAGGCCACAGTAGCAGCTCTTCAAGGACTAAAATAGGTTTATTCTTTTCCTGAAGGGTTTTCACATGCATTCACCCCTCCCCCGGCTATCGTGTGCCTGATATGTTAGGACGGGTTAAATTGCATAAAGAGAATTTTCCCATTCGTCCTCTGGTGTCAGGCTATGTTAGCCTCACCAGACCCTTAGAAAAAGCCTTGGCCCAATATCTAGCCTCTTATATTGTGGATTCACATTATTCTATTAAAAGTTCCACAAAGGATATAGAAAGACTGCGATCACTTCAGCCACAATCGCAGCCTTTCATTTTGGCATCTGTTGATGTGGTCTCATTGTACCCTGATGTACCTGTTGAGGTCACACATCAGATTATTGAGGCAAAACTTGCCGATTCCCATATCCCGAGTTCAGAAATTAATGCTATTATGAACGCACTTCGTCTTGTTAAGAAACATTCATATTTCAAATTTAAAGACAGCATTTATCAACAGTTGGAGGGCTCCCCAATGGGTTTCCACCTGTCTGCTGTTCTAGCTGAAATTTTGTTACAATACATTGAAAATCAGGTCCTTAGTTCTTTTCCCTCACCGCCCGTTGCTTTATTTAAGGTATGTTGAAGACATCCTGGTTGCATGGCGTCACAACCGAGATGATTTATACTTATTCGCCAACGAACTATCATCCATGTTCCTAACTATCAGGCTCACGATAGAATTTGAAGCTAATAACTGCTTACCTTACTTGGATATTCTTATTCGTAAGGACTATAGCCTTAACTGCATTACCACTTGTGTATATAGAAAACCATGTCATACACCTGTTTTAATACCTTATCATTCATCACACCCTAAACAACATAAGTTGACAGCATTATTCTATTTGTTTAGAAGAGCTCATTCACATTCATCAACTACTGAATCATTTCAGCAAGAAGTTAACTACATTTTTGGTTTGGCTGAGCAATATGAGTTCCCTTAATATCTGATTAGGCAGGTGTTTGGCAAAGACAAATATGCCCTACATACTACCGTGTTAAGAAACTCCAACTGCAATTCCACATATGTTGGCTCTATGCAATACAATCCACATTTAACGAGAGCCTTAACACAACTATGTAAAAAATATAGCTTGAAATTTGGTTCACGAACACAAAACTTATTTTCAGTAGTTCGTAAGGATCGTGAACAGAACAGCAAAATGGGACAGTGGGGTATTTACAATATCCCTCTGGTTAAGGCAACTACAGGACAAGCAGCCTCTAATTATGTGGGTTCTACAAAATGCAATATTGCATTACGAATTAAAGAACACAAATACAATATTAAAACAGGCATGAATTGTACATCCCTAGCCAAATCTGTTATACAAGATGATCTTAATCCCAACTGGAGTAATGTAAGAATAATTAATACTCCTAGTAAACCTGGTGACCTTTTAATTGCAGAAAGTGTGTATATAGAGGCCTACGGTGAGCAATGTTGTAATGAACATGCCCCCTATGAGTTACATAACGTTTGGAAATCCCTTATTAAAACAGTAAATTATAAATTGTAATATACACTTAAAATTGAATGTTCACCCCACCCTATGCCATTTATTTCTATAATATATTTCCATGTTTTCTTCAGACCATTGGGCCAACAGTATACGCAACATTTTAATGCATGTAGATTACTATTGGCTAATAACTTACCTTGCTTCCCACAATGCAAAGATCTATATTATATATAGATTAAATGTGTATCTATTTATTACATCTGAAGAAGAGGCAGCCACTGCCTTGAAAGTGCTCATGGTTTTAATTGTATATATTTGTCATCTTTTAATCATTAAATCGTGCTAAAGACGGAAATCTTTCTTCGTTTCAGCTTTTACAAGAAATTAAGATTTATTGACTGATGGGGAAAAGCTGGAGATAACCACCAATACCTACATTTATCTTGGACAGCAGATATCCAGTGAGGGTCACATAGATGAAGAAATTAATCGGTGTATAAAACTTGCCTGGAGAGCTTTTGGAAGAAACAGTACAATTTTTAAGAGCAATATGCTATTATGTCTTAAAAGAAAAGTGTTTGATCAATGCATCCTTCCAGTGCTTACATATGGTGCAGAGACGTGGACCTTAACTAAAAGAGACATACAAAGGCTGCAGACAACTCAATGAGGCATGGAGAGGTGCATGCTTGGTGTAAACCAGGAGAGGTAAGAAGAGGAACTCGTGGATCAGAAAAATGACAAGAGTGGAAGACATCATGACCAGAGTAAAATCCCTGAAATGGCAATGGGCTCGACATATTGCCAGAGGGACAGACCATCGATGAACAGCTGAAATTTTAGACTGGATTTTTTTTTTTTTTTTTTTTTTTTTTTTTTTTTGATTGGAGGTTTAACGACCACCATGAGCAACTCAATGGGCTATAAGCAGTCGCTTAGACTGGATTCCAAGGGACAAGAAAAAGCCCAGAAGAAGACCACATGGGAGATGGGCAGATGAAATTCGAAAGTATGTGGGAGTAACATGGAAGAGACTGGCACAAGACAAACCGTTGTGGAAGAAACTTGGGGAGACCTTTGTGAAGCAGTGGACTGATAATGGTTGACAATGATGTTATGCTTCACAAAGTTGCCCATTTTCAGAACATGTTCAAGCACACATCAGTATTCCTATATCATATGAAGCATCATATGTTTGGAAAGGCTACATTTCTCAGTGAATTTTTTGTAGCATACAACACACTAATGTGGTTTTTTACCAGTATGAAGAAGCATGTGCTTAGAAAGCTGATCTCTCCATGTGAATTGTTTGGAACATACATCACAGTGATGAGGTTTTTCACCTGTATGAAGAAGCATATGCATACAAAGGTTATCTCTGCATCTGAATTGCTTAGAACATACATCACATTGATGAGGTTTTTCACCAGTATGAATAAGCATATGTTTGGAAAGGCCAGTTGTGAGTCTGAATTGCTTGGAACATACATCACATTCATGAGGTTTTTCACCTGTATGAAGAAGCATATGTCTAGAAAGCTTGCCTCTCTCTGTGAAATGCTTGAAACATACATCACATTGATGAGGTTTTTCTCCTGTATGAAGAAGCATATGGTTAGAAAGGCCATTTGTGTGTCTGAATTGCTTGGAACATACATCACATTGATGAGGTTTTTCACCTGTATGAAGAAACATATGCCTAGAAAGGCTATTTCTGCATCTGAATTTCTTGGAACATACATCACACTGATGTGATTTTTCACCTGTATGAAGAAGCATATGCCTAGAAAGCTGATTTCTTTGAGTAAAATACTTGGAACATATGTTACATTGATGAGGTTTTTCACCTGCATGAACAAGCAAATGTCTAGAAAGGCAAACTCTTAGTCTGAATTGCTTGAAACATATAACACATTGATGAGGTTTTTCACCTGTATGAAGAAGCATATGTGTGGATAGGCTACCTTTGTCAGTGAATTTCTTGGAACATACATCACACTGATGTGGTTTTTCACCTGTATGAAGAAGCATATGTCTAGTGTATGAAGAAGCATATGTCTAGAAAGGTGACCTTTCTGTGTGAATTGCTTGGAACATACGTCACATTGATGAGGTTTTTCACCTGCATGAACAAGCAAATGGTTGGAAAGGCCAACTCTATGTGTGAATTTCTTGAAACATATACCACATTGATGAGGTTTTTCACCTGTATGAAGAAGCATATGTGTGGATAGGCTACCTTTCTCAGTGAATTTCTTGGAACATACATCACACTGATGAGGTTTTTCACCTGTATGAAGGAGCATATGTCTAGAAAGGTGACCTTTCTGTGTGAATTGCTTGGAACATACGTCACATTGATGAGGTTTTTCACCTGTATGAAGAAGCATATGGTTAGAAAGGTCACCTTTCCGTGTTAATTGCTTGGAACATACGTCACATTGATGAGGCATTTTACCTTTATGAAGAAGCATATGCCGCAACAGACTTAACAGTAAATTTCTTGAAGCATAGAACACACTGGTGAGTTTTTTCACTTGTATTATTATTATTATTTTTTTGTTGTTGTTGGAGGTTCACTCTTGAAGATCTTCTGTTGTATTAGTAAGGGGCCTTATATTATCTTCATTTTTCAGTTTCTTTACAATGGAGTTTTGAGTTGCGTCTCCAGAAGTTTTATTCTGGACTCTATATTCCTCAACTTCTAGATTTTATAAATTCGCTCCATGTCCACACTAATAATTTAAGACAACAAAAATAGAGAGCACCTCTCACGATTTTTAAAAAGACTTTCTGCAATTGAAAACTTGTACAGCAAGGTGTTGGAAAAGTTAAATTTCTTAATCTCATGTTAACAGCTTTTAGAATGCAGAGCAAAAAAGCATATTGCTGAGTTAATCATTCTGTAAGTACAGAATGGCACAAACTATCGTTGGGGAAAAAAAAAAAAAAAAAGGAAACGAACTTATAACTGACATTCACTGTGAAAACAAATTTTGGAGAGAAATGCCACTAATATGAAAAATTACATAAAGATATTTACAATTTTTATAGGCACATTTTTGGAATTTATTTTCCAAAAAGGCATTTCTATAAGTAAGGGAACATAGTTATTTCCCACTTCCAGTCTTGTATTTGGGTACTTTCATAATTGATATGTACAGCAGGAAGTTTAAAGCACGGGTCAATCTTTTTTTACCGCACAAAGAGACGAATTGTTTACCTGTGCGTATATGTCATTGTTTGGAGCCCAGCGCCATTTGTAATCTTAAATTGCATCACAGCGAAGAGCGAACGTCTGAGTACTGACTCGAAGGAACGTGAAGCTTGCTGTCTTCGACTAGAGACATTAGGCTTGTACGTAGTTATGACCTGTTAATCGCGGTTCTTCTACGGCAAAGAGTGTCCGCTATGTTGACTGAAAAGTACGAGAGATGGCGCTACTTATTGTCGATCTGTATATCATATCGAGTAATAGAATAATACTTCTTACTGAGAACCTTAGTTCTTACAGCACGTTTATAATTACATTTTGAGTTCAGAATTTTAACAAATCTCGTCAATAACCCTAAAAAGAGGCTCCATCAGCACATTTTTACCGAACATTACATGAATTAATATATATAAAAAAAAATATATGCAGTAAGTTAGGAACAACAAACGGAAGATTCGTTGACAAACGCCTTTAAATAGAAATGCCCTCTATCTAAAAGAGTTGGGCGGCTATCGGAAATTTATGTTTAAAAAAATAGTAAAAGTCCCATGTATCCTCTAATTATTGTTACAATTAATCGCGATATAATTCTAGCAGTGGAATTTGTCTTTTAAGCAAGTCAGACACACTGCTTCTCAGCAGTAAAATGCTTTTCATAGTTCATCAGAGACACAGGTCTTAACACATTGAAAAAAATTCTCAGAACTTCTTTTTTATTTACAATACATTTTTATTTATTTTAAGGAACCGTTTTGTAGTATGAGATTTAGCAGGAAAATAATATCGTTGAGGCTTAGCTCTGCCACTTCAGACCTCCAATCTTAAAACTTACATGTATTTCCAATCAATTTAATGCCACTGAAGTTCCTAAAATTCACCCCCCTCTCCTCCAAATCACCACCTACCAGGCACTATTTATGCTATACTGTGGGATAAATGGCACAGGCAGAAGCCGCAAAGGCTGGGGGTAACTGGGATGCACCCCTGCTGGACAGGTTTCCCTTAAGGCTGTATTTGAATGAGTGTAAGAGAAATTCTATCCTATATCTGCAATGTAAATTCTTTTGTACACATTTTCTCGAAGACTGTTACTTTGTAGTGTTTGAGATTTTGAGCACAAATAATAACGACCTAAAGCTAATATGTGCCACAGTTATTATTCAGAAAAAATTTTCAGAATTTTTTTTTAAATTCAATTTATCTGCCTCGAAAGTACTCCAATTTTGGCGCAAGATGGCGCTATAAGTTAGCTTAGTAGTGTTTCTGTCCGGAAGATACGAAATCTCTCACTTCTGTCTGGTGTTTTTGAATTATCTTGGCCAAATAGAAATAATTGAATGGAGCCAAAAGGGAGACTAGAATCTTGTCTCAAATCATCATAATTTTCAACTATTATCAATCCACTGCTGGACGAAGGTCTCCCCAAGTTTCTTCCACAACGGTCAGTCTTGTGCCAGTCTCTTCCATGTTACTCCCGCATACTTTCGAATTTCATTCACCCATCTCACATGTGGTCTTCTTCTGGGTCTTTTCCTGCCCCTTGAAATCCAGTCTAAAATTTCGGCTGTCCATCGATGGTCTGTCCTTCTGGCAATATGCCCAGCCCATTGCCATTTCAGGGATTTTTACTCTGATCATGATGTCTTCCACTCTTGTCATATTTCGGATCCACAAGTTCCTCTTTTTACCTCTCCTGGTTACACCAAGCATTCACCTCTCCATGCTGATTTGAGTTGTCTGCAGCCTTTGTATGTCTCTTTTAGTTAAGGTCCACGTCTCTGCACCATACGTAAGCACTGGAAAGGATGCACTGATCAAACACTTTTCCTTTAAGACATAATGCTCTTGAAAATTATGCTGTTTCTTCCAAAAGCTCCCCAGGCAAGTTTTATACGCCGATTAATTTCTTCATCAATGTGACCCTCACTTGATATCTGCTGTCCAAGATAAACGTACGTATCTATTATCTGCACCAATCGCTAAATCTCCATTTCTTGTAAAAGCATTGTACATCACTTTTGTCTTCTGAAAGTTCATTTTTAATCTCACTTCTTTACTCTTGTCAGCAAGTTCCTGGATCATACTCTGCAGCTCTGATGGGGTAGTTGCAAAAATTACTACGTCATCAGCAAAACCAAGGTGAGTTAGATAATCTCCATTCATCTTTATCCTTTTGTTTTCCCAGTTTAGTGATTGAAAGACATTTTCCAATGTGACATTAAAGCGTTTGGGAGATATAGTCACCTTGTATCACTCCCTTTCCAATTTTTATGGGTGCTGTATTCTCAAATAGCCGAATCTTTGCACTTGCGTTTTCATAGATGTTATGAATAATATTATTGTATGCATCTTCAATACCGCAGGACTTCAAAGCCATTGTAACTGCTGATGGTTTCACCGAATCAAAAGCCTTTTCATAATCGATAAAAGCCATGCATAATGTAAGTTCAATGTCTCCCATAAATCATCTTCAATCCTACTGTGTGTTCATTAATTGAAGAGAAAACGTGTACATTAGCAGAGAACATCTGCATTTGAGCTACGGAAACTCCGCCTACCTACTAAGCTACACCCCCAAACAATGTTGTTGGTTAAAACGTAACAGCGCGTATTTTTTCTTTTCATTGTGGAGCCAACGAGAGACCGCTTCCATTCTGAATATGGCGAGGTCTGCAGTGATTCGGTGACGCCAACTTCTGGGACAGTCCCTCAAGACGTAAAAGCCACGCGCAAGGACTGATTTTTTGCGCCTTCTGTCGCAGAAGAGGAACCCTTACACTCATTCAAAAGCAGCCTTAAGGTATACATACAGAATATATATAAACAACACGCCGTTTTTACACGATATTATAAAAGTCGATGATGCTGACTATAAAACTTTAATCAAAAGGTTGTAATACATTAGTACTTTCGGGTCTACTATAGACCCATCTTCAGGTTTGAATTAATCGAACTCTGAGATTACATATGGTTATATCAAGAACAATGCCAGATTGCAACTTAAAACTTGAGAAGTAAAACACATGTGACGTAGTCAATCAAAAAGCCTGTGCACGAGAGTCAACGTCTTGTGGGAGGGGGCACTGTTTGTTCAAAATAAGGTTCTTCCAAACTCCCAGAATGTAATTAGGTAAATCATCATTGCAACAAGAGTCAAAGTTCTTAAGTATAAATAAACTTTCTGTAAATAACAAATTTGATTTACATAACGGAGATGCCAGAATTGACAAATTGTCCCAATCTGAAAAAACTTACCACTGTTAACTGCTCTTGCCAAGGCAGTCGTTTGTGATCCGTTCCGAACATAATGACGAACCGCCCCTGTGGAATGTACAGTAGAAGACAAATATGAATTGGAGAGAAAAAGGATCTACGAGATAGTTTAAATTTTAAGAGTAGTCAGCACCAGTTGAGGAATCTCGTAGTTGCCAACCCCTCAGCTGATGTTGTTTCCTAATGAATGATTTTACCATTTTAGAATTATTTTATTGTAGTTTAAGAATTTTTAGTTTAACAATGAAATAAAAAATCTGTTTTGAAATTATCACATTTTAAAAAATAAAGCTTTCTTACCATGTAGGTACACTGCATGTTGGCCTCTGCTTTTGCATTTAGAACTATTCACCAGACTTTATAACATGATGGAGAACATGTAGATGTGTGTATGTGTGTGTGAGAGAGAGAGAAATGGAAAAACCCATCGCGGTCGAATACTCTAATAGCCTCAGGGTCGTGAAAACAAAAGGTAGCCAAGAGAGGCTTTACAAGAAAGATGAAATAACAGAAATATAACATAGAAATGAAATGGAATGTGAGTGGCGGCTCGTGGCAACTGAAACAGGTGGGGCCAGTAGCCGAAGTCAAACAATGAAATAAAAAAAACTGTCATTATTAGGCCAACTATTCAGACCCCACCCCACCCCCACCCCCACCCCTAAGATTCCTTTACTCTGTCTGTCTTTGTTTACCTCCTTGACTCACAATAATGCCCAAATAAGGTACGAATGTGTCAACTATTGTATTTCACATGAAAAAAAAATGTCCTCAGAATAGAATGCATAACTGCTAACAGAAAAATGTTAAAACTCCTTAAATAAATTTTTTACCTTAAAACATATGAGCATTAATTTATGTTAGTTGTGCTTTGTGTTTCTTCAGATTTCTCAATTGAGGAATAATCACAGGATTCACAGGATAAAAAAATGTAGTGAAAAAATAATAACTCCAAATATATGCAGGGAGGGAACGTTTCATGAATTTCGTCCCAAATAGAATGAGTACCATACTACCATTTGCATTATTTGAAAGGTTTAACCTTTTTTTAAAGAACTTGTGAAACCTAAAAACATATATGTACTCATGTGCAAATTATACTTACATGTTTTCTCATTTATTTATTTTTAACATAGAAAATCATCTTAGTTAAAACTGAAATTAGTTCTGCAAAGCGCTTTGTAAACTTCATACTCATGGAAACTCAAATTCTTGGGCTGATAAGCACAGAGTTTTTTTACGTGAAGCTTTTAGACTCAAATTTTTGGGCTGATGAGCACTGTTTTTTTTTTTTAAGCGAAGCTCAAACTAAACATTCTTGGGGTGATAAGCACTGGGTTTTTTAAGTGAAGCTTTTCTTCCAGATTTAAAGCAAAGAACGGAGATATTAACAAGCAAAAATGTCACGACACGAAGGAACAACACATCCCCGAGAGAGACACACCAACAGTAAAAACAACTAACTGAACTTTGCTACGACATTTAAAACACTCCCGCCACCTTTGAGTTTGGTCGGGGTAAGGTTCTCTGTCAACCCACGGCGTTAAGGAAATGGATAAACTCCCGGCCAATCAAATTAGCGCGGGGTCAGGTAGATCTGGCCCCAAGCTTTTTTTGCACACGCGGTTAAGACAGTGTTGTATGTAGGTCTTCATACTGAATGAGACGGGGAGGAAATCGTCTGCTCTTCGCTTGCGTAGTGATGTTACTGGGGCCTGATGGAGCTGGCCCCAATAACCTCACACTCTGAACGTGATCTCTTTCCTCATAGTTTTTCGTTTTTGAAGGAAACTTTTCCCTTAGATAATGGTTTTTGAATGTAAAGGTTTATCACCATGTAGTTAAGAAGTTAAGAGAAAGAATAAGAATCAGGGCAAAAAATATATATATATTTCTATAAATAGGAATTTTTAGGTGGGGAATGACGAACCACCCCTGTGGAATGTACAGTAGAAGACAAATATGAATTGGAGAGAAAAGGATCTACGGGATAGTTTAAATTTTAAGAGTAGTCAGCACCAGTTGAGGAATCTCGTAGTTGCCAACCCCTCAGCTGATGTTGTTCCCTAATGAATGATTTTACCATTTTGGAATTATTTTATTGTAGTTTAAGAATTTTTCTTGAAAATAGTTTTTGTAGAAATTTATTAACAAACTGTCTTTGGTGCTCTGATGTTAGGTTGTTGCAAAAATTAGTAATATAAGGTCTGAGGAATTTAAAAAAAAATTAGTTTGCACAATATCTGTTGATGGCCATGTTCACAGAGAAAAATATTGTTTTTGACCATATGTGCAGGCGCGGCTCCTCTATAGGCACCGCGGAACTGCAGCACCCCCTGTTTTCACTCGATATTATCGATAACACTCAATATAATGAGTCTTTTCTTCTTTAAATCTTTCTTTATACTTGTACATTATATAATCCTTAAGCTTAATGTCAGTAGCCATCCCCTAGTTCCTTGTATGGAACTGTGCGTTTCACAGTTCCAGCGACGTGGTGTTTGGCTGTTGTACGCACGCGCACATGTCTGAGCTCCGAGATAGGAGGCAGCACGCTAGGTAGAGAGAGCAATGCCGATCAAGCACTGCCAACCCTGTAGTCAGTTTCGGTGCCGGTCGCCAATTGGTGGGTCCCGGTTTTATTGCTGCCAATGAGATAACTCAATACATGTGGATATCGCTCTCTCCAGACGCTACTGTTGGGCAAGCGTAAGGTAGTGTTTCTTTTGGCTCCGCGTGTGTTGCTCTTGAAAACCGTGGTACCATATTCTTTCTTGAATGTGATAAAGTGTAGAATTAGATTATTGTGAATTTGTGATGCTTCCAGCTATTGTATTTAATTCATAGTTTTTTTCGGTTCTTCTGTTTTACAGAAAATTTAAATAATTTAACCATGGCCTCCTTGCATCTCCAAGAAAGAAGTTCTGTGACTGTAAGTGAACTTCAACAGCTCAAGTTTTTACAGTTATCTCTCCATGAGAAAGTTACAGTGAAAAAAAGAGGTCGTTTAACACCTGATATTATATTGCCGCTGTGAAGTAAAAAATGCAATGTTTTGCTTCCCGTGTTTGCTGTTTGGAGGTGACGTACCGCGGACAAAAGAGGGTTTTAGAAATACACTGGCGGAAAGTGAAAAAAGAACACCAAGAAGGAATTGGCGGACGATCATGAAATTTACATATGTTAATGAGGTCGAGTTTACGTAGGTGTGATGTTAATTTCGGGACCAACCGGTGAGCGCTTACGCCACAGCACGGCATAAGATGCAAATTATCGTCGGTGGTATTTAAGGAGTACGGCGAAGTGAATGTAATCAGTCGTCGGCGTACGGACACGTACGAAGACCCCAAAGGAGCTACAATGCCAGGACATGGACGACGTGTACGATTTCAGCAGTTATCGGACTTTGAGCGAGGTCTTCTACTCGGACTCCGCGAGGCCGGGTGGTCGTATCGTCGTGTTGCGGAGCGAATTGGACGGGAAGTATCGGTGGTGGTACGATGGTGGCGTAGATGGTCCGAGGAACATTCCCACACGAGAAGACGTGGAACCGGGAGTCACAGACGGATTGATGAGCGGACCGATCGACGCATAAGAAGAGCGGCGTTGTCAAACAGTACATCCACTGCGACGCAAATCCAAGCTGCCGTTGCACCTGAGGTGACTGTGCGAACAATCCGCAACCGTCTACTGGATGCAGGACTACGTGCACGTGTGCTTTTGGCATGTGTATCTCGGACTCCAGCCCACCGTCAGGAACGGCTGCAGTGGTGTCGCCAACGTCTGCACTGGAGAACGCAATGGCGATCTGTCGTGTTCAGCGATGAAAGCAGATTCTGCTTGGGAGCCACCGGTGGCCATATGCGTGTTCGCAGACGCACAGGGAGCGTCTCCACCCTTCTTGCATCCGCCAGCGACACACAGGGCCTACACCTGGTCTCCTGGTGTGGGGAGCGATCAGATATCACTCCCATGCACAACTAGAGTTTGTACCGGTTACGTTAAACAGCACCTCCTACATCAACAACATCATTCAGCCCGTTGTTGTGCCATTTGTAAGGTCGGTCCATCGTGGTGTTTTCCAGCAAGATAACGCACTCTCACACACGGCACGTGCAACGCAACATGCACTTCAGGGTGTGAGACAACTTCCATGGCCTGCACGTTCACCGGATTCGTCCCCCATTGAGCACGTGTGGGATTTTATGGGACAAAGACTTATCCGGTCTCCACGGCCAGCCACGACCATCCCCGATTTACGCGTCCAGGTTGAGGATGCTTGGAACTCAATACCCCAAACTTACATCCAACATCTGTACGGCAGACTCCATGTCAGAATTGCACAGTGTGACACAGTTCATGGCGGTTCAACCTCGTACTAACCATATTAGATGGAAATGTTATTTTTCAGCTTACCAGCAAATACAGCTGTATTTGGCCATAATGTTTTGATCATATTATCCTCTGTATTCCGTTATTAGGCTGTATAAATTTCGTTGGTAGCAGACGTCTCCTTCTTGGTGTTCTTTTTTCACTTTCCGCCAGTGTATAAACAAAATGAAAGAAAAAAACTGAAAAACATGAGAAGTCAAAGAAGCACGTTGAAAATGTGGTTTCACTGTCACTTTTAGAGAACGTTAATATTAAGGAGAAACGTAGTGAGGCATACAGGCTTTCAATCAATGAGCATCACATAAAGGTTAAAAGAATCGTGAAATTTTATCCAAAATAATAGACAGTATTTTCTTTTGTGGATACTTTGAAGCTCCCTTACGTGGACATGATGAAAAGACGATTCAGTAAATCCAAGGGTATTTAGAGGATTAATAAATTTGCATCTAAATTAGATCCACATTTGAAGAATCACTTAGAAACCAGTGCGGTCTTCAAAGGTGTTTCCAAGACCATTCAGAATAAGATACTTGACTGCCTGCTACAAATATACCATGAAAAGATATGGACAGAAATCAGAGGAGCTTCCTTTGTAGCTGTCATGGCTGATGACCAAGGCCCGCCTAAGGTTTTATGGGGCCCTATGCACAGGAAGTGTTGCGGGGCGCCTACAGCAAAATGATAATCCCATTCTCCAAAGTACCTCTATATATTTTTTCAGGACAGTTTTCCGCCTACACTTTTGTTATTACATAATGTTCTATATGTTGCTGTCTTATTTACTGAAAATTTAATTACCCTACACTTCTACCCGAGGTTCCGTTACACGACTACTTCGCACACTTAACTGTTTTTTTTTTTTTTGGTCCACAATTACCATCCACTTCACCCATGAATATATCTGTTGGTTTTATGTTGGGCTAGTTCTTGGTTGTTGTTTTTTTTTAAAGAGTTTTTGAAGTTGGAACTTCATCCTCTTTTACGAATGGATGGCTCTTTGGTACGACACTTTCCGATGTTCTTTTTTGTTTACTCTTTTAAATTTTCTCTCTCTGCTAAACCTACGTATATGCATTTCACATGGACTATCGTTGTATTGAACAATACCCCCGCTATTCCTGTTTTGTTTTGAAACGGGGATTATGGACACTGGCAGAGAAGTTTTTCTATCCCGCATGTGGTTTTCCCAAGCGTTTTACCCCAACCCCTTCATTAACATACCGACGTATGTCGATGCAACCACTTGTTGGTACGTAGGCTACCTGATGAGAACGTTAGTTCGAAATCATATGGCAGTGGAGTAATTCCATGTCAAGTGATCCAACACAGGTCGCTTGACCATTTTAGAAAAAAATAATATTTTGTTCGTGGGTACCTATATGAATGTAGAGTTCAAAAAGAATATTTCTTATTTTTTTCGTAACTCCAATGGTAGCCATTTTTTTTATGGCGCGCACTGATTTTTGCGTTTGCAGGTGTTTACGGTAACTTATATTACTCAGGACTGGTTTACTCTAGGTTACTGAAACAGACATCATTCTCTTCATAAACACACAGTCCCAAATTTTGATCTAGTACACGTTTTATTCATTTTGCTTCCAAATCAGTCAAAATACATTCTGATATTTGATGTTTAGATTGAATAAATTTCAATTTTTAGAGGGATATTTCTCTGGAAGGGGTGTACTGTCAGACTCAATTTTTTGGGAGGGTGTAGCTATGTAAGTATAATATATTTACATAAAAATTCTTCATTGAGATGTGTTTCCTTTACAAGTAATAATTTTTCAAAAACAACAAAAATTGAAAAAATTGCAAACTTTGACTCCTTATATCACTGTTGGGACAAAGTTTAAAAATTCTGAAATTTTTACAGGTAAAGGCTTTTTGGTGTATTAAACTGCTGTATAAATTTCATCTTTGAGATTTGGTTACAAGCCGAGATACAGTGCCTTAAAAATCCTGCAGGAACTGTTTTTTCCAGCGCACAATTATGATGGAATAATTCTTTTATTTTTCATATCTTTGTCAGAATACATTTTTTTAACTGAATAAAATTGTTATATTAAGGATAAATAAATTTCAAGACTTGTTAAAATCATAAATAAAAAAAATTAAAGTACTGAAACATTAATTATTGGATCTGGCATGGAAAACCCTATTTAATGGATACATTATGTTGATTATCAAGTTAATGGACAAATTATGTTAATTAATCGGTATTAGCAAGCAACAGATTAAGAAATAATTATGTAATTTGTTAATGCATTTCAGGTCTTAACAAGTGTGTATGATCATTAAAAATCTGAAGACAACAAGCTCTAAACACAGAAGAATCAGAGAGCGTGTACAGACTTGTTTGTGACATAAGTTTGTGAACATGTTAAAACAAGCCATTCCTGTAGAGACTGTCTGTGAGGGAGCACTCTTTCACAGCAATATCAGTCTGCTTAATGCATTTGATCTGAGTGGTTGTGTTTAAAACAGTTTGTTTAATTGTGAAAACAAAGTGCTTTATTGGAACTTTCACCAATGATGAGTGCCAGCCATAAGTGTTTATGGTGTTGTGCCTAAGACAATTGCATCAATTGATAGATATTCTGAACAAGAACAATTTTTGTTTTATAAAAGGGTATGCTCTGATGTAACAACGGTGTGTGTAAGTGTAAGTACCGTGAGAATACATTTTTGATTAAATACAATCATATTTTTTTCGCATTTGTTGTGATCCGCTCCAGTTACACAAAAAACGTATAACTTAAGGACTAAGAGAAATTAGACTTGACCATTTATCCAAAGAAAAAAACATCCATGATTCTCTTATTCCTGGCAAGTCACTGTGTCCCACTTGCTAACCAAAAATTTTTGTTGTACAAAAACAAGAAGCAAATGAGAAAGATGATAACGAATTTTGTGAGCCATCAGAGAAACTTCTTGATAAAATTAACTCTGCATGTTTTATCTTAGGGCTCTTTCCAGCTCGTAAAATAAGAAAATTCAGTTTTGAAAAAAGGGCTAGTGCTTTAAAAACAAAATTGAATAAGTTTTCAAATACAATCAGGAAGAATCTAGAGTGGTTGTTTGACGAACCGATTCCTCCATGTAATCAGAATGTATTTTGACCAATTTGGAAGCAAAATTAATAAGACGTGTACTGGATCAAAATTTTAGACTGTTTATTTATGAAGAGAACGGTGTTTGATTCAGTAACCTAGAATAAACCAGTCCTGAGTAATGTAAATTATCGTAAACACCTACAAACGCAAAAATCAGCACGCGTCATGAAACAAAAATGGCCGCCATTGGAGTTACGAAAAAAATAAGAATATATTCTTTTTGAACTCTACATTCATATAGGTAACCAATAGCAAAAAAAAAATGTTTTTCTAAAATTGTCAAGCAACCAATTATTTCTTTTCTGGATGACTTCATAAGGTTTTTTTTTAAGGAATTTAAAATTTCAATATGTAAATATTTCAGAGATTAAATATTTCCGAAACAAAAGTTAAATTTTATGTGAAAAAATCACGATGTATATGTCATTAGCTAAATGGATAACTGGAAATGTGATAAGATTCCATGAACATATGCAACATTACGTATGTCTAAACATTGTGATTTGTAAACCGCATTGTAACATTATTATTCCTAACCAATAAAGTGTGAAATCAGAAATTGACGATCACTGAATAACCACAGTCCCTGTGGTGCATGTCGTAAACAAAACAAGGGTGAGAGTTATTGTGTATCAAACCCAAGAATGATAATTACAGAGTTTAGGTACGCCTAGGTGAATATCGTTCACCATGTCCGGTGAATGCGACCGGGTAAAAACTGGTCACCAGGTCCCGACCCTGTTTCAGGAAGCGTAAATCAATCTCTTCAACCGGGGAACAGATTTAATTTATTTTTCACCAGGTCCCGTTCACCGGACCTGGTGAACAGTATTCGCCTAGGCATATCTAAACTGCGTAATTACCCTATGAATAAATGCAGTATTATTAAGGAAATGGATTAAAATTTAACATACCACACTTCAATACATGAAGATGCATATTCCCAAGAGGTCTTCATTGTACACTGCTGGCCACCCAAAATGCAACACCAAGAAGGACACGAGATAGCAAAGCCAGATTTACTGGACACATAACAACAGATACAAAGATGAAACGATTGAGCTTACAGGCCCGTGCGACTTGCGGAACACGCAGAAATCAATAGTTCGTGTGGCCCCCATGGATGGCAATAACGGCCACTACACGCCTCGGCGTCGAACGAAAGAGGCTTTGGATGTGGGCTTGGGGTATGTCGGTCCAGGCTGCTTCCACACGTTGCCGCAGTTCATCAGGCGTAGCCGCGGGTGGTGCTTGCCGGACCACTCGGTTGCCGATCAGCAACCAGACGTGTTCGATGGGCGACATATCGGGAGAACAGGCGGGGCACGGCAGCAGTGACACCTGGTGGGCCGTGAAGAATTGTTGCGCGATGCTTGCCACGTGCGGGCGCGCTTTGTCCTGTTGAAACGTGGCCGCTGGCAGGTCCTGCAGGTAAGGGAGGACTACAGGCTCCAAAACGTCGGAGATGGTGCGGTAGCTGTTGAATGTACCGGCGATGCATACCAGATGGGTGCGGGTGTCATATCCGATTGCGCCCCAAACCATAATGCCAGGCCACGGACCAGTATGGCGATGCATAATGCAAGCATCATGCAGTCCCTCGCCGCGGAACCGACCATCGTGGTGTTGCAGGCAGAAGCGGGATTCGTCGGAGAAGACAATGTCGTGCCATTCCGTAGTCCAGGTGCAGCGTTCAACGACCCAATGCCGCCGCACTCGCCGGTAGTGTAACGTCAATGGTAATCGGAGCAATGGGCGCCGTGCGACAAGTCCCCGCTCCTGCAGATGACGTCGAACGGTACGTGCTGACACAGGTTGTTGAGCAAAACACCCTAATTCCTGCGCTAACGTTCATGATGTGGCGGTGCGAGCCGTCAATGCCCGTCGCACAACATGCCGGTCCTCTTGTTCGGTGGTGTGCCGCGGCTGCGGCAATCGCTCACGTCAGTCAGTTCGTCCCTCCTGCACCCACGGAATCCATACTCGTCTCACTGTGGCTGGATGTCGTCCCACACGGGCGCTGATGTCTCGGTGCGATAAAGCGCTGTCGCGATAAGCCACTATTCGTCTTCTGTCGAACTCCGAAATGTGCTGGAATGACTGTCGTATTCTGCGACGAGGCATCAGGAAGCTTCCCGTGCACAGATCTGGCACCACAACACGCTTCCACTACTTACACCCCGCCTTCTGTGCACCCTTCTTATAGTGCTTCTCGGTGACGTGCCGGGCGCACATAATTTGCATATGCCCTGCAATGCTAATCGTTTGCATATCCTCTCGCGGGCGACGCATGCTGCGAATTCCAGGCCAATCGGATACTTTCATCTTGGTGTTACATTTTGAGTGGCCAGCAGTGTAGTATAGGAAAGTGGAATGATACAAGTGTTAGGGCAGGGGATGCCAGAATTTAGCAGCTACTAAAATTCACAATGGTAGAAATTTACATGGGTTTTTTCCTTGCTTTACATGAAGCAAAATCCTCAATTACGTTATCAAAGTTAAGTTTTCTTGTGATATCACTTTCAATGGCCAAAACTGCCAAGCCACTTAATCTTCCTTCTGATATGGAGTATCTCAGGCGGGTTTTAATACGCTTCAGAACTAAGAACGAACGTTCGCTGGAGCAGTTGGACATTGGTATGGAAAGCAGAATTCTCAGTGCAACTTCAACATTTGGAAACGTGTGCATCATATCCAGAGATCTGATTATTTTAGATTCTCTGTCGTGTCTTCAACATTTGGCAAAAATGCACAGAACTGCAGAAGTTCATCAGCAAAGTCGTTGTCTATGTCTTCCGAATATACTGATTGGAACTTCTGTAATTATTCACGTAAAATGTTGTTCGGTATATTTTTAGAACATAAAACACTAAATCTGGATTCTAGAAACGAATAAGCAGTTTTGCTTCTGTTATGGTGAGCTATAAGAGTGTCACATATCACATAGTGGGTTTTGTATATAAAACTCTCCCTGTCGATATCGGTGCTTGAACTGTCATCCAACATTCGGCATTTTGGAATCTTTTTCCTTCTGCTTGGCTTATAAGCCTTATCTTTCACTAATCCCATTGCCTCTTGTTCGTAAATTGCAAAATCGCTTCGGACACACTGCATAAAACTTTCTAGTGAATCATATAGTGGCACAATTGCTGCCATGGTGGACTGAAGTGCTTTGCTAGCACAGTTCATCCTTTGAAATACAGTGTCCCAAATAACTGTTAAAAGAGCTGTTTCAAGGGTATCAAACAGTTAAGCTTTTTTATTCATGCCTTGTACTAGCAGTTTCACTTGCATCAACAGAAATAATTGTTAAAACATCTCTGATGGAAAGGCAACCTTTTCGTAGGGCTTTTACAGCATCAGCATTTGCTGACCATCTTGTACTAGACAGTGACTTGATGGCGAGTCCACCAACAACTTTCAAAAGATTTGTGTGCAAAATCTCCCACCTATGTGTAGACACAGTAAAAAAATTGTAGAGGCTGTGAATAAAGCCAAAGGAAGGTGTAGCTGAATTACAGCATTCTACTGCATTAACACCGACAAGATTTAGTGAATGTGCTGAACATGGCACATATTCAGCAAGGGGAATTTCCCCTTTAATCGGGCTTGCAGGCCTGAATATTTTCCCGACATGTTACTCGCATTGTCGTATGATTGGCCTATGCAGTACTTAAGATCCAACCCTATTTCTGCAAACAAAGTGACAATTACATCATACAGATGCTCGGATCGATGACCGTGAATCGATATAACTGTAATAAAGCGTTCCACTTGTTGACACCTGTTTGTCAAGATAGCGGATAATTACAGTTAGTTGATCTACATGGCAAATGTCTGGAGTGGAATCCACAATTAGCCCAAAGTATTTTGCTTCCTTGATCTCGGACAATATTTCCCGACATTACTTTAACTTATTCTTCTACTGTTGTTGAAGAAAGATAATTTACATGGCCTTTTCCTTTATTTCCATGGGTACTGAGGTGCTCAGCCAAGAAAGGGTCAAAGCTGCTTAGTAGTTCAAGAAGACCAAGAAAATTGCCATTGTGGATAGAGTACAAAGTTTCATTGTCACCAAAAAAAAAAGGCATAGCTTGTTGCGAAATAAACTTGACCACTTCAACCACACGCAGTAGAACTTTCTTCCAATAACTGCATTCACTACTGCATTGCTCCACAATGTTGCTATCAATACGCGCTGCAGCTATTGATCGTTGGGACAATACACATACGGATTGTCTATGGGTAGAAGAATTTTCATGTGTGGCAAGCCTGTCACAAATATTCTGCCAATCTGAAAATCTGTCTTTACAAAGGGCGTAACCACTCAAGCTGAAAAGTTTGCACACATAGCAAAACACAGGCGAATAAATTAGGCAGTCCCTTTTTCAGATTCAGCATTTTTCTTAACTCGAAAGAAATTGCTCTTAGAGCATAGTCGCCCTTTTTTCCCAATGAGCCGCCTTGAACTTTCAATTTGTTCAATATTTTGCTCAGGTTTATGATGAACAAAATGTTCACGAAGGTTCTCATTTATGGGAGGCCACAATGCTGGATCGTCATAACTTACTGATTTGTTGGTAGATGACTGAGTAGTTGGTAGATTGCTGCAATCCTTATTGTGCAAATCAAAAGAACTGGCACATGAACTGGGAGGGCTGGGCCATGTACTGGGGAGAGTAAGAGATCCTCGAAATGTAGCATGCACATGGTCATTTTTCACAACCACAGAGCCAGAAAATCCAGATATTTCAGAGTGGTCTTCACTGGGACTCAATAGTGCAGATGAATTTGGACACTCTGAAGATGGGGAAGGCAAAGGCTCTGTGTGATTCACGTTTTTGTGAACCAAAATTTTCTCAATGGCCAAATTTGCTTTTTTTGCCTCAATAAGATCTTTAGCCTTCTTCTTTCTCTTAGAATCACCTGACAAGTTCTTTCTCATCATAATTACTAAACAGCAGCTCAGACTAGAGACTAATAATTACTGTTCAAATAACTAAAGGTATCAAATTAAAAAAACAAATCCAGATACCAAAAAGTTGATGAAGTTGAATAGCAAAAAGGCGATGATATAGTTGAACAAACGTGATTTTACTTTTATAAATGTCGACCACGTTAGTTTTTAGTGAACTCGGGTTGCGGTTAAACCACTGCGGCGGTCAGTTATGTCGAAACCCCCTGAAGATTAAGAAAGCTTCCGAACTGGTCTATGAAGTCAGAGCTAATGGGCCGACCGACTCCAGCCTCGATCTCTCCGCTCCTGAAAACCCCAACGAAGTACCGTGGTATTTACGCAGAGAAATAATTTGTCGAGTGAGATACTAGACAATTTGTGGACACGGCAATAAATCGCCCATGTTTTTTTTTCTCTGTAATTTTTATCCTTAGATAACATCGAAAGATTACATCTTCAGCTTTCATTTTTTTCTCAGTTTACAGCAATGATACACTATCTACCAACAAGTAATTGGACACCCCTGCAATCGACGATATCTGCGGTCCTGATACATGTCACGGCCGCCGTTAAATATCGTGTGGGAAACAACAACGCAACCAGTTGCATGCAAGATGCCACGAAGTTCGGAGCTGTCTGATTTCGAGAAAGGTGTAATCGTCGGGTATCACAGAAATGGCCGATCCATACGTAACATATCCAGCGAGTTGAAGTACCCAAAATCGACAATGGCCTACGTGATTGGCAAGTGGAAGGTGAGAGGTGACTGTCGGAATGTGTCCCGACCCGGCAGATCCACAAAACTGGGAGTAAGAGACCGACGGGTGCTGGCCACAGAAATTCGGAAGAACCGCACCAAATCGATGGGCCACATCCACGATGAGTTTCAACAGGCATCCGGGAGTGTTTTTTCGATGAGTACCATCCGTAAGGAAGCCCATCTGCTCGGTTATCATGGACGTGCCGCCACCCACAAGCCTTTAATCACCAAGTCCAATAGCGCTGCTCAGCTAACGTGGTACAAAGAACATCGACAGTGGACCGTTGAACAGTGGAAACAGGTTCTCTGGAGCGACGAATCAAGGTGTTCACCCTCTACTGTTCGGATGGCAGGGTCTGGGTTTGGCGTCTGCCTGGAGAACGCCTCCTGTCGGAATGTATTGTGCCAACTGTGAAGTTCGGCGGCGGTGGAATTATGCTATAGGGGTATTTCTCCTGGTATGGCACGGGACCCTTGGTCGCAATTCCTGGTAAGTAGTATATAAGGAGTACTATGGCACACCCCAAAATCACATAAAAACTTCAAAATCAGGCATTTTTTTATTTTTCAGACCTCAATAATCACGAACATTTTAAGGCTTTTTATGATCAAAAACACCATATTTTCATTAAAAAGCATTGATTTTTGAGTATAAAACAGTTAAAAACATCAAATTTTTAAAAAACGAAATTTCATCCCTGTTTTTCATAAAAACAGAGCATCATAAAAACACACATTTTAAGTCATTTTTGATTATATTTGACGGCTTTTTTGAACAACTGCAATCATTTTGAACTTTGAATAGCTTTGATTTTAAAAGAGCTAAAATGAAAGTTTTAATATTGAAAATCAATAGAAAAGTTGCAAAACAAACTACTTTGAATTGGTACTTTGCAAAGTCCTTTTTAAAAATGCATTAAAAAAAGGGGTACCCAAAATGGATACCCCTTATAGAAAGATTAAAAATTGTTGGAAGATTAAAAATATAGGAAGATTAAAATATATTTAAATTTTATGACATATCTTTGCAAGTAAATACACAACAAGTTTTTTATAGTTTTCATTTATAAAATCGTCAGAGAATTTTCTGTTGATAACAATATCACACCAGTTAATTTTATCTTTATATTTCATAATGAAATCTTCTGTTAATTCTTGGTTTCTTGTAACTTCTTTCCAGTCAATAAAATCACTAAGAAAATCTATAATTTCTTCACTTAATTTTTGTTTTATTGGAATTATTGACATGTCTAAGAGTCGAAAGTTTTTTTATAAAATCATTAATTAATTTTTGATACATAGAAAATCTCCTCATATCTAATTTATCAACATTCATTAACATAAAACTCTCAGAAAGTGTTTGATATTGAGCAATCAAAGACCAGTTTAATTTATCAACATTGTTATTCATAAAATATTCAGAAAGAATCTGATATTGAGAAATTTTATCCCAGTTCACTTTATCACGAAATTCTGAAATAAAATCTTCAGATAATTTTTGATATTCTGATATTAAATCCCATTTTACTGCATCTTTTACACTTCTAATTATATCTTCTGAAAGTTCATTATCTTTAGAAAATAAATCCCAATTAATATTACTCCTAATTAACCTATCCATTTATACAGAATGTATTTTTATAAAAGGAATGTTATTTTTTTAATTTCTAAGTAAGGTTTAAAAATGTTGAATTCTAAATAAGACATGACTTGTATGCTTAATTCATCATTCTTTTTTCCTGATGCAAAGAGTATTAAAGGTTTATCTGTGTAGGCATCACCATTAAATAATATATTCTCCGCAAGTGTAATTAAAACTTCTGATTTCCCATTAGTATAATTAAGATGTAAATAAAATGTAATTTTCATATCCATATTTTCACTCAGTTTCATATTTCTGTCAAGGAGATTGCTACTAAATTTCATAAAAACGACTGTTTCCCAGTAACGCATAGCACCAAGAGTATTATATGCTTTTTTATCTTCTTGAATTGTTGCATAAAATTTTTGATTATCCACATAATTTTTATTATCTGCGTCATACATATCCTGAGGAAATGGAATATTCACTAGTCTTTTATTTTGAACATCAAACTTTTCATCTTTTAAAATTAAAACATTATTTTCTAAATACCTCTTATTTACTGCATTCTTATCTGCTGTAGGATCAGCAACATTTCCTATTCTTTTAGCTTTTGCATTAATTACATTCCCATCTTGAATATGTAAATATTTTTGATCCAAATTACTTAATTCACCTTTAAGTACAGCATCTAAATCTCTTATTCTTACAGCAGTTTCTTGAACAAAATCTGAAAAACTACCATTAATATTTTTTTCTATTTCACTTTTAACTTCCAGATTATTCTCTCTTATTTGTTTTAAAACATATTCTCTTGTAGTAACATCATGTTCATCTATAGGTTCTTTACAATTTTTAAATTTTTTTCTTCCACGTCATAATTACCATCATCTGTTAATTTAAATCCATTTCCAGGAGGTCCAGGTGGTCCAATTCCAAATTCTTCATAAGGTGAACCAAAAGGGTACCAATTCATTTATTTAATCTAAAGTTTTTAAAGTTTTAAATTCCTTATTAGCCATATTAAGTGATCCTCTTTTTCTTTCATTCACGATGAAATAAAATCTATATGGTTTACCTGGATTTGATCCTAATCTCCAGTTAAATTCTAGTCTTAAATTTGAAATATTAGTATACTCTGGATGATTAAATAAATTAAAATAAAAGGTTGGATACAATCTTGCATAATTTACATACCTTATAAGACATCCACTTTCAGTAATATGAGTATTTAATCCAGCTGCTAATAATTCAGAATAACATCTATTATAATCTAACTGCCCATCTTTAAAATTCGTTTTATAAATTTCTTCTGGAACTTTTTTATTATTACATAATATCCAGCATTCAATGAGATCTAAATTATCAAAAATCATATTATTCTGATTTTGATTGTTTTCTTTTTCTACATACTGTGGAATGACAAGAACACTTAACACCTCATCAGATGTAGTTCTTATATGACATGCACCACTTGATGTTGTTTGCTGATTACTTTTCTCAATTGAAGCAGAACACCAAGTAATTTCAATAGGTGTAGAATTCAAAGCTATACTTTTAAATTCAGCCTTAATGGATGGGTACAACTCTGCATAAGGTAACCATAATTGAAAATCAGATATAATAACTTTATAATTAGGATTTGCAACATCTGTGTATAACATATCATTATGACTATTTCTTTGAAATTCAAATGTAACTTTTATATCAGAAATTAATCTTCTAAAATCGTTGAGAAACCCAAACAGTTGTCTTAAAGTAATCCAAAATTTTATTATATTGCTGTTTTTGTTAAAAGCCATCTCTGTCTAAATCCTTTATTATAAGAGGCATTTTCTTTTAATTTGATATCTGATCCTTTCTTTACATCTTTATTAGGATCATCTATTACTATTTTATCTTTATCAGCTGATTCTGATGTATCAACATAATACATCATATTTGTAGCCTCTGAAGTGGAATAATCTTTTGTGAAATTTGTAAGTCCGTTAATTTCATGAATTGATGAAGCACATTCAATATTGGAATCAGTTTGTTCTTTTCCTATAGTTAATGAAGCGGATCTAAACAGATTCCCTCCATTTACAAATGTAACATTATCAGTTCCTATAGTATCATTATTATTTTTTACTATTTTACTTTCTAAGCATATATAACCGTTACTATATAATATAGGTGAATTTGTATCTTTAATAGTAAACTTATATTGATTAGATTCTTTTACATTAGTACTATCTTCATTATGTTTTATATATTCATACTTAGCAATTTTATTACTATAATAATCTGAAATAGATTTTAAGTCCCAAAGTTTTTCCATTTATTAGGATAAAAACTCATTTATACCATTTCAAACCAGATCCATATCGATCTTGAATTTTCGACTTAGCTAATATATCATTAACAGTTACAGGGGGCTTAGATAATATATTTTCAAGTTTTTTTAATAACTTTTTTAGCTTTATCTTCAATTGCTGTTTTTGCTGATTTACCTAAAACTTCTAATATTTTTTTCCAAAAGTTTTAATTTCTTCAGTGAAGATATTACCACCATATCGTTTTGCATATAATCTATGTTTGTTATAATTCATTTATTAAGCTGAAAAGCTTAAGCTAAAATTAATCTATATAAAACTCTCATATTATTCAAGTCTATCAGTTCATTATCTTGATTTGTGATATACATTCGAATTCTATGAATATAATTTCTTCTATTAACAGGTAAAAATAAAGGATTTATTTCATCAATTTTTATTAAACTACCAGGAGGATTAGATGGTGTAAAAGAATATAAAATATCTGAATTAATATTATTATATAGAGCTCCTGTGATTACATCACAATGAATGTGTATGTCATCAACTCCTCTAGAAATGTTTGCCATATATTTTCCTTCTTGATGAGTATCTTCATATATTTCTGATTTAAATCCTAAAATTTCATGTAATTTACTCTCTCTAAAATCAATTTTATATTCATCTTTTAATTCAATTATAAAGCGTTGTGTAGGAAAATTAGCTTTAAATTTAATTGGTGGTTCATCTCCAAATCATTTTATTAAAAAGTTATTTAATTCCCTTAATGCGTAATTTCCATTATCTAAAGTTATTTCATGCCATAAACTACCATCAAAATACTTAAATGTATTATTTTCATATTCTTCATCAATATTGTTCCATGAAACCCACATAGACATAGATTTTAAAGATATTTTTGAATTTTCATTAACAGGAATAGGTGGGACATTCAATTGTAAAATCTTCTGATTTCTCAAAATTTTTTGAATCTAAAATTAACATTTATTAAACACAAAATCTTCATTATAACCACTTGGTTCTTGGGTAAAAGAATATAAAACTTCAACAGGTGATTTACCTTTATTAATTTCAGTTATGTATTTCATACAATAAAAACCACATTTAACAGATGTTGGCTCTTGTAAAAAACTCGAATTATATTTAATTCCTTTTATAGTTGTTTCAAGATATTTTACAATATTTTTAGGTATGAAAATATTATTTAGTTTAATGTCTTTATATTTATATTCTCCAAATGGATCAAAATATTCCACAAAATTATATTTAGGATCATTATAATAACAGACTCAATGAGTCCCAGGTCCTGTAGATATATCTAAATTAATAATTCCACTTTCAAATTTCTTGATCTTTTTAGGTAATAAATCTGATGTAAATACACCCCTGAATCCTTTTACATCTTTCATATTTTGTTCTATCGTTTTATTGGATATACCTCGTAATTCTGAAGAACTCCCTTTCCAGAATGTTTTTTTTACAACCTGATCCAGTTACTTTACTTAAAGCTTTTTTCACACCAAAACTAGCAGCACCAGATAGAGCACCAGTACGAAGAGCTGCTAAGATAGGGATCAAAAATGGTAAAATACCTCCGTTTTTCTTTAATTGTGTCTTACTTATAGTTATTCGTTTACCATTTTTAATTTGATTAATTTGAGTTTTTGTTAAATACATATCATGATTAGCACTTTTACTTTTATCAATTTGCAATGTAATTTCTTCACCTTTCTTAACTGCTGATTTTAATTTATTTTTCTGACCTTCACTCAAATAAATTCTTGATACAATATAATTACTCATTTATTAAGATAGAAACGTTGAATAATATTGTTTTACTTGCTCATTAGCCATTTTACCCTCTTTCAATAATATATCTAATATTTGAACTACTTGGTTATATACTTTCTTATTTTTAGTTCCCTTACATATTTTATCTGTTAATTTATCTAAAATATTAAGACCCTCATCCATATAGTAATTCCCCATTTTGAGAGCTTCTAATGCTCTAATATATTTTCGCACCTCAGCCATTTTATAATCGAAACAATCAATTTTATTCTGTAATTTTTTCTTTTTTTCTTCATCTTTAGCATTATTAAGTGCTTTTACTTGAGGACCTTTTAGACGTCCGAGTTCACTGTTTTTTTCATTTGCTTGATTTATTTTTTCATCAATCTCTTCATCAGATTTATTAACTAATTCTGAAGGTAAATCAAATCCTAACTTTTTTTTAAGTGATATATTCAAGTTTTTGTTTAAGTTAATTTTATGAATACCTGCTTCTCTCTCATACATTTCTTTAGCATCTGAAATAGGTTCTTCAGCATCTTCTAAGGCAGGAATTCTTGAAGATTCTGAAATTGGTTGAAATGAAAGTTCTTCAATTGCATCTTGAATAGCTTTTAAATTTTCTTTTCTAGATACATCTTGATACTCTAATTTTTCAACTACAGGTTTATGAAATTTTGTGATTGCCTCTTCATATCCTAAATCTTCTAATTGCTTTTCCTTATTTCATTTTTTTAGTTCAGCATTTACTTTTGCTAATTTTAATAAATCTTGTATCACTTTACTCATTTATTTAACTGAAAATTTGCTTCCAAGCAAATTATTTTGCTTCCAAGCAAATTATTTTGCTTCCAAGCAAATTATTTTGCTTCCAAGCAAATTATTTTGCTTCCAAGCAAATTATTTTACTTCCAAGCAAATTATTTTACTTATATAAATGGAAGATTTTGAACAACTTGAAGAATATTTATCTTTTGCCGAAATGACATTAGATTTAGCTGAATGTTATTTATCTCAAGGAATACCAGCTGAAGACTTATTATTTGAAGCTGAAATGTTTATTGAAGATGCGGAATTTCTATTAAATAAATATGATTAAGCAGAAAGCTTGCAGCATTAAAATAAAAGATTATTCAGAACCAGAAGAATTTATAGATCCAAATCAAAATCCAATATTACCTATTCATCCTTTTAAACTTTTAATAACAGGATCTTCAGGATGTGGAAAAACAAATTTACTATTAAATTTAATATATGGTCATTTAAATTTTGATGCATTATTCATATGTGCAAAAGATATTAATGAACCTAAATACTCTAAATTACAAGAAAATTACTCAATGTTTGATGATATAGAAGAGGAAGACATTTTAAAAATAAAGGGAAAGAATAAAAATAAGTTATTAAAATTATTTAAAAAGTTTAAGAAAGAAACATTATTTTTAGTTCAGACATAAATGAATTTATTACTGTAGATGACTTAGATCCTTCATTAAAAAATCTAGTTATTTTTGATGACTGTGTAAAAGAAAAAGATCAAAACGAAATTGAAAATTTTTTTATAAGAGGAAGGAAGAAAAATGCATCCATTATTTATTTATCACAGACCTATTATTCAACACCTATTGATATAAGAAAAAACTGTGATTACTTTATATTTTTTAAACTTCAGCACAGAGAAATTAAACAAATTATTAGAGAAATTGATGGTGATTTTAATATAGATCCTTATCAAAAAGTATTAAAAAACCTTACGATTTCTTCATGTTAGATTTGAAAAATCCTCATATGAGATACAGACATAACTTTGATCCTATATAAGTGGAAGAATATTTAGAAAAGAGAATGTATGTTTACAGAAAAAGTTTTAATTACTATAATAAAATTAGTATATCATTATCAGTAGGCAAATTTATATTTAGTGCTTCAGGTTTATCAGCTTTTGCATTTATTCCTTTAGCAGCACTTTCTTTAGGAGCAGGAGTCATTGAAGTTGTTGATAAAACTGTAAATATTTCAGAAAGAAAAGAAGAATATAAACAAGCTTACAAATTTTATAAACAGATATTAAATTTAATAAACGCTAATTCAATTTCAGAACAGGATGCTTACATTAGAGAAGAAGATTTTATAAAAAATATTAAGTATTTTCCTTTAGAAAAATATGTAAAACAAACACAGCTAAATGGTTATAGATACGTAGTTAAAAAATAGATTTACAGATAAATAAATGGTGCGGAATATTCATATATTCAAAGATATTAAAGGTACTGGTTATGTAGGGGTAATAACAGGAGGTGATATAGTAGGATGGTTACAAGATAAATTAAATCCACCTGAAATGCATATACCTGGGTACCAGTATTGTGGTCCATTTACAAAATTAGAAAAGAGATTAAAAAGAGGTGATCCAGGAATTAACAGAGTTGATAAAGCTTGTAAAAAACATGATGTAGCTTATCGTAAAACTAAAGATACTAAACAGAGACATATTGCTGATCAAGAACTCTTAAACGATTTAGATTCAATTGAAAATACTACAAGTGGATTCTATCCATTAGGAGAGAAACAAGCTATAGCTGTTATAAAACCAATTATAAAAGCAAAGAAAACATTTGGTTTAGGAATTTCATCCTATATAAATATGTATTGCTTAAAGTGCAAACAGAAAACTGAAACTAAAGATATTCAAGAAACAGTAGCTAAAAATGGAAGACCCGTGGCAAAAGGAATATGTGCAGTCTGTGGATCTAAAACGAGTGTTTTTTTAAAGACGTCGTGAAACACCTTAAAAATATTTATTATACACCAGAAACTGGTTATTGTGGTATTAATGAATTACAAAGAAAAACTAAATTACCCAGGAAAGATATAGAAGAGTTTTTACATCAACAAGATGTATATACTAAACATAAACCACTTATTCATAGATTTAAAAGAAGAATTTATGTTTCTCATGTCAATGACCAATTTCCAGCTGACCTTATAGATATGCAAGAATTTAAATCCTTTAATAATGACACAAATTATATTTTATCAGTGATTGATATATTCAGTAAATATGCTTGGACAATTCCGATTAAAAGAAAAACGGGCAAAGAGGTAACTATAGCATTTAAAAAAATATTTAAAGAAAGAAAACCAGAAAAACTTCAAACAGATAAGGGTACAGAGTTTATAAATAAACAAACTCAAAAGTTATTCAAGGATGAAAATATTCACTGGTTTACAACTGAGAATATTGAGATTAAATGTGCTGTTATTGAAAGATTCAATAGAACTTTAAAGACTAAAATGTGGAAGTATTTCACAGCAAATAATACTAGAAAGTGGTTAAATGTACTAGATAAATTAATTAAGAACTATAATAATTCTTATCATAGATTCATTAAAATGACACCTATAGAAGCAAGTAAGGAAGAAAATTAATTAAAAGTTTATAATAATTTGTATAAAGAAAAAGAGAAAAATAAACCAAAATATCAAAAAGGAGATAAAATAAGAATTTCAAAATATAAAAGAGAATTTAAGAAAGGTTA
The DNA here is from genome assembly GCA_039090855.1 of Macrothele yani. NCBI lineage: Eukaryota > Metazoa > Arthropoda > Arachnida > Araneae > Macrothelidae > Macrothele > Macrothele yani. The sequence continues at coordinate 198,843,406 of CM077009.1, read as the reverse complement.
TCTTCCAACATTTACAGAAGAAATATTTATAATTTCTGATATATTGAACACAGATCCTCCGACATATAAAATAAAAGATTTAAATAATGAAGAAATTACAGGAACATTTTATGAAAAAGAACTCATGAAATATGATAAGAAAGATGAGGTATATAAGATTGAAAAAAATTATTAAAAAGAAAGGAAATAAATACTTAGTTAAATGGATGGGATATCCTGATGAATTTAACAGTTGGGTTGACGATGTAATTTGAAAATTTTTTGCAAAACGCCCCTTCGGTGGAGGGTCTATGATTCATTTTTTCAATTTTATTTGTACCTGGCCAGCCAGGTACTTATGAGGCGTTAACTTTTTCGACTGTCCACCAGAACACACAGAACTTTTCAGATGTTATTCACACACACGCTCTACCATGAACCCAAACTTTTTTTTTAAATCAAAGTGGGACAGGGAGCTACTCAGATTCGAACCAACGACCTTTTGCATGCAAGCCTAACACGGTACCACTCGGCCACTACTGGCCGATGAATTCTTGCTTGAAACATCTATTTACATCCTCACCCAGTCAAGATAAGAAGTGTTCGCCCTCTTATCAGTTTAGTTCCGAGAACTTGGCAGCTGTTCAAGTCTGCCTGAAGGAGGTTTTGTAAACATTTTAGCTCGAAGTAAGTTCTTATGTAATAGTTGCTTTTTGCATCTCTGCAAGAAAGAGATTTAATTGCTTGTGCTGCCATTTATATGTGAAAGAAAAAACTGTAAAACAATAACTAAAAGGTTTTTAATAAAATGATATCTAATAAATGGATAATTTTAATGAAGAAGCTAATTACTTTTCTTATTCATCTTCAGAAGAACAAATTGAAATTCCTGAAAATTTTAAAAAAGTAATGAAACAAATAAAGAGAATGAAATACGATGAAGAGGAAGACTGTTATTATGTAAATTATAATAAATATTTAAAAAGTAGATATGTTAGTAGAATAAGATATTTTAATCAGTTTAAAAGAAAAAATAACCTTAAATTTAATAAGGAAGCAGAAGATTTATTTTTAAAATTACTAGATTTTATGTACTATGAGAAAAATTTAAAATATGCATATTTTATTAAAAAAAATTTGTGACTATTTATAATATATCAAATGATATTAAAATTAATATAAATCCAAAAAATGAAAAGATCTGGGAAGACTTTAAGGAAAAGTATTTATAAATTTGTTTCCTAATAAATGGAGAACAAAACATGCAAAAGTTGTAAACAAACAAAACCTATAGATGAATTTTACATTCAACGTCTTAAAGTTTACGTTTATAGACAGCACTATTGCAAGACTTGTAATTCCAAAAGAAAGTACCAAAAGAGAATTTGTGACTGTGGAAGAGAATACACTGTAACTCATTATCAAAGACATGTAAGAAGTAATTATCATAATAAACGTGTGCAACCTGTTTTTTTAAATCCCTTTATAAATTTACATCCTAATAAATGGAGTTAAAAAATCTGAAGCCTGTTATTGTGCAGCATCTTAAAAGTGCTCTAAATGTTATAAGTGTTCAGAAACTTAGAAATGCTGCAAAGCAATTAAAAATCAAACAATCAAAAAATGTAAGAAAAGGTGATTTAATTAAATCGTTGATAAAATATATTAGAAAGACAGGTGATTATAAGTCGGTTTTAGTAGATATCCTTGGATTAGATACATCAGAATATTTAGATAGAAAAAGAAAAATATTTATTAATCATCCAGAGAGAAGAAATAGAATTAAAAAAATATTTGATTCTTTTAATTTAAAATTCAAAGATAACAAACTGAAACCAAGAAAAGAAAAGAAAATTAAAACAGCTATAAATCTTGAAAAATTATTTAAACCTGATTAAGAAATTATTGAAACAAAAGGAAAATATATTAAAAAATATATGGTACATAGAAAGAATTATAGAGTAGCTGGAGTAAACATTAAACCTGAACAATATTTCAATATTTTACAAGATATATTTAGAAAAGCAATTGGTAAAATTCAAGGTAAAGTAGATATAATCGTATATAATCCTAAACTGAATAAACCATTTCATGATAAAATGATGTATACTAAGGATGCCTATGAGCTATATATTTATAAATTATCTGATCAAATTGAATATAAGGAATTAGAAATAACTGATTGTATACTTGATTTTAATGTAATTGAATTACCTTCAGGAGGTAAACATATAAAGATAATTAATGATGAAACAATAGAAAATAAAAGAAGTATCTGTCAGATAAAAAATGATGATAATATATGTTTAGCTAGATCAATTGTAACTGCTCTATCTATTCAAAATCCTAAGCTATTATTTGATAAATTGAATCATAATGAATTATTAAAAAATGATATTAGATACATCAAAATGGGTAGAGTTTTACAAAAATCATTAGCTGTAAAATTACATGAACTATGCAATATTCCATTAGAAATATGTTGCTTAGAAGAGGTTGAAATATTTGAAGAATTCTTAGATATCCAGATAAATATATTTTGCAGAGAGAATTTTAATGAACGTATATATAGTGGTAAATATAAATCTACATGTATTTACATATTGAAAAATAGAAATCATTTTGATGTAATTACTTCTGTTAAAGGATTTTTAGGAAAAGAGAATTACTGTGATTATTGTCAAATAAGCTATAAAATATCAGATCAACACAGATGTCCTCTCAAATGTGATAGATGTTTTAATACAGATAGTAACTGTAATGGTGAAGAGATATTTTGTAAAAAATGTAATCGATTATTTAAAAGTGAGGAGTGTTTTGATAACCACAAAAAAAGAAAAAGAAAAAAAAAATAAGAAAGGTGTTAGTGTATGTAAATGTCTATGGAAATGTTTAAAATGTAAAAGAATTATTAATCGATATGAGAGAAAACCCAAAGAGCATGTATGTGGTGAAAAGAGATGTAAAAATTGTTGGAAATATGTATTACATGATCATAAATGCTATATGAAACGTAAAGATGCTAAAGGTGGTAAATGTGAAAATGATTGTCCTAAGTTAACAAGAAATCGAAAAGATTGGTGTAAAAAATGTAGATATGAATATACTGAGAAATATATATTCTTTGATGTCGAAACTAAATAAGAAACAGGAACTCATGAAGTTAATCTAGTTGTATGTCAAATGCATGATGGTAGTGAAAAGATATTTGAAAATGAAAATGATTTTTGTAATTGGTTATTTCAACAAAAACATTTTGGATATACTGTACTAGCTCATTATGGTAAAGGCTTTGATTTTCAATTATTAGCTAAATACTGTTTTAAAAACAAAATAGAAGTGTTTACTATATATAATGGAAATAAACTCAATTATATGCAGGCATCTGGATATAATATAAGATTCATAGATTCAATCAATTTTACTATGATTCCATTAAGAGATTTTCCAAAAACATTTGGATTAGAAGAGATGGCAAAAGGTTATTTTCCTAATTATTTTAATAAAGAATGTAATCAAAATTATATACCCAGCAAAAACAGTTGTGCTGGGCCAGCACTGATGGCCCAGCACCATGTTGCCGCTGCCGAACCGTCAATAAAATGTCCGGGCGGCCAACAGAAGGGCCAGCAGTTGGCCGACAGTTGGCACCCCCATCAGTTGTCATATGCCACAACAGGGCCATCAGTGGTCCATCACAGGCAGTGGCTGCCAAAAGTGGCCCATAAGCGGGCCTGCAGACACGTCATAAATGGTGGCTAGCCAAAAGTGGCCCATAAGCAGGCCTGCAGACACATGCCATAAATGGTGGCTAGCCAAATGTGGTCCACCAATGGCCCAGTAGTGGCAGCCGGCGGTCACGTGATTGTGTAACGTAACTGATGGCTAGCCAAATGTGGTCCGTCAGTGGCCCAGTACTGGCAGTCACGTGATTGTGTGACGTAACTGATGGCTAGCCAAATGTGGTCCGTCAGTGGCCCAGTAGTGGCAACCAACAGCTGTTAAAATGCACTGAAAGCGTTTGCTACTACAAAATGCCCAAATAATGCTCGAAAGTTATATTATACAAACTTGATTCTGGTTGCATAATGAAATTTATATATTCTCTGCATTGCAACTAAATGTACCATTTTTTGCAATGCAGCCAAATACGTAAAAATTTACTTTGACAGTAAACATTTGTATAAAATAATATTCAAGGGCTTTTAACATGTGAAGTTCTTAGGTTATGAAATTGCGAACATAAGAATTATTATAAGAATTTTCTTATTGAAAAGTATTCCAAGGCACTTATAATATAATAAAGGGAGACAAAAACTTAACTTTTGCATGTTCACAATTTCATATATAGACATTTTATTACTGTCCCACCCCCTGTAGACATGAGCAATTTCACACATTTAAGGAATACTTTGGTGTTCTCATCGAAGCTATGTGACCCCTGTATTCGTTCCCCAAGAGTTTACTTTTCAATGTAGTTTATTATACCTCAAATAAAACTAACAACAAAAAAAAACTGAATAGTCATGTGCCCTCAACTGCCATAATACAGCCCTGCAGAAAATACATAGAAAAGTTCATTCAGTTATGTAAATTGGACAGACAAATGTGTGTGTGAATAATTTCTCTACTTTTTCCAAAAGTTTAGGTTTTAAGCAGTCTACCTTATAAATCAGGAACAGCAACTGTAGCGGCACTGATCCGCAAGTGACACCCCTGGTCACATTCATCCTTTCCTAGATACTTCGAATGTCAAGCGAAATCAATTTAAAATTCCTTCAGCATGCAAAAAGTATTAAAAATACCTAACAGATGTAACAAGATGTGGCTACCATAGATCTAGAACCGTCTCCTAAGCCAAAATGTGTATTACATAAAACATTTTGTATATTATAAAATACAGAGCTTTTCACAATTACATTTGCAAGTACCACATCAACCTAGACACAATGTGCATCTACCCCTAAAATTTACACCTTGCAGTTACCAAAAGTTCATTAAATGACAGAAAATAATGTTTGAAATTACATTTATTTACATGATTAAAAATACATTTTTTAAAAACAAATGAATTATTTAACAGCCACATTTCTTTTTGTCCTCCCACCATCTCGATCACAAGCAGTGCGGAGCCATCGCTTCATTACATCCTCCACATCCGACTGCTTTGAATCTTTCAAATGTTCTGTCTGACGAACTGAAGCTAGAAGAAAAAATAAATCTGTAATAAAAAGTTTAAATCTAATAACATCTATCAATAGTAATATAATATCTGTTAACAATAAAAAAAGTAACATAATACAGGGAAATCTCTATAGCACATACGAAACTTATCTGTTTTAGAAAGAAGTAGTCTATGTGAAGTATCCTTATTTAAAACAAGTTGTGCTGCATATTGCAGTATACTTTTCTCCTTACTTTAAGAAACCTTTTCATTTGTTTTGTGCAGCTCTAGTGGTATGTATGCTAAGTTTTGGTGATTAAATATATTTTCAAAAATTTCAGTTGAACATTTCTGAATAAATATCAAAGGTAGAATATGAACCGATTTTTCAAACAGATGTCTTTTTGCCCACCAACAACCACTAGCTGTTTGACACAATCTAGTTCCTAAAGCTACTTGCTTTTCATTATGTAACTCTCATCCACTTATATGCTTGAATGCTTCTATATTGCTTGTCTTGCAATCATGAAAAAAATTTGTATTTCATATTTTACTGGTTGGTTACTAACCACCACTGGGCACTACTTATGCTACACTAAATTTAAGCTGAAGTCCAGAGACATGTGAAGTTAGATTTGTTTATTATGAGTATCTACCAGCAGGCCCAACTGCTTAACGTAACTTCCAAATTATCACAAATATTTATTGGTCAGTCAAACTCCCAACTAAGGAGAATCGTCAAGATTTAAGTGGAAACACACATTTAGGGGTTCCCTCAATGTGATTTGTGGCCACCACAACTCAAACTATTATGGCTGATGAGATAGATGTTATGGAGAGATGGATGCCAAAATAATCATGCAAGTAGACATGCCTCAGAAAACATGAAAAGTACATTGTCCTGGAACGGGATACTGTAATTTTCCCATTCCAGGACGATGTAATTTTCATGATTTTTGAGGCATGTCTTACACAGCTAACTACAGCTATCAACACAAAATTTAATATTTAGGGGTTTATTAAAGCCTTCTTGCGCCAATTAGATTTTGATAGAAATTGAGGAAGTGGGCACTCCTCACACTACTTTTCTGATTTTTTTTTAATGTAGCTGAGAAACTATTGTAAATGTCAACATAAAAATATGAATTTATTTGCTGACACCAGACCTGCCAAACTTTCAAAAATTGAAATCCGTAAAAAATTCACTGAATGCTCAAATCAATATGTTCCACTAATTGATCTTTAGCATATTGAATAAATGCATTGAACATATTGATTAAAAACTGATGTATTATACACATTTTGTTGATTCTAATCAGTATATGCTATAGTTAAGATATTTGGCTATTTAATTCTTAGTGATTAGAAATGCAATTGGTACATAATTATCTCATTAGTGTGTTACACGAGTAAATTTTCAGTTGTAACTCTGAAATTACGATAAAAGTTGCAGCAACTTTTTAGTTTCACTTAATTTGCAATTCAATCTTAAATTTTTGTGCCAACATGTTAAATTTGTGTTATTTTAAAGGTATTCTAAGTCTTATACGAGGCTGATATTTTTCATTTCTTGCCTTCTCTTTTTCAGCAGTTATTTTCAATCGTAATTCTACAGCATTTTTACTCCATCTTTCCTGCTCAGCTCCAAGCCGAGAAGGTTGGGGACACACAAATGGGAGTAAATGTGATCAGGTAAATCAGAATATAAAGGTACATTGGTCCTGGAAGACACACATTGTTTTTAAATTGTACTAATCTAAAAGGGGGAAAACAGATATCTCAAATATGTCACCCATAAGTAACCATAAAACAAGCAGAATTTCTGTAAATCTTATGGGTAAATCATAAAACATTGCAGGGACCCGATACCTTTATGTGCTTAATAGATTTTGGTAGAAATCATGGAACTGGAAGTGGGCATTCCCCATAGTGATTTTCAAATTTTTTAATATTCTTTATTACATGCAGCTTAAAATATTATACCTATCAAAACGAAATTTTGTATTTACAACTTCATGTGTTGAACAAGAATTAGGCATTCCTGTAGCATTTTTGTTTGTTTGTTCAAGTTTAAATCAGTCTATGTATAAGAAAATTCAGTGCAGGATCCTAACCTGGCTGCCACTTGTTTTCGGTGGCTTCACCCATTCACTGATGTGCAACTACGTATTTCTATCTCATCGATTAATTGTATTCAATTATTTAAGCAGAATAGCAGCAACTCAAAAGGGAAATTAGTGTTTCCTTATAAAGGTTGTGTCTGGAGGGAACAAACTTACAAACAGCAGTCTTCATCTGTCCATCATGTGCCCTCCTAGGGTGGGCACTGAGAGCTCTGTCATATCTGAGTAACTGGACTGAATTAAATTTTCTGAAGTAAGTTGTTCTTATCCTTTGGCTTGTCCCCCCTTCTTTCTTTTTTGACAGAAAGAAGGCTGGATAGCAAACTGAATCAAAGAGCAATGAAAATCAGCAACTACTGGGTTGAATAGTATCAAATCATTGAACACGTTTAATACTGTGGTACCCCCCCCCCCAAAAAAAAATATTGTAGGACTTCTGAAAGGACCTTGAAATAATTTTAAGAGCCTAGCTTTCTCACAATTTTTTTTTACAGCCTGGCAGCAAGAATTTTTAGCTGGGTGGTACTTTTAACAACCCCTTCTCCAATTGGAAAAAAAAAATGCTTTCCTTAGCATTATTATACTTACCAAACATCTTTAGCAGTGTGGTATGTATTAATGTAATATAACATGATAAACGGTTAGAAAATTGTCCAAAAATGGTTAAAAAAATTATTTACTAGCAAATCATATTCAACAGATTTTTTTTTATTTAATATATTCAAAGTTTAACGAACACCATAAACAACTCAACACACTATAAGCAGTTGTTTGTCCCTAATTTAGGGACACTGGTTCCAGGGAAGGCAGACAACCAGTGCTGTAAGACAAACACATCTATGCCTCACCAGGATCCTTCTCGGACAAATGGAGGACATAAGCCAGCGCTTAGACCACTGCACCACCAGGACAGTGACAGATTTCAGGCAGTTTTCATCAACACTAATGGTGTATGTGTGAATAAGTTTTCCATTCTTACTAGTACGAGCATTATGGAAACATTCATTAAAAGAAATATAGCCGGGTGGCAGACAAAATTAAGTGGGCGAGCCACCCAGTAGAAAGGCTCTAGGGAGAACAACAAAGCCTACATGTGCATCACTTACAATTACTCAAAACTGTACAAATACCTTATAAATAAATTATTTATCATGAACTATAAATAAATTAGAAACTGTAAGATCGCATTTCACATCAACATTTACAGATTACATACAATTAAAAAAAAAAAGCTCACAGTATTAACCAAGGCTTTCACAGTCTGTAGTCAGTTCTGCATTAAATGTATTTCATTAATCACAATAAAATATTTTAAATTTAAAAATGCCCTCAAGAATTTTGATAGGGAACATACCTGCAACAAGTTGAGGGAGATATGGGAATTCCTTAATTCCTTTTTTGTTTTTGCTGCCGACCCAGTTCAACTGCAAAGCAACGTCATTCGTCATCACAGAAGCCAAAACTCGCCGTGTAGCTTCATTAATATCTCTCCCACCAAGTTTTCCAAGCTGCCTAACCTAGAAAATAAATTATATCACACATAAAAATGTATTAAAAAATTAGTTTTCCAAACTGCTTAACCTGAAAAATAAACAGTAATATCACACGCAGAAATCTATATAAAAAAGACAGTTTCCAAGGTACTTTATATAGTCTGGAAAATAAATTATACCTCACATAAAAATTTATGGGAAAAAAATACACAAACTTAGGCTGGTATCTGTATACCACAGCAGTTTTGTTTTCCATTTGAATTTTGTAATACCTTCTGGGCCAGTAAATATTGTTAGTAATATTTAAGCTCCCAGATAGAAGGCCTGTCTAAATTGTACTTATACAATTTCACAATTTATAACAAACTTTTGCCAGCACATCAGCTTTTTTGTAAACCCAAAAGTTATTTTACGTGACTTCACTGCACTGCTGAGCCTAAATGCAAATTATGTTATGAACATAATCAATTCCTTTTGTTGTTACAGCCAAGCACAAAAAATCATCTCAAGTGTTTTGCCGGTGTTCTGTAACCAACGTACCACATAGTTTTCCATGTGTTTGCGGCAGTCGTGTAGCGAGGCTTGTTATTCTTCTTGATTTATTTTTGCCATGGGAAAGTTTTTTTACAGCAGTGAACTTCAACCTGGTCGCGTGATGTGATTATATGGGCTGAGTGCAGCTACAGGTTGACTGAGAACAGAAATGTTAAAAAAGTGCATGTGCCTTTGGAGGTGTGAGAGTTCTTTTTCGACGACGTGAGAGTCCGACTGGATTATTTTCTGTGCTTATGAAAAACTAATGCTCATGAGTTTTATATTTATGATGAACAAAAGCTTATCGGATGACTTATGCAAACTTTAAACACAGTAAAAAAACATTCTTTCGACATTTGCAATGTGCATGGTGATCACAACAAAGAGGTAAGGCAAATTTGACTCTGCTACCTGCAGTTATCAGCAAAAATAATTTGCTTGTAGAACTTGCTGCCTAGGCATTATCAAGTGTATTGTTGGACATTTCAGTCATTATTCCTCCAGTGCATTTGCAAATTATCCATTCATCTTGTATTTACTTTTGAGTTGTTAAATGCTGATGTACTTTGTGATGGTTTGAAATGCACTTTAGAGGAAGTTTTATGTGCTCACTATCTTTTTTATTGTTCTCTGATCCAGAGGTCAAACTCTAACAATTCGGTTTCATCCTGTGAGTGGCATCTTGGATTTGATTTGGGGCAGAAGGCCACCAGCAACGTAACATTATAATTACTCTCAAATGAGTGTACAATTGTTTTCACGTATTTCAAAATTCTATAATCTCTTGACACAAGTATGTAAACAGAGTTTATTCTGTAATAAAGAGTGAGGAAGTAAAATTGACCCCGGTAACACAGTTTTCTCCTTTTGGCAGCAAATAAAACATTTTATCTAACCCTTCTACAGATCAGCAAGGTCAAGACACAAGGAAAAATTTCAATCCCTCTCTCAAGTCAACTCTGGTCTCCGATTAGCAGAATTGTTTTATATGAACTTCAGAAAAGTGTATGTTCTTACCCATACACACTTTTGGGAGTATGATTTAAAGATTAAATGTATTTCACTCCATTGACCTCAAAACATAGGTTAAAAAGTATATCAGGTTAGTAACCTGTTGATTCAGGGGTCAATCTGGGTCACATTTGATATTGTTGGGCAGTGCATCTTCCCACAAAAGTATTTTAAAACTGTAATGGTATCTTCACAAAAAATTTCTGAAAATTTATTTTTAACATAATGTAGCACAATGTGCACCTTGAATACTGTAATACTTTTTTTTTGTAAGTAGGGTGGAGGCTTAGGATTTTTAACTAGCTGCAAAAGTAAAAACTGTGTGGTTGGAGCAGAAGGTTTTTTTTTTTTTTTTCAACGTGCTTTGCATTTGGGCAGGGAGATTTTGCAAGTCCTATAAATATGATAATGATCCAATCTGTAAGTCCACAACACTTTGAACCTTAATGCAGTTTTGGTGGGTTGGCAAAATTGCTATAAACACAAAAATAAGCATACATATCACTAAGCTGTTCTCCAAAATTCAGAAATTAGCTCCACAAAAAAACATACACAAACTACCAAAGAAATACAAACTACCCGATAAATTTTTAACAATATTAATTTACTGTTGTTGTATCAAACATCTCTATTTGCAGCGATCTTGAAACAACTCAAGCTCCACTGACACCCATCACACGACATACACAAAAACCTATACTTCATGTTTAATCTTTTTCTCATGCAGATATTCCTGAATTTGATCCTCCCATGACCCCATGACTTTATTGGCCTTCCTCTGCCCTTCCTTCTTGCCACTTGGGCTAAAAAAAGTTTACTTAGTGTCTCATCACTCATTCTTTCAACATGTCCAAACCACCAAAGGCTTATTTATTAGTCTCCACCTTGCTAACAACATTTTGCTTCACATTACACTACTGGAACACATCTTTCCTCACACGAGCAGAATGTGTCTTGCCACAAACCTCTGGTAGGCAACGCATTTCTCCAGCACACAAACTACTCCTATGTTTCTTCTGTAGTACCCATGTTTCACTGCCATACATCAAAGTAGGAACAATTGCACTTCCATACACACCTGTGCAAGACTCTCTTGAGAACCCATCATTTCTGTGGAAACCGCCCAAAGCAGCCATGACTTTCAATGAAGAATTCACTCGCCTACTAATATCTCCATTAAATTTGTTTTATCTGTCAAACATGCTTCCTAAATACACAAACTCACTCACTTGGTCAATCACTGTGCCATTTAGACTTACCTTAGGTATATTACATTCAGTGCTAACAGTTCCTCACTCAAAAAATATAACTTTAGTTTTTTCCATTATTTATAATCAGTTCGAATTTCATGCGAACTTCGTACATCCGGGACAACTTACTCTGCAACTCACTTTTGCTCTTTGCCAACAGTGTCATCAGCATACAGCAATCAGTACACACAGATATTATGAAGACATAAACAAATATTGTCCATCTTGGCATCACGCATCCATAAATACATTAAACAGCATTACACAACCTTGTCATGTGCAACTAAGAAACCATTTTGATAAAATACTGTTCACTCGTACTCAAGCTCTATGCAACAAATTTCACAAAACTAGAGTGAATGTCACAAAAATTGGTATCAAAAATTGGATCTACCCCCTTTGATTGTTTCCTTTTAGATTAGCAATTATGAGTTGCTTATCCACAATTAGTTTGGTAAATGTGAAACCTGGTACAGCTGCCAAATCAGACTAAACCTTTTCATACTTTGACTGAATTTGTTCCGGAGTATGTAATAAAAAAAGTTTCTGGATTGTTAGTGATCCAGTCCTTATTTAATGTACCATTATTGTAATCCTTTGAAAATTATAAGAACATGATACAGATCATTTGGCCAAACATGATCTTGGAAGTGATGGTAAAATGGAATTAAACTGTAAAACATATATAAGAAAGTGTGTGCATTTTCTACAGCTTTTTGGTACAATTAATTCTTACGATTTTTCTAAACTCTCATTCATTTGCTGCAGAATTCTTTATTGCTTCCAGCTCACTTAGCGATGAAGCTAACGCAACAGCAGGGTGGTGCATCATTTGCTCTGCTTCATCAACTTTTTGGCATACTACCTGCCGCAGACTTCTTACTTCTTGTCTGAGCTCCTCCACTACAGTCCATATTTTCTTTAATAGACCTGGAAATAAAGTAAAGAATCATATAGACATATGAACAGAAACTATATTTAGGCTTAAAAATTGCACTCCCCCCGATAAATCATGAGTCAGCAGTAGAAGTGTCTTCCCTTTTTTTTTTTTATGAAGGCATGTACCGTATATACTCGCGTATAAGTCGAGAAATTTGGGACAAAATGAGAGCTTCAAAGTAATGGGTTCGACTTATACACGGGGTCTAAAAAAATCGTAAGTCCAAAAGTTCTTCCCGTGAGGCAAACGGCAATCCATCCCAAAAGAAATAAAAATGCCGATGCGGTATTAAATACGAAATCGCAACCGAAAGAAAGAACACCGATGTGGTAGAATTACGAAATCACGACCCTCCGAATTTCTCCGCGCTTTGAAAAGTCTCCTCTCTCCTGGCTTTGCGTATCCACAGCGCAGTCACAGCCGCGCATAGAAAGCTTCGCCCTTCCGACTACCAGTTGATTGCGCTGACCTTCGACGTAATGGAGCCATGCGACAGCCAGTGTTAGGTGTTGCTTGTTCTTAATGGCACGTGTTTTTCTTGTTCTTAATCGCACGTGTCTCGCTTCTCCAATTATGGGTGACATGGATTATGTAAAGAAACAAATGTCCTATAACGCAGGATTCAAGTTGAAAGTGGTTTCTTTTGCAGAAAATACTAACAACTGTGCTGCTTCACATCAATTTGGCATTAACGAAAAACTGATTCGAGATTGGCGTAAAAAAAACGGACTTGGTGAAAATCCCAAAATCGCAAAAGGCGCAGCGCCGTGGAACGACATCTTTCCCAGAGCTGGAAAGTGTCTTGAATGATTGAATTGTGGGCTGCAGACAAAATGGTTACATTGTAACGCGAACTGGTATACGTTTGCGAGCAATGAAGCTCGCAAAAGATGAAAAGTTTGCAGCCGCAAATAACACTTTTCGTGCCTCACCAGGTTGGTGTACAAGGTTCATGAACCGCAATGGGTTGTGTCTACGCCAGCGCACTAAAATTGCACAAAAGTTACCTCGTGACCTCGAAGCAAAGATAATGGAATTTCAAAAGTATGTACCGTAATTTTTGGGCTAAGAGCCGCAGCTCTTACGTTACTAAAAGTCAAATTTTTCGGGTGTGGGGCCCCCTTATGCCGAATTTGTTTTCGATAAGACTTTCTCTTCCCTCTTTTTTCTTTTTTTCATGCAGATGCTTAGTAAATTTTTTCAAACGTCTTTTTTGTTCACGAACTCGATTGGGATCATGTCCCCCCTTCTACTCATACGTTAGACAATAACTCCGCTGTCCTGATGTTGGTTTAGGAGGGAAAGTGGGGGAGAACAGGAATGCCTGACTCAAACGCCCTTTGCATGGGGGATGGAATGGGGACATAAGCACACAGACGAGTAGCGTGACGTCCGAGGCTTCTGTGGATAGCGCGCCCAGCGGTAACGGCTCAGTGAGCAGTAAATGAAAGTAGGTTAAACCAGTTGAAAGAGAGAAAGCGCACCGCCATTTCATAGTGTTGGCGGCAGATCAGTGAACACGTGTGAAGCAGCTGGTAAAAGGAAACGTCTCTACATGAGAAAAAAGCATAACACAGAAGGAACATATTAAGGAAAACATTAATCGAAAGCATAACAAGCGATAATTTATAAGTTAATTACTTCTAAGACGGATTCTATTGCAGTGAACAGAGAACCATCCTGTAGCAGACATCCACATTGAATGGAATTTAGACAATTGTGCGGTTTAACAAGCAATGCGATATTCTAACGGGAGTCTTAAGATTAACTGTGATTTATATTGATTATATAAATGGTTCTGAGCATTTAATAAAGTCAAACAAATAACATCATTAGCATGGTTAATAAAAAATGTATAAATAAAAATGTTTGCCAGTATGAAAAATTAAGTGTATAAAGCAGATCGACACTGAGTTGCAGAATTAGCCTTTGAAGTATATATATAATCCCGTTGGGCGTGAGTTAATTCATGAAAATAAGGAAGATAATTTAGCTTTCTGAGCAGCACCAAGACTTCACAGGTGCGGCCCTTATGGCAACTTTTGCTTCCAAGATTGCAAAAATTCTCACCTGTGGCACGCTGATGCGGCTCTTAGTCCGAAAATTCAAAAGAGAAAAGAGACTGCTTTTGAACTTTCCCAAATAGGGAACATGGATGAAACCGCCATGTGTTTTGACCTTCCTGGAAATAAGACGGTGAACCAAAAGGGTGAAAAATATATCTTGATCAAAACGACTGGCCACGAAAAATCCAGTTTCACGGTTTTTCTTTTCTGCTTGGCCGTAGCATTAAGCTACCTCCGGTAATTATTTTCAAACGCAAAACTCTGCCGAAAAGCGTTGTCTTTCCGTCTGGTGTGCTCGTTCGTGCCCATGAAAAAGGATGGATGAACGAATCCGGAACAATTGACTGGTTAAAGAATGTGTGGAACAAAAGGCCAGGTGCACTTTTGAGGAAAACTTCTCTTTTGGTGTGGGATATGTTTGTTGCACACCGTTGTGCAGAAGTGAAAAAAACTGCAGAAAATTCAAAAACAACTCTTGCTGTCATCCCAGGTGGGTTGACATCTGTTCTTCAACCACTAGATGTCTGCCTTAATAAGCCCTTCAAGGACAATGTGCGGAGGTATTGGGCAGATTGGATAAGTTCCGATTTGCCGACTGAAACCAAGGGCGGAAATCATTTTGATTGCGCGATGGGTCAAGGATGCTTGGGATGCGATACCTGCGGAAATGGTCGTGAAATCATTCAAGAAATGTTGCATTAGTAACAAACTTGATGGCACAGAGGATGATGAGATTTTTATGAGTGATGATGACAGCGATTCTGATGACACAGGCATAGATGGGAATACTGATGTTTATGATGACGCGCCGATGACTGAGAAAGACTTTTTTTAACTGTTTTGCGAGTCTGACTCGGAATCGGATTTTGAAGGGTTCCAATGAAGATTTTGGGTATGCAAATTAAATTTAGTATTATATATATAATTTTGTTCGTTTTCAAATGTTTTTGAATAAATTCATTAAAAATTTTTTTCTCATTCCGGTATCGACTTATTCGAGAGTTTCCGATTTCTTACGGTTTTTCCCTCTGAAAGTGGGGGGATCGACTTATACGCGAGTTTTTGATTTCTTACGATTTTTTCCTCTGAAAGTGGGGGGGGTCGACTTATATGCAGAAGTCAACTTATACGCGAGTATATACGGTAGTGTAAAATCTAAAATCTCATATCACAGAAGTATAAATTCAACATTTCACATGGAATGGACACATGTTTGTCTCATATTTCAATAAAATATAGGACAGGAAAAAATTAATAACCACTAACCACTTGTCCTACATAATGGATAAAAATGCACTGTCCTCACTCTCATATATATAATAGATGAGGGGGTGATTGTTAGGTGAAACAAAAAATCCAGAAACTTTAGTGTACACTGCCAATATAAATATATAATACATATTTATATACTACAGCACTATGCACATATTAACTAGCTACACAGCAAACAGGCATTAGTGCCTGTGCAGTTTAACTTTGCTTCTTTTCCTGAACAAAATTTTCTTTTGGTGTAGCTAGAAATCCTTCAGACATTGCATTTTTTGCAGTCAGGTTTTGCACTTCATATTACGTATTATTTGGGTTGTCTATGGAGATAATTTCAGTTCTGGAAACCTACAGTGG
The DNA here is from genome assembly GCA_039090855.1 of Macrothele yani. Taxonomy (NCBI): domain Eukaryota; kingdom Metazoa; phylum Arthropoda; class Arachnida; order Araneae; family Macrothelidae; genus Macrothele; species Macrothele yani. The sequence goes on along the minus strand of CM077009.1, from coordinate 198,827,223 downwards.
TTTCTACTCCATTTCTAAATGTAGCTCATTTAATGTACCACATCTAATATAATCAAATAATCTTTTTTTATGATATATATTATTGGAAGTACTGCATGTAATATACACCCTAATTGATAAAGTATACAGTTTCCAGATGCTGTAAAACAGTAGCAGTTGAAGACACAGACCACAACTGCAAACCGTTAGGTAGATGTACTCATAAAGTTTGTGTACCGCTACTGAGAGAAGTGACATAGGCGATAGCGCGCGTGTCACGTGACTAGTCAGTCAAAATGGCAGTGTCTGCAGTGGAGGCGTTTTTTGTTCCTGTATTGAGCAAAACTGAATTTAACTCGTTGTGCAACGGCATTTTCGATCACGATTCGGAAAAAAAACGCCAACTAGAAAATCTATTTACGATTGGCAAAATTTGAAACTACTGGCTGTTTGGGCAAACTTAAAAGTCCAGGATGACCGCGTGTATCGGAAGAATTCGTCGATAGTGTTTGCACCGTCATTCAACGAAGCCCGGGAAAATCAATGCGGAGAGTGAGTCGTGAAGTGCAGATTTCACAGCCCACTGTCTGGAGAATTTTGAGAAAGAAGCTGAAAATGATTCCATACAAAGTGCAGGTGGTGCAAAATCTCAATGACCTTGACAAGACAAAGCGCTTTGAATTTTGTGCCGAAATGCAGCACCATTTTGAAAATGATGATTTTGACGATCACTTAGTTTTCACCAATGAAGATACATTTCACATGAGTGGTAAGGTAAACAAGCACAATGTTCGCTTTTGGGGAACAGAGAATCCCAGATTTACAGTGCAACACGTGCGAGATTCCCCTAAGGTAAATGTGTTCTGTGCTGTCCAAAAAGAAAGTGTACTGCCCCTTTTTAATGTTGTGTGTACGATAATCTAAGTTTAGTGATGGGTTTTAATCTAAGTTTAGTAACATTTTACAGAGATTTGCTCTGTTAAAATGGAGAGTATGATAGTGTACGCAAATTAATGTTAAGCTGTAATACTCCAATATTACTTTATATTACATATATTATGATGAAAACATACTTTCACCAAGGAAGGGCACAATTCCAAAAGCAATAAAAAATCCTTATATTTCTACAGTATTTGGAAAAGCAATACAAAATCTTTACATTTTAACGCCACTAAATAAAACATAAAAATTGCATGCCAGGTCCAGTTACATATCCTCCAGCTTTGTAATACATCTTGACTATACAATCTAAATCGGAAAATGCCTTTTCACCTGCAAACAAGCATACACCTTGAAATGTGACTTTTCCGAGAAAAGTGCTTGGAACACACATCACACTTGTGAGGCTTCTCACCTGTGTGAAGGAGAATGGGCTGTGAAAGAGGACTTTTCCAAGCAAATTGTTTGGAGCATACATCACACTGGTGAGGATTTTCCCCTGTGGGAATGAGTAAATTCTTCGAAAGATCACTTTTTCGAGCAAATTGTTTGAAGCATACATTACATTGGTGAGGCTTCCCCCCCCCCATCTAAAAGAGTAAATGCTTCAAAAGATCACTTTTTTGAGCAAATAATTTTTTGGAGCATATATCACACTGGTGAGGCTTTTCCTCTGTGTGTACGAGTAATACTTCGAAAGAACACTTTTTCGAGCAAATTGTTTGGAGCATACATGACATTGGCAAGCCCCCCCCTCATGTGAATGAGTAAATGCTTGGAAAGAAAACTTTTTCGAGTAAATTATTTGGAACATAAATCACATTGGTAAGGCTTTTCACTTGTATGCATACGCATATGCTCCAAAAGATGTGTTTTATAAGAATTTTTTATTATTTCAGAGAAGTTTCTACGACTCTGGGAAGACAATTTGCCAAGGAGAGAAGGCCCTTTTCCTTTCCATGTTAGAAGAAGTTTCCTCATGACTCCCAAGTAAACCAAGTGCATTGCACCTTGAGGAAACCTGGATACCAGCCCAACATCTACATTAACTAAAGGACTTATGACTTTATGGTGGGCAGGTTGAGTCATTTTATCAAAAGACTCATCAGATCGTGTTTCTGCACAGCAATCAGGAAACGTTGTCCGATTCTTGTATCGTACACCGTGCTGATCACAGCGGTCACATCCATAAAATGCATTATGTGACACAGTGCCTTTCACGAATGCTCTTGCAGGTGCATCGCACGTAAATGCTCTAACAGCTACACGGTATTGGTGGTTACCGTGGTTTAAACCATTTTGTTGAAGTTGCTGTAGGTCAGCAACAAATGAAGAGAAGAATTCATCTAAAGGCGGTTTAGAAGGACCGCAGAATAGAGAAACAATGAAAGGTCTTTTTGACCAATCTTCTTCAACAAAACATAAGATGGGCCAGAACTGCTTACTGCTGCTTCTATAGAGAGGCAAACCATCTACATTGAAGTTCAAGTTCAGAACATCTCCTGTAAATTGAACTGTCTCCAGAACATCAACGATTCCTTTTCTCAAACCAAAATGGTGAAATTCCCGGACTCCCATATTCTGTACTTCTACTGCCCTGGGAGTGTTTAACAGAGTAACAGCAGTAATGGGTAAGGAAGGATGCCACTTCCGTAAACCTTTTAAAAGATTTGTCAGTGCTTGCATTGGTACTCTACTGCTGACAAACCAGTTTCTTAAAAATTCTTCAATAGATGTTTCTTCATCCATGTCCTTACAGTTAGGAGATACATTTTCAGAAATGCTCGTACTGGAATACCCATCCCCAGAACATAAATTTGCATAGCTAAAACTGTTCATCGATGAAGTATCATATTCATCACTGATTTCATTCTGTGAAATACTACTACTGGATGAGCTTTCCAAGACATGGGAAGTACTTGGCAGTTGGGATACTAATAAATCAGTTGAGGACAGTTCTGCACATTTCTGGTCCAGCAACATCTCTTTCCTTTCTTTACAAATAATCTTATATGCTTGCCTTCGTTTCCGCTTTCGAATAGTGTCAGAATCCCTCCCTTTGTTGTACAAATCAACCCTAAAATTCAAGGAAAAATACCAGTCAGGTACCCTCACCCACAGAAAAAAAAATATGAAAGAGGATTTGAAATAATACATTTGAGCATGGTATAATGATAAGTATATAAATTTGAAACAAAGATTGATGCATTGCCCCCTGAAAATATAACATCTCATTCATCTCAGAAATTTTGTAGTAGTTATGCCATTCAAACCGTGGGTTGTCCATTCTCAAGGACAAGAGCACAGGCTAGACATACAGTATTTGTGGTTCAGTTTCTCTTCACTGTTGCAGTGGTGAGCAACAATATTGTTTCCTAACACTGTTTACAAATTGGTGAAGCAACAACAAAGGCTTGCGCCCTCAACCACATTACTTCTGATGGTATTAGTTATAATGAACTTCATAGGGGTTTTGTGAAAAATTCAAGTGTGATAACTTCTGTCACACTGTTTCACCATTACAGGTGTTGATGGGTAATGCTTTGTTGGTAAATGTGGTTTCACAGTTGAGTTGATTCGTTTCAATTTTTTTTTTTATTGAGTAATGAATTCATGAGACAAGTTCAAATCCCCTAGAGATAATTTAAAGATGGTTGGTTATTAACCACCACCAAGCACTTTTCGTGCTACCCTTAGAACTAAATTGTCCTGGCCAATATCCAAACACTTCCTTAATTTGCAATTATTTTCACCCGTGGATCAAAAATGTTCCTGATACATGGGTGAAAATAATTACAAAGTAAGGAAGTGTTTGGATATTTGCAGTTTTTAACAATGGTTAAATAACAAAACAGGTTACGGTGGAATTCCAGAAATGAACTGTGTTTAATGGGTAGATTACTCTTACATCAGCTGATTAATTTTATATGGGGTGAAGTATAGTGTTCTGTTTAGGCCAACAACCCTATAAGAAAGTGTTAGAATTCATATAGTATTAGAAATGGTGTGTCCTAAGGGGTCTGGTTCATTTGCCCGACGTTTACTTCACTGAAGGGTCACTTGACCGAAAGATCGCTTGATCAAAAAGTTCACTTGATCGAAAAGTTCATTTCACCGAAAGGTCTCTTTACCTAAAAGTTCATTTCATCGAAAGGACATTTCACCGAAGGGTCAGTTTATCAAAAACTTTGGATTTCATTACAGGATCTGTTGAAGCGTGGTGCAAGTTCGGCAGACAGACCACCAAAACGTTAGGAGATTATACTCAAATTGCGCTTTTGCTTTCTCCGTGTAACAAAGAATGCAAAGATTTAGTTTTAAGAAAAAGATTTTTCAGATAATAGGCCTCGGCTTAGGCCTTTTTAGCAAATTTTAATCATGTTCATAAGGTTTACATAAAAAGTTACTTTACATTTTATGTAATGCTTATGAATATGAGTAGGGTTAAAATCTCTTAAAATGTCCTGTATCCAGGGCTATGGTAAAAAAAATTAATGTTTCGTGGTGGAGTAAAACAGGAACATTTACTTGATTTGCTACGAAACCTTGTGAATATGAGCTCGGAGAATTAAAATTTGACAAAAAGGCACAGATCTAGGCCTTATTAATTAATGTTATATTTCGAGAAACCTACTCATGGGGGTTTCATAGAAATTAAAAGTGTATTTTTATACAATCCAATAATGTTTAGGTGGCCAGTTTTTCAAAAACCAGCACCACACTCTAACAGATCTCTTACAACGAAATTATAAGTTTTCGATAAACTGACCATTCGATGAAATGATCTTTTGATAAATGAACTTTTAGGTAAAGTAATCCTTCGGTGAAATGAACTTTTCGATTAAATGTCCTTTCGATGAAATAAACTTTTAGGTGAAGTGACCTTTCGGTGAAATGAACTTTTCGGTCAAGTGACCCTTCGGTGAAATGTACCTTTCGATCAACTGGTTTTCGGTCAAGTGACCTCTCTATCAAGTGAACAATACCAGTCTTAAGATATATTGTTAAAAGTGGTGTGTCCCACAATGATAGTGTGAGTATATGTGTATTTCACACATTAATTTTGCAAAGTTAAAAACCCTAAGAGAAATTTTAATTGTTTTTATTTTTACAATGAAATGTCACAGAAAAAATAATTGCACATCTCTCAGCTGTGCGCCTAATAACGATGGATGGACCATGGGCATCCATCCATCGTTATGAGGATTCGGGGACACACACACCCCAATATTTTGCCAAATAGGGAACACCAAGGGACAGGCTACATTGGCATGGATTTTTTTTTTTTACAAATAAATTAAAACTTTAAGAAAATGTTTTACAAATCAATTAAAAACTTGAGAATTTCTTATTACTGTACTAAATACACTAATACAGCTCGCCGCAACGGTGGCACAGTGGTCAAGGCGCTGGCTTCTGACCATTTGTGCGAGAAGGGTCCGGGTTCGAATCCCAATGAGGCATGGATGTTGAGTTTGTTTTATGGCACTGGCTGTCTCCCTTCCCTGGAGTCTGTGTTCCTAAATTAGAGACAGGAGACTACTTTATAGCCCATTGAGTTGCTCACGGTGGTCATTAAATATCCAATAAAAAAAAAAAAAACATACGGCACTTAACCGCATAGAGTTGTGCTATGTCCACCAGAGCATAGTTGATACTGTTGAGCTGGACAAAGATTTTCATATCAAACAGGGACGGGGAGGAGGAACGTTTTTCGATCAGTTTGTGATTAAATAGAAACTATACACTTATTATGTTCCTGCTTCTAAATCAAGGTTGTGTAGAACAAGATTTTATTCTATAAACTAAGCATACATATGAAATGTCATTAAAGTATAGGTGAAAAAATTTACTTTAACTGAATAAATACATTGTCAATACTCACCTTTGAAAGAGTTCAATTTAATGATTTTACCCCTAATTACTCCTACAATACAGCTGACAAATTCTGGTTATGGCATCAATGAAGTATATCTAAAGGTGGATAAATTACAGGGTGGTTGAAAGGGTAGCTCTCAAGTAAAAATAATGCATTGCTTTATAGTGAGAAAAACAAGAGAGTTGGGAAGGTAAGGTAAGATATATCTGTGCCCCCCCTAATAATTAGAAGGCGATGATGCCTATGGATGGACTATAACAGTGTGAAGTAGAATGCAGTGGGACACAACTGGGAACTTAAGTGTGGTGTCAAACAAAATATTATTTAACAAAAAACATGCCACCAGAGTGAAGCAGTACAAAAGAAAAAAAAAAAAAAAGTAATGAACGACACAGTTACAACAAAATACTTTTCAAACACAATTCTAAAATGCACACACAAAAAAACTATTATTCCTAAAATTCGTGGTCATGTCTGTATCAGAACTGAGTATTGAAGATACACACTGTTATACAAAAAAAGCCAGAAACTTACGAAAACAATTCAAGCGTGCAAGTTTGTCCTAATTTTCAGAAATTCGCCAAAGTTTTTAAAATTATGTATTGCTGTTATCGGAGTAAAATAAAAATATTCAGTACAGGTATAAGCAAACGGGCCCTACCTACGAACTTTGAAACGAAAGCGCCTCAAAAGTACAGAATGTTGTGACGGTTCCTCTTATCTCAGCACCTTAACTAGATAACTTTTTTAAAACATCGCTGTCTATGAAATGCCAAAGAGAAAATGTTCACATTACTATATACTACAATAAAAATAAATCGATAATCTGCACTCGAGCAGAACAAATTTTGGCAAGAAGCATGACCCACCTTTAAGCACTAAATTCAGATATTTTTAGATGGAAACTAACATTGTTGTTAAGAACATGGGGATTAAAACATATAATGACATTACAAAAAAAAAAAAAAAAACCCTTACCTTTCATTTACTTGAGCCATTGTAGCAAAGAACAACGATAGAAACACAGACAATGTCGTACTAGCAGTCGTCAACAGCAAAAAGTCAAACTAAAACGGTAACACAATGCTTTCGAGCATGCGCAGTCCCGCGCTCGCACTTCCTGTTGGGGTTGTTTTGGTTTGCCAGTTCCGCCCCACAGTGGCGCTACGTTGCAGGCCCATAAGTCACAGAGATGCTGCAGGGCCAATAGTGGGTAACTGCAGGCAGCCAACTGATGGCGCTGCCACCAACGGACCGCTGCCGGTCCATAAGCGGCAAATTTCAGCCATCAGTGACCCATCACTGCCAGCTGTTGGCCAGCAGTTTCCCAGCACTTGTGTTTTTGCTGGGTAGGTAAATACCCTGAAAAACATTACTATGGATGTGATTCTATGAAATCCAAAGAGAGAAATGAATTCTTAAAATGGTATGAAACATTTAAAAACGATACGTTTGATTTTCAAAAAGAATTTGTTAAATACTGTAGATCAGATGTAGATATTTTAAGAAGAGGATGTTTAGAATTGAAAAGATTATTCTTAGAAATCGCAAATATCGATCATTTAAATATGTAACTCTAGCAGGTGTATGCATGAGTATTTATAGAGATAAATTCTTAAAAAAAGGTATAATTGCCATAGATGATGATACAATTCAAAAAGACAAATATAGTAAAAAATCAATTGCTTGGTTAGATTATCTGTCTAAAAAGAATAATATCAATATTCAACATGCATTAAATGGTGGAGAGAAAAAATTAAAATTAGGTAAGAAAATTTATAAAGTAGATGGATTTTATGAAAACACAGTGTTTCAATTTCATGGATGTCACTGGCATGGACGTAATAGATGTTATAGAGAATCAACTATAAATGAACAGAATCAGATAGGTATGAAAGACTTATATAAAAGAACTAAGAGGATTCAAAAGAAGATTTTAAAAGCTGGATATGAATTAATTGTTATATGGGAATGTGATTTTAATAATAATAAAGAAATTAAAAAATATATAAAAAATGAATGGAATAGAGATTTCGTGGAACCTTTAAATCCTAGAGATGCATTTTATGGGGGTAGGTGTGAGCCTACTAAATTGAAATACGAATTTAAAAATAATGAAAAATTTTAAATAATGAATTTAAAAATAATGAAAAATTTAAAATAATGAATTTAAAAATAATGATATATTGATGTATGTTCACTATATCCAACTGTAAATTACTTTGATAATTATCCAATTGGTCATCCTGTTAAGATAGTTAATCCTGAAAAATTTGATAAAGAATGGTATGGTTTCATCAAATGTAAGGTCTTACCACCTAGAAATTTATATCATCCAGTGTTGCCAATTAAAGATGAAAAATTGATGTTTGCTCTTTGTAAATCATGTTCTAAAACTATCAAATATAATCACTTTAAAACTGTTGTAGATAAAAAGAAATGTAAAGAATGCTTTGAAATTAGAAATAAGGAGTATAATCATAAAAGAGATGAAAGATGTTTCACTAGTACATGGACTACTGATGAAATGAATTTAGCAATTAAAAAAAGATATAAAATTTTAAGGGTATATGAGGTTTGGAATTTTGAAAATAAAACTGATGAACTATTTAGAGATTACGCTAAAATGTTTTTGAAAATCAAATTAGAAACAGATGATAAATGGTCTGAAAACTTTAAAAGTAAAAAAGAATATAAGAAGACAGTTTACAAGAAATTAGATATAAAATTAGAAAAAATAGAAAAAAATCCAGGAATGAGATTTATAAGTAAGATATGTTTGAACTCATTATGGGGTAAGTTTGGACAGAGAAAAAAATATGAAACAGACTAAATACGTAATGGATTTAGATGAATTTTATAAAATTAGATTAGATGATAATCTCAAAGAATTAAATATGATATTTATGAATGATGACTGTGTAGAAACGACTTATAAAATGAAAGATGAATATGTTAAAAATAACTTTAATCATCATCATCATTGTCAACCATTATCAATCCACTGCTGGACGAAGGTCTCCCCAAGTTTCCTCCACAACGGTCTGTCTTGTGCCAGTCTCCTCCATGTCACTCCCGCATATTTACGAATTTCATCCACCCATCTCCCATGTGGTCTTTTTCTGGGTCTTTTCCTGTCCCTTGGAATCCAATCTAAAATTTCGGCTGTCCATCTATGGTCTGTCCTTCTGGCAGTATGTCCAGCCCATTGCCATTTCAGGGATTTAACTCTGATCATGATGTCTTCCACTCTCGTCATTTTTCGGATCCACGAGTTCCTCTTCTTATCTCTCCTGGTTATACCAAGCATGCACCTCTCCATGCTTCTTTGAGTTGTCTGCAGCCTTTGTATGTCTCTTTTAGTTAAGGTCCACGTCTCTGCACCATACGTAAGCACTGGAAGGATGCATTGATCAAACACTTTTCTTTTAAGACATAATGGCATATTGCTCTTGAAAATTATGCTGTTTCTTCCAAAAGCTCTCCAGGCAAGTTTTGTACGCCGATTAATTTCTTCATCAATGTGACCCTCACTTGATATCTGCTGTCCAAGATAAACATACGTATCTGTTATCTCCAGTTTTTCTCCATCAATCGATAAATCTTCATTTCTTGTAAAAGCATTGAACATCACTTTTGTCTTCTGAAAGTTCATTTTTAATCCCACTTCTTTACTCTTGTCAGCAAGTTCCTGGATCATACTCTGCAGCTCTGATGGGGTAGTTGCAAAAATGACTACGTCATCAGCAAAACGAAGGTGGGTTAGATAATCTCCATTAATCTTTATCCCTTTGTTTTCCCAGTTCAGTGATTGAAAGACATTTTCCAATGTGGCATTAAAGAGCTTCGGAGATATGGCGTCACCTTGTCTCACTCCCTTTCCAATTTTTATGTGTGTTGTATTTTCAAACAGCCGAATCTTTGCACTTGCATTTTCATAGATGTTATTAATAATATTAATGTATGCATCTTCAATACCGCAGGATTTCAGAGCCGTGGTAACTGCTGATGGTTTCACTGAATCAAAGGCTTTTTCATAATCGATAAAAGCCATGCACAATGGAAGTTCATATTCCCTCGCTCTTTCAATTAGTTCTCTCAGTACGTGGATATGATCTATTGTGCTGTAGCCACTCCTGAATCCAGCTTGTTCTCTCGGTTGAGCCATGTCCAGTGTTACCTTCAAGCGGTGTGAAAGAACTTTAGTGAAGATTTTATAAACCACTGATAGGAGGCTGATAGGTCTGTAGTTCCTGAGATCCTCAATGTCACCTTTTTTATGTAGCAGGATCATTGTAGCATTGTTCCAATCCTCAGGAATCTTCCCTTCATTAAGGCATCGAGTGAAAATTTGGGCGAGTACTGTTTCAATTTCTCCACTTGCTTCTTGTATGATGTCTATAGTAATTCCATCTTCTCCTGGAGCTTTCCCCCGCTTCATGTTCTTGATTGCATGAGCAACTTCTGCTGGGAGGACTGGAAGAACTCTGGTACCTTTCATGATGTCTGGAGTACATGTATCATCCCTTTCATATAGTTTGGAGTAGAAATCTTTCACTTCTTGTCCAAATTTCGCCTCTATTTCTTGTTATAGAACCATCTTCTTTTCTCAGAGCCATAATCTGTTTTCTTCCCTTACTGAGATGTCCCTTTGCTATCTTTAGGCTTTGGTTGTTTTCAATTGCTTTCCTCACTAGCTCACAGTTGAATTTCCTTACGTCTTCAGTGATACTTTTTCGTGCTGTCTTGCATAGCTCTATATATTCCACTTTGGAAGTCACATCTTCTTTAGTTGTCCTCATCTCTCTTCTTTTTTGCATCAACATTTTGGTTTTTCCTGATAATTTGTTTACATGCAACTTGTTCTTAGACCCAGCTAATTTTGTTGCTGTTTCCATAAGAGCTTTGGTTACTTTTCTGTTAACTTCAGAAATATCCACTTCTTCCGATGTTAGGCCTTCTAAAGCAGAGAATCTGTTCTTCAGTTCCAACTTGAAAGTATTATGGTGTTTTTTAAGGTTGGTTATGTCAATACATTTTGTTTGTCTTATGAGCTTGCCACGTTCCAGTTTAGTGTTGAAACTTTAATACTAACGTTTATATAGCAGCTTTCACCACTAGTTCTGCTAGAATTAGATTATATAAAATGCTTGATAAATTATGTGAAAAAGTGATTTATAAAGACACAGATAGTGTTGTGTATATAGATGATGGAACTAATAAAATCAAAACCGGATGCATGTTAGGAGAATGGACAGATGAATTGGGAGAGGATAAATATATGAAATCCTAGATAGCTGGTGCACCAAAAGACTATGGATACATACTAAATGATGGAACTGTAAAAGGTAAAGTTAAAGGATTTAAAATGAGCTATGAGAATGAAAATATTTTGAATTTCAATGATAGAATAAAAGTAATAACAGGTGAAACAGATTACTTAGAAATATCAAATAATCAGTTTAAGATACAAAAAGATAAAAATATAGCTGTAGATACACTGAATACGAAATACATGTTTGGATTTGATAAAAGAAGAATTCTAGATGATTTGAATACTGTACCTTTTGGATACATATTTAAAAAAAGTGATTAAATATAAACCATGAATGATATAATTGTGATTATAAATATTCAAGGATTTGTCCTCCCAAATCATAAGATAGCAATTCACCAATATTCAGTTTTGGGTACACTCAAAACTGAATATTGGTGAAACAATATCAGTGTTCACACCTGACTGCAAATTAGATGAACAAGAATTGAATATCGTACGTAAGTGTGTTTTAGATGTGCATGGACTGAGATTTAAAAGATATCCAAATAGCAAAGAACTATGGATTAATAATTGTGAGGTAGAGAACTATATTAAAAACCTGTACCATATTTATGGTGGTACATTTGCATATAAAGGAGGAGTAATGGAAAAAGAGATGCTTGAAGATACTCCATCTGTTGATTTAGATATACCTAAATGTCCAAGAGTTTTAGGCCCCGGATGCTCTATGTATAGATTTATGCATTATAAGAATTATATTTCAAAAAATGAAAACTTATAAATGGATTTAATGGGTGACCTTAGAGCTCTATACTGTTTTTCAGATAAAAAATATAGTAACGAAATATCTCAAATCGCTCATTTTTGTGATGACTTGATTCATATGTATAGAGATAATTACAAGTTTTCAGATATTCTAACTATAGTTTATAAATATTTAAAAAAGATAAAAAGAATACTTGATAAAAAAGAAAAAAACGAGGAAATTAAAAACAAAGGATTAGAAATTTTAAATGAGTTTGTAAGTTATTGTAATTTACAGTTCTCATCACATGTATTCAAAAGCCTTTAAAAAATAAAATCTTATAAATGGATGAGTTCAATAGCATCAGATTATTTACAGAAACACAGAAATTAAAAGATTTGAATCCTGGAGATTATAAATTGATGTCAATGAAAAAATCCAAACGAAATTCGGAGATGCAACTATTACAAAAATAGAAGTCAATGATGAAGAAAGAGAATATTATCTTAGAAAATGTCACGAAAAACTATCTGACAGTGCAATTAAAAAAATTAATAAAGGTAATTATATATTCAGATTCAGAGGTAAAATTGATGATCTATATTATGATTATGAATAAGTAAAAACTTAAAAAAAGAATTCTATTAAAATGAAAGTTCACTTCGATCCTAATGCTGTTGTCATATATGTAGGAAATGAAAATCGAAAAGGTGTATGGGAAACATATGCAGTTGATCAAGAGAGGTTCAAAAGAAGAATTACTGAAACAGAAAATAAAATAGGACATATCTTTAAAGAGAAACATAGAAATGAAGTGTTACATAACAAAACCTTATATTATTGAATTCGTTTAAATCTTTGTAATATTTTTAATCTTCCTATATTTTTAATCTTCCAACAATTTTTAATCTTTCTATAAGGGGTATCCATTTTGGGTACCCCTTTTTTTAATGCATTTTTAAAAAGGACTTTGCAAAGTACCAATTCAAAGTAGTTTGTTTTACAACTTTTCTATTGATTTTCAATATTAAAACTTTCATTTTAGCTCTTTTAAAATCAAAGCTATTCAAAGTTCAAAATGATTGCAATTGTTCAAAAAAGCCATCAAATATAATCAAAAATGACTTAAAATGTGTGTTTTTATGATGCTCTGTTTTTATGAAAAACAGGGATGAAATTTTGTTTTTTTTAATTTGATGTTTTTAACTGTTTTATACTCAAAAATCAATGATTTTTAATGAAAATATGGTGTTTTTGATCATAAAAAACCTTAAAATGTTCGTGATTATTGAGGTCTGAAAAATCAAAAATGCCTGATTTTGAAGTTTTTATGTGATTTTGGGGTGTGCCATAGTACCCCCTATATACTACTCTGGTAGACTCAACGCCGAGACCTACTGCACCATTTTGGATGACCATGCGCTTCCTACCTAGTAGCAGTTTTACGGGGTGGACCCATGTTACTTTCAGGATGACAATGCCATTTGTCATGTTGCGAGGTCCACCATGGCTTGGTATGGTGACAATGGGGTTAATCGAATGGACTGGTTTACGCAGAGCCCGGACCTTAACCCTATCGAGCACCTCTGGGACGAGTTGGAGCGTCGACTAAAGGGGTGCCCCACCGTCCAAAATCGGTGAAGGAACTGACCTGTCTTCTCCAAGCCGAGTCGAAGAAAATACCGCTAGCCGTCGTACAACGCCTGGTTGAGAGTATGCCCCGGAGGGTCGCAGCTGTAATCGCCGCTCGTGGAGGCTCCACCAACTATTGAAGGTGAATAAACTTCATTTTCCTTACTATCACAGGTGCCCAATTACTTGTTGGTAGATAGTGTACCTGTACATCGGGGAATTCCAACATTTTGCTCTTGTGCAGGGAAATGATTCCATGTACAGGTCTTAAAACTAAATATTTCAGGAAATTTTTCCTTTTGTTTGCAATTTGGCTAAAGGAGCACAAACATAAGTTTTGTTCACGCATAACGTGAAAAGACTAGCATTTTACGTTAAGCATTTTAGCAACTATGATTTTTTAAAGTGTGTTAATGGCAAATTGTAGGACTGTATGAACATAATCATTTCACTTAAAACTTTTAGAAATTCCCTTTGCGTTCGATTCAGTAAAATGAAAGAAAAACAAAAAGATTTTTCCTTAATTACGTAACCAACGTGAAAGCAAAATTTCCGATATAGTTAGTATATTTCTTGAAAATACGGTAAGATGTGTGCTCAAATCTTACAAATATACTTCGAGAAGGTAAAAAAAAAATTATAAATTAGAATCATTTAGGAAGAAGTTCTTTGTCAAATGAACATGAAATGTATGAATTTGGATATCTTCGAATTTATGCACATAACACAGCAAATTTTATGCTGGAAAATCTGAATGTCACATTTTTTTTTTTTTTTTTGCATTTTTCAATATCTGTAAAGATATCAATTAACACATTAACAGACTTCCTAAAAAGCCGAAAACACATGCATCAAGAAATGTGTTCCTTCATTATGCATAAGAACTTTCTTTTTTGCACGATGTGCTTCTTGCAAGGAGAAACGTTTCACTGCCAGTATTTCTGAAACTATCCTTATACATGTGACTATGAATGTAACTAGAAATTAAAGTGCTACTTTGCAAAAGAGTTCAATGTAGACAATTCAAGTTCATATCTAATCGGAACCTCAATCTCTACCGCAACTTAATTTCAATGAAATTGTACATTCACTAACTTAAACAAATTGTAAGCCCATGAATATATGCACATACATACATTTTAACTTATCAGCTAGTAAACTTCAGGGATCGTGCTGAAGTTTAACAATATAAGTGAATTCTTTCAGACACATTCCAAACTTTCGGATACATTTGTTGGACATTCCAATAAACTTTTGGGGGGGGGGGGGCTAGCCTTCATATTATCAGCACATCAAGAAGTTCTGTACATTTTGTGCGAATTCTTGTTTAATTAGGACACTAATACACAGCAATTTTGCAAAGAAAAATTACATTTGCTTTACGGAACTGAAATATTGATTAATAAATAACAATTATTTATTGCCAGTTTCTTTGCCTGGTTAACCTTAGTACTTGATGCGCCGATAATACCTGTACACCCTTTTTGTTTTAAACACTACAAACTACGAATTTTGTAAAGAAAAATAACATTTATTTTATAGAAATGAAATGTTGAATGGCAAGTAATATCATTATTTAAACCACAACAAATAATGAGCTGATAATCGGAAGGCTAGCCCTTAAATTTTACTCCGTCAATCAAAATAACGACTAAAAATTCCCTTAATTATATTTGTTTTTACAACGAAAGCAGAACATGCTATCATGAGAACAATTAGGCTTAACTAACCTTTGAATTTACGATGGGTTCAAAATTCTTTATTTGTACGGAAGAAATCCATCATCTTCAAAGGCTTTCACCTTCAGGAAAGCAGAAAACAGTGGCTTTTGGATGTGCTTTATAATTAGATCTACATAAAGGCACTCAATATCTTCCAGGCATGTTGCATAAAAATGCCAACTCACGTATAATACACGACTACTGAAAGCTCAATACTGACCAGTGCCGCATGAACGCGCAGCTAATATCGGCATTCCCTTTACGTTTGCCCTTTGACTTCTCTGGAGAGAGGGATTGCGACGGCCCTCTGACCATGACGTCACATCCCTTCGCAGCTGGCGCTTGCTCTCCAGGGTTTTTTGGTTATGTTGCCTTATATTTACACGTGGTCAACTGACGACATCATTTCATGTGTTTGACATGCGCTATTGTTTGCAGCCAGTGTGTTTCCAATTTTTTTTTGCAAAATACCAGCTGTAAACATTAGCACGTGATTAATGTAGCTTCGGTGAAATCTTTGCTTTAGTTGCAGCGTATTGTCGTTCCTTACTTTGTGATATACATTCTCGAAAAAACTAAAAGTAAAAAATATAACCCCCCAAAAAATCTAAATCTTGGGGGGAAATACTGGGATTTGGGGGCCGTAGGCCTGTGCCTAGTCGGTAATCAGGGCCCGCGCCGCCCCGGTGGCGCAGTGGTCTAAGCGATGGCCTTTGATCATTCATTCGAAAGGGGTCCAGGTTCAAATCCCAGTGAGGCGTGGATGTTGTATTTCTCTTTCGGCACTGGCTCTCTCCCTTCCCTGGAACCAGTGGCCCTAAATTGGGAACAGGCGACTGCTTATAGCTCATTGAGTTGCTCACAGTAGTCGTTAAACCTTCAATCAAAAAAAAAAAAAAAATCAGGACGTGCTGATGACACTACAGATGTATCGGAACACACTCAATTGATCCTTGTTCTACGTTACGTGTTGAATGGAGATATATTTGAGCATTTTTGGGGATTTTTTATTCCAGAAAATCAAACTGCAGAATGGCATATCGAAGCGTATTCTAGAACAATTAGACATAACCTTTCAAGGAAATGGACAAAAACTGATAGCTCAGACATTTGATGGGGCACATGTCATGAAAGGCAAAAAAGCAGGAGTTCAAGCAAAAAATAAAAGCAGTTTATAGTAATGCACATTTCATTCACTGGTATGCGCATCAATTTAATTTTATAATGAGAAATGAAGCAAGTATTACACGGAACGCAAGAATATTTTTCTCTAACATTTTGGCTATTCCAACATTCTTCTCAATATCACTGCAACTTGTATCCATTCTCAAGAAGCATATGGACGTCAACATTCCACGTCCATCATCTACAAGATGGAACTTTAACATACGGACCGTAAACAGATTTCGTGAAAATTTGCAACCCTTAAAAAGCTGCCTTACTGAAATTCGGTCGACATCAAATGTAGATGGAACCATCGCAGAAGCAACAGGAATTTTAAAATACCTGAATAATGATAATTTCATGTTTTGGTTAGAATTTTTTCATCAGATTATGCCTCATGTTGAAGTAATTTACAACCAAATGCAATCTCGAGAAATTAGTGTGTTTAAAGTCAATGAATATATAACAGATTTCAAAACTGCTATTTTAGAAATAAGAAACTGGTAATACTGTGAGAATCCTTCAAAAACACTTATGGCAGAAGCTAAGGAAGGGTGTGACTGTATATGTGTTGATATAATGAACAGATATTCTTCCACTAAATGCTTAGTAGCTGCTAAATTGTTCAACAAGAAAAGCTTCACTAGTTTTAAGAATGAGCTGCCTACAGAAGAGATAGTACTGACCACTGAAGCATATCTCATGACTGACAAAGAAAAGCTTGAAACTGAACTAAAAGTATTCTATTGTAGATCCGATATGCATGAATATTGCAAATTAATTGACCTTCTGAAATTTATCTTGGGAAATAATCTAGATGATGTTCTTAGTGAAATTACGAAACTGATAAAAATCCTCTTGACAATTCTTATGACAACAGCAGAACCAGAATGCTGCTTTTCAACACTGAAAATAATAAAAACCTTTTTAAGGAGCACTATGAATCCTGAAAGACTAAATGCACTTTCAATGGAGAAAATTTTCTTCAACAGTCATCCAGAGATGAAGGAGAAAATTATTAATCTTTTCGTGCAAATTAAAACAAGAATGGATTTAGTTTTTAAAAGAATGGATCAAGCTTGAATTGTAGCAATTTGGGCTATTAGTAAGTAAAAAATATTTTTCTTTTATGTATAAATTTTCTTTTTGTATGCATTTGTTTCGTTTTACACAACATTAAAACAATGGATAAAAATTTTCTGAAGCAGCACCCCCACTAATTTCAGCTACGAGCCGCCACTGCATATGTGGGAGAAATATATTGGACAGAGTAGACATAATGTATTTGGTGTGCATTAACAGTGGCAGTGCTACATTTGTTGCTGCTTCTAAGATTGTTAGGAAGCCAATTAGTTGTGACTTAGGATAAATTAAACTGGCCCTATCAAGGTTTCTAATTATCCCCAATGAAGGTGACTTATTTGGGGCTACAAACAACTGCCTGCATGAAAAACAATTCATATCATCAATACATTTTGCTAAAAAGCCAGCAATAACGGCCAGTGCTGCTGCTTTAACTCCTCGAATGGGACAATACTTGAAATTTTCCATTTTTTGTAGTTTCTCATTCAATTGGATTTTTAGTGGCTTCATAATCAGACTGTTTTATTTGTGGGCAATGGTGACTTTGAGATTTTAGTTAGTTTAGATGAATTATCTGTGCTGTCATGAATGTTAGTGGTTTTGACTGAAGCATATTCTGATGATTTTATAAGGCCAGTTATTAAATTTTTGCAGAGTGATGGCATACAATTTACTGCATTGGTGACATCATTCGAGCCATTCAGCTGATGTATTGCACTGAATAAAGATTCAACATCAGATGAAAATTTTCACGTTAGCACATAATGAAATCCTTCATTTAACAAATGATGTATGCACTGAAAAGTTGATTTTGTTGTTAGCTGAATTGCTGCCTATGTTTCATCAGTTAAGAAATGAAGAGGTGTTGGTGCTGACTCTTTCCACTCTTTTAAATATGTTAAGAAATCTGTTTCAAGCCAATTCAGCCTCTCATCATCAAACCAAGAAAAAATGTTGCATTATTGGATTTCTTGTGTAAATGTGTGTTTTTCACATTATGTATGGAAAACCATTTATGCACATTTTCAAGAAATAAGATAGTTGCACCACAATTTTCAGAACCTATGATGCCATATGTTGCTCCATATTCATGAAAAATTTTAAGTACAGAAATAGTTTCAGTTGAAAAAATGTGTACAGCCAGTTTAACATTCATTTTTTGCATGTTATTTGGGTGAAGATGTTTTTGAGAAAGATGCCCGATTGGCTTTATAACCCAATCCCTCTGCATGTTACCTATTTGATTCAGGTAATTGGAATCAGCCCTTCCCCTTTGTTACATAAAGGTCTTTTTTGGGAAACAAACTGATTTCTTATATTTTTTAGAATATGACAAAAATCATTTGAGAGGAAGAGAGACCTCTGGTCATTCAGTGGATGTCTTATTTTTGAAACAGGGTGGCCACCGCACATCTCACTAAAAAGGGCAGTATTAGTCTTATGGTTGTCCGTAACAATCCGTAATACAATGAAACCAGCATTCTCAACTTCTTTTATCACTTGAAGTGTGAGCTGATATAACTGGCTGCCTTTAAGACCAGAAGTAAAAAAAATATCCAACAGGTATACAGTAAGATGATGAAAGACCACAGAAAAGAAAGCATAACTGAGTAGCCAACTTATCCTGAATGCCCACGTCCTCTTCTAACCCATTCATCTTTATTGTTCCCACAACAGTGTCTGAAAATTTCAGATAGTTCACTGAAGGTTTAATTTTCATTTCATTAGTTACAAGAGATCCCAAAGCTTCTTTCTCTGTAATTCTATAGAACTTTTGTTGCAGACGCTGTCTGATTAAAGAACAGTTACCAACATATTGCTTAAGTGTTGTTGGAGATGGTAAAGAAAGGATATCCATTTTTTGCAGAAAACAATATGAAACTGGTGATTTGTGGCACAAAAGAACTGTGTACTTTAAAGTGCAGTCAGACCATGGCATTTTTTTCTTACTTAGAGCTGATCGCTTATGAAAACAGCTTTTATTTCTTTAGCGTCCAGCCGTTCCTCTAAAATATCAATACTGAATGATTTCAGACGATCATTGAGTATTATGTTTTGACTCCTTAATTCTTGGTTTTCCTCTTTTAATGCAGAAATTTTACATTTTAGCTTTCGAATTGTGTGCTGTTCAATAATATTCTTACGTTTAAATTGTTTACATTTCTCTTCACTAATAACAGCATTTGCACTGGTCTGATTATTGAAAGTGTTTATATGACAGGAACTGAATAATCTCTCTAATACAGGCACAATATACCTGATGGCAAAATAAATTCTAAAAATTTTATTTGTCCTTATGGATGCAGCAGATAAATTGTGTGTGTGTGTGTGTGTGTGTGTGTTAGAGGGTCTATAACGCAAGAGAAGATAAAAATAATTGTTGCAAAGGAATGTCTAACTTTGTCACAGCATCCATGAACAAACTTAACACAGCAGATATATCAGACTTTACAGTTATATTTCGATATTAGAACATACAATGTAAAAATATATATATTTCCATTCGGAACCTTTAAGATACAGATTCCTCAGTGTTCAAGAAATTTATCGGTGCATATTTGCTTCACAAAGTTGACAATTTTCAGAGTATGTTCAAACACACATCAGTTCTTCTATTTTGTATGCAGCAGCATATGTTTGGAAAGACTACCTTTCTGAGTGAATTTCTTGTAGCATACATTACATTGATGACATTTTTCAGCAGAATGAAGAAGTATGTGCCTAAAAAGGTGATCTCTTCGTGTGAAATGTTTGGAACATACAACACATTGATAAGGTTTTTCACCAGTATGAAGAAGCATGTGCTCAGAAAGCTGATCTCTCTGTGTGAATTGTTTGAAACATACATCACAATGATGAGGTTTCTCACCAGTATGAAGAAGAATATGATCAGAAAGATGACTTTTGTGTCTGAATTGCTTTGAACATACAGCACACTGATGAGGATTTTCACCTGTATGGGAAAGCATATGTCTAGAAAGACTACTTTTCTGAGTGAAATTCCTGGAGCATATATCACATTGATGAGGTTTTTCACCAGTATGAACAAGCATATGCTTAGAAAGGACATGTCTCAAGCTGAATTGCAAGGAACATACATCACATTCATGAGGTTTTTCTCCTGTATGAAGAAGCATATGCCTAGAAAGGCTATTTCTCCATCTGAATTGTTTGGAACATACATCACATTGATGAGGTTTTTCCCCTGTATGAATAAGCATATGTTTGGAAAGGTGACCTTTCTCAGTGAATTTCTTGGAACATACAACACATTGATGAGGTTTTTCACCTGCATGACAAAGCATATGATTAGAAAGGCTAACTCTGTGTCTGAATTGCTTGAAACACACATTACATTTATGAGGTTTTTCACCTGTATGAATGAGCATATGCTGAGAAAGGTTACTTTTCTCAGTGAATTGCTTGGAACATACATCACATTGATGAGGTTTTTCACCTGTATGAAGAAGCATATGCTTAGAAAGCCCATCTCTCTGTGAGAAATTCTTGGAACATACATCGCACTGATAAGGTTTATGACCTGTATGAAGAAGCATATGCCTAGAAAGCTGACCTCTCTGGGTGAAAAGCTTGGAACATACATTACATTGATAAGGTTTCTCACCTGTATGAATAAGCATATGGTTAGAAAGGACAGCTCTGTGTCTAAATTTCTTGAAACACACACCACATTGATGAGGTTTTTCACCTGTATGAACAAGCATATGTCTGGAAAGGGTACCTTTCTCAGTGAATTTCTTGGAACATACACCACACTCATGAGGCTTTTCACCTGTATGAAGAAGCATATGATTAGAAAGGTGACCTCTCTGGGTGAATTGCTTGGAACATACATCACACTGATGAGGCATTTTACCTGTATGAAGCATATGCAGCAAAAGTCTACTTTGAACAGTAAATTTCTTCAAGCATACAACACACTGGTGAAGTTTCTCACTTGTTTTTATCTGAAGATACCCAGGAAGATTGATTTTCAGTTTTAATATCCACACAGATCCCACCCAATGGAATTTTTACTTGTGTGCAACTATGTACAAGTCTTGACGAACTATATTATGGGGGGGGGGATTGCATAAGCACTCTTGAAGATCTGTTGTCATTTTCCACTTCCTTTACAATGGAGATATTGAGTTGTGGCTCCAGCAGTTTATTCAGGACTCAATGTTTCTCAACTTCTAGATTTTATAAATTTTCTCCATTTCCACACTAATAATTTGAGGCAGCAAAACGAGAGCACTTTTCACGATTTGTACAGCCTTTCTGAAATTGAAACCTAGTGTACCAAGGTGTTCAAAATTTTTAATTTCTAAACCTCATGTTAAGGTATTGTATCATGCAGAGCGAAAAAGAATTGCTGTGTTACAATGAATACAAGAAAAAAAAAAAAGAAAAAAAAAAAGCAGCTTAAAACTAACACACGCCGTGAAACCAAATTTTGGAGAAGAATACCACTAATATGAAAAACTTCATTAAGATATTTAAAAATTTTATAGGAAGATTTTTAGAATTTAATTCCGGAACAAGCATTTCTATAAATACCTCTACTTCTAGATTTATAAAGGAGTTTTATTTCCCCCACTTCCAGTCTTGTAGTTGGGTACTTTCATAACTGATATTTACAGCAGGATGCAAGGGGTCACAAGCTTTTCTTTTTTTTTATCATTAACCGCAGAAAAAGATGAATTGTTTACCCGTATGTACGTACATGTCACTCTTTAGATACGAGCGCCATTTGCAATCCTAATTTCTTAAATTGTCCCACCAAGTGTTGCCACACGGTTAGGTATAATTCCTGAGCCTTGCAGGGAACTCGATACCAAATGGATATACGGTCCCTTATGAGCCTAGGAGGAACCACAAATAGGAAGCGGCGTACTAAGTCTCGCAACAGAGTGTTTTATCATGGTTTATCGTACTACGGTTGACTGCAGACCTTCGACAGATTGAAATTTAAAGCCACCACGCATTTTTCTAAACATTAATAAATAATAAATGTAAGGTCAGGTGATGCGTAACATCACAGACTCTCCTTGACAAATGTCAACCCCGCCTTCTCGTGGTGCATCCTGTTCACACTAAAGGGGCTCTGACGACCGCCAATAGCGGTAGAACTATATCATCGGGATTAGAGGAAATGCTATCCCACACTCACCAACCCGGCTTGGCCAGCGTGGTGAGTTATGGCCAAACCCCTCCAAAATGACTCCACAACTTAAATCTTAGCCCTCAGTCTCCGGCAGATGGAATGTACCTGGCCAAGGCAGCGGCCAATGCGACATGAAGGCAGAGGGTGCTAAGAATCCCCGGAGGACCGGACTAGGCTGCCATCTGATGCTGACCTTGGCTACGTATAATGGACGCCCCCTATCTTCTGATTCAAGGCTTCTTGAATTGGAAGAGGAACTGCAAAGGATCAAGTGGGACATCATCGGGCTAAGTGAGGTAAGGAAAAAAGGAGATCTCATTGAACTGAAAACTGGACATCTCTTCTATTATCGTGGCACAGATACTGGCAGAACTAGTGGTGTTGGATTTATAATAAACAAGAAACTGAAGGATAAAGTTGTAGAAGTTGAAAGTTCCTCTGACAGAGCTGCACGACTCGTTATCCCACTCTCGAGAAGATACAAGGCTCACATTATTCAAACTTATGCACTCACCACAAGTCATCCTGAAGGAGAAATTGAAGAATTTTATGAGGGAATTCGTCATCCAATTAATAAAGGTAAGCAACATTTGAAGATAATTATGGGAGATTTCAATGCAAAAATAACGCAACGGCAATAGAATGAAACTTTAGTAGGTAAATTCGGTCACAGCAACAGAAACCAGCGTCGAAGTACTCTCGTTGAGTTTGCAGAAGCAGAAGGGTTTTTCATCTGAAACTCCTTTTTCAAGAAAAAGCCACACAGGAAATGGACATGGAGACATCCAAATAGAAGGACAAGTGAAATTGATTTTATTATGTGTAACAAAAAATTCGTCATAGAAGACTGCAGTGTGCTAAACAAGTTCAACACAGGCAGTGACCATAGATTGGTGAGATGTAAGATGCATCTCAACACTAAACTTGAACGTGGCAAGCTCATAAGACAAACAAAATATATTGACATAACCAACCTTTAAAAAACACCATAATACCTTCAAGTTGGAACTGAAGAACAGATTCTCTGCTTTAGAAGGTCTAACATCGAAAGAAGTGGATATTTCTGAATGTAACAGAAAAGTAACCAAAGCTCTTATGGAAACAGCAACAAAATTAGCTGGGTCTAAGAACAAGTTCCATGTGAACAAATTATCAGGAAAAACCAAAATGTTGATACAAAAAAGAAGAGAGATGAGGACAACTAAAGATGCGACTTCCAAAGTGGAATGTATAGAGTTATGCAAGACAGTACGAAAAAGTATCACCGAAGGTGTAAGGAAATTCAACTGTGAACTAGTGAGAAAAGCAACTGAAAACAACCAAAGCCTAAAAATAGCAAAGGGACATCTCAGTAAGGGAAGAAAACACATTATGGCACTGAGAAAAGAAGATGGTTCTGTAACAAGAAATACAGGCGAAATTTTGACAAGAGTGAAAGATTTCTACTCCAAATTATATGAAAGGGATGATACATGTACTCCAGACATCATGAAAGGTACCAGTACCAGAGTTCTTCCAGTCCTCCCAGCAGAAGTTGCACATGCAATCAAGAACATGAAGCGGGGGAAAGCTCCAGGAAAAGATGGAATTACTGTAGACATCATACAAGAAGCAAGTGGAGAAATCGAAACAGTACTCGCCCAAATTTTCACTCGATGCCTTAATGAAGGGAAGATTCCTGAGGATTGGAACAACGCTACAATGATCCTGCTACATAAAAAGGTGACATTGAGGATCTCAGGAACTACAGACCTATCAGCCTCCTATCAGTGGTTTATAAAATCTTCA
Organism: Macrothele yani; assembly: GCA_039090855.1. Taxonomy (NCBI): domain Eukaryota; kingdom Metazoa; phylum Arthropoda; class Arachnida; order Araneae; family Macrothelidae; genus Macrothele; species Macrothele yani. The sequence goes on along the minus strand of CM077009.1, from coordinate 198,802,848 downwards.
CTAAAGTTCTTTCACACCGCTTGAAGGTAACACTGGACATGGCTCAACCGAGAGAACAAGCTGGATTCAGGAGTGGCTACAGCGCAATAGATCATACTCACATACTGAGAGAACTAATTGAAAGAGCGAGGGAATATGAACTTCCATTGTGCATGGCTTTTGTCGATTATAAAAAAGCCTTTGATTCGGTGAAACCATCAGCAGTTACAATGGCTCTGAAATCCTGCGGTATTGAAGATGCATACATTAATATTATTAATAACATCTATGAAAATGCAAGTGCAAAGATTCGGCTGTTTGAGAATACAGCACACATAAAAGTTGGAAAGGGAGTGAGACAAGGTGACACCATACCTCCGAAGCTCTTTAATGCGACATTCGAGGGTGTCTTTCAGTCGCTGAGCTGGGAAAACAAGGGAATGGAGATTATCTAACTCACATTCGTTTTGCTGATGACGTAGTCATTTTTGCAACTACACCATCAGAGCTGCAGGGTATGATCCAGGAACGTGCTGACAAGAGTAAAGAAGTGGGATTAAAAATGAACTTTCAGAAGACAAAAGTGATGTACAATGCTTTTTCAAGAAATGAAGATTTATCGATTGATGGAGAAAAGCTGGAGATAACATACACGTACGTTTATCTTGGACAGCAGATATCAAGTGAGGGTCACATTGATGAAGAAATTAATCGGCGTACAAAACTTGCCTGGAGAGCTTTTGGAAGAAACAGTATAATTTTCAAGAGCAATATGCCATTATGTCTTAAAAGAAAAGTGTTTGATTAATGCATCCTTCCAGTGCATACATATGGTGCAGAGAAATGGACCTTAACTAAAAGAGACATACAAAGGCTGCAGACAACTCAAAGTAGCATGGAGAGGTGCATGCTTGGTGTAACCAGGAGAGATAAGAAGAGGAACTCGTGGATCCGAAAAATGACAAGAGTGGAAGACATCATGATCAGAGTTAAATCTCTGAAATGGCAATGGGCTGGACATACTGCCAGAAGGACAGACCATCGATGGACAGCCGAAATTTTAGATTGTATTCCAAGAGACAGGAAAAGACCTAGAGAAGAAGACCACATGGGAGATGGGTGGATGAAATTCGAAAGTATGCAGTAGTGACATGGAGGAGACTGGCACAAGACAGACCGTTGTGGAGGAAACATGGGGAGACCTTCGTCCAGCAGTGGATTGATAATGGTTGACAATGATGATGATGATGATCGTGCTACGGTTGACTGCAGACCTTCGACAGATTGAAATTTAAAGCCACCACACATTTTTCTCAACATTAATGAAGTTGGTTGTTTTTAGCCTTTTTTATTGTGTTACTCTCAAAACACTTTTCGAGAAACATCGTACTTCTCACTAGTTACAAAGCTAAAGGAACCGGTTCGTTCGCTTCCGGTTTCGGTAGAAATGAAGTATATATATATATATATATATATATATATATATATATACTGTTTGTGCTTTCTATCATTAGGGCTCAGTATTATCCTACAACGGTTTTGTGTTGGATAAACTTGCCGTACGTATTTCGTAATTTATATTGCTGTAGATCAGTTTAAAAGGAGCCTCCAACAGGTATCAGTTAATATTTCAAGATCTAAAATTATTTTCGTACTTCTCATGCTTTCACCAGCTATTTTGGCTCCTATAATTGACAAACTACCTAGTCTGAAGATATAGAGCTAGGCTGTTTTGTATTTCAAAGCATGTAAACATCCTTTACAAGCATGAGTACAAGACAAAAACTTTGCAGGACACCAGCTATTTTGGCACCTATAATTGAAAATAATTTCACATTAGATTCTAACTACCTAGTCTGAAGATACAGAGCTAGGCTGTTTTGTATTTCAAAGCATGTAAACATCCTTTACGAATAAGATTATAAAACAAAAATCTTGCAGGACACGAGCTTTTTTTTTTCACAATTCAGATTAAGCGCCAGTATAGATTACCTACCTCGTTGTTGATTTTTTTCCAAACAGTATAAACAAAAGTATAAATCACGAACAAATGTTGAAAGGCATTAGCTCGTTTTTGCGTCAGTTCAAATAATTTCCCATTACATTTTGTGGATATACAAGTTTTTTTGTTACAAAGCACATGTAAACATCCGTAAACACAGCAGTATAAATCCCGGATCTGTTTCAACCAAGACCATAGTTTGAACAAGTTTTATCCACTACAGTTAAACTTTGAAGGCCATAACCCTCACTTTTTTCAGGCATATCTATCTATGAAGTCCAAGAGATATAGAAACCACAAACGGTATACTTAATTTCGATTACAAAACAGACAGGAATAAGTCGCTTCCTAAAGAGGAAGAAATGCGGAAATAATTTTAGATCTTGAAATAGTAACTGATATCTGTTGGAAGCGTCTTCTAAACTGATCTACAGCAATATAAATAACGAAATACGTACAGCAAGTTTTATTCACTACAGTAGAAACCTTGCAGGACACACTGAGCCCCAACGATAGAAAACACAAACAGTATATACATTATATGTTTCATTTCTACCGTAATCAGAGGCGAACGAACCGCTTCCTTTAACTTTTGTTTGAGCAAGAAATGCGGTGTTTTTGAAGTGTTTTAGGACTAACACATCAAATTAGTTTAAAAACAACCGACTTCGTTGATACTGTGGAAAATGCAAACAGTGTCATAATAAATTTCAGACTGTCGAAGATCTGTGGTCAATCGCAGTACGATTAACCATGATGAAACACTCTGTTGCGAGGCTTAGTACGCCGCTTCCTATTGGTTGGTTCCTCCAAGGCTCATAAGGGACTATATACCGATTTCGTATCGATCCCTGCAAGGCTCAGAAATTATACCTAACCTTGCCACACAGTTCAATACAAAGCCGATCATAGACATAGTCCGCCCACTTACCATATACGGTATTGGGAACCTCAACGAACTATAGGGGGCGCTGCGCAAACGTAAACAAACTTCTCTAGTACGGGTAACGTCGCACGTGTTTCCATAAAGTCGAATGTTAGAATGGCTGGTTTGTCGCTTTCAATCCTTGAAATAATGAAATTTGTGGACGCTTCCAAATATTCAAGATGCATTAAAGAAGGGGAAGTGATTGTTAATGTAGGCCATATAATTTCTTGTGGAATTAAGAAGGAAGATGGAAGAGAAATTCTCATAGTTTCGCACTGCATTCAGTCCACGGCAATAACGTCGTCGCCTCACTCCATCAACGGTGTTTTAGATACAAGTAACAGTGAAATTTCTGTAAAGTCATTTGAGTGCTCTTGTAAAGCGGACAGAAGTGGAACGTGTAAGCACTGTGTAGCAGTAATGCTTTACTGTAACAGGTAATTTTTATTTTTACATTTTCAGGCAAGTGATATAGTAATACCGACAGGGGTGTTCTAATCCGGATTACTATTAAAAGCTGACATTTCGTTTCACTTGACGTTTCCCAGGTCCCATTTTCAATACTGTCAACAATAACATTTGTAAAATTTTAACATTCTATTCCTAAAAGTGTTTGTGAATTGGTAATTGTTGATCATCATTGGGTTCTGCGTTTTTGAACCGATGACTGTTGACAGAACATTGCAAATCTTGTTCCATAATGCAGTTTAAATTTGTATAGATAACAGCAATTATTTGTTTTCAAGATTATGTAGAAATGCGGATTTTTTAATTACTACTATGCAATAAAAACATGCTGCCTTGTTTATTATTCATTCAAAGACGTTACTAGATTAGTAGCATTTCACTGGAAGGATTTTAAACGCAAGGCACAAACGTTTATACTAATTTGTGAAAAACATAGCCGAAACCTTGGGAACGACATTTATTATTTTTTTTTTTTTGGTTGGAGTTTTAACGACCACCGTGAGCAACTCAATGGGCTATAAGCAGTCGCCCGTCCCTAATTTAGGGTCACTGGTACCAGGGAAGGGAGAGAGCCAGTGCCGTAAGACAAACACAACATCCATGCCTGACCAGAATTCGAACCCGGACCCCTTACGGACGAATGATCAGAGGCCAGCGCCTTAGACCACTGCGCCACCGGGACGGCGGGAACGACATTGCGGGACACAACAATATGATTTGTTCTTCTTCACGGAATTCTCCATTATACAACTCTCTAATTCCAGAATGAATGCAAAAATACACCCAACTACGACAACTGAACGTAATGAGTGATCTACCAACAGCCAAGCATTGAGCCAAAAACGTTACCCGTACTACAGTAATTCTGCCTTTTGCCGCTAGAGGGAGAGCGGACCGCTGAGATTGCCAATGGTAACCAAACACAACGATGCGACTCTGGCGATATTGCAGGGAACTACGCGTGACGTCAGAATTTAACATAGGTAGCTTTAGACCCGCAACCGCGACCCTCACTTGCCTTCTCAAACCTCCATCCCTCCCACTTTCACCGTGGCTCTCTATCTCGTGCTCAGATTCGGAGCGATACGTTTTAAATGTGACTTTCTTTCTTCGTTTTTAAGACGATTTTGCAGTCAGCATAGCAACAAATATAGATTTTATTTTTAATCTTTCTCATTTACTATAATAAAGTTCATTAATTTTCTTCGTTTGTAAAACGGAAACGTATGGGAAATTTGCCTTCCAGATGATGAAATTTATGGAACAGTAAGCAAACAGGGGAAAAAAGAACATAGCTTGCAGAACGTATTGCTATCACAAAAAAAAAAAAGGGATATTTCTTCTTTTATTGCTATTATCTCTTAAGTAGTTACAGAAAGAAATATTAACTCAGAAGTAAAAAAGGCGTTATTAATATAATCCCTTCTTTTGTTGGCATCCATATCATTCAAAGAAACGCATTTGGATGTTATTCCATTAATGCAATCTCGCAAAATTTCGTACTCAACCTTTATTGAGGAGCGTGAAATGTGTTCATTAATTGTATTTCTTGTCATAGAAAAGACATAGAAGAGTAGGAAGAACAAATTTATGGCATGATGAAAACAACAACAAATGAAAGAGTTACCTTGGTACTCGGCAAACTGTTGAGTCACCTTGGTACGCGGCAAACTGTTGACTCACCTTAGTAATCGGCAAACTGTTGACTTACCTTGGTACTCGGCAAACTGTTGAGTCACCTTGGTACTCGGCAAACTGTTGAGTCACCTTGGTACTCGGCAAACTGTTGACTCACCTTAGTAATCGGCAAACTGTTGACTTACCTTGGTACTCGGCAAACTGTTGACTCACCTTGGTACTCGGCAAACTGTTGACTCACCTTAGTAATCGGCAAACTGTTGACTTACCTTGGTACTCGGCAAACTGTTGACTTACCTTGGTACTCGGCAAACTGTTGACTTACCTTGGTACTCGGCAAACTGTTGATTCACCTTGGTACTGGGCAAGTGAATTTAGCTTGAAAGAGAATGTGCCCATAAGTCTTTGCCACAATACAAAAACTAATATAAAAGAATCTATGTAAGTTAAAATAAAATGGTTGGCAATATAATATAGCAGAACTCATGAAGTTTTTTTTTTTTTTTTGTTCTTTAGGTGAGCGCTACTGTTGAATAAGAGGTGCATTTCATCGATAATGGATTCCATGCAAGAAAAACCGGATGGCGTGTTGTGGTTCCACGAGACCAAATCAGCGGTTACTCTCCAGCGTCATTTCAGAAAAGTGTACAGACGATCAGCATTAGAACAAAAAAGCTTAAAAGCTCGGTATGAGAAGTTTTTTTTTTTGATTGGAGGTTTAACGACCACCGTGAGCAACTCAATGGGCTATAAGCAGTCGCCCGTCCCTAATTTAGGGTCACTGGTTCCAGGGAAGGGAGAGAGCCAGTGCCGTAAGACAAACACAACATCCATGCCTCACCGGGATTGGAACCCGGACCCCTTCGGACGAATGATCAGAGGCCAACGCCTTAGACCACTGCGCCACCGGGGTGGCGTATGAGAAGTTTAAAGTGACTTGTAGTATTGGCGGTCTCCCACGATCATGCCGACAACCGTTTACAGAAGAGACAGCTGCATCTGTTCAGGAGACATTTCCGCGAATCCCCAGAAAATCCATTCGTTGTGCTTCACTGGAAACTGGGATTACCCGGGACACGGTTCACAAATTTTTGCGCAGACGACTTCATCTGTATGCTTACAAGGGACAGATCGTTCAAGCTCTTCAGCTAGATGACCGGCCTCGCCGTGCTGCATCTGCGACGGAGGTGTTGCGGCCCACAGCTCGTGATAGTGATTATCTGCACCGTGTCTGTTTCTCAGATGAAGCAACATTCAACGTCTCTGGAACAGTAAATAGGCACAATGTGCGAATCGGGGAATAAAAAATTACAATTATGTCATGGAACATCAGACGGCTAGGCCAAATGTGAGCACATGGTGCAGCCTGATGCATGACAGGATTATCGGACCCTTCTTTTTTACAGAGCCCGCGGTAACATGTAACGTGTACCTGGACATGCTGGGACTTTTTGTAGCACCTCAGTTGTATGCACACCAACCGTCGGTAATTTTCAAACAAGATAGTGCCACACCACATTGGTTAATAATGGTTGGCGAGCTCCTGAATGCCACATTTCCAGACAGATGGATTGACTGCGACGGTCCCATGACATGGCCACCTCGATCGTCCGACATAACCCTTCTAGACTTTTTTCTGTGGGGTTATGTGAAACACCAAGTTTACTCTAGCAGTGTTCCACATGTCGAGACGTTGAAGAGCAGCATAACGGATGTCACTGGTTCTGTATGCGGGCGATCTAAGTGAGAGATGGATTTGCTTCCTCGGGGCGCTCCGTAGTAACAATGGCACACACAACAGCGACTAGGGCTTTTGTGAATCTTGGAGAGATGCCAGCTAGTTGTGTGTGACATTAACGAAAAGACCCCAATTCATTGGGTTTTGTTCCAGAATCCGTAGACCAACTGGAACCGTCAGCTGTGGGCTAATCCCCCATACTGATGTACTTACCTAATTAAAAAGACAAAAAGAAATGCTAAAATTGACTCAAGTGTGGGATATGGTGGACCTGCCACACTTGAGTAGGATGGTCCACCACAGTATCGACCTGGAACTAGCAAAAGGAGAATCAGTAAGAGATATCGGCTGAGTGTAAGATTGGTGTATGAAATGCTACAGGTATAAATGGCAAGATGAACAAGGTGATTGAGGAAATGATTAAGTATAGTTTGGATGTGTTATGGGTAAGCAAAACCAAAAAGGAGGAAATTGGGATAGATCAAGTGAATGGAACGGTGAGTGAAATATGGTGGCGACTCTGTAATTGACTGGTTAACTGAAATTTGCCAGTTGTTCTGGGGGTTAGGAATGGTCCCTTGGGATTGGAAGGATGCTATCATTGTTCCCTTGTATAAGGGAAAAGGTAATCAGACTTACTGCAAGAACTATCATGGTATTAGCCTACTGAGTGTGCCAGGGAAAATGTTTGGTAAGGTCCCAATTGAAAAAGTATGGGGTCTTACATCAGAGAAAGTGTGGGATGTTCAGAGTTTTATGGCTGGTAAAGGCTGCACTAACACCAAATTTTTGCATTACGCATGATAATTGAAAAGTATCTGGCTGTTGGTATGAAAGTTTTTCCTGCCTTCATAGATTTAGAGAAAGCTTATGACCGAGTCAATAGAACACTTTTGTGGAAGGTATTGAATGAATATTGTGTTACTGGGAATCTACTAAATAGTCTAAAAGCCATATATGTTGGTAGTAGAGCTTATGTACAAGTGAATGGTGTTTTATCAAAATGGTTTTCCATTGGTGAAGGAGTTAGACAAGGTTGTGTAATGTCACCATGGCTGTTTAATATATTTATGGATGCGTGATGCCAAAATAGATAATACTGGTTTATGTCTTGGTGATATCCGTGTGTGCAGATTGCTATATGCTGACGACACTGTCCTGTTGGCAGGGAGCAAAAGAGAGTTACAGAGTATGTTGTCCCGAATGTACAAAGTTTGCATGAAATTCAAACTGAGTATAAATAAGGCAAAAATCGAAGTTATGGTTTTGGAGAGAGGAACTGGTAGCACTGAATGAAATGTAAGTCTAAATAGCATAGTGATTGACTAGGTGAATGAGCTTGTGTATCTAGGAAGCATGTTTGACAGAGAGAATTAGATGGTGAAATTAATAGGCAAGAGAATTCTTCATTGAAAGTCATGGCTGCTGGGGGGGGGGTCACAGGAATATTGGGCTCTCAAGAGAGTCCCGCATGGCTGTGTATGAAAGTGTAATTGTTCCTACTCTGATGTATGAGAGTGAAATCTGAGTTCTACAGAAGAAACTTAGGAGTCGTTTGCAAGCTGGAAAAATGTGCAACTTACGGAAGGTTTGTGGTAAGACTTGTTCTGATTTCGTGAGGAATGAAGATGTGTTGCAGTTGTGTAATGTGAAGCAAAATGTTGTTAGCAAGGTGGAGACTAATATGCTTTGGTGGTTTGGCCATGGTGAAAGAATGAGTGATGAGATGCTTACTAAGAAAATCTTTTTAGCCCAAGTGGCAGAGGAAGGCCAAGGAAATCATGGGAGGATCTGATTCAAGAGTGTCTGCATGAGAAAAAGATTATGAGCATGAAGATCTTGTGTACGGCGTGTAATGGATGTCAGTCAAGCCCGAGTTGTATGTCAAGATGTATGTATGTAAATGTATGCAGTTGTATGTAAATGGAGAAGTTTGATACACCAACAGTAAGTAAAAATTACCTGGTAGTTTGTATTTCTTTTTGGAGCTAACCTCTAAATCTCACAAAACAGCTTAGTGATATATATGCATGTATTGATTCTGTCTCTGCTGAGATGTTATACAAAGCATGGTGTGAAATCGAATATCGTCAGATGTCCTCCAAACCACAATTGTCACCAAGTCGAGGTGTACTGACACTTTTTTTTTTTTTTTTTTTTTTTTAAGTTTCAGGTTTAAGGACCACCATGAAAAACTCAATGAGCTATAAACAGTCACTATTTAGGGTCACTGGTTCCAGGGAAAAGGAAGAACCAGCGCCGTAAGACAAACACAACATCGATGCTTCACAGGATCCGAACACGGACCCATCTCAGACAAATGATCAGAAGCAGTAGACACTGGAAAAAAACTTTACTTGTGGGCCATCAATGTCGTGCAATTCCTTTCTTATGCTGGTAATACATGTTTTTTATATTAATTTTTGTAATGTGGGAAATACTTTATGGACATTCTGTATGTCAAATGGTGGTGTACGAAAGTGTGATTGTTCATTACTCTGACATACAGTAGTAAAATCTCAGAACTGCAAAAGATACACAAAAACTATTTGCTGGAGATGTGTAACACGGGTGTTTGTGGCAAAACTTATCCTGGTCATGTGCAAATCTGTTGCATATGTGTACTGTGACAAAACGTTAATAGTATAGAGGAAATACCTTAAGGTATTTTGACAATGGTTGAAAGAATGAATGATGATATGCTAACTATGTAAATTTTAGATAATGAGTTACCTAGTAACAGATACTCATATCTCAAAACACACCAATATAGTCAAAACAATATTATTTGTCATAAATTGAAAAGTCATGATAATACGTGAACATACCTTATGAACCTTTCTGATATTGCCCATTTTCTAAGGTTTCTCTAGTTGCAAGAGAAACCCTTGAAAAGAAAACAAACAGCACTGATACAATATTGCCTGGAACACAAAATGAGTCCAAAGTTTGAAGATATTGCAATAATTAGTAAACATCGTAATGAATGGGAGTTGCGATATTCAGAGGCGGTTACAACTGAGAAACAAAAAAATGTGGCAACATTCAAGAACCAAACAGCACACTTGAAGTATGGATAACTTTGATTAAAAAAAGAAGCAAAAATTCACAAGCATGAAAAGAGAAAATCAATATTCTAATTGCCGATTCGATTGAGGCAGCACAGAACTATGACAAGGATCAGAACTGCACACAATGTAAGTTACCAGATGTTTCTTCGGCATGTCCAGAGTATCCCGTTGTTGAACATCTGCAAGACCACATTATGGTTCCTTCTCGCAGATAGCAACGGCGAAAAGTCTGGCCTTTTACAAAGATGACTGAAGCACGTTCGAAAAGCTTTAAAAGTTAATTTTTGGGGTCTCAATGAAGTTCTTTAAAATATACGAAAGTGCTTTTGGAATTATGATGTAGCAGTATTGTATACAGACTTTTTTTAACTGCATATAAGTTTTTAGGTTATTTTAATTTCATGGAACTATTCAACACACACAACACTCTAATCACACTACTTCAAACCATCCAAGTCGTCCATAAAAGGTACAACAGCAAAGCTATGTAAACACAACCTCTAACAACAGCAGAAATAATACACCTATTAAGTACACAAGATTGCAAGATGATGCAGGCATGTATCCAAGGTGAAAGACTTGGGGGCTCCAGATTCCCTCCCCACAAGTATAGTCCCAGGAAATCCATTTGTGGTGCTTCACAGGAAACTGGGATTACCCATGACACAGTTCACAAAATTTTACACGAATGACTTAATCTGTAATCTGTACACTTATAAGGTACAGATTGTACAAGCTCGTCAGCCTAATGACTATCCTTGCTGTGCTGCATTTGTGATGGAGATGTTGCAGTGTATAGCTCATGATAGTGATCACCTGCACCATGTCTGTTCCTCAGATGAAGCCACATTTCACATCTCTGGTACAGTAAATAAGCACAATGTGTAAATCTGGGGATCAGAAAATTCCCATTGTCATCGAACAGCAGAGGGCTATGGCCTGAAAGTGAATGCATGGTGTGGCCTGATGCATGCCAGAATCATTGGACACTTCTTTTTTACAGAACCTACAGAAACATTTACCTAGACTAGCTGGAACTTCTTGTAGCACCTCAGTTGCATGCACATCCACCTTCAGTTATTTTCCAAGAAGATGGTGCCCCACCACATTGGTTAATAATGGTTCATGAATTTGTGAATGCCACATTTGCAGACAGATGGATTGGCTGTGATAGTCCCATGACATGGCTGCCTCAATCACCTGATATAACCCCTCTAGATTTTTTCCTGTAGGGTTATGTGAAAGATCAAGTTTACTTTAGCAGTGATCCGGATGTCAAGACGTTGAAGAGCAGAATAATGGACATCATTCGTTCTGTTTCTGCTGAGATGTTAAAAAAAACATGGCGTAAAACCTAATATTGCTTAGATGGTCTTCCGGGCAACAAATTGTGCCCATGTGGAAGCGTGCTGCCACTGGGAAAAAAACTTTACATGTGCACCATCATTGTCATGCAATTCCTTTTTTGTATCTGTAATAAATTTTTTATATTAATTTTTGTAATGTGAGAAAGACTTTATGAACACCCTGTATACATAACAGCAAAAGTGCATAAATGTAAAATATGCATAAGAAAAATTAGGAGTGCAAATAATTCTATATCTGCACTCCAATTTTAATAACTCATCACTGATAAAATAATGTGACAAATTGGCATATGATCAATGCTTGAGGGAGTCTGTAAAAGCTCAGGCAGTCCAACAGGACTTACCAGAACAACTAAAGCATTTATTGGACTTCATATGGAAAGCTCAAGCGCTCACTGATTTTTCAACACGTTCATGCCACTGCACGACATATATTTTATGAAATAATATGTGAAATGAAATTTTCATTGTCAGATATGTATACTTCACTTGCAACACAATGTAAAATGCAAAATATGAATGCACTGGGTTGTGACTTAGAATTTGTAAAAAGGAGGGTGATAGTCTTCTACAGCAGTGGTTCACAACCTGTGGTCTGAAAGTAACAAACATTTAAAAAAATATAAGTTCGAATTATTTTTAGGTTGGCTGGTTAAAAAAATAAAATGATTTTAGGAACTAATACCATCAAACTTCATATCTTTGTTGTTCTTTTAATGATTTCATAGATTTAAGATCAGAGAGATGTACTATCTCTTGCTTAGTATACGCTGTGTAGAAGCAGACAGTTTCCACTGTTGAGCACGAGAGTTGAGGTGGAATTGTCAAGGTTGAAATGGCTATGATCCACTAGTTCATTTGATCTTTCCTCCTCCGGACGTAATTCAATTGCACAGCAACAACAAACACCAGAAGTAATACTCGTAGCCTTCATAATGGAAGTGAACATCATTTCTGGGTCATTATGGATTCCCTGAATAATTTAGACCTACATTAAAATTACACTATATACTAACTTTGAATTCTGTGTGTTATATTGAAATAGATCTGTGGCTGAAATGATGTTTATTAAAAGTATCAAAAGGGGTTTTTAATATTTAGAGAATAGGTTTATGGTTGTAGACAAAGATGGTGAAGTAAACCAGCATGTTTTTTGAAGTGAAGTTCTCTGAATCAAATGCATGGAGTCTTCTAAATTGCAAAAACATGTTGAAATTAAGCATAACGATATGCAGTTAACCAACCAGTTGAATTTTTTTAAACAAATTATGATGTTCCAGAATAACAAAATGTCATTTAAGAACACTGTTTTTGTTTTCACAATGGAATATTTTGGCTTCATAGCAGGTAACTTTGTTTTAGGTAAAAAGGCAGTCAACCTCACACCAGTCCTTATGGTGTAACTCTTCCTGCAGCTAAAATGATAACTATGATAATGGGTGAAAAATATTCAAAACAACCTGTGTGCAATTAATTTGAATAGAAGAGTTGAATCACAATGAATGCTCTACATTTCAATTGGAACACAGTACTGACATTGCAGTCAATGCTAATTTAGTAGCATTTCTTAGATATGCGACGACTTGCTGTTTGGTATAAACTTGCACCTGTACAATCACGAAGAAACTTTGTTTAAATTTCTGTTCTCCAAAATAAAAGCAAATATCCTAAATATGTTGGTGTCTGTGTAGATTGTACTAAGCTGATGTACTTAGGGTTTGTTTCATGAATTCTGTCATTAGCACCCCCTGCTAAGTGGACACATCGCATCATTCACTCGGAAGCACTAACTGTGAACAGCATGCCACCAATAATAAAATCTGTCTACGATAAATCATTGAAAATTTTTGTATGACTCCTCTCAATGACACCATCTTCTCATGTCAGGCAGCGATTACAAAAACTTACTGTTACCCTAAGTCAAGTGGTTGTCAAGGGGTAGAGTTCTGACTTATCTGTTTGAGCCATAGGATGAGGTTGAGATGTTTTTCAAAATATATGTTAAAAAATTGTTCGAGTGACTTCTCATGTCTTTAAGTACTCTCTAATGTAGCAGATATTTCCCCCTTTTTAAATGCACTCATTCAAGGCTCCAGTGCAACTATACTTTCTGCACAGAAGTGAGAGGAGACAATTAAAAAAATTAAAGACTTGGAACATTGCCAACAATAAATATATCTCCTCTTTTCTTAATGACTTCCACAACAAAAAGTTCTGTAACATTGTTGAGTACATGAAGGAACACATGATGTCCTTGGGGGTTCATATAAGAGACTATAACTTATCTTCCAATGAAATGAAAATTTGGATGAAAAGTTCCCACCCAGTGAAACAGCTGGGCACCTTGAATTGTCCAGCAATTACTGTTTGAAGATTATAATTTCTTCAGTGGCTCTGCAGACTTTTGGTGCAATTTGCATTGTGTTTTTGGAAAGGCGACAAAATACTCAATACCTTGTGCCCCCTCATACCTGTGTGAATCTATACTTTCAGGTTTTTGACCACAGAAATAATAAATACAGGAACAGAAATAATGTGAAGGCACAGCTGAAACTTAAAACCTCACTTTTTAAGGCAGATGTTCAAAAGCATGCTATTTAGCATTACCGTTTAAACTATTAACCTTTCCAGTTTGATTACTGTAAAACTCTAAATAACTAAACACACAGAACTAATAAGCCACAATTTTAAATGACTTAACTTTTAAAAAGCACACACTTCATATTGCTGCGTAATCTCTAATACAGGCACAATATACCTGATTTAAAAATAAATTCTAAAAATGTTATTTGTCTTTATGGACTAAGTAGATAAATATTGTCTGTACTAGGTGGCCTATGACCTAAGAGACAATAAAAAATAATTGCTTCAAAGGAATGTCTAACCTTGTTACAGCATCCATGAACAAACTTAACACAGAGGATATCTTAGACTATTCACCTATAGTTGAATCCCAGAACATACTATGTAAAAATATGTATATTTCCATTTGGAAACTTTATGTTGCCGATTCCTCAGGGTTGAAGGAATTCATCAGTGCATATAGGCCTCACAAAGTTGCCCATTTTCAAAATATGTTCAAGCACACATCAGTATTTCTATTTTGTATGAAGCAGCATATGTTTGGAAAGGCTACCTTTCTCAGTGAATTTCTTGTAACGTACATCACACTGATGAGGTTTTTCACCAGTATGAAGAAACTTGTGCTGAGATAGGTGACTTTGTGTGAACTGTTTTTTTTTTTTTTTTTTATTGGAGGTTTAACGACCACCGTGAGCAACTCAATGGGCTATAAGCAGTCGCCCGTCCCTAATTTAGGGTCACTGGTCCCAGGGAAGAGAGAGAGCCAGTGCCGTAAGACAAACACAACATCCATGCCTGACCGGGATTCGAACCCGGACCCCTTACGGACGAATGGTCAGAGGCCAGCGCCTTAGACCACTGCGCCACCGGGGCGGCTGTGAACTGTTTGGAACATACATCACAATGATGAGGTTTCTCACTGGTATGAAGAAGCATATGCTCACAAAGATGACTTTTGTGTCTGAATTGCTTGCAACATACCGCAGACTGATGAGGTTTTTCACCTGTATGAAGAAACATATGACAAGAAATGGTACCCTTGTGTCTGAATTGTTTCAAACATACACCACACTGATGATCTTTATCACCTGCATGAAGAAGCACATGAATAGAAATGCTTCTTTTCTCACTGAATTTCGTGGAGCATACATCGCATTGAGGAGGTTTTTCACCTGCATGATGAAGCATATGATTAGAAAGGGCATCTCTCAGGCTGAATTGCTTGGACATACATTCCATTAATTAGGTTTTTGCCTGTGTGAAGAAGCATATGCCTAGAAAGGCAATCACTGCGTCTGAATTGTTTGGAACATACACCACACTGATGAGCTTTTTCACCTGTATGAAGAAGCAAATGTTTGGAAAGGCTACTTTTCTCAGTGAATTTCTGGGAACATACACCACACTGATGTGGTTTTTCACCTGTATGAAGAAGCATATGCGCAGAAAGGCTATTTCTGTGTCTGAATTGCTTGAAACATACACCACACTGATGAGGTTTTTCGCCTGTATGAAGAAGCAAATGTTTGGAAAGGCTACCTTTCTCAGTGAATTTCTTGGCACATACATCACATTGATGAGGTTTTTGTCCTGTGTGAAGAAGCATATGCCTAGAAAGGCAATCACTGCGTCTGAATTGTTTGGAACATACACCACACTGATGAGCTTTTTCACCTGTATGAAGAAGCATATGCACAGAAAGGCTATTTCTGTGTCGGAATTGCTTGAAACATACAGCACACTGATGAGGTTTTTCGCCTGTATGAAGAAGCAAATGTTTGGAAAGGCTACCTTTCTCAGTGAATTTCTGGGAACATACACCACACTGATGTGGTTTTTCACCTGTATGAAGAAGCATATGATTAGAAAGGTGACTTCTCTGGGTGAATTGCTTGGAACATACATCACATTGATGAGGGTTTTCACCTGTATGAAGAAACATATGCCTAGCAAGGCAATCGCTGCGGCTGAATTGTTTGGAACATACATCACACTGATGAGCTTTTTCACCTGTATGAAGAAGCATATGTGCAGAAAGGCTATTTCTGTGTCTGAATTGCTTGAAACATACATGACACTGATGAGGTTTTTTGCCTGTATGAAGAAGCAAATGTTTGGAAAGGGTACCTTTCTCAGTGAATTTCTGGGAACATACACCACACTGATGTGGTTTTTCACCTGTATGAATACGCATATGATTAGAAAGCTGACTTCTTCTTGTGAATTGCTTGGAACATACATCACATTGATGAGGTTTTTCACCTGTATGAAGAAGCATATGCCTAAAAAGATGATCTCTCTGTGAGAAATTCTTGGAACATACATCACACTTATGAGGTTTATGACCTGTATGCCGAAGCATATGCCTAGAAAGCTGATTTCTCTTGGTGAAAAACTTGGAACATACATCACATTGATGACGATTTTCAACTGCATGAACAAGCATATGGTTAGAAAGGACAGCTCTGTGTCTAAATTTCTTGAAACATACACCACATTGATGATGTTTTTACCTGTATGAATAAGCATGTGTGTGGAAAGGTGACCTTTCTGTGTGAATTTCTTGAAACATACACTACACTGATGAGGTTTTTCACTTGTATGAAGAAGTATATGTCTAGAAAGGTGACCTTTCTGTGTGAATTGCTTGGAACATACATCACACTGATGAGGCATCTTACCTGTATGAAGGAGCATATGTAGCAAAAGTCTACTTTGAACAGTAAATTTCTTGAAGTATACAACACACTGGTGAAGTTTCTCACTTGTATTTATCTGGAGATACCCAGGAAGATTGATTTTCAGTTTTAATATCTTGCCACACAAATCACACTCGATGGAATTTTGATTTCTGTGCAACTGTGTACATGACTTGAAGAACTATATTTTTAGGGGGTAATTGTGTAAGCATGTTTCACACTCTTGAAGATCTGTTGTACCATTCAGGTGCAATACATTATCTTCAGTTTTCACTTCCTTTACAATGGAGATTTTGAGTTGCGGCTCCAGCAGTTTTATTCTGGACTCAATATTCGTCAACTTCTAGATTTTATGAATTCTCTCCATGTCCACACTAATAATTTAAGGCAGCAAAAAGAGAGCCCCTTTCACTATTTTCAAACAGACTTTCTGAAATTGAAACCATGTACGCCAAGTTGTTCAAAAAGTTAAATTTCTAAACCTCATGTTAAGAGATTGTAACATGCAGAGCAAAAAAGCATTGCTGAGTTGATTATTTTGTAAGTACTGAATGACACAAACTATCAATGGAAATAAATAAGAAAAGAAAGCAGCTTATAACTGACACACACTGTGAAAACAAATTTTGGAGAAAAATACCACAAATCTGAAAAACTGCATCAGGATATCTAAAATATTTATAGGAACATATTTAGAATTTAATTCCCCAAAAAGCATTTCTATAAATAAGGAGCAGGCATCTTATTTCCCACTTCCTTTCTTGTATTTGGGTACTTTCATAATTGATATTTACAGCAGGAAGTTTAAAGCACGGGTCAATAGCTCTTATTTTTAAAACACAAAAATATGAATTGTTTACCTGTACTAACTGTGCCTACGTGTGATTGTTTAGAGACAAGCACCATTTGCAATCTTAAATTGTGCCACTTCCATCGCCTGCATAAAGGAAGGATATATAGATTATAGAGAACACACTGGCTGTATTAAGCTGAAACTCATGACGTCATGAAGTCGACGGCAGCGCACCAGCAACCTAAAACAGAACTACAGTTGATTGACAGCTGGTTTCCCAGGGAACACCCACGAACCACGTGATTTTTGACTAGCGTCTCGAGGTAGAGACATCCACATGTATCGAGTTATCTCATTGGCAGCAATACAACTGGGACCAACCAATTGGCGAACGCCATCGTAACGGCTTTAACAGTTTGGCGGTAATAATGGTGGATAATGGCTACTGCTACGCGGCGAAGAGGTAAGTTTGAGAGAATAAGTAAGTAGTTTTCTTTAAAACTTCTATCTAGTTAATAATTATATTTGGATGGATACTGCGAACAGGTTAAGTTGTTCGATTTGTACTGTTTCATTCGGGTAGAAATACAATTTGAGCCAGATATACGTCGTCGAAGTCGTGACACAGGTTGTTTACATCTTAGTTAACATTAGTTTCTTCGTTGGCGGTTGTCGATAGTCCTGTACAATTGATATTTTAAGGTGAAATTGGATTTATTTGATGTGCTTTTATGGTTTGCAGCTATTATCCACCATTATTACCGCCAAACTGTTAAAGCCGTTACGATGCCGTTCGCCAATTGGTTGGTCCCAGTTGTATTGCTGCCAATGAGATAACTCGATACATGTGGATGTCTCTACCTCGAGACGCTAGTTGATTTTTGTCCGTTAATGTTTTTACTTTGACTTTGGCTTGCTATCCGGCAATATAAAGCTAATTTTGAAGAGTGTTGAAGACGAATACACGCAATACTTTATCAATTTTCAGATTTTTTTGGTTTTCAGTTTCTCTAGCGTTCTAATAATTGGTATTATTTTGCTTGTTACTTACTGATCGTTTACTTTTTCTTACAGAATTCATAACTTTTGGGTTTTAACGTGTCTGTTGTTCATTTGATTGTTTCTTCCATACCCACTCTGCTTCATTTTCAATTCTAATTTGTATTCAATTGTCATCTGCTTCGACATCTACGTTATTGGCTTCGTTAGCTTTTTGGCTTATCTTTTTTTACTCGGCATTTGTGTAGCCTGTATTTCCATAATTGAACATTTGTGAAAATTTGTCTTCCATCTTCATAATTGTTTTGTTATTTCTGAAGTACCTTCTTCCTATCTGTTCTCTATCGATCTAACTATAAACCTTTCTCCTATATCTGGTCTATTATTTTCTACTATGTTCTCACTTAACCCCACGTATATCAAAGGCACTAAATGTTGTGCATGTGGATTGATAATATTATCCAGAGAAGTCAAAGTTAGTAGCTCCTTCTGTTTTCCTAAAGATCCTACCAGGTAATTCAACATTTAGAAAAAATATTTCAGTTTTTCGATGCACCAAACTATCGCAAATGTCTACCCAGTAATATGTGCTGCAGCTTACAATTAAAATTTATGATACAAGTATTGGCAAATAGTTGAATGACAGGACTTGCACATCCCAAAACCTATAAGGTTGGTGTCTCCACAGCATTAATAAGATCCATTTATCTCTAGATGGAAAACCACATAATCATGTGTAAAACGTGTGGGCAACAAGTCTACATCTGTGAGCAGCAATTCATGAAATAACTTTGTTTGTAATGCACATATACAGTTCACTTCCCTGCCATAATTTAATAAAATCTGATATTAAGTGTATTTACCAACTTACGCATTACATGCAAAGGCGCTTATCGAAGAACACTTCTGCCTTATGTTTTCTCCACATACTGTTAATGACGGTATGCGCAGAGCTTACAAAACACCAGAAAATAACCTTATTACCCGGTGGTACATATACATAGCATGTTATTTATACTGGCGGAAAGTGAAAAAAGAACACTAAGAAGGAATTGGCGGACGATCATGAAATCTACATATGTTAATTGGGTCAAGTGTACGTAGGTGTAATGTTAATTTCGGGACCAACTGGTGAGCGCTTACGCCACAGCATGGCATAATATGCAAATTATCGTCGGAGGTATTTAAGGAGGACGGCGAAGTGAATGTAATCAGTCGTCGGCGTACGGACACGCGCGAAGACCCTGAAGAAGCTGCAATGCATGGACATGGAAGAGGTGTACGATTTCAGCAGTTATCGGACTTTGAGCGAGGTCGTCTAGTCGGACTCCACGAGGCCGGGTGGTCTTTTCGTCGTATTGCGGAGCGGATTGGACAGGAAATATCGGTGGTGGTACGATGGTGGCGTTTAAGGTCAGAGGAACATTCCCACACGAGGACGTGGAACCGGAAGTCACAGACGGACTGATGAGTGGACCGATCGACGCATAAGAAGAGCGGCGTTGTCAAGCAGAACATCCACTGCGACGCAAATCCGAGCTGCCGTTGTACCTGAGGTGACTGTGCGAACAATCTGCAACCGTCTACTGGATGCAGGACTACGTGCACGTGTGCCTATGGCATGTGTACCTCTGACCCTGCTAACCGTCAGGAACGGCTGCAGTGGTGTCGCCAACGTCTGCACTGGGGAACGCAATGACGATCTGTCGTGTTCAACGATGAGAGCAGATTCTGCTTGGGAGCCTCCGATGGCCGTATGCGTGTTCGCAGACGCACAGGGAGCGTCTCCACCATTCTTGCATCCGCCAGCGACACACAGGGCCTATACCTGGTCTCGTGGTGTGGGGAGCGATCAGCTACCACTCCCGTACACAACTAGTGTTTGTACCGGGTACGTTAAAGAGCACCTCCTACATTAAAAACATCATTCAGTCCGTTGTTGGGCCATTTGTAAGGTCGGTTCATTGTGGTGCTTTCCTAGCAAGATAACGCACGCCCACACACGGCACGTGCAACGCAACAGGCACTTCAGGGTGTGAGACAACTTCCAAGGCCTGCACGTTCACCGGAATTGTCCCCCATTGAGCACGTGTGGGATTTTATGGGACAACGACTTATCTGATCTCCACGGCCAGCCACGACCATCCCCGATTTACGCGTCCAGTTTGAGGATGCTTGGAACTCAATACCCCAAACTTACATCCAACATCTGTACAACAGACTCCATACCAGAATTGCACAGTGTGACGCAGTTCATGGCGGTTCAACCTCGTACTAACCATGTTACACGGAAATGTTATTTTTCGGTTTACCAGCAAATACAGCTGTATTTTGCCATAATGTTTTGATCACGTTATCCTTTGTATTCCGTTATTATGCTGTATAAATTTCGTTGGTATCAGACGCTTTCTTCTTGGTTTTCTTTTTCACTTTCCGCCACTGTATTTATTTCTTGGGTAGTCACAATTGCTTAACTAATGTATAGCATTAAATACACTGACGGGAAAAAAATCCCAACACCACGAAAAAATAGTTGTAGAGGAATGAAATGGCGGCAATACATTTGTATAGGTAACATATTTAATCGATTAAGGTTTCAAGATCACAGCTTAATGTAAGCGCGAGAAGAGCCATTTTAAATGTGAAATACTGGTACATTAATAACCGGTGTAACCGCCGGAATGTTGAATGGAAGCACGCAAATGTTCATGCATTGTGTCGTACAGGTGCTGGATGTCAGTTTATGGGATGGAGTTCCATGCCTGTTGCACTTGGTCGGTCAAAACAGGAACGGTTAATGCTGGTTGGGGGTGGCGCTGGAGTTGTCGTCCAATGATGTCCCATATGTGCTCGATTGGAGAAAGATCGATCTGGTGATCTAGCAGGCCACGGTAACATGTCAACACTCTGTAGAGCATGTTGGGTGTGCGGGTGAGCGTTATCCTGTTGGAAAACACCCGCTGGAATGCTGTTCATGAATGGCAGCACAACAGGTTGAATCACCAGACCGACGTACAACTGTGCCGTCAGGGTACGTGAGATAACCACGAGAGTGCTCCTGCTGTCAAAGGAAATTGCTCCCCAGACCATAACTCCAGGTGTAGGTCCAGTGTGTCTCGGCCGCAGTCAGGTTGGTTGCAGGCACTCACCTGGCCTCCTTCTAACCAACACACGGTCATCACTGGCACCCAGGCAGAACCTGCTTTCATCAGAAAACACAACAGACCTCCACTCCGTCCTCCAATGAGCTCTAGCTTGACACCACTGACGTCGCAAACGGCAGTGGTTTGGAGTAAGTGGAATGCACGCAACAGGGCGTCTGGCTCGGAACTGTCCTTCAGGTAACCGATTTGTAACAGTTCGTTGTGTCACCATGGTGGCAACTGCAGCTCGAATTGCTGCCGCAGACGCAGTACGATGCGCCACGGCCATACGATGTACACGTCGGTCTTCCCTCTCAGTAGTGCCACGTGGCCGGCCGGAACCCGGTCTTCTTGAGGCAGTACCTGCCCTTGACCATCGCTGCCAACAATCATGCACAGTGGCTACATTCCTGCCGAGTCGTTCTGCAATATTGCGGAAAGAAAATCCACCTTCTCGTAGCCCTATTACACGACCTCGTTCAAACTCCGTGAGCTGTTGATAATGGCTTCTTCGTCTTCTTAAAGGCATTCTTGACTAACATCAATACACTACGTCGAATCTCAACGATAACTAACGCTCACGAACGTTACAGCGCGTATTTACAGCAAACCTGCTTTGCATGTTCCGAGGGGCGCTACTAGCGCCACACGTATGCGCCGTGCGCGAAATTTGCATAGACGTCATCTTAGAGATGTACTCTCACCGCCTACCAACTGTCGTTTATCTAACACAATCCCTTCTTGGTGTTGGGATTTTTTTCCCGTCAGTGTAGTTTAACTTATGCGGAATGTATAATCTAAAGCACTATGATGCTTACCTTCCATTAGCTTCTTATAACTGTTGGCACAATGTGAGAATTATGTATACACACGTCTCCTCTGCATTCTATGACATGTACCACTTCAGTATTTGTGCACTTTTTCCATGATGACATGGGGGTAGCTATAAATTTAAGGAAATAGTAGTTATTTAACTATTCGATTTGCCATGTAAAATACTGAGTAATAATGCTTTGTTCCTGCTATATATAAATATCACAGTGTTACAGTATTGTCTGCATCATACTTTGGAATCTGAATAGTTGTCTACTATTAGAAAAGCACTAGTATTACCTGAATAATCAGTATATGCATGAAATACATTGGCGCACCCACGGAGGGGGGCTTTTTTTTTTTTTTTGATTGGAGGTTTAACGACCACCGTGAGCAACTCAATGGGCTATAAGCAGTCGCCCGTCCCTAATTTAGGGTCACTGGTTCCAGGGAAGGGAGAGAGCCAGTGCCGTAAGACAAACACAACATCCATGCCTGACCGGGATTCGAACCCGGACCCCTTCGGACGAATGATCGTAGGCCAACGCCTTAGACCACTGCGCCACCGGGGCGGCCGAGGGGCTTAAGCCCCCTCCAAGGAGATTAAGAGCGACGACGTACGTCACAAATTAAACATTCACAAATATTACTTTACATGTTTGTTCAAAATTACATCCCGCCCCGGTGGCGCAGTGGTCTAAGGCGCTGGCCTCTGATCATTCGTCCGTAAGGGGTCCGGGTTCGAATCCCGGTCAGGCACGGATGTTGTTTGTCTTACGGCACTGGCTCTCTCCCTTCCCTGGAACCAGTGACCCTAAATTAGGGACGGGCGACTGCTTATAGCCCATTGAGTTGCTCACGGTGGTCGTTAAACCTCCAATAAAAAAAAATTACATAGGGTCTGACAGTGTTTTCTATTACATGCTGTCTTCTTTCCAAAGCCACAAAGAGATTAAGAGCGACTTGCGTCACAACCGTATATAAACTATAGGCGTACACAGTAAACTATATATATCATCATCATCATCATTGTCAACCATTATCAATCTACTGCTGGACGAAGGTCTCCCCAAGTTTCCTCCACAACGTTCTGTCTTGTGCCAGTCTCCTCCATGTCACTCCCGCATACTTTCGAATTTCATCCACCCATCTTCCATGTGGTCTTCTTCTGGGTCTTTTCCTGTCCCTTGGAATCCAATCTAAAATTTCGGCTGTCCATCGATGGTCTGTTCTTCTGGCAGTATGTCCAGCCCATTGCCATTTCAGGGATTTAACTCTGATCATGATGTCTTCCACTCTTGTCATTTTTCGGATGCACGTGTTCCTCTTCTTATCTCTCCTGGTTACACCAAGCATGCACCTCTCCATGCTTCTTTGAGTTGTCTGCAGCCTTTGTATATCTCTTTTAGCTAAGGTCCACGTCTCTGCACCATACGTAAGCACTGGAAGGATGCATTGATCAAACACTTTTCTTTTAAGACATAATGGCATATTGCTCTTGAAAATTATGCTGTTTCTTCCAAAAGCTCTCCAGGCAAGTTTTGTACGCCGATTAATTTCTTCACCAATGTGACCCTCACTTGATATCTGCTGTCCAAGATAAACGTACGTGTCTGTTATCTCCAGCTTTTCTCCATCAATCGATAAATCTTCATTTCTTTTATAAGCATTGTACATCACTTTTGTCTTCTGAAAGTTCATTTTTAATCCCACTTCTTTACTCTTGTCAGCAAGTTCCTGGATCATACTCTGTAGCTCTGATGGGGTAGTTGCACAAATGACTATGTCATCAGCAAAACGAAGGTGGGTTAGATAATCTCAATTAATCTTTATCCCTTTGTTTTCCCAGTTCAGTGATTGAAAGACATTTTCCAATGTGGCATTAAAGAGCTTCGGAGATATGGTGTCACCTTGTCTCACTCCTTTTCCAATTTTTATGTGTGTTGCATTTTCAAACAGCAGAAACTTTCCACTTGCATTTTCATAGATGTTATTAATAATATTAATGTATGCATCTTCAATACCGCAGGATTTCAGAGCCATTGCAACTGCTGATGGTTTCATCGAATCAAAGGCTTTTTTCATAATCGATAAAAGCCATGCACAATGGAAGCTCATATTCCCTCGCTCTTTCAATTAGTTCTCTCAGTACGTGGATATGATCTATTGCGCTGTAGCCACTCCTGAATCCAGCTTGTTCTCTCGGTTGAGCCATGTCCAGTGTCATCTTCAAGCGGTGTGAAAGAACTTTAGTGAAGATTTTATAAACCACTGACAGGAGGCTGATAGGTCTGTAGTTCCTGAGATCCTCAATGTCACCTTTTTTATGTAGCAAGATCATTGTAGCGTTGTTCCAATCCTCAGGAATTTTCCCTTCATTAAGGCATCGAGTGAAAATTTGAGCGAGTACTGTTTCGATTTCTCCACTTGCTTCTTGTATGATGTCTATAGTAATTCCATCTTCTCCTGGAGCTTTTCCCCGCTTCATGTTCTTGATTGCATGTGCAACTTCTGCTGGAAGGACTGGAAGAGCTCTGGTACTGGTACCTTTCATGATGTCTGGAGTACATGTATCATCCCTTTCATATAATTTGGAGTAGAAATCTTTCACTCTTGTCAAAATTTCTGCCTCTATTTCTTGTTACAGAACCATCTTCTTTTCTCAGTGCCATAATCTGTTTTCTTCCCTTACTGAGATGTCCATTTGCTATCTTTAGGCTTTGGTTGCTTTCAATTACTTTCCTCACTAGTTCACAGTTGAATTTCCTTACGTCTTCAGTGATACTTTTTCGTACTGTCTTGCATAGCTCTATATATTCCACTTTGGAAATCACATCTTCTTTAGTTGTCCTCATCACTCTTCTTTTTTGCATCAACATTTTGGTTTTTCCTGATAATTTGTTCACATGCAATTTTTTCTTAGACCCAGCTAATTTTGTTATTGTTTCCATAAGAGCTTTGGTTACTTTTCTGTTAACTTCAGAAATATCCACTTCTTCCGATGTTAGGCCTTCTAAAGCAGAGAACCTGTTCTTCAGTTCTAATTTGAAGGTATTATGGTGTTTTTTAAGGTTGGTTATGTCAATACATTTTGTTTGTCTTATGAGCTTGCTACGTTCGAGTTTAGTGTTGAGGTGCATCTTACATCTCACCAATCTATGGTCACTGCCTGTGTTGAACTTGTTTAGCACACTGCAGTCTTCTATGACGAATTTTTTGTTACACATAATAAAATCAATTTCACTTGTCGTCCCATTTGGATGTCTCCATGTCCATTTCCTGTGTGGCTTTTTCTTGAAGAAGGAGTTCAAGATGAAAAACCCTTCTGCCTCTGCAAACTCAACGAGAGTATTTCCACGCTGGTTTCTGTTGCCGTGACCGAATTTACCTACTGAAGTTTCATTCTGTTGCCGTTGCCCTATTTTTGCATTGAAATCTCCCATAATTATCTTCAAGTGCTGCTTACCTTTATTATTTAGATGACGAATTTCCTCATAAAATTCTTCAATTTCTTCTTCAGCATGACTTGTGGTGGGTGCATAAGTTTGAATAATCTGAGCCTGGTATCTTCTCGAGAGTTGGATAACGAGTCGTGCAGCTCTTTCAGAGGAACTTTCAACTTCTACAACTTTATCCTTCAGTTTCTTGTTTATTATAAATCCAACACCACTAGTTCACCACTAGTTAGCCCGACGATGTTCCACTTGATCCTTTGTAGTTCCTCTTCCAATTCAAGAAGCCTTAGTTCACCACTAGTTAGCCCGACGATGTCCCACTTGATCCTTTGTAGTTCCTCTTCCAATTCAAGAAGCCTTGAATCAGAAGATAGGGAGCGTCCGTTGTACGTAGCCAAGGTCAGCATCAGATGGCAGCCTAGTCCGGTCCTCCGGGGATTCTTAGCACCCTCTGCCTTCATGTCGCACTGGCCGCTGCCTTGGCCAGGTACATTCCAGCTGCCGGAGACTGAGGGCCAAGATTTAAGTTGTGGAGTCATTTTGGAGGGGTTTGGCCATAACTCACCACGCTGGCCAAGCGGGTTGGTGAGTGTGGGATAGCATTTCCTCTAATCCCGATGGTATAGTTATACCGCTATTGGCGGTCGTCAGAGCCCCTTTAGTGGGAACAGGATGTACCACGAGAAGGCGGGGTTGACATTTGTCAAGGAGAGGCTGTGATGTTACGCATAACCTGACCTTATATATATATATATATATATACGCACATTGTGTACGTATACTGTAGATATATATATATAGCACCATTCCAACAAAAATTCCTGGGTGCGCCACTGATGAAATACCATGCTGAGCAGTTTAGTTTTCCGTGAAGTTCATTACCTAACGTGTTAAATCACGTACTGAAGGCTTTACCCAAATATATTCCTGGTTCTAGTTCCACTTGAAGAAATTTTGTTTAATCTTCTTTCTCTCTGAGTTCTTTTTTATTTTTACAGACGTTTCTGGCCTCGTGTATTGTTGCAGCAGAATAAGTTAATGTTGATTACACAGTAAATGCCATAGTTCTGTTCAGTGCTGGGAAGTAGCGCGTCACTATTAGGGATGTTAGAGTAGTGCGCTACTTTTATTGTAGTTTGTAGTCTAACTACAAAAATAACGAAGTAGCTTTGGCTGTAGCACCCTACAAAAATCCATTAGCTGTAACGAAATTTCCCGCAACATTTCTTCACTATAACGAGGAACAAATTTTACTGACAGAAGGAATCGTTTGACGAATTCAGCTTGACCTTTGGATGAACACACGTCCAACAGGATGTATGACCTTTACAATGCCAGGTCATAGGTGGAGCATAGAAGGGGAAGGCTAAGAGACTTCGAGGGGTTGGAAGGAAAAGTCATGTGCATAGCAAAACCTATTATTATAATAAAACATACTGCAGACACGTTATGATTGTCTTTTTTTAAATGGAAATGCAAACTTTTAATTTCATATATTTTTTTTATTCACAAAGTTTTTAAAAAGTAGTTGTAGCTAAAGTACTTCTATAAGATGTAGTTGTAGCTAAAACTACTTTTCAGGAAAAGTAGTTTTCCTTTTAGTATACTTTTATTTTGAAATTGTAACTGTAGTTGTAGCTAGCTACTTTTCAAATGTACTTTCCCCATCACTGGTTCAGTTAAATTATGTAAAACATCTACTTAAAATTATAACATACAAACCTTGAAGAATGTACCTAATTGACTTTGCATTCAGGGTGGATACTGGCATACCTACACAAAAATACTTTGAAGTTTAGTGTATGTACACCCTAGGGTTTTGTGTTAAGTAACATTACATCCTATCTATATCTCACAGTGAGCATTTTCCAGTTGTACTATAATCCATGTCACATTTGGAAGTTACATGAAATTACTTTAAAAATACAGCATTGACTGTGAATTTTATATGAAAAAAATGTCTCGTTACTATCTAGTTCAATATGTTATTGTTCATATGTTGGTGCATAAGTCCTATTACAATTACAGAGTATCTTAATTTACTTGGGGCAGGTGGAATACATGAAAGGTTATCAAATGAAGAGGTAATTGCATTGATATGCCTTTTTTTATATTCAATTATTCACCTACTGATATGTCTTTTAGCCGTATGTTTCTTACAATGCAGAGACTTTTTTTTTCTGATGTTCTTTTTTTTTTTTTGATTGGAGGTTTAACGACCACCGTGAGCAACTCAATGGGCTATAAGCAGTCGCCCGTCCCTAATTTAGGGTCACTGGTTCCAGGGAAGGGAGAGAGCCAGTGCCGTAAGACAAACACAACATCCATGCCTCACCGGGATTCGAACCCGGACCCCTTACGGACGAATGATCAGAGGCCAGCGCCTTAGACCACTGCGCCACCGGGGCGGCTCTGATGTTATTACTTGGCAAAGAAGCAAAACATTAAAGTAATCCAAGCAGTGGCCAATTCTCACTAACAAGTCTAGGCATGCTATCATTAGTGGTCGGGAAGTGTGAAGTAATGTATAATACAATATCCCAATATATACATGGAAGATTATAATGCAGGATTACGAACTTAATATGGTATAATAAAAATGGAAAGAAAAGAAACAGAAATAGAAATTAAAAAACCCTTGAATAAAAAAAGCTTATAAAATTTCCTAAAAATGAATTGACTGGCTTGCTTTCTTTATTATGTACATTTTTTTCCCCGCCTGCCTAACTTTTTTGATAAATTTTCGATGGCTTCGAAGTGGTAATTTTTGCTTGGCTAAAAAACATGCAGCATTTTTTAAGCGTTTAAGGACATCATGTCTTCTCTTTTTTCATCGTGCATTAGCTCACTGATTTGTTGCTGTTCATTGAATTGATCATTAATTCTTCTTCTTCCAAAACTGTTCAGTTGCAAAAAAACATTTTTGTGGTTTGTAGATTTCTCATGCCTGTTAACAGCTTAATGAAAGTGTGTTTAAAGTGTCGAAACCACTTTTTTTTTTTTTTTTTTTTTTACCAAACTCCACATTTTTGTAAAACATAACAGATATGGCCAACAAATATATGTTATGTTAGCCGCCCCGGTGGCGCAGTGTTCTAAGGCGCTGGCCTCTGATCATTCGTTCGTAAGGGGTCCGGGTTCGAATCCCGGTCCGGCATGGATGTTGTGTTTGTCTTACGGCACTGGCTCTCTCCCTTCCCTGGAACCAGTGACCCTAAATTAGGGACGGGCGACTGCTTATAGCCCATTGAGTTGCTCACGGTGGTCGTTAAACCTCCAATAAAAAAAATGTTACTTATTCATGCCCATTATCCACTTTGTAACAGTAAAATGCCCAATTATGTTCTTCATTTTCATTAATGTATGTTTTGATCTAATGTATATTGTGCGACAGTAATGTTGGAAATAAAATTATTTAAAATAAATTTAGTCCAACATGCACGTGCATAGATAGCCCCAGGGGATAGCGGGAGGCAATCTCAAGCCTTGAGACGATACTTAGGCCCCAGGAGATATAGGGGGGTCGGAAAAGTTGAAGGGTCAGTTCCCAAGAAGGGAGCGAAGTGACGGATTAGATGAATCCCAGACTGGTCAAGTGACCTTGGCATCCGCGGACAAGGTGAAGCTCAGAAGGTCAGAGGTCTTCACTGGTCAAGGAGTGGAGTGCGTGTAGCGACAAGGGACAGACGTGGGTAGTGAGTGCAGAGTATGACCAGAGAGAGATGAAGTATGCCCAGCGTTGACAAACGGAGAGCCGAGTTCGGATAGCGCCAGTCAGCTCAATTAGGTGTATATGCCCAGTGTTGAAAACCTGAAAGACATATGGAGATACCAGATAAGTTATTTTCCTTTTCCCTGTTATTGCATGTACTTGCTTAAATTAATTCATAACCCTATTTAGAGCACGTGGCGTGTGTATTGGTCATGATCAAACAATGAAAACCCAGTTAGCTAGGTAAAACATTTAGGTAAAGCATAGGAGAAAAGGAACTAGAAGTAAAATGAATCACTAAGCTTTGCACTTATATATATAGATAGATGTATGCAGAAATGATCGGAGACGTTATAGAGAAAAATCGTAATAAGAGTAGATTTTATGTGTAAGGTATTGTTAACGGCTGCACCCACGCACGTGGCACCTTAGTGTTCCTAATTCTCACGTATTAAACCATTTTGATTACTTCCACATAAGATTCCTGTTTGTTTTCCTTATAACCACACAAGACATAAGTTAAGGTATGTGTAAACTAAGATATGTGTTCATGTTTCTGATTTCTTTCACGAGCGGCACCTTTACTCCCCCACCATTCCAGTGACGGGATAAAGGTGAATCACAACGCCGTGCTTTATTATATGCCAGTACATATAAGGGGCACGTTTTTGTCCATATACGATCACTGTAGAACAAAAGTCCCATAGTTATAAAAAGACACGATAAAGTAAATTTAATCGGTAAATGATCTGTAATTGCTGCACCTATAATTTGTTCATAATAAGAAATATAACAATAAAATTAACACCTTGTATTCAACATTGATGACAGTAACACGTGTTGCAGTGAATAGCATTAACACGTGAGCCATTGTTCATAACTTTAACACGTGTTCCGTATTAGAATGTAACGTTGGTACCGATTAACGTTTGAAGATAACTATGGTGAATTGGTTAAATATTTGTTTATAACATATGATTATTCTTATGATAATAACGTACAAAATAAATGTTTATAACAGTAAAATGCCTAAAACAATCTTTAATATTTTCTTTATGCTGAGTTGTGAGATTTTGAATCTGTGGCCAAGGCTTACCTTTTCTTACATTTTCTTTTTTACTTATGAAATAGTTGTACAAAAAGATTTTGACAATAATTCACTATTTAAACAGATGTGTTTTCTTTGTCTTTCACATGAAGAATTTCAGAATGAAACAGCATACAATGAGTTTATCCTATAAGACTTTACTTACACTTTTCATTTACTAGACGGTATAAGAAAGGTATTGTATGCATGCCAAAACATTGAAAGTTACATTGACAAAAAAAAAACAAAACTTTTTTTGTCTCTGAGCTTGAGCCTGACCCATTGTAAATAATATGCAGCCTTCTCAGCACTGGTGTGTGTAGGCCTTACGTAAATAAAATGGCCTCATAGAAAAAATCTGGATATCCTGCAAATTCAAAAATCCACCAGACCACCACTTGTGCTTAATCCCCAACATGCAATTTGATATGCCAAATATAATTCTAAATTTTTCCATGGTCTTAGCACTCCTTACCTTCTCAGAAGCGGATGCTTTCTAATAAAACACAAAATTATGTTAGTAAACTTTTATATCCTGTGCTTTTTGAAAATGCATCAATAATGTATTTCATGCCGTTTTTGTTTTTCATTTACTACACAGTGCAAGACCTTCAGGAACATGTTGGAATCATTTTTTGCCATTGAGTACATATATTTTCCATTAATGTCAAGAAATGTATTGCTCTCAGAGTCTTAATAAGCTACTGTAGTAAATCATGCTTTATAGTATTTATTGTAAATGTGAATATATAACTTGTGATGGAAAGCAATTGAAAACAACCAAAGCCTAAAGATAGCAAAGGGACATCTCAGTAAGGGAAGAAAACAGATTATGGCACTGAGAACAGAAGATGGTTCTGTAACAAGAAATAGAGGCGAAATTTTGACAAGAGTGAAAGATTTCTACTCCAAATTATATGAAAGGGACAATACATGTACTCCAGACATCATGAAAGGTACCAGTACCAGAGTTCTTCCAGTCCTTCCAGCAGAAATTGCACATGCAATCAAGAACATGAAGCCGAGAAAAGCTCCAGGAGAAGATGGAATTACTGTAGACATCATACAAGAAGCAAGTGGAGAAATCGAAACAGTACTCGCTCACATTTTTTTTAATCGGAGGTTTAACGACCACCGTGAGCAACTCAATGGGCTGTAAGCAGTCGCCCGTCCCTAATTTAGGGTCACTGGTTCCAGGGAAGGGAGAGAGCCAGTGCCGTAAGACAAACACGACATCCATGTCTCACGGGATTCAAACCCGGACCCCGTTCGGACGAATGATCAGAGGCCATCGCTTAGACCAATGCGCCACCGGGGCGGCCGGTCTGAGATTCGCGGCAGCAACTAGTGTTTTGCGAGTGCGTAATCTTCTCACGTAAAGACGTCAGAAAAGAAATCGTTTCATAAAAACTTATTTTGATGTTTTGACTAAGCTCCAGAAATTTTATAAATTTTTGTTAGTTCTATTTATTGTATACAGGGTGTATATGAAAGTCCTTAAAGAGGGAAATAACGTTTGAACGCAAAATGCTAGAATTGTGGAAGTAGTGTGTACATATAGTAAAGTGACTATGTTCTATCAGATGAAACCGATTGCAGCACCCCTAGCGGCGAATTTTGGAAGTTAGCGATCCTATCAAGAGAGATAGCGAAAAAAGATCAATAGCAAACGTGTAGAGCGTCACCGATTTAGTGTGAAATGACGCCCTAGATTCAACAAAAACTACAATAGAAGTCCGGAAATGCAGACCTCTCGGTATCCAGTCACCGGCATAAATACGTCACTAATCCCGTGCAGAAGTGTGACATTATAAGGTGATGCAAATTTACTAATAAAACTAATACATGTACGTTTTCTTTATTGGAGGTTTAACGACCACCGTGAGGAACTCGATGGGCTATAAGCAGTCGCCCGTCCCTAATTTAGGGTCACTGGTTCCAGGGAAGCAGGGAAGGGAGAGAGAGATCCATTACCGTAAGACAAACACAACATCCATGCCTGACCGGGATTAGAACCCGGACCCCGTTCAGACGAACGATCAGAGGCCATCGCTTAGACCACTGCGCCACAGGTACGTGTCAGCAAGGTACAATTTATTATGTACTGTACAGTTAAGTAGTAGGAAATTCATACAGCAGTAGGACATTATAAAGAAGAAAAACACAAAATAATGTTCTAGAAATACAAAATGTTAGTTCTAATACTGGTGTTACATTACTGCATGAATTCGCGATGTGTCCACCATCGGCAGCAATACACATCTGTATTCGAGCTAAAACTTCTTGTTGGACGTTCTGCAGCATTTCAGGTGTTACGTTACTGCATGCTTGGATAATACGGGATTGTAAAAATTTGCCATACACGACCAAATGTAAGGCCACACGTCGCACTGATGTCTCTCGTACTGCTGTGTGGGTGGGCTAGCGCATAGGCCAGGACATCCACTGGGTGCACGTGCACACCTGCAAGTGTCGGCCTACCTGAACGGAAACGACTTGCAATGCTCTCGGTTTCTCTCAGTCGGCGAACGACATTGATGATAGTAGCCGCAGCAGGATGAGAACGATTAAGGAAACGTAATGCATATTGGCGTGCTGCCTCTCTTGCCCGACGACCGCATTCCCCGTACAGCATAACCATCTCGCAGTACTCCTCGTTGGAATAACTAGCCATGTGTAGACTCGAAGATCCAGTCAACGCACTGTCTCACAAAACTTCCCTGACAGCCAATTTATGCTTCCCGATGAGGTATGACGTAGCGTTGCCGTTTGCATACTTTCATCCATCCTTCGCTGTTTTGCAGGCAACATCGTTTACATATTTTACGTTTTGCAATATCATTCGTAACGTATTTATGCCGTTGATCTGATACCGAGAGATCTGCATTTCCGGACTTCTATTGGAGTTTTTGGTGAATGTAGGGCGGCATTTCATACTACATCGGCGACGCTCTACACGTTTGCTATTGACTTTTTTTCGCTGTCTTGGTTCTCGCGATAGGATCGCTAACATCCAAAATTCGCCGCTAGGGGTGTTGCAAAGGGTCTCATATGATACAACATGGTCACTTTACTATATGTACACATTACTTCTACAATTCTAGCATTTTACGTTCAAACGTTATTTCTCTGTTTAAGGACTTTCCTATACACCCTGTATATGTACTGGTTAGGAGTTAGACTGTGTTTCATATAGAGTTAGGAATCATATTTTGAAAAGCAATTAGTCAGGTTTTTCCCAGATGTTCTGTTGTTTACAAGTTAGGCTGTAATGCATTTTGCAGCAGTGTATTTATGCATTATTTTACTTTGCAGCAATAGGGTCTAGTGCTTAGTTGCAAGTACTTCTCTCTTCCAACTCTAGTGCTTAGTTGCAAGTACTTCTCTCTTCAACTCTAGTGCTTAGTTGCAAATACTTCTCTTCAACTCTAGTGTTTAGTTGCAAGTACTTGTCTTCAACTCTAGTGCTTAGTTGCAAGTACTTCTGGCAGAAGGGCAAGATGGAACATGCCATTAGCGACGATGACGTTCTGTGGAATTCAGCCGTTAGTTCTGAACGCTCTGCTTGTGGGGATGTTCTGATAACTGGAAAACTAAGTGGATCCCAAAAGTCAAAAGAGTCGAATGATACTGCAAGTGGCAGTGGAGACTCAGCACAGGATGTTTCCAGATATCCTGTGAATGAATCGAAAAATGGCGGTGAGGTCTCTGGCTTAATGCACACGCTAACCCATGCTGAGGGTATAGCAAACCCCATCTCAACCCAAAGTATGCGGCAAACCTTCCGGCATGTTGACAGTTCTCGGAAGAACAAAACAAAGACTGAGATATCCACTTCGGGTGTCGATGCTCCTGCCAAGAATAGTGGTGAACATTGGACTAACTGGAGTGCTTTCTCCATTTACAAGCGTAAAGAGACCAAAAAAGGGAAGGTCTCCCTCTCCCAAAGAAAATGGGAAGCTGGTTGACCTGATCGAGGCCGCCATTCAGCACCATAAGGAAGACCAGTCCGATGCATTGTGCTTAGAAAGAGGGCAACTTGAAAGTTTCCGTGATCGTGGAGCGGGTGAAGGCCACTGAGACAAGTTTGCCAACAAACCTGTCCAAAAGGGTGCCACCAGTGGTATGCAAAGATGTCAGCAAATGGCCTCTGATCTATCATAGGATTGAAAAGGAGCTAGAGCTGTCGGCGTTGGTAAAAATGGTGGGGGACCGTACCACCATTAAAGTGAAGACTATCGCTGATCATCGGCGGTTGACAGCTCTCCTTGAGAACTGCAAGGTTGTTTTTCACCTTCACTCTACTGAATGAAAAACCACTCCTTCTTACCGAAGGACGCTGTCTTGGGGTATTAGTCAACAGCATCGGATTTCAGCTGCAGAATTCCTTCGCTGTCCAATATGTGTTCCTGCTACAAAGTAGCCGCAAACAGGACTTTCCTCCTTCGTCAACACTGAAACTAGTAGGAACATGTTCTGACTGGAATATCTCCTTGGGGCTTCAATTTTGGTTGAACCCTACCGGACTAAAGTCAGGATACAGCAGTGCTTCAAATTGCCAAGGCTTTGGTCATGTCATGTCAAACTGCAGACGGAAGCCAAAATGTGGGCACTGCGGAAAAGTTCATTGCAGAAGGAAGTGCATGGCTGATAAAAAGACAGTGTTATTGTGTCAGCTTTGTTGGTGAATTTGGGGCTAACTGGCGTGGTTGCCTCATTTACAAGCAGCTTGCCCACAAGCTGCAGAAAAGCTCCAGGAAGAAACCAGAGCAGAGGCAGAAGTAGGACACAACAAACCATAGCGCCCCTACCAAACCAAGGCTGAACTCGATCCTATCAGGCTGTAACATTAAGCACAACGGGGACAGAAAAGATGAAATGGGACGCAGCGCCATCTATTGACGTTGTTCGCATTAACAAACTGATTCCGTATCATTATTTACATTTGAGATTTTATTTGTATTCACTTTCACATTAACAGATGGATATTTGTATTCTGAATTCGTCTTACTTGGGCAAGCGAATTTTTCTGTAGGAACTAGTGTAATTCATGTGTAAATCTCATTCCACCTTTATGCTTCAACGATCTAGAACCGAGATTTTGGTAAATGTGTAGATTAGAGTCTTAAAATTATTTCGTCGGAAAAATGTTAGTACCTGGAAAAAGTGCGACTTACAGATTTTAGAGTATGGAAATTAATGGCAAATGGTGCAGAAATTTCGTATTTTAAATGTCTTTTAAAGATTTTTATCGTAACACCTGCAAGTTAGATGCTGTGAAGAGACGCTGCCGTAGGCCTAACGTATCGAACGTACAGGTAAATGTTACGATAAAAATCTTTAAGACATTTGAAACAGAAAATTTCTACACCATTTGCCATTAATTTTCACAATCTAAAACCTGTACGTCGCACTTTTCCGAAGTACTAATATTTTCCCGACGAAATAATTTAAAACGCAAATCTACACATTTACCTACTATTTTACTTAATATGAGTTTATATAGCTGAGGTTTTTTTCTAAAATTGAATTAGGTACGTAATTATCAGAATGAAAATGCTTACCACAAACAACAGTTGAAGGTAACTTGTCATTTGGAGCAAAATCCTGACGAGATATTTCTTTCAGCAACAGTTGCTTTAGGTTCTGATTTGAGGGAAACTCATGGAATGAAAATCCCACGTTTTTCTTCTTAGAAGATGTGCACATCGGGACACAGCAGTAAACCATTTTGAAAATGGGTTGGATTTTGTTGTGAAAACAACAGTTTATTTTTAAAACTAGAAGGTTTATTTAAAAGAAACAAGAAAAAACGACGAACATATACAATCCCGTAATTCAAACAACGCAGAAACTGAGATGTTTATACCTTGGGACGCAGTGCCATCTAACGGCTGAAATCGTCCCTAACGCCCAATGGCCAATCACCAAAAGTCTTCAACGGTAATGTTAAAAGTCTTCAACGGTAATGTTAAAAGTCTTCAACGGTAATGTTAAAAGTCTTCAACGGTAATGTTAAAAGTCTTCAACGGTAATGTTAAAAGTCTTCAACGGTAATGTTACAGTCTGATACGATCCAGTTCAGTCTTGACCAAACCTACTGCTGTTGATCCGACGCCGGTTAAAGAGAGTCCCCGAGCAGCTTCCATGCCCTGCCCCCACCTCTGCTGCAAGCTCAAAGAGGAGGAAAAGGAAGG
Organism: Macrothele yani; assembly: GCA_039090855.1. Lineage (NCBI taxonomy): Eukaryota > Metazoa > Arthropoda > Arachnida > Araneae > Macrothelidae > Macrothele > Macrothele yani. The sequence continues at coordinate 198,766,176 of CM077009.1, read as the reverse complement.
GCCAAAAAAACAGAAAAAAAAAAAAACTGTTACCAACCAGCTAAGTTTGCGCTTGTCTCTCAGGCTGTAACAAAAGTGGCTCCCCATCCTGCCACTACCGAGGTCACGGATCAAAAGCGGCACTCAGAGATTGTGGAGCGCATTGATCCCGCTGTCCTCAACGAGTCGCGACGTCATGGTAAGAAAAAGAAGACACAAGATGTGCCTAAGATAAAAGTGCTTTAATGCTTCTAGATGACCTCTTCAGCAGCAGTGACAACACAGTTCTTAAAACATTCCCACTTCTTTTCTACATCCATCTCACAAGCCTTCAGCCATTCTCTGAGTACATAATAATAACGCTGATGATATTCAGGGCCTTTCAAACTTTATTCTTTCCACCCTGGGCCCCTTCCTATTTCTTTTCCTCCAACCAACATTCAGTTTCACTCACGACACTACCAAGTAATGATCAGAACCAACATCCGCACCTCTCATCACACGAGTGTTAACAATTAAGTGTTTCAGACGCTGATCTTAGACAAAAAAATCCATCACACTCTCCTGACCAAGAGTACGATTTTCCAAAGTATATGTGTGGATGTACTTGTGGTTGAAAAACGTACTAGATACACACAAACCATTCTCAATGCAGAGTTCAATTATTCTTTCCACCATAATCATTCACATAAGTATCATTAAACTTACCCAGAACATTGTCAGAAATTGCATTCTGCACACCTACTCTAGCATTGAAATACCCTGCTCTTATAATTTTCTCTTCAGAACCAAACTGGCTCAAAACAGCTTTTAGCTCATTCCAGAAATCTTCCTTCCTATCAGAAGGTTCCAAGTCACAAGGAGCATACACTACAAGAATTACTATTCTCTGACGTTTAAACTTTCAAACGAACCCAAAGAATTCTCTGACGTTTAACTTTCAAACGAACCCAAAGAATTCTCTCACTTATACAGCTATAGTGAACAAGTTGTTCATCTTTTCACTTAAAATCACACCTACGCCAGCCTGTCCTCTCACACTATCCAATACCCCAGACCACACACTCACCGTTCCATTCACTTCTTCTATCCCAAATTCCTTCTTTTTGGTTTCATTTAACACAGCACATCCAATCTATACTTATTCATCTAATTCATCTTGCAATTTATACCTCTAGTATTCCATACACCAATCTTACACTCACTCAGCCGAGATCTTTTTCTCATGCGTCGTTTTGAAAGTCCAGGTCGATTCCATGGTGGACCGTCCTACTCAAGTGTGGTAGGTCCACCATATCCCACACTTGAGTCATTTATAATATTTCTTTCTGTCTTTTTAATCAGGTAAGTACATCAGTGTGGAGGATGAGCCCACAGCTGACAGTTCCAGTTGGTTATTCAAACTAAGGCTTCTGGAACAAAACCCAGTGAGTTGGGGTCTTTTTGCCAATGCCACACAGAACTAGCTGGCACCTCTCCAAGATTCACAGAGGCCTTAGTTGCTGTTGTGTGTGCCATTGTCCCCACGGAGCGCCCCGAGGCAGCAAACTCATCTCTCACTAAGATCGCCCGCACAACATGTATGTGGAAATCAAAATTTATGATTTTCCTGAAAATATCCTTAAAACCCAATAAAAAAAACTTTGTTTTTTCAGAAAAGCCTGGACAGGTTGGGGTTTTAAATTTAAAAACAACTTTCAAATCCTGTTTTCAGTGACCACGGGAAGACTTTTGTGAAGTTACTGTCACACGCACATTTTAATTGTAGTTTAACAACCTAACTTTTCAATATCTTTTCTTTATTGATGCATGATACTGCAAAAAGGGTATTAGAGAACTAGGTGTCATTTCTTATCATAAAAGGGAACAGTATTTTACTCTCAGTAACTGCATTGAAAGAAATGTGGAAATGGGAGGTATTACATAGTAGAAGGGTTTCATGTATTTATCTTAGCCTTACTCAGGGCCTGATTTAGGTCAGTGAAGGCCCTGTGAACATCTTATGTATGGGGCCCCTTCGATTAAAATTTTCAGCCAAAAGTTGAAAAGAATATCTGTTGGTAAATATTTTTGCAAGCAATTTTTCTATTAGTAAAACATTAAAATACATCTCACATGATAGTCAACTTTATAGTCAATGTGGTTTGTAATAGACGAGCATTCACACCACTTGTACTTCCGCACATCCGCAGAGCTTACAGCTGCAACATTAATTACTCTGGAACTAATTTTTAGTTTTATAGTATAATTTACAAAACAAATACCTATCCTCCCAGAGATATAATTTAAAACCTCTAGTCTACCATGAATTTAATGGAAATGATGAACCGATGATAGTTTAAGCTGTAAGAAGTGATCCCTCACAAAATGTTACAGCTGACAACACACACTGTGGGATAAATTATTGCAACAGTCCATGTAAATTATTACAACAGTCTTTAAATAAAGTACTATCCTTTGAATTTTTTCCATATTTTCATTTATGTGAAAATAAACCCTATCAATATTCATAATTATGAATATTGATTCACAAATCTTGTTCTCACAAAACTAATATCAATAAAAATATTTAATAAATTCTACATGTTTTGGTGAAATGCTTTTCATGTTTAATATACCATATTGCTCCGAATATAGGCTTCACCCGTGATGTGAGATCTCAAGGAAGAAACAAACCATACTTGTGTGCTATTACAGGAGTGTGATTATAAGTCACACCCTGTTTTTAAACAAACCATTAAAAATGTATGAATAAAAGTATTTAAAAAATACTTTATAATTTTTAACTGTTGAATTGGCAGCAGGACATTAAGAAATGACTTTTTTGTACCTTTTGTGGCTGCAAAATCATCAATTATATCGTCAAAACTTAAATCTGCTGTTGCATCACTTTTAATGGAAGAGCATCAATTGACTCTTCTTTTAGACTTTAAAGATTTGTTCTTTTCAGAACAGCAAATGAGCGTTCGTTTGAACAGTTGGAAATTGGTACTGGTAAAAAAATCCTGAGGTATGTTTCAACAATGGGAAAAATATGAACTAAATTCAAGTCCCTTAACTTCCCAAGGCAAGTGAGGGAATCTGTGCTCTCAGTGAATGAATTGTTTTGTCAGGATTCGAAACTGAAAGAACTCTTCAAGTTTATCTGAATACTGGTTTTACAACAATTCAACTGCTTCCATCACATCACTTAGGTCATTCTTGTAGACGAATCCAAATCTAGAGTCCAATTCCTCATATGACTTCTTTCTGGTTTGCAACTGAAACAAGATTGTCACATCTTAACTAAAACGTTTGAGTGATGAAGGAATCTCTATTATTAAAAACAACGTCTGGAGTTGATAAATCATCTAGAAGTCGGTTCTTGGGTATTTTCTTCCTTCTTGAGGATTCATAATCAATTTCTCTCCCAAACAACTGGTTGGATTCTTTCTTGAACAGTTCGAATTTTTTTCTTATGAAATTCAGGATGAAGTCAATAATTGACTTATGAAATGGTAAAACTAACAACAAATTGCCCATGGAAGACTGAAAGGGAAGTGTTCACTGTTTATTCGTTGCAATATTGTCCCAAATAATCGTTAACAAAGCAGTCTCTTTTTTCATTAATTTGGCATGAAGAGACTTAAAAATATATTGGTTTTTGGAGGTTCTTTGGAGGTCCCCCTTCCCCAAAATTCTGAGGCCCTGTGCACGTACAGAAATCAGGCCCTGGCCTTACTTGCATCAAGGACGTTCTGGGCAGTTAAGCTGAACTGAACAAAAGGGTTGCAGACTTGTCTTGCATAGGCACTAACTACATGTATTCAGGCACCCATAATGCCATTACCACCATTAAAAGTTACCCCTTTACAAAATATATACACATACAGGGTGTCTATAAGGTCTTTCCCACATTACAAAAATTAATTTAAAAAGATCTGTGCAAGTTAAAATAAAATGGGTGGCAACATAATACAACAGCACCCATTTTTTTTTCTGTTCTTTAGGAGAATGCTACAGCCGAATAAGAGGAGCATTTAATCGATAAGAGCTTCCATGAAAGGAAAAAAGGCATACGTGTTGTGGTTCCATGACACCAAATCGGTGGTTGCTGTCAAGCTTCATTCCAGAAAACAGTACAGAAGTTCACCACTAGACCAAAAAAGCATAAATTTGAAAAGTTTAAAGTGACAGATAGTATTGGCGATCTTACCTGAGTTGGCTGACCACCGATTACACAAGAGACAGCTGTTCAGGAGACATTTCTGCAAAGTCACAGGAAATCCATTCATAGTGCTTCACTGGAAAATTGGTTCACCCTTGCCATGGTTCACCAAATTTTATACGAATGACTTCATCTGTACACTTATAAGGTACAGATTGTTCAAGCTCTTCAGCCTGATGACTGACGTCGCTGTGCTGCATTTGCGACAGAGATGTTGCTGCGCATAGCTCATGATAGTGATCATCTGCACTATGTCTGTTCCTCAGATGAATCCACATTTCACATCTCTGGTACAGTAAAGAAGCACAATGTGCAAATCTGGGATTCAGAAAATTCCCATTGTTATCAAACAGCAGAGGGCTATGGCCTGAAAGTCAACATATGTTGTGGCCTGATGCACGACAGAATCATCGGACCCTTCTTTTTTATAGAACTTACAGTAACGTTTACCTGCACAAGCTGGAACTTTTTGTAAAACCTCAGTTTCATGCACACCCACCTTCGGTTATTTTCCAAGAAGACAGCGCCCCACCACATTGGTCAATAATGGTTCGTGAAAGCCACATTTCCCGACAGATGGATTGGCTGCTACAGTCCTATGACATGTCCGACTCGATCGCCCGACATAACCCCTCTAGATTTTTTCGTGTAGGGTTATGTGAAAGATCAAGTTTATTTTAGCAGTGCATCAGATGCCGAGACGTTGAAGAGCAGAATAATGGACATCATTTGTTCCGTTTCTGCTGAGATGTTAAAAAACATGGTGTGAAATTTAATATCGCTCAGATGGTCCTCCGACCACAAATGGTGCCTATGTGGAAATGTGATGACACTGGGAAAAAAACTTTACAGGAGCACCATCGTTGTCGTGCAATTCCTTTTTTGTATCTGTAATACATTTTAATTTTTGTAATGTGAGAAAGACTTTATGGACACCCTGTATACATAACAGCAAAAGTTCCCCCTTCAAAAAAATACATAACAGAAAAAGTGCATAAACGTAACACATGCATAAGAAAAATTAGGAGTGCAAATAATTATATATCTGCACTCCAATTTTAATAACTCATCACTGATAAAATAATGTGACAAATTGGCATATGATCAATGCTTGAGGGAGTCTGTAAAAAGCTCAGGCAGTCCAACAGGACTTACCAGAACAACTAAAGCATTTATTGGACTTCATATGCAAAGCTCAAGCACTCACTGATTTTTCAACACGTTCATGCCACTGCACGACATATATTTTATGAAATAATATGTGAAATGAAATTTTCATTGTCAGATATGTATACTTCACTTGCAACACAACGTAAAATGCAAAATATGAATGCACTGGGTTGTGACTTAGAATTTGTAAAAAGGAGTATGATAGTCTTCTACAGCAGTGGTTCACAACCTGTGGTCTGAAAGTAACAAACATTTAAAAAAATATAAGTTCAAATTATTTTTAGGTTGGCTGGTTAAAAAAATAAAATGATTTTAGGAACTAATGTCATTAAACTTCATATCTCTGTTCTTCTTTTAATGATTTCATAGATTTAAGATCAGAGAGATGTACTATCTCTTGCTTAGTATACGCTGTGTAGAAGCAGACTGTTTCCACTGTTGAGCACGATAGTTGAGGTGGAATTATCAAGGTTGAAATGGCTATGATCCACTAGTTCATTTGATCTTTCCTCCTCCGGACGCAATTCAAATTGCACAGCAACAATAAGCAAACACCAGAAGTCATACTCGTAGCCAACATAATGGAAGTGTACATTATTTCTGGGTCATTATGGATTCCCCTGAATAATTTAGACCTACATTAAAATTACATTATATACTAACTTTGAATTATGTGTGTGATAGGGATCTTTAATATTTATTTTGAGAATAGGTTTATGGTTGTAGACAAAGATGGTGAAGTAAACCAGTATTTATTTTTTTGAAGTGAAGTTCTCTGAATCAAATGCATGGAGTCTTCTAAATTGCAAAAACATGTTGAAATTAAACACAAAGATATGCAGTTAACCAACCAGTAGAATTTTTTAAACAAATGATGATGCCCAGGAATTATAAAATGTTGTTAACAACACTGTTTTTGTTTTCACAATGGAATTTTTGGGCTTCATAGCAGGTAACTTTGTTTTAGGTAAAAAGGGCAGTCAACCTCACACCAGTCGTTATGGTGTAACTCTTCCTGCAGCTAAAATGATAACTATGATAATGGGTGAAAAATATTCAAAACAACCTGTGTGCAATTAATTTGAATAGAAGAGTTGAATCAGAGTGAATGCTCTATATTTCAATTGGAACACAGTACTGACATTGCAGTCAATGCTAATTTAGTAGCATTTCTTAGATATGAGACGACTTGCTGTTTGGTATAAACTTGCACCTGTACACACATGCAGAAACTTTGTTTAAAGTTCTGTTCTCCAAAATAAAAGCAAATAGCCTAAATATGTTGGTGTCCGTGTAGATTGTACTAAGCTGATGTACATAGGGTTTCTTTCATGAATTCTGTCAGTAGCACCCTCTGCCAAGTGGACACATCGCATCATTCACTGGGAAGCACTGACTGTGAACAGCATGTGATCAACAATAAAATCTGTCTATGATAAATCATTGAAAATTGAAAATTTTTGTATGACTAATTGAATTTTTTTGTATGACTAATGCTCAATGATAGCATCTTCACACGTCAGGCAGCGATTACAAAAACTTACTCTTACCCTGCGTCCAGTGATTGTCAAGGGGTAGAGTTCTGACTTATCTGTTTGAGCCATAGGATGTGGTTGGGTTGTTCTTCAAAATATATGTTTAAAAAATTGTTTGAGTAACTTCTCAGGTTTTTAAGTACTCTCTAATGCAGCAGATATTTCCCCCTTCTTAAATGAGCTAATTCAAGGCTCCAGTGCAACTATACTTTCTGCACAGAAGTGGGAGGATATAATTAAAAAAATAAAGACTTGGATTTGGCACATTGCCAACAACAAATATATCTCCTCTTTTCTTAATGACTTCCACAGCAAAAAGTTCTGTAACATTGTTGAGTACATGAAGGAACACATGATGTCCTTGGGGTTCATATAAGAGACTATAACTTATCTTCCAATGAAATAAAAATTTGGATGAAAAGTTCCCACCCAGTGAAACAGCTGGGCACCTTGAATTGTCCAGCAATTCCTGTTTGAAGATTATAATTTCTTCAGTGGCTGTGCAGACTTTTGGTGCAATTTGCATTATGTTTTTGGAAAGGTGACAAAATACTCAATACCTTGTGACCCCTCATACCTGTGTGAAACTATACTTTCAGGTTTTTGACCATAGAAATAATAAATACAGGAACAGAAATAATGTGGAGGCACAGCTGAAACTTAAAACCCCACCTTTTAAGGAAGATATTCAAAAGCATGCTGTTTAGCATTACCATTTAAACTATTAACATTTCCAGTTTGATTACTGTAAAACTCTAAATAACTAAACACACAGAACTAATAAGCCACAATTTTAAATGACTTAACTTTTAAAAAACACACACTTCATATTGCTGGGTAATCTCTAATGCAGGCACAATATACATGATGTAAAAATATATTCTAAAAATTTTATTTGTCCTTATGGATGCAGCAGATAAACATTGTGTGCTACGTGGCCTATGAACTAAGAGACGATAAAAATAATTGTTGCAAAGGAATGTCTAACTTTGTTACAGCATCCATTAACAAACTTAACACAGAGGATATCTTAGATTATTCACCTATATTTCCATTCCAGAACACACTATATAAAAATATGTATATTTCCATTTGGAAGCTTAATGTTGCAGATTCCTCAGGGTTGAAGGAATTTATCAGTGCATATAGGCCTCACAAAGTTGCCCATTTTCAGATTATGTTCAAGCACACATCAGTATTTCTGTTTTGTACGAAGCAGCATATGTTTGGAAAGGCTACCTTTCTCAGTGAATTCCTAGTAGCATGCATCACACAGATGAGGTTTTTCACCAGTATAAAGAAGCTTGTGCTGAGATAGGTGACTTTGTGTGAACTGTTTGGAACATAAATCACAATGATGAGGTTTCTCACTGGTATGAAGAAGCATTTGCTCAGAGAGATGACTTTTATGTCTGAATTGCTTGCAAGATACAGCAGACTGATGAGGTTTTTCACCTATATGAAGAAGCATATGTCTAGAAAGGGTACCTCTGTGTCTGAATTGTTTTGAACATACACCATACTGATGATCTTTATCACCTGTATGAAATAGCATATGACTAGAGAGGCTTCTTTTCTAACTGAATTTCCTGGAGCATACATCACATTGATGAGGTTTTTCACCTGCATGACAAAGCATATGATTAAAAAGGGCATCTCTCAGGCTGAATTGTTTGGACATGCATCACATTGATTAGGTTTTTTGCCTGTGTGAAGAAGCATATGCCTAGAAAGGCAATCACTGCGTCTGAATTGTTTTGAACATACACCACACTGATGAGCTTTTTCACCTGTATGAAGAAGCATGTGTGCAGAAAAGCTATTTCTGTGTCTGAATTGCTTGAAACATACACCACACTCGTGAGGTTTTTCGCCTGTATGAAGAAGCAAATGTTTGGAAAGGCTACCTTTCTCAGTGAATTTCTTGGAACATACATCACATTGATGAGGTTTTTCACCTGTATGAAGAAGCATATGTCTAGAAAGGCTATCAATGCGTTTGAATTGTTTGCAACATACATTGCATTGATCAGGTTTTTCACCTGTATGAAGAAGCATATGCCTAGAAAGCTGACCTGTCTGTGAGAAATTCTTAAAACATACACCACATTGATGAGGTTTTTCACCTGTATGAACATTCATATGTCTGGAGAGGGTACCTTTCCAAGTGAATTTCTGGGAACATACACCACACTGATGTGGTTTTTCACCTGTATGAAGAAGCATATGATTAGAAAGGTGATGTCTCTGGGTGAATTGCTTGGAACATACCTCACACTGATGAGGCACTTTATCTGTATGGAGCATAATGCCGCAAAATTCTACTTTGAACAGTAAATTTCTTGAAGCATACAACACACTGGTGAAGTTTCTCACTTGTATTTATCTAGAGATACCCAGGAAGATTGATTTTCAGTTTTGATATCTTGCCACACAAATCACACTCGATGGAATTTTTATTTTTGTGCAACTGTGTACATACATGTGTTGAAGAACTATATTTTTAGGGGGTAATTGTGTAAGCATGTTTCACACTCTTGAAGATCTGTTGTACCATTAACGTGCAACACTGTATCTTCAGTTTTCACTTCCTTCACAATGGAAATTTTGAGTTGCGGCTCCAGCAGTTTTATTCTGGACTCAATATTCGTCAACTTCTAGATTTTATAAATTCTCTCCATGTCCACACTAATAATTTAAGACAGCAAAAAGAGAGCCCCTTTCACTATTTTCAAACAGACTTTCTGAAATTGAAACCTTGTACACCAAGTTCTTCAAAAAGTTAAATTTCTAAACCTCATGTTAAGAGATTGTAACATGCAGAGCAAAAAAGCATTGCTGAGTTAATCATTTTGTAAGTACAGAATGACACAAACTATTAATGGGAAAAAAAAGGAAAAAGAAAAGAAAGCAGGTTATAATTAGTGACGCACACAGTGAAAACAAATTTTGGAGAAAAATACCACTAATCTGAAAAACAGCATCAGGATATCTAAAATATTTACAGGAAGATATTTAGAATCCCCTAAAAAGCATTTCTATAAATAAGGGGACAGGTGTCTTATTTCCCACTTCCTTTCTTGTATTTGGGTACTTTCATAATTGATATTTACAGCAGGAAGTTTAAAGCATGGGTCAATAGCTTTTTTTTTTTTTTTTTAAACACAAAAAGATGAATTGTTTACCTGTACATGCATGTCCTTGTTTAGAAACCAGCGCCATTTGCAATCTTAAATTGTACCACTACCATCGACGCGAAGGAGCGTGATGGTTGTTGTCTTCGACTAGTACGGTGACCTCTGAGAGCAGGAATCACTTCTAGTTCCAAATATTTCCACCAACGCAATGATAGCGCACATTACCGATTGTATGGACTATTTTGGTTGCAAAGTAAAAACAGCTGGAAACTTTTATTGGGTTTTATTTTTATGAAGTCAGCTGTTTTTCGTTATATTCATCTGAAACATTACACCGAACAACCTAAATACTTCGAAAAAATAAGAAAGAAAGAAAATCGAGTAACAAGATGGGAAATTAACTGGTCACCAAAGTAAAACTCTATTTGTCACATCACGAATTATTTTCAAAAATTGAAAAATTGAGGACAAAAAATAAGAAATTGAGGACATTTGTTGTCTTTAATCAGTTTTAAATAAATTGAGGTCAAAGCATGAAAATTGAGAATTGTTCCCAGAAAATGAGGACGTCTGGTCACCTTAGTTGTGGCGTCATATCGTCACACGTGACGGAAAGTGAATATTCCTACGAAGAGACGTACCTAGGTAAGAATTTCTGAGCCCGGGGCAAACCACAAAATATCAAAATATTGCGGCTCCCATAGTCTTTTTATCTTTAACAAATATACACTGAAGAACAATTGAATTAGAGACAGCTGGCGTTATGCAAATGCGGCGCTGTGGGCGTCCCTGTAAACGGAAACGACATGACGTATGCAGCGATCCTACAATATAAGGAGTGATGCGACGGGAATCAGTAAGAGTTGGTCGCAGTATGGGTAAGACGAAGGATCTAAGCCGCCCCGGTGGAGCAGTGGTCTAAGCGATGGCCTCTGATCATTCGTCCGAAAGGAATCCGGATTCGAATCCCGTCAGGCATGGATGCTGTGTTTTTCTTACGGCACTTGGCTTCTCCCTTTCCTGGAACCAGTGACCCTAAATTAGGGACGGGAGACTGGTTATAGCACATTGAGTGGCTCACGGTGGTCGTGAAACCTACAATAAAAAAAAAAAGAAGGTTCTAAGCGCATTTGATCAAATTGTCGGGGCCCGACAAATGGGTCACTCCATCTCGGAAGTCGTGCAAGCACTGGGATTTTCACGATCCACTGTGTCAATGGTGCACCGTGAGCACATCGAATCCGGTAAAACCATCCCTGCAAGGGCCAACTGCCGTAGACAACAGCGTGTGGATGAGCTGGGTCATCGTCCGCTAGCTCGCATTGCAACAACGGATAGACGGGCCACAATGCAAGAAATCACTCGGCAATTTAACGCTGGTGCACAAAAACGTGTAAGCAGCCACACCATCCAGAACCATCTCCTCGCTATGGGGTACAGAAGCCATCGTCCCACGAGAGTACCGCCGCTGAACGCACATCACATGGTGCATGGTGCAAAGATTAGCATGGGCGCGTAAACATCGCCACTAGACGCTTGACATGTGGGGAAATGTTGCCTGGACTGATGAGTCGAGATTCACGTTGGTACATGCGGATGATAGGATACGAGTACGGCGCAAACCATATGAAGTGATGGATCCTTCTTTTGTCAGCAGGGTACTCTTCAAGCTGGTGGGGGAGGCATTCTCATCTGGAGACTGTTTACGTGGACTAAAATGGGACCCTTGGTGCGTGTGACATCGTCCCTCACAGGACAACGTTACCGGGATACCCTGGACGACCATTTGCTCCCGTTTGTGCGTCTTCAACATCCTACTGGTAACCTCATCCTGCAACAACACAATGCACTGTGCCATCGCTCCCGAATTGTATCCGAATGGTTGGATGACCACTCCACCGAAGTGACCTCGCTTCCTTGACCAGCTAGGTCACCTGACCTCAATCAATCACATCGAGCACATCTGGCATGCCATCGAGAGAGATGTTTGAGTCTCTGACTCCCTCCATCAAATCTTCGTGAACTGTAGGATATTGTTCAGGGGTCGTGGATCCGTGTGGCTTCCCAACGCTTCCGATGTCTTATCGAGTCCATGCCTAGACGAATCACCGCCGTCATCAGGGGGAAAGGTAGTGCTACACGCTACTGGACAGGTTTCTCTAATTCAATTGCTCTTCAGTGTGTATATGCTTTTTTTAACTGCTTCGGTGTTCTGACTTTCAATACCACATAAAACAGATCAGTGTAGCTGGCAGTCGTGTCTGGCAACTATAATAATGGTCGAATAGCCTCAGAGAACATCAAACAGAGGTCATCGCTCTTTCCACGTGACTCACTTATAAACGTGGAGAGAGCGGTGAATTCTGTTTGATGTTCCTAGTTCACGTCCAATGTCTGTGTTAATTAATTAGCCTCAGAGAATCTTCAGCAGTGTAAATGACACCATATCTTGCATCGTACATTGAGTCCATTCAAGTAATCCAAAATTGTGATACACATTGTTGTCGACGACAAATGTGGTTCTTTAGTTGGACGGACTACACAACCTTGTTTTCATTTCAAAATGCGAGCAACTAACACCCCCTAAACATTTCGAAGAAGGAATTCCAGTTTTAAGTGTATGGTGAACAAGTTTTAATTCCCATTGAATTATAGTTTTCAAGTAGTGGTTTTCCCGCCCTGTTTAGCTGCGCCCAGGACAGCCTTCTGCTCGTCCAAGTTGTGCCTTTGTTGCTACCACTGAGAATTAGTAGCTTAGGCGATGCTAGGAAGCACAGGTAGTGCTGCAAAGAGGGTGGTACGAAGATCATACGAAATGTTCTGCACATATTAATCTAAAACGCAAGCGGATAATGCAATCGGAAAAATGTTTGCCTCATGTCAAGGTCAGACTCTCAGCAACGCAGTGGTGTCAGAACGACGAGCAATCATTTGCTGTAAGGACGTGGGAGGGTTTGGAAATGGATGCGTGCAGCTTCTCAGGTCGGTTCACGTGTTAGACCAGCGCTCGTGCGTGAAAATAGAAACTCTGCGGGGAAGAACTCCGACACAGATCCATACTACCTTGCAAGAAGTTTGTGGGGAAGAAACTCTTGATCGAAGCACAATTTCTCGCTGAGAATCGCGCATTCGGGAATGCCGAAGCACCATCGAAGATGATCCTTACTCAGGCCGACCTCAAACGACGACAGGCAAAACATCTGTCCCCGTTGTTGCAACGTTTCCCGAAGATAATTGCCGTTTGACAGTTTAGGAGATTGCGTATCAGTCAAATTTGTCAATCATGCTTGTTCACCGGATTTTTACTAACTCACTGGGACAAAGAAAAATCGCTGGGCGCCCCGTCAACTCACCTCCGAGCAGAAGGCAGCAAGAGTGAGAATTGCACAGGGTCACTTCCATAGGTTTAAAAGGAAGGGCGACACGTTCCTGAATAGAAGTGTCTCAATTGATGAGACTTGGACCCATGATTTTGAGCCGGAAACAAGTCACAATCAGCGGAATGGAGGCACCTTAGTTCCCCAGGCCCCTCAGTCGTCGCCGTCAGTCCAAAGTGAAGCAAATGATGATGTTTTCGTACAATGCCCAGGATGTTGTGGTCTGTAATAAAGTGCAGGAAGGCAAAATGTCAACGCACAATATTATCGTGACTTTCTGAGGACAAAGTTGAGATCGAAAATTCGTCAAAATCGCCCCGACTTCTTCTTGGAAGCGGAAAGGAACTTGCTGCATGACAACGCACCGTATCATGGTGCGGCGTCGGTACGGAGACTTTTGTCGAAATATGGCTGGGAGATTTTACCTCACGCTCCATACAGCCCTGATCTCAGTCCACCCGACTCTCATCTTTTCATAAAGTAAAAAAATCGGCTCCGTGGCATTTACTACGAATTGCTGGACGAACTGTCATTGGACGTGACCGGCCTAATACAACAGCTGAACAAAGATGGCGTGCTACGGGTCATCCAGGACCTACATCATGGGCATCCAGGACTTTCCCAAAGTTAAAAAATCGGCTCCGTGGCATTTACTACGAATTGCTGGACGAACTGCCATTGGACGTGACCGGCGTAATACAACAGCTCAACAAAGATTGTGTGCTACGGGTCATCCAGGACCTACATCATGGGCATCCAGGACTTTCCCAAAGTTAAAAAATCGGCTCCGTGGCATTTATTACGAATTGTTGGATGAACTGCCATTGGACGTGACCGGCGTAATACAACAGGTGAACAAAGATGGCGTGCTACGGGGCATTCAGGACCTACATCGTGGGCATCCAGGACTTTCCCAAAGTTAAAAAATCGGCTCCGTGGCATTTACTACGAATTGCTGGGCGAACTGTCATTGCACGTGACCGGCGTAATATAACAGCTGAACAAAGATGGCGTGCTACGGGGCATCCAGGACCTACATCACCACTGGCTAGTTGTCATTAGCAGCAGAGGGAAGTACATTGAACGACAAAAAGGCAAGTTTTCTCCTTTACTTCACACTTTTCTCAAAAATGGACAGTGGGCAGAACTTTTGTTAAGACTCCAGTACGAGAGCGAAGTCATGCTGTGTATTTCTGTGTATAGCTGCTTGCATGTAGCTGCGATGTTTGCCATGGAGCATTTACCCAGCAGCTGTTCACGTCGCTTTTATTGTTAGTCTTGTGTCCTCTGAAATGAAACGATGCTCTCTCTTAACATTTTGGACTACGAGGACATACTCCCTGGAGTTCCTATGTCCAGAATGAACAATGCAGCTCCTGCTGAAGCTATAGAAGTACGGAATCTATTCAAATGTTTCTTTAATGAGTGAATGATTAAAGCGATATTAAAGCAGTGTACTATTAAAAATAAAAATTATTTAAAATAAAACTTACTAGTTCCGCATTTTCTTGCATAGTTAATCCAATTTGAATCTGTTGTGGGGATCTGCATGCCGCTGGTCCCAAATAGCGATGCGTTCGAAAACAGCTGATATCAGTGTCTCTTTGAAATTGTCACCCATACTTCAAAAAGTCACTAAATTTTCACCTTTTAAACAAATCACAGGAAAACTCCAAAAATAAAACTTGCTTCTATAAAAACACAACACGATTTTTAAATATACGAGAGCGAGAGATGACTGCGTAGTTTCACACTCGGTTGGGAAAGTGGGTCTATCAACGGGAAGAGTGGTCTTGAATGAACCAATCAGAGCGTAAGTTTGAGTGCGTTCTAAGGATTTAACACAGCCCTTCAATCTTTTAACTGCTATCTTCCTGCAGTCCGACAGAGGAGGGTGATCTTGAACCCATGGCAAACAAACTATATATCTTCCTTCCTGGTCTCTTGAAACATTACGAATAAAATGATCTTTCGCAGCGTCTTCGAGCTCCTTTCTCGCGATCTTTTCACCTGGATTGAGAATCCCCAAAGTATCAGGTCTCCACAAATCAGAAAGGTTTAAATCGCCAACGTGGACAGAGATAAGAACATTAGATTTACCGGCTTCTTTTTCTTCTGTTTTTTCCATAAACGTCCATCCCAGACGTGTGTTTACTGCCACTAATCCATTGGAAAGGTGCTCAATTTCACCTGTAAATAACTTCCCTGCGAAGTCAGCTCCTATCAGAAAATGAATTTCCTTCGGATCTTTCTCATACAGACAGTCATGTTCATTTATGGAAATATCGCTAATGAAAACTCCACGATTTGTCAGTTCTTTTATCCATTTAGACTCCTCTAACTTCGGAATGAAAGCACAGATTCTTTTTTGATCCATCACCTCTAATTCGCAAATATAATCGCCGTCAAGATTGCTTAATTGAATCGAATATCTTTTGTGCTTTTCACTTTTTTCTATTCCTCCAAAAAGTTCATGAACGACTTTTTCTTCCCCTTTGCCTTTCAACTTCAGTGCTTTAGCTACAAATTCAGTTACATATGATCTCGAGCTACCTGTATCAATAATCCCTCGTACATAACGATTGATGTCATTCTCCTTAATACAAACAATTAAAGTCTGTAAATACACCTCCTTGGAGCAGGAATTGTTAGTCAAAACACTGGCTTCCAGAGCTCTATCATTTTCTTTATTATTTTCTGGTTTGTTATCTTTCTCTTCGTGTTTATGAAAACACATAATAGATAGATGTCTATTACCACAGTGTGAGCAGGTAATTTTTACCTTACAAGAACGTGAAACGTGTCCTGGTTTAAGACACCTAAAACAGCATCCCCTTTTTAACAGAATATATTTTCTTTCCTCCAGAGACAGATTTCGAGTTTCTTTGCACTCAGAGTTTGCGTGAGGCTTGTCACAAAAAACAAAAACGAGTTTTTTCTTTTCTTTCAGTTCAGTACTAAATAGCTCAGCTGCTGTCGGTGTATTTCCCTTTTCTCTCGAGTAACGTGAGAGCTTCCTGCCACAGCCACCTGACCGAGGAGCAAAAGTGGCTGGAAAACTGTTGTGCCAGTCTCTGGTGACCGAAACACTAGCAGAAGTGTGCTCCCTGGAGGTCAGTTCCTTCCTCAAAAATACAAGCAAATCTTTGATGTCATAACTGGCATTGGTACTTTGTTTATTGAATTATAAGATCAGATCAGCCGGGAGCACTTTCAACAGCATCGGACACATACGATTTTCATACGTGTCTGACAAAACTCCCAGCGACTCAACTTCTTATTTGCGTTTGAACATTATCAAACAACTTTCGAAATATTCCGATATCACTGGAATTCCTGAGAGGGGAAAGATCAAGCAAGTTACTCATATGTGCATTTATTAACAAATCCTTTCTCCCAAATCGCTCTTCTAACATGTTTACAGCAATGTCGTAATTTTCCGGTGTGATAGCAAATCCTTGTACAGCGTTTTTAGCAGTACCTCCTAAGTGAGCTTTAAGATAATTAAATTTATCTACTTTGTTCAAAGGATCATTCTTATGAATTGCCGATTCAAAAGAATTCCAAAATGTAAGCCATTGACTCACATCCCCGTAAAACTTGGAAATAGATAGCTTCGGCAATTTTATAGTCACAGAGTCCCTCACTCGTTCTTCTTTCGATTCACGTAGCTCGGGGCTCTGACCAAGAGACACGCCATTAGTCACAACATTTTGCTTTAATATATGAACTCGTTTGGACGCTCTATATCTCCATGTAGTTATTTTCTTACGATATTCTTCAGCACTTTCTAACTCAGACTGCAAGTTCCCTGGGTCTGAAACATTTTCCAGCTCGGAATCAATTAATTTTTAGTTCTGTTGATTTTTCATTAAGATGTTCTAAAAATTCTTCAAGATTACCTATATCCACATCAGTTAGTTTAAGTTCCGCTGCTAATCGCTTAATAATTTTGGTAACGGAAGTTCTCATCACGCCGCGTTTCTGTCTCAGTCTAGCTTTAATTTCTTTGGCCATTTTTTCGTTCGAAACAATATATCAGAATGTCAAAAAACGGAAGAATTCTCTCGGTTACGAATTCTGTGCTATGTTCAAAATACCTCAACTCAAAGTCCCGGCAGAGATGCCGTTATGTAACGTGTCGCCATTCAAATCAATCAGGAATGCGCAGTATTGAAGAAAAGGTACTTCTTACCTTACATTCAATTTTTGAACGACGGTTCTTGGGTGTCGTGTGTTGAGGTCGTTAAATCAATTAACAATAGCAAATGAATCCACATTCCTCCGAAGTTGACACGAATTACTCAAGAGGCAGTAATAAACATCAAACATACATTTAATACATGACACAGATGGCCGACCGCACACATACTAAAGATACATAACATAAAACACCGGCGTTTTTTTCATCGTGAGTTCCATCGTGTTCAAAACACTCGAGTTCTCTTTTTCCCACGGGGCGACAGCGCCCTCTATCAGAAACAGTTTTGACAGCTGCTCGGATTTTTTATTTTTTCTCTTCGGGAGCTGTTCCTCTTCCGACATAGATGGCAGCACAGAAGTATGACAAGGATCAGAACTGCACACGATGTAAGTTACCAGTGTTCATTCGGCAGTCCGGAGGACCCCATCTGTGAGACTACTTTGTGGTTCTTTCTGGTAGATAGCGACGGCGAAAAGTCTGGTCTTCTACGAAGATGAGTGAGGCACATTCGAAAAACTTTAAAAGTTAATTTATGGGGTCTCAATGAAGTTCTTAAAAATATACGGAAGTGTTTTTGGAATTATGATGTATCAGTATTGTATACAGACTTCTTTAACTGCATGTAAGTTTTTAGGTGTTATTTTCATTTCATGGAACTATGCAACACACACAAAACTCTAATCACACTAATTCAAACCATTCAAGCCTTCCATTAATGATAAAAGGAACAATAGCAAGGCTATGTAAACATAACCTCTAACAACAGCAGAAATAATGCACCTGTTAAGCGCATAAAATTGCAAGATGATACAGGCATGTATCCAAAGTGAAAGACTTGGGAGATCCAGATTCCCTCCCCCAAAGGTATTTAAAATATGCATCCTATAGACATAGCTTTTTTTCAAGTAGCACATTTCTATGCCAGGGACAAACCACAAAATATTGCCCTACCACAAAGGTCATTAAGACAAAAAGTAGTACCACATGGAATATCATAAGTCTGCTTGTTGGACTAATTTTTAGAGCAATAAACCCAGTCTGGTGTATTGATTACGAACAGATTTGCATTATTTAGTACCCACATGCACATAAAATTATGATCTCTCAAAACAAAACTAACACTGGGCACCAGAAGTTCTTCAGACATTTCTTTTTTTTTTTTTTCATTGGATTTTTAACGACCACCGTGAGCAACTCAATGGGCTATAAGCAGTCGCCCGTCCCTAATTTAGGGTCACTGGTTCCAGGGAAGGGAGAGAACCAGTGCCGTAAGACAAACACAACATCCATGCCTCACCTTCAGACATTTCATTTCATATTGAATTATATTCTTTTTCTCATCATATTATCTTGCAGTTAATTTACAAGTAAAGCCACTAAAGGTTGTGTACAAAGTTGAAGAACGGGTTTGTTTTCCAGTTCAGAGTGAACCCCACCCCAAAACACGGTATGCCCAATTAAGGCGCTGTTTTTTTGTTTTAGTTTTTTTTTTTTTTTGTACCTTTTTCAAAATCACCTATGTTTTTACTACTGTAACAGAACTGATATATTTTGTTTGCTCATAACATTTTCTTATTTAAAGAATCATTTAAGCAGCCAAGATGTGAGAGTAATTCCCAAAAAGAAGGTAAATGGGATAAAAGACCAACAGTTGAATGAACAAAGTAAAAGGTAGTTGTAATTTGGTTTTATACTACTTACCCTCCCCTTTTTTAATCAGTGCCATAGTCATGATTGTTGGAGAACTCTTGCAAACATGCAATAAATGGAAGTTTTTTTTTTTTTTAGGTTTAACGACCACCGTGAGCAACTCAATGGTCTATAAGCAGTCACCGTTCCTAATTTACGGTCACTGGTTCCAGGGACGAGAGAGAGAGCCAGCGCCGTAAGACAAACACAACACCCATGCCTCACCAGGATTCGAACACGGACCCCTTTTGGACGCATGATCAGAGGCCATCGCTTAGACCACTGTGCCACCGGGGCAGCATAAATGGAATTTCGTGCATATTTAAGATCGATTAATTCCTTATTTGCTAACAATATTCAGAGAAATCATGATTGCCGCCCCGGTGGCGCAGTGGTCTAAGGCGTTGGCCTCTGATCATTCGTCCGTAACGGGTCCGGGTTCGAATCCCGGTCAGGCATGGATGTTGTGTTTGTCTTACGGCACTGACTCTCTCCCTTCCCTGGAACCAGTGACCCTAAATTAGGGACGGGCGACTGCTTACAGCCCATTGAGTTGCTCACGGTGGTCGTTAAACCTCCAATCAAAAAAAAAAAAAAAAAAAGAAATCATGATTTTTTTCAGCAGATAAATAGTAGTATAATTCGTGGCAACGCTAGTTTTTAATCCAATTAGAGATGTTCCATATAAAAATACTTAAAAATTCCCGTTAAATGCTGGGAACCCTATTGATAGTGTGTACCAAATGAAGCACATGCAATCTTGAACTTGATTTAAAAGTTTTAATTTGCCTCAGTTTTTTTTAATGATATGTGGCAAAGGTGAAGAGAAAAATTTAGAGAAAGATTTTTTTAAAACAAACTGTTGTCTCTATTTTACCTGGCTCTTAGTAACTTCTAGTTGTAAGATTCAATTAAAATGAATATGTACGGTGTCTGTGAATGCCAGTTTTTTTCAACAATTATTTAAAAGATGCCAGACAGCACTTGGTGCGATATGACATCGTACTAGTTATTTTACTAACAGCTTTTTAATATTAGCTTACAGTGAGCTTCTTGCAGAAACATACCTGAAGTTTTCCTCATACTTGAATTTTATCAACTTAGATAATCAGAATTTGTACATATCAATCAAAGCTACAGTTTTCAAAAATAACAATAAAAACCATTTCTTTTAAAAATACAAAAAAATGTATTACGAAAAATGCAATTCATGAGACTACCTTATAGGTTGTCTTATGTTATAAACGTGATTTTAATTAAACTATAAAAAAATTGTAGTCTGCAATAAAAAAACAAGAATGTGTATATGTGTATTAATCAATGAGTTTTAACATTTAAAAATATCCATACTTAGTATGTATAACCTTTTTTTTTAGAATTACATAGAAGTCTAATTGCAGTTGGTATGACATATCCAAAGTGCAGTACACTAGTCACACTATTAATAGCTTTTACATATTTAATTTTTCATTTACACTTACTTCTTAGCACAAATATACTTTAGACTTCACTGATAAGTGATTGACTTAGATACATGAATGATTGATTTAGATATAATCAAAATTTAAGATTTACCTGAAAATATCCTTAAAATCCAATAAAAAACTTTGTTTTTTTAGAAAAGCTGGGGCAGGTTGGGGTTTAAAAAAAAACACACTTTCAAATCCTGTTTTTAGTGACCAGAGGAAGACTTTTGTGAAGTTACTGCCACACACACATTTTAATTGTAGTTTAACAAGCTAACTTTTGAATATTTCTATGGGGGCATGATACTGTAAAAAGGGTATTAGAGAACTAGGTGACATTTCTTATCCCAAAAGGGAACAGTATTTTACTCTCAGTAACTGCATTGAAAGAAATGTGGAAATGGGGGGCATCACTCAGTAGAAGGGTTTCATGCATTTCTCTTAGCCTTACTTGCATCAACGACGTTCTGGGCAGTGAAGCTGAACTAAACAAAAGGGTTGCATACTTGTCTTGCATAGGCACTAACTACATGGATTCAGGTACCCATAATGCCATTGCCACCAATAAAAGTTACCCCTTTACAAAATATATACACACACAGGGTGTCTATAAGGTCTTTCCCACATTACAAAAATTAATATAAAAAGATCTGTGCAAGTTAAAATAAAACGGGTGGCAACATAATATAGCAGCACTCGTGCAGTTTTTTGTTTTTTCTGTTCTTTAGGAGAGTGCTACTGCAGAATAAGAGGAGCATTTTATCGATAACAACTTCCATGAAAGGAAAAAAGCATACGTGTTGTGGTTCCATGACACCAAATCGGCGGTTTCTGTCCAGCTTCATTTCAGAAAACAGTACAGAAGATCACCAGCAAACCAAAAAAGCATAAATGCTCGGTTTGAAAAGTTCAAAGTGACAGCTAGTGTTGGCGATCTTTCCTAAGTGGGCTGACCACCGATTACACAAGAGACAGCTGCAGCTGTTCAGGAGACATTTCTGAAAAGTCCCAGGAAATCTATTCATCATGCTTCACTGGAAACTTGGTTCACCCTTGCCATGGTTCACCAAATTTTACACGAACGACTTCATCTGTACACTTATACGGTACAAATTGTTCAAACTCTTTAGCCTGATGACAGGCCTTGTTGTGCTGCATTTGCGACGGAGATGTTGCAACGTATAGCTCATGATACTGATCATCTGCACTATGTCTGTTCTTCAGATGAAGCTACATTTCACATATCTGATACAGTAAATAGGCACAATGTGTGAATCTGGGGATCAAAAAATTCCCATTGTCATTGAACAGCAGAGGGCTATAGCCTGAAAGTGAACGTATGTTGTGGCTTAATGCATCACAGAATCATCGGATTCTTCTTCTTTAGAGAACCCACAGTAACTTGTAACTGGACAAGCTGGAACTTTTTGTAGCACCTCAGTTCCATGCACTCCAACCGTCGGTTATTTTCCAACAAGACAGCACCCCACCAAATTTGGCAATAATTGTTCATGAATGCTACATTTCCAGACAGATGGATTGGCCGTGAAGGTCCCATGACATGGCCACCTCGATCACTCAACATAACCATTCTTGATTTTTTCCTGTAGGATTATGTGAAAGCCCAAGTTTACTCTAGCAGTGCTCCGGATGTCAAGACATTGAAGAGCAGAATAATGGACATCATTGGTTCTGTCCCTGCTGAGATGTTAAAAAAAAACATGGCGTGAAATCAAATATCGTTTAGATGTGTTCTGGGCCACAAATGGTGCCTATGTGGAGGTATGCTGACACTGAGAGAAAAACTTTACTTGTGTACCGTCATTGTCGTGCAATTCCTTTTTTGTATCCGCAATGCATTTTTTATATTAATTTTTGTAATATCAGAAAGACTTTATGGACACCCTGTATACATAACAACAAAAGTTTCCACTTCAAAAAAAAAAACAGAACAGCAAAAGTGCATAAATGTAAAATATGCATAAGAAAAATTAGAAGTGGGAATAATTATATATCTGCACTCCAATTTTAATAACTTATCACTGATAAAATAATATGACTAATTGGCATATCATAAATGCATGAGAAACGCTCAGGCACCCAACAGGACTTACCAGCACAACTAGAGCATTTATTGGACTTCATGTGTAAAGCTCAAGCACTCACTGATTTTTCAACACATTCATGCAACTGCACAGCATATATTTTATGAAATAATGTTAAATGAAATGTTCACCATCAGATATGTATACTTCATTTGCAACACAACGTAAAATGCAACAAATGAATGCACTGGGTTGTAACTTAGAATTTCTAAAAAGGAGTGCGATAGTCTTCTACAGCAGTGGTTCACAACCTGTGGTCTCCGAGTACCAAACATCTTAAAAATTATAAGTATAAATTATTTTCAGGTTGGGTGGTTATAAAAATAAAATAATTCTACAAACTAATGCCTTCAAACTTCAGGTTCCTGTTCTTCTATTAACAATTTAAAAGATTTAAGGTCAGACAGAAGTACAATATCTAGCTTAGTATACACTCTGTAGAAGCAGACTGTTTCTGCTGTTGAGCAGGAGGAATTGTGAAGGCTGAAATGCTTGTGATCCACTAGTATCTCTTTCAATCGTACAGCAACAATAAACACTAGAAATAATACCCATAGCCTTCATAATGGAAGTGAACATAATTTCTGGGTCATAATGGACCCCCCCCGAGTAATTTGGACCTAATTAAAATTACACTATATACCAACTTTGAGGATGTAAGGTCAGGTGATGCATAACATCACAGCCTCTCCTTGACAAATGTCAACCCTGCCTTCTCGTGGTGCATCCTGTTCCCACTAAAGGGGCTCTGACAACCGCCAATAGCGGTATAACTATACCATCGGGATTAGAGGAAATGCTATCCCACACTCACCAACCCGCCTGGCCAGCATGGTGAGTTATGGCCAAACCCCTCCAAAATGACTCCACAACTTAAATCTTAGCCCTCAGTCTCCGGCAGCTGGAATGTATCTGGCCAAGGCAGCAGCCAGTGCGACATGAAGGCAGAGGGTGCTAAGAATCCTTGGAGGACCGGACTAGGCTGCCATCTGATGCTGACCTTGGCTACGTATAATGGACGCTCCCTATCTTCTGATTCAAGACTTCTTGAATTGGAAGAGGAACTACAAAGGATCACGTGGGACATCGTCGGGCTAAGTGAGGTAAGGAGAAAAGAAGAAGACCTCATTGAACTGAAAAATGGACATCTCTTCTACTATCGTGGAACTGATACTGGCAGAACTAGTGGTGTTCGATTTATAATAAACAAGAAACTGAAGGATAAAGTTGTAGAAGTTGAAAGTTCCTCTGACAGAGCTGCACGACTCGTTATCCAACTCTCGAGAAGATACCAGGCTCAGATTATTCAAACTTATGCACCAACCACAAGTCATCCTGAAGAAGAAATTGAAGAATTTTATGAGCAAATTCGTCATCTAAATAATAAAGGTAAGCAACACTTGAAGATAATTATGGGAGATTTCAATGCAAAAATAGGGCAACAACAACAGAATGAAACTTCAGTAGCTAAATTTGGTCACGGCAACAGAAACCAGCGTGGAAATACTCTCGTTAAGTTTGCAGAGGCAGAAGGGTTTTTCATCTTGAACTCCTTTTTCCAGAAAAAGCCACACAGGAAATGGACATGGAGACATCCGAATGGGACGACAAGTGAAATTGATTTTATTATATGTAACAAAAAATTCGTCATAGAAGACTGCAGTGTGCTAAACAAGTTCAACACAGGTAATGACCATAGATTGGTGAAATGTAAGATACACCTCAACACTAAACTCGAACGTGGCAAGCTCATAAGACAAACAAAATGTAGAACAGATTCTCTGCTTTAAAAGGCTTAACATCGGAAGAAGTGGATATTTCTGAAGTTAACAGAAAAGTAACCAAAGCTCTTATGGAAACGGCAACAAAATTAGCTGGGTCTAAGAACAAGTTGCATTTGAACAAATTATCAGGAAAACCCAATATGTTGATGCAAAAAGGAAGAGAGATGAGGACAACTAAAGAAGTGACTTCCAAAGTGGAATATATAGAGCTATGCAAGACAGTACGAAAAAGGATCACTGAAGATGTAAGGAAATTCAACTGTGAACTAGTGAGGAAAGCAATTGAAAACAACCAAAGCCTAAAGATAGCAAAGGGACATCTCAGTAAGGGAAGAAAACAGATATGGCACTCAGAAAAGAAGATGGTTCTGTAACACGAAATAGAGGCGAAATTTTGACAAGAGTGAAAGATTTCTACTCCAAATTATATGAAAGGGATGATACATGTACTCCAGACATCATGAAAGGTACCAGTACCAGAGTTCTTCGAGTCCTCCCAGCAGAAGTTGCACATGCAATCAAGAACATGAAG
This sequence comes from Macrothele yani, assembly GCA_039090855.1. Lineage (NCBI taxonomy): Eukaryota > Metazoa > Arthropoda > Arachnida > Araneae > Macrothelidae > Macrothele > Macrothele yani. The sequence goes on along the minus strand of CM077009.1, from coordinate 198,740,991 downwards.
CGGGGAAAAGCTCTAGGAGAAGATGGAATTACTGTAGACATCATACAAGAAGCAAGTGGAGAAATCAAAACAGTACTCGCCCAAATTTTCACTCGATGCCTTAATGAAGGGAAGATTCCTGAGGATTGGAACAACGCTACAAGGATCCTGCTACATAAAAAAGGTGACATTCAGGATCTCGGGAACTACAGACCTATCAGCCTCCTATCAGTGGTTTATAAAATCTTCACTAAAGTTCTTTCACACCGCTTGAAGGTAACACTGGACATGGCTCAACCGAGAGAACAAGCTGGATTCAGGAGTGGCTACAGCACAATAGATCATATCCATGTACTGAGAGAACTAATTGAAAGAGCGAGGGAATATGAACTTCCATTGTGCATGGCTTTTATCGATTATGAAAAAGCCTTTGATTCAGTGAAACCATCAGCAGTTACAATGGCTTTGAAATCCTGCGGTATTGAAGATGCATACATTTAATATTATTAATAACATCTATGAAAATGCAAGTGCAAAGATTTGGCTGTTTGAAAATACAACACACATAAAAATTGGAAAGGGAATGAAACAAGGTGACAGCATATCTCCAAAGCTCTTCAATGCTACATTGGAAAATGTCTTTCAATCACTGAACTGGGAAAACAAAGGAATAAAGATTAATGGAGATTATTTAACCCACCTTCGTTTTGCTGATGATGTAGTCATTTTTGCAACTACCTCATCAGAGCTGCAGAGTATGATCCAGGAACTTGCTGACAAGAGTAAAGAAGTGGGATTAAAAATGAACTTTCAGAAGACAAAAGTGATGTTCAATGCTTTTACAAGAAATGCAGATTTATCGATTGATGGAGAAAAGCTGCAGATAACAGACACGTACGTTTATCTTGGACAACAGATATCAAGTGAGGGTCACATTGATGAAGAAATTAATCGGTGTACAAAACTTGCCTGGAGAGCTTTTGGAAGAAACAGCATAATTTTCAAGAGCAATATGCCATTATGTTTTAAAAGAAAGGTGTTTGATCAATGCATCCTTCCAGTGCTTACGTATGGTGCAGAGACGTGGACCTTAACTAAAAGAGACATACAAAGGCTGCAGACAACTCAAAGTAGCATGGAGAGGTGCATGCTTGGTGTAACCAGGAGAGATAAGAAGAGGAACTCGTGGATCCGAAAAATGACAAGAGTGGAAGACATCATGATCAGAGTTAAATCCCTAAAATGGCAATGGGCTGGACATACTGCCAGAAGGACAGACCATCGATGGACAGCCGAAATTTTAGATTGGATTCCAAGGGACAGGAAAAGACCCAGAAGAAGACCACATGGGAGATGGGTGGATGAAATTCGAAAGTATGCGGGAGTGACATGGAGGAGACTGGCACAAGACAACCCGTTGTGGAGGAAACTTGGGGAGATCTTCATCCAGCAGTGGATTGATAATGGTTGACGATGATGATGATATACGAACTTTGCTTGAATTTGGTTTATCATTTTGAAATTGATCTGTGGCTGAAATGGTGTTCATTAAAAGTATCCTTACCAATGAAAAGGGGTCTTAAATACTTAGAGAATAAGTTTATGGTTGTAGACAAAGATGGTGAAGAAAACCAGTGTGTTGTTTGAAGTTCTCTGAATCAAATGCATGGAGCCTTCTAAATTACAAACACATGTAGAAATTAAAGATAATGATATCCAGTTAACCAACAAGTAGATTTTTTTAAAATAAACAGTGCCCCAGAATTATGAAATGTGGTTAAGAACACTGTTTTTGTTTTCACAATGCAATGTTTTAGCTTCATAGCAGGTAAATTTGTTTTGGGTAAAAAGGCAGCCAACCTTATACCAGTCGTTATGGTGCAACTCTTCATGCAGCTAACATGATGATAACTATGATAAAAATGGGTGATAAATATTCAAAACAACCTGTGTGCAATAAATTTGAATAGAACAGTTGAGTCACAGTGAATGTTCTACATTTTGATTGGAACACAGTACTGACATTGCAGTCAATGCTAATTTAGTAGCATTTCTTAGATATGAGACAATTCATTGTGTTTTATAAATTTGCACTAGTACACATGTCAGAAACTTTTTTAAAGTTCTGTTCTTCAAAATCCAAAATAAAAGCAAATAGCCTAAATATGTTGGTGTCTGTATAGATTGTACTAAGCTGATGTACATAGGGTTTGTTTCATGAATTTTTGCCAGTAGCACCCCCCTCCTAAGTGAACACATCCCATCATTCACTGTGAAGCACTGGTTATAAACAGCATGCCATCAACAATAAATTGTAAGATAAATAATTGAAAATTGCAATTTTTTTTATGGCTCATTCTCCCAATGACATAATCTTCATAAGCTAGGCACCGATTACAAAAACTTACTGTTATCCCGAGTCCAGTGGTTGTCTAGAGGTAGAGTGCTGACTTATCTGTTTGACCCATACAATGAGGTGGGACTGTTCTTCAAAATATATGTTAAAAGATTATTTGAGTGACTTCTCATTTCTCTAAGTCCTCTCTTATCTAGCAGATATTTCCCCCTTCTCAAATGAACTAATTCAAGGCTTCAGTGCAACTATACTTTTTATACAGAAGTGGGAGGTGCCAATTAAAATAATAAAGACCTGGATTCTGCACATTGTCAACAACAAATATGATATCTTCTCTTTTCTTAGTGACTTCCCCAGCAAAAAGTTCTGTAATATTGTTGAGTGAGGGAGGGAACATATAGTGTCCCCAGGGGCTCGCTTAATAGATTATTTCCCATCTTCCTATGAAATGGAAATTTGGATGAAAAACTCTCAGAGAAACTGAATTGCCGTCCAGTGAAACAGCTAGGCTCCTTGAATTGTCTAGTGATTCTTGTTTGAAGATTGTAATTTCTTCAGTGGCTTTGCCAGATGTTTGGTGCAATTTGCATTATGTTTTTGGAAATGCAACAAAATACTAGATTCCTTATGCCTCCTCATACCTCTGTGAATCTACACTTTCAGGTTTTTGACCACAGAAACAATAAATACAGAAATAATGTGAAGGCACGGCTGAAACTTCAAATCTCGCCTTTTAAGGCAGATGTTCAGAAGCATGCTGTAAATATTCACCTTTAAGCTATTAACCTTTCCAGTTTCATTACTGTAAAACTCTAAATAAGTAAACACATAAAACTAATAAGCCACAATTTTAAATGACCTAACTTTTAAAAGAATGTACACTTGATTTTATTGTGTAATCTCTAACACAGACACAAAATACCTCATGTAAAAAGAAATTCTAAAAGTTTTGTTTCTCCGTATGAAATCAGCAAATAAACATTGAGTGTGTTAGGAAACCACAACCTAAAAAACGATGGAAATAATTGTTGCAAAGGAATTTCTAACTTTCTTACAGCATCCGTGAACAAACTTAACAAAGCGAATATATCAATATTCTACAGCTATGTTTCCATATTAGAACATACTATGTAAAAATATGTATATTTCCATTTAAGATGCAGATTCTTCAGTGTTCAAGAAATTCATCAGTGCACATATGCTTGATAAAATTGTCCATTTTCAGAATATGTATAAGCACACATCAGGATTTCTATTTTGTATGAAGCAGAATATGTCTGGTAAGGCTACCTTTCTGAGTGAATTTCTTGTAGCATACATAACACTTATGAGGTTTTTCACCAGTATGAAGAAGCATGTGCTTAGAAAGTTGACTTTTGTGTCTGAATTGCTTCAAACATACAACACATTGATGAGATTTTTCACCTGTGTGAAGGAGCATATGTCTAGAAAAGCTACCTCTGTGTCTAAATTGCTTGGAACATACACCACACTGATGAGCTTTATCACCTGTATGAAGAAGCATATGACTAGAAAGCTGACCTCTCTGTGCGAAATCCTTGGAACATACATCACATTGATGAGGTTTTTCACCTGCATGACAAAGCATATGCTTAGAAAGGGCATCCTTCATGCTGAATTGCTTGGAACATACATCACATTGATGAGGTTTTTCACCTGTATGAAGAAACATATGCCTAGCAAGGCTATCACTGCGTCTGAATTGCTTGAAACATACATCACATTGATGTGGTTTCTCACCTGTATGAAGAAGCATATGCTTAGAAAGGTAACTTTTCAGTGTGAATTGCTTGGAACATACATTACACTGATGAGGTTTTTCCCCTGTATGAAGAAGCATGTGGTCAGAAAAACTATGTCTGTTTCTGAATTGCTTAGAACATACATCACACTGATGAGGTTTTTCACCTGTATGAAGAAGCATATGCCTAGAAAGCTGACCTATCTGGCTGAAATGCTTGGAACATACATCACATTGATGAGGTTTTTCACCTGTGTGAACATGCATATGGTTTGAAAGGCCAAATCTGTGTTTGAATTGCTTGAAACATACACCACATTGATGAGGTTTTTCACCTGTATGAACAAGCATATGTCTAAAAAGGCTACCTTTGTAACTGAATTTCTTGGAACACACATCACACTGATGTGGTTTTTCACCTGTATGAAGAAGCATATGTGTAGAAAGGTGACCTTTCTGTGTGAATTGCTTGGAACATACGTCACATTGATGAGGCATTTTACCTGTATGAAGAGGCATATGCAGCAAAACAATACTTTAAACAATAAATCTCTTCAAGCATACAATACACTAGAGTGTTTTCTCACTTGTATTCATCTGGAGATACTCTGGAAGATTGATTTTCAGTTTTAATATCATGCAACACAGATCACACTCGATCAAATTTTTATTTCTGTGCAACTGTGTACATGTCTTGAAAAACTCTATTTGGGGGAGGGTTGTGTTAGCATGCTTCACACTCTTGAAAATGTTCTGTTGTTGTTCCAGTAAGGGGCAATATATTATCTTCATTTTTCACATCCTTTACAATAGAGTTTTGAGTTGCGTCTCCAGTAACTTTATTATGGACTCAATATTCCTCAACTCCTAGATTTTATAAATTCGTTCCATGTCCACACTAATAATTTTCTAAGACAGCAAAAAGAGGGCACATTTCACAATTTTTAAAAAGACTTGTACACCAAGGTGAATAAAATTTAAAAAAGTTAAATTGCTTAACTCATGTTAAGAACTTTCAGGATGCACAGCAAAAAAACATTGTTGAGTTAATCATTTTGTAAGTACAGAATGGCACAAACTATGAATGAGAGAAAAAAAAAAGGAAAGCAACTTATAACTGACACACACTGAAAAATTTTGGACAAAAATACCACTAATATCAAAAACTGCATCAAGATATTTAAAATTTTTATATGAACATTTTTAGAATTGAATTTCCAAAAAGGCATTGCTATACATAAGGAGGCAAGAGTCTTATTTCCCACTTCCATTCTTGCATTTGGGTATAATCAATATATACAGCAGGAGGTTCAAAGCACAGGTCAATAGCTTTTTTTTTTTTTACCGCACATAAAGATGAATTGTTTACCTGTGCGTATATGTCATTTGGAGCCCAACGCCATTTGCAATCTTAAATTTCATGACCGCCTGACTCGAAGTAGAGTGAAGGTTGCCCTCTTCGACTTGTACGGTGACCTCTGAGAGCACGAATCACTGCTAGTTCTAAATATTTCCACGAAGTCAAATATAGCGCCCATCGCCTGCTGTATGTTCTGTCTCGGTTGCAAGATAAAAACAGCAGGAAAGATTTATTGGGTTTTATATTCCTCAAGCCAGTTGTTGTTCTTTACATTATCTAGAACATTACACAATCTAAAAACTTCGAAAATAGAAAAAAAAAATCGCTTAACAAGATGTGAAATTATCTATTACCAAAGTAGATCTCTATCGATCACGTCACGAATTGTTTTCGTGCTAAAACAAAATAAAACAAAGTGGAGAATTTAATCTATAAAAATTACTGAATAGCAGATATTGTATCCTTTTTTTTTTTTTTTTTTTTGTAATTGAAATACTGCCGTGAACAACTTTTTTTTTTGTAATTGAAATACCGCCGTGAGCACTCGGGTGGCGCAGTGGTCTAAGCGATGGTTTCTGATCATTCGCCCGAAAGAGGTATGGGTTCGAATCCCCTTGAGGCGTGGATGTCGTGTTTGTCTTACGGCACTGGCTTGCTCCCTTCCCTCTAACCAGTTGCCCTAAATTAGGAACAGGCGACTGCTTATAGCCCATTGAGTTTTTTTTTTTTGATTGGAGGTTTAACGACCACCGTGAGCAACTCAATGGGCTATAAGCAGTCGCCCGTCCCTAATTTAGGGTCACTGGTTCCAGGGAAGGGAGAGAGCCAGTGCCGTAAGACAAACACAACATCCATGCCTGACCGGGATTCGAACCCGGACCCCTTACGGACGAATGATCAGAGACCAGCTCCCTAGACCACTGCGCCACCGGGGCGGCCCATTGAGTTGCTCACGGTGGTTGTTAAACCTCCAAAAAAAAAAAACTCAATGGACTACAAGCAGTAGCCCGTCATTCATTTAGGACATCTGGTTCCAATGAAGGGGGACAGCCAATGCCGTAAGAGAAACTTAACGTCAATGACTCTCCGAGATTCGAACCTAGACCCTTCTCAGACGAATGTTCATATGCCAGCGCTAAGACCACTAAGCCACCTTTTGCTCGGAGGTGAAGTTTGTTCGTGGTCTGTATTTTGTGCTCTGTTTCCCGGATTGCCACCTTATTTTGTTCACACTTACTTGAATTTTTTTTTATTGGAGGTTTAACGACCACCGTGAGCAACTCAATGGGCTATAAGCATTCGCCCGCCTCTAATTTAGGGTCACTAGTTCCAGGGAAGGGAGAGAGCCAGTGCCGTAAGACAAACACAACATCCATGACTCACCGGGATTCGAACCCGGACCCCTTTCGGAAGAATGATCAGAGGCCATCGCTTAGACCACTGCGCCACCGGGGCGGCTACTTGCAATTTAAAGGTTCGTTCTTTATATCTGTGTAATTCCGGAGTTTTTTTGTATTTTTTTTTATTGAAGGTTTAACGACCGCTGTGAGCAACTCAATGGGCTATAAGCAGTCGCTCGTCCCTAATTTAGGGTCACTGGTTCCAGGGAAGGGAGAGAGCCAGTGCCGTAAGACAAACACAACATGCATGTCTGACCGGGATTGGAACCCGGACCCCTTACGGACGAATAATCAGAGGCCAGCGCCTAAGACCACTGCGCCACCGGGGCGGCTTAAACTTTTTTTTTTTTTTTAATTGGAGGTTTTACGACCACCGTGAGCAACTCAATGGGCTATAAGCAGTCGCCCGTCCCTAATTTAGGGTCACTGGTTCCAGGGAAGGGAGAGAGCCAGTGCCGTAAGACAAACACAACATCCATGCCTCACCGGGATTCGAACCCGGACCCCTTTCGGACGAATGATCAGAGGCCATCGCTTAGACCACTGCGCCACCGGGGCGTCCGGCTTAAACTTCGGCACTGGCTGTCTCCCTTCCGTGGAACCAGTGGCCCTAAATTAGGTACGGACGACTGCTTATGGCTTATTGAGTTGCTCACAGTGGTCGTTGAGTCTCCAATAAAAAAAGTATAGCCATTTGTCCGAAAAGGGTCTGGGTTCGAATTCCGAGGCATGGATGTTGTGTTTGTCTTATGGCACTGGCTTTCTCCCTCCCTGGTAGCAGTGTCCTTAAATTTGGGACGGACTACTGCTTATAGCCCATTGAGTTGCTCATGGTGGTCGTTAAACCTTCGACAATAACAAAAAAAACCTTCAATCAAAATAAAAAATGACGCCACTTTGTCTGTTTTGTCGGACAAAGTGGCTTTAATGTGAATCTGCATTCAGCTTTATCGTTCTCTTGCACAATCTGGGATATCACACTTTTAAATTTCCGAAAATACATTCGAAAATACATCCAGTTCATGGACTCCTTAGACAGCATCTCTAACAAACGGATGGGCACTGACAACAGATTTCATTACTAAGTTAGAACAATTGACGCCACAACGGACATACAGAGCGAGATGGTTCTTTCCTTAATTAAAGGGTAAATTCCCGAGTAGGCACCAGACATGTTAGCTGCTCCATCATAACTCTGTGCTCTCATTAAAGACAATGAAAGGGTAAATCGCAACAGAACATCTTCCACGACAGGGCACACCTCTTACCCAGTTGTTTCTTTTCGTGCGTATATTCCAACAAAAACCTCCTGTTCATGAAGATCTTTGTCAACGAATCGTATGCAACATGCGGACCTCCCATCAAAAAATCGTATGAACCCCGAGGACCTCCCGTCGAGGGGTTGCAGTTCTGATCAACTCATAAGGTCCAGATGGTGGAAGGGTCCCGAATGTTTTTCTCTTTTTTTTTTTTTTCGATTGGAGGTTTAATGACCACCGTGAGCAACTCAATGGGCTATAAGCAGTCGCCCGTCCCTAATTTAAGGTCACTGGTTCCAGGGAAGGGAGAGAGCCAGTGCCATAAGACAAACACAACATCCATGCCTCACCAGGATTCGAACCCGGATCCCTTCGGATGAATGATCAGAGGCCAACGCCTTAGACCACTGCGCCACCGGGGCGGCCATCAACATCATTCAGCCCGTTGTTGTGCCATTTGTAAGGTCGCCCCATTGTGGTGTTTTCCAGCAAGATAACGCACGCCCGCACACGGCACGTGCAACGTAGCGTGCACTTCAGGGTGTGAGACAACTTCCATGACCTGCACGTTCACCGGATTTGTCCCCCATTGAGCACGTGTGGGATTTTATGGGACAACGACTTACCCGGTCTCCACGGCCAGCCACGACCATCCCCGATTTACGCGTCCAGGTTGAGGATGCTTAGAACTCAATATCCCAAACTTACATCCAACATCTGTACGACAGACTCCATGCCAGAATTTCACAGTGTGACGCAGCTCATGGCGGTTCAACCTCGTACTAACCATGTTACATGGAAATGTTATTTTTCAGTTTACCAGCAAATACAGCGGTATTTTGCCATAAGGTTTTGATCACGTTATCCTCTGTATTCCGTTATTATGCTGTATAAATGTCGTTGGTATCAGACGTCTCCTTCTTGGTGTTCTTTTTTCACTTACCGCCAGTGTAGATACCCTTTTTTGCTCCCAAATAAACATCATGTACTGACGCCACGTATTTGGAGGATTTTCACCTTCAATCTCGCCCTTTGGATTTAACTGCTATAATATACACTGGCGGATAGTGAAAAAAGAGGACCAAGAAGTAGACGTCTGATACCAACGAAATTTATACAGCATAATAACGGAATACAGCGGATAACGTGATCAAAACATTATGGCAAAATACAGCTGTATTTGCTGGTAAGCTGAAAAATAACATTTCCATGTAACATGGTTAGTGCGAGGTTGAACCGACATAAACTGCGTCACACTGTGCAATTCTGGCATGGAGTATGTCGTACAGATGTTGGATGTAAGTTTGGGGTATTGAGTTCGAAGCATCCTCAACCTGGACGCGTAAATCGGGGATGGTCGTGGCTGGCCGTGGAGGCCGGATAAGTCATTGTCCCATAAAATCCCACACGTGCTCAATGGGGGCAAATCCGGTGAACGTGCAGGCCATGGAAGTTGTCTCACACCGGGAAGTGCATGTTGCGTTGCACGTGACGAGTGTGGGCGTGCGTTATCTTGCTGGAAAACACCACGATGGACCGACCTTACAAATGGCACAACAACGGGCTGAATGATGTTGTTGATGTAGGAGGTGCTGTTTAACGTACCCGGTACAAACACTAGTTGTTTACGGGAGTGATAGCTGATCGCTCCCCACACCAGGAGACTAGGTGTAGGCCCTGTGTGTCGCTGGCAGATGCAAGAATGGTGGAGACGCTCCCCTGTACTTCTGCGAACACGCATACGGCAATCGGAAGCTCCCAAGCATAATCTGCTTTCATCGCTGAACACGACAGATCGTCATTGCGTTCTCCAGTGCAGACGATGGCGACACCACTGCAGCCGTTCCTGACGGTGGGCAGGAGTCAGAGGTACACATGCCATAGGCACACGTGCACGTAGTCCTGCATCCAGTATACGGTTGCGGATTGTTCGCACAGTCACCTCAGGTGCAACGGCAGCTCGGATTTGCGTCGCAGTGGATGTTCCGCTTAACAATGCCGCTCTTCTTATGCGTCGATCGGTCCGCTCATCAGTCCGTCTGTGACTCCCGGTTCCACGTCTTCTCGTGTGGGAATGTTCCTCGGACCATCTACGCCACCATCGTACCACCACCGATACTTTCCGTCCAATTCCTTCCGCAATACGACGATACGATCACCCGGCCCCGCGGAGTCCGACTAGACGACCTCGCTCAAAGTCCGATAACTGCTGAAATCGTACACGTCTTCCATGTCCAGGCATTGCAGCTTCTTCAGGGTCTTCGCACGTGTCCGTACGCCGACGACTGATTACATTCACTTCGCCGTACTCCTTAAATACCACCGACGATAATTTGCATATTATGCCGTACTGTGGCGTTAGCGCTGACCGGTGTGTCCCGAAATTATCATCACACCTACGTGAACTAGACCCCATTAACAAATGTAAATTTCATGATCGTCCGCCAATTCCTTCTTGGTGTTCGTTTTTCACTTTCCGCCAGTGTATGTACCTCTGAACACTGGATGAATTGTCAAAATTATTGAGATCGCCAAAACCACCGTTTCTTTATAAACTTCTTCTGTCTGCTGAAAATAATGTGCGTGGTCAACAAAATAATTTTCGGTCACTTTTGCAAGATGTTAACCATTTTGTTTTTTCGTATTCTCCCCAATGAAAGTGGCGAACACATTTTTTAGTCTTTGTTTGGAGAGTTTCTAAAGAAGGTTTTGATCTCTCAGCATTTATAATGTCACTTTTCTCTTGAAAACTTCTTTGGCTGAAAGGTTTATCCCTTAAACAATCTAAAATACATTTATATTTGTTGTCATCGTGTTGGTCCATAGATGACAGCACAGTGGCGAACATGAAAGCATTATGAAATTGCTTCTCTCAGAGGAGAGAAAGCTGATTTCTTCAAACATCAAGTAAAGCGCTGAAAGGTGTTCTCTTACAATACATGCATTTACCCCTTACATGGAAACATTTAGAAAATCATTGCACAGTGTTGGAAGAACATATATTTCACTGCTTGATTCGATAGCGAAAGAATTACAAATAATCACTTCAGATCAGACTTAAGGTGGACGTCAAGTAATTTTTCTTCCTATACTTCCAATGGAAAAAACTTCTGTACACATTTTCTTCACAATTAATGCGTTCCCAAGGATGAAAATTTGAACATCGATTAAAATAGCTTCATTTCATAACTTGGAATACTTAATATTTTCTAAACCATAACCGTAATTATGCAATCCAACATTTATTTGTCTACTGACGTCATCAAAGTACAGGTCGCGCCATCTTTTCTCTGGTTTCAACACCACCAAATGAAAAGTTATTGATTTTTAATATAATTATGATTATGTTTTAGAAAATATTAAGTTTTCCAAGTTATAATATGAAGTTATTTTAATCGATGTTCAAATTTTCATCCTTGGGAACACATTAATTGTGAAGGAAATGTGTACAAAAGTTTTTCCATTGGACGTATAGGAAGCAAAATTACTTGACGTCCACCTTAACTGTGACTCACGAAACGGATGGACGAACCCTAAGCAACTGCTGTGTTGCTTGCATAGTCCTCATACAGGCAGGGATGAGATGAGCTTGGTCACGTGGCCTTTCGGAGCGCCGGCTGTGAAGCACGAAACGAATAGACGAATCCGAAGCAACTTCTGGATTGCTTTCACAGCCCTCGTAGCAGCTGCGGTGAGCTTAGTCATGTGGTCGTTCGGCTCGAAGAAGCGTGATCTTTGCACGACGATGACACTAAATTTCAATAAAGCTACGGCGGAAATAATTTAATAGTTATTTAAGACATGCATTTTCGGAAGCAATCACGCCATGGGTCTAAATTTTAATAGGCTCAGATTATTCAAACTTATGCACTCACCACAAGTCATCCTGAAGAAGAAATTGAAGAATTTTATGAGGAAATTCGTCAACTAAATAATAAAGTTAAGCAGCACTTGAAGATAATTATGGGAGATTTCAATGCAAAAATAGGGCAACGGCAACAGAATGAAACTTCAGTAGGTAAATTCGGTCATGGCAACAGAAACCAGCGTGGAAATACTCTCGTAGAGTTTGCAGAGACAGAAGGGTTTTTCATCTTGAACTCCTTTTTCAAGAAAAAGCCACACCGGAAATGGACATGGAGATATCCAAATGGGACGACAAGTGAAATTGATTTTATTATGTGTAACAAAAAATTCATCATAGAAGACTGCAGTGTGCTAAACAAGTTCAACACAGGTAGTGACCATAGATTGGTGAGATGTAAGATGCACCTCAACACTAAACTCGAACGTGGCAAGCTCATAAGACAAAATCAAAATCTATTGACATAACCAACCTTAAAAAACACCATAATACCTTCAAGTTGGAACTGAAGAACAGATTCTCTGCTTTAGAAGGCCTAACATCGGAAGAAGTGGATATTTCTGAAGTTAACAGAAAAGTAACCTAAGCTCTTATGGAAACAGCAACAAAATTAGCTGGGTCTAAGAACAAGTTGCATGTGAACAAATTATCAGGAAAACCAAAAATGTTGATGCAAAAAAAAAAGAGAGATAAGGACAACTAAAGAAGATGTGACTTCCAAAGTGAAATATATAGAGCTATGCAAGACAGTACGAAAAAGTGTCACTGAAGACGTAAGGAAATTCAACTGTGAACTAGTGAGGAAAGCAATTGAAAAGAACCAAAGCCTGAAGATAGCAAAGGGACATCTCAGTAAGGGAAGAAAACAGATTATGGCACTGAGAAAAGAAGATGGTTCTGTAACACGAAATAGAGGCGAAATTTTGACAAGAGTGAAAGATTTCTACTCTAAATTATATGAAAGGGATAATACATGTACTCCAGACATCATGAAAGGTACCAGTACCAGAGTTCCTCCAGTCCTCGCAGCAGAAGTTGCACATGGAATCAAGAACATGAAGCGAGGAAAAGCTCCAGGAGAAGATGGAATTACTGTAGACATCATACAAGAAGCAAGTGGAGAAATCGAAACAGTACTCGCCCAAATTTTCACTCGATGACTTAATGAAGGGAAGATTCCTGAAGATTGGGACAACGCTACAATGATCTTGCTACATAAAAAAGGTGACATTGAGGATCTCAGGAACTACAGACCTATCAGCCTTCTATCAGTGGTTTATAAAATCTTCACTAAAGTTCTTTCACATTGCTTGAAGGTAACACTGGACATGGCTCAGCCGAAAGAACAAGCTGGATTCAGGGGTGGCTACAGCACAATAGATCATATCCACGTACTGAGAGAACTAATTGAAAGAGCGAGTGAATATGAACTTCCATTGTGCATGGCTTTTATCGATTATGAAAAAGCCTTTGATTCGGTGAAACCATCAGCAGCTACAATGGCTCTGAAATCCTGCGGTATTGAAGATGCCTACATTAATATTATTAATAACATCTATGAAAATGCAAGTGCAAAGATTCGGCTGTTTGAAAAGACAACACACATATAAAATTGGAAAGGGAATGAGACAAGGTGACACCATATCTCCGAAGCTCTTTAACGCCACATTGGAAAATGTCTTTCAATCATTGAACTGGGAAAACAAAGGGATAAAGTTTAATGGAGATTATCTAACCCACCTTCGTTTTGCTGATGACGTAGTCATTTTTGCAACTACCCCATCAGAGCTGCAGAGTATGATCCAGGAACTTGCTGACAAGAGTAAAAAAGTGGGAGTAAAAATGAACTTTCAGAAGACAAAAGTGATGTTCAATGCTTTTACAAGAAATAAGGATTTATCAATTGATGGAAAAAAGCTGGAGATAACAGACACGTACGTTTATCTTGGACAGCAGATATCAAGTGAGGGTCACATTGATGAAGAAATTAATCAGCGTACAAAACTTGCCTGGAGAGCTTTTGGAAAAACAGCATAATTTTCAAGAGCAATATTGCCATTATGTCTTAAAAAAAAAGCGTTTGATCAATGCATCCTTCCAGTGCTTACGTATGGTGCAGAGACGTGGACCTTAACTAAAAGAGACATACAAAGGCTGCAGACAACTCAAAGTAGCATGGAGAGGTGCATGCTTGGTGTAACCAGGAGAGATAAGAAGAGGAATTCCTGGATCCGAAAAATGACAAGAGTGGAAGACATAATGATCAGAGTTAAATCCGTGAAATGGCAATGGGCTGAACATACTGCCAGAAGGACAGACCATCGATGGACAGCTGAAATTTTAGATTTGATTCCAAGGGACAGGAAAAGACCCAGAAGAAAACCACATGGGAGATGGGTGGATGAAATTCGAAAGTATGCAGGAGTGACATGGAGGAGATGGCACAAGGCAGAATGTTGTGGGGGAAACTTGGGGAGACCTTTGTCCAGCAATGGATTGATAATGGTTGACAATGATAATGATCCTTCACAAAGTTGCCCATTTTCAGTGTATGTTCAAACAAACTTCAGTAATTCTATTTTGTATGAATAAGCATATGTTTGGAAAGACTACCTTTCTCAGTGAATTTCTTGTAGCATACATCACATTGATGAGGTTTCTCACCAGTATTAAGAAGTATGTGCCTCGAAAGGTGACTTCTCCGAGTGAATTGTTTGGAACATACATAACACTGATGAGGTTTCTCACCAGTATGAAGAAGCGTATGCTCAGAAAGGCCATTTGTGTGTCTGAATAGCTTTGAACATACAGCACACTGATGAGGTTTTTCACCTGTATGAAGAAGCATATGCCTAGAAAGGGTACTGCTGTGTCTAAAGTGTTTGGAACATACACCACACTGATGAGCTTTATCACCTGTATGAAGAAGCATATGTCTAGAAAGGGTACTGCTGTGTCTAAAGTGTTTGGAACATACACCACACTGATGAGCTTTATCACCTGTATGAAGAAGCATATGCCTAGAAAGGGTACTGCTGTGTCTAAAGTGTTTGGAACATACACCACACTGATGAGCTTTATAACCTGTATGAAGAAGCATATGACTAGAAAGGCTTGTTTTCGCAGCGAATTTCCGGGAGCATACATCACATTGATTAGGGTTTTCACCTGTATGAAGACGCATATGCTTAGAAAGGCCATGTCTCAGGCTAAACTGCATGGAACATATATCACATTGATGAGGCTTTTCACCTGTATGAACAAGCATATGCCTAGAAAGGCAGTCACTGCGTCTAAATTGTTTGGAACACACATCACATTGATGAGGTTTTTCACCTGTATGAATGAGCATATGTTGGGAAAGGCTACCTTTCTGAGTGAATTGCTTCGAACATACATCACATTGATGAGGTTTATGACCTGTATGAAGAAGCATATGCCTAGAAAGCTGACCTCTCTGGGTGAAAAGCTTGGAACATGCATCACATTGATAAGGTTTCTCACCTGTATGAATAAGCATATGGTTAGAAAGGACAGCTCTGTGTCTAAATTTCTTGAAACATACTCCCCATTCATGAGGTTTTTCACCTGTATGAATAAGCATATGTCTGGAAAGGGTACCTTTCTCAGTGAATTTCTTGGAACATGCACCACACTGATGAGGTTTATCACCTGTATGAAGAAGCATATGATTCGAAAGACTACCTCTCTGGGTGAATTGCTTGGAACATACATCACACTGATGAGGCATTTTACCTGTATGAAGCATATGCAGCAAAAGTGTACTTTGAACAGTAAATTTCTGCAAGCATACAACACACTGATGAAGTTTCTCACTTGTATTTATCTGGAGATATACAGGAAGATTGATTTTCAGTTTTAATATCTTGCCACACAGATCACACCCAATGGAATTTTTATTTCTGTGCAACTGTGTACATGTATTGAAGAACTATATTTTTGGAGGGAAATTGCCTAAGCATAATTCTCACTCTTGAAGATCTGTTGTACCAGTAAAGTGCAATATATTTATATTATCTTCATTTGTCACTTCTTTTACAATGGAGAATTTGAGTTGTGGCTCCAGCAGTTTTATTCAGGACTCAATGTTCCTGAACTTCTACATTTTATAAATTCTGTCCATGTAGACACTAATAATTTAAGGCAGCAAAAAGAGAGCACATTTCACGATTTTTAAACAGACTTACTGAAACCTTGCACAACAAGGTGTTCAAAAATTTAAACTTCATGTTAAGATATTGAAACATGCGGAAGATTTTTAGAATTTAGTTCCGGAAAAACCATTTCTATAAATAAGGGGGCAGGCGTTTTATTTCCCACTTCCAGTCTTGTATTTGGGTACTTTCATAACTGATATTTAGAACAGGATGTTGAAAGCAAGGGTCACAAGCTTTTTCTTTCTATTATTAACCGCACAAAAAGATGAATTGTTTACCTGTGCATACATGTCACATGTCATAGCATGCAGACGAGACGTGTGTATACATAATTCTCACATTGTACCAATAGTTATAAGAAGCTAATGGAAGGTAAGCATCATAGTGCTTTAGATTGTAGGCCTACATTCCGCATAAGTTAAACTACACTGACGGAAAAAAATCCCAACACCAAGAAGGGGTTGTGTTAGATAAACGACAGTTGGTAGGCGGTGAGAGTACATCTCTAAGATGACGTCTATTCAAATTTCGCGCTCGGCGCATACGTGTGGCGCTAGTAGCGCCCCTCGGAACATGCAAAGCAGGTTTGCTGTAAATACGCGCTGTAACGTTCGTGAGCGTTAGTTATAGTTGAGATTCGTCGTAGTGTATTGATGTTACTCAAGAATGCCTTTAAGAAGACGAAGAAGCCATTATCAACAGCTCACGGAGTTTGAACGAGGTCGTGTAATAGGGCTACGAGAATGTGGATTTTCTTTCCGCAATATTGCAGAACGACTTGGCAGGAATGTAGCCACTGTGCGTGATTGTTGGCCGCGATGGTCAAGGTGAGGTACTGCCTCAAGAAGACCGGGTTCCGGCCGGCCACGTGGCACTACTGAGAGGGAAGACCGCCGTGTACGGCGTATGGCCGTGGCGCATCGTACTGTGTCTACGGCAGCAATTCGAGCTGCAGCGGCCACCACAGTGATACAACGAACTGTTACAAATCGGTTACCTGAAGGACAGCTCCGAGCCAGACGCCCTGTAGCGTGCATTCCACTTACTCCAAACCACTGCCTTTTGCGACGTCAGTGGTGTCAAGCTAGAGCTCATTGGAGGACGGAGTGGAGATCTGTTGTGTTTTCTGATGAAAGCCGGTTCTGCCTGGGTGCCAGTGATGGCCGTGTGTTGGTTAGAAGGAGGCCAGGTGAGCGCCTGCAACTAACCTGACTGCGGCCGCGACACGCTGGACCTACACCTGGAGTTATGGTCTGGGGAGCAATTTCCTTTGCCAGCAGGAGCACTCTCGTGGTTATCCCACGCACCTTGACGGCACAGTTGTACGTCGGTCTGGTGATTCAACCTGTTGTGCTGCCATTCATGAACAGCATTCCAGGGGGTGTTTTCCAACAGGATAACGCTCGCCCGCATACCGCTGTTGTAACCCAACATGCTCTACAGAGTGTCGACATGTTGCCGTGGCCTGCTAGATCCCCAGATCTTTCTCCAATCGAGCACGTATGGAACATCATTGGACCACAACTCCAGCGTTACACCCAACCAGCATTAACCGTCCCTGTATTGACCGACCGAACAAGTGCAACAGGCATGGAACTCCTTCCCACAAACTGACATCCAGCACCTGTACGACACAATGCATGAACGTTTGCGTGCTTTCTCTCGCTTACAATAAGCTGTGATCTTGAAGCCTTAATCGATTAAATATGTTACCTATACAAATGTATTGCTGCCATTTCATTCCTCTACAACTATTTTTTCGTGGTGTTGGGATTTTTTCCCCCTTAGTGTAGATATACGTGCTTCTTGTTTCGTACAGTATTGGCAATCTAAGCCGTCCTCTCTCCCTCTAGCGGCGAAAGGAAGAACTACTATTGTCGGACCAAGGCTGACCTGGATCCTATCAAGCTGTAACATTACCGTTGAAGACAATAGACTTTTGGTGATTGGCCAGTGGGCGTTAGGGACGATTTCAGCCGTTAGATGGCACTGCGTCCCAAGGTATAAACCTCAGTTTCTGCATTGTTTGAATTGTTAGATTGCGTATGTTCGTCGTTTTTTCTTGTTTCTTTTAAAAAAACAACTGTTGTTTTCACAACAAAATCCAACCCATTTTCAAAATGGTTTACTGCTGTGTCCCGATGTGCACATCTTCTAAGAAGAAAAACGTAGGATTTTCATTCCATGAGTTTCCCTCAAATCAGAACCTAAAGCAACTGTTGCTGAAAGAAATATCTCGTCATGATTTTGCTCCAAATGACAAGTTACCTTCAACTGTTGTTTGTGGTAAACATTTTCTTTCTGTTAATTACGTACCTAATTCAATTTTAGAAAAAACCATCAGCTATATAAACTCATATTAAGTAAAATAGTAGGTAAATGTGTAGATTTGGTTTTTAAATTATTTCGTCGGAAAAATATTAGTACTTCCGAAAAGTGCAACGTACATGGCAAATGGTGCAGAAATTTTCTGTTTCAAATGTGTTTTAAAGATTTTTATCGTAACATTTACCTGTGCGTTTGATACGTTAGGCCTACAGCAGCGTCTCTTCACAGCATCGAACTTGCAGGTAAATGTTACGATAAAAAACTTTAAAATACATTTAAAATACGAAATTTCTGCACCATTTGTCATTAATTTCCATACTCTAAAATCTGTTCGTCGCACTTTTTCCAGGTGCTAACATTTTTCCGACGAAAAAATTTAAGACGCTAATCTACACATTTTCCAAAATCTCGGACCTAGATCGTCGAAGCATAAAAAGGAGAAATGAGATTTACACATGAATTACACCAGTTCCTACAGAAAAAATTCTCTTGCCCAAGTACTATGAGTTCAGAATACAAATATCCATCTGTTTATGTGAAAGTGAATATAAAAAAAAACGGAAATGTAAATAATGATACGGAATCAGTTTGAAAATGCGAACAACGTCAACAGATGGCACTGCGTCTCAACTCATCTTTTCTGTCCTAACTGTTTTTGCTTAATATTACAGCCTGATAGGATCGAGTTCAGCCTTGGTCGGACATGGCTTTCTGCGATTAATCCATAATACAAGGCTGTGCCAGTTCGCTATTGGGAACCTCAACGAACTATAGGGGGCGCTGCGCAAACGTAAACAAACTTCTCTAGTACGGGTAACGTCGCACGTGTTTCCATAAAGTCGAATGTTAGAATGGCTGGTTTGTCGCTTTCAGTCCTTGAAATAATGAAATTTGTGGACGCTTCCAAAAATTCAAGATGCATTAAAGGAGGGGAAGTGATTGTTAATGTAGGAACAATCACTTCCCCTCCTTTAATGCATATAATTTCTTGTGGAATTAAGAAGGAAGATGGAAGAGAAATTCTCATAGTTTCGCACTGCATTCAGTCCACGGCAATAACGTCGTCGCCTCACTCCATCAACGGTGTTTTAGATACAAGTAACAGTGAAATTTCTATAAAGTCATTTGAGTGCTCTTGTAAAGCGGGCAGAAGTGGAACGTGTAAGCACTGTGTAGCAGTAATGCTTTACTGTAACAGGTAATTTTTATTTTTACATTTTCAGGCAAGTGATATAGTA
The DNA here is from genome assembly GCA_039090855.1 of Macrothele yani. NCBI lineage: Eukaryota > Metazoa > Arthropoda > Arachnida > Araneae > Macrothelidae > Macrothele > Macrothele yani. The sequence continues at coordinate 198,721,266 of CM077009.1, read as the reverse complement.
ATACCGACAGGGTGTTCTAATCCGGATTACTATTAAAAGCTGACATTTCGTTTCACTTGACGTTTCCCAGAACCCATTTTCAATACTGTCAACAATAACATTTGTAATTTTTGAACATTCTGTTCCTAAAAGTGTTTGTGAATTGGTAATTGTTGATCATCATTGGGTTCTGCGTTTTTGAACCGATGACTGTTGACAGAACATTGCAAATCTTGTTCCATAATGAAGTTTAAATTTATATGGATAACAGCAATTATTTGTTTTCAAGATTATGTAGAAATGCGGATTTTTTAATTACTACTATGCAATAAAAACATGCTGCCTTGTTTATTATTCATTCAAAGACGTTACTAGGTTAGTAGCATTTCACTGGAAGGATTTCAAACGCAAGGCACAAACGTTTATACTAATTTGTGAAAAACATAGCCGAAACCTAGGAACGACATTGCGGGACACAACAATATGATTTGTTCTTCTTCACGGAATTCTCCATTATACAATTCTCTAATTCCAGAATGAATGCAAAAATACACCAAACTACGACAGCTGAACGTAATGAGTGATCTACCAACAGCCAAGCATTGAACCAAAAACGTTACCCGTACTACAGTAATTCTTTCTTTCGCCGCTAGAGGGAGAGCAAAGCACTGAGATTGCCAATCGCTAATGTACAAGCAAAAGCAGTGGCGGCTCGTGGTTGGGAAAATAGGTGAAGAGGTACGAGAGCAGTATGAAAATATATCTACTGTCTGCAATGAAAATCCCTTAATGAGGAGTTGCTTATTTTTTTATATTAAATCAATTTTTCTTCCTTTTAAAGCTGCAGATTTGTCGATTATGTCGTCATAAGATGGTTAGATGGTTGTTTCTTCGTGATCATCAATAAAATGTCTTCCTGAATAGAAATATTTGCCAGAGAAGCAAGTCTATCTTGGGAACTAGTGTTTCTTGAGCAAGTTTGTATTCTTTTAAGAAAACTTCTTTCCACTGGTACACTTGTAGATGGAATTGTTAAACTGAGGAAAACCAATTTATAATCTCCTGTAAAAATGTCTTTGTCTTCGTGAAACACTCGAAGGAGTTCTTGTGTCAATATATTCCTTAATTTTTCATCCGCATATACAAGACTGAGTTCATTTTTAAGGCGCTGTGTTTAGTAAATATGTTTCCGTAAAAATGTAGATTTTCAAGAGCGCTAGTGGGAAAGCGTGCATTAAATTATTCGAATTTGGTTGTGTCAGCAAGTCAGACAAATTGAAGTTTCTTACAGTCTTGAAATCTTATATCCATTTCCATAAGAATGTGGTCCAAAATTTTAAAATACAATTGTTTATAATTTTGAAAAATTGTTTCCTGTGTAAGAGCAGCATATTCTAGTGCTTATTTCTGTGATTTTGCCAGCTTTTCCAAACTGTGCTTCAAATAACTCATCGTTCTTTTTATGGCTCAAAATTTCACGAGTTTTTTTTTTTTTTTTTTAATTTGAGATACACAGTAGTTTATGTTTAGTTATTTTTCTTCAAAAGTTCGAATAATAGATCGGTGGAGCCAAAAATGTAAATTCGAAAGTGTTAATATCATTCAAAAACCCCTTGGCAAGATGAATTTTTTTTTTTTTTGATTGGAGGTTTAACGACCACCGTGAGCAACTCAATGGGCTATAAGCAGTCGCCCGTCCCTAATTTAGAGTCACTGGTTCCAGGGAAGGGAGAGAGCCAGTGCCGTAAGACAAACACAACATCCATGCCTGACCGGGATTCGAACCCGGACCCCTTCCGGACGAATGATCAGAGGCCAACGCCTTAGACCACTGCGCCACCGGGGCGGCCAAGATGAATTGAATGTTTGTCTGATTATTCGTTATTCGTCAGAAATCCGAACACTTCCTTCAATTTATTCCAATCTTCAACAACTACACTTACTAATTTCGAAGTGGAGGACCATCGAGTTTCTGCTATGGTTGGTCTGCATCTTGCGGTTTTGCCGCTTGGTGGCGCAGTGGTCTAAGCGATGGCCTCCGATTATTCATCCGAACAGGGTCCGGGTTCAAATCCCGGTGAGGCATGGATGTTGTGTTTGTCTTACGGCACTGGCTCTCTCCCTTCCCTGGAACCAGTGACCCCAAATTAGGAACGGGCGACTGCTTATAGCCCATTGAGTTGCTCATGGTAGTCGTTAAACCTACAATCAATCATCTTGCGGTTGTTGATATAAGACCGTGTATAAGACCGCTTAGCAGAATGGTGAACAAACGAAGCAATTCCACTGAGGCTTGCAAAAGTATTCGACACTTAGAAATTTTAGAAAAACTCTGGTGCAATACAAGATTCAAACGATGAACTAAGCAATGAACAAAAATAGTTCGAGAAGCTTTATCCTTGACTTTTTTTTTCTGTAGCCCATTTAAGTGTCCAGACATTATACTTGCCCCATCGTAACATTGTCCTATTTATTTGTGTTGGTAATCAGACTGTTCCAAAATGTTGTCTAGCATTGTATAAAGCTCCTGACGTTTTATCTTCGTTTACATCATGGAAACCCAAATATCCCTCAACCAATAATACACCTTCCGAATCAACAATAAAAAATTATTTAATTTTTGACGTGATCGTTTATATATTTAGAAATACATTCAATTAATTCATTTTGAATAGTTTTTTATCCTTTCGTATTGATTTTCAATTTCTAAAGAACTTCTTCATATCAACAATGAAAGTAACTCAATGAAATTTCCACGATTTATCGAGCCCATGCTTTCGTCATGGCCATGGAATGCTAGTTCTTGTTTGCTCAAATACAGTACAGACTAATACTGCATCAATCACTGTATGCAGAAAAAGTCTATTTAAACGAACGGTTTCGTTAAAATGCGTTTTCAAAAGCCTAGCATTTTCCCTCAGGGCCTCGGCAATGGTGTTTTGAATTTTTTCAAAATTCCTTAACATTAATCCGCATTTCAGGTGTTCGTTAGAATCACGATGTTCATGAAGTGACCGTGTTACGCTTAATAAATCTGAGAAACCGTCTTTATTCCACGCCGAATGTTTATTACTAAAAAAGTAAGCAGGGCCAAAAAAAAAAAAAAATTAACACCCGCTCCACCGTGATCTCTCACAACTTTACGCTCCAAAACTGAAAGATGAAGAGGTAAGGCGCGTGCAGCTGAAACACTTCACTTGAGCGAGCAGATTGGGGAGAGTGACGTCACGGTTACCATGACAACTCTGCCGAAAAATGCAGACTTCCAAGCATTTTCATTTTGGCTCTTCACTTGCGCTGTTTTGCGTTTAAGGATTTGTTTTCCGTATTGAGCGCGCCAAGTGAATTAATATCTATTCAAAATTTTGAGTATTTTGGAACGGAATAAAGGCAAAAAAGAATATATTGTAAAAAAATACTGAATAAAACTTTATTTTGAGTAAAATAGGTGAAGAAGCACTTCACCTACTTCACCTAAGAAGCCGCCACTGAGCAAAAGTTAATATTCTTGCCGCTGCACAGAATCGGCGCTGATTCGCGACCCCTAGGATGTGTGTTTACCATTGAATCCACCCCAAAATCTAGATCACTTTCAAGATGTGTTGAGAGTTTGTATATTATGAAGTATGGGTACAGCATGTAATGATAATTTACCAGGATTTATACCTATACCGTGTAAAACATACTTGGGTTTGTCGGGTTAGGTAATAATGAATCAATAAATTATACCTATTAATTTTATGTTTGACAAGCAACAAATGCTGTCCCATACTCTTATTGATTAAGCCCATTTTATGCTAGTTACGTCATTTCGACTGCAGTCTTATATAAATAACACACTGTCCCGTTCTTTTGGTAAATTTTAACAGCATCTGAAGATGGTACCCACTTTGGGCACCGAAAGATCACATGTGTGTACATATTTGATTACATCATCTTTTAAATGTATTTATTAAATATTTTCACATTGGAGTTAAAATAGTTATCGTGTCATTTCGGTAGTTTTTCATGTATGATGTTGTATTTGTCTTACGGCACCGGCTCTCTGCGTTCCCTGTAACCAGTGACCCTAAATTAGGGACGGGCGACTGCTTATAGCACACTCAGTTGCCCACGATGGTCGTTAAATCTCCAACAACAACAAAAGAAAAAAAGTGGCATGGGTGTTATGTTTGTCTTAGGACCCTGGCTCACTCCCATCGCTTGAACCAGTGGCCCCAAATCAGGGGCGGGAGATTGCTAATAGCAAAGAAGGGTGTAATAATAACTCAGTAAGAATATTACAGATCACAACAACCACCGGACTGATGGGTGTTGCCAATCTCATTTATTCATCTACAAATTAGCTATATAAGAATACAGGAGAATATGACAACAACATATGACAAACGTTAGAATAAAATACCTGGAGAGGCCCTTGTTAATGAACCAGTACCATCCTACGTGAATCCTAAAATCGAGAAAGGCGGCCATCAAAGTGTGGGAAAGCTCATGGTTTTTAAGGGATTTGTGTTGGCCGAATCACCTCCTTTCTTCGTAAATGTTTCACATTTCGCATCCTAACTTGTTGCTAAAGCGTGAGTAAAGGCTGAATTTTTAAAATTCTTAATTACTTTGAGGTTTCTTCCCATTTTTATTTTAAATTGAAATGCAGAAAACGTTAGTGCAAATTCTAAACAAATCATAACGTGTAAATTTAAAACTTCACTCGTGTAAGAAATATAATTAATTCTGGTTTGTTATTAGCACGATTTCTGCACCCCAAAACCACGCAAATTTAAAGTACATTCAGTTGAAATTACATGGGTATCATGTAAAGAACGTCAAATTCCCACACCTGAACAATATTGAGGTTTTGCTACGAATAGAACACGGCGATATTGTTAATTATTTCTTTTTTGCACTAACGCCTTTACTCCTGAGAAACTGAAATCGTGCAAGTCATTCATAAAGAAATATTAATTCCATTCTAAAGATCTTCATAGAGATTTTGTAGATAACGTATCAGTAAATGTTACAAAATGTACACTACATACTCTAATGTTTTTTCGTTTCCGGTTATCAATGTCTACTTTACTGATACGTGATAACCACAAATTTTGGTGCTTTTGAATAATTGTTTTTATGATGCTGATCAAACTTCGTTCACTCAGATGGTACTCTATAATAGGACACATCATTGTCTCTCCCACTTCGGTTACTGCAGCCGAAAATAGCACATAACCTAATCTTCCTTAACGCTCCACAATGCAAATCCAAGCAATGCTTGTACACCAGTTGATTACCAGGACGTCTGCTAGAATGGTTTACCTTGCTGTGACGTCATATTCATACGGTCTATAGCATACTCAGTTGCTCACGGTGGTCGTTAAACCTCCAATACAAAAAAAAAAAGTCCACATGCATATATAGCAGTATGTCCGTATATATTTCGGACACAATTCAATAAAAATCTGTGTCAATTAAAAAAATATATACGAATAAAGTAAAACCTATTTCAAAAAAACAAATAGTTTAAATTAGTAAGTTTTGTACAAATATTTAATTAATTTATTATGCTCTATGTTGGGCAAATAAATGAATTGAGATTGAAGCCTGTTGATCAGCGTACACAACTCTTTGGAAAAAAAAAGTCGTCCGTAATTTAGAGTCACTAATTCCAGAGAAGAGACAGATTGATTGATTGATTGATTGATTGGAGGTTTAACGACCACAGTGAGCAACTCAATGGGCTATAAGCAGTCGCCCATCCCTAATTTAGGGCCACTGGCTCCAGGGAAGGGAGAGAGCCAGTGCCGTAAAACACAACAACATTACATTATTTTACTAACAAAGCTACCCGAAAAACTGAATCATTAATTAACAACGCTAATTTAAAATATAAGTAAACAGAAATCCATATCTATTAAAGTCCAAGAACATTTCAAAAACACTGCAAGAAAAAAAGGAAACCAACATCAAGGAATACATCTGAAACATCTCTACACATCAAAGACACTATCGTCAACCACATTATGTCTCTTTACGTAAGCTTTAACATAATCTATACGTTTATAGTATGTTTCGTAATAAGTGTCTAAAAGTTCAGGAACAGGATTTTTCGTAATTATCCAATTCAACACGGCATCCAAACGATGTACAATTGCATTTAACTTATACATATTTAATTCGTAAAACTCCGGAGTGAGTGGACATATCTTTTTATTAGGCACAAAAAAAAATTTCAATTCGAAAAAATCCAAAGTTTCGTCATAATCAGGGCAAGATGCAATAAGTTCCATGACAAGATGATACCGTGATGGCTTACCTCTTTGTTCGACAAAATCAGGATCCAAGAGAAAAGAAAGATATACGCGAGAGATAAATTCCGGTTGAAGATAGTCTTTAGCTTTGCTCCGTTTTAACGGATCCCTACTTGAATTAGTGCGGGGCCGTTTAAATGTCAAAGCTGTACTTGAGTTCTCTGCGATATTCTGCAATGCTACTGAACATTTATGTAAGTCAGCAATGCCCAAAGTACCAATATTTGCTGTTGTCTGAGTCCCAGGATCCAAAAAAGTCGGCATTTCAATCAATGTCTTCTCTATCGGCTCGACCGGATCCATCACTCGGGTTTCACAAGTCTCTGTCACGGTAGAAATCAAATCAACGACTTGTAAAATACCATGTTCTAAATCCGATCTGTCTTCAGGTACAGCAATTCTTTCCTCATGGGAATCAGAGAAACTCTTCCTCAGGGGTGGCCTACGTACATATGTGCATTTAGCACGGATGTACTCTCTTTCATTGCAAGCGTAACAAAAAAATTCCTGTATAAATATTAAACGTGAAACTATGAGAATCCAATACAATTTCAACCTCTTTGGGACAAGTCTGAAGAGCCGATTCATTCGGGAAGATAACCCGAAGAGTCCGCTTCAACCCACAAACATGACAATAATTTGAAGATTGCGGGGCTTCTATAACTCTATGAACTGGTCCCACCACCCGGCTAAACTGAGAAAGAAGAACTATCAACGCAGAATCCAGTACCTCAAGTGGCACCGGAGACAAAGTAACAGTGATCGGTCGTTCACGTGCATAAGCAGGATACAAAATTTGATGCTTTATAGAAATCCCTTGCTTTAAAACAAGATTACAATCGACACTATTGATAAACAGCACTGATATACCACGTTTACTACGACCGATTCCTTTAATTGCTTCTCTCGGCACTCGTTCCTCCAAAGCTTCCAAATATGCAGGTAACAAAGTCTGTGGCAACGCATGGAAAATAATAGTTTTCTCAGAAAGATCATGAAAATCTTGACATACCTTTGAATCCTTTTCGAAAGTAAGACGAAACCGATTTCCCTGGCACTCAATCTCTGAAGCGCAGCGCTGATCACTCGTGTTAGCAGAATTCTCCATGGTAACCACCGATGCCCAAGTGCTATTTCCCGTCTCCATAGCAACACCCTCCTGCATCCTTATCGCCGAAGAAACTCCTTTAGCAGGGACACGCGAAGACAAACTCTGTTTATTTCCAAGACCGGTTTGACGAGTTGGATTCTTATCTCTTGATAAGCTCGAGTTAATCACCATGGCAACCCTCTCAGAGGTCACAGGAGAAACACTTGGCGATGTCTAATCAGTAGATCTTGCTCCACTTCGAACAGCTTCCTCTCGGTGGACACGTGCAACATGGCTAGCAGATATCGCCATTTGCAGAACTCGTCAACGGAAAGAACATCCGCAAAATAAAACTCTTCGTATAACCAAACTATAACACCCAGTGCTCTCAAACTTCGTCAAAAGAAGCACGGAACATTCATGAACACGTCACGCCACCATAAACCATCCCACACACGATATTTCCACATAAACACTCGCAAAATGTGAGAGCTCGACACACACGACACACGACGAAACTAATAGCAATAGGAAAACCCGAGAAGAGAGAGAGCCCAGTTCCGTACGAAAAACACAACCCCTATACCTTACCGGGTTTTAAACCCGGATCTATCTCTGGCGAATTATCAGAAAAACTAACGCTTAGACCACTGCGCCACGAAGGTGGCTAATATTACTTTACCTACTCCGGATTTTTAAATAACCTACTTGGAAAAATAATTAAAACCAGCAGGAAAAAATGTAGCCCAAAAAAGTAGCAGAATAGCAGACCGAAAAAAAAAAAACCAGTAGCAGATTGCTTCCCAAAGTAGACCAATCTGCTACAAGTACCGCAATTTCGCAACACTGGTGACACCGCCCGACTCGAAAGAGTGTGAAGGTTGCCCTCTTCGACTTGACAAGCGGGTAGATCCAGCAGCTTGGCACACATCCAAGATTCTTTTTTTTTTTTTTTTTTTTTTTGATTGGAGGTTTAACGACCACCGTGAGCAACTCAATGGGCTATGAGCAGTCTCCCGTCCCTAATTTAGGGTCACTGGTTCCAGGGAAGGAGAGAGCCAGCGCCGTAAGACAAACACAACATCCATGCCCGACCGGGATTCGAACCCGGACCCCTTGCGGGCGAATGATCAGAGGCCAGCGCCTTAGACCACTGCGCCACCGGGGCGGCCATCCAAGATTCTTCCGTGCAGGAAGCCACACCTCTCATCCGTGAGCCTTTGCGTCAGCCGTCAATCATTTAGGACTGTCAACATGGTGATGGTAGTTTCTACCGTACAGGTAACGCAGATTCTTGAAGCCGATCTGTTGATATCCCTCGGCGAGTTTTGTTACGTACAGAGCGTTGGTTACCCTCTTCGTCGTGTCTGCCATACGAGAGCATTGAAAATTTAGGTAATTTTTAGCTCATATTTTTTGTTAAACTGGTTTGTCAGTGTAGATTTTGTTTCTGTGTTTAACAGCATACTTCAGCTTGTTGATATTCTTCAGTTCTCTGGGATTTTATCGTTCAGTGCAATTTACTGTGAATGGTTACGTCATATTTTGCTGTGATTTGCGTGCTTTTTAGCTTATGTAGTGTTCTGAATGTGTAGCAAAATTAACAAAAATACCTCTGACTTTGGCAAAAAAAAAGCTTGATCTTTTGCTTCAATACTCTTTTTTCATGTTTCAAATTCCGTCAGCGATTCGAATGTTAGCACACGATCTTCTAAATTATATCCATGAGTGGAGCATAAATGCTAATTTAAATCTTCAGAATACAATGAAATGTTACAGTTTTCTACTGCACATGGAAATTTCAAAGGTGAATCAAAGGATTTCTGTGATTTGTGAATCACTTTCACGTGCTTCTTTCGATTTCTAACACTACTGAATTTCTTTTCGCAATAAATACATCGCACAGAAGTGTTTTCCGTTTTTAAGATAGAAGGGCGGAGCCTAAATGACGAATGAGAGGTGTGGCTTCCTGCACGGGAGAATCTTGGATGTGTGCCAAGCTGCTGGATCGAGCCGCTTGTTTCGATTTGTATGGTGACCTCTGCGAGCAGAAATCACTGCTAGTTCTAAATATTTCCACCGACGGAACGATGGCGCCCATTGCCGACTGTATGGACTATCTTGGTTGCAAAATAAAAATAGCTGGAAATTTTTAATGGGTTTCATTTTTTGAAGCCAGTTGTTTTTCGTTATTTTTTTTTTTTTTTTTTTTTTTGATTGGAGGTTTAACGACCACCGTGAGCAACTCAATGGGCTATAAGCAGTCGCCCGTCCCTAATTTAGGGTCACTGGTTCCAGGGAAGGGAGAGACCCAGTGCCGTAAGACAAACACAACATCCATGCCTGACTGGGATTCGAACCCGGACCCCTTACGGACGAATGATCAGAGGCCAACGCCTTAGACCACTGCGCCACCGGGGCGGCATTTTCGTTATATTCATCTGCAACATTACACCGAACAATATAAAAACTTTGAAAAAAAAAGAAACGAAGTAAGAAAGAAAATCGCGTAACAATATGCGAAATTACCTAGTTACCAAAGTAAGTCTCTATTTGTCACATCACGAATTGTTTTCATAATCAAACAAAATAAAAAAATTGGAAATATTGGAATAATTGTAAAGTTGGGAAGATAATCTATATGAATTACCGAATAGCAGATATTTTATTCTTTTTTTATATTTTTGATCGGAGTATTAACGACCACTTTAAGTATCTCAATGGGCTGTAAGCAGTCTCCCGTCCTGAATTTAGGTCACGTATGTATGTTTTTGCTCTGTATTTTGTGCCCTGTTCGCTGGATTGCTAGATTATTTTGATTGCATTTACCTAAAGTTTAAAGGTCCGCACTTCATCTCTGTGTACTTCCGGAGTTCGGTAAGTGAATACTTTAATTAGTATTTCCGATTATTTACCTCCTAGCCTGGTCGGCAGAACACAAGCTTCTGGGCAGCCACTGCCATGGACGCCCATAGTTTAGTTTTCAGGATAGGGCAAAAATAGAAACTGTAAACACAAATAGCATAAACAAACATCTTATGTAAATTTCTACTGTGCAGTCTGTACCCTGTAACCATTTCTACCACATACAATTAGATAAATTTAATTGAAAACCAGATGACCCAGAATCTGCAAGAAAAAGAGGGATTGATCAAAGCCGACCGACACATTTTCGAACGATTAAAAATAAAAATTGGTTGTCCTCAGCCTTGTGCCTTTTTGCCAATTATGTGCCATGCGCTACAAAACTGCAATAAGTACTGAACTGATCATCAAGAAGGAAGCAAAACACACCCAAGAAAATATTCTGAAAAAAAAACTTGCAGAACTTTTTGTCCAACTGCAAGTGGCCGTTACAGAGATTGACATGTTTTTTTTTCTTTTTTTTTGATTGAAGGTTTAACGACCACCATGAGCAACTCAATGGGCTATAAGAAGCCGCCCGTCCCTAACTTAGTGCAACTGGTTCCACGGAAGGGAGAGAACTAGTGTCGTAAGAAAAACACAACATCTATGCCTCACCGGTATTCGAACCCGGACCCCTTTAGGACGAGCGATCAGAAGCCATCGCTTAGACCACTACGCCACCGGGGCGGAATATGCTTTTCATTTCTTTGTGTTTCACATTACTCCACGCGGTTTCCATTTATGTTGTTCTCCAACACGCAGGGGCGAATTTTAATATTACACTGGCGGAAAATGAAAAAAGAACACGAAGATGGAGACGTCTGATACCAACGAAATTTATACAGCATAATAACGGAATACAGAGGATAACGTGATCAAAACCTTATGGCAAAATACAGCTGTATTTGCTGGTAAACTGAAAAATAACATTTCCATGTAGCATGGTTAGTACGAGGTTGAACCGCCATGAACTGCGTCACACTGTGCAATTCTGGCATGGAGTCTGTCGTACAGATGTTGGATGTAAGTTTGGGGTATTGAGTTCCAAGCATCCTCAGCCTGGACGCGTAAATCGGGGATGGTCGTGGCTGGCCGTGGAGACCGGATAAGTCGTTGTTCCATAAAATCCACACGTGCTCAATGGGGGACAAATCCGGTGAACCTGCAGGCCATGGAAGTTGTCTCACACCCTGAAGTGCATATTGCGTTGCACGTGCCGTGTGTGGTCGTGCGCTATATTGCTGGAAAACACCACGATGGACCGACCTTACAAATGGCACAACAACGGAATGAATGATGCTGAATGATGTTGTTGATGTAGGAGGTGCTGTTTAACGTACCCGGTACAAACACTAGTTGTGTACGGGAGTGATAGCTTATCGCTCCCCACACCAGGTGACCAGGTTTAGGCCCCGTGTGTCGCTCTGGCGGATGCAAGAAGGATGGAGACGCTCCCCTGTGCGTCTGCAAACACGCATACGGCCATCGGAGGCTCCCAAGCAGAATCTGCTTTCATCGCTGTACACGACAGATCGCCATTGCGTGATCCAGTGCAGACGTTTGCGACACCACTGCAGCCGTTCCTGACGGCGGGCTGGAGTCAGAGGCATACATGCAAGAGGCACACGTGCACGTAGTCCTGCATCCAGTAGACGGTTGCAGATTGTTCGCACAGTCACCTCAGGTGCAACGGCAGCTCGGATTTGCGTCGCAGTGGATGTTCTGCTTGACAAAGCCGCTCTTCTTATGCGTCGATCGGTCCGCTCATCAGTCCGTCTGTGACTCCCGGTTCCACGTCTCGTGTGGGAATGTTCCTCGGACCATCTACGCCACCATCGTACCACCACCGATACTTCTCGTCCAATTCGCTCCGCCATACGACGATACGACTACCCGGCCTCGCGGATTCGGATTAGACGACCTCACTCAAAGTTCGATAACTGCTGAAATCGTACACATCTTCCATGTCCAGGCGATGCAGCTTGTTCAGGGTCTTCGCACGTGTCCGTACGCCGACGACTGATTACATTCACTTCGCCGTACTCCTTAAATACCACCGACGATAATTTGCATATTATGCCGTGCTGTGGCGTAAGCGATCACCGGTTGGTCGCGAAATTAACATCACACCTACGTACACTCCACCCCATTAACATATGTAAATTTCATGATCGTCCGCCATTTCCTTCTTTGTGTTCTTTTCTCACTTTCCGCCAGTGTATTGCTTTCTACTACAAATTCCCAATGTTTTTACCAAAGGCACACACCCCAGAAAAGTTCCGAAAAGTTCGACATCAAAAAAAAAAAAATAGTCAGAATTAATGTGAATGAAAAAATCTTTTTAGTGCCCTCCAAGAACTGAAATGACAGTCAGATTACTAGTGGAAGGACAGCGCCCCCTCTTGCACCACGCTATGGGGTCCCGTAACCACTGCTGTGCCATTCCATGCTGTCGCGGCTTCTGCTGCTTTAGAACTCGCGTTCTGTACCTCTTTTTCCCTGGATGGTGATGCCTCCTTGCCTTCCCCTGCTGAGCTCTCAGCCGCCACTCATCCTGCTTTGCTATCTTCATCTGTTCCAGTTGGCGCGACCTCGCCTCCCACTTCTCCTGTTGTGGCTGATTCAACGCCGTCTAGAGTGCTAGAGGCCTAATCCTACCTGAGTTTCCCGCGAGGCTGTTTGTGACGTCAGCAACCGGGGCGTAACAAATCAAACTGGCTACAATTAAAGCCGACAGTCTGTTTACTCGGTGTGTGTCTTATACTAGGGGTTTTTTTTTCTTTTTTTTTTTTTTGATTGGAGGTTTAACGACCACCGTGAGCAACTCAATGGGCTATAAGCAGTCGCCCGTCCCTAATTTAGGGTCACTGGTTCCAGGGAAGGGAGAGAGCCAGTGCCATAAGACAAACACAACATCCATGCCTCACCGGGATTCGAACCCGGACCCCTCACGGACGAATGATCAAAGGCCAGCGCCTTAGACCACTGCGCCACCGGGGCGGCGTTTTTTTTTTTTTTTTATTTGATTGGAGGTTTAACGACCACCGTGAGCAACTCAATAGGCTACAAGCAGTCGCCCGTCCCTAATTTAGGGTCACTGGTTCCAGGGAAGGGAGAGAGCCAGTGCCGTAAGACAAACACAACATCCATGCCTCACCGGGATTCGTACCCGCACCCCTTTTGGACGAATGATCAGAGGCCATCGCTTAGACCACTGCGCCACCGGGGCGGCATACTAAGGGTTCTGAAGAGTTGATGTGTGATATCTGAATTAGAAAAGAAGTTAGTATGTTTATTAATTGAGATTGCATACTTCTTATTAGTTGATAAACTAGGCTATTTTATGGCAAAGGTAATAGTTTCCGCGAGACTAAGTAAGTTAAAGCAACCTAGTAGATACTAAGCAGACCAGTTTCATGCATCATTAGGCTTTTTTCCGAGGATTCCGCGCGTTATTAATTGGGCTGTGATTCACTCCAGCCAATAGTGTTTTGCGTTAAGTATTTGGTCTGAGATTCGCTCCAGCAAATAGTGTTTTGCGAGTGAGTAATCTTCTCAAGTAAAAAAGACGTCAGAAAGGAAATCGTTTCATAAAAACTTATTTTGATTAATCTCCAGAAATTTCATAATTTTTTGTTAGTTGTATTTACAGGGTGTATGAGAAAGTCCTTAAACAGAGAAATAACGTTTGAACGCAAAATGCTAGAATTGTAGAAGTAATGTGTACATATAGTAAAGTGACTATGTTCTATCAGATGAGACCCTTTGCAGCACCCCTAGCGGATAATTTTGGAAGTTAGCGATCCTATCGCGAGAACCAATAGCAAACGTGTAGAGCGTCACCGATTTAGTATGAAATGACGCCCTACATTCACCAAAAACTCCAATAGAAGTCCGGAAATGCAGATCTCTCGGTATCAGATCAACGGCATAAATACGTCACTCATCGCGTGAAGAAGCGTGACATCATAATGTGATGCAGATTTACCAATAAAACTAATACATGTACGTGTCAGCAAGGTACAATTTATTATGTACTGTAGAGTAAAGTAGTAGGAAATTCATACAGCAGTAGGACATTATGAAGAAGAAAAACACAAAATAATGTTCTAGAAATACAAAATGTCAGTAGTAATACTGGTGTTACGTTACTGCATGAATTCGCGATGTGTCCACCATCGGCAGCAATACACATCTGTATTCGAGCTAGAACTTGGTGCTGGACGTTCTGCAGCGTTTCAGGTGTTACGTTACTGCATGCTTGGATAATACGGGGTTGTAAAAATTTGCCATACACGACCAAATGTAAGGCCACACGTCGCACTGATGTCTCTCGTACTGCTGTGTGGGTGGGCTAGCGCATAGGCCAGGACGTCCACTGGCTGCACGTGCACACCTGCAAGTGTCGGCCTACCTGAACGGGAAACGACTTGTAATGCTCCCGGTTTCTCTCAGTCGGCGAACGACATTGATGATGGTAGCCGCAGCAGGATGAGAACGATTAAGGAAACGTAATGCATATTGGCGTGCTGCCTCTCTTGCCCGACGACCGCATTCCCCGTACAACATAACCATCTCGCAGTACTCCTCGTTGGAATAACTAGCCATGAGTAGACTCGAAGATCCAGTCAACGCACTGTCTCACAAAACCTTCCCTGACCGCCAATTTATGCTTCCCGATGAGGTATGACGTAGCATTGCCGTTTGCATACTTTCATCCATCCTTCGCTGTTTTGCAGGCAACATCGTTTACATATTTTACGTTTTGCCATATCATTCATGACGTATTTATGCTGGTGATCTGATACCGAGAGATCTGGATTTCCGGACTTCTATTGGAGTTTTTAGTGAATGTAGGGCCTCATTTCATACTACATCGGTGACGCTGTCTACACGTTTGCTATTGACTTTGTTTTCGCTGTCTTGGTTCTCGCGATAGGATCGCTAACATCCAAAATTCGCCGCTAGGGGTGTTGCAAAGGGTCTCATCTGATAGAACATAGTCGCTTTACTATATGTACACATTACTTCCACAATTCTAGCATTTTTCGTTCAAACGTTATTTCTCTGTTTAAGGACTTTCCTATACACCCTGTATATGTGCTGGTTAGAAGTTAGACTGTGTTTCATATAGAGTTAGGAATCAGATTTTGAAAAGCAATTAGTCACGTTTTTTCCAGCTGTTATGTTGTATATAAGTTAGGCTGTAATGCATTTTGCAGCGGTTTATTTATGCCTTATTTTACTTTGCAGCAATAAGGTCTAGTGCTTAGTTGCAAGTACTTCTCTCTTCAACTCTAGAGCTTAGTTGTTGCAAGTACTTCTCTCTTCAACTCTAGTGCTTAGTTGCAAGTACTTCTCTCTTCAACTCTAGTGCTTAGTTTCAAGTACTTCTTTTCAACTCTAGTGCTTAGTTGCAAGTACTTCTGGCTTCCTCCTGCGGAGCAACTGGACTCGTAGCCGAGGAAGTACGACAGAAGGCCAAGGTGGCACACGCCATTAGCGACGATGACCTTCTGTGGAATTCAGCCGTTAGGTCTGAACGCTCCTCTTGTGAGGATGTTCTGATAACTGGAAGACTAAGTGGGTCCCAAAAGTCAAAAGAGCCGAATGATACTGCAAGTGGCAGTGGAGACTCAGCACAGGATGTTTCCAGATATCCTGTGAAAGAACCGACGAATAGCGGTGAGGTCTCTGGCTTAATGCATACGCTAACTTATGCTGAGGGTATAGCAAACGCCCATCTCAACCGAAAGTATCCGGTATACCTTCCGGCATGTTGACAGTGCTCGGAAGAACAAAACTAAGACTGAGATATCCACTTCGGGTGTCGATGCTCCTGCCAAGAATAGTGGTGAACATTGGGCTAACTGGAGTGGTTTCTCCATTTACAAGAAGCGTCAAGAGACCAAAAAAGGGAAGGTCTCCCTCTCCCATAGAAAATGGGAAGCTGGTTGGCCTGATCGAGGCCACTATTGAGCACCATAAGGAAGACCAGTCCGATGCATTGTGCTTAGAAAGAGGGCAACTCGAAAGTTTCCGTGATCGCGGAGCAGGTGAAGGCCACTGTGGACACTGAGACAAGTTTGCCAACAAACCTGTCCAAAAGGGTGCCACCAGTGGTATGCAAAGATGTCAACAAATGGCCTCTGATCTATCATAGGATTGAAAAGGAGCTAGAGCTGTCGGCGTCGGTAAAAATGGTGGGGGACCGTACCACCATTAAAGTGAAGACTATCGCTGATCATCGGCGGTTGACAGCTCTCCTTGAGAATTGCAAGGTTCAGTTTTTCACCTTCACCCTACGGAAGGAAAAACCACTCCTTGTTATCGAAGGACTCTGTCTTGGTGTATCAGCCGATAGCATCAGGGTTCAGCTGCAGGATTCCTTCGCTGTCCCATATGTGTTCCTGCTACAAAGTAGCCGCAAACAGGACTTTCCTCCGTCAACACTGAAACTAGCAGGAACATGTTCTGACTGGAATATCTCCTAGGGGCTTCAATTTCGGTTGAACCCTACCGGACTAAAGTCAGGATACAGCAGTGATTGGTCATGCTATGTCAAACTGCAGACGGAAGCCAAAATGTGTGCACTGCGGAAAAGGTCATTGCATGAGGAAGTGCATGGCTGATAAAAAGCCAGTGTTATTGTGTCAACTTCATTGATGAACCTGGGGCTAACTGGCGTGGTTGCCTCATTTACAAGCAGCTTGCCCACAAGCTGCAGAAAAACTCCAGGAAGAAACCAGAGCAGAGGCAGAAGTAGGACACAACAAACCATAGGACCCCTACCAAACCTACTGCTGTTGATCCGAAGCCGGTTAAAGAGAGTCCTCAACCGCTTCCATGCCCTGCCCCCACCTCTGCTGCAAGCTCAAAGAGGAGGAAAAGGAAGGGCCAAAAAGAACAGAAAAAAACTTCTTACCAACTAGCTAAGTTTGCGCTTGCCTCTCAGACTGTAACAAAAGTGGCTCCCCATCCTGCCACTACCGAGGTCACGGATCAAAAGCGGCACTCAGAGATTGTGGAGCGCATTGACCCCGCTGTCCTCAAACGAGTTGCGACGTCATGGTAAGAAAAAGAAAACACAAGATGTGCCTAAGAAAAATGTGCTTTAAATCTTCTAGATGACCTCTTCAGCAGCAGTGACAACACAGTTCTTAAAACATTCTCACTTCTTTTCTACATCCATCTCACAAGCCTTCAGCCGTTCTCTGAGTACATAATAATAACGCTGATGATATTCAGGGAGCCTTTCAACCTTTATTCTTTCCACCCTGGGCCCTTTCCTATTCCTCCAAATAACATTGTTTCTTTTTTTTTTTTTTTTTTTTTTGATTGGAGGTTTAACGACCACCGTGAGCAACTCAATGGGCTATAAGCAGTCGCCCGTCCCTAATTTAGGGTCACTGGTTCCAGGGAAGGGAGAGAGCCAGTGCCGTAAGACAAACACAACATCCATGCCTGACCGGGATTCGAACCCGGACCCCTTACGGACGAATGATCAGAGGCCAGCGCCTTAGACCACTGCGCCACCGGGGCGGCACATTCAGTTTCACTCATGACACTACCAAGTAATGATCAGAACCAACATCCGCACCTCTCATCACACGAGTGTCAACAATTAAGTGTTTCAGACGCTGATCTTAGACAAAAAAATCTATCACACTTTCTTGACCAAGAGTACGATTTTCCAAAGTATATGTGTGGATGTACTTGTGGTTGAAAAACGTATTAGATACACACAAACCATTCTCAATGCAGAGTTCAATTAATCTTTCACCATAATCATTCACACAAGGATCATTAAACTTACCCAGAACATTGTCAGAAATTGCATTTTGCACACCTACTCTAGCATTGAAATACCCTGCTCTTATAATTTTCTCTTCAGTACCAAACTGGCTCAAAACAGCTTTTAGAAATCTTCCTTCTTATCAGAAGATTCCGAGTCACAAGGCACATACACTACAAGAATTACTATTCTCTGACGTTTAACTTTCAAACGAACCCAAAAATTTCTCTCACTTATATGCAGCTATAGTGAACAAGTTGTTCATCTTTTCACTGAAAATCACACCTACACCAGCCTGTCCTCTCACATTATCCAATACTCCAGACCACACACTCACCGCTCCATTCACTTCTTCTATCCCAATTTCCTTCTTTTTGGTTTCACTTACACACAGCACATATCTATACTTATTCATCCCTTCAATCACCTTGTTCATCTTGCCATTTGTACCTCTAGTATTCGATACACCAATCTTAGACTCACTCTGCCAAGATCTCTTTCTCATACGCTGTTTTGAAAGTCCAGGTCGATTCCGTGGTGGACCGTCCTTCTCAAGTGTGGTAGGTCCACCATATCCCACACACTCGAGTCATTTTTAATATTTCTTTGTGTCTTTTTAATCAGAAAAGAACATCAGTGTAGGGGATTAGCCCACAGCTGACGGTTCCAGTTGGTCATTCAACCTAAGGATTCTGGAACAAAACCCAGTGAGTTGGGGTCTTTTTGCCAATGCCACACAGAATTAGCTGGCACCTCTCCAAGATTCACAGAGGCCCTAGTTGCTGTTGTGTGTGCCATTGTTATCACGGAGCGCCCCGAAGAGGCGAACTCATCTCTCACTAAAATCACCCGCACAACATGTATGTGGAAATCAAAATTTAAGATTTTCCTGAAAATATCCTTAAAACCCGATGTTTTTTTAGAAAAGCCTGGGCAGGTTGGGGTTTTAAATTTAAAAACAAATTTCAAATCCTGTTTTCAGTGACCAGAGGAAGACTTTAGTGCAGTTACTGTCACACGCACATTTCAATTGTAGTTTAACAACCTAACTTTTCAATATTTTTATTGATGCATGATACTGCGAAAAGGGTATTAGAGAACTAGGTGTCATTTCTTATCCCAAAAGGGGACAGTATTTTACTCTCGGTAACTGCATTGAAAGAAATGTGGAAATGGGGGGCATCACTCAGTAGAAGGGTTTCGTGCATTTCTCTTAGCCTTATTTGCATCAACGACGTTCTGGGCAGTGAAGTTGAACTAAACAAAAGAGTTGCATACTTGTCTTGCATAGGCACTAACTACGTGGATTCAGGCACCCATTATGCCATTGGCAACAATAAAAGTTACCCCTTTAAAAAAAATATACACACACAGGGTGTTATAAGGTCTTTCCCACATTACAAAGATTAATAAAAAAAAAATCTATGGAAGTTAAAATAAAACGGGTGGCAACATAATATAACAGCACTCATTTTTTTTTCTGTTCTTTAGGAGAATGCTACAGCTGAATAAGAGGAGCATTTAATCGATAAGAGCTTCCATGAAAGGAAAAAAGGCATACGTGTTGTGGTTCCATGACACCAACTCGGTGGTTGCTGTCAAGCTTCATTCCAGAAAACAGTACAGAAGTTCACCACTAAACCGAAAAAGCATAAATTTGAAAAGTTTAAAGTGACAGGTAGTGTTGGCGATCTTACCTGAGTTGGCTGACCACCGATTACACAAGAGACAGCTGCAGCTGTTCAGGAGACATTTCTGCAAAGTCACAGGAAATCCATTCATAGTGCTTCACTGGAAACTTGGTTCACCCTTGCCATGGTTCACCAAATTTTATACGAATGACTTCATCTGTACATTTATAAGGTACAGATTGTTCAAGCTCTTCAGCCTGATGACTGGCGTCGCTGTGCTGCATTTGCGACGGAGATGTTGCTGCGCATAGCTCATGATAGTGATCATCTGCACTATGTCTGTTCCTCAGATGAATCCACATTCACATTTCACATCTCTGGTACAGTAAAATAGCACAATATGCGAATCTGGGAATCAGAAAATTCCCATTGTTATCAAACAGCAGAGGGCTATGGCCTGAAAGTCAACATATGTTGTGGCCTGATGCACGACAGAATCATCGGACCCTTCTTTTTTACAGAACTTACAGTAACGTTTACCTGCACAAGCTGGAACTTTTTGTAAAACCTCAGTTTCATGCACACCCACCTTTGGTTATTTTCCAAGAAGACAGCGCCCCACCACATTGGTCAATAATGGTTCGTGAAAGCCACATTTCCCGAGAGATGGATTGGCTGCGACAGTCCCATGACATGTCCGACTCGATCGCCCTACATAACCCCTCTAGATTTTTTCGTGTAGGGTTATGTGAAAGATCAAGTTTATTTTAGCAGTGCACCAGATGCCGAGACGTTGAAGAGCAGAATAATGGACATCATTTGTTCCATTTCTGCTGAGATGTTAAAAAACATGGTGTGAAATTTAATATCGCTCAGATGGTCCTCCGGGCCACAAATGGTGCACATGTGGAAGTGTGCTGACACTGGGAAAAAAACTTTACAGGTGCACCATCATTGTCGTGCAATTCCTTTTTTGTATCCAATACATTTTTTATATTAATTTTTGTAATGTGAGAAAGACTTTATGGACACCCTGTATACATAACAGCAAAAGTTCCCCCTTCAAAAAATACATAACAGAAAAAGTGCATAAACGTAACATATGCATAAGAAAAATTAGGAGTGCAAATAATTACATATCTGCACTCCAATTTTAATAACTCATCACTGATAAAATAATGTGACTAATTGGCATATGATCAATGCTTGAGGGAGTCTGTAAAAAGCTGAGGCATCCCAACAGGACTTACCAGAACAACTAAAGCATTTATTGAACTTCATATGCAAAGCTCAAGCACTCACTGATTTTTCAACACGTTCATGCCACTGCAGGACATATATTTTATGAAATAATATGTGAAATGAAATTTTTCATTGTCAGATATGTATACTTCACTTGCAACACAACGTAAAATGCAAAATATGAATGCACTGGGTTGTGACTTAGAATTTGTAAAAAGGAGTATGATAGTCTTCTACAGCAGTGGTTCACAACCTGTGGTCTGAAAGTAACAAACATTTAAAAAAATATAAGCTCGAATTATTTTTAGGTTGGCTGGTTAAAAAAATAAAATGATTTTAGGAACTAATACCATCAAACTTCATATCTTTGTTCTTCTTTTAATGATTTCATAGATTTAAGATCAGAGAGATGTACTATCTCTTGCTTAGTATACGCTGTGTAGAAGCAGACTGTTTCCAATGTTGAGCACGATAGTTGAGGTGGAATTGTCAAGGTTGAAATGGCTATGATCCACTAGTTCATTTGATCTTTCCTCCTCCGGACGCAATTCAATTGCACAGCAACAACAAGCAAACACTAGAAGTCATACTCGTAGCCTTCATAATGGAAGTGTACATCATTTCTGGGTCATTATGGATTCCCCTGAATAATTTAGACCTACATTAAAATTACATTATATACTAACTTTGAATTATGTGTGTAATAGGAATCTTTAATATTTTGAGAATAGGTTTATGGTTGTAGACAAAGATGGTGAAGTAAACCAGTATTTATTTTTTTGAAGTGAAGTTCTCTGAATCAAATGCATGGAGTCTTCTAAATTGCAAAAACATGTTGAAATTAAACACAAAGATATGCAGTTAACCAACCAGTAGAATTTTTTTAAACAAATTATGATGCCCAGGAATTATAAAATGTTGTTAACAACATTGTTTTTGTTTTCACAATGGAATATTTTGGCTTCATAGCAGGTAACTTTGTTTTGGGTAAAAAGGCAGTCAACCTCACACCAGTCGTTATGGTGTAACTCTTCTTGCAGCTAAAATGATAACTATGATAATGGGAGAAAAATATTCAAAACAACCTGTGTGCAATTAATTTGAATAGAAAAGTTGAATCAGAGTGAATGCTCTATATTTCAATTGGAACACAGTACTGACATTGCAGTCAATGCTAATTTAGTAGCATTTCTTAGATATGAGACGACTAGCTGTTTGGTATAAACTTGCACCTGTACACACATGCGGAAACTTCCGTTAAAGTTCTGTTCTCCAAAATGAAAGCAAATAGCCTAAATATGTTGGTGTCCGTGTAGATTGTACTAAGCTGATGTACATAGGGTTTCTTTCATGAATTCTGTCAGTAGCACCCTCTGCCAAGTGGACACATCGCATCATTCACTGGGAAGCACTGACTGTGAACAGCATGTGATCAACAATAAAATCTGTCTATGATAAATCATCGAAAATTGAAAATTTTTGTATGACTCTAATTGAATTTTTTTGTATGACTAATGCTCAATGACAGCATCTTCACATGTCAGGCAGCGATTACAAAAACTTACTCTTACCCTGTGTCCAGTGATTGTCAAGGGGTAGAGTTCTGACTTATCTGTTTGAGCCATAGGATGAGGTTGGGATGTTTTTCAAAATATATGTTAAAAAATTGTTTGAGTGACTTCTCATGTCTTTAAGTACTCTCTAATGTAGCAGATATTTCCCCCTTTTTAAATGCACTCATTCAAGGCTCCAGTGCAACTATACTTTCTGCACAGAAGTGGGAGGGGATAATTAA
Organism: Macrothele yani; assembly: GCA_039090855.1. Classification (NCBI taxonomy): domain Eukaryota; kingdom Metazoa; phylum Arthropoda; class Arachnida; order Araneae; family Macrothelidae; genus Macrothele; species Macrothele yani. Next base: position 198,698,525 of record CM077009.1, on the reverse strand, counting down.
AAAAATAAAGACTTGGATTTGGCACATTGCCAACAACAAATATATCTTCTCTTTTCTTAATGACTTCCACAGCAAAAAGTTCTGTAACATTGTTGAGTACATGAAGGAACACATGATGTCCTTGGGGTTCATATAAGAGACTATAACTTATCTTCCAATGAAATAAAAAGTTCCCACCCAGTGAAACAGCTGGGCACCTTGAATTGTCCAACGATCCCTGTTTGAAGATTATAATTTTTTCAGTGGCTGTGCAGACTTTTGGTGCAATGTGCATTATGTTTTTGGAAAGGCGACAAAATACTCAATACCTTGTGCCCCCTCATACCTGTGTGAAACTATACTTTCAGGTTTTTGACCATAGAAATAATAAATACAGGAACAGAAATAATGTGGAGGCACACCTGAAACTTAAAACCTCACCTTTTAAGGCAGATGTTCAAAAGCATGCTGTTTAGCATTACCATTTAAACTATTAACATTTCCAGTTTGATTACTGTAAAACTCTAAATAACTAAACACACAGAACTAATAAGCCACAATTTTAAATGACTTGACTTTTAAAAAACACACACTTCATATTGCTGGGTAATCTCTAATACAAGCACAATATACATGATGTAAAAATATATTCTAAAAATTTTATTTGTCCTTATGGATGCAGCAGATAAACATTGTGTGTGCTAGGTGGCCTATGAACTAAGGACGATAAAAATAATTGTTGCAAAGGAATGTCTAACTTTGTTACAGCATCCATTAACAAACTTAACACAGAGGATATCTTAGATTATTCACCTATATTTCCATTCCAGAACACACTATATAAAAATATGTATATTTCCATTTGGAAGCTTAATGTTGCAGATTCCTCAGGGTTGAAGGAATTTATCAGTGCATATAGGCCTCACAAAGTTGCCCATTTTCAGATTATGTTCAAGCACACATCAGTATTTCTGTTTTGTATGAAGCAGCATATGTTTGGAAAGGCTACCTTTCTCAGTGAATTCCTAGTAGCATACATCACACAGATGAGGTTTTTCACCAGTATAAAGAAGCTTGTGCTGAGATAGGTGACTTTGTGTGAACTGTTTGGAACATACATCACAATGATGAGGTTTCTCACCGGTATGAAGAAGCATTTGCTCAGAGAGATGACTTTTATGTCTGAATTGCTTGCAAGATACAGCAGACTGATGAGGTTTTTCACCTATATGAAGAAGCATATGTCTAGAAAGGGTACCTCTGTGTCTGAATTGTTTTGAATATACACCATACTGATGATCTTTATCACCTGTATAAAATAGCATATGACTAGAGAGGCTTCTTTTCTAACTGAATTTCCTGGAGCATACATCACATTGATGAGGTTTTTCACCTGCATGACAAAGCATATGAATAAAAAGGGCATCTCTCAGGCTGAATTGTTTGGACATGCATCACATTGATTAGGTTTTTTGCCTGTGTGAAGAAGCATATGCCTAGAAAGGCAATCACTGCGTCTGAATTGTTTGGAACATGCACCACACTGATGAGCTTTTTCACCTGTATGAAGAAGCATGTGAGCAGAAAAGCTATTTCTGTGTCTGAATTGCTTGAAACACACACCACACTCATGAGGTTTTTCACCTGTATGAAGAAGCAAATGTTTGGAAAGGCTACCTTTCTCAGTGAATTTCTTGAAACATACATCACATTGATGAGGTTTTTCTCCTGTATGAAGAAGCATATGTCTAGAAAGGGTTCCTCTGTGTCTGAATTGTTTTGAACATACATTGCACTGATGATCTTTATCACCTGTATGAAGAAGCATATGATTAGAAAGGCTTCTTTTCTCACTGAATTTCCTGGAGCATACATCACATTGATGAGGTTTTACACCTGCATGATGAAGCATATGATTAGAAAGGGCTTGTCTCAGGCTGAATTGCTTGGCACATACATCACATTGATGAGGTTTTTGTCCTGTGTGAAGAAGCATATGCCTAGAAAGGCAATCACTGCGGCTGAATTGTTTGGAACATACACCACAGTGATGAGCTTTTTCACCTGTATGAAGAAGCATGTGCGCAGAAAGGCTATTTCTGTGTCTGAAGTGCTTGAAACATACACCACACTGATGAGGTTTTTCGCCTGTATGAAGAAGCAAATGTTTGGAAAGGCTACCTTTCTCAGTGAATTTCTTGGAACATACATCACATTGATGAGGTTTTTCACCTGCATGACGAAGCATATGGCTAGAAAGGCTATTTCTGTGTCTGAATTGCTTGAAACACACATCACATTGATGAGGCTTTTCACCTGTATGAATAAGCATATGCTGGGAAAGGCTACCTCTCTCAATAAATTGCTTGGAACATACATCACATTGATGAGGTTTTTCACCTGTATGAAGAAGCATATGGCTAGAAAGGCTATCACTGCGTTTGAATTGTTTGCAACATACATTGCATTGATGAGGTTTTTCACCTGTATGAAGAAGCATATGCCTAGAAAGCTGACCTGTCTGTGAGAAATTCTTAAAACATACACCACATTGATGAGGTTTTTCACCTGTATGAACATGCATATGTCTGGAAAGGGTACCTTTCTCTGTGAATTTCTGGGAACATACACCACACTGATGTGGTTTTTCACCTGTATGAAGAAGCATATGATTAGAAAGGTGATGTCTCTGGGTGAATTGCTTGGAACATACATCACATTGATGAGGCATTTTATCTGTATGAAGGAGCATATGCAGCAAAATTCTACTTTGAACAGTAAATTTCTTGAAGCATACAACACACTGGTGAAGTTTCTCACTTGTATTTATCTAGAGATATCCAGGAAGATTGATTTTCAGTTTTGATATCTTGCCACACAAATCACACTCGATGGAATTTTTATTTTTGTGCAACTGTGTACATACATGTCTTGAAGAACTATATTTTTAGGGGGTAATTGTGTAAGCATGTTTCACACTCTTGAAGATCTGTTGTACCATTCAGGTGCAATACATTATCTTCAGTTTTAACTTCCTTCACAATGGAAATTTTGAGTTGGGGCTCCAGCAGTTTTATTCTGAACTCAATATTCCTCAACTTCTAGATTTTATAAATTCTCTCCATGTCCACACTAATAATTTAAGGCAGCAAAAAGAGAGCCCCTTTCACTATTTTCAGACAGACTTTCTGAAATTGAAACCTTGTACACCAAGTTGTTCAAAAAGTTAAATTTCTAAACCTCATGTTAAGAGATTGTAACATGCAGAGCAAAAAAGCATTGCTGAGTTAATCATTTTGTAAGTACAGAATGACACAAACTATTAATGGAAAAAAAAAAAGGAAAAAGAAAAGAAAGCAGCTTACTAGTGACACACACAGTGAAAACAAATTTTGGAGAAAAATACCACTAATCTGAAAATCCCCTAAAAAGCATTTCTATAAATAAGGGGACAGGTGTCTTATTTCCCACTTCCTTTCTTGTATTTGGGTACTTTCATAATTGATATTTACAGCAGGAAGTTTAAAGCATGGGTCAATAGCTTTTTTTTTTAAACACAAAAAGATGAACTGTTTACCTGTGCATGCATGTCATTGTTTAGAAACCAGCGCCATTTGCAATCTTAAATTTTACCACTACCATCGCCTGAGTCCTGACTCGAAGGAGCGTGAAGGTTGTTGTCTTCGACTAGTACGGTGACCTCTGAGAGCAGGAATCACTTCTAGTTCCGAATATTTCCACCAACGCAATGACGGCGCACATTACCGAATGCATGGACTATTTTGGTTGCAAAGTAAAAACAGCTGGAAACTTTTATTGGGTTTTATTTTTATGAAGTCAGCTGTTTTTCGTTATATTCATCTGAAACATTACACCGAACAACCTAAATACTTCGAAAAAATAAGAAAGAAAGAAAATCGAGTAACAAGATGGGAAATTAACTGGTCACCAAAGTAAAACTCTATTTGTCACATCACGAATTATTTTCAAAAATTGAAAAATTGAGGACAAAAAATAAGAAATTGAGGACATTTGTTGTCCTTAATCAGTTTTAAATAAATTGAGGTCAAAGCATGAAAATTGAGAATTGTTCCCAGAAAATGAGGACGTCTGGTCACCTTAGTTGTGGCGTCATATCGTCACACGTGTCGGAAAGTGAATATTCCTACAAAGAGACGTACCTAGGTAAGAATTTCTGAGCCCGGGGCCAAACCACAAAATATCAAAATATTGCGGCTCCCATAGTCTTTTTATCTTTAACAAATATACACTGAAGAACAATTGAATTAGAGACAGCTGGCGTTATGCAAATATGGCGCTGTGGGCGTCCCTGTAAATAGAAACGAAATGACGTATGCAGCGATCCGACAATATAAGGAGTGATGCGACGGGAATCAGTAAGAGTCGGACGCAGTATGGGTAAGACGAAGGATCTAAGCCGCCCTGGTGGCGCAGTGGTCTAAGCGATGGCCTCTGATCATTCGTCCGAAAGGGGTCCGGGTTAGAATCCCGTCAGGCATGGATGTTGTGTTTGTCTTACGGCACTGGCCTTCTCCCTTTCCTGGAACCAGTGACCCTAAATTAGGGACGGGCGACTGGTTATAGCACATTGAGTTGCTCACGGTGGTCGTGAAACCTACAATTAAAAAAAAAAAAAAAGGTTCTAAGCGCATTTGATCGTGGGCAAATTGTCGGAGCCCGACGAATGGGTCACTCCATCTCGGAAGTCGTTCAAGCACTGGGATTTTCACGATCCACTGAGTCACTGCTGCACCGTGAGCACATCGGATCCGGTAAAACCATCCCTGCAAGGGCCAACTGATGTGGACAATAGCGTGTGGATGAGCTGGGTCATCGTCCGCTAGCTCGCATTGCAACAGCGGATAGACGGGCCGCAGTGCAAGAAATCACTCGGCAATTTAACGCTGGTGCACAAAAAGTGTAAGCAGCCACACCCTCCAGAACCATCCCCTCGCTATGGGGTACAGAAGCCATCGTCCCACGAGGGTACCGCCGCTGAACGCACATCACATGGTGCAAAGATTAGCATGGGCGCGAGAACATCGCCACTAGACGCTTGACATGTGGGAAAATGTTGCCTGGACTGATGAGTCGAGATTCACGTTGGTACATGCGGATGATAGGATACGAGTACGGCGCAAACCATATGAAGTGATAGATCCTTCTTGCCAGCAGGGTGCCATCGCTCCCGAATTGTATCCGAATGGTTGGATGACCACTCCACCGACATGACCTTGCTTCCTTGGCCAGCTAGGTCACCTGACCTCAATCCCATCGAGCACATCTGGCATGTCATCGAGAGAGATGTTTGAGTCTCTGACCCCCTCCATCAAATCTTCGTGAACTGTAGGATCTTGTTCTGGGGTCGTGGATCCGTATGGCTTCCCAACGCTTCTGATGTCTTATCAAGTCCATGCCTAGACGAATCGCCGCCGTCATCAGGGGGAAAGATAGTGCTACACGCTACTAGACTGGTTTCTCTAATTCAACTGCCCTTCAGTGTGTATATGCTTTTTTAACTGCTTCGGTGTTCCGACTTTCAATACCACATAAAACAGATCAATGTAGCTGGCAGTCGTATCTCGCAACTATAATAATGGTCGAATAGCCTCAGAGATTATCAAACATCAAACAGAGGTCATCGCTCTTTTCACGTGACTCACTTATAAACGTGGAGAGAGCGGTGAATTCTGTTTGATGTTCCTAGTTCACGTCCAATGTCTGTGTTAATTAATTAGCCTCAGAGAATCTTCAGCAGTGTAAATGACACCCTATCTTGCATCGTACATTTAGTCCATTCAAGTAATCCAAAATTGTGATACACATTGTTGTCGACGACGAATGTGGTTCTTTAATTGGACGGACTACACAACCTTGTTTTCATTTTAAAATGCGAGCAACTAACACCCCCTAAACATTTCGAAGAAGGAAATGAGACTTGGACCCATGATTTTGAGCCGGAAACAAGTCACAATCAGCGGAATGGAGGCACCTTAGTTCCCCAGGCCCCTCAGTCGTCGCCGTCAGTCCAAAGTGAAGCAAATGACGATGTCTTCGTACAATGCCCAGGATGTTGTGGTCTGTAATAAAGTGCCGGTAAGGAAAACTGTCAACGCACAATATTATCGTGACTTTCTGAGGACAAAGTTGAGATCGAAAATTCGTCAAAATCGCCCCGACTTCTTGTTGGAAGCGGAAACGTTCTTGCTGCATAACAACGCACCGTATCATGGTGCAGCGTCGGTACGGAGACTTTTGTCGAAATATGGCTTGGAGATCTTACCTCACCCACCATACAGCCCTGATATCAGTTAACCCGACTCCCATCTTTTCCCAAAGTTAAAAAATCGGCGCCGTGGCATTTACAACGAATTGCTGGACGGACTGTCATTGGACGTGACCGGCGTAATACAACAGCTGAACAAAGATGGCGTGCTACGGGGCATCCAAGACCTACATCATGGGCATCCAGGACCTACATCATGGGCATCCAGGACTTTGCCAAAGTTAAAAAATCGGCTCCGTGGCATTTATTACGAATTGTTGGACGAACTGTCATTGGACGTGACCGGCGTAATACAACAGCTGAACAAAGATGGCGTGCTACGGGGCATCCAGGACCTACATCATGGGCATCCAGGACTTTGCCAAAGTTAAAAAATCGGCTCCGTGGCATTTATTACGAATTGTTGGACGAACTGTCATTAGACGTGACCGGCGTAATACAACATCTGAACAAAGATTGCGTGCTACGGGGTATCCAGGACTTTCCCAAAGTTAAAAAATCGGCTCCGTGGCATTTACTACGAATTGCTGGACGAACTGTCATTGGACGTGACCGGCGTAATACAACAGCCGAACAAAGATGGCGTGCTACGGGGCATCCAGGACTTTCCCAAAGTTAAAAAATCGGCTCCGTGGCATTTATTACGAATTGTTGGACGAACTGTCATTGGACGTGACTGGCGTAATACAACAGCTGAACAAAGATGGCGTGCTACGGGGCATCCAGGACCTACACCATGGGCATCCAGGACTTTCCCAAAGTTAAAAAATCGGCTCCGTGGCATTTATTACGAATTGTTGGACGAACTGTCATTAGACGTGACCGGCGTAATACAACAGCTGAACAAAGATTGCGTGCTACGGGGTATCCAGGACTTTCCCAAAGTTAAAAAATCGGCTCCGTGGCATTTACTACGAATTGCTGGACGAACTGTCATTGGACGTGACTGGCGTAATACAACAGCTGAACAAAGATGGCGTGTACGGGTCATCCAGGACCTACATCATGGGCATCCAGGACTTTCCCAAAGTTAAAAAATTCGGCTCCGTGGCATTTACTACGAATTGTTGGACGAACTGTCATTGGACGTGTACGGCGTAATACAACAGCTGAACAAAGATGGTGTACTACGAGGCATCCAGGACCTACATCATGGGCATCCAGGACTTTCCCAAAGTTAAAAAATTCGGCTCCGTGGCATTTACTACGAATTGTTGGACGAACTGTCATTGGACGTGACCGGCGTAATACAACAGCTGAACAAAGATGGTGTACTACGAGGCATCCAGGACCTACATCATGGGCATCCAGGACTTTCCCAAAGTTAAAAAATCGGCTCCGTGGCATTTACTACGAATTGCTGGACGAACTGTCATTGGACGTGACTGGCGTAATACAACAGCTGAACAAAGATGGCGTGCTACGGGTCATCCAGGACCTACATCATGGGCATCCAGGACTTTCCCAGAGTTAAAAAATTCGGCTCCGTGGCATTTACTACGAATTGTTGGACGAACTGTCATTGGACGTGACCGGCGTAATACAACAGCTGAACAAAGATTGCGTGCTACGGGGTATCCAGGACTTTCCCAAAGTTAAAAAAACGGCTCCGTGGCATTTACTACGAATTGCTGGACGAACTGTCATTGGACGTGACTGGCGTAATACAACAGCTGAACAAAGATGGCGTGCTACGGGTCATCCAGGACCTACATCATGGGCATCCAGGACTTTCCCAAAGTTAAAAAATCGGCTCCGTGGCATTTACTACGAATTGCTGGACGAACTGTCATTGGACGTGACTGGCGTAATACAACAGCTGAACAAAGATGGCTTTCTACGGGGCATCCAGGACCTACATCATGGGCATCCAGGACTTTCCCAAAGTTAAAAAATTCGGCTCCGTGGCATTTACTACGAATTGTTGGACGAACTGTCATTGGACGTGACCGGCGTAATACAACAGCTGAACAAAGATGGTGTACTACGAGGCATCCAGGACCTACATCATGGGCATCCAGGACTTTCCCAAAGTTAAAAAATCGGCTCCGTGGCATTTACTACGAATTGTTGGACGAACTGTCATTAGACGTGACCGGCGTAATACAACAGCTGAACAAAGATGGTGTACTACGAGGCATCCAGGACCTACACCATGGGCATCCAGGACTTTCCCAAAGTTAAAAAATCGGCTCCGTGGCATTTACTACGAATTGCTGGACGAACTGTCATTGGACGTGACTGGCGTAATACAACAGCTGAACAAAGATGGCGTGCTACGGGTCATCCAGGACCTACATCATGGGCATCCAGGACTTTCCCAAAGTTAAAAAATCGGCTCCATGGCATTTACTACGAATTGCTGGGCGAAGTGTCATTGCATGTGACCGGCGTAATATAACAGCTGAACAAAGATGGCTTTCTACGGGTCATCCAGGACCTACATCATGGGCATCCAGGACTTTCCCAAAGTTAAAAAATCGGCTCCGTGGCATTTATTACGAATTGCTGGACGAACTGCCATTGGACGTGACCGGCGTAATACAACAGCTGAACAAAGATGGCGTGCTACGGGGCATTCAGGACCTATACATGGGCATCCAGGACTTTATTGGGTTTTATTTTCCTGAAAGCAGTTATTTTTCTTTACATTCATCTGGAACATTTTACTGAACAATCTAAAAACTTCGAAAGAAGAAAAAAAGAAAAGAGACAGAGAGAAAAAAATCGTGTAACAAGTCACCACAGTAAATCTCTATTTGGCACATCACGAACTGTTTTCGTAGTGAAACAAAATAAGAAGGGGGGTGGTAATGTTGGAATAATGGTGAAGGGGGAGTTAATCCAAGTGAATTACTGAAAAGCAGATATTGTGTTCTTCTTTTTTTTTTTTTTTTTTGGATTGAAGGTTAACGACCACGGTGAGCAAATCAATCGGCTACAAGCAGTTGCCCGTCTTTAATTTAATTTAGGACGACTGGTTCCAGAAAAGGGACATAACCAGTGTCATAAGAAGAAAATATTATCCATGCCATTCTAAAATTCGTACCCAGACCCTTCTCCGACGAATGGTCATCAGCCAGCGCTTAGACCACTGCGCCACCCCTTGCTCGGAGGTCACGTTTGTTTGTGGTCTGTATTTTGTCCCCTGTTTCTCGGATAACTAGATTATTTTTTTGAATAAAGCTCGTGTTGACAAATGGCTTCCTAGTTTCTTAATTCAATTACTAATCAAAAACAACTATTATAGGAATTTTACTAGGAATTTTTTTATTTAAATTGCAAAATTTCGGAGAAAACTCTTCTTCTTCTTCAGGCTGTGTTTTTGTTGTCACTTATTCCAAGGAGGTTATATTAGTGAAGACACCACTCCTATCCACGCAGCATAAGTCACGGTTTGTGGTGCAAATGACGTCATGAGTAGGCACGACGCAGCCGCAGAAGAGAAGCTGCTTGGAAACCAATGGAATAAAGGCTTCTAAGCGTATAAACAGATAAAATGAGAAATTCAATAATCTCTGTCAATGATGCACAACCTTACTGTTTCATCAACGGTATAATTTAGTTCATTTTTGCCTGCTTGTGACGTCACACCACAGATTAGCTGTGACCTATGGGGGTGGAGCCAGTGGTGTTTCCAGTAATATAACCTCCTTGACTTATTCCCGTCACTATCGCGGTTACGGCTAACCTTGAAATTTACGGTTATTTTTCATCAAATCCTGCCAGATGTTAGGCAGGGAAAATCCTTTGCAGTCATTGATGATGGAATTTTGATTTTTCTCAATCTCTATTCCTTCTTTCAGCTTTCTTTTTCGAAATTTGCTTTAGAAACTAATGACTTTAAGGGAATTCTAATCCTTGCTGTGACTAGTTTCTCTAACATGCCTATCTAAACCAGTCTTGTTGGAGCAATTTTTTATAGCAGCTTTACGTTCTGCTATACGAGTTTCTAGTCTGCAACCTGTTTCACCTATGTAAGATAGTCCACAACCTGTGTCACATATGTAAGATAATCCACAACATGTTTCACCTATGTAAGATAGTCCACAACTTGTTTCACCTATGTAAGATAGTCCACAACCTGTTTCACCTATGTAAGATAGTCCACAACCTGTTTCACCTGTGTAAGATAGTCCACAACTATATTTTACTTCATAGACTACAGCTTGCAATTTACATTTACTTCATAGATTACACCTTGCATTTTTTAAATATAAGATATTTTAAAAATGCAAGGTGTAGTCTATGAAGTAAAATGTAGTTGTGGACTATCACACATAGGTGAAACAGGTCGCAGACTAAAAAGTCGTATAGCAGAGCATAAAGCTGCTATAAAAAATTGCTCCAACAAGACTGGTTTCGATAGGCATGTTAGAGAAACTGGGCACAGCATGGATTGGAATTCCCTTAGTCATCAGTTTCCAAAGCAATTTTCAAAAAGAAAGCTGAAAGAAGGAATACAGATTGAGAAAAATCAAAATTCCATCATCAATGACTGCAAACGATTTCCCCTGCCTAACATTTGGCAGGGTTTGATGAAAAATAACCGTAACTTTCAAGGTTAACCGTAACCGTGATAGGGACGGGAATAAGGAGACAACAAAAAGACAGCCTGAAGAAGGAGAAGCGTTTTCTCCGAAAATTTGCAATTTAAATAAAAATATTTCCTAGTAAAATTCCCATATTAGTTGTTTTTGATTAGTAATAGATTAGTTTGTTTGCACTTACCTGAAGTTTGAAGGGCCACTCTGATGGCGCAGTGGTCTGAGCGCTGGCTTATGACTATTCGTTTGACAAGGGTCCGGGTTCGAATTTTGGTGAGTCATGGATGCTGTGTTTGTCTTACGGAACTCTTTCTCTCCCTTCCCTGGAACCAGTGACCCTAAATAAGAGACGGTCGACTGCTTATAATCTATTGATTTGCTTACGGTGGTCTTTAAACCTTCAATAAAATAACAAAAAAGGAATGTTTAAATGCCCGCGATTCAGCTCTGAGTACATGCGGAGTTCTGCCAGTGAACATTTTCATCAGTATTTCCGTTTAATTACGTCCTCGCCTGGTCGATATGACACTAGCTTCCGGGCCCCCACTGCTCATTCCACTTCTTCCCTGGATGGCGCTGTCTCCTTGCCTTCTCTTGTTGAGACCGCTGCGGCCTCTATCTAGCCCCAGGAGGTTAGGAAAAGATATCTGGATATGCCCTTGTTAATGAAGGAGAGATGCTAAGTTCACAAGGCTTGGATACCATGCCGACGTCACAGATGATATGCCTCGACTACCGATAAACCGATATAATATCACTAAGGGCAGAGCAGTTGTAAACATTGTGATTTTCAAAGCAGTCAGAAAATTCGTGTAACTGATGCCGAAATAAAGTAGATGCAAACAAAAAAGACTGGTTTGTATCTTGTTTCTTTTTTTTTTTTTTTTTGATTGGAGGTTTAACGACCACCGTGAGCAACTCAATGGGCTATAAGCAGTCGCCTGTCCCTAATTTAGGGTCACTGGTTCCAGGGAATGGAGAGAGCCAGTACCGTAAGACAAACACAACATCCATGCCTCACTGGGATTCAAACCCGGACCCCTTTCGGACGAATGATCAGAGGCCATCGCTTAGACCACTGCGCCACCGGGGCGGCTCTATTTCTCCGTAATCTTCATTTCACCAATGCGGAAATAAGGGGTGTCGAAAGGGTATAAAGCACACGGGTGGTGTACGCTAAACAATTCGGTGAAAGCTATTGCACGGTGTACATCGGTTTGAACGACGTCGAGTTGCTTCCACCGTGTGATATGGCAAACAGGCAATACGGTAGCCGACATCTGGATGACTTTACCTGAGGTCGCGTGATTGTGAAGCTGGAAGGTCGAAGTGGGACTAGTGTGGCCGAGGAGTTCGGAATCGCTCACAGCATCGTTTCACGAGCTTGGAGAGCATTTCAAACGACAGGAACAGCTGTCCGAGAGTTTAGCAGTGGTCGTCCGCGAGCAACCATGGCTGCGGATGACCAGTATATTGTCCTACAGGCGAGAAGAGACAGACAGCGGGAGAAATCGCAAGGCACATGCAACAGATAACTAGACGTCCGTTATCGCGTTTTACCGTGGCCAGGAGGCTGCACAAAGGTGGTCTATTTGCACGACAACCAGTACGGTGTGTGCCATTAACGCCTGCTCATCGGAGACCACGGTTTCTGTGGTGCCAGAAACACAAGAACCATTACGGATGAGAGCCGATTTAGTCTGACGAGCGATTCTGGATGTATACACATCTGGAGAGAGCAGGGAACACGCAATCACACCTCCAACATCATCAAAAGGAACCGATTTGGAGGTGGCGGAGTTCTCGTTTGGGGCGGTATCATGCTTGGTTGCCGTACTGACCTCCACATCTTCCAAGGAGGTTCAGTCACTGGCTTCCGCTATTGTACCGAGGTTCTCCTGATTCACGTGCGTCTGTTTAGAGGTGATGTGGGTCCTGAGTTCCTCTTCATGGACGACAACGCTACACCTCATCGTACAGTGGCTGTCGCAGAGCTGTTGGAGAGTGAAGATATTCAACGCATGAATTGGCCTGCAAGGTCCCCGGACCTAAATCCAATCGAACACGTGTGGGACCTCCTCGGGAGACGCTTGGCAGCACGTCACTAGCCGCCAGCAACGATTCCGCAGCTGCTGCGATTGGCGCCACAAGAGGAATGGGCCGCGATGCCAGCTCCTTGACACCTCGTCCTCAGCATGGACAGACGTTGTAAATCCTGCAACGCAGTCAGGGGTGATCATATCCCCTACTAAAGACTGGATTTTTCTTGGCACCTTTTCAATAAAGTGCCTTTGTATCCTTTGGAATCCTTGTTTGGACGGTTTTGCTCACTTGTCCCATATTCTTACATCTTGGGGGTCTTATGGTATGATTTGTGTCGATGTGGAGCAGTTCTGCACGACGTTACATTCGAAAACCCGACCCGTCCTTAATTTTTGCACGCCAGTGTATTAGCATTATTCACTGAACAGTCATATGTGAGCAGACCTAATGATACCAGACAACACTGCTTGGGCAGCGGTCTTTTAAACAAATCACTTTCTAAGAAAAGCTGAAGTATTTAATTCGCAGGATTTCAGAAAATTTCTGATTCAAAATATTTTTCCTTTATTTTGTAGAGATTGTCATTCGCGACGAAGTTACAAGTACAGTTGTTTTTCTCTAATGACTAGTGTATACCATAGATGGCGACATACGTTCTCTTGAATGGGGTGTAAACTGAAAATGAAACAACTTCGAAAAAGTTTTCAGTTACGTTGCTTTTGTTAATGAGAATAATAATCCGATAATTGACATTACTGTATGCAGAACACTATTATTAATAAAATTAACGACATTGAATAATATTACATTGATATTGGTAAACCTATAGCAAAAAAAAAATTTAAATAATATTTTATTAAAATAAAATGTTGTAGTTTTTTTCTCTTCATATTTTGAACAAAGTTGATGAAAACCGGAGCAAATGGAAAAGGTGTGAACAAAGACGTCTTAACACAATCGGGGTGACTGGGTCCGATAATTTTTTGAGGGGCGGGGGGGGGCTTTTCAACCTAACTTTTAAATTTCCGAAGTTTTGCAATTAGAAAAAATATGTTGCTTAAACAAACGATAATCTGTTGATAAAAGCCAACTCAGAGAAGAAACAAGTAACGGAACTTAAATTAAATAAGACCAACTGAAATTTAATTAACATCTTCGCGAATAATAATGACGTTATATCGAAATCAAATCAACAGAGAAATTTGTTTCCTAAAACTAAGCGACAGTGCTCAGTGATAGCGCATCAAAGTATCAATAAAAACCTATAAATTAAAAATATGAAAATATAATACAATGGTATGTTCATAATATGAACATACCATTGTATTCTTCATTTAAAACTTTTATTGGAAATTTTCGAGCTCTGACTCTTCTGTGTTATGTACTGCTTATTTTTAACCTTCAGTCTACAAAATAAAAAAAAACACAAAGAAATAAAATAAATAAACTTTGCCACCAATTTGGGGGCCCTGGGTGTGAAATTGTTTTCTGGGAACGTAAAACTCCTGACGGATTAATAAGTTCAGTTATTCGAATTTTGACTTGTCCTAACCACCGGTAGATGTCGCCGCATGAGATAATCTAAATACCTTTCCCAACTGTCTGACACGATTTAGCGTGAAATAACGTCCTTGTTAACATTATTTTTGATGTAGTTAGCATTTACTGAATAAAAAAAAAATCCGTAATAACACAGTAAAAACTAATTTGCGATGTTTAGCTTTGTTTTTTTACTTAAACATTTCCGAAAACGGAAACATCTGCTGCAACAGTTAGAGTACGATTACCCAGCAGATTAAAATCTTTCAGCAATTTTCTGTGCTCTTCCTCCAATTCTAAATAACCATAAATGAAGCCACCTTTATCACTATTGTATTCCCTCAAAAAGTTCTGGAAAACGTCATTTAAAGAAACCTCCATAACCTTCAGAGAACTCGAAATCGCTAATGTGAGTCCTGTTCACGTTGCACCATCTGGTGAAGACCTTATGGAATGGTTGTATATCGTTTTTCGATATATTTTATCGCACAGGCGCAACTAAATCTGTGACGTCAGCATGGTATCGAAGCCTTGTGAACTTAGCATTTCCCGTTAATGAAGCAATACTACTTTGAGTAAAGCCTATAACCGCGAGCGACGGCCGTCAAAGTGTGGGAAAGCATATAGTTTTTAAGGCTATTGCAATGCATTTTGTGTTGGCAGAGTCGCATTCTTGCGTCGCAAATGTTTTCAATTTCGCATTACCGTCCATGTGGTGCAGTGATCTAAGCGATGGCTTCTGATTGTTCGTCCGAAAAGGTCCGGGTTCGAATTCCGTGAGCTTACGCGATGCGATTGTTATAATAAATGTTTTGATCTGTGAAAGAATTTAAGACATTGTATTCATGAATTATCCAGCTGCAAATGATGTTTTCATTGTTGTTTTTACTTTTAATAAAAATATATACACTGATGGCGACCCAAAAGGCAACACCAAGAAGGAAGCATCCGACTGGCCTGATATTCGCAGCATGCGTCGCCCGCGAGAGGACATGCAAACGATTAGCATTGCAAGGCATATGCAAATCATGTGCGCCCGGCATGCCACCGAGAAGCACTATAAGGGTGCACAGAAGGCGGGGTTTACGTAGTGGAAGTGTGTTGTGCTGCCGGGCCTGTGCGTGTGACGCTTCCTGATGTCTCGTCGCAGAATACGGCAGTCATTCCAGCACGTTTCGGAGTTCGGCAGAGAAAGAATAGTGGCTTACTGCGACAGCGGTTTATCATACAGAGACATCGGCGCCCGTGTGGGACGACATCCAGCCACAGTGAGGCGAGTATGGATTCGGTGGGTGTAGGAGGGACAGACGGACCGACGTGAGCGATTGCCGCAGCCGCGGCACACCACCGAACGAGAGGACCGGCATGTTGTGCGGCGGGCATCGACGGCTCGCACCGCCACATCACGAACGTTAGCGCAGGAATTAGGGTGTGTTGCGCAACAACCTGTGTCAGCAAGTACCGTTCGACGTCGTCTGCAGGAGCGGGGACTTGTCGCCCATTGCTCCGATTACCACCGGCGAGTGCGGCGGCAGTGGGCCGTTAACGCCGCACCAGGACTACGGAATGGCACGACATTGTCTTCTCCGACGAATCCCGCTTCTGCCTGCAACACCACGATGGTCGGATCCGCGTGTGGCGGCACCGCGGCGAGAGACTGTATGACGCCTGCATTATGCATCGTCATACCGGTCCGTCACCTGGCGTTATGGTTTGGGGCGCAATTGGATGTGGTGGTGTAGTTACGCCACTGCCTCAGAGCATACAGAATATATACAGGGTGTGCCATATAAAAGAGGCCCGAGTATAATGAACGACAACAGTCAGGTTATGGTAAAGAATAGTTGAAATGACAGAAAACAGGAGTAATTTACCTGCGTTTACTTTAAAACAGCGGTTCCCAACGTGAGGCGCACGCCCCACAGGGGAGCAATTGTATTTTTAGGGGGAGGGGCAATTCGAGAATAAGCACACTAAATACGTACTATTTTACGTTCTTCTAAGATCGCCAGAAGAAAGTAAAAAAAAGTCAGAGGCAAACCTGTGATTTTGGCTTTCTGAAAACCAGAGCAAGAAGAATCTCCCGAAACCTCTAAAATTTCTCCCTGCTTGCAATCTCCTAGCGCATGCTCACTTCCGCTGTACTAAGAGAAAAACCCTCCTTCAAACTGGAGGAACGTGGAGGATAGGAGTTACATATAATTCTTTTTTTTTTTTTTTTTTTTTGATTGGAGGTTTTACGACCACCGTGGGCGACTCAATGGGCTATAAGCAGTCGCCCGTCCCTAATTTAGGGTCATTGGTTCCAGGGAAGGGAGACAGCCAGTGCCGTAAGACAAACACAACATCCATGCCTGACCGGGATTCGAACCCGGACCCCTTAGGACGAATGATCAGTGGCCAACGCCTTAGACCACTGCGCCACCGGGGCGGCAAATAATTCTTTTTGAATAAGAATTATATGTAACTCCTATGCTCCACGTGAATAGTTCATTTTTTGAATAATAAGAATTATGTGTCACAGAATTATATGTATATGTAATTATACATGGAGGATAGTTCATTTTTTGAATAATAAGAATTTACGTCACGGGGGGGGGGGGAGGCATCAATATTTTTGAGAGGCTTAGGTGGGGCCACTGCTTTAAAACCTTGTATGAGTTATTTCTGAAACACTGTTCCACAATAAAAATCCACTGTTCTGTACTTTTTTTAAAACATTTCCAGTGCCTTTGTTCTCCCTTCACTTACACTTATGACTGCATACCTACACTGCTCTGGCTGTGACTAACCACTCCGGAGAATTCCTTTGCAGCTGTACATGTAGAAACCGGTTAGAAATGGAACAAAGCGGTTTTAACTGGAAACCCAGAAAAAAAACTTTAACCCGCCTAACAACGTCTGGCCACAGGGCCTCTTTTATATGGCGCACCCTGTAGTATTTGGCTTGGGCCTAAAAATACATTATGTTCCTATTCCTGGATTAATAAAGAAGAAAAAATGACTGCAGTTTAAACAATTTTTGTGACAGAGGCTTTTGGTATAACCTTGTAAATGTTTTTTGAGCAGATTGTGTTTTGTTTGCACAAAAGTTTGTGATGTACAGCCTCAGAAATTTCTTTAAGATTACTTCACATAACACTTTTGCATGGTTTTTTGGAAGTGTTTCATCCGCAGTCAAAAAAAGCAAAGTGGCCTGGTGGTCTCCATAACCTAGGCAAAGGCCAAATGGAGAGGCAGAGGTTCACAAAAAAAAAAAGTTTGAGTAATGAGTGAACTGCAATTTAAAAACTTTACAGTACTGTGTACTTTCAAAGCTCCGTACTACCAATGAAATCCACCAGCTAAAGAATTAATTAGGTTTTAGGTTTCTGACTTTTGGTAACTGAAAAGTCAACCAGGAAAAATAAAACTTGCTTTAGAAGGACATCAACAGAAAAAAAAATCATTCAGATCAAAAGTAACCTGGCACCTCTAATCATTGGATACAAAAGTAACCTGGCACCTCTAATCATTGGATACAAAAGTGGTCTGTTGGTACCAGGGTCAGCAGAACTTGACTGCACCACTGACTGAAAGATTAACTGCATTTCAAGAAATGTACAGCAAAAATGTAGCATGCACAAGTGGAAAACAATGAGGTATTGTTTCCTTGTAATGTACTGAAATTATTAATGTCTGTGGGTGTGCAACATATTTTCTAGTTGCTATCTATGGGAATAAGCTTCACATTCCATGCAAGAATTTTTGAGACATTATTGGAGCAATTCTTTTTTCCTACTCAAGGATGCTCAGTTGGCAGAGCTGATCTTTTGGGCTTTCCCCCTCCTACATCACCCTTCAGGGTTTTTTTGGTGGGGTGTCGAGACTTTTCTTGCATCAAAAATGTAGTGTGTTATCTCCTTCACCTATTAAAATGCTTTAGATCCTCTTATCACTTCTGAGTTTTCACAGAGAGTTAGGAACACATTGGCTTCTCAACTTAGCTTTTCTCAGTTTCTCACTCAGTAATCTTTCTTTAAGAACTATTCCACTGATGGTGTTGATTAAGATACTTTTTAATCAGAACTGTCAGTGAAATTGATTTTTTAAGTTTTAGGACACTGAGATTATATTTAAGGCTACCGCACATGTTTGTGACACGACGCCAACTACAACCTCCTAACCATCCGCAAAAATTAAAACAACTTGCAACAGAATAGAAAGTAGTCCCATCGAAAAAGAATCATGAAAAAAAGGTTTCCCTAGATAAGGCAAATGGTAATCTTCATCCCTTACTAAAGCAATTAACATTGTGTAAAAAGTTTTCCTCAGAAATCTGGCAGAGTTTAACTAGACAGGTACCATTAGATGAACTGTGGCAAAAGCCACAGGCAATTTTTTCTTCTGTAAAGGGCAAGAGTCAACTTTTGACTAATGAAGTATGTGCAAGTTATACCTGTTTGTGTGTACATAACCTATTTGGATATCCAAATGTCTTAGAACTATCATCTGTCGTAAGGTTGTTGTTTTTTCTTTTTCAATGGGTGATTTTTAATATTTCTTTGCAGGATATGTGGCATGTTGCTTTAATAAGTATAAAAGTGTTGATAAAAAGCAATACTTCTTTTAATAAACTGTATCTAGAAATGAATGAGATACACTATGGTACATTTTTGACAATACTTGTATGATAGAGATGTAATGTAATTGACCTTTCCAATATTCTGTTAAACTGTATTTTGCTAATCTTTTGACACTGTCAGCATTTCTGAGATTGTAGGGATGTAAGGTCAGGTGATGCGTAACATCACAGCCTATCCTTGACAAATGTCAACTCCGCCTTCTCGTGGTGCATCCTGTTCCCACTAAAGGGGCTCTGACGACCGCCAATAGCGGTATAACTATACCATCGGGATTAGAGGAAATTCTATCCCACACTCACCAACCCGCTTGGCCAGCGTGGTGAGTTATGGCCAAACCCCTCCAAAATGATTCCACAACTTAAATCTTGGCCCTCAGTCTCCGGCAGCTGGAATGTACCTGGCCAAGGCAGCAGCCAGTGCGACATGAAGGCAGAGGGTGCTAAGAATCAACGGAGGACCGGACTAGGCTGCCATCTGATGCTGACCTTGGCTACGTACAATGGACGCTCGCTATCTTCTGATTCAAGGCTTCTTGAATTGGAAGAGGAACTACAAAGGATCAAGTGGGACATCGTCGGGCTAAGTGAGGTAAGGAGAAAAGGAGAAGATCTCATCGAACTGAAAAGTGGACATCTCTTCTACTATCGTGGGACAGATACTGGCAGAACTAGTGGTGTTGGATTTATAATAAACAAGAAACTGAAGGATAAAGTTGTAGAAGTTGAAAGTTCCTCTGACAGAGCTGCACGACTTGTTATCCAACTCTCGAAAAGATACCAGGCTCAGATTATTCAAACTTATGCACCCACCACAAGTCATCCTGAAGAAGAAATTGAAGAATTTTATGAGGAAATTTGTCATCTAAATAATAAAGGTAAGCAGCATTTGAAAATAATTATGGGAGATTTCAATGCAAAAATAGGGCAACGGCAACAGAATGAAACTTCAGTAGGTAAATTCGGTCACGGCAACAGAAACCAGCGTGGAAATACTCTCGTTGAGTTTGCAGAGGCAGAAGGGTTTTTCATCTTGAACTCCTTCTTCAAGAAAAAGCCACACAGGAAATGGACTTGGAGACATCCAAATGGGATGACAAGTGAAATTGATTTTATTATGTGTAACAAAAAATTCGTCATAGAAAACTGCAGTGTGCTAAACAAGTTCAACACAGGTAGTGACCATAGATTGGTGAGATGTAAGATGCACCTCAACACTAAACTTGAACGTGGCAAGCTCATAAGACAAACAAAATCTATTGACATAACCAACCTTAAAAAACACCATAATACCTTCAAGTTGGAACTGAAGAACAGGTTCTCTGCTTTAGAAGGCCTAACATCAGAAGAAGTGGACATCTCTGAAGTTAACAGAAAAGTAACCAAAGCTCTTGTGGAAACAGCAACAAAATTAGCTGGGTCTAAGAACAAGTTGCATGTAAATAAATTATCAGGAAAAACAAAAATGTTGATGCAAAAAAGAAGAGAGATGAGGACAACTAAAGAAGATGTGACTTCCAAAGTGGAATATATAGAGCTATGCAAGACAGTAAGAAAAAGTATCACTGAAGACGTAAGAAAATTCAACTGTGAACTAGTGAGGAAAGCAGTTGAAAACAACCAAAGCCTAAAGATAGCAAAGGGACATCTCAGTAAGGGAAGAAAACAGATTATGGCACTGAGAAAAGAAGATGGTTCTGTAACAAGAAATAGAGGCGAAATTTTGACAAGAGTGAAAGATTTCTACTCCAAATTATATGAAAGGGATGATACATGCACTCCAGACATCATGAAAGATACCAGTACCAGAGTTCCTCCAGTCCTTCCAGCAGAAGTTGCACATGCAATCAAGAACATGAAGCGGGGAAAAGCTCCAGGAGAAGATGGAATTACTGTAGACATCATACAAGAAGCAAGTGGAGAAATCGAAACAGTACTCGCCCAAATTTTCACTCGATGCCTTAATGAAGGAAAGATTCCTGAGGATTGGAACACCGCTACAATGATCCTGCTACATAAGAAAGGTGACATTGAGGATCTCGGAAACTACCGACCTATCAGCCTTCTATCAGTAGTTTATAAAATCTTCACTAAAGTTCTTTCACACCGCTTGAAGGTAACACTGGACATGGCTCAACCGAGAGAACAAGCTGGATTCAGGAGTGGCTACAGCACAATAGATCATATCCACGTGCTGAGAGAACTAATTCAAAGAGCGAAGGAATATGAACTTCCATTGTGCATGGCTTTTATCGATTATGAAAAAGCCTTTGATACGGTGAAACCATCAGCAGTTACAATGGCTCTGAAAACCTGCGGTATTGAAGATGCATACATTAATATTATTAATAACATCTATGAAAATGCAAGTGCAAAGATTAGGCTGTTTGAAAATACAACACACGTAAAAATTGGAAAGGGAGTGAGACAAGGTGACATCATATCTCCTCTTTAATGCCACATTGGAGGGTGTTTTTCAGTCGCTGAGCTGGGAAAACAAGGGGATAAAGATTAATGGAGACTATCTAACCCACCTTCGTTTTGCTGATGACATAGTCATTTTTGCAACTACCCCATCAGAGCTGCAGAGGATGATCCAGGAACTTGCTGACAAGAGTAAAGAAGTGGGATTAAAAATGAACTTTCAGAAGACAAAAGTGATGTTCAATGCTTTTACAAGAAATGAAGATTTATTGATTGATGGAGAAAAGCTGGAGATAACAGACGCGTACGTTTATCTTGGACAGCAGATATCAAGTGAGGGTCACATTGATGAAGAAATTAATCGGCGTACAAAACTTGCCTGGAGAGCTTTTGGAAGAAACAGCATAATTTTCAAGAGCAATATGCCATTATGTCTTAAAAGAAAAGTGTTTGATCAATGCATCCTTCCAGTGCTTACGTATGGTGCAGAGACGTAGACCTTAATTAAAAGAGACATACAAAGGCTGCAGACAACTCAAAGCATCATGGAGAGGTGCATGCTTGGTGTAACCAGGAGAGATAAGAAGAGGAACTCGTGGATCCGAAAAATGACAAGAGTGGAAGACATCATGATCAGAGTTAATTCCCTGAAATGGCAATGGGCTGGACATACTGCCAGAAGGACAGATCATCGATGGACAGCCGAAATTTTAGATTGGATTCCAAGGGACAGGAAAAGACCCAGAAGAAGACCACATGGGAGATGGGTGGATGAAATTCGAAAGTATGCAGGGGTGACATGGAGGAGACTGGCACAAGACAGACCGTTGTGGAGGAAACTTGGGGAGACCTTTGTCCAGCAGTGGATTGATAATGGTTGACAATGATGATGATGATGATAATGATGATTTCAATTCAGGTTATATATATATATATATATATATGGGGTACTAGAGTTTACAAATCAAGAAGTGTGGAAGAGTAAACAATTGCTATTATTGGATTTTGATGTTGTTTTATTTTTTCTGTGCACCTCACTTGCCTTTTTTTTATTTATTTTTTTCCATCAATAGTCTATTTTGTTGCTGACCCATGTATTCCCTACAGTTTTCCTGTGAGAAAATATATACCTGTGTGATTATTTGAAGTCTATTCTGTGCCACTGTTTGTAAATGGCCACTATGAGATCATTTATGTTAAAACAGGAAACAGAGTTCTTCACACAAAAAAAAAATTATTATCTCCAAACTTGTGATGAATAAACGATAATATCTTTAGAACATGAGTTCCAAAATATTTGTAAATATCAACTCCTGAACTGTCAAAGGTACGTGTTTACTATAGATACTGTTTAGACCTTTACACTGAACAGAAATTTTTGTTATATTTGCAATAAATATATCATATGTTCTATTATTTATAGGTTTATTCAATTTGTTTTGTAGACAAGTTACAGTACGAACTGTGTACTCCATTAATTTCAGAGCTATCATTGGATTGAACCTGTAATAAGTTCCACTCACCTTTCCTTGAAATCATTATCCATCTTTCACGGACATCCATATCGCAGGGGAGCTCGTGAAAAGAAACGTCATATCCTTCACATTCTTTCTTTATCTGATTTACATAATGACACCGAACAGTACGGCATTTTGTTGTGTTAAGCTGCTAACAGAGGAAAGAAACTAACGTTAAACCAATGCCTTAAACGCACGTTATAGGTACTTAGAACCGCCGAAAGGCAGCGCCATCTAGGGGCAAATTTATTCGCAAGGGCGGTCATGGAGCTACATGAAATGGGCAGGTCGTTGTTATCTTCACCTGTTCCAGGTGGCACTGCCTCGCTTTCCGCTTCTGCTACTGTGGCTGATTCAAAGCAGACTCGAGTACCAGGAGTTTAAGGGCACCCAAGTTTCCCCGTATGTGAGGTTACCAACCGGGGCGCATATTTCACATGTGAATGTATGGATAGCGATATACTATTAAAAATCCCCAATCACTTACCCTAAAGATCATGGTAATTTCCATCCACAAACACTTCAAGCACGTCAATTATCATAATGTTGTTGGCCTTCAAGGGTTTACAGACACCTTGCTTATGATTTCTTCTTCTGGGGATGAAACATCGTATTATTATTTTTTTGCTAGACAAACAACGCTGGGTTTTTTTCAGCCATATGAGATGCAACCATAGCTCGTCAATTCCATAAAAACCACACATAAGTGATTGGTGATTTTAAATAGTATATCGTTAATGAATTGCACGTAAACTATGCGCACTTTGCTGAGGTTTAATACCTTAAAAGCACAAATATAATACTACGGATAGCGATCAGTGCCATTTCCACCATGCGATTGGTTCAGAGCTGCTTTGGAAATTGTGAGTAGGTGGGGCCCATGAGGAGTCACGTAACAGGAACACTGTCTTTTATCGGGGAAGTTCTGCTTGCTAAGAAATTCATTGTGAGGTTACTTAGGATATGTGACAAATGATCATATTGAATTATATCGTGGGAAGTTTTACATCATTCATGTACATTATTGCACATAGGTTCCAACACCCTAAATGTTAAAAACACTAAGTACATGCCCATAAAATTTCTTATTCCATCGATGTTCACATGCACCTGTTGCACAACCAGTTAAAATTTGAAGTTTAAAAACATTTCACTATTAAAATCCAATAAAAAGTTTAAAATCACGCTATTCCACCATCAAAGTCCCATTAAAGCTTTTCACCTTGTACAAAGCCGTCTTCAGAACTGTCATCTGGTACACAATATTGTAGACTGACCATGTGCGTTAGATGATTCCACTATGGGGTCCATCTATGTGTGCAAAAGGGCTAAACAATCACATGCCTCTCCCTACATTCTTCAGTTTCTCGCTTTTGATACTGTGCTGCCATCTACAATCTTATTTCTGTTTAATTCTCTTATGTTTCCTACATTCCTTTTTTGCCCTATTTTCCTTTTTTCATTGTTCTTTATATTCTCTTTCCCTTTTAATCGATGATTTCCAAGATTTAGCTATGATAATTTTTTCATTATTATTACAGGCTTTGCGTTTATCTTTTTCTATGGTAACAGCCTCGGAGTACCTCAACTCCCATTCATTTTTACATCCACTCTTGATTTGAATATCTTCAAATTTTGGGTTTGCATTTTCCTCAATACAGTACGGCATCATTGCTGTAACATTCTCTCCTTTTTCCCAATTTTTTGATATGTTGATTTCTTCTTTTTATAAGTCTATTTTTGGTTGATCCGTAATAATAAATACTCTTTTTACTTGGTTATTTCCATGTTTAAAGGTATTCTATATACTCTCTCTTTTTGCAAATCAGGGTTTTTGTGCCTTGTATTATTTATCATTGTTGTTACAGATTGTCTAATATTTTTCTTATATTTTGTAGCTTCATGATTAATTCTTGCTGTTACTCCATCAACATATGGAAAAGATTCCTATGTATTGCCTTTGATCAAATCAAGAGTGGATATAAGAATGAATGGGTGTTAAGGTACTCCGAAGTTGTTACCATGGAAAAAAATAAACACAGGGCCTTGATAATAATGAACCATTTTTCATAGCGGAACCTTGGAAAGCATTGATTAAAATGGAAAGAACAACAATGGAAAAAGAGAAAAGGAATGTAGGAAACATAAGAGAATTAAACAGCAAATAAAAATGTAGATGGCAGCACAGTATCAAAAGCAAGAAACTCAAAAAGGTAGGGAGAGGCACGTGATTGTTTAGCCTTTTTGCACACATAGATAGACCCCACAGTGGAATCATCTAATGCACATAGTCAGTCTACAACATCATGTACCAGATAGCTGGACAGTTCTGAAGACGGCTTTGTAAAGGTTGAAAAGCTTTAAAGAGAGTTTAATTAGAGTTTGATGGTGGAGATCTTGAGCATGACGTGATTTTAATCTTTTTATTGGATTTTAATGGTGAAATGTTTTTAAACTTCAAATTTTAACTGGTTGTGCAACAGGTACATGTGAACATCGATGGAATAAGAAACTTTATGGGCATGTACTTAGTGTTTTTAACATTTAGAGTGTTGGAACCAATGTGCAATAATGTACATGAATGAGAGAATAAAGCCAAATGTTTCACCTACCGATGGAGTTATAGTTGGAAGAATCGCGACATGGTTGGGATTCATCAGTGTGTCCACAAAGAAAATGAACAGACGCACCAACAATATGTTTCACATAAACTATGGATTATAATGTGCGTAATGGTATTTAGGTCTATAAGTGAAGATATTTATTTGTAACTATAGAATTTTCGGTGTGAATAATCAATATATGACCGAGAAACACACATTTTAGGGTTCATACAAGATATTTACCAGCAAATAGAGTTTGAAGCATACATCTCACTGGTGAGGTTTTCACCAGAGTGAATGATCATATGTTTTGACAGATTACCTTTCTGAGCAAATCATTTGGAGCATACATCACACTAGTGAAGTTTCTGAATAGTGTGAAAGAGCATATGTTTTGACAGATTACCTATCTCAGAAAATCGGTTGGAGCCTACCTCATACTGGTGAGGCTTTTCTCCTGTGTGAACACGCATATGCCTTGAAAGATCACATATCTGAGAAAATCGTTTGGAGCATACTGTATATTACAATGGTGAGGCTTTTCACCTGTATGAATGAGCATATGATTTGAAAGATTACTTTCCCAAGTAAATGATTTGGAGCATGCATCACACTTGTGAGACTTTACACCTATGTGAACAAACATATGCTGTATAAGATTACCTTTCTACGCAAAATGCTTGTAGCATATGCTACATTAGTGAGGTTTCTCACCTGTGTGAATGACCATATGCTTTGAAAGACTACATTTCTCAGCAAATTGTTTGTAGCATACATCACACTGGTGAAGTTTCTGACCAGTATGAAGGAGCATATGCTTTGAAAGATTACTTAACTCAGTAAATTGCTTGGGGCATACTTCATACTGGTGAGGTTTTTCACGTGTGTGAACATGCATATGCCTTGACAGCCTCCATAACTCAGAAAATCGCTTGGAGCATACATTACAATGATGAGGCTTTTGACCTGAATGAACAAGCATGTGACTTAAAAGATTACTTTTCTGAGCAAACGACTTGGAGCATATGTCACACTGGTGAGGCTTTTCGCCTGTGTGAACAAGCATATGCCTTGAAAGATTGCTCATCTCAGCAAATTGTTTGGAGCATACGTCACACTGGTGAGGTTTTTCACCCGTGTGAATAAGCACATGCCTTGAAAGATTGCGCATGTCAGCAAATCGTTTGGAGCATACCTCACACTGATGAGGTTTTTCACTTGCGTGAATGGCCATATGCTGTGAAAGATTACCTTTTTGGGTGAATCCTTTGGAACATACATCACACTGATGAGGTTTTTCACCAGTGTGAAGGAGCATATGCTTTAAAAGACTACATTTCTCACCAAAGCGTTTGGAGCACACTTCACACTGGTGAGGTTTTTCACGTGTGTGAACATGCATATGCCTTGACAGCCTCCATAACTCAGAAAATCGCTTGGAGCATACATTACAATGATGAGGCTTTTGACCTGAATGAACAAGCATGTGACTTGAAAGATTACTTTTCTGAGCAAACGACTTGGAACATATGTCACACTGGTGAGGCTTTTCGCCTGTGTGAACAAGCATATGCCTTGAAAGACTGTGCATCTCAGCAAATTGTTTGGAGCATACGTCACACTGGTGAGGCTTTTCACCTGTGTGATTAAGCATATGCCTTGAAAGATTGCACATCTCAGCAAATCGTTTGGAGCATACCTCACACTGGTGAGGCTTTTCACCAGTGTGAACATGCATATGCCTTAAAAGACTACCTTTCTCAGTAAATTGTTTGGAGCATACATCACAATAGTGTTGCTTTTGACCTGTGTGAATGAGCATATGCCTTGAAAGATGACGTTTTTCAGTGAATAGTTTGGCACATATATTACACTGGTGAGGTTTTTCACCAGTATGAACAAGCATATGCTTAGAAAGACCATGTTTCTGAGCAAACTGTTTCATGCATACGTTACACTGGTGACGTTTCTCACCTGTGTGAACAAGCATATGCCTTGATAGCTGACCTTTATCAACAAATTGTTTGGAGCAGATATGACATAGGCGATGCATTTCACCTGTATGAACAATCGAATGCTGTAAAAGAAAACTTTTCTGAGTAATCATTTAGGAGCATACACGGAAATGGCAAGGTTTTACACCTGTGTGAACGTACATCTGGTTTTTAAGGAAATGTTTTTCATCTAAATGAACAAGTAGAAGTTTTTGAAAACTGACATTTTTCTCTCAAGTGCTTGAACCAGCTAAAAGGTTTCTCACCTAAATGAAAGTGCACATACCTTAGTAGTTTGATTCTTTTTCAGTGAACTGCTTGGAACATATATCACACTGATAAGGTTATTTCCCGGCATGGACTTTTACATGCTTTAGAAGATTTTCTGTTCCATGTAAATTTGAAACATTCATCACGCTGGAAAGTTTTTCACTTGTATGAAGTTGCATGTCTTGCAAAACTAGATTCTTTTGTGAACTTTTCGAAGCATATTAAACGATCCCGAAGATCTTTTTCTTTTTTTATTTGATTGGAGGTTTAACGACCACCGTGAGCAACTCAATGGGCTATAAGCAGTAGCCCGTCCCTAATTTAGGGTCACTGGTTCCAGGGAAGGGAGAGAGCCAGTGCCGTAAGATAAGCACAACATCCATGCCTCACCGGGATTCGAACCCGGACCCCTTTCGGACGAATGATCAGAGGCCATCGCTTAGACCACTGCGCCACCGGGGCGGCCCCAAAGATCTTTTTTTTTTTTTTTTTTTTTTTTTGATTGGAGGTTTAACGACCACCGTGAGCAACTCAATGGGCTATAAGCAGTCGCCCTTTCCTAATTTAGGGTCACTGGTTCCAGGGAAGGGAGAGAGCCAGTGCCGTAAGACAAACACAACATCCATGCCTGACCGGGATTCGAACCCTGACCCCTTACGGACGAATGATCAGAGGCCAACGCCCTAGACCACTGCGCCACCGGGGCGGCCCAAAGATCTTTAAACTGTATATGAAATAACACTGTGTGATGATGCATCAGCTTTCTCTTTTCATTTTGGCAAACAATTCTTGAGTGGCTTTCCCTAAGGAATGTTTCAGCGCCTACTCTATACTGAAAACTTAAAATATTAATTTCTGTTGCTTCATTTTAAAAACTGTGTTGCCTACACAAACAAATTTCCACTAGCGGCTTCATATAATTTACCTGTTTTGTCATGAAATCCATGTTTTCCGGTTATTAGTGGTATGGTGGTCCAAAAACAGTCGTCCGCGCATGCACATTTACCGTTCAAATTAGTTAAAATAAATTTCCAACCTCGCCGGGATGACGCTTTAAACAGCCGCCATTTGCAATAGAACGTAAGACTAGTGATGGGCATAATCGAGACGAAATAATCGATTCATTCGATTATGAAAATATCTCGAAACATTCGATTACGCCAAATTCATTCGAATGAAAAAAACCTCTCGAAAGAACTCTCGATTGCCCACAAGCTGTCTCGTTCAAACGAGTGCATTCGAAAGGCGAAATCGCTCGTCTCTTCTCGAGAACATGGGTTCCGAGCAAAATCGCTCGTCTACCCGAAAACATCTCGAGAGGTAACGAGATACGAGAGGTTCGGAAGTACTCGCTTTTCACGTGATCGAATTATCTCTCTCAGGGAGAATCACTTGTGTTCCTTATAACTTCTTAAGCTAGGTTATTCTATTCGAAAAAATCCAGGCGTCTTTGTGGTCATTCCGTCCAGCGAAAGAAAGCTGAGGGTTTAGCACTAATTACAAATCATTCGAATGGTTATTTCGAATGAATATCTCGATTTGTCAAACGCAGAAGGCGGATCTGAGCGTATTACGCCATCTACCGGTGAATTCTAAAACTAAAAATCGTTCGAATGATTATTTCGAATGAATATCTCGATTTGACAGATCTCTCGATTGTAACCTTTCGATTCTTAAATTCAATCGATTATGCCCAACACTACGTAAGACTGTTTTCAACAGGAGTGCCAACAATCCATTTCAAATCAAAGAATATAAACGCTTGGTAACCTTTGATCAAATATCGCAAGAAAATCACCAGATTTTTGGAAAAAATCAGCAGTCTCCTCTTACATGTATACAAAAGAAAATATCTTGTACACACATGTCATCAACATTGTCAACCATTATCAATTCAATGCTGGATGAAGGTTTCCCATTTCCTTTTTTTCTTTTTTGACTGGAGAATGAAAGTGGTTTCTTTTTTTTTTTTTTTTTTATTGGAGGTTTAACGACCACCGTGAGCAACTCAATGGGCTATAAACAGTCGCCCGTCCCTTATTTAGGGCCACTGGTTCCAGGGAAGGGAGAGAGCCAGTGCTGTAAGACAAACACAACATCCATGCCTCACCGGCATTCGAACCAGGACGCCTTCCAGACAAATGATCAGAAGCCATCGCTGCGTCACCGGGGTGCCAACTTTCTTCCCCAACAGCCTGTCTTGAGCCCACCTGCACCATATAACTCCCCCATGCTTTCGAATACTTTTTTTTTTTTTTTTGATTGGAGGTTTAACGACCACCGTGAGCAACTCAATGGGCTATAAGCAGTCTCCCGTCCCTAATTTAGGGTCACTGGTTCCAGGGAAGGGAGAGAGCCAGTGCCGTAAGACAAACACAACATCCATGCCTCACGGGATTCGAACCCGGACCCCGTTCGGACGAATGATCAGAGGCCAGCGCCTTAGACCACTGCGCCACCGGGGCGGCCTTTCGAATTCCATCCAATCATCACTCATTTGCTCTTCTTTTCCGTCTTTTCATGTCATTTGGAATCAAGTCTAAAATTTCAGTTGTCCATCTGTTATCCGTCGTACTGGCAAATGTCCAGCCCATTGACATTTTTTTATTGGAAGTTTAACGACCACACTGGTTGCAGGGAAGGGAGAGAGCCACCGCCGTCAGACACACACAACATCTACACCTCACCAGGATTCGAGCCCGGACCCATTTCGGACGACTAATCAGAAGCCATTGCTTAGACCACTGCGCCGCCGGGGCGGCCCTTTGCCATCTTTCTTGGTTGGAGGTTTAACGACCGCCGTGAGCAACTCAATGGGCAATAAGCAGTCGCCCGTCCCTAATTTAGGGTCACTGGTTCCAGGGAAGGGAGAGAGCCAGTGCCGAAAGACAAACACAACATCCATGCCTCACCGGGATTCGAACCCGGACCCCTTCGGACGATTTTTTTATTGGAGGTTTAACGACCGCTGTGAGCAACTCAATGGGCCATACGCAGTCGCCCGTCCCTAATTTAGGGTCACTGGTTCCAGGGAAGGGAGAGAGCCATGCCGTAAGACATACACAACATCCATGCCTGACCGGCCGCCCCGGTGGCGCAGTGGTCTAAGGCGTTGGCCTCTGATCATTCGTCGGAAGGGGTCCGGGTTCGAATCCCGGTGAGGCATGGATGTTGTGTTTGTCTTACGGCACTGGCTCTCTCCCTTCCCTGGAACCAGTGACTCTAAATTAGGGACGGGCGACTGCTTATAGCCCATTGAGTTGCTCACGGTTGTCGTTAAACCTAAAAAAATGCCTGACCGGGATTCGAACCCGGACCATTTACGGACGAATGATCAGAGGCCATCGCCTTAAACCACTGCGCCACCGGGGCGGCCTTCGGACGAATGATCAGAGGCCATCGCTTAGACCACTGCGCCACCGGGGCGGCCATTTGCCATTTCAATGATTTTACGCTGATCACGATGTCTTCCACTCTTGTCATTTTCCTTATGCACGAGTTCTTCGTGTCTTTCCTGGTTACACCAAGCATGCATCTCTCCAATCTGATTTCAGTTGTTTATGTGTTTGTATGTTTTTTTTTAATAAAGGTCATCGTCTCTGCTTCGTACATAAGCACTGGAAGGATGCATTGATTGAACACTGTGCCTTTGGGACGTAATGACATATTGCTCTAAAAAATTGTATATTTTTTTTCCAAAAGTTCTCCATCCAAGTTTTATACGCCGATTATTTTCTTCATTAATGTGACCCTCCCTCGATATCTGCTGCCCAAGGCAGTGCCGTAACTAGCCCGTGTTGCGTAAGGTGCGAGTTAACCATTTCACGCCCCCCCCTCGACACAAAGAAAAACAGCATAGGATTTCAGTTTTTACTACTTACACATACCGATTACGTATAAACAACGTACATATATAATATAGAAACAACCCAAGATTCAATATTTGGTAAAAAAGGAACTGAGTATATCATATGGATGAAACAATATTCATTCACAATTAAACTCTTTGAGCATTGCGTAACGCAAAGTCATTAATGATACCATTATAACCAAGCTATAATTATTTGCGTATTTAGTCGCAAAAATTATAGATTAGCCTAACTTGATTATGACATTATTATCAATCATAATCGTAGAGGCTAATCTATAATTTATTTGCGTATTTGGGGCTTGCAGCTTCTGCGCCACTTTCGGCCCCGTGCGGGGGCAACGACGGCACAGCCCTAGTGACGCCCTGGTCCAAGGTAAATATACATATCGGTTATCTCCAGCTTTTCGCCGTCAATTGATAAATCTTCATTTCTTGTAAAAGCATTGCATGTACATCATTTCTATCTTCCGAAAGTTCATTTTTAATCCCACTTCTTTACTCTTGTCTGCAAGTTCCTGGGTGGGCCATACTCTGCAGTTCTGAAAGGGTAGTTGCAATATATACATAAAATTTTGCCAAAAATGAATTCAACAAACTTGAGAAATGGTTTATGCCCACCTGGAGAAGAAATAAGGATTGTAAAACATATATATATATTTTTTTGGATGGAGGTTTAACGACCACCGTGAGCAACTCAATGGGCTATAAGCAGTCGTCCGTCCCTAATTTAGGGTCACTGGTTCCAGGGAAGGGAGAGAGCCAGTGCCGTAAGACATACACAACATCCATGCCTGACCGGCATTCGAACCAGTACGCCTTACGGACGAATGATCAGAGGCCAACGCCTTACGGACGAATGATCAGAGGCCAACGCCTTAGACCACTGCGCCACCGGGGAGGCAAAACATATTGGCAACGGTCACCAATGTCTTTCACAAGAGCTGAGGCAGATTTTTTTCGATAGGAGGTTTAAAAACCACCGTGAGCAACTCATTGGGTTATAATCAGTCGCCCGTCCCTAATTTAGGGTCACTGGTTCCAGGGAAGGGAGAGAGCCAGTGCCGTAAGACAAACACAACATCCATGCCTGACATGATTCGAACCCTGACCCCTTTCGGACGAATGATCAGAGGCCATCGCTTAGACCTGGCGTTATGCAAATGTGGCGCTGTGGGCGGCCCTGTAAACGGAAACCATTGGAAACATAAAGCAGAGATTTTAGATGGAACCACCGTGAGCAACTCAATGGGCTATAAGCAGTCGCCCGTCCCTAATTTAGGGTCACTGGTTCCAGGGAAGGGAGAGAGCCAGTGCCGTAAGACAAACACAACATCCATGCCTCACACGGGATTCGAACCCGGACCCCTTAGGGACGAATGATCCGAAACCATCGCTTAGACCACTGCGCCACATAAGGAGGGATGCGACGGGAATTAGTAAGAGTCGGACGCAGTATGGGTAAGACGAAGGACCAAAACGCATTTGATCGTGGGCAAATTGTCGGGGCCCGAAGAATGGGTCACTCCATCTCGGAAGTCGTGCAAGCACTGGGATTTTCACGAGCCACTGTGCCACGGGTGCACCGTGAGTACATCGAATTCGGTAAAACCATCCCTGCAAGGACCAACTTCCGTGGACAACAGCGTGTGGATGAGCGGGGTCATCGTCGGCTAGCTCGCATTGTAACAGCGGATAGACGGGCCACAGTGAAAGAAATCACTCGACAATTTAAAGCTGGTGCACTAAAACGTGTAAGCAGCCACACCATCCAGAACCATCTCCTCTCTATGGGGTACAGAAGCCATCGTCCCACGAAGGTACCGCTGCTGACCGCACATTACAGGGTGCAAAGATTAGCATGGGCGCGGGAACATCGCCACTGGATCCTAGACATGTGGGAAAATGTTGCCTGGACTGATGAGTTGGTCCTTCTTGCCAGCAGGGTACTCTTCAAGCTGGTGGTCTATTGTAATATGTCCAGCGCTAAACTGCCTGTTTTTGTTCTTCTCGCCATATACCAATATCAGTTGAGTGTGCAAGCTCCAATTCTGAAGGCTGAAAGTGGCGCGAGTTGAAAGCTTGCAATTTACTAGAAATTCTTGCTAGAGGGACCTAATAATTAATTTTTATGAAGACTGTTTCATTAGTAGCAGGTATGCAGTCTTAGAAGAATGCGTGTTTTTTTTTGTTTTTTTTTTTAAAGAATTTAAAGCATTATATATGATTCAGATTAAAAGTTCCGCGTTCCAACAAAATTTTCATTTCCAGTAACAAAATTAAGACTTTTTTTTTTTTGGAGGGATGGGGCGTCAGAGAATTATTAAAACGCAAAACAGTTGTTAGTATCATTCTTTCCACCACAAGAAGTCTTCATCTAGGAATACAGTAAGTATAGTGGTAGGCTGGACAGCATGACGTTCTTTACGCACTAAATACACACTACATCACTTACGGGTTACACATGCAAATATAATATAGCTTTTTCAGAAGCCAGAAAAAGGTGTTGATGTCATGCCTAACCCTTGCTATTAAAATATATTGTGAGTATTGTTTTACAGTGTGTATATGTGTTGCTTATTTTTGGCATGGTATTGTACGTTTTGGGGGAATTCAGCTGGCTTTTAAAAAGGTCCACCACTTCCTCTTTGGTATATAAAAAAAGTGACTTACAATATTTATTTATTTTTTTGATAGGAGGTTTAACGACCACCGTGAGCAACTCCATGGGCTATAAACAGTCGCCCGTCCCTAATTTTGGGTCACTGGTTCCAGGGAAGGGAGAGCCAGTGCCGTAAGACAAACACAACATCCATGCCTGACCGGGATTCGAACCCGGACCCCTTACGGACGAATGATCAGAGGCCATCGCTTAGACCACTGCGCCATACTTACAATATTGATTAGTACCTTGGTTGTTTTTAGAAAATTCTTGTGCCCGGTGCTTTTTACAGCTGGGCACATGCATCGGCATGTCCAGAATTCAGATTTTTTTGGCGTGTTATTGGTGCATTTTTTAAAACGTATGCAACATCCGTGCAAAAATATCCAAATAAATATTGCTGGAAATCGTTATTAACAATCTTATTACCTATATTCGAAATACTATAGTTATTAACAATCTTATTACCTTATATGCACTGCTGGCCACCGAAAATGCAACACCAAGAAGGACATGAGATAGCATAGCCAGATTTACTGGACAGATAACAACAGATACAAAGATGAAACGATCGAGCTTACAGGCCCGTGCGACTTGCGGAACACCCAGACATCAATAGTTCGTGTAGCCCCCAGGGCTGCCAATAACGGTCGCTACACGCCGCGGCATCGAACGAAAGAGGCTTTGGATGTCGGTCCAGGCTGCTTCCACACGTTGCCACAGTTCATCAGGCGTAGCAGCTGGTGGTGCTTGCCGGGCCACTCAGTTGTCGATCAGCGACCAGACGTGTTCGATGGGCGACATATCGGGAGAACAGGTGGGCCACGGCAGCAGTGACACCTGGTGGCGGGCGCACATTGTCCTGTTGAAACGTGGCCGCTGGCAGGTCCTGCAGGTAAGGGAGGAGTACAATCTCCAAAACGTCCGAGATGTAGCGGTGGCTGTTGAGTATACCGCCGATGCGTACCAGAGGGGTGCGGGTAGCATATCCAATTGCGCCCAAACCATAACACGCCAGGCGACGGACCGGCATGGCGATGCATAATGCAGGAGTCATACAGTCTCTCGCTGCCACACACGGATCCAACCATCGTGGTGTTGCAGGCAGAAGCGAGATTCGTCGAAGACAATGTCGTGTCATTCCGTAGTCCACGTGCGGCGTTCAACGGCCCACTGCCACCGCACTCGCCGGTGTTGTAACGTCAATGGTAAGCGGAGCAATGGGCGCCGTGCGACAAGTCCCCGCTCTTGCAGACGACGGCGAACGGTACATGCTGACACAGGTTTTTGCACAACACACCCTAATTCCTGCGCTAACGTTCGTGATGTGGCGGCGCGAGTCGTCAATGCCCGCCGCACAACATGCCGGTTCGTCCGTCCCTCCAGCACCCACCGAATCCATACTCGCCCTACTGTGGCTGGATGTCGTCCCACACGGGCGCCGATGTCTCTGTATGATAAACCGCTGTCGCAGTAAGCCACTATTCGTCCTCTGTCGAACTCGGAAACGTGCTGGAATGACTGCCGTATTCTGCGACGAGACATCAGAAAGCGTCCCACGCACAGGTCTGGCAGCACAGCACACTTCCACTACTTACACCCCGCCTTCTGTACACCCTTCTTATAGTGCTTCGCGGTGGCGTGCCGGGCGCACATGATTTGCATATGCTCTGCAATGCTAATCGTTTGCATGTCCTCTCGCGGGTGACGCATGCTGCGAATTTCAGGCCAATCAGATGCTTCCTTCCTGATGTTGCATTTTGGGTGGCCAGCAGTGTATTATATAAGTGGTCAACCACGTAATGGTTGACCACTTATATTTTGCTATTTATCTGTGACGAAAACAAGTTCGGAAAAGACTGGAATCCTGATATGTGCGAGAAATCTATTTTCTGAAGCACTACTGAACATGTCTAAAATGATACGTAAATTGAAATCCTGTAATAGTCTTCTGTGTTTATGTTACAGCGTTGGTTTTGTTTTGATGTGATTCTTGGTATTTTAATCAAAACTTCTTGCTTTTCAGCGTGCTTCAGAGTAATCTGAATGAAATAAGTCATGGCCCTCAAATTGGGCCTTACCTCATTAACAGAGAAACTTTCAGTATGCCCATGTATTGGCTTTTCATTACAATAGGACATTCTTATTCTTGGCTCCTTGCCACTTCCTCTTCATGGAGAAAACATGTTCAACTGTTGCCATGAGACAAAAACAATTTCAAATACTAAGGAAAACTGGCCTGTTAGAAATAGCTTTTGAAATATCGAAAGGTTCTAAATTTTGGGGGTGTTTTAACACCTCACCCCCCTGGGCACTGGACACATGTATAATATCTGGTGTGATGCAGAAATATGAAACATGTGTTGAATAATTCCTTTTAAACAAATGTTTCGGCCCTAAAAAGTGAATTTTTCTATTTTTTCCATTTTAGGCAACTTACTGAAAACAGGCTGAGATTGGCCATCATTATGTGCTTGAAAATTCAGGTTTGAAAAAATTGTTTAGGCCCTAAAAAGGGCCTTTTTTTTGTAAAATTTCTCGTATGGAGGATTGGAGTCAGCTACCATAAGAAAGAGGCTCTGAACTGTAGTCTAAACTCAGAGACAATTTGCTGGAACATGTACTCTGCTAAGTGCCTGGTGTAATGCTTCTTCACTCCATCAAATCTTGCAACTTTTTCTCTCAGTTCCCACCTTTCTCTCTCTTGCACTTTACGAGTTTATGGTATTAATGAGAGCAGCACATGCCAGGTCAACGAAACAGAAGCTGGGGCGATAGAATCCATGTTGCTCTTGTGTTTCCTGCAGTTGCTGACTCGGCTGCGATGCTACACGTGGGCCTCAGCTCCCCCCCCGAATATGCACAGTAAGGACACGTGGCTAGTGCATTTTTTTTTTTTTTTTTTGGATTCAGAGAAATTTTTTCATATAAAATTAATTTATTGTTAGTTTCAGTATTGTACTGTTACGTCCAATGAAATGAGTTCCCTAAGTGAATGTCTGAGAAAGTAATAGAAACATATTATTTTCGTAATTATACTGTAAAAAGTTGAAATATTCCTTATTGGGTTGCAAACTAAAATTCCTAAACCTTATGACAGCAAATTTAAAAAAAATGGAACAAAAAAAAATGTATGTAAGCTAAAATCATGAAAAAGCAGCAGTAATTTGTCACAGGTTTTCATTATACGTTCATAGTGCTACATACATTGAATAAATACTGCATACACTATATGTAACTTAAAGGGTTTTTTTATTGCTACGGATAGCAATGCTGTAGGGTTGTTTAACTCTACATGAGACAAAATTTTTAGGGAAAATTTCTTAAACTGTGCTTGTTTTTTGCAGTAGAATTTGCAGACAGTAGGCAGACTGCTCAAACCGAAAAAAAAAGTGCTTTTTTTATTAACAAAAAATGTGCACTCAGTTATCATTCCACATTTCCTACACATTAAAGAACTCACGTTTCAATGTATTGCAGCATTCAAATTACTAATTTTCCATAAAATAAACTCAGCACGAAATTTAGACTGAGCTAGTTTCTGGTGTTTTATCGAAATGGTTTTCTATTGGTGCAGGAGTCAGGTAAGGTTGTGTAATGTCACCCTGGCTGTTTAATGTATTTATGGATGCATGCATGCATGCATGATGCCAAATGGATAATACTGGTTTATGTCATGCATGCAGATTGCTGTATGCTGATGACACAGACCTGTTGGCAGAGAGCAAAAGTGAGTTGCACAGTATGCTGTCCCAGATGTAGCAAGTTTGTGTGAAATTCAAACTCAGTATAAATGAGGGAAAAACCAAAGTTATGGTGTTTGAGAGAGGAACTGTTAGTACTGAATGCAAGATAAGTCTAAATGGCACAGTGATGACCAGGTGAATGAGTTTGTATGAAAGTGTAATTGTTCCTACTCTGATGCACAGCATCAAAACCTGGGTACTGCAGAAAATACTTAGGAATTGTTCTTGTGCTGGAGAGATGCGTTACTTATGGGGGGGGGCATGTGGTAAGACACATTCTGATCATGTGAGGAATGAAGATGTGTTGCAGATGTCTAATTGAGGCAAAATGTTGTTAGTAATGTGCAGACTA
Organism: Macrothele yani; assembly: GCA_039090855.1. Taxonomy (NCBI): domain Eukaryota; kingdom Metazoa; phylum Arthropoda; class Arachnida; order Araneae; family Macrothelidae; genus Macrothele; species Macrothele yani. The sequence goes on along the minus strand of CM077009.1, from coordinate 198,660,053 downwards.
ATATTCTTAGGTGGTTTGGCCATAAAGAATGAGTGATGAGTTGCTTGCTATGAGAATTTATTCAGCCCAACAGGAAGGAAAGGTAGAGGAAGGCCAAGAAAATCATGGGAGGACCAGATTCACGAATGTCTGCTGGAGAAAAACATAATTAGTATAAAGGACAAAAGGTCATGTGTGCAGCTTGTGATGGATGTTAATGAAGCCGGAGCAGTGAGCCGAGATCGTTATAAATGGAGACGTTTGATACACTAACAGTAAGTAAATTCTAGTTCTGTCAGTTAAATGTGTACTTAGCACATGGTCTTTCTTTAAGGAGCTAACCTCTAAATCTCAGAGAACAGGTTTATGATATGTAGTTTCTCCCCCCCCCCAGAAGTACACCAAGCACTCTGAGATGATATGGAATTACATGATGCACTCATGTTCATAAGCCAGCCAAAGTAGACTGGACTAGTAACAGCACAACCCTTGTAAAAGACAAATTACTTTATTACTGCACTTATTTCCAATATTTTTTCAAACCTGAGATGCTTCCTCCAGGTTTTTGAAAGATGAATTTCCCTCATTATTAAACTGTCTTGATATATTAAAGGATGTGTAGTTTTCTTTAATCACATATATTACACAACTGCAGTTATTCATCTACATGAATGAATGCATGCTTAGAACGATCACTTTTCTAAAGAAATGGTTTGACGTCACACTGGTAAGGCTTTTCACCTGTGTGAATGATTGTGTTTTGAAAGATCACTTTACTGACCAAACGGCATGGAGCATACATCACACGGCTAGGTATTTCACCTGTGTGAATGACAATATACTTTGGAAGACTACCTTTCTCGACAAATCATTCAGAGCACACATCACACAGGCGAGGCTTTTCACTTTCGTGAACGGCGTATGCTTTGAAAGAGTACCTTTCTTAGCAAATTGCTCATAACATATATTGCACTGGTGATGCTTCTCACCTGTGTGATGACCATACACTTTGAAAGACTACTATTCTCAGTAAGTTACTTGGAGCATACACTGATTAACAAAAATATTATGACCAGTGCATTTTTATACAAATTGAAGTAATGACAGCATGTGTAAAGGGCAAGAAACAGTACACCTAACACCTGATATTGTGTTCTGTTAATCAGTGTTATTCTTGTTCTTTAGATAGAAAAGAGAGTGGACTTGAACAAGTTTGATATAGGCTAAACAGAAATGTATTTGCAACATGTTATTAGTCTAACATAAACTTACGGTTTCACACGTTGTATAGTTCATGAACAGACTGGGTTACCCCTAAACAATGATGACATGTGATATGTAACATCTAAGGTAAGTTTTTGTTAATAATATAATTCACTGAGATTCAGAAAGTAAGAAGTATTTATACTACTTACGATGCACTGATGATATTTCATTATGTTCAGTATTGTTAGATATATATTTTAGATATAGTCTTGAGTTGAACAATAAGTGGTAGGCCTAATCTTTTATGCAAAGTTTGCATTATTTGCTGTCAGTGATGTAGTTCTCATTAAAAAAGTGCCTTAGCTGTGAACTGATTAAGTAAAAATGTGTTGGTAAAATGTCTCAAAATTTTTAAAAGCATTATGAATTCTGATTTGCTATTTTTATTGTTCAGTATGTTTTATAAAATTTTTGTTACTAATTTTTTTTTTTTAAATCGCTTAATTTGAGCAATTTTTAATAAAGGAAGAAATGTTTGTTATTTACATCCTAAAAATATGCAGTTTTTTTAAGAAGCCCTGTCATTTCACATGATTACAAATGTTCAGTGTAATTATTATTTGAGTCATACTGAATAGATGTAACTAATATAGTCACGCTGAATAAATATAACTAATATAGTCACATCTATTCAGTGTGACTACTGAGTCTTTTTCCTGAAATTCTGAGTAAATGAAAGAGATATCTCTTGTTATTCTTAAGGGATAAGAGAAAGGGTAGCTTAGTAAAAAAAAAAAATATTCTTCACTCGCACGAAACTTAATGGCTGCATAATTTCTCTCTGCAGTTTTTCTCCAAGCAGTGAAATAGTTTTGAGGATTACCGTCTAGACAATGGATCTTATAATCCCTTTACACGGTCCCGGTAGCCAAGTGGTCAGAGGTGTAAGTTTCTGATTAGGGGGTCTGAATTCCTGGTTAGTGCGCCTCTCCTGCCCTAAATCAGGGACGACCAACAGCATGTAGCCCTTATAGAAATTCATGGTGAAAGTTAAATATTGAAGCAAACAACATTTTCTTTACTGTTATGTTCCTTGAGGTGTCCTATTGTGTGATCAGATGGTTTAATTTCATCCTTGCAATACGAATATTTTGGTTATGTTTGTATACATAACACAGTATTCGCTATTTTCGACTATATGATCATCTAAAAAAATTCTTTGCACATCTTCTGCAACCACCTGACTACGAAAAGTACCTTAGTGCCACTAAGCCTAGAAAGATAGTGCCACTAAGCCTAGAAAGATAGTGCCACTAAGCCTAGAAAGATAGTGCCACTAAGCCTAGAAAGATAGTGCCACTAAGCCTAGAAAGATAGTGCCACTAAGCCTAGAAAGATAGTGCCGCTAAGCCTAGAAAGATAGTGCCACTAAGCCTAGAAAGATAGTGCCACTAAGCCTAGAAAGATAGTGCCGCTAAGCCTAGAAAGATAGTGCCACTAAGCCTAGAAAGATAGTGCCACTAAGCCTAGAAAGATAGTGCCACTAAGCCTAGAAAGATAGTGCCACTAAGCCTAGAAAGATAGTGCCGCTAAGCCTAGATAGTGCCACTAAGCCTAGAAAGATAGTGCCACTAAGCCTAGAAAGAAAGTGCCGCTAAGCCGCGCTAAGGCCATTTTACGTCCCTGTTTGCTGTTGTGCATGCACCTCTCCATGCTGCTTTGAGTTGTCTGCAGCCTTTGTATGTCTCTTTTAGTTAAGGTCCACGTCTCTGCACCATACGTAAGCACTGGAAGGATGCATTGATCAAACACTTTTCTTTTAAGACAGAATGGCATGTTGTTATTGAAAATTATGCTGTTTCTTCCAAAAGCTCTCCAGGCAAGTTTTGTACGCCGATTAATTTCTTTATCAATGTGACCCTCACTTGATATCTGCTGTCCAAGATAAACGTATGTGTCTGTTATCTCCAGTTTTTCTCCATCAATCGATAAATCTTCATTTCTTGTAAAAGCATTGAACATCACTTTTGTCTTCTGAAAGTTCATTTTTAATCCCACTTCTTTACTCTTGTCAGCAAGTTCCTGGATCATACTCTGCAGCTCTGATGGGGTAGTTGCAAAAATGACTATGTCATCAGCAAAACAAAGGTGGGTTAGATAATCTCCATTAATCTTTATCCCTTTGTTTTCCCAGTTCAGTAATTGAAAGACATTTTCAAATGTGGCATTAAAGAGCTTCGGAGATATGGTGTCACCTTGTCTCACTCCTTTTCCAATTTTTATGTGTGCTGTATTTTCAAACAGCCTAATCTTTGCACTTGCATTTTCATAGATGTTATTAATAATATTAATGTACACATCTTCAATACCGCAGGATTTCAGGGCCATTGTAAGTGCTGATGGTTTCACCGAATCAAAGGTTTTTTCATAATCGATAAAAGCCATGCACAATGGAAGTTCATATTCCCTCGCTCTTTCAATTAGTTCTCTCAGTATGTGGATATGATCTATTGTGCTGTAGCCACTCCTGAATCCAGCTTGTTCTCTCGGTTGAGCCATGTCCAGTGTGACCTTCAAGCGGTGTGAAAGAACTTTACTGAAGATTTTATAAACCACTGATAGGAGGCTGATAGGTCTGTAGTTCCTGAGATCCTCAATGTCACCTTTTTTATGTAGCAAGATCATTGTAGCGTTGTTCCAATCCTCAGGAATCTTCCCTTCATTAAGGCATCGAGTGAAAATTTGGGCGAGTACTGTTTCGATTTCTCCACTTGCTTCTTGTATGATGTCTACAGTAATTCCATCTTCTCCTGGAGCTTTTCCCCGCTTCATATTCTTGATTGCATGTATAACTTCTGCTGGGAGGACTGGAAGAACTCTGGTACCTTTCATGACGTCTGGAGTACATGTATCATCCCTTTCATATAATTTGGAGTAGAAATCTTTTACTCTTGTCATAATTTCGCCTCTATTTCTTGTTACAGAACCATCTTCTTTTCTCAGTGCCATAATCTGTTTTCTTCCCTTACTGAGATATCCCTTTGTTATCTTTAGGCTTTGGTTGTTTTCAATTGCTTTCCTCACTACTTCACAGTTGAATTTCCTTACGTCTTCAGTGATACTTTTTTGTACTGTCTTGCATAGCTCTATATATTCCACTTTGGAAGTCACATCTTCTTTAGTTGTCATCTCTCTTCTTTTTTGCATCAACATATTGGGTTTTCCTGACAATTTGTTCAAATGCAACTTGTTCTTAGACCCAGCTAATTTTGTTGCCATTTCCATAAGAGCTTTGGTTACTTTTCTGTTAACTTCAGAAATATCCACTTCTTCCGATGTTAGGCCTTGTAAAGCAGAGAATCTGTTCTTCAGTTCCAACTTGAAGGTTTTAAGGTGTTTTTTTAAGGTTGGTTATGTCAATACATTTTGTTTGTCTTATGAGCTTGCTACATTCGAGTTTAGAGTTGAGGTGCATCTTACATCTCACCAATCTATGGTCACTACCTGTGTTGAACTTATTTAGCACACTGCAGTCTTCTATGACGAATTTTTTGTTACACATAATAAAATCAATTTCACTTGTCGTCCCATTTGGATGTCTCCATGTCCATTTCCTATGTGGCTTTTTCTTAAAAAAGGAGTTCAAGATGAAAAACCCTTCTGCCTCTGCAAACTGTACGAGAGTATTTCCACGCTGGTTTCTGTTGCCGTGGCCGATTTTACCTACTGAAGTTTCATTCTGTTGTCGTTGCCCTATTTTTGCATTGAAATCTCCCATAATTATCTTTAAGTGCTACTTACCTTTATTATTTAGATGACGAATTTCCTCATAAAATTCTTCAATTTCTTCTTCAGGATGACTTGTGGTGGGTGCATAAGTTTGAATAATCTGAGCCTGGTATGTTCTCGAGAGTTGAGCCTGGTATCTTCTCTGGAGGATAACGAGTCGTGCAGCTCTGTCAGAGGAACTTTCAACTTATACAACCTTATCCTTCAGTTTCTTGTTTATTATAAATCCAACACCACTGAAGTTCTGCCAGTATCTGTCCCGCGATAGTAGAAGAGATGTCCACTTTTCAGTTCAATGAGATCTTCTCCTTTCTCCTTACCTCACTTAGCCCGACGATCAAGTATATACCAATGGCTAATTATGGAAAATTAAAATGTAAAATTTGTATGCTACTTTTTTTTTATTCTTTTTTTTTCAAAGAAATATCATGGGTCATCTGGGGTTTTTTTATATCCGAAGTTTGTAGTGGGAGGCTTTTCATCCACCAGAAACTGGCCAACGATCTGGGAAACTCCAGCAAATTAGTTCTGCAGGGAAACGACGAGTGCAAGGTTTTTGTTAATAACTTCAAACAGCATATGGTAGGACTAGGGCTTGATAACATACTTGTGATCAGTGTTTCTTTTCTCTTAAAATTCCATGCATCTTGATCAGGTCGTCCTTTCTGCACTTTAAAAAAAAATTTAATGCACAAGTGGACATTTCAGCACCCGCAACCTTGGCACTAAAATTGTTTTTTGCCTTAAGATCTGTAGCAATACAACAAGTGCATTACGGATTTCACATACCACTCATAGAACTCCAATTCCTCGATATCTCCACCATCATTTAGCTTTGCACCAGACCAATGTGCTTTTTACATCAATTGTCAGCCTATGCATCGTTCAAAGTTTTTAATATAGACTTCATAATGCTTCAATGGTACTATCTTCGCGGGGTAGAGCAGTTTTTATCTTACTGCGGTTTTACTTTATTAAGGTAAACAAAAATGATAAGAAATTTAATTCGTTCTTGTAAAGAGTCATGCACGGTAAGATCGATGGTCTCTTTGTCATTGTGCTTTAATGGGGTCATCTATGGGGAAACAATAAGATTTAGGTCGAGCCCTTCCCATAGATGGCGCCATGAAGCCACGATGATGAAGGGGTCATCGACCTGACCGTGTATGACTGCTTATGTGCTCACTTGGTAGCTGGCAACCGGGCAGTTCGGAGCTCTTGCCATTTCCTGAAGATGATCTGGTTGAGGAGGACATGGCCGTCTCCTAAGACAAACTGATGTGTTGTTTTAGGCGACTATTTTTAATAAATAAACTTTTGAGCTATGTTGGATGAAAGGCGGAGAAGGAGGTTTAATGACCACCATGAACAACTCAATGGGCTATAAGCAGGATGAATGGTGGTGAAGGCTGTGAAAGAAAGTTGTAAATAGGTATGCTAGTTATGATAATTTTTAATGAAAATTGTATATAGATATGGATATGTATATAAGGAGTGGCTACAGCACTGTAGATCATATCCACGTACTGAGAGAACAAATTGAAAGAACAAGAGAATATGAACTCCCATTATGCATGGCTTTTATCGATTATTAAAAAGCCTTTGATTCGGCGAAACCATCAGCAGTTACAGTGGCTTTGAAATCCTGCGGTATTGAAGATGCGTACATTAACATTATTAATAACATCTATAAAAATGCGAGTGCAAAGGTTCGGTTATTTGATTATACAGCACAAATAAGAATTGGAAAGGGAGTGAGACAAGGTGACACCATATCTCCCAAGGCATATTCGTACTTTCTATTTCAGATCGGGGAATCATATGCGAAAGAGTGAACATCTGCTTTAAAATCAATAACAAAATATGAACAAACTATATTCCGTAGTGTATGAGTACAACATGGTTCACTCTCCTTTAAGAACATACGCAGCTGCACTTGTAGTTGTCCATGTGTGAATTATACCGCGTTCACTAAGAGATGAACCCTGGCCATTGTCCATTATTTGGTCACCGAGGGGTGAGGTAGTAAGCACTCAGTCCACTCCCTCGTGTGCTAACCCCCAGACCCCCAACTCAGCTCACCTCCCGAATCACACGTCTCTGGGCAGTGACTTGAGGGGCTGATTAAATTGGTAGAGTGAGTAAGAAAGAGACATCAGTTCACTCTACGAAAAACTGAGTCCTTGGGTGGGTGGGTGTGGGTGTGTGGGGATACAGATTTGGGAAATGAGGAGGTTATTATATTTGTCTTTCTATTCTGCAACCTGTTTTATAACAATGAAAATTGTGATCATACGAACGCTCTCATGAATATGTTCGGCGATTCATTTTAAAGTTTACGGCCTCACATAACTCAGTTTAGGGGGAAATTTTTTTCACTAATTCACATAAAAAAACAACTTCAATTTAGTTCTAACAAAAGCACCTGCACTTGATCACAAATATTAACACCTCCAACATGTTGAAAAAAAGTAACAATTCACAAATTTGCAGTAATTTCGAGCTCTCATTATTAAACATTTGACCTCTTGTTTTTGGGGATAATGATTTTATTGATTTTCCGTTGATTTTTTGCTTTAAAATAGTTTTTAATCTGTTTAATGGGATCGAAACATTTTTTTGAACGTTTAAAATCAAAATTTTAGCCAATTGCCGATTATTCTTTTCTTAATCCTTTGTCATGTGTTAGGTTTGTGTCTGATTTTAGTTGGTTACCTATCTTTAATATCAGTATGAAAAAAAGACCGAGCGATAGGGAAACACAGAGAAAGTAAGAAACAGATAGAGTTAAAAAGAAAACAGAGAGAAAGTAATAAGCATATAAAGAGCAAAAGAAAATAAGAGAGAGTAGGAAACAACAAAGAGTGAGAGAGAGAGCTTGTGTCTAAAAGTTTTGATTTCTGGATGTGTGTTTGAAATTTTTTTTGTTTTTATTAATGTGTGTATTTCAAATGCACTGGGTGTTTCTCTGTGTGGTATTTTCACTGAAGTATGATAAACGGCGACTATTGTAATGTGGGTGTATTTAAACGGTTATTTTCACTGTTTGGAATTTTTGACAAGGTTAGTTTAAACAACATTATAATTTATTACTTTGTGTTTTAAATTATGGTTATTAATACTTGGGTAATGCCACAATAAGTTTAACTATTCATCATGTAGTATCCTAAGGGCAAAAAAATGCTTAAATTGAAGAGTGCGTCCAGGGCTGACTTCAAGAGTTTCTGTTTCCTTGCATTCACATTACATCTGTGGGAACCCTGGAAAACCACTGACAGGATAGATGGTTTGCTTTATACGATACAAAGGGAAGTCTGAAGTGCCATGAGAAAACTTAATCAGAATCAAACGGATGAATTCCTTCAATTTCGTACATACTCATCGGTTAACTCTTCTTCAGTGGATTCACTGATACTGCTACCACCAATTCTGATGCTCAAATTCTTTACCGAGCTACCCAATACTTCATCAATGATTCTATCGCTGATCCAGTAGTTGTTTTCTATTTTTTTTACGTGATCAACGCATGAGCTCCATTTGGCTGCTGTGATCCTTGTTATAACTTCCTTCCATAACTTTTCAATTCATTCGTAATGGTGCGTTATTTCGGCAAATGTAGTGTTTAGGATCTGCCCATATTAATTCCATTGGGTTGAGGTCGCAGTGATGAGGTGAAAGCCTTAAAACTCTATGCTCCTGTTCCTCCGCAATTTCATTAATGACATAACGCTTAGGTTGTTTTGACTTGTGGGCAAGTTGCAGCCAAGTAACGCTTAGGTTGTTTTGACTTGTCTGCTTTGAGTATTTTTAATCTAAAGCAACTTATGGGAATTTACTAGGAAATTTTTTCATTAATAGCAAATTTTGGAGAAAACTCTTCTTCTTCAGGCTGTCTTGTTGTTGTCACTTTTTGCTTGTCACTATCATGGTTATGGTTTACCTTGACGGTTACGGTTAACCTTGACGGTTTAGGTTATTTTTCAACAAATCCTGCCAGATGTTAGGCAGGGAAAATCCTTTACAGTCATTGATGATGGAATTTTGATTTTTCTCAATCTCTATTCCTTCTTTCAGTTTTCTTTTTTAGAAATTGCTTTGGAAACTGATTACTTTAAGGGAATTCCAATCCATGCTGTGCCCAGTTTCTCTAACATGCCTATCTAATCCAGTCTTGTTGGAGCAATTTTTTATAGCTGCTTTATGCTCAGCTATACGAGTTTCTAGTCTGCGACCTGTTTCACCTATGTAAGATAGTCCACAACCACAATTTACTTCATTAACTACTCCTTGCATTTTAAAAATATCTTCTTCTCTTTGAACTATTTTAGGGAAAATTTTTTTAACTTTGTTCTCTAGACTTGGAGCTAGCCTAATATTGTATTTTTTACTAATTCTCTTTAAAGCCTCAAATAAACCTTTGTGATAAGAAATTTTTCTAGTGAATTTTACTTCTTGCTTTTGTGGGTTCTTCGTACCATTAAAATTCAGAAGCTTCTCAATTTCTTCTTTAGGATAGTTATTTTCTGCAAGTATGACTTTAAGCTCTTCTTTATGGGCTTCTTTTTATCTGCAGTAGAAACTATTTTATTAATTTTTCTAAAAACTGACTTGCTACATTTTTCTTAATAGAAACTGGATGATACGAATTGAAATCCAGTAGTCTTTAGAATTCATTGGTTTTTTATACCAAAACCAATGAATTCTAAAAGACTACTGGATTTCAATTCGTATCATCCAGTTTCTATTAAGAAAAATGTAGCAAGTCAGTTTTTAGAAAAAATTAATAAAATAGTTTCTACTGCAGATAAAAAAGAAGCCCATAAAGAAGAGCTTAAAGTCATACTTGCAGAAAATAACTATCCTAAAGAAGAAATTGAGAAGCTTCTGAATTTTAATGGTACGAAGAACCCACAAAAGCAACAAGTAAAATTCACTAGAAAAATTTCTTATCACAAAGGTTTATTTGAGGCTTTAAAGAGAATTAGTAAAAAATACAATATTAGGCTAGCTCCAAGTCTAGAGAACAAAGTTAAAATTTTTTTCCCTAAAATAGTTCAAAGAGAAGAAGATATTTTAAAAATGCAAGGAGTAGTTTATGAAGTAAATTGTGGTTGTGGACTATCTTACATAGGTGAAACAGGTCGCAGACTAGAAACTCGTATAGCTGAGCATAAAGCAGCTATAAAAAATTGCTCCAACAAGACTGGATTAGATAGGCATGTTAGAGAAACTGGGCACAGCATGGATTGGAATTCCCTTAAAGTAATCAGTTTCCAAAGCAATTTCTAAAAAAGAAAACTGAAAGAAGGAATAGAGATTGAGAAAAATCAAAATTCCATCATCAATGACTGTAAAGGATTTTCCTGCCTAACATCTGGCAGGATTTGTTGAAAAATAACCTAAACCGTCAAGGTTAACCGTAACCGTCAAGGTAAACCATAACCATGATAGTGACAAGCAAAAAGTGACAACAACAAGACAGCCTGAAGAAGGAGAAGAGTTTTCTCCGAAAATTTGCTATTAATGAAAAAATTTCCTAGTAAATTCCCATAAGTTGCTTTAGATTATTAATTCAATTAAACTAGGAAGCCATTTCTCAATATGAGCTTTATTCAAAGTATTTTTTTTTTTCGAAGTAAATGTGATGCTTCTCCAGATATTCCGCGATTTGCTGTTTCTGCCAACTTGATGTCGGAGCTTTCTCTACGAGCATCGAGTGATAGGTAGCATTATCCAGTACAATTATGGAGTTGGCTGGTAGATTTACATGCAGCTGTTCTTGGAACCACTTTGAAAAGGTTTCAGCATTCATTTCGCCATGGTAATCACCAGTCACTTTCCTGGGTTCGAAGAAAAGAGAGGCTCCTTCAACAAAACCGTCCTTTGAACCAGCATGGCAAATGATGAATCTCGTTCCTTTCGAGGCCGGCACTTTCAAACGCAAACTGGTAGTTTGGTTACCGGAAAACTTGTGCTATCCTTTTGGAGTACAGTGGCTGCTGTGAATCCAGGTCTCATCTTAGTATATCACCTGCCTAGGATTTGGCAATTCCGCATTTTGTTTCATTTCCTTCAAAAATTTCAGTCTTTTTGCTATGATTTCTGGTTGCCCCATCAAAAATTTCCTCCCACTCCCTCTTTTCCATTTAAAACCTAGATTGCCCAATATTTTATGCAGCATAGTCTTTCCAATGTCAATGTCCTTCTCTTTGCTTAGTTTTTTTCTTAAGCTGGATTGTGCAGGAATGATCTTATTAGAATACATGTCATGTATAATTCCTCGAATTACATATCTGTCGAACTCATCTAAATCCTGTTTTGTAGCAATTCTTGGTCTTTTTTCCCCGGGAGTACTAAAATCTCCCTCTGAAAGATTGTTTTTTTAGCCTTTTCACTGTGCTCATGGATAGCCCAGTAGCTTTGGCAACACGAGCAAATACTTTGTTCAAGGAAAGATTTGGGCTTTGTTTACTCTTTTCGTCCTCCATGAAAGTTATTACATTGGCCACAACTTCTCTTCCCTGACTTTTGAGGGTTTTCCAACACCGCTTCTTTTATTTCGCCAGCAATTTGACAAAAACTCTACAAATGTAACAAATTTTTTAATTTGCCAATTTTGTTGTTGGATAGGCGTTCTAGCGAACGTTTCGCTCTATTTTTTAATTAATGCGCTACTACTTCCTAAACAAATACACAGCAGGGAAGGTAGAATACAAATTAAAGGCAGCGAAGAAAATCCAAACGTCCGATTCACAAAGAAGCAGAAAGCAAATTGGCATGAAAATCAATTGCAACGGAGGGCTCTCAAAGCAGATTGTCTCTCAAAAGATATCCCCCACTAAGTTATAAAATGGGAAGAAAGAAATAGATGAACTTGGCCATCTTCCTAAACCGTCTGGAGTTTTTAAATGGGAGCTGAGTTCGGTGTTGGCACATGAGGGAGTGGACTGGGTAATTACTACCTCACCCCTAAGTGACAAAATAATGGACGATGCCAGGGTTCATCTCTTAGTGAAGGCAGTTTACATGCCGCAGCGAATCTTCCCTTCAACGCTTCACATCATCACCGTAGCAATGCGTTAGGCCTACCGTAGCGTCTCCTCACAGCATTGTACTTACAGGTAAAAAGACATTTAAAATATTAAATTTCTGCACCATTTGCTATTAATTTCCGTACTCTAAAATCTGTACATTGCACTTTTTCCAGTTTCTGACATTTTTCCGAGGAAATAATTTAGGACCCTAATCTACACATTTACCAAAGATTTCACAGGCATTTCGAAATCAGGGTGGTGGTTGATAAAATTTCGACCATCCTAATTCTCAGTGAAAATCAGGCGAATTGACATTTATTTATATGGAGGGCAGGAGGAAGGGCTGAAAATCCAGTCTCTCACGCCTAAATCCGAAGAGTTGGCATGTCTGCTATGAAGGTTGAAAACGCTGAAGGAGAATGAACTCAAATGTGCATACAGAAGGCAATTAAAAATGAAAGTTAATTTGGAGTATATGTCACAGCACATGACACAGGTAAGGCTTTTTCAAATAGAGTTTAAAGCATATATCTCACTGGTGAGTTTTTCACCAGAGTGAATGATCATATGCTTTGAAAGATCACCTTTCTCAGCAAAACGTTTGGAGCATACATCACACCGGTAAGGTTTCTGGGTAAATGTGTACTTTAGCATCCTAAATTATTTCGTCAGAAAAATTTAACTGTGTGGGAAAGTGCTACATACAATTTTTTAAGCATGCAAAATAATGGAGAAAGGTGAAAACAGATAGTATTTTTACATGAAAGGAAAAACATTTTTCCAAGAACTTACCTTGGAGTGCAAAGGCTCGGATGAGTACGTGCAGTAGGCCTAAGATGATGGAGCGGCGACGGCGTGAAGGTTGAGTCCGGTGAATGAAAGCGTCATTGAGAACGGCAAGTTACGTGCGGAAGAATACACAAGGAAGCGGTTCAGCAGTACGTAGTCATCTAAGCGGGTTGTAGGAATACGCTGAAGGAAAGGTCTGTTTTATGCTGCATTGTGATACCATTTTTTTCAAGGGTAATTTTGCGCAATCATAAGTAGAAAATTGCCAAAAAGGCTTAAAATTTCATAATCCCCCCATTCGACACGAAGCCTTGGGCCTCCCTGCCATAGTACAATTCCTGATGATAAAAAAATTGTTTATTTTCAACAATATCCATTTCATGAGAGAAAAAAAAGGAGATGAACAGTGGATGGAATAACAGCAGAACTATAAATGAGGTGCTTGAAGAAATCACCGACCCCTTAACATCTCCAAAGCCATAACCAAAACTTATTACTCAAAACTTCTGCCACACATTATAACATTTACATTCCTTCATTTAATTACATTCCCAGACATTTTTACAATAAAAAAAAAAACATTTAGCACATTTCTTTATCAATAAATAGTGACACATTTCTGAACAACTTCTTTTTGCACACGATTACACGACGCATCACACTCCTCAGAGTATATTCTTCTGCGCATCCACTAGCAACTATTACTCAGTTCCGATGCACGCACCCTTCACGTCGTGGCCATTAGCATCGCTTTGGCCTCCCACACCAGCTGCTGCAAACCTATCGTATTTGCACGCAAGTTCTTCGAGAAATGTTTTTCCTTTCATATAAAAATACTATATTATTTTACCTTTCTCCGTTATTTTGCATGCTTAAAACACTGTACATAGCCCTTTTCCCATACAGTTAAATTTTTCCGACGAAACAATTTAGGACGCTAAAGTACATTTACTGGTTTCTGACCACTGTGAAGGAGCATATGCTTTGACAGATTACCTATCTCAGAAAATCGTTTTATATCACACTGGTGAGGCTTTTCTCCTGCGTGAACACGCATATGCCTTGAAAAACCACATATATTTGAAACTCATTTGGAGCATATATTACAATGTGAAAATATTCCAAATACGTGGCGACAGTTAATAAATAAATACATCGCTCTTTCCACGTTCCAGAAACACACAGCAACCGAAAAATTGTTTTTCAGCCGCCGCTGTGGAATCGAACCAACAGAACTCTCGGTATCGCGCCGAGTGCGTTACCTTTACGCACTCGGCGTAAGGAGTTCTGTTGGTTCGATTCCACAGCGGCGGCTGAAAAACAATTTTTCGGTTGCTGTGTGTTTCTGGAACGTGGAAAGAGCGATGTATTTATTTATTATATATTACAATGTTGAAGCTTTCGACCTGAATGAACAAGCATGTGACCTGAAAGATTACTTTTCCAATCAAACGATTTGGAGCATACATCACACTGGTGAGACTTTACACCTGTGTGAATGATCATTTCTCAGCAAATTGCTTGGAGCATATGCTACCCTACCCTGGTTTTTCACCTGTGTGAATGACCATATGCTGTGAAAGATGAACTTTCTGGGTGAATCGTTTGAAGCATACATCACACTGATGAGGTTTTTCACCTGTGTGAATGAGCATATGTCTAGAAAGATTGCTTTTCTGAGGAAATTGTTTCAAGCATAGATTACACTGGTGAGATTTTTCACCGGTGTGAACGCGCATATGGTGTAAAAGAATACTTTTCAATCTGAATTCTTTGGAGCATACATCACATTGATAAGGTTTCTCACCTGTGTGAAGTAACATATGGTTTGAAAGATGGCCTATGACAGCAAATTGTTTGCAGCATATATCACACTGGTGAGGCTTTTTGCCTGTGTGGACAAGCATATGACTTGAAAGATTGCGTATCGCAGCAAATCGTTTGGAACATACGTTACACTGGTGAGGCTTTTCACCAGTGTGAACATGCATATGCCCTAAAAGACCTTTCTCCGTAAATCGTTTGGAGCATACATAACAATGGTGTTTTTTTTTACCTGTGTGAGTAAGTATATGATTTGAAAGATGACTTTTCCGACCAAATGATTTGGAGCATACATCACATTGGTGAGGCTTTTCACCTGTATGAATGAGCATATGCCTTGAAAGATTATGTTTGCCAGCAAATTGTTTGGAACATATCTCACACTGGTGAGGCTTTTCACCTGTGTGAACAAGCATATGCCTCGAAAGACTGCGCATCTCAGCAAATCGTTTGGAGCATACGTCACACTGAAGAGGCTTTTCACCAGTGTGAACATGCATATGCCTTAAAAGACTACCTTTCTCTATAAATCGTTTGGAGCATACATCACAATGGTGTTGCTTTTGACCTGTGTGAGTAAGTATATGATTTGAAAGATGACTTTTCCGACCAAATGATTTGGAGCATACATCACATTGGTAAGGCTTTTCACCAGTATGAATGAGCATATGCCTTGAAAGATTACCTTTGTTAACAAACTGTTTGGAGCAGATTTGACATAGGTGATGCATTTCACCTGTGTGAACAATCGAATGCTGTAACAGATAACTTTCCTGAGTCAACTATTAGCATACACCAAATTGGCAAGCTTTTACATCTGTGTGAATGTGCATATGATTTTTAAGGCGATATTTTTCGTCTAAACGAATACCAGCAGTGTGTTTCATCTAAATGAACCAGTAGAAGTTTTTGAAAATTGACCTTTTTCTCTAAAGTGCTTGAAGCAGCTAAAAGGTTTCTCACCTAAATGGAAGTGCACATACCTTAGAAGTTTGATTCTTTTTCAGTGAACTGCTTGGAACATATATGGCATTGATAAGGTTATTTCCCGGCATGAACTTTTACATGCTTTAGAAGATTTTCTGTTCCATGTAAATTTGAAACATTCATCACGCTGGAAAGTTTTTCGCCTTTATAAAGATTCGTGTCTTGCAAAACTTAACTAGATTCTTCTGTGAACTTCTGGAAGCATTTTTAACATTCCCGAAGATCTTTAACTGTATGTGTAATAACACTGTGTGATGATGCATCAGCTTTCTTTTTTCATTGTTTGGCAAACAATTCTTGAATGGCTTCCCCTAAAGAATGTTTCAGCGCCTACTCTATACTGAAAACTTACAATATTAATTTTAGTTATTTTCATTTTAAAAACTGTATTGCCTACACAAACAAGTTTCCACTAGCGGCTTCATACAGTTTACGTTTCTTCTTTAAATTTGTTAAAATGAATTTCGAACCCCACTGAGGTGATGCTTTCAACAGCCGCCATTTGCAATAGAACGTAGAACTGTTATCACCAGGAGTGCCAACAATCTATTTTAAATATCGCGAGAAAATCACCATATTTTTGGAAAAAATCAGTAGTCTTCTTTTCTTTTTTTTATTGGAGGTTTAACGACCACCATGAGCAACTCAATGGGCTATAAGCAGTCGCCCATCTCAAATTTAGGGTCACTGGTTCCAGGGAAGGGAGAGAGCCAGTGCCGTAAGACAAGCACAACATCCATGCCTCACCGGGATTCGAACCCGGACCCCTTTTGGACGAATGATCAGAGGCCATCGCTGAGACCACTGCGCCACCGGGGCGGCTCAGTAGTCTTCCATTACATTTATAGGAAAGAAAAACCTTGTATACACACATATTTTCATCATGGTCAACCATTATCAATTCACTGCTGGATGAAGGGCCCCCCAAGTTTCTTCCCCAACAATCTGCCTTGAGCCACTCTCCATATCACTCCCGCATGCTTTCGAATCACAACTTTGGGGGTTAATGATTAATTTAGAATGGGTCACCAAATACATTCCTTATTTCTTAAATAACAATCAAATTATTATTTACATCTTACATCACTGTCTATAACTGTCTACAGGATTGAATTTTTTAGACAGATAAGAGATCGTAATCATCGTGTACACACATCACAAAGAGCAAGTCTCTTTTCTCTGCTCAGTCTGCTGACATTAATAAAAAGGACCGAATCGCCATCTGCCGGGCGGCGGTTACGCAACTATCTCCCATGTGGTGTTTTTGCTGTTTCTTCGAGGTCAAACAAATCTTTATTGGGAAAAAGAGGGTATACATTCGCACAACACTCGGCGAAAGAAACAAATAAAAATGTAACACAAGATAAAACGTATATCAATATGCACAAAAGCTTGGGGTTCAACCAGCCAAGAAAGGAAGAATCGCAAAGAATGTTAAAATCACATATCAGCGCAAGCAAAAAACACCGGACGCACAGTTGTGAGCAAGGACCAAGACCAATGCATCAGACATCAGAATCAGTGGCATGCATAAAAACAGGCAAGCAGAAAAGTCAATTATACAGATTGGGCCAATACGAGGAGCACAATACTCCACAAAGTCACAGTGCACAACAATAAACACATGAGATGAAGCATGTAGCCGCCCCGGTGGCGCAGTGGTCTAAGGCGCTGGCCTCTGATCATTCGTCCGTAAGGGGTCCGGGTTCGAATCCCGGTCAGGCATGGATGTTGTGTTTGTCTTACGGCACTGGCTCTTTCCCTTCCCTGGAGCCAGTGACCCAAAATTAGGGACGGGCGACTGCTTATAGCCCATTTGAGTTGCTCACGGTGGTCGTTAAACCTCCAATCAAAAAAAAAAAAAAAAAGCATGTAGAACAAATATCTGAAAGAAGCGACTCAGGTGGCACGTAAGCGTTAAACAATCCGGGCCGCAGTTTCAGTCTGAGAAGCGATGTGACAAAGTCTTTTGTAACAAGGCCGAATTACAGGATCCGTCGCACAATAATGTTAGACATCAAACCTGAGTGTCGTTAACTGATGAACAACATCGTCGAGCGAATAAAGACAGTCGGACAGAAAAGGAACGAGATCATTCTTGTGATCACGAAGAAGGGGAAAAATATGGAACACTTGCTGTTGAGACAGAGGCATGTTAAGTAGATTAAGACGAGGATAAAACTCGTGATATTGTGCTTGGAGGGCCGCTTTCACAGGATCAGCTGAATCACTGGGAGTATCACACTCTCTAATGGACGTAGAGGAAGAACGAGTGCTGGATGATGAACGTGAGCAGTTTACAATAGGGCGTCCTCTCTTCGCGGTACCACAAGGGGTCGTGAAAACGCTACGTTTTTCACGACGCGCAAGAAGGTCATTGAACGACTTATCGGTGGAGTGGAAGTCCACATCACTAGAGAAATCCCCGGTAGGAGTAGTAGTGACAGTCACCTCTGCCACACTGAGATGAGCATCAAGAGGAAAAGAAGTAGCAGACTCAGGTCCAGTAACATTCCGTTCAGAAGGCGAGGAACCAGATGCAGTAAGGTCAGTTGAAGGCAGAGAACTTGGATGAGGGAATACAGAGGCAGCAGGAGACACTGGAAAATCCTTGGCATGTGCTGAAGGTATCGCCGCGGAAAACTGAGCACAAGGAGCTGTCGAGGTCACCAGGCGGACAGGCACTTTGAGATAAGGAGGATTTCCAGGACAATTGTTATACACTGCTGGCCACTCAAAATGCAACACCAAGAAGGAAGCATCCGATTGGCCTGACATTCGAAGCGCGCGTCGCCCGCGAGAGGACATGCAAACGATTAGGATTGCAAGGAGATGAAGAAATCCTGGCCGCAGTGGTCAAAGCGATGGCCTCTGATCATTCGTTCTAAAGTGGTACGGGTTCGAATCCCGGTGAGGCATGGATGTTGTGTTTGTCTTACGGCACTGGCTCTCTCCCTTCCCTGGAACCAGTGACCCTAAATTAGGGACGGGCGACTGCCTATAGCCCAATGAGTTGCTTATGGTGGTCGTTAAACCTCCAATCAAAAAAAAAAAGAAATCATGTGCACCCGGCACGCCACCGAAAAGCACTATAAGAAGTGTGCATAGAAGGCGGGGTGAAAGTACTGGAAGTGTGTGGTGCTGCCGAACCAGTGCGTGGGGACTTTCCTGATGCCTCGTCGCAGAATACGGCAGTCATTCCAGCACGTTTCGGAGTTCGACAAAGAACGAATAGTGGCTTATCGCGACAAATTTTGAAGATGACAATCCGATTTTTGGCGTAAATGTGACAAGGATGGTAAGTCAGACAATATCCGAAAACTAGAAAATTTTCATCGTCCGGGAGCGGGACTCGAACCCGCGTCTCCCAGAAAACGCCCGGGTATGCTGACCACTACACCAACCAGAACGACCAAGTTTCAAGTTTCCGATCAATTTGAACGACATCCAGCCACAGTGAGGCGAGTATGGATTCGGTGGGTGCAGGAGGGACGGACGGACCGACGTGAGCGATTGCCGCAGCCGCGGCACACCACCGAACGAGAAAACCGGCATGTTGTGCGGCGGGCATTGACTGCTCCCACCGCCACATCACGAACGTTAGCGCAGGAATTAGGGTGTGTTGCGCAACAACCTGTGTCAGCACGTACCGTTCGACGTCGTCTGCAGGAGCGGAGACTTGTCGCACGGCGCCCATTGCTCCGATTACCATTGACGTTACACCACCGGCGAGTGCGACGGCAGTGGGCCGTTGAACGCAGCAACTGGACAACGGAATGACACGACATTGTCTTCTCCGACGAATCCCGCTTTCTGCCTGCAACACCACGATGGTTGGATCCGCGTGTGGCGGCACCGCGGCGATAGACTGTATGACGCCTGCATTATGCATCGCCATACCGGTCCGTTGCCTGACGTTATGGTTTGGGGCGCAATTGGATATGACACCCGCACCCTTCTGGTCCGCATCGCCGGTACACTCAACAGCCACCGCTACATCTTCGAGGTTTTGGAGCCTGTAGTCCTACGTTTCAACAGGACAATGCGCGTCCGCACGTGGCACGCATCGTGCAACAATTCTTCACGGCCCACCAGGTGTCACTGCTGCCGTGGACCGCCTGTTCTCCCGACATGTCTCCCATCGAACACGTCTGGTCGCTGATCGGCAACCGAGTGGTCCGGCAAGCACCGTCTATTGTTGTGCCCTGTGACTTTGTGGTGACTTGTGCTCCTTATATTGGCTTAATCTGTATTTTGACTTTTCTCATTGACAGTTTTCTTTTGTATCCCACTGATTCCGATGTCTACTGTATTAGACTTGACTCTTGTTTACAACTGTGTGTCGCCGCCCCGGTGGCGCAGTGGTCTAAGGCGTTGGCCTCTGATCATTCGTCCGTAAGGGGTCCGGGTTCGAATCCCGGTCAGGCATGGATGTTGTGTTTGTCTTACGGCACTGGCTCTCTCCCTTCCCTGGAACCAGTGACCCTAAATTAGGGACGGGCGACTGCTTATAGCCCATTGAGTTGCTCACGGTGGTCGTTAAACCTCCAATCAAAAAAAAAAAAAAAAAAAAAAAACTGTGTGTCCGGTTATTTCTGCTCACGTTGATATGGGATTTTAACGTTTTTGCGATCTTGGCTGGTTGAACCCCAAGCTTTTGTAATTATTGTTGCATGTTTTATTACCTGTTACTCTTATTATTTGCTTTGTATTATATTCATCACATAATTTGTACATTCGGATGATGATCCCAAACCACTCATGTAACTGCCATTTTGATCTATAATCAACCATTGCCAGGTTCTCAGCACGTGTACCCGCCTAAAATTACTCGGTAACCAGCCCAAAACTAGCCAAAAATAATTAAGGGAGGGGCCGTGTCGTCATATTTTTGCTTACATTTTTATTATTGGCCAAAGCTGATAGAAAGATTTCGTATAACTGGGAACTTTTTGTCTGTTTGTTTTGATTGGAGGTTTAAAGACCACCGTAAGCAACTCAATGGGCTAATAGCAGTCGCCCGTCCCTAATTTAGGGCCAATGGTTCCAGGGAAGGGAGGCAGCCAGTGCCATAGGGCAAACATGACATCCATGCCTTCCTGGTATTCGAACCAGGACGCGTTTCGGAAGAATGATCACAAACCATCGTTTATACCACTGCGCCACCGTGGCAGCGGAAAGTTCCTCAGTTGGCGCTGTATACACAGCTAACAAGAAAAGACGTAGCCCCGGTGGCGCAGTGGTCTAAGCGCTCGCTTCTGATCATTCGTCCGTGAAGGGTCCGGGTTCGAATCCCTGTTATTCACGATGTTGTGTTTTTCTTACGGAACTGACACTCTCCCTTCCCTGAAACCAGTGACCCTAAATTAGGGATGGGCAACTGCTTATAGCCCATTGAGTTGCACACGGTGGTCGTTAAACATTCAATCACAGAAAGAGGTCTGGTGTTATATGCTGTACAGTTGTCAATAAACAACAAGATCGTTCTGTTTTCTTTCTGAAAATTTTTATCTATTTTTCGAAGCCATTTTTCAAGGATGGTACTCGACATCCACGCTTTTTTATTTGCTTCATGTTCAACTGCCTTGGTTTTTACATTTTTGAAGCACCGCGGGTTAGCTGATTTGCCGATCATTAACTAAGGAAGTTTCTCCGATCCATCCATATTAGCTCGGACTAAAATTGTTAACGGTTCCTTGCTGTGTTTTCCACCACTGCAGCGTTCACTTTTGAAGCATAATATTTTCTCTGCTATACATTTGAAAAAAAAAAAACCCTGTTTCGTCGACATTCAAAATGTCTTTAGGGGCTGTGGTCCCAATCATTTCTAAACTCTCTCCCTTCCACTCATTAGCTGCTTCTAGGTTAACATTTGCACTTTCCCCACAAATACAGTAGTTTCAAAAGAAATGTCGTTCTTTCGTGGAATCCATCAAGCCAGCCAAAACTGGCCTTAAAATCATTTTTCCCCAAGTTAGTGGCAAATTCTTCAGCTTTAGCTCTAATCAGGATGCCATTTTTTGCCACGTGCCTTCTTAAACCACTTCAACGCGCTCTCGTGAACATCAGGATTGTCCGGTCCTCTTACCTTTTTCCTTTCTCCCCTGATTTCCACGAGTATTCAAAATTGTATCCTTATTTTTTAGATAAGCGGATAACGTATTCGGAGAAATGCCAAAGCCTTTTGCAATCTCAGCCATTTTTTAAAAATCGTTTTTCTATTTCATGAATCACTTCCGCACTTTTGAGCTAAAGTCAATGTTTGTACTCACCACTGGTTGGTTTATACAAAGACGTGAAAAAAAATAGGTACAGCAGGTTACAGCGCTACTCATAAACACAAACTGACATTAAAACAACCAGAGCAACAAGTTACGTTGTTCACCTTGCGTAAATGCAAACAAAGTAAACAGCCACAGTTACAGCCTACAGTGAAGTGTCGTAACATTGACACCGGGTCGGTTACCCTTCAGGCAACCTCACACCAGCTTCATCACAACAGCTGTCAGGTTAATCTAAAAATTGGCGCTGGTGACCTTGACCTCTAACAAACACTCGGAACTTCATCCCACAGTGCTTCATCCAGAACAGTACACGCCCATTTTAAAAGGTAATTGTTGAAAATAGCAGATTACGAAAATATATGGAAAATAATCAGTGCTTAACTTGGAAAAGTGACTATAACTAAAATAGTCATTGCTAAAAATGGAATTGAAAGTAAATAGGCTGCAATGGAATACCGTCTTAGCACGATTTATTTTAAAAGATGAAAAACTATATACGGGTTAAAACATACATCAGTACTTTCGAAGTGACACTCACTTCATCTTCAGATGTACTGATATAAACGCCAACTCGGTGTCATATATATACACTTGTGCACCATGGGTACCCTACAACCTGGTCACGTGGCATGACGTGACTGTTGTGAACTTGGTATACAAATCATGAGGAGGATGCTTTATGAGTAAGAGATATGTCAAAATTAAAACATGTCATACTACTTTATACAACTTTTCACGTAATACATGAATAAGTTGTTCCCAATCTCCAGATAACTCAACAGGTGTGTAATCATTCTAGCATTTGTCTCCAAAGGCTGTGATAGTTTGGTATTTTCCCAATCTGGGTACATATCACCAGAAGTAACATTCCTGGCCACGGCTGTGCTGTGTAGGTTTGCCTTTAAACTATATTTATGCTCCTGTAATCGCAAGCCCACTTGTCTTTTTGTAGATCCTACGTAGTTAATGATGGCTTCACCTGATCGTAGATCTAGTATAGGAATATTGTACACTCCCCATTTTTGCAGCATTTCGACTTTGCATCGATCTTTTGTAACGTACGTTGACATACATTTAGTACTAACACCAATTCTTAGGTTATGTTTAAAACACAAGCGAGATAGTACATTACAGATGTATGGTATGTATTCAATTGAGCCTACAAATTTCCAGTTGTCCCTTGTGTCATGTTTTGTAAGGGTGGTGGTACGGCTCGCCCTGACACGTGCAAAAATACGTTTGACTAAATGGGTGGATAACCAAAACAACTGGCCAAATTGAAGATATATCTGATCTCCTGGTCAAAGAAGGACTTTGTGGTGAAATGTGTAAATGCACGGCGAAAAAGGAAATTAATAGCTGAAGTTTTGTACTGAAAAGGGTGCAAGGAATTAAATGGAATAATCGAACTTATAGTTGTACGTTTTCGGTAAGCAGAAAAACTGAAGAAGTTGGAACAAGGGTTTCTGTGTACACAGAAATCTAAAAAAGGCAATTTGAAATCTGTCTCCTGTTCTACCGTGAGCCTGATAGTTGGAAAGACCGAAGATAATACGTTGGCGAAATTATTAATTCATCTTGGGTGTGAGGCTATATCACCAAGATGTCGTCAAAATATCTAATGTATAAACTCGGGGTGGGTCGAAATTCATTGAGAACTTTGTTCTCAACATATTGAAGCAGAATTTCTGCTAACACTGTGGATAATGGGGAACCCCTTGGTAAGGCCTCTAACTGTTGATATATGCAAATTCTTAAATTTAAAATACGATCGTTTTTTAACAACACGCAACGCATTAAGAATTGCTGTGCTTTTAGAATATGGGGTATTGGTGTCAGCAAGTAAAGCCTCATTAATTTGATGGGTAGCATCAACAGGCACATTAGGGTACAAAGCTACCACATCAAGGAAAGCCAAAATGAAAGGTACATTGTTCGGCTGAAACACTCTAATCCTTTCTAAAGCCCTAGTGGAACTCATAACTGAGTAAGGGAAATCCGCTATAAACTTAGCAAGATACTTTGCCAAGGCTTTTTCAAGTGGCCTGGCAGGGCTTACGTAGCCGGATACTAAAGGGCGAAGTGGGTATCCCTCTTTATGTAACTTGGTACGGCCAAACATATCAGGGGCACGGTAGCCAGGTGGGGGAAGGGGGGGCGAATGCATAAGTGAAACTATCAGGGAATAGGTGGGCCTTCTTTAGCCTATCTAGAGCTGCAACAGTTGCTTTAGATGGATCATTACCTATTACTTTGTGTGGGATTGTGCCAATGACATCCTGCATTTTTTGAGAATATGAAGAGGTGTTTAAAATAACAATCAGTGAGGATTTATCTGCAGATAAAATAGAAATATTAGAGTCTTTAACCAGTTGAGATAATTGCTGCTTTTCATCATTAAAGTCATTTGATTGCAGAACATGGTGATTTTGGTTGGCAAGGTATCTAGCAATTTTTACCCTGGCAAAGCTACGATCACTACCAGGCAAGGAGGAGATAACCGATTCAACTTACGGAATAATGGTTTCGACTAGCTTGCCACAATATGGGTAGACAAACTTAGAACCACGTCGAAAGGCACGCTTCTGGATTGGGTTCAGCACGTAGTCACTTAGATTAACAACAGAAGACGGTGCCTCTCTCATTGCATAGTTTGAGCAACTCACATCATGGGGTCTGTTGCAAACTTCATGGTCAACCAGAGTTCGCAATTTTCTTATGTGCTTTTGGATAAGAATTTTTACCTCAGGCTCAGCAATAGCATTAGTGATGACAAGTTCACGGTCCACTAATACAGTATGCTCCCTTCGGGTCAACATAGAAAAAGTTAAGTAGCACTTACGGTATAAATAATCAATAATACCTCGTTTACCTCCTGATGGCTTGCGCCAGTCGCTTCCTTTCAGCATGCCGGAGGATAGCTTCATCACGATAGGAATACGCCACCGTATTAATGCGTAGATATTTCAGAGTAACATCTAAATCTCTACAATTGAGTAGAAATGAGAGACTCCTTAGCAAGTCTGACACGTGCCCAACGGAACGTCTGCATAATACCAAAGAATGCACAGAGTAACTGCTTAAATTTCCACAACAACAAAGATAAGATGATGCGGTATAATCAATATACAAGTTGAATGACTTCGTGCAACAGAACTAAATAGGCTGCAATGGAATACCGTCTTAGAACGATTTATTTTAAAAGATGAAAAACTATATACAGGTTAAAACATACATTAGTACTTTCGAAGTGAATGTACGTTTTAACCTGTATAGAGTTTTTCATCTTTTAAAATAAATCGTTCTAAGACGGTATTCCATTGCAGTCTATTTAGTTCTGTTGCACGAAGTCTTTCAACTTGTACACTGGTGTGCAAAAATTAAGGACGAAGAGGAGAAATTAGCATAACAGCGGAACAAGCAGGTAGAACGGACCGAAAGACCACTCAGGAGATAGACTAGGGTCCGGTACGGTAGGGCATGCGCATATATGCAGCATGACGTAGGGGGGTCGGAAGGGTATAAAGCACATGGGCGGTGAAAGCTATTGCACGATGTACATCGGTTTGAACGACGTCGAGTTGCTGCCATCGTGTGATATGGCCAAAAGGCAATCCAGTAGGCGACATCTGGATGACTTTACCTGAGGTCGCGTCATTGGGAAGATGGAAGAAGGTCGAAGTGTGACTAGTGTGACCGAGGAGTTCGGGATCGCTCACAACATCGTTTTACGAGCTTGGAGAGCATTTCAAACGACAGGAACAGCTGTCCGAGAGTTTAGCAGTGGTCTTCCACGAGCAACCACGGCGGCGGACGACCGGTATATTGTCCTACAAGCGAGAAGAGACAGACGGCAGACAGCGGGAGAAATCGCAAGGCACATGCAACAGACAACTGGACGTCCGTTATCGCGTTTTACCGTGGCCAGGAAGCTGCACAAAGGTGGTCTATTTGCACGACGACCAGTACGGTGTGTGCCATTAGCGCCTGCTCATCGGGGACGGCTGTTTCTGTGGTGCCAGGAACACAAGAACTGGACACACCAGCAATGGGATCGAGTTCTCTTTACGGATGAGAGCCTATTTAGTCTGACGAGTGATTCTGGACGTATTCACATCTGGAAAGGGCAGGGAACACGCAATCACACCTCCAACATCATTGAAAGGGACCGGTTTGGAGGTGGCGGAGTTCTCATTTGGGGCGGTATCATGCTTGGTAGCCGAACTGACCTCCACATCTTCCAAGGAGGTTCAGTCACTGTGTCCGCTATTGTACCGAGGTTCTCCTGCCTCACGTGCGTCTGTTTAGAGGTGCTGTGGGTCCTGAGTTCCTCTTCATGGACGACAACGCTGCACCTCATCGTACAGTGGCTGTCGCAGAGCTGTTGGAGAGTGAAGATATTCAACGCATGGATTGGCCCGCAAGGTCCCCGGACCTAAATCCAATCGAACACGTGTGTGAGCTTCTCGGGATATGCTTGGCAGCACGTCACCAGCCGCCAGCAACGATTCCGCAGCTGCGATTGGCGCAACAGCTCCTTGACAACCTCGTCCTCAGCATGGACAGACGTTGTAAATCCTGCAACGCAGTCAGGGGTGATCATATCCTATACTAAAGACTGGTTTTTCTTGGCAGCCGCCTGTCACGTGGACGTTTCTGTCTTCTGTCTAGTTGTGCTCGAAGCTACCTTTTCAATAAAGTGCCTTTGTGTCCTTTGGATTCCTTGTTTGGACGGTTTTGCTCACTTGTCCCATATTCTTACATCTTGGGGATCTTATGGTATGATTTGAGTAGATGTGAAGCACTTCTGCACGACGTTACATTCGGAAAACCGTCTCGTCCTTAACTTTTGCACGCCAGTGTATATTAGAATTGAAAGGTAAAATTATTTTTTCAATCGGATGTTTAAAAGCAAATACTATATGGAATAAAATGTATTTTGAATTCAATATCCGTACCCTGTAGAGGCGAAATTCTTCATCATATAAAAAAACCGTCCTGATGATGAAGAATTTCGGAATTTCGCCTCTACAGGATTATGTCCTGATGAAGCATGAATTTTTTTAAATCGGACTAGTATTTGCAGAGATATGATGTCCACAGACTGTCGGACGCACACACCAGTAACATTAACACGATCTTTTTTACAAAAGACGCTAAGAAAATGGATTTCCCGGTTCTGCTTCAATTTTCTATGACGAAACAACCTTTCAGTGATAAGTAAATACGCAATGCCCCAAGAAAATGTAATGATCGGAAACAAGAATATTCGAAACAAATTTCAGCTTGCACAAATTCAGGTTTTTGATTATTAGAAAAATATGTACTGTTTAGTCGTAACACTAATTCAAATCATTAGCACGAATAAATGAAGTTGTTATAAAGAAAACAACAAAGATTCGGGCAAGATGCAGACTTTCCAGCATTGTCGCTGTTCTTGCAGGGAAGAAAGCATTCCAGGTGAATTTCCCAGATGTAGATTAATGGGTGGTCCCTCTAACTTTATTTGCAAATATCTTCCCTGTGAATCATCCGATTTAGACGATATTTAAGATTTAGCGGTTTTTTCATGTGCTAAATAAAATGCGCACAAAATAACATATCCTTTACATGGAAAAATTCGGAGATAGTGAGCTAATTAACATGTTAATTAGCTTAAGTAGCATTCTTCTTTGCATCATGCGATAGTTCCTTGCGAGTCCTTTCCAACGGTACCTTACTTGTTTATATGCGACAAACGGTTCCATAGTTAAGGGGGTGGCTCCTTATTATTATTTTTTTTTTGATGTCTGTACAAAGTCAAGTCACATTATTGTGACCACCTCCAACTTTTGACGTCAACAGCGCGTAGCCAATGAAAGAAGACACGTGTCGTGAGCTGGCTTGGAGGGTATATATGGTGTGCTGCAGGCACTTTGAAAACATAAAGCCGCGGATGGCTTAGTGGATAGTGTTTCAGATTATCGATGCTGGGTCCCCAGGTTCAAGCCTGGGCTGATCTTTCAGAGATGGTGTGATTTACTAACAATCGCTGAATATCCGCCGTGAATCGGACGAGCACGTAAAGTGACGGCCCCCAGGCTGGACCCACTGGTTAAATGGGTATCCTTTCCTATTTCCTCCCTGAAATTCTCTCACCCATCTATGTGTAATATCGTACTTGTACGGTGGCGCCATCTACTGTACTCTAATCTCACTACAAACTGTTCTGTCAAAAGTCGCTAGACTTGCTCTCATTCCTTCCGTTTCTGTCTCCTGCCCAAAAGGCGATCTCGCTGTAGGTGGCTGGGACCTAAACTCTACTCCCTGTGGACGGAAGTCCTACATGAAAATGACAAATGCTCTCTTCCTTTGAAAACATATCCCTCGTTGCTGTCACGGATAAAAGGAGCGATTTATCAGATTTGCAAAAAAGGGATAATTATCGGCTTTCGGCCCAAGTGCGGCAGTATTTCTGAAACAGCGCAGTTTATGAACTGTTCGCGTGCTGCTGTGGTTAAAGTGTATTGTGATTGAAGAAATGGCACAATTGCGGATAAGCGACGTGAAAACCGCGGAGCACCACGTGCCATTAATGTGAGAGGTGAACATCGGTTTCGAAGGTGCGTGAGGGCCGATCGACACGCAGAGTGGAACACACTGGCCGAATGAGCCAGGGGGCTACCGGAAGTATTTCTAAAACGACAGTTTGGCGAATACTAGTGCGTATGGGGCTCCGATACAGACGGATGGTCACTGCACCTATGCTAACGAAGGTGCATCGGCAGAAAAGGCTTACATTTGCGCAGCAGTATCGGAATTGGACCTCCGCTGATTGGCAAACGTTTCTCTTCTCCGATGAGTCACGTTTTCTGCTTCACCAAACGGATAGACGTTGGCGTTTGATACGAGAAACACCGGAGAACAAACACTCTTCAACCATTGCTGGAAGAACAGTGGTTGCAGTGTTATGGTCTGGGAAATATTTTCGTGTCATTCTCTAGGTCCACTCATACCTGTGGAAGGCACTATTGGCCAAATTCGTTATGAATCCATCCTTGCAGACCACATACACCCATACATGCTGATTGTCTTTTCTGGGGGCAGATGGGATCTTCCAGCACGACAATGCGACGTGTCACAGCTAGAAATCTCCGAGAGTGGTGGGAAGAGCACGATGAAGACTTCAAAGTACTTCCCTGGCCCCCTAATTCCTCAGACTTAAACCCAATTGAGCACCCGTGGGACCACCTCAATCGTGTTGTTCGCTCAATGGATCTTCCACCACTCACCCTCCAGCAACTGTCAAATGCACTGCAGTCAGCATGGCTCCACATACCGGTGAACACCTTCCAGCACCTTATTGAGTCACTCCTAGCTGCTGTCCGCGCTACACTGAATATTAGCTGGTAGTCATAATAATGTGATTGAACAGTGTAGGTATATACGAGGCTTTCACCAATGAACTAAATCCGTGGACCCCCCCCCCCCCCCACCGCACTTTAGGAAATTTCTAGATATGCCACTGATGTGCATCTGTCTTTTGAGATGATCACTCTGAGTGGCCACAGAAAAGGAATCTGCAAATGACATCCTATCAACAAATTAAAAAAGTCAATAATTGAAAGGCTGTAAAGAGAGTGTCAGTATGTAGTAGACATCCCATGATGATACTGGAAGATCACGACCTAGGTCTCAGACAGTAAGTCACAATAGTAGCAGTTTCATAACTTCAGACAGTAAGTCACAATAGTAGCAGTTTCATAACTTCAGACAGTAAGTCACAATAGTAGCAGTTTCATAACTTCAGACAGTAAGTCACAATAGTAGCAGTTTCATAACTTCAGACAGTAAGTCACAAGTGTCTTTTTATATCCACATAAAATAATACTCTGTACTTACCATGCTTGGGATGTAAGGTCAGGTGATGGGTAACATCACAGCCTCTCCTTGACAAATGTCAACCTCGCCTTCTCGTGGTACATCCTGTTCCCACTAAAGGGGCTCTGACGACCGCCAATAGCGGTATAACTATACCATCGGGATTAGAGGAAATGCTATCCCACACTCACCAACCCGCTTGGCCAGCGTAGTGAGTTATGGCCAAACCCCTCCAAAATGACTCCACAACTTAAATCGTGGCCCTCAGTCTCCGGCAGCTGGAATGTACCTGGCCAAGGCAGCGGCCAGTGCGACATGAAAGCAGAGGGTGCTAAGAATCCCCGGAGGACCGGACTAGGCTGCCATCTGATGCTGACCTTGGCGACGTATAACGGACGCTCCCTATCTTCTGATTCAAGGCTTCTTGAATTGGAAGAGGAACTACAAAGGATCAAGTGGGACATCGTCGGGCTAAGTGAGGTAAGGAGAAAAGGAGAAGATCTCATTGAACTGAAAAGTGGACATCTCTTCTACTATCGTGGGACAGACACTGGCAGAACTAGTGGTGTTGGATTTATAATAAACAAGAAACTGAAGGATAAAGTTGTAGAAGTTGAAAGTTCCTCTGACAGAGCTGCACGACTCGTTATCCAACTCTCGAGAAGATACCAGGCTCAGATCATTCAAACTTATGCACCCACCACAAGTCATGCTGAAGAAGAAATTGAAGAATTTTATGAGGAAATTCGTCATCTAAATAATAAAGGTAAGCAGCACTTGAAGATAATTATGGGAGATTTCAATGCAAAAATAGGGCAACGGCAACAGAATGAAACTTCAGTAGGTAAATTCGGTCACGGCAACAGAAACCAGCGTGGAAATACTCTCGTAGAGTTTGCAGAGGCAGAAGGGTTTTTCATCTTGAACTCCTTTTTCAAGAAAAAGCCACACAGGAAATGGACATGGAGACATCCAAATGGGACGACAAGTGAAATTGATTTTATTATGTGTAACAAAAAATTCGTCATAGAAGACTGCAGTGTGCTAAACAAGTTCAACACAGGCAGTGACCATAGATTGGTGAGATGTAAGATGCACCTCAACACTAAACTCGAACGTAGCAAGCTCATAAGACAAACAAAATGTATTGACATAACCAACCTTAAAAAACACCATAATACCTTCAAATTGGAACTGAAGAACAGATTCTCTGCTTTAGAAGGCCTAACATCGGAAGAAGTGGATATTTCTGAAGTTAACAGAAAAGTAACCAAAGCTCTTATGGAAACAGCAACAAAATTAGCTGGGTCTAAGAACAAATTGCATGTGAACAAATTATCAGGAAAAACCAAAATGTTGATGCAAAAAAGAAGAGTGATGAGGACAACTAAAGAAGATGTGACTTCCAAAGTGGAATATATAGAGCTATGCAAGACAGTACGAAAAAGTATCCCTGAAGACGTAAGGAAATTCAACTGTGAACTAGTAAGGAAAGCAATTGAAAACAACCAAAGCCTAAAGATAGCAAAGGGACATCTCAGTAAGGGGAAAAAATAGATTATGGCACTGAGAAAAGAAGATGGTTCTGTAACAAGAAATAGAGGCGAAATTTTGACAAGAGTGAAAGATTTCTACTCCAAATTATATGAAAGGGATGATATATGCACTCCAGACATCATGAAAGATACCAGTACCAGAGTCCTTCCAGTCCTTCCAGCAGAAGTTGCACATGCAATCAAGAACATGAAGCGGGGAAAAGCTCCAGGAGAAGATGGAATTACTGTAGACATCATACAAGAAGCAAGTGGAGAAATCGAAACAGTACTCGCCCAAATTTTCACTCGATGCGTTAATGAAGGGAAAATTTCTGAGGATTGGAACAACGCTACAATGATCTTGCTACATAAAAAAGGTGACATTGAGGATCTCAGGAACTACAGACCTATCAGCCTCCTATCAGTGGTTTATAAAATCTTCACTAAAGTTCTTTCACACCGCTTGAAGGTGACACTGGACATGGCTCAACCGAGAGAACAAGCTGGATTCAGGAGTGGCTACAGCACAATAGATCATATCCACGTACTGAGAGAACTAATTGAAAGAGCGAGGGAATATGAACTTCCATTGTGCATGGCTTTTATCGATTATGAAAAAGCCTTTGATTCGGTGAAACCATCAGCAGTTGCAATGGCTCTGAAATCCTGCGGTATTGAAGATGCATACATTAATATTATTAATAACATCTATGAAAATGCAAGTGCAAAGATTCGGCTGTTTGAAAATGCAACACACATAAAAATTGGAAAAGGAGTGAGACAAGGTGACACCATATCTCCGAAGCTCTTTAATGCCACATTGGAAATTGTCTTTCAATCACTGAACTGGGAAAACAAAGGGATAAAGATTAATGGAGATTATCTAACCCACCTTCGTTTTGCTGATGACATAGTCATTTTTGCAACTACCCCATCTGAGCTACAGAGTATGATCCAGGAACTTGCTGACAAGAGTAAAGAAGTGGGATTAAAAATGAACTTTCAGAAGACAAAAGTGATGTACAATGCTTTTACAAGAAATGAAGATTTATCGATTGATGGAGAAAAGCTGGAGATAACAGACACGTACGTTTATCTTGGACAGCAGATATCAAGTGAGGGTCACATTGGTGAAGAAATTAATCGGCGTACAAAACTTGCCTGGAGAGCTTTTGGAAGAAACAGCATAATTTTCAAGAGCAATATGCCATTATGTCTTAAAAGAAAAGTGTTTGATCAATGCATCCTTCCAGTGCTTACGTATGGTGCAGAGACGTGGACCTTAGCTAAAAGAGACATACAAAGGCTGCAGACAACTCAAAGCAGCATGGAGAGGTGCATGCTTGGTGTAACCAGGAGAGATAAGAAGAGAAACACGTGGATCCGAAAAATGACAAGAGTGGAAGACATCATGATCAGAGTTAAATCCCTGAAATGGCAATGAGCTGGACATACTGCCAAGAACAGACCATCGATGGACAGCCGAAATTTTAGATTGGATTCCAAGGGACAGGAAAAGACCCAGAAGAAGACCACATGGAAGATGGGTGGATGAAATTCGAAAGTATGCGGGAGTGACATGGAGGAGACTGGCACAAGACAGACCGTTGTGGAGGAAACTTGGGGAGACCTTCGTCCAGCAGTGGATTGATAATGGTTGACAATGATGATGATGATGACTTACTATCCTTATAATATTACTGAGGGCCAGCTGGACGATTGGAACAACCAGGGCAGTCTCCAAGGGCCATGCAACTTTACCGGACCCCACATTTTAAGAAATACGTAAAAACAAAATCCTTTTCGTTGGATTTTTTAACATTTATTATTATTCTTTTTTTTTTAATTTTGGGGCACGAGGTTCTTAAGAAGTCTTTTTTTTTTTTTTTAAATTCCCTAACTTTCAAATAAGTTACTGCCCTCTTCGTACAGACACTCAGATTTCCAGATTTCAAATAATTATTATAACCACATTATCTTTTCTGCATTCATGAAATTGCAAAAGTAAATTTAATTGTTTTGTGGCTCCTTACTTTTCTACATTGAACAATCTGTGTAAAAACCACATACTTGAATTTAAAAATAAAAACAATATCAAAGTTATTTCAGGGTTATACATGGAGGCCAATTGTTCGGTAACTTCAAAAACAGTACTGGAAACTAAAAAAAAAAGAAAAAAAAAGTAATTTTCATGAATACGAGTGCATAAAAGTAAAAAAAAAAAAAGTCCCGAATTTGTCAGTTACTCTACTTTGAATCAAAAAACACTTACTAAAACATATATCTGGGGGGAAAAACTACTAATAGGATTTTAGAAGGATCTTTTTTATATTCGCTATGCAAGAACTTTCAATGTGTAGTTTACTTGAAATTACCTCTCTATCATTTTATGAGGGAGTTTTTACAAGAATTGCAATACAGCCTGCACTACCTCTTTCCGCAAAGAGAAAGTGTTAGATCTTAACATTTCCCACTGGTGTTTTTCTTAAGTTTGAAACAAATATTTCTTTGAGATAACAATTTTTTTCTTTAGATAGTTTTTGTGTGTGTTCTGTAGACTTTATATTAAAATATGAGATTTCTCCAGGCCCTGCAAAAGTTCCATCTGGCCCTGATATTACTAATAATCATTTTTTTTAATTACTATAATGATATTTAAATTCACTTTAGCACAAACAAATTTTTAAAAACATTTGTATGGTGAAAAGTTACAGATACCATTTGATACACATTTGTTTGTTTTGGTGTGAAAATTCAAACAATGACATTGCAAAGGCATTATTAATTACATGGACATTGTCCTGAAACCCCAAAGTAAGAAATATAATGTTCCATAGGTGTCACATGAAAATGTAAGCAAGATTTGTGTAACAATCTAACAAACTTCTCAGGTTTAGAACTTCAAGTTGTTTGGAATGTGATTTTGTTTACAATATGAATGGCTATTGTGTAACAAAATAAATAAATAAAAATCCAGGTTTGGATTCCAGCTAGTCTGGCAGTGTTGGATAATAACTATAACTCAACTTATGATAACAATACACATTAAAAGAGCCGAATTCATAGAGAAAATATATTAAAAGACTACTTTCAATTTTATTTAATCAGTGCATTATTAGAGAGTTAAGAAAAACATCAACAAAGTAATGACTGATAACACAGACATCAGTTATATATTTTTTAAACCAATACAAAATTAATGAACCACATTTTGAATTTTGGTTTCATGACACATAAGAACAATATTGGAAATTTCAGAAGCCACAAGACCTACAGGTGAGTTTGAAACAGTTTAGCTAATTCCCAAAAATCAATATCTGATACAGTATTCTACAGAAAAGGGAAATCACATCCCTAAGATTTTTAAAATGGCAAAAGTAATGTTCACAATTCAGTTTGTTGTAGGACCACTAGGCGGGTTTTCATAACATGACATTTGATACAAGTAATACATTTCCCTTCTACAGTTATACTTTTTCTTATAACAGAACCAAATCTATTGATTTATTACTCATAAATTTATTAAATGCCACAAAATTTCTCCTCTATGCAAAATTACCCAAACAGAATGAGATGATTTTCTCTAAATGGTGGGTTTGCTAAACTGGAACCAATTAAATCCCTCACATTACTGGAAATAAGGATTAAAAACATTCTAGTACTCCAACCTACAGACAAACATAACACTCAGCCTTAAGAGCTGGGCTCAAACATGAATGCAAACACATCTAGGATATACTGATACTATACATGGAAGCAAACACACAATAATTGAATACTCAGTCCAGTACAGTCCTATATGATCTACATCAAGAACTTCGTTCTCGCTAAATCACATTTATGTTTAACTAGCAGGGTGAAAACCTTTACTCATGAACTATCCAGAGTAAATGTATTTATCAATTTGTTTAAACTGTAATCATGTAATAACTTTATTCACTTAGCCTCAAGCATTTATATCAGTCCAAAACCCTGAAGACACTTATATACAGACTGTTTTTATGTATATGCGCACAGTTTGTTGAGTCTGACCAGCTCAATGCAGGTGTGAAACTTTGCCGGCATTGTGGGATGGGTTATATCACATAATAGTTCATAAAAACAATTCCTGAACTAATGCAGGCAATTAGCTTTAATTTGCAGCTCCTTTTGGTACCATCTCACACAGTGAGCAAGATAAAGAGAAATAAAATGCACCTACATACCCACCAAGATATCTTGGATGCATACATAGTAACAACATCCTCACATATCTTTTATGAGTCCATATATGAAGAACAATAAATATGAAATGAAAACATTGAGTAACAGTTATGAATAAACAGATGCAAAAAAGTGTATCGTGAAAGTATAGTGAAGCTCACCAATATATGCTATTATATCTGTGATCTGCCTGCATCCAAAAAGAGTGGGTTCAACTGCTCTGAAATGAAAACATCAAGAAGAACCATAATAAAAGGTTCTGATGCAAAAAAATAAAAATAATAATTCCACTCATGCTAGGCTTAGGCAGTTAATGTGCTCCATGGTAAGATGATAGGGTTTCACACCATTATGAATGTTGATATTACTAACTAATAAAGTAAGCAACTGCTGGAAAAAAAAACCACTCGCAAACCTCATTTATTTTGCACTAAAAACAACATACAAGTGGGAAAACTCTAGAAAAATCACTAAAAAAAGACTGTTTTGGGGAAGAATTACATTAACTTTCTATTCTGATGTTATGAAATAGTTTTTAGTGTCATGGCAAGAACATGTTGGAGATCACGAGGTCTTAAAAAGGATCAGCACAGAAAGACATTTTTAAAAAGATCTTTTAAAGCAAAGACACATGCAGCTCAGGGAGGAGTAACAAAAGGGTACTGGGACACAGTAAGCAAGCTCCGTTTTGGAAAATAGATGTTATTACCAAGAACTGAATCTAATTTTCCATGGTATAGGTAAAGCTTTGACACTTGGTTGAGTTATTGTCATTGCATCTGTTGTTGGCTTGTAGCTCTCTCTCTCTCTTTCTTCCAGCATGACAGCAGGGACTTCACTTTTACAGAACAATGAGTGGTGGCACCCATCCCCCATTTCCACAGCAAAGAAGCAGTTTTTTGCTTGCACACCTCTCCCCATCACATAGATGCTTCCTGCATTTTTTTGAAATTTTATTTTAAGTCTGGGAATTGTACAGAAGCCAGGGCACACTTTTCTTTCACACTTTCAACACTCGAACTGGATGTTATTAGCAGAAAAAGTGGATGGAAATGATCTACTCTTTAGGTGTGAACTTACCGAAATAGTGAACAGCCCTTTTTGTCAGTCAACCCAAATAGCAATAACACTGCAAAGCTCACTGCCCAACCATCCCAACCATCCTAGCATGTGTATTGGGTCCATATAAGAACAGGAGATATTTACATGCCGTGAAATAAAAACATTAAACAACAGTTATGAATACTGAACAGATGCCAAAAACTTTGTGTATTCCACAAAAACATTTATTGTAAAATTACATTTTTGAAGAGAACTAAATTTATTCTAAAAAATAGAATTTCTTCCTGACATAACATAGAACTGGAAAACAGAATTATGATTAAGAGTCGAGAGTTGCTCTCCGTACTTCCTTACAGTCAACAGAAAGTTTCACATAATTGTCCTCTAGTGTCTTTAATGTCATTTCAGTTTGATTTAAAGACTGAAAGAAGTTTGACTACCAAGGTTTTTGTGGAGGGTGCATATCATTGTTGAAATGTTTTAAATGACAAAGCCAGTGTACAGAAAGATTCCTTGTGGGAGCATTTTCATTTCAGAGCATTGGTGTCATTTTCCAATTGCTGTACGGTGCATTCAATGTAACATGTAAAGGGGAAATACTAAGTTACAATTATAGATACAGCAATTCAATGCTGCAGAAAATGGAGAATTACTGGACTACATATTTTTACATACATCATAAATTTTTTGCAGAAAATCCTGAGGATTTCTATTCCCTTAATGAACTGAGGGTCACAATTCATTAGTACAGTACATACAATATACATAACTATCAACTGCTTGTTTCCTTGAGAGTTTGTACGTTGAGGTTCATCTGTGACATATACTCATGTAAAATGACATATACTCATGTAAAGAGTTTGTACGTTGAGGTTCATCTGTGACATATACTCATGTAAAATATAATAAAACGAAATTTTCTTGATGACTGGAACACTTTTATACTCCTCCTGTATAACATTTGGGACCCTGGGGATTTAAAAACCTACACAAAACCAGCCAACTATAAATTGTTTATAAAGTCTTCACTACAATACTGTAACATTGCTTGAAGGAAATACTGTATATCATTCAACCATGAGAA
Organism: Macrothele yani; assembly: GCA_039090855.1. Classification (NCBI taxonomy): domain Eukaryota; kingdom Metazoa; phylum Arthropoda; class Arachnida; order Araneae; family Macrothelidae; genus Macrothele; species Macrothele yani. The sequence goes on along the minus strand of CM077009.1, from coordinate 198,622,417 downwards.
CAAGCTTAATTCAGGAAAAGCTATATTCTAATGAATCATACCCATTAGTGTAAAGAACTAAGTGAAAGAGTGAATGTGAATATCCACTATGTATTCATTTTATTGATTACAGAAAAGTCTTTGAATCTCTCAAACCCTTATAAGTCATATTTATTGTCTTTGAAATCCTGTGGTATTGAATATGCATATAACAATATTATTAGTAATATACACTGAGTTAACTTTGCATTAGGAAGACCACCATTTTACATATTCAGAGTGATAACAAAGCACAGCATGATATCAATATCACGTGTCACTACTATAAAGTGTGCACACCTATCCTCTGTATGTAATTAGCACTGTTTCCAGTAATGGGGAAATGCAGTGCCTTACACCAATATGACTATGGCCAGATGATTGGTCCTCCCCTAGAGAGCAGGTGCCAGTGTTTCGGAAACAGCCCCACTTGTTGGCTGCTCCGGTACTACTGTATCAAAGCATGTACAAGGACTGGATTAACCATGCAAAGACACTCCAGCAGAAGGGCTCACAAAGGTCAGACAACAAAGTTGATCCCAGAAGTAAATGTCACTACTGTATCAAAAGTGTACCAGGACTGGATTAACCATGCAAAGACATCCAGCAGAAGGAGTCACATTGGTCAGCCATGCACAGTTGATCCTAGAGGTGAGTGTCACTACTGTATCAAAGGTGTACCAGGACTGGATTAACCATGCAAAGACATCAGGCAGAAGGGCTCGCATTGGTCAGCCATGCACAGTTGATCCTAGAGGTGAGTATCACTACTATATCAAAGGTGTACTAGGACTGGATTAACCATGCAAAGACATCCAGCATAAGGGCTCACATTGGTCAGCCATGCACAGTTGATCCTAGAGGTGAGTGCAACTACTGTATCAAAGGTGTACCAGGACTGTATTAACCATGCAAATACATCCAGCACAAGGGCTCACATTGGTCAGCCATGCACAGTTGATCCTAGTGGTGAGTGTCACTACTGTATCAAAGGTCTACCAAGACTGGATTAACCATGCAAAGATATCCAGCAGAAGGGCTCACATTGGTCAGCCATGCACACTTGATCATAGAGGTGAGTGTCACTTCTGTATCAAAGGTGTACCAGGACTGGATTAACCATGCAAAGACATCCAGCAGAAGGACTCACACTATTTAGCGATGCACAGTTGATCCTAGAGGTGAGTGTCACTACTGCATCAAAGGTGTACCACGACTGGATTAACCATGCAAATACATCCAGCACAAAGGCTCACATTGGTCAGCCATGCACAGTTGACCCTAGAGGTGAGTGTCACTACTGTATCAAAGGTGTACCAGGACTTTATTAACCATGCAAAGACATCCAGCAGAAGGGCTCACATTGGTCAGCCCTGCATAGTTGATCCTAGAAGTGAGTGTCCCTTCTGTATAAAAGGTGTACCAGGACTGGATTAACCATGCAAAAACATCTAGCAGAAGGGCTCACATTGGTCAGCCATGCACAGTTGATCCTAAAGGTGAGTGTCACTACTGTATCAATGGTGTACCAGGACCGGATTAACCATGCAAAGACATCCAGCAGAAGGGCTCACATTGGTCAGCCCTGCACAGTTGATCCTAGAGTTGAGTGTCACTACTGTATCAAAGGTGTACCAGGACTGGATTAACCATGCAAAGACATCTAGCAGAAGGGCTCACATTGGTCAGCCATACACAGTTGATCCCAGAGGTAAATGTTACTACTATAGCAAAAGTGTAACAGGACTGGATTACCCATGCACAGATATAGAGCAGAAGGCTTGCATTGGTAAGCCATGAACAGTTGATCCTAGAGCTAAGTGCCACTACTGTATCAAGGGTGTACCAGGACTGGATTAATCGTGCAAAGACATCCAGCAGAAGGGCTAACACTTGTCAGCCATGCACAGTTGATCCAAGAGGTGAGTGTCAGATGTCATGACTGATATCTTAGCAAAAACATGCAACAGACATCCAGTTCCCTTACCAGTACAACAGCAGGGCAGTTCGACCTATTTTCACATGCACTATATGCCGTAGCTTGCGTTGTCTGGTGTTATGCAGCCAGAGACCAATGGGGCTAACAACGATGATGCCCAGTCGTTGCAAACAATGCCTCACATGGGCCAAAGCGCATTAGAAATGGACACTTGACAGATGGAAAGTCATCTGGAGTGATGTTTCGTACTGCACCATGTTCATGGCAGGGTTCGCATATGGCGTAAGCAGCATGAAGCCCTATCCCCTGATTGCTCACTTTGGGTTCAACAGGTTGTTGGTGGTGGCGTTCTGGTATGGGAAGCTTTTTCCTCACAAGCCATAGGTCCATTGGTTATCATTCCACAATTACTGAATGGTGGATGCCACAGGCACCTGTTAGCCAGCCATCACCATCCATATCTGCAGGAGATTTACCAAGATCAAAGCCCCATCTTTGAATAGGACAATGCACCATGTCATCAGGCTCATATAACTAGTAAATTGTTGGAGGAACGCGATAAATTTGGCACACTATCGTGGACCCCACACTCCCCTGACTGTAACCCCATTGAACGTTTAAGGGATATTCTACAATGGGGTATCAGAACTGCTGGTCCTATGCAGCTGGTACGTGTGTGCAGATTGCTGTATGCTGATGACACTGTCCTGTTGGAGGAAAGCAAAAGTGAGTTGCAGAGTATGCTGTCCTGGATGTACAAAGTTTGCATGAAATTCGAACTGAGTATAAATAAGGGAAAACCCAAAGTTATGGTTTTGAGAGAGGAACTGGTAGTACTGAATGTAATATAAGTCTAAATGACACAGTGATTGACCAGGTGAATGAGTTTTTGTATTTAGGAAGCATGTTTGACAGAGAGAACAAATTGGATTGTGAAATTAGTAGGTGAGTGAATTCTTCATAGAAAGTCATGGCTGCTCTGGGAGGTTTTCATTGGAAAGACGGGTTCTCAAGAGATTCCTGCATTGATGTGTATAAAAGTGTAATTGTTCCTACTATTAAGTATGGCAGTGAAACCTGGGTACTATGCAGAAGAAACATAGAAGTCTTTTGTGTGCTAGAGAAATGTGTTACTTACGGGGGGGGGGGTAGACATGTTCTGATCGTGTGAGGAATGCAGAGTTGTGTGATATGAAGCAAAATGTTGTTAGCAAGGTGAAGACTAATATGTTTCGGTGGTTTGGCCACGTTGAAAGAATGAGTGATGAGATGCTTACTAAGAAAATCCTTTTAGCCCAAGTGGCAGGAAGGAAAGGCAGACGAAGGCCAAGGAATTCATGGGAGGATCAGATTCAGGAGTGTCTGCATATGAAAAAAGATTATGAGTATGAAGTATAGAAGATCTTGTATGTGTCATGTGATGGATGTCAGTGAAGCCCGAGTTGTATGTCAAGATCGCTGTAAATGGAGAAACTTGATATGGCAACAGTAAGTAAAAATCATCTAGTAGTTTGCATTCCTTTTTGGAGCTAACCTCTGAATCTCAGATAACAGCTTAGTGACATGTATATATGTAAGCCGCCCTGGTGGCGCAGTGGTCTAAGGCGCTGGCCTCTGATTGTTCGTCCGTAAGGGGTCCGGGTTCGAATCCCGGTGACGCATGGATGTTGTGTTTGTCTTACGGCACTGGCTCACTCCCTTCCCTGGAACCAGTGACCCTAAATTAGGGACGGGCGACTGCTTATAGCCCATTGAGTTGCTCACGGTGGTCGTTAAACCTCCAATCAAAAAAAAAAAAAAAATATATGTAATTCCTTTTGCAAGTACTCCTTAAAGCTGCAGTGTATGAACCAGGAACTAAGTGACAGAAGTAAAGAAGTTGGATTAAAAACAAACTTATGGGAAGTAAATTTGATGTACAATGTCTTAACATGAACCGAAGATTTAAACGTGAACAGATGCAAATCTAGAAGTAAACTTTGCCTACATTTACTTTGAACAACAGATATCAAACAAGGGCCACATCTAAGTAGAAATTAATAGATATTAAACTTGGATGCAGAGTATTTTAAAGGAATAGAACAATTTTCACGAGCGATTTGCTATTGTCTTAAAACAGAAGCATTTAGTGAATGCAACCTTGCAGTTCTAACTTATTTACTAAGACGTCGACATGAACTAAAAAGTCAAACAGGTGCTGTGGACAACTAAAAGAATGGTGAAGAGATTTGCATCTGTTTATTGATATAATACAGAAAAGGAAAAGAGGAAGAAAAAAGTTGGTGTTTGTCATATATTATAGAGATAGATAGATAGATAGATAGATAGATAGATAGATAGATAGATAGTTTTTGCGTTGCGCTACTGACTTGTATCCTGACGACCTTACCCTAGAAAAAACCAACAGGTCGTCTACTTGTGTTTGTTACCTCGATTTAGAGGTTCAGGTGGACGGTGAGGGAAGAGGTGTGGCGAATTTATTTGATAAAAGAAACTCTTTTGAGTTTGATATCATTCACTACACTCACTAGTCATCCAATATTTCAAAAGTTATACATCGCAATCTACTCATCTCCCAGTTTCATAGAATGGCTAGAATTTGCTCTACACAGCTCTTACTTGCAAAAAATCTGAAAGCTCTTCTTTCTAAATTGCAATCTAACAATTTTCCTAAAAATTTCTTAAGGCATCATTTTAACCATTTAATTTTGAACTTTAATTCGGTGTCCAAAAGTTTCAAATTACACATTGACATGCTTTATTAACCTAGGACCTAACAATTTTAAATATATAGGTAACATAAAGTGCTATTTTGTGGGTCCCTAATAGCTGAAGATCTTATCTACATACGCAGTTTTGCATCTTGTCAATTCACACATTTTTCGGCTTACCGGGTAGTTGTTTAACCGTGACCACCTTTCTTATCAGTGTATATATTTGGGTTCTCGTGGGTGCTCTGTTCAGTCTTGTTTGACTGTTTGTCATGGCGGTTTTTGTTCTGCCGGTAAGCTTTTAATTCTTCTTTTTTTAGTTTTATAAATTTTTTTTTTTTTTTTTTTTGGTTGGAGGTTTAACGACCACCGTGAGCAACTCAATGGGCTATAAGCAGTCGCCCGTCCCTAATTTAGGGTCACTGGTTCCAGGGAAGGGAGAGAGCCAGTGCCGTAAGACAAACACAACATCCATGCCAGACCGGGATTCGAACCCGGACCCCTGACGGACGAATGATCAGAGGCCAGCGCCTTAGACCACTGCGCCACCGGGGCGGCTTATAAATTTGATTTTTGTAATTTTCGTGCTTATTAGAATTTGATTTTGTGGCCTAGGGAGCAGGACCAACCGACAATTTTGGCTTGCCTTGTCGTTTGGTTGGTACTAGAAAGGCCACTCCCACAGGTTGATGCTCTCCTGATGACGGCAACCTGTTCCAGTTTTGTACTTGCTTTGAAATTTTGTATTTTTGTTCTGTAATATTTTCATTCTATATCCCGTATATACTCGCGTATAAGTCGAGAAATTTGGGACAAAATGAGAGCTTCAAAGTAATGGGGTCGACTTATACGCAGCGTCTAAAAAAATCGCAAGTCCAAAAGTTCTTCCCGTGAGGCAATCCATCCCAAAAGAAATAAAAATGCCGATGCGGTATTAATTACGAAATTGCAACCCTCCGAAAGAAAAAAAAAATAATAAAGAAAGAAAAAACACTGATGTGGTAGAATTACGAAATCGCGACCCTCCAAATTTCTCCGCGCTTTGAAAATTCTCCTCTCTCCTGGCTTTGCGTATCCACAGCGCAGTCACAGCCGCGCATAGAAAGCTCCGCCCTTCCGACTACCAGTTGATTGCGCTGTCCTTCGACGTAACGGAGCCATGCGACAGCCAGTGTTAGGTGTTGCTTGTTCTTAATCGCACGTGTCTCGCTTCTCCTATTATGGGTGACACGCATTGTGTAAAGAAACGGATGTCCTATAACACAGGATTCAAGTTGAAAGTGGTTTCTTTTGCAGAAAATACTAACAACTGTGCTGCTTCACGTCAATTTGGCATTAACGAAAAACTGATTCGAGATTGGCGTAAAAAAAATGGACTTGGTGAAAATCCCAAAATCGCAAAAGGCACTGCGCCGTGGAACGACATCTTTCCCAGAGCTGGAAAGTGTCTTGAATGATTGGATTGTGGGCTGCAGACAAAATGGTTACATTGTAACGCGAACTGGTATACGTTTGCGAGCAATGAAGCTCACAAAAGATGAAAAGTTTGCAGCCGCAAATAACACTTTTCGTGCCTCACCAGGTTGGTGCACAAGGTTCATGAACCGCTATGGCTTGTGTCTACGCCAGCGCACCAAAATTGCACAAAAGTTACCTCGTGATCTCGAAGCAAAGATAATGGAATTTCAAAAGTATGTAATTCAAAAAGAAAAGAGACTGCTTTTGAACTTTCCCAAATAGGGAACATGGATGAAACCACCATGTGTTTCGACCTTCCTGTAAATATGACGGTGAACCAAAAGGACGAAAAAAATGTTTGGCAGACGGCAGTAAGCTACCTCCGGTAATTATTTTCAAACGCAAAACTCTACCGAAAAGCGTTGTCTTTCCGTCTGGTATGCTCGTTCGTGCCCATGAAAAAGGATTTTTTTTTTTTTTTTTTTTTTTTTTTTTTTTTGGTTGGAGGTTTAACGACCACCGTGAGCAACTCAATGGGCTATAAGCAGTCGCCCGTCCCTAATTTAGGGTCACTGGTTCTAGGGAAGGGAGAGAGCCAGTGCCGTAAGACAAACACAACATCCATGCCTCACCGGGATTCGAACCCGGACCCCTTTCCGACGAATGATCAGAGGCCAACGCCTTAGACCACTGCGCCACCAGGGCGGCTGAAAAAGGATGGATGAACGAATCTGGAACAATTGACTGGTTAAAGAATGTGTGGAACAAAAGGCCAGGTGCACTTTTGAGGAAATCTTCTCTTTTGGTGTGGGATATGTTTGTTGCACACCGTTGTGCAGAAGTGAAAAAAACTGCAGAAAATTCAAAAACAACTCTTGCTGTCATCCCAGGTGGGTTGACATCTGTTCTTCAACCACTAGATGTCTGCCTTAATAAGCCCTTCAAGGATAATGTGCGGAGGTATTGAACAGATTGGGTAAGTTCCGATTTGCCGACTGAAACCAAGGGCGGAAATCTAAAGAAGCCGGATATCGTTTTGATTGCGCGATGGGTCAAGGATGCCTGGGATGCGATACCTGCGGAAATGGTCGTGAAATCATTCAAGAAATGTTGCATTAGTAACAAACTTGATGGCACAGAGGATGATGAGATTTTTATGAGTGATGATGACAGTGATTCTGATGACACAGGCATAGATGGGAATGCTGATGTTTATGATGATGCGCCGATGACGGAGAAAGACTTTTTGAACTGTTTGGTGAGTCTGACTTGGAATCGGATTTTGAAGGGTTTCGATGAAGTTTTTGTGTATGCAAATTAAATTTATTATATATATAATTTTTTTCGTTTTCAAATGTTTTTGAATAAATTCATTGAAATGTTTTTTTTTTCTCATTCCGGGATCGACTTATACGCGAGTTTCCGATTTCTTCCTCTGTAAGTGAGGGGGTCGACTTATACGCGAGTATATATATATATCGCATAGGAACTCGTGCATCCGAAAAATAACAAGAGTGGAAGACATCATGATCAGAGTTAAATCCCTGAAATGGCAACGGGCTGGACATACTGCCAGAAGGACAGACCATCGATGGACAGCTGAAGTTTTAGATTGGATTCCAAGGGACAGGAAAAGACCCAGAAGATGACCACATGGGAGATAGGTGGATGAAATTCGAAAGTAAGGAGGAGTGACATGGAGGAGACTGGCACAAGACAGACCGTTGTGGAGGAAACTTAGGGAGACCTTCGTCCAGCAGTGGATTGATAATGGTTGACAATGATGACGATATTCTGTACATTTTTCTATGTGCTCACATGTTTCTGCATATAATTGTGTGCTTTTCGAGAGATTGTTAAAAATTCAACTCTTTTGTTGTATATCAATAAACCTGTCTTTACACAGACCATTGTGGAGGAAACTTGGGGATACCTTCGTCCAGCAGTGGATTGATAATGGCTGACAATGATGATGATTCATGACTTAATGTTGCTTCGACACAATAAAAATGGTTTATAACTTTTTAGATCCCCCCCCTCGAAAATAATCCTGGAGTATCCTATGACATGACCAGAATCAATTACATTGGCAAACTTGAATAGGGTGAAAAAAAATAGTGCTATTCTGAATACAAATCAGTGCAACATGACTCAGAACTTATATTGCTGTAATGGAAAAACCCAGAAAAACAACAACAACAACAAAAGAGACACTTTGACACTTTCTCATCATATTAATGTTGTGGATAGAAATTTTCTGCAAGACATTTTAATACTTAAACTAAATTTTGTGAACACATGCACTAGACCTGCACAATGACAAATGCAGTTTCTGCAGCAGCATGATCATTCTGCTTCAGGAAACAGCACATTCTGAAGCAGAATGATTGGTTACAATGAAATGTTTATTGATTGCACTGCAACATCATCCTTTTTAAACAGTATTAGGCCAGCAGATATTAAAGAGGACAAAAACAAAATAAAGGTTTCTCTTTACAGCCCAGTTACTCAGGTCATATATATATATATATATATAATGCAGTAATTCTTTTCAATTTTGATTAAATTAATTTTGTTATTCCCTGATTTCTTCTCTCTCATGTCCCAATACTGTCATTCAGTTTGAATAATTTGCAACATCAATGCAAGATTTCAACAAACTAGATAAGTTAAATTTGTTCCACATTCAACTAGAAGAGAGACTGTTTCACCTGCAAAGGGAGTTTTAGTGGCAGGGAGAATAAAAGGTTTTACATAGCACAGTTTCTCTGGAAGGAGAGGGCAAACCCTGTTTGTTGTATGAGCTACACTTCCTCAATAAGCGAATATGTGAAAATATTATGCAACACAACTAATATACCTTTTTTGGTGAGTTTTTTGTTCACATGAAAGGTAGCAAAAAATCATGTTACACGTATTCTTGCATCCTCATTTTTCTATAATTGTGTTCAATAACTGCCAGTCTTTACAAGTTACGTAAAACAAAAACTAACTCTCAACTACTGTTTGGGTTAGTAGAGAAAGGAGTGGTGAGGCAACTAGTGTACTACTACCCACACAGCCAACATTCCCCTATGCCTGGGCAAAGCTATCTTCTAGGAAGAATACCGCAGGGTAACAGCAAACTAAAATTCCTTTTCCCAAAGGCAGAAAAACAAATTTACCACAGTAACAATTACAGGAAATCCTAAAGGGTATAAAAATATCAAAATACAGGGTGTCCGAGAATTATTTGATACATTACAAAATTATGTACAAAAAAAACTATGAGCATTGTCTGTTTTTTTATGTCACGTATTACAAACACGGTTTCTATATTTTTGTTTTGCAGAATTGTTATTCCCAGAATCCGATAGATGGCGCTAGCTGTGGCCTGATGAGGAATGTATGAGAAATGCACAATCAGTAGTCATCTCATCTGCACAGCAGAAGGCAATGTGTATGTTATGGCTTGCGGAATTAAAGTCTGTCATTAAAGTTAAAAGACGGTACCGTTTAGAGTATGGTTGTAATCCTCCATCAAAAAATTCAATTAAGCTGTGGATGAAACAATTTAAAGAAACTGGCAATGTGGAAGATCGTGGAGGAACCGGTAGGCCTAGCATCAGTGGTGAGACGGTTGACCAGGTTAATGAAAGTTTCCGACGAAGCCCTAGGAAATCCGTTCGTAAAGCAAGCAGAGAACTGTGCATTAAGAAATCGACAGTTCACGATATCTTGCACAAGAAATTAAAGTTTCATGCTTACAAAATTCAAGTAGTGCAAAAGATGCATGTAAATGATCACATTCTGTGATGCGATTTCACGGTGGATATGCTGAATCGAGTGGAAAACGACGAAAACTTTCTCAGTATTGCAATTTTTAGTGATGAATCCACATTTCATGTATCAGGTATTGTGAATCGTCACAACTGTAGGAATGGGGCAGCGAACCACCTCATGCTGCTATTGAACTGGAATGTGATTCTCCAAAAGTTAATGTGTGGTGCACCCTATCAAAAGGAGAAGTAATTGGCCCTTTCTTCTTTTGCAAAGAAGACATAAATGGTGACATTTACTTGGATATGCTAGACAATTTTGCTATACTCCGGATCAAAAGATATGACAGTGTCGTTTTCCAACAAGACGGTGCACCTCCGCATTGGCCAATGTGTGTACATAAGTGCCTAAATGAGCATTTCCCCAACAGATGGATTACGCGTGGTGGTCCCATTCCATGGCCTCCTTGCTCTCCAGATCTAACTCCATTGGATTATTTCATGTGGGATTATGTGAAGGATCATGTCTATGAGACACCTTGTACTTATTTGCAGGAACTGAAGCAGCGTATCACAGCTGCTATTAATTCCATAACTCCTCAGATGCTTGCCAATACATGGCATGAAATCGAGTATCGCTTGGACATACTACGAGCAACCAATGGATCTCACACCGAAATTTATTAACTTATGTAGTTACATCGTAAGTTAGTAAAGTCAGTTTCTTTCTATCTGTTTAATGTTTTGATTTATATATTTTAGTAATGTGTCCAATAATTTTAGGACACCCTATACAATGGCAATTTCTGAAAAATCAGATGAAACTGATTAAAGAAATGTTTTATTTTTCTCCATCCTCATTAAAAAAGTCAACAAAAAAAACCTCTGATCTTTCTTTATTTGCATCACAACTCCCAAACCTGACTATTAGCAGCATGACCCTGGTAAATGCTGAATTACCTAATACACGGACATATTTCCAAAATCAAAGAACATAACCTGAAACTGATCTCCCCCCACCCTCCTCCTTGAGTATTTGAACAATAAATCTGGCTCACCATTCAATGAATCTCTGTTCATAAAAATGAGGATTAGTCCTGGTCAAGCACACAAAAACACAGCTGCAGTTATTTATCTCCATGGAGGATCACATACACTGAAAGATAACTCTTCTGAACCAAGTGTATGGAGCAAACATCACATCGGTGAGGCTATTTACCTGTGTGAAGGAGCATGTGACTTGAAAGACGATTTTTATGAGTAAACTGTTTAGAACATACATCACACTCATGAGGCTTTTCACCCGTGTGAAGGAGCATATGCTTTGAAAGATTACTTTTAACAGCAAAAGTTTTGGAACATACATGACACTGGTGAGGCTTTTCACCCGTGTGAAGGAGCATGTGCCTTGAAAGACTACTTTTATGAGTAAACTGTTTACAACATACATCACACTGATGCGGCTTTCCACCTGCGTGAATGAGCATGTGCTTTGAAAGATAACCTTTATCAGCAAATTGCTTGGAGCAAACATCACACTGGTGAGGCTTTTCACCTGTGTGAATGAACACGTGCTTCGAAAGATGACTTTTATCAGAAAATTGTTTGGAGCATACATGACACTGGTGAGGCTTTTCACCTGTGTGAAGGAGCATGTGCCTTGAAAGACTAATTTTATGAGTAAACTGTTTAGAACATACATCACACTGATGAGGCCTTTCACCAGTGTGAATGAGCATGTGCTTTGAAAGATAACTTATATCAACAAATCGTTTTGAGCATACATGACAATGGTGAGGCTTTTCACCCGTGTGAAGGAGCATGTGCATTGAAAGATGACTTTTACGAGTAAATTGATTGGAACATACATCACACTGGTAAGGCTTTTCACCTGTGTGAATAAGCATGTGCTTTGAAAGATTACTTTTTTCAGTAAATTGTTTGGAACATACATCACACTGGTGAGGTTTTTCACCTGTGTGAAGGAGCATGTGCCTTGAAAGAGTACTTTTATCAGTAAATTGTTTGGAACATACATCACACTGGTGACGCTTCTCACCTGTGTGAAGGAGAATGTGCCTTAAAAGAGTACTTTTATCAGCAAATCGTTTGGAGCATACATCACACTGATGAGGCTTTTCACCTGTGTGAAGAAGCATGTCCTTTGAAAGATCACTTTCCCGAGCAAATTGTTTGGGACATACATTGCACTGGTGTGGCTTTTCACCTGTGTGAACAAGCATGTGCATGGAAAGACAGCACTTGTATGCAAACTGTTTTAAGCATACCTGACATTGGTGATCTTTTTCACTTAACTGAAATTGACTATGCCTTGTGATGCTGCATTTTTCACCGAGTTGCTTGGAACACGTCAGAATCGTAAAGTTGTTCTCTAGCATGGACCTTTACATGCATTAAGAGACTACCTCTCTGTTTAAATTTCTTGTGACACACATTACACTGGAAAAGTTGTTTAGCTGTATGAAGTTCCATATGTCTTGCAAATGTGGATTTTCCTCAGAGTTTCAGATAGCATATTTCACATTCCCGGAGATCTTCACTTTTACATGGAATGATATGCAATGAAGTATCGATTTCTGCTTTCACTTCCTATACTATTAATTGTTCTGTGACTTCTCTCATAGAATGCTTCAGGACTGATTCCATGCTGAAGAACTTATAATTTTTTTATTCAGGAATCTGCTAGTCTAATAATAATTTTCCTTCTTGACATTATGTTATCCTGAGCTCAACAGTGCATGCCCCTTTTTTCATTTAATTGCGTTGTCCACACATGCAAATGAAAACATCCACATTACTGTGTTGTCCGATATCCAAGAGGGCATCAGGAAAGCTTTGAAAAGTTCAAACATGCAACAAAAAATATAGAAATGAAACCATGCGAGCTTTGAAAGCATATATTTCGTTAAATGACAGTACAAATTTTCAGTAGAGATTTCAGGATACTGACAAAGAAAACAGTTCACTGATTTTATAGTTGTCACCTATGTAATGACGTTGCACACTTTATCAAAACGCACATGAGGTGGCATTATGTAAGATGCCATGTGCATAAAATTGAAGGCAAATAAAATGCAGAAAAACACCTTTAGATTCACATTACTCAATTTCTTTCAGAATATTTCCATAACTTTCGCGAAACTCATATAAAAGAACGAAATTCACAGAATGTTAGAACCGTACAACGAATTTTGGAAAGCCAAAGTTACCTTTAGAGGCATAATTTCGTTGATGTCTTCTCTAATGTTTTCGCCTTACCAATTAATTGCTTTTATCACTTTGTTAGATTTTCAGATTGGGTGTGCCTTCCAATGAAAATTATCCATGTTTATCTCCGATTTCGTGTGAAGAACTTCTTTGAATCTCAACCAATTACCATACTAACCTTTAACCGCTATAATCAAGGAGCTAGAAGCACAAAACCATTGCCAGGTGTATTATTGGCCAAAGCTGATAGAAAGATTTCGTATACCTGGGAATTTTTTTTTTTTTTTTTTTGATTGGAGGTTTAAGGCGGTTCCACCTAAATTCTTCTTAGCAGACGCAGTCAGACAGGCCACAATATAGATTTACACAAATAAGCCTTAGCAGAATCTGTCAAGGCTTATTTGTGTAAATGGGTCTCCAACGCCAATTTGAGTTAGCCATGTTAAATTATTCAAAACCCAAATTACTGTGCATATATTCATCACAGAAACTCGTAATAAAAGCTTTGCGAATTATCTCGATTGTGGCGTCCTGAGCCAGATCGCGAAGTATGAGTTAAATCGAATTTGGCAATTAACGTGTTTTAATCTTTAGCTGACGTGAGAAATGCTAATGTTATAAGCAACGTGGGGTAAAAATGACCCCAACATTTAAAGAAAAATAAGTTATTTTGTGAAAGTGCAATGGACCTTATTCACCTCGCATTGCATCATGGGAAAGCCGTTCCGTGGCCGAGGACCAACAAGAGTTTGTTTACATGCGTTTTCCCATTGCTTAACATGGCGTTACGTTGCAAGGGTTCAGGAAAAACGCGATTTTCGTAAATTTATTAACGACGTGTATAACTTTTGCTCATCGTATGGTTGTGCTAATAAATTCTGCAACCTAAATTGTGTAGACGAAAGAAAAACATTATTTAGTTTTCCGCTGAAAAAGACGAAATTATTAAGGGAATGGCTGTGTAAAATGAAACGCGGTGATTTCCATTCCGATGTGCACTCTCCACTATATTCTGTCCCCTTTAACGAAAAAGCTTTTGGATATTATGACACTACGAATCAAAAGCAGTTGAAACCTCGTAGTATTCCTTCGAATTTCAATTTAAGCCGCCCCGGTGGCGCAGTGGTCTAAGCGATGGCCTCTGATCGTTCGTCCGTAAGGGGTCCGGGTTCGAATCCCGTTGAGGCATGGATGTTGTGTTTGTCTTACGGCACTGGTTCTCTCCCTTCCCTGGAACCAGTGACCCTAAATTAGGGACGGGCGACTGCTTATAGCCCATTGAGTTGCTCACGGTGGTCGTTAAACCTCCAATCAAAAAAAAAAAAAAAAAAAAAAATTTCAATTTAAAAAAAGGTAGGCGAAAATTGATGGAATATTTGGGTCGGTAAATTACGAGTTAAGTTCTACTTTCCTCAAAGAATAAAACAAACATATCTATAATTTCTCTTTTATTTAATGTTACGCATTCATTTAATTTTTAAGCAGATTGCTTAGCGTGCGAACCCTAGTTTGTTTCCTTATTACGTATTTGTCTGAGCTTTTAAATGTTTTTGTTTTACAAAACAAGGTACTAAATTTTATGTTTCAGATATTTCGCCAATGTCTGGCAATAAGAACATGAAAATTATAATATAGCGTGTACGAGAAATGCTACATTAAAAACTTCATTATGACTAACGTCGATGCTTTCCTGCGTCATGCGAAATAAACATCGAACAGAAAATTTTCTTTGTATATTTTTGCAGCCTTGATTTGTTCTTCTAAGAAATTAATTTCTTCTTCTTCTTCGCCCTGTAGCTCTATTAATTCCTCGGCAGAATCCATGACGTTAGGATTGTAAAAATCAGGCAACAGTAAGGGATAATCAAATAGCGAAAGCATTGAATCAGCAGCCATGTTGGTACGCAGAAATCCACTTCTGACGTCACATGAATAAGGTCCATTGAATTGAAATTTTATCATGGGAATTTTACATATTCTACCATCAATGATATCAATTACAGCGGAAATTAAACAAAGGTTTTTCTAGAATAAATTGAACAATTTGTGATACTCAAAAATCAATATTTTACATTGAAACAGTAAAACACACACCCACACAAAATAATATTTATCAATAAAAACGTATGACATGAAATGTTTTTTAACTATGTTTTACATGCCTGCCAACACAATATTCCATTTAAATAAAAATGGCAGTTTTTTTATGAGCAGTTCACACAGTCGTCGTTCTAATTTTTTTTTTAACAGATTTTCAAAAACTCATTTTATAAAATTTAAACCGGTAAGCTTTTTCATTCAGGAAAATTTTCATATTGTATATTACATGCGTATTGTTTGAAAAGTACGCTATAGCGATGTGGGTCACTTTGACCCCAAAGGCTATAATATAGGTGTACGATAAGGAGTTTTTCTATTAATTTCATACGAGATTTAAAGTAAATGCAATTTCAAGTCAATAAAATATATTAAATTTAGATGAGGTTGAGCATATTTCAAAACGTTACTTACATGCACACATACCTTTCCCCCGATGGGTTTGACTTTCTCGTTTTTCTCGAATTTATTAAAACTTTCTCGTTTTAATAAATTCGAGAAAAAGAAATAACGAGAAAGTAATAATAAATTAAATTCTCCTATACAATGAGCAATCATCGGCGAGAAAATTGAATTCTCCTACTCAGTTTTTAAATTATAACAAATTCTCCTACTCAATGAGCAATCATCGGCGAGTGTTGTTCGAAGTAAGATCTTGTATGTTGCTGTGGTGTGTGAGTGTGGTATAAATAAATGTCCTCTTGTAAATATTTTCTGCTCTTCGATAATCATGTTCTTAATGTTTTTATTCATCGCCACGCTATATCGTCCATTGATTTTAAATCCACTCTTCCTACTAACTCTTCGTTGATGCACTCAATTGCATAGTGAAATCTCTCCGGAAAGTTTCCGCTAACCCCATGCTTGAAACACGAAGAAAATCCTAGAAACAATTACACCAAACAGCGCGATGGACATCCCCTGGGTTTTCCCAGCACTAGCAGCAGGTGAAACCTCACCTATCGAAAATCGTCACCAATTCGCTATCGTCATCGTGATTGGCTGAAATCGCTCGATCGTTCTAGAAATACACAGAATGCTTATATGCTGCCAGACCGACTGCGGTCTCCACACCAGAGTGAGCATGAAGGCAAGACTGTTGGAACTGCCCAAAGATCTGGCAGATGAATCACCTGAGAGGATTCGGTATATAAGCTCGCAATTTAAATATATGGCTTTGACGACACACTAGGGCTGCTAAATTCCAGGATGTTGTCACGTGAGTTTAAGACTCTCCATTATGCCAGAAAGGGATGCGACGAACTGCCTTGATGTCGCCGTGGTGGTGCAGTGGTCTAAGCGCTGGCTTATGGCCATTAGTCCGTGAAGGGGTCCGGGTTCGAATCCCGGTTAGGCAGTGATGTTGAAGGGGCTTAGAGCTCCTTAGCGGCGCTAAGGCACTTCTCGTGGTTAGATGGTAAGAGAAACTGGTGAAAGGAATTTTGTAAATGATCGTGTATCCAAAAGTAGAAAAATCTGTGTTCTGTATACAAACTCAAATCTTAACCAAATGTTAGTACTAGAGATGCCTGCCACGGCGGTCGAGTGGTCTGAAGCCCTGGCCTCTGACTATTACTTCTGTCCAGACCTTGGCTCGAGTCCAGAAAGATGATGCTTGCGCTTGGTCCAGGGACTCGCCAAGCGGGTGTTCAACGGGTGCTAAGCACCCGGGTGCCAGATTCCGGGGGCAGAAAGACCCACAATCAATTTTTCGGTTGATAAATTAATATCAGCGACGTGGGAAAAGTTATGAAAACGTTATACTGTGAGAAATCATAATGCTAAGTGGAACGTTTACTTTTTAGTAAAAGTAACTCTTTTATAATTCAACTGAAAACGTTTTGAAATCAGAGAACATTTTTTACTGTTTTGTTCAGTAACTGATACCGCAGGCAAAGGATTGAAAATTCCTTTTCTAATTTTTTGTTTTTAAATCTTGAAGATTTCAGCATTCATGAATGCGTGCCCAGCGCTATGACAAATGGGGCCAATATGTAAAGAAAACACAATGGACTTCAAAAAGCATAATTTGTCGACTTACGCATTTTATGTACTTTGAGCAGCTCATACTTTAAATCTGTTCGTAAACAACGACGAAAAAAATTTGCTACAGATTGTGAACATTTTCAGCATTGTTCAAGAAGTATATGCTTACTTTTCTGATTTACCTTATCGTTGGCAAATTTTCAAGAAAGAGCTTCCAGCGTTGACCGTAAAAAAGGGTGGGGAAATATTATAGGATCGATGCAATATGGGTAACGAGCACTGGGGTACAATTTCGATGTATTCCATGATATTAGATATTTTGGCTACAATAGTTAAAGAGACGCCCGTCGTGTTTATTAATACACTTCTATATATCATTAACATCCTCAACCATTAAAAATTTCCTGCTGGATGAAAGTCTCTCCAAGTTTCCTTCACAACGGTCTGTCTATAACCAGTCTCCTCCATCTTACTCCCGCATGCTTTCGAATTTCATCCACCCATTTCCACGTGGTCTTCTTTTGGGTCTTTTCCTGTCTCTTGGAATCCAGTCTAAAATTTCGGTTGTCCATCGATGGTCCGTTCTCTTGGCAATATGTCCAGCCCATTACCATTTCAAGGATTTTATTCTGATCATAATGTCTTCCACTCTTTATCATTTTTCTTACCCACGGGTCCCTCATCTTATCTTGCTTAGGTATATATACTGTATGTGTGTGTGTGTGTGCGTATCCATCAAGAAGCTGTGATATGTTTGTCATCGTACATGACGAATTTTTTTTTTACCGGTAATGCAGACTTTTGTGTGCCGCCCCGGTGGCGCAGTGGTCTAAGGCGCTGGCCTCTGATCATTCGTCCGTAAGGGGTCCGGGTTCGAATCCCGGTGAGGCATGGATGTTGTGTTTGTCTTACGGCACTGGCTCTCTCCCTTCCCTGGAACCAGTGACCCTAAATTAGGGACGGGCGACTGCTTATAGCCCATTGAGTTGCTCACGGTGGTCGTTAAACCTCCAATTAAAAAAAATAAGACTTTCGTGTAAATTGACAGAGAGAGAAAGAGAGAAGAAGCTGACCTTGAATTATTCGTAGCGTGATCTGAACTAGAGTTTTACAGATTTTTTTTTCTTCAGTTTTATATGAGACAGTATTGTTTTATCGAAAATCTCAATTTACCGGAAATAGAAAATAATGTTGCTAAAGATATTTATTTCATGTAAAAATGAATAAAAATTGAAAAATATTCTCGTATAAGGGGGCGGCAAATCTAGGCTTGCTCCCGGGCTGCAAATGCCCTTGGCGTGCCCCTGGCTTGGTCAATGGCGATGGATCTCTCACTTACCTGAAAACAGTTGCGGGAAATTATGCACGGGCGACTGCTTATAGCCTTACAAGTTGCTCATGGTGGTAAAGAAAAAACACTGTATGAATGAAACGATAAAGTCTGATGATGCAGTAGGGGTATCATGGATCCTAAGGGTTCGAGAGTACAAGTCAATGTAAACTCTTTTTTTCTTGACGGTAGTTAAAATAGACGGTGGATTTTCCGTGCGGTTAAGAGATTGCACTGCCCTGAGACAGAACAACGGTAGTGAAGAGCATTTCTACTAAACTGTTCGATATCGGATCTATAGTAACCCAGCAAAAACACAAGTGCTGGGAAACTGCTGGCCACCAGCTGGCAGTGATGGGTCACTGCTGGCTGAAATCTGCCGCTCACGGCCCGGTAGTGGTCCGTTGGTGGCAGCGCTATCAGTTGGCGAGCCATTGATGGCCCTGCAGCATCGCCGTGAATTGTGGGCCTCCAAGCAAGTGCCACTAGTGGCCCGTTCCTGGCAACCAATGCAACCCCCAACAGCAGGTGGAAGCATCGGGACTGCGCATGCGCAGAAGCAACACTTGCTGTGTCTCTCATGGTACCAGTTAGTTGAAGACGAC
Organism: Macrothele yani; assembly: GCA_039090855.1. Classification (NCBI taxonomy): domain Eukaryota; kingdom Metazoa; phylum Arthropoda; class Arachnida; order Araneae; family Macrothelidae; genus Macrothele; species Macrothele yani. The sequence continues at coordinate 198,603,287 of CM077009.1, read as the reverse complement.
GCTATCGCCATCGTGTTATTTTAGTGGATGTTAAGAAAAAAATCCATATGTGGAGAGGCGAATTAATTTCCTAATGAAATTTTACGTCGACGAAGATATCAGATTAAGCCGTGAAATACTAGATTACAGCCATGAAATACACCCACTCCATTCCCATGAATAACAATTCATGGAATGGAGTGGATGAATAACAAGAAAAAATTTGAAACCGCTTGAAACACATATCCTGGAAAACCATTAAAATAGCGTTTGTTGGAAAAAAAAAGAATTATACACGACAAAATTTATTAATTATTTGAAAGAAAAAAAAAGCAACGCTATGTGGTGCACTCATCCATGGGTTGAATCAACGAGACACAAGACTGGGAGGAATTCGCTTCTAAAAATAACGAGAAGTAAAATAAAATATATTTTCCTCTTTAAAACAAATGTAGCTTCGGACAACGGAAAGGAAAGACACAACGTTAAAAATGTAACAGAATGTGACATGAACCCGGGTAAATATATATTTATTCAATAATCTCTTCTCAAGACGGCAAGGACAGTACAAAACTTTGGAAAGCGACTCTAAGTATGTACACGCCTTGAAAATGAGTGAAGTTCCCTTAAGGTAAAAAAGAAAAACTGTCGTTACGTTGAAAAAATTAATTTATCAATTATATGAAACTGACTTTTAGGAAAAATACCTCGCAATATTATAAAATGAAAGAGGGAAGCATTCGATTACAAATTGCATACCAAACAGATAGCTTCCAGCACATATCCGAGCGTAGTGAATTAGTCCGGTCGGTAGCGAGCGCGGCTTCCACGCAAAGGATCGAATCCAGTCAGATGCAAACGGGCGTTTTTCCGGTCTGTCGAGGAAATTTCCCCAACGCATTGCGTTAATTCACAAGCTTCGTAAGGGTAGAAAAAAAATTGTAGCTTTAGGAAACTGCGGTTATCCTTGCTTTTTTTTTTTAATTATTATGGCTACTACTGGGAAATTGGCGGACAAGATTCGGCAAGCCACCAGTTACGTCACGTGGTAGCTGGCTGCCACTAACGGCCCACTAGCGGACCACATTAGGCTAGCCATCATTTCTGGCACGTGCTTGCAGGGCCACTGAATGGCCACTTGTGGCAGCTACTGCCTGTGATGGACCACTGATGGCCCTGTTGTGCCATATGACAACTGATGGGGTGCCAACTGTTGGCCAGCTGTTGGCCTGAACTGCTGGCCCTTCTGTTGGCCGCCCGGACATTTTATTGGCGGTTCGGCAGCGGCAACATAGTGCTGGCCCAGCAAGACTGTTTTTGCTGGGAAAAGTTACCCACTGTTCTCACTCTCTGCTTCCTTATGGGCAACAAAGGCATAACGTGCATTCACCTCATAATTTTAGGGAAAACTGCACATTAGTCTCACTGAGTCGACGTAACTGTGTTAGTTGCATTTCTCGAATGTGATTAATACGTATTATTCACAATAATATTTGGAATCGTGTAGAATGACACAGCGGTATTTAAATAAACATTTAGTTTCTTAGCATATGGCTATCACGTAACATTCTTTCTTTTATTTAAAATTGCTCAAATTGTGCAATTTTATAATAAATTGATAAAAGTGATTAGTAACGAAAATAAAAGAAAATCACTAAATAATTAAATTAAATCAGATTTCACAGTTCTTTTGAAAATTTTTTGAAGGTATTCTTCCCAGGTTGTGGTTTCCTGATCCGTTCAGCGCTATGGCACTTTTTTATTTACAACTACAACACTGCGGTTAGGCATGAATGTCGTGTTTGTCTTACGGCACAGGCTTTCTCCCTTCCTGGAACCAGTGAACTAAATTAGGGGCGGGCGGTTGCTTATAGCCCATTGAGTTGCTCACGGTGGTCGTTAAACCTTCAATCAAAGAAAAAAAAAAGAACTGCCTTGGCAGCTGCTACACGAGACCCACCTTTTAGTTCCCCGAAAATATCTAAGCAGTTAGAACAGGTGTCGACTGTAGGCATGGAAGATTTTTAAAGAAACTTGGATAAACTATTGTAAATTTGTGGAATTCACAGACATTTTTTTACATTAAACGTATTTTTTGTTAAATTTAGTTTTGTACCTTTCTGTTAAATGGAGGATATACACAAACACACACACACACACTGCTGTTTGTTGAAAATGCAACACCTATAGAAAGCCTGAGATACTAGTGATTCATAGGGTAAACTGCATATGATGGAAAACGTAATTAAGGAGGTACATAAGTACTCAGTACCTTGCGTACCCACCACGAGCTGCGGTAACGGATCATACGTAGTGTGACATCGAATGAAGAGGTTCTGGATGTCGCACTGCGGAAGGACATTCCATGTTGTCCTGATTCGTACTCGAAGTTCATTTTGGTGTAACTGGTGGCCCGCGACCATATCGCACACTTGCTCAATGGGCAACAAATCAGGAGAACGCACTGATCAAGGAAGACGAGGCACTGTCGAGCATCCAGGAAATATAACACAGTCGTGCTGCATTTGGTTCGGCATTGTCCTGTTGAAAGATGGCGCCGGGGACTGCCTGAAGATATGAATGCGCTTCAGCTTCCACAACTTCCACGATGTACCACTGACTGACTGAACGTGGTTTCTGCAACGAGTAGGAGGTGGGGACGTGAATGGAAACCATTAGCAGACCACACCGAAACTCCCAGTGTCGGGCCTGTACGACGCTGCATAATATATGTTTTCAGAAGCCGTTCATTACGGTGTCGCAGTACAAGGGTACGTTCATCATCGGCCATTCAAAGTGACTCGTCGGATAACACTGTGCACTGCCATTCATCATACCAAAGTATGCGTTCTTGGCACCATTGCAGCAGCTGAGATCTGTGGTTTGTCAACGGAAGTTGAAACACAACGAACGGAAAGCGACGAAACCTCTCTGAAGCACACGGTGTCAGAAAGATTTCAGACAACTCTTAATGGGTTAGAAACCTCCACTGTCACGCAAACTCTAGAAAAGTGGCTATTCGATCCGGCAACATCGTACGGTGTAGATGACGGTCTTCCCGTGCTTTTGCCTGTTCCTGGTTACAGGCCCTTCAAATCGGTGCGTCAGAATTTCTTCTTCCTCAAGTTGGTGCGTCAGACCGTCGTCTTCCTCAAGTTTGTGCGTCAGACTTTCCTTTTCCACACATTGGTTCGCCATACCTTCTTCTTGCTCACATTATTGCGTCATAACTTCCTCTTCCTCATGTTGGTGCGTCACACCTTCCTTTCCCTTACGTTGGTGCGTCAGACTTCCTTTTCCTCAAGTTGGTTCGTCCGACCTACCTCTTGTTCACGTTGGTGCGTCATACCATCCTCTCCCTCACATTGGTACGTCATACCTTCCTCTTCCGCAAGTTGGTGCATCAGACCTTCTTGTTCATGTTGGTGCGTCAGGCATTCCTTTTCCTCACGTTGGTTCTTCATACCTTCCTCTTTCTCACATTATTGCGTCATACCTTCCTCAAGTTGGTGCGTCAGACCGTCGTCTTCCTCAAGTTTGTGCGTCAGACTTTCCTTTTCCTCACATTGGTTCGTCATACCTTTCTCTTGCTCACATTATTGCGTCAGACCTTCCTTTTCCTTACGTTGGTGCGTCAGACTTACTTTTCCTCAAGTTGGTTCGTCATACCTTCCTCTTCCTCACATTGGTACGTCATACCTTCCTCTTCCGCACGTTGGTGCATCAGACCTCCTTCTTGTTCATGTTGGTGCGTCAGGCATTTCTTTTCCTCACGTTGGTTCGACAGATCTTCATCTCCCTCAAGTTGGTGCGTCAGACCTTTCTCTTCCTACTGACGCCATATTCGCATCACTGTGCTCGCATTTCATTCATCCAACACAAAGCTCTCGCTCAAAGTCTGACTGCTGTACGTACAGGTCTCGTCTGCTGCTTCGGAACATAGTTAGTTTCTACCACAATTAGCGCGAATCGATACCAATTTGGACAGAGTTAGGCGGGCACGTTCATTGCAGTTGAAATCATTTACACTTCCTCACGTGACCTACCAATCCTGCGAGTTTCAGTTCGATGACGCACGTTCTTCTTTGTGTTTCATTTGGATAAACAGCAGTGTTTATACATCGAATGATCACTGAAACAATCAAAAGTGGATGCGGCCCGTTAACCACTTGATTTCCGAGAGGTCGCTATTAGTCGATCGACATACCATCTATAAGATGTGAGTGGAGCAGTAGGGAGTCATATCCGGAGCGTGATGGGTAAACGGAAGGATTTGTCAGACTTTGAGAAGAACAGATTGTTCGAGGAAGGAGAGTGGGTGCCACGATTTCCCAAAAGGCTGAATTGGTGGGTAGTTCGCGACCCGCCGTAGTTAAAGTGTATCAGGAATGATGTGAAAATGGTTAAACAACAACTCGGACGCCAAAATGCGCAGGACAGCAAAAGGTTGATGCCAGATGCGGGCGCAGGATCCGAGGACTCGTAGAGGCCAAAAAACGCAGCACTGTTCTAACAGTTGATTACCCAATACAACAGAGGTCAACCCGAAATAATATGTCATGACCATGTGTGGCTCATTCACACGTATGGGCTATAACATAAGACGCCTTCTCTTAACCACGATGACGTCATCTCCAAACAACGCTTCACTGGTGCTAGATTTTCCTGGCACGTAGATCATCGAACTTCGACGTCGAATAACTGGAAGGAAAGTGTGCTCGCCTAATGAGTCGCGTTTTTTACTCCACTCCGTGAGTGGTCGTCTACATCTTTGGCCCAAACAACATGCGGCACTCGATCCTATCCCGCATGGTCTCCACAGTGCAAGCCTGAGGAGTATTGCACTGTGCCAGCCTGTGGAGACTTGCACCAAACAACATGCGTCACTCTATCCATTCTGCATGGTCTCCACAGTGCAAGTCTGAGGAGTTTTTGGCCCAAACAAAATGCGGCACTCGATCCATCCTGCATGGTCTCCACAGTGCAAACCTGAGGAATCTTTTGGCCAAACAACATGCGGCACTCGATCCATCCTGCATGGTCTCCACAATGCAAGCCTGAGGAGTCTTTGGCCCAAACAACATGCGGTACTCGATCCATCCTGCATGGTCCCCCCAGTGCAAGCCTGCCGAGGCGGTTGTAGGATGTAATGCATGTTTATCTCGCAGGAATTTGGATCCCTGGTGCATGTGGAACAATGTATGACTGGTGCTCACTATCATAAATTGCTTGTTGACTCTGTACACCCAGCAATCTTACACTTTTCCCCTTTAAGGAACGATTGAACACGAATTTAAAGCGGTATGTACATAGTCGAGTCACGTAATTGTGACCACCTCGAACTTTTGACGTCAACAGCGCGTAGTCATTTAAAGAAGGCACATTTCGTGAGCTGGCTTGGAGGGTATATGAGGTGTCCTGCAGACACTTTGAAAACAAATCCCTCGTTGCTGTCACGAATAAAAGGAGCGATTTATCAGATTTGCAAAAAAGGAATGATTATCGGCTTTCGGCGCAAGTGTGGGAGTATTTCTGAAACAGCGCAGTTTATGTACTGTTCGCGTGCTGCTGTGGTTAAAGCGTATTGTGATTGAAGAAATGGCACCATTGCGAACAAGCGAAATGGAAAATGCAAAGCACCACGTGCGATTGATGTGAGAGGTGACCGTCTCCTTCGAAGGTGCGTGAGGGCCGATCGACACGCCACAGTGGAACAACTCGCTGGCCGAATGAACCAGGGAGCTACCGGAAGTATTTCTAAAATGACAGTTCGGCGAATACTGGTGCGTATGGGGCTCCGATACAGACGGATGGTCACTGCACCTATGATAATAAAGGTGCATCGGCAGAAAAGGCTTACATTTGCACGGCAGTATCGGAATTGGACCACCGCTGATTGGCAAAGGTTTGCCTTCTTCGATGAGTCACGTTTTCTGCTTCACCAAACGGATGGACGTTGGCGTGTAAGACGAGAAACATCGGAGAACAAACACTCTTCAACCATTGCTGGAAGAACAGTGGTTGCAGTGTTATGGTCTGGGAAATATTTTCGTGTCATTCTCTAGGTCCACTCATACCTGTGGAAGACACCATGGACCGAATTCGTTATGAATCTATCCTTACAGACCACATACATGCTGATCGTCTTTTCTGGGGCGGATGGGATCTTCCAGCACGACAATGCGACGTGTCACAGCTAGAAATGTCCGAGAGTGGTCGGAAGGGCACGATGAAGACTTCAAAGTACTTCCCTGGCTCCCTAATTCCCCAGAGTTAAACCCAATTGAACATCTGTAGGACCACATCGATCGTGTTGTTCTGTCAATGGATCCTCCAGCGGTTGTCAGATGGACTGCAGTCAGGAAGGCTCCACATATCTGTGAACACCTTCCAGCACCTTATTGAGTCACTCCCAGCCCGACTAGCTGCTGTCCGCGCTGCACACGGCGGTTACTCTGGATATTAGCTGGTGGTCACAATAATGTGACTTGACAGTGTATGTATATATGAGGCTTTATTTTTTTTTTTTTTTTTGATTGGAGGTTTAACGACCACCGTGAGCAACTCAATGGGCTATAAGCAGTCGCCCGTCCCTAATTTAGGGTCACTGGCTCCAGGGAAGGGAGAGAGCCAGTGCCTTAAGACAAACACAACATCCATGCCTCACCGGGATTCGAACCTGGACCCCTTACGGACGAATGATCAGAGACCAGCGCCTTAGACCACTGCGCCACCGGGGCGGCCATATATGAGGCTTTCACCAATGAACTAAATCCACGGACCTCCCCTCCACCTTAATACATTTCTGGATATGCCACTGATGTGCTTCTGTCTTTTCAGATGATTGTTCTGAGTGGCTACAGAAAATGAATCTGCAAATGACATCCTATCAACAAATTAAAAAAAGTCAATAATTGAAAGAGAGTGTCAGAATGTAGTAGACATCCCATGATGATAGTGGAAGATCACGACCTAGGTCCGACAGTAAGTCACGAAGATCCGACAGTAAGTCACAATAGTAGCAGTTTCTTTTTTTTTTTTTTTTTTTTTTTGATTATAGGTTTAACGACCACCGTGATCAACGCAACGGGCTATAAGCAGTCGCCCGTCCCTAATTTAGGGTCACTGGTTCCAGGGAAGGGAGAGAGCCAGTGCCGTATGACAAACACAACATCCATGCCTCACCGGGATTCGAACCCGGACCCCTTTCGGACGAATGATCAGAGGCCATCGCTTAGACCACTGTGCCACCGGGGCGGCAGTAGCAGTTTCATAACCTCAGACAGTAAGTCACAATAGTATCTTTTTATATCCACATAAAATAATACTCTGTACTTACTATGCTTATATTACTCAGGGCCAGCTGGACCATTGGGACAACCAAGGCAGTCTCCAAGGGCCATGCACCTTTACCGGACCCCACATTTTAAGAAATACATAAAAACAAAATCTTTTTCGAAATATTTTTTTACAATTATTATTATTCTGTTTTTAAGTTTCGGGGCACGAGGTTCTTAAGAAATCATTTTTTAGTTTTAAATTCCCCAACTTCCATATAAGTTACTGCCCTCATCGTACAGACACTCAGATTTCAAATCATTATTAAAACCACATTATCTTTTCTGTATTCATGAATTTTTTTGTTTTTTTAATTGTAGATTTAACGACCACTGTAGGCAACTCAATGGGCTATAAACAGCCGCCCGTCCCTAATTTAGGGTCACTGGCTCCAGGGAAGGGACAGAGCCAGTGCCGTAAGACAAACACATCTATGCCTCATGGGATTCGAACCCGGACCCCTTTCGGACGAATGATCAGAGGCCATCGCTTAGGCCAGTGCGCCACAGGGGCGGACATGAAATTGCAAAAGTAAATTTAATTGTTTTGTGGCCCTTTACTTTTACACATTCAACAATCTGTGTATAAACCACATACTTAAATCTAAAAAACAAAACCCATATCAGTTATTTCAGGGTTATATATGGCAGCCAATCGTTCAGTAACTTCAAAAACAGTACTGAAAACTGAAAAAAAGGAAAAAGTCATTTTCAAGAATACGAGTGCAATAAAGTCCCTAATTTGTCAGTTACTCTACTTAGCATAAAAAAAAAACACTCTCTAAAACATATATATCTGGGGAAAAAAACTACTTATAGGATTTTAGGATCTTTTTTATATTCGTTATGCAAGAGGTTTCAATGTGTAGTTTACTGGAAATTACCTCTCTATCATTTTATGAGGGAGTTTTTACAAGAATTGCAATACAGCCTGCACTACCTCTTTCCGCACAGAGAAAGTGTTAGATCTTAACATTTCCCACTGGTGTTTTTCTTAAGTTTGAAACAAATATTTCTTTGAGATAAAAATTTTTTTCTTCAGATAGTTTTTGTGTGTTCTGTACGGATGACATTTTTCATGTAATGACTTTATTAAAATATTATATTTTTCCAGGCCCTGCAAAAAGTTCCATCTGGCCCCGATATTACTAATAATAAACTTTTTATATGTTTAATTACTTTAATACTTAGATCCACTTTAGCACAAACAAATGTTTAAAAACACTTGTAGGGTGAAGACTTACAGCTACCATTTGATATATATTTGTTTGATTTGGTTTTTGTGCGAAAATGCAAAGAGGGACATTGTAAAGGCACTATTAATTACATGGGCATTGTGCTCAAAACTCAAAGTAAGAAATAAAATATTACATAGGTGCCACACGCAAATGTACGCGGAATTTGTGTAACAATATAATAAACTTCTCAGGTTTAGAACTTGAAGTTGTTTAGAATGTGATTTTGTTTAGAATATGAATGGCTATAGTGTAACAAAATAAATAAAAATCCAGGTTTGGATTCCACCGACAGTCAGGCAGTGTTGGATAATAATTATAACTCAAATTATGATGAGCATACATATCAAAACAGCCAAATTCATAAAGAAAATATTTTAAAAGACTACTTTCTATTTTTATTAAATCACCACACTGTCAAGAAGAGAGTTAAAAAAAATAATCAACAAAGTAATTACTGATTACACAGACAACAGTTATATTTTCTGCAACCAATGCAGAATTGACAAACCCATTTTGAATTTTTTTTTTTTTTTTTTTTTTGATTGGAGGTTTAACGACCACCGTGAGCAACTCAATGGGCTATAAGCAGTCGCCCGTCCCTAATTTAGGGTCACTGGTTCCAGGGAAGGGAGAGAGCCAGTGCCGTAAGACAAACACAACATCCATGCCTCACCGGGATTCGAACCCGGACCCCTTACGGACGAATGATCAGAGGCCAGCGCCGTAGACCACTGCGCCACCGGGGCGGCTTTTGAATTTTGGTTTCATGGCACTTAAGAACAAAACTGGAAATTTCACAAGCCATACCACCTACAGGTGAGTTTGAAATAGTTTGTTATCTCCCCAAAATCAATATCTGATATGGCATTCTACATAAAAGGGAAATCATTTCCCTAAGATTTTCAAGTAGGACCACCAGGTGGGTTTTCAGAACATTTGATACAAGTAAAAAAATTTCCTCCTACATTTATACTTTTTCTTACAACAGAACCAAATCTATTGATTTATTGCTGATATATTTAATAAATGCCACAAAATTTCTGCTCGATGTAAAATTACCCAAACAGAATGAGATGATTTTCTCTAAATGGTGGGTTTGCTAACTGGAACCAATTAAATCACACACATTACTGGAAATAAGGATTAAAAATATTTTAGCACTCCCACCTACAGACAAACATAACACTCAGCCTTAAGGGCTGTGCTCAAATGTTAATGCAAACACATCTGGAATATACTGATATCATACTTGGAATCAAAGACACATTTGCCAAATACTCTGTCCAGTACATTTCTATAGGACGTATATCAAGAACTTTGTTCTGACTAAATCATATTTATGTTTAACTAGCAGGGTGAAAAACTTTGCTCATGAACTATCCAGAGTAAACGTATTTATCACTTTATTTAAACAGTAATCATGTAATAACTTTATTCACTTAGCTCAAGCATTTGTGACAGTCCAAAACCCTGCTGACACATGTATACAGACTGCTTTTTACGTATATGAACAGTTTGTTAAGTCTGACCAGATCAATGCAGGTGTAAAACTTTACCCGTATTATGGGATGGCTTGTATCACATAATAGTTTATAAAAACAATTCCTGAGCTAATGCTGGCAATAGGTAATACCTTTTGGTACTATCTCAAACAACTTACTTATAATCATAGACATGGACATGAACTAAAAAATCAAACAGGTGCTGTGGACAACTAAAAGAATGGTGAAGAGATGTACATTTGTTTATTCAGATATGATACAGAAAAGGAAAAAAAGAAGAAAAATGTTGGTGTTTGTCATATATATACATATAATTTTTTTTTCTATGTGGTCACATATTTCTATATATGATATAACTGGATACTTTTTAGAGGATTGTTAAAAATCCAGCTCTTTTGTTGTATATCAATAAACCTGTCTTTACACCCAAGTGAAAAATTACAATATCTGACAATGCTGCTGAAATTATGTGGTAGCAATGCTTCAATACTGCAAGTTCAAAACCTCTAGCAAGACAACATTCTGGATGTTGTCACTTAAAGATGGTTGTCGGACAGTGGTCAAGTGATCTGTAAGATCAGCTTCTGACTTCTCTTGCTTTATGGTACATGTGAAAATTTCAGGGTTTTAACAAATCAGTATCAAAGAATTTGGGAGAGAGTTTGGTAATTTGTCAAACTTATCCCAAATACTCCTGCATATGCTAGAAATGTTTCTTATCTCAAATAATATCCCATATGCTTCAAGTGTTGCCAGAGACAAGTTGTTCGAACATAACTTCTCTTTAGTTTTTTGCTTATTTTCAAGATTCTCCTTCAAAACTTCTAAAACAAACATTCTGATATCACCTAACAGTTTTGTATGCATCTTCAAGGAAAGGGGAGGGGTTGTCCCCACTACAATTTCATATGCTATTTTCATCAATATAATTATTAATATACATTACTTAATGTTGCTTCATTCTGATATGAATATGCATTTTTTTCATTTTGATTATATGACACATATTAAAATTGGTTTGTGACTATTTTAGATCCCTTCCACCCCCACAGCCTCGAAAATAATCCTGGCGTATCTTATGACATGACAAGAATCCATTACATTGGCAAACTTGAATAGGGTGAAAAAAAAAATAGTGCTATTCTGAATACAAATCATTTGAAATGCAACGTGACTCAGAACTTAGATTGCTGTAATGGCAAAACCCAGAAAAAAAAATACAAAAAAAATTTGACACTTTTTCATCACATTAATATTGTGGATAGAAATTTTCTGCAAGTTATTGTAATGCTTAAACTATATCTTGTGAACACATGCACTAGACCTGCACAATGACAAATGCAGTTTCTGAAGCAGCATGATCATTCTGCTTCAGGAAACAGCACATTCTGAAGCAGAATGATTGGTTACAATGAAATGTTTATTGATTGCACTGCAACATCATCCTTTTTAAACAGTATTAGGCCACAACCATGGTAACATAAATCAATGTGGAAGCTGAGTAAATGTGCAAAAGTTTTGAATTAATATTAACAACAAATAATAAACAAACAAAAGACAGCTTGAATTGTAGGAGCATTATAAGATCTTTATCTTTCACACACACCATTTTACATTACTTGAAGCATGGCAAGCAACTTTCTGAATTTTCTAACACTTTGTTTACAACCTTAGAAATGACAGAGTGCTTAAATTTGTTATCAGAGGAAATATGGCGGAAATGTTTGTAGTAAGACATACCAAATTTTTCAATTAAAGCAATTTTTAGAAATTTACGCATGTTTTTATATCCAGTTTCAGGGCCATTTAACATAATAAACACTCCCATGTCGGAAGTACCTACTTCTTCAAAACTTCCATCATCTCCCCTTGACCATTTTAGCATGACGTTACTGATTATTGAGCCCCAGCTCTCACAAATAGCTTCAGACACAGGAATAGAGATCGCAAATGTAAGGAACTTTATAATGGTTGGAAATCTGTTTTTTAGTTCATGTACAGCTAGCTTGAGAAAAACTTTTATATCACAGGGTGAACCCTCCTCCCTGCTTTCAACAATTTTGTTCATCAACCACAAACTCAGTTGTTTATATTCGAAAAAAAGGGTTTCTTTATCAGCATTGTGAAATGGAAAATCTTTAACATAGTCAAAGAATGTTTCAGAAGTGAACTCTGAAACATGTTTGACAGAAACATTTGTCCTGGGAAATATTAGATAATCAAAATTAAAAAGACATCCAACTTTTTTTAGGAGACTATCTATATCAAGATGTTCATTCCTAGTAAATATGCTGAATTGCTCTATAAGGGATGAGACAAATTTCCCAAAAGCTTTTACATCATTCTTGTAGTTTGCACTCAGCTGGCTGTTCATATTCAGGATGGTAGAATTTGCTGAACGCAAATGTGTGCTGCTTACAGGTAAGTCTGGCAGAGGAACACCCTGGTATGTGCAAGACTGAAACATTTGTGAGGCTGTTTTAGTATGTTTAAACATTGAGGATGGTAGATTCATAAAAAAATCACACAAATCTTCAGTTGTGTCAAGATGCATCATGGCATCAGTGTATCTCAAGTAAACTTCTAAATTTGAACCAAGATTATCCATTAGTTGTAAATACTCCCATGGCAGATTGTCGTTCAACTGTACAAGTTTAGAATAACTAGACAATATATTATACATGTCTGCTAGTACTGGAATGTGGAAAATTGCAGACTTACTAAGTAACTTATCACGAAGGGAAAACATATCTTGATTCTGCTCACAAGCTGCTACCAAAAATTTATAATCCTTAATAAAAGTTGTAAACACTGCAATTGAATGTAATGCAAATTTCATGGTCTTAAAAATTTTTGGTTTGTAAAAGAATTCACCAAATTCTTCAGAACATTTAAGCAACTTCGCATATTTCAAACCATGCATAAACTCTTTCATACATTCATGTATAAGACTATGGGCCTTGGTAACTATATCTGGCATCTCTGAGTGCTTTTGCATAAGCTCAATCCAATGCATCATATCCCAAGATGCCAAAACATTATTCAAACATAACTCCTCTTTTATGTGGTTAGCAACACCTAATTTAATGTACTGGCCATCTACGGCCAAGCCAGCCAGATTTTTTCGCAAAAACTGTGCATCAAATCCAAATTTCTCAAGGGTCTACAGAATACTAATTGACAAGCCTTTTCCTGAAAAACCGCTAACGAAGTTGTGTTCCAAATAGAGTGACTGAAACAAGTTTTTTTCATTTCTATCAAAAATTGGGACTCTTTTAATCCAACAATATGTCTACTTCGATGATTCACAGCCACCTTATCTGCTACAATTCCTACAGGAAGATCCATACCTGTGATAAAGGTAGCTATTTCCTTGTGGAGTACTGAGTGAACCACTGGCAGAATAGTCGTGGAAACTCTTTCGAGTGATTTTTCACGCCAACATCACAGCCGCTGTTATGCATAACACAAATCAGATTCTCGTACGATTCATACGACATATTCGGTTTATATGTAAAGTAAGCAGCATTTGCACAGTTGGAGAGCATTGAGTTTGCCTGCTTCTTCCAAACACTTTTGCTGTTCAGCAAAATAATGCTGGGAATTAAGTAAATGCTTGTTAGACTGCATATGTCGTTTCACATCATACTTCAAATTCCTGAAGGCTCTTGGAAGTTTGTCATTGTCCTCAGTGAAGGAATCTCCATTAGCAAAATCATAGAATAAACTGTTTCCACAATATTGGCATAGCAACCCACTTTCTGATCGGATGAAGCTACACGACCATTTAATTAGCCTCTCGATTGAACGAGAGTTGCTCAGTAGGTCTGCTTTTTCTTCATCTGTTAACAGATCAGTAGAAGTTGCTGTAGAGCATTTGGAAGTACCAACTTCTTTGCAGCATGCTTGAAGATCTAGTTATATAAAAAATGAAAATAAAATTACCATAGCTTCATACATTAAAAAAAAATAATTTGCACATAAACAAATTGATTAAAGTGAAAATAAAATATTTAAATCAAATCTGATATTTTATTGTGTGGTTAAAATGTGCAATAAAATGTACACATCAAAATATCCTTTATTCTAGTGTTTCCAGCCTGTGAATTAAATTTATTCTACCTTTTTCTAGTGTTGATATTTCTTTGTTTTTCTCTTACAAGTTAATCAGCTTCCAGCAACCAAGTGCTAATCTGCACCTATCACGCAGATTTATTTATGGCAGCAGAAGTTAAATTCAAGATAGATCATAAAGTTTGAAGAGCAAACTCCGGTCACATTAATACAGGGTTTCCACTCATTTTCTCTCAAAAAATATAAGCCCTTTTAAGCACCATAATTCAAGTTTGTAGATGTAACAAGCTAGAATTTATGTAATTTAAAACACAGTTCTGCTGGTCAAATCAGTTTTCATATGAGAGAATAATCACATATTAGCATTCAAATCACCCAGTGGTCCACCGGCCAAAGTTTAATTTTTGCACACGATTAAGATGAGTGGACTTCTGCCTCACATTCTACGACTGAAAAAGGGTGCAGTTGTGATGCTCATCACGAACCTGGCCGCCCCGTCGGCGCAGTGGCCTAGCACTGGCTTATGATGATTCGTTCGTGAAGGGTCCGGGTTCGAATCCCAGTGAAGCAAAGGATGTTGTGTTTGTCTCACGGTACAGGCTCTCTCCCTTCCTTGGAACCAATGACCCTAAATTAGGGACGGGCTACTGCTTATAGCCCAGTAGCTCACGGTGGTCATTAGACCTTCAGTAAAAAAAAATAAAAAAACTCTAGGACCTGGACACAAGGAAATGTTAAGTCTATGGCACACATATGATTGTAAAGTCACTCTTCCAAAATACAATTTCTGTGGAAATTTTGTGCGGAGAACACAAGGAGTCGTTGCACACCTTGCCATGCATTCCACAAACTCCAAGCGACAGCACTTTCCCTTATACGATCCAACGGATTCAATTTCCGATCATATTGTTCTTTGCGATGAAAATAAGAGTCAAGGACAGACACTTGCAAAAATCGGAATATACCTGCCAGAACCAGTCTTCTCACATAGTATGGCTCTACGTTGCCCTATCTCGAGCAAGATCAAAGGATTCTGTTGCAGCAAAGATAACTCACGAAGATGCATCTGGATTACCCGTAGGTCGCAAGTGGATGGACTCAAAATATTGTCTTTACTGAAGTGTTTGAATGAATTTGTAAAATTTTTTTGTCAAGCAAAGGAAATTTACATTTGTTGCGTCATATGAGTTTATTCTTTAAAAAAAAACAAAAAAAAAACTAACCGTCGATTTTGTCTAGTTTGTGTTTTTATTTTGTAATAGATTTTTTACCTTATTTGGATTTTTTTTTTTTTTAATTTGACCCAAATTTTTACCGAACTGTGTTCCAAGTATATATATATATATTGGTAATATGAATAAAAATAAAACATTTCAACTAGAATTTGCGCATGAGCTGCTAAATAATAAATTGAAATTAGTTACTTAAGAGCAAAACTGAAGACTAAGGAAAAAATTTTAGAATTTAAAACTAAGGGTGCAAAATAACCTGAAAATCAAAACGCGCAACGCAGCAGTTTTGAAAATTCAGAATTCACATTCTATAAAGAAGATACCTAAGCAAAAAAAATACATATATAATTTTGACTCACACCTAGTACAACATAGAAAAGGTTATGTATCTACCTGTGTGAGCAAAAGGAAAAAAGATAAAAAACATCGCACATCAAGCAAAGTTGATTTTGCTAACTTGCTAAAAACTCTGGAAAGCTTTAAAACTGGCACTAATTTTGTTAAAAATACTTACAAAATTCTCAAGTCCTTCAAGCACTCTGTCCTTAAATGTTTTTTCAAATTCTGGAATGAAACTGCTGACCATGTTGATAAGCATGTTTTTGCTTTGGTTCTGGACATTCTTAAGCATATTCTTAAAGATAAAATTTCTCTTAAAGAATTTTCCAGTAATTTTGTTACCATCAGGTTCCTAAATAAAGCCTACGATAATCTCAATGTAAGGAAGCTGTTCTACAATAATGCAATTTTTTTCCCATCCACAGGCACCAGTCTATTGTAAGTTTTAAATATGTTAAGACCTTAGGGTCAATAGTTAAAAACTACAAACTTAACTCTTCGAGCTACATTCCTGTAATTACTACTTGTTCTTGTGATGAACATAAAGAAACAGTTCACTATGATAAGAATTGCAACCATATTATCACCGGAAACTTGAGTTATGTTGAAAATGAAAAGCTTAGGAATTTATTAGAGTATGGCTCTAAATTCAGACCTTCCTTCACAATTTCCAAAGAAAGGATTCTTGAGAGCTTCACTCAAGATGTAAATAAGTACATCGTAAAAACCAGTTTAACGTACAATCAGCCTATTGAGGCCTTCGCAGAATGGAAATATAATATAATCAATAGCTTCACCGGTGAGTTGGCAGGTCTGGACTTTTGTTTCGACAGAAATCTCTTTTTCTCTGGAGAAGCTAAAAGGTCACTCTCCAAACTACAAGACCAATTTATTTTTACCACTACGGATAAAGCTAGCAATAATTTTGCAATTATCTGTAAGAAGTTCTATTTTGAATTGTTAACTATGGAACTCAATAATAGAGTAACATACGAGCCCGTAAGTTATTCTACCAAGCAGTTAGAAAATCGGTTTAAGGCATTCTTCAAGAAACTTAAAATTCCACAAACTAGAAGATATGGGCCTGAATTTCCATTTCTTTTTGCAACGGTTAAGTTTCATAAGGATCCTGTGAAGTTCAGGTTCATAGCTAGTGGAGTAAGGAGTCATAAAAAGAAAATAGATCTTGCTTTTGAAGATGTCTTAAAGAAGGTTTTGAAACACATTAGAAACTGTTCTAACTTGATGTACAGAGATTTTTGGATAATTAATAATAATACAGAAGTAATTTCTACTATACTCAAAGTTTGTCCCCTAGATATTAATAGTTATGATTTTGAAAACCTATATACTAATCTGCCTCTATCAGATATAATCACTACCTTTAAAGAGCTGTATGCAGAATTTAAACTTAACCAATTTGTTGATGTAGGAACTTGGAACTCTTATCTCAATTGCTGCATAAAAAATAACCATATCTTATATAATAATACTCTCTATAAGCAAGTGAACGGTATTCCAATGGGAACATCAACGTCCACAAATATCGCTAATCTATTCCTGTTCTTTAAGGAATATAAATTCATTAAAAATCACCCCACCTGCTCAGATAACTACCTTTACACTTTTAGATATATTGATGATCTGCTGTGTATCAATAATTCAGAAGTTATAGAGAGTGATTTTGATAATATCTATCCTAGCTCTCTTAACTTATGTAAAACCAACCACAGTAATCAGGAACTTGAGTTCCTAGACTTAAGCATTAAGCTCAACAGAGGTAACCCATCTATTAGCCTCTTTGATAAAAGAGTTAATTTTCCTTTCAAAGTAATTAAATATCTACACTGGAATAATAACATTTCAACCAAAGTAATTGAGAATGTACTAATTTCTCAGGTCCTAAGAATTTCAAGAATTTGTAGCAACAATTTGGACTTCAATTACCACATTAATATACTATTAGAAAGTTTTCTAGAGAACGAAATTCCTTCTTCTTTCATCAAAAGAACTTTAAGAAAAATTATTCTGAATAATAGAGTAAGGTTGGCAGATCTGCTTTAATTTTCTACACAGTTAATAATATGATTCTGACCAATCAAAGCCGTAAGGAAGTTGGCTAGAGGATGCCTATTAACTACCTAAAGGAACCTTAGTGCTATGGATATGACGGTCCTATTAAAACAAAAAATTAAATAATAAAAACAAAATCACAAAAAAAGCTTAAAAATCTGTTTATAAAAGAAAATAAAAACAAATAAAAAAGAAAACTAGTTATTCATCACTAGGATAGCTATACTAAAAATAGTAAAACCAACATTAAAATTAATAAGATTCTGATTAATCTATAGAAGCTCACTAAGGTGATTTAATACATGCAAAGATTATTAAATAAACTGCTCGTGTATTTTATAATATTTCTCATGTATTCTGGAGAGTTAATTCTGCTCATTCTGATCATACAGATCCACAGTCTTAAGTTTATATTTTTTTCTCTGGTTAAAATCTCCGCGCGTTGGTTTCTTGCTGTATGAGGAGGCCATCAGCCCCACCCTCACTGCCCCCCAGCGTCTAGGGAGTGGCGGAAGAGGTCAGCCATGTTCTCCTCTTGTGAGGAGAAAAGTTTTTGTCACACAAGAGGTAAGCTCTCTTCCTTGTTTTTGGGTTCTAGGTTTTATAAGTTCAATGTTTGTACTTTATGTACCTTTTCTCTGACTTTTTTAGCTTTTCAGCTTTTAAGCATTGGTTTGTCTGTTAACATTTATGCGGGTTTTAACTCTTACTTTTCTTTGTAACTTTGAGCGTTTTTTGGGGTACCTAGGAACAGAAGATGGCTAAGCTTGTTCCTTTTCTATGCGCTGTCTATGCGCTGTTTTTTCAAAGTAGTTAAGTTCTTAATAACTAATTAATTATGCACTTAAAGCACTGCTGAAATACTTTGTACATATTGCAACTAACTGTTTAAGGTATATAACTTTCACAAAGTTTTCTTTAGTTAATTATTATCTTTAACTTATTCTCGTTTTCGTGCTGTCATAAGTTGTAGAGTAGGGGGTTTTAGACTCAAGTTTTCTTTCAAAAATTTGTTCGTTATAAATTAACATTTCCTTTTTTAATTGCAATGTAAAATTTGGATTTCTTTTGCATTGTTTTTCAGGTTTAAATTCTCTCTCAAACGAACTTGGAATTTCGTTATAGCTGAAAATCATTTCTATTTATTATGTCACTCTCACAGCTTGAGTTCTCTTTAATCTTCTTCTCTCTGTTTAATAGTAACAGATGAAGAGCATGGGTCGGGCCATGAAGGTTAATGGATGCAAGCGAAATTGTTAACTAGTGCTAGGTCATGCTACTCTACGGAGGACATGACTTATATATATATTTTTTAAACTATTTTAGGTGGGAATGTTACTTGCATCTATGGCCTTGCAGAAACCCATTTCCAACTAGGTCTTTGTGGAAGTGAGAAAATGCAGAGTTTTTGCTGGTCCTTGATAAAGCCAAGGCTCAGTATTCTCGACACCTTCTACATTCAGTTGTTTTATTTTATTTTTTTATCTTTTTTCCTTTTGCTCACACAGGTAGATACATAACCTTTTCTATGTTGTACTAGGTGTGAGTCAAAATTATATATGTATTTTTTTTGCTTAGGTATCTTCTTTATAGATTGGTAATATGTATATATACTATTGACAGTTTAGTAAAAATTAGTATTCTGTAACAAGTATTTACTACATTTATCTATTTTATTTGCAAGCAATCTTTTTAAAAACAGAAATTTTGATTTGTATGAGCAAAGGAGCTTTTCATTTTATTTTGGTTGAAGAAACAATAAAAATTGGGCTACTTTTCAGAGCTTAGTCTGCTACTTTCTCACTGAAATGTCTGACAACATTTCAGTGAGAAAGTAGCGACGTCGCATGGCATCATCATCAACATAGCCAACCCGTACCAGAAGTTGTACGTACTACATTATGCAGGCAGTTAGGGAAAAAAAAAGAAGTAATTTTTAAGCACCTTAAAAAAATTAGGTACTTTTTAAGGACTTTTAAGGATTTATAAGGACCATGGGGACCCAGTAACATCAATAAAAAGCAAAAATTTAGTAAAACAAAGTATGAAAAAAAAATTATGCATTAGTGAAGTTCCATAAAAAACGTTCTTTTTTTTTAAGAAAAAAATTCTCGGACACAATCCAATCAAATCGGTAATTTGGCAGCTAGACATTTGCTACAAATTTTATGCATATTAAAAAAGTACGATTATCGATACAATTCGGGGGAAGGGGGATGCAAAAATTTCAGAAGTACAAACATTTTGTTGTAACACTTAACAAAATTGCTAAATGTTTACAACGATGACTAGTTAAAACACTGGTATTTTTTCGCCGATTGACTTGTAGATCCTCGGGATTCCTCACCATGAGAATTGAAAACAAAAAGTAATGAAAATGCACGCATCTAAAATTGGGCGAGTAACGCCAAATAGATATGGAATGTTAACAAAATGTATCAGTTGTAACTGATACATTTCAATAGCATTGGACAGGGAAAAAACTAAACACTTACCGTTCACAGTTCTTTGCTGAAGGATATCTTGTGGCATTTCATTATCAGTTTGTAGCACAACTTTTGCTCTTTTGTTTTCAGGCTCTTCAGCATCAGTGGCAGAATTCGCATTCCGTTTAAGAGAGCTTACTACCACGTCCTCGCTACAATCGACGATCCCAGGCACATTTTTGTACCGTCTTGGTCGTAGATTTTTCGGCGGTGACGGCAACATTTCTTCTCAAACTTAAGTTCACGGATTGGCTACTGATAGCTGCTGGACATTTTTGTTTTTTGAACAAATCTAACACGTGCTGGTTGGAAATTGATCTAAATTGCAGCTTTTGCCCTGGATGTTGACGATTGTAATGTGTCTTCAAATTTTTTAGCAAGATTACTTCTTTGCAATCATAGCAGGATATTTTTTCTGTCTGTGCAGCCATTTCAACTGATCAGAACAAAGATTATAAATCAGTTCGGCAAACACGCAAACTGTCATGCCAAATCAAGAAGTCGAAGCTTTGCCAGACATAGCGCTGCAAGGTTCTTAAAGTAAGCAGCACAAATACGCATGCGCAAGCCACTCAAAGCTTTGCCAGGCATAACTAGCGCTGCACCAGCACATCTCTGAGTTAACTTTTAGTGCAGAGAAAACAGCATACAGGCTGTATCTCTATGGGCCTTCAAAGCAATGCTGGGTCGTGGATAGGGTCGAAAATAACGTAGTATGGAGTACACGTTGGGGTCGGGACAACAGGACATTTCTCTTGATGGTTGAGTTGAGCAAATAGTTAAGATAATTTAGTTTTTCTTTTTAATATATAGAACAAATGAACTTTTGAAACTTTCTGCAAGGGTTAAAAGTAATCTGCGGCGCCCGCCACCGGCTGCGCTGTTTCTGCTACCGGGTCATCCTTTTTAAACAGTATTAGGCCAGCAGAAATTAAAGAGGACAAAAACAAAATAAAGGTTTGTCTTTACAGCTCAGATCACATATATGTAGTAAAGTACTTCTTTTTAATTATGCTTATATTAATTTTGTTATTCCTTGATTTCCTCTCTCTCATGTTTCAATGCTGTCATTCAGTTTGAATAATTTGCAACATCAATGTAGGATTTCAACAAACTAGACAAGTTAAATTTGTTCCACATTCAACTACAAGAGACTCTGGTTAACCTGCAAAGGGAGTTTTAGTGACGGGGAGAATAAACGCTTTTACATAGCACAGTTTCTCTGGGGAAGGAGAGGGCAAACCTTGTTTGTTGTAGGAGCTACACTTCCTCAATAAGCGAATATGTGAAAATATTATGCAACACAACTTTTTTTTTTTTTTTTTGGTGCATCTTTTGTTCGCATGAAAGGTAGAAAAGAAAAAGAAATGTTACAAGTAATCATGCTTTGTCATTTTTCTATAATTGTGTTCAATAACTGCCACAATCTTTACAAATTAAGTAGAACAAAAATTAACTCTCAACTACTGTTTGGGTTAGTAGAGAAAGGAGTGGTGAGGCAGCTAGTGTACTACCTACACAGCCAACTTTCCCTATCCTTGGGCAAAGCTATCTTCTAGGAAGAATACCACAGGGTAACTGCAAACTAAAATCACTTTTTACAAAGGCTGAAGAACAAATTTCCCAGTCACAGTTACAGGAAATCCTAAATTGAATAAAAACAACAAAATACAATGGCAATTTCTGAAAAATCAGATGGAACTAAAAAAAAATGATTAAAGAAATGCTTCATTTTCACTCTATCCTCACTAGAAAACTAAAGAACCCCCTTCCCAGATCTTTCTTAATTTGTATCACAACTACCACACCTGACTACTAACAGCATGACCCTGGTAAATGCTAAATTACTTAATAAACAGACATATTTCAAAAAACAAGTACATAACCTGAAACTGATTTCCCCCTTACCATTCAATGAATCTCTGTACACAAAAATTACGAATAATTCTGGTAAAATACACAGAAACACAGCTGCAGTTGTTTATCTCCATGAAAGATCATACACACTGAAAGTAACTCTTCTGAGGAAAGTGTCTGGAGAACACATCACACCGGAGAGGCTATTTACATGTGCGATGGAGCATGTGCCTTGAAAGACTAGTTTTATGAGTAAACTGTTTAGAACATACATCACACTGATGAGGCTTTTCACCTGTGTGAATGACCAGGTGCTTTGAAAGATTACCTTTATCAGAAAATTGTTTGGAACATACATCACACTGGTGAGGCTTTTCACCTGTGTGAGTAAGCATGTGCCTTGAAAGAACACTTTGATAAGTAAATTGTTTGCAACATACATCACACTGGTGTGGCTTTTCACCTGCGTGAATGAGCATATGCCTTGAAAGATTATTTTTTCGAGTAAATTGTTTGGAGCATACATCACACTGGTGCAACTTTTCACCTGTGTGAAGGAGCATGTGCCTTGAAAGATTACTTTTATCAGATAATTGTTTGGAGCATACAACACACTGGTGAGACTTTTCACCTGTGTGAAGGCGCATGTGTCGTGAAAGATTACTTTTATCAGATAATTGTTTGGAACATACATCACACCGGTGAGACTTTCCACCTGTGTGAAGAAGTATGTGCACTGAAAGGTCACGTTTAAAAGTAAATTGTTTGGAACATATATTACACTCATGCCGCTTTTTACCTGGGTGAATAAGCATGTGCCTGAAAAGATTACGCTTGTACGCAAACTGTTTTAAGCATACATGACATTGGTGATCTTTTTCACTTGACTGAAGGTGACTAAGTCTTGAGATGCTGCATTTTTCACTTCGTTGCTTGGAACACATGTCAGAAGCATAAGGTTGTTGTTTTTCATGGACCTTTACATGCATTAAGAGACTATCTCTCTGTTTGAATTTCTTGTGACACACATTACACTGGAAAAGTTTTTCACTTCTATGAAGTTCGACACGTCTTGAAGAAAATGTTTCTCAAGCGATTCCAACTAGTCACGTTTCTTCGTTGCTCCCGGGTTTTAGTCTACTTTTGCGATTTCTGAGCCCTTTTTCCAGCTAAAAGTTCTCCGCTACGTGTATGAAGTTCGTCTTTATGCTTTGAATTCACTTACCAGGTCGGTGAGTTGCTTATTTTTCATATTTCTTCGTTTTTTTCAAGGCTGAACTCGATCCTATCAGGCTGTAACATTAAGCAAAAATAGCAAGGGCAGAAAAGATGAGTTGGGACGCAGCGCCATCTATTGACGTTGTTCGCATTAACAAACTGATTCCGTATCATTATTTACATTTGAGATTTTATTTATATTCACTTTCACATTAACAGATAGATATTTGTATTCTGAATTCGTAGTACTTGGGCAAAAGAATTTTTCTGTAGGAACTGGTGTAATTCATGTGTAAATCTAATTCCTCCTTTATTCTTCAACGATCTTGGGCCGAGATTTTGGTATGTGTAGATTAGCGTCTTAAATTATTTCGTCGGAAAAATGTTAGTACCTGGAAAAAGTGCGACGTACAGATTTTAGAGTATGGAAATTAATAGCAAATGGTGCAGAAATTTCGTATTTTAAATGTCTTTTAAAGATTTTTATCGTAACATTTACATGCAAGTTCGATGCAGTGAAGAGACGCTAACGTATCGAACGTACAGATAAATGTTACGATAAAAATCTTTCAAAGACATTTGAAACAGAAAATTTCTGCACCATTTGCCATTAATTTTCACAATCTAAAACCTGTACGTCGCACTTTTCCGAAGTACTAATGTTTTTCCGACAAAATAATTTAAAACGCAAATCCACACATTTACCTACTATTTTACTTAATATGAGTTTATATAACTGAGGTTTTTTTCTAAAATTGTCAATTGAATTAGGTGCGTAATTATCAGAATGAAAATGCTTACTACAAACAACAGTTGAAGGTAACTTGTTATTTGGAGCAAAATCCTGACGAGATATTTCTTTCAGCAACAGTTGCTTTAGGTTCTAATTTGAGGGAAACTCATGGAATGAAAATCCCACGTTTTTCTTCTTAGAAGATGTACACATCGGCACACAGTAGTAAACCATTTTGAAAATGGGTTCGATTTTGTTGTGAAAACAGCAGTTTGGTTTTAAAACTAGAAGGTTTTTTTAAAGAAACAAGAAAAAACGACGAACATACACAATCCCGCAATTCAAACAACGCAGAAACTGAGGTGTTTATACCTTGGGACGCAGTGCCATCTAACGGCTGAAATCGTCCCTAACTCCTACTGGAACCAGTGACCCTAAATCAGGGACGGGCGACTGCTTATAGCCCATTGAGTTGCTCACGGTGGTCGTTAAACTTAAAAAAAAACAAACAAAAAAAAAAAACAATCACCAAAAGTCTATTGTCTTCAACGGTAATGTTACAGCCTGATAGCCTTGATCCAGTTCAGCCTTGGTTTTTTTCACAGATATCGTATAAGGGACTAGATTGGCTGTCTGCTCTGTTGAGCATGGGCTTGCTCTGTGAGAAGCATGGTGCCACATTGAGCGGGTCAAGATGTCGGAGCATGGCACGTTACGCAGGATGGTTTGGATTTGGTTATTGTATAAATCATGGTGAAAGCTTCCTCAGATAAAAATCTTACGCAGAGAGACGAAAATATAATTGCTGTTACTTATTTGCCTCTTCCCCAATGCTGAAAACAATACATATATATATATTAAAATTTAAAGCTGGTATTGTATACAAATATAGAAAATTATTGAAAAACATTTTTAAGAAGGTAATGCGGCAAAGATTTAAAATAATGGAAACGCAAATAATTTATTTAAAATCAATAAGTAGCTATTAAATCCAGCAAACTACTGATTTGAACCCGAAAAAAAAAACAAAAAAAAAACACGTGCTTTAAATAAAAAAAGCTGAAATAATGTTAATCTTTTCCCTTGTTGCTATTACCTCTGTCATTCTGATTTATTTATTATGTTTGCTCAAAAAGTTTTGAATTTCACCAAACATTTTGATATTTCGTCTTGTTATGCACTAAGGAAATTTCAGCTTTTAACATTTCATATAATTTATTTGGGCAATATAGCAACGAAATGGCGTATTAAATGGAAGCATTCATTAACAAGAAACGTCAAAATCATATCTCTCAGCAAATTAAAAACAGCGTGATATTTTTTTATATAGCAGATACCGGAATGTCTTCTCTGGAATTTAAGCCCTGGCCGAATCCAAAATAATTCAATATTTTGCAACACCCTTGGCATTCTATTTAGCACTAAGGAATATTACTGTTTTTTACTTAAATTTTATAACTTCCGCTGCTAAATGGGTACTGACTGCTTTGAATCTCAATATAAATAGAAAATCACAGTACCAAACTCGTATTCCTTTGACTTAATGCAAAGTAGCCTTGCTTAAATGGATCGTGATGACCCGCTGAAAATGGCGCCTACCTTCTCACGCCTCATGGGCTGGGTGTCCAATCTAGCTTCTTGTATATGATATCTGTGGTTTTTTTACTTGCTGGTACATCGGTTTTGCTTAATTTCTGCCGGTCACCCTGTTCTTTCCGGACTGGGTGACGCTCGAGGTGACGCATCAGTTTTCACTTCCTTTACAATGGAGATTTTGAGTTGTGGCTCCAGCAGTTTTATTCTGGACTCAATATTCGTCAACTTCTAGATTTTATGAATTCTCTCCATGTCCACACTAATAATTTAAGGCAGCAAAAAGAGAGCCCCTTTCACTATTTTCAAACAGACTTTCTGAAATTGAAACCATGTACGCCAAGTTGTTCAAAAAGTTAAATTTCTAAACCTCATGTTAAGAGATTGTAACATGCAGAGCAAAAAAGCATTGCTGAGTTGATTATTTTGTAAGTACAGAATGACACAAACTATCAATGGAAATAAATAAGAAAAGAAAGCTGCTTATAACTGACACACACTGTGAAAACAAATTTTGGAGAAAAATACCACAAATCTGAAAAACTGCATCAGGATATCTAAAATATTTATAGGAACATATTTAGAATTTAATTCCCAAAAAAGCATTTCTATAAATAAGGGGCAGGCATCTTATTTCCCACTTCCTTTCTTGTATTTGGGTACTTTCATAATTGATATTTACAGCAGGAAGTTTAAAGCACGGGTCAATAGCTCTTATTTTTAAAACACAAAAAGATGAATTGCTTACCTGTACTACCTGTGCCTACGTGTGATTGTTTAGAGACAAGCACCATTTGCAATCTTAAATTGTGCCACTTCCATCGCCTGCATAAAGGAAGGATATATAGATTATAGAGAACACACTGGCTGTATTAAGCTGAAACTCATGACGTCATGAAGTCGACGGCAGCGCACCAGCAACCTAAAACAGAACTACAGTTGATTGACAACTGGTTTCCCAGGGAACACCCACGAACCACGTGATTTTTGTCCGTTAATGTTTTTACTTCGACTTTTGACCACAGAGAATGGAAAGACAGAGCGTGCACAAGCCAGAGTTATGGAAATTGGTGGGCGGGGAAAAAGAACGATAGCAGAGCACCGTCGGCGCTTTATGGAACTAAACCCCACGTGCTCTCTGACGTAACGTCCCTACTGTAACGCTCATAATTCGAAATTGGTTACTTTGCTTGTTATTACTACCGTTACCACTGTGTGATTCTGTGATTATAACAACGCTTTTCGTTATTTCGTAGTAGTTATTTTCGGCGGATAATTATTTCATCTTTTATATGTAGGAAATCTTTGTCTATTTTTTAACTGTTAAAAATCGATATAAGTAAAATTTATATCAGAGTAGAGCCCTTACTGTATTTTGTTTTTCGTAATTCCATTTGATCCTTCGGGCAGATGTTTACAGATGTTTGATTCGTGATACAATTATGTCAGTTTGTTACTTTTTATTTGCCATTGCTTTGATATTTTTCCGTTGTTTATTTTCAAATTCCGACAGTAGTATGTTGCGTTGACGAAGGTCTGCATTTTGAGAACGAAAGCTGCTGCAGATTTATTAGTTTCTTTTAAGTCAGAGTTAGTACTTTATTTCTCAGTATAATTCCCGACTGCAAAGTGCTGTTCTTACGATTAAGGATATACGCCTAATTCCGTTACACCTACCGCAAAATTCCTCGGTCAATCACGCTACAGTGAACCTAACCAACTCGGGAAGTAAGGAAAATGGCGGCTCTCGCAGGGAAGGAAAGTCGAGAGAGACATTTGTAAACAAGTGGGAGGTGCGTAGTTGTGACGTCACTTTTAGTTCTCATTAACAGGCCATGGGGCCGCCAACGTCTATGAGAGTTTAACATTATGCTGTTGCCATCTGACAAAGTGGAGAATTTCCTTTACGATCTTCTAGAGTGCACACTCAGTACCTCTCTTCTCTGTGGGGTGACGACTTCCTTGTGTTCAGCTTCAGCTGGCTGTCTGCTACGGTTTTTCTGAGGAAGACTTGTGCTCGTCTGATTGCTCTACTGTTGTGACCAACGAGATAGAAGTATGCAGAGGTTTGCATCGGCGAACAGGTGAAGCCACCGGAACCATGTTTGATGAGGTACAGAACGAACTTCCGTTCCGTGTTTTTTTTTTTTTTTTTTTTTTTGAGGTTTAACGACCACCGTGAGCAACTCAATGAGCTATTAGCAGTCGCCCGTCCTTAATTTAGGGTCACTGGCTCCAGGGAAGGGAGAGAGCCAGTGCCGTAAGACAAACACAATATCCATGGCTCACGGGATTCGAACCCGGACCCCTTTCGGACGAATGATCAGAGGCCATCGCTTAGACCACTGCGCCACCGGGGCAGCCGCTCCGTGTTACGAAAGGGAGTTTTCGCAATATATAGTTAGATTTAAAATGAGGATATAACACATAGATTTTGTTATAAACACCAAGGGGGTGAGGCTGAAACTTTAACGTCCCAAATAACGCTTTTTTATCATTAGTGGGCGGCAATAGTCATTTAAAAAAAAATGATATTTTAATGGATGCAGCTTGCTTTCGTTGAATAAAATCTCAAGCCATAATTTTTTGACATTTCACAGAAATATTTTGGAACAAGTTTTCAGTGAAATATAAGTCACCGGTAATAGAGTAAATGAAAAAAAAAGAGAGAAAGAAAAACTACAGTTGCAGTGAATCCGCAATTTCGGTAAAAAATCTTAGATATTCGTCGGTCATCACCATGAGAATGCTGAATCATCCCACAGCTTATCACTCCAAATACATAGACGCCAAATATTTTATGAGCGTTTTAATTGAAGAAAAAATGTTCGAAGAAAAACGGAAAACAACAATGAGTTTACACAGCCAAGAGGCACCAATATTAGAATACTTTTGCCAACTGCCCCTCTCTTATATAATCAGAAGAAAACTACTACTTAACTGGTTTTTATTTAATAAAAATTAAAGTTTTGATAAGCTGCTGTGGCGCTGTCTTATGGTATTTCTGTATATTTCCATCAATTTATATTTTGTGATTCTGAGTTTGAATAATTTTACTGTTTATTTATATATATATATATATATATATAAGACCCAGAAAAAGACTCCATGGGAGATGAATGGAGGAAATTCGAAAGCACGCCGTAGCGACATGGAGGAGACAGGCTCAAGACAGACAATTGTGGAAGAAACTTGGGGAGGCCTTCATCCAACAGTGGATTGATAATGGTTGATATCAAAACAGGGCAAATTGTAATATTAAACACAACTGAATATAATCTAAAAATGAATAGAGCTATAGAGGAACTGAATTGCAGCATTCTGGCAAAAGACCCAACCGAATCTCAAGTAAAGTACTTAGCTAGAATGAGAAATCACAGCACCTTGCCTGATGAAATAAAGAAAGCATACCCACCAATGGGTACTGGAATACCAAAAATGTTTGCAAAAATAAAAACTCATAAGCCTGATACAACTATGAAAGTGATTGTATCAAAAAGGAATTCCCCACTAATAAAGCTGGAAAAAAATATCTACAAATTTTTGGCACCTTTGTTCATGAAGACAAGGTTCACTGTGAAGAATACATACGAATTCATTGAGAAAATTAAAGTAATTAAACAAGATTTAAGTGAATATCATATGGCTAGTATGGATGTGAGAGCTCTTTTCCTAGCACACCAGCACCTCAGGCAATAGAAATAATTATTGAAAAATTATATGTGCTACAGACAATGAATGCAATACAAATAGAGGAGTTAAGAGAAATTTTATTGTACATATATGAAAATAACATTTTTAAGTTTAACAACAAGATGTACAAACAAAATCATGGTGGACCTATGGGGTTACCATTGGCAACTTTATTTGCTGAAATCATAATGAGTGACATTGAGGAAAAAATAATAAGTAAACTCGAAGATCCACCACTGATATACTGCAGATATGTTGATGACATTTTTCTGTTGTCCAGGCTAAAAAATGATGAACTTTTGAAGACTTGACAAAAAAGTATAGTGAAATTTATCCATCTATTGAACTGACAGTAGAACAAGAACATGACAATACTTTGGCATTTTTGGATATTTTGATAATTAAAACAAATGATAATATGCAATACAGAGTGCATAGAAAATCTTCATATATCCCAGTACTTATACCATTTCAGTCATCGCATCCCTTAACACATAAAAGAAATAGTGTTAAAACACTAATTAAAAGAAGTTTAACACACTCATCAATGGAACAATATAAAAAAGGAGAAATTCAATATATTGAAAAAATTGCATATGATTTTAGTTACCCTTAACAGGTATTAAAAAAATTGATTTATGAAGTAACTCAAGCTAACAATAAAGCCAAGATTGATAAAAAAACTTGTAAAATATGTAGGGGCAATACCATATGTAGAAAATGTTTCAGCTGAAATTAATAGTTTGTGGCAAGTATGACATACAGGTAGGAAATCAGGTACTTACTGTAAAAAATTTAGTGATTAAAAATGAAAAAATCAGCCAATTAGATAGAGCAGGAATTTATGAAATCCCAATAAACCAGCAACCACCTGTGTCATATATAGGCAGCACCAAGAATAAATTAAAGTATAGATTGAACCAGCATATAAATAATTGGAATAAAAAAGAAGCTAAGACAGCATTAACCCATTACTGTATGGAAAATCAACAATGTCCAAGGTTTGAAGATATTAAATTATTAAGAGCTGTAAAAACAAAAGGCAGTTAAGAATTGCAGAATCAGTGTTAATTGAAAAAAAACAGATCAAGATTATGCAACATTAATGAGCCTAGTAACTTAAACGAACAATGGAAAGCCCTGATAAAAATTGAACAGCAGCTTAGAAAAAAAGGAAAAAAAGAGCAGCAGGGACAATAGATTGCGCCAGAGACACAATGATTCAGATATAGCGACTGGGACCCGTGCCTCGATGGCTCTGCTCACTTGAGCTGTGGTGGGCGGGTGAGACACACATGCCTCCTGATGATGACAGAGGTCTGTTGAAAGTACTAGAGGATTGTGTGTGAAGGGCTGAATGGGTGTGACACTTGAAGTGGGAGTGACAGGGGTTGTGAAACAGAAGGAGCAGTTTGGTTTTACAGTTGACAAAGGTTTAACCACCTCGGAATGTAAGGTTATGTAAATTTTGTAGATAGTTTTTAATTGAATTGAATGAGTAGTATGTGTGTTTTCTTATGGAATTGACAAGCTTTATTGTAACATCTCATAAGTCTAAAAAAATTTAAAAAAATACGATGTTTCACACCCGGAAGTAAGAATCGTAAGCAAGATGTCTGTAAGCCTTGGAAGCCCAGAAACATTACGCTGATTGACGTGTTGGAAGTGTGTTGTAATGGAGGTTACCATGATCTTTAGAGTGAGTGATTGGTACTTTCTAATAGTTTTTCACTTTGATACTTGGTTAACTTACTGTCATCAGCATCTGTTGTTGGCTTGTAGCTGTATCTTCGTATCTCTTCCAGCATGACAGGGACTTCATTTTTACAGAATACTGAGTGGTGGCACCCCCCCACCCCTCCTCCATTTTCATGGTGAACAAGCAGTTTCTTTGCTTTCCAATGACTATCCAATCCACACTGGGTGTTGTAGGCTCCTCCCCATCACACAGTTCACCTGTTAATGCTTCCTGCATTTTTCTGAAATATTAAGTCTGGGAATTGTACGGAAGTCTGGGCACACTTTTCTTTCAGACTTTGAACACTCAAACTGGTTTCTATTTGCAGACCAAGTGAAGGGAAATGATCTACTGTAAGTGTGTACTTACTAAAATAGTGAACAGCCTGACTAGATAGGCTTATGTCAGTATAGAGCAACCCAACTAGCAATAACACTGCAAAGTTCACTGCCAAATTATACACATTTAAAATAGCATGTGTATTGGGTACATACACTGACGGAAAAAAATCCCAACACCACAAAAAAATAGTTGTAGAAGAATGAAATGGCGGCAATACATTTGTATAGGTAACATATTTAATCGATTAAGGTTTCAAGATCACAGCTTATTGTAAGCGCGAGAAGAGCCATTTTAAATGTGAAATGCTGGTACATTAATAACCGGTGTAACCGCCAGAATGTTGAATGCAAGCATGCAAACGTTCATGCTTTGTGTCGTACAGGTGCTGGATGTCAGTTTGTGGGATGGAGTTCCATGCCTGTTGCACTTGGTCGGTCAATACAGGGACGGTTAATGCTGGTTAGGGGTGACGCTGCCAGCCTACTATAATTTGTTTACAAAATCTTCACTATAATTCTGTAACATCACTTGCAAGAAATACTAGATGCGGTTCAGCCATGAGAAGAAGCTCAATTCAGGAAAAGTTCTATCATTATGAATCATACCCATGAATGGAAAGAACAAAGTGAAAGAGTTAATGTGAATTTCCACTACATATGGATTTTATTGATTACTGAAAGGTCTTTGATTCTCTTAAACCATAATAAGTCATATTTATTGTCTTTGAAATCCTGTGGTATTGAACATGCTTACATCAATATTATTAGTAATATATACTGAGTTAGCTTTGCATTAGGAATACCATCCTTCTACATATTCAGAGCAATAACGAAGAACCACATGCTATCAATGTCACGTGTGACTAATATAAAGTGTGCACACCTATCTTCTGTATGTAATCAGTAAATGCTATCCAGTGATGGGGAAATGTGGAGACTTACGCCAATTTGACTGCGGCCAGATAATTGGTCTCCCTGGACAGCTGTTGCCAGTGTTTCAAAACAGCCACACTTGTTGGCTGCTGTGCCACTACTGTATCAAGGGTTGTACAAGGACTGGATTAACCATGCAAAGGCATCCAGCAGAAGGGCTCACATTGGTCAGCCATGCACAGTTGATCCTAGAGGTGAGTGTCCCTTCTGTATCAAAGGTGTACCAGGACTGGATTAACCATGCAAAGACATCCAGCAGAAGGGCTCACATTATTCAGCCATGCAAAGTTGATCCTAGAGGTGAGTGTCACTACTGTATCAAAGGTGTACCAGGTCTGGATTAACCATGCAAAGACATCCAGCAGAAGGGCTCACATTATTCAGCCATGCAAAGTTGATCCTAGAGGTGAGTGTCACTACTGTATCAAAGGTGTACCAGGTCTGGATTAACCATGCAAAGACATCCAGCAGAAGGGCTCACATTATTCAGCCATGCAAAGTTGATCCTAGAGGTGAGTGTCACTACTGTATCAAAGGTGTACCAGGTCTGGATTAACCATGCAAAGACATCCAGCAGAAGGGCTCACATTATTCAGCCATGCAAAGTTGATCCTAGAGGTGAGTGTCACTACTGTATCAAAGGTGTACCAGGACTAGATTAACCATGCAAAGACATCCAGCAGAAGGGCTCACATTATTCAGCCATGCAAAGTTGATCCTAGAGGTGAGTGTCACTACTGTATCAAAGGTGTACCAGGACTGGATTAACCATGCAAAGACATCCAGCAGAAGGGCTCACATTATTCAGCCATGCAAAGTTGATCCTAGAGGTGAGTGTCACTACTGTATCAAAGGTGTACCAGGACTGGATTAACCATGCAAAGACATTCAGCAGAAGGGCTCACACTGGTCAGCCATGCACAGTTGATCCTAGAGGTGAGTGTTAGTTGTCATGACTGGTATCTTAGCAACAACATGCAACGGACACTCAGCTCTCTTACCAGTACAACTATTTTTACATGCACTATATGCCGTAGCTTACTTTGCCTGGCATTATACACCCATAGACCAATGATGCTTCAAGTGTTGCCGGAGTCAAGTTGTTCAAACATAACTTCTCTTTAGCTTTTTGCTTATTTTCATGATTTTTCCTCAGAACTTCTAAAACAAGCAAATTAAGAAGGTAGTGTAGAACATGCTAAGTTAGAACACACTCACCTCTAGGATCATACGTAACTTAGCATGTTCTACACTACCTTCTTAATTTGTTTGTTAGTTACGTGCATTGCCTACCACTCATTTATATTCTAAAACAAGCATCCCAATAGTAGCTAACAGTTTTGTATGTATCTTCAAGGGGGTCCCCTCTACAATTTCATGCGCTATTTTCATCAATATAATTATGAATAGTCATTACTTACTTCCTTCAGTGATGAACAGGGTTTGAAAAAAATAATTTAAAAGAAAATCAGATTTATTTGATTTAAATAAGATTTTTTTTATTTACTGTATATTAGATTTTTTTGTTTAAATTACTGTTGTGTTTCAGTTCAACTTTAAAATATATCTCTTTATTCTTCAAGGCAAACATGAAACATTACATTCTTCTCTATGACGGACTTGATGGTATATATTTTTAAAATTTAAGTAACACTGCATAATAAATAACAAATGAGAATGCAATAAGAGAGTGGTATTTCTTAATGTCATACATTATGTTCACTCTACTGATTTATGTCTATTAAACTTTTCAATGATGTTTTGTATTTAAAAAATATTTATTTTTCATATATTTAAAATTAAATCTGAATGTGCACAACATTCTAAAATTTAAAAAAGGTACTTAAAAACTTATACTATTTGTTTAGTTGAAAAATCTACAACTTACCCATTAAATTTGAATCATAAAAGCCTAAAAAATAATATGTTGATTGAATTTGATTGAAAAACGTTAATTCCTGTGTAAATTTTAAATGAATTAAAAAAAAAAGCAAGTGATGAGAGAAACTATTTGTACAGCAGTTTGAACAAAAATACACAAGTTTTGCTGTTTTTTGAATTCCTCGCCTATTTCTTAACTTAGAATGCACAATGTTAAATGTTGAGAAAAATATTTCACCTTAAGCCAAATGTCGCTGTTTGTACTTGCAAAATACTTGAAACACTTTCCAGTTTGTTTGTTTTTCTCTTTCTATGGACTCTTTCACTGTGGAAAAGGAATTTCACCAGTAAAATTTACTGCAAGCTGCACTTTTTCTTCCATCTTCGTTCCAACGAATGGTGCCATAAGCTTAATGAGAATAGTCAGGAATGTATTTCCAAATTTTTTTTTATGGAAAATTGTAAAGCAACTTGTTTTTCTTCCGGCGTAATAGTCACAATTAGGGGTGTAATTAGGCATTTCTACACCCGGAGGCAAACCACAAAATATTGTGCCCTCCCCCCAACTGTCATTTTTTGTTTCAGGGTTTAACAACCACAGTGATCAACTCCAAGGGCCATAATCAGTCTTCTGTCCCTAGATTAGGGACGTTTGCCTGTAACC
Source organism: Macrothele yani (assembly GCA_039090855.1). Taxonomy (NCBI): domain Eukaryota; kingdom Metazoa; phylum Arthropoda; class Arachnida; order Araneae; family Macrothelidae; genus Macrothele; species Macrothele yani. The sequence goes on along the minus strand of CM077009.1, from coordinate 198,568,376 downwards.
ATGATTTCTGAAATACTTCTGAAAACCATGATTTCTGAAATACAATGATTTCTGAAAACCATGATTTCTGAAATACTTGTGTAACCTACTCTTTGATGTTTGAAATCTGTAAGTCTTTTGCTAGAAGGTGGAAAATGTGGGCTGTTCAACCATATGCAATAAAAACATTTTTCCTCATTTCTTTCAACTTTGTTATATTTGAAGCATTGTGCATTACAAAGCTCCTGATTTTATATATCATTGTTCAATTTTCGCTAAGTTGCGATGAACATACTTTTTACGTGGCTACGATATTCAAATTCGGTTGACATTAAATGTCTGTAAATACTGTTTCACACATTATACAAGTTCAGCTATCGGGAGTTTGCAAAAGGACATTAACGTAGTATTGGCAATTGAAGTCAAGTATAATAATAATAAGTATCTATACTTACAATATTTATAGTGGCTGTAGGTGCTTCATATGTGCATCATCCAAGATTCACAATTGAAAGAATTCACATTCTTGGATGATGCACATATAAAGCACCTACAGCCACTATAAATATTGTAAGTATAGATACTTATTATTATTATACTTGACTTCAATTGCCAATACTACGTTAATGTCCTTTTGCAAACTCCCGATAGCTGAACTTGTATAACGTGTGAAACAGTATTTACAGACATTTAATGTCAACCGAATTTGAATCCTGATTTTATAATGGATTCTTTTTTCTACTGATTTCAAACCCTGCATACAAATATTTTTAAGGTGATCACTTGTGGGGCTACCAGAAATGTCAAAATTGTCCAATAAATACACATCATCTGAAGTTGTTACACAAGAACAAACAACTGGTTGATTATAGACATTGGAATACATCAATACTCATGCAGACTATCTTATCTTTTAAAGACTAACATATTTCCATTTCACTATCAAAAACCTCATCTAAAAAACATCCTGCTATATTCCTGTTGCGTTGATAAATATAGCTATGGGTCACGCTGCCGATCACATTCTTCGCAATTTGCAAAAAAGAAATTGTTTTGGCGATGGAAAAAAAGCTTTGGCAATTACCTTTTCATAGTATTATAACACTTTGGCGAAAACTTTAGAAAAGCCAGCATAACTCCTGAATATAGCATCTCAATAAGGTTCTTGAACTCCTTATTTTTAACTATACGAAACAGAGAATTTGAAGAATAGACCATTCGAGCAGTTTGCAGAACAAACATTTTTTTCTGTTAGCTGTGGTTCGTCTCACAAATGAATCCATTTTTAATCTTTTTAAACTCTTCTCTGCTGGTTGCAGATTTAGTGGTTCTTTCAGGTACCAATGGCAGTTCCCTTTTATGTTGGGATTCCTTGGTAGGTGAAGCATTATAAACTCCAGCATATCTTAAATTTGTTGAAGTGCTCAGTTGAGGGACATAAACTTCATTTGTGTTGAATGAACACAATGAGCAAATGGTTTTTCGTGTGTGCAACAAGTCCCTGGATATCTTTTTCACAGTTTGCACTTAGCATGTGAAACTTTGCTACAGTTTTTATTTCTTCAAAATAGTACCAAATGATATCTTTTTTCCTTGCAGCTACTTGTCCTAAAATGCACTAAGTGCTAAAAACCTTAACCATACAGTACAGTTACAACAGGAATAGCCGCCCCGATGGCGCAGTGGTCTAAGGCGTTGGCCTCTGATCATTCGTCCGAACAGGGGTCCGGGTTGGAACCAGTGACCCTAAATTAGGGATGGGCGACTGCTTATAGCCCATTGAGTTGCTCATGGTGGTCGTTAAACCTCAAAAAACAAAAAACAAAAAAAACAAAAAAAAAAACAGGAATAACTGAAAATGGTACTTTCAAAACTGGCACTGGTTCCTGTCTATCTGTTCTTTAACATCCTATACTGCCACCCACTGAGATAATTCTCCTGCTAAGGTCATGTACAAGAAAGGGAACACTGGTGAATGATAAAAGGTCAGATTCCTTTGGTACTGACAAAACCCAACTTATAACCTCCATGAATGGAGATTAGTGGTCTTGGGAGCCTGGGACATTATAATCTCATAGGAAAGGGATAAATCTCACTTTTGAAATTTTAAAATTATTTTATGCCTTTATGGTCATCATTAAGAACTGCCACAAAGAAAAATTATTTGTGGAAAAAACCACATTTACATAAAATTGTATTAACTTTCATGGTTAATAAGAATATTTTATTTTATTTAGTTTCAGCATGAAGTTGATTTGTGTTTAACTAATAACAGTGCTAAATTCATTACCTAAATTTAACACTGTTATTAGAGTATTATAAATCAAGTGATTTAAATCAATGAACACTGTTAATGAATATACATCTTTTTTAATTTTGATCATGTATCTTATGTATGACACATAATAAAAATGGCTTATAACTTTTTATCCCCCTCAGCCTTGGAAATAATCCTGGTGTATCCTATGACATGAACAGAATCCATTACATTGGCAAACTTGAATAGGGTGAAAAATATAGTGCTATTCAGAATACAAACAGTTTAAGTATAAGTTCTGTAACATGACTCAGAACGTATATTGCTTTCATGGCAAAACCCAGAAAAAAAAAAAAACTTTGATATTTTCTCATCATAAAAATATCGTAGACAGAAATCTTCTACATGATATTGTCATACTCAAACTAAATCTTGTGAACACATGCACTATACCTGCACAATGAAAAATGCAGTCCTCACAATTCTGAAGCAGAATGATTGCCTACAATGAAATGCTTATTTATTCAGAGTTGAAGAAATATTCTCCTCATAATATGTGGTAAACATGTCATGATAATTAACACAGCAATCGGACATCGCCAAATTGACTGTAATTACTGTTTCACCTTGATGTGATTTAATTCATGTGTGAAACAGTAATTATACAGTCAATTCAACAATGTCCGATTGCTGTGTTAATTATCATGAAATGCTTACTGATTACACTGTGACATAATCCTTTTTAAACAGTAATAGGGCAGCAGAAATTAAACAGAACAAAAACAAAATAAAGGTTTATCTTCATAGCCCAGTTACTCAGGTCACATATATTGAACAAAATACTTCTTTTTAATTATGCTTATATCAAGTTAATTATTCCTTGATTTACTCTCTCTCTCTCATGTCTAATGCTGTTATTCAGTTTGAATAATTTGCAACATCAATGTAGGATTTCTACAAACTATGCAAGTTAAATTTGTTCCATATTCAACTAGAAGAGACTCTGGTTCACCTGCAAAGGGAGTTTTAGTGGCAGGGAGAATAAAAGCTTTCACATAACACAGTTTCTCTGGAAGGAGAGGGCAAACCCTGTTTGTTGTATGAGCTACACTTCCTCAATGAAAATATTATGCAACACAACTGATATTCCTTTTTTGGTGCACCTTTTATCAGCATGAAAGGTAGCAAAAAAAAAAATCATGTTACAAGTATTCATGCTTCAGTCATTTTTCTATAATTGTGTTCAATAACTGCCATAGTCTTTACAAATTAAGTAAAACGAAAACTAGCACTCAACTACTGTTTGGGTTAGTGGAGAAAGGAGTTGTAAAGCAGCCAGTGTACAACCCACACAGACAACATACCCCTATGCCTGGGCAAAGCCATCTTCTAGGAAGAATACCACAGGCTTCGTGCAAACTAAAATCACTTTTCACAAAGGCTGAAGAACAAACTTCCCACAGTCACAGTTACACGAAATCAAAGTGAATAAAAAAAAAAAAAAAACACACACACACACAATGGCAATTTCTGAAAAACAAAATGATTAAAGAAATGTTTTATTTTCTCTCCATCCACACTAGAAAACTGGACAAAAAAAAAAAAAAGCCCCTGATCTTTCTCAATTTGTATCACAACTCCCAAACCTGACTACTAACGGCATGACCTGGTAAATGCTAAATTACCTAATAGACAGACATATTTCCAAATACAAAGAACATAACCCAACACTGATTTCCCCTTGAGTATTTGAACAATAAATCTTACTCACCATTTAACAAATCTCTGTACATAAAAATTAGGAATAGTCCTGGTCAAACATACAGAAACATGGCTGCAGTTATTAATCTCCATGAAGGAGCATATATACACTGAAAGATCCTGTAACTCTTCTCAGCAAAGTGTCTGGAGCATACATCACATCGGTGAGGCTATTTACCTGTGTGAAGGAGCATGTGCCTTGAAAGTTTGCTTTTATGAGTAAACCGTTTAGAACATACATCACACTGATGAGGCTTTTCACCTGTGTGAATAAACATGTGCTTCGAAAGATTACTTTTTTGAGTAAATTGTTTGCAGCATACATCACACTGGTGAGGCTTTTCACCTGTGTGAAGGAGCATGTGCTTTAAAAGATAACTTTTATCAGCAAATTGTTTGGAGCATACATGACACTCGTGAGGCTTTTCACCTGTGTGAAGAAGCATGTGCCTTGAAAGACTACCTTTATGAGCAAACTGTTTAGAACATACATCACACTGACGAGGCTTTCCACCTGTGTGAATGAGCATGTGCTGTGAAAGATGACTTTTATCAGAAAATTGTTTGGAGCACACATGACACTGGTGAGCCTTTTCACCCGTGTGAAGGAGCATATGCCTTGAAAGACTACTTTTATGAGTTAACTGTTTAGCACATACATCACACTGATGAGGTTTTCCACCTATGTGAAGGAGCATGTGCTCTGAAAGATTTCTTTTCCAAGCAAATTGTTTGGAACATACATCACACTGGTGAAGCTTTTCACCTGTGTGAAGAAGCATGTGCTTTGAAAGATAACTTTTATCAGAAAATTGTTTGGAGCATACATCACACTGGTATGGCTTTTCGCCTGTGTGAAGGAGCATGTGCTTTGAAAGATGACTTTTATCAGAAAATTGTTTGGAACATACAACACACTGATGTGGCTTTACACCTGTGTGAATGAGCATATGCCTTGAAAGATTATTTTTTTGAGAAAATTGTTTGGAACACACATCACATTGGTGCGACTTTTCACCTGTGTGAAGAAGCATGTGCTTTGAAAGGTAATCTTTACGAGTAAATTGTTTTGAACATACATCACACTGGTGAGGCTTTTCACCTGTGTGAAGGAGCATGTGCACTGAAAGATCAAATTTATGAGTATATTGTTTGCAACAAACATCACACTGGTGAGGCTTTTCGCCTGTGTGAAGAAGCATGTGCTTTGAAAGATAAGACTTGTATGCAAACTGTTTTAAGCATACATGACATTGGTGATCTTTTTCACTTGAGTGAAGGTGACTAAGCCTTGAAATTCTGCATTTTGCACTTAGTTGCTTGAAACACATGTCAGAATCATAAGGTTGTTCTCTTGCATGGACCTTTACATGCATTAAGAGACTATCTTTCTGATTCAGTTTCTTGTGACACACATTACTCTGGAAACGTCTTTCACTTGAATGAAGTTCCATTGTCTTGCATGGCAGGCGGAAGGTGCTGTCACGAGCTCTGCTGTTTTTGCCTGATAGTAAGTGATTAAACCTCTCCTGTGCTGTTTACTTTGTACCAGCCTTAAGTTAAAGGTCTGGGCCTTCTTCCTGTTTTGCTCACGAGTTGGTGAGTTGTAATTTTATCTCGTTATTCAGTTTTGTTTACATCTTATCCGAGCCGCTTGGCTACGTCACGTCGGCGCCATTTGTAATGGCGTCATCCGGAGTGGTGGACCATAGCCACCATAGCAGCATCCCCACTTCCGGTGTCCTCAGCTCATCTTCTTCAACCTGGTGATGTCACAGTGCCTTCACAGCCAGGCGGCGTTCAACTGCCTTCCAGTGCTGCTTCGTCAAGCTGCCCTCCTGGTGCGTTTCCTGCATCCAGCCCAAAGTGTCAAAGAAATGCCAATGATGATGAAGCCATGAATACTTCTATCTCTGGGATTTCTGCTCCTTCTACTTCTCGCACACAAGCATCTACCTCGTATTCAGCTGCAACATCTAAGCCACGCCCTATTCTCCGTGAGATCTATAATAATGCAGACGGAACTCCATACAACTAGACATTCTGGTGGACTCCTCAGCTGGACAATTTTTACAACGATTCTCGATCGCGGAATGGTCTTCGAAGCTCTACCGAATACGCCCCTCTATGTGTATGAAGACGCCCTTACAGGTATGTTTACCTCTACTTCCATTCAGTTTATGGCGCGAAGACCATCTGTTGTTATTGTGTATTTTACGAAAGCGGAGTATGCGCATGATGTTCTTAATAAGGGTCTAACCCTTCGTGATCGCCATCTATTTCCCGAGTCGGTTGCGCACCGGCCGGTCAATGTCTATTTCTATCCTGCACTACCTGAAGTATCTGACACTATGTTGTTTGTAGTTGCCTCCTCTCTTGGTAGAATGGAGGGCGCTGTTCTTACTCACTCTGCAGCCCCAGCCAAAGCGGGGGGTCGAGCGGTTGCTCGCACTATTCAAGGAGCAAGACCAGTAGCATGGGTTGTTTTTTCATCGCAGGCTCACATTGAAAACTGTCCGACTCGGCTAACCATCAAATGTGGGGAACACCTGCGAAGGATAGATGTACTCACAACCTATCACTGCGGTAAGTGCCAGAGCATTTGGACACCACCAGAAAAATTGCCAGAGTGTTCCCTCACAACAGACTCCCGCAAAGGATCTTGTGACTCCATCCCCGACCGTTGAACAAGGTGTTCCCGTCAACACTTCCTCAGTGAATTCTTCTGACCTGGATGTCCAACACCACAGCACATTACCCAGCACTACCCGATATTCAGCCGTTCTGCACCCCTGAAATTCCTCAAGTCTCGGAAAGTAGTAGTGTTGTTTCTGACGCTTAGATTTCTAACGCAGATCTAGAGGATTCCTATTTCAGCACAGATGACCAGGCTGTAAGCGATGGCTCAGTGAACGAACCTCGTTCCCGTACAATGAAACGACAAGCACTTCGTGGTCATAGTAATACTGCCAAGCGTAGGAAAGCTCTTTGTTGCTCCCCACGTACTTCACATAGACGTCGTGTCTCCCCTGCTATTTGGAAGGATTATGACATGTCAACAGACTCCCATGAGGATTCCGCATACTTTCTCTTTGATGACTTTGTGACTCATCTTCACCATCACAATATTTCAGAGCAACCTGTAACCCATATGCAATTGTATGAATTACTGTGTTACAAAGTGCGGCAGAATACCTTTAGTTAATGAATCAGGTGCTAATCTACCGGAGATCCTCAAGCAATTATCTTTAGTGGATACAGCTTTTCAAAGCTACACCCTAGCGACCGGAGATCATGGAGAAATTATCTCGGCGATTCACCAACAAGTGGGAAAATTTCATCTTGCCGGTTCCAGGACGCATTTGTCCACATAGGACCTAACCCTTCCGAGTGACAACGTTTAACTGCAGGGGATACATCCCCTGTGATCAACTCTATGGTATTTGAAGATTTCAGATCTGCTTCTGCAGACATTATCAGCCGCCCCGGTGGCGCAGTGGTCTAAGCGATGGCCTCTGATCATTCGTCCGAACGGGGTCCGGGTTCGAATCCCGGTGAGGCATGGATGTTGTGTTTGTCTTACGGCACTGGCTCTCTCCCTTCCCTGGAACCAGTGACCCTAAATTAGGGACGGGCGACTGCTTATAGCCCATTGAGTTGCTCACGGTGGTCGTTAAACCTCAAAAAACCCAAACCCAGACATTATCATACTTCAAGAAACGAATTGTGATGCCACCACCCCCTTTCGCCTTTGGTGAACGTGGTCCTACACTATCTTTCACGAATATCGTCGAACATAGAGAGGTGGTGTCTCCATCGGTGTACACCACCGCCTGTTTCATCGCTTTTCTTCTTATGCGGTTCGCACCCTCTTTCCTGGTGGAATGCAACAGTTTACCTTCTGCCTTGATCACGATACCTTCCATGTAATTAACGCGCATTTTCCGCAAGATGATTCTGTGGTGTCAGCATTTTGTACCAGTCTGCACGATACTCTTGAAACCATCCCCACCCAAGAATTCGTTATTCTGTGAGAAGACTTCAACTGTACCCTGCAGCCATCCTTAGATCGTTGTTTCTCTTGTGGCGAATACCGACGCCAGCTCGCCACCACGCTCTCCCAGTTGATTAACAAGTTTCAGCTGGTAGATGTTTTTCGATACTTGTTTCCTACAGCCATCTCTTTTCCCTGGCATGGACCGGTTTTCTACAACCATCTCTTTTACCTGGCATGGACCGGTTTCCTACAGCCATCTCTTTTACTTTGCATGGACCGGCGGCGCGAAGCTCGCCTCGACCGTGTTTATGTTTCGCCCACCTTGATCCCATCTATCACGGATGTGGTTCACATGCCAATGGCCACATCTGACCATTGTGCTGTTTGCCTTACTGTCTGCGTAGCTAGCCCCCCCCCCTCGTGCACGCCGTGCATGGACTTTTGATGATGAACTTCTGAACGATCCTGCCTTCTGCAATGCGGTTATACAGTTCCTTGCAAGTCGGCGGCCCTTGTTGGAAATAACTCCGAGCGCACTACATCTTTGGCTACAGGTGAAGGGAGAACTTCGGCTTTACTTACGGAATTATTCCTTTACATTTCACACGGAGCGAGCTCAGCAGATTGATAATCTTCGAGGTCTCTTAACAACGATTCCGAAAACGGATCCATTATACTCTGTTTATCAAGAGGACCTTCAGGTTCTGCTAACCCTTCCAGCTCAGTAGGCTGTACGGCGGATGCGCTTATGCCACATATACCTGTCATCACAGTCGTATGAACATCTTGCTCGATTGGAATCTAAGAAGAGAGTTTCTTCTGTTTATTTTCTACGTCTTGAGGATGGCACAGTCACCGGCAACCAGTCGACTATTTGCTCAAAGGTTCGGGGCTTCTTCTCGGGAAAGTACCGCGCGGTAGCGCAAACTACTGTTCCTTCTCCTTCTCCCTTGCTTTCCTTTGTACCTCAGGTCCCATCTGATCTCTCTACTCTTCTACTTTCTGATTTCTCGTTATCTGAACTTCGAGAGGCATTTGCGCCTCTCAATCCTCAAGCTTCTCCGGGACCCGACGGCCTTCCCCTTTCTTTCTATCCGGCTCTCCTTCCTTCTCTTTCACCTTTTCTCTCTGCTTGTTTCTCATGTGCTCTTTCCTCTGCTGCGCTACCACCGGACTTCACCGTCGCACATATATGGCAAAGCAAATTTCTCCATCATTTTTATGCCAGGGGCGGAATTCGAACCCAGAGCTCTCGGCTCCGGAGCTCCGAGAGTTATCCACTATACCACACTGGCATCTGCTGTCTGCCTTTATCTCATGTGCGTCCTGCGGTGCATACACGTCACATATCCAAATAGACCCGCAATCAACAACAGCACCATTGGCGGTGCTGTCCCTGTGATGCTTGCGACCGACCTGTACAGCAGGCAGAAAGAACGTCACGGATTTTCAGCCAATCAGCTAACATCTTAGGATCTCCGAAGAGTTTCCTTCAGGTTTTGTGAACATGCTTGCAGCATCAAAGACCTTGGAGGAAAATAGACTGGCAAACGCAAGGCTAGTGCTTCGGAGGCAACGGCGCAGCATTTGAGATAGCAGCGCTATCTGCAACAGCGAGGAGGTTGTGGGAAATACATAGCTATTAGAAAGGTACATACAGTGCTTGATTCAATGCATAATATAAACGCAGAAGGAATATTCGGGTGCGAATGCGGACCAACAACTTTCTGGATCAAAATTTAATTAGCAAGTTCTCTATTTAGATGAAAATCAGCTATGAAATAGAAAATACGCCGCTACATACAACAAACACCTGATACCTAAAGTTGCAGCAATACGAATTTAAATATACCGCATTATCGTTCCTTCACATTATCCTTAATCACCTGATTTTGTTCCTCAAATTGTTTTATTGAAAAATATTTTTACCCCATGAGCTCATGAAAAATGAATATCGCATAAAATAAAAAGGGGTCTACAGATATCATGTTCACAAAACTATCACAGGTTTTCCTCAGATATGCAGAGCTCTTTATATCTATTATTAATTGCAGTGCTGTATTCACATTCAATAAACTAACTTTAAAAGCTACTCCTACAAATAATTTAAAAGAATAACACAGCACTTTATCTGATCTAATTTTCTAACCAACCACTTCCATACCTCAGTAAACACCTTATGTTCTTATGAAGCAAATGAACAACACATCACTCCCTCTAACTAATACATGCATACGAAGATCGCCGCCCCGGTGGCGCAGTGGTCTAAGGCGCTGGCCTCTGATCATTCGTCCGTAAGGGGTCCGGGTTCGAATCCCGGTCAGGCATGGATGTTGTGTTTGTCATACGGTGCTGGCTCTTTCCCTTCCCTGGAACCAGTGACCCTAAATTAGGGACGGGCGACTGCTTATAGCCCATTGAGTTGCTCACGGTGGTCGTTAAACCTCCAATCAAAAAAAAAAATACGAAGATCCTTTTCTTACCTTAATGTTGTGTTTGACTACAGACATGTGAAAACTGGTTTTATTTTTTACCTTTTTTTGCTAAGAAAAGATAACTGTATAAACATTTTTTCAAATTATCTTGTAAAAGATAAAAAAAACGGGAATACAGGACAGGATAGGCACTGAAATAGTGGTAAACAAGCTTTGTTTTTCTTTTTGCAATTATGATTTAGTCAAATGCCAGCTTTAATATGAACTGAATGTCAACAAACTGTTTTGTAATCAAGTGATGTTTTGACCCACTCAGCACGTCGATCCCCATGAGTGTAACTTTTACCGATGTGATTGTAGAATGTTTCTCTCGATAGCCAATCGGAGAATGTGCTGAGTTATTGTCAATCGTACCTCTTGCATGCAACGATTGAGTAGCAACATTTGTCGAAATTCACTTCGCCAAGCTGTCACCCATTGGCACCTTGTATTCAACGATTATATGCTGTAAGCAAGCACAGAGTAGCTGTGTTTATCACAACCATAAGAAACTGAATGGGTGAAAATACAGAAAATTCACTTCACCCAGCTGTGATCGAATAAAATGAACATTGTGTGACACTTTTACATGAACACATCTTCTATTTGAAATTATTCTGGTTGTTATACAACACAAACTTCACTTCATCCAGCTGTGATCGAATAAAATGAGAATTACATGACCACCTGACACTCTGACATGAGCGCACCTTTCATTTGAATTTGTTCTGTTAACACATTGACACCTTGATATTGTGCAGTGGCTCAGCGTTATTTGATAACCATGTCACATGGGCTTACAAACCTGACATACTAGGCAATTAAACCAAAGAATCTTGCATGTCACAAAAGAATTAGCTTCCAGGGGTCACAAATGCTGTGGATTTCTAACTTCCGGGAGAAGACGAACTTTGAAATGTTCAATGATGATACACTGTCCAGAAAAGCGTTGTTGATACACTGCCCAGAGAAAGTTTCCGCTTGTTTTTCGTCCCGTTTCTGGCAATTTAATTCAAAATGTGATTAAATTTTTTGAATCCATAATTCATATTATTTTCCAACTGGTGTGTTTCACCAAATTAAAAAAAAAAAGTAGGGTAAGAATTTATATTATCTTTCCATAAGAGCTGGAACGTACAAAAGATGGTTACGCAGAATGCCTTGGAAGCGTTTCATCATTTTTGGGCAATCTTATTAAAAGAATATGATCAAAAATCCATAGGAGAAAATAGTTTCCGACTGTTGTTTTTCAGAAAATTAAAAAAAAAAATGTAAGGCAATAAATATATTTCATCTTTCCACAGGAGAAGGACAGCACATCATTTTTCATAGAGGTGATTGTAGAGGAACTGTATTTGCATTTCTACGGTTCCCAGGGACAATTTAGAAGTCGTGATGTCTCGAAACACACAGTTTTTGATATTTTCAGTATTCCATTTAAAAAAAACTCAATTGCAAACAATCCTTAGGCCCCAAATGTGACTATTTGGATGTCGAACATGCGTTTTGAAGTTTGATTTTTTTAACATGGAATACAAAACATTGAAATGAAAAAGAGAGGGTGTTCAAAAATTGCTAACAGTTCGATATTCAAACCAAAAAATATTGTTCTATAGATAATTATATTTTGAACATGATGTAATGTCCATATATTCCTTCATACTTAAAACATATATTCCTTCATACTGGTAAAAAGCATCATCTATGCAATTACAGCCCAAGACATTTTGAACAACAATGGGTAAATCATTTAACTTAATCATGAAAATATATGTTTTTTATGTCGGCCGCATTCGCCTTAGTATTACATTCATATCTAACATAGTACCTGATCCAAACCTGACCATATTTACTATTTAACAACTATTTAAAGCACAATTTGCAACACGCACGTAGCCGTCGTATACTCTTGAACAGCTTTCAGCCCTCGCTAATGGCGGAACATCTGGTTTTCAAACACTGACGGAAGTAGCGAGGTCTTTGCTGTTCTCTCTTTTTTTTTTTTTTTTTTTTTTTTGATTGAAGGTTTAACGACCACCGTGAGCAACTTAATGGGCTATAAGCAGTCGCCCGTCCCTAATTTAGGGTCACTGGTTCTATGGAAGGGAGAGAGCCAGTGCCGTAAGACAAACACAACATACATGCCTCAACGGGATTCGAACCCGGACCCATTTCGGACGAATGATCAGAGGCCATCGCTTAGACCACTGCGCCATCGGGGCGGCATTTGCTGTTCTCCTCCAAGGTCTTTGTGCAGCGCAGAGGGAATATATAGTTCAACTCTCGCTTTTAGAACAGCGTCCCAGCGGGAGTACTTGAAACTGTCATGTGATACAGTGTCAGTGGCTATATAAATAGCACTGGGGAGAGAGTTCAAGAAAGCGGGCCGCGGGTGGCCTAGTTGGCAACGTTCGTGACTGCCACAGAAAGGACCTGAGGTTCGATCACAACAGGTACAAACGCTCGATCCACTAAATATCGGCCGTGCTTCGGATGGGCACGTTAAGCGGTCGGATATCGAGTACTGGCTACCGTTATTAATGAGGGCGTCTTCCTCCCTTTCTACCTTGCTTCCGTGTCACTTTTATATCGGGCACTCTATCCCAAAATTCCTAGCTTCCTGTTTCTAAGGATTGTTTAAGACCTGGAATCAGACACTCCCTAAAATCTTCTACATATGAACTGAGTTCAAGAAAGCGGAAGCCAACCCTGATGGACTTGTAAGGGGTGTGTGGTTGACTACGATCCCAGAGAATTCCTTATGTATCCCCAAACTAAGGCGGCGATTGTTTCCCTTGACAGGAATTAGGGAAAGGGCAGCACAGCTGAGCACTTTTTCTTGGGCTGAAGACCTTGGATCAGATGGAGGGTTGGATAGGATGAAGAGTAAATGTGTGAACATTGGTGGGTGTTAGACAAACCAGCCACCTTCTTTTTCAGGTTGGCGTTGAGATGGTGAGTACTGATTGCTGCTCCGGCATCCGGACATGGTTTTTGTGAGTTTTATCCCCCCGGGGCATCGACGGCTGGGTGGTGTTGTGGTCCGTTGGGATGGACGCTGTGGTGCTTGGTTTCCCCTCTCTCTTCCTGCCCTGGACTGGTGTCGTGGTTCACTCAAAATATAAGCCCTCCTCTCCTTTCAGTAATTTTTCTGTTTATCTTTCCTATTGAGTACACTTACTCAGGTCTCTTATTTCTAAGGGTAGTTTTAGACCTGGGGTCAGACGCGAACTTCTTCAAACGTAGCGTAGCGAGTTGTAAACTGGGGCCACGAATGGCCTAGTGGTCAACTTTGGCGACTGCTACTGAGAGGTATCAGGTTCGATCCCAGGCAGGTATTACCGCCGTGCGTCAGATGGGCACGTTAAACCGTGGGACCCTGACCCCCTGGGAATAAATAAGGACGCCTTCCTTCCCCTTTCTACCTCGCTTCCGTGTGACTTTCCTATCGGATACTCTAGCTGAAATCTCCGGTCTTCCTATTTCTAAGGGTTGTTTAAGACCTGGGGTCAGACACTCCCTTCCTAAAATCCTCTACATGATTATATGAATTGTAAACTCTTAGTGGTGCGGTTGACTACGATTCCAGCGAATTCCGTAGGTATTCCAGAACTAAGACGACGATAGTTGTCCCCCTCCCCTGACAGGGACTTGGGGTTAGGCAACACTGTTTTCTGGGCTGGGGTCCTTGGAACAGATAGAGGACTGGATCAGACGGAGATTAGGTATGTGAACATCAGGTGGATGTGAGACAAACCACCAACATCTTTTTTAGATTGGTGTCGAGATAGTAATACTGATTGCTGCTCGGGCATTCGGATGTAGTTTCTGTGAGTTTTCAGTTCCACCCCGGGGCTTCCGCGGTTGGTTGGTGTTGTGGTAGGCTGCGATGGATGCTGTGGTGCGTGTCTCCCCCTTCCCTCTACTCCTTTCCGCCCCGGGCTGTTGACGTGGTTACCAAAAGGACAGCTCTCCTCTCTCTTATTTTTCTGCGTTGAATTCACTTACTAAGATCACCTAACTTCAAATTTCTAAGGGCAGTTTTAGACATGGGGTTAGACACTCCCTTCCTAAAACTACTCCAAACGATAGCGAAAAAAAATAGCGAGTTGTAAAATCATTTGTTGGGTGTTACCCCTCCACCCCGTGCCCCCTTCTTTTTCAGGATGGTGTTAAGACGGTGAGTACTGATTGCTGCTTTGGCTTTCTGATTGGTTTTCGTGAGTTTCATTCCCCACGGATACGTCGGCGGATCGGTGCTGATGTGTGGCTGTGGCGTTTTGTTCCCCTCTTTCTGTCTCTAATTCTTCTGTATTAAAAGCAAACAGATTTCTTGCTTTCACCACTGACTGGTCATCCATGTAATCAATTCCTCTCAGAGAACTTGAAAGCATACTTGAACAAAAATCGGGAGAATGCGGGGTTCGATTCCCGCTCCAGGACGATGAAAAATTTTCTGACAGGAATTACACTGGCGGAAAGGGAAAAAAGAACACCAAGAAGGAGACGTCTGCTACCAACGAAATTTATACAGCATAATAACGGAATACAGAGGATAACGTGATCAAAACATTATGGCAAAATACAGCTGTATTTGCTGGTAAACTGAAAAATAACATTTCCGTGTAACATGGTTAGTACGAGGTTGAACCGCCATGAACTGCGTCACACTGTGCAATTCTGGCATGGAGTCTGTCGTACAGATGTTGGGTGTAAGTTTGGGGTATTGAGTTCCAAGCATCCTCAACCTGGACGCATAAATCGGGGATGGTCGTGGAGACCGGATATGTCGTTGTCCCATAAAATCCCACACGTGCTCAATGGGGGACAAATCCGGTGAACGTGCAGGCCTTGGAAGTTGTCTCAAATCCTGATGTGCATGTTGCGTTGCACGTGCGGTGTATGGGCGTGCGTTATCTTGCTGGAAAACACCACGATAGACCGACCTTACAAATGGCACAACAACGGGCTAAATTATGTTGATGATGTAGGAGGTGCTGTTTAACGTAACCGGTACAAACACTAGTTGTGTACGGGAAGGATAGCTGATCGCTCCCCACACCAGGAGACCAGGTGCAGGTCCTGTGTGTCGCTGGCGGATGCAAGAAGGGTGGAGACGCTCCCCTATGCGTCTGCGAACACGCATACGGCCATCGGAGGCTCCCAAGCAGAATCTGCTTTCATCGCTGAACACGACAGATTGCCATTGCGTTCTCCAGTGCAGACGTTGGCGACACCACTGCAGCCGTTCCTGACGGTGGGCTGGAGTCAGAGGTACACATGCACGTAGTCCTGCATCCAGTTGACGGTTGCGGATTGTTCGCACAGTCACCTCAGGTACAACGGCAGCTCGGATTTGCGTCGCAGTGGATGTTCTGCTTGACAACGCCGCTCTTCTTATGCGTCGATCGGTCGGCTCATCAGTCCGCCTTTGACTCCCGGTTCCACGTCTTCTCGTGTGGGAATGCTCCTCTGACCATCCACGCCACCATCGAACCACCACCGATACTTCCCGTCCAATTCGCTCCGCAATACGACCATCCGGCCTCGCGGAGTCCGACTAGACGACCTCGCTCAAAGTCCGATAACTGCTGAAATCGTACAAGTCCTCCATGTCCAGGCATTGCAGATTCTTCAGGGTCTTCGCACGTGTCCGTACGCCAACGACTGATTACATTCACTTTGCCGTACTCCTTAAATACCACCGATGATAATTTGCATATTATGCCGTGCTGTGGCGTATGCGCTCACCGGTTGATCCCGAAATTAACATCACACCTACGTAAATTCGACCCATTAACATATGTAAATTTCATGATCGCCTGCCAATTCCGTCTTGGTGTTCTTTTTTCACTTTCCGCCAGTGAATATGGATGACCAGTAAGTGTCGAGCATTTTTAAAAATTCTTATCGAAATGTCAAGCAATTTTAAAAATTCTTATTGGAGTTATGCTTGAAATTTACAAAATTTCCAGGATGCCTCTTGTATGTTTTGACTTTTACTGCAGTGAAGGAACGTTTTTGTTTAGAACAAAATATGACAGTTTTAACAATTTATGAACAGTTTTTCTTCTAAACTGGGCAGGCAAATTTCTGCACATTTCCAGCTGGGCGTGAAACTTTTCAAGCCCTGGATGTTGTTTTGCAGTGTGTATACGAGCTGCTTATTTTTGGCATGATAATTGTTTTTTTTTATTGGAGGTTTAAATACCACCGTGAGCAACTCAGTGGGCTATAAGCAGTCGCTTGTCCCTAATATAAGGTCACTGGTTCCAGGGAAGGGAGATAGCCAGTGCCTTAAGACAAACACAACATCCATGCCTCACGGGATTCGAACCCGGAGCCCTTTCGGGCGAATGATCAGAGGCCATCGCTTAGACTACTGCGCCATCAGCGGGGGCGGCGGCTTGTACGCTTCTGGTAAGTTCAGTTGGCTTCAAAGAGGTCGCTGCCCCGGTGGCGCAGTCGTCTAACCGATGGCATCAAACCATTCGTCAGATATGGGTCCGGATTCGAATCCCGGTGAAGCATGGAAGTTGTGTTTGTCTTACGGCGCTGGCTGTCTCCCTTCTCTGGAGCCAGTTGCCCTAAATTAGGGACGGGCGACTGCTTATAGCCCACTGAGTGTTTTTTTTTTTTTTATTGGAGGTTTAACGACCACCGTGAGCAACTCAATGGGCTATAAGCAGTCGCCCGTCCCTAATTTAGGGTCACTGGTTCCAGGGAAGGGAGAGAGCCAGTGCCGTAAGACAAACACAACATCCATGCCTGACCGGGATTCGAACCCGGACCCCTTACGGACGAACGATCAGAGGCCAGCGCCTTAGACCACTGCGCCACCGGGGCGGCCCCACTGAGTGTTTCACGGTTGTCATTAAACCTCCAAACAACAACAAATCAAAGAGGTCTACCATATTTTCTTCAGTATATAAAAGTCTTACACTATTAATTAGTACCTTTTTTTTTTGTTTATTGGAGGTTTAACGACCACCGTAACTCAATGGACTATAAGCAGTGGCCCGTCCCTAATTTAGGGTCACTGGTTCCAGGGAAGGGAGAGAGCCAGTGCCATAAGTCAAATACACATCCATGCCTCACCGGGATTCGAACCCGGACGAATGATCAGAGACCACAGCTTAGACCACTGTGCCACCGGGGCAGCTGGTTGTTTATGGAACACTCATGAGTCTGGTGCAATTTACATCTGGGCACATGTATAATATCTGGTGTGATTGATAAATGATATGAGATGTGTCGAATAGTTCCTTTCAAAAAGTTGCTTATTTGCATTTTAGGCAATCTATCGTTTAACAAAAGTTGAGGTTACCTGTAATCATATGCTTGAAAATTCCTTTCTGAAAAGGACCGTTTTTTAAAAAATCTGTCCCATTTGGGGCTGTCTATTCAGGAGGGTGAGAGTCGGCTGTCCTAAGGCAGAGGAAGTGAAACTGTAGTCTAAGTTGGGACACTTTGTTGGATCACATACTCTGCTAAGTACCTACTATGTACATATAATGCTTCTTCACTCAAAAATCTTGGATATTTTCTCCCACTTTCCACCCTTCTACCTACCTCTCTCTCCGTCTGTGTCACTTTCTCTATGGTATTGGTAAAAGCACCAGATGCCAGGTCAACAAATGGAAGCTGTGGCTGAATCCATGTTGGTATTGTGTTTCTTGCAGTTGCTGATTCAGTCGTGATGCTACAGGTGGGCTGCAGATTTTAGTCCCTCCCCGGGAAAATATTCGATCAGTTACAACACATGGCTACTGCAATTTTTTGGACTGACAGAAACTTTGTCACATAAAATGAATTGTTTGTTAAATACACAATTGTGTGAAATGGAAGAGTTCTGTGAGCGAACATCTGAGAAAGCAGATTAGTTTTGTAATTATAGTTTAAAAAGTTGAGATTTTCCTTATTGAGTTACAAACTAATTTTCATAAACAACCTTATGACAGCAATTTTTTTCAAAAATGATGCAAGATAAAAATGCAAAGCGGTAATTCGTTAAAGGCCTCTTTTACAGGTTCATTTCCATGTTTCCCAGTGCTGAGAATACATTGAAAAACACTGCATCCAATATGTATCTGAAAGCGCACTTTTTTTTTCAATTGGAGATAACAACATGAGTGAAGGTTTGGTGAAATCTACACGAAAAGGAATTTTAGGGCAAATTTCTTGAATTGTGGTTGTGGTCTTGCAGTACAATTTGCGGTGAGTGTGCCGACCATGGAGCTTATATTAGATGGAGACACCACTCCTATCCACGCAGCATTGGCCACCATAAGTCACCGCCAGCGCTGCGTGTGACGTCACAAGCAGGCAAAAAGCTCCTTTGAAACGACAGAAACCACTGAAGCTACGAGGCGTTTAGGCAGATAAAATAAGGGATTTAATAATTATCAATTATACAACCTTACTGATCAATCAACTGTGTAAATAAAAATGTTTTTTTCTTCTTAATTTCACAAGATTTTTAAAAAGAGAAAAAAAGAAAGAAAAAAACAGCTTTCGGGAATCTAAACTCGGAGACGTTACGAAATAAAATTTGAAATGTGATTTTTTCACAGAAGGTTAGGTGCTGAAAAATAGAATTACTTGCCTGATAAGTGCAGATAATTTAATAGTTTAAGTAATCTCAGTAATTTAAGTTTTTGAAGTCGAAAATATTTACTTACTTCAAATTTTACAGTAAGTGAAGGGTCGGTATTAAGTGATCATATTTTTGAAATCTCGCTGCGGTATTAAATCATTCAAACTTTATTCAACAAAAATAAGGGGAAAATAAAGACATACAAAACAAATGCACATGCATTTCCACACAAAGGTCATTCTATGCTCACATCACATCAGCTTTCGAAGACATTACCTTTTAACACAAAATATGCATAGGTGTCATAGCAAGTCACTTATTTTTCATTACATTTAAAATTTTATTCAGTATCTACAAACATAGAATCCACTGCCATACTTACAATAAATATAAATAAGGAAAACAGCTTTAAAAAAAAAACGATTGAACACTTTTGTGAATACACGTGACATAAATATAAACTACACATTTTCAAAAAAAAAAAAAAAAAAAAACCATCCGAAACACAGCTTCTAATATAAAAAAAAATTATAGATATCACTCCAGAGTGGAGCAACAATGCGTAATGAGCATATGTACCCATACAGGATAGTTATTATATATCCAAAAAACATAACATTAAATTCCACCACAGTTCAACTACAATAAAAATAATAACAAAGCCAGAATTACCCTTCACAAGAAAACCAAATAATAATACTTATTTTACAAAATTATGTTCAATAGTTAGGTCAAACTATTGAACCTGTAAGTGTTCGATTCAATGTAGTAATTGTCCCCAAGGTAAATCTTTACAAATCTCAAATCTTGTTTAAGATAGCATTAAGGACATTCTTTGCCCAAGTAACTCCAATTATAATTACATACAGTTGTGACAGCACTTTCTGTTAATTCAACAATTAAAATACAATGACAGAAGGTTAATATTGTTAACTATAAAACCTTGCCAAACACATTATTCTCACATAAACAGCGATACATCCTCCTGCATATTTCACAACTACTAAATAAAATACTCAATAAATGTACAATAATTAATTTACTCATAAAAATAAACTACATGTTCCCACAAGAAAAAAACATCCACAAAATACAGCTCCTAATATAAAAAAAAATTACACATATCATTCGAGAGTGGACCTACAATACTTAATGAGCACATATATGTTCCCATACAGGATATAGTTATTATAAGTTGCACATGCAATCAAGAACATGAAGCGAGGAAAAGCTCCAGGAGAAGATGGAATTACTGTAGACATCATACAAGAAGCAAGTGGAGATATCGAAACAGTACTCGCCCAAATTTACACTTGATGCCTTAATGAAGGGAAGATTCCTGAGGATTGGAACAATGCCATAATGATCCTGCTACATAAAAAAGGTGACATTGAGGATCTCAGGA
The DNA here is from genome assembly GCA_039090855.1 of Macrothele yani. Lineage (NCBI taxonomy): Eukaryota > Metazoa > Arthropoda > Arachnida > Araneae > Macrothelidae > Macrothele > Macrothele yani. The sequence continues at coordinate 198,547,907 of CM077009.1, read as the reverse complement.
ACTACAGACCTATCAACCTCCTATCAATGGTTTATAAAATCTTCACTAAAGCTCTTTCACACCGCTTGAAGGTAACACTGGACATGGCTCAACCAAGAGAACAAGCTGGATTCAGGAGTGGCTACAGCACAATAGATCATATCCACGTACCGAGAGAACTAATTGAAAGAGTGAGGGAATATGAACTTCCATTGTGCATGGCTTTTATCGATTATGAAAAAGCCTTTGATTCGGTGAAACCATCAGCAGTTACAATGGCTCTGAAAACCTGCGGTATTGAAGATGCATACATTAATATTATTAATAACATCTATGAAAATGCAAGTGCAAAGATTCGGCTGTTTGAGAATACAGCACACATAAAAGTAGGAAAGGGAGTGAGACAAGGTGACACCATATCTCCGATTGGAAAATGTCTTTCAATCACTGAACTGGGAAAACAAAGGGATAAAGATTTAATTTATCTATATGTCAACAAACTTGTCTTCATATTATTTACTGTTTCTCGCGTTATTGAAATTTGAGTACGGGAAACGTCAATATTACAAAAAAAAAAAAAATTATTTCAACTTGCTAATCAGGAACTTGCTGACAAGAGTAAAGAAGTGGGATTAAAAATGAACTTTCAGAAGACAAAAGTGATGTTCAATGCTTTTACAAGAAATGAAGATTTATCGATTGATGGAGAAAAGCTGGAGATAACAGATACATACGTTTATCTTGGACAGCAGATATCAAGTGAGGGTCACATTGATGAACAAATTAATCGGCGTACAAAACTTGCCTGGAGAGCTTTTGGAAGAAACAGTATAATTTTCAAGAGCAATATGCCATTATATCTTAAAAGAAAAGTCTTTGATCAATGCATCCTTCCAGTGCTTATGTATGGTGCAGAGACGTGGACCTTAACTAAAAGAGACATACAAAGAGGCATGGAGAGGTGCATGCTTGGTGTAACCCAAGGTAAATAGATAGAACAGGTAGGTCCATAAGCCGATCAAGCGGTATTGGCTACTTGGTACCACACCCTTGTAACGTCAAAGGTGCACAGAATCCAAAGGATCAAAGTTTTCTGCTTAGCATTTTATGAACTTTTGAGAACACTTTGGGATTAAAACAGTCAAATCTTTTTATGACAAACTCTTAATTTAAATATTTCAGAATACGTTCCACAGCATTAATGGGCAGTATCTTCAAATACATGGCAAAAAACTGTATTTCGATTTACAAAGAAATCTAAATATATTGAAAAACTAAATGTTGAACAATCAGAATTTGCGCTTAGAAACTTTTTAAATTCAAAAATAAAATCGCAAAAAAATTAAGTATTTAAGTAGACAGTATAAAAGATGCATTTCTGCCATTTATTAAAAACCATGCAAACACTTTTGCCACTTTTTTAAAACTAAAGTTTAAGAGTTGTAAACGCTATGAAAGTTGATAAGTTTTGTGTTTGATTTTCAGGTATGTACATGAGATTTATAGCTGTTTTCAAACTTTTAGCTGGGTGTTGAACATTAAAAAAAAAACATTTCATTCTGTGAACGCGTTATTAAAAAAAAAAAAGAAAAGAAAAAAAGAATATCAAGTACTAGAGTGTTATCTACAGATAGCTGCAAATAATGAAACACATGAGTTTTACATTCCAAATAAAAAAGAAATTCAAATGTTTATGTTAAGATGCTGTATGATATTATTTGTAACATTTAGCAACTGAGCACATATTCCTTCATTCTCAGTAAAATAAAATGACACATTAATGTGACAGAAATGCAAAGAACATACTTTTTTGAGCTTGAAATACTTCAGAGTATGAGTTTGTTTTACTTTTATTGAGAACTTTTTGCCCACTGTTTATTTTTGTTATTTGTTTTTATATTTCTCACTTTCGTCATACAAGTATTAAGGAATTTAATTCTAATAAAAATCCTCAATTTTGCGTAAAGATGTACGATTTTTTCATCTACTTCTGGAAACACTTTTTTGAGATCCAAAGACAAATGAATTAACTATACTGTGATATTTTACAAGTTGTACTCCGTGGATTTTCAAAAAAACAGTTTCGAATTTTTGTACAGTTTCTATCCAAGAGCTTGCAGGATAGGTAAGCCCACCTTTACTGATATGCTGGATCCAGTTATTTAGTTCCAGAGACTCCGGATTACCACATTTTAGTTGCGGATTCCCAGAACGAAATGCCAAATAACCAGCTATGTATTTGAGAGCATCTTCTTCTGTTTCTGAACTCAAGGATGAAGCAGGATGATTGTGTTTTAATACGCTGCAAATTTTTTGTTTCACAAATTGATGATTTGTAGACAAAAATCCATTTTCAATTTTCTCAGCTTCTGATTCATCGGATGATGATAGAAGTAATCCACGTAAGTATATGGAAGTCAAACATTTTATTCCCTCATCCTGTACGTTGGAATCACACGATGGTTCTGGAAGCTGCCCGCTCAATAACAGTAATCTTAACCTGTGTTTGAATTCGCACGGAATAGGGTGATCATATACACGCACCATACCTCAAATTTGTGAAAATAAATTTTTAGGACAGTCCTGGTTGAGACGGCAGGTTAGTATATATTTAATTCCTACATTTTGTAAATAAGCATATAATTTTTTAAAGATACGATAGAAACAATGAAGTCCTGCTGGAATGGCAAAATATTATTTTTTTTTTCCCAAGATGCACATTTCCTCCACAGTTTCTTTCATTCTGTTCAATACTGCAACCTGCTCATATATATGTTGTCCATACCCCCTTTTTAATAAGTTATCGTCAGAAGGGCAACGTGAATTCAACACGTCAAACGCGTTATTCACCAATTCAATGAAATCTGCTGTTGGACTTTCATTAGGAAATAAATATCTCATAGCTTTTGCAACATGCAAGGAAAATGTCTGTGCAGCAAACGCAACCTTCATCCTTTCTGCCTTTTTAACTAAAAGATGTTTTTCTGAAAACTTGTGACAAATTTTCAGTTCGCCTTTATCTATTTCAACAAGCTGAAAAAGAACTTTGCTAGTGATTACTTCACCAGTTGGAAGTTTATGCCTCGGCCCAAAAAACGATTCCTTAGCAGCTTCAGCAAATGTGGAACATCAGCAAACACAAAAATATTCCTGGAGTTTTCCCAAGGATTAGGAAAGCTTGTTCTGTTAATGCTTATTTCTAATTCCTCCCACAAAGCCTGATTTCCGCCTCCTAAATCCGAAGTTAAACCAACCACTTGGAGTCCGATCTTTTCAATTTCCAAAATTATTTTTCCAACAAATCTTTACTCATTTTAAAGTCAAAGTCATAAAATACAGGCTGCTTCCATGAATTTGTTAAGCTACGTAACAATACAACTTGTACTGATTTATGTGATCCCAAAATAGCATCTTCAGCATGATTGTATGAAATTTTCGCATCAATACTCATCTCATCCATCACTATAATACAAATTTTGTCAAACATGGAGCAAGTTTTTGCATATTGGGCCAGTAGTACGAAAACATCCCGTAAGAGTCCCGGGGAAATTTTCATTCCAGACACCCAACGCTTCAAAGTGGTCACACCAGGTAGTGGAATGTTTATCTGATTTCTAATAAAACTGTAAGCTCGTTTTGACAAGCCTCGTAATGATAAAGCTGTCACTATATCAGAAATTGACCATCTGACATTTTGTTTCCTTGAAAGGGAAGAAGAAATCTGAGCTTTTGAAAAATTCTACTCAAAATTTCTTTTGCCTTTTCATTTTTTTCTTCAGCAATAACAATCTGTTTTTTTTCTTCAGCAATGCATTTTCAGATCGTAAATTTCTAGTTTTCAAATAATTTATTTTAACTTTGCTTTGCCAATACTGAAGTTTCGATCGTAACTCAGAATTTACTTTGTTGAGCTTTTCTATATAATTTTTTAAGGATGAAATTTCCTTTTCCTGGACTTCTATTTCGGCTTCCAAGCTAAATAATGTAGCAGAATCACGTTCAGTTATCTCGTCAGCAGGTTGAACTTTCAAATCTGGACTCAATCTTGCCTTCTTCGATGTAAAATTCTGCGTTACTTCCTACAAAAACTGCTGAGATTTTCTTTTTTCAGCACGTTTTGATCTTTCTTGATCTGTGCTTGAAATACAATTGCCAAATATATTAACGTGAGGAATCGCACCTTTTTTCAGTCTACGGTGAGAACTGCATCCTATTAATTTGCTTTTTAAATCTCCCTCAAAATCCTCATCATCAAAATGGGCAGAGCATATTTTGGCGTTGTGAGGGTTAAATGCGTCTTTTCGTCGACAAGAGTTAATCCAGACTTTTCTCAAACTGCCCTTTGGGATTCGATGAAAAGTTAAATTGGAATATGTAGATCTTTTGCTGTTGGCATAACACACAACAGCGCATCCATGCATATATGTAAATACACAACGAACAAAAAGCTGCTTTGAACAAATATATTAATAAAAAATATTTCTCAACTGACCATTAACTCACAGCAAAACGTGTATCACTTGCAAAATACTGGACAAAAGTCGCTGAAACTTTGCATAAATAACAGAAAGAACGTGCACTACAGATAGGTTGGAAGTATGAACTTTGACCCACTGCTAACTCTGTTTGCACCTTTGACGTCACAAAACTCACCCTGCCTGAGGCTTTAGAATTGCTGACTTTGAAAACCTGCTCTTGGACCTACCTTCTATATTCTACTTACCTTGGGTGTAACCAGGAGGGATAAGAAGAGGAACTCGTGGATCCGAAAAACAACAAGAGTGGACGACATCATGATCAGAGTTAAATCCCTGAAATGGCAATGGGCTGGACATACTGCCAGAAGAACAGGCCATCGATGGACAGCCAAAATTTTAGATTGGATTCCAAGGGACAGGAAAAGACCCAGAAGACTATATGGGAGATAGGTGGATGAAGTTCGAAAGTATGCGGGAGTGACATGGAGGAGACTGGCACAAGACAGACCGTTATGGAGGAAACTTGGGGAGACCTTCGTCCAGCAGTGGATTGATAATGGTTGACAATGATAATGATGATGATGATATCCAAAAAACATAACATTAAATTTCACCACAGTTCAACTACATTAAAATAAAATAACATAGCCAGAATTACCTTTTACAAGAAAACCAAGTAATAGTAATTATTTTACAAAAGTATGTTCAATAGTTGGGTCAAATTATTGAACAGCTAGTTTTAAGTTCCAGGCCACTTCTTTATTTAAAAAAAATCAACCTCTCTTGACCTATTAAATTTAATCCACCAAATGTCTCTTGCCACATCTTATACAAACTTAGTAATTGCTTTCCCATTATTCTAAACATTACCAATTACTAATGCATCCAGTGAACAAGGTTTTAGTAAGCTGAAAATAATAAAAAATTACTTAAGGTCATCAACGGGTCAAGAAAGCTTAACGCACCTGGCAATTCTGTCAATAGAAAAAGATATTGCTAAAAATATTAATTATGATCAAATAATAAATGATTTTGCTGCTGTTAAAGCTCAAAAGGTGCATTTGTAAATACAAAATCTTTCTGTTAAGGCTTAAGCATAATTCTAAACAAATGCTACTTATACATATTAATTTTCAGTTGTTCATAAGCACTTGAGGTAGCAATTAATTATAAATAAAAAGTATTCTTCATTCAAACTATGTACAATGTTTTTGTCTTTCTTCTACAATCCCTATTGAAGCTCATATAATCACCACAGGCTATTGAATAGGATTACCTATATAAGTTGTTTTTTTTAATATTAGATTATGAGTAATATTTTATATAAAAAATTAACATTTTGTTACTATTGCATATAATTAGCAAACTATATACGGGACAATAATTCCAAATAACAATAAAAATCACAATATTTTTATTATATAGGTATTGTACTAAATCTGCAAACAGGTATATAATAAAATCTGACACTGTCACCTGTTCCAGTTGGACTTGGGCAGGGGGGTGCCAATTTTACTGCTTGCCCCGGGCACCAATACCTCTAGCTACAGCCCTGCCTAGGCACATAGCTGGCTTGGAACTCCCTAATACGGCGTAAAAAAGAAATCCGCCACGTGTCCCCTCACGTACGTTGGAATTTGCATTACATTACACTTGAAATAATAAATCAATACAGAAAAGTCAATATACACTATCTACCAACAAGTAATTGGACACCCCTGCAATCGACGATATCTTCGGTCCTGATACATGCACGCCTGCTGCCGTTAAATGTTGTGTGGGAAACAACAACACAACCAGTCGCATGCAAGATGCCACGCAGTTCGGAGCCATCTGTTTTCGAGAAAAGTGTAATCGTCGGGTATCACAGAAATGGCCGATCCATACATAACATATCCAGCGAGTTGAAGTACCCAAAATCGACGGTGGCCTACGTGATTGGCAAGTGGAAGATGAGAGGTGACTGTCGGAATGTGTCCCGACCCGGCAGACCCACAAAACTGGGAGTTAGAGACCGACGGGTGCTGGCCACAGAAATTCGGAAGAACCGCACCAAATCGATGGGCCACATCCGCGAGGAGTTTCAACAGGCATCCGGGAGTGTTCTTTCGATGAATACCATCCGTAAGGAAGCCCATCTGCTCGGTTATCATGGACGTGCTGCCGCCCACAAGCCTTTGATCACCAAGTCCAATAGCGCTGCTTGGCTAACGTGGTGCAAAGAACGTCTACAGTGGACCGTTGAACAGAGGAAACAGGTTCTCTGGAGCGACGAATCAAGGTTCCCCTCTACCGTTCGGATGGCAGGGCCTGGGTTTGGCGTCTGCCTGGAGAACGCCTCCTGCTGGAATGTATTGTGCCAACTGTGAAGTTCGGCGGCGGTGGAATTATGCTATGGGGGTGTTTCTCCTGGTATGGCATGGGACCCTTGGTCGCAATTCCTGGTAGACTCAACACAGAGACCTACTTCACCATTTTGGATGACCATGCGTTTCCTACGTTGTGGCAGTTTTACGGGGTGGAGCCATGTTACTTTCAGGATGACAATGCCACCTGTCATGTTGCGAGGTTCATCCACCATGGCTTCTTATGGTGACAATGGGGTGAATCGAATGGATTGGCCTGCGCAGAGCTCTGACCTTAACCCTATGGAGCACCTCTGGGACGAGCTGGAGCGTCGACTTAAGGGGTGCCCCCACCATCCGAAATCAGTGAAGGAACTGACCTGTCTTCTCCAAGCCTAGTGGAAGAAAATACCGCTAGCCGTCGTACAACGCCTGGTTGAGAGTATGCCCCGGAGGGTCGCAGTTGTAATCGCCGCTCGTGGAGGCTCCACCAACTATTGGAGGTGAATAAACTTCGTTTTCCTTTGCTATCACAGGAGTCCAATTACTTGTAGGTAGATAGTGTATCTCATGTGATTCTATCATAAAGTTCACGTACCATTATGTGACTACAAGGTTCTTCATAAAGATGCTTTGACGTCTGTAGGTTTTCTGTTTTACACGTTATAAAGCGGATACAGTCTGTGGCTGTGCATTAAGTTATTCCATTCAGATACAATAGAGTTAAAAGTCATAAAAATGACCAAGAGGCTATCAATAACCTGCCAATGTGGGACTGAACTCACACTTCCGCAAGTAACATTTTTAGGACTTTAACTAAATTGTATCGTAATTAAATAATTTAATGCACAGCAGCAGACTGTGCCCGCTTTATATTAGGTGCGCAACCTGATTCTCGGCCAAAACCGCAAGCGATCGTAGAATGTTGGCAAATGTAAATAGCTGTGCGCAATAATGGCTTACAGCAGCGCCATCTAACAGCTTTCCAGGCAACTGTAACCGCTCACAGCTGGAGTGACAGAAGGGACAAAAGTTGACGGTGAAAGCAATGTCGTTCGAGAAGCAACATTTGAGAAACCGCCTCCTGTTCGCGTTTCAGCTGAAAAAAGTGCCGCAGAAGCACAGCAAATGATCTGTGCTGCTTTGGGTGAGGCTGGTGTGTCCCAAGGTAGTTAGAATCAGGGGTGCAGAACATGTGTGAACGTGCGAACGAGGTTCGGGGGAAATTAAGTCAGCTATGGGAAAAAAATTTCCCGAGGGTAAAATAATAATAAAACAAAAAATTGACTTATTAATGACAATAACGCTAAAGGCGAGAGTAATTTACTGCTTGGTAATCAGGTAATCATTTTGAAAAATGTCGTGTCGTTATGAATACAAGAGGTTATGAGCGCAGTGACGTACTTCCGACTGCCGCTGGCAGACGATTCACCGAGCCCAAACGACTTTACTGATGCCAAGGCAAAGACAGCGTGGCATAAGTAACAAGTACGATGCAACCGCTAGTCTTGCTAATAAACGTTTCCGAAACTAATGGCAGGGAATGTGTCATAGCCGCCGATCTGAAAAATTATTGGGTATTCCGGACATTTTAAAGCGAATGACCCCCGCATTTTTTTTAAAGGATTTAAGTCTAATTTAAATTTCATTCGGTAAATTTGCGGCACAATAGATGCCTGAAATGCTACAATGAAATAAATTATAGTTAATGGGAAAATTTTCTTTTAACTGCTTTTTTTCAGCCTCTCTGCACCTGCAATTGTTTTCATCTAGACCCAAAAATGTTTCAAACATTTTGAATCTAAGTGCATACTTCACATTTTGAATCTAAATTACATACTAGCTCTTTTTCAAATTTTTAAGTAACAGGCTTTAAGGATAGTTCTTAATCATCAAGATATAGATCTAATAATCGCTTAAACTTGTATGAAAGTCCGCTACAGTTTTGGGGGAAATTTCGGACAAAATAAAATTGTGTTCTGGGGAAATATTGTGCCCTGAAACTTTTCTGCGCCACTGGTTAGAATGAGAGAAGGTAGGTCAATGAGTTCGCCCAACCCACTCCGGCTTAGGGTTCCTGGAACCAGTGACGTCAGTGGAACTCTCTTGTCCTACGCTCTCTCTCCACAATGCAGATGTCCACTCGCCATTGTTAATTCATTTTCAGATCAAGGTAGTTTATATTTCTTTGTTGAATCAACGGATAAATTTAAAATCATTCGTTACTAACAGATTTCAAGAATAGGCTGAAAATGCTATTGCTTGGATAAAAGCTTCCGCTGCTGGCAAATGGCAACATTAAAAACGACAAAGCAGGGCCGGTTGGAACGTAAGGGCAACCGGTGGCGGTCACCCAGGGCCCTGCACTTAAAGAAAAAAAAAATAAACTCATTTTTTGTAGAATTTTTAATATATTTTATTTTTTGTAAGTTTTGGAGTGCGAGCTTAAAAAGAACTTTATTTAATTTCCTTTTTTGTTTCCAACACCCCACCCCCTTTTTTAATAGGTTATCGCTCCACCCCTTCGCCGTGCAGATACTGTGATTTTCAGATTTCAAATGATTTTTATGACCACCTTAATGTTTTCCGCATTCATGAAATATCAAATTAAATTTCATCATTTTGTAGGCCCTACTTTTATATATTCAACGATTTGTGTATAAACCAAATACTTAAATTTAACAAAATAAAAAAAATCTATCACTTCAACATGTATATGAAAAAAATTTATTTTTTGGACTTTACTTTAGAAGAATCCTTAAATATTTCCTACACAAAAATATTCACTATGCAGGTATCTTTTTATCACTTTGTGAGGAAGTGTTTATAAAAGTCAGAATACAACCTCAACCTAGAAAGAAAATCATGAACACTTTTTACTCTCTCTCTCTCTCTCTCTCTCTCGGAATTTTCAGTCCATTTTATGTCTTTCTCTTAAGCTTAAAGCCAATACGTATTTCTGTGAGATAATCATTATGTCTTTAGGACAGTTTTCGTGTGTGTTCTTTACAAACAGCATTTTTCACGTAACGATTTTATTAAAATATGAGATTTATTTTCTAGTTCCCGCAATGAAATTTCTCCCGGGTCCCACAGAACCTCCATCTGGCCCTGTGACGAAGACAAAATAACAAGGGCCACTTTATTTTTTAATTTAATGGAAACACAAGACGAGGCAGAAAATTTGAACGCCTGGGAGATGGACAATGTGTCTATTAATACTTCCAATTTTGTTAATCCTGAAGAGGAAGAAGCCATACGCTATTTTGCTGGATATTTAGCCTTCCTTCACAAGGATAAAGAATTGGAAATGTTTTCCTACTTAATGAGGAACCACAATAAAGGCTGGATTGAGACTTTATCAAAAGGTAGGCTAATGATATCAAACAACATTTGGATAAAAACTGTCAAACAGTTTGAATCAGTTTTTTCAGAATTCATGGTGCTAGCATATATAAATCCCAACAGGCCATAAACGAACTTCAGTCAAAATTGAAATTAAACTTTCCCGAAGTTGACGTGGGTGTCATTAAAACATATACGAGAGCAAGAATTTATTTCGTATTAAATATATAAACGATGTCAACCAACAAAACTTAATGAGGAGAAAAAACCAAGCACATGCATTGAACTCCAAGGAGTTAAAAAAAAAAAAGGAAACAATGGAGGGAAAGTTCCAAGTTTTAGTAATCGGTAAGTTTTGTTTTAATTCTGTAAATCCTATTTTAAAACACCCTGCTTATGTATTCTTAAAAGCTTCTAATTTAAACTAAGAAGAGAGGGACAGCCAAAGAAAGTTGATGATGAGGAACTGGACAACTGTTGGACGCAGATACCTGTCGCACACAACCAGAGCTCACCCAGGAACTCGGAGTAACATGTCAAGCCATTGCAAAGTGCCTGCACAAACCTGGACAGATTCACAAGGAGGGCCGTTGGGTGCCCCACCAACTCACAGCTGCGAACAAGTCTAGGTGCTACGATGTTGCTGTGTCCTTGCTCTCCAGATTCAAGAAGAAGGATTTCCTCCGCAAGATTTTGACCTGTGAGGAGAAGTGGATCCTCTACGATAATCCTAAGCGGCGCAAATCATGGGATTATCCAGGTCAGCCTATCACCAGTACCGCTAAACGGAATATCCATGCCAAAAAGTTGTTGCTGTGCATATAGTGGGATCAGCACGGTGTCAGTACACTATGAGTTGCTCAAACCTGGTGAAATGGACAATGCTGAGCGTTATTGTCAGCAACTCATTCGTGTGAGGGACGCAATGTAGGCGAAAAGGCCATACACCGGCAAGGGCAGAAGGTCAGTCTTGTTGCGTCTGGATAACGCGTGTCCTCACACAGCAAAAACGACTTTAAACATGATCACCGACCTGGGATGGGAGTTTTTATCCCACCCGACGTATTCTCCAGACTTCACCCCTTTATCAACTTGAGACAGCCTTCTTTTTCCTACAGTGGCATTTGGCAGCTTCCTGACCGATGGCTCAAATGTATCAAACACGACCAGGATTATTTCCCTGATTAGGTACGTATTCTATTTGCTATAACGTGCTGTCAACGTGTCGTGCCTGTGGCCGAGAATTTAGTTGCACACCTAATAACCTAATATAACGTGTAAAACAGAAAACTTACAGACGTCGAAGCGTCTTTATGAAGAATACAGAAAAGGTTGCTACAAGAAAATAATTATTAGGAGCTAGACTCAGTCACCTTACAGGTGTCATAATTAATTCTGGAGATCGGTACTTACCCGATACTATACTTCAGCAGCAGCCATTAGCAGTAGCACTCCAGCACATTAACCACACATTATCGAGAAACAGAGTATGCGCAAGCCAGAGTTATAGAAATTGGTGAGCTGGGGAAAAAAACTACAGCAGAGCCCAGTTGACGAAAAATGGAACTAAACCACACGTGCTCTGTAATGTAACGTCCCTACTGTTACATATTCTCATAATTCAAATTTGTCACTTGTTTACCGGTGTGACTTAAACAATGCTTTTCGTTATTTCGTAGAAGTTATTTTCCGCAGGTAATTATTTCATCTTTTATATGTAGGAAATCTTTTGTCTATTTTTTAACTGTTAAAAATCGATATATTTAATCTTTGTACCTAAAAACTACGATTAGTCCTGGTCAACGCACAAAAACCCTGCTGCAGTTATTTATCTGCACGAAGGAGCACATACACTGAAAGATAACTTTTCTGAGCAAAGTGTCTGAAACATACATCACACCGGTGACACTATTTACCTACGTGAATAAGCCTGTGGTTTGAAAGATTACTTTTATCAGCAAATTTTTTGGAGCATACATCACACTGGTGAGGCTTTTCACCTGTGTGAAGGAAAATGTGCTTTGAAAGATCACTTTTTCGAGCAAATTGTTTGAAACATACATCACACTGGTGAGGCTTTTCACCTGTGTGAATGAGCAAGTGCTGTGAAAGAGCACCTTTCTCAGTAAACTGTTTGAAGCACAAATCACACTGGTGAGGCTTTTCACCTGTGTGAATGAGCATGTGCCTTGAAAGATTACTTTTAGAAGTAACTTGTTTGAAACATACATCACACTGGTGAGGCTTTTCACCAGTGTGAATGAGCATGTGCGTTGACAGATGACTTTTCCGAGTAAATTGTTTGGAGCATACATCACACCGGTGAGGCTTTTCACCTATGCGAAGGAGCATGTGCTTTGAAAGATTACTTTTACAAGTAAATTGTTTGGAACATACATCACACTGGTGAGGCTTTTCACCTGTGTGAATGAGCATGTGCTTTGACAGATGATTTTTTCGAGTAAATTGTTTGAAACATACATCACACCGGTGAGGCTTTTCACCTGTGTGAATGAGCCTGTGTCTTGAAAGAACAGTTTTATCAGCAAATTGTTTAGAGCATACATCACACTGGTGAGGCATTTCACCTGTGTGAAGGATCATGTGCTTTGAAAGTTGACTTTTATGACGAAATTGTTTGAAGCATGCATCACACTGGTGAGGCTTATCACCTGTGTGAAGGAGCATGTGCCTTAAAAGATTACTTTTCTGATTAAATTGTTTGGAACATACATCACATTGGTGAGGCTTTTCATCTGCATGAAGGAGCATGTGCATCGTAAGATTACTTTGATTAGTAAATTGTTTGGAACATACATCACACTGGAGCGGCTCTTCACTTGGGTGAATACGCATGTGCCTGGAAAGATAACGCTTGTGTGCAAACTGTTTTAAGCATACAGGACATTGGTGATCTTTTTCACTTAGCTGCTTGGAACACATATCAGAATCATAAGATTGTTCTCTTGCATGGTCCTTTATATGCATTAAGAGACTATCTTTCTGTTTGAATTTCTTGTGACACACATTACACTGGAAAAGTTTTTCACTTGAATGAAGTTCCATATGTCTTGCAAATTCAGATTCTCGTGAGAGTTTCTGGAAGCATATTTTACATTCCCAGAGATCACTTTCACATGGAATGATATGCATTGAAGTATCAGTTTCTGCTTTCACTTCCTTTACAATCAATTGTTCAGTGCCTTCTCTCGTAGAATCCTTCAGTACTGATTCCATGCTGAGGAACTGACAATTTTTACTTATTCAGAAATCTGCTAGTCTAATAATTTCCTTTATTGAAATTATGCAGTCATGAACTGAACAACACAAGCTTCTTTTCATTGAATTGTGTTGTCCACACATGCAAAGGAAAATATCCACATTACTGACTTGTCTGATATCTAAGAGAGCATTAGGAATGCTTTGAAATACCTCATTAATTCAAACATGTACAAAAAAAAAAAATATGGGAATGAAACCATGCCAGCTTTGAAAGCATATTTTCTTAAATGCCTGTACAGATTTTCATTCGATTTCAGAATGCTGACAAAGAAAACAGTTCACTGATTTTATAGTTGTCACCTATGCAATGACGTGCAGACTACCAAAGAGCAGGTACAGTGGTATCTCCTACCTTCTGTAAAACGCTGTGTGCTGCAAGTTGGAAGAATATAAAATGCACAAAAACGATTGTAGATTATTCAGTTTCTTTCAGAAAATTTCGACAACTTCCACGATATTCAGATAAAAGAACGAAATTCACAGGATGTTAAGTGTACAACAAATTTTGAAAAACCAAAGTTACCTTTAGAGGCGTATTTCGTTGGGGTCTTCTGTAATGTTTTCGCCTTACCAATCAATTGCTTTTATTACTTTGTTAGATTTTCAGATTGGGTTTGCCGTCCAATGAAAATAACCCAGGTTATCTTCGATTATCTTTTTGGTGTGAACGACTTCTTTAATTCTAAAACAATTTCCATAGCAAATACAGCTCCTAGCCAATTCTAGCGTTTACATTCTTTGTCGTAGCAAGGCTGAACTCGATCCTATCAGGCTGTAACATTAAGCAAAAACAGCGAAGACAGAAAAGATGAGTTGGGACGCAGCGCCATCTATTGTCGTTGTTCGCATTAACAAACTGATTCCGTATCATTATTCACATTTGAGATTTTATTTATATTCAGTTTCGCATTAACAGATGGGTATTTGTATTCTGAATTCGTAGTACTTGGGCAAGAGAATTTTTCTGTAGGAACTGGTGTAATTCATGTGTAAATCTCATTCCTCCTTTATTCTTCAACGATCTTGGGCCGAGATTTTGGTATGTGTAGATTAGCGTCTTAAATTATTTCGTCGGAAAAATGTTAGAACCTGGAAAAAGTGCGACGTGCAGATTTTAGAGTATGGAAATTAATGGCGAATGGTGCAGAAATTTCGTATTTTAAATGCCTTTTAAAGATTTTTATTGTAACATTTACCTGCAAGTTCGATGCTGTGAAGAGACGCTGCCGCGTAGGCCTAGCGTATCGAACGTACAGGTAAATGTTACGATAAAAATCTTTCAAAGACATTTGAAACAGAAAATTTCTGCACCATTTGCCATTAATTTTCACAATCTAAAACCTGTACGTCGCACTTTTCCGAAGTACTAATATTTTTTCGACGAAATAATTTTAAACGCAAATCTACACATTTACCCACTATTTTACTTAATATGAGTTTATATAGCTGAGGTTTTTTTATAAAATTGAATTAGGTACGTAATTATTAGCATGAAAATGCTTACCACAAACAACAATTGAAGGTAACTTGTCATTTGGAGCAAAATCCTGACGAGATATTTCTTTCAGCAACAGTTGCTTTAGGTTCGGGTTTAAGGGAAACTCATGGAATGAAAATCGCACGTTTTTCTTCTTAGAAGATGTGCACATCGGCACACAGCAGTAAACCATTTTGAAAATGGGTTGGATTTTGTTGTGAAAACAACAGTTTATTTTTAAAACTAGAAGGGTTTTTTTAAAAGAAACAAGAAAAAACGACGAACATACACTATCCCGCAATTCAAACAACGCAGAAACTGAGGTGTTTGTACCTTGGGACGCAGTGCCATCTAACGGCTGGAATCGTCCCTAACGCCCACTGGCTAATCACCAAAAGTCTATTGTCTTCAACGGTAATGTTACAGCCTGATAGGATCCAGCTCAGCCTTGGTCGTAGCTAAGAAGCAGTGATGCCAGATGGTAAAAATGAAAATCCCCCAAGCTATAGCAGGATTTTCCCCATAATTGAAGTTTCCAAACGGAAATTGCCGCCCCAGAGGCGCAGTGGTCTAAGCCGTTGGCCTCTTATCATTCGTCCGAAAATGGTCCGGGTTCGAATCCCGTTGAGGCATGGATAATGTGTTTGTCTTACGGCACTGGCTCTCTCCCTTCCCTGGAACCAGTGACCCTAAATCAGGGACGGGCGACTGCTTATAGCCCATTGAGTTGCTCACGGAGGTCGTTAAACCTCCAATCAAAAAAAAAAAAGGAAATTCCCATGGTCCCTCCTCTTACTGGAGACACCACTCCTATCCACGCAGCATTGGCCGCCATAAGTCACCGTCCGTGCTGCAAAGACGTCATCAGCAGGCACGACGCAGCCGCAGAAGAGAAGCTGCTTGGAAACCAATGGAACAAAAGCTTCCAAGCGTATAAACAGAAAAAATGAGTAATTCAATAATCTTTATCAATGATACACAAGCTTACTGTTTCATCAACGGTATAATTTAGTTAATTTTTGCCTGCTTGTGACGTCACACCACAGGTTAGCTGTGACCTATGGCGGCAGAGCCAGTGGTGTCTCCAGTAATACAACCTCCTTGCTTAATATATCCAAGGTGGATAGATTAAGAGGAGGCACCATGTCCTCTCACCGTCGAAGCCTGCTGAGTTGTAAGGCCGCCATGTTACATTACCCTCAGTTGCTCATATTTGCTTTGTAAGGTAAAGAAGATTTTAGATTTTTATTACGTGTGAGAAAAACTTTTGCTTATGACTGATTTATGGAATTGTTTATTTGAAGTTCAACTAACATTAAAAACTGAAGAGAGATCTACACTGACGGAAAAAATCCCAACACCAAGAAGGGGTTGTGTTAGATAAACGACAGTTCGTATGCGGTAAGAGTACATCTGTAAGATGACGTCTATGCAAATTTCGCGCTCGGCGCTAGTGGCGCCCCTCGGAACATGCAAAGCAGGTTTGCTGTAAATACGCGCTGCAACGTTCGTGAGCGTTAGTTATTGTTGAGATTCGACGTAGGGTGTTGATGTTAGTCAAGAATGCCTTTAAGAAGACGAAGAAGACATTATCAACAGCTCACGGAGTTTGAACCAGGTCGTGTAATAGGGCTACGAGAAGGTGGATTTTCTTTCCGCAATATTGCTGAACGACTTGGCAGGAATGTAGCCACTGTGCATGATTGTTGGCAGGGGTGGTCAAGGGAAGGTACTGCCTCAAGAAGACCAGGTTCCGGCCGGCCACGTGGCACTACTGAGAGGGAAGACCGCCGTGTACGGCGTATGGCCGTGGCGCATCGTACCACGTCTGCGGCAGCAATTCGAGCTGCAGTTGCCATCACAGTGACACAACAAACTGTTACAAATCGGTTACTTGAAGGACTGCTCTAAGCCAGACGCCCTGTAGCGTGCATTCCACTTACTACAAACCACTGCCGTTTGCGACGTCAGTGGTGTCAAGCTAGAGCTCATTCGAGGACGGAGTGAAGATCTGTTGTGTTTTCTGATGAAAGCCGGTTATGCCTGGGTGCCAGTGATAACCGTGTGTTGGTTAGAAGGAGGCCAGGTGAGCGCCTGCCACCAACCTGTCTGCGGCCGAGACACACTGGACCTTCACCTGCAGTTATGGTCTGGGGAGCAATTTCCTATGACAGCAGGAGCACTGTCGTGGTTATCCCTCGCACCCTGACGGCACAGTTGTACGTCGGTCTGGTGATTCAACCTGTTGTGCTGCCATTAATGAACAGCATTCCAGGGGGTGTTTTCCAACAGGATAACGCTCGTCCGCATACCGCTGTTGTAACCCTACATGCTCTACAGAGTGTCGACATGTTGCCGTGGCCTGCTAGATCACCAGATCTTTCACCAATCGAGCACGTATGGGACATCATTGGACGACAACTCTAGCGTCACCCCTAACCAGCATTAACCGTCCCTGTATTGACCGACCAAGTTCAACAGGCATGGAACTCCATCCCACAAACTGACATCCAGCACCTGTACGACACAATGCATGAACGTTTGCGTGCTTGCGTTCAACATTCTAGTGGCTACACCGGTTATTAATGTACCAGCATTTCACATTTAAAATGGCTCTTCTCGCGCTTACAATAAGCTGTGATCTTGAAACCTTAATCGATTAAATATGTTACCTATACAAATGTACTGCCGCCATTTCATTCCTCTACAAGTATTTTTTCGTGGTGTTGGGATTTTTTTCCGTCAGTGTATTTGCGGATCAAAAACTTATAACGAATAGCTAAACATTTCTAGTATGAACTACAAAGTTGTCGAGTTTTCAATAACTTCTGGTCAAAAATTACATTCCTGAAAACGTTTTATTGAAACTGTAAAAAGCAGTCGTTTCTCGCGCACAATAAAATCCGTGTTTTGTTGTTGTTGTTTTTTTTTATTTGTAATTTACCGCACTTATTATTAGCTCACAGTAATCTATCGATGCCAACGGATTTTATTGTCCATTACAAACGCTTTTCAAATTTGCATATTTTGTATATTCTTCGTTAAAAGTTTGCAAATTATCAAACTTTAGCATGAACTATCGTTTCTAAATTAATATTTCGTTGCGTTTCGGTTTTCAGAAATATTTACTGGATCACATGAAATAAATCTACGTTTTATTCTTCACTTTAGAGTGTGTGAACGGCTTCATGCATTACTTTAAGCAGGATGTACGTACTTTCGGTGTGATGAGGTAAAGGGTTTTTTGTCGTACACAGCGGTAAAACGTGACCTAGCAGTGCTTTGAAAGAAAAGAAAACAGTGGTGATATTATGGACTATATCTTTAATGTACATGATATTTTTTCTTTTCGTAAGAAGGCTCTAAAAGTGTTAACCTGCCTACGTTGTTAGGTACGTAATTCGATATGAACACAGTCAGAAGGGTAACAGAAGATGGCTACCGCTCAGAGCTTTACATGGGGCTTGCTTGTTATGCTCCCTCCCCTTATTCTGTCCTCCTTGCTATAGACCGTATGTATATGATGTCACAGCAAGGTAAACCATCCTTGCAGACGCCCTGGTGATCAACTGGTGTGCAAACACTGCTTGGATTTGCATGTTGGAGCGTTAAGAAAGATAGTGTTATGTGCTATTTTCGACTGCGGTAACCAAAGTGGGAGAGATAATGATGTGACCTATCGGGGCTCCGGTCCAAGTAGACCGTCATTGACGTCACGAAACCGCGGTTCGCGTCCCTTTTTCTTCTGCTTCTTTCTTGCAGAACAACTGGTGTACAAGTGAGATCAAAGATGCATTGCATGTGCTACGTAAGTGGGTTTTCTGGTGATTAAAAACAGCTTTATTCTGTTAAATTAGTTATTAGGCAATTATGGTGACCCATATGAAATTCCATATTCACTTTTCCTGAACAATATTGTAGGAAGGATAATGTTTTTGCTTGAAAGGGACTTAAAAAAATTGCATTCCAGCACAGATACCAGCTTCTGTGCTAATGTTATTCACACAGTTAATTAAGATAAAAACGTGCTGCCATCTATGGCTAATTATTTAATTTAAAAGCTTACCTGTCAATAATTTAGATATTCCCCACCCTGAAACTTAAGCTAAGGTACAAATCCTCTGCTTTACACAGGTAAGGCTATATAATAATAATAATAATAATAATAATAATAATAATGGCGAGTAACACTAAGTCTCTCTATCTTATATCATCATCATCATCATTGTCAACCATTATCAATCCACTGCTGGACGAAGGTCTCCCCAAGTTTCCTCCACAACGGTCTGTCTTGTGCCAGTCTCCTCCATGTCACTCCCGCATATTTACGAATTTCATCCACCCATCTCCCATGTGGTCTTTTTCTGGGTCTTTTCCTGTCCCTTGGAATCCAATCTAAAATTTCGGCTGTCCATCTATGGTCTGTCCTTCTGGCAGTATGTCCAGCCCATTGCCATTTCAGGGATTTAACTCTGATCATGATGTCTTCCACTCTCGTCATTTTTCGGATCCACGAGTTCCTCTTCTTATCTCTCCTGGTTATACCAAGCATGCACCTCTCCATGCTGCTTTGAGTTGTCTGCAGCCTTTGTATGTCTCTTTTAGTTAAGGTCCACGTCTCTGCACCATACGTAAGCACTGGAAGGATGCATTGATCAAACACTTTTCTTTTAAGACATAATGGCATATTGCTCTTGAAAATTATGCTGTTTCTTCCAAAAGCTCTCCAGGCAAGTTTTGTACGCCGATTAATTTCTTCATCAATGTGACCCTCACTTGA
This sequence comes from Macrothele yani, assembly GCA_039090855.1. Taxonomy (NCBI): domain Eukaryota; kingdom Metazoa; phylum Arthropoda; class Arachnida; order Araneae; family Macrothelidae; genus Macrothele; species Macrothele yani. The sequence continues at coordinate 198,528,221 of CM077009.1, read as the reverse complement.
TATCTGCTGTCCAAGATAAACATATGTATCTGTTATCTCCAGTTTTTCTCCATCAATCGATAAATCTTCATTTCTTGTAAAAGCATTGAACATCACTTTTGTCTTCTGAAAGTTCATTTTTAATCCCACTTCTTTACTCTTGTCAGCAAGTTCCTGGATCATACTCTGCAGCTCTGATGGGGTAGTTGCAAAAATGACTACGTCATCAGCAAAACGAAGGTGGGTTAGATAATCTCCATTAATCTTTATCCCTTTGTTTTCCCAGTTCAGTGATTGAAAGACATTTTCCAATGTGGCATTAAAGAGCTTCGGAGATATGGTGTCACCTTGTCTCACTCCCTTTCCAATTTTTATGTGTGTTGTATTTTCAAACAGCCGAATCTTTGCACTTGCATTTTCATAGATGTTATTAATAATATTAATGTATGCATCTTCAATACCGCAGGATTTCAGAGCCGTGGTAACTGCTGATGGTTTCACCGAATCAAAGGCTTTTTCATAATCGATAAAAGCCATGCACAATGGAAGTTCATATTCCCTCGCTCTTTCAATTAGTTCTCTCAGTACGTGGATATGATCTATTGTGCTGTAGCCACTCCTGAATCCAGCTTGTTCTCTCGGTTGAGCCATGTCCAGTGTTACCTTCAAGCGGTGTGAAAGAACTTTAGTGAAGATTTTATAAACCACTGATAGGAGGCTGATAGGTCTGTAGTTCCTGAGATCCTCAATGTCACCTTTTTTATGTAGCAGGATCATTGTAGCGTTGTTCCAATCCTCAGGAATCTTCCCTTCATTAAGGCATCGAGTGAAAATTTGGGCGAGTACTGTTTCAATTTCTCCACTTGCTTCTTGTATGATGTCTATAGTAATTCCATCTTCTCCTGGAGCTTTCCCCCGCTTCATGTTCTTGATTGCATGAGCAACTTCTGCTGGGAGGACTGGAAGAACTCTGGTACCTTTCATGATGTCTGGAGTACATGTATCATCCCTTTCATATAATTTGGAGTAGAAATCTTTCACTCTTGTCAAAATTTCGCCTCTATTTCTTGTTATAGAACCATCTTCTTTTCTCAGAGCCATAATCTGTTTTCTTCCCTTACTGAGATGTCCCTTTGCTATCTTTAGGCTTTGGTTGTTTTCAATTGCTTTCCTCACTAGTTCACAGTTGAATTTTCCTTACGTCTTCAGTGATACTTTTTTGTACTGTCTTGCATAGCTCTATGTATTCCACTTTGGAAGTCACATCTTCTTTAGTTGTCCTCATCTCTCTTCTTTTTTGCATCAACATTTTCGTTTTTCCTGATAATTTGTTCACATGCAACTTGTTCTTAGACCCAGCTAATTTTGTTGCTGTTTCCATTAGAGCTTTGGTTACTTTTCTGTTAACTTCCGAAATATCCCCTTCTTCCGATGTTAGGCCTTCTAAAGCAGAGAATCTGTTCTTCAGTTCCAACTTGAAAGTATTATGGTGTTTTTTAAGGTTGGTTATGTCAATACATTTTGTTTGTCTTATGAGCTTGCCACGTTCCAGTTTAGTGTTGAGGTGCATCTTACATCTCACCAATCTATGGTCACTACCTGTGTTGAACTTGTTCAGCACACTGCAGTCTTCGATGACGAATTTTTTGTTACACATAATAAAATCAATTTCACTTGTCGTCCCAATTGGATGTCTCCATGTCCATTTCCTGTGTGGCTTTTTCTTGAAAAAGGAGTTCAAGATGAAAAATCCTTCTGCCTCTGCAAACTCAACGAGAATATTTCCACGCGTGTTTCTGTTGCCGTGACCGAATTTACCTACTGAAGTTTCATTCTGTTGCCGTTGCCCTATTTTTGCATTGAAATCTCCCATAATTATCTTCAAGTGCTGCTTACCTTTATTATTTAGATGACGAATTTCCTCATAAAATTCTTCAATTTCTTCTTCAGGATGACTTGTGGTGGGTGCATAAGTTTGAATAATCTGAGCCTGGTATCTTCTCGATATATATATATATATATATATATATATATATATATATATATATATATATATATATCGAGAAGATACTATCTTATATACTGTATAATAATGACAGTAATAATAAACTAGTGAACGTTATCATGAGATCATTTTTCCAAAATCGGCCTGGGAACCCAACATATGCAGGTTCCATATGATATTCACTCCCCTATAGCAGTGGATACATTCACGATAAAGAACAGCATAATCTTACTCATAAGAAAGGTTAATTCCAGTCTAAAGATCTTCATAGAGTTTTTGTTGATAAAGCATCAGTAAATTTATGAACATACCTGTTTAAAAATGTTAACTACACACTGATTATTTCTTCATTTCCGGTCATTAATGTTAACTCTGCTGATACGTGATAACCACAAATTTTGGCGCTTCTGAATAATTTTTTTTATAATTCTGATCCCACTTCGTTCGTTCAGATAGTAATCTATAATACGACACACAATCATCTCTCCCACTTTAGTTACTGCAGGCGAAAAATCACAAAACACCATCTTCCATAACGCTCCACAATGTAAATCTAAGCAGTGTTTGTACACCAGTTGATCACCAGAGCATCTGCTAGGATAATTTACTTTCCTGTGACGTCATATGCCTACGGTTTATTGCCAGTTTTTCAGTACAAATGCATTTTATATATTTTCTGATTATTTATTCAAAAAACATTTGGCCGCCCCGGTGGCGCAGTGTAGTCTAAGGCGCTGGCCTCTGATCATTCGTCCGTAAGGGGTCCGGGTTCGAATCCCGGTCAGGCATGGATGTTGTATTTGTCTTACGGTGCTGGCTCTCTCCCTTTCCTGGAGCCAGTGACCCTAAATTAGGGACGGGCGACTGCTTATAGCCCATTGAGTTGCTCACGGTGGTCGTTAAACCTCCAATCAAAAAAAAAAAGCATTTGAACAATGCTCATCTCTGTATAGATGCAATATGTTAATTAAGAAGAACCATTTTTTTATATGAACTTGAATTCTGTTTAGATATTTTTTGTTCTTTGATTATTTCTAGATTAACAATGTTTGTTTTTGTTGGAAGAATGGACATGCAAACAAATGTGCTCATTCGTTCATCCATTGTTATATCATTCCTGTATATCTGTATGATAATCAGGAATAGTTTCATACTATTAGCATATGCCACATTTAAAAAACACCTAAGTCTTCATGGCAGTGAGCTTTCTCCATGTCTTGCTGTCCATTGCATGATTTTCTGTTTTAAGATATCGCCTCTTCGTTTATCAGTGGCAGATTTTACACCTTCAGTTCATTGATTTAATTTTCTTTTTTTTTTTGCAGTCAGCAACACTTGCTAGTGACCTTATTTTTTACTAGCAAATTGCGTTATCTACTAGCAAAAGCTTATTAACATTATACAAAAGAAACTTTAATATGGCCTCCACCATTAGTCAATGACAAATTTTGATTTCACCCCTGCAACTGTCACATTTTAATGCTGAAAAGACTACAAATAGTTAGATATAACTCACCTTTTCATGACCTGACAGATTAATTCTAACAATTTAATTCAAATACAAATATTTAAAAAAACATTTTTTTTATTTAACTTTATTCACCAAATTCAAAAACACTACTCAAAATCTTAAGTTATTTTCCGGGCTATCTAGGTTTCGGGGCTTTTCATCATAACACTTTAAAACAGCAGGCTTGGGGTCAAACTTGTCTTCAGACAGACCTTCAACCTCAATACTCATGTGAGCATTCAATGTTTGTAAGTTTAAACTGCCCTTCTAATCACCCTGGATTCTCTTCATGAAACTGAACCCAAGCTCACATGCAGAAGTAGATAAGGGAAATGTACTGGAAATATACTATTACTGCCAAAATGTTTTAATAATCATGAAAGAAATACGGGATTACGTACAAATTAATTGTACAGCAGAAATCTAACTGAGAGAAATTTTAAACGGATTTTTTTCCCCAGCCGATTTGATGCTTGTCTTTCGTGAGAATTCCATTAATAACGATGTTCAAATTTTGAAGATGACAATCCGATTTTTGGCGTAAATGTGATAAGGATGGTAAGTCAGATAATATTTGAAAACTTGAAAATTTTCATCGTCCTGGAGCGGGACTCGAACCCGCGTCTCCCAGAAAACGCCTAGGTATGCTAACCACTACACCACCCAGAACGACCAAGTTTCAAGTTTCCGATCAATTTGAATCCAACCATCACACGATTCGCTAGTCGAAGCAACCGGCATTCATGTTTAGCGAATCTGGAGGTTAATAATCCTATCCCGTGATTGCCCGGAGAAGCAGATAAATCATGAAAGAAATACGGGATTACGCCATATAATACAAATTTTGAAGATGACAATCCGATTTTTGGCGTAAATGTTACCATACTTGTCACATTTACGCCAAAAATCGGATTGTCATCTTCAAAATTTGTTTTAATAATGTTTGTACCAAGCATTGCCTGTACACCAAGGTGACCAGATATTGGAACACTGATTTGAGGACAAAAGGGCGTGACGTCCCCAAATCGGCAGTTCATTTGGAGACACAACATACGTATTCAATATAAATATACAAGTCTTTTTGTCACAAAACTGCATTGCTTCAATAAGTGGGATTTGAATATAAAAATGTGTGTCTTAAAAGCATATGTCTTGTTTAGAATGTTGGTAATTTTTATTGACAAAGTAGAACTATGATGACGAGAACATATTAGCAAAAGTAAAATGCTTTTCCTTAGGTATATGTGCCAAATTAAAATCAAGCTGCACACCAAAGTAATTGCATAGCGAATTTTTCATTTTGCCAAAGTTCTTCCAGGAATTAAAAACAAGTGCAGTAGAAATTTGACCGTGCCAATGGTGCAGTGTCTTAGTGCTGTTCACTGACGATGATTCGTACAAGTTGGCACGGGTTTGAGTCTCGAATGAGGCATGGGTGGTGTGTTTGGCTTACAGCACTAGCTCTCTCCCTTCCCTAGAACGAATGTCTCTAAATTAGAGACCGGTGACTGCTTATAGTCCTCTGAGTTGCTCCATGTGGTCGTTAAACTCGGAAAAAAGAAAAACAAAAATAGGCAAGATTTGTTTTCAGAAGAAGCACGTAGGAAAACTAGTACAACAGAAACTACTTTTAAGAACATTTTCCATTAGAAATGTAACGAGCAAATGAGGAAGTGTAAATTCGAGGACACTTGAGGTCAAACATCAAAATTTGAAAACAATTTGCGTCCCCAAAGGCATCAAGTGTTTTTGGGGACAGTAAACTAAATTCGTGGACTGTCCCCAAGAATTGGGGACTTCTGGTCAGCTTATTGTACACCAATTGACCACCAGGACGTCTGCTAGGATGATTTACCTCGTTGTGACGTCATATGCATACGGTCGAGGCTGACGAAAAAGACAGGCTTCGGTGCGGAAGGGAATCGGTGAGATCACGTGACCAACTTAGTGCTGTTGCCTCTGCTTGGGCTGCCGGGAGCAAACGGTGACCGAGTAGAGAGCTATTTTTTCCAACACGCAGCGAATATAAGGTGGCACATCTAATCATTGCAAATTAATTTAAAACTATTAGAGAATAAAACATTTAAAAGGAACCTTATTAAAATGGGAGTTCTACTGAACTTATTCGTTTAACACTACTGAATTATTTGTTTTTCGTTTTTCCTGTTGTGTGGATTTTCGCGCTTAGCCGTTCCTTTAGCAAAATCGTATGAAGAGACATATTCAAAAGATTTGTTGCTCGTTTTAATGAAATTAAGTATATTTTCTTCGTCGTCCGTGAAGTTCATTTTTTTCTTTTTGCCTTCATGATTTTCTAGCAACACTGTAAAGCAAATTCGTTTGATAAATTGCGTACAGAATAATAATAGCAAACGGAAAACGTTAAGCAAAATCACATTGAGGTCGAAGAAAAAGTGTTCCCTCATATACATATCTCTAGTTAAAAAGTTCCTTACTAAATTAAAAAAAGATATATTTTTTTCTTGCTCTAGAAAAAAATTAATTTTTGGATACTATTCCATGTATTTTGTTTAATGAAATGGGTATTTCTAAGAGAATGCTTCTGTACACTAAAAGTACATAATTTGGAAATAATTCCTTCTTAAAAAAATGCTTAGGATCCCTTTTAATACAAATAATCTCTCCGTGCATTAGAGTTTATTTTGCTTATTTCTACTTGGGGGAAGCTAAAAAATAAATTTTGAATCCTTAAATACACTGCCGGAAAGTGAAAAAAGAACACCAAGAAGGTATTGGCGGACGATCATGAAATTTACATATGTTAATGGGGTCGAGTTTACGTAGGTGTGATGTTAATTTCGGGACCAACTGGTGGCGCTTACGCCACAGCACGACATAATATGCAAATTATCGTCGGTGGTATTTAAGGAGTACGGCGAAGTAAATGTAATCAGTCGTCGGCGTACGGACACGTGCGAAGACCCTGAAGAAGCTGCAATTCCTGGACATGGAAGACGTGTACGATTTCAGCAGTTATGGGACTTTGAGCGAGGTCGTCTAGTCGGACTTCGTGAGGCCGGGTGCTCGTATCGTCGTATTCCGGAGCGAATTGGACGGGAAGTATCCGTGGTGGTACGATGGTGGCGTAGATGGTCCGAGGAACATTCCCACACGAGAAGACGTGGAACCGGGAGTCACAGACGGACTGATGAGCGGACCGATCGACGCATAAGAAGAGCGGCGTTGTCAAGCAGAACATCCACTGCGACGCAAATCCGAGCTGCCGTTGCACCTGAGGTGACTGTGCGAACAATCCGCAACCGTCTACTAGATGCAGGACTAAGTGCACTTGTGCCTCTGGCATGCGTACCTCTGACTCCAGCTCACCGTCAGGAACGGCTGCAGTGGTGTCGCCAACGTCTGCACTGGAGAACGCAATGGCGATCTCTCGTGCTCAGCGAAGAAAGCAGATTCTGCATGGGAACCTCCGATGCCCGTATGCGTGTTCGCAGGCGTACAGGGGAGCGTCTCCATTCTTCTTGCATCCGCCAGCGACACACAGGGCCTACACCTGGTCTCCAGGTGTGGGGAGCGAGCAGCTATCACTTCCGTACACAACTAGTGTTTGTACCGGGCACGTTAAACAGCACCTCCTATATCAACAACATCATTCAGCCCGTTGTTGTGCCATTTGTGAGGTCGGTCCATCGTGGTGTTTTCCAGCAATATAACCCACGCCCACACACGGCACGTGCAACGCAACATGCACTTCAAGGTGTGAGACAACTTCCATGGCCTGCACGCTCACCGGATTTGTCCCCCATTGAGCACGTGTGGGATTTTATGGGACGACTTATCCGGTCTCCACGGCCAGCCACGACCATCCCCGATTTACGCGTCCAAGTTGATGATGCTTGGAACTCAATACCGCAAACTTACATCCAACATCTGTACGACAGACTCCATGCCAGAATTGCACAGTGTGACGCAGTTCATGGCGGTTCAACCTCGTACTAACCATGTTACATGGAAATGTTATTTTTCAGTTTACCAGCAAATACAGCTGTATTTTGCCATAATGTTTTGATCACGTTATCCTCTGTATTCCGTTATTTTGCTGTATAAATTTCGTTGGTATCAGACATCTTCTTCTTCTTGATTTTCTTTTTTCACTTTCCGCCAGTGTATTTTCTTCACAATTAATGTATTCCCAAGGACGAAATTTTGCACATCGATAAAACAAACTTTAAGTTATAGCTTGGGATACTTAATACTTGGTAAAACATAACCATAACTAAGCAATCCAACATTTTCTTGCCTACTGATGTCATCAATGTACAGATGCCTCACGGGATTCAAACCCGGACCCCTTTCGGACGAATGATCAGAGACCATCGCATAGACCACTGCGCCACCGGGGAAGCTGGTTGTTTATGGAACACTCATGAGCCTGGTGCAATTACATCTGCGCACATGTATAATATCTGGTGTGATTGATAAATGATATGAGATGTGTTGAATAGTTCCTTTCAAAAAGTTGCTTTTTTGCATTTTAGGCAATCTATCGTTTACCAAAAGGTTGAGGTTACCTGTAATCATATGCCTGAAAATTCCTTTTTGCATTGTTGAGGCCCTGAAAAGGACTTTTTTTTTTTAAATGCCCCATTTAGGGCTGTCTATTCAGGAGGATGAGAGTCGGCTGTCCTAAGGCAGAGGAAGTGAAACTGTAGTCTAGTTGGGACACTTTGTTGGATCACATACTCTGCTAAGTAGTACATATAATGCTTCTTCACTCAAAAATCTTGGATATTTTCTCCCACTTTCCACCCTTCCACCTCTCTCTCTCTGTCTGTGTCACTTTCTCTTTGGTATTGGTAAAAGCACCAGATGCCAGGTCAACAAATGGAAGCTGTGGCTGAATCCATGTTGGTATTGTGTTTCTTGCAGTTGCTGATTCAGTCGTGATGCTACAGGTGGGCTGCAGATATTAGTCCCTCCCCGGGAAAATATTCGATCAGTTACAACACATGGCTACTGCAATTTTTTGGACTGACAGAAACTTTGTCACATAAAATGAATTGTTTGTTAAATACACAATTGTGTGAAATGGAAGGGTTCTGTGAGCGAACATCTGAGAAAGCAGATTAGTTTTGCAATTATAGTTTAAAAAGTTGAGATTTTCCTTATTGAGTTACAAACTAATTTTCATAAACAACCTTATGACAACAATTTTTTTTCAAAAATGATGCAAGCTAAAAATGCAAAGCGGTAATTCGTTAAAGGCCTCTTTTACAGGTTCATATCCATGTTTCCCAGTGCTGAGAATACATTGAAAAAACACTGCATCCAATATGTATCTGAAAGCGCCCCTTTTTTTTTCTATTGGAGATAACAACATGAGTGAAGGTTTGGTGAAATCTACACGAAAAGGAATTTTTAGGGCAAATTTCTTGAATTGTGGTTGTGGCCTTGCAGTACAATTTGTGGTGAGTGTGCCGACCATGGAGCTTATATTAGATGGAGACACCACTCCTATCCACGCAGCATTGGCCGCCATAAGTCACCGCCCGCGCTGCGTGTGACGTCACAAGCAGGCAAAAGCTTTGAAACGACGGAAACCACTGAAGCTACGAGGCGTTCAGACAGATAAAATGAGGGATTTACTAATTATCAATAATACAACCTTACTGATCAATCAACTGTGTAAATAAAAATGTTTTTTTCTTCTTAATTTCACAAGATTTTTAAAGAGAAAAAAGAAAGAAAAAAAACAGCACTTCGGGAATCTAAACTCGGAGACGTTACGAAATAAAATTTGAAATGCGATTTTTTCACAGAAGGTTAGGTGCTGAAAGAATAGAATTACTTGCCTGATATGTGCAGATAATTTAATATTTTAAGCAGGGGCGGTTCGTCATTAGGGGCCAGAGGGGCCATGCCCCACCTAAAAATTTCTATTTTTAGAAATATTTTTTTTTGCCCTGATTCTTATTCTCTCTCTTAACTACATGGTGATAAACCTTTCCCTTCAAAAACCATTGCCTACCTAAGGGAAAAGTTTCCTTCAAAAACGAAAAACTATTCCCTGAGGAAAGAGATCACGTTCAGGGTGTGAGGTTATTGGGGCCAGCTCCAACAGACCCCAGTAACATAACTACGCAAGCGAAGAGGAGACCGATTTCTCCCAGTCTCATTCAGTATGATGACCTACATACAACACTGCCTTAACGCGTGTGCCAAAAAAGCTGTGGGGCCAGATATATCTGGCCCCACGCTAATTTGATTGGCCAGGAGAGTATCCATTTCCTTAACGCTGTGGGTTGACAGAGAAGCTTACCCCGACCAAGCTCAAAGTTTAGTTAGTTGTTTTTTCTGTGTGTGTCTCTCTGGGTGATGTGTTGACTTTTTTGCTTGTCGATTACAATGAATGGAGTGGATATTTTGCTAAAATCTCCATTCTTTGCTTTAAATCTGGAAGAAAAGCTTCACTTAAAAAACTCAGTGCTTATCACACCAAGAATTTTTAGTTTGAGCTTCACTTAAAAAAACACAGTGCTCATCAGCCCAAGAATTTGAGTTTCCAAGAGTATGAAGTTTACAAAGTGCTTTGCAGAACTAATTTCAGTTTTAACTGAGAGGATTTTCTATGTTAAAAATAAATAAATAAATGAGAAAACATGCAAGTATAATTTGTACATGAGTACATATTTGTTTTTAGGTTTCACAAGTTCTTTAAAAAAAAAAAAGGTTAAACCTTTCAAATAATGCAAATGGTAGTATTGTACTCATTCTATATGGGACAAAATTCATGGAACATTCCCTCCCTGCATATATTTGGAGTTATTTTTTCATTGCATTTTTTTATCCTGTGATTATTCCTCAGTTGAGAAATCTGAAGAAACACAAAGCACAACTAACATAAATTAATGCTCAATTGTTTTAAGGTAAGAATTTGATTTAAGGAGTTTTAACATTTTTCTGTTAATAAATCTTTTTCGTGAGCAATACAATAGTTGACACATTCCTGCCTGATTTGGGCATTATTGTGAGTCAAGGGGGTAAACAGAGGCAGAGTAAAGGAATCTTGGGGATGGGGTTGGGGGTCTGAATAGTTGCCCTAATAATGACAGGTTTTTTTATTTCATTGTTTGACTTTGGCTACTGGCCCCACCTTTTTCAGCTGCCACGAGCCGCCACTGATTTTAAGTAATCTCACTAATTTAAGTTTTTGAAGTCGAAAATATTTACTTACTTCAAATTTTACAGTAAGTGAAGGGTCGGTATTAAGTGATCATATTTTTGAAATCCCGCTGCGGTATTAAATCATTCAAACTTTATTCAACAAAAATAAGGGGAAAATAAAGACATACAAAACAAATGCACATACATTTCCACACAAAGGTCATTCTATGCTCACATCACATCAGCTTTCGAAGACATTACCTTTTAACACAAAATATGCATAGGTGTCATAGCAAGTCACTTATTTTTCATTACATTTAAAATTTTATTCAGTATCTACAAACATAGAATCCACTGCCATACTTACAATAAATATAAATAAGGAAAACAGCTTTAAAAAAAAAAACGATTGAACACTTTTGTGAATACACGTGACATAAATATAAACTACACATTTTCAAAAAAAAAAAAAAAAAACCGAAACACAGCTCCTAATATAAAAAAAATTATACATATCACTCCAGAGTGGAGCAACAATGCATAATGAGCATATGTACCCATACAGGATAGTTATTATATATCCAAAAAACATAACATTAAATTCCACCACAGTTCAACTACAATAAAAATAATAACAAAGCCAGAATTACCCTTCACAAGAAAACCAAATAATAATACTTATTTTACAAAATTATGTTCAATAGTTAGGTCAAACTATTGAACCTGTAAGTGTTCGATTCAATGTAGTAATTGTCCCCAAGGTAAATCTTTAAAAATCTCAAATCTCGTTCAAGATAGCATTAAGGACATTCTTTGCCCAAGTAACTCCAATTACAATTACATACAGTTGTGACAGCACTTTCTGTTAATTCAACAATTAAAATACAATGACAGAAGTTTAATATTGTTAACTATAAAACCTTGCCAAACACATTATTCTCACATAAACAGAGATACATCCTCCAGCATATTTCACGACGACTAAATAAAATACTCAATAAATGTACAATAATTAATTTACTCATAAGAATAAACTACATGTTTCCACAAGAAAAAAAAATATCCACAAACCACAGCCCCCAATATAAAAAAAAATTACACATATCACTCGAGAGTGGACCCACAATACTTAATGAGCACATATATGTTCCCATACAGGATATAGTTATTACATATCCGAAAAACATAACATTAAATTTCACCACAGTTCAACTACATTGAAAAAAATAACATAGCCAGAATTACCTTTTACAAGAAAACCAAATAATAAGAATTATTTTACAAAAGTATGTTCAATAGTTGGGCTAAACTATTGAACGTGTAACTGTTCAATTCAATATAATTGTCCCCAAGGTAAATCTTTACAAATCTCATTCAAGATAGCATTAAGGACATTCTTTACCCAACTAACTCCTATTATAATTACATAAAGTCATAACAACACTTTCTGTTAATTCAATAATTAAAATACAATGACAGAAGATTAACACTGTTAAACCATAAAACCTTGCCAACCATATTATTTTCACATGAACAGCAATATATCCTCCTGCATATTTCAAAACCACTAAATAAAATAATCAATAAAATGTACAATAATAAATTAAAGATAGGTCATTTGACATTAAGTTCACTGTTAGTTCACTTAGCATTTGGATGTTTTTGATGACCAATAGTGATTTTTTTTAAATTCAATACAGCTTGCTATATCATGGTATTTACAGCATTAACAAAAAAGTCATTGCAGTAAGTGAGCATTACTGGTGACTATTTTGTTAACGAATTTCTCCCGCCATCTGTGGATAAGTTCATTTCTACAAAGACTATTGCTCATTGTTAACACCACCCGAGTGAGTATACAATGAACCAGTATTCTCAGGTCAAACAGCCATAGTCTTCCCACAAATGTGGCAGCTTAGAATCCACAGAAAGACCCATTGGTTTTAACATAGTGTGTACGGAAAAGTTGTTTCAATTTAAAAAAAATTGCATGCAAAAGAACTCACGAGCCCCACTAGAAAATTGCAGTTTTTAGTGACAATGTAAAGGCCCTAGATTACAGTGATGCATTTCTCAAAGAACATATTTTTGAAATTTTACTTCTCTATTAGTCAAAGATTTATCACATTAATGCAGAGTCCCTAGATTTATGTGTTCTATAAAAACACACAACACATTAATCAAAAACTGCAACAGTTTCTTTTTTAACTATCATGAATTTTCATTATTATGGACGAAATTATACCAGAATGGACAGATAATATACAATCCTTAAAACAATGACCAGTTTTTTTTTAATAATTTTACATTGGTTTTACCATTAATAATGGTGCAGCTCATTTGTTTGGAGCGTAATTTATTCTGCATATTCTCCCATTGTAGTATTGCATTAAAACTATATATATTATACCAATGTGTACCTCATCTACATTTACCAGTGCCAACAAACAAAATGTTACCACACAAACAAATAATAGCAATAATACACACGGTACACAGTTTAAATGTGTTCCATGTTAATTTAAAGCAGGTGAACCTTGGGAGGGGAAAAAAGAACTGATCCTAAGATCTAATGAAATATTGTTGTTTTCTCAAGTTTGTCTAAAACTACAACTGAAACACTATTAAATATACAACAGGTAATGTATCCTGAAAATCTAATAAACTGGGATTTTTAACTGTATGTGCACTCCATACAAAACCAACCCATATATTAGTTATTAAAGAAAGTAAGTATGAATGTATTAATTTACTACACATTTTCACTTTCATACCATACAATATTTCAAATACAGAATTTGCATTTATCTATTCCATATCAATATGCACTAAATCAATATGTCCAGTACTATATATGTTATTCCATGAATTGGCTCCTGATAATTAGTAAAATAAATAAATCCCAAATTCGTCAAACTGATTTTTCCCTGAAATTATTCTTCACGTTAAAAAAGAAAAAAAAAAAAAAAAAAAAGATTTTCCATTATGTCTTAAAAGAATGTTTAATAAATGCATCCTTCTTGTGGACCAGTGACATGGACCTTAACTAAAAAGGACATACAGATGCTGTGAACAACTCAAAGCAGCATGGAGAGCTGCATGCTTGGCATAACCAGGAACAGGAACTCATGAATCCAAAGCATCATGATCAAAGTTAAGAGTCTATAAAGCGACAATGGATGGGACACATTGTTAGAACTGACCACCATTGGACAACTGAAATATTAGACTGGATACCAAGGGGCACAAAAAGACCAAGAAGAAGACAGTGTGGGAGTTGGGTGGATGAAATTTGAAAACTTGCTTAAGTAACATGGAGGAGACTAGCCTACGACTGATAATTGTGGTAGAAACTGGCGAGAGAGCTTCATCTAGCAGTGGACTGGTAATGGTTGATGATGATATACATACTCGTAGTGTTCTCCTTGGAGCCTTTTTACTGGGCGGCCCACCCAGCTATTTTCTCTGCCGCCCAGCTGAATTTCCTTTAACCAAATTTTTTCCAACGCATATAATAGTAAGAGAGGAAAACTTATTCTCACATACACCATAAATATTGATGAAAACTGGCCAAAATCCATGTCGAATATGATTTATTAGTAAGTACTCTTTTTTTTAATGATTTATGTGCAATTTTCTGATGTTGTTTATCATTTATATCTCATGTGATTCTATCATATAGCTTATCATGTTATGTTACATTAATGCCTACCACACCACTAAAGATGTTTAATAAGTATAGTAACGTTGAGCAAAACATATACACCTATTTTTTCCGGCTGGAGAAGGTGTCCTTTAAAGTACCACCCAGCTGAAATTTCTTGCCATCCAGCTGTAAAAAAAATCTAGGGAGAACACTATACTCATATAGGGGAGGAAGCATTTACAAAACAAAAAATCTCATATAAATCAACATGTCCATCAGGCCTACATTTATTGATCTTTGTGCAATATAAGTTTTGTTAGGTTTGAGCATACATTCATTCATATCATTTTCTGTGTAGCTTGTTTAGCTGCATGGTGCAATCTAATAGTTGCATATTCTCTTATAATTAATTTTTTCTAATGCTGTGACCTGATTAAAAAACTTTTTTAATGTTGTGACATTAATAAACCTCTTGCACTTCCTCACTTGTAAATTTATTGTTTTTGTGGTATCAGAAATTGGGAAAAAGGTTCTCCCCCACCCACTTCACAGTTTCATTACCAGCTGGAGAACGGGTTGGCGAGACAACTCACTATATAAGATGCTCATAAGATATGCAGAGGTGTAGCGGTGTGTTCTTCTCGTCTCCCCATCCTAGTTACTGAATAAATGTCTCACCTATTTACTTCACTAAAGCAATGGCAGTGATTATGGGTATCCTAGCAAGTTTGATACCATTGTGGACTACAGAAAAATATGGTTTTGAGATTAAATGCCAGCACCCATGTCATGCAACCTGTGTCATCTATTGCTTTAAAAATAAACTGATGCATGGCTGTAACTAAAAATTGAAAGAGTAAGTTTCAGAAATGACTAGCATGTTTGGTAACATGAACAATTCGGTTAAGAGTGTAGTGAATATAAGAAATATATATTTCAATGGGCTGCACACAACTTAAAAGAAGTCAGAAAAGCAGATGGACATCAAATTTATTCAGAAACAAAATGCAAGTTCATAAGTTTTCTATATTAAGTATTGCTCAAAAACATGTAAAGCCAAGTGCAATAAAGCCAAGTGCAATTTTAAATGTTTTCCCTCCTGGAAGTAAAATAATTGATATGTCGTAACTTTCAGTTGTGCAAATGGTGTATACATTTGACTTTCAATTTAATGTGTTTTTTAACATCTGGTTTGGTTTCAGACAACTAAATTAAGTAATGAAACTATTAACAGTTTACACAAGTCAGAAAGTGTACAATTTCAAAGGCTTTAAAATCACCCATTTATATGTTGAAGTGCTTTTGAAGAGAAGTTGTAATGAGCAGTCTAAATATTTTTATATATATTACACGTCTAATTTTCATTTTAATGACAGCAGCTTCCTGTCTTTTATATACCTATGAAATTTGAAAATTATCCATTTACATTGCGATTCGTGCAACCAAGAGCACAACACGAAGGTACCACACTCACATTTATCTGTTGACAACAGTATCTTTTCAACCAGAGAGTTTGTTTTTGCCTGCTTGTGACGTCACACCACAGATTAGCTGTGACCTATGGCGGCAGAGCCAGTGGTGTCTCCACCTAATACAAGCTCAATGGTGCCGACGGTTCAAATTTGACCGGAAAAAAATTATTTGTGCATTCAGTTATCATTTTGCATATCCTACATATGAAATAACTAATATTTCTGTGAGTAAATGTGTACTTTAGCATCTTAAACTATTTGGCTAAAAATTTGGAAAAAAAAAGAGATTACATATCTTTGAAGTATGCAATTTAATAGCAAATGCTGAAAAATTTAATCTTTAAAATGCATTTTGAAAGTTTATACCGTAAAAATTACCTCCAGGTACGACACTGTCAAGCTTTGCTCTGTTGAAATTAAGGTTCGCTCCGGTGGCCATAGAGGAATCGGTTACGTTCTTGCAAGGAAAGCATTTCATTTTGTAGTGCGATACTATAGAAAATTGCTCATTTCCGTCTCACTTTTCCATAGGATAGAAGGTAGATGCAAAAGCTGTGTATAACTGGAATACAAAATGAGATACGAACCACGCCATCAACACCAGAGACAAAACTTTCACTTTCCGACTTTAGTGTTCTCCCTAGAGCTTTTTTACTGGGCAGCCCGCACAGCTAATTTTCTCTGCCGCCCAGCTAAATTTTCTGTAATGAATACTTTCCCCAACACACTTAAGAGTTGAAAACTTATTCCCACATACACCATAATTCCTGTCCCTTGGAATCCAATTAAGGGACAGGAAAAGACCCAGAAAAAGACCACATGGGAGATGGGTGGATGAAATTCGTAAATATGCGGGAGTGATATGGAGGAGACTGGCACAAGACAGACCAGTGTGGAGGAAACTTGGGGAGACCTTCATCCAGCAGTGGATTGATAATGGTTGACAATGATGATGATGATGACACCATAATTATTAATGAAAACTGTCTCACCTGTGTCAAACATAATTTATTAGGTATTCAGAGTTGAAGAAATATTCTTCACATAATACGTGGTAAATAATTCATGTTAATTAACACAGCAATCGGACGTTGCCGAATTGGCTGTAATTACTGTTTCACACGTGAATTAAATAACATCAGAAAACCCGAAAATTACATCGGTGTTAGAAACTTGGGAATTCGTCGTCGTGGGTGGTGTAACGGATAAATCGCTCGAAAGGAAATCGGGAGATGCGGGTTTGATTCCCACTCTACGGCGATGTAATTTTCGGGTTTTCTGATGTTATTTAATTCACGTGTGAAACAGTAATTACAGCCAATTTGGCGATGTCCGATTGCTGTGTTAATTAAAATAAATTTATTAGTAAGTACTCATTTTTTTATCATTTATGTACAATTTCCTAATGTCGTTTATCATGTTATGTTCTGTTAATGCCTACCACACCACTAAAAGAAGTATAATAATGTTAAGCAAAACAACATCCTTTTTTTCTCAATTGGGAAAGGGGTCATTAATACCATCCAGCTGAAGTTTCTTGTCACCCAGCTGTAAAAAAATCTAGGGATAACACTAGACTTGTCATCTAACTTCCATTGGAGAGAACGTGATGTCTACTTCAACGCTTTTCTAGAAGCAAGGAAGGCATCTGTATACCTCCTATTGCATACCAGGGAATCATATGCGAAAGAATTAAGTAATTCTCAGCATCTGTTTTGAAAAACTGAGACAGAAATGAAGAACTGTTTTCTGTAATTCTGTTGTAGTCTTCCGCCAGTGAATTGGTAACCAGACTAAGACATACAATGACATTTTTTTCAGTTGAGCCGATCTTGATGTTGTCACTACGGCATTATGTTAGGACTGCCACAAGTGTGTTGACATTGTCGTACTTGGAGGTAGGTTGTAGGGTAAAAGTCATTAAACTGCATTTAAAAGAAGAAATTTTTTTCACCGTTTGCTGTTAAATTGCATACTTTAAAACATGCATATCTCATTTTTTCGAAATTCCTAAACAAATAATTTAAGACGCTAAAGTACACATTTACGTTTTTGAGTATTGCTGCATTGAAATGATTATTTTTCCATAACAAAGCACTTGGCTTGAAATTTATGTACAGCTAATTTCCTAGCCCTGAGATGTGCACAAAACACACCGAGACAATACAAATTACATGATGCACTCAGATTCAAAGGTCTAGCTAAAGTAGACTGGACAATTAACAGCATAATCCTCATAAAAGACAGATTACCTTAATTAACATATTTCCTATAACATCTTCGGATCCCAAAACGTTTTCTCTATGTTTCTGAAGGATGGAGTTCACTTATTATCCAACTTGATATATTAAAAGAGGTAGTTTTTTCAATCACATACACTCTATTGACAAAAGTCACCGGACACTCCTTCAAAATCAAATGAATGGATCTGCTACCTTGTTGTACATGTACCATTCGCAGAGAACTTCATTACATTACCGTTGTTGTGAGGCTGCTCATAAGCCTTTCAGCTCCACTCAGAACGCTACTCGTCGTTTAGCATGGTGTAAAGAACATTTATTGTGTTCCGTAGATCAATGGAAACGGGTCCTATGGACTGATGAATCCAGATACATGATCCATCAGTCTGATTGCCGTGTGTGGGTACGACGGCAGATGGGGGAACCCTATTTACCACAGCGTACTGTTCCTACGGTCAAGTTTGGAGCTGGCAGTCTACTTGTGTGGGGGTGTTTTTCGTGGTAGGGTCCCGGCCCATTGGTTATCGTGGACAAACCTGTTAACCAGCGCGTCTGCCTCAATATTCTGGACAATTATGCCTTACCAACTCTGTGGCAATACTATGGAACCGAGCCTTGTTGGTACCAGCAGGATAATGCACCAAGCCATAAAAGCAAGGATTGTTACGGTGTGGTTTGACGATAATTCCGTATTGTGTATGGACTGGCCAGCACAGAGCCCTGATCTTAATCCCATAGAGTACCTATGGGAAGAATTAAAGCACTACATAAGAAGTTTGGAACCAAGACCTACTACTAAGCAACAGTTAGTGGCAGCATAATGTACTGAATGGAAGGCCATACCTATTGCTGTGTTCCAAAACCTTGATGTAAGCATGTCTCGAAGGGTCAGTGCATGCATTAAGGCCAAAGGTGGACCAACACTGTACTAATGTATGACAATAAATGCTATGTTGTGTTTTTTTCTAGGTGTCCAGTGACTTTTGAGTGTATTACACTGCTGAAGTTATTGATCTACATGAGTGAGCATGTGTTTAGAATGACCACTTTTCTGAGCAAATGGTTCGAAGAACACATCATAGTGGTAAGACTTTTCACCTGTATAAATGAACAAATGCTTTGAAAGACCACTTTTACAAACACAAGGCTAGAGCACACATCACACTGGTGAGACTTTTCAATTGTGCGAAAGAGAATATGCTTTGAAACATCACTTTTCAGAGAAAACAGTTTCGAGCAGACTTTGCAGGTAAGGCTTTCCACTTGTGTGAAAGAGCATACGTTTTGAAAGATTGCTTTTGCAGGCAAATCGTTTGGAGCATACATCACACCAACGAGGCTTCTCACCAACATGAATAAGCACATGCTTAGAAAGACCCCATTTCTGTGCAAACTGTTTCTAGCACACATTACACTAGTGAGGTTTTTCACCTGTGTGAACAAGCATATATCTTAAAAGACTGCTTATATCAGCAAATCGTTTGGAGCATACATTACATCGGTGATGCTTTTCACCTGTGTGAAGAAGCATATGCCTTGAAAACTGACATGTCTGAGAAAATTTTGTTGAGCATACATGAAATTGGTGAGGCATTTCGCATGTGTAAATAGTCAGCTGCTGTAACAGATAAATTTTCTGAGTGAATGTTTTGGGGCATATACCTTATTGGTGAGGTTTTACCCCTGTGTAAATGTGCATATGGTTTTTGCCAGTATTTTGAGTAAATCAGTTTCTTATGGCATACGTCACACATGTAATGTTTTTCATCTAAATGAACCAGCACAAGTTTTTGAAAATTGACCTCCTTCTCTGAAGTGCTTGTAACACTTAAAAGGTTTCTCACCAAAATGAAAGTGCATGTGACTTTTTATATAGTTCAGTTCTTTCACTGCAGTGCATGGGACTTTTATCACATGGGTAAGGTTGTTTCCGTGCGTCAGAGCCCGACTTAGGTCAGTCGAGGCCCTGTGAACATCCTGTCTTTGGCCTCCTCGATTAAAAATTTCAGTCAAACAGTCAAAAAGAATATTTACTGGTAAATATTCCTTTTGTGAGCAGTTTTTCTAGCTGCAAAAACATTAAAACTCATCTCACATGCTAGTCAACTTTATAGCCAATGTGGCTTTTAATAGACGAGCATTCACACCACTTGTACTTCTCCGCACCCGCAGAGCTTACAGCTGTAACACTAATTACTCTGGAATTCATTTCTTTTTCTTTTTTGTTTTATAGTATCATTTACGGAAAGAAATAATCTCCTCCCAGATATAATTTAAAACACCTAGTTTGCCATAACATTATCTATAATTTAAAACACCTACTAGTAGTTTACCATAACATTATCTATAATTTAAAACACCTAATTTACCATAATTTATCACACACATTCATGTATTTTATTACAACAGTCTTTAAATGAAGTACTGTCAATTGAACTTTTGTATTTTTATTTATGTAAAAATAAACCCTACATAATTATGAATATTGATTCACAATTTTTGTTCTCATGAGACTAATATTATTAATAAAAATACGTTTTTAGCAAATTGTACATGTTTGCTGAAATGCTTTTCATGTATAAATATACTGTATTGCTCCGAATATAGGCTGTTCCCATTGCATTTTTATTGTTACAGATAAGGGCGAGATTAAAATGTTACACTGGCCGATCACAGCTCAACGCAACACTTCAGCTTTATTGTACGAAATAATAATAATTTGGTTTCAAAAATCTCATCCTAAATTTTGAAACTGAACCGTACAAACATTTCGCGCTATAACAAAAAATATATGTTGGTTCTGAAAATGTATACAATTATATTAAGGTAGTTTGGAGGCCCCTTCAAATTCTGAGGCCCTGTGCACCTGCAGAAATCAGGCCCTGCTGTGCATGGAGCTTTAAGTGTTTTAAGAGATTTCCTGTTCCACATGAATTTCTAGAAACATACTGGTAAGATTTTTGGTAAATGTGTACTTTAGGGTTCTAAATTATTTTGTCGGAAAAATGTAACTGTGTGGGAAAAGTGCGACATACAACTTTTTAAGCATGCAAAATAATGGGGAAAGGTGCAAAAATATAGTATTTATAGAGAACAGGAAATAATTTTTTGGAAGTATTTACCTGGGAGTATGAGGGTTTGGAAGAGCACATGCGGTAGGCCTAAGATGACAGAGCGCCAACGGCATGAAGGTGTAGTCCGGTGAATGGAAGCTTCGTTGAGAAAGGCAAGTAACAAGCGGAAGAATACAACAGGAAGCAATTGAGCAGTACGTAGTCATGGAAGAGTTTTGTAGGAATACGCCGAAGGAAAGAGGTCGGCTTTATGCAGCATTGTAAGCAGTTTTAGTAGCTTTTTCAACAGTGTTAGTAGCTCTTTCGAAAGTCGTGAGTCTCCATACTTCATTTCGGATTTCGTCAAAGCTTAAAATTTCTTTATCCGGCAAAATACAGCAAGAAGCTCTTGGCCTCCCTGCCATACTACGATTTCTGAATTGAAGAAACTCCTTTATTTTCAAACATATCCATTTCAGGATGACAAAAATTTAAGCTATGATGTACAGAATAACAGCACAACTACAAATTAAATGCTTGAAGAAATCAACTACCCCTGTACATCTTCAAACCGATAACCACAATTTGGGGTTCAACCGGAACCAAAACTTCTTACTTAACACTTCTGTCGTACATGAAAACAATTACATTCCTTCATTTCTTTGCATTCAGAGACATTGTAAAACTAATCAAAAATTAAGAAAAGAGTTTTGAACTACTTCTGCTTGTGCAGGATTACAGCACACATCATACTATTCCGAAGAATACACCCTACTCCTATTGTATTCTTCCGTGCATTCCCTACGGACTCCTGTTCCCTTCTGAAGGACGGAAGCTTCACATCACAGCTGTTAGCATTGGTTAAGCCTCCCACACCAACTGCTGCCCATCATCGTATTCGCAGGTAAATACTTCACAGTAAAATTCTTTCACATTCTCTTAACTTACTGTATTTCTGCACCTTTCCCCATTATTTTGCATGCTTAAGAAATTGTATGTTGCACTTTCCCCACAGTCCAGAGTTGTATAAAAATAAAATATATCTGCGTACACAACCATTGAAGCAGAAATTTTGCTGTAAGCCGGTGAATTACGATAACAATACAATGAGGTAATTTAAAGAAAAATTAATAAAAATATAAGTATTAGAACATTACGGATTCCAATTAGGACAAAATAAGTACATTACAATTGAATGGGCAGCAATGTGTGTGAAATGGACCTTTACGGTAAATTAAAATATTGGATCATGAACCTCATAAAAACAAGAGACTAAAGAAAAAAATTAATATCCAGAAAAACAGTTCCATAATGAACTTGAAAAATTATAAATAGCATTTTCAACAATTAAATTAAAAATAGTAAACTTACAAAATACATAAGGAAAAGATTTTAATTTAATAACAAGATGAACCTGGCAATAAAATTTATATTCTTTCTGTGAAAATAAAACTTTTGATACAGTTCCTATACATTGAGAACACGCCTTGGTAAAATCTAGAGGCTAGAAATGTGTGCAAAAACAAAAGAACTCAGAAGATGTGAAAAATAATTGAAAGTTCAAGTTAAAATAGAATTAAGTATATCAGTCTGAGTAAAGCCTTAAGTAGTGTTTTAATTGTTGTAAATAGCATTTTTATTTTATTTTATTTTTAATCTACAAGCAAAAACTGCTAATAATTTGGGAACTATCCACGTACGGCGTATGTCTACATTCTGCTACTCTGCCCCACACAGTGAAATTTTTACGACGAAATAATTTAGGACGCTAAAGTACACATTTACCAGATTTTTCACAGGCATGAAGTTGATTCTGGAAGCATATTTCTCAAAACGAGACTTTTTTATGAAATTTTGGAAGCATATTTCACAATCCCAAAGATCTTCAACTATATGTGTAGCACTGTGTGATGACGTATCAGCTTCTTTTTGCACTTTTCTTCCCAATCAGTTCTTCACTCACTTCCTCTAAAGAATGTTTCAGGCCACTTCATTTAAACTGTATTGTATGCATACACAAAGAGAAAGAGGTATGGGATCGAAGTTTTCATCAGCGGTTTCGTGCAATATTCATAAATTTTTTCATGAGATCCATTTCTTCCAGTTACAAGCAGTCTTATGATCTAATATCACTCTTCGGAGCACACACTTTTGAGTGCAAAGTTGTTGTTGGGCAGCGCTGAGTTCACTCCACCACTAGGCCTTATGGATTCCAAATCTCCCAAACGGGCCTGACATAGGTTCCAGTGGCGGCTCGTGGTGTAAAATGCTGGTGAGGCGAACGGTCTTGATGTAAATGTAAAACAGTAAAACGTATGTTATTGAAAAATATATAAATTCGTATAACGTTATACGAATATATATCATCATCATCATCATTGTCAACCATTATCAATCCACTGCTGGACGAAGGTCTCCCCAAGTTTCCTCCACAACGGTCTGTCTTGTGCCAGTCTCCTCCATGTCACCCCTGCATACTTTCGAATTTCATCCACCCATCTCCCATGTGGTCTTCTTCTGGGTCTTTTCCTGTCCCTTGGAATCCAATCTAAAATTTCGGCTGTCCATCGATGATCTGTCCTTCTGGCAGTATGTCCAGCCCATTGCCATTTCAGGGATTTAACTCTGATCATGATGTCTTCCACTCTTGTCATTTTTCGGATCCACGAGTTCCTCTTCTTATCTCTCCTGGTTACACCAAGTATGCACCTCTCCATGCTTCTTTGAGTTGTCTGCAGCCTTTGTATGTCTCTTTTAGTTAAGGTCCACGTCTCTGCACCATACGTAAGCACTGGAAGGATGCATTGATCAAACACTTTTCTTTTAAGACATAATGGCATATTGCTCTTGAAAATTATGCTGTTTCTTCCAAAAAGCTCTCCAGGCAAGTTTTGTACGCCGATTAATTTCTTCATCAATGTGACCCTCACTTGATATCTGCTGTCCAAGATAAACGTACGTGTCTGTTATCTCCAGCTTTTCTCCATCAATCGATAAATCTTCATTTCTTGTAAAAGCATTGAACATCACTTTTGTCTTCTGAAAGTTCATTTTTAATCCCACTTCTTTACTCTTGTCAGCAAGTTCCTGGATCATACTCTGCAGCTCTGATGGGCTAGTTGCAAAAATGACTACGTCATCAGCAAAACGAAGGTGGGTTAGATAATCTCCATTAATCTTTATCCCCTTGTTTTCCCAGCTCAGCGACTGAAAAACACCCTCCAATGTGGCATTAAAGAGCTTCGGAGATATGGTGTCACCTTGTCTCACTCCCTTTCCAATTTTTATGTGTGTTGTATTTTCAAACAGCCTAATCTTTGCACTTGCATTTTCATAGATATTATAAATAATATTAATGTATGCATCTTCAATACCGCAGGTTTTCAGAGCCATTGTAACTGCTGATGGTTTCACCGAATCAAAGGCTTTTTCATAATCGATAAAAGCCATGCACAATGGAAGTTCATATTCTTTTGCTCTTTCAATTAGTTCTCTCAGCACATGGATATGATCTATTGTGCTGTAGCCACTCCTGAATCCAGCTTGTTCTCTCGGTTGAGCCATGTCCAGTGTTACCTTCAAGCGGTGTGAAAGAACTTTAGTGAAGATTTTATAAACTACTGATAGGAGGCTGATAGGTCTGTAGTTTCCGAGATCCTCAATGTCACCTTTCTTATGTAGCAAGATCATTGTAGCGGTGTTCCAATCTTCAGGAATCTTTCCTTCATTAAGGCATCGAGTGAAAATTTGGGCGAGTACTGTTTCGATTTCTCCACTTGCTTCTTGTATGATGTCTACAGTAATTCCATCTTCTCCTGGAGCTTTTCCCCGCTTCATGTTCTTGATTGCATGTGCAACTTCTGCTGGAAGGATTGGAGGAACTCTGGTACTGGTATCTTTCATGATGTCTGGAGTGCATGTATCATCCCTTTCATATAATTTGGAGTAGAAATCTTTCACTCTTGTCAAAATTTCGCCTCTATTTCTTGTTACAGAACCATCTTCTTTTCTCAGTGCCATAATCTGTTTTCTTCCCTTACTGAGATATCCCTTTGCTATCTTTAGGCTTTGGTTGTTTTCAATTGCTTTCCTCACTAGTTCACAGTTGAATTTTCTTACGTCTTCAGTGATACTTTTTCGTACTGTCTTGCATAGCTCTATATATTCCACTTTGGAAGTCACATCTTCTTTAGTTGTCCTCATCTCTCTTCTTTTTGCATCAACATTTTCGTTTTTCCTGATAATTTATTTACATGCAACTTGTTCTTAGACCCAGCTAATTTTGTTGCTGTTTCCATAAGAGCTTTGGTTACTTTTCTGTTAACTTCAGAGATGTCCACTTCTTCCAATGTTAGGCCTTCTAAAGCAGAGAACCTGTTCTTCAGTTCCAACTTGAAGGTATTATGGTGTTTTTAAGGTTGGTTATGTCAATAGATTTTGTTTGTCTTATGAGCTTGCCACGTTCAAGTTTAGTGTTGAGGTGCATCTTACATCTCACCAATCTATGGTCACTACCTGTGTTGAACTTGTTTAGCACATTGCAGTCTTCTATGACGAATTTTTTGTTACACATAATAAAATCAATTTCACTTGTCATCCCATTTGGATGTCTCCATGTCCATTTCCTGTGTGGCTTTTTCTTGAAGAAGGAGTTCAAGATGAAAAACCCTTCTGCCTCTGCAAACTCAACGAGAGTATTTCCACGCTGGTTTCTGTTGCCGTGACCGAATTTACCTACTGAAGTTTCATTCTGTTGCCGTTGCCCTATTTTTGCATTGAAATCTCCCATAATTATTTTGAAGTGCTGCTTACCTTTATTATTTAGATGACAAATTTCCTCATAAAATTCTTCAATTTCTTCTTCAGGATGACTTGTGGTGGGTGCATAAGATATATATATATATATATATATATATATCAGTGGCGTAGCAGGGGGGGGGGGTCGTGGTTTGCACACCCCTTATTAGGCGAGACAGTTAGCTTTTTCTAAGTACGTTTTATAGATAATTTCCCTATTTAAATTCTTTGATTTTTATATAACTCGGAAAGCAATGTAATTTCTTGATAATAGAAGAGAAAGTAAAGCAAAGCGGCCAAAGAAGTTGCTTTATTAAATTTTTATTAAAACAACTATAATTTATTGCATTTTCTTCATTTTATTAAATTAGCTTCATTTTGTATTATTATTCAAGATGTGCGTACGTACCAATAGGAAAATATTTGTCGAAGCGCCCCCCCCCAAATTGTTATATGTACTTATACACAGTTATACAGCAGAAGTGCAGAACCCCCCCCCCTTCAAAAAGTTTCATGTCAAAGGCAGTATCCCCATTGGATATCTTTGAAGTCCTGGGTTCGAGTCGGCTGAATCATTAAAATCCGCTGAGATTCGGAAGTCTCGTTAAGCCATTGGTCCAGGGTAAGCGGCGCCTTGTTATTAACAGCTGTAAACCCCATCCCTTAGGGCTCCATCCCATGTCATTTAGCCTTTATATACAAATATTATTAAACAGTAATGGAATAAAATTATAGAAATATATGAAACACGGCGTGGGGAGTCTTTCTTCACGAAAAAATCCAAAAATTTTAGAGGATAAATGTACATATACCTCTCTATATATGTGTGTGTGTAATATACGCTACTTTTGCAACAATATTTTTATGAAAACAATTATTCGATAATTTTACAACAAAGAAAGAAATATTTCACCAGTATTCTTTTATGTAATACACTTGAGCGAAAATACGCAATTTTGCGCGGTTTCTTTAGCTAGTCAATGCGTCACTCACATCCCAACGCCAATCGGAGATCCACTTCTTAAAAAATTCAAAGTAAATCATTTGAATATAATTTTTTTTTCTCACGAAGTGTTTCTTGAGCTTGAATAAAAGTCACAGTTCGATTGGCATATTAGTGAAGGTGCATTTAGCACGGGTCACAAACTGAAGTCCAGGCTCGTGATAACTATGTACAGGAGAAGTCAAGCTAAGGAAGCACATTTCTATATAAAAAAAGTATAAAATAATTTAAACCTGGAATTAAAAACAGGGGAATACGATATTAATTTGCTTTGGTCTCGAACAGAATGCTTTCAGTTTATTTTTTATAAATAAGTTCAATTCTGCGATCCTTTTGGCTGCAAATTTGTCTATGATCAGATCATAAAATGGTTGAATGGACATTAGATGGTTCAGCAATTCTTTCTCGATTGAAATTTTAGCGAGTGAAGACAAACGATCTTGTGCCGTTGTATTACGGAGGTAAGTCTTAATTCTCTTCAAACAAGAAAAATTCCTTTCAGCAGAAGAACTTGTTGACGCCAGTGTCAATACAAGAGAAAATAATTTGTAGGCTTCTGGTAACACCTCTTTCAGCTCGTTTTCTTTCATTGTTTTCAAGGTTTTCTGAAAACTGAGTTCCCTGAAGTTGTGATCATTATATAAAAAATCTAATTCGTTTTTTAGTCGTTGTGTATCTGTAAAAATGTTTGGATAAATTTTTTTGAGAGTGTTAAGGGCACTGGATGGAAATGACTCTGAATAACTATGGTATTTTGAGCTGTCAACTAGCTGCAGAAACTCGAGCTTTCCCATATCTTCAAATCTGGTATTTATTTGGACTTTTATATATTCATGAATACACTCAATTAAATCATTCTGTATCGTTTTAGATTGTCCAGAAAATAAGCTTCGTATTTCTTCAAAATGTGCTTTTAATTCTGGGGTGCTCCTACGAAGTAACATTTGGAACATTTCCTTGAAATTACCTTTATTTAATGAGGAAATAGTTTCATCATGTCCTCGAAAAGGCAGTTCTTGCTTGCTTAGAACGACAACTAAATCAATTATATGTTCCATAAAAAGCCTATTTAGTCTGACCTTTTCATTAAACTTGACTTTATGAAGAGCAGCATTTTCTTTGAGCATATCAGAAATAGTGTTTGTTTTTTTCCATTCGTTTTAGACCTACGTGGTTAGTTCTATGCTCTTTAGAGCTTTCGTGCAATTTTGCACTACGAGAAAAGTTTTTTAGATCAAAATAACCCGTTGTATTCCACACATTTTTCTTATTGCTCAAAAAGTAAACATGGCCAGCAAAAAGAGAGTTTGCTTGTAATAGCATCAGAAAGCCAGGGAAAAATCTCGTACTATGATTTATTGAAAGACCTAAAAAACGATTTGCCGCACTTCTTATCTTTAGATATTGAACTTATTATAGGTGTCGGTCTTCCAGATATGAGAACATCCTTGTTATCATAATCTTTCCAGTGTTTAAAAGGAATTTCTTCCAGAACACAAATCACGTCGCTTGTTGGGCCATTCATATTTTCCAACCAAAATCAAAATATGCTGTTTAGTAACAATAACAAAATGAAAAAAAGAAAAACTCAACATTACTATGAACTAGCAAACACCCGCAGAAGAGAGGATTGAAAACACACTACAAAAAGTTAGATTCAAATACACTCTGACGAATAGTTAAAGCTACGTAGATCTCTTCGTACTCCAAAGCGTATAGAGGCGAACGGCGTCATCGCCTGTGAAACCACTTTTCACAAGGGTCATCTGCTCATTTTCCCGCGCCCATTGGATACACAATCCTTGGGTTCTCCAATAACAGCGGAGATGCGATTCCAGTTTAAGCGAAATGGAGGGTCGCCTCAGAAATTTCCTTTCTCTTACTGGAAGTCCGGCACCTCTTTAGGTAGACCTCGGACCGTGGGGGTGGGGGGTGGGGTTCAGTCTGTAGGGCTCTTCTCTGATCCCCAGTTCCCAAAACCGGCTTCTCATCGAGACGATTCAGCCGATCGCCTCTAAGCGCTTAAAACATGCAGCTGCTTTGCAAAAATAATGATTCATTCCTCTTCTCGAAAGCCTTTCTTTAACCATTCATGAATCACAATGTGAATTTCAGTGTTTCATTTATCCTGCAAAGTTCTTATATCTTTGTTACTGACAGAAGGTTTTTTTTTTTCTTTCACTTCTCATTCTGCGGAATTTCAGGTGAGGCGGCGCCTCACTTGCCTCATCTGACGGGCCGCCACTGATAGGTTCTTTTGAATCCAGTTGAGTTACACTCGATCGCTGAAATACTGAAACATGTGGTCGGCAGTTACTTAGTATCTAAGACGAGTAACTCCAATAACAAGTTTTTTGTTAGACGTAACAAAATTTAATAGATGAGAAAACAAACTCCATTCAATTAGATATCTCCACGTGCCAACAGGTTTCCAGATGGCAAACACTTTACTATCTCGGAAGACCCTCCGCCACGTTTAACTTGGGTCTTTCCGCCCAAATCCCGGTCTATCTCTGATCGTCGAAAACCCAGACCATTCTGTCCGCCAAACCGTAAATCTCCAAGAGGTCTAACAGACACTGTCTGCTCAAACGCACCGTCCGACCAAGTCGAAGGCGAAACACTAAAAGCCTCTTGAGCATTTTTTTGTTCCCTCGAAGAGACGGCCAGGCATTTTCATGTAGGACTTCCGTCCACAGAGGAGGTTTCAACTCAAACCACCTACAGCGGGTCCGCCTTTTGGCCAGGGCACAGAAACGGAAGGAGTGAGAGTGAGTCTAGAGGCTTTGACAGAACAGTTTGTAAGTGAGAGAGCACAGTAGATGGTGCCACTGTACAAGTACAATGCTGCTCATAGAGGGGTGAGAGAAAGTCAGAGGGGAGTAGGAATGGATACGGGCGGGAGGGGGTACGACCCGGGGGCCATCATTTAACGTACTCGTCCAATGCACGGCGGATATTCAGCAATTGTTAGCAAATCGCACCATCTGTGGAAGATCAGCACAGATTTGAACCTGGGGTCCCTTCATTGACAGTCTGACTCGCTCCGACCGTGTCACTCCCTTTTATAGCCTTACCCTTCCTCTTCCCCCTCCCCCTCGAGCTTCTGGAATCCTATAGGTGTGGAGTTTGCCTCTCTCAGGGAGTGGTGACCTTTGATACATCAGACCCAGTCATCCAGGTCAAGGTCAACGAATGCAAGGAGGATATAAATAAAGGGGAGGGAGCATGTGCTCCCACTGGTGAAGCCAAGTGAGTTGCGTGGCCGCCATGTTACCTTACCCTCAGTTGCTCGTTCGTGCCTTGTAAGTTACGGAAGTAAAAGCTAGCATAGTTCGAGTTTAGTGGGATTTTTTTTTTCATTTTTTGTGTGTGGTTTTTTGCTGGAAAGGAGCTTAGAAATGCCAGCGTGCGCAGCCGTAGGCTGCACCAATAAGGCAGATAAAAAATTGTCTGAAATCATGTTTCACAGGTAAGTCTTGCCCATCTTACATTCTATGTTAAGTTTAATGTAAAACACAAGAAACATGAAATCAATATAAGGCCATGCCACTTTTAACTGAGAGTTACTTATTTTATAAACTGTAAGGAACAAGGTCAAGCAATTAAGAGAGGAAATCGGCAATAAAAGGTGGTCTATGTGATGTGTTATATTTCACAGCTGTTATTCATTTACGATACTATGAAGTGAGAATTGCAGTTTAAGAAAAAATAATGTGGAGCAAATTGTTGAATTGCAGGAATGGAAAGCTCACTATCACCCATCCATAATTTTAATGCATTTTGTTATAGGTTACAGAATTATCAACCAACCTGCATCATGTCAAGTTGTGGAACTATAAAGATCGTACTTTCAAAATACCTATTTAAAAATAAAAAGAGCCAATGCTTGTATAGCTGGTTGAAAGAATCATCCTTCAATGTTTTTAAATGCTGCAGTAGTCTTTATGTTGTAGAATGAAATCAAAGATAATTAACACAGCAATCAGATTATCATGACATATTGGCCATGTATTATGAAAAGAATGTTTCTTCCACATTGTACACTATATTGACAAAAGTCACCGGACACCTAAAAGAGAAACCCCAGATAGCATTTATTGATCTTTGGCCTTAATGCATGCACTGACCCTTCGAGACAGGCTTTTGACAAGGTTTTGGAACACAGCGATAGGTATGCACTTCCATTCAGTACATATTTTTTAATTTAGGTGCCTGCAGCAGGCAACAAAATTTTTTATTTACCTGCCCAGGTCAATAATTTATATGCTATGGGCATCTCGGGCATGGTATTTTTCAGCCGTGTAGTCGATCATCCGAACTTGAGCACTTTAGTCCTTCTTAACAATTAGGTATGTATTACTTGAAACTAAAGGCCAGTGAATGTTGATATGAAGTAAAGCTTGCAAAAACCTTTTAGTTTTTCCTTTTTTTAGTTACCCAGCTGA
Organism: Macrothele yani; assembly: GCA_039090855.1. Classification (NCBI taxonomy): domain Eukaryota; kingdom Metazoa; phylum Arthropoda; class Arachnida; order Araneae; family Macrothelidae; genus Macrothele; species Macrothele yani. Next base: position 198,496,925 of record CM077009.1, on the reverse strand, counting down.
TCCAGTACAAAGAACAGAATGAGTGAAAGCTGTCGGACGAGAAAATTGGGAGCCATCCTCGTGCAGCAAACTATGTTCAGAGCATTTCAGTGAAGATCAGATAGACAGAACATCCCTCTCATGTGTCAGACTAAGATCCAATGCCATTCCTAATATATTTAAGGCATTCCAAAGTTACTTTCAACAAGTATGTTGTTTTAATTGCAGTTCTTGATAGGTATGGCAACTAAAAATTGTCATCTGCAAAATACATTGCTTGTAGTGAGCAAGTTACACAGTTTTGTTTATAAGACAGAAAAAATTCACGATTTATGTTCTTTACATTTAAAAAACTAGGCCTATGTCACTACACATGCTTCAACATTGTGCTATTGGATATACATAACCCAGAAGCATGTAAAAATTGTATGCAACTACCCTACAAGGCTAACGTATCATCTGTAATTCTAATTCCAACAAAATATTTTTTGCAGTGTCCAATTAAAAAATCCTCTTTCATGAGGTCTGGCAATAAGAAATGTAAAATCACTAATGCTTGGCTTTGAGAAAAAAAAAATGCAGATCATAAAAAAAGAAATGTAAATTGTGATTAATATTGTTCATTGTAGCTGAGAGTACAAGCATATTATTTGTTGCTGGAATAACATCTTATTTTGAGTTGGGCTACAGCCAGAACATGTGTTTCCCCCTTTAGCAACACATACTATGTTTCAGTTAGGATTGCCACAACCACATCGCTTTTCTGACACCTACACCACACCCTTGTGTCTACTCTCAAACAGGACCCAGCATCTCGCACTGTGTTGAGCTTTTCTGAGCATGATAGAGCCACCAGCGAATTGTTAACGAGCGACGATTCATCTCCAGGGAAGCCTACAGCGCACATGCACAGAACAAACATTACTCAGTTAAAGCTGTGTCAGTTTAAATGCGATATTTGCCGTGACGCTGTAACAACATCTGTTTGCTTAACGTTGTTTGTATAGCTTGATTGTTTGAGTACAGCACTGAATTAGAGCACTGTGTCATGTGACGTGTGTGTGTGTGTCGAAATGGGACCTTCAAAGTTGTCGGGAGCACAAGGCAGAAAACGGAAAAAACAACAAGAGGCAGATAATGCAGTCCAAGCCAAGCAGTGGCAAAAACTGGGATGGGTAAAGAAGGTGGATACCTCAACCGCTGCCAAGGCTGAACTCGATCCTACCAGGCTGTAACATTAAGCAAAAACAGCGAGGACAGAAAAGATGAGTTGGGACGCAGCGCCATCTATTGTCGTTGTTCGCATAAACAAACCGATTCCGTATCATTGTTTCCATTTCCCTTTCACATGAACAGATGGATATTTGTATTCTGAATTCGTAGTACTTGGGCAAGAAAATTTTTCTGTAGGAACTGGTGTAATTCATGTGTAAATCTCATTCCTCCTTTATTCTTTAACGATCTAGGGCCGAGATTTTGGTAAATGTGTAGATTAGCGTCTTAAATTATTTCGTCGGAAAAATGTTAGTACCTGGCAAAAGTGCGACGTACAGATTTTAGATTATGGCAATTAATGGCAAATGGTGCAGAAATTTCGTATTTTAAATCGTAACATTTGCCTTGATGCTGTAAAGAGACGCTGCCATAAGCCTAACGGGTCAAACTTACAGGTAAATGTTACGATAAAAATATTTAAAAGACATTTGAAACAGGAAATTTCTGCACCATTTGCCATTCATTTCCATAATCTAAAATCTGTACGTCGCACTTTTTCCAGGTACTAATATTTTTCCGACGAAATAATTTAAAACGCAAATCTACACATTTATCTACTATTTTACTTAATACTAGTTTATATAGCTGAGGTTTTTTTCTAAAATTGAATTAGGTACGTAATTATCAGAATGAAAATGCTTACCACAAACAACAGTTGAAGGTGACTTGTCATTCGGAGCAAAAATCCTCACGAGTATTTCTTTCAGCAACAGTTGCTTTAGGTTCTGATCTGAGGGAAACTCATGGAATGAAAATCCCATGTTTTTCTTCTCAGAAGATGTGCACATCGGCACACAACAGTAAATCATTTTGAAAATGGGTTATATTTTGTTGTGTAAAGAACAGATTGGTTTTAAAACTGTGAGGTTTTTTTAAAAGAAACACAAGAAAAAACGACGAACACACACGATCCAGCAATTCAAATAATGTGGGAACTAAGTTGCTTATACCTTGGGACGCAGTGCCATCTAACGGCTGAAATCGACCCTAACACCCACTGGCCAATCACCAAAAGTCTAGTGTCTTCAACGGTAATGTTATAGCCTGTTCTTCATCCAGTTCAGACTTGTCGCTGTGCTCCCACTATAGCAAGTGATTGAAAGTAAGCCATCTACATCAACACTTTTAGAAAATGAAAACGTTACTGAAGTAACTGAGAATATAACTGGTAGTGCTAGTGTGCATTCAGATGATTCTACACCTTATTTTAACCCGTCCTTTCCAACATTGAGTCCTTATGAAGGCGTACAGGAACAGGATTTGGAAGATGAACAAACCAAAATTCAACTTAATTTTAATGATCCCACAACATGGCCTGATTTGAATGATCATGTGAGAAGCTCGTTAGTTGAACACGGTCCAGAACAAAATAAAAATGGTAATTTTCTTTTATCAATTAATGCAGAAAAATGGCATTTTACGGGAAATTGGTTCCACAAAAAACTTTTGAATGGAGAAAATGTAGAGCGGGATTGGTTAATTTACAGTGAAGCAACAAAAGTTATTTATTGTTTCCCTTGCATGCTATTTGGAAAGCATTTGAAATCACGTTTGGCAAATCCAAAAGTGGGATGTTCTGAGCGGAAAAAATTACACCCTCGAATTCCAGAGCATGAAAATTCTGTAGAGCACCGTGAGTGCTATGTTTCCTGGAAAAGCTTTGAAAAAAGGATTAAAGAGGGCTGTGCAATTGATACTGAACTACAGCAAATGATTACAAAAGAAAAAGAGAAATGGTGGCACATTCTCAGAATCATTGTCGATTGCATTTTGTTTTGTTCAGTCAACAACTTGGCCTTTCGAGGTTCAAGTACAAAGATAGGTGCAGACAAATGTGGATTTTTTTTACATTTGCTAGAGTTTGTTTCTTATTATGATAAACAGCTAAAAGAGTATATTACCATAGCCAAAGAAAAACCAGGAATTCCAAATTACCTTTCCCCAACAATTCAAACGAGTTCATCAATTTAATAGGTGACACTGTACGCCAAGAAATACTAAAAGACATAAGAGAGGCAAAATATTTCTCAATTTCATTTGATTGTACACCAGATGTAGCCCATCAGGAACAAATGTGCCAGATTATTAGGTACGTGAAAGTTTCAGAGGATGTTTGCTCTATTGAAGAAAGTTTCATCGATTTCATAAAAACTACTGAAACGACTGGGGCTGGTTTAACCGAAGAAATTCTACAAAAAATAGAAGCCGATGGGCTTGACATTCGTAATTGCCGAGGGCAAGCATACGATAATGGTTCAAACATGGCGGGGAAGTATTCAGGAGTCCAGGCCCGTATACAAGCAATTTGCAGCCATGCACGTTTTATGCCATGTGCTGCTCATTCATTGAACTTGGTTGGTGTTCACGCTGCTGGAGTCTCTTCAGATATTATCACATTTTTTGGCACAGTGCAAGAACTGTACAAAATATTTGCTCACAATGTCAAAATGTGGGAAATATTATCCAACAAACTTTCTACCACTCTGAAGCGGCACTGTGATACAAGATGGGCATCCAAATACTCTGCTGTTCATGCACTTTATTCACAGCTTGATAAAGTCTTCGAAGCCTTAGAGGAAATTTCTGACAACCCTCAATTCCATGATGACTGTTTATCAGTGGTTAAAAATCTTCTGAAACAAATTAATTATAAGTTTGTTTGTTACTCTGTTATGTGGGACAAAATACTAAATCAGATCTCCCTGCACGAATGAACAACTACAGCGCAAAGATGTGACAGTGGACAGTGCAGTTTAGTCACTTGACAGGATTGAAAGCTGATTTACAAGACATCCGGGATACAGGGATTGATGTTATCCTGGGCGAAGCATCGGACATCTGTGCCGCAACATCTCTTGACGGCTTCTTCGAGGAGAAAAGGGCAAGGTAGAGGAAACGACTGACATTGGAAGAAAGTGAGGACACTGTTTTGACAGGAAAACAAAGGTTCAGTATGGACTTTTATGCTGTTTTGGACAAAGTCTTAGAACAAATGGAATGGCGTTATAAATGTTTGATTGAAGTGTTAGATGACTTTAATTTCTTAACGGGCAAGTCTTTGCAATCTATGACCGTAGAAGAGTTAAACACTAGTGCAATGCGCTTAGCAAATAAATATGATAAGGATCTGGACAGAGTTCGCCAAAATGCGTAATTACGCTTCTAGGACGCATCGAAAAGTGTGTTTACGCATTGAAATTTTGCCAACGCGTAAAAATACGAATCGAGAATTTTAAGCCGAAAATTTTTTATTTTCAACTTTTATTCGAATTTTGTATTTCAAACATGTGATCAGCGATATCCTTTGTTACCTCGGGCCAGATCTCACGTTGTAGACGATCCATACCTGGCCGTGGTTTGCTTGGCACGACCGGAGCAATGGCGGCGTGATCCGCCAGCCAGTCAGGGAGACATCGTTCCTTACCTGGACATCATCGGGAGCGAAATCGCATCGCAAAATTCCTGTCACTGCTGCTACAGCTCGTCCTCGATCAGATGAGTGAAGTACGCTTTCACAATGGCAATTCCGGAGCGCCTTGTGGTCGTGATTTGTACTTCGTCATGGCGGTGGTACGTGGTCGTGATTTGTAGAGATTGAAACAGCTTTATCAGACACTGTAGTATCGAATGATGTGTCGAAACCAGCGTACTTTAACGTCTTTTTTTCTTTTCTGCTAGACTCAGTCCAATGGCGTAGAAAAGAAACAAAACGCAGAGGAAGGAAACAATGAAATCTGCAAAAAACTAGTGGTGGAAATACGAAAGTAGCCAACAAACATGGACACTTCATTAGAAAATGAAGAATGCATTGTGTTACATCGACCTCAAAGTTGGAAATTCATTCTTGTTCTTTACCAAAATGGTACAAAGAATTTCCAGGGATCACTTTCCATGCGCTTGTAGTGTTTACGTTATTTATGTAATATATATATATATTTTTTAACTAAAAAAAGAAGCAAAACATCCAAATGCATTCAGTAGTAGTGAAATAGTTTTTAATATGAAAAAAAAAGTTTTCTTTTTTATAATTTCCCGGTGTTTTTGCAACTTTTTTTTTATTTCACTCGTTAATTTTTCTAAAATACTCCTCACTTTTAAAAATTACTCCCTAAATTTTCCCAAAGGAGTAAAAATACTCTTTAAAATTATTTTTTCGGCAAACTCTGGATCTGGATGCTACTGAAATAGAGGGGAAATAGCTAGTTTTAAGTTTCAGGCCACTTCTTTATTTTAAAAAAATCAACCTCTCTTGACCTATTAAATTTAATCCACCAAATGTCTCTTGCCACATCTTATCGAAACTTAGTAATTGCTTTCAGATTATTCTTAACATTACCAATTACTAATGCGTCTAGTGAACGAGGTTTTAGTAAGCTGAAAATAATAAAAAATTACTTAAGGTCATCAATGGGCCAAGAGAGGTTAACACACCTGGCAATTCTGTCAATAAAAAAAGATATTGCTAAAACTATTAATTATGATCAAATAATAAATGATTTTGCTGCTGTTAAAGCTCGAAAGGTGCATTTGTAAATACAAAATCTTTCTGTTAAGGCTTAAGCATAATTTTAAACAAATGCTACTTGTACATATTAATTTTCAGTTGTTCATAAGCACTTGAGGTAGCAATTAATTATAAATAAAAAGTATTCTTCATTCAAACTATGTACAATGTTTTTTTCTTTCTTCTACAATCCCTATTGAAGCTTATATAATCGCCACAGGCTATTGAATAGGATTACTTATATAAGTTGTTTTTTTTAATATTAGATTATGAGTAATATTTTATATAAAAAATTAACATTTTGTTACTATTGCTTACAATTAGCAAATTATATACGGGACAATAATTCCAAATAACAATAAAAATCGCAATATTTTTATCATATAGGTATTGTACTAAATCTGCAAACAGGTATACAATAAAATCTGACACTGTCACCTGTTCCAGTTGAACTGGGGCAGGGGGTGCCAATTTTACTGCTTGCCCCGGGCACAAATACCTCTAGCTACAGCCCTGCCTAGGCACATAGCTGGCTTGGAACTCCCTAATACGGCGTACAAAAGAAATCCGCCACGTGTCCCCTCACGTACGTTGGAATTTGCATTACATTACACTTGAAATAATAAATCAATACAGAAAGTCAATGTATCTCATGTGATTCTATCATAAAGTTCACGTACATTATGTGACTACAAGGTTCTTCACAAAGATGCTTTGACGTCTGTAGGTTTTTTGTTTTACACGTTATAAAGTGGATACAGTCTGTGGCTGTGCATTAAGTTATTCAATTCAGTTAAAAGTCCTAAAAATGACCAAGAGGCTATCAATAACCTGCCGATGAAGGACTGAACTCACACTTCCGTAAGTAACATTTTTAAGACTTTAACTAAATTGTATCATAATTAAATAATTTAATGCACTGCCGCAGACTGTGCCCGCTTTATATTAGGTGTGCAACCTAATTCTCGGTCCCTAACCACAAGCGATCATAGAATGTTGGCAAATGTAAATAGCTGTGCGCAATAATGGCTTACTGCAGCGCCATCCAACAGCTTTCCAGGCAACCATAACTGCTCACAGCTGTAGTGACAAAAAGGACAAAAGTTGACGGTGAAAGCAATGTCGTTCGAGAAGCAACGTTTGAGACACCGCCTCCTGTTCGCGTTTCAGCTGAAAAAAAGTGCCGCAGAAGCCCAGCAAATGATCTGTGCTGCTTTGGGTGAGGCTGGTGTGTCCCGAGGTAGTTAGAAAGAGAGAACGTAAGTCAATGAGTTCTCCCAACCCACTCCGGCTTAGGGTTCCAGGAACCAGTGACGTTAGTGGAACAATCTTGGAACTGTCCTACGTTCTCTCTCCACAATGCCGACATCCACTGGGTATCGTTAATTCATTTTCAGATCAAGGTAGTTTATATTTCTTTGTTGAATCAACGGATAAATCTAAAATCATTTGTTACCAACTGATTTCAAGAATAGGCTGAAAATGCTATTGTTTGGATAAAAGCTTCCGCTGCTGGCAAATGGCAAAATTAAAAACGACAAAGCAGGGCCTTTGGAACATAAGGGCAACCGGTGGCGGTCACCCAGGGCCCTGCACTTAAAGAGAAAAAAAAAACCTCATTTTTTGTAAATTTTTTTTTTTTTGCAAGTTTTGGAGTGCGAGCTTAAAAAGAATTTTATTTAATTTCTCTTTTGTTCCAACACCCCACCCCCTTTTTTAATAGGTATCGCCCCCCTTCGCCGTGCAGATACTGTGATTTTCAGATTTCAAATGATTTTTATGACCACCTTAATGTTTTCCGCATTCATGAAATATCAAATTAAATTTCATCATTTTGCAGGCCCTACTTTTATATATTCAACGATTTGTGTATAAACCAAATACTTAAATTTAACAAAATAAAAAAAATCTATCACTTCAACATGTATATGAAAAAAATGTATTTTTTGGACTTTACTTTAGAAGAATCCTTAAATATTTCCTACACAAAAATATTCACTATGCAGGTATCTTTTTATCACTTTGTGAGGAAGTGTTTATAAAAGTCACAATACAACCTGAAGCTGGAAAGAAAATCGTGAACACTTTTTACTCTCTCTCTCTCTCTCTCGGAATTTTCAATCCATTTCATGTCTTTCTCTTAAGCTTAAAGCCAATACCAGGGTTCGTACTCTTTTTGGGGGAAAAAATTCAAGGACTTTCCAGGCCTTTTCCAGGCCAATATACAAAAATTCCAGGATGATTACTACGCTTTACAGTATCATGCTCAAATTAGTTTTTAAAAGCAATTTCAGTTTTAAGTAATAAAAATGATGAAAGATGCAAATGGATTAGGGATGATAGGGGGGAAGGGAATAGAACTGTCCATAATTAGCATGTTCTCGTTGCGCTAGGCGCTTAAGCACTGCTGAATTCCGTCAGACCCCCAATGGTCAAATGATTGAAATGTGCTGATGTTCATGGAATGAAATGGTTGATCAGCTATGATAACCGCATAAAAGTTCGAAGGGGGCGATTTCTTTTTACGTTATGCAACATTCTACATTACTCCAGTATTTATCTTGTCATCATCAACAATAAGCAATGTAACTACCACTTACGATCGCGGATATCGGCCAACTGAAAATCTGCCATACAACTAAGGGATACAACACACAGGTATCATGTTACAGTGTATTGTAATTGAAAAAAAAAAAAAAAAAAGATTTCAGAAATTAAAATCGAAAAAAAAAAAAAACTTTCAGAAATTAATATCATCAAGTCATGGTGTTTCAAAAATCAGCTTTCCTTTATAATGTTTAAAAACATGTAATGTTTTTTTCTTTTTTACCTGTCGTGTATAATAAAATGGGTTGATTTTTTTATGGAATCAGACGTCCATATGTCCGATTGTCTTCGTCTGAGTTCACACGTTAGCTACTGTGTACAAGTAGACATATTTTTTCAGCTCAAAAATATGTAGTTTTGTATGTATTCACAGTATAACTCATTCCGTATTCCCACAGAACAAAATTCAGCAGATACAAATGAAGAACATCAAGACCCACCCAACACCATGTTTCCGATTGTCTGCTGTTTATATTCAAGAAATGCGAATATGGATCAATGGTGAATGCAGCAACTATGGTTTTTATTTATTACCAAGAAAAAAAAAAGGAGCCTGAAAGCTGTAAAGCTGAAACGGATATTTCTCCCCTCCCGAAAACATTCCGATTAAGTTCAAACAGCAGGAACACGCGTCCACGCACACTCAACCTCTGGAATGTCCTGATGGAACGGCTTCTTTTCATTTGGCACATCGCCATAAATCACCACCTGCAGCTCACTGAAGTGTCTTCCTCCTTCACCCTAACTATAGAAGAAAACGTAAAAAAAAAAAAAATGCTGCCCAATTTTCGACAAAATGACCAAATTTACGTCATAACGTTGCAATTTACTAAAATACGTTTATCTGCTGAATTTCGCCTAAATCCATTGAAAACTTTTTAATTATAGATTTTTTTATTAAAACAGTAACTCAGACATCTGAATAAAAATGTATGTTTGTAATTAAAATAGAGTCCATATCATCACAGAAACAAAATTTAAGGATCACTCTGTTTAAATAAACCATGGCATCTAAAAAAAAATAATTTGCTTGCTTTTCCCGTAATTTATAATTGCCGTTTCTTTTTTTTTGAATCCGATTTTGCAACGGAAGATTTTTTTTTTTTTTTTTTTTTGCATCTGCTAAAGTTTCAAACGGAATTCGGCGAAATTTGCACTAGAACTTTATTGTGATGTATTTTAACCACTGTAAAAATTTTACTGTGTTATTTTCAAAATTCCGGAAAATGGATTTCTGAAAATATCTCTTAGTCCTTTTGAGCCGTGGAAGTGATAAACAGGTGTTTGCTTTCTTCCCAACCAAGGGCTTCGGATCAGCGCTCCCAGCTGTCAATCAACCGTTGCTATGGTAACACCCTTTCTGCTCAAGGCTCACTGTCTAAAGAGGCACACATAATAAAAATTTCCAATGCTAACTTTTTAAGTTTTAAACCGATTCAAATGGAATTTTGGGAGTGAGCTTCTGTAATCCAATTATAGTAAATGTAAAAATTTCCGCCACTTTTGTGAAAAAATTCGCAAAGATAGTTTTCTTATTTTTTATCATAAGTAGCCGAAGTCTCTTGAGGGGTGGGCCGGAAGCAAGCGTCTTAATGCAATAAACAAGGAGCAGAAGAATGTGTTGTTCAGGCATACTCTTCACTGGTGGATGCCAGCTGACTTGGTAAACACGAGACCCCCTTGCAAATGCTAAATGTCTCTTCTTTCCCCTTCTGTTGTTCTCAGTAGTTGTCGGACGGACATCAAGCTCAGGGCTAGAGAATGCATCAAGCTCCCCTTCCGTAACAGACCTGCTAGTAATCATCCAATTTTATTGCACTGGAAGTAGTGCTCCCCCCCCCTAGCCAAATTAGGATTTGGGCACATCCGAAACACCACTGTAGCCGGCGGTTTCTTTGAGAACAGAGGAGAGGAACTTAAAAAAATTAAGGGGTAACAGTCAGTAACACGATTTCCTAAAAGGAGCATTTTTTTTAAGCACTAATTTCAAATTTCAAGGCTTTTCAAGACAGCATTAAAAAAATACCGTTTTTCCAGGATATTCCAGGCCTTGAAAACGTAATCATGATTTTCCAGGACTTTCCAGGTTTTCAAGCACGCGTGCGCACCCTGCAATACGTATTTCTGTGAGATAATCATTATGTCTTTAGGACAGTTTTCGTGTGTGTTCTTTACAAACGGCATTTTTCACGTAAAGATTTTATTAAAATATGAGATTTATTTTCTAGTTCCCGCAATGAAATTTCGCCCGGGTCCCGCAGAACCTCCATCTGGCCCTGTGACGAAGACAAAATAACAAGGGCCACTTTATTTTTTTATTTAATGGAAACACAAGACGAGGCAGAAAATTGAAACGCCTTTGAGATGGACAATGTTTCTATTAATACTTCCAATTTTGTTAATCCTGAAGAGGAAGAAGCTATACACTATTTTGCTGGATATTTAGCCTTCCTTCACAAGGATAAAGAATTGGAAACGTTTTCCTAATTAACGAGGAACCACAATAAAGGCTGGATTGAGACTTTATCAAAAGGTAGGCTAATGATATCAAACAACATTTGGATACAAACTGTCAAACAGTTTGAATCAGTTTTTTCAGAATTTCATGGAGCATATATAAATCCCAACAGGCCATAAACAAACTTCATTCAAAATTGAAATTAAACTTTCCCGAAGTTGACGTGGGTGTCATTAAAACATATACGAGAGCAAGAACTTATTTCGTATTAAATATATAAACGATGTCGACCAACAAAACTTAATGAGGAGAAAAAACCAAGGACATGCATTGAAGGAGTTTAAAAAAAAAAAAAAAAAAGGAAACAATGGAGGGAAAGTTCCAAGTTTTAGTAATCAGTAAGTTTTGTTTAAATTTTGCAAATCCTATTTTAAAACACCCTGCTTATGTATTCTTAAAAGCTTCTAATTTAAACTAAGAAACGCGCATTTCACGTTCTTTACCACTACGAAAGAAGACTGCTGGGGACCAACAGGCCTCTGCGAGAGAGAGACCACCCACTGTTTGTTTACAATCTTTGACCTACCTCTCATTCTGCCTACCTTGGGTGTGTTCTACAATATGTGTAAGATGTGGTTCCAGCGGTTTAAGCAGGAAAGTTTCGATCTCAGTGATGCAGAAAGTCCGGCACAACCAAAGAAAGTTGATGGTGAGGAACTGGACAACTGTTGGACGCGGATACCTGTCGCACACAACCAGAGCTCACCCAAGAACTCGGAGTAACATGTCAAGCCATTGCAAAGTGCCTGCACAAACCTGGACAGATTCACAAGGAGGGACGTTGGGTGCCCCACCAACTCACAGCTGCGAACAAGTCTAGGTGCTACGATGTTGCTGTGTCCTTGCTCTCCAGATTCAAGAAGAAGGATTTCCTCCACAAGATTTAGACCTGTGAGGAGAAGTGGATCCTCTACTATAATCCTAAGCGGCGCAAATGATGGGTTTATCCGTGTCAGCCTATCACCAGTACCGCCAAACGGAATATCCATGCCAGGAAGTTGTTGCTGTGCATATGGTGGGACCAGCGCGGTGTCAGTACACTATGAGGTGCTCAAACCTGGTGAAATGGTCAATGCTGAGCGTTATTGTCAGCAACTCATTCGTGTGAGTGATGCAATGGAGGCGAAAAGACCATACACCGGCAAGGGCAGAAGGTCAGTCTTGTTGCGTCTGGATAACGCGTGTCCTCACACAGCAAAAACGACTTTAAACATGATCACCGACCTGGGATGCGAGTTTTTATCCCACCCGACGTATTCTCCAGACTTCACCCCTTTATCAACTTGAGACAGCCTTCTTTTTCCTACAGTGGCATTTGGCAGCTCCCTGACTGATGGCTCAAATGTATCAAACACGACTGGGATTATTTCCCTGATTAGGTACGTATTCGATTTGCAATAACGTGCTGTCAACGTGTCGTGCCTGTGGCCGAGAATTTAGTTGCACACCTAATATAACGTGTAAAACAGAAAACTTACAGACGTCGAAGCGTCTTTATGAAGAATACAGAAAAGGTTGCTACATGAAAATAATTATTAGGAGCTAGACTCAGTCACCTCACAGGTGTCATAATTAATTCTGGAGATCGGTACTTACCCGATACTCCACTTCAGCAACAGCCATTAGCAGTAGCACTAAAGCACATTAACCACACATTATCGAGAAACAGAGTATGCACAAGCCAGAGTTATAGAAATTGGTGAGCTGGGGAAAAAAACTACAGCAGAGCCCAGTTGACGAAAAATGGAACTAAACCACACGTGCTCTGCGACGTAACGTCCCTACTGTTACATATTCTCATAATTCAAATTGGTCGCTTGTTTACCGGTGTGACTTAAACAATGCTTTTAGTTATTTCGTAGAAGTTATTTTCGGCGGGTAATTATTTCATCTTTTATATGTAGGAAATCTTTTGTCTATTTTTTAACTGTTAAAAAACGATACATTTAATCTTTGTACCTAAAAACTAGGATTAGTCCTGGTCAACACACAAAAACCCTGCTGCAGTTGTTTATTGGCACGAAGGAGCACATACACTGAAAGATAACTTTTCCGAGCAAAGTGTCTGAAACATACATCACACCAGTGACACTATTTACCTGCGTGAATAAGCCTGTGGTTTGAAAGATTACTTTTATCAGCAAATTTTTTGGAGCATACATCACACTGGTGAGGCTTTTCACCTGTGTGAAGGAAAATGTGCTTTAAAAGAACACTTTTTAGAGCAAATTGCTTGAAACATACATCACACTGGTGAGGCTTTTCACCTGTGTGAATGAGCAAGTGCTGTAAAAGAGCACGTTTCTCAGTAAACTGTTTGAAGCACAAATCACACTGGTGAGGCTTTTCACCTGTGTGAATGAGCATGTGCCTTGAAAGATTACTTTTAGAAGTAACTTGTTTGAAACATATATCACACTGGCGAGACTTTTCACCTGTGTGAATGAGCATGTGCTTTGACAGATATCTTTTCTGAGTAAATTGTTTGGAGCATACATCACACCGGTGAGGCTTTTCATCTACGTGAAGGAGCATGTGCTTTGAAAGATTACTTTTACAAGTAAATTGTTTGAAACATACATCACACTGGTGAGGCTTTTCACCTGTGTGAATGAGCATGTGCTTTGACAGATGATTTTTCCGAGTAAATTGTTTGAAACATACATCACACCGGTGAGGCTTTTCACCTGTGTGAATGAGCCTGTGTCTTGAAAGAACAGTTTTATCAGCAAATTGTTTAGAGCATACATCACACTGGTGAGGCATTTCACCTGTGTGAAGGATCATGTGCTTTGAAAGTTGACTTTTATGACGAAATTGTTTGTAGCATGCATCACACTGGTGAGGCTTATCACCTGTGTGAAGGAGCATGTGCCTTAAAAGATTACTTTTCTGATTAAATTGTTTGGAACATACATCACATTGGTGAGGCTTTTCATCTGCATGAAGGAGCATGTGCATCGTAAGATTACTTTGATTAGTAAATTGTTTGGAACATACATCACACTGGTGCAGCTCTTCACTTGGGTGAATATGCATGTGCCTGGAAAGATAACGCTTGCGTGCAAACTGTTTTAAGCATACAGGACATTGGTGATCTTTTTCACTTAGCTGCTTGGAACACATGTCAGAATCATAAGATTGTTCTCTTGCATGGTCCTTTATATGCATTAAGAGACTATCTTTCTGTTTGAATTTCTTGTGACACACATTACACTGGAAAAGTTTTTCACTTGAATGAAGTTCCATATGTCTTGCAAATTCGGATTCTTGCGAGAGTTTCTGGAAGCATATTTCACATTCCCAGAGATCACTTTTACATGGAATGATATGCACTGAAGTATCAGTTTCTGCTTTCACTTCCTTTACAATTAATTGTTCAGTGAATTCTCTCATAGAATCCTCCAACACTGATTCCATGCTGAGGAACTGACAATTTTTACTTATTCAGAAATCTGCTAGTCTAATAATTTCCTTTTTTGATATTATGCAGTCATGAACTGAACAACACATGCTACTTTTCATTGAATTGTGTTGTCCACACATGCAAAGGAAAATATCCACATTACTGACTTGTCCGCTATCTAAGAGAGCATTAGGAATGCTTTGAAATACCTCATTAATTCAAACATGTACAAAAAAATATATATGGGAATGAAGCTTTGAAAGCCTATTTTCTTAAATGCCTGTACAGATTTTCATTCGATTTCAGAATGCTGACAAAGAAAACAGTTCACTGATTTTATAGTTGTCACCTATGCAATGAAGTGCAGACTACCAAAGAGCAGGTACGGTGGTATCTTGTACCTTCTGTAAAACGCTGTGTGCTGCAAATTGGAGGAATATAAAATGGACAAAAACGACTGTAGATTATTCAATTTCTAACTTCCACGATAGTCAGATAAAAGAACGAAATTCACAGGATGTTAAGTGTACAACAAATTTTGAAAAACCAAAGTTACCTTTAGAGGCGTAATTTCGTTGGGGACTTCTGTAATGTTTTCGCCTTACCAATCAATTGCTTTTATTACTTTGTTAGATTTTCAGATTGGGTTTGCCGTCCAATGAAAATAACCCATGTTATCTTGGATTATCTTTTTGGTGTGAACGACTTCTTTAATTCTAAAACAATTTCCATAGCTTATATACAGCTCATAATATAACCTCCTTGCTCATAGCTAAGACAAAGAATATAATCGAAGCGTTTATATCACAGAGAAGAGAGGTACAGAGTGTGCACTCTAGAAGATCGTAAAGGAAATTCTCCACTTTGTCTGATGGCAACAGCATAATGTTAAACTCACATAGACGTTGGCGGCCCCACGGCCTGTTAATGAGAACTAAAAGTGACGTCACAACTACGCTCCTCCCACTTGTTTACAAATGTCTCTCTCGACTTTCCTTCCCTGCGAGAGCCGCCATTTTCCTTACTTCCAGAGTTGGTTAGGTTCACTGTAGCGTGATTGACCGAGGAATTTTGCGGTAGGTGTAACGGAATTAGGCGTATATTCTTAATCGTAAGAACAGCACTTTGCAGTCGGGAATTATACTGAGAAATAAAGTACTAACTCTGACTTAAAAGAAACTAATAAATCTGTAGCAGCTTTCGTTCTCAAAATGCAGACCTTCGTCAACGCAACATACTACTGTCGGAATTTGAAAATAAACAACGGAAAAATATCAAAGCAATGGCAAATAAAAAGTAACAAACTGACATAATTGTATCACGAATCAAACATCTGTAAACATCTGCCCGAAGGATCAAATGGAATTACGAAAAACAAAATACAGTAAGGGCTCTACTCTGATATAAATTTTACTTATATCGATTTTTAACAGTTAAAAAATAGACAAAGATTTCCTACATATAAAAGATGAAATAATTATCCGCCGAAAATAACCTACGAAATAACGAAAAGCGTTGTTATAATCACAGAATCACACAGTGGTAACGGTAGTAATAACAAGCAAAGTAACCAATTTCGAATTATGAGCGTTACAGTAGGGACGTTACGTCAGAGAGCACGTGGGGTTTAGTTCCATAAAGCGCCGACGGTGCTCTGCTATCGTTCTTTTTCCCCGCCCACCAATTTCCATAACTCTGGCTTGTGCACGCTCTGTCTCTCCATTCTCTGTGGTTTATATTCTTTGGCTACTTTGGCTAAGAAGCAGTGTTGCCAGATGGTAAAAATGAAAATCCTCCAAGCTATAGCAGGATTTTCCCAAGGAGGTTAGAAGTAAGAGGAGCTGATAACAGCCCCTCTCCATGTGCTTCTGGCGTGACATCACATTTTATCAGCTGAATACGCAATGCGCCAAACCTAAGAATCTCCTGTATATCTCTATGGGGAAATCGCGATTTTGAACGGGTTTTTAGGACCCTTAGTCTACCCATACAGGCATGAACAAATTGAGGCTGAAATATTCATTCCCACAATAAAAATTTCCAGAAAAAACAGGAAAATATGTGTTGGTATTTCTTTAAAAAATTGAACAAAATAATGATTTTTTTGAGAGGAAGTGCGCACATGTTTTTTTTTTTTTTTTTCATTGGAGGTTTAACGACCACCGTGAGCAACTCTCAATGGGCTATAAGCAGTCGCCCGTCCCTAATTTAGGGTCACTGGTTCCAGGGAAGGGAGAGAGCCAGTGCTGTAAGACAAACACAACATCCATGCCTCACCGGGATTCGAACCCGGACCCCGTTTGGACGAATGATCAGAGGCAATCGCTGAGACCACTGCGCTATCGATGCGGCGAGCACATGGTTACTTACTGCCCATGTGCAAGTAACCGTGCTTAAAATATAACCAAAACCCTAATGTTAAGAAATAAGAAGTCCGAAATATTCCTTCTTTCCATCTTTGGTTTGCATGCGCTAAGCAAAACTGCTTAAGCCGCAGGAAGTGACACCACGTTCCCGAACTCTCACAGCGCAGACTCCCACGACCCCAGAGAGAGGACAGAAACAGCTGATCTGTTTTGGCTTCACTCAAAACGGGTCCCTTCACCTCCTCTTCTTCTAACCTCCTTGGATTTTCCTTATAATTGAAGTTTCCAAGCGGAAATTCCCCAACATTTTCTCTTTTAAGGGCGTTGGTGGAAACAAAACAGCAAAATAACACTAGATGGCGTTGCAGTCAAAGGCGGGGATGCAAAAAGCTCAGCAAAGGGTGCTGAGCACTAAGCCCAAGGGGTCAATTACTTCACACACTTCTCTGGACCATCACTAATTATTTGGGGAGGGGTAAGAAAGGGAATGATTCGGGTCACAGCTTGTCTACTGAAGCCCTCCAAGGGAAACAATGAGTGCCTGTGCTTTCAAGGGAACGTGGCTGGGCACCATGGAGGTTAGAAGAGAGAAGGTGAAAGAACCCGTTTTGAGTGAAGCCAAAACAGATCAGCTTTTCGATCCTCTCTCTGAGTTGATGGCAGAAGGACTATAAAAGACAGAAGGGCAGGTCCGGTGCTTTGTGAAACCAAAGGCCGACACAGTCCTCGTGAGAGAGGCTGGGGGCCAGTTTTGATGTCCCTGTGCTGCTTGGTCATTTCCAGTGCTGCTTGGTCATTTCCAGTGCTCCTCGGCTGTCATTGCGAGAACATTTTTCTAGCTTGCGCTTTGTTCCATCAAACTAGATTATTTTATCGTTTGCGATATACATTTCTTTTTATTAGAGTACATGTAAAAAAATTAATTGTGGTAATGTCTAACAGTGCACCTACTGTATGCTTGTATATAAATAGTTTAGCTGCATAAATCGGTGCGCCTTTTTGTTTTTTAACAATTGTTTTCGGTTTCCGCTGCAACGTGTCTGAATAGACACAGGTACCGGAAAGGACAAAATATTGTATTGCTTGCTTTTTCCCGAAGTAAACCAGTGCTGGTAAAAGAATAAATAAACAAGTGTCGAAGACTGGACTAGTAAGCCATAATTAATAACGAACATTTCAGCGCTGTAATTATGAAGATATGAAAAATCGATTACTGGGATTGTCTTTGCGAAAGGTATTCAATTCTGAATGATATGTCTAGCGTGAATGTACCTTTTGAAATTCTGAAGAAATAACGCAGAGGACCCAAATACACAGGAAAAAAAAGCAACTGCATATTTGAGTTAAAATTCAAAGATTTTAGCTTACTTGTTAGAGGCAAAACCGCAGATTGACTAAATTTTGTTTTCATAGGTAATGAATAATTTTCGCTTCATAGAAATTGCTTGAAATCACATAACCAGCGATAAATCGATACAAACGTATATCACTTGCACATTCGTGGGCTAGGCTGGCATCAGGTAGGAAAAAATACCCCTGCAAACCGAAAACCGCTAAAAATACCCCCGGAGGAAATACCGCAGAACAAACGGTTCATCGTAAACTGCCACTCAGGAACACTGATGTGTGGCAGTGTTCCGGTGTGGCAATTTACCGGCAATCCTGCCAAACATCTTTCAGCAACTTAGCCACAAAAGTTCAAGGGGGAAGGGGTATAAAAGATTGCCTTCTCTGGGCCTATATTGAAAACTGAACTGGGAACTCCAAATGAATTTCAAGAAAACGTTCCATGTAAGCCAAGCGAGAATTATACTTTAATTTGAAGAAATTAATTGCCGAGGATCCGAGGTACACTTGATTTTGGGGGATTCTAACCCTAACTTCTGCAATATTATATTTTGGGCCGCTGGAGTCTTTCAGTGCATCCAGGATGTTCCCCCCTGAAGCATCCAGGATGTTCCCCCTTGAAGCATCCGCGAGCTTTGGGAGGGGGCTTTCCCCCAAAATGTTGTTGCTACACAGTCCACAGGGTTCCTGTGTAGCAGTTTTCTGGGGGTATTTTTACCGTATATGAAAAAAAAATTGGAAAAAATAAAATAAAATCTCAGATTTATTCCAAAATACTGTGAACAAATTTTGGTATTTTTCTCATAGATATCTGTGTAACTGTCTACGTCCTCCAATCCTCAAACACTACTGAATCGATCACGGCGAAATAATATGAAAGCTTTCATAAATTTACAATAGATGTGACAATTAGATTTTGGTTTAATTTCTTTTTGTCATTTAGTTTTGTTGAGGAATGTGAATATCTAAGACAAGTTAGCGGAGTCCACAGATCTGATTCAATGTGATCATACACTGGCGGAAAGTGAAAAAAACACCAAGAAGGAATTGGCGGACGATCATGAAATTTACATATATTAATGGGGTCAAGTTTACGTAGGTGTGATGTTAATTTCGGGTCCAACCGGTGAGCGCTTACGCCACAGCACGGCATGATATGAAAATTATCGTCGGTGGTATTTAAGGGGTACGGTGAAGTGCATGTAATCAGTCGTCGGCGTACGGACACGTGCGAAGACCCTGAAGAAACTTCAATGCTTTGACATGGCAGACGTGTACGATTTCAGCAGTTATCGGACTTTGAGCGAGGTCGTCTAGTCGGACTCCACGAGGCTGGGTGGTCGTATCGTCGTATTGGGGAGCGAATTGGACGGGAAGTATCAGTGGTGGTACGATGGTGGCGTAAATGGTCAGAGGAATATTCCCACACGAGAAGACGTGGAACCGGAAGTCACAGACGGACTGATGAGCGGACCGATCGACGCATAAGAAGAGCGGCGTTGTCAAGCAGAACATCCATTGCGACGCAAATCCGAGCTGCCGTTGCACCTGAGGTGACTGTGCGAACAATCCGCAACCGTCTACTGGATGTAGGACTACGTGCACGTGTGCCTCTGACTCCAGCCCACCGTCAGGAACGGCTGCAGTGGTGTCGCCAACGTCTGCACTCGAGAACGCAATGGCGATCTGTCGTGTTCAGCGATGAAAGCAGATTCTGCTTGGGAGCCTCCGATGGCCGTGTGCGTGTTCGCAGACGCACAGGGGAGCGTCTCCATCCTTCTTGCATCCGCCAGCAACACACAGGGCCTACACCTGGTCTCCTGGTGTGGGGAGCGATCAGCTATCACTCCCGCACACAACTAGTGTTTGTACCGGGTACGTTAAACACTTCCTACATCAACATCATTCAGTCCGTTGTTGTGCCATTTGTAAGGTCGGTTCATCGTGTTTTCCAGTAAGTAACGCACGCCCACACACGGCACGTGCAACGCAACATGCACTTCAGGGTGTGAGACAACTTCCATGGCCTGCACGTTCACCGGATTTGTCCCCCATTGAGCACGTGTGGGATTTTATGGGACAACGACTTATGCGGTCTCCACGGCCAGCCACGACCATCCCCGATTTACGCGTCCAGGTTGAGGATGCTTGGAACTCAATACCCCAAACTTACATCCAACATCTGTACTACAGACTCCATGCCTGAATTGCACAGTGTGACGCAGTTCAACCTCGTACTAACCATGTTACATGGAATGTTATTTTTCAGTTTACCAGCAAATACAGCTGGATTTTGCCATAATGTTTAGATCACGTTATCCTCTGTATTCCGTTATTATGTTGTATAAATTTCGTTGGTATCAGACGTCTCCTTCTTGGTGTTATTTTTTCACTTTCCGCCAGTGAATTATATTTAACAACAATAAAGCCCAGAGGCATCACTAGGAAAAAATTGTCATAAGAGGAGAAATCTTCGCTCCGTTCTACTTCCATTTTCGGAACATTTTTCTCCATTTCCCATCTCAAGTACAAACATTTATGTAATTAAATGATGATTAAACAATAATACAGAAGCACAGCAGGTGGAGGGTTATTAGAGGGAGAAATTTTCGCCCCGTACAACTTTGGTTTTCAGAAATTTTTTCTCCGTTTTCAATTTTAAATACAAACATTTATCTGATAAAATGATATTTAATGACCATATAGGGCTAAGGGAATATCGCAAGAAAAAGAATTCAAGATTACTGGGTTCCGTCAAACGTTCGTTTTCGGAAATTGTGGGCCTCCATTTTCAAAATAAACCACAAATATTTATGCAATAAAATGATATTTAACAACAATATCGGATAATTCCCTTTTCAAGCATCGAGGGAAAGTCGAGAAAAAAATTACGATTACGGGAGAAATCCTCACTGCGCTTAACTTCCGTTTTCGGAAACTTTGAAAGGCGGAAAACTTGCATCTGTGATAGGGAGTCTGCAAGATGGTTTTAATAGGATTCTGGGATATCGTTTCTGTCTGCAGGACTAAAATAAATCTGCGACGTGTGTCGACCGTCGCCGTGATTCTGCTACAGGGGTGCATTCGACTCGCAACGCTATGTTTTCAAAAACGTGCTATACTTCTGCATCCGCAAAAACTTTTTTTGCACCTTTTTAAGAACACTTTAAAGTATTCGTTACAGCAAACCATTCAGCAGCAAGTGATAGCGAGCATTTGGTAGCACACGTTGAAAATTAAATTTCCACATCCACATATAATTTTGCCTCGTTTTTATTACTAAGCAAAGTAGCTCATTTTTTTTTAGTATTTATGGAATAGTGTGAGTCTATTTAACAAATTAATATTATGGTTGGTAAAATTATACATTCATTAATAATGTTCTAAAACTGACGAAATGTTCACACAAAAATTCGTATTGTTGATATTGACACTTTACAGACCTAAAACAATAGTAAAGAAATGTTTTAGAAGAATTTTTATGTGGCAGTTTAATCCTACATTGATTTATATTGAAACCTATAAACTCTTTTCCTCCAAAACCGACATTCGAAATTTCGATTTTTGCCGGGTTAATTTGCTTCCCCGACCACTGTACACTGAAGTGGCCCTTTTAATCGCTCTCTTGCTTGCTTCCTTTATGGAACTGGCGTGGGGTAATCAAATGGAACCTACAACTGACTGTGTGGGGAGTAGAAAAGACATTATTTTTGTAATTTGCAGTAGAAAGACATTATTTTCGTAATTATTTTTAAAAAGTTCAGATTTTTCTCATTGTATTACAAACTACACAGTAGTCACATTATTGTGACCACCTCCTACTTTTCACGTCAACAGTGCATAGCCAATGAAAGAAGGTACGTATTGTGAGCTGGCTTGGAGGGTATATAAGATGTGCTGTAGGCAATCCGAAAACATATCACTCGTTGCTGTCATGGGTAAAAGCACGCCGCGGGTGGTCGAGTGGGCAACGTTCGTAACTGCCACGGAAAGGACCTCAGGTTCGATCCCAAGCAGGTACGCTTGATCCACTAAATATCCGCCGTGCGTCGGATGGGTACGTTAAGCCGTCGGACCCCGGGTACTGGCCCCCGGCAATAAATAAGGGCGTCTCCCCCATTTTTACTTCACGTCCGTGTCACTTTCCTATCGGGCACTCTAGCCCAAATCTCCTAGCTTCCTATTTCTAAGGGTTGTTTAAGACCTGGGGTCAGACACTCCCTTCCTAAAATCCTGTACATATGATCATGGGTAAAAGGAGCGATTCATCAGATTTGCAAATAGGGATGATTATCGGCTTTCGGGCCGATGGTGGCAGTATTTCTGAAACAGCGCAGTTTGTGAACTGTACCGAGTGCTGCAGTGGTTAAAGTGTATCGTGATTGGAGAAATGGTACCATTGTGAATAAGCAACGTGAAAACTGCGGAACACCACATACCATTGATGTGAGAGGTGAACGTCGGCTGCGAAGATGTGCGAGGCACAATCGACACACTACAGTGGAGCAACTCACTGGCCGAATGAACCAGGGAGCTACCTGAAGTGTCTAAAACGATAGTTCAGTGAACCCTGCTGCGTATGGGGCTCCGATGCAGACGAATAGACACTGCACCTATGCTAACGAACGTTCATCGGAAGAAAAGGCTTACATTTGCCTAGCAGTGTCAGAGTTGGGCCTCCGCTGATTGGCAAAGGATCGTCTTTTCTGATGAGTCACGTTTTCTGCTTCATCAAATGGATGGGAGCTGGTGTATAAGGCGAGAAACATAGGAGAACCAACACTCTTTAACCACTGCTGGAAGAAAACATGGCGATGGGGGCAGCGTTATGGTCTGGGGAATGTTTTCATGGCATTCTCTGAGTCCATTCATACCTGTGGAAGGCACTATGGACCGAATTTGTTATGAATCCATCCTTACAGACCACATACACCATGCTGATTGCCTTCCCTGGGGTGGATGGGATCTTCCAGAATGACAATGCGACGTGTCACACAGCTAGAAATGCCCAAGTGGTTGGAAGAGCACAATGAAGACTTCAAAGTACTTATCTGGCCCCCTAATTCCCCAGACTTAAACCCAATTGAGCATCTGTGAGACCACCTCGATCGTGCTGTTCACTCTACGGATCCTCAGGACGCACCCTTCAGCAGTTGTCAGATACACTGCAGTCAGCATAGCTCCACATACCTGTGAACACCTTCCAGCACCTTATTGAGTCACTCCCAGCCCGTCTAACTGCTATCTGCATTGCACATGGTGGTTAAAGATTAAAATTGGTGATTTTTTCGAGTGCCATCGGCCAGTGGGTGGACAAAATCTAGTGGCGACTTTTCTTACGGCTATTTTGTGTTGTATACACATTTTATCACTGCACTGAATACCTTTCATTTATTTAGACATAGTTAAATTTAAGCTTAGTAGTTACAAGGGCACACTGTCTATTGTCCAGTGCCATTAAATGAATAAATATAATCTTAAAAGTTATATATTTCTTCAACCACATCAACCAAATTTTCAAGACAGTTTTTATTGGAAAGATAATTTAATCATGTTCACACACACACACACACACAAAATTTCTCAATCTCTCCACCATAAATTGATAGCAGTGGATGGGTCAAATTTTTCAAAGAGTACTTACTTTTGCTTACTTTATTTAATTTGCTGTATTTTCTAAAGTCATTCTTTGTTTGAGCATTGTCTTGTCATCAAGAACATTACCCACAATGCTTGCATTCTCTTAACTTCTGCATTGCTTGGCAACAGTCAGCAATATTGAGTATTTCAATAATTTGTGCTATGACCTTCATGTACTAAAAATTGCTTGTTTTTAGTTTCTCTAGCAGTTTTTAGTGAGTTATTGATAGTAAAAAATGTTCAGACATTATTGTTTCAAAGCTGCTTCCATTCTGCTAAATTTTTCTTTTCATTCCATTTATTTTTGGTTAGGTTCTTCTTGGTGTCAAAATGAAAACTGGCTGTATAGCTTTCAGAAATTAATTTCATATCTTATAGCAGAATCATTTTGTGGTACAGCTGAGATTGGGAGAAATGTGATACCAACCTGGTCACTTTATTTTAGACTTGCAATGATTCCTGACCACTAACAGAAAAAAATCAGTAATTTCCTGGGTTGTTCTAATAAATATTACATTAAAAACATTGATAAACCTTCACAGGTGTTGAAAAAATAGTAAAAAAAAACCCCAGTGTCAGTTTTTTTTTTTTTTTTTCCGGAAAACATTCAGTTTTGGTATAATTTTAATGATTTGTCATTTTTCCTGTTTGCCCACCAGAACTTCCAAATACTACGAATTCCTCATAGTCACTACGAAAATCGTCGATCGCTGCGGAGTACAGGAAACATCGAATAAACTACTACGGAAGTAAACAATCTGGTTGGGGGGGGGGGTTGTCTTCAGAAAATGTTGTTTTGGTAGAGTTTTAATGATTTGTCATTTTTTCCTGTTTGCCCACCTCAGATCTCCCAAATGCTACGAATTCACCTTAGTCACTATGGAAATCGTCGATCGCTACAGAATACAGGAAACATCAAATATACTACGGAAATAAAAAATCTATGAAATAATAAATAATGTTATTCAAGCATTTGTTCAGAGTTTATTTTCATGTTTTCAAAATTCTAACATTCATCAAACATTTTTGGGACTGTTTATTGGATGTTTTTAATGTCGCGACATTTGTCCGATATAATTTGAGCATCTTTCATGCCGTTCGTCGCCTGAAAACTATTGTTTTAGCATGGATGAAAATGTTCCGTAGTTTTCTAAATTTTTCTTACCCCAAGATGCACTTTCTGTTCACTTTGTGGTTAAATTCTTATGTTCTATTTTTTCTGATTATGTTTCTCGTTTTTAAATAGCTTCAGTAATAGTGAAAAAGAACAATTTCGTATTTTAAAAGTTTTTTCTAGTGAAGCACAGTTTTTGTTATTTCTAACCGCCGTTCTTCGAAACCAATCAACACGGAAAGTGTTTTTTTTCTTTTCTGCTTTTTTAAAGCTAAATTAAATTTCAAAATCGGTACTTATTCCGCCCGTGATGGAATCGGCCTTTTCCGTGACCCGTAAAAATGACTATCACGGCAAAGTGAACAATACAGTACTGATTTTTGGTATATAATTTCGTTGAAAAACTTGTTTACCCATTCCTTAGTAACATTTTACTGTATTAAGGGGCAGACAAGTTTTTTTGTTGTTTTTTTGTTTACAGCCAACTTCACACGTGCAAAGGAAACGCGACTCTGCGTGGATTGAAAGACGGCGCGGAAAGTGAAGTCCCGATTTTCTACCTTTGATTTCTTTTTGTAAACAAAAGGGAAAATGCTTGCCCATTTTATTTGATGATAAGCAAGAAGTGCCAAAGCAATGGAAAAACATGCATTTTCAGAGCAACAAAACTTTAAAAAACGAGCTGCTGAAGACGAGTTGCGATGCCACAGGTGTCCATTCCCGATATGGTTACTTTGTGCACCAACTTAAGCGGAAAAACAAACAGCCGCCCCCGATCTTGAAGAGTGAATCTATAAATAGATCGTACCCACTTATTTGCGGAGGAAAGGGTTCTTTTTCAACGCGTGCGAGTTGGATGATTTGAAAATACATTTCCTATAACAGGAGCGTTTTAAAAATGCAAATTCTTTAGCAATAAAAAAAAAAGGCAAATTTTCAAGCGTGGCAACTACAATCACTTTTTCTACTGGACATTTTGTTTTATCCAGTCGCCACGTGCGAGTGGCGACCGCTAATTTTAATCTTTAATGGCGGTTACTCTGGATATTAGCTGGTGGTCACAATTTGTTGTTACAAGGTTCTTTATGAAATTTACACTCGAATGTGTAAATTTCATAAAGAACCTTATAACAACAATTTAAAAAAAATGAAATAAAAATGATGGTAGATAAAAATGCAAAGAAGCAATAATTCGTTAAAGGGAGTTTTTGAGGTTCATATCCACGTTTCCTAGTGCTGAGAATACAACGAATGAACACTACATACAGTATGTATCTGAAAGTGTGTTTTTTTCCATAGGGGAAAACAACATGAATGTAGGTTTGGTGAAATCTACATTATATAGAATTTTTAAGGAAAATTTCTTGAACTGTGGTTGTTTCCTTGCAGTAGAATTTGTGGTGAGTGTGCTGATGGTTCAAATTTGACCAGACAAAAATGTGTTTGCTTTCAGTAATCATTCTGCATATCATATGCATGAAATTACTAATTTTTTGGGGTATTGCAGCACCAGAGTTGTATAAAAATAAAATGTATCTGCGTACACAACCATTAAAACAGAAAACTTGCTGCAAACCCGCAAATCACCATAACAATAGGATAAGATAATTTAAAGAAAAATTAATATAACAATAAACAATTATTAGAACATTACAGATTCCAGCGAGGACAAAAGTACATTATGAATGAATGCGTTGAGATGTGTGTAAAATGGACCTTAAGGCCAAAAGTTTAAAATATTGAACTATGAACCTCATCTTGACACACAACTCGGGCTTTTTTTTTTTTTTTTTTTTTTTTTTATTGGAGGTTTAACGACCACCGTGAGCAACTCAATGGGCTATAAGAAGTCGCCCGTCCCTAATTTAGGGTCACTGGTTCCAGGGAAGGGAGAGAGCCAGTGCCGTAAGACAAACACAACATCCATGCCTGACCGGGATTCGAACCCAAACCCCTTACAGACGAATCATCAGAGGCCAACGCCTTGGACCACCGCGCCACCGGGGCGGCGACTCGGGCTTCACTGATATCCATTACGCGCCATACAAAAGATCTTTTATACTTCATACTCATAATCTTTTTCTCATGTAGAGACTCCTGAATCTGATCCACCCATGTCTTCCTTGGACTTCCTCTGCCTTTCCTTCCTGCCACTTGGGCTAAAAAGATTTTCTTGGTAAGCATCTGATCACTCATTCTTTCAACATGGCCAAACCACCAAAGGGTCATTCCACGTCAAATCAACGCAAAAAAAAAAAAAAAAAAAAAAAAAAAAGGTTTTGACACCCATGGTCTCCATTTTGATGAAACTTGGTATAACCAATCCCTTCAAGGGGATAAATAACCCCATAATTTTTTTCCCTCTAGCACTTCTGGTTTTAATTTTACAGCATTTGAAACTTTTGGGGAATTCTCTGTGTTTACCATTTCCGAGGCCTTCTACTCAAGCTACACTTGCTTACCAAAAAAATTCCATCTCACTCAGAAATCATTCAATCTCTTTGAAATTTTACAGCCTTGTCAATGAAAGCATGAAGATTTCAGAAAAAAGATGTTAACACTCTAAATACCATCTGTACTCCCCCAAAAAATTAATAAACTATTTTAGCCAAATTTTTTCTGTGGAAAACATGGTTTACTAAAAACAGAATTATCAACATGAGGGATAGGTATAACCCTACCATAAAATTTTTAATGAACCTAGAGACATGTTCCATCATACCCAGCAATAAAACTGATGGCTTTTTCATTCCTTCAGCACTTTTTTTCGGCCATTTTGAAAAAAATGGCTGCTGGATAACTATTTTTTCAATTTCACCCAAATTCTTAAGATTCCTATCTTAAAAAAAAAAATGATAGCCGCCCCGGTGGCGCAGTGGTCTAAGGCGTTGGCCTCTGATCATTCGTCCGAAGGGGTCCGGGTTCGAATCCCGGTGAGGCATGGATGTTGTGTTTGTCTTACGGCACTGGCTCTCTCCCTTCCCTGGAACCAGTGACCCTAAATTAGGGATGGGCAACTGCTTATAGCCCATCGAGTTGCTCACAGTGGTCGTTAAACCTCCAATTAAAAAAAAAAAAAAAAAATGATAACATCTCCTTTGTTTTTTACCCTTGAAAAACATCACTTCCAAGAAGCTGATTTTGACTTCCTTCATAACTTCCGATAAAAAGCCAAGTCAAAACCTGTGAGTGTGACCTCATTGTTCACAACATGCAGCAGCTTGTTAGCACAGCTGTCAGTCAGTCTGCTTCAGTTCCTAAACTCAAACCTTCTTCCAGTGTATAATTTAGTACTTTATTGATGTTATAAGTGTGCATGGGCAAAGTATAGCAAATGTCCTAATATTAGTGTATTTCTTTGTTACAGAGAAAATGGAAGATTCTAAGTGCAGTGTTGGGCAATTAACTTTGACAGTGTCACAAATATACCTATGTCTCAAAGAAAAGTATTGAAAATGTAGCAGATCTAACTGAAGAAAATACAATTATTTTGAAGTTAAGAACAGAAGCTGCTGAAGATTTACAGACCTTTTGTCTGCATCATAAAAGTTAATTTTTGAAAAAGTTTGCATTTCTTCAATAAGTGTGTTGTGATCCCCTAAGAAAGCATAAGAGATGTGTGAGAAAATCACTACGTATGGTGACTGTACAGCAATAAAATACTTATTAATGAAGGAAATTAAAGTGAAACCAGGGCAAAAACTGTGTTCTCAATGTAGAGGTACTTTATTTAAAAGTGATGTACAGAGTGCTGATGAAAGTACTGATACCCATATTGAACCTGAAGACATTGGTTTAACTCCAGAAGAAGTAACCGGTTTGGAAGAAGAAAGAAACGATAAAAAAACTCAATTCATCTTTCATTGGGATAGGTTGCTCTCCTTTAAAATTACATTCCCTTGGTGAACATAGCAAGGCATCTTATGGAAGAGAAAAGTTCGAAAAATTCCAGGCAAATGTACGAAGCAAATATCATAAAATACTAGATGTTGACATTCCAACAAAAGAAGCCAAAACAGATGAGCTTGTGGAACAGAAAGCAGCTGATATGGACAAGCTTGTAGAAATCATGAAAGAGCAATCGAAATCCATTTCAAGGAAAAAACAAATTCAACTATTAACCATTCCTGCTTCACTGACATGGACACAGAAAAAAATATGAGAAACAATTTGGTGTTTCCGACTTTGCTGTTCGTAAAGCTCAGACTTGTTCAGGAAAAGGGATTTTTAGCTGAACCTGATCCCAGATGTGGGGAAAAACTGAAACCTGAAATTATTAATTTAGTGAGTAACTTTTATGAAAGTGATGAGCAGTCTAGAGTTATGCCTGGAATGAAAGATGTAGTGAGCATGGGTAAAAATAATTACAAGAGAAAGCGACTGATTTTGGGTAATCTTCATGAATTATATTCAAGTTTCAAATGTGAGTATCCTGATGTTAAGGTGGGATTCTCAAAATTTTGCACTTTGCAACCAAAGTGGTGCATTTTAGCTGGTGCCAGTGGAACCCACTCAGTATGCGTATGCACACTTCACCAAAATATCATACTACTCCTTCATGCTGCACAAATTGAAGAGAGCTATAAGGATGTTATGAAGTTCTTAGTGTGTGAAGAAGCAAAGAGGGAATGTATGCTCAGGCACTGCAGTAAATGCCCCTCCAAACCACATCTACTGAGCTACTTAGAGTCCAAATTTAAAGATTATGAAGAAAGTGACACTATTGAATTTTCTCAATGGGTGTCAACTGACAGGACACAGATGATAAAAAGTTCAATAACACTTGATGATTTCATTGATGATTTAGCCAACAAGATTGAAAAACTGATTCCACACTCTTTCATAGCCAAGTCACAGTCTTTGTTCCTAAATAATCTCAAAGAAAATGTACCATCAGACACAGCAATAATTTTGATGGACTTCAGTGAGAACTACTCTTTTACAATCCAGGATGAGGCCCAGGGGTACCACTGGACTTCTGATTCATGTACAGTTCATCCTGTTGTAGTACATTGTAGGAACCCTGAAGGAGAAAAGATTGTTTCATCACACTGTGTCATATCTGATGACCTCAAGCATGATGTGAATATGGTTTACAAAACCCAGGACACAGTTAATTTTCTCAAAAAATTTTTTCACACATTACGGCAATACATTAATTACTACAGTGACGGGAGTGTTGCACAGTATAAAAACAAGTACAATTTCCTTAACCTGTGTCTGCATGAAGAAGACTTCCAGTTGAAGGCACAGTGGTCATTTTTTGCTACAAGCCATGGAAAATAAGAATGTGATGGGATTGGCGGTACATTAAAACGCTTAGCTCGAAGGGAGAGTCTCCAGAGCCCATTTGAGAGGCACATCACAACAGCAGCTACATTTTTCAATTTTTGTGAAACAAACATCACCAAGGTCAGTTTCCACTTTATTGACAAAGTAGATACAACTCGTTCTGTTCTTGAAAACAGGTTCAAAGTTGTGCACACACTTCCTGGTACTAGAAGTTTCCACAACTTCAAGCCTTTGGATTCCAAAGGTGCTATTGTGGCTAGGAGGATCAGCACCGATGTGGAACCATCTCTCACATTTAACCTGAAAAGCTGTCACCCATCAGTTGTAACTGCAGATGAGTTGTTCCCTGGGTGTTACATTGCATGTAAATACGACCACTTGTGTTATTTTGGAATGGTGTCTACAGTGGATAAAGATGAAGACGATGTTGTTGTAAAGCTTCTTCATCCTAATGGACCTTCACCATCATTCTGCTGGCCAAGCCATGAAGATTCCTGCACAGTACCAGTTCCTCATGTGCTTGCTGTTGTTGATATCCCACAGACAACATCTGGAAGAACCTATCACTTCTCAAAGGACTGCATGAGGTCGATGGAGGAAAAATCTGCACATTTAGATGTTATGCTACGCAAAAGAAAATGAGCGTTATGGATCAGAAGTTCAGAAATTGTACCTAACTTATTTTTTACAGGTAAATAACTTATTATGTACATGTTACCAATATTCAATAGTTTAATTATGTTTATAAATTAAACTATTAATTTTTTTTTCAAAATGGCCGAAAAAAGTGACGAAGGAATAAAAAATCCATCAGTTTTATTGCTGGGTATGATGGAACATGTCTCTAGGTTCATTAAAAAAAATTATATGTTAGGGTTATACCTATCCCGCATGTTGATAATTCCGTTTTTGGTAAACCATGTTTTCCACAGAAAAAATTAGGCTAAAATAGTTTATTAATTTTTTTGGGGAGTACAGATGGTATTTAGAGTGTTAACATATTTTTTTCTGAAATCTTCATGCTTTCATTGACAAGGCTGTAAAATTTCAAAGAGATTGAATGATTTCTGAGTGAGATGGAATTTTTTGGTAAGCAAATGTAGCTTGAGTAGAAGGCCTCGGAAATGGTAAACACCGAGAATTCCCCAAAAGTTTCAAATGCTGTAAAATTAAAAATAGAAGTGCTAAAGGGAAAATTTTTTACGGGGTTACTTATCCCCTTGGAGGGATTGGTTATACCAACTTTCATCAAAATCGGAGACCATGGGTGTCATGGCCTTGTTGAGCTGATGTGGAATGACCCCGAAGCATATTTGTCCACCTTGCTAACAACGTTTTCCTTCACATCACACAACTGTAACACATCTTCATTCCTCACACAATCAGACCGTGGCTTGCCACAAACCTCCCGTAAGTAACGAATTTCTCCAGCACACAAACAACTCCTGTATTTCTTCTGCAGTACCCAAGTTTCACTGCCATACATCAGCGTAGGAACAATTACACTTTCATACACAGCCATGCAGGACTCTCTAGAGAACCCATCACTCCTGTGAAAACCTCCCAGAGCAGCTATGACTTTCAATGAAGAATTCACTCGCCTACTAATTTCACCATCCAATTTCTTCTCTGTCAAACATGCTTGCTAAATACACACACTCACTCACCTGGTCAATCACAATGCCATTTAGACTTACATTACATTCAGTGCTACCAGTTCCTCTCTCAAACACCATAACTTTGGTTTTTCCCTTATTTATACTCAGTTTGAATTTCATGCAAACTTTGTACATCCGAGACAACATACTCTGCAAATCACTTTTGCTCTCTGCCAACAGCATACAGCAATCTGCACACACGGATATCACCAAGACATAAACCACTATAATGTATTTTGGCATTACGCATCCATAAATATATTAAACAGCCATGGTGACATTACACAACCTTGTCTAACTCCTGCACCATTTTGATACGACAACAGTAAGTAAAAATATCTGGTAGTTTGTATTTCTTTTGGAGCTAACCTCTGAATCTCAGAGAACAGCTTAGTGATATGTATGTATGTATGAACCTCATAAAAACAAGATACTAATTAAAGAAAGTTTTTATATCTAGAAAAGCAGTTCCATTAATGAATCTTCAAAAATTATAAATAGCATTTTCAACAACTTAATTCAAAAACAGTAGACATAAAATACAAAAGGAAAAAATTTTAATTTTATAACTGGCAACTGCAAGAGAAACCTGGCAATAAAATTTAAATTCTTTCTGTGTAAACGGAACTTTTGTTACAGTTCCTATATATTGAGAACAGGCCTTGATAAAATCAAGAGGCCAGAAACGTCTATAAAAAACAAAAGAACTCACTATCGGAAGATGTGAAAAATAGTTGAACATTCTCACGTTAAGACAGAATTAAATATATTAATCTGAGTAAAGCCTTAAGTGTTTTAATTGCTGTAAATAACATTTTTATTTTTTTAATCTACAAGTTTTTTAATCTACAAGCCAAAACTATCTGCAAAATCTGCTAATAATTTGGAAACTGTTCGCGTACGGCGCTCGTCTATATTCTAAGACTCTGTGCAGCACTGAAATGATTATTTTTCTGTAACAAAGCACTTGCTTTCAAATTTTTGTAGATTTAGTTTCCTTGTCGCAAGATACACACTGAGATCATACAAATTACATGATGCACTCAGATTCAAAGGTCCAGCTAAAGTAGACTGGACTACTAACAGCACAACCCCTGTGAAAGACAAATTACCTTACTACTGCTCACATTTCCAATAACATTTTTGGGCCCCAAAACATTTTCTTTAGGTTTTGTAAGTTGGATGAAGTTTCCTCATTATCCAACTTGATATATTAAAAGAGGTAGTTCCTTTTTTTTCAATCACATATATTACACTGCTGAAGTTATTTATCTACGTAAATGAGTATGTGCCTAATGACCACTTTTCTGAGCAAATGGTTCAAGGCATACATCATAATGGTGAGGTTTTTCGGTAAATGTGTACTTTAGCGTCTAAATTATTTTGTCGGAAAAATTTAACTGGGCGGGGGAAAGTGCGACGTACAATATTTTAAGCATGCAAAATAATGGGGAAAGATGCAAAAATGTAGTATTTTTACATGAAAGGAAATAATTTTTCCGAAGAACTTACCTGCGAGTACGATGGTTTGGAGCAGTTGTTGCGGGAGGCTGAAGCGGTGCTATCGGCCACGACGCCAAGGCTCCGTGCAAGGCCGGAAGGGAGTAACATTTGGTAGTGAAAGCGCGGAAGGATACAACAAGAGTGGGGTGTATGTCTCGGAGGAGTGTGATGCGTCGTATAGTCGGGTGCAAGAAGAAGTAGTTACCAAATATTTCATTAATTATTAATAAAGAAATGTGCTAAATGTTGTTTTTATTGTCAAAATGTGTGGGAATGTAAATAAATGAAGCAATGTAAATGCAATAATCTGCGGAAGAAGTTTTCCTTAAGTTTTGGTTATGGTTTGGGAGATGTTAAGGGGTCAGTGATTTCTTCAAGCAACTCATTTGTACTTCTGCTGTTATTCAGTCCATCGTTGCTCCTTTTTTTTTTTTAATCGTGAAACGGATATAGTTAAAAATAAACGATTTTCTTAAAATCAGGAATCTTACTATGGCAGTGAGGCCTAGAGCTTCATCTCGAATTGTGGGGAATGATGAAATTTTAAGTCCTGACCAAATACGCAATGAAGTGTGGAGACTAAGAACTTTGGAGACAGCTACTAACACTGTGGAAAAAGCTACGGAAATTTTCTAATTACAATTTCCCAAAATTGCCCTTCAAAAAAGGAGATTACAATGCATCATAAAACCGACCTCTTTCCTTCAGCCCTCTTTGATGACTACGTACTGCTGAACCGCTTCGTTGTGTATTGTTCCGCCCGTAACTTGCAGTTCTCAACGACGCTTCCATTCACCGGACTCAACCTTCACGCCGTTGCCGCTCCGTCATCTTAGGCCTACCGCACGTACTCTTCGTGCCTTTGTACTTGCAGGTCAGTTCTTCGGAAAAATGATTTACTTTCATGTAAAAATACTATCATTTTGCATCTTTCCCCATTATTTTGCATGCTTAAAATATTGTACGTAGCACCCCCCCCCCCAATGAAATTTTTCCGACAAAATAATTTAGGACACTAAAGGTACACATTTACCGGTTTTTCACCTGTAACAATGAACACTTTGAAAGATCACTTTCCCAGATAGTCTAGGCACAATTTTTTTTTGCCAGTTAGATACGTGTTGTTTAAGTCTTTTTTTTAATCTGTTTTTCGTACTTCCAATGTACGATATCAGGAACCTACGAAATTCCAATTGCACACATACCCCCAATATCGTACATTGGAAGTACGAAAAACAGATTAAAAAAAAACTTAAACAACACATATCTAACTGGCAAAAAAAAGAAGCCAAAACTGCTTTAGTGCAATTCTGCATGGAAAACCGGACATTCCCAAAGTTTCCCAAAGTTCGATGAAATTAAAATGCTAAAGAAGAATAAAAAATCGGAAAGGCAAATGAGGAGGGAAGAAGCAATATTAATCTACAAAAATAAAGCAAGGGTATGTAACCAGAACGACCCTAGCACATTATCGGGCCTGTGGAAAGAACTAATAAGACAAGAAAAACAACAACAAAAGAAAAACCGGCAAAAAAGACAAGAAAACTAGGATAGGAGAAGAAAATTATAAAAAAAAAAAAAAAAAGGAAAAAGTGTTTTTAACAAAACATAGATGGCGCCAGCCGGGCTTGATAACGAAATATATCCAGGAAAGTATTTCCAACGAATGGCAACAAGGAGTATCGGACTCCATTAGCGCGAAGTTAACCACGAACATCGGTGGTAAAGTCGCCACGCTCCTGAAGATGCCCAGAGTATGGGCGAAAATTTCGAGTATAAAGAATGGTAAAAATTGATGTGTTTGAATCCTAAGGCAAAGATCCAATGAGTATACCCAGCGAAAAGTGTGAGAAGTAAAGCCAGTCATCGCATACAACGGACTTTAGGACAATAACATCAACAAAGACTGGAAAACACGTGCGTGAAATGTTCCCGTCGCTAGAAAGGAATGCCAAGGTAAGCATTATCTGCTAGATT
Source organism: Macrothele yani (assembly GCA_039090855.1). Classification (NCBI taxonomy): domain Eukaryota; kingdom Metazoa; phylum Arthropoda; class Arachnida; order Araneae; family Macrothelidae; genus Macrothele; species Macrothele yani. Next base: position 198,461,739 of record CM077009.1, on the reverse strand, counting down.
TTTGTACATGTGTGAAGGAGAATATACTTTTTTTTTTTTTTTTTTTTTTTTTTAATCGGAGGTTTAACGACCACCGTGAGCAACTCAATGGGCTATAAGCAGTCGCCCGTCCCTAATTTAGGGTAACTGGTTCCAGGGAAGGGAAAGAGCCAGTGCCATAAGACAAACACAACATCCATGCCTCACCGGGATTCGAACCCGGACCCCTTACGGACGAATGATCATAGGCCAGCGCCTTAGACCACTGCGCCACCGAGGCGGCAATATACTTTGTAACATCACTTTCCAGAGCAAACAGTTTCAAGCACATCTTACAGGTGAAGCTTTTCACCTGTGTGAAAGAGCATATGCTTTGAAAATTTTATGTTTCAGAAAATCTTTTGGAGCACACATCACCACGGCGAGGCTTTGGACCTACATCAATACGCATATGCTTTCTAAGTGAACTGCTCTGGGTATATCGTTTGAAGCATACCTTACACTGGCAAGGCTTAGCACCTGTGTGAACGAGCATATGACCTTTAAGCGTACCTTTCTGGGCAAATCGTTTGAAGCATACATCACACTGGTGAGGCCTCTCTCCTGTGTGAAGGAGAATACACTTTGTAACATCACTTTCCAGAGCAAACAGTTTCAAGCACATCTTACAGGCAAAGCTTTTCACCCGTGTGAAAGAGCATATGCTTTGAAAATTTTGTTTCAGAAAATCTTTTGGAGCACACATCACCATGGCGAGGCTTTGTACCCAAGGTGGTTAGAAGAAAGAGGAGGTGGCAACAGCCCCTCTCCCTGTGCTTCTGGCGTGACGCCACTTTTTATCAGCTGACTACGCCAATGCGCCCAACCTGAGAATCTCCTGTATATCTCTATGGGGAAATCGCGATTTTGAACGGGTTTTTCGGACCCTTATTCTACCCATACAGGCATGAAAAAAATTGAGGCTGAAATATTCATTCCAATAATAAAAAATTTCTAGAAAACACAGGAAAATATGTGTTGCTATTTCTTTAAAAATTGAACAAAATAATGATTTTTTGAGCGGAAGTGCATAGTGCGCGTGGTTACTTACTGCCCATGTGCAAGTAACCATGTTTAAAATATAACCAAAAGCCTAATGTTAAGAAATAAGAAGTCCGAAATATTCCTTCTTTCCGTCCTTGGTTTGCATGCGCTAAGCAAAACTGCTTAAGCCACAGGAAGTGACGTCACGTTCCCGAACTCCCGCAGCGCAGACTCCCACCACCTCAGAGAGAGGACAGAAACAGCTGATCTGTTTTGGCTTCACTCAAAACGGGTCCCTTCACCTCCTCTTCTTCTAACCTCCTTGTTTGTACCTGCATGAATACGCATATGCTTTCTAAGTGAACTGCTCTGGGTATATCGCTTGAAGCATACCTTACACTGGCGAGGCTTAGCACCTGTGTGAACGAGCATATGATCTTTAAGCGTACCTTTCTGGGCAAATCGCTTGAAGCATACATCACACTGGTGAGGCCTCTCTCCTGTGTGAACAAGCATATGCCTTGAAAGAATACGTGCTTGAGAAAATCGTGTGAAGCATACAGCACACTGGTAAGGCTTTTGACCTGTATGAATACGCATATGATTTGAGAGAGTACTTCTGTGAGCAAACGATTTGGAGCACACATCGCACTGGTAAGCCTTTACACCTGTGTGAACGAGCATATGTGTTGAAAGACCCGTTTTGCAAGCAAACGATTTGGAACATACATCACACTGGTGAGGCTTTTCTCCTGTGTGAACTAACATATGACTTGAAAGGCCAGGTTTTTTGGAAAATCGTTTGGAGCACACAGCACACTGGTAAGGCTTTGTACTTCCGTGAATAAGCATATGATCTTTAAGCGCACTTTTCTGGGCAAATCGTTTGAAGCATACATCACACTGGTGAGACTTTTCTCCTGTGTGAACAAGCATATGCCTTGAAAGACTACTTATTTCCGAAAATCGTTGGAAGCATACATCACACTGGCGAGGCTTTTCTCCCGTGTGAACAAGCATATGCCTTGAAAGACTACGTTTTTCAGAAAATCGTTTGAGGCATACAGCACACTGGCGAGGTTTTTCTCCTGTGTGAACAAGCAAATGCAATGAAAGACACTGTTTTCCAAAAAATTGTTTGGAGCATACAGCACACTGGTGAGGCTTTTTACCTGTATGAACACGCATATGATTTGAAAGATAATTTATGTGAGGAAACGATTTGGAGCACACATTGCACTGGTGAGTCTTTACACCTGTATGAATGAGCATATGATGTACAAGATTAGCTTTCTCGGCAAATTGCTTGAAGCATACATCACACTGGTGAGCTTTCTCACCTTTGTGAAGGAACATATGCTTTGAAAGATTCCTTTTGTCAGCAAACGATTTGGAACATACATCACACTGGTGAGGCTTCTCTCCTGTGTGAACTAGCATATGTCTTGAAAGAGTAAACTGTACAGAAAATCGTTTGGAGCATACCGTACACTGGTGAGGCTTTTCACCTGTGTGAACACGCATATGATTTGAAAGACTATATTTTTGAGCAAATTGTTTGGAGCATACATCACAACTAGTTTTCTGAGGTGTATGAATAAGTATATGCTTTGAAAGATCACTTTTGTCAGCAAACGATTTGGAACATACATCACACTGGTGAGGTCTTTCATCTGTGTGAAGAAGCATATGTCTTGAAAGCTGACGTTTCTGGGGAAATTTTTTTGAGCATACATGGCATTGGTAAGACATGTCACCTGTGTAAATAGTCAGCTGTTGTAACGGATAACTTTTATGAGTAAATGTTTTGGAGCGTATACCACATCGGTGAGGTTTTACACCTGCGTGAATGACTTTTGCCAATATTTTGAGTAAATCAATTTCTCAAGGTATATGTTGCCCATGTAATGTTTTTCGTCTAAATGAACCAGCGCAAGTTTTTGAAAATTGGCCTTCTCTGAAGCGCTTGGAACACTGAAAAGGTTTCTCATGTAAAGAAATGTGCATATGCCTTAGAAGTTTGGTTCTTTCACTGCAGTGCATTGAACATTTATCACATTGGTAAGGTTGTTTCCTTACATGGAGCTTTACATGTTTTAAGAAATTTCCTATTCCACAAAAATTTTTAGAAACATACTGGCAAGATTTTTCACTTGAATAAAGTTCATTCTGGATGCATATTTCACAATCGCAAAGATCTATGTGTAGCACCGGGTGATGATGTATCAGTTTCTTTTTACAGTTTTCTTGGCAATCAGTTCTTCAGTCACGTCCTCTTAAGAATGTTCCAGCACCTATTCGATATTGAAAAATTATGTTCATTTTAGCCACTTCATTGAGACTGTTGTCTACACACACAGAGAAACAGGTATGGGATCAAAGTTTTCATTAGCAGTTTAGTACAATATTCTGAAGTTTCCTCATGAAATCCATATATCCCGGTTACTAGCGGTCTTCTGATCTAATACCATTCTTCGGAGCACGCACTTTTGCGTGTAAAGTTGCCATAATTAATTCAGGAGATCGGTACTTACCCGGTACGTACTACGTACCTTTGGCAACCGCCATTTGCATTTTGCAATGATGATCAGTGTTGCCACTTAGCAGAGTTTCTTCAAAAAAAAAAAAAAAAGGCTCATTTGTTCATAACAAATTAAAATTTGTCAGTTTTGAAAAGATTGCTTTCTTGAATAAAAGAGATAAATGTAGTAAAAATTACCTGTACTGTTCCTAATACATAAATAGCAGTGCATATACGGCAGCTCCGGTGGTAGATTGGTCTAAGCCACGGTGTATGATAAGTCAGGTGATACAACTCTCTGTACTGCTAACAGTTCGAAAACGGACTATTAATGTCACTGGTCACCAGGAGGCGTTGAGGAGTTGTGGGCCGATAGTTCATGCTAACCGTCGTAGGATACATGGTAGTTAACATTTCATCAGTGCTAAATTGGTGTTTATCTTAGGTATTTTTAATTTATTACCTTGTGCAATTATATTGTATGATGTTCCAGAAACGAAGTTTCTGCACAGGAAGGTAGAGTACGTCAACTTTTTTTTTTTTTGCTTAAGCGGGAGATAAATTTATAGTGCAACTAAATGTCAGACTAGAATCGGTTCAATATTTAGATTTTTGTTATGGGGAGAAAGTGTTTTGTGCCGAACTGTCGGACAGGTTATGCTACATGTAAATAACGTGTATCAACCTTTAAAGCCCCAACAGATGAAAAGCTGTTGGGAAAATGGCGGCAAGCTATCCCACGTAAGGATCGAGAACTGCAAAGCAGTGATTGTGTTTGGCAAAAACACTTCTTGCCTTCAGACAGTATTGCTCGTAAGACGGAGACTTCGAATGGGAAAATTTTGCATGATGTGCCAGTAAGAATTAGGTTGTCACCCAAGGCAGTTTAATCCATTTTTCCAGGCTGTCCAGCGTATTTGTCAAAATCAATCAAAAGCCCACGAAAGGCCCCATCTCATTGGGAGCAAGGAAAGTCGAGAAGATCAATTGTAAAGGAAGTTCCAATGCTGGAGACTAATTCTGCTGTATCAGCAGCTGAAAATATTAAATTTGAAAATTTCATTCAGGAATTGAAAATGTTTCCCATAATTCATGGGGGAATCGGTGTTAGCAAGAAAATGTAGATACATGGCAGGAAAATGAATACCAGTTCAGTTCTGCTTTAATCCCTCCCAGCACCAGGGTTCAGCTTGTTGAAATTATATCGAAGTAGTGGGCGAAATAATATGATCCAAATATCATGATTCAAATGAATTCTTAATGTACGAAAATTTCCCCCAATTTATTTTTTTTATTGGAGGTTTAACGACCACCGTGAGCAACTCAATGGGCTATAAGCAGTCGCCCGTCCCTAATTTAGGGTCACTGGTTCCAGGGAAGGGAGAGAGCCAGTGCCGTAAGACAAACACAACAGCCATGCCTCACCGGGATTCGAACCCGGACCCCGTTCGGACGAATGATCAGAGGCCATCGCTTAGAATACTGCGCCACCAGGGCGGCTTCCCCCAATTGCAGACGTGTAAAAAAGAAGAAAAATCTGCAATGTTTTCAAAAAATTTGAGCATGGACTAGGGGGCTACTATACTTTTTGCACACTCCTAAAAAATAGAAAGAAATGGAATTATTTTTTCACAATGCAGTTTCTTATAAATTTTGCTGTGCTATCTGGAAAAAAAAAGAAAAAACTAGAACTCTGCCAATTCTTCAAGCATCCTGCATAATTCTGCGGCCCCTTGAAAATACGGAGCCCGGGACTGCAGACCCTCTATCCCCCCCCCTTCCTCTTAAATGGGCTCTGATCGTACTACAATATATTCACGCAGGTCTGAGAAAGCTCCGCCGGGAAAAATCGACCATTTCACCGCGATGCACTTTCCCTGCCGCCATCGCCAGCACAGATGAAGACCCTTATTCATTAGTATGATTAGGTACAAAAATAGCACACATGCGAAAGACATCTTGAATATTAGTAAATTAAAACATCATTAGTGAATGATTTTTCGAGGGGAAGGGTAATGAAAATTATTTTTTTACTAAAAATTCGGTGTTTCAAAATGAATAGTTTCCGTTAATGATGCTCCAATGAGTGCAGCAAAAACAAAACTTATAATAGAAAAATTAACATTCCATGTGAATAATTGCTCCTCCAAATATACAGTACCATCTCATTTTACAAGGAATACACGTTTTTCTTATGATAAAAGGTTCATTCCCTATTGCCTCAGAAAAAAAACTCAGCATCGTCTGCTCAGAAGTCTACACGTTCGAGTACTCATTTCGTGGCTAAAAATGATATATATATATATGGCTTATTTGATATATTTCCACGTGATAAGGACAAAAGTACATGTCTGCAAAGCGTTCCAGATCTGTTTTTTTAATTACAAACAAAATAGCATTCGCAAAAAACGAATGTTTCTGTTGCTTCCTCCCATAAGAAAGCATAGGTTGTTTGAGATCATCGGCCCACACGCTCCTTGCGCCATCTAGTGACAAGTGACATTAACAGACGATTTTTTCCCCCGGAGTCGTATCACCTGAATATCATACACCGTGGTCTAAGCGATGGCTTCTGATCATTCGTTCGAGATGGGTCGGGCTTCGATTCACGGTGAGATATGGGTGTTGTGTTGAGACATCGGTGTTTGTCTTACGACGCCGGATCTCTCCCTTCCCTTAAATCATTGACCCTAAATTAGGGATGGTGACTGCTTACAGCCGATTTGCAGCTCACTGAGTTGCTCACGATGGTCATTAAACCTCTAATTAAAAAAAATCCATATATATATTTACCAATACGTCCCTATAGACCGTATGCGAGGCTGACGAGAAAGACAGGCTTCGGTGCGGAAGGGAATCTGTAAGGTCACGTGACCAAGGTAGTGCTGTTGCCTCTGCTTGGGCTGCCGAGAGCAAACGGTGACCGAGTAGAGAGCTATTTTTTCCAACACGCAGCAAATATAAGGTGGCACATCTAATCATTGCATATTAATTTCAAACTATTAGAGAATAAAACGTTCAAAAGGAACATTATTAAAATGTGAGTTCTACTGAACTTAATCGTTTAACACTACTGAATTATTTTTTTTTTCGTTTTCCGTGTAGTGTGGATTTTTGCGTTTAGCCATTCCTTTAGCAAAATCGTATCAAGAGACATATTCGAAAGTTTTGTTGCTCGATTTAATGAAATTAACTATATTTTCTTCGTTGTCCGTGTAGTTCATTTATTTTTCTTTTTGCCTTCATGATTTTCTAGCAACAATGAAAAGCAAATTCGTTTAATAAATAGCGTACAGAATATTAATAGCAAACGGAAAACGTCAAGCGAAATCATATTGAGGTCGAAGAAAAAGTGTTCCCTCATATACATATCTCTGGCTAAAACGTTCCTTACTAAATTAAAAAAGTTATATTTTTCTTGTTCTGGAAAAAAATAATTTTTTGGATATTATTGCATGTATTTTGTTTAATGGGGTTATTTCTAGGACAATGCGTACACTAAAAGTACATAATTTGGAAATAATTCCTTCTTAAAAAATGCTTAGGATCCCTTTTAATACAAATCATGTCTGTGCATTAGTTTATTTTACTTATTTCTACTTGGGGGAAGAAAAAAAAATTAATCCTTATCTGTATATATTTCAACACTTTAAAATTATGTGACAACACATTCTGGCACAAGCTATTTTCTTGGTAATTGAAAAAAAAGTCGAATGAAGGATACTGTCACAAAAAATGCTCTCATTGTTTTGTGAAAAATTAATGCAAGAACTTTTTTTCATAAAATTATTCATTTTTGTCACTATTAAATTTTCCTTTCGTTTGTAAATTCACAATTACTATAATTGAACACTGTTAGGTAAGCCAAAAATTGAAAAAAACTATTTCCATACTAGAATTTAATTCAAACTATAGCTCAGTAAACAGAATTCTTGCTCACCATTCACAGAAATTTAATTGTATTATGAGCCAATAAGCAATCTGAAATTGCAGATTTAGCGCTACTGACTAACTCTTTCATACCAGAAAATTTTAAAAATTCATCGCCATGGAGCAGGAAGCGAACCTGCATTTCCGATTTCCATTCGAGCATGCTACCGTTACACCATCCAGGATGAGGAAGTCCCAAACATCCGAGTGATTTAATCTGAATAATCTCAGATTTTCGCCAGTCAAAGTGAGCCCTGCTTCATCGTAGCTCAGCTATTTAGAGTCAGGTCGATGCTTAGCAAATTCCCAGTTATTCAGGTAAACATTGGGGAAGAAATATTTCTTCTTATTATACATGGGAAATATATATATCTCTATAAGTAATCTGAAATCACATATTTACTGTTAACGTAACTGAAATCAAACGATCGTCAATGGAATGGAAACATGTCACCTTTCCAACAAGGAAGACGTGAAAAGTACAACTGTCTCTGTCTGCGGGAGAGGTCATGGCAACTGTGAATCTGTTGTTTACACAGAATTTCTGTCAAAAGAGATGACCATCAATAGTGACTCATATTGCCAAACACTATTAAATTTGCGAAATTCAATTAAGGACAGATGCCGGGGTAAGTTGAGCGAAGGTGTCACTCTGCTGCCCAACAACGCTACACAGCACGGAAAACATAGGGAATTGCTGTAGTCATTCAAGTCGGAGGTGTGGCAACGTCCACCTTACAGCCCCAACTTATCCCCATGCGGCTACCATTTGTTCGGTAAAATGAAACAGGACGTTAGTGGACAATGATTACCAACCGATGAGGCTGTGAAAAGTGCGGTCCTTAACTAGTTGCACCAAACTGGACTTTTTCTGTACAGGTATGGGAAAGTTAATCGCACGTTCCGATAAATGTTTACAGTCCTTAGGCGCCTATGTCGAAAAATGAATTAATGTTGTACCTTTAAACCAACATACATCCCTTGAGTATATCTTTGCTTGTTTGTTTTATTCAACAGTGTAACTAACTTTTTGATCCACCCTCATATTATTAAAGCACTTTGCTGCAATTCAGAAATCAAATTTTTAGTTTGCTTTAAAAATTAGCATCAACACTACATTTGGAAAAAGTATCAACTTACCTATTGACTATCAATTTGTCTTGTATCTTCAAGCGGAACGAAGTAAAAAATACTATTAAAAATAAACAAATGGGTCCATGTTTTTTACATAAATGTACCTCAAATGTCTGTTTCAAATAGTTTGAAAGAAGGAAGTCATCACAAGCTGCAACTGTATTCAGCTTCAGATTGTTTACATTAACTTTCCTTATGTGATAGCATCTGCAACAAAGTTATAGATACATACAACAAAATAAATAAAGAATTCTTGCTAACCAATGGCAGAAATTAAGACATCTGTTTCAAATAGTTTGAATCATCACAAGTTACATCAAAATTATCTCAGCTTTAGATCCTCCAGTATGTGTTACAATCTGAATATTTTATGTATGAGTTGTGTCCATTATTTTCTTTACCTAAAATCTACTTTTGTAATGTTCATACCTAACTGTGATCTACTTTTTTATAAAACATATTTGATAACACATTTTGGATTAGACAACATTTCAACAGTATAAATAATTATTTCCCACACATTTCTAAAGGAATTGGTTAATTTTTCATAACACTTGGTTAATTTTTCATAGCACTAGGGAACTTATACATTTTGCTAACATTCTTTACTAGAAGCCAAATTTGCTCGTTATGGTAAAATTAAATTTTTACTTTCAATATACCTACTATAAATGTCAAGCTAAGCACTAGTACACACACACACACACACCAGTGCTGAGACGGGCCGAACCCGAACCAGGTGCTGGCTGCGTATTACTTACTGGAGTTCGAGCTTAGAGGGGAAGAATTTTCTTCCTTTTTCTTTTAATGTGATTTTATATGATTTAGCACACGAGGCTTTTTTTACACTTTCAAGTTGTTAAAGAAAATTCTTCAGCAACTGGGTCTAAATGGGGAGTAGGAATTCTGCAGGGCTATCCATTCCGGGCTTGGATAACAAAATACCATATGCCATGAATTACAGGATTTCTGCCAAGGATAAGTTTTAAGAAGTATAGATAGTAAGCTGATGGAATTTTGCTCCCTACCTCAAAGGGGCAGCTCCCTGCTAATTCTATTGAGCAACATGCGACATAGTTTGTTGTGCCTCAAGATGTTTCCTGATACCCCCCCCCCAAAAAAAAAAACATTTCAGGAAGAAATGAATGGTTAAAGAAATTATAGAAACATCCCTTACCCACTCTGCAGTTGAGAAAGACATCGGTTAATTGCATGGGTAGGAAAGAGTGGAAGTCTGGAAAACTTTTTAATGCCTATACAGGTTAATCATAGTTTTCGGGCTCAATCGGGCTGACATACTTCAGGTTCGGGCTCTTAAAATTGAGCCTGAACTCAGCTCTGCCACACACACAGTAACACTTCAGTTAACTTCACACAGGTGTTTTTATCAAAAATTTTATGGCAATGAAGTCATAGTGGCAAGTATGAAAAATAAGAGAAATTTCCTGGAATTTTTTAGTACAGTATTAAAACGTAAACAAAAATGCTACAATATTACTGCTAACATTTATTAATCTGGAAATAAGTGACATGGAACTCGTACGGGTATGGTGTCTTTGAGGGACTAGCCAGACCCCATGACGTGAAAGAGTACAGCATCATCTTCCACGGAAAGAAAATAGTCCATAGATTTTCAAATGAATTTGGACTGATGAAATCAAAACTGGTATTAAAATGAGGACCTCTGGCCCATTTTGCTGTGAAATGGCTTGGCAAATTAAGATGCATATCTTGGGATAGGAGAATATAAAAAAGGTATATCACAGGCACATTGTGTAACACGGGCAACAACTGCACAAACAATATTAGTTCCAATTTGAAAAAAAAAAAAAGACACCACCAAAAACTAAATACAAATCTTCAGTACATAATGACACCACCACTCAGCATCACTATGTGAATAATATGTGATGAAGCAGAAAAATGATCGGAAATATGTTACGAGACGCTAACTGAAGTACTGCTATACGTGTATCCAAATGACAAACAAGTTTCAAATAAAATGAAACCAAATATGACATATCTTTACTTTCTAGTTTCAAAGATAACTTTTCAGAAATGTTATCTGCATTTACTACAGAAGAAAAATACATTTCAATGCTTTAACCAACCTGGCTAAACACTTTATATGCATATAAAATATTTGATAAGTTTGAACTCTTTTTCCTATCTCAGGACTTTGTGCACACTATGCACTAAGGAAAGACACGGAAAACTAAGCGTTCTGACTTTTAACTTCTTAATTTTTCTTTCACGCGATTTCAAATCATTTCGGTTATCATGTTTGGCTTTTACTAAGTTGTTCAAGAGTATTTTGCAGCTGAGGAGTTATGTTTTCCTATTTAATTTTCAAGTCAATTCTCGTCAGCCTCGCATACGGTCTCGAGGCTGACGAGAAAGACAGGCTACGGTGCGAAATAGTCACGTGCACAACTTAGTGCTGTCGCCAAGTCAACCGGTTGAACAGCCATTGCATCGTTTGCTCACAGTTATTTGTATTGAGTGAGTGTTCCGTTTATTGTCATTTGGATACACGTATAGTTGTGTGAGGTAGGTATTTTTATAATTCGAAGATAAGGTTAATTCTTAGTAAACGTTTTATTTAGTTTTAGTGATAGTTATAGGTTTAATGAGTAGATCTTAGTTTCACACGTGTTGAAATCTGTTCATGTCTCGTGAATTGTGAAGTATAAAGAAGTGAGTTATTCTGTGGTGTTGAATTCTTATTTCAAATAGAATAATTAATATTTTTTACCAATGCCGATTCACATAGAGCTTGAATATTACCAGAAATCAGGGCAACTTTTCAGGGAATTAGCCTTCGTAATTTGTATAACATTTGCATCTCCAACAATCGTTAGCCCTTTCTTTACGAAATTAATGCTTGAACTGTTACATTGTAATGTGTCTCTGAATTAAAGAGGACATTTTTAATTTCGTAACTTAATGTAACTGTGATATAGCATTTGTCTGATTGAATTTACTAAAGCTGTCTGAACAGTGTGGACAGATTATGTTGAAAAACTGCATGATCAATTTTATTCTAACTGTACAAAACATAGGGAACTACTTTCGATTAAAAATTTCATATCTAGTTCTTCACTTGTATTAAAAGGTATAATTATTTTTAGAGGAATTGCCATGCCGCGATTTCGCAGTGTTAGTGGCTGCAAGTCAAATTATAGAAGTGAAAAGGAGACTTACAACTTTTGCCATACCAAAGTAATGTATGCAGCAGATTTTGTATAAGACAAACTTTGTCTTATACAAAATCTGCTGCATACGTTTAAACAAAGTTCTGATTTTAGATTTTTTTATTCATTTTCTGTTGAATCTTTGTGTATGAGTAGCTTGAAAATTAAATAGGAAAACATAACTCCTCAGCTGCAAAATACTCTTGAACAACTTAGTAAAAGCCAAACATGATAACCGAAATGATTTGAAATCGCGTGAAAGAAAAATTAAGAAGTTAAAAGTCAGAACGCTTAGTTTTCCGTGTCTTTCCTTAGTGCATAGTGTGCACAAAGTCCTGAGATAGGAAAAAGAGTTCAAACTTATCAAATATTTTATATGCATATAAAGTGTTTAGCCAGGTTGGTTAAAGCATTGAAATGTATTTTTCTTCTGTAGTAAATGCAGATAACATTTCTGAAAAGTTATCTTTGAAACTAGAAAGTAAAGATATGTCATATTTGGTTTCATTTTATTTGAAACTTGTTTGTCATTTGGATACACGTATAGCAGTACTTCAGTTAGCGTCTCGTAACATATTTCCGATCATTTTTCTGCTTCATCACATATTATTCACATAGTGATGCTGAGTGGTGGTGTCATTATGTACTGAAGATTTGTATTTAATTTTTGGTGGTGTCTTTTTTTTTTTTTCAAATTGGAACTAATATTGTTTGTGCAGTTGTTGCCCGTGTTACACAATGTGCCTGTGATATACCTTTTTATATTCTCCTATCCCAAGATATGCATCTTAATTTGCCAAGCCATTTCACAGCAAAATGGGCCAGAGGTCCTCATTTTAATACCAGTTTTGATTTCATCAGTCCAAATTCATTTGAAAATCTATGGACTATTTTCTTTCCGTGGAAGATGATGCTGTACTCTTTCACGTCATGGGGTCTGGCTAGTCCCTCAAAGACACCATACCCGTACGAGTTCCATGTCACTTATTTCCAGATTAATAAATGTTAGCAGTAATATTGTAGCATTTTTGTTTACATTTTAATACTGTACTAAAAATTCCAGGAAATTTCTCTTATTTTTCATACTTGCCACTATGACTTCATTGCCATAAAATTTTTGATAAAAACACCTGTGTGAAGTTAACTGAAGTGTTACTGTGTGTGTGGCAGAGCTGAGTTCAGGCTCAATTTTAAGAGCCCGAACCTGAAGTATGTCAGCCCGATTGAGCCCGAAAACTATGATTAACCTGTATAGGCATTAAAAAGTTTTCCAGACTTCCACTCTTTCCTACCCATGCAATTAACCGATGTCTTTCTCAACTGCAGAGTGGGTAAGGGATGTTTCTATAATTTCTTTAACCATTCATTTCTTCCTGAAATGTTTTTTTTTTTTGGGGGGGGGGGGTATCAGGAAACATCTTGAGGCACAACAAACTATGTCGCATGTTGCTCAATAGAATTAGCAGGGAGCTGCCCCTTTGAGGTAGGGAGCAAAATTCCATCAGCTTACTATCTATACTTCTTAAAACTTATCCTTGGCAGAAATCCTGTAATTCATGGCATATGGTATTTTGTTATCCAAGCCCGGAATGGATAGCCCTGCAGAATTCCTACTCCCCATTTAGACCCAGTTGCTGAAGAATTTTCTTTAACAACTTGAAAGTGTAAAAAAAGCCTCGTGTGCTAAATCATATAAAATCACATTAAAAGAAAAAGGAAGAAAATTCTTCCCCTCCAAGCTCGAACTCCAGTAAGTAATACGCAGCCAGCACCTGGTTCGGGTTCGGCCCGTCTCAGCACTGGTGTGTGTGTGTGTGTGTACTAGTGCTTAGCTTGACATTTATAGTAGGTATATTGAAAGTAAAAATTTAATTTTACCATAACGAGCAAATTTGGCTTCTAGTAAAGAATGTTAGCAAAATGTATAAGTTCCCTAGTGCTATGAAAAATTAACCAAGTGTTATGAAAAATTAACCAATTCCTTTAGAAATGTGTGGGAAATAATTATTTATACTGTTGAAATGTTGTCTAATCCAAAATGTGTTATCAAATATGTTTTATAAAAAAGTAGATCACAGTTAGGTATGAACATTACAAAAGTAGATTTTAGGTAAAGAAAATAATGGACACAACTCATACATAAAATATTCAGATTGTAACACATACTGGAGGATCTAAAGCTGAGATAATTTTGATGTAACTTGTGATGATTCAAACTATTTGAAACAGATGTCTTAATTTCTGCCATTGGTTAGCAAGAATTCTTTATTTATTTTGTTGTATGTATCTATAACTTTGTTGCAGATGCTATCACATAAGGAAAGTTAGGGTAAACAATCTGAAGCTGAATACAGTTGCAGCTTGTGATGACTTCCTTCTTTCAAACTATTTGAAACAGACATTTGAGGTACATTTATGTAAAAAACATGGACCCATTTGTTTATTTTTAATAGTATTTTTTACTTCGTTCCGCTTGAAGATACAAGACAAATTGATAGTCAATAGGTAAGTTGATACTTTTTCCAAATGTAGTGTTGATGCTAATTTTTAAAGCAAACTAAAAATTTGATTTCTGAATTGCAGCAAAGTGCTTTAATAATATGAGGGTGGATCAAAAAGTTAGTTACACTGTTGAATAAAACAAACAAGCAAAGATATACTCAAGGGATGTATGTTGGTTTAAAGGTACAACATTAATTCATTTTTCGACATAGGCGCCTAAGGACTGTAAACATTTATCGGAACGTGCGATTAACTTTCCCATACCTGTACAGAAAAAGTCCAGTTTGGTGCAACTAGTTAAGGACCGCACTTTTCACAGCCTCATCGGTTGGTAATCATTGTCCACTAACGTCCTGTTTCATTTTACCGAACAAATGGTAGCCGCATGGGGAGAAGTTGGGGCTGTAAGGTGGACGTTGCCACACCTCCGACTTGAATGACTACAGCAATTCCCTATGTTTTCCGTGCTGTGTAGCGTTGTTGGGCAGCAGAGTGACACCTTCGCTCAACTTACCCCGGCATCTGTCCGTAATTGAATTTCGCAAATTTAATAGTGTTTGGCAATATGAGTCACTATTGATGGTCATCTCTTTTGACAGAAATTCTGTGTAAACAACAGATTCACAGTTGCCATGACCTCTCCCGCAGACAGAGACAGTTGTACTTTTCACGTCTTCCTTGTTGGAAAGGTGACATGTTTCCATTCCATTGACGATCGTTTGATTTCAGTTACGTTAACAGTAAATATGTGATTTCAGATTACTTATAGAGATATATATATTTCCCATGTATAATAAGAAGAAATATTTCTTCCCCAATGTTTACCTGAATAACTGGGAATTTGCTAAGCATCGACCTGACTCTAAATAGCTGAGCTACGATGAAGCAGGGCTCACTTTGACTGGCGAAAATCTGAGATTATTCAGATTAAATCACTCGGATGTTTGGGACTTCCTCATCCTGGATGGTGTAACGGTAGCATGCTCGAATGGAAATCGGGAAATGCAGGTTCGCTTCCTGCTCCATGGCGATGAATTTAAAAATTTTCTGGTATGAAAGAGTTAGTCAGTAGCGCTAAATCTGCAATTTCAGATTGCTTATTGGCTCATAATACAATTAAATTTCTGTGAATGGTGAGCAAGAATTCTGTTTACTGAGCTATAGTTTGAATTAAATTCTAGTATGGAAATAGTTTTTTTCAATTTTTGGCTTACCTAACAGTGTTCAATTATAGTAATTGTGAATTTACAAACGAAAGGAAAATTTAATAGTGACAAAAATGAATAATTTTATGAAAAAAGTTCTTGCATTAATTTTTCACAAAACAATGAGAGCATTTTTTGTGACAGTATCCTTCATTCGACTTTTTTTTCAATTACCAAGAAAATAGCTTGTGCCAGAATGTGTTGTCACATAATTTTAAAGTGTTGAAATATATACAGATAAGGATTAATTTTTTTTTTCTTCCCCCAAGTAGAAATAAGTAAAATAAACTAATGCACAGACATGATTTGTATTAAAAGGGATCCTAAGCATTTTTTTAAGAAGGAATTATTTCCAAATTATGTACTTTTAGTGTACAGAAGCATTGTCCTAGAAATAACCCCATTAAACAAAATACATGCAATAATATCCAAAAATTATTTTTTTCCAGAACAAGAAAAA
Source organism: Macrothele yani (assembly GCA_039090855.1). Lineage (NCBI taxonomy): Eukaryota > Metazoa > Arthropoda > Arachnida > Araneae > Macrothelidae > Macrothele > Macrothele yani. Next base: position 198,445,791 of record CM077009.1, on the reverse strand, counting down.
AATATAACTTTTTAATTTAGTAAGGAACGTTTTAGCCAGAGATATGTATATGAGGGAACACTTTTCTTCGACCTCAATATGATTTCGCTTGACGTTTTCCGTTTGCTATTAATATTCTGTATGCTATTTATTAAACGAATTTGCTTTTCATTGTTGCTAGAAAATCATGAAGGCAAAAAGAAAAATAAATGAACTACACGGACAACGAAGAAAATATAGTTAATTTCATTAAATCGAGCAACAAAACTTTCGAATATGTCTCTTGATACGATTTTGCTAAAGGAATGGCTAAACGCAAAAATCCACACTACACGGAAAACGAAAAAAAAAAAATAATTCAGTAGTGTTAAACGATTAAGTTCAGTAGAACTCACATTTTAATAATGTTCCTTTTGAACGTTTTATTCTCTAATAGTTTGAAATTAATATGCAATGATTAGATGTGCCACCTTATATTTGCTGCGTGTTGGAAAAAATAGCTCTCTACTCGGTCACCGTTTGCTCTCGGCAGCCCAAGCAGAGGCAACAGCACTACCTTGGTCACGTGACCTTACAGATTCCCTTCCGCACCGAAGCCTGTCTTTCTCGTCAGCCTCGACCGTATGCATATGATGTCACAGCGAGGTAAACCACCGTAGCAGACGCCCTAAGCACCAAAGCACTGCTTGGATTTGTATTGTGGAGCGTTAGGGAAAATGGTGTTATGTGCTTTTTCCAGCTAAAGTAACCGAAGTGGGAGGGATAATCATGTGTCCTATTATAGATTACCGTATGAACGAATGATCAAACGAAGTGGGATCAGAATTATGAAAATTTAATTCAGAAGCGCCAAAATTTGTGGTTATCACGACATTGATGAGAAGAAACGAAGGAACACTGGAGTGTGTAGTTTACATTTTGTAACATATGTTTCATAAATTTACTGATGCATTATCTGAAAAACTCTATGAAAATATTTAGACTAGAATTAACCTTTCTTATGAGTAAGATTATGCTGTTCTTTATCGTGAATGTATCCACTGCTCTAGGGAAGTGAATATCTTATGGTGCCTTCATATGTTGGGTTCCCAGGCCGATTTTGGAAAAATCATCTCGTTCACCAGTTTATTATTATTGTCATTATTATATATAAGGTAAAGAGACTTAGTGCTACTCGCCAGAATTATTATTATTATTTTTACCTTAGTTTCAGTTTGGGAAATATCTAAATTATTGAAAGGTAAACTTTTAAATTAAATAATTAGCCAAAGGTGAAAGGACTTTTTTATCTTAATTAACTGCGTGACTATGCTGTTAGCACAGAAGCTGGTGGCGGTGCTGGAGTACAGAATTTTGAGTTCCTTTCAAGCAAAAACATTCCCCTTCCTACAATATTATTCAGAAAAAGTGGGTATCGAATTTCATATGGGTCACCACAATTACCCAATAACTTTAGTTCATCAGAATAAAGCTGTTTTTAATCGCCAGATGACCCACTTACGTAGCCCATGCAATGCATCTTTGATCTCACTTGTACACCAGTTGTTCTGCAATAAAGCAGCAGACGAAAAAGTGACGCGAACCGGAGTTTCGTGACGTCAATGCATACGGTCTATAACAAGGAGGTCATATTACTGGAGACACCACTGGCTCTGCCGCCATAGGTCACAGCTAATCTGTGGTGTGACGTCATGTGCAGACAAAAAGGAACTAAATTATACCGTTGATGAAACAGTAAGCTTGTGTATCATTGATCAATATTATTGAATTACTCATTTTATCTGTTTATACGCTTAGAAGCTTTTGTTCCATTGGTTTCCAAGCAGCTTCTCTTCTGCGGCTGCGTCATGCCTGATCATGACGTCACTTGCAGCATAGACGGTGACTTATGGCGGCCAATGCTGCGTGGATAGGAGTGGTGTCTCTAGTAATATAACCTCCTTGGTCTATATATAGCTTTTGCACGTGACGTCACAAAACTGTCTGCTAGACTTCCGGGTGGTTAGAAAGTACCCGAGCTGGTTTCCACGCTTTTCAATGGCTGCTGATGCTGTAAATAGAGTTTAAAAAATTATTCTTTCTGACAAAGTTTGCCATCTTAATGTGGTGGAAAAGCAACGGTACGAAGAAAAGTTTAGAAATAATGGCATAGAAGATCCATACGACATTCCTGAAAGATATTTTTATCGTCTGCAAGTTTGTGTTGCTATGGACCTCCCTGATCTGAACTATCACGATATTTGTAACTATTTAATAGGCAATTTTTCCTGTTATACAGAAAAAGTTCTAAAAGCTTATAAAAGACTTGATGCATATAAATATTTTACCAATGGGTGGGTTAGAAATGAATTAATTCTGAAGACAAAACGAAAAATTCTTTATCCGGTCTAAGGTATGAAGTTACATTTCTGTGTGGTTCCAGCATGTATTGCAATTATAAAAAAGAAAATACCGACTAATCGTATACCAAAGAACGGACTACTTTTTCACCAAAAAAAGGGGGTGGGGTGGGGGGAGAGAACACGGACGACACGATAATGTATAACAGCACTCTTTAATTATATGTGGACGTATATCCTTAAACTTTGGTTCGAAAAAAAAAAGGCATCTGTTTCAGTATTTATAAATCAGTAACAGTACAAAATCTTGAAAGTTCACGAAAGCTAAGCAATTTCCGTTTTAACAGCAAATTTAGTCCGTCATGCATTCATAGCATTTTAAACAGAATAACAAGAATTTACGTAAAAACTTTAAAATAATACATAAGAGTGAGCAAGAAAATGTACCGATACAAATTCGACTATTAACGTAGCTTTACGATACTTGAAATGTGTTTACTGCAGATCCTGTCATATGGCCAGGGCGACCATGCCTTTCGATTTACGGCTATTTTCCACATAATCGGGCGTTTTTCTGCCATTGGAAAGGGATAAATGGAGATTCCACTACCTTACGCGTACTTTGATAAGCACCCAAACGCCACACAACTTCAAACAATCGAGTGATAGAGGGTCCAGAAATCACTTCCCCGTGTTAATCCTATGGAAACTTTGGCAGCCGAACTTTCTCTTTACCGGTAACCCGGAAGTAACCGTGATGTCAAAAATGACGTCGGGCTCTATATTTGTGACACAGTTCGGTAAAAATCTGTGTCAAATAAAAAAAAACAAATGCGGTAAAATCTATTTCAAAATAACAAAAACTACGGGCAAATAAATGAAATTCAAAAATTGGACGCGAACCGCGGTTTCTTGAAGTCAGTGCCTGCGGTCTACGTATTTGTGACACTGTTCGGTAAAAATCTGTGTCAAATAAAAAAAAAAAAACAAATGCGGTAAAATCTATTTCAAAATAACAAAAACTACGGGCAAATAAATGAAATTCAAAAATTGGACGCGAACCGCGGTTTCTTGAAGTCAGTGCCTGCGGTCTACGTATTTGTGACACTGTTCGGTAAAAATCTGTGTCAAATAAAAAAAACAAATGCGGTAAAATCTATTTCAAAATAACAAAAACTACGGGCAAATAAATGAAATTCAAAAATTGGACGCGAACCGCGGTTTCTTGAAGTCAGTGCCTGCGGTCTACGTATTTGTGACACAGTTCGGTAAAAATCTGTGTCAAATAAAAAAAAAAAACAAATGCGGTAAAATCTATTTCAAAATAACAAAAACTACGGGCAAATAAATGAAATTCAAAAATTGGACGCGAACCGCGGTTTCTTGAAGTCAGTGCCTGCGGTCTACGTATTTGTGACACAGTTCGGTAAAAATCTGTGTCAAATAAAAAAAAAAAACAAATGCGGTAAAATCTATTTCAAAATAACAAAAACTACGGGCAAATAAATGAAATTCAAAAATTGGACGCGAACCGCGGTTTCTTGAAGTCAGTGCCTGCGGTCTACGTATTTGTGACACAGTTCGGTAAAAATCTGTGTCAAATAAAAAAAAAAAAACAAATGCGGTAAAATCTATTTCAAAATAACAAAAACTACGGGCAAATAAATGAAATTCAAAAATTGGACGCGAACCGCGGTTTCTTGAAGTCAGTGCCTGCGGTCTACGTATTTGTGACACAGTTCGGTAAAAATCTGTGTCAAATAAAAAAAAAACAAATGCGGTAAAATCTATTTCAAAATAACAAAAACTACGGGCAAATAAATGAAATTCAAAAATTGGACGCGAACCGCGGTTTCTTGAAGTCAGTGCCTGCGGTCTACGTATTTGTGACACAGTTCGGTAAAAATCTGTGTCAAATAAAAATACAAATGCGGTAAAACCATTTCAGTTCTGTGGGTACCTGGATCTTTTCTCCTGCCTGCCTAACCAAATTTCTCTAATTCTGCTCAGCATGTCTCTCTCCTCAAAGTTCGTTTGTTCTATATCCGGCCGATGACTTTGCCACATTTCTCTTTGCTGTAAGAGCGAAAGTACTGTCACGTGTTGTAACGCCGCCTCCCACTTACGTATCTGAGGCGTCCGCGCTATATGATCTTTCACAACAACGAGGAAGTGTTTACGCTTCTCAGAAACACTCTCTCCCACTCTGTTCGGACGAATGATCAGAGGCCAGCGCCTTAGACCACTGCGCCACCGGGGCGGCGTTTATCATTAATATTAATTAACATAGTTAATGTGTCCGTTCTTACACCAGGGAATAATGGTTATATAATACACTGGCGGAAAGTGAAAAAAGAACACCAAGAAGAAGATGTCTGATACCAACGAAATTTATACAGCATAATAACGGAATACAGAGGATAATGTGATCAAAACATTATGGCAAAATACAGCTGTATTTGCTGGTAAACAGAAAAATAACATTTTTTTTTTATTGGAGGTTTAACGACCACCGTGAGCAACTCAATGGGCTATAAGCAGTCGCCCGTCCCTAATTTAGGGTCACTGGTTCCAGGGAAGGGAGAGAACCAGTGCCGTAAGACAAACACAACATCCATGCCTGACCGGGATTCGAACCCGGACCCCTTACGGACGAATGATCAGAGGCCAACGCCTTAGACCACTGCGCCACCGGGGCGGCAAAATAACATTTCCATGTAACATGGTTAGTACGAGGTTGAACCGCCACGAACTGCGTCACACTGTGCAATTCTGGCATGGAGTCTGTCGTACAGATGTTGGATGTAAGTTTGGGGTATTGAGTTCCAAGCATCCTCAACCTGGACGCGTAAATCGGGGATGCTTGTGGCTGGCCGTGGATACCGGATAAGTCGTTGTCCCATAAAATCCCACACGTGCTCAATGGGGGACAAATCCGGTGAGCGTGCAGGCCATGGAAGCTGTCTCACACTCTGAAGTGCATGTTGCGTTGCACGTGCCATGTGTGGGTGTGCGTTATCTTGCTGTAAAACACCACGATGGACCGACCTTACAAATGGCACAACGGGCTGAATGATGTTGTTGATGTAGGAGGTGGTGTTTAATGTACCCGGTACAAACACTTGTTGTGTACGGGAGTGATAGCTGATCGCTCCCCACACCAGGAGACCAGGTGTATGCCCTGTGTGTCGCTGGCGGATGCAAGAAGGGTGGAGACGCTCCCCTGCGCATCTGCGAACACGCATACGGCCATCGGAGGCCCCCAAGCAGAATCTGCTTTCATCGCCATTGCGTTCTCCAGTGCAGACGTTAACACCACTGCCGCCGTACCTGACGGTGAGCTGGAGTCAGAGGTACACATGCCAGAGGCACACGTGCACGTAGTCCTGCATCCAGTAGACGGTTGCGAATTGTTCGCACAGTCACCTCAGCTGCAACGGCAGCTCGAATTTGCGTCGCAGTTGATGTTCTGCTTGACAACGCTGCTCTTCTTATGCGTCGATCGGTCCGCCTGTGACTCCCGGTTCCACGTCTTCTCGTGTGGGAATGTTCCTCGGACCATCTACGCCACCATCGTACCACCACCGATACTTCCCGTCCAATTCGCTCCGCAAATACGACGATACGACCACCCGGCCTCGCGGAGTCCGATTAGACGAACTCGCTCAAAGTCCGATAACTGCTAAAATCGTACACGTCTTCCATGTCCAGGCATTGTAGCTTCTTCAGGGTCTTCGCACGTGTCCGTACGCTGACGACTGATTACATTCACTTCGCCGTACTCCTTAAATACCACCGACGATAATTTGCATATTATGCCGCGCTGTGTCGTAAGCGCTCACCGATTGGTCCTGAAATTAACATCACAACTACGTAAACTCGACCCCATAACATATGTACATTTCATGATCGTCCGTCAATTCCTTCTTGGTGTTCTTTTTTCACTTTCCGGCAGTGTATAATGTACATCTAACCAGGGCATAATGGTTATATAATGTACATCTAACCACAGAATAATGGTTATATAATGTACATCTAACCAGGGAATAATGGTTATATAATGTACATCTAACCATGGAATAATGGTTATTTAATGTACATCTAACCAGGGAATACTCATTCCAAACAAATTACATCTAACCACGGAATAATGGTTATATAATGTACACCTAACCAGGGAATAATTGTTATATAATGCACATCTAACCAGGGAATAATTGTTATATAAGGCACATCTAACCAGGGAATACTCATTCCAAACAAATTATATCTAATCAGGGAATACTCATTCCAAACAAATTACATCTAACCACGGAATAATGGTTATATAATGTACACCTAACCAGGGAATAATTGTTATATAATGTACATCTAACCAGGAAATACTCATTTCAAATAAATTATATCTACCCAGGGAATACTCATTCCAAACACATTATTTCTAACCAGGGAAAACTCATTTCAAACAAATTATATCTAACCAGGGAATACTCAATCCAAACAAATTATATCTAACCAGGGAATAATGGTTATATTATGTATATCTAACCAGGGAATAATGGTTATATAATGTACATCTTACCAGAAATTACTCATTCCAAACAAATTACATCTAACCTGGGAAAAATTGTTATATGTATAATGTACATCTAACCAGGGAATATTCATTCCAAACAAATTACATCTAACCATGGAATAATGGTTATATAATGTACATCTAACCATGGAATAATGGTTATATAATGTACATCTAACCAGGGAATAATGGTTATATAATGTACATCTAACCAGGGAATATTCATTCCAAACAAATTATATCTAACCAGGGAATATTCATTCCAAACAAATTACATCTAACCAGGGAATAATGGTTATATAATGTACACATACATAGATGCCAAATATTTTACATCTAACCAGGATATAATAATGATTATATAATGTACACATACATAGACGCCAAATATGTTATGAGAGTTTTAATTGAAAAAAAAAAAAGTTCGAAGAAAAACGGAAAACAAACAATGAGTTTACACAGCCAAGAGGCACAAACATTAAAATACTTTTACTAACTGTCCCTCTCTTATATAATCAGAAGAAAACCACTACTTAACTGGTTTTTATTTAATAAAAATAAAAATTCCTTAGCACTGGGCACGTTTCTAATCTGTTTGTTAGCCTTAACATTCGACAACACAGATCTGTAGGGTTTATTCTATATGACCCAGAAAGAGACCCCATGGGAGATGAATCGATGAAATTTGAAAGCATGCCGGAGTGACATGGAGGAGACAGGGTCAAGACAGACAATTGTGGAAGAAACTTGGGGAGGTCTTACTCCAGCAGTGGATTGGTAATAGTTGATATTATACATATATATATCATCATCATCATCATTGTCAACCATTATCAATCCACTGCTGGACGAAGGTCTCCCCAAGTTTCCTCCACAACGGTCTGTCTTGTGCCAGTCTCCTCCATGTCACCCCTGCATACTTTCGAATTTCATCCACCCATCTCCCATGTGGTCTTCTTCTGGGTCTTTTCCTGTCCCTTGGAATCCAATCTAAAATTTCGGCTGTCCATCGATGATCTGTCCTTCTGGCAGTATGTCCAGCCCATTGCCATTTCAGGGATTTAACTCTGATCATGTCTTCCACTCTTGTCATTTTTCGGATCCACGAGTTCCTCTTCTTATCTCTCCTGGTTACACCAAGCATGCACCTCTCCATGCTTCTTTGAGTTGTCTGCAGCCTTTGTATGTCTCTTTTAGTTAAGGTCCACGTCTCTGCACCATACGTAAGCACTGGAAGGATGCATTGATCAAACACTTTTCTTTTAAGACATAATGGCATATTGCTCTTGAAAATTATGCTGTTTCTTCCAAAAGCTCTCCAGGCAAGTTTTGTACGCCGATTAATTTCTTCATCAATGTGACCCTCACTTGATATCTGCTGTCCAAGATAAACGTACGTGTCTGTTATCTCCAGCTTTTCTCCATCAATCGATAAATCTTCATTTCTTGTAAAAGCATTGAACATCACTTTTGTCTTCTGAAAGTTCATTTTTAATCCCACTTCTTTACTCTTGTCAGCAAGTTCCTGGATCATACTCTGCAGCCCTGATGGGGTAGTTGCAAAAATGACTACGTCATCAGCAAAACGAAGGTGGGTTAGATAATCTTCATTAATCTTTATCCCTTTGTTTTCCCAGTTCAGTGATTGAAAGACATTTTCCAGTGATTGAAAGACATTTTCCAAGTGATTGAAAGACATTTTCCAATTTAATAGTAACAGATGAAGAGCATGGGTCGGGCCATGAAGGTTAATGGATGCAAGGGAAATTGTTAACTAGTGCTAGGTCATGCTACTCTACGGAGGACATGACTTATATATATATTTTTTAAACTATTTTAGGTGGGAATGCTACTTGCATCTATGGCCTTGCAGAAACCCATTTCCAACTAGGTCTTTGTGGAAGTGAGAAAATGCAGAGTTTTTGCTGGTCCTTGATAAAGCCAAGGCTCAGTATTCTCGACACCTTCTACATTCAGTTGTTTTATTTTATTTTTTTATCTTTTCTCCTTTTACTCACACAGGTAGATACATAACCTTTTCTATGTTGTATTAGGTGTGAGTCAAAATTATATATGTATTTTTTTGCTTAGGTATCTTCTTTATAGAATATATATATATATATATATATATATATATATATATATATATACTTAAGAGCAAAACTGTAGACTAAGGAAAAAATTTTAGAATTTAAAACGAAGGGTGCAAAATAACCTGAAAATCAAAACGCGCAACGCAGCAGTTTTGAAAATTCAGAATTCACATACTATAAAGATACCTAAGCAAAAAAATACATATATAATTTTGACTCACACCTAGTACAACATAGAAAAGGTTATGTATCTACCTGTGTGAGTAAAAGGAGAAAAGAAAAAAAGAAAATAAAACAACTGAATGTAGAAGGTGTCGAGAATACTGAGCCTTGGCTTTATCAAGGACCAGCAAAAACTCTGCATTTTCTCACTTCCACAAAGACCTAGTTGGAAATGGGTTTCTGCAAGGCCATAGATGCAAGTAACATTCCCACCTAAAATAGTTTAAAAAATATATATATAAGTCATGTCCTCCGTAGAGTAGCATGACCTAGCACTAGTTAACAATTTCGCTTGCATCCATTAACCTTCATGGCCCGACCCATGCTCTTCATCTGTTACTATTAAACAGAGAGAAGAAGATTAAAGAGAACTCAAGCTGTGAGAGTGACATAATAAATAGAAATGATTTTCAGCTATAACGAAATTCCAAGTTCGTTTGAGAGAGAATTTAAACCTGAAAAACAAATTTTACATTGCAATTAAAAAAGGAAATGTTAATTTATAACGAACAGATTTTTGAAAGAAAACTTGAGTCTAAAACCCCCTACTCTACAACTTATGACAGCACGAAAACGAGAATAAATTAAAGATAATAATTAACTAAAGAAAACTTTGTGAAAGTTATATACCTTAAACAGTTAGTTGCAATATGTACAAAGTATTTCAGCAGTGCTTTAAGTGCATAATTAATTAGTTTTTAAGAACTTAACTACTTTGAAAAAACAGCGCATAGACAGCGCATAGAAAAGGAACAAGCTTAGCCATCTTCTGTTCCTAGGTACCACAAAAAGACGCTGCTCAAAGTTACAAAGAAAAGTAAGAGTTAAAACCCGCATAAATGTTAACAGACAAACCAATGCTTAAAAGCTGAAAAGCTAAAAAACGACAGAGAAAAGGTACATGAAGTACAAACATTGAACTTATAAAACCTAGAACCCAAAAACAAGGAAGAGAGCTTACCTCTTGAGTTACAAAAACTTTTCTCCTCACAAGAGGAGAACATGGCTGACCTCTTCCGCCACTCCCTAGACGCTGGGGGCAGTGAGGGTGGGGCTGATGGCCTCCTCATACAGCAAGAAACCAACGCGCGGAGATTTTAACCAGAGAAAAAAATATATAAACTTAAGACTGTGGATCTGTATGATCAGAATGAGCAGAATTAACTCTCCAGAATACATGAGAAATATTATAAAATACACGAGCAGTTTATTTAATAATCTTTGCATGTATTAAATCACCTTAGTGAGCTTCTATAGATTAATCAGAATCTTATTAATTTTAATGTTGGTTTTACTATTTTTAGTATAGCTATCCTAGTGATGAATAACTAGTTTTCTTTTTTATTTGTTTTTATTTTCTTTTATAAACAGATTTTTAAGCTTTTTTTGTGATTTTGTTTATATTATTTAATTTTTTTGTTTTAATAGGACCGTCATATCCATAGCACTAAGGTTCCTTTAGGTAGTTAATAGGCATCCTCTAGCCAACTTCCTTACGGCTTTGATTGGTCAGAATCATATTATTAACTGTGTAGAAAATTAAAGCAGATCTGCCAACCTTACTCTATTATTCAGAATAATTTTTCTTAAAGTTCTTTTGATGAAAGAAGAAGGAATTTCGTTCTCTAGAAAACTTTCTAATAGTATATTAATGTGGTAATTGAAGTCCAAATTGTTGCTGCAAATTCTTGAAATTCTTAGGACCTGAGAAATTAGTACATTCTCAATTACTTTGGTTGAAATGTTATTATTCCAGTGTAGATATTTAATTACTTTGAAAGGAAAATTAACTCTTTTATCAAAGAGGCTAATAGATGGGTTACCTCTGTTGAGCTTAATGCTTAAGTCTAGGAACTCAAGTTCCTGATTACTGTGGTTGGTTTTACATAAGTTAAGAGAGCTAGGATAGATATTATCAAAATCACTCTCTATAACTTCGGAATTATTGATACACAGCAGATCATCAATATATCTAAAAGTGTAAAGGTAGTTATCTGAGCAGGTGGGGTGATTTTTAATGAATTTATATTCCTTAAAGAACAGGAATAGATTAGCGATATTCGTGGACGTTGATGTTCCCATTGGAATACCGTTCACTTGCTTATAGAGAGTATTATTATATAAGATATGGTTATTTTTTATGCAGCAATTGAGATAAGAGTTCCAAGTTCCTACATCAACAAATTGGTTAAGTTTAAATTCTGCATACAGCTCTTTAAAGGTAGTGATTATATCTGATAGAGGCAGATTAGTATATAGGTTTTCAAAATCATAACTATTAATATCTAGGGGACACACTTTGAGTATAGTAGAAATTACTTCTGCATTATTATTAATTATCCAAAAATCTCTGTACATCAAGTTAGAACAGTTTCTAATGTGTTTCAAAACCTTCTTTAAGACATCTTCAAAAGCAAGATCTATTTTCTTTTTATGACTCCTTACTCCACTAGCTATGAACCTGAACTTCACAGGATCCTTATGAAACTTAACCGTTGCAAAAAGAAATGGAAATTCAGGCCCATATCTTCTAGTTTGCGGAATTTTAAGTTTCTTGAAGAATGCCTTAAACCGATTTTCTAACTGCTTGGTAGAATAACTTACGGGCTCGTATGTTACTCTATTATTGAGTTCCATAGTTAACAATTCAAAATAGAACTTCTTACAGATATTTCAATTTACTTCCGATATTGGAGGTTATATTTTAACGTGCATTAATGCATTTGCATTTTTGAACTTCACTTTTAGTTGGTAAAGTTCGATGAACACTTACTTCACTTTTAGTTGGTAAAGTTCGATGAAAACTTACCGCACGTGGGGCTTGGCTTTCAATTCATATTTTCGTTATGTGGATGCGGCACGGGGTTGTTGTTTTGTTTTTTTCCATTTGGCCACGGTTCACTTCTTTTTTTTTTTTCCGTTGGAATTATTTTGCCTCATCACCAAATGAGTTTTTCCTTTGCTGCATCCTCATTTACTTCAATATTTATTCTTAACCCGAGTACTTTCGGTACTACTACTATACCGTCTTCGAGGGGACATTTTGCTCCAACTAGCACGGACCGTGTCAGCTGGGCATTTCGGTGGTTCTCGCGGGCTGCTTCTGTCATCTGCTATCGCTTCTTCTTGGGCGTTGTGGCGCCATCTCTTGTTGGTCAGTGATCTCCTTGTTCGAAAAGAAACGAACTTGGAATTTCGTTATAGCTGAAAATCATTTCTATTTATTATGTCACTCTCACAGCTTGAGTTCTCTTTAATCTTCTTCTCTCTGTTTAATAGTAACAGATGAAGAGCATGGGTCGGGCCATGAAGGTTAATGGATGCAAGCGAAATTGTTAACTAGTGCTAGGTCATGCTACTCTACGGAGGACATGACTTATATATATATTTTTTAAACTATTTTAGGTGGGAATGTTACTTGCATCTATGGCCTTGCAGAAACCCATTTCCAACTAGGTCTTTGTGGAAGTGAGAAAATGCAGAGTTTTTGCTGGTCCTTGATAAAGCCAAGGCTCAGTATTCTCGACACCTTCTACATTCAGTTGTTTTATTTTATTTTTTTCTTTTCTCCTTTTACTCACACAGGTAGATACATAACCTTTTCTATGTTGTACTAGGTGTGAGTCAAAATTATATATGTATTTTTTTGCTTAGGTATCTTTATAGTATATATCATCATCATCATCATTGTCAACCGTTATCAATCCACTGCTGGACGAAGGTCTCCCCAAGTTTCCTCCACAACGGTCTGTCTTGTGCCAGTCTCCTCCATGTCACCCCTGCATACTTTCGAATTTCATCCACCCATCTCCCATGTGGTCTTCTTCTGGGTCTTTTCCTGTCCCTTGGAATCCAATCTAAAATTTCAGCTGTCCATCGATGATCTGTCCTTCTGGCAGTATGTCCAGCCCATTGCCATTTCAGGGATTTAACTCTGATCATGATGTCTTCCACTCTTGTCATTTTTCGGATCCACGAGTTCCTCTTCTTATCTCTCCTGGTTACACCAAGTATGCACCTCTCCATGCTTCTTTGAGTTGTCTGCAGCCTTTGCATGTCTCTTTTAGTTAAGGTCCACGTCTCTGCACCATACGTAAGCACTGGAAGGATGCATTGATCAAACACTTTTCTTTTAAGACATAATGGCATATTGCTCTTGAAAATTATGCTGTTTCTTCCAAAAGCTCTCCAGGCAAGTTTTGTACGCCGATTAATTTCTTCATCAATGCGACCCTCACTTGATATCTGCTGTCCAAGATAAACGTACGTGTCTGTTATCTCCAGCTTTTCTCCATCAATTGATAAATCTTCATTTCTTGTAAAAGCATTGAACATCACTTTTGTCTTCTGAAAGTTCATTTTTAATCCCACTTCTTTACTCTTGTCAGCAAGTTCCTGGATCATACTCTGCAGCTCTGATGGGGTAGTTGCAAAAATGACTACGTCATCAGCAAAACGAAGGTGGGTTAGATAATCTCCATTAATCTTTATCCCCTTGTTTTCCCAGCTCAGCGACTGAAAAACACCCTCCAATGTGGCATTAAAGAGCTTCGGAGATATGGTGTCACCTTGTCTCACTCCCTTTCCAATTTCTACGTGTGTTGTATTTTCAAACAGCCTAATCTTTGCACTTGCATTTTCATAGATGTTATTAATGATATTAATGTATGCATCTTCAATACCGCAGGTTTTCAGAGCCATTGTAACTGCTGATGGTTTCACCGAATCAAAGGCTTTTTCATAATCGATAAAAGCCATGCACAATGGAAGTTCATATTCCCTCGCTCTTCAATTAGTTCTCTCAGCACGTGGATATGATCTATTGTGCTGTAGCCACTCCTGAATCCAGCTTGTTCTCTTGGTTGAGCCATGTCCAGTGTTACCTTCAAGCGGTGTGAAAGAACTTTAGTGAAGATTTTATAAACTACTGATAGGAGGCTGATAGGTCTGTAGTTTCCAAGATCCTCAATGTCACCTTTCTTATGTAGCAGGATCATTGTAGCGGTGTTCCAATCCTCAGGAATCTTTCCTTCATTAAGGCATCGAGTGAAAATTTGGGCGAGTACTGTTTCGATTTCTCCACTTGCTTCTTGTATGATGTCTACAGTAATTCCATCTTCTCCTGGAGCTTTTCCCCGCTTCATGTTCTTGATTGCATGTGCAACTTCTGCTGGAAGGACTGGAGGAACTCTGGTACTGGTATCTTTCATGATGTCTGGAGTGCATGTATCATCCCTTTCATATAATTTGGAGTAGAAATCTTTCACTCTTGTCAAAATTTCGCCTCTATTTCTTGTTACAGAACCATCTTCTTTTCTCAGTGCCATAATCTGTTTTCTTCCCTTACTGAGATGTCCCTTTGCTATCTTTAGGCTTTGGTTGTTTTCAATTGCTTTCCTCACTAGTTCACAGTTGAATTTTCTTACGTCTTCAGTGATACTTTTCCTTACGGTCTTGCATAGCTCTATATATTCCACTTTGGAAGTCACATCTTCTTTAGTTGTCTTCATCTCTCTTCTTTTTTGCATCAACATTTTCGTTTTTCCTGATAATTTATTTACATGCAACTTGTTCTTAGACCCAGCTAATTTTATTGCTGTTTCCATAAGAGCTTTGGTTACTTTTCTGTTAACTTCAGAAATGTCCACTTCTTCCGATGTTAAGCCTTCTAAAGCAGAGAACCTGTTCTTCAGTTCCAACTTGAAGGTATTATGGTGTTTTTTAAGGTTGGTTATGTCAATAGATTTTGTTTGTCTTATGAGCTTGCCACGTTCAAGTTTAGTGTTGAGGTGCATCTTACATCTCACCAATCTATGGTCACTACCTGTGTTGAACTTGTTTAGCACACTGCAGTCTTCTATGACGAATTTTTTGTTACACATAATAAAATCAATTTCACTTGTCCTCCCATTTGGATGTCTCCATGTCCATTTCCTGTGTGGCTTTTTCTTGAAGAAGGAGTTCAAGATGAAAAACCCTTCTGCCTCTGCAAACTCAACGAGAGTATTTCCACGCTGGTTTCTGTTGCCGTGACCGAATTTACCTACTGAAGTTTCATTCTGTTGCTGTTGCCCTATTTTTGCATTGAAATCTCCCATAATTATTTTCAAGTGCTGCTTACCTTTATTATTTAGATGACAAATTTCCTCATAAAATTCTTCAATTTCTTCTTCAGGATGACTTGTGGTGGGTGCATAAGTTTGAATAATCTGAGCCTGGTATCTTTTCGAGAGTTGGATAACAAGTCGTGCAGCTCTGTCAGAGGAACTTTCAACTTCTACAACTTTATCCTTCAGTTTCTTGTTTATTATAAATCCAACACCACTAGTTCTGCCAGTATCTGTCCCACGATAGTAGAAGAGATGTCCACTTTTCAGTTCAATGAGATCTTCTCCTTTTCTCCTTACCTCACTTAGCCCCACGATGTCCCACTTGATCCTTTGTAGTTCCTCTTCCAATTCAAGAAGCCTTGAATCAGAAGATAGGGAGCGTCCATTGTACGTAGCCAAGGTCAGCATCAGATGGCAGCCTAGTCCGGTCCTCCGGGGATTCTTAGCACCCTCTGCCTTCATGTCGCACTGGCCGCTGCCTTGGCCAGGTACATTCCAGCTGCCGGAGACTGAGGGCCAAGATTTAAGTTGTGGAATCATTTTGGAGGGGTTTGGCCATAACTCACCACGCTGGCCAAGCGGGTTGGTGAGTGTGGGATAGAATTTCCTCTAATCCCGATGATATAGTTATACCGCTATTGGCGGTCGTCAGAGCCCCTTTAGTGGGAACAGGATGCACCACGAGAAGGCGGGGTTGACATTTGTCAAGGAGAGGCTGTGATGTTACGCATCACCTGACCTTACATCCCATAGTATATATATATATATATATATCAAGACAGACCGATGTGGAGGAAACTTGGGGAGACCTTCATCCAGCAGTGGATTGATAATGGTTGACAATGATGACGATGATGATATATATGTATAAGCAAAATGCACACATGCTCACAAATAGATAATCCTCCTGAAAATTAATATATACACATAGTTTCTGAGAGTACAAATTAGTTTATTCAGATAATTAAATTTCATAGTATTAAAAAGCTCCATTTAAACTATTCTTGAAAATATGGTATTCTTTTAACACCACCAATCGTTAATATGCATATGGATTCATCTAGTGCCACTGTTCTTAGTTCCTTGAACATGCAAATATAATACAGATTTTACACAAGGCTTAGAAAAAGGTGTTGGTGTTCTGTGTAAATCTTGCTATTACAATATGTTGTAGATATGAATCCCATTCAACTAAGAGCCTTGCAACGAGGTTACAAGTTCGCTTACCCTAATCAACATTAAGTGGACTTATTTAAAACTGTTCCACAGATTGAGAAAATTCTATATTCACTTCCAATTGAAGATCGGAACTTTGCAAGAATGAAAATTGCAAGGTCTCTTAACAAAAATAATCCAAGGCGGTGCAAAACCACTGAAGAATGCCAGCTTCATGAAGAAATGCAACAACTGATTGAACTGAAAAAGGACCTACATATCGCCATTCTTTTAGCTGATAAAACTAGTCAAGTTGTAATTTTGTTCAAAAAATGCTTAATGCCATTTCTAGTATCCCTCATGTAATAGTGGAACGAGACCCCACCAGGGCAACTGTTAGTGCTTTAAGCGGCCTTAAGAATTCTTCAGCTCCTCCGGATCCCTTTCCAAAAGCCTTCAATACCCCCCCCCCCGCTGCCATGTACCTGATTTATTTGGTAGATTAAAACTACACAAGGAAGGGTACCCTATTCGCCCTCTTATGTCAGGTTACATTGCCCCCACCCGACCTTTGGCAAGTTATCTCACCAAATTTACTGTGAATTCTTCCTACTCAATAAAAAGTACCACACATGCTATTAAATAAGTTAAAGTTAATACAGCCATTACCAACTTCCTATTTTTTGGCATCCCTAGATGTAGTTCCATTATACATGAATGTACCTATGAAAGCTACATTTCAGTTGATTCAGGCTTTGCTCATTGATTCTAACATTTCTGCCAATGATATTTCTTTCATAATGAATGCTCTTCATCTAATTAAAAGGCGTTCATTTTTCAAATTTCAGAACATTTTTTACCAACAAACCGACGGGACAGCTATGGGTTCACCTCTATCTGCAGTCTTAGCAGAAATTCTTCTTCAGCATATTGAAAATAAAGTCATAAAAGAATTTCCACAGAAACCTAGTTTCTATATCCGTTATGTTGATGACATCTTGGTAATTTAGCCATATACCATAAATCAGTTACATCAGTTTGTCAACACTATGTCTTCTCAATACCCCCCCCCCCATCAAACTTACGATAGAACTGGAACATAATTTTGTTTTACCTTATCTAGATTTTCAAATTACTCGTAACCCTTCTGACAATTCCCTGTCTTTTGCCGTTTACCGAAAACCCACTTCCACACACACTCTAATTCCGTACAATTCTGCCCACACTTTTCAGCATAAAATTTCTGCTTTGCACTTCCTATTTAGAAGGGCATATTCACATTCTTCCAGCCATTTTGCCAGAGCTCAAGAACTACAATGGATATCATCCCTTGCTAAAAACCATAGCTACCCGGACAACGTTGTCAAGGGGGTGCACAATAAAGTACGGTTTGTTATGTCAACTGCTTTAATTAATGAACAAGTGCCTAAAAAGTATGTTGGATCTGTTAATTTTAATCCACATGTTGTAAACCTTCTTACCAACATATGTTCCCATCATAAAATACAATTTGGAATACGATCATGCAATCTATATACCATTATCCGCAACGATCGTGACAAAATTAACAAAGGGAAAAAATGGAGTGTGTATGTTATTCCTATGCTCGACATTATTTCTGGTGAACTAAATAATCATTATGTGGGTTCAACCAAAAGAAATTTGGATTTGAGATTAAATGAACACAGATATGATTTTAAAATGAATTGCCAAAGCACCTCTTTTGCAAGAACTGTAAGTGCTGGAAATTCCATCCCAGACTGGGACAACGCCAAGACCATAAACACACCTAACTCTGCTTATTCCTTGTTATTCACAGAAAGCCTCTATATTTCGGCTTATAATACACGTTGCTGTAATGACTATTATCCTTGTGTTTTGCCTGAACCCTGGAGCAATCTTATTAGGAAGGACAGCACAATAACTATTATTTCTATTCAGTAATTTTCAATGGCTAATTATGCTTTTTTGACTGTCTTGTTATCTGGTATATTATGTGACACTGACATTACCTTTCCCATGATGCATCTGCTCCACGTACTTAAGACCAGCATGTAACCACATGGTGAAATCACATCTGATGAAGGTGTCACTGTGACACCAAAAGTGCTCATGTGTTTTTTAACCTGTACATAGATTTCGTTTTTTCAGCTGAATAAATATCATCGTGCAACAAGACGGATTTCTTTTAATACTAGATATTGTTTTACAGTATGTATATGCATTTCTTATTTTTACCATGGAATTATAGTGACATATCAACAAAGAGCCAATCACTTACCCAAAAGATCTTGGTCACTATTTTGCTTTACACTTCATGCACGTCCATTATAACATCATGTAATGTAGTTGCCCTTCAAAGGTTGAAAAACGTCTTGCTTATAATATTCGTTCTTCCGTTCATGGGAAATCGTTTTTTTTTTTTTTAATTCACAAGACAAAAAATGCTGATTTCATTCTGCCGTCTGAGATGTAACCTAGCTCGCCATCTCCATAAAAACCACTCTAAGGTACACAACATACAACACATTCATACACTCAATTAAAACCACTATGTACGTAATTACACTATTTACATTCCCTGGCAGTCAAACCCTTGTCAACTGTGACAAAAGAAGTGCTCCGTCTGCCTCAAACTCCGTACAAACCCTACTGCAAATGCCAATCTCATTCAGCTCGTCACACACAATCCTCTAGCACTTTCAACGGTATCACTGTCGTCATCAGGAGGCCAATGTGTGTCTCTCTGCCAACCACAGCTCAAGTGAGCAAAGTCATTGAGGTTCCGGCCTCAGTCGCAATCTCTGCATCTTTGTGTCTCTGGCGCCATCTATTGTCAGTGCTGCTCTCTTTTCTTTTTTTCCCTCTTAATTGTTGTTCAATTTTTATTAAGGCCTTCCGCTGTTCGTTTAAGTTGCTTGGCTCATTAATGTTACACACTCTTGATCTGTTTTTCTCAATTAATACTGATTCTGCAATTCTCAACTGCCTTTCGTTTTTACAGCTCTTAATAATTTTAATATCTTTGAACATTGGACATTGGTGATTTTCTAGACAATATTGGGTTACTGCAGTCTTAGCTTCTTTTTTATTCCAATTACTCATATGCTGGTGCAATCTATACTTTAACTTGTTCTTAGTGCTGCCTATATATGACAAAGGTGGTTTCTGGTTTATAGGAATCTCGTATACACCTGCTCTATCTAGTTGGCTGATTTTTTCGTTTTTTATTACTATATTTGTTTATAGTATGTACCTGACTTCCTACTTGTATGTCATATTTGCCACAAACCTTATTAATTTCAGCAGAAATACCTTCAACATATGGAATTGCTCCAACATATTTTAATAGTTTTTTACCATTATTGCCCTTATTATTTGCTTGAGTTTCTTCATAAATCCATTTCTTCAATACCTGTTTAGGGTAACCAAAATCATGTGCAATTTTTCAATATATTCAATTTCTTCTTTCTTATATTGTTATTTTGAAGAGTGTGTTAAACTTCTTTTAATTAGTGTTTTAACACTATATTTCTTATGTGTAAATGGGTGCGACGACTGAAAAGGTAATACAGGAATATATGATGATTTTCTATGCACTCTGTATTGTATATTGTCATTTGTTTTGATTTCCATAATATCCAAAATAGCCAATGTATTACTTTGTTCCTGTTCCACTGTCAATTCAATAGATGGATAAATATCATTATACTTTTTTTGTCAAGTTCAAGTTCATCATTTTTTAGCCTGGACAACAGAAAAATGTCATCAACATATCTGCAGTATATCAGTGGTGGATCTTCTAGTTTACTTATTATTTTTATTTCTATACCACACATTATCATTTCAGCAAATAAGGTTGACAATGGTGACCAGATAGGTCCACCATAATTTTGTTTTTAAATCTTGTTATTGAACATAAAAATGTTATTTTCATATGTGTACAATAAAATTTCTTTTAATTCTTCAATTTGTACTTCACTCATTGTATGTAACTTATATAATTTTTCACAAATTATATCAATTGCCTGAGGTACTGGTGTGCTAGGAAACAAAGCACGAACATCCATACTAGCCATATGATATTCACTTAAATCTTGTTTAATTATTTTAATTTTTTCAATGAATTCGTAAGTATTCCTCAGAGTGAACCCTGTCTTCATGAACATTGGTGCCAAATACTTGTAGATATTTTTTTCCAACTTTATTAATGGGGAATTCCTTTTTGATACTATCACTCTCATAGGTGTATCAGGCTTATGAGTTTTTATTTTTGCAAACATTTTAGGTATTCCTGTACAAATAGGTGGGTACGCTTTCTTTATTTCTTCAGGAAAAGTGCTGTGATTTCTTATTCTAGCCAAGTACCTTTTTTTTTTTTTTTTTTTTGATTGGAGGTTTAACGACCACCGTGAGCAACTCAATGGGCTATAAGCAGTCGCCCGTCCCTAATTTAGGGTCACTGGTTCCAGGGAAGGGAGAGAGCCAGTGCCGTAAGACAAACACAACATCCATGCCTAACCGGGATTCGAACCCGGACCCCTTACGGACGAATGATCAGAGGCCAGCGCCTTAGACCACTGCGCCACCGAGGCTGCCCAAGTACCTTACTTGAGATTCTGTTAGATCTCTTGTCAGAATGCTACAATTCAAATCTTCTATTGCTCTATTCATTTTTTGATTACATTCAGCTATCATTCAGCTTTAAAATCACTATTTGTCCTGTTTTATCGGCTTCACAAAATTTAATCATTTGTTTTTTCTCATACTGAATTTTATCCAAATTATATTTTTTATTACATTTTTCATTAAATTCTTTCAAAACAATTCTATACAATTTACTTCTAAATTTTTCACGATCTTCTGCAGGTACATAACGTGTCATTTCCTCAAGGTTAGGTATTAATTCTTCAGTCTTCGGCAAGCCACGCGGAAACGCAAATTTCTTTCCTCTCTGCAAAACAGCTTTCTGCGAGAAGCTCAAGGCCAAGTTGGATTTATTCTGATAAACTTCCTACATATTCTCCCGTTGTTCATGTACTTTTTGGCAATCCATCATCGCCTGCAACTTTTTGGCAATGACTGTTTTTGAACTTTTTCTTTCCTATTCTGCGATGTCAAATATTTCTCTCAAGGTTACATCTAAAATCTCATCTTTCCAGGAACCATAAAAATTTCTATACTAGGCAGCACTAAGAACAAGTTAAAGTATAGATTGCACCAGCATATGAGTAATTGGAATAAAAAAGAAGCTAAGACTGCATTAACCCAATATTATCTAGAAAATCACCAATGTCCGATGTTCGAAGATATTAAAATTATTAAGAGCTTATATATAATTTATGACTACAAAGCTTGTGGTGTTAAGATAGAATAATAATAACTACGTTTCGCACAATAAAATGTTTATTATACAACGACTATAGTTTCGCAGAGCGTTTGGCTCAGCTTCCTCAGGACGAATGGAACGTAAACATTCAAATAACTGTGACATCATCAGAATTCTGACGGTCACGGGTTTTGGCGAGTTGTTTCCACGCGCTTGAAAGAAATGGAGTCCACGTCATGTCGTTGACAAGCCGTGAATAGTTCCGGTATATGTGGAAAGCTTCTAATATATTAAGCTTGAAAGCCGAGTCCGGTTTATCAATAAGCGTAGCGTTTTTAAACAAAAAGTTATGGTTATTTTCGTGACAATATTGAGCTATAGACGACTTCTTCAGTTCATAGTTCCGTACATATGTCTTGTGTTCCTTCACACAGAAACTTAAAGCCCTGCGGGTCTGTCCTATAAATGAAAGTCCACATTCACAAGGTATCTGATAAATTCCCCAGGAGTTTAAGTCTTCGATGTAATATTTTGATCCCTAAAAATTCATCTTGTTTATGGGTTTGAAAATAACTTTGAAATTAAAACTTTTAAGGATTTTTGAAATCGCGAAGCAAATCTGAAGAGCAAATGGGATAACTGCCCAATTCTTTTGTATTGGGAGGTCTATAGGCATGAGTGGGCACACAGGCTTTGGTTTCCTAAATTTTTGGACAGCTTTGTCTATAACGGAAGGGCTGTATCCTCTGTGTGCTGCAATTCGTTTAAGAAAATCAAGCTCTTTCTGTAAGGAATCCTCAGTTGAGCAGATATGTATTGCACGATATACGTATGTGAAGAAGGCCGAGATCTTTTGTTTCCATGGATGATTTGATTTTGCATGAGGGGGTAAGGAAACAGCAAATGGTTTTCGATAAACTGTTGTACTAAAGGATCCTTGAGAGCGTGACACAAAGACATCGAGGAATGGTAAGCAGCCATTATTCTCAGTCTCATATGTGAACTGTATATGAGGATCGATTGAATTGATAAGTTCAACTAATTTAGGTATTTCCGAGTTCATGCCATTCCAGAGAACAAAAGTATCATCTACATGTCGAATCCACAGGTCAAATGTAACAAGCTGAAATAGTTGGTCTTCAAAGTGATGCATGTAGACTTCGCATAAAATAGGTGACAATGGGCTACCCATTGGAAGGCCTTCGGTCTGTAGGAAAAATCTTCCACGAAAAAGGAAACTGTTTTGTCTTATACAAATTTCCACTAGCCTCAAAAACTCTTCTATTTCCGGTTGGCTGAAATGATGTTCTTTGAGACTTGATTTTAATGCTTGGAGAGCTCCATTCACTGGGATACTTGTGAACATGGATTTTACATCGAACGATAAGGCGAACTGATCGTTGAATGGATGTTGCTTTAGCCGATTGACAAAATCAATGGAATTTTTTACAGAAGTTGTGTTCGAAAAAGTCGTTAAAGTCGATAGTTTCGAAGATAGAAATTTGGCCAACTTATGTGTAGCTGATCCTATATTGCTGACTATGGGACGAAAGGGGACACCAATCTTGTGTATCTTCGGAAGTGCACAGAAACCTGGACAACGGGAATATGAGGGCTTCAGATGATTTTTTGAGCTTTGGTCAAGGGTTACACAACTTGTTACCACTTTCCGAACTTCCTTTAATTGTTTCTCCGAAGGGTCATTTTTTATTTCCTTATAGACCCTATATATAGGACAGACCCGCAGGGCTTTAAGTTTCCGTGTGAAGGAACACAAGACATATGTACGGAACTATGAACTGAAGAAGTCTTCTATAGCTCAACATTGTCACGAAAATAACCCTAACTTTTTGTTTGGAAACGCTACGCTTATTGATAAACCGGACTCGACTTTCAAGCTTAATATATTAGAAGCTTTCCACATATACCGGAACTCGTCACGGCTTGTCAACGACATGACGTGGACTCCATTTCTTTCAAGCGCGTGGAAACAACTCGCCAAAACCCGTGACCGTCAGAATTCTGATGTCACAATTATTTGAATGTTTACGTTCCATTCGTCCTGAGGAAGCCGAGCGAAACGCTCTGCGAAACTATAGTCGATGTATAATAAACATTTTATTGTGTGAAACATCGTTATTATTATTCTATATTAAGAGCTGTAAAAACGAAAGGCAGTTGAGAATTGCGGAATCAGTATTAATTGAAAAAAACAGATCAAGGGTGTGTAACATTAATGAGCCAAGCAACTTAAACGAACAGTGGAAGGCCTTAATAAAAATTGAACTACAATTAAGAGGGAAAAAAAGAAAAGAGAGCAGCACTGACAATAGATGGCGCCAGAGACACAAAGATGCAGAGATTGCGACAGAGGCCGGAACCTCAATGACTTTGCTCACTTGAGCTGTGGTAGGCAGAGAGACACATTGGCCTCCTGATGACGACAGTGATTCTGTTGAAAGCGCTAGAGGATTGTGTGTGACGAGCTGAATGAGGTTGGCATTTGCAGTAGGGTTTGTACGGAGTTTGAGGCAGACGGAGCACTTCTTTAGTCACAGTTGACAAGGGTTTGACTGCCAGGGAATGTAAATAGTGTAATTACGTACATAGTGGTTTTAATTGAGTGTGTTATGAATGTGTTGTATGTTGTGTACCTTAGAGTGGTTTTTATGGAGATGGCGAGCTAGGTTACATCTCAGACGGCAGGATGAAATCAGCATTTTTTGTCTTGTGAATTAAAAAACAAAACAAAAAAAAAACGATTTCCCATGAACGGAAGAACGAATATTATAAGCAAGGCGTTTTTCAAACTTTGAAGGCCAACTACATTACATGATGTTATAATCGCCGTGCATGAAGTGTAAAGCAAAAAAGTGACCAAGATCTTTCGGGTAAGTGATTGGCTCTTTAATGATATGTCATTAATTACTTGCACATAAATATGCGCACTTTGCTGGTGTTTAATACCTTTAAAGATGCAAATAATATGATGGAATTATAGGTTTTTAGGAACTTCAGCAGGCTTCAAAAAGGTCTATAAAAAAAGTCTTAGAATATTTATATCACCTTTGTTTTTAAAATATTCTTGAGCCTAGTGCTTTTTATAGCTGGGTGTATGTATACCTAGTGTGATGCAGATATGATATGAAATACATATTGATTTGCTCCTATCTTTTAAAAAAAAGTTTTGGCATTGGAAAGGGTCCTTTTTTATTTTTTTGCATTTTAGGAACTGTACTAAGGAAGGTTCAGGTTGCCCATCATCGCATGTTTGATAATTAATTTCCTTTTGAAAAAAAATGTTTAAACTCTGAAAAGGACCATTTAAAAAATATTATCATCATCATCATTGTCAACCATTATCAATCCATTGCTGGACGAAGGTCTCCCCAAGTTTCCTCCACAACGGTCTGTCTTGTGCCAGTCTCCTCCATGTCACCCCTGCATACTTTCGAATTTCATCCAACCATCTCCCATGTGGTCTTCTTCTGGGTGTTTTCCAGTCCCTTGGAATCCAATCTAAAATTTCGGCTGTCCATCAATGATCTGTCCTTCTGGCAGAAAGATTGATCAGGTCTCTCTGAAATTCACCAGAGGTTAAAATTTTCGCCATGACAGAGTTGTCTGCAGCCTTTGTATGTCTCTTTTAGTTAAGGTCCACGTCTCTGCACCATACGTAAGCACTGTAAGGATGCATTGATCAAACACTTTTCTTTTAAGACATAATGGCACATTGCTCTTGAAAATTATGCTGTTTCTTCCAAAAGCTCTCCACGCAAGTTTTGTACGCCGATTAATTTCTTCATCAATGTGACCCTCACTTGATATCTGCTGTCCAAGATAAACGTACTTGTCGGTTATCTCCAGCTTTTCTCCATCAATCGATAAATCTTCATTTCTTGTAAAAGCATTGAACATCACTTTTGTCTTCTGAAAGTTCATTTTTAATCCCACTTCTTTACTCTTGTCAGCAAGTTCCTGGATCATACTCTGCAGCTCTGATGGGCTAGTTGCAAAAATGACTACGTCATCAGCAAAACGAAGGTGGGTTAGATAATCTCCATTAATCTTTATCCCCTTGTTTTCCCAGCTCAGTGACTGAAAAACACCCTCCAATGTGGCATTAAAGAGCTTCGGAGATATGGTGTCACCTTGTCTCACTCCCTTTCCAATTTTTATGTGTGTTGTATTTTCAAACAGCCTAATCTTTGCACTTGCATTTTCATAGATGTTATTAATAATATTAATGTATGCATCTTCAATACCGCAGGTTTTCAGAGCCATTGTAACTGCTGATGGTTTCACCGAATCAAAGGCTTTTTCATAATCGATAAAAGCCATGCACAATGGAAGTTCATATTCCCTCGCTCTTTCAATTAGTTCTCTCAGCACATGGATATGATCTATTGTGCTGTAGCCACTCCTGAATCCAGCTTGTTCTCTCGGTTGAGCCATGTCCAGTGTTACCTTCAAGCGGTGTGAAAGAACTTTAGTGAAGATTTTATAAACTACTGATAGGAGGCTGATAGGTCTGTAGTTTCCGAGATCCTCAATGTCACCTTTGTTATGTAGCAGGATCATTGTAGCGGTGTTCCAATCCTCAGGAATCTTTCCTTCATTAAGGCATCGAGTGAAAATTTGGGCGAGTACTGTTTCGATTTCTCCACTTGCTTCTTGTATGATGTCTACAGTAATTCCATCTTCTCCTGGAGCTTTTCCCCGCTTCATGTTTTTGATTGCATGTGCAACTTCTGCTGGAAGGACTGGAGGAACTCTGGTACTGGTATCTTTCATGATGTCTGGAGTGCATGTATCATCCCTTTCATATAATTTGGAGTAGAAATCTTTTACTCTTGTCAAAATTTCGCCTCTATTTCTTGTTACAGAACCATCTTCTTTTCTCAGTGCCATAATCTGTTTTCTTCCCTTACTGAGATGTCCCTTTGCTATCTTTAGGCTTTGGTTGTTTTCAATTGCTTTCCTCACTAGTTCACAGTTGAATTTTCTTACGTCTTCAGTGATACTTTTTCGTACTGTCTTGCATAGCTCTATATATTCCACTTTGGAAGTCACATCTTCTTTAGTTGTCCTCATCTCTCTTCTTTTTTGCATCAACATTTTCGTTTTTCCTGATAATTTATTTACATGCAACTTGTTCTTAGACCCAGCTAATTTTGTTGCTGTTTCCATAAGAGCTTTGGTTACTTTTCTGTTAACTTCAGAGATGTCCACTTCTTCCGATGTTAGGCCTTCTAAAGCAGAGAACCTGTTCTTCAGTTCCAACTTGAAGGTATTATGGTGTTTTTTAAGGTTGGTTATGTCAATAGATTTTGTTTGTCTTATGAGCTTGCCATGTTCAAGTTTAGTGTTGAGGTGCATCTTACATCTTACCAATCTATGGTCACTACCTGTGTTGAACTTGTTTAGCACACTGCAGTCTTCTATGACGAATTTTTTGTTACACATAATAAAATCAATTTCACTTGTCGTCCCATTTGGATGTCTCCATGTCCATTTCCTGTGTGGCTTTTTCTTGAAGAAGGAGTTCAAGATGAAAAACCCTTCTGCCTCTGCAAACTCAACGAGAGTGTTTCCATGCTGGTTTCTGTTGCCGTGACCGAATTTACCTACTGAAGTTTCATTCTGTTGCCGTTGCCCTATTTTTGCATTGAAATCTCCCATAATTATTTTCAAGTGCTGCTTACCTTTATTATTTAGATGACAAATTTCCTCATAAAATTCTTCAATTTCTTCTTCAGGATGACTTGTGGTGGGTGCATAAGTTTGAATAATCTGAGCCTGGTATCTTTTCGAGAATTGGGTAACAAGCCGTGCAGCTCTGTCAGAGGAACTTTCAACTTCTACAACTTTATCCTTCAGTTCCTTGTTTATTATAAATCCAACACCACTAGTTCTGCCAGTATCTGTCCCACGATAGTAGAAGTGATGCCCACTTTTCAGTTCGATGAGATCTTCTCCTTTTCTCCTTACCTCACTTAGCCCCAGGATGTCCCACTTGATCCTTTGTAGTTCCTCTTCCAATTCAAGAAGCCTTGAATCAGAAGATAGGGAGCGTCCATTGTACGTTGCCAAGGTCAGCATCAGATGGCAGCCTAATCCGGTCCTCCGGGGATTCTTAGCACCCTCTGCCTTCATGTCGCACTGGCCTTATAAAGATTACAAACTAAAATTTGAAAACAAATCTATAACAGCAAATTTTTAAAAGTGAGAAAAAAAAAAAAACCTGACGATAATATAAACTAAAATTGCAAAAGAGTAGAATTTTTTGTGAAAGGCCTTACATATTTATATCCATTGTTCCCAGTGTTGCATACATTGAATAAATACTGCATACAATAGGTACCTCAAAGTGTTTTTGTTTTGTTTTTTTCCTTGGGATAACATCAGCAGGGTAGAGTTGTTTAAATCTATATGAAATGGAATTTGTAGGGCAAAATTCTTCAACTATGCTTGTTTTCTTGCAATAGAATTTGCAACAAGCAGACTAAATGCTCAAATTTGACAAAAAAAAAAAAAAGAAAAAAAAAGTGATTTGCTGTTATTATTTTCCATTTCCTACATATGAAAGAACTCATACTTTTGGGCATAGCAGAACTCAAATTACTATTTTTCCATAAAAAACGTGACATGAAATTAAGGCGGAGCTAGTTTCTCTTCTCTGAGATACACCAAACAGACTGAGCTGATAGGAAATTACACAATGCTCTAAGATTTAGAATGTCCAACCAAAGTAGACTGTACTAATAAAAGCACAACTATTGTAAAAGATAAATTACCGTACTGCTGCACATATTTCCAATACCATTTCCTCGCCTGAAAAGTTCCTTTCTAGGTCTTTGAAAGATGAAATTTTACTCATTATTCCACTACCTTGATATATTAAAAGACGTCTAGTTTTTTTTTTTTTTTTTTAGTAAATGTGTATATTAGCATCCTAAATTATTTCTGACATATCAATAAAAAAAGAACACTTAAGAAGCTCTTGGCCACTTTTTGCAATACACTTCATGCACTTCGATTATAACATCATGTTATGTAGCTGGCCTTCAAAGGTTCCTTTGAAGGCCAGCTATAACAGAATGTTATAATCGACGTGCATGAAGTGTATAGCAAAAATGGCCAAGAGTTTTCAAGTAAGTGTTTTTTTTATTTTTTTTTTACTGATATGACATTAATGACTTGCACGTAAATATGTGCACTTTGTTGGTATTTAATGCCTTTAAAGTTGCAAATAATATGCTAAATTATTTCGTCGGAAAAATGCTAGTACCTGGGAAAAGTGCAAACATACAGATGTTAGAGTATGGAAACTAATGGCAAATGGTGCAGAAATTTCATATTTTAAATGTCTTTTAAAGATGTTTATCATAATATTTACCTGTAAGTGCGGGGCTGTGAAGAGATTTGGTAGGCCTAATGCATCGCTACTATGACGATGTCAAGGTATGCTGCATTGAAAAGATTGGCTGCGGCATGTAATTCACATGCTACTAGAGCAGCCGTGTACATTTTTGCCAGTGCAGTGAAGCATATATGCTCATACGCTACAGCAGGGGTGCCGAAAATGTTCAGAGCCTAATATTTCCCCAGAAAAAAAAATTTTTTTGTCTGAGATTTCTCCAAAACTATAGCGGATTTTCATACAAGTTTAGACAATTATTATTAGAGTACATGTCAATGATCAAGAACTAACCTTAAACCCTATTACTTGAAAATTTAAAAAAAAAAACAAAAAAACTAATATTTGTTCCAATGAATTGGTTGGGGGTTTTTTTACGAAAAAAACTGTCCATTTTTTTTTATTTTTTTACGCACGAAATATTTAGTGCTCCAGGTGAATATCTCTTCTTTAGCAGGTGAAAGTTTCGGGCGAGACCGGGATAGGTGAATCAAGAATTCTTTCCTCGCCTAAAATGGCGGAACCCATTAACTTTCGACGTACAAGGAATAGGCAAATCAAGAAGTTTGCTCCAGGTGAACCCCTCTCCTATAGCAGGTGAAAGTTTTAGGCAAGACAGGAATAGGCAAATCAAGAATTCTTTCCTCGCCTAAAATGGCGGAACCCACTAATTTCGACGTACAAGGAATAGGCAAATCAAGAAGTTTGCTCCAGGTGAATCCCTCTCCTGTAGCAGGTGAAAGTTTTAGGCAAGACAGGAATAGGCAAATCAAGAATTCTTTCCTCGCCTAAAATGGCGGAACCCATTAACTTTCGACGTACAAGGAATAGGCAAATCAAGAAGTTTGCTCCAGGTGAATCCCTCTCCTCTAGCAGGTGAAAGTTTCAGGCGAGACAGGGATAGGTGAATCAAGAATTCTTTCCTCGCCTAAAATGGCGGAACCCATTAACTTTTGACGTACAAGGAATAGGCAAATCAAGAAGTTTGCTCCAGGTGAATCCCTCTCCTCTAGCAGGTGAAAGTTTTAGGCAAGACAGGAATAGGCAAATCAAGAATTCTTTCCTCGCCTAAAGTGGCGGAACCCATTAACTTTCGACCAACGAAGAAAAGGCGAATCAAGAAGTAACCCAGGGCAGAGAGGCTGAAAAATAAACAGCTAAAAAATTCTGTAATTAATTATAATTTATTGCATTCTAGCATTCCAGGCATCTAATTGTGCCAGATAATTTTACCGAATGAAATTTAAATTTGACTTAAATCCCTTGCAAAATGCATGGGTCCTATTCGCTTTAAAATATCCAGAACCCCCAATAATTTTTCAAATCGGCGCCTATGACCCATTCGCTGCCATTATTGTTTTTTTCCTTTCTATTGTAGGTTTTAAAACAATTACCTAGAGCAACTCAGTGAGCTATAAGCAGTTGCCCGTCCCTAATTTAGGGCCACTGGTTCCAGGGAAGGGCGAGAGCCAGCGCCACGAGACAAACACAACATCCATGCCTCACCAGGATTCGAAACCGGACGCTTTTCGGACGAATGATCAGAAGCCATCGCTTAGACCTCTGTGCCACCCGGGTGGCCCATTAGTTTCGGAAACGTTTATTAGCGTGACTAGTGGTTCCGTTGTACTTGTTACTCACGCCACTGTCTCCGTCTTGGCATTAGTAAAGTCGTTTAGGCGCAGTGAATCATCCGTGAGCGGCAGTTCACAGTACGTCACAGCCCTCATAACCTCTTGTATTCATAACGACACATTTTTTAAAATGATTACCATGAAGTAAATTACTCCTATTTTTCACACTTATATTCGTTGTTAATAAGTAAATTTTTCGTTTATTATTACTACCATTATTTTACCCCGGGCAAAATTTTCCCTAGAGCTACCTTAATTTCCCCTGAACCTTGTTCGCTTCGTTTATTATTACTACCATTATTTTTATTATTTTACCCCCGGGCAAAAATTTTTACCAGAGCTACCTTAATTTCCCCTGAACCTTGTTCGCTTCGTTTATTATTATACCATTATTTTACCCCCGGGTAAAAATTTTCCCTAGAGCTACCTTAACTTCCCCTGAACCTTGTTCGCTTCGTTTATTATTACTACCATTATTTTTATTATTTTACCCCCGGGCAAAATTTTTCCTAGAGCTACCTTAATTTCCCCTGAACCTTGTTCGCTTCGTTTATTATTATACCATTATTTTACCCACGGGTAAAAATTTTCCCTAGAGCTACCTTAATTTCCCCTGAACCTTGTTCGCTTCGTTTATTATTACTACCATTATTTTTATTATTTTACCCATGGCAAAATTTTTCCTAGAGCTACCTTAAATTCCCCTGAACCTTGTTCGCTTCGTTTATTATTATACCATTATTTTACCCCCGGGTAAAAATTTTCCCTAGAGCTACCTTAACTTCCCCTGAACCTTGTTCGCTTCGTTTATTATTACTACCATTATTTTTATTATTTTACCCCCGGGCAAAATTTTTCCTAGAGCTACCTTAATTTCCCCTGAACCTTGTTCGCTTCGTTTATTATTACTACCATTATTTTACCCACGGGTAAAAATTTTCCCTAGAGCTACCTTAATTTCCCCTGAACCTTGTTCGCTTCGTTTATTATTACTACCATTATTTTTATTATTTTACCCATGGCAAAATTTTTCCTAGAGCTACCTTAAATTCCCCTGAACCTTGTTCGCTTCGTTTATTATTATACCATTATTTTACCCCGGGTAAAAATTTTCCCTAGAGCTACCTTAACTTCCCCTGAACCTTGTTCGCTTCGTTTATTATTACTACCATTATTTTTATTATTTTACCCCCGGGCAAAATTTTTCCTAGAGCTACCTTAATTTCCCCTGAACCTTGTTCGCTTCGTTTATTATTATACCATTATTTTACCCACGGGTAAAAATTTTCCCTAGAGCTACCTTAATTTCCCCTGAACCTTGTTCGCTTCGTTTATTATTACTACCATTATTTTTATTATTTTACCCATGGCAAAATTTTTCCTAGAGCTACCTTAAATTCCCCTGAACCTTGTTCGCTTCGTTTATTATTACTACCATTATTTTTATTATTTTACCCCCGGGGCAAAATTTTTCCTAGAGCTACCTTAATTTCCCCTGAACCTTGTTCGCTTCGTTTATTATTACTACCATTATTTTTATTATTTTACCCCCGGGCAAAATTTTTCCTAGAGCTACCTTAATTTCCCCTGAACCTTGTTCGCTTTGTTTATTATTATACCATTATTTTACCCCCGGGTAAAAATTTTCCCTAGAGCTACCTTAATTTCCCCTGAACCTTGTTCGCTTCGTTTATAATTACTACCATTATTTTTATTATTTTACCCATGGCAAAATTTTCCCTAGAGCTACCTTAATTTCCCCTGAACCTTGTTCGCTTCGTTTATTATTACTACCATTATTTTTATTATTTTACCCCCGGGGCAAAATTTTTCCTAGAGCTACCTTAATTTCCCCTGAACCTTGTTCGCTTCGTTTATTATTATACCATTATTTTACCCCCGGGTAAAAATTTTCCCTAGAGCTACCTTAATTTCCCCTGAACCTTGTTCGCTTCGTTTATTATTATACCATTATTTTACCCCGGGTAAAAATTTTCCCTAGAGCTACCTTAATTTCCCCTGAACCTTGTTCGCTTCGTTTATTATTACTACCATTATTTTTATTATTTTACCCATGGCAAAATTTTTCCTAGAGCTACCTTAATTTCCCCTGAACCTTGTTCGCTTTGTTTATTATTACTACCATTATTTTTATTATTTTACCCCCGGGCAAAATTTTCCCTAGAGCTACCTTAATTTCCCCTGAACCTTGTTCGCTTCGTTTATTATTACTACCATTATTTTTATTATTTTACACCCGGGCAAAATTTTTCCTAGAGCTACCTTAATTTCCCCTGAACCTTGTTCGCTTCGTTTATTATTATACCATTATTTTACCCCCGGGTAAAAATTTTCCCTAGAGCTACCTTAATTTCCCCTGAACCTTGTTCGCTTCGTTTATTATTATTACTACCATTATTTTTATTATTTTACCCCCGGGCAAAATTTTTCCTAGAGCTACCTTAATTTCCCCTGAACCTTGTTCGCTTCGTTTATTATTATACCATTATTTTACCCACGGGTAAAAATTTTCCCTAGAGCTACCTTAATTTCCCCTGAACCTTGTTCGCTTCGTTTATTATTACTACCATTATTTTTATTATTTTCCCCATGGCAAAATTTTTCCTAGAGCTACCTTAATTTCCCCTGAACCTTGTTCGCTTCGTTTATTATTACTACCATTATTTTTATTATTTTACCCCCGGGCAAAATTTTTCCTAGAGCTACCTTAATTTCCCCTGAACCTTGTTCGCTTCGTTTATTATTACTACCATTATTTTTATTATTTTACCCCCGGGCAAAATTTTTCCTAGAGCTACCT
The DNA here is from genome assembly GCA_039090855.1 of Macrothele yani. Classification (NCBI taxonomy): domain Eukaryota; kingdom Metazoa; phylum Arthropoda; class Arachnida; order Araneae; family Macrothelidae; genus Macrothele; species Macrothele yani. The sequence continues at coordinate 198,412,113 of CM077009.1, read as the reverse complement.
TAATTTCCCCTGAACCTTGTTCGCTTCGTTTATTATTATACCATTATTTTACCCCCGGGTAAAAATTTTCCCTAGAGCTACCTTAATTTCCCCTGAACCTTGTTCGTGCGTTTGGACATATTCTACAGAATATAGTTTGTTCATGTTTCATCATTGTTTTTAAAGCACATGTTGATTATATTTCGTTCTTTCACATATAATTCCCCGATTCATAACAGAAAGTACTAATATGCTTTTCCATGTTGTACAGAAATCTGGGGAACAATAACTTTCGGTTCTGCTTTGAACGGCTTCCATTCGCAGCCGATTTGCTGTGTCACTGCACTTTTGGTTCTAATGTTAATAGCTTGTTTGCAGGTCAGTTTCTATCTTATGCATATGTATCTTTTGCAAATCTGAGAGGTTTTATCCGGTTTTTCCTGCCAAGAACGTACAGGACACAACAAAATAAAAGGTGGATGATGTGGATCTATTTTCTGTAGCATCACTACAACATTTCTTGCTCTCCTTCCAACAACGTAAACTCTTTCTCTTGTACTCTACTGCCAGTCATTTCGGAACAGCAACGATCTTCCTTTTAAGGGACCAAAGCTTCACATTTTCGCCGGAGCGATGCCTTAGGCCTACTGCAGCTTCTCTTCACAGCGTCGGACTCACAGATCAATATTACGATAAAAATCTTTAAAACACATTTTAAATAGGAAATTTCTGCATTTGCTATTAATTTCCATATTCTAAAACCTTTACTAATCTAAAGCAACTATTATGGGAATTTTACTAGGAAATTTTTCATTAAATTGCAAATTTTCAGAGAAAACTCTTGTCCTTCTTCAGGCTGTCTTGTTGTTGTCACTTATTCCTGTCACTATCACGGTTAACCTTGACGGTTTAGGTTATTTTTCAACAAATCCTGCCAGATGTTAGGCAGGGAAAATCCTTTGCAGTCATTGATGATGGAATTTTGATCAAGACAGCCTGAAGGAGGAGAAGAGTTTTCTCCAAAAATTTGCAATTTAATGAAAAAATTTCCTAGTATAATTCCCATAATAGTTGTTTTAGATTAGTAATTGAATTAAGAAACTAGGAAGCCATTTCTCAACATGAGCTTTATTCAAAGAATTCTAAAACCTGTACGTCACACTTTTTCCAGGTACTAACATTTTTCCGAAGAAATAATTTAGGACGCTAATCTACACATTTACAGTTTTTTTCCATCACATGTTATGCAACTGCAGTTACTCTATATGAACAAGTATGCACTTAGAAAGACCACTTTTTTGAGTAAATGGTTTGGAACAAAAATCAAATGAACAAGGTTTTTCACCTGTGTGAATAATCATATGCTTTGAGAGATCACTTTTGTAGGCAGAAAGTTTGGACATTGTTCAGAATTTTTTTTTTTTTTTAATTTTTAGATTGGAGGTTTAACGACCATTGTGAGCAACTCAATGGGCTATAAGCAGTCACCTGTCCTTTATTTCGTATCACAACAAAAGGGTGAACATCAAAAGAGCAGACAACATAAGGGCACAAGAAAAAAGAGCGATGCACCAAAAGGCGATACAACAAAAGGGTGACCCGACAAAAGAGCAAATCCACAGGCTTGATATTTTCTACTTCAACTCAAGATTTCTAAAAGATATTATTTCCAAAATCGGCACCAGGGTGGGTCCCTTTGAGAAAACTACATATTTCTTTGTGCATTCGAATCTCAACTGAAATCAGATGCCTCATCCTATATAGAAGGCTTTCTAAACAATGTTATTTCCAAAAAGGTCCCAGGGCCCTTTCAGTAAATTTAGTATTTCTTTGTGTATTGAAACAATCCCAACTGAAATCAGACATGCCATCTTTTGTAATCTAAGTGAAATCTATACAGAAGGCTTTCTAAACGATGTTATTTTCAAAAAGGCCCCGGGGCCCTATCAGTAAATTCAGTATTTCTTTGTGTATTCAAATAATCCAAACTGAAATGAGATGTGCTATCTTTTGTACTCTGAAATCTATGTAGAAGTGAAATCTATATCGAAGAATTTCTAAAAGATCTTTTTTTCCAAAAAGGCTATGGAGCCCTTTTCTTAAATTGCCTTCTTTGTACATTCAAAGCAAAATTTGACGCATCCAAAAAAGAGGTTGCAACTGCAACCTCTAGAAATGGCCGAAGAGATTTCCAAAAGGGCCACGAAAAACTTTATTTTGTTTCATTTCTGGTTTTTAAGAAAAAGATTTTCTTCAGAGCAAGAAATTCTTAGTAGTTCAACCCTTTTCATGGCACGGCTTAAGCTACTTAGGATTCTCGAGGAAAATAATAAAATAAAAATAATAATGATTACATCAGGCCTTGACTATCAGGCTTTTTGCCTTGTTAGGGTACCATTTTGACCTAGTGTTAGTTACTTAACCGTAACCTGAATTCTAGACGAAATTTCATATATTTCGTAATTGTTTAGTTCTTTTTACCTATATTGTTCACATTGTTTGATCTTTTTACTTGGCTGTCCGGTGAGACCTTGAAGGGTCGGAATAGACCATCTGTGAGAGTAGCTGATATCCTTCGAGCAAAACAAATTTCCTGCTTTCTCCTTCCGACCCCAGAGAGAATGGGGAGTGCACTTAATGTATTCTTAGGTCGTAGTATTTAAGAGACAGTATAGATGTCATGTTGTTTATGACTGATCGTCATTTTTTTCTATAATACAACAATTCTTTCCAGCCAGGGACTTTCATCCCACCTCCCCTACTGTGGTCGGTATGGGATATCATCAGGGAATTTTCTTTGTCAGGAAGGGGATAGTGGTCCTCTCAAGGTGTTCTAGATGAAATTTCATATATTTTGTAATTCTTTAGTTCTTTTTATTTATATTGTTCACATTGTTTGATCTTTTTACTTGGCTGTCCGGTGAGACTTTGAAGGGTCGGAATAGGCCATCTGTGAGAGTCGCAGATGTCCTTCGAGCAAAACAAATTTCGTGCTTTCTCCTTTTGACCCCAGAGAGAATGGGGAGTGCACTTGATGTGTTCTTAGGTCGTAATATTTAAGATAGACAGTATAGATGTCAGGTTGTTTATGACTGATCATTTTTTTCTATAATACAACAATTCCTTCCAGCCAGGATTTTTCATCCCACCTCCCCTTTTGTGGTCGGTATGGGATATCATCAGGGAATTTTCTTTGTCAGGAAGGGAATAGTGGTCCTTTCAAAGTTTCACACAATGAGATCCCCCCCCTTCTCCGTCTAGTAAGACTGTCGTCTGATGTTTTCGCCTTGAATTATGAAATATTGGTAACCATCATTGGCGTTCTGATAGCCCCAGCAGTGCGGGGGTGCCTCATGTCTAAGACGGCCTCAGCAAATGGATTTTTCAAAATTTTTGTGGAAACTTCATATGAAACTGGTTAAAGAATTTGTCAGTAATTTTTAACAGCAGCTTTGAATGAAGTATTAAAAAGAAAAGTAATTTTTGGTTGTTGTTGTTGTTTTCAGTAAATAAGTAAAATCTTCAAGAAATCATTTTCGCTTTAGTTTATAAAAACTGGATGATGGGGAAAGCATCAGCTATTCCAGAGGACTTGAGACCCCTTTTCACAGCCATAGCAACATTTCCTATACATGTCTATTAGCAAAAAATTTGAAAGAAATATCAGTTGAATAAATGAAATTTTTTACATCAGTGAGGATAAGGAGTAATATATTACACTTGTTTGCACATAACTACGCATCCTTCAGAATACAATAAGCTAAAGAATGTTCTTTGCAGGAACGATAAAACAGAGACCTGTGTTGTTGTTGTTTTTTTTTATAACAGAGTCAAAAGAAAAGGCTTTTACTATGTGCAAAACATTGTGACATTATGCTTAAGTGTGTTTTGTATATTCAATAATCAAGAGTAAACAATTTAAGTAATCTAACTCTTTTTCTGCCACAATTCTTAATTTTTCTTTTTATTTGCTTACTTATGTTCTGCATTTTGGTAAAAATCAGAAAAGATCATTAAACACCTCCACAAGGATGTTACGTGTTTTGCGTGGGGTCCGAACTAAAGCCTACCGGACACTTGCCACCTGCATACACATTTCTGTGCTTCAACTATAAAATTTTCTATAGGATCTTAGGATGCATTTGGAAAACAAAAAATGTCACATCTGATTTCAGTATATAAGCAATTTACTCAAAGGGCCCTTAGGGACTGTTTCAAAATAACATAATTTAGAAAGCTTTCTGCATAGGTTGCATTTCAGTACAAACAGTGTCACATCTGCACTCAATTAGAATTTGAATACCCAAAGAAACAAATAATTTCCTTGAAGTCCTCATGGGACATTTTGGAACTAATATCTTTTTGAAAGCACTCCCTATAGGTTATTGAAGTACAGAAAAATTAATATTTGCTTTCAGTTGGGATTTGAATATACAATGATATAAACAATTTGGAAATTTATATCTTCTTAACATTTTTTGCAAATTGGTTAAATAGTTCTAGTTTAGTGAATCGTTTGTCTGGCAGTCGTGCACCCTTCTGCCGCATCGCTGTTTTGCCGTGTAACCCCTTAATTTAAAGCCACTGGTTCCAGGGAAGGGCGAGAGCCAGTGCTGTAAGACCAACATAATATCCATGCCTCGCCGGGATTCGAACCCACACCCCTGTCGGACGAATGATCAGCATTGCGGCGGTGAGAATTTTCAGTTTTGTGGATGATCATATGCCTTGGAAGATTATGTATCTAACAAAATTGTTTAGATTGTATATCACAATGGTGAGGCTTTTTACCGGTATGAATAAGCATATGATTTGAAAGTTCTCTTTTCCAAGCAAATGATTTGGAGCATACATCACACTGGTGAGGCTTTAAATCTGTGTGAATGAGCATATGCTGTATAAGATTACCTTTCTTGGAAAATCGTTCGGAGCACACATCACACTGATGAGGTTTCTCACCTGTGTGTATGGCCATATGCTGTGAAAGATAACCTTTCTGAACAAATCATTTGGAGCATACATCACACTCATGAGGTTTCTCTTCTGTATGAATGACCATATGCCTTGCAAGACTACATTTGTCAGCAAATCGTTTAGAGCATGTATCACACTCATAAGATTTCTCACGTGTGTGAACAATCATATGTCTGGAAAGATTACTTTTCCGAGCAAATGATTTAAAGCATACATCACACTGGAGAGGCTTTTCAACTGTGTGTATGGCCATATGCTGTGAAAGATAACCTTTCTGAACAAATCATTTGGAGCATACATCACACTGGTGAGGCTTTAAATCTGTGTGAATGAGCATATGCTGTATAAGATTACCTTTCTTGGAAAATCGTTCGGAGCACACATCACACTGATGAGGTTTCTCACCTGTGTGTATGGCCGTATGCTGTGAAAGATAACCTTTCTGAACAAATCATTTGGAGCATACATCACACTGGTGAGGCTTTAAATCTATGTGAATGAGCATATGCTGTATAAGATTACCTTTCTTGGAAAATCGTTCGGAGCACACATCACACTGATGAGGTTTCTCACCTGTGTGTATGGTCATATGCTGTGAAAGATAACCTTTCTGAACAAATCATTTGGAGCATACATCACACTGGTGAGGCTTTAAATCTGTGTGAATGAGCATATGCTGTATAAGATTACCTTTCTTGGAAAATCGTTCGGAGCACACATCACACTGATGAGGTTTCTCACCTGTGTGTATGGCCATATGCTGTGAAAGATAACCTTTCTGAACAAATCATTTGGAGCATACATCACACTGGTGAGGCTTTAAATCTGTGTGAATGAGCATATGCTGTATAAGATTACCTTTCTTGGAAAATCGTTCGGAGCACACATCACACTGATGAGGTTTCTCACCTGTGTGTATGGCCATATGCTGTGAAAGATAACCTTTCTGAACAAATCATTTGGAGCATACATCACACTGGTGAGGTTTTAAATCTGTGTGAATGAGCATATGCTGTATAAGATTACCTTTCTTGGAAAATCGTTCGGAGCACACATCACACTGATGAGGTTTCTCACCTGTGTGTATGGCCGTATGCTGTGAAAGATAACCTTTCTGAACAAATCATTTGGAGCATACATCACACTGGTGAGGCTTTAAATCTATGTGAATGAGCATATGCTGTATAAGATTACCTTTCTTGGAAAATCGTTCGGAGCACACATCACACTGATGAGGTTTCTCACCTGTGTGTATGGCCATATGCTGTGAAAGATAACCTTTCTGAACAAATCATTTGGAGCATACATCACACTGGTGAGGCTTTAAATCTGTGTGAATGAGCATATGCTGTATAAGATTACCTTTCTTGGAAAATCGTTCGGAGCACACATCACACTGATGAGGTTTCTCACCTGTGTGTATGGCCATATGCTGTGAAAGATAACCTTTCTGAACAAATCATTTGGAGCATACATCACACTGGTGAGGCTTTAAATCTGTGTGAATGAGCATATGCTGTATAAGATTACCTTTCTTGGAAAATCGTTCGGAGCACACATCACACTGATGAGGTTTCTCACCTGTGTGTATGGCCGTATGCTGTGAAAGATAACCTTTCTGAACAAATCATTTGGAGCATACATCACACTGGTGAGGCTTTAAATCTATGTGAATGAGCATATGCTGTATAAGATTACCTTTCTTGGAAAATCGTTCGGAGCACACATCACACTGATGAGGTTTCTCACCTGTGTGTATGGTCATATGCTGTGAAAGATAACCTTTCTGAACAAATCATTTGGAGCATACATCACACTGGTGAGGCTTTAAATCTATGTGAATGAGCATATGCTGTATAAGATTACCTTTCTTGGAAAATCGTTCGGAGCACACATCACACTGATGAGGTTTCTCACCTGTGTGTATGGCCGTATGCTGTGAAAGATAACCTTTCTGAACAAATCATTTGGAGCATACATCACACTGGTGAGGCTTTAAATCTATGTGAATGAGCATATGCTGTATAAGATTACCTTTCTTGGAAAATCGTTCGGAGCACACATCACACTGATGAGGTTTCTCACCTGTGTGTATGGCCGTATGCTGTGAAAGATAACCTTTCTGAACAAATCATTTGGAGCATACATCACACTGATGAGGTTTCTCTTCTGTATGAATGACCATATGCCTTGCAAGACTACATTTGTCAGCAAATCGTTTAGAGCATGTATCACACTCATAAGATTTCTCACGTGTGTGAACAATCATATGTCTGGAAAGATTACTTTTCCGAGCAAATGATTTAAAGCATACATCACACTGGAGAGGCTTTTCACCTGTGTGAACAAGCATATGCCTTACAAGACTACCTTTATCTATAAATCGCATGGAGCATACATCACACTGGTGTGGCTTTTCACCTGTATGAATAAGCATATGCTTAGTAAGACCACTCTTTTGAGCAAATTGTTTTGAGCATAGATTACACTGGTGAGATTTTTCACCTGTGTGAACGAGCATATGCACCAAAAGAGTACTTTTCCTAACAAACCGTTTGGAACATACATCACACTGATAAGGTTTTTCACCTGTGTGAAGGAGCATATGCTTTGACAGATTACCTATATCAGCAAATCGTTTGAAGCATTCATCACATTGGTAAGGCTTTTCACCAGTGTGAACAAGCATATGCTTTAAAAGTCTGCGTCTCTCGAAAAATCCTTTGGAGCATACATCACAATGGTGAGGCATTTGACCTGTATGAATAAGTATATGCTTTGAAAGATCAGTTTTTCGAGAAAATGATTTGGAGCATACATTACAATGGTGAGGCTTTTGACCTGTATGAATAAATACATGCTTTGTAAGATCACTTTTATGAGCATATGATTTGGAGCACACATCACACTGGTGACGCTTTTCACCTGTATGAGTGAGCATATGCTTTGAAAGCTCATCTTTCTGAGCAAATTCTTTAGTGCACACATGACATTGGTGATGCATTTTACCTGCATGAATAATCAAATGCTGTAACAGATAAGTTTCTGAGTAAACTGTTGGAGCATATGCCATATTGGGGAGGTTTTACACCTGTGCATATGGTTCTTAAGGCCAATATTTTATGGCATACATCACACAGGTAATGTCTTCATCTGTATGAACCGGCATTTTTTTTTTAAATTGACCTTTTATTTGTCTGAAATGCTTGAAGCACTGGACATATTAATAAGGTTTCTCGCCTGAATGGTGGTGCATGCGCCTTAGAAGTTTCATTCTTTCACTGAACTGCTACGAACATAACCTAGGCATATCACATCGGTAAGGCTGTTTACCTACATGGACCTTTACATGCTTTAAGAGATTTCTAGCGTAAATTTCTTGAAATATACTACAGAGTGGAAAGCTTTTTCTCTTTTATAAAGTTGCTGGTTAGGAAAACTTAGCTTTTTTACGAAATTCTAGAAATATATTGAAAAATCCCAGAGATCTTCAAATGTATGTGTAACACTTTGTAATGATGTATCAGATCCCTCTTTCACTTTTTTGGCAATTAGTTTTTCAATGATTTCCTTTAAAGAATATTTCACCCCAGCTACACAATGAAAAACTTACGATATTAATTTACTCAATTTAACTGTGTTGTCTTCCCATACAAAGGGAAATTTAAGCGTGTTCTATACATCTCAAGAAAGCTTTAAAATATGACATTAAGTCCAAAATGTACGTGAAAAACAGAAACACCACACTGGTTTTGAAAGTATTTCTTCTGAAATACCTGAAGGAATTTACAGATTTTAGAATCCGCGTAAAATCCTGGAATCATGTTTCATGATCCACGTTACTAAATTTTCTTAGAGGGTACAAATTTTCATTAGCGGCTTCATATAATTTACCTGTTTCTTCATGACATATTTTCCGGTTACTTGTGTTCTAATAACAGTCGTTACAGCATACTCTTTCGCCGTTTACATTTGTCAAACAAAATTTCGAAAATCGATACCGACCAGCTGCAGCGACAGCCATTTGCAATAGTGCATAAACTGTAGACAAGGAGGTTAGAAGTAAGAGGAATTAGCAACAACTCTCTCCACAGAGAAGAGAGGTACAGAGTGTGCACTCTAGAAGATCGTAAAGGAAATTCTCCACTTTGTCCGATGGCAACAGCATAATGTTAAACTCACATAGACGTTGGCGGCCCCACGGCCTGTTAATGAGAACTAAAAGTGACGTCACAACTACGCTCCTCCCACTTGTTTACAAATGTCTCTCTCGACTTTCTTTCCCTGCGAGAGCCGCCATTTTCCTTACTTCCCGAGTTGGTTAGGTTCACTGTAGTGTGATTGACCGAGGAATTTTGCGGTAGGTGTAACGGAATTAGGCGTATATTCTTAATCGTAAGAACAGCACTTTACAGTCGGGAATTATACTGAGAAATAAAGTACTAACTCTGACTTAAAAGAAACTAATAAATCTGTAGCAGCTTTCGTTCTCAAAATGCAGACCTTCGTCAACGCAACATACCACTGCCGGAATTTGAAAATAAACAACGGAAAAATATCAAAGCAATGGCAAATAAAAAGTAACAAACTGACATAATTGTATCACGAATCAAACATCTGTAAACATCTGCCCGAAGGATCAAATGGAATTACGAAAAACAAAATACAGTAAGGGCTCTACTCTGATATAAATTTTACTTATATCGATTTTTAACAGTTAAAAAATAGACAAAGATTTCCTACATATAAAAGATGAAATAATTATCCGCCGGAAATAACTTCTCCGAAATAACGAAAAGCGTTGTTATAATCACAGAATCACACAGTGGTAACGGCAGCAATAACAAGCAAAGTAACCAATTTCGAATTATGAGCGTTACAGTAGGGACGTTACGTCAGAGAGCACGTGGGGTTTAGTTCCATAAAGCGCCGACGGTGCTCTGCTATCGTTCTTTTTCCCCGCCCACCAATTTCCATAACTCTGGCTTGTACACGCTCTGTCTCTCCATTCTCTGTGGCTCTCTCCCTGTGCTCCTGGCGTGACGTCACTTTTTATCAGCTGACTAAGCCATAAGCCCAACCTAAGAATCTGCTGTATATCTCTATTGGCAATCTCAGCGTTCCGCTCTCCCTCTAGCGGCAAAAGGAAGAACTACGGTAGTACGGGTAACGTTCTTGGCTCAATGCTTGCCTGTCGTTAGATCGCTCATTACGTTCAATTGTTTTGGTTTGGTGTATTTTTGCATTCATTCTGAAATTAGAGTAGTATAATGGAGAATTCCGTGAAGAAGAACAAATCATATTGTTGTGTCCCGCAATGTCGTTCCCAAGGTTTTTTTTTTTTTTTTTTTTTTGGAGGTTTAACGACCACCGGGAGCAACTCAATGGGCTATAAGCAGTCGTCCGTCCCTAATTTTAGGGTCACTGGTTCCAGGGAAGGGAGAGAGCCAGTGCCGTAAGACAAACACAACATCCATGCCTGACCGGGATTCGAACCCGGACCCCTTACGGACGAATGATCAGAGGCCAGCGCCTTAGACCACTGCGCCACCGGGGCGGCCCCAAGGTTTCGGCTATGTTTTTCACAAGTTAGTATAAACGTTTGTGCCTTGCGTTTGAAATCCTTCCAGTGAAATGCTACTAACCTAGTAACGTCTTCGAATGAATAATAAACAAAGCAGTATGTTTTTATTGCATAGTAGTAATTAAAAAATCCGCATTTCTACATAATCTTGAAAACAAATAATTGCTGTTATCCTGCGATTTTGAACGGGTTTTTCGGACTCTTACTCTACCATGCAGGCATGAAAAAATTGATGCTGAAATATTCATTCCCATAATAAAAATTTCCAGAAAAAACAGCAAAATATGTGTTGGTATTTCCTTAAAAAATTGAACAAACTAATGATTTTTTGAGCGGAAGTGCATAGTGCGCATAGTTACTTACTGCCCATCTGCAAGTAACCATGTTTAAAATATAACCAAAAGCCTAATGTTAAGAAATAAGAAGTCCGAAATATTCCTTCTTTTTTTTTTTTGGATTGGAGGTTTAACGACAACCGTGAGCAACTCAATGGGCTATAAGCAGTCGCCCGTCCCTAATTTAGGGTCACTGGTTCCAGGGAAGGGAGAGAACCAGTGCCGTAAGACAAACACAACATCCATGCCTGACCAGGATTCGAACCCGGACCTTTTACGGACGAATGATCAGAGGCCAACGCCTTAGACCACTGCGCCACCGGGGCGGCAAAATAACATTTCCATGTAACATGTTTAGTACGAGGTTGAACCGCCACGAACTGCGTCACACTGTGCAATTCTGGCATGGAGTCTGTCGTACAGATGTTGGATGTAAGTTTGGGGTATTGAGTTCCAAGCATCCTCAACCTGGACGCGCAAATCGGGGATGCTTGTGGCTGGCCGTGGATACCGGATAAGCCGTTGTCCCATAAAATCCCACACGTGCTCAATGGGGGACAAATCCGGTGAACGTGCAGGCCATGGAAGCTGTCTCACACTCTGAAGTGCATGTTGCGTTGCACGTGCCATGTGTGGGTGTGCGTTATCTTGCTGTAAAACACCACGATGGACCGACCTTACAAATGGCACAACGGGCTGAATGATGTTGTTGATGTAGGAGGTGGTGTTTAATGTACCCGGTACAAACACTTGTTGTGTACGGGAGTGATAGCTGATCGCTCCCCACATCAGACCAGGTGTATGCCCTGTGTGTCGCTGGCGGATGCAAGAAGGGTGGAGACGCTCCCCTGCGCATCTGCGAACACGCATACGGCCATCGGAGGCCCCCAAGCAGAATCTGCTTTCATCGCCATTGCGTTCTCCAGTGCAGACGTTAACACCACTGCCACCGTACCTGACGGTGAGCTGGAATCAGAGGTACACATGCCAGAGGCACACGTGCACGTAGTCCTGCATCCAGTAGACGGTTGCGAATTGTTCGCACAGTCACCTCAGCTGCAACGGCAGCTCGGATTTGCGTCGCAGTGGATGTTCTGCTTGACAACGCTGCTCTTCTTATGCGTCGATCGGTCCGCCTGTGACTCCCGGTTCCACGTCTTCTCGTGTGGGAATGTTCCTCGGACCATCTACGCCACCATCGTACCACCACCGATACTTCCCGTCCAATTCGCTCCGCAAATACGACGATACGACCACCCGGCCTCGCGGAGTCCGATTAGACGAACTCGCTCAAAGTCCGATAACTGCTAAAATCGTACACGTCTTCCATGTCCAGGCATTGTAGCTTCTTCAGGGTCTTCGCACGTGTCCGTACGCTGACGACTGATTACATTCACTTCGCCGTACTCCTTAAATACCACCGACGATAATTTGCATATTATGCCGCGCTGTGTCGTAAGCGCTCACCGATTGGTCCTGAAATTAACATCACAACTACGTAAACTCGACCCCATAACATATGTACATTTCATGATCGTCCGTCAATTCCTACTTGGTGTTCTTTTTTCACTTTCCGGCAGTGTATAATGTACATCTAACCAGGGCATAATGGTTATATAATGTACATCTAACCACAGAATAATGGTTATATAATGTACATCTAACCAGGGAATAATGGTTATATAATGTACATCTAACCATGGAATAATGGTTATTTAATGTACATCTAACCAGGGAATACTCATTCCAAACAAATTACATCTAACCACGGAATAATGGTTATATAATGTACACCTAACCAGGGAATAATTGTTATATAATGCACATCTAACCAGGGAATAATTGTTATATAAGGCACATCTAACCAGGGAATACTCATTCCAAACAAATTATATCTAATCAGGGAATACTCATTCCAAACAAATTACATCTAACCACGGAATAATGGTTATATAATGTACACCTAACCAGGGAATAATTGTTATATAATGTACATCTAACCACAGAATAATGGTTATATAATGTACATCTAACCAGGGAATAATGGTTATATAATGTACATCTAACCATGGAATAATGGTTATTTAATGTACATCTAACCAGGGAATACTCATTCCAAACAAATTACATCTAACCACGGAATAATGGTTATATAATGTACACCTAACCAGGGAATAATTGTTATATAATACACATCTAACCAGGGAATAATTGTTATATAAGGCACATCTAACCAGGGAATACTCATTCCAAACAAATTATATCTAATCAGGGAATACTCATTCCAAACAAATTACATCTAACCACGGAATAATGGTTATATAATGTACACCTAACCAGGGAATAATTGTTATATAATGTACATCTAACCAGGAAATACTCATTTCAAATAAATTATATCTAACCAGGAATACTCATTCCAAACAAATTATATCTAACCAGGGAATACTCATTTCAAACAAATTATATCTAACCAGGGAATACTCAATCCAAACAAATTATATCTAACCAGGGAATAATGGTTATATTATGTATATCTAACCAGGGAATAATGGTTATATAATGTACATCTTACCAGGGATTACTCATTCCAAACAAATTACATCTAACCTGGGAAAAATTGTTATATGTATAATGTACATCTAACCAGGGAATATTCATTCCAAACAAATTACATCTAACCATGGAATAATGGTTATATAAAGTACATCTAACCATGGAATAATGGTTATATAATGTACATCTAATCAGGGAATAATGGTTATATAATGTACATCTAACCAGGGAATATTCATTCCAAACAAATTATATCTAACCAGGGAATATTCATTCCAAACAAATTACATCTAACCAGGGAATAATGGTTATATAATGTACACATACATAGATGCCAAATATTTTACATCTAACCAGGAAATAATAATGATTATATAATGTACACATACATAGACGCCAAATATGTTATGAGAGTTTTAATTGAAAAAAAAAAGTTCGAAGAAAAACGGAAAACAAACAATGAGTTTACACAGCCAAGAGGCACAAACATTAAAATACTTTTACCAACTGTCCCTCTCTTATATAATCAGAAGAAAACCACTACTTAACTGGTTTTTATTTAATAAAAATTAAAATTCCTTAGCACTGGGCACGTTTCTAATCTGTTTGTTAGCCTTAACATTCGACAACACAGATCTGTAGGGTTTATTCTATATGACCCAGAAAGAGACCCCATGGGAGATGAATCGATGAAATTTGAAAGCATGCCGGAGTGACATGGAGGAGACAGGGTCAAGACAGACAATTGTGGAAGAAACTTGGGGAGGTCTTACTCCAGCAGTGGATTGGTAATAGTTGATATTATACATATATATATATATCAGTAAGGGATGTAAGGTCAGGTGATGCATAACATCACAGCCTCTCCTTGACAAATGTCAACCCCGCCTTCTCGTGGTGCATCCTGTTCCCACTAAAGGGGCTCTGACGACTGCCAATAGCGGTATAACAATACCATCGGGATTAGAGGAAATGCTATCCCACACTCACCAACCCGCTTGGCCAGTGTGGTGAGTTATGGCCAAACCCCTCCAAAATGATTCCACAACTTAAATCTTGGCCCACAGTCTCCGGCAGCTGGAATGTACCTGACCAAGGCAGCGGCCAGTGCGACATGAAGGCAGAGGGTGCTAAGAATCCCCGGAGGACCGGACTAGGCTGTCATCTGATGCTGACCTTGGCTACGTATAATGGACGCTCCCTCTTCTGATTCAAGGCTTCTTGAGTTGGAAGAGGAACTACAAAGGATCAAGTGGGACATCGTCGGGCTAAGTGAGGTAAGGAGAAGATCTCATTGAACTGAAAAGTGGACATCTCTTTTACTATCGTGGGACAGATACTGGCAGAACTAGTGGTGTTGGATTTATAATAAACAACAAACTGAAGGATAAAGTTGTAGAAGTTGAAAGTTCCTCTGACAGAGCTGCACGACTCGTTATCTAACTCTCGAGAAGATACAAGGCTCAGATTATTCAAACTTATGCACCCACCACAAGTCATCCTGAAGAAGAAATTGAAGAATTTTATGAGGAAATTCGTCATCCAAATAATAAAGGTAAGCAGCACTTAAACATAATTATGGGAGATTTCAATGCAAAAATAGGGCAGCGGCAACAGAATGAAACTTCAGTAGGTAAATTCGGACACGGCAACAGAAACCAACGTGAAAATACTCTCGTTAAGTTTGCAGAGGCAGAAGGGTTTTCCATCTTGAACTCCTTTTTCAAGAAAAAGCCACACAGGAAATGGACATGGAGACATCCAAATGGGACGACAAGTGAAATTGCTTTTATTATGTGTAACAAAAAATTCGTCATAGAAGACTGCAGTGTGCTAAACAAGTTCAACACAGGTAGTGACCATAGATTGGTGAGATGTAAGATGCACCTCAACACTAAACTCGAACGTAGCAAGCTCATAAGACAAACAAAATGTATTGACATAACCAACCTTAAAAAACATCATAATACTTTCAAGTTGGAACTGAAGAACAGATTCTCTGCTTTAGAAGGCCTAACATCGGAAGAAGTGGATATTTCTGAAGTTAACAGAAAAGTAACCAAAGCTCTTATGGAAACAGCAATAAAATTAGCTGGGTCTAAGAACAAGTTGCATGTGAACAAATTATCAGGAAAAAACAAAATGTTGATGCAAAAAAGAAGAGAGATGAGGATAACTAAAGAAGATGTGATTTCCAAAGTGGAATATATAGAGCTATGCAAGACAGTATGAAAAATTATCACTGAAGACGTAAGGAAATTCAACTGTGAACTAGTGAGGAAAGCAATTGAAAACAACCAAAGCCTAAAGATAACAAAGGGACATCTCAGTAAGGGAAGAAAACAGATTATGGTTCTGAAAAAAGAAGATGGTTCTGTAACAAGAAATAGAGGCGAAATCTTGACAAGAGTGAAAGATTTCTACTCCAAATTATATGAAAGGGATGATACATGTACTCCAGACATCATGAAAGGTACCAGTACCACAATTCTTCCAGTCCTCCCAGCAGAAGTTGCACATGCAATCAAGAACATGAAGCAGGGAAAAAAAGCTCCAGGAGAAGATGGAATTACTGTAGACATCATACAAGAAGCAAGTGGAGAAATCGAAACAGTACTCGCCCAAATTTTCCCTCCATGCCTTAATGAAGGGAAGATTCCTGAAGATTGGAACAACGCTACAATGATCCGGCTACATAAAAAAGGGGACATTGAGGATCTCAGGAACTACAAACGTATCAGCCTCCTATCAGTGGTTTATAAAATCTTCACTAAAGTTCTTTCACACCGCTTGAAGGTAACACTGGACATGGCTCAACCGAGAGAACAAGCTGGATTCAGGAGTGGCTACAGCACAATAGATCATATCCACGTACTGAGAGAACTAATTGAAAGAGCGAGAGAATATGAACTTCCATTGTGCATGGCTTTTATCGATTATGAAAAAGCCTTTGATTCGGTGAAACCATCAGCAGTTACAACGGCTCTGAAATCCTGCGGTATTGAAGATGCATACATTAATATTATTAATAGCATCTATGAAGAAAATGCAAGTGCAAAGATTCGGCTGTTTGAAAATACAGCACACATAAAAATTGGAAAGGGAGTGAGACAAGATGACACCATATCTCTGAAGCTCTTTAATGCCACATTGGAAAATGTCTTTCAATCACTGAACTGGGAAAACAAAGGGATAAAGATTAATGAAGATTATCTAACCCACCTTCGTTTTGCTGATGACGTAGTCATTTTTGCAACTACCCCATCAGAGCTGCAGAGTATGATCCAGGAACTTGCTGACAAGAGTAAAGAAGTGGGATTAAAAATGAACTTTCAGAAGACAAAAGTGATGTTCAATGCTTTTACAAGAAATGAAGATTTATCGATTGATGGAAAAAAGCTGGAGATAACAGACACGTACGTTTATCTTGGACAGCAGATATCAAGTGAGGGTCATATTGATGAAGAAATTAATCGGCGTACAAAACTTGCCTGGAGAGCTTTTGGAAGAAACAGCATAATTTTCAAGAGCAATGTGCCATTATATCTTAAAAGAAAAGTGTTTGATCAATGCATCCTTCTAGTGCTTACGTATGGTGCAGAGACGTGGACCTTAACTAAAAGAGACATACAAAGGCTGCAGACAACTCTGTCATGGCGAAAATTTTAACCTCTGGTGAATTTCAGAGAGACCTGATCAATCTTTCTGTTGGTTTATCAGAGATTAATTAATGCAAAAATTTTCTCCCATGACATACGTTAGAAGAAAATTCCTGGTTGAAAGGCAGGGAATTCGTGCGCAAAATTCGCTTGTCTTAATCACAACCAGGAAAACAAAATTTCATGTTGAAAAAAAGAGAATAATATTTGATTTAACTGACTTTGGGCTTTTGAAAATAATTAATTTATCTGTTCTTTTATCGCGATAGGAAAAGGCGAGTAGGTGTGCAGCTCAGAGAATCAAAATTAATTTTAGTTTAACATCACGGAACGAGAGAAAAAGAAAATTAAAATTAAGTGATTTTCTGCAAAGCAAGAATTCGCCATTTTTTGTTCCTCGTTTCCAACGTCTTGAAAAGTCGCCCAAAAGTGCAACATCTTTTCGTCTTTTGGGTAAGGAATTCAGCAACAGAATCTATTTTTAGACCTCAGGGTCAAAAAAAAGCTTGGTCCCTACGTGTGAAGGTCAGAGTGTCACCCCTGGCTTGCGTGGGAGTGAAATTCCGTTGGGAAGCTGTGAGTTGCTAGGCTGAAGTTTCGACCAATGGGAGAGGTCAGCGGTTTCAAGCACCCCAGAGTTTTATCCGTTGAGAGAGGTCACTTTTGTTCTTGTCCTCTTGCTGGCCGGGAGAAAGAGGGGACAGCCGAGTCTCTCCTCGCCTTTTGGTGGGGAGAGCGTTTTGCTGACCACCATGATTTGACATCGAGGTAAAAAAAAGCTTAAAGGAGCCTAGTAGCGGCGGTCTTCTAGCGTGGGGACTTGTCAGGCTCATGGATGGTTACATGAAAAAAAAATATTACAAGGAGCTTAGGGCTTGCGATGAATTTCTCGCGGATTCCACCAGATGAAGAGAGGTGGAAGAAATTATGAAGAAAGGACAGGACCACCGTAGGACAAGACCTCCTCGGGGCGCAGCGAAAGATGATCACCGATGCACTCCTAAGCATTCTCGTGAGAGCTGATGGATAAAGAAAGGGGAACCTCCTAGCCTTTGCCGTCCACCTTCCAATGCAGCCGACCAAATTCCTACCAGGGGAGAGAGCTATGGACATCGAAAAGGACAAGGGAGAATTACTCCCTCTGAGAGGGTCCATCATCACCAGCTTCGGGATGTCTTTTGTTTTCCCTGTGTTCAGGTGAAGTGCTCGGGCACATTGTGTCCAAAAAGAAAGAGAAAGACATTATTGGAGGCGAAGAGATTATCAACAGTGACAGTGTGACGAGAAGATTTTTTTTTATTTGAAACAAGAGTTGTTCCTGCCCAACCCAGAAGGTAAATTCTTTTTCGATTTTTTTTTTGTATAATGTTGTGACCACTGCGAAATTGTTGAACGAGTGGGTCAGCAGTGTGAAATCAAATTTATAGTTCTGCGAAAAAAAAAAAAGAAGAAACTTTGTTTTTTTTTTTTTTTTTTTGGTTAGCTGGATGTGGGACAGATGTCCCCATATTGTTATCGTTCAGTTTTCAAAATTAAGACTTATTAGTTCCTCAGGTATGAGTTCAGAAAAAAAGAGAGGGGAGTTGAAAATGCTTTCATTTATGTTTTTTTTTGTGTTGTCGTGTCTGGTATTGTAGCAACTTCCCAGGCCAGTAAATTTTGATGTATCAGAAAAAATTTAGTTTAATGTCTGGGCACAGTAAATTTTGGTGCATCGATAATAGTTTAGTTGGGCATGTGATATTTAAAAAGCAGTGTTATTGTGAGGCCGTGGGTGATAAAATAATAGTAAACATTTCTCTCTAGTCTTTTACAGCGTTGAGTTTTTTTCTTTTTGAGTGAAGATAAATTATGGGATGATTTATATTGGAATTTTGGGAACATATTATAGTCTGATGAAATTGGAAACCTAAAGTGCTGTTTACATTCTTGGAGTGTTGAGTGTCGAAATTGAGATGGTAGGAGTGTTAATTGAGGACCAGTATTTTACATGCTCCAGATGAGTGTTAATCTCCCATTGGAAAGGGGTGATCTTAGGGCAAACCGGGAACTTGTCCTAGGGCAGAGGGCTCTGAGTAGGGAATTTTCACCAGGATGCGATATGTGCAAAATAAAAGTTGAGGTATTTGGGTTCTCAAGTTTAGTATTTTCACAAAAAGAATGAACATCATGGGTTGAGAAGACACACTTTTGCTCACCAGTTCCAGTATTAATTGTTCTTTTCTTTGGCCTAAATTTTCTTGTTTTTACTATGAGGTTAAAAGTCTAAATGTAATTTTAATTTTCAATAAGGTGAAAATATTTAGTGGGTTATGTAAATGGTCAGTGTTATTGTCTGAAGTGGACCTGCGCATTGCCATGGTGCAAAGAATTTCCTTGCTAGTGATTTTTCCTGGGATATATGTGGAGAGAGATAAGTGATTTTCCTGGGATATATGTGGATATTGTGATTTAGGATTTCTTGGGATATATAGAGAGATAAGTGAATTTTCCTGGGATATATGTGGATATTGTGATTTAGGATTTCTTGGGATATATAGAGAGATAAGTGAATTTTCCTGGGATATATGTGGATATTGTGATTTAGGATTTCTTGGGATATATAGAGAGATAAGTGAATTTTCCTGGGATATATGTGGATATTGTGATTTAGGATTTCTTGGGATATATAGAGAGATAAGTGAATTTTTCCTGGGATATAGTTGTGTTGGTTCTGGGCCGGATGTGCCTGGAGTATTTAGGGTTGAAGTACGACAGGCTCTTGCAGGCGTGGTTGATCAAGGTGGGATCATGCATTGGTTCGAAAAGGGAGATCCTTGAGGACGTGGTTTTTGGGGGAAAACTTGTCTTCAAACCCCCCAGTAGTTTCGCTGCTCACGGAGATATGTACTGCCAGCGAGGGTCGGTCGAGCGTTGCTTCAAGAAATGTGGTGAGATCATGTTAGAGGAAATTCTGTGCCTGATGATGATGTGTCGCACTTGAGGATTTTTCCTTTCCTTTTGCATAGGCTGAAATTGGATTCACGACCCAATTTCACGCCTTCAGCCTGACTGGTATTTTCTTCCTGTGTTGGTTCTCAAAACCCAGGGTAGTGTCTGAACTGAGAGTATTTGCCTCACCACTACCTCAGTAATTCACTGCAGGTGTTAAATTTAAGTTTGTTTGGTGATTTAAAGTATCTAAATTTATTTGTTTATGGTTTGCTGTAGTGCTAGGGATGTAAATTCTAAATTCTGGTTGTTGGTGTTAGTGAACTTGATATTTAGTTTGGAAATTTAGTTAATTGGTATTTTGGGCTTTTGTTTACAGTATAGAGTTATTAAGTATCTTGAGCTATTATGTGAAGTGCAGAGTGAGGTGATTTTTATGAGCAAGCTAGTGCAAGAAGATTGTTTGAATTTCTGAATTAAGTTGATGTTATGAGTAGCGATAATTCTTAAGTCAGTGAGGTTTCTTTATAAGTGAAGTGGGTTCATTCAGGGTAGTTCTATAGGTTATGTAATGTTAATTAATGCTTGTGCTCAGTGTAAATTCTGTTTTGAGGATAATTTACTTGGTTTGTTTACTTGCTGATAGTAGATTTGTTAAAGTATAATTTGTGGCTCTTAAAATAACTGTAAATTTAAATTGAAGTCTTCGAAGCTGGTCTGGGAGATTGCAGAGTTTGCCAAGATTGTTTAGGTGCTGTAAATTTAAATCAATAAGTGTAAAATTGTAAATTTGTCATTGAGCTAACTAGGTGAGAGAGAAGAGAGTACGTTTCAAAAGAACAGAACTTGTCCACCTTGTGGAATTAATAATAATCCAGTATCTTTTTTTTTTTTGTGTAAGCTATGTGAATCATGGTATAATTTTGGATGCATGCCTAGTGTTCAAACCAACTGTGTTGAAATATGTAAAGTTGTGCTGTTCATAAGGCCAGTGGCCAAAGAGAAATAGAACAGAAATTGAGATTCTGTTTTTATACTGCTGTGTTTCAGCAAACAACAAAAAGGAAATGCCATCTGATTGTCCACTAAATGACCTTATTAAGTTTTTAAAGAAAAATAATAAATACAGGCAGTAGCCTTTCAAAAAAGTCCAAAATGAGTGCAGTGTGAAAATTTTTGTGTGCTGTTGTCTTCCATGACTTGGTCCCATGTACCCCACCTTAGCTTGACTAAGGCTATCGATCCGAATCCTGGTTTTATAAGGTATTTCATAACTGCAATTTTTGTCCTATCCTTTTAAATTGACTTTCACCGCCTCCACAAGTTGTTATTGAACGAGTACATTTTATCGTATGACTTATAGTGACACCTTTTCATACACATGCAACAATATCCACTTATTTTTGCACTTTCAGGTGACTCAACTCTGCGTAAACACAAACAACGCAAAATTTCCAATAACTTCTTGTGGAATGTAAATTTTAGATGCATTTTTGTTTAGGATGTTCATGGCCTTCTAATACTTAAAAAATATTTTTGTTTCGAAATGCATCCACCCATCTCCCAAAGTTAAATTTTAGTCGAAATCCAAAATTTCCCTTCAGATTTAATTTTGGCTACCTATTTAATAAATATATAACGTGGCTGAGATTTCTCACCAAAACAACTCAAAGTAGCATGGAGAGGTGCATGCTTGGAGTAACCAGGAGAGATAAGAAGAGGAACTCGTGGATCCAAAAAATGACAAGAGTGGAAGACATCATGATCAGAGTTAAATCCCTGAAATGGCAATGGGCTGGACATACTGCCAGAAGGACAGACCATCGATGGACAGTCGAAATTTTAGATTGGATTCCAAGGGACAGGAAAAGACCCAGAAGAACACCACATGGGAGATGGGTGGATGAAATTCGAAAGTATGCAGGGGTGACATGGAGGAGACTGGCACAAGACAGAACGTTGTGGAGGAAACTTTGGGAGACCTTCATTCAGCAGTGGATTGATAATGGTTGACAATGATGATGATGATGATGATATCAGTAAAAAGAAGTAAAGCATACTCCTGTAGTAATTAGACCACATCAACACTGTGCCCTGCTGCAGGAATTTGACGTAGTAGAAATAAACACAGAATTAACCACAAGCAACCCACTTTAATGATTCTGAACACAAATGACATAAAATAAAGTCAGGAACCCCAGACCACTCTTCAGGGAAAGACATCTGGAGCCCCGGAGTTAAATCACAGTATAGGTGTTACAGAAAAAGACCCAAAAGACCCCATGGCAGATGGGTGGATGAAATTGGAAAGCATGCCAGAGTAACATGGAGGAGATAGGTTCAAGACAGACATTTGTGGAAGAAACTTGAGGAGACCTTCATCTAGCAGTGGATTGATAATTGTTGACAATGATGATAATGATATATATTTTGATTATATACAGTAATACATATATTGTAATGATAATGGTTGTCAATGATGATATATATATATATATATATATATATATATATATATCATCATCATCATCATCATTGTCAACCATTATCAATCCACTGCTGGACGAAGGTCTCCCAAGTTTCCTCCACAACGGTCTGTCTTGTGCCAGTCTCCTCCATGTCACCCCTGCATACTTTCGAATTTCATCCACCCATCTCCCATGTGGTCTTCTTCTGGGTCTTTTCCTGTCCCTTGGAATCCAATCTAAAATTTCGGCTGTCCATCGATGATCTGTCCTTCTGGCAGTATGTCCAGCCCATTGCCATTTCAGGGATTTAACTCTGATCATGATGTCTTCCACTCTTGTCATTTTTCGGATCCACGAGTTCCTCTTCTTATCTCTCCTGGTTACACCAAGTATGCACCTCTCCATGCTACTTTGAGTTGTCTGCAGCCTTTGTATGTCTCTTTTAGTTAAGGTCCACGTCTCTGCACCATACGTAAGCACTGGAAGGATGCATTGATCAAAAACTTTTCTTTTAAGACATAATGGCATATTGCTCTTGAAAATTATGCTGTTTCTTCCAAAAAGCTCTCCAGGCAAGTTTTGTACGCCGATTAATTTCTTCATCAATGTGACCCTCACTAGATATCTGCTGTCCAAGATAAACGTACGTGTCTGTTATCTCCAGCTTTTCTCCATCAATCGATAAGTCTTCATTTCTTGTAAAAGCATTGAACATCACTTTTGTCTTCTGAAAGTTCATTTTTAATCCCACTTCTTTACTCTTGTCAGCAAGTTCCTGGATCATACTCTGCAGCTCTGATGGGGTAGTTGCAAAAATGACTACGTCATCAGCAAAACGAAGGTGGGTTAGATAATCTCCATTAATCTTTATCCCTTTGTTTTCCCAGTTCAGTGATTGAAAGACATTTTCCAATGTGGCATTAAAGAGCTTCGGAGATATGGTGTCACCTTGTCTCACTCCCCTTTCCAATTTTTATGTGTGTTGTATTTTCAAACAGCCGAATCTTTGCACTTGCATTTTCATAGATGTTATTAATAATATTAATGTATGCATCTTCAATACCGCAGGATTTCAGAGCCGTGGTAACTGCTGATGGTTTCACCGAATCAAAGGCTTTTTCATAATCGATAAAAGCCATGCACAATGGAAGTTCATATTCCCTCGCTCTTTCAATTAGTTCTCTCAGTACGTGGATATGATCTATTGTGCTGTAGCCACTCCCTGAATCCAGCTTGTTCTCTCGGTTGAGCCATGTCCAGTGTTACCTTCAAGCGGTGTGAAAGAACTTTAGTGAAGATTTTATAAACCACTGATAGGAGGCTGATAGGTCTGTAGTTCCTGAGATCCTCAATGTCACCTTTTTTATGTAGCAGGATCATTGTAGCATTGTTCCAATCCTCAGGAATCTTCCCTTCATTAAGGCATCGAGTGAAAATTTGGGCGAGTACTGTTTCGATTTCTCCACTTGCTTCTTGTATGATGTCTACAGTAATTCCATCTTCTCCTGGAGCTTTCCCCGCTTCATGTTCTTGATTGCATGAGCAACTTCTGCTGGGAGGACTGGAAGAACTCTGGTACCTTTCATGATGTCTGGAGTACATGTATCATCCCTTTCATATAATTTGGAGTAGAAATCTTTCACTCTTGTCAAAATTTCGCCTCTATTTCTTGTTATAGAACCATCTTCTTTTCTCAGAGCCATAATCTGTTTTCTTCCCTTACTGAGATGTCCCTTTGCTATCTTAAGGCTTTGGTTGTTTTCAATTGCTTTCCTCACTAGCTCACAGTTGAATTTCCTTACGTCTTCAGTGATACTTTTTCGTGTTGTCTTGCATAGCTCTATATATTCCACTTTGGAAGTCACATCTTCTTTAGTTGTCCTCATCTCTCTTCTTTTTTGCATCAACATTTTGGTTTTTCCTGATAATTTGTTCACATGCAACTTGTTCTTAGACCCAGCTAATTTTGTTGCTGTTTCCATTAGAGCTTTGGTTACTTTTCTGTTAACTTCCGAAATATCCACTTCTTCCGATGTTAGGCCTTCTAAAGCAGAGAATCTGTTCTTCAGTTCCAACTTGAAAGTATTATGGTGTTTTTTAAGGTTGGTTATGTCAATACATTTTGTTTGTCTTATGAGCTTGCCACGTTCCAGTTTAGTGTTGAGGTGCATCTTACATCTCACCAATCTATGGTCACTACCTGTGTTGAACTTGTTCAGCACACTGCAGTCTTCGATGACGAATTTTTTGTTACACATAATAAAATCAATTTCACTTGTCGTTCCAATTGGATGTCTCCATGTCCATTTCCTGTGTGGCTTTTTCTTGAAAAAGGAGTTCAAGATGAAAAATCCTTCTGCCTCTGCAAACTCAACGAGAGTATTTCCACGCTGGTTTCTGTTGCCGTGACCGAATTTACCTACTGAAGTTTCATTCTGTTGCCGTTGCCCTATTTTTGCATTGAAATCTCCCATAATTATCTTCAAGTGCTGCTTACCTTTATTATTTAGATGACGAATTTCCTCATAAAATTCTTCAATTTCTTCTTCAGGATGACTTGTGGTGGGTGCATAAGTTTGAATAATCTGAGCCTGGTATCTTCTCGAGAGTTGGATAACGAGTCGTGCAGCTCTGTCAGAGGAACTTTCAACTTCTACAACTTTATCCTTCAGTTTCTTGTTTATTATAAATCCAACACCACTAGTTCTGCCAGTATCTGTCCCACGATAATAGAAGAGATGTCCACTTTTCAGTTCAATGAGATCTTCTCCTTTTCTCCTTACCTCACTTAGCCCGACGATGTCCCACTTGATCCTTTGTAGTTCCTCTTCCAATTCAAGAAGCCTTGAATCAGAAGATAGGGAGCGTCCGTTATAGGTAGCCAAGGTCAGCATCAAATGGCAGCCTAGTCCGGTCCTCCGGGGATTCTTAGCACCCTCTGCCTTCATGTCGCACTGGCCGCTGCCTTGGCCAGGTACATTCCAGCTGCCGGAGACTGAGGGCCAAGATTTAAGTTGTAGAGTCATTTTGGAGGTGTTTGGCCATAACTCACCACGCTGGCCAAGCGGGTTGGTGAGTGTGGGATAGCATTTCCTCTGATCCCGATGGTATAGTTATACCGCTATTGGCGGTCGTCAGAGCCCCTTTAGTGGGAACAGGATGCACCACGAGAAGGCGGGGTTGACATTTGTCAAGGAGAGGCTGTGATGTTACGCATCACCTGACCTTACATCCCGTAATACATATATTGTAATGATAATGGTTGTCAATGATGATATATATATATATATCAAGACAGACCGATGTGGAGGAAACTTAGGGAGACCTTCATCCAGCAGTGGATTGATAATGGTTGACAATGATGACGATGATGATATATATATATAAGCAAAATGCACACATGCTCACAAATAGATAATCCTCCTGAAAATTAATATATACACATAGTTTCTGAGAGTACAAATTAGTTTATTCAGATAATTAAATTTCATAGTATTAAAAAGCTCCATTTAAACTATTCTTGAAAATATGGTATTCTTTTAACACCACCAATCGTTAATATGCATATGGATTCATCTAGTGCCACTGTTCTTAGTTCCTTGAACATGCAAATATAATACAGATTTTACACAAGGCTTAGAAAAAGGTGTTGGTGTTCTGTGTAAATCTTGCTATTACAATATGTTGTAGATATGAATCCCATTCAACTAAGAGCCTTGCAACGAGGTTACAAGTTCGCTTACCCTAATCAACATAAAGTGGACTTATTTAAAACTGTTCCACAGATTGAGAAAATTCTATATTCACTTCCAATTGAAGATCGGAACTTTGCAAGAATGAAAATTGCAAGGTCTCTTAACAAAAATAATCCAAGGCGGTGCAAAACCACTGAAGAATGCCAGCTTCATGAAGAAATGCAACAACTGATTGAACTGAAAAAGGACCTACATATCGCCATTCTTTTAGCTGATAAAACTAGTCAAGTTGTAATTTTGTTCAAAAAATGCTTAATGCCATTTCTAGTATCCCTCATGTAATAGTGGAACGAGACCCCACCAGGGCAACTGTTAGTGCTTTAAGCGGCCTTAAGAATTCTTCAGCTCCTCCGGATCCCTTTCCAAAAGCCTTCAATACCCCCCCGCTGCCATGTACCTGATTTATTTGGTAGATTAAAACTACACAAGGAAGGGTACCCTATTCGCCCTCTTATGTCAGGTTACATTGCCCCCACCCGACCTTTGGCAAGTTATCTCACCAAATTTACTGTGAATTCTTCCTACTCAATAAAAAGTACCACACATGCTATTAAATAAGTTAAAGTTAATACAGCCATTACCAACTTCCTATTTTTTGGCATCCCTAGATGTAGTTCCATTATACATGAATGTACCTATGAAAGCTACATTTCAGTTGATTCAGGCTTTGCTCATTGATTCTAACATTTCTGCCAATGATATTTCTTTCATAATGAATGCTCTTCATCTAATTAAAAGGCGTTCATTTTTCAAATTTCAGAACATTTTTTACCAACAAACCGACGGGACAGCTATGGGTTCACCTCTATCTGCAGTCTTAGCAGAAATTCTTCTTCAGCATATTGAAAATAAAGTCATAAAAGAATTTCCACAGAAACCTAGTTTCTATATCCGTTATGTTGATGACATCTTGGTAATTTAGCCATATACCATAAATCAGTTACATCAGTTTGTCAACACTATGTCTTCTCAATACCCCCCCATCAAACTTACGATAGAACTGGAACATAATTTTGTTTTACCTTATCTAGATTTTCAAATTACTCGTAACCCTTCTGACAATTCCCTGTCTTTTGCCGTTTACCAAAAACCCACTTCCACACACACTCTAATTCCGTACAATTCTGCCCACACTTTTCAGCATAAAATTTCTGCTTTGCACTTCCTATTTAGAAGGGCATATTCACATTCTTCCAGCCATTTTGCCAGAGCTCAAGAACTACAATGGATATCATCCCTTGCTAAAAACCATAGCTACCCGGACAACGTTGTCAAGGGGGTGCACAATAAAGTACGGTTTGTTATGTCAACTGCTTTAATTAATGAACAAGTGCCTAAAAAGTATGTTGGATCTGTTAATTTTAATCCACATGTTGTAAACCTTCTTACCAACATATGTTCCCATCATAAAATACAATTTGGAATACGATCATGCAATCTATATACCATTATCCGCAACGATCGTGACAAAATTAACAAAGGGAAAAAATGGAGTGTGTATGTTATTCCTATGCTCGACATTATTTCTGGTGAACTAAATAATCATTATGTGGGTTCAACCAAAAGAAATTTGGATTTGAGATTAAATGAACACAGATATGATTTTAAAATGAATTGCCAAAGCACCTCTTTTGCAAGAACTGTAAGTGCTGGAAATTCCATCCCAGACTGGGACAACGCCAAGACCATAAACACACCTAACTCTGCTTATTCCTTGTTATTCACAGAAAGCCTCTATATTTCGGCTTATAATACACGTTGCTGTAATGACTATTATCCTTGTGTTTTGCCTGAACCCTGCAGCAATCTTATTGGGAAGGACAGCACAATAACTATTATTTCAATTGAGTAATTTTCAATGGCTAATTATGCTTTTTGACTGTCTTGTTATCTGGTATATTATGTGACACTGACATTACCTTTCCCATGATGCATCTGCTCCACGTACTTAAGACCAGCATGTAACCACATGGTGAAATCACATCTGATGAAGGTGTCACTGTGACACCAAAAGTGCTCATGTGTTTTTTAACCTGTACATAGATTTCGTTTTTCAGCTGAATAAATATCATCGTGCAACAAGACGGATTTCTTTTAATACTAGATATTGTTTTACAGTATGTATATGCATTTCTTATTTTTACCATGGAATTATAGTGACATATCAACAAAGAGCCAATCACTTACCCAAAAGATCTTGGTCACTATTTTGCTTTACACTTCATGCACGTCCATTATAACATCATGTAATGTAGTTGCCCTTCAAAGGTTGAAAAACGTCTTGCTTATAATATTCGTTCTTCCGTTCATGGGAAATCGTTTTTTTTTTTTAATTCACAAGACAAAAAATGCTGATTTCATTCTGCCGTCTGAGATGTAACCTAGCTCGCCATCTCCATAAAAACCACTCTAAGGTACACAACATACAACACATTCATACACTCAATTAAAACCACTATGTACGTAATTACACTATTTACATTCCCTGGCAGTCAAACCCTTGTCAACTGTGACAAAAGAAGTGCTCCGTCTGCCTCAAACTCCGTACAAACCCTACTGCAAATGCCAATCTCATTCAGCTCGTCACACACAATCCTCTAGCACTTTCAACGGTATCACTGTCGTCATCAGGAGGCCAATGTGTGTCTCTCTGCCAACCACAGCTCAAGTGAGCAAAGTCATTGAGGTTCCGGCCTCAGTCGCAATCTCTGCATCTTTGTGTCTCTGGCGCCATCTATTGTCAGTGCTGCTCTCTTTTCTTTTTTTCCCTCTTAATTGTTGTTCAATTTTTATTAAGGCCTTCCGCTGTTCGTTTAAGTTGCTTGGCTCATTAATGTTACACACTCTTGATCTGTTTTTCTCAATTAATACTGATTCTGCAATTCTCAACTGCCTTTCGTTTTTACAGCTCTTAATAATTTTAATATCTTTGAACATCGGACATTGGTGATTTTCTAGACAATATTGGGTTACTGCAGTCTTAGCTTCTTTTTTATTCCAATTACTCATATGCTGGTGCAATCTATACTTTAACTTGTTCTTAGTGCTGCCTATATATGACAAAGGTGGTTTCTGGTTTATAGGAATCTCGTATACACCTGCTCTATCTAGTTGGCTGATTTTTTCGTTTTTTATTACTATATTTGTTTATAGTATGTACCTGACTTCCTACTTGTATGTCATATTTGCCACAAACCTTATTAATTTCAGCAGAAATACCTTCAACATATGGAATTGCTCCAACATATTTTAATAGTTTTTTACCATTATTGCCCTTATTATTTGCTTGAGTTTCTTCATAAATCCATTTCTTCAATACCTGTTTAGGGTAACCAAAATCATGTGCAATTTTTTCAATATATTCAATTTCTTCTTTCTTATATTGTTATTTTGATGAGTGTGTTAAACTTCTTTTAATTAGTGTTTTAACACTATATTTCTTATGTGTAAATGGGTGCGACGACTGAAAAGGTAATACAGGAATATATGATGATTTTCTATGCACTCTGTATTGTATATTGTCATTTGTTTCGATTTCCATAATATCCAAAATAGCCAATGTATTACTTTGTTCCTGTTCCACTGTCAATTCAATAGATGGATAAATATCATTATACTTTTTTTGTCAAGTTCAAGTTCATCATTTTTTAGCCTGGACAACAGAAAAATGTCATCAACATATCTGCAGTATATCAGTGGTGGATCTTCTAGTTTACTTATTATTTTTATTTCTATACCACACATTATCATTTCAGCAAATAAGGTTGACAATGGTGACCAGATAGGTCCACCATAATATTGTTTTTAAATCTTGTTATTGAACATAAAAATGTTATTTTCATATGTGTACAATAAAATTTCTTTTAATTCTTCAATTTGTACTTCACTCATTGTATGTAACTTATATAATTTTTCACAAATTATATCAATTGCCTGAGGTACTGGTGTGCTAGGAAACAAAGCACGAACATCCATACTAGCCATATGATATTCACTTAAATCTTGTTTAATTATTTTAATTTTTTCAATGAATTCGTAAGTATTCCTCAGAGTGAACCCTGTCTTCATGAACATTGGTGCCAAATACTTGTAGATATTTTTTTCCAACTTTATTAATGGGGAATTCCTTTTTGATACTATCACTCTCATAGGTGTATCAGGCTTATGAGTTTTTATTTTTGCAAACATTTTAGGTATTCCTGTACAAATAGGTGGGTACGCTTTCTTTATTTCTTCAGGAAAAGTGCTGTGATTTCTTATTCTAGCCAAGTACCTTTTTTTTTTTTTTTTTTTTGATTGGAGGTTTAACGACCACCGTGAGCAACTCAATGGGCTATAAGCAGTCGCCCGTCCCTAATTTAGGGTCACTGGTTCCAGGGAAGGGAGAGAGCCAGTGCCGTAAGACAAACACAACATCCATGCCTAACCGGGATTCGAACCCGGACCCCTTACGGACGAATGATCAGAGGCCAGCGCCTTAGACCACTGCGCCACCGAGGCTGCCCAAGTACCTTACTTGAGATTCTGTTAGATCTCTTGTCAGAATGCTACAATTCAAATCTTCTATTGCTCTATTCATTTTTTGATTACATTCAGCTATCATTCAGCTTTAAAATCACTATTTGTCCTGTTTTATCGGCTTCACAAAATTTAATCATTTGTTTTTCTCATACTGAATTTTATCCAAATTATATTTTTTATTACATTTTTCATTAAATTCTTTCAAAACAATTCTATACAATTTACTTCTAAATTTTTCACGATCTTCTGCAGGTACATAACGTGTCATTTCCTCAAGGTTAGGTATTAATTCTTCAGTCTTCGGCAAGCCACGCGGAAAACGCAAATTTCTTTCCTCTCTGCAAAACAGCTTTCTGCGAGAAGCTCAAGGCCAAGTTGGATTTATTCTGATAAACTTCCTACATATTCTCCCGTTGTTCATGTACTTTTTGGCAATCCATCATCGCCTGCAACTTTTTGGCAATGACTGTTTTTGAACTTTTTCTTTCCTATTCTGCGATGTCAAATATTTCTCTCAAGGTTACATCTAAAATCTCATCTTTCCAGGAACCATAAAAATTTCTATACTAGGCAGCACTAAGAACAAGTTAAAGTATAGATTGCACCAGCATATGAGTAATTGGAATAAAAAGAAGCTAAGACTGCATTAACCCAATATTATCTAGAAAATCACCAATGTCCGATGTTCGAAGATATTAAAATTATTAAGAGCTTATATATAATTTATGACTACAAAGCTTGTGGTGTTAAGATAGAATAATAATAACTACGTTTCGCACAATAAAATGTTTATTATACAACGACTATAGTTTCGCAGAGCGTTTGGCTCAGCTTCCTCAGGACGAATGGAACGTAAACATTCAAATAACTGTGACATCATCAGAATTCTGACGGTCACGGGTTTTGGCGAGTTGTTTCCACGCGCTTGAAAGAAATGGAGTCCACGTCATGTCGTTGACAAGCCGTGAATAGTTCCGGTATATGTGGAAAGCTTCTAATATATTAAGCTTGAAAGCCGAGTCCGGTTTATCAATAAGCGTAGCGTTTTTAAACAAAAAGTTATGGTTATTTTCGTGACAATATTGAGCTATAGACGACTTCTTCAGTTCATAGTTCCGTACATATGTCTTGTGTTCCTTCACACAGAAACTTAAAGCCCTGCGGGTCTGTCCTATAAATGAAAGTCCACATTCACAAGGTATCTGATAAATTCCCCAGGAGTTTAAGTCTTCGATGTAATATTTTGATCCGTAAAAATTCATCTTGTTTATGGGTTTGAAAATAACTTTGAAATTAAAACTTTTAAGGATTTTTGAAATCGCGAAGCAAATCTGAAGAGCAAATGGGATAACTGCCCAATTCTTTTGTATTGGGAGGTCTATAGGCATGAGTGGGCAGACAGGCTTTGGTTTCCTAAATTTTTGGACAGCTTTGTCTATAACGGAAGGGCTGTATCCTCTGTGTGCTGCAATTCGTTTAAGAAAATCAAGCTCTTTCTGTAAGGAATCCTCAGTTGAGCAGATATGTATTGCACGATATACGTATGTGAAGAAGGCCGAGATCTTTTGTTTCCATGGATGATTTGATTTTGCATGAGGGGGTAAGGAAACAGCAAATGGTTTTCGATAAACTGTTGTACTAAAGGATCCTTGAGAGCGTGACACAAAGACATCGAGGAATGGTAAGCAGCCATTATTCTCAGTCTCATATGTGAACTGTATATGAGGATCGATTGAATTGATAAGTTCAACTAATTTAGGTATTTCCGAGTTCATGCCATTCCAGAGAACAAAAGTATCATCTACATGTCGAATCCACAGGTCAAATGTAACAAGCTGAAATAGTTGGTCTTCAAAGTGATGCATGTAGACTTCGCATAAAATAGGTGACAATGGGCTACCCATTGGAAGGCCTTCGGTCTGTAGGAAAAATCTTCCACGAAAAAGGAAACTGTTTTGTCTTATACAAATTTCCACTAGCCTCAAAAACTCTTCTATTTCCGGTTGGCTGAAATGATGTTCTTTGAGACTTGATTTTAATGCTTGGAGAGCTCCATTCACTGGGATACTTGTGAACATGGATTTTACATCGAACGATA
Organism: Macrothele yani; assembly: GCA_039090855.1. Taxonomy (NCBI): domain Eukaryota; kingdom Metazoa; phylum Arthropoda; class Arachnida; order Araneae; family Macrothelidae; genus Macrothele; species Macrothele yani. The sequence goes on along the minus strand of CM077009.1, from coordinate 198,379,253 downwards.
AGGCGAACTGATCGTTGAATGGATGTTGCTTTAGCCGATTGACAAAATCAATGGAATTTTTTACAGAAGTTGTGTTCGAAAAAGTCGTTAAAGTCGATAGTTTCGAAGATAGAAATTTGGCCAACTTATGTGTAGCTGATCCTATATTGCTGACTATGGGACGAAAGGGGACACCAATCTTGTGTATCTTCGGAAGTGCACAGAAACGTGGACAACGGGAATATGAGGGCTTCAGATGATTTTTTGAGCTTTGGTCAAGGGTTACACAACTTGTTACCACTTTCCGAACTTCCTTTAATTGTTTCTCCGAAGGGTCATTTTTTATTTCCTTATAGACCCTATATATAGGACAGACCCGCAGGGCTTTAAGTTTCCGTGTGAAGGAACACAAGACATATGTACGGAACTATGAACTGAAGAAGTCTTCTATAGCTCAACATTGTCACGAAAATAACCATAACTTTTTGTTTGGAAACGCTACGCTTATTGATAAACCGGACTCGACTTTCAAGCTTAATATATTAGAAGCTTTCCACATATACCGGAACTCGTCACGGCTTGTCAACGACATGACGTGGACTCCATTTCTTTCAAGCGCGTGGAAACAACTCGCCAAAACCCGTGACCGTCAGAATTCTGATGTCACAATTATTTGAATGTTTACGTTCCATTCGTCCTGAGGAAGCCGAGCGAAACGCTCTGCGAAACTATAGTCGATGTATAATAAACATTTTATTGTGTGAAACATCGTTATTATTATTCTATATTAAGAGCTGTAAAAACGAAAGGCAGTTGAGAATTGCGGAATCAGTATTAATTGAAAAAAAACAGATCAAGGGTGTGTAACATTAATGAGCCAAGCAACTTAAACGAACAGTGGAAGGCCTTAATAAAAATTGAACTACAATTAAGAGGGAAAAAAAGAAAAGAGAGCAGCACTGACAATAGATGGCGCCAGAGACACAAAGATGCAGAGATTGCGACAGAGGCCGGAACCTCAATGACTTTGCTCACTTGAGCTGTGGTAGGCAGAGAGACACATTGGCCTCCTGATGACGACAGTGATTCTGTTGAAAGCGCTAGAGGATTGTGTGTGACGAGCTGAATGAGGTTGGCATTTGCAGTAGGGTTTGTACGGAGTTTGAGGCAGACGGAGCACTTCTTTAGTCACAGTTGACAAGGGTTTGACTGCCAGGGAATGTAAATAGTGTAATTACGTACATAGTGGTTTTAATTGAGTGTGTTATGAATGTGTTGTATGTTGTGTACCTTAGAGTGGTTTTTATGGAGATGGCGAGCTAGGTTACATCTCAGACGGCAGGATGAAATCAGCATTTTTTGTCTTGTGAATTAAAAACAAAACAAAAAAAAAAACGATTTCCCATGAACGGAAGAACGAATATTATAAGCAAGGCGTTTTTCAAACTTTGAAGGCCAACTACATTACATGATGTTATAATCGCCGTGCATGAAGTGTAAAGCAAAAAAGTGACCAAGATCTTTCGGGTAAGTGATTGGCTCTTTAATGATATGTCATTAATTACTTGCACATAAATATGCGCACTTTGCTGGTGTTTAATACCTTTAAAGATGCAAATAATATGATGGAATTATAGGTTTTTAGGAACTTCAGCAGGCTTCAAAAAGGTCTATAAAAAAGTCTTAGAATATTTATATCACCTTTGTTTTTAAAATATTCTTGAGCCTAGTGCTTTTTATAGCTGGGTGTATGTATACCTAGTGTGATGCAGATATGATATGAAATACATATTGATTTGCTCCTATCTTTTAAAAAAAGTTTTGGCATTGGAAAGGGTCCTTTTTTATTTTTTTGCATTTTAGGAACTGTACTAAGGAAGGTTCAGGTTGCCCATCATCGCATGTTTGATAATTAATTTCCTTTTGAAAAAAAATGTTTAAACTCTGAAAAGGACCATTTAAAAAATATTATCATCATCATTGTCAACCATTATCAATCCATTGCTGGACGAAGGTCTCCCCAAGTTTCCTCCACAACGGTCTGTCTTGTGCCAGTCTCCTCCATGTCACCCCTGCATACTTTCGAATTTCATCCAACCATCTCCCATGTGGTCTTCTTCTGGGTGTTTTCCAGTCCCTTGGAATCCAATCTAAAATTTCGGCTGTCAATCAATGATCTGTCCTTCTGGCAGAAAGATTGATCAGGTCTCTCTGAAATTCACCAGAGGTTAAAATTTTCGCCATGACAGAGTTGTCTGCAGCCTTTGTATGTCTCTTTTAGTTAAGGTCCACGTCTCTGCACCATACGTAAGCACTGTAAGGATGCATTGATCAAACACTTTTCTTTTAAGACATAATGGCACATTGCTCTTGAAAATTATGCTGTTTCTTCCAAAAGCTCTCCACGCAAGTTTTGTACGCCGATTAATTTCTTCATCAATGTGACCCTCACTTGATATCTGCTGTCCAAGATAAACGTACTTGTCGGTTATCTCCAGCTTTTCTCCATCAATCGATAAATCTTCATTTCTTGTAAAAGCATTGAACATCACTTTTGTCTTCTGAAAGTTCATTTTTAATCCCACTTCTTTACTCTTGTCAGCAAGTTCCTGGATCATACTCTGCAGCTCTGATGGGCTAGTTGCAAAAATGACTACGTCATCAGCAAAACGAAGGTGGGTTAGATAATCTCCATTAATCTTTATCCCCTTGTTTTCCCAGCTCAGTGACTGAAAAACACCCTCCAATGTGGCATTAAAGAGCTTCGGAGATATGGTGTCACCTTGTCTCACTCCCTTTCCAATTTTTATGTGTGTTGTATTTTCAAACAGCCTAATCTTTGCACTTGCATTTTCATAGATGTTATTAATAATATTAATGTATGCATCTTCAATACCGCAGGTTTTCAGAGCCATTGTAACTGCTGATGGTTTCACCGAATCAAAGGCTTTTTCATAATCGATAAAAGCCATGCACAATGGAAGTTCATATTCCCTCGCTCTTTCAATTAGTTCTCTCAGCACATGGATATGATCTATTGTGCTGTAGCCACTCCTGAATCCAGCTTGTTCTCTCGGTTGAGCCATGTCCAGTGTTACCTTCAAGCGGTGTGAAAGAACTTTAGTGAAGATTTTATAAACTACTGATAGGAGGCTGATAGGTCTGTAGTTTCCGAGATCCTCAATGTCACCTTTGTTATGTAGCAGGATCATTGTAGCGGTGTTCCAATCCTCAGGAATCTTTCCTTCATTAAGGCATCGAGTGAAAATTTGGGCGAGTACTGTTTCGATTTCTCCACTTGCTTCTTGTATGATGTCTACAGTAATTCCATCTTCTCCTGGAGCTTTTCCCCGCTTCATGTTCTTGATTGCATGTGCAACTTCTGCTGGAAGGACTGGAGGAACTCTGGTACTGGTATCTTTCATGATGTCTGGAGTGCATGTATCATCCCTTTCATATAATTTGGAGTAGAAATCTTTCACTCTTGTCAAAATTTCGCCTCTATTTCTTGTTACAGAACCATCTTCTTTTCTCAGTGCCATAATCTGTTTTCTTCCCTTACTGAGATGTCCTTTTGCTATCTTTAGGCTTTGGTTGTTTTCAATTGCTTTCCTCACTAGTTCACAGTTGAATTTTCTTACGTCTTCAGTGATACTTTTTCGTACTGTCTTGCATAGCTCTATATATTCCACTTTGGAAGTCACATCTTCTTTAGTTGTCCTCATCTCTCTTCTTTTTTGCATCAACATTTTCGTTTTTCCTGATAATTTATTTACATGCAACTTGTTCTTAGACCCAGCTAATTTTGTTGCTGTTTCCATAAGAGCTTTGGTTACTTTTCTGTTAACTTCAGAGATGTCCACTTCTTCCGATGTTAGGCCTTCTAAAGCAGAGAACCTGTTCTTCAGTTCCAACTTGAAGGTATTATGGTGTTTTTTAAGGTTGGTTATGTCAATAGATTTTGTTTGTCTTATGAGCTTGCCATGTTCAAGTTTAGTGTTGAGGTGCATCTTACATCTTACCAATCTATGGTCACTACCTGTGTTGAACTTGTTTAGCACACTGCAGTCTTCTATGACGAATTTTTTGTTACACATAATAAAATCAATTTCACTTGTCGTCCCATTTGGATGTCTCCATGTCCATTTCCTGTGTGGCTTTTTCTTGAAGAAGGAGTTCAAGATGAAAAACCCTTCTGCCTCTGCAAACTCAACGAGAGTGTTTCCATGCTGGTTTCTGTTGCCGTGACCGAATTTACCTACTGAAGTTTCATTCTGTTGCCGTTGCCCTATTTTTGCATTGAAATCTCCCATAATTATTTTCAAGTGCTGCTTACCTTTATTATTTAGATGACAAATTTCCTCATAAAATTCTTCAATTTCTTCTTCAGGATGACTTGTGGTGGGTGCATAAGTTTGAATAATCTGAGCCTGGTATCTTTTCGAGAATTGGGTAACAAGCCGTGCAGCTCTGTCAGAGGAACTTTCAACTTCTACAACTTTATCCTTCAGTTTCTTGTTTATTATAAATCCAACACCACTAGTTCTGCCAGTATCTGTCCCACGATAGTAGAAGTGATGCCCACTTTTCAGTTCGATGAGATCTTCTCCTTTTCTCCTTACCTCACTTAGCCCCAGGATGTCCCACTTGATCCTTTGTAGTTCCTCTTCCAATTCAAGAAGCCTTGAATCAGAAGATAGGGAGCGTCCATTGTACGTTGCCAAGGTCAGCATCAGATGGCAGCCTAGTCCGGTCCTCCGGGGATTCTTAGCACCCTCTGCCTTCATGTCGCACTGGCCTTATCAGATTACAAACTAAAATTTGAAAACAAATCTATAACAGCAAATTTTTAAAAGTGAGAAAAAAAAAACCTGACGATAATATAAACTAAAATTGCAAAAGAGTAGAATTTTTTGTGAAAGGCCTTACATATTTATATCCATTGTTCCCAGTGTTGCATACATTGAATAAATACTGCATACAATAGGTACCTCAAAGTGTTTTTGTTTTGTTTTTTTCCTTGGGATAACATCAGCAGGGTAGAGTTGTTTAAATCTATATGAAATGGAATTTGTAGGGCAAAATTCTTCAACTATGCTTGTTTTCTTGCAATAGAATTTGCAACAAGCAGACTAAATGCTCAAATTTGACAAAAAAAAAAAAAAAAAAAAAGTGATTTGCTGTTATTATTTTCCATTTCCTACATATGAAAGAACTCATACTTTTGGGCATAGCAGAACTCAAATTACTATTTTTCCATAAAAAACGTGACATGAAATTAAGGCGGAGCTAGTTTCTCTTCTCTGAGATACACCAAACAGACTGAGCTGATAGGAAATTACACAATGCTCTAAGATTTAGAATGTCCAACCAAAGTAGACTGTACTAATAAAAGCACAACTATTGTAAAAGATAAATTACCGTACTGCTGCACATATTTCCAATACCATTTCCTCGCCTGAAAAGTTCCTTTCTAGGTCTTTGAAAGATGAAATTTTACTCATTATTCCACTACCTTGATATATTAAAAGAGGTCTAGTTTTTTTTTTTTTTTTTAGTAAATGTGTATATTAGCATCCTAAATTATTTCTGACATATCAATAAAAAAAAGAACACTTAAGAAGCTCTTGGCCACTTTTTGCAATACACTTCATGCACTTCGATTATAACATCATGTTATGTAGCTGGCCTTCAAAGGTTCCTTTGAAGGCCAGCTACATAACAGAATGTTATAATCGACGTGCATGAAGTGTATAGCAAAAAATGGCCAAGAGTTTTCAAGTAAGTGTTTTTTTTATTTTTTTTTACTGATATGACATTAATGACTTGCACGTAAATATGTGCACTTTGTTGGTATTTAATGCCTTTAAAGTTGCAAATAATATGCTAAATTATTTCGTCGGAAAAATGCTAGTACCTGGGAAAAGTGCAACATACAGATGTTAGAGTATGGAAACTAATGGCAAATGGTGCAGAAATTTCATATTTTAAATGTCTTTTAAAGATGTTTATCATAATATTTACCTGTAAGTGCGGGGCTGTGAAGAGATTTGGTAGGCCTAATGCATCGCTACTATGACGATGTCAAGGTATGCTGCATTGAAAAGATTGGCTGCGGCATGTAATTCACATGCTACTAGAGCAGCCGTGTACATTTTTGCCAGTGCAGTGAAGCATATATGCTCATACGCTACAGCAGGGGTGCCGAAAATGTTCAGAGCCTAATATTTCCCCAGAAAAAAAAAAATTTTTTGTCTGAAATTTCTCCAAAACTATAGCGGATTTTCATACAAGTTTAGACAATTATTATTAGAGTACATGTCAATGATCAAGAACTAACCTTAAACCCTATTACTTGAAAATTTAAAAAAAAAAACAAAAAAACTAATATTTGTTCCAATGAATTGGTTGGGGGTTTTTTTTTACGAAAAAACTGTCCATTTTTTTTTATTTTTTTTTACGCACGAAATATTTAGTGCTCCAGGTGAATATCTCTTCTTTAGCAGGTGAAAGTTTCGGGCGAGACCGGGATAGGTGAATCAAGAATTCTTTCCTCGCCTAAAATGGCGGAACCCATTAACTTTCGACGTACAAGGAATAGGCAAATCAAGAAGTTTGCTCCAGGTGAACCCCTCTCCTATAGCAGGTGAAAGTTTTAGGCAAGACAGGAATAGGCAAATCAAGAATTCTTTCCTCGCCTAAAATGGCGGAACCCACTAATTTCGACGTACAAGGAATAGGCAAATCAAGAAGTTTGCTCCAGGTGAATCCCTCTCCTGTAGCAGGTGAAAGTTTTAGGCAAGACAGGAATAGGCAAATCAAGAATTCTTTCCTCGCCTAAAATGGCGGAACCCATTAACTTTCGACGTACAAGGAATAGGCAAATCAAGAAGTTTGCTCCAGGTGAATCCCTCTCCTCTAGCAGGTGAAAGTTTCAGGCGAGACAGGGATAGGTGAATCAAGAATTCTTTCCTCGCCTAAAATGGCGGAACCCATTAACTTTTGACGTACAAGGAATAGGCAAATCAAGAAGTTTGCTCCAGGTGAATCCCTCTCCTCTAGCAGGTGAAAGTTTTAGGCAAGACAGGAATAGGCAAATCAAGAATTCTTTCCTCGCCTAAAGTGGCGGAACCCATTAACTTTCGACCAACGAAGAAAAGGCGAATCAAGAAGTAACCCAGGGCAGAGAGGCTGAAAAATAAACAGCTAAAAAATTCTGTAATTAATTATAATTTATTGCATTCTAGCATTCCAGGCATCTAATTGTGCCAGATAATTTTACCGAATGAAATTTAAATTTGACTTAAATCCCTTGCAAAATGCATGGGTCCTATTCGCTTTAAAATATCCAGAACCCCCAATAATTTTTCAAATCGGCGCCTATGACCCATTCGCTGCCATTATTGTTTTTTTCCTTTCTATTGTAGGTTTTAAAACAATTACCTAGAGCAACTCAGTGAGCTATAAGCAGTTGCCCGTCCCTAATTTAGGGCCACTGGTTCCAGGGAAGGGCGAGAGCCAGCGCCACGAGACAAACACAACATCCATGCCTCACCAGGATTCGAAACCGGACGCTTTTCGGACGAATGATCAGAAGCCATCGCTTAGACCTCTGTGCCACCCGGGTGGCCCATTAGTTTCGGAAACGTTTATTAGCGTGACTAGTGGTTCCGTTGTACTTGTTACTCACGCCACTGTCTCCGTCTTGGCATTAGTAAAGTCGTTTAGGCGCAGTGAATCATCCGTGAGCGGCAGTTCACAGTACGTCACAGCCCTCATAACCTCTTGTATTCATAGCGACACATTTTTTAAAATGATTACCATGAAGTAAATTACTCCTATTTTTCACACTTATATTCGTTGTTAATAAGTAAATTTTTCGTTTATTATTACTACCATTATTTTACCCCCGGGCAAAATTTTCCCTAGAGCTACCTTAATTTCCCTGAACCTTGTTCGCTTCGTTTATTATTACTACCATTATTTTTATTATTTTACCCCCGGGCAAAATTTTTACCAGAGCTACCTTAATTTCCCCTGAACCTTGTTCGCTTCGTTTATTATTATACCATTATTTTACCCCCGGGTAAAAATTTTCCCTAGAGCTACCTTAACTTCCCCTGAACCTTGTTCGCTTCGTTTATTATTACTACCATTATTTTTATTATTTTACCCCCGGGCAAAATTTTTCCTAGAGCTACCTTAATTTCCCCTGAACCTTGTTCGCTTTGTTTATTATTATACCATTATTTTACCCACGGGTAAAAATTTTCCCTAGAGCTACCTTAATTTCCCCTGAACCTTGTTCGCTTCGTTTATTACTACTACCATTATTTTCATTATTTTACCCATGGCAAAATTTTTCCTAGAGCTACCTTAAATTCCCTGAACCTTGTTCGCTTCGTTTATTATTATACCATTATTTTACCCCCGGGTAAAAATTTTCCCTAGAGCTACCTTAACTTCCCCTGAACCTTGTTCGCTTCGTTTTATTATTACTACCATTATTTTTATTATTTTACCCCCGGGCAAAATTTTTCCTAGAGCTACCTTAATTTCCCCTGAACCTTGTTCGCTTCGTTTATTATTATACCATTATTTTACCCACGGGTAAAAATTTTCCCTAGAGCTACCTTAATTTCCCCTGAACCTTGTTCGCTTCGTTTATTATTACTACCATTATTTTTATTATTTTACCCATGGCAAAATTTTTCCTAGAGCTACCTTAAATTCCCCTGAACCTTGTTCGCTTCGTTTATTATTATACCATTATTTTACCCCCGGGTAAAAATTTTCCCTAGAGCTACCTTAACTTCCCCTGAACCTTGTTCGCTTCGTTTATTATTACTACCATTATTTTTATTATTTTACCCCGGGCAAAATTTTTCCTAGAGCTACCTTAATTTCCCCTGAACCTTGTTCGCTTCGTTTATTATTACTACCATTATTTTTATTATTTTACCCCCGGGGCAAAATTTTTCCTAGAGCTACCTTAATTTCCCCTGAACCTTGTTCGCTTCGTTTATTATTACTACCATTATTTTTATTATTTTACCCCCGGGCAAAATTTTTCCTAGAGCTACCTTAATTTCCCCTGAACCTTGTTCGCTTTGTTTATTATTATACCATTATTTTACCCCCGGGTAAAATTTTCCCTAGAGCTACCTTAATTTCCCCTGAACCTTGTTCGCTTCGTTTATAATTACTACCATTATTTTTATTATTTTACCCATGGCAAAATTTTTCCTAGAGCTACCTTAATTTCCCCTGAACCTTGTTCGCTTCGTTTATTATTACTACCATTATTTTTATTATTTTACCCCCGGGCAAAATTTTTCCTAGAGCTACCTTAATTTCCCCTGAACCTTGTTCGCTTCGTTTATTATTATTACCATTATTTTTATTATTTTACCCCCGGGCAAAATTTTTTCTAGAGCTACCTTAATTTCCCCTGAACCTTGTTCGCTTCGTTTATTATTATACCATTATTTTACCCCCGGGTAAAAATTTTCCCTAGAGCTACCTTAATTTCCCCTGAACCTTGTTCGCTTCGTTTATTATTATACCATTATTTTACCCCCGGGTAAAAATTTTCCCTAGAGCTACCTTAATTTCCCCTGAACCTTGTTCGCTTCGTTTATTATTACTACCATTATTTTTATTATTTTACCCATGGCAAAATTTTTCCTAGAGCTACCTTAATTTCCCCTGAACCTTGTTCGCTTTGTTTATTATTACTACCATTATTTTTATTATTTTACCCCCGGGCAAAATTTTCCCTAGAGCTACCTTAATTTCCCCTGAACCTTGTTCGCTTCGTTTATTATTATACCATTATTTTACCCCCGGGTAAAAATTTTCCCTAGAGCTACCTTAATTTCCCCTGAACCTTGTTCGCTTCGTTTATTATTACTACCATTATTTTTATTATTTTACCCCCGGGCAAAATTTTTCCTAGAGCTACCTTAATTTCCCCTGAACCTTGTTCGCTTCGTTTATTATTACTACCATTATTTTTATTATTTTACCCCCGGGCAAAATTTTTCCTAGAGCTACCTTAATTTCCCCTGAACCTTGTTCGCTTCGTTTATTATTACTACCATTATTTTTATTATTTTACCCCCGGGCAAAATTTTTCCTAGAGCTACCTTAATTTCCCCTGAACCTTGTTCGCTTCGTTTATTATTATACCATTATTTTACCCCCGGGTAAAAATTTTCCCTAGAGCTACCTTAATTTCCCCTGAACCTTGTTCGTGCGTTTGGACATATTCTACAGAATATAGTTTGTTCATGTTTCATCATTGTTTTTAAAGCACATGTTGATTATATTTCGTTCTTTCACATATAATTCCCCGATTCATAACAGAAAGTACTAATATGCTTTTCCATGTTGTACAGAAATCTGGGGAACAATAACTTTCGGTTCTGCTTTGAACGGCTTCCATTCGCAGCCGATTTGCTGTGTCACTGCACTTTTGGTTCTAATGTTAATAGCTTGTTTGCAGGTCAGTTTCTATCTTATGCATATGTATCTTTTGCAAATCCGAGAGGTTTTATCCGGTTTTTCCTGCCAAGAACGTACAGGACACAACAAAATAAAAGGTGGATGATGTGGATCTATTTTCTGTAGCATCACTACAACATTTCTTGCTCTCCTTCCAACAACGTAAACTCTTTCTCTTGTACTCTACTGCCAGTCATTTCGGAACAGCAACGATCTTCCTTTTAAGGGACCAAAGCTTCACATTTTCGCCGGAGCGATGCCTTAGGCCTACTGCAGCTTCTCTTCACAGCGTCGGACTCACAGATCAATATTACGATAAAAATCTTTAAAACACATTTTAAATAGGAAATTTCTGCATTTGCTATTAATTTCCATATTCTAAAACCTTTACTAATCTAAAGCAACTATTATGGGAATTTTACTAGGAAATTTTTTCATTAAATTGCAAATTTTCAGAGAAAACTCTTGTCCTTCTTCAGGCTGTCTTGTTGTTGTCACTTATTCCTGTCACTATCACGGTTAACCTTGACGGTTTAGGTTATTTTTCAACAAATCCTGCCAGATGTTAGGCAGGGAAAATCCTTTGCAGTCATTGATGATGGAATTTTGATCAAGACAGCCTGAAGGAGGAGAAGAGTTTTCTCCAAAAATTTGCAATTTAATGAAAAAATTTCCTAGTATAATTCCCATAATAGTTGTTTTAGATTAGTAATTGAATTAAGAAACTAGGAAGCCATTTCTCAACATGAGCTTTATTCAAAGAATTCTAAAACCTGTACGTCACACTTTTTCCAGGTACTAACATTTTTCCGAAGAAATAATTTAGGACGCTAATCTACACATTTACAGTTTTTTTCCATCACATGTTATGCAACTGCAGTTACTCTATATGAACAAGTATGCATTTAGAAAGACCACTTTTTTGAGTAAATGGTTTGGAACAAAAATCAAATGAACAAGGTTTTTCACCTGTGTGAATAATCATATGCTTTGAGAGATCACTTTTGTAGGCAGAAAGTTTGGACATTGTTCAGAATTTTTTTTTTTAATTTTTAGATTGGAGGTTTAACGACCATTGTGAGCAACTCAATGGGCTATAAGCAGTCACCTGTCCTTTATTTCGTATCACAACAAAAGGGTGAACATCAAAAGAGCAGACAACATAAGGGCACAAGAAAAAAGAGCGATGCACCAAAAGGCGATACAACAAAAGGGTGACCCGACAAAAGAGCAAATCCACAGGCTTGATATTTTCTACTTCAACTCAAGATTTCTAAAAGATATTATTTCCAAAATCGGCACCAGGGTGGGTCCCTTTGAGAAAACTACATATTTCTCTGTGCATTCGAATCTCAACTGAAATCAGATGCCTCATCCTATATAGAAGGCTTTCTAAACAATGTTATTTTCAAAAAGGTCCCAGGGCCCTTTCAGTAAATTTAGTATTTCTTTTTTCTTTTTTTTTTTTGATTGGAGGTTTAACGACCACCGTGAGCAACTCAATGGGCTATAAGCAGTCGCCCGTCCCTAATTTAGGGTCACTGGTTCCAGGGAAGGGAGAGAGCCAGTGCCGTAAGACAAACACAACATCCATGCCTGACCGGGATTCGAACCCGGACCCCCTTACGGACAAATGATCAGAGGCCAACGCCTTAGACCACTGCGCCACCGGGGCGGCATTTAGTATTTCTTTGTGTATTGAAACAATCCCAACTGAAATCAGACGTGCCATCTTTTGTAATCTAAGTGAAATCTATACAGAAGGCTTTCTAAACAATGTTATTTTCAAAAAGGCCCCGGGGCCCTATCAGTAAATTCAGTATTTCTTTGTGTATTCAAATAATCCAAACTGAAATGAGATGTGCTATCTTTTGTACTCTGAAATCTATGTAGAAGTGAAATCTATATCGAAGAATTTCTAAAAGATCTTTTTTCCAAAAAGGCTATGGAGCCCTTTTCTTAAATTGCCTTCTTTGTACATTCAAAGCAAAATTTGACGCATCCAAAAAGGCTATGGAGCCCTTTGGATGCGTCAAATTTCCAAAAAGGCTATGGCGCCCTTTTCTTAAATTGCCTTCTTTTTACATTCAAAGCGAAATTTTACACATGCATGAAATTTTTTGTGCTGCAACTGCAACCTCCAGAAATGGCCGAAGAGATTTCCAAAAGGGCCACGAAAACTTTATTTTGTTTCATTTCTGGTTTTTAAGAAAAGATTTTCTTCAGAGCAAGAAATTCTTAGTAGTTCAACCCTTTTCATGGCACGGCTTAAGCTACTTAGGATTCTCGAGGAAAATAATAAAATAAAAATAATAATGATTACATCAGGCCTTGACTATCAGGCTTTTTGCCTTGTTAGGGTACCATTTTGACCTAGTGTTAGTTACTTAACCGTAACCTGAATTCCAGACGAAATTTCATATATTTCGTAATTGTTTAGTTCTTTTTACCTATATTGTTCACATTGTTTGATCTTTTTACTTGGCTGTCCGGTGAGACCTTGAAGGGTCGGAATAGACCATCTGTGAGAGTAGCTGATATCCTTCGAGCAAAACAAATTTCCTGCTTTCTCCTTCCGACCCCAGAGAGAATGGGGAGTGCACTTAATGTATTCTTAGGTCGTAGTATTTAAGAGACAGTATAGATGTCATGTTGTTTATGACTGATCGTCATTTTTTTCTATAATACAACAATTCCTTCCAGCCAGGACTTTCATCCCACCTCCCCTACTGTGGTCGGTATGGGATATCACCAGGGAATTTTCTTTGTCAGGAAGGGGATAGTGGTCCTCTCAAGGTGTTCTAGATGAAATTTCATATATTTCGTAATTCTTTAGTTCTTTTTACCTATATTGTTCACATTGTTTGATCGTTTTACTTGGCTGTCCGGTGAGACTTTGAAGGGTCGGAATAGGCCATCTGTGAAAGTTGCAGATGTCCTTCGAGCAAAACAAATTTCTTGCTTTCTCCTTTTGACCCCAGAGAGAATGGGGAGTGCACTTGATGTGTTCTTAGGTCGTAATATTTATGATAGACAGTATAGATGTCAGGTTGTTTATGACTGATCATCATTTTTTTCTATAATACAACAATTACTTCCAGCCAGGATTTTCATCCCACCTCCCCTTTTGTGGTCGGTATGGGATATCATCAGGGAATTTTCTTTGTCAGGAAGGGAATAGTAGTCCTTTCAAAGTTTCACACAATGAGATACCCCCCCTTCTCCGTCTAGTAAGACTGTCGTCTGATGTTTTCGCCTTGAATTATGAAAAATTGGTAACCATCATTGGCGTTCTGATAGCCCCAGCAGTGCGAGGGTGCCTCATGTCTAAGACGGCCTCAGCAGATGGATTTTTCAAAATTTTTGTGGAAACTTCATATGAAACTGGTTAAAGAATTTGTCAGTAATTTTTAACAGCAGCTTTGAATGAAGTATTAAAAAGAAAAGTAATTTTTGGTTGCTGTTGTTGTTTTCAGTAAATAAGTAAAATCTTCAAGAAATCATTTTCGCTTTAGTTTATAAAAACTGGATGATGGGAAAGCATCAGCTATTCCAGAGGACTTGAGACCCCTTTTCACAGCCATAGCAATATTTCCTATACATGTCTATTAGCAAAAAATTTGAAAGAAATATCAGTTGAATAAATGAAATTTTTACATCAGTGAGGATAAGGAGTTATATATTACACTTGTTTGCACATAACTACGCATCCTTCAGAATACAATAAGCTAAAGAATGTTCTTCGCAGGAACGATAAAACAGAGACCTGTGTTGTTTTTGTTTTTTTATAACAGAGTCAAAAGAAAAGGCTTTTACTATGTGCAAAACATTGTGACATTATGCTTAAGTGTGTTTTGTATATTCAATAATCAAGAGTAAACAATTTAAGTAATCTAACTCTTTTTCTGCCACAATTCTTAATTTTTCTTTTTATTTGCTTACTTATGTTCTGCATTTTGGTAAAAATCAGAAAAGATCATTAAACACCTCCACAAGAATGTTACGTGTTTTGCGTGGGGTCCGAACTAAAGCCTACCGGACACTTGCCACCTGCATACACATTTCTGTGCTTCAACTATAAAATTTTCTATAGGATCTTAGGATGCATTTGGAAAACAAAAAATGTCACATCTGATTTCAGTATATAAGCAATTTACTCAAAGGGCCCTTAGGGACTGTTTCAAAATAACATAATTTAGAAAGCTTTCTGCATAGGTTGCATTTCAGTACAAACAGTGTCACATCTGCACTCAATTAGAATTTGAATACCCAAAGAAACAAATAATTTCCTTGAAGTCCTCATGGGACATTTTGGAACTAATATCTTTTTGAAAGCACTCCCTATAGGTTATTGAAGTACAGAAAAATTAATATTTGCTTTCAGTTGGGATTTGAATATACAATGATATAAACAATTTGGAAATTTATATCTTCTTAACATTTTTTGCAAATTGGTTAAATAGTTCTAGTTTAGTGAATCGTTTGTCTGGCAGTCGTGCACCCTTCTGCCGCATCGCTGTTTTGCCGTGTAACCCCTTAATTTAAAGCCACTGGTTCCAGGGAAGGGCGAGAGCCAGTGCTGTAAGACCAACATAATATCCATGCCTCGCCGGGATTCGAACCCACACCCCTGTCGGACGAATGATCAGCATTGCGGCGGTGAGAATTTTCAGTTTTGTGGATGATCATATGCCTTGGAAGATTATGTATCTAACAAAATTGTTTAGATTGTATATCACAATGGTGAGGCTTTTTACCGGTATGAATAAGCATATGATTTGAAAGTTCTCTTTTCCAAGCAAATGATTTGGAGCATACATCACACTGGTGAGGCTTTAAATCTGTGTGAATGAGCATATGCTGTATAAGATTACCTTTCTTGGAAAATCGTTCGGAGCACACATCACACTGATGAGGTTTCTCACCTGTGTGTATGGCCATATGCTGTGAAAGATAACCTTTCTGAACAAATCATTTGGAGCATACATCACACTGATGAGGTTTCTCTTCTGTATGAATGACCATATGCCTTGCAAGACTACATTTGTCAGCAAATCGTTTAGAGCATGTATCACACTCATAAGATTTCTCACGTGTGTGAACAATCATATGTCTGGAAAGATTACTTTTCCGAGCAAATGATTTAAAGCATACATCACACTGGAGAGGCTTTTCACCTGTGTGAACAAGCATATGCCTTACAAGACTACCTTTATCTATAAATCGCATGGAGCATACATCACACTGGTGTGGCTTTTCACCTGTATGAATAAGCATATGCTTAGTAAGACCACTCTTTTGAGCAAATTGTTTTGAGCATAGATTACACTGGTGAGATTTTTCACCTGTGTGAACGAGCATATGCACCAAAAGAGTACTTTTCCTAACAAACCGTTTGGAACATACATCACACTGATAAGGTTTTTCACCTGTGTGAAGGAGCATATGCTTTGACAGATTACCTATATCAGCAAATCGTTTGAAGCATTCATCACATTGGTAAGGCTTTTCACCAGTGTGAACAAGCATATGCTTTAAAAGTCTGCGTCTCTCGAAAAATCCTTTGGAGCATACATCACAATGGTGAGGCATTTGACCTGTATGAATAAGTATATGCTTTGAAAGATCAGTTTTTCGAGAAAATGATTCGGAGCATACATTACAATGGTGAGGCTTTTGACCTGTATGAATAAATACATGCTTTGTAAGATCACTTTTATGAGCATATGATTTGGAGCACACATCACACTGGTGACGCTTTTCACCTGTATGAGTGAGCATATGCTTTGAAAGCTCATCTTTCTGAGCAAATTCTTTAGTGCACACATGACATTGGTGATGCATTTTACCTGTGTGAATAATCAAATGCTGTAACAGATGTGTTTCTGAGTAAACTGTTGGAGCATATGCCATATTGGGGAGGTTTTACACCTGTGCATATGATTCTTAAGGCCAATATTTTATGGCATACATCACACAGGTAATGTCTTCATCTGTATGAACCGGCATTTTTTTTTAAATTGACCTTTTATTTGTCTGAAATGCTTGAAGCACTGGACATATTAATAAGGTTTCTCGCCTGAATGGTGGTGCATGCGCCTTAGAAGTTTCATTCTTTCATTGAACTGCTACGAACATAACCTAGGCATATCACATCGGTAAGGCTGTTTACCTACATGGACCTTTACATGCTTTAAGAGATTTCTAGCGTAAATTTCTTGAAATATACTACAGAGTGGAAAGCTTTTTCTCTTTTATAAAGTTGCTGGTTAGGAAAACTTAGCTTTTTTACGAAATTCTAGAAATATATTGAAAAATCCCAGAGATCTTCAAATGTATGTGTAACACTTTGTAATGATGTATCAGATCCCTCTTTCACTTTTTTGGCAATTAGTTTTTCAATGATTTCCTTTAAAGAATATTTCACCCCAGCTACACAATGAAAAACTTACGATATTAATTTACTCCATTTAACTGTGTTGTCTTCCCATACAAGGGGAAATTTAAGCGTGTTCTATACATCTCAAGAAAGCTTTAAAATATGACATTAAGTCCAAAATGTAAGTGAAAAACAGAAACACCACACTGGTTTTGAAAGTATTTCTTCTGAAATACCTGAAGGAATTTACAGATTTTAGAATCCGCGTAAAATCCTGGAATCATGTTTCATTGATCCACGTTACTAAATTTTCTTAGAGGGTACAAATTTTCATTAGCGGCTTCATATAATTTACCTGTTTCTTCATGACATATTTTCCGGTTACTTGTGTTCTAATAACAGTCGTTACAGCATACACTTTCGCCGTTTACATTGGTCAAACAAAATTTCGAAAATCGATACCGACCAGCTGCAGCGACAGCCATTTGCAATAGTGCATAAACTGTAGACAAGGAGGTTAGAAGTAAGAGGAATTGGCAACAGCTCTCTCCCAGTGCTTCTGGCGTGACGTCACTTTTTATCAGCTGACTACGCCATAAGCCCAAACCTAAGAATCTGCTGTATATCTCTATAGGGAAATCGCGATTTTGAACGGGTTTTTCGGACCCTTACTCTACCATGCAGGCATGAAAAAAATTGATGCTGAAATATTCATTCCCATAATAAAAATTTCCAGAAAAAACAGCAAAATATGTGTTGGTATTTCTTTAAAAAATTGAACAAAATAATGATTTTTTGAGCGGAAGTGCATAGTGCGCTTGGTTACTTACTGCCCATGTGCAAGTAACCATGTTTAAAATATAACCAAAAGCCTAATGTTAAGAAATAAGAAGTCCGAAATATTCCTTCTTTCCATCCTTGGTTTGCATGCGCTAAGCAAAACCGCGGTGCCGCCCCGGTGGCGCAGTGGTCTAAGGCGCTGGCCTCTGATCATTCGTCCGTAAGGGGTCCGGGTTCGAATCCCGGTCAGGCATGGATGTTGTGTTTGTCTTACGGCACTGGCTCTCGCCCTTCCCTGGAGCCAGTGACCCTCAATTAGGGACGGGCGACTGGTTATAGCCCATTGAGTTGCTCACGGTGGTCGTTAAACCACCAATCAAAAAAAAAAAAAAAGCAAACCCGTTTAAGCCACAGTAAGTGACGTCACGTTCCCGAACTCTAGCAGCGCAGACTCCCACCACCTCAGAGAGAGAACAGAAAGAGCTGATCTGTTTTGGCTTCACTCAAAACGGGTCCCTTCACCCCCTCTTCTTCTAAAGTCCTTGACTGTAGAGGACTGTAGAGTTGTCAGGTGTTAACTTCCGGTTGCCAACCCGAAAAGCAGTGGCTGGATAAAATTCTGAGCTCCAGGCCGCCTAGAGGTCACATTCGTAACTGCCACGGAGAAGAACTATGTTTCGGTCACAAACACATACGAGCACTCGAATCACTAAATATCCACCGTGCGTCGGATGGGCACGTTAGGTCGTCAGGCCCCGGGTACTCCCCTCTTCTCCGGTAATAAGGGCGTCTTCCTCCCTCTTTCTAACATCGCTTCCCTGTCACTTTTTTTATTGGAGGTTTAGCGACCACCGTGAGCAACTCAGTGGGCTACAAGCAGTCGCCCAGCCCTAATTTAGGGCCACTGGTTCCAGGGAAGGGAGAAAGCCAGGGCCGTAGGACAAACACACAACATCCATACCTCAACGAAATTCGAACCCGGACCCATCTCGTACTTTCCTATATGGCGCTCTAACCCGAATCTCCTAGCTTCCTATTTCTAAGGTTGTTGAAGACCTGGGGTCAGATACTCCCTTCCTAAAATCCTCTATATATGATCTGAAGTCTGAGCTCCGCCGCCCCGGTCGCGCAGTGGTCTAAGCGATGGCCTCTGATCATTCGTCCGTAAGTGGTCCGGGTTCGAATCCCAGTGAGGCATGGATGTTGTGTTTGTCTTACGGCACTGGCTCTCTCCCTTCCCTGGAACCAGTGACCCTAAATTAGGGACGGGCGACTGCTTATAGCCCATTGAGTTGCTCACGGTGGTCGTTAAACCTCCAATATAAAAAAAAAAAAAAAAAGTCTGAGCTCCATGGTCGCGTATATCACAGGCAAGACCAGCTGACATAGATATGACCTACCCATTTAGAGGCTCCGTTCCTGAAACTGCGCCGCCCCTGTAGCATTGTCAAAGGCGATAAAACGAAACAAAAACAAAACAAATAATATAAACAACAATTGGACCTAACTAGACCAACTTATCAATTGTAATATTTGTGCTCTCCGCAAAGGCAGGTACGTTTCAAATTTACTACGAGACAAGTTTTTTTATTGGAGGTCTAACGACAAGCGCGAACAACTCAGTGGTCGCCCGTCCCTGATTTAGGGTCACTGGCTCCAGGGAAGCGAGGGAGCCAGTGCCATAAGACAAACACAACACCCATGCCTCACCGGGATTTGAACCCGGACCCCATTTCGGACGAATGGTCAGAAGCCATCTCTTCGACTACTGCGCCACCGGGGAGGCGTCCAGTTTTCTAATCTAGTTACGGCGGAAAGCTTGTAATGTTGACTAGTGAAAGCTGGAAGTGTTTAGTTTAAGCAGCCTATTTACAGCTTTGTCGTGAAGCACAGGAAAAGTTTTTACCCCTCAGTTCTGTTTCTATTTTTTAAAGTAGGGTATGTTATTTGAAAATTAATATAACTGCAAATCAACGCTGACTTTAGGACACTATCCAAGAAAATTGCTTGGAACATACATCACATTGGTAAGGCTTATCACCTGAATGAACAAGTATATGCCTTAAAAGATTACTTTTCTGAGCAAATTGCTTCGAGCACACATCAGATTGATAAGGGTTTACACCTGTGTGCATTGCCATATGCTGTAAAAGATCACTTTTGCGAGCAAATTGTTTGGAACATTCCTCACACTGGTAAGGCTTTTGAACCGTGGACATAAGCACATGTTCATGTTCTGACTTTTCCGAGCAAATTATATTTTTTTAGAAAAGATTACTTTTCCGAGTTCCTATTAGAATTTCCCCCTCTGTTAGCACAACAAATATACTGTTCAGTGCCATTCTGTCAATCAAAATGGGAAATTAAGCTGGTCATGATGTACGGGAACTCGCGGTGACGCAGTGGTCTAAGCGATGGCCTATGATCATTTGTCCGTAAGGGGTCCGGGTTCGAATCCCGTCAGGCATGGATGTAGTGTTTGTCTTACGGCACTGGCTCTCTCCCTTCCCTGGAACCAAAGACCCTCAATTAGGGACGGGCGACTGCTTATAGCCCATTGAGTTGCTCACGGTGGTCGTTAAATCTCCAAACAAAAAAAACAAAAACAAAAATTCCGGTGAGGCATGGATGTTGTGTTTGTCTTACGGCACTGGCTCACTCTCTTCTCTGGAACCAGTGACCCTAAATAATGGACAGACGACTGCTTATAGCCCACTGAGTTGCTCACGGTGGTCGTTAAACCTCCAATCAAAATCAAACTCGTGAAGAGAAATTTGAATGTCCTTAACATTCTTTTTTTTTTTATTTGATTTACAGAATGGCACTGAACAACATGGCATTTTGTTGTGCGAACAGTGGAAAAAATTCGAACAGAAATTGATAGAAACTAACATTTAACCGAGGAGGTTAGAATAGATTCATTAAGGGCCAGACGTTCCCTCCTGTAATCAAAGGGAAACCACCGAAACGTCTCGATCATGGCATCACAGCTTCTGCCGCCATGTAGGTGTGACGAGTCGCCCTCATTGAATGCAAGGAATTTTTAAAATGAGTAATCGTAATCAGTACGGAGAAATGAACTTGCATAGGGTTAACGATTGCAAAAGTTTATTATGAAGGTCCGAACGACAAATTGATCAAGCTCAATTGCTGTGTGTTAGAAAACTTCCGTAAAAACACTTGTGTATCATAACTTCCAATTTTTTATTGGAGGTTTAGTTTTACGGCCACAGGGAGCAACTCAATGGGCTATAAGCAGTCACCCATCCCTAATTTAGGGTAACTGCATGGTTCCAGGAAAAGGAGATAGCCAGTGCCGTAAGACAAACACAACATCCGTTGTTTGATTGGAGGTTTAACGAGCACCGTGAGCAACTCATTAGCCTATAAGCAGTCGCCCGTCCCTAATTTAGGGTCACTGGTTCCAGGGGGGAGAGAGCCAGTGCCGCAAGTGAAACACAACAGCCCTTGATTGATTGGAGGTTTAACGACCACCGTGAGCAACTCAATGGGCTATAAGCTGTCGCCCATCCCTAATTTAGGGTCACTGGTTCCAATGAAGGGAGGGAGCCAGTGCCGTAAGACAAACACAACATCCATTGATTGATGAGAGGTTTAACGACCACCGTGAGCAACTCAATGGGCTATAAGCAGACGCCCGTCCCTAATTTAGGGTCACTGGTTCCAGGGAAGGGACAGAGCTAGTGCTGTAAGACAAACACAAAAATCCATTGATTGATTGGAGGTTTAACGACAACCGTGAGCGACTCAATGGGCTATAAGCAGTCGCCCGTCCCTAATTTAGGGTCGCTGGTTCCAATGAAGGGAGAGAACCAGTGCCGTAGAACAAACACAACATTCATGTCTCACGGGGATTCGAACCCGGACCTTTTCCGGACAAATGATCACAGGCCATCGCTTAGACCACTGGCCACCGGGGCGGCCTTCTGATTCCCATATTGATGATTTGTGAGACATGACCTTGAATCGGGTGGTTTACCTCTCAGTCAGATCCATATTCGATTTTTACTCTCATTAAGTTTTTTTCTGTAATTTTGTTTTCAGATATGGTATGTGCTAATTATTACGTTCGTTGAGTCTTCCCAGGAGGGGTTAAAAAATCAAAACTTTTCACGGGCTGAGCCTCCAAGTTACGGCCCTGCCCATAGATCTTCAACTACACCGATGACCCATTCCATCATGACCACCCCCAGCCCAGAGACCGAACGGTGACGCTGGTAAAGCTCACAGAGCAGTTTATATACGACCAGAGGGCCGGCTTTCGGTTAGTAGTGTTGGGAATTAGAATGGGAAAAGCTGCCGATTTGTCGGGGTTTAATAAAAGACAAACTGTGGTAGCACTGCGCCTCAGAAGTACGATCTTAGAAACGGTGCGGCTTGTGGGTTGTTCACGTGCCGTTGCAGTAAGTACGCATCAAAAGTGGTGCACAGATGGCCAAACGACGAACCGTGGTCTGGAGCTCCGTCGTCCAGCTGTGTCGTCTTGATGCCCGAAGGGGGCGGAGACTGTCGCGCACAGTTCACAGCGACCCTAGGGCCACAGTGCGACAAATCACCCGCAGCTACAACAATGATTATCAGGACACTGTGTCACAGTACACAGTTCAACTCAGTCTTATGGCCTGGGCCTGCGTATCCGAAGATCTAGCTGATGCTCATCGCACGTCATCGCCAACAACGCATGAAATAAGCCCCAGATCATCGAGATTGGAAGAAAGTGGCCTGGTCTGACGAACCAAGATTCCTGGTACATCACGTAGACGGCGGATACACTGATTACCAACGGAGGCTATGGCAGATGGATGCACTGTTAGACAGAAACAGGCTGCCGGCGACGATATTTCCTTGTGACACCTTAGGCCCTATTATCCCAATACCTGACAGCTGTCAAGTATCTGAACATCATTGCGGACCAAGTTCACCCATTTATGGCAACTGTGTTTCCTGCTGGTGACTTTCTGTTATTGCTCTAGCCTCCAAATTCACCTGATTTGAACCCAATCGAACATTTGTGGTTTGACTGAGAAAAGCGGGTTCGCGTTAAATCACCACCTCCCCGAAATGTACGGGACCTGGAGAACGTGCTGTTGACATCATGATGGTACCAGATACCTATCGCCACCTCATCGAATTGATTCCTGGCCGAGTGGCCTTGTTGCTGGCTAAAAGGGGTCCAACAGCTTATTAGGCAGGTGGTCATAATGTAATGGCTCATCGTGTACATCTTTGACCTAACCTAATGGAAAAAGTCTAGGGGTGTTGGACCGTCTCTCCCAATCCATCTACTTGGAAATGTGGTATTGAGAAATGTTCGAACGATTATTTCCCAATGTGGTGGGGCACCATTCTGGTGGGAAATTACCCTAGGATGACGTTCTTTCCACTGAGGTGGTACAAAGAGCTCCATCATGTCCAGGTACAGATTTCTTGCTATTGTGCCTTCACAAAAACAGAAAGGTCTGATGTTCTCTTGTGAATGCGACAATACGAAGCATTCCCTTTTGGGCTGTTCTGCTGTTTACAAAGAAAAAGTGGGCATTTTCCGACTCCTATACATGCACATTGTGTTTGTTTGCATCGCTAAAGGAGTAAATGGCACTGTGATTGACCAGGTGAGTGAGTTTGTGTATTTATGAAGCATGTTTGACGAAGAGAGCAAATTGGATGGTTAAATAAGACCGCAGATCCGTAACTCTTACCTCATGATAGCAGATTTCTATCCTCTTCGATAGGCAGTCCTGAATGGGAGACATTTAAAACAAATGTCATTGGTACCATGAAGCATGCAACACCAAAAAGAATTATTACACTCCATCTCGATTGTAATCCATGACTATTTTCAAAAGTAGGACAAGCCGCCAACGGTGACCGATACCTCGGGTACAGTTGGCAAATTTTGAGCGAAGCTATTGCAAAATCTAAGCTCATTAAGGCGTCTATTATACAAATTCTAAAAAAACGAACGCGCGAAATGTATGACTTCCAGAACAAAAGTACGAAACATTCTAAAAAAGAAACGCCTGATATTTAACATGAACTACTTTTCTTCGCGCCTTCACGTTGGTTGTGATCAGGTGGCATGTTAAACAAAGCAGAAAAACACACTCAGATCGGGAACCACTTTTTTCATTTTGTATCGCGAAAGACACACGTACACAAACTTCTTTTTATTATTACAGATTAAGCAAGTGTTGAGCTAACAGACTGAATCTTTCCATTTCTTCGTTTTCAATCCAAACGCTTTTTTTAAATTAATGTTACTGAGTCGACTTTCGTGAAACGGTTCAAGTAAACGGTCCTCTAGGTTTAATTGAAATTCCTCGATGGCACGGAATTTCGGGAATCGGAAGGCGTCAAACCCTGACCATGGACGATGTCCAATCGCATGCCAAAAATCACGGTGATCGGATGTGTCATCTTGTACCTATGCCCGAACAACTAATTGTCCCGAGTCTTGTATAGAGAGCGGATTATTTCAATTATTATTAACATTGATCAGTTTCTAATGATCATTATTTTTATACGGCACGACCAATGACCATGATACTAACCCCATATCACTCACCATGTCCTTCCCTTTCTCTGTGGCAAGTATCACCGCGATCGGCTGGAGATCTTTGGAGGAGATAGGTAACAAACACCTTCTCAAAACCCGGAAACCCTCCTAAAAATGCAAGTTTTGGGGCGATTATTCTTCAATGACATGGAATTTCGGGAATCGGAAGGCGTTAAAATCAGACCATGGACGATGTCCAATCGCATGCAAAAAAATCACGGTGATCGGATGTGTCATTTCGTACCTACGCCCGAACAATTAATTGTGTAGTCTCGTAAACAGAGCTCCGCTCAACAAGCATCTTTTGTGCAATGAACAAAAATATACACTAAAGTGTCAAAAATCTGGGACACCTATCTCATGCAACGTTGGTTATCCTCGAGATCGGGTAACTGCTGCAACGTGACTGGGCTAGGACTACATCAGCTCTCTGTAGTGTTGCAGAGGCAATACACGCCGTTTCCTGAACAGCATCTCACAATTCCGTGATATTCGCAGGTGGAGGATTCCTGGCATTGACGGCACGTTCAATAGAATCCCAAATGTGTTCGATGGAGTTTAAATCTGGCGAACGAGAGAGCCAAGTCAGGATGCCAAACGTTGCGGAATATTCTTCCAATCATAATCGAGCGACTGTGTATGTCTGGAGTAGCGTATTGAAAGAGGTCGCACCCGTCGGAGTGGTTGTATGACATTAAAGGGGATTCAAATGATTCCTGAGGATGGTTACGTAGCCTCCGCTGGTAAGAGCGATCTGCAGACGTATGAGGGGTCCTAATGTTTGCAAGCTGAAAATACACCACACCATAACAGAGCCACCGCCGCGCTGCACTTTCCCTTGTACGCATGCGAGTTCCATTGCCTGTCACCACACCCGGAGTCGGCCATCTGCTTGAAACAGTTGGTACCGCGATTTGTCCGAGCAGGTTACCAGTTTCCAGTCATCTCGATTCTAATGGCGGTGTTCTCGAGTCTTGGCGAGAAACACAGCCTTGTGCCGTTGGGTTAAGAATGGCACTCGAGTGGGCGTCGGGTCAAGAATAGCACTCGGGTAGACCGTCGGGTCAAGAATAGCACTCCGGTGGACCGTTAGGTCAAGAATGGCACTCCGGTGGACCGTCGGGTGAAGAATGGCACTCAGGTGGACCGTCGGGTCAAGAATGGCACTCCGGTGGACTGTCGTGTCAAGAATGGCACTCAGGTGGGCCGTCGTGTCAAGAATGGCACTCCGGTGAACCGTCGGGTCAAGAATGGCACTCCGGTGGACCGTCGGGTCAAGAATAGCACTCGGATGGGTCGTCGGGTCAGGAATAGCACTCGGATAGGCCGTCGGGTTAGGAATGGCACTCGAGTGGGCTGTCGGGTCAAGAATGGCACTCCGGTGGACCGTCGGGTCAAGAATGGCACTCGAGTGGGCTGTCGGGTCAAGAATGGCACTCAGGTGGACCGTTGGGTCAGGAATGGCACTCGAGTGAGCCGTCGGGTCAAGAATGGCACTCGAGTGGGCCGTTGGGTCAAGAATAGCACTCAGGTGGGCCATCGGCTCCGGAACCCCCAAAGAGCACAGGGAACGTTGCACTGTCTGAACGCTGATGTCATTACTTTCTCCAGTATTGAACTGCGCAGTGATTTGCGGCAATGTTGCAAGTCGAGTGATGTCACGATGCATGCCTGTCGCTACTGTCCAAGATCGTCCAACGCTTTTCTGCGGCCACACTGGTTTCGCTCTCTGGATATTTCGCCGAGTTTGTTTCCTTGAAATTGTTGAAGATGCAAATCCAAATTTCGTTGTAATTTCCGAGATGGAATGACCTGTCTCCCGGATGCCAAGATGTGATCCAAAAGTATCCAGATTGTTTATCACAACGACTACAGTCTTGTGACGATTATATATAAATTAAGATATCATCTATATATGTATCCAGATTGGTTGCGTAAGTTCGGAATCGCGCGACACAGCAGGAAGCGGTTTGGCACACGTTGACCTTGGAATCTACTACGCATGCGCCTTGAACAGCGCCTCTCCTTCTAGTCTGTTTTTTTCCTTCACAGTTAGTAGTGCTTTGTTCTTACGACCAAAGCACGGTGAAATTAGTAGGCGAGTGAACTCTTCATTGAAAGTCATAGCTGCTTTAGGAGGATTTTTAAAGCTGCAATTTTTTCATCCCTTTCTTTATACCTCTCACTCGACTGTCCAGAGGGCACTGCGGGGCCCAGACATGCGCAATGACTCTCACTTTTAATCATTTGCATGTCCTACCCTGCTCTGCATTACCGTAAATTTCAAGTGATTGTTATTTTTTTTTATTGGAGGTTTAACGACCACCGTGAGCAACTCAGTGGGCTAAAGCAGTCGCCCGTCCCTAATTTAGGGTCACTGGTTCCAGGGAAGGGATAGAGCCAGTGCCGTAAGACAAACACAACATCCATGCCTTACCGGGATTCGAACTCCGTCAGCTTTGGAACGAATGATAAGAAGCCATCGCTTAGACCACTGCGCCACTGGGACGGACTCACGTGATTACCATCATTCCTTCATGGTGTTGCAATTTTAACGAACAGTAGTTTATAATCATCATCATCTTTGTCAACTATTTTCAATCCACTGCTGGACGAAGGTCTCCCGAAGTTTCTTCCACAACGGTCTGTCTTGTGCCAGTCTCGTCTATGTTACTCCCGCATACTTTCGAATTTCATTCACCCATCTCCCACAGAGGATTCTCAAGAAAAACAGCAAAAAATGTAAAAAGGCCAGAATAAAAGACCAAAAAATAGTAGAAAAAAAATAATTTTAATAAAAATCACAATTTTTACACATACTAACAGAAGAATATAGGCACAAGATTATTAACAAAAACAATGCACACGAAGTTGTGAGAAAATTGAAAGAATGCAGAAAATATAGTAAAATAGTGATTTATAGTTTTTTCAAGGACCAACAGAGCTCACTATTTACTCACTTCTACAAAAACCTAATTGAATTTAGGCTTTCGCTATATCATGTATGTATGTTGGCCATGATCACTGTGAGAAACTTAATGGGCTATAAGAAGTCGCCTGTCCTACATTTAAGGCCACTCCAGGGAAAGGAGAGAGCCAGCATCGTAAGACAAACACAACATCCATGCCTCATCAGGATTCGAACACGGATCCATCTCAGATGAACGATCAAATGTCATCGCTTAGACCACTGCGTCACCGGGGCAGCCATACGTGTTTTGTACCAACCAAATCCGTTCAGCTAAGAAAGCTATACAACCACACCAATATTTTTTTTCTGAATACCCACCATTATCCTAGGCTACATCCCCAACTAAAAACAAAATCTGAGAAATGCTTACTCCAAAAAATTGTTTCCAAAATTACACACATTCATGCCATTCAAGCCTGATTCAGCTTCTGTCAAAATACAAAACAACAGAGATATCAAATGAATATTTAGACCATATCCAAAACATTTTACAATATGTATAAAAATATTGTAGATCTCTTTTTACAATATGTTCTGCATCCTTCCAATTTTGTTCACAACTTGGTATGCATTGTTTTTGGTTGGTAATCTTGTGCCTGTGTTCTTTTGCAGGCGGTGCTTAAAAAACATCTGAAAAGTTACATGCCCTGCAGAAACTATTTATCTGTCCACGCAGTAAAAGCTAAATACCTAGGGAAATTTAAGATAACTAGGGGCTGCGCCTCTAGGCTCGCTACGCTCGTTTCCAGAGTAGGGCTCGGGCCCTGCAGCCCGATCTTCAAGTACATCACATGAAATAGAAACTGGAAAATTCATATAAATTTAAATTTGTATTGCATGTCTAAGCAAATAAGTATGGAAAAACTGATAGAAACATGAACACTTAATTTAAACATGTGCCATCTGACGAAATGAAAATGTTCAATACTTTTTGCGCTGTATCGATTCCAAGATGGTGGCTTATTTATTTATTTATTTATTTTTTTTTTGATTGGAGGTTGAACGACCACCGTGAGCAACTCAATGGGCTATAAGCAGTCGCCCGTCCCTAATTTAGGGTCACTGGTTCCAGGGAAGGAGAGAACCAGTGCCGTAAGACAAACACAACATCCATGCCTCACCGGGATTCGAACCCGGACCCCGTTCGGACGAATGATCAGAGGCCATCGCTTAGACCACTGCGCCACCGGGGCGGCGTGGCTTATTTATAGTTTTTGTTTTGCTCCTGGTGAACACCCTGTTGGATTTTTGCAGAACTTTTTCAATTCCCTTCTATTTTTATTGAAGGACTTTGCTCCGCCACCATTCCAAAGTTTCAGAGTTTTTTTTACTGTTGTTATTTTTTGGAAGGGCGGACTTTTGTCGTTTGAACTTATAGCACTTACTAAATTTACCACCAAGGAAAACAAAAGTGGTCCAAAAAGCATTTCAAACTTTAAGACCTACCAGCATGCCATTTTTTAGATCTCTAGGTTATTTAGCATTAACTTGCTTGTAGAACTTATTGCAGAATAAGATATAATTATTTTTAATACAGCAATTTAACAAAATATTTCAGGACCTTTCAGAAATTATTTCAGAGACCTTAAATTCCACAAAAAGTAATTTGAGTGTGTGAATAATATTATCAATAGGGAGGCTGGTATAAAAATTTTCAAAGTCATAGCTATCAATATTTACAGGCTTAAAAAGTAAGGATGTCAGATAACCTCTGCATTGCTATTTATAATCCAAAAATCCCTACTACTGAAATTTGTAGAAGATCTAACTCGACACAAAACCTGCTTCAAAACTGACTCAAAATATTTATCTATTGCTTTCTTGTGACTTTTAGTCCCACTAACTATGAACCTAAATTTCACAGGTTCCTTATCAAATTTTCCAGTGGCAAAGAGATAAGGAAATTCAGGTTCATAATTCCTACCCAATTTAAGCCGAAGCTGTTTGTGAAAAGCCTTGAACTTATTATAGCAAGTTCCTTACCACAAACAGGAGGAGGGAGATAGGTGATTTTGTTATGAAGCTCACTATTAATTAGGTCATACTAGAACTTCTTACATATTATTGCAAAATTATTACTAGCTTTATCAGCTGCTGTAAAAATGTATTCTTTTTGTATATTATAGAGAGACTGATTTAATTCTTTAGAGAAAAAAAGACTATTATCTTGAGAATTACTTAGGTTAGTTAAATTTACTTGGAAATCTTTTAAAACTTTACTTTTCCATTCAGCAAAAGCCTCAACTGGCATATTGTGGGTAAGGCTGGCACTAAATCCCAAAAGCTTTCTAAGATTGAGGGTTATGAATAAAACCAAGATTACCTGTGACAACATGGTTATGGAAATTATCAAAAAATATTGTACCCTGGTATGAATTACAATTACAGCTCAAGTCAGACAGGTTTTTAAGAGAGGCATGTGATTTGTAATTTTGACATCAGAACCCAAGGTTTCAACATATTTAAAGCTAACTACAGTTTGATGCTTAGAAATAGGGAAGCTGCTAGCATTATTATAGAAAATTCTTCTGATTTTAAGATTATCATAGCTTTTATTAAGGAACCTGATGGTACTGTAGTTTTTAGATGCTGGTTTGGAGGATATTTTATTTTTAAGAATAAATTTAAGAACATCTAGAACAAGATGAAAGACCCGTGAATCTACTTTACCTTCAAAGGAATTTCAGGTTTTAAAGAAACATTTTAATACAGAGTGTTAAATAAAATTATAAATATGTGTAATAGTTAGCTGCACAACTCACCTTAGAACCACACTTAGCTGCATGAACCACAGACAGAGTATATACGAAATAATCCACTCAAGGGAGATTCCCACTGTATTTTTTACATATATAAAAATACATATATATAAACAGTAGAATCTCAGCAATACATTTTCCGGTTACCGTAATTTTCGAACTAAGAGCCGCATCGGCGTAAGGGCCGCAGGTGAGAAATTTTGCGATCTTGGAAGCAAAAGTTGCCGTAAGGGCCGCACCTGTGAAGTCATGGTGCTGCTCAGAAAACTAAATTATCTTCCTTATTTTCATGAATTAACTCACACCAAATGTGATTATATGTGTACTTCAAAGACTAATTCTGCAACTCAGTTTCAATCTGCTTTATGCACTCATTTTTTCATACTGGCAAAAGCTTTTATTTATACATTTTTTATTAATCATGCTAATGATATTTGTTTGCCTTTATTAAATACTCAAAACCATTTATGTAATCAATATAAATCACAGTTAATCTTAAGACTCCCGTTAGAATATTGAATTGCTCATAAAACCACACAATTGTCTAAATTTCATTTAATGTGGATGTCTGCTACAGGATGGTACTCTGTTCACTGCAATAGAATCCGTGTTAGAAGTAATTAACTTATAAATTATCGCTTGTAATGCTTTCGATTATTGTTTTCTTTAATAATATGTTCCTTTTATGTTTGCTATGCTTTTTTTTTCTCATCTACAGACGTTTTTTGTTAGAATGAAGTTGCTTTATGCTTCCTTTTACCAGCTGCCTCACACGTGTTCGCGGATCTTGCCACCAACACTTCGAAACAACGGTGTCTCTGCTTTCTCGCTTTTTTTCTTTCAAGTGGTTTGACCTATTTTCATTTACTGCACACTGAGCCTTCGTGTTGTCTGCTTTTATATGAATGGGAAAGCTCTCCCTTCTTTTTTCTTTTGAGTTTGTGAATATTTTATCTTCAGCCAAGTATTAAATTAATTACCCATGGTTAACATCAGATGATAATGCTACAGCGCTTATTAGTGAGAAAGCGTTTCCAGCCGAAGCCTTCAACTTCCACTATCGTCAGTCAAAAAAAAAAAAATTAAACTCGAAGCAAAACTCAGGAGCACAGAGCCAAGAAACACTTGTATCACATGCCAGATTAACCAAGAAGAGTGAACAGAATTTGTCTTTCCGTCCCGCCAGTATTGTTTGGAATAGGTCTGTGCTAATGGAATCGTCCTGGGGCAGGCTTTTGCATTGTTCATGTTCTTAAGCTTTTGTTCAGGGAAGTGCCCATCAAACCGGTCTCCCCACCCCAGTGAAAATCAACGTTCCTTCCCTTGGTTGCATCGAACCTTCCTGCATGATGTCCCATGCTATAACTTAAAGTTAGTTTTATCGATGTGCAAATTTTCATCCTAGGGAATACATTAATTGCTAAGAAAATATGTAAAGAAGTTTTACCATTGGAAACATAAGGCAGAGATTTTAGGTGAAATCACCTTAAAAGAAAACAATTTAATGGCTTTGAACTTCCTTTGAAAGTAGAAAAAACTTTTTGCTCATTGAAGAAAGTAGTTTATTCTTAACTAACACTGATGAATAGTAATATAAAATACACATTTTGTATATCCTTTTTCTATTTTGCTTTTAAAATGTATTTCAGTTTACTCACCTTGCTTTTAAGACTTAACTCGGGCTAGATGGGATATTTTCCAAATGAGATATTTTCTTATTAAAATTTACCATGCTTTCAACACTGAGTCACAAGAAATGCAATTAATATGCTGAATGTATTTCAAATACGTGGAAATCATGAAAACTGACAATGTCATTGCTCTGTCCACATTATTTTAACGCACTTGGCTAATTATAGAGAGATCTGGGATTCAATCCCAGCGCAGTCGGAACAACAATTTTTCAGTTGCTATGCGTAGCTTATAAAATAACGTGGACATGGCAATGGCATTATCTATTTACATTATTTCCACGTATTTCAAATATATTCACCATTTCTATCACCCTTTGCCTTTATCAGCTATAATTAAATAGCTTGCTCCCCAGGAGCAGAATTATGATCAGAGTTCTGCAACATGACTTTCAAAATTTGTAAATTTTCTTCAGGCAAAGCACAAAACACTTTGACCAAATTTCATTAGAAAAAAATTAAGTCAATAAATCACAGTAAAACAAACATTAAAAAATGACTTACCATCAGGTGAAACCCCTTGCTAAATACAGCAATTACAGCCCGGGTTGATCGGGCCTGCCTTTAATTTAAAACTTAGGGGTCGGGCCTGCACTTGAATGTGTACTGTGTAGTCAGGTTGTTGATAAATTTAGATCATTCTATTTTTGAAGTCTCAGTCTTTCCCTTCCCATGATCATATTTTTTGTTTCTCGCAATCATTCTTCTCTCCCGCATTGTGATATTTTTTACTTACTTATTTATTTTGTGCACGTCTTTTTGTCTTTGATCTTTGTCAATTGAACTCCCCTTTGAATCCATATTCCATTTAATTCGGAAGTTTACACCAGAAAAAACACTTGCTCTGTACGATGATTTGCATTTATAGGAATTAGAAAGCAATTAAAGCTTCAATATGCGCTAGTAAACTATTCTGTCATTATAACGTTGATTTGCTACTTGCTTTGTTTTAAATATGAATGAATATTGGGTTGGGTAAATTAGAGGTTCGAGGAGCAAAACAATTGGAAAATTGTGCTACACTGAAATTTTGGGAGTTATATCTGAAACCTGAAGAATTAAAATCAAAGACGTTGGGCCAACAAAACGGAATCATATTCTGCGTACGAGAGTTTGTTGTATTAACTATTAACCATTAAGTATGTTATTGTGTGTGCGTGTGTGTAACTGAGCATCAATTTATATTATGTTCTGGGCAAAAGTGTCAAAGAAGACAGTATTTGACTCATATAAACAGTGATCTGACCCTACGAAGGGTCCGATTATTAAATGGTGCTAATTTACTTAAGTTCATTGAATACTATTTATTGCAATTGCTGTATTTCTGGTTGCTGGTGGGTTAGTTAACTTGATTATGTCCTCTTTCCACACGAGTTTCTAGTTATTCCAAAATGTTACGGTACAAATACCGTCTGTGTTAAAGCAAGTGACAGTTACGCAAATGAAACCTATGACGGACCTGAATAGCCGGGCCCTGAAACAAAACATCGGGCCGGACTGGACATTAATTGGATGGGAACGGGCCGGGTTGGGCCTGGCATTAACTTGGTGGGCCCGGGCCTAAAAATATTGCCTCTGCAGGGCTCTAATAACAATACATAAAAACATGTTATTTAAATCAAATTTATTTAGAACCAGGGTATTTAGAATTGGATATTTTGTCAATAACTTTTAAAGTTAAATAGTTTTTTTTTTTTTTTTTTGATTGGAGGTTTAACGACCACCGTGAGCAACTCAATGGGCTAT
This sequence comes from Macrothele yani, assembly GCA_039090855.1. Taxonomy (NCBI): domain Eukaryota; kingdom Metazoa; phylum Arthropoda; class Arachnida; order Araneae; family Macrothelidae; genus Macrothele; species Macrothele yani. Next base: position 198,345,865 of record CM077009.1, on the reverse strand, counting down.
AAGCAGTCGCCCGTCCCTAATTTAGGGTCACTGGTTCCAGGGAAGGGAGAGAGCCAGTGCCGTAAAACAAACACAACATCCATGCCTCACCGGGATTCGAACCCGGACCCCGTTCGGACGAATGATCAGAGGCCATCGCTTAGACCACTGCGCCACCGGGGCGGCAAAGTTAATTAGTGTGCGACTGATGCAGATGAATTATTTCCAAAGTGTCTGTGGTAATTTGGTCCATACATTGAAACTAGGGCAGCTTTCAGTATTTTTTGGACTGATTTATGTCCAAACAGTGCTCTGTTTGACATTATAAACATTCACTATCATTTGTTCCAACTATAACATCATCTCTGTCATTAAATCAGTATTGGATCTTTTACTTATACAATAGGTCAATTATTGAACCCCAGGATTCACAAATTGGCTCTGATACAGGTAGAGAAAGAATAAAAACAGCAAACTTAATACGTTTTGGAATCTCTGCTTTCATTTCATTTTAGAGCTTGTTTTAGGAGAGCTTTAATCTGGAAAAAATGTTTCACTTGACCTACTTTCTTACATATTTCTATAGGCCCAAGTGACAAAAACAGTATACTCAAAGAATAAATCTTTTTTTTTCTGCAGTGTGTGGAACACATGGAAAAACCTTCAAAAATTCAATGAAATTGGAAGGATCTTCCAATTCTTTCTTCTGCTTAGAACTGACACGAGTTCTTGGAAATATTCAAATACAATTTGTATTAATTATTCAAAATTCAATAAAATACCTGCTCTTATAATTATGCAGGGGTGATTGTGAGGTGACACAAGAAACGCTGAAACTCTCAGCTCAGTGCCAATATACATATAATGTATAATACGCACATATAAACTAGCTATACAACAAATAGGCCCTAGTGCTTGTGCAGTCAAACTTCGCATCTTTTCTTGTACCCAATTTTCTTTCACTGTGTAAAATTCCTTCAGGCATTGCATCTTTAAAATCAAATTTTGCACTTCATATTATATGTTAATTGAGCAGTCTATGTAGACCAGTTTTACTTGAACTTGAAGCCTACAGTGGATTCCATTCAATTTCTAAAAGTAGTTAGAAAAAATAATCAAATTATTTGAACTTTCAAAATAATGAAAAGAAGCCTTCCTTTCAGCAGGCTGTTATCTTGAGAGCTTGTTTGATAACAAAGGAAACGCACAAGGTGTCACAAATCGTCTACATTCACCATTCGCACGGACATGCAGTGTTTTTAATCAAATACTGTAATTCCCAAAGAAAATGGAACCTGAAGTTTAGTTACCATTTTGTTGCATTTTTAGAAATGAAATGTCCGAAGCATCTCAAATTCTTCTAAAACTTAAAAACCCGGATTTACGGGTTTGGAACGTGACAAAACCCCGGAATTCCGGGCTACACCCGGATTACAAACAGGTCTGAATTATGTCAACAATTTCCTCATTTTCAAAATATATATACTGTATTATTCCAATAGATCAGCTATGTAGCCTGTTATCTTCTGAATATCACAACGTAAGGGAGCTATGTCAAAGTTATTCAGAGAGGATCGCAGTTTTTTCGAACTTTTCACTCCATCCGATTTCCATTTTCGGAAATTTTTCCTCCATTTTAAAGCTGAAACACGATCATTTATTGAACAAAATCATATTTTACATTAATACTGAACAGAGAATCGCGAGAAAAAAAATATGATTACGGGAGAAATCGTCTCTCCGTCTAGCTTCCGTTTTCGAATGTTTCGAAAGACAGAATTTCGTTTACAGCCGGAAAACGTCATCCCTCACCCCCACCTTGCAATTCTCAATTCTCTTCACTCTGGAGAATGGCGCAAACGATGACAACAAAGGCAAAATTTCCCGAATTCGCGGGAGAAACTCATGCCTAAAGATTACAGGGAAAATTTTTGCTTCGTCGAATTTACGTTTTCGGAAAATTGTTGCCTACAGTTTCAAGCTGAAATACAAACATTTATGCAATAGACTGATATTTAGCAACAATACTGGGAAGAGGCAACTTCGCAAGAAGAAGAACGATTACAGGAACAAATTTTAAGTTTTGAAGGACTGAATACTGCTCCCCGACGGGAAACGACCCTCGCATACACACACCCATTAATCCCCTCCCGCAAATTCTCTTCAGTTTTGTATCAATCTCAAATAATGAAAAACGCAGAATTCTGTGAAAGAATCTTGTTCTTGATTTGTAACAGTTGGCGACATGCAAAATGAATTGTCCAGGCCGCTACGTATGGAAGCCGATCGACGTGTCCATAACATTAATTATTCTCGATGTATCCGACCGCAATATTCATAACTCAGAGATGGATTTGTTTTTAACACATGTAATTTTATGAAGGATACGTTTTTAAAGCTCGAATTTTGTGAGTGGTCAAATTACAGACCCAGATTATATATATCATCATCATCATCATTGTCAACCATTATCAATCCACTGCTGGACGAAGGTCTCCCCAAGTTTCCTCCACAACGGTCTGTCTTGTGCCAGTCTCCTCCATGTCACTCCCTGCATACTTTCGAATTTCATCCACCCATCTTCCATGCGGTCTTCTTCTGGGTCTTTTCCTGTCCCTTGGAATCCAATCTAAAATTTCGGCTGTCCATCTATGGTCTGTCCTTCTGGCAGTATGTCCAGCCCATTGCCATTTCAGGGATTTAACTCTGATCATGATGCCTTCCACTCTTGTCATTTTTCGGATCCAGGAGTTCCTCTTCTTATCTCTCCTGGTTATACCAAGCATGCACCTCTCCATGCTGCTTTGAGTTGTCTGCAGCCTTTGTATGTCTCTTTTAGCTAAGGTCCACGTCTCTGCACCATACGTAAGCACTGGAAGGATGCATTGATCAAACACTTTTCTTTTAAGACATAATGGCATATTGCTCTTGAAAATTATGCTGTTTCTTCAAAAAGCTCTCCAGGCAAGTTTTGTACGCCGATTAATTTCTTCATCAATGTGACCCTCACTTGATATCTGCTGTCCAAGATAAACGTACGTGTCTGTTATCTCCAGCTTTTCTCCATCAATCGATAAATCTTCATTTCTTGTAAAAGCATTGTACATCACTTTTGTCTTCCGAAAGTTCATTTTTAATCCCACTTCTTTACTCTTGTCAGCAAGTTCCTGGATCATACTCTGTAGCTCTGATGGGGTAGTTGCAAAAATGACTATGTCATCAGCAAAACGAAGGTGGGTTAGATAATCTCCATTAATCTTTATCCCTTTGTTTTCCCAGTTCAGTGATTGAAAGACATTTTCCAATGTGGCATTAAAGAGCTTCGGAGATATGGTGTCACCTTGTCTCACACCTTTTCCAATTTTTATGTGTGTTGTATTTTCAAACAGCCTAATCTTTGCACTTGCATTTTATATATATACATGTACATATATATTTTTTTTCCTTAAAATTTTCTAAGGGGGAAGACTTCTTCCTAACTTTACTTCGGCAGAATTCCTGCCAGTTCTGCTGTTGTTGACTTAATTTTTTTTTCCAAGATGGACACCCAACACTCCCCCAGCAATATGTGGTTTAACATGGCTTGGTGCCTCCCATTTTCACAACATACTAGCAGAAAGGGGGGGGGGGAAGGGTCTTTCAAAAAGCGTAGGGAGAAACAATCAGCTACCATCCCAAATGGTAGAGGTGGGTCAATCGATGTGTGGGGGAGGGCGAGGGATTGTTTGGTGCTCCGGGGAGAAGGGCGGTGGGTGTAGACGAGCAGTTACCGGCACATGGGACACACGAGCACAGTTTGCCGAAAAAATAATTTGAAGCAGTATTTTTACTCCTTTGGAAAAATTTCGGGAGTAATTTTTAAAAATGAGGAGTATTTTAGAAAAACCAACGAGTGAAATAAAAAAAAAAAAATGTTGCGAAAACATTGGAAAATTATAAAAAAAAACCTGTTTTTTTTTCATATTAAAAAATATTTCACTACTACTGAATGCATTTGGATATCTGCTTCTTTTTTTAGTTAAAAAAAACAAAATACATAAATAACGTAAACACCACAAGCACATGGAAAGTAATCCCTGGAAATTCTTTGTACCATTTTGGTAAAGAACAAGAATGAATTTCCAACTTTGAGGTCGATGTAACACAACGCATTCTTCATTTTCTAATGAAGTGTCCATGTTTGTTGGCTGCTTTTGTATTTCCACCGCTAGTTTTTTACAGATTTCGTTGTTTCCTTCCTCTGCGTTTTGTTTCTTTTCTACACCACTGGACTGAGTCTAGCCAGAAAAAAAAAAAAAAGACGTTAAAGTACGATGTTTCGACACATCATTCGATACTACAGTGTCTGATAAAGCTGTTTCAATCTCTACAAATCACGACCACGTACCACCGTCATGACGAAGTACAAATCACGACCACAAGGCACCCTGGAATTGCCATTGTGAAAGCGTACTTCACTCATCTGATCGAGTACGAGCTATAGCAGCAGTGACAGGAATTTTGCGATGCAATTTCGCTCCTGATGAGCCGATGACGTCAAGGTAAGGACCAATGTCTCCCTGACGTCACGCCCTGACTGGCTGGCGGATCACGCCGCCATTGCTCCGGTCGTGCCAAGCAAACCACGGCCAGGTATGGATCACCTACAACGTGAGATCTGGCCAGAGGTAACAAAGGATATCGCTGATCACATGTTTGAAATACAAAATTCGAATAAAAAGTTGAAAATAAAAAAAAATTCGGCTTAAAATTCTCGATTCGTATTTTTACGCGTTGGCAAAGTTTCAATGCGTAAACACACTTCTCGATGCGCCCTAGATGCGTAATTACGCATTTTGACTTTTGGCGAACTCTGCACACGAGCAAGTGCTGCACTCGCAAATTTAAGATAAAAAATGTTCTGCAAGGGATTGAAATTTAAGATTTAACAAAATATGTTCTACAAATAAAAACATCCTACAAGAAAACTGAAATCTAAGATTAAAAAAAAAAAATATTCCACAAGACTTAAGTACTTTCTGCTCCTGGGGCTTGCTCTGATAATCCCACCAGATGGCAACACATCAGTTGGTGAGACCATCAATACAGATTTGTGTAGTCAAATGCTGATTGATAAACCATGTGAATTGTTGGCACCATAGCGTAAAGCGAACGCACTCGGGTAGTTATGGAGAGATCAGGGATTCAATCCCAGCGGTGTCTGAACAACAATTTTTCAGTTGTTATGCGTTGTTTATAAAATAACGTGGACACAGAGATGACATCTTCTATTTACAATTAATATGTACAACACAAATTTGTGCCATCAAAGCCTAAAAAAATCACTAAGTCTGTAGAAGTTAAACATGAATCCAGTTGACTGCTAGTTAATTTTTTTGGAGTCATACATTGAATTTCATATTTGTGACATTAATTTCTGTGAGTAAACCAATTCCCAGAAACTACTTCTCTGTGTGAATTCTTTGTGACAAATTTCATATGTCACGAAGTTTTTCACCTGTGTGTGTGAGCAGATGCTTTGAAAGACTACCTTTAAATTTGAATCTCTTGTGGCATTTTTCACACTCGTAGGTTTTATCATCAGAATGAGTAAGTAGATGGTTTGACAGAGCACTTTTTTGCGTGAATTTCTTGAAACACACGTTACACTCGTGAGGTTTTTCACCAGAATGAATCAGCATATGCCTCACAAGATGACTTCTATTTCTGAATTTCTTTTGGCATACATCACACTCGTGAGGTCTCGCACCCGTATGTATAAGAAAATGCTGTGTAAGATGGCTTCTTTCAGTGAATTTCTTGTGGCATATATCACACTCATGACGTTTTTCTCCTGTGTGAATAAGTAAATGTGTTGAAAGATAACTTTTCTGTGTGAATATCTTGTGACATATTTCACACTCATAAGGACCTTCAAAATGAATGTGCAAATGGCTTGATAGAGAACTTTTGTCAGTAAATTTCTTAAAGCATACATCACACTCGTAGGGTTTTTCACCTGAGTGACAGAGCAAATGTCTTGAAAGAGAAAATTTCTGCCTGAATGCCTTATTACATATTTCGCATTGATGTGGTTTTTCACCAGAATGGGTCAGCATATGTTTCGTAAGACTATCTTTTGCTGTGAACCGCTGAAGGCATAAATCACACTCATAGGGCTTCACACCTGCATGACTAACTAAATGGTTCTTAAGATGACTCTTCTCTAAAAATTTCTTATGACATATTTCACATTCATTAGGTTGAGTACCCCTGTGAGTAAGCAAATGTTGTGAAAGCTTATATTTTATTGCGAATTTTTTGCCGCATACTTCGCATTCATGGGGTTTTTCACTTGAGTGTATGAGCAAGTGTCGCGAAAGACTGCTTTTCTTTGTGAATTTTTTGTGGCATATTTCGCAGTCATGCGGTCTTTCAGATGTACCAGAGAGCAAATCTTCTGACTGCGTACTTTCGGTAGAGTAAGTTTCACTAAATGTTTTATGATCTTTCGCTTCTTCGTTTGAGCTAGTGAACAAATGGTTAATGAAACTACTTTCTTGTTTAAATTCCATGGCAGAAGATTTGTGTTAAAGATAGTTATCGACATAAAATTTAAAGTTTGATCCTTTTGTATAATATCCTAGAAACACGGGATATTTTGAATGTTTCAGATCTAGGTAGACACACTGTTTCTGTTAGAGTTTTATGAAAAAGTTTTTATACTAACCTTTATTCAAAGGCATTGAACCGAAGAAATGGTCAACGCACTAAATGCATGAACACTGCACGGTGTTTCTAATTTCGTCGAAAAGACCGAGTTAAAATGAGATGAGACGGCACTGTAATGAGAACATGGCCACACAACACAACCAGAAAATTTTCGGCATCTACTGAAGTCACGGGTATGGTTTGAAACTTTTGTAGAGTTACAGAAATTACACATTTGTTACTGCACATGTTTCACTAAATGTTTTATGATCTTTCACTTAGAAATTTTGATCTTTCGTAGAAAGAATTTGTTTGAATGGGGTTAAACGACCACTCTGAGCAACTTTGAGGGCTATAAACAGTCGCCCGTGTCTAATTTAGAGATGTTGGTTCCAGGGTAGAGATTCAATGGCGTAGGAGCCTTGCCAGCTCCGACGAACAGTCAGAAGCTAGTGATCAGATTACTATACAACCGGGCAGCGAAATGTGGAAGAAGGGATATCACGTAGAATTTCTATTACTATAACGCACGCACACGACGATCCTGTAGTGACGGGAGTTCAACAGGTTTGTTGCCTGAGGGTTTAACGCCTACCGCGAGCAACTCGACTGGCTATAAGCAGTCGGTCGTCCTTAATTTAGGGTCACCGGTTCCAGGGAAGCGAGGGAGACAATGCCATCAGACAAACACAACGCCCATGCCGTCCTATGATTCGAACTCGGACATATTTATGAAATAGAAGCCACCGCTCACACCACTGTGCTACGAGGTCGGCGTTCAACAGGCTATAAATCATTGTAGGTTCTGACACGACAGGACATATATTACCCCATTCTTTTTTGATTGGGTGTTTAACGTCTACCGTGAACAACTCAGCGAGCTATAAGCTGTCGCCCGTCCCAAACTTAGGCATTGCCGTAATACAAACATATTACCCATGCCTCACCGGGATTCGAACTCTGTGATGCATGGACGAATGATCAGAAGCTATCGCTTAGACCACTATGCCATAGTGACGGGATACCCAAATCTCTTAGCTTATTACACTGAGAAGTGCATGTTGGTAACCCCGATGGCCAAGTGGTCAAAAGCGAAATTTTCCGACCAAAACGGGTTCCGATCTTGAGTGAGAAATGGGTGGTAAATCTGCACGACGGCGCTGGCTCTCTCTCCCTCCCTGATGATTCTACTGGCCTCAAATTAGCGACAGAAGACTGCTTATATTCCTCATGGTGATCGTAAATCCACGAAACAAAAACAGAAATGGTAGTTTTTTCGTCGGTTGTCCTATTTCTCACTAAGAAATGTGTACTGTTAAAAACTTATGCAATATTTCACATACAAGTTAACATTTTGCCGCCACGGCGACTCAGTGGTCTAAGTGATGGCCTCTGATCATTCGTCCGAAAGGGTCCGGGTTCGAATCCCGGTGAGGCATGAATGTTGTGTTTGTCTTACAGCACTGGCTGTCTCCCTTCCCTGGAACCAGTGACCCAAAATTAGCGACGGCCGACTGCTTATAGCCCATAGAGTTGCTCATGGTGGTCGTTAAACATCCAATAAAAAAAGTTAATATTTTCATAAAAGGGAATTTCGGGTATATACACCGAGGTGACAAAAAAAAACTGGGAAGGGCGCTACCGTTTCCATTACATGTCCTCACACTCATGTGGGCCGCCCCTGTGGCGCAGTGGTCTAAGCGCTGGCTTATGACCCCTTGTTCGTAAAGGGTCCGGATTCGAATCCCGGTGAGGCATGGATTTTTTTTATTGGAGGTTTAACGACCACCGTGAGCAACTCAATGGGCTGTAAGCAATCGCCCATCCATAATTTAGGGGCACTGGCTCCAGGGAAGGGAGAGAGCCAGTGCAGTAAGACAAACAAAGCACCCATGCCTCAACGGGATTCGAACCGGGACCCCTTCCGGACGAATGATCAAAAGCAATCCTTAGACCACTGCGGCAGCGACATGGCATGTGTTTTGTCTTACGACGCTGGTTCTCTCCCTTCCCTGGAGCCAGTAGCCCTAAATTAGGGACGGCTACTGCTAATAGCACATTGATTGCTCACGGTGGTCGTTAAACCTCCAATTATAAAATCACTCATGCGGTAAATGGAATCATCCGTAAATGATGTATATATAGAGGCAAATATCTTCGCAAGCTCAAGTAGTTGCATTCGCAGCTCAAATGGTAATTTATCAGGATTTAAACGATTTCGATCGTGGTATGATAGTCGGCGCCCAGATTTTTTTTTTTTTTTTTTGATTGGAGGTTTAACGACCATTGTGAGCAACTCAGTGGGCTATAAGCAGTCGCCGTCTTTAACTTAGAGCCACTAGCTCCAGGAAAGGGAAAAAGCCAGCGCCGTAAGACAAACACAACATCCATGCCTCACTGGAATTCGAACCCGGACCCATCTCGGACGAATAATTTTTTTTTTGTTGGAGGTTTAACGACCACCGTGAGCAACTCAATGGGCTATAAGCAGTCGCCCGTCCCTAATTTAGGGTCACTGGTTCCAGGAAAGGGAGAGAGCCAGTGCCGTAAGACAAACACAACATCCATGCCTCACCGGGATTCGAATCCGGACCCCTTTCGGACGAATGATCAGAGGCCATCGCTTAGACCACTGCGCCACAGGGCCAACGGCGCCCATGAGATGGGTCACTCCATCTCGAAAATTACCACGAAATTTGGATTTCCACGGATAACAATTTCAAGGGTGTACCTGCACTACACAAACTCTGGAAAAACACCCAGAGTGCGAGTCCGGTGTGACCCTTGAAAAGCCCTGCACGATCGTGGGCAGCGGCGTCTGGCACGTATCGTAACATCCTCCCGGCATGCAACGTTGCCGTAAATACAGTGCTTTTCAATACTGGGACCAGTAGCAGCATTTGCGTTCAGACAGTGCAGCGTTCCTTGTGTTCCCGGAGCTGCCAGTCCATCCGGGTGCCATTGTTGACCTGACGACGCAAGGCTGTGTTCCTGGCCTGGGCACTGGACCACTGTCATTGGACAAAAGATGATCGGAAACATGTAGCTTGGTCTGACGAATCGCGGTACCGTGGCTGACTCTTAAGTATGGCGACAACCCCACGAGACAATGGATCCCGCATGGGTTCAAGGGACAATACAGGCCGGTAGTTGCTGTTGGTTGTTTTCAGCTGGCATGAATTAGAACTCTTCAAACGCCTGTAGATCGCTCTCACCGGTGGAGACTACGTAACCATTCTTGGGGATCATTTACACTCGTTCATGTCATGCAACCACTTCGACCCCTTTGAACACAATGCGCCACCGCACACAGTCTCCCGATTTTGGCTGTAGGAACATTCCACGGAGTTTAGCATCCTGATTTGGCACTCTCGTCGGCTGGATTTAAACGCCATGAACACATTTGCGATGTTGTTCAACGTGCCGTCGATGTCAGGAATCCTTCACCTGCGAATATTACGGAATTGTGGGATGCTCCACAGTAGTACAAACTGCTTGTGTTGCTGCCGTTATCCGATCGCGAGAAGTACCAACGTGGTATTAGAGAGGTGTCCCAGTTTTTGGCATTTCAGTGTTTGTTTGTGTATGTATATACAAGGCCCAGCAAGATGTCTCGAACCAGCTGTTTGTTGAGCGCCCGGCAGATTTTTTCAAATATTAGTATTGTCATTAGAGGAAGGTACTTTCTGGTCACACACACACACACACACGATAAATTCCTTCCTTGAACTTACACTCATAGAAGTTTGAAGTTTTAATTTTGCGTAGTCATGGAAAAATTCACATTGGCTGCCACAGGGAATCGAACCCAGGGTCTTCCCGTTACGCGTCAGATATGCTTCCACTGCACTACAGCGGCCTCGAATTCCTCCAGACTCGCACACTAATTGCCAAGCCAATTTAGCAGATTGCTTCTTGGAACCCCGCACAATGCTGGGGATTCGCCAAAGATGGTAAGCAGCAACTGAACAAATAATTAGAAGGCGAATGAATAATTAATACAGACATTTGACGCGGACCAGGAACATCAAACAGAAGTCACCGCTCTTTCCACGTTTATAAGTGAGTCACGGAAAAATTTATTTATTTTATTTATTTATTATCGGAGGTTTAACGACCACCGTGAGCAACTCAATGGGCTATAAGCTGTCGCCCGTCCCTAATTTAGGGTCACTGGTTCCAGGGCAGGGAGAGAGCCAGTGCCGTAAGACAGACACAACATCCATGCCTCACCGGGATTCGAACCCGGACCCCTTTCGGACGAATGATCAGAGGCCATCGCTTAGACCACTGCGCCACCGGAAAAATTCTCATCTGCCGCCACTGGGAATCGAACCTAGGGTCTTCCAGGTACGCGCCGGAAATGCTTCCACTGTACAACAACGGCCTCGAATTTCTCCAGACTCACACACAAACTACTAATCCAATTTGGCAGGTTGCTTCTTGGAGTCCCGCACAATATACGGCGCGTAACTAGAAGACCTGGGTTCGATTCCCGGTGGTGGTCGATGATAATTTTTCCGTGACTCACTTATAAACGTAGAAAGAGCGATGACCTCTGTTTGGTGATCATGTGTGCAGTTAAAGAGCTGTCAATCTTCGTGGCCGTCCAGCAAGAAATAAACTTTTATTAGTGACAAAATGTCCACGAAAAAAGTGTTGTCTCTAAACGACAGACTAACCATCATCAGAGAGCTATAAAATGGTGAAAAATGTTGCAATATGTAATCGCCGAGTTCGTCTTTATGCCTCCGATCAACGGTTCTTAAAACCTATAGATCAAGGAGCGAATCGAAGCCTGAAGTGCCACTACTAACGCGAACTGATTCTAGTACTGTTAGAAAGAATGGAGGGAACGTGGAGATTAAAATTTCTATTTTGATGCCATTCGATTGATAGCTGATGCTTGGAGAAGCGTATCCCAATCTTGCATTCAAAATTGCTTCAGGAAAGCTGGGATGGACAGCACAGCCAACATTGATGATGAAATTAATGGTCTTTCACTCTTTGGTTGCAAAGTCAGGGCACAACACATTTTGATGATGTTCTTATGACTGACGACTTTGTCAATGACAACCGGTAGACAAAACATCATAGGAGTGACTGGCAGTTGACAAAGGCATCTCCCCCGCACGGCTTCTCACAGTGTATTGCAATCGACGAATATGGGTAAATGTGGTGATCTCAGCAACTTTGATCGTAGACACATTGCCGACGCAAGACAGATGGGCCATTCTATCACCCAAGCGGTAAGAACCGTAAGGTTCCCGAGGTCAACCGTATCAAGGGTGCCCCGCGAGTGTACTACTGAGGCACGTACCAGCGGCCAAAGAGCAAGCGGTGTCCGACCACACGCCATTGATGACCGAGGTCAACGTAGATTATCCAGGCTCGTAGAGACAGACAGCTTGGCAACGTCTACGCAAATCACATCTAGGTTACATGTCGATGGCCCAATCAGCATCAGCGAATGGTATGGTACACAGTGAAAATCCTCCAAATACGTGGCGTCAGTAAATAAACAAATACATCGCTCTTTTAGCCTTTCAGAAACACATAGCAACCGAAAAATTGTTATTCGGTCACCGCCGGGGAATTGAATCCACGGATCTCTCGATATCAAGCCGAGCGCGTTAGTCTTACACCACGGTGGCCAACAATCCACGGCGCTATGTCTGTATTTCAGTCAGCTTCTGACATCATAAATCCGTAACATGGGCTCAGCTACTGAGACTTCTCCATCTGGTGAGCATTAACGGCACTGGCTATATATATTAATTATAGCAGTTAAATCCAAAGGGCGAGATCCAAAATGATAATCCTACGTGGCGTCAGTAAATAAACAAATACATCACTCTTTTCACGTTTTAGCAACACACAACAACCGAAAAATTGTTATTCAGTCACCGCCGGGGAATTGAACGTGCGGATCTCTCGATATCTAGCCGAGCGCAGTAGCTGAGCCCATCATACGGATTTATGATGTCAGAAGCTGACTTAAAAACACACAATGCACCGTGGATTGTTGGCCACCGTGGTGTAAGGCTAACGCGCTCGGCTAGATATCGAGAGATCCGTGAGTTCAATACCCCGGCGGTGATTGAATAACAGTTTTTCGGTTGCTATGTGTTTCTGGAACGTGGAAAGAGCGATGTATTTGGTATGGTACACGCTAAATACCCTAGGCTAGGGAAGCCGACGCCTACTCGTGTTCCACTACTGCTCATCGAAAATTACGCCTAGCCTGCTGCTGGAAACATCAGAACTGACCTCTGTAGAGTGGTGCCGCGTCGTGTGATCAGATGAATCCCGTTGTCACGTGACGGAAGGGTGAGCGTGTGGCCTCGACATTATGAGGCCATACCCCATTGTCATGTCGGCTCTGTTCAAAGCGGTGGTGGCTCTGTGACGGTTTAGAGAACCTTCTCATGAGGTCCCTTAATCTGTGTGTGTCTTTAATCGCTACCAGCATGTGCTGGCTGACCACCTACACGTTTTCATGACATCCGCCATCCTGCGGCCGATGGTGTTTCAGCGGCACTAGGCACCGCCCCACCCAAGCATCGCTCGAAGAGCATTTATTTGAGTTTGGAACAATCCAGTGGCAGCCAAGGTCCTGGATATAAACCATGTGGAGCATAGGCACCGACTTCATGGGTTCCAGACACTTTTTGAACCCCCAATGATTTTGTTGTGGGTTCTTCGAACCCCTAATATTTTTTGCGCGTATTTCGTGAGAAAAATACACGTACGCCTATATGTATACACTTTGTTTTTCGTTATCAATTCTTAAAGTGCTTTATTATTCTTTCCCCGTTCACTATATATAGAAAGTGTGTATAGAAATTTAGCCCTCAGACTGCTTATTGTGCCTACAAAAAAATTAGTTTGTTCGCGCTCATCAAATTTGACTCAAGTACCGTTGTTTAAGGCTGTCTTTGATTGAGTGTTAGGCTTCATCTTCTGCGATAGATGGCGCAAAATATCACTCCTTGGGCGTGGCTTTTACGTTTTGAATGATTGTCCCAGAAGTTGGCGTCAGCGAATGACTGAAGACCTTACCATATTCAGAATGGAAGCGGTCTCTCGTTGGCTCCACAATTAAAAGACAAAATACGCCCTTTTACGTTTCAACCAATGACATTGTTTGGGGGTGGAGCTTAGTAGTTAGGCGTAGTTTCTGTCTGAAATTCAAGTATTTTCTGGTAATGTACACATTTTCTCTTCAAAAAATGAACGTACAGTAGAATTTAAGATGCTCTACAGAAGACAAGATTCCAATCTCACTTCAGTGCCCATTCTTTGATTTCTATTTGGCCTAGATATTTTAAAAAATCAGACAGAAACGAGAGATTTTGTTTCTTCTACACAGAAACACTGCCAAGCTAACTTCTGGCGCCATCTAGCGCCAAATTGGAATATTTTCGAGTCAGATAAATTGAATTAAAAAAAAAATCCAACAAATTTTTCGGAAAAATAACTGCAACACGTATTAGCTATGGGTCGTTTTTATTTGTGCTCAAAATTTCAAACTCTACAAAGTAATAGTTTTCCAGAAAATGTGTACAAAAGAATTTGCATTACAGATATAGGACATAATTTCTGTTACACTCATTCAAATACAGCCTTAAGAGCGTTTAAAACTGCATCCTTTATATAAGAAACTTCTTCGGTTTGTCTGGGTTCCCACAAAGCACAAAAGTCTAGCTCTACATTCGGAGACGAGAACCTATTCGAGGTCATAGTGATAAAGGCGGAAATATGTTGTACAGTCAGTTGACCCAACCTACTTTCGGACAGTTGGGGACCAAGGAGGTTAGAAGAGAGAGGAGATGGCATCAGCAGCCGCTGGTAAAGCTAAATTTGATCATCTGGTTTCTTGCGCCCTCTGGGTGGGGAGGGTTCATTGACGTGACGTCACTTCCTGAAGACCTGTGTTGCAGCATAGGTTGATAGCGGCCGTCTCTTACTCTCTGCAGCAGTACCTGAAGGTCAAGGCTCCCACAGCTTTAGCAAGGCAGTGATTGGCTAATGCGCAATATGCACTTCCGCTCTACGAAGCATAGTTTTGTTTCATTTTTTTAGAAATACTAAACAGCATTTCTGTAGATTTTTGCAAATTTTTAGTTATGTGCATGCATATTTTAGTCTCATTTTTTCCTGACTGTACATGCTGCACAAGTGCCACTAAATCCTCTTCAAAGTCGACGATTTCTCCGTAGAAAGTACAGAAGCAGCCCAAGTCGGGCATTCACAGTTTATAAGAAGTGGAGCCCACGGAAAACGCAGGGCGTGTGGCTGATGCCATGTCCACTCCGTTCTAACCTTCTATTTTAACTCGGAAATCATTTGAAAAAAAAATTGTCAGCATTTTTAAAATTGGTAAAAAAAAAAAAAAACTTAAAATAAATTTTACATCAAACAGGGGTCATCGCTCTTTCCACGTTTATAAGTGAGTCACGGAAAAATTCTCATTGGCCGCTACCGGGAATCGAACCCAGGGTCTTCCTACTAATCCTATTACCCGGTGGCGGCCAATGAGAATTTTTCCGTGACTCACTTATAAACGTGGAAAGAGCGATGACCCCTGCTTGATGTTTCTGGTCCACGTCAAATGTCTGTATTAATTAAATTTTACACGTTTTTTTTTACTTTTATAAAGACAATTGAGTTGGAAATTCACAGTAACACTGTATTGCATATAATAATGTCGCGCCTACAAAAGCGAAATAAATAATTATCTAGAAAAAAAAATGTTTTTCTGTGATTAACTATAATTTGCTTCATTTTAGCACTTCAGGCGTCTTATTGTGCCAGATAATCTGACTGAATGAAATTTAAATTAGACTTAAATACTTTGAAAAATGCATGGGTAATTCGATTAAAAATTTCCGGAACCCCAAATAATTTTTGAAGTCGGCGCTTATGCTGCGGAAGCTCTCTGGGATGCCTTGCAATGGAACATCAGATCCATGGATCCTGGACTGACGTCTCAGGCGGAGTTGTGGACAATATTGCAACAAACATGGCTGGCATTACCTCCGACATCTGGTGGAGTCGATGCCTCGGCGTACACAGGGTGTTGTTCGTCTTAGAGGAGGACCAACACGCTATTCGGTAGGAATATCTAATGTTTTGTCCAATAAGTGTCTGTCTATGACGCTGCAGCCACATCGGGCATCCTTTCTGCAGATGGTATCGTAGAGGCAGTGAACTCGTCAGAAACTGCAAAGCTGAATGAAGAAAGTGAAGGGACGAACACTCGACCATCGTCCTATGCAATCACCACTGATTGTATGAAAAAAACTACAACGCTTTTTATTTTTTATCTTTCCATATTTTAAACATGTTACAATTGATTCTCCAGGATTCCAAATGATAAAATTTCTTTCTCTGACAGTTAGGGGCGGATCCAGAAGTCTACTCTAGGGAGGAGGTTTTTCGGGTACAAAAAGGGGGAAGGACGCCATTACGACTTTTTTTATATAACGTTAGTATATACACTGAGTGGCCACTTTATTATGACCACCCCCTCAGTACTTCGTTGGGCCACCTTTTGCCTTTAATACTGCGTCGATTCTTCTTGGCATAGACTCCACGAGATGTTGATAGGTGGTTTGTGGAATCTGAGACCATGCTTGATGATTAAAAGCACTTTCCAGGAGTGTGAGATTTCAGGTTTGTGGATCCTGCTGTCTGATGGCTCGTTCAACTTCATCCCACAAATTCTCAATAGGGTTGAGATCTGCAGATTGTGGGGGCCACCTAAAGCAAAGTAAACTCACCGGCATGTTCCTGAAACCAATCCTGTACAATATGAGCACTATGGCAGGACGCATTATCTTGTTGAAAGTAGCCATCGCCATTGGGATAAACCATCCACGGGAGAGGATGCACTTGGTCCGCAACGATGTTTAGATATGATGTGCCAGTCAGACGTTGATCAACACGAATTAAAAGGCCCAAAGCATGCCAGGAAAACATTCCCCAAACCATAACGTTGCCTCCACCAGCTTGAAGGGTTGTAACAATGCATTTGGTGTCCATGCTTTCGTGCTGTTTCCGCCAAATTCTCACTCGGCCATCGGCTTGGTGCAACTGAAAACGTGATTCATCGGACCACATAATTTCTTTCCAATTATCGACTGTCCAATCCTTGTGCTCCTGTGCGAACTGGAGACGTTTTCTTTTGTTAACTGCAGACAGCAAAGGTATTCGAACAGGCTTTCGGCTGCCATATCCCATCCGATGCAGTGTACGGCGAACAGTGCGTGCAGAGATCATTCGAGGGGATCCTTGATTAAGATGGTCTGTAATTTGCTGCACTGTTGCCCTTCTGTTGTCTGTTACCAGTCTGGACACTCTCCGTTCCGACCACACGTTGCACGTAGAGACCCAGTTTTTTGGCTGACAGTCCAGTCTTTAAACACTTTAACAACAGCTGCTCTGGAACATTTCACGAATGCGGCGGTTTCGGTGATACTCGCTCCATGGCTCCGAGCTCCTACAATCATCCCAAGTTGAAAGTCCGTCAAATCGCATTTTTTACCCATCTCGCCACCCCAAAACCACTGCTACTACTGTCGCAAGCACTACGCTTTCCCTTTTTATTCTAGCCTTGCCCTCTGGCGGCAACAGCGTGCAGCCATAGCTGATTTGCTTAAAACTGTCAGGTGGTCATAATAAAGTGGCCACTCATTGTATATATATCATCATCATTGTCAACCATTATCAGTCCACTGCTGGATGAAGGTCTCCCCAAGTTTTTCCACAACGGTTTGTGTTGTGCCAGTCTCCTCCATGTTACTCCCGCATACATATACTGTATATCAGTGGCGTATCTTGAGTCCGAGGCCTGGGCTATCTCTCCCCTCCCCCCAGTACTGTTTTTTTTTTATTATTAAATGATTTGAAAGGTTGCAATTTAACTCAAGAATGGCAACACCTACTAAAGCTGTAGTCCTGAAGGTGCTAACCGAAAATTTGACAGATTATTTCCTTTTATTCCTTAGAGAAGACACATTATTTGAAGATATTTGTAATGCATTAGTCATTTTCATGTAATTCTATGCACACACTTTTTTGTGGAGATGATTATCACATCATTTATGTAATGCTGATATCAGAACCACTTAAAACATCTTATACTAAGTTGCTTTCTTTAAGCTCTTTCAAAACTGAAAATATTTTAAACTGATTTAAAAGTTCATTGGAAGCATTTTCAAGCTGAACTTGATGAATATGAGTTTTGAAGATCCTTAATACTTACAAAACCTTCTAGTGTTTTCCCTAGAGATTTTCAATGGGCAGTCCACCTAGCTAATTTTCTCTGCTGCCCAGCTGAATTTCCTTTAATGAGTGTTTTCACAATGCACATAACAGTAAGAGAGAAAAATTTATTCTCACATACACCATAAATATTGATGAAAACTGGATGAAATCTGTGTTGAATATCATTTATTAGTAAGTACTAGCTTTTTTTTATTATTTATGTACAATTTCCTAATCTTGTTTTTATGAAGTTATGTCGCATTAATGTCTACCACACTTCTACAGATGTTTAATAAGTGTAATAATGTTATGCAAAACAACCTCCCTTTTTTTCGAATGGTTAAGGGATCAGTAAATGTACCATCCAGACAAAATTTCTTGCTACTCAACTGTAAAAAAATCTAGGGAGAACACCATCTTCTATGATCCCACCAGCTACTCAACACTTAAAAGGTAAGAGGGAAGAAGGAAAATAACCAGTATTAAACACCGCAAAGAACATGGGGTGATAGCAAAGAAGGAAATCGAAGAACATAAAGTTCTTTGATAACAAACTAACCCCAGCAATTACTGAGCAATTGCACTGCAGTACAAAAAATAGGGAGGAGGGGGGGTGTAATAGGATTAGTATAGAATAACAAGACAGAGACCAGATATCCATTGGCAAAAACAAAACAAAAATATTGTTCTGTGATTCCTAAAAATAACTAAACACTTTTAACTCCTAGTTTAACTTCAACACAGAAATGGAATCACTGGATAAAAATAAAACAGTGCTTTTTGGTATGATGACATTAGACAGATATCACCCAACTGTGAAAATGTAGAATTATAACAGATGTAGACTACGGTATCATTGAAAAACAAGGACATCAGGAAAAACCAGTAATCTTGAATTATTCAAGTAGCAATTAAAATATGATTCTGAATTAAGCTGGTTTTATTGTTTAACGCATAACCTTAAAAAAAGCAGAAGCATAGGATACTTACATTTAGGGAGATACATGGCACCAAATTCTTATTTGAAACATTTAATACACATGGATGAATGTTCTGTACCTGTGGTAACACGCAGTTAACTGCTTGCAATTTGTCTCTTGTTTTTATGAGATTCATAGTCCAATATTTTAATTAAAATATTGGACTATGAATCTCGTAAAACCAAGAGACTGATTAAAGAAAGTTATTACATAAAATAAAAAAAACAGTGTCGTCAATGAGCCTTCAAAAGTAATAAGTGGTGCTTTCTACAACTTAATTGCAACAACAACAGAATTATAGAATACACAATGAAGACATTTCAGTTTAGTAACTGGCAACAGTATGAGAAACCTGGCAACAACATTTAAATTCTTCAGAAATAAACAAAACTTTTGTTAATCCTTCTATATATTGAGAACAGGCCTTGACTAAAATCAAGAGGCCAGAAACGTCTGTAAAAATCTAAAAGAACTCAGAAGGAAGGAAGATTAGATGAAAATATGTTCAACTGGAACTAGAACTCAATTATCCTGGTTGTAAATCTTAATTAGCAATTCTAAAAATTGAAAAAGGCTAATAAAACATTAAAAAAACATACAACCCCACTGAGACATGACAGGTTTTCACTCTATTACATATAGGCATCAGTGGCGGTGGAACTGCCTGGCCCGGTCAATAATTTCAGCCAAGATTTTTATTTTTATTTTTTTTATTTTTTTATTTGGCATATGTGCAATCGTTGTGATGTGCCTTAGAAAGTTCCTCTAGATAAGTGGTTGGGTGGTCCTAATTCCCAACAAAGCTCCTTAGGCACAGTAGCGCACCCAGAAATTTCCCAAGGGAGGAGCCCGTGCACCCAGGCACACAGAATTTTCCCAAGGTGGGGGTGACCTCCCCTAATTTACTGGTAAAAGTAGTCAGGTGCTGTAAAAATTAAGGAGGTTGACTTTTGTACATTTCTTCTTATCCAGTTACTACTAATGTTACAATACAAGAAAGTTAAATGATTAGAAGAAGCAGTGAAATTGTTTTCCTTGTTAGATTTTTCTAAATTTATTTAACAGAAGTACTCGCCTTATAGTTATTATACGTTATTATTATACGGTACAGGATTAAGAAGTATATGTAGATCGCATATTGTGACTTTTTGTTTCAAACTTCGACAATAATTTTCCACTCTATCAACCGGGGGGGGGGGGGGCTCGGCCACTCCTGTGGGTGCGCCACTGCTTAGACATTGTTTTTTCTTCTGCTTGTTCTGGGAAGGCAGAGGGCGCACCACAATTCGAAATTTTGGGCCCGGTCAACGAATTTCACTTTCCACCGCCCCTGATAGGCATCATCAGAAGGCAGATGTTCGCATTACACCATTGCCGACAGCAATGGCATAGCCAGAGGGGGCGGGGTCGAACCCCTCCCTTGAGGGGAGACTGGGCAAGAATTTAAACCGATATATACGTGCATACGAGACCTTCACCAATGAACCAAACCCATGGATCCCCACCCCACCCCACCCCTTAAGAAATTTCTGGCTATACCATTGGCCCACAGCAAAGTGAGAGATCGCAGACCTATTGGCAGTGGGAGATTTCCAACTAGGCACATAAGGAACACACCTAGGGCCCCTGAGTTTGAGGGCACCCCAAAACGTACAAATGGATTGCCAGTTTTGTTTTGATTTTCATGGACTGAAATAAATCAATCTTTAAAGCAACCACTTTTTGCATTGTTAATTGATATTTCACTTTCTGATATTAGTAACATAATTTTTCTTGCTCTGTTGTTACTCCAAATTTTTAAGTTCTTATCAATTCAGTTGTTTTGAAAGGAACAGTTAAAATAACTTAACCTTCCATTCAGTGGTAAGTGAAGGAAGGGAGAAAGGATTCACGCTTCCCATCTTTTTCTTTGCTTAAAAGGCAAATACTTAACTGGCCTGCTGTTATAAGAATTATTTTCATGCTACTTTTAGCCAAAGGAAAACATCTGTGATGGACCCCCCCCAAGTTGTGATGAGGAGTGCTTTTAGATACTGTTTTGATGATCGAGGAAGTCTACTATTAATTTTTGTTTCTCTTTGGGGTAGGCTAATCAAGTTATTTCTCAGCTCTAATTCCCCTAACCAGCCTAAACTTAAGAGTTAATATTCAGGTTGAAAAAATAAAGAAATTTGAGAATATCACACTAATCTTTTTTTATTTAATAGTGTTAAAAGAAATTTCTATTTTGAAACAAAATTTTCTTATTACTTTCTCCTCCCCTGGTTTAATACTGATGAAGCTGTGATTCCGACTTTTGCATTTTCAAACTGGATTTTCTGCATTTAATTCTTATGCTTCTGTTTCTGATAACTGCAAGTGCAGATATCAAAAAGATCTCGCGCATATTTTTGACAGAATAAAAATAAAAATAAAAATACAGATCTTCTCAATTTTCCAATGAAGAGAATTACAAAAATGCTTTCAAGAAACACATCCTCGCTTTCCTGCACGGACTGATGAAATTCTTACTGTCCAAGTTTCTTGGTCCATGGCATTCGTCTATGCCATGGACGGCTGAATCTCTTCAACTTAGGGAATTGTTCGCCATTAAAAGTCATCCACCCTGATGATGCTCAGTGACGTAACTACCCCCCTAGAGGGGTGGGCGGGGGGCACAGGTAATGAAGGGGTGTACTGCAGCGGCCAGTTATGGTTTTATGAAAAAATTCCAACATGCACAATAATTAACCCAAAGAATCATATTTTGCTGTAAGGCATATTTAGCTTTGCCCAAATAAATGCCTAGTTTCACTTTTAAAACACTGAATGTCCTACAGATTGAAAGTGTTTGGCTCTTTGACTTCGGGTTGTAATATGATTGCTCTGGTTGTAAATAATGCGATCGCTCTCCAAGCGCACTCTCTCTGCGCTGCCAAGAAAAAAGCGAGATTCTCCGTGGATGATGTGGGAAAACAGACAGTTATCTAGGATTACGTGCATGACTGGAATCAACATTTATTCACAGCAGCCTCAGATCTGCCATGTGTAAGAGGGTGATTTCTTCAAGTGATTTATTTTAGTTTGGGACAAAGCAATTACACGTACTGTCAAATCTAGTAATGCACTTAAATTTTTAAGACTATGGGGCTTTAGGTACCACTATTATTTTTGCAGACACTCTCCCTGACTTCCTACCCCCCCCCCAAGCGAAAAGTGGATCCTCCCTCGTATTCGAAATCCTAGGAAAATTATTGTGCTTAGGGGTGCTGAAAGTATATCTTGCGGGTAGGGGGGGGGGACATTGTGCTAGTTATGCCACTGATGATGCTGTTGGCTGAAATCATAGCTAAAGAAGGGGTGTGAAACCACCACAACTAGAGCATGTTTACACTGCTTACTTGGACATGGCAAATCGAAGAGATGTATGAAACATTTATTTTCAATGCAGCTGATCAGGTGAAGTTCCGATGATGCACAGTGCTTCCTCCATACAGAAGATTCTACAGTTTTCATACGAAAGATTTGTTATTAAGGCACCACAGGTATTATTATTTCAGCAAATACTCTGCATGAAAATTTGGAAAAGCAATAAATTTCTGATATCAAGCATTGGTTATGCTACAGGAAAGTAAGTGATGAGACATTTCAGCAAGAAGCAGCGTTTCAGAACTTGGATCCTGCCCATCAACCAATGGATCTTATTCACCTCGCATTGCATCATGGGAAATATGTTCACTGGCTGCAGACCAGTAATGGTTTGTTTTCATCCGTTTTCCCGTTGCTTAACAAGAAACACATTGCAGGGTTCAGGAAATCACAATTTTTCACATATTCCCATACAGCAAAATGTTTCAGATATGTATCAATAATGTTACAATCTCTCATTTTTGTTACACTTTCAGAGATATCTTACAATTACATTTCAGCAACATCTATTTTGGAACACAACTCTTTGTACATTATGATTACGTTAAAAATAGCATTTACCTATACTACTGTTTTATAGTTTCCATTGTACATAATTACTACCTTGATGTTACATTCTGGCAATTATTAAAGTCTTTTGGTTATAATGGGATAATGCACGTGCGCATTTATGCCATTTCACCGAAACACTCATAGTCTTTCCATGTGCTACTGGGATGTTCTTTGGTGATACTGTCATACTCGAGTTAGCTAGTTAGTGTACCCGTCCTTAAGTTTTGCACGACAGTGTATAATATCTTAGTATGTTTGTTGGTTTTGAATCAGAAAAAAAAAAGTCTCAATAAAAGTAGTTAGTTTGTAAAGGTAGAAAAAAAAATAATATTGATACATTTAGAAGTTTAATGACTTCGTAAGTTTTTTAAAAAATAGAGTAAGATATGCATTAAAAAGGTACATTTCGTTGAATAATCATGAAGAAATTTAAGTCATCCTACAGAAAAATAAAATGCTCTATGGAAAAAAAAACGTATTTCTATTAAATAATGTATTCACAAAGCATTTAGAAAAAATAGATTAAGATATACATTAAAAGGTACATTTCGTTGAATAATCATGAAGAAATTTAAGTCATCCTACAGAAAAATAAAGTGATCTATGGAAAAAAAAATGTATTTCTATTAAATAATGTATTCGCAAAGTATTTATATTGGTTGATTGATTTTAATGGCGCAAGGGCCATAGATGGCCAAAGAGCGCCAAAACAAAAGACATCAAAACAAAACATAATTAATAAAAAACATACACAAGGTTAAAAAGAGGCTGATGTGGTAAAAACGAAAGATGAGAGTGAAGAAGTTAAAACCTAGATGAGGTTAAAAAAGGCAATTTCTTGTAAAAACAAAAACACTGCTTTCACGTCGCAGGCTTCACCAATAAGAAATTGCAGCATAGCTGCTCCTTCGTCCAACAAATGAGAGTGAAAATGACGAAAACGATGATCACAAAAACGAACATAAGTACACAAAACATGAAGGACAGTGAGACGACAGTTGCACGTCTCACACATCGGCGCATTGTCGCCACACAGCAAAAAGCGGTGAGTGAAACGACAATGCCCGATGCGGAGACACGCAAGCACCACTTCCTCCCTACGGTTTAGACGATATGAGGATTTCCAGATTCCAAGATTAGGTTTAATATGATGCAGTTTATTTTCCACCTCTTGGTCCCACAGACCCTGCCACGTTCGCTTGATGTGCTCGTAAAGAAGAAAGCGGAAATCCCGGTGGAAAAGTGGCAAGGGTGTGACGACCAAAGAGGAAGCAGATCTAGCAGGCAAAGCATTTAGAAAAAAATAGATTAAGATATACATTAAAAGGTACATTTTGTTGAATAATCATGAAGACATTTAAGTCATCCTACAGAAAAATAAAGTGATCTATGGGGAAAAAATGTATTTCTATTAAATAATGTATTCGCAAAGCATTTAGAAAAAATAGATTAAGATATACATTAAAAGGTACATTTTTTTGAATAATCATGAAGACATTTAAGTCATCCTACAAAAAAATAAAATAATCCGTGGAAAAAATACTGCATTTCTATTAAATAATGTATTTGCAAAGCATTGGCCTTCTCGTTAGTTCCTACTGTAAGAGCGATGCAACCCGTGGTCAAGGGGGTAATGCATCTGCCTAGAAACCCGCTGGACAGGGGTTCGAACCTGGCGTGACTTCGAGGATTTGTATTTCCTTGGAAAGAAAATTTCCTCAGTGTCGTGATGTCACACTTGGGGAAAAACAAAATGGCGCACAAAACATATCGGTGAGACTATGTGGGGAGGTAAAAAAAAAATGGCGAAAAAAACGTTCAGTAAAACCACCTGGCACACAAAATGCTATGGTTGCAAACACAAAGAGAAAATGGTGGACAAAAGATGGTGGGAAAGATCATGTGGGGGAAAAATGGCTGCGACTGACATTGACCAGGAATCAACCACATCCGTCCTTGAGGCAGCATGTGGATGGCTTCCTTTATTGCAGAAACCCCCTATTATCCCGTAACAGTAACATGATGATGTCACGGATATCTTTCAAATACGTAACAGTAACATGAAGTTGGTATGTTGAAGTTACAAAGACCTTTCACGGTAACGTGTCGATTATGTTTCAAAGTTATGTAACGTTTGAGAACATTTTGATGTAACCGTAAGGTTTCTGAAACATTACTGTTACATTGCGCAATGTATCTGAAAAGTCTCAATGTTTCAGGGCTACGTACTTGTAACATATACGAAATATTCTGTGCTGTGTGGGTTTATTAATGGCATGCCTAACTTTTGCTCATTGTATGGTAATGATAACAAGTCCTGTCACCTAAAATGTATAGAGGAAAAGATAACTTTTAACAAGTTTCCTCTAAAAAGGCCAGAACTGTTAGTAGAATGGCTGAGTAAAATGAAACAGATTTCCATCTCAATGTGCAGTACTGAATATATTCTACTCGCTTTAAGTAGGAAGATTTTCAACATTATGACAAGGACTTTAATTATTCAATATTATGATCAGGGCTTTAATTAAGACATTGGTGGGCCCCTAGGCTAAGACATTTGAGTGAGCCCCCAAAGAACTTACGATGGGGGAATTATTATGAAGTCTGTTAAAACTCGAAACTGTAACTACTTAATTGTCTGCAAAGTTTTCATAATAAGTCACTGTATTTTTCATTGTTCTCACATGAACATGAGTTAAAAGGTTAAGATTCCTAGATTTTCTAATGAATTAGCATTGTACACTTTTCTTAGTGCATAATTTTTTCTTTATGCAATGAGAAGCCACAGGGGACTCTGACCATTAATGGTTCCAAGTGCAAATTGGGAGGTGTGGGCAGATGGTAGTGAAAAAGCTGAAACTGTCTCTCCCACACAGCTGTACACGGCGACATGAAAACTTTACCCTTGGTGAGTCATTGCCTTATAATTTGTTCGTCTTCCAGCCTATGTTTCTGACCAAGTGGAAATCATGAGACAAAAGTAAAACTAGTTCATAAACCTCTCTCTCTCTATCTATCTATCTATCTATTACTTACCCAGAAATGCCTTCTGGGCCCTTGGTCATGCTGGACCCCAAGGCTGTAGCCCCTATAGACCCCACCTTAATCTGGCCCTGATTATGATACTATGAATCAAAGGCAGTTAAAACCTGGTAGTATTCCTTTGAGTTTTAATTCTGAAAAACAAAATGGTAGAAAGAGAAAACTGATTGCATATTCGGATTGGTAAGTTGCGAATTAAGTTCTATGTTCTTTCCCCAGAGGATGAAACACATCTACAATTTTTCTTTTATTTAATGTTAAACATTCAATTTATTTTTGAGTAGATTGCTTGACATACAACAGTGGGAAGATCAAACAGAAGTCATCACTCTTTCCACGTTTATAAGTGAGTCACGGGAAAATTCTCATTGGCCGCCACCGGGAATCGAACCCAGGGTCTTCTGTTTGATGTTCCTAGTCGACGTCAAATGTCTGTATTAATTATTCATTCGCCTTCTGATTATTTGTTCAGTTGCTGCTTACCCTCTTTGGTGAATCCCCAGCATTGTGCGGGGCTCCAAGAAGCAATCTGCCAATTGGCTTGGCGGTTAGTGTATGCGAGTCTGGAGGAATTCGAGGCCGCTGTGGTGCAGTGGAAGCACATCCGGCAAGCAACTGGAAGACCCTGGGTTCAATTCCCGGTGGTGGCCAATGAGAATTTTTCTGTGACTCACTTATAAACGTGGACGATGACTTCTATTTGATGTTCCTAGTCCATGTCAAATGTCTGTATTAATTACAGTGGGAAGTTTTTAGTTGTTGCTGTTTCAACTCCATTTTGTTTCCATATTTTGTATTGATCTGGGCTTCTAAATATTTCATTTTAGCAAATAAATAAAAAATTCCCAGGTATATATTTCAGTTGTTTTGTTGCCAATGTCTAAAAATAAGAATGTGAAAATTTAATATATCATGTATGAGAAATCCTTCATTAAAAATTTCACCATGACTAACGACAATGTTGTCCTGCGTCATTTGAAATAAACATCAAACACAAAATTGTCTCAGTATATATATGTAACCTCGTTTTGTTCTTTTAAGGAATTAATGTCTTCTTCTTTGCCTTGTAGCTCTCTCTCTAATTCATTCACATACTCCAAGATGTTAAAATTAAAAAAAAATTGGCTAACAGTAAGGGGGTAATCCGATAGTGATAACATTGAATCAGCAGCCGTGTTGGTCTGCAGAAATCCAGACATCGCATGAATAAAGTCCAGTTTTCATGCAAAATCAGCTATCATAATTTCCTGTGTTCAAATTTCTAGTAAATGTGTACTTTAGCGTCCTAAATTATTTCGTCGGAAAAATGCAACTGTGTGGGAAAAGCGCAATGTACAATTTTTTAAGCATGCAAAATAATGGAGAAAACTGAAAAAATATAGTATTTGTAGAGAAAAGGAAAGAATGTTACCAAAGTATTTACCTGGGAGTATAATGGTTTAGAAAGGTATGTGCGGTAGGCCTAGGACGAAGGAGCGGCGACGGCGTGAAGGCGGAGTCTGGTGAATTGAAGCTTTGTTCAGAAGGGCAAGTAACGGGCAGAAGAATACAGAAAGAACAGGTTGAGCAGTACGTGGTCATAGAAGCATTTTGTAGGAATGCGCTGAAGGAAAAAAGTTGGCTTTATGCAGCATTGTAAGTGGTGTTAGTAGCTTTTTCAACAGTGTTATCTGCTTTTCCCAAAGCCGTACGTCTCCATACTTAATTTCTGATTTAGTCAGGGCTTAAAGTTTCATTACCCGGCACAATACGATAAGAAGCTCTTGGCTTCCCTGCCATACTACGATTTCTCAATTTAAGAAACTCTTCATTTTCAAAAATATCCATTTGAGGATGAAAAAATATTAGCTACGATGTACAGAATAACAGCACAACTACAAATGAAGTGCTTGAAGAAATCAACTACCCCTGTACATCTTCGAAACCATAACTAAAACTTGTGGTTCAACCGGAACCAAAAGTTCTTAATCAACAGTTCTGCCATACATGAAAACATTTACATTCCTTCATTTCTTTCTATTCAGAGACATTGTGAAACTAATAACAACATTCCTCACATTTCTTTCTCAAAAATTAAGAAAACAGTTCTGAACTACTTCCACTTGTGCAGGATTACCGCACGCATCACACTCTTCCTAAGAATACACTCCACCGCACATTCACTATGAACTCCTTCCTGCTCCCTTCCAAAGCACGGAAGCTTCACGTTGTCGCCGTTAACATCGCTTCAGCCTCCAACACCAACTGCTGCACACCATCGTACTCACAGGTAAATATTTCGGTAAAATTTTTTAACATTCTTTTAAATGACTGTATTTCTGCACCTTTCTCCATTATTTTGCATGCTTACAAAATTGTATGTTGCACTTTCCCCACACAGTGAACTTTTTCTGACTAAATAATTTAGGACGCTAAAGTACCCATTTACCAAACTTCTGAGGTTAAGCACTCTCTTTCCTTTCCGAAATTTTTTTGAAACATCACCTATTCTCATAATCTTGCAGTTTGTAAAGTAGACTGTGAAGGATGTCCAGTTTTCATCCGCAAGACATCTTTAGATAACAAAGTAGGAGAGTTCCCGGAAATATAAAAATTTGCACAAACTCAAATCAGACACCATTGGAAAACTAGATGAAGCCAATAACAGGCTTTCCAAAAAATCTTCTCTACAAACCTTTTTAGGCAATATCTCCCCTTCAGCATATTATTGTACTTCCACACTCTTCTTGCAGATCAAGCTACATAAAAATGGACATCCCTTTTGATCTTCCATTGAAAATATCTTTTCACCAGTGCTCAGTCAATCTTGAAAGGCAACTGGTCAAGTGTTGCAGTTTTCTTACAAAAAAACCATTCATACCCTACAAATTATGTGGAAGACATGTTCTTCACTGTTGCTAATACATTGTTTAATAATATTTAAACTTAATCTGTTGAAAAAGTATTAACACATTTGCAGTTCACACAAATAATGATAGCTGAGGTTCCACTAATGGAGAAGGCCACAGCTGAGGACATAATTGACAGGTCAGAAAACTATTGCGTAGTGGCATGGGGAGAGCTGTGGTATAAAATGCAAACAAAGCCATGGTAACTCTCACAGGATTCATGTAACACTTCAGAAGCATAGCCTGAATCTAAAATAAAGCCGATTTTGGCCATAAATCCCAGCTGATACCCAAACAGAAAATATCATTAGGCCGCCCCCATCTCTTGAAAGGGATATTACTAGGTACCATGTCGTAAAAGCTATTAAATCCTTCAATAATAATAGACTACCAAATGTGGTCAATATCATTGAAAAAAAAAAAACAGCAACTTAAACACCTTATGAATAACCCTAATATGGCTATAATTACTGCCGACAAAACCTCATAGATTATTATTATGAACTGTTCTGAATACCATTCTAAAATAGCTGAGACCATCAATAATATTCCTCCTAAAGTTCTTACCGTTGATCCGACTGCTGCAACCATATTGGCCATCAGTAAATTGAAAAAGCATAGTGCCTTCTATGCTTCAATTACATCTAACATGCACCCACCATTTGGACCATGTATCCCAGAAATATTTGGGAAACTGAAGTTGCACAAAGATAGATTTCCACTCAGGCTTCTATAGTCTCTCGACATCACAATCCTACTTGACCTTCAGAGGCCTTAGCACATTATTTTGAAGCATTGATTTCAAATTCAAGTGTTTCTATATCAACTTTTACTCAAGCTCTTGATAGAATTAAATCATTTGATAACCAGGGGTCCCCTTTCTTTATGGCAGAGTTTAAGCTGGCTCAAAAAATGCTGTAGCAAAAATGCTAAAATGAAGTAAAAAGTTGTAGCAAAATGCTAAATAAATTTAGCCTCTTTTGTCGACGAACTGATGCGAGACGAATCATTGTAGTGGACGAACTGACGCGAGACAAATCATCATAGTGGACGAACTGTCGCGAGACGAATCGTCGTAGTGGACGAACTGACGTGTGACAAATCGTCGTAGTGGACGAACTGACGTGCGACAAATCGTCGTAGTGGATGAACTGACGCGAGATGAATCGTCGTAGTGGACGAACTGAAGCGAGATGAATCGTCGTAGAGGACAAACTGAAGCGCGATGAATCGTCGTCGTCGACAAACTGACGTGCAACACCGTCAGACAAAACAATGGATGACGGAGCTTCCGTCGAATGACGGAGTACTTTTACCCACGAATTAGTGGCGGAATTTTAATTTTCCCCCTGGACTACGGGAGTTCAAATTTTTCGAAATTTCGGAAAACAATCACCTCTGTGATATTTAAATGTTTGGCGCCATTTTGCGATGGGACGCTATTTTTCTCGCGCGTTCTAGATTAATTCATCGCATTTTGTGAAAATAGTGATCGTAGCTTTACCTCTGCTTTATGGTATCATTTGATGTAACAGCTCTGTTCCCAAATTATTAAAGAAAAACTTAGCACCCAAGATTCTGTGTCACCCTTTGAAATAGAAGTCATACTTACTGCATTGAGACTTGTTCAAAAACAGAGTTACTTTAAGTTTAATGACATCATGTATCAAAAGTTGAAGGAAGCCCCAATGGGCTGACCTATGTTATCCATTTTAGCCGAAATACTCATGCAAAAATTAGAGGAGAGGATTTTCAATCTATGCAACATCTTTCCTACATTGTACATATGTTACGTGGATGATGTGCTGATTTTCTGGAAACCGACCATGGCAGACTTAGAAGTTTTTACAGAACTATTACCTACATAATTTCCTTCCATTAGTTTCACCATTGAAACTGAAAATAATTATTCTTTGCTCTTCCTTGACTTCCTGCTTCATAGACATCCAATTACACATAAGATATCCTTTGAAGTCTACCGAAAACCATCGTCTATGAATTCAGCACACCCACTTAATTATAAATTATCGGCTTCATGTTTTTTGGTTCGACGTGCGTTTTCACATTCCTCCAATACAAAATTTCGTTAATCTGAAATATCTAGGATTTATGCTCTTGCCTCAACTTATGGTTACCCAAATTCAACTGTAAACAAGATTGTAAAAAAAGTATGTGGACAAAACCTAACTACTCTATGAAGGGATCGAACCCGAATTCGTTATGTGGGCTCTATGGACAATGTTCCTACAGTTGTAAATGTTATAAATAACAGTTGCTGCAAAACCCACTTACATGTTGGGATCCAGACTAAAAATATTCTTTCTATGGTCAAGAAAGACAGGGACTTAACCACTTTGGACAACAAATATGGAGTGTACTATATCCCTTTGAAATCCATAGATGATTCAACCCCGGATCAAGTATACATAGGCTCTACTGTTTGGACCATCAAAACAAGACTCATGGGAACACAAATACAGTTTAAAAACAGGTTTCCAATCAATAGCTCTTGCTCGTTTAACTAGCCAAGGGACCCATTACCCTAAATGGGAAGATACAAAAATTCTATTTACCCCTACTACGAAATTTCTTACTTTGTTTCCAGAAAGTCTATACATTTATAAGTTTCCTGATACAGCTTGCAATAATGATGCTCCTTTTCTCTTTCCTCAATACTGGTAGTGGATTTTGCAGTTTTTTAAAATTCTTGGACTATACAGACTACATTGTAATTTCTTTAATTCTGTATTTTGTTATTTTCAGGGTGTCGGTTGCTAAGCAACATTTCACAGAGGCCTGCACATATGTTTAGACACACATAAATCTTGATTGATATAAATAGCTTTGATATTTATATGTCACATTTAGCTTTGATATAAATGTCACATTTAAACCTTGATCAATATAAATAGCTTTGTTCCATGAAACTTGAGTGCTTTTATTCATCTGACGATGACCCTATGGTAAGTGCTGAAAGGTCTTATGTACTAGTTTTTTATTTTTATTTTGTGTAAATGTGAAGGTTTTTAATTAAGAATCTGGTGGATTAAAGTTTTTTAATATATCATCTATTTTTAAGGCTAATCATTCACATTTCACATCATGCAACTACGACTATATGTTGAAATTGGTACTTCTCACATGACTTATTGTTCTAAGCTGAAGTTATGTTTCTTTTTAAATTTTCATCACTGCTATTGGTGAACACATTGTACACTATCTACCAACAAATAATTGGACACCCCTGCAATCGACGATATCTGCGGTCCTGATATAGGTCATGGCCGCCGCCGTTAAATATAGTGTGGGAAACAACAACGCAACCAGTCACATGCAAGATGCCACACAGTTCGGAGCTCTCTGATTTCGAGAAAGGTGTAATCGTCGGGTATCACAGAAATGGCCGATCCATACGTGACATATCCAGCGAGTTGAAGTACCCAAAATCGACAGTGGCCTACGTGATTGACAAGTGGAAGATGAGAGGTGACTCTCGGAATGTGCTCCGACCGGGCAGACCCACAAAACTGGGAGTTAGAGACCGACGGGTGCTGGCCAGAGAAATTCGGAAGAACCGCACCAAATCGATGGGCCACATCCGCGAAAAGTTTCAACGGGCATCCGGGAGTGTTCTTTTGATGAATACCATCCGTAAGGAAGCCCATCTGCTCGGTTATCATGGACGTGCTGCCGCCCACAAGCCTTTGATCACCAAGTCCAATAGCGCTGCTCGGCTAACGTGGTACAAAGAACGTCGACAGTGGACCGTTGAACAGTGGAAACAGGTTCTCTAGAGCGATGAATCAAGCTTCACCGTCTACCGTTTGGATGGCAGGGTCTGGGTTTGGCGTCTGCCTGGAGAACGCCTCCTGTCAGAATGTATTGTGCCAACTGTGAAGTTTGGCGGCGGTGGAATTATGTTATTGGGGGGGGGGGGGTCTCCTGGTATCGCACAGGACCCTTGGTCACAATTCCTGGTAGACTCAACGCCAAGACCCACTGCACCATTTTAGATGACCATGCGCTTCCTATGTTGTGGCAGTTTTACACGGTGGACCCATGTTACTTTCAGGATGACAATGCCACCTGTCATGTTGCGAGGTCTACCATGGCTTGGTATGGTGGCAATGGGGTTAATTGGATGGATTGAACTACGCAGAGCCCAGACCTTAACCCTATGGAGCACCTCTGGGACGAGTTGGAGCGTCGAGTTAAGGGGTGCCCCCACCGTCCGAAATCGGTGAAGGAACTGATCTGTCTTCTCCAAGCCGAGTGGAAGAAAATACCGCTAGCCGTCGTACAACGCCTGGTTGAGAGTATGCCTCGGAGGGTTGCAGCTGTAATCGCCGCTCGTGGAGGCTCCACCAACTATTGAAGGTGAATAAACTTCGTTTTCCTTTGCTATCACAGGTGTCCAATTACTTGTTGGTAGATAGTGTATTTCATATTTGTGGTTCATTTATTTTTATGTGTAAGCCAATGCCTGGAAACACATCGTTTCTGTGCAAATTTCTTGTGGCATATTTCACACTCATATGATTTTTCACCTGTATGAGTGAGCAGATGCATTGAAAGACTATCCTTACGTGCAAATCTCTTGCGGCATTTTTCACACTCGTGGGCTTTTTCGTCTGAGTGCGTAAGCAAATAGCTTCGACAGATTACTTTTTTCAGCAAATTGTTTGAAACATACATTACACTCGTGAGGTTTTTCGCCAGAATGAATAAGCACATGCCTCACAAGATGACTTTTTTGTCTGAATTCCTTTTGGCATATATCACACTTGTGAGGTCTTGCACTTGTG
Organism: Macrothele yani; assembly: GCA_039090855.1. Lineage (NCBI taxonomy): Eukaryota > Metazoa > Arthropoda > Arachnida > Araneae > Macrothelidae > Macrothele > Macrothele yani. The sequence goes on along the minus strand of CM077009.1, from coordinate 198,312,250 downwards.
TGGGTAACTAAATGCTTTGACAGATGACTCTTCAAACTAAATTTCTTTTCACATATATCACACGTATATGGTTTTTCACCTGTATGAGTAAACAGATGCTTCAAAAGTGTGCTTCTTTGAGTGAATTTTTTGGAGCACCTTTCACACTCATGAGGTCTACCACCAGTATGAGTACTCAAATGCTTTAAAAGAATGCTTCTATCAGAGAATTTCTTGTGACATATTTCACACACATGGGGTTTTTCCCCGGTGTGTGTGAGTGAATGCTTTGAAAGAGAACTTTTTTCTGCAAACTTCTTAAAGCACAAGTTGCACTCGTATGGTTTTTCCCCTGTGTGAGTCAGCCAATGTCGAGAAAGAGAAAACTTTTGTGTGAACGTCTTGTGACATATTTCACACTGATATATGCTTTCTCCTGAATGTGTCAGCAAATGTTTCGAAAGAGTACTTCTTGCTCTGAATTTCTTGAGGCATAAATGACACTCGTGAGGCTTTTCGCCACTGTGAATGAGCAAGTGTCCTTTAAGATAACTCTTCTTTAAAAATGTCTTATGGCATAGTTCACATTCATTAGGATTAGCATTTGTGTGAATCAGCAAGTGTTGTGAAAGTTCACTATTTAGTGCGAAGTTTTTGCCACATATTTCACAATCATGTTGGTTATCACGAACATGAGATTCATTTGAACAAGTGAGCAAATGGTTAGAGACAGTACTTTCTTGCGAAAATTCCATGGAGCAGGATTTGCTTTTTAGATAAATATATAAATAATTATATACACACGAAATAGAAACTTTGATCCTTCTGTGTACTACCTATTTGAGATGTCTTAGGTATACGTAAACATATTGTGACTACGACATATTTGAAAAGTTTTGAAACACTAACCTTTATTCAACAGCATTAAACAACGCAAAATAGGCAAGGACCTTAAAGCGGAAAAACAGCGTTATCGAAAACCTGACTTCTCTGTAAAAAACAACTTCTATCTCGTTGGTAAAAACTTTGATTCCTGTAAAAAGCTATGGTTTACTTTATAAAAGTCACAGGTACGGTTAAAGAACATCACAAAGATAGGAGAATTAGTAACCCTGACTTGTTTGTTACTGAGCATTGTTTGGTATTATACGTCGTCGAAGTGTGACGTCACAAGATGGCATTGGGCATTTTTTTTTTTTTTTTTTTTTTTTGAAGGGTTAACGACCACCGTGAGCAACTCAATGGGCTATAAGCAGTCGCCCGTCCCTAATTTAGGGTCACTGGTTAGAGGGCAGGGAGAGAGCCAGGGCCGTAAGACAAACACAAAATCCATGCCTCACCGGGATTCGAACCCGGACCCCTTTCGGACGAATGATCAGAAGCAATCGCTTAGACCACTGCACCACCTGGGCGGCGCGTTGGGCATTAACAAATGTCTGTTTTCCCGCGATTCCTATAACGCTTCAACGTGATTGGCGAAAATTGCTCATATTTTGCAATTTCTTTATTTTTTCCCGACAATTCGAAGTTAATTCAACGCGGTAAAAATGCTGTGAAGTCCTCTCACACGAACTCATTTTATTATGAACCGCATAGCGAGAAAATATGTGGACAAATTCATGCTTCTATGAAAGATAAGACGAAATGTGTTGTTTAGCGTCCTAAATTATTTGGCTACATATTTTTTTTTTTTTGATTGGAGGTTTAACGACCACCGTGAGCAACTCAATGGGCTATAAGCAGTCGCCCGTCCCTAATTTAGGGGCCGCCCCGGTGGTGCAGTGGTCTACGGCGTTGGCCTCTGATCATTCGTCCGTAAGGGGTCCGGGTTCGAATCCCGGTCAGGCATGGATGTTGCGTTTGTCTTACGGCACTGGCTCTCTCCCTTCCCTGGAACCAGTGACCCTAAATTAGGGACGGGCGAGTTGCTCCCGGTGGTCGTTAAACCTCCAATCAGCCGCCCCGGTGGCGCAGTGGTCTAAGGCGTTGGCCTCTGATCATTCGTCCGTAAGGGGTCCGGGTTCGAATCCCGGTCAGGCATGGGTGTTGTGTTTGTCTTACGGCACTGGTTCTCTCCCTTCCCTGGAACCAGTGACCCTAAATTAGGGACGGGCGACTGCTTATAGCCCATTGAGTTGCTCCCGGTGGTCGTTAAACCTCCAATCAAAAAGAAAAAAAATTAGGGTCACTGGTTCCAGGGAAGGGAGAGAGCCAGTGCCGTAAGAGAAACCAACATCCATGCCTCACCGGGATTCGAACCCGGACCCTTTACGGACGAATGATCAGAGGCCAGCGCCTTAGACCACTGCGCCACCGGGGCGGCCTACATATTTCGAAAGAATGAGAAAAAATGTGATATATGTTAAAGTATGTTATTTGATGACAAATGGTGAACAAATTTTCATCTTTAAAATGCATTTTAAAGATTTTTACTCCGCCCCGGTGGCGCAGTGTTCTAAGCGATAGCTTGTGATCATTCGTCCGGAAGGTGTCCGGGTTCGAATCCCGAGAGGCATGGATGTTGTGTTTGCCTTACGGCACTGGCTCTCTCCCTTCCCTGGAACCAGTGGCCTTAAATTAAGGACGGGCGACTGCTTATAGCCCATTGAGTTGCTCACGGTGGTCGTTAAACCTCCATATATATATATATATATATAAATTTTTACTGTAAAACTTACCTCCTAGTACAACGACGTGAACACCGCTGTGGCAGGACCAAAGACCTTGGAGCTGCGCTTCAGAGGGGCTGAGGCTAAATTCACGCTCCCACAGACTAGGTTCACGCTCCTTCTGTGATTGGTCACTGTGATCTCGCAGGCAGGGTCTGGGCGGTTCCTGCTTTGGCACATTAACCAATACCGGTCCCGCTTTAATTCTGACATTTCCAAATTATTTGTTAAAATTCACGTCGTGAGATGGCGCATTGAGCCTATATCTCGCCCAAAAACAAACGGTCGTAGTTCACTTATGTAGCTTGCTTATACTTTCGCGAGCTATTTTTTTTAATTAATTTGAACTGAATATTTTTGTGTATAGAATTGAGAAGGTGAATCTGAAGGTAAATTTTTGAAGCAACAGTTCTACGAAAAAACTGGAATGGAAAAAATTGAATGAAGACCATTTGAATTAAACATATACATAATACGATCGACGGTCGGTTCTGTTTCTATTAAGCGACAATGACAAACTGGTGATACGATAGTATGCTATTCATCATTAGTTTGCATATTCACGTAATTTGTTTAAAAATGACAATAAATTTAATTGCTTTCCACAGATTTTCTAAAGCTCTTCAATGTTTTTCTGTACAATTTTTTCGTAATAGTTGCCATGCATAATGTTTCTGAGCACCACAATTGCTTCTACTATCAGAGCTTACCTGATGCAAAAAAATCTGATGCAGAAAAATTAGGATTTGAAGCATTTAGTTTCTTTGAAAAATATCGACGTCATAACTGTGAAGCCCCAAAGGAGAACGTCGCCTCCGTCGACTGGTAAAGGGCAATCGACGAGCAATAGTGCAGCAATTTGTGAAAACACAAATTTGTCCTTGACGGAGATCGGAAACGCGTCCCCTCACTCCGGAGTACGTTGCTCTCTCAACTAAGCGACACGGGCGGAATGTATCGCTGCAGATTTGTCGTCTTCACATGTGCTTTAACCTCTGTAGTACATCTCAAATTGACCTCTGTAGTACGTCACATCATCTTTTTCTTAATTTTTTTTTTTTTTTTAAGCGAAGAACGAATTTTTATTAATCCTAGCCGATGTGTAGAACAAACATCACACATTTTTCGAAGAACCCAACTGCCAGTACATTCATTTTTACGTTCGTACGCCAATGTGAAAACACAAGTTTGTCCGTGACAGGATCATATCCGCGCCTCCTCGTTCCTGAGTAAGTTGCTCTTCCAACTAAGCTACACGGATAGAATGTATCGCTGCAGATTTGTTGTCTTCACATGTGCTTTAACCTCTGTAGTACATCTCAAATTGACCACGCAAATGAACGCTAGGGCACACAGGTACGGATCCCCGATAATAGTAGAGCGAACCTTGTTACGCATGGTCCCCGGAGTCGACGCTGCGTCAAGGCGCCCATGTTAACTCAGGTCCATCGGCAATGACGCCTGCAGTTCGCATGGGACTACCGTCATTGGACAGTGGAAGAGTGGGAAAAGTTGCCTTCTCGGACGAATCGAGGCTTCTACTCCACGGAAGTGACGGGTGGGGGTGGATACGGCGTCAGACACAGGAGAACCAACATCCGGACAAGTTTGTCGGTCAAGTTCAGGCCGGCGGTGGCAGTATGCATGTCTGGGGGACATTTTCCTAGTATGATCTGGAACCGCTGATACCACTTGATGGGTCCCTGAACGCCAATGGCTATCTGTCCATTCTCGCTGACCACATGCATCCCTTGATGTTGGACGTTTACCCTGGTGGTGATAGTGTCTACCAACAAGACAATGCACCGTGCCGCGTAGCTAAGGAGCTGCGTGACTGGTTCCAGGAACACGACAGCGATGACTCCGTTCTCAATTGGCCGGCGAGTCGCCCGACCTCAATCCCATAGAGCACTTGTGGGACTATTTGGATCGGCAGGTTCGACGTGCCGACCCACAACCATGCCATCTCCGGGACCTTCGTGCTCTGCTGCAGTCCGAATGGGCACGTGTGCTTCGGGAAACCTTCCAGGGCCTCTTTGCGTCCATGCCACGCCGTCTCGCCGCTGCCATCCGAGCCAAGGGTGGTTATTCCCATTATTAGGTAAGTGGTCAATTATTCTGATACGATTGTGCATATGCTGTATATAATTTTTGAGTACTATATTTACATTAATTTGTTACTATAATTATTTTTTGTTGAAAGAGCGTATCAGATCTTTCTGGAACAAATAAACTTGAATATTTGTGACAGGTCCCGCTGGGTTTGATCTGCCACTAGGCCTTACAGAATCCGAATCTCCCAAACGGGTCTGACGTAGGTTCTTTTGAGTGCCGATGAGTTAAACTCGACCGCTGAAATACTGGAACGTGCAGTCAGCAATTCTTAAGATCTACGATAATGAGGCACTCCAATAACAAGTCCTTGGTTAGACGAGACAAAATTTAATAGATGAAAGAATAAGTTCCGTTCGATTGGCTATCTCCACGTGCCAACAGGTTTCCAGCTAGAGAGCATTTCACTATCTCACCGATATCCCGGAAAACCCTCCGCCACGTGCACTTGAGTCGTTCCGTCTAAAATCCCGGCTAATCTCTTATCGCCGAAAAACTCTCACCCCTCCGTCAGTGAAAACGAAAAACCCCGAGAGGTCTAACCGGCACTCTCTGCGTAAAACACGACGTCCAACTCCGTGGAAGGTGAAACGCGTAATAGATCATATGTAGAGGATTTTAGGCAGAGAGTGTCTGACCCCAGGTCTTAAACAACCCTTAGAAATAGGAAGCTAGGAGATTTGGGCTAGAGTGCCCGATAGGAAAGCGACACGGAAGTGAGGTAGAAAGGGGGAGAAAGACGCCATTTGTTACCGGGGGGGGGGCTGACGGTCCCTATCCGACGCACGCTGGTGAAACGCGAAAAGCATCTCTAGCGAACGTGTCGCTTCCTTTTATATCCTTAATCCCCCCCCTCCTTTCCGTCTCTGGAAATCCTCTTGGTGTAGAGTGTTAGCCGTTCACCGGAAGTGGTGACCTTTGACCAATACATCAGACCCCGTCAACCCGGTCGAAGTCAACGGATCTTGCTAGTCATGTGCTTCGTTCCGTGCCGTCATACAAAGGAAACGTACCACGTGCCAACACGTGCGTAGGAATTTTACAGTTGGAATAATTAGTAAAATTTGATTCAGAAATAGTAATTTTGGATCAAATCAACCTAGTAGACTAACTGTGATTAACATAAATCAGGTTGGCCATATTTTTTGAAATTCTTAAAAGTACATAGTCTTCTATATCTATTTTGCAAATTGTAGTACACATAAATACATCTATGAACGCACACTTGCAAGATGGAATTACGGCTAAATCTGCAGTTGGAAACATGGCTGAATTAGTAAAGGCAATGTGTACCAAGAATAAAAGGAAGCTGCAATTAGGCTTTCCTTGAATGCATTTTGATTAATTTCACATCCAGAAATCTAAATAAATTACCAAAAAAAAAAAAAAAAAACCTTTAGAGAAAACCAACCTGTTTGGTTATTTTTTATTAGTTATGCCACATTCAGTTTGAAATGAATGAACTGGATAACAGCATATTTATGATAATTCTTTTTTTCTTTTGTAAATATGTAAACATGAAAATGGATACACACTTCCAAGATTCTTTTTTTTTTTTTTTTTTTCGGTTGGAGGATTAACGACCACCGTGAGCAACTCAATGGGCTATAAGCAGTCGCCCGTCCCTAATTTAGGGTCACTGGTTCCAGGGAAGGGAGAGAGCCAGTGCCGTAAGACAAACACAACATCCATGCCTCACCGGGATTCGAACCCGGACCCCTTCAGACGAATGATCAGAGGCCAACGCCTTAGACCACTGCGCCACCGGGGCGGCCTTCCAAGATTCGTATGTGTTTTAATTTCAAATCTGTCTGTTAGGTCAAGCAGTCCTTAAATAACTAGCAGCTGTAATCTGGATCTATATGAATGAATGCAATTATATCTGGCATCCTAAGTGTACTGTTTGTCAAAAATGATCATTTTAATCCAAGTTGTCATCATATTAAAATAAGCATAGTGAATAGACCTGAGGAGTGAAACTTATCTAGAATTAGAATATTTTTTATCAATATTTTTATGACATCTCATTTTCAAATGAGTTTATCGAAATGACTGTAGATAAAGATTTCCATAAAGAAGAAATATGTTTAAAATTTAAATAATCAGAAATCCATTAGGGAAGGCAGACAATGTCTGGGAGTTGTAAATATGTTTCTTGGAAGTGAATTTTGATGAAATTTTATAACTTTTATCATACTGAAATTTTAATGAAAAATTATTATTCATATCAGTCTACTGCTTTTGGCCCACTATCACAAAAGTGGTCATACAGCAAAATTTTAAATGGTGTGTGTTTGTGTGTGTGCATAAATTTCAAAAATATCTGCTATCTGTGCAATATTTAGAGAAAATATATATACTGTAGCAAATAAATTAATCCGAACAAGTGAACTGAAACCAAAACCAAAACTATGTCAAGTTTTTGGTTCGCAACAATGTTAGTTTTGGTTTCAGTTTACATTTGTTGGTTGTGGCTTTACAATGTTTAACCAAAATCTACATTTCTTAATAGCATTCCATGTTTTCCAGTGTGTATACAAAATGGATACATCTTCAAGACAAATTGGCGATGAGTGGTTTAGCCTTTACGTACTGTTAATGAAATTTAAAAGAGGTTGGACAAATATCTTTTCTCCCTGACAGAAAAATAAAATGTGGGTGAAAAAGGAAAATTACACATACTCAAGACTGGTTACTAATTAGAAAAAATAATGTGAATCCAAGATTGTCTGCTATAGACTTAAAAGACTTGGCAGCTACTGGGTTTAATGTTTCTGGCATGACAGTCTATCGAAGATTGTTGGAAGCTGAGAGGACTGCCAGCAGACCGAAAAGAACAACTGTTGACAGAAGCTATGCAGAAGGGGCTCCAGTGAACAAAAGTGCACAAAGATTGTACTGTTGAGAAATGGAAGGTAATATTCTCAGATGATAGCCATTTCTTTGTCCAAGGAGAGTGAAGTACCCTATGCCTGCAAATTGGAAGCTCAGACTTCAATAAGCTTCTACACACCCAGCTAAACAGATGTTCTGGGTTGTATTAGACATGACAGTCCAGGATAACTTGTGCCTGTTGACAGTATGATGAAAAGTGACTAATAGATAAAAATATTGGAGAAAAAAACGTTTTACCCGCAGATCTAGAAATACAAAGAACTCGTCTTCCAAGAGGATCTCACACCATGCCACACTTCGAAAAAAGTGAGGGTTCTTCAAAAATCACAACATCCAAATGCTCGAGTACCCATATAACTCTCCTGTCATTAACCTAAAATAAAATTTGTGTTCCATAATGAAAACGATACTTGGAAAACTTAATTGTGATACAAAGGATTACTTAATACAATCCATATAAAGGTAAGGTTTAGAGATGCAGAAATAAAAATGCTTTCTATGTTGATAGAGTCCATACCTAAGGAATTAATGAACTTATTAGGAACAGTATAAATTATTAGGTAAAGTTGGAGTTTAATTTTTGTACTTATTTTCTTGCAAAATTACAACTTTTCTTTAATGTTAGTGCTTGGATTAACTTGTTCACTACTGTATACAGCATATGTAGGATTGAAATTCCATATATGCGTTCATTCTTGAACATTACTTTTGAAAATCAAGCTTGAAATTTCCAGTTACCAAATTTTTATAAGAAAAAAAAAGTATTTATTTGTTTCTTCATGAAATATTTTTGATAAAGGATACATTTTTGAGTAGTGATTGTGTAAGTTTTAAATTTGCAAGTGTTTTGGACATCATTTTTTTTTTAAATTTAAAGCAGCACATTATCGGAAAGCAAAATGTTAAGCTGAATACATACATGGTATATCTAAATATTCTGGCCACATGCTAGACATGTTTTACATGTCAAAATAAGGCAAAAAATCCATATAAAAGTGCTGATGCAGCAGAACTAGGAATAATGCCAATTACAGTTCTGTATCAATGTTGTGTATTTCACTGAGCTGTCATTTACAAGCAGGTTAGATGCAAGCATGGTTCATACACTCTTTCAATCATAGAATTGAAAAACTTTTCCAGGACATATGATCTAAACGCTCCTACTTAAAATATAGAGAAACCATAGGTCTGTTCAACCTGTAACCTACAACAAACAGCTCCCTACAGGCTTGAGCAAACTTAATACAACAGAATGTTGAAAAATGCTGTCTGCTGCAGCTAATAAGAAACTTAGAATCACAGATAAATACTGAAACACCAAAAGTGTTTCTGAACATGTAACTAGTTTAATTTCTACAAAACTTTTATGTACATTATGCTATATTTGAGAAAAATTTATTTTTACTTTGGCTTTTGTTCAATCATTGAAGAAAATTATAAAATAAAAAACCCCATAAAACTCAAAAATATATGGGTATAAAATCCATAGTTAGAACATAAATGCGTCATTACTCTCGTAATGCTATCATATACCACAAAATCAATGTATAAACTAAATACTATTTATATTTAATTATTTTGAAATAATGCTGACATTGGAAATTTAAAGGATAAGGAAGGTGAAATATTTGAAGAAAGACAACACTGAATTTTTCGGTGAAACAAGCACTTCTTTTGAATCTCTCCAATGAGAATGAAATTTATCAAAGCTACTCAAAGTCAATGCAACTGGTTAAAAAAATCAACTGGAGTTTTGCAATCAATAAAACACCAGAAATAGAAACTGCTACTCACTTCCACCAGTGACTAAAAAGTACAGTATGTTACGAAAATTAAGAAATGGCACACAAAAAGTTTCTCATAGCAGAAGGAAGTATCAGCGACAAAGAGATTTCCAAATCAGACACTTCAAAGAAGAAATATGATATAACTCTACACTTTGTAGCAGAAGAATTTTGCATAATGGAAAAGTTGAAAGTAGGCAAAAAGTATTCTTCATGGTAAAAGCTATGCTAAGGAAAAAGGACTTTTCCAAATACCTGGTGGGAAAACTATGCGCTATTTTACGCAGGAGGTATTTTCAAAAGGTTTTCCGAGGTGAGAGATATCGGTTCATGAAATAATTTTTTCAAGAGTTTTCAGAAGAGCTCAGATTTTGCTGTGAATACATCAAAGCAGAAATAAACACTTACACCTCTTGGTGGCCAAAAGGCATTCTTTAACAGAAATTAGGAATTATGTGCAAAACATTTCCCATCAGGAGCTGTATCCGATGCAGGAAGAATTTTTGAAATAGGACTTTCATAAGCAGAGATATTGGAGAAAACACAATTTACCTTTACGCCCCCCTAGAGCAAAATCTACACATTACTTGAAGAAGTGACTGTACCTATAATAGTCTTTGATATAAATGGCATTGAAAGGAAAAATAATTATTTCAACTGGATATTTAGAAGCAAAGATATGAAATAAAATGTACTTTGAATTCGTAGAATCTGCATTTACACCTTCTAGCAGAGGAAACGTGCATCAGAAAAAAAAAAAAAAAAAGGGCGGAATGCAAAGATCATCATTCTCACATTTCAAGCTTTCCAATGCAAAAGAATTTTTTCTGATCAGACTGATAGTTGCAGAGATATGCTGTACACTGATGGATGGACAAAGTGATAACATAGGCACAATCTTTGTTTTACAAATGACGTGCTAATAACACAACTTCAGTACTGTTAACAGACAAGAAAACTAACAGCCTCCAGCATTTTGACAGAGGTGGGGAGGGAAATTTGTCAGACATAAGTTATATCAGTAGAAAAATTCTTAACTATGAAACATTGTGCAGGGACAAAAAGGCAGGAATGGATAGAATTCCAGGACATGTAACAGAATTTTAGGATATTTCCAGGGCAATCTGGAATTCCAGGATGCGTATGAACCATGTGCAAAGCACATATTGTGCTACACTAATCTCCTGTTTTCACATGAGCATGGAAGGTTATTCATTTCATGAATTGACACAGACATATCTTTTGTATTGAAATCACTTGGTAAAAGTTGGGAGGTTAGGCATATCTACGTACCATCAAACATTACCACATCAGCACCTTCCACACAGGGAAACATTTGTCACTGTTTACAGTCACATGCTCACATGAGAGAGAGAGAGCCCATTACTGCTTTCACTTTATTGAACAAATTAAGCAAGTACATAAGGCCTGGATTTACAGCGCCAAACAGAAAAAAAAATGAAATGACAACATGTATACAGCGAGGATGATATATGTACAAATGAAAAATGTACTATTTACAGTGAGAACAAATTCCTATTCGAGGGATTGTTTCACATACTTAAGTGGATACAACAAAGAGAAACAGGTGAAACAGTATAGGCAGACACTTCGTAAAATGAGACAATATGTGCAGTACCATGAAATATAGTGCAATCAAGACAATAAGTATATCCGTGACACACGGCAGACAAGGTAAAGGCATATTGTGATAAGTGCAAGTGAAACAGATGTGTATCAGATGAGCAAAATAGTAATGTATGTACAACAGGTGCATAGGCAGTGTCATATAAATACAAAGAAGAACATCAATAGAGAGCAAATACGGTAACATAAGGTATAATACCTTGCGACAAAAGCAATAGATGACACTATAACTGATTCGCAATGTACATGCACAGGTTGATGAACAACAGAGAAAGGTGTACGAAGACATCACGATATACAGCTATTGTGGACGAGCGACAATTATAACAGGTCATGGTACAACATGATATGCGTATAAGTGCAAACAGAAATGAGGCTATGCACAACAGGAAAAATATACAATCAACAAGCAAACAGTAGGAGACAAAGAGCCATCCAGACACTTGCTTTAGAGGAGAGAATCTTGGTGCCCAGAATAAAGAAATAGCTGCAATAGAAAATATCTCAAAAGCATGACCTTGCCGAGAGTTCTGTATGAACAGAGAACAGAGCTTGTACCCATACTACGTGTAGCATGTCCAGGGTTTCACATCTCCTGATTATCCATCACAAACAACTGGCTAATGGAGTATGCAGAAATGGGCGGGTGACCCATTCATTTCATCAGTGCTCTTTACAGATGAGGCCAGATTCACCAGTGAGAGCATCATAAATCTTCACAACAATCACTTATGGGATGAGAAAAACATGCATGGTGGCATCTGAAGTAGAGAATGTGCCATTGATACTTCCCACAATGAATATGGTTTATGTATGTATAAATGTATATGGTTCACAATGTATGTAGTCCATGAGCCCCAAGTCATTTTAGCTATATGATACAAGAACTCTTGGACAATAATTACCCTGCCCAGTGAATAGGTCACTGAGGACATTCAGCTTGGCACTAGTGCTTTCCAGATTTTCCAATTGTAACGTATACTCTGTATTCACTTTCCTTTTGATTTTACTATCTCTGGTTATTTTATTTTACTATGTAAATTATCTTCCTACTGAACGGAATATTATTTCACCCGCTGAATGAGATCTGGCAATGAGTGTAAGTCATGACGTGGTGGTAGCTCGTATATAGGCGCGTTCATCGAGAAGTGAGTTGTTGTGTTGTTGCGTTGTAGTTGTGTGGTTGGTGTAGTTGGTGTGTTGCGTTGCGTTGCAGTGTGTTGTTATGTAGTAGTGATATATGAGTGCCTTAGTTGACCAGGAGTCATCATAATAAACAAGTTGTTCTGTAAGTTCAGTCTTTCTCAATTCTTAGTTTTGTCAGACCTCTGTCTGGCTGTTAGGTTTATGACTTTGATTACTTAATATAAATAACCAGCGTTGAGACTTTGTTTAAGTTCATAATTAACGAGTAACAACACCCTTTTGGGAATTCATCATTTTGAAGCTTAGAGCATTATTCATTCATAATAATTAGCTTAGCAAAAAGGTAAGCAAAGCTAATTCATTATAATTGGCGCCCGAACTTTTCTCGAACACGAGATCCTGACTATTATTACCCATGGCTTCCTTACCTGAGACAACTGCAAATTTCCACCTTCCGGCAAGTCTCGAGGGTAATGGTGTTTGTTTGGACAATTTGTACGAAGCCTGTGGCTCTGACTTGGATATGAGTAATCTACACATACCCAAGCATTCTTCACCATTTCGGAATGCACCAGCTTCTTATCACTCTGAGTCGCGGGTCGTAGCTGAGGGAATTCAATCCTCTCAGCGAAGCAGAATGCTTGCCCATTTCGTGCCGCATGCTGGAACAATTTATTTCAATGGTTTGGAGGGGTCTTTAAAGTTCCTCGAAGATCTGGAAGACCATTTTGATTTATATAATATTCCGGAAGACTGCAAGGTCCAAATTGCCGGAACTTGCTTGAGAGATACCGCCAAGACCTGGTATCGGCAGTGGCGAGGGTCGAACCCGGATTCTCATTATGAGAATTTCCGTGCAGAATTCTTGGAGGTCTTTCCTTTCGGCCTCAGTCGAGCTAGCCTTGCCCAACAGCTGTTTTCTCGTCAGCAGGGTCCCAATGATAGCCCTGTTGCATTTGCGTTGGAAACTACACGCCTATATAATCTATGGGATCCACATGCCAGTCATGTTGACATGTTGGATACCCTCGTACAGCAGCTCGACCCATTCTTGCAAGATTTTCTTGAGGTTCGACACCCTACCACTATTCATGAATGCCTTCGCCTCATACGCACGTATGAAGAGCGACATGGCAAACATGGTTCAACTCACCATGCTCGGGCACCCCGCGAGGCTTATTCCGAAAACCCTCAGCGGCATAATAGACAAAACTTTCAGCGCGAGCATACACACGTGCCCACCCAAGCTTCATACGTTCCACCACACAGAAGAGTGGCGAACCAGCAACGAGTTTCGGAGCAAGCTACGGGGTATCGTCATAATGCACAGTATGCTCGACCCCGTTCCACTCAGCAGCATTCGGAACGTTATCATGCTCAGGGCAATAATAACTTTTCTGCCCGTGCTGAGGGCAGACGTAACGAATATGAAAATGTCAACAGACACGCGGAGTTCCCGACGCAGGGTGCACGCAATTTTCCTTATCGTGAAAATTTTCCCGATACCCGGCAGGGTCGAGGTTTCCGACCACATGATAACACCACCAGAATTCCTTTAAACTTCCACAGGAAGTAGACGAAGGGTCGGTCCTGCTTCCTGATACCAAACATCCTGACCCTAAAACAGTATTAGTGACTGTTCAAACTCCTCAGTTGCCTGATGTATTCTTGACACTTGAAGACATTATTGTCGAGACAAAGTTCGACACTGGGTCTGAGATATCAGCCCTAAATACAAAGTTTTGCAATGATGTTTTTCTGCAATACATGTTCAGCCTGCAACGCAGTATTTGCGAGGTGCAAATAACGAAATCTTCAGTATCGCAGGAACTGTCACATTATCTTTAGGGCTGGGAAAAAGCTCGTTTTACACATTCTTTCCTGCTTATAGACGAGCTACCCGTGAAATGTCTCATGGGTATGGACTTTATTAACAAGTTTCAAATAACTTTGAATTTTGTACAACATGTGATTTCCTTTCCGGAACCTGTCGAAATGATTCCGACGGTTCCTGTAGATATTACGAGTTTATTGTTGAGTGACCAATTGAATGAGGGGCAACGAGACCAGCTTTCTCTCCTTTTGCAGGAAAGCCCTGGTTTGTTTTCGGATCAACCTGGTTTCACACAGGTGGTTTATCATGTTATTGACACTGATGGTTCGAAACCCATTGCGACGAAACCTTACCCTTGTGCTCCACATAAAAAACAGGAAATGCAACGTCAAATTGCGGAAATGATTAAGCAGGGCATAATCAGGGAATCAACAAGCGCCTGGGCGGCTCCTGCCTTCTTGGTTCCAAAGAAACAACCAAATGAATTTCGTTTCGTGACAGATTTTCGCAAGCTCAACCAAGTCACAAAAACAATCAATTATCCCCTACCTGTCATGTCACATATTCTAAATGACTTGTCGTCAACCAAATGGATGTCAACTTTGGATTTGGCGAGTGGATATTGGCAGGTGGCAGTACATCCGGACTCGGTCGATAAAACAGGCTTTGTGACTCCTTTTGGGGCCTATGAATATTTACGTATGCCTTTTGGTTTAGCTTCTGCACCTGCTACTTTCCAAAAGCTTATGGACACGGTTCTCAGACCTGTCCTGGGTCCCCATGTGCATGTCTATTTGGATGATATTATTATCACATCAGAGACTTTTGACGAGCACCTTTCTCTGCTCAAACAGGTGTTCCAACTTATATACAATGCTGGCTTGACGTTAAAACCTAGTAAATGCCAGATAGCGCGGGACGAGATTGTATATCTGGGGTTGAAAATTACTCCCCACGGCTTATTCACTGATAATGAAAAAATTAGGCCTATTGCTGACTTTCCTCGGCCTAAAACAGCAAAAGAACTATCCCGCTTTCTGGGAATGACCGGATGGTATCAGCAGTTCGTCCCCGCTTATGCTACAATATGTGAGCCATTGTATGCCTTAAAGCGTAAATGCAAGAAGTTTATTTGGACACCTGAAGCTAACGCTGCATTCGAAACACTGAAGTCTGCATTGACTCAGCCTCCGGTGTTGGCTTTCCCGGATCATTCTAAAGAATTTGATATTTATACTGATGCATCCGGAGTTGGTCTTGGTTGCGTTTTGTCACAAGCTGGGCATCCAATAGCTTTTGCGTCTCGTACTTTAGCCAAAGCTGAACGCAATTATTCAGCTACGGAACGTGAATGTCTTGCTGTTGTGTATGCACTGAATAAATTTCAATGTTATCTTAACGAATTGACAGTTAACATAATTACGGATCATTCTGCCCTTCAGTATTTGAATTCTGCTAAGCACCTATCTCAAAGACTTATGAAGTGGGCTCTGAAGTTACAAGAGAGCAATATCAAAATTTCGTATCAGCCAGGTAATAAGAATCAATTACCGGACGCATTATCTCGCGTTCCGATTAGTGGGGTCCCCACCGAAACTACTCCTGGATGTCAGCCTTTACTTCTGATAGCTGATATCACATCCAGAGAGCAGATAATGGCAGAACTAATAAATGATCCAGATTTTGGGGATATTTACAATTTTTTGCTTGCGGGTTCGCCCCTACCAAGTGATCCTTCTCTGGCTGGAAGGTCACAACATTTTGAAGTAATAGAGGGTCTTCTTTATTATACAAAGTCTCGGACTACTAGGGCAGAGTTTCGCCCATGTATTCCGCGAACCCTTAGAATGGCTCTTTTAAATGAATTTCATGACAAACCTCTTGCAGGCCATTTAGGTATTCGCAAGACCCGTTGTAAATTGCGGGATGTTGCCTATTGGCCTGGCATGTACCAAAGTGTGCTCGCATACGTTCAATCATGTCACTTGTGTCAGATTAATAATTACCGTAATGTAAGACCGGCCGGTCACTTGAAATCTAGTTCAAGTTCTCATGTATTTGATATTATTTCCATAGATTTATTGGGACCTTATCCATTATCTGTTAAAAATAAAGCTCGTTATGTTTTAGTACTAACTGATAATTTTTCTAAATGGGTTGAAGTTTTTCCCATTAAAGCCGCTACGGCTGAGATTATTTGTAATGTCTTAGTTAATGAAGTATTTTCTAGATATGGTGCACCTAATAAAGTAGTTTCGGATAATGGTCCTCAATTTATTTCTGACATTTTTGAAAGAATGTGTGCGAGATTACACATTAAACATAAATTCATTTCCCCATATCATCCCCAGAGTAATCCTGCAGAACGCGTTAACCGAACGCTAGTGAAAATGATTGCGACTTTCGTAATGGACCACCATGAAAGATGGGATGACCATTTAGAACTTTTTGCGTTCGCCCTCCGCTCGTCTGTCCACGAGTCTACTAAAATTACTCCTGCAGAACTTTTTCTGGGTCGCAAAATTAAAACCCCTTTTGAAAATTTAACGGGGATTATCGACGAACTAAATCAGCGACCAACTCCGCAATCAGTACACATTATGGCAGAAAAAGCTCGTGTTGCAATGCTAGGAGCACAAGCGGCTCAAGCACGATATTATAATTCTAGGCGTAGGGAACCAGATCTTGTCGTTGGAGATCTCACTCTCGTGGAAACGCACTTCCAGTCTTCTGTTTCGCATACTTTAGTGAAGAAATTTGCACCCAGCTACGAAGGTCCATATCGGGTGGCAAATGTCTTTGAAAATAATATTGTTCTGGAGAAACCGAACAACAATTTTCATTATGTACATGTTGATCAATGTCGCAAGTATCACGAACGGGATATCGAGTTCATTATCAATCCTACTCAACCTTCTGTTCCACAGACTCAAGAATCTATATCTCATGTTCAACCGCCAGAAATTGTGGACGACCCACCGAACATTTTTGACGAATCACCAGTGATTTTTTCCTTCACCCTCCCCCTCCAGACGAGTTTCTACAACCGCAACCTGATTCTCCCGTGAGACCAAGGCTCGATTCGCGTTCGTCGAATACTAGTATCGTTCCTTTCCCTCCAACCATTGCCAAGACTATTGCTGCGCCGTTTCCGGCTAACTCTGCACCAACGCGGGATACTTCTTCTTTGAATACCTCATCGGAAAGTATTCCTATAGGCAAATCCAAACATCGCCCTGCACGACCGCTGAATTACAGCAGCGACTCAGAGGCGTCGGACATTTCGGATTTGTCAGTTATGAATCCAACATTTAATATTCCACACCGTCCAGCACCACCAAAAGCTGGGCGCAAACGTCACTTGTCTCC
This sequence comes from Macrothele yani, assembly GCA_039090855.1. Lineage (NCBI taxonomy): Eukaryota > Metazoa > Arthropoda > Arachnida > Araneae > Macrothelidae > Macrothele > Macrothele yani. The sequence continues at coordinate 198,294,815 of CM077009.1, read as the reverse complement.
CCAATCTGCTTCGCCGCAACAGCGACGAAGGCAGAAATCTTTGCATCCGCCCGGGTTTCGCCCCTGGAACCTCCGTTCAGGGCAAACAGGGCCGATGCCTGCTACTACTATCATGCCCCGTGGGCGTAAACGAAAACAAGCGATGTGGCCGGAGACACGTCCCTCCAAAAAGATACTGGAAGGACACAACGGGCCCCAGCATCAAGGGACTTCATATCCAAAGCCTGGGGGAGCCCGTTCCTATCAGCCGCAGCAGGGATTTCCGGACCGCCAGACTTCTGACGTTCCTGACCGTTCTTCTCAGCCGCAGGGATTTCCAGACCGCCAGACTCCTGACCGTTCCTATCAGCCGCAGCAGGGATTTCCAGACCGCCAGACTCCTGACCGTTCCTATCAGCCGCAGCAGGGATTTCCGGACCGCCAGACTTCTGACGTTCCTGACCGTTCTTCTCAGCCGCAGGGATTTCCAGACCGCCAGATTCCTGACCGACAACAGACCGATGTTCCATTACCGCCCCGGAAGAGATCCAAGCCACCTGATTTCCCCAGTCCCATTAGGCCTGGAAAACGTTTTCGCACTAGAATTTTTTATGCGTCCTCGAGATAAGTAAGTTCTCGTGGACAGGTTCTTTTCTCAGTTTATTGTTTTTCCTGCTCGACCAGTTGGCGTGTCAGAATTTCTTTTTTTCGTGTGGGCCTATGCATTCTTTTTGTGTATATATGTGTGTTTTTTTTTATATTTCTTCTATGTCCATCTACTAATCCACTTTTTTTGTATATATCTATGTGCTTAGGGGTAAAATAATAAAATTGTTACTGTTAGGCAGCTCCAGGTAAATTTCGCTGCTGATACAGTTGTTCTGTATTTCCACGCATGAGGCAAACGTAATTTGAAATGAAAATAATAAAATTGTTACTGTTAGGCAGCTTCAGGCAATCTTCGCCGCTGATACAGTTGTTCTGTATTACAACGAATGAGGCACGTAATTTGAAATTAAAAAAGTGATTCCTGCTAGGCAGAATAAAAGGAAAGTATGCCGATGCAGGTTTGGTTTGTTCTACACTACAAATTTCACAGTCGAATACAGATTCGTAAATTGTTATGCCAAGTTGATAATGTAAATACGGCTACCACCAAACTACAAAAAAAAAAAAAAGATCGAGAAACGTCAATCATCGAAATGTAAGACTTACACTCCAAAATTGATAGGTTTTTCGGAAAAAAAAAAAAAAGAAGAAAAAAATTAAGGGGGAGATGATGTAACGTATACTCTATATTCACTTTCCTTTTGATTTTACTATCTCTGGTTATTTTATTTTACTATGTAAATTATCTTCCTACTGAACGGAATATTATTTCACCCGCTGAATGAGATCTGGCAATGAGTGTAAGTCATGACGTGGTGGTAGCTCGTATATAGGCGCGTTCATCGAGAAGTGAGTTGTTGTGTTGTTGCGTTGTAGTTGTGTGGTTGGTGTAGTTGGTGTGTTGCGTTGCGTTGCAGTGTGTTGTTATGTAGTAGTGATATATGAGTGCCTTAGTTGACCAGGAGTCATCATAATAAACAAGTTGTTCTGTAAGTTCAGTCTTTCTCAATTCTTAGTTTTGTCAGACCTCTGTCTGGCTGTTAGGTTTATGACTTTGATTACTTAATATAAATAACCAGCGTTGAGACTTTGTTTAAGTTCATAATTAACGAGTAACAACACCCTTTTGGGAATTCATCATTTTGAAGCTTAGAGCATTATTCATTCATAATAATTAGCTTAGCAAAAAGGTAAGCAAAGCTAATTCATTATACAATGGATTTCTACTTGTGGGGACATTTAAAAACTCTCATTTACTCCACTCCATTCACTGACACGGTTTAGAAGCAAGTTCTAAACAACTGTCAGACAATCCACACCTCCACTAAATTTTAATGAGTTCAACAGTCAATAAATACACATGCCCAGGCTGTGTTGAGTCTCATATCAGAAATTGCAAGCACTTTTCTTCCTCTAAACATACCAATGCACTGTATGTCTTCAAAATCTTTTCAACAGACATTTCTATAGCTAACACTGGCAAAAAATTTACATAAAAAAAAAAGATTATAAAGGGTAAGCAAAATTGTTCCTCATTAATGTTTACATAGAGTATATGTCTTATTTTGGGGTGTAGAACATGTCCTGAGAAATTGACCAAGGTCCTTTATTTTTATTACATAATATAAAGTGAGCTGCATTGGCAAACAGAAGCTGCACATCCTTAGATGTGGAACCAACGGGATCAGGAAATGTGCCAGGGGGCAGATCCAATAAGCTTGACTGTAGTGCACCTGGTAGCAAATCTGGGAAGCTAGTACCCCAAAATCTGAAAAAATGTAAATTGCAAAGTTAGGGAGCATCATGTGTTTGCTAAAATTGGTAATAAAATGTGTGGGTCATTAGGTAAAATTAGGCTGTACATTGAGGAGGCAAATGTATGAGTGCATTTAGGTAACCATGAAAGTAAATGCCATGACGAGCTGATGAAGAAACAGCACTACTATGGCAGTGTAATATGAACACAAGATCTGAAAATAATAGACTCAGAATAAGTTGTAGACATTTAATAGAACTCACCACACAATCAACTTACACAAATCATTAAGTGCAGCCATGTGTTGTTGACATAGAGGCCCTCAGCTATTACATTACTTGAAAGAAACATACCTATCAAAGTTAAGAGTATTCCAAATGTCCATCATTTGTTACAATGTGTTTCTGGATGTGACTTACATAGTAGGTATCAAGAACATCAGTTAACTTTCAGCACTGGTAACTATCCTGCAATAACCTGCTCTTGCAGCACACCTGCAGGGGTTGATGTGTCATATACCTTAGATTTCAAGTAAACTCAACAGGAAAAAATCCAGTGGGTTAGGTCTGGTGACTCGGGCTGCCATAGCCCTAGATGTGTCAGTGGAATATGGCGGTGAGAAAGTTGCTGACCGATGCTGTGCAATGTGTGTCATTGCTTTGAAACCACATGAAACATCATCCAAAAAGTCTGGTATGGTAACATGGAGCAGTTGTAGATATTGTAGTCCAGTGAGAGAACCTTGGAAGAACACTGATCTGACAAATGTGTTATTCCAGATGCCACACCAAACATTAAACCACCAACATACCTGGACTTACTTGTAACCACCATTGCTCATCCATGCTCCTGTGATAGTGATTGTGGTCATGTGTGAATGTGAATTCATCTGTCCACAAAATGTTCGCTAGAAACTATAATAGGTTCATTGACTTCTAACTGATTGAGGACATAATTACACCGGTCTGTATGGCACTGATGATCACCAGGATACATGGCTTGCTGGGGTACTCTGTCGTATGGGTAAAACCCATGATTCGCAGTATCTTCCATGCACATCTAGCCACAGCGAGTTCTCGTACACTATATTACGGGTGGGCAAGTGCAAAGGACACAACATTCACAGTGCTCAACCTATTCAAGGATTGATGTGGTCTACCAGACCATTGCCAAGTCATAGTGTTATTTGTTTGGCAGAGATGTTATGTTGTATGAGGCGGGTGTGATTGTGGAAGGTGTAGGACAAGGACCACCAGGAAAATGCTACGAGTACAGCCGAGCAGCTTCATGTGCATTTCATCTACACTCTCCATATATCACTATCTCAGACCACTGTTCAGAAGTGTACATACAGTTGTCATTCAATGAAGTCATGTTACCTTATTTCACCTGCATAGGAAACTTTAAATAATATGCATTCACTGTGTGTCATCACTAAATTAGCATTCCACACATGTACGAAAGTCACAGTACTTTGCTTACTTGCACACAGGGTAATAATACCTAAGATCAACATGCTGCAGGGCCTTGCTTTTTAATTTGGAGGAGCGACAGATAAAATTGAAAACTTTGATATTTGACAAAAATATTGCAAAAAAAGGCAGCACTTTTTTTGCACATTTCTTAGTTTTTTAATTCCTTTCATAAATTTTTCATGTCATTATTTATTGTGTTAAAATGTGCACTCCACAGTCAGGTTATCCTTGCCACGAGCAAATAAGAGTTCCAGAGGAGTAAAAGTTTGCAGGATGCTCATGAATCTTCAAGAAACTGAGTTTAAGCACTCTTCAAAGCGTAAAGCTCTGTTGTACTTTAAAAGATATACAAGAAAAGTGCAATAAAATATGCAGTTCACACATGCTTATGATTTTTTCGTATAAATAAGAAATTTTTGTCTCGTCATTATATGAATATAAGGATTTACTTGGTCGTACAAACCTTTGAAATCGAATATACAAATATTACATATAGCGTCAGGTGCTTACTTCACTGGCTATTTCTGAGGTGGTTTCGGCAAACAAAAAATCTATGGATATGTGCTTAGCCACTACGAAGAAGAAGAAAAAAGAGAGAGAGAAGTAGAAAGAAAAAACTCTGCCAAGATTAATTTTGTTAAAAAAAGAACATATATTTCGACGGACGACGACTGAATAAATAAATTAAAAAACAGTCCGATTCAGTTAGGTTGAGGCTCTGCTACTGCCAGGCCTCAACGGCACCAGTTTTTTGCTCCAATCCCTAGACAGCATTCTGATGACACTGTACTTCCATATACTGTAAATACACTTCCATACCTTGCAATCCCCACTGTGCAGTCTAATTCACCTATTCATTGGCCCCCACCTTTTATGACCAATCTGTAGCAAACACATGGTGCTCCCAAACTTCACAATTAACATTTTGTGCTATTTGTCATAGTTTCGGAGTTGGGGAACTAACTTCAAGATGAATGAAATGCTTACATGCCATGCTTTGTTTTCCTGAAGTATGGCTACATTATGATGAGCAGTAAGATAAGAATATCATTTATAATGTAATTTAAAAGTACAAGTGATAAATGTAACTATCATTTTTAACAGAATACAAAGGGTTGTATCCGACATAGTTTGCCAAATTTAAACAGACCAGTTGTAGTCTATGCCAGTACACTTTCAAAATACATAGTGTTAATGTTATGAAGTTACTGTAATTAAAACGGTAGTTACGAAGCCACTACAGCTTAAATGTCTTGTACTTACTAGCATCTGGGTTATTTGCCAGATTTAAATATTAATATAAATCAGTGATTAGAAGTAATGCTGTTACTGTAATATACTTTTACAGTAGTGTCGTGTGTAGCACAATGGCATAACTAGAACAAAGTCCCCCCCCCCCCCACACACACACACACAATATTTACTTTAGTATCCCTAAGCACAGCAATTTTCTCTGGATTTTGAAAACAATGGAGGATGTGTTTTTCGTGCGTGCGTATGTGGGAGGGGGGAGTTATGAAGATTGTCCGGAAAAATAAGGGAGCTACCTATAGAGCCCTGTAGTTTTACCTCTTTATGTAATTTTTGGAACAGAAGTACATAATTCAAGGTTATCAATCAGCCAATCAGGATTAACACTAACATGGAGTGTGGACCAATGCATGAACATACATTTTATTGCAATAAAAGGATTTGGCGGTAAAATATAAGTTACACGCTTAAGGTTAATATAACTATAAGACTTTAGTGATCATTACTGGATATGGTTGCATGCAAATAGATAACTCAGTGTCCTACACCGTAAGAATGCAAATATGTACTTACATAGCTACAGGCATTTATTTGCATGTTTTCTTTAGCTGATACTCAGTGGCGTATCTTGGGTCCGACACCTGGGCTACCAATGCCTCAGATATGATGACTTAGGAGTAAATGATTTGTCACAAACTATGCATTGAAAAGAAGATGCACCTGGGGTGGGATTGGTAAGTCTACTTACGTAACGACCTCTCATTCTACGATGTTCATCTAAACCCTGCTGCCTAGAATATTTGTGACAACTTTCACAAGCATATCATACCTTTTACCTGATTCCATTGCAATCTAAGTCTCAGATACCTTTGATATAATGAAAAATATCTATATTTATTGCAGTGTTACGTTAAAATAAAAGATCCACTAAGGGACATACCGTGGCGCCATCTATCGAGCAGGCCGAAGATGGAACCTTAACCGAAATGTCTCTTACTGATTTCTTTTTGTATTCATCAAGGGAATCAAAACACCTTTAGTTGTTTTTTTAGTCAAGCTGTATCAAAATTTGAAGCATAGAGTTCTTTAAGTTCTGATAGTAGATGTTTAGAAAAGCTTTCAAAAAATTTATCAAAACAGTTTGAATCCAACAAAGCCACGAATTTAAGATACAATATCACCGATTTTAATTTATCGACACTTCACACAAACTGAAACAACTCTCGTGAAACACATACTATTATCGGCGGGGAAAGAGAGTGACTAATGTGTAGTCCAAGTCTTCTCTTTTCTGAGCGAACCGTTGCCAAAGCATTCCCCTTCACCTGCTCATTCATGTTGTCATGGAAATGCTGGCTGGCGGTCATATTGAAGGTCTTCGGATCAGAACAGCGAAGACTGACTGGTAGAGCTGTTTGCGTTACGATAACACCATCCTGGGATACCCGTTGTTCTTTGCTCGCCAGATAGATTCTTTTAGTCAAAAGAAGCGAATCCACACGTTTTTTGTCGCAGCGAAAGCATCGACATATCTTAATACTGTTGCAAATTGTTTTTTATTTGTGTATATTTCATTTACTTTGATTTGTGCATTCTATGGGCTTCGCAGCTAGCCTCGAATATACGCCACTGCTGATACCGAGCTTCACTTGGACACCTTTGTGACATTTTGCAAATGGATGTCATTTGCTAGCCTATTCAAGTTTTCCTTTGCAGTGAATGAGACATACTTACTATAAGTACTAAAAGGAATAGCAAAGTGTAATTGTTTTGTCCAAAACTAAAATCACTTGAAGAAATCACCCATCACAAATCTGTGGCTGCCACGAAAAAAAGTTTACACCTGTCATGTACGTAATTCTAAGTGACTGACTGTTTTCACACATCCTCCACAGGTGCTCTCCATGTGTGTTAGTACTTTTCCTCCTCAGCACAGAGAAAAGGCAATTGGAGAGCAATCATATGTATTATTTACAAATCATTTCAGAGCAATCGTTTTACAAGCCATGCAGAGCAATCGTATTATTTACTATCCTTTGCAGAGCAATCATATAATTTACAATTCTTTGCAGCGCAATCGTTTAACAAAATATTGCAGAGTGATCTACAACCGAGCCAAAGAGCTTCAATCTGCAGGAAATCTAGTGTTTTAAAAGTGAAACTTGACATTTATTAGCTAAGTTTATCTTAAAGGAAAATCTGATATCTTTTAGGTAAGTTTATCTTAAAAAAAAATCTGAATCTTTGGGTTAATTATTTGTTTTTTTTTCTCCATAAAATTAGAACTAGCAGCTGCAGCATGCCACTTCATTACCTAGTAGTTATACCACTGGTGCAGCATTGCTACAAATAGAAATATATAAGTATTTCTCGATATCATCATCATCATCATCATCATTGTCAACCATTATCAATTCACTGCTGGACGAAGGTCTCCCCAAGTTTCCTCCACAACGGTCTGTCTTGTGCCAGCCTCCTCCATGTCACTCCCGCATACTTTCGAATTTCATCCACCCATCTTCCATGTGGTCTTCTTCTGGGTCTTTTCCTGTCCCTTGGAAAAAAAATGAAAAATATACATATAAAGATCTCCAGAATTTGTACCTTTAACTTAGGTATCAAAAGTAGCTACTTTTCAAAAACGTAGTTGTAGCTGTAGCAAGGTACTTTTCAAGAATGTGATTGTAGCAGTAGTTAGCTACTTATAAAAAGTTGTTTTTCAATTACTAGTTTAAATATACAATATGCAAGACATGAATACGAAGTATTCCTCCAAACATATGACATTGGACTGATGGGGCCGAGAGTTAAGTGACTGTAATTTCTCCGCACAGCTTACCTCCGCAAATTTGCACACTTTTTAATCAGTAAAAAACTCATTTATGTTTCGAAACTGCCCCAAAAGACGCGTACGGTATGGCGAAATTACATGCTGTCTCCTATTCTAATTTAAAAATTCTTCATTGGCACCTACTCAAACATACTTACCGCTTCGCTTATATAAACATTTATCACAATTCACAATAGAGCAAATTTCATAAAAACAACCTACAGAACAGAACACGACGCCATCTAATGACAATAATTCAAAGTGCAACAGAATATTCCGTGCAGCTGAACAGGAAGACATCAATCATCAAATCCCTACCCAAAAAAGACCACTCCCTTACAATCGTTCGGACCAATCACAGAAGGAGCGTGAACCTAGTCTGTAGGCTATATTCACGCTATGCGTGAATATAGCTTCAGCCTTAAGAACTTTGGGTTAATGGTCTGCAAGGAAAACAATAAATATATGCAATATCCTGTGGTACTATAATTGCAAAGATATGTACACTTTGTTTAACTTAGTTTTGTTTTTATTTATATCAAAAAGGAGTTTGAATTATTACCTTGCTTTTAGTTGTTTTTTAAGTTGATTTTATTTATGAGTTAGCGGATTTTTAGTAGATTTTTCTGTTTGAGTTAGTTGATTTCTGGTTATGGGGGTTGGCAACCCTGCTTACCTCCTTGACCGTTACGTATGTGGAAAGTGGGCGGGCTAGGTATATTATGGACTTTGTTCCTCAGCATGGAATCAGTGCTGAAGCAGTCTATGAGAGAAGTCACTACAATTAATTCAGAAGGAAGTGAATTTAGAAATTGCTACTTCAATGCACATTTCATGTAAAAGTGAAGATCTCTGGGAAAGTGAATTATGCTTCCAGAAATTCTCAGGAAAATCTACATTTGCAAGACGCATTACAGTTGAAAAACTTCATACAGTTGAAAAACTTTTAAAGTGTAATGTATGCCACAAGGAATTCCAACAGAAAGATAGTCTCTTAATGCATGTGAAGGTTCATGCAAGAGAACACCTCTATGACTCTGACATGTGTTCCAAGCAGAGAAGTGAAAAATGCAGAACCTCGAGCCATAGAAACCTTCAGTCAAGTGACAAAGATCACCAATGTCATGTATGCTTAAAACAGTTTGCATGCAAGCGCTATCTTTCCAGGCACATGCTTGTTCACACATGTGAAAAGCTGCACCAGTGTGATATATGCTTCAAACAATTTACCCATAAAGGTGATCTTTCCAGGCACATGCTTGTTCACACAGGTGAAAAGCCTCACCAGTGTGATGTATGTTTCAAACAATTTACTCATAAAAGTACTCTTTCAAGCCATATGCTCTTTCACACAGGTGAAAAGCTTCACCAGTGTGATGTATGTTCCAAACAATTTACTACAAAAAATAATCTTTCATGCCACATGCTCCTTCACACAGGTGAAACTCCTCACCAGTGTGATGTATGTTACAAACAATTTACTAAAAAAGTTCTCTTTCAAGACACATGTTCCTCCACACAGGTGTAAAGCCTCACCAGTGTGAAATATGCTCCAAACAATTTACTCAAAAAATCGTCTTTCAAGCCACATGTTCCTTCACACAGGTGAAAAGCCTTACCAGTGTGATGTATGCACCAAACCATTTGCTGACAAAAGTACTCTTTCAAGGCACATGCTCCTTCACACAGGTGTAAAGCCTTACCAGTGTGATGTATGTTTGAAACAATTTACTCGTAAAAGTGCCGTTTCAAAGCACACTCTCCTTCACTTAGGTAAGAAGCCTTACCAGTGTGATGTATGTTACAAACAATTTACTCAAAAAGGTAATCTTTCAAGCCACATGTTCCTTCACACAGGTGAAAAGCCTTACCAGTGTGATGTATGCACCAAACCATTTGCTGACAAAAGTACTCTTTCAAGGCACATGCTCCTTCACACAGGTGTAAAGCCTTACCAGTGTGATGTATGTTTGAAACAATTTACTCGTAAAAGTGCCGTTTCAAAGCACACTCTCCTTCACTTAGGTAAGAAGCCTTACCAGTGTAATGTATGTTACAAACAATTTACTCAAAAAGGTAATCTTTCAAGCCACATGCTCCTTCACACAGGTGAGAAGCCTCACCAGTGTGATGTATGTTCCAAACCATTTACTGCCAAAAGTTCTCTTTCAAGGCACATGCTCCTTCACACAAGTGAAAAAGCCTAACTAGCATGATATATGCTACAGGCACTTTGCTCAGAAGAGTTATATTTCAATGCATATGCTCCTTCATGTAGATAAATAACTGCAACTCTTTTTTTGTGTGTGTGCTTGAACAAGACTTTTCCTAATTTTGATGTAGAAAGATTCATTGAATGATGCGTAAGATTTATCTTTCAGATTTTCCAGGGGGATAATCCGTTTCAAATCATGCTTTTCATTTTTGGAAATATGCGTGCCTGTAACATAATTAAAGTTTTACCAGGGTTGTGCCGTTAGTAGTCAGGTTATGAGTTGTGATGCAAGTTAAGAATGATCAGAGGTTTTTTATTTTGTTCAATTTCTTAGTGAAGATAAGGAGTCAAAAAATAGTTTGTTGAAATCCTGCATTGATGATGCAAATTGTTGAAACTGAATGAAAGCATTGAAACATGAGAGAGAGAGAGAGAGAGAGAGTGAATCTAGGAATAACAAAATTAATATAAGCATAATTAAAAAGAAGTGCTTTTTTACATTTATTTGACCTGAGTAACCAGGCTCGAAAGATAAACGTTTATTTTGTTTTTGTCCTCTTTAATTTCTGATGGCCTAATAGTAATTAAAAGGCATGGGATGCAGTGAAATCAATAAGCATTTCATTGTAGGCAAAATCATTCTGCTTCATAATGATGAAGAACTGTATGTTGTGTTGCAGGGACAGTGCTTGTGTTCACAAGATTTAGTTTAAATATTACCATATCTTGAAGAAAATTTCTGTTTACAACATTAATGTGATGAGAAAGATCCAAAGATGTCTTTTTTTTTTTTCCTGGGATGTGGCCATGAAAGCAACACAAGTTCTGTTTCCTGTTATACTTCAACTGATTTGTATTCTGAAAAGCATTGTTTTCACTTTACCAAGTTTGCCAGTGTAATGGATTTTGGTCATAGGATATGTCAGGATTGTGTTGGAGGAGGGAGGGGGAGATAGGAACTAAAAAGCTTTAAACTATTTTTATTTTGTGTCATACATGAGATATTCTCAAAATGAAGAAAAAAAAAGTGATCATCATTACTGAATTAAACAGAATTAAGTAACAGATATTTGTAGTTATATTGATAACAATAGCACATCAAATTGTAGTGGGGACCCTTTCTCTTTTGAAGATACCCACAAATTTCGTTAGTGATGTCAGGATGCTTCTTTTAGAAGTTTGGAAGGAAAATCATGAGAATAAGCAAAAAGTTATTATCATTACTGAATTAAACAGAATTAAGTAACAGATATTTGTAGTTATATTGATAACAATAGCACATCAAATTGTAGTGGGGACCCTTTCTCTTTTGAAGGTACACACAAATCTGGTAAGGGATGTCAGGATGCTTCTTTCAGAAGTTTGGAAGGAAAATCATGAGAAAAAGCAAAAAGTTATTATCATTACTGAATTAAGCAGAATTAAGTAACAGATAAATATATTTGTAGTTATATTGATAACAATAGCACATCAAATTGTAGTGGGGACCCTTTCCCCTTTGATGGTACCCACAAATCTGGTAAGGGATGTCAGGATGCTTCTTTTAGAAGTTTGGAAGGAAAATCATGAGAATAAGCAAAAGGTTATTATCATTACTGAATTAAACAGAATTAAGTAACAGATATTTGTAGTTATATTGATAACAATAGCACATCAAATTGTAGTGGGGACCCTTTCTCTTTTGAAGGTACACACAAATCTGGTAAGGGATGTCAGGATGCTTCTTTCAGAAGTTTGGAAGGAAAATCATGAGAATAAGCAAAAAGTTATTATCATTACTGAATTAAGCAGAATTAAGTAACAGATAAATATATTTGTAGTTATATTGATAACAATAGCACATCAAATTGTAGTGGTTCCCCTTTGAAGGTACCCACAAATCTGGTAAGGCATGTCAGGATGCTTCTTTTAGAAGTTTGGAAGGAAAATTATGAGAATAAGCAAAAAGTTAAGAGAAGTTATATTTTGACAATCTGACTCTGGCAACGCTTCAAGCATATGCAATAGTATTTGGGAGAAGAAACATTTCAAACCTATGCAAGGGTACGTGGGATAAGTTTGATAAATTTTGGTCCCAAACTCTTTTCCCAAATCCTTGATACTGATTTGCTAAAAGCCATGCAATTTTTACATGTACCATGAAGCAAAAGAAGTCAGGATCTGATGTCACACACCACTTGACCTCAGTACGACCACCATCTTTAAATGACAATGTCCAGAATCTTGTCTTGAAAGAGATTTTGTACTTGCAGTGCTGAAGCATTGATGGCACACAATTTCAGCATCATTTTCAGATATTGTATTTTTAACTCGGGTGTAAACAAGGTTTATTGATATACAAGAAAAGAGCTGAATTTTTAACAATTTCCACAAAAGCACACAATTATACAAGTTATATACTGAACTGCCATTAGTCACGGGATAGTACCATGCTGGACCTCCTCTAACTCATCGAAGTGGGAGCAATTCCGTGTGCCATCGATTCCACAAGTGTCCGGAAGACTTCTGAAGATATCTTGAGCCATGTCATCTGAATAGCAGCCCACAGCTCCCTGGTATTTGTATGTGCAGCATCTTTGTTGCGAATGGAACTTTCCACCACATCCCATAAGTGTTCTATTGGGTTCATGTGGGGTGAACATGATGGCCACACCAACTGTCGGAATTGTCCAGAGTGCTCCTTGAACCAATTTTGGACAACTTGGGCCTGATGACATGGTGCATTGATGAATATAAAAAGTAAGACAATGCCATACAGTTTAAACAAAATTATGACATATGTATTATTGTCCTCCTGGGAAATCCCGTTGTTGCTGGGGTACGTGAAGTCCATGAAGGGCTACAAATGGAAATCCAGCAGAGCAACAAAGCGATTGCCGGTTAATGACGTGTTTACCAGGAACAGAAGACCCAAGACATGCCACATAGACACCCCACACATGTATGAAACCATCACCAGCTTGTACAGTGTCTTGTTGAGAGTTTGGGTCCATGACCTCATGGGGTCTGTGCCACACCCAAACTCTACCATCAGCTCATAACAACTGGTAGCATGACTCATCAGACCATGCCACATGTTGCCAGTTTTTAGGTTCAAATTGCCATGTTCATGACCTCAGGTGAGGCACTGTGTCTTATGTCATGGAGTTAACAAAGGAACTCTATTGAGTTTTGAGCTTCCATACCCCATGGACACTAAATTACGCTGCACTGACCTCTGGTACCTCCTGCATTGGATGTGGATGTTATTTCAGCCAGTGTCGCTTGTTTGTTAGCATGGAGAATCCTGGTCAATGCCGCTGGTCATGATCATTCTGTACCCATGGTCAACCACTGCACTGTCCACAGTGGGTGGCAATGCCTTCCATGAGGTATTCCCGGTGTGTATGTGACACGGTGGATCGAGGAATGTTTTATTTTCGCAAAACTTCAGAAACTGAATGTACAATTCATCTAAATCCCATGCCTCATTCAAACTAAGATAATTCATGTCGGCTTGCCATAATCCTACTGGCGGTTGTTTAGTCTGACTCAGGAGATTACATCTCACAACTGATAAAAATCCTGGTGTGCATTGAAGCCCTTATATGACTGCAGTTCCAGTTGAAAATTTGCATACTGTTGTCCCATGACTTTTGGCACTTCAGAGTATAAACATGTTAGCACATAGAAAAAACAAAAGAAACATGACACTGACTTTTTTCTTACTATCTTCTTTTTCTGTGTTATGGTTGAATAAACAGATACTCATCTCTTCATCAGTATACATTGCCTCGTCATTCTTCTAGTTGTCGAGAGCACCTGTTTGAACTTATTAGTTCAGGTCCATGTCTCTGATGAATAAATAAGAACTGCAACGATGCATTGACTAAATGCTTTTGTTTTAAGACATAATGCCAAATTGCTCTTGAGAATTGTTCGATTCCTTTCAAATATTTTACATTTTTAAGTTTCATACCTAACAAATTTTACTTAGATTTGACCCTTGTTTGATAACTTTTGTTCTAAGTAAATCTAGGCATAGTTTACTTCTAGATTTGCCTCTGTTCACGTCTAAATCTTGGGTTCGTGTAAAAACATTGTGCATCAGCTTCTTGTAAGTTCGTTTTTAATCCAAGTTCTTTAATTTTGTCACCTAGTTCCTGGTACATACTCTGCAATGCTAAAGGGTAGTTGCGAAAGGAATTAAGTATTCAATAATACAAAGGTGGTTCAAGATTTAAAGACACCAAGTTCAAATATTGAAAAACATTCTAGAATGTGGAACTGCAGAGCTTGGAAAATATTATGTCTGTTTGTCTCAGTTCCTTTCCAATTTTCATACATGCTGTTTTGATGAGTCAACTCGACCTTCATATTTGTGGTTTCATATACAACAAGTTAGCTTTGTGTTAGGGTCACCTACCAAATAACATCTTGGTACACCATTCTTTAACAGTCACAGCTTGCAGACTCTTAGGAACAGATTCTACAGGTATCAAACGCCCTCAATGCACAACTTGACCCACTTCTCCTGAAGCAACTTCATCAGTTCTGTCTCATTCTGTAGAGAATCAGCAGTTACCATCCATTCTAGCGTATCCAACAAATGTTCAATGGGGTTACAGTCAGGGAAGTTTGGAGGCCAAGGCGATCTGGCAAATCCGGCACGTTCCCCTAACCACTCAGTAGTTATACAAGCCTGATGACATTGTTCACTGTCCTATTCAAAGATGGCACATGGTTCAGGTAAATCCCCTGCATATATGAATGGAGATAATTGGCTTACAGATTCTCGTAGCATCCACCATTTAGTAATTGTGGAATAATAACCAACAGACCTATGGCTTGCTAGGAAAAAGCTACCCTCACCAGAACACCAACTCCACCAATCTGCTGAACCCCAACTGTGCAATCAAATGATAGGGCTTCATGCTGTTTACGCTATATGCAAACTTGGTCATCATCATGGTGCAGTAGGAAATGGGACTTGTGATAACAGATGACCTTCCATCAGTCAAGGGTCCATTTCTGATGTTCCTTTGCCCATGCGAGGCATTGTGTGCAATGACTGGGCATCATCATGGGTAACCTCTTTGGTGTCTGGCTGTAGAACCCCAAACAATGCAAGCTACGGCATATAGTGCATGTGGAAGTAGATCGAACTGCACTGCTGTTGTACTGGTGAGGGAGCTGGGTGTCTGTTACATGTTGCTGAGACACCCGACTCTCATCTCTTGGATCAACTGTGCATGGCTGAACAGAGTAAGCCCTTCTACTGAATGTCTTTGCATGGTTAATCCTGTCCTTGTACAATTCCTGACACAGTGTGGACAACCAACAACTGGGGCTGTTTCTGAAACAATGGCACCTGCTGTCCAGGGGTACCAACTATCTGGCTGCAGTCATAGGCACATGTGATGTTGATTTCATGTGATGCTTCGTTATTGCTCCAAATATTTCAAAGGGTGTTGTTCTTTATGCAAATCTATCTCAGTGTGTATTGCTAATAATATGAGTGTATGCAAGTTGAATACCACAGGACTTCAAAGACAATAGTATGACTTACGATTGTTTGAGAGAATGAATAAAATCCATGCATAGTGGGAATTCATGTTTATTCACTCTTTGGATGGATGAAGACAACAAAAATAATATGCACCCTCCTAAAAACATTTTGGCAGTGAAACTTCTTGCAGAGTCTTTAAATCAAATTGAAATGACATTAAAACCACTAGAGCATTAGTACATAATTCTGTGCAGCTTTCTGTTAAGACTTTAAGGTAGTGTAGAGAACAAATCTACCCTCATATTCAGAATTCTGTTTTCCAGTTCGATGGTATGTGATGAAGAAATTCTTAATTTTAGAATAAATTTAGTTTTTTTCAAGTGTATTTTTATAATAAATGTTTTTTGTGGAATACATAAAGTTTTGGGCATCTGTTATTTAATGTTTTCATTTTGCAGCGTATAAATATTTCTTGTTTTTCTTATGTTGACCCAAGACACTTGCTAGCAACCGTGTATAATAGGGAAGTGAATTTTGCAGTGATATTGCTATTTGTTTTGCTCTATACTCATGTAAGGCCTATCTAGTCTGGCTGTTCACTATTTCGGTTAGTACACACCTACAGCAGATCGTTTCCCTCGACTTGTTCTGCAAATAAAACCAGTTCGAGTGTTGAAAGTCTGAAATAAAAGTGTGTCCTGGCTTCTGTACAATTCCCACACTTAAAAAAATGCGGTAAGCATCCACAAGTGAACTGTGTGATGGGGAGGGACCACAATACCCAGTGGATTGGAAATAAATTGCTTGTTAGCTGTGAAAATTGGGGTGGGAGGGGAGTGCGGGGGGGGGGGCTATGTGGCACCACTCAGTGTTCTGTGAAAATTAAGTCCCTGTTATGCTTTAAGAGAGAGAGAGAGCTACAAGCCAACAGATGCTGACGACAGTAACTTAACCAAGTATCAAAGCGTTTTCGTATACCATGGAAAATTAAGCTCAGTTTTTGATAATGACATCCATTTTTCAAAAGGAAGCTTGCCTATTGTGTCTGAGTACCCTCTTGTTACTCCTTCTTGAGCAACAACAGTCTTGTAGGGTCTTTTTTTTCTTATAAGTTCTTTTTAAAAAGTTCTGTCTATGCTGATTCTTTTTAAGACCTCGTGATCTCCAACATGTTCCTGCCATGATACTAAGAGCTATTTCATAACATCAGAATAGAAAGTTAAGGTAATTTTTATGACTTTTGTAGACTTTTTTCACTTGTATTTTATTCATAACATCAGAATAGAAAGTTAACAGTCTTTTTAAATGACTCCTGTAGACTTTTTCACTTGTATTTTATTTTTAGTGCAAAATAAATCAGAAGCTTGAAAGAGAGTTTCTTTCAAGATGCTTATTTTATTAATTTTGTAATGACACCATTCCTAATGGTGAAAAAAACCTGCAGTCTTGCCATAGTGTATTGTGACTGCCTAAGACTAACATAAATAGAAATATTATTATTAATTCTTTGTACAGGAACCTTTTCTTATTGTCCTTTATATTTTCATTTGAGAGTAGGACCCCCTGCCTTTTTTTGTTGTTGTTGTTGTTTTTTTTTTGGATGTACGCTGATCACAGTTATAACAACATATATTAGTGAACTTCACTGAACTTCACGTTACACTTTTTGGCATTTGTTCAGTATTCATAAACTGTTACTCAATGTTTTCATTTCATAGCATGAAAATATTTATTGTTCTTAATGAACTCATTCATAAAAGATATGTGAGGATGTTACTGTATGGGCATGTATATATATGCATCCAATTTTTTTGTGAGTATGTATATTTCTCTCTGTATTAACATTTATTATTATTTTATTTCCCTTTATCTTACTCATTATTTTATATGATACCAAAAGCAGTTGCATAGTAAAGGTAATTGCCTGCATTAGCTCAGGAATTGTTTTTATAAACTGTATTTGACACAAGCCATCACATAATGCAGGTAAAGTTTCACACCTGCATTGAGCTGGCCAGACTCATCAAATCGTGTGCTTATATGTATGTGAAAATAGGCTGTTTTTACATGTCAGCAGGATTTTGTCCTTTCATAAATGCTTGAGCTAAGTAAATAAAGTTACTAAATGGTTCTTCTTTAAATAAAGTTACTAAATGGTTCTTCTTTAAATAAAGTTACAAGTCATTTACTCTAGGCATTTCAGTGAGCAAAATATTCACCCTGCTAGTTAAATATTAATATGATTTAGGTAGAATGAAGTTCTTGATGTCGGTCATATTGGACTGTACTTTGCTGAGTATTCAGTTATTGTGTCTTTGCTTTCATGTATAGTATCAGTGCCGCCCCGGTGGTGAAGTGGTCTAAGGCGCTGGCCTCTGATCATTCGTCCGTGAGGGGTCCGGGTTCGAATCCCGGTGAGGCATGGATGTTGTGTTTGTCTTACGGCACTGGCTCTCTCCCTTCCCTGGAACCAGTGACCCTAAATTAGGGACAGGCGACTGCTTATAGCCCATTGAGTTGCTCACGGTGGTCGTTAAACCTCCAATCAAAAAAAAAAAAAAAAGTATCAGTATGTTTTAGATGTTTTTATATTTATGTTTCAGCACAGCCCTTAAGTCTGAGTTATGTTTGTCTGTAGGTGGGAGTGCTAGAATATTTTTAATCCTTATTTCCTGTAATGTGTGTGATTTAATTGGTTCCAGTTTGGTAAAACCCACCATTCAGAGAAATCATCTCTCTGTTGGGGTAATTTTACTTAGAGCAGAAATTTTGTGGCATTTAATAAATTTATTTATAATAATTCAGCAGATTTGGTTCTGTTAAAAGAAAATGTATTACTGTAAAAGGAAAATTTATTACCTGTATGAAATGTCATGTTCTGAAAACCCACCTAGTGGTCCTACAACAAATTGAATTGTGAACATTACTTTTGCCATTTTGAAAATCTTAGGGAAGTGGTTTCCCTTTTGTGTAAAATACCATATCAGATATTGATTTTTGGTAATTAGCTAAACTGTTTCAAACCCACCTATAGGTCTTATTGATTGTGAAATTTCCAACATTGTTCTTTAGTGTCCTGAAACCAAAATTCAAGCTCTTCAAAATGTGGTTCTCCAATTCTGCTTTGATTGCAGAAAAACATAACTGTGTTCTGATGAATTAGTAATTATGTTGCTGTTGTGATTTTTAACTCTCTTCCTGGTGGTATGGTGATTAAATAAAACATAAAGTAATCTTTTAAAAAAATTCTCTGTGAGTTTGGTTGTTTTAATGTGTATGCACTATGCATATGATAAATTGAGTAATAGTTATTATCCACCACAGCCAGACTGTAGCTAGAATCCAAAACCTGGATTTTTTATAAAAAAATTTTTAACAACAGCCATTCACATTCTAAACAAAATCAGATTCTAAACAATTTGAAGTTCTAAACCCAAGAAGTTCGTTATATTTTTACACAAATTCTCCTTACTTTTGCATGTGACACCTATGTAACATTTTATTTCTTACTATGGATTTTGAGCACAACGTTCGTGTAATGAATATTGCCTTTACAACACAGTTTACATTTTTACACAAAAATCAAAACAAACAAATTTTATGTAAAAAATGGTAGCTGTAACTTTTAACCTAACAAGTGTTTTTGCACATTTGTGAATCTGATATCATAAAAGTAATTAAACATATTAAAATTTTATTATTAAAATTTATATAATAAAATTTAATAATAAAATTATATATGTTTAATTACTTATAATATTATTAGTAACAATATGAGCATATTAAATACAGAGTATCCTTTTATGTGGACATAACAAAATGAGTGTGAAAGTGCTGTGGTTATAAAAGTGCTACTATCGTGCTTTCATGTCTTTTGAGATGATCTCTCCGAGTGGCTAGAGAAAATGAATCTGTCACTATCATCAAGGGATGTCTATTTCATACTGACACTGTAATTACAGCCTTTCAATTATTATTATAATTTTTAATTTGTTCATAGGATATCATTTGCAGATTCATTTTCTGTAGCCAATTTGAGTGATCATCTCAAAAGACGTGAAAGCACGTTCTCAGATACTGTTCAGTGCTGTGACAAAAAGTCGCATTACTACAAATTTGTCTTCGTATTCAAATGTACCAGCACTGAATAGAGTAATACAACTCAATACCACAGGGTCATGTACTGCCTGTATTTGGATTTGTGGACCTCTGTGGCTCTTTAGCTAAGAAAATCTTATTAGAACCATCTTTATCAACTCAATTCTTAGTTATTCATGCAATGAAACCTAACTCATCAGCAGGAAGTCTTTCTGGATTAACAGCACTCTAATGGCATATGTTGATGCGTTGAAAAGCATGAAAAACTGCAGTCAGGGGATCTCTTGGTTGAAACAAATGTTCGTTGGCTGGATTACCTGTAGAAATTAAGGAGCACCACCCTCCTCAAAGTTTCTGAGGATGAGTTTCCACATGAATTGAACTCCCAAGGTGCAATGGGAATGTCAGAAGTACAGAACTAAGGGAGAGGGGGGGCATATATTTTAAAGTGCTGGACACAAATTCTGTCAAAAAATTTACATTGCTGATAATGTTATTGCCAGGGGAAGAAAAAAAGCTTTTAAATGCATAATATAAGTAGTATTTATTAAATGTATGTAGGACTGCAAACCACTGATACAAACCTCAATACTTTTTAACTAGTTCCTGTTCCTCAAATTTGGTTATATCTTTTTTTATCTTTTAAATATTTGCTATCATTAAGACATGGTTTATGAATTTTGGTTTTCAACCTGACAAGAAATATACACCGACTGATCACTGGATTATGACTACCTACCCAGTATTTCGTAGATCCACCGTTTTCCCTCAGTACAGCAGCTATTCAACTTGGAATGGATTCAATAAGTTGCCAGAAGAAGTCTGTAGTTATGGCCGACCAAGCTGTGTGTAATGCAGCCATCAGTGGAAGTGAGTGGTGTATACAGAAGCGTGACATGCCGTTCCATAATGTCCCAGAAGTGCTCTATTCAACTTGGAATGGATTCAATAAGTTTCCGGAAGCCGTTCGGAGGTAGGGCCGACCAAACTGTGTCCGCCAGAGGGCGAGGCTAGTATAAAAAGGGAAAGCTTTGTGCTTGCGACAGTAGTAGAAGTGATTTTTGGGTGACGAGATGTGTAAAAAATGTGATTTGACGGACTTTCAACGTGGGATGATTGTAGGAGCTCGGAGCCATGGAGCGAGTATCACCGAAACCGCCGCATTCGTGAAATGTTCCAGAGCAGCTGTTGTTAAAGTGTTTAAAGACTGGACTGTCAGCCAAAAAAACTGGGTCTCTACGTGCAACGTGTGGTCGTCAGCGACTAGTGACTGCTCGGGCGAAACGGAGAGTGTCCAGACTGGTAACAGACAACAGAAGGGCAACAGTGCAGCAAATTACAGACCATCTTAATCAAGGATCCCCTCAAAAGATCTCTGCACGCACTGTTCGCCGTACACTGCATCGGATGGGATATGGCAGCCGACGGCCTGTTCGAACACCTTTGCTATCTGCAGTGAACAAGAGAAAACGTCTGCAGTTCACACAAGGAAAGGACAGTCCATAATTGGAAACAAATGATGTGGTCCGATGAATCACGTTTTCAGTTGCACCATGCCGATGGCCGAGTGAGAATTTGGCGGAAACAGCACGAAAACTTGGACCCCAAATGCATTGCTACAACCCTTCAAGCTGGTGGAGGCAACGTTATGGTTTGGGGAATGTTTTCCTGGCATGCTTTGGGCCCTTTAATTCGTGTTGATCAACGTCTGACTGGCACATCATATCTAAACATCGTTGCGGAGCTAGTGCATCATGTCATGTGGATGGTTTATCCCAATGGTGATGGCTACCTTCAACAAGGTAATGCGTCCTGCCATAATGTCGTATTGTACAGGATTGGTTTCAGGAACATGCCGGTGAGTTTACTTTGTTTGCGTGGCCCCCAAATTATCAGATCTCAACCCCATTGAAAATACGTAGGATGAAGTTGAACGAGCCATCAGACAGCCGGATCCGCAACCCTGCAATCTCACACTCCTGGAAAGTGCTATTCATCAAGCATGGTCTCAGATTCCACAAACAACCTATCAACATCTCGTGGAGACCACGCCACGAAAAATCAACGCAGTATTAAAGGCAAAAGGTGGCCCAATGAAGTACTGAGGGGTGGTCATAATAAAGTGGCCATTCAGTGTATACTGCTAATGAAAAAAGAAATCAGAAGTGCACATCCCTAAATTATAAATTTTGGACGATTCCTTTTTACGACTGAGACCACTTACCTCGTTTTTTTTCTTCTACCCTGTTTAGATACTTAATCCATGAATGTAACCATTGATTTTATGTTGGGCCGGTTCTTCTTTTTTGTAAGACTTGTAATGTGTTTGAATTACACATTACTTTTTATGTGTGACCTGCATTTCAACTTTTTATACAGTGGGAACTTATATGTTAAATTAAATCATGATTTTCCTAATTTTTCCACTTTGGAATAACAAAGAAATCCCGCTACCGATCAAACAGTACAAAACAGCACTATTATTCAAGGTCTATAAATCGTATATCTACTACATCTACATCTTCGGATAACAAACATTATCAAATGTAAGCAGCACTTCATTATAAAATGTAATATAAAATGTGAACGATCTTATCTTATATTCAAATCTTTGCTGACATCCAATAGCACAACATGTCCACCACATGGTACAAATGTATTTCATAATTTCCTTCAACCACAGAAATTAAAATCGCTCACTTAACTTCAAGTAATCTATAATGATTTTCAGTGCAGTTACGAAGTACGCACTGTGAAAGCCGGTGGTTGACACACATCACGTGACTACCCTCTGGAGATGTTTGTGCTGCCTTCAGAGCTCCTAGCTCTGTCTACCTCACGGTGCATGATAAGTCAGGTGATGCGACTCCCGGAGAAAAAATCGTCCGTTAATGTCACTTGTCACTAGATGGCGCAAGGAACGTGTGGGCTGATGATTTCAAACAACCTATGCTTTCTTATGGGAGGAAGCGACAGAAACATTCGTTTTTTACGAATGCTATTTTGCTTGGAATTAAAAAAACGATCTGGAACGCTTCGCAGACATGTACTTTTGTCCTTATCACGTGGAAATATATCAAATAAGCCATATGTCATCATCATCATCATCATCATTGTCAACCATTTTCAATCCACTGCTGGACGAAGGTCTCCCCAAGTTTCCTCCACAACGGTCTGTCTTGTGCCAGTCTCCTCCATGTCACATCTGCATACTTTCGAATTTCATCCACCCATCTCCCATGTGGTCTTCTTCTGGGTCTTTTCCTGTCCCTTGGAATCCAATCTAAAATTTCGGCTGTCCATCGATGATCTGTCCTTCTGGCAGTATGTCCAGCCCATTGTCATTTCAGGGATTTAACTGTGATCATGATGTCTTCCACTCTTGTCATTTTTCGGATCCACGAGTTCCTCTTCTTATCTCTCCTGGTTATACCAAGCATGCACCTCTCCATGCTCCTTGAGTTGTCTGCAGCCTTTGTATGTCTCTTTTAGTTAAGGTCCACGTCTCTGCACCATACGTAAGCACTGGAAGGATGCATTGATCAAACACTTTTCTTTTAAGACATAATGGCATATTGCTCTTGAAAATTATGCTGTTTCTTCCAAAAGCTCTCCAGGCAAGTTTTGTACGCCAATTAATTTCTTCATCAATGTGACCCTCACTTGATATCTGCTGTCCAAGATAAACGTAGGTGTCTGTTATCTCCAGCTTTTCTCCATCAATCGATAAATCTTCATTTCTTGTAAAAGCATTGAACATCACTTTTGTCTTCTGAAAGTTCATTTTTAATCCCACTTCTTTACTCTTGTCAGCAAGTTCCTGGATCATACTCTGCAGCTCTGATGGGCTAGTTGCAAAAATGACTACGTCATCAGCAAAACGAAGGTGGGTTAGATAATCTCCATTAATCTTTATCCCCTTGTTTTCCCAGCTCAGTGACTGAAAAACACCCTCCAATGTGGCATTAAAGAGCTTCGGAGATATGGTGTCACTTTATCTCACTCCCTTTCCAATTTTTATGTGTGTTGTATTTTCAAACAGCCTAATCTTTGCACTTGCATTTTCATAGATGTTATTAATAATATTAATGTATGCATCTTGTATATCGCAGGTTTTCAGAGCCATTGTAACTGCTGATGGTTTCACCGAATCAAAGGCTTTTTCATAATCGATAAAAGCCATGCACAATGGAAGTTCATATTCCCTCGCTCTTTCAATTAGTTCTCTCAGCACATGGATATGATCTATTGTGCTGTAGCCACTCCTGAATCCAGCTTGTTCTCTCGGTTGAGCCATGTCCAGTGTTACCTTCAAGCGGTGTGAAAGAACTTTAGTGAAGATTTTATAAACTACTGATAGGAGGCTGATAGGTCTGTAGTTTCCGAGATCTTCAATGTCACCTTTCTTATGTAGCAGGATCATTGTAGCGGTGTTCCAATCCTCAGGAATCTTTCCTTCATTAAGGCATCGAGTGAAAATTTGGGCGAGTACTGTTTCGATTTCTCCACTTGCTTCTTGTATGATGTCTACAGTAATTCCATCTTCTCCTGGAGCTTTTCCCCGCTTCATGTTCTTGATTGCATGTGCAACTTCTGCTGGAAGGACTAGAGGAACTCTGGTACTGGTATCTTTCATGATGTCTGGAGTGCATGTATCATCCCTTTCATATAATTTGGAGTAGAAATCTTTCACTCTTGTCAAAATTTCGCCTCTATTTCTTGTTACAGAACCATCTTCTTTTCTCAGTGCCATAATCTGTTTTCTTCCCTTACTGAGATGTCCCTTTGCTATCTTTAGGCTTTGGTTGTTTTCAATTGCTTTCCTCACTAGTTCACAGTTGAATTTTCTTACGTCTTCAGTGATACTTTTTCGTACTGTCTTGCATAGCTCTATATATTCAACTTTGGAAGTCACATCTTCTTTAGTTGTCCTCATCTCCCTTCTTTTTTGCATCAACATTTTCGTTTTTCCTGATAATTTATTTACATGCAACTTGTTCTTAGACCCAGCTAATTTTGTTGCTGTTTCCATAAGAGCTTTGGTTACTTTTCTGATAACTTCAGAGATGTCCACTTCTTCCGATGTTAGAACTTCTAAAGCAGAGAACCTGTTCTTCAGTACCAACTTGAAGGTATTATGGTGTTTTTTAAGGTTGGTTATGTCAATAGATTTTGTTTGTCTTATGAGCTTGCCACGTTCAAGTTTAGTGTTGAGGTGCATCTTACATCTCACCAATCTATGGTCACTACCTGTGTTGAACTTGTTTAGCACACTGCAGTCTTCTATGACGAATTTTTTGTTACACATAATAAAATCAATTTCACTTGTCGTCCCATTTGGATGTCTCCATGTCCATTTCCTGTGTGGCTTTTTCTTGAAGAAGGAGTTCAAGATGAAAAACCCTTCTGCCTCTGCAAACTCAACGAGAGTATTTCCACGCTGGTTTCTGTTGCCGTGACCGAATTTACCTACTGAAGTTTCATTTTGTTGCCGTTGCCCTATTTTTGCATTGAAATCTCCCATAATTATTTTCAAGTGCTGCTTACCTTTATTATTTAGATCACGAATTTCCTCATAAAATTCTTCAATTTCTTCTTCAGCATGACTTGTGGTGGGTGCATAAGTTTGAATAATCTGAGCCTGGTATCTTCTCGAGAGTTGGATAACAAGCCGTGCAGCTCTGTCAGAGGAACTTTCAACTTCTACAACTTTATCCTTCAGTTTCTTGTTTATTATAATTCCAACACCACTAGTTCTGCCAGTATCTGTCCCACGATAGTAGAAGAGATGTCCACTTTTCAGTTCGATGAGATCTTCTCCTTTTCTCCTTACCTCACTTAGCCCCACGATGTCCCACTTGATCCTTTGTAGTTCCTCTTCCAATTCAAGAAGCCTTGAATCAGAAGATAGGGAGCGTCCGTTATACGTAGCCAAGGTCAGCATCAGATGGCAGCCTAGTCCGGTCCTCCGGGGATTCTTAGCACCCTCTGCCTTCATGTCGCACTGGCCGCTGCCTTGGCCAGGTACATTCCAGCTGCCGGAGACTGAGGGCCAAGATTTAAGTTGTGGAGTCATTTTGGAGGGGTTTGGCCATAACTCACCACGCTGGCCAAGCGGGTTGGTGAGTGTGGGATAGAATTTCCTCTAATCCCCATGGTATAGTTATACCGCTATTGGCGGTCGTCAGAGCCCCTTTAGTAGGAACAGGATGCACCACCAGAAGGCGGGGTTGACATTTGTCAAGGAGAGGCTGTGATGTTACGCATCACCTGACCTTACATCCCAAGCCATATATATATATCATTTTTAGCCACGAAATGAGTACTCGAACGTGTAGATTTCTGAGCAGACGATGCTGAGTTTTTTTTCGGAGGGAATAAACCTTTTATCATAAGAAAAACGTGTATTTCTTATAAAATGAGATGATACTGTATATTTGGAGGAGCAATTATTCACATGGAATGTTAATTTTTCTATTATAAGTTTTGTTTTTGCTGCACTCATTCGAGCATCATTAACGGAAACTATTCGTTTTGAAACACCCAATTTTTAGTAAAAAAATAATTTTCATTACCCTTCCCCTCGAAAAATCATTCACTAATGATGTTTTTATTTACTAATATTCAAGATGTCTTTCGCATGTGTGCTATTTTTGTACCTAATCATACTAATGAATAAGGGTCTTCATCTGTGCTGGCGATGGCGGCAGAGAAAGTGCATCGCGGTGAAATGGTCGATTTTTCCCGGCGGAGCTTTCTCAGACCTGCGTGCATATATTGTAGTACGATCAGAGCCCATTTAAGAGGAAGGGGGGCTAGAGGGTCTGCAGTCCCGGGCCCTGTATTTTCAAGAGGCCTCAGAATTATGCAGGATGCTTGAAGAATTAACAAAGTTCCAGATTTTTCTTTTTTTTTCAGATAGGACAGCAAAATATATAAGAAACTGCCTTGTGAAAAAAAAATTCTATTTCTTTCTATTTTTTTAGGAGTGTGCAAAAAGTACAGTCGCCCCGTAGTCCATCCTCAAATTTTTTGAAAACATTACAGATTTTTCTTTTTTTTTCTACACATCTGCACTTGGGGGAAATTTTCGTACATTAAGAATTCGTTTGAATCGTGATATTTGGATCGCATTATTTCGCCCACTACTTCGATATAATTTCAACAAGCTGAACCCTGGTGCTGGGATTGATTAAAGCAGAACTGAACTGGTATCCATTTTTCTACCATGTATCTTTACATTTTCTTGCTAACACCGATTCCCCCATGAATTATGGAATACACACTTCAATACAGTGGGGATATTTTTATGGCTTCCTCATCATATTTTGGGAATGTTTTCTCCTGGATTATCTCCAGCTTAAGTAAAAAAAAAGTGGCTGACGTACTCTACCTCCTGTGCAGAAACTTCGTTTCTGGAACTTCATACAATATAATTGCACAAAGTAATAAATTAAAAATACCTAAGATAAACACCAATTTAGCACTGATGAAATGTTAACTACCATGTAATCCTACGACGGTTAGCATGAACTATCGGCCCACAAGCTCCTCAACGCCCCCTGGTGACCTGTGACATTAACAGTCCGTTTTCAAACTGTTAGCAGTACGGAGAGTTGTATCACCTGACTTATCATACACCGTGGTCTACCTGTATTCATGGTCTAAAGGTGACAAACAGCTAGAACAGAAGTGTGTCGTATGTGAACGTCATTTTGATGAACGTTTTATGGAAAGAAATTTTAAAACGCTTATAAATGGTGAAATAATATTAACGCCCAGAGCTCGGCCAGTACTTTTAGATAATGCTGAGCTCGCAGTTTTCCCAAATCTTTCTGCATATTTAACCAAAAGCTTACCAAAACAATGTAAAATTCAGATTAATTAAAATTTAATTAACCAACGTAAAATTAAGATTCAGATGTTGCTGAGATCAGCATTCGCTCAGTGTGATTCAACTATTGTTGAGATTTTATTTAATATTTTCTTTTGGCGTATTTCACATCGCGGTGCGTTTTTGTGGTTCATATCTGGGGCGTATAGAGAAATATTTTTCGACGGGGGAGGGGGAGGTGTTTAAAATCCACCAGTACAAAATAAAAATGAAAAAAAAATGTTTTGTCAAATGTAAGTTGTGAGTACATATTTTCTCATGTTATTTAAACAATAATAAATAATTCAAACTTTCGGGGGCGAAGGCTCCATACTCCCCTTTATATATTGTATAGACCGTATGCATATGACGTCATACCAAGGTAAACCATTCTAGCAGACGCGGTGATCAACTGGTGTACGAACACTGCTTGGATTTGCATTGTGGAGCGATAAGGAAGATTTTTTTATTGGAGGTTTAACGACCACCGTGAGCAACTCAATGGGCTATAAGCAGTCACCCGTCCCTAATTTAGGGTCACTGGTTCCAGGGAAGGGACAGAGCCAGTGCCGTAAGACATAGCATCCATGCCTCACGGGATCCGAACCCGGACCCCTTACGGACGAATGATCAGAGGCCATCGCTTAGACCACTGCGCCACGGGACGGCTAAGGAAGATAGTGTTATGTGCTATTTTTGGCTGCGGTAACCGAAGTGGGAGAGAGAAATGATGTGTCCTATTATAGATTACCATCGTAGTAAACAAAATGGGATCAGAATTATAAAAAAAATTATTCAGAAGCGCCAAAATTTGTGGTTATCACGTATCAGCAGAGTTGACATCGATGACAGGAAACGAAGGAACATTAGAGTGTGTAGTTTACATTTTGTAACAGGTATTTTCATAAATTTACTGATGCGTTATCTACAAAAACTCTATGAAGATCTTTAGACTGGAATTAACCTTTCTTTATAAATGACTTGCACGATTTCATTTGCTCGGGAGTGATGGCGTTCGTGCAAAAAACGAAATAATTAACAATATCACCGTGTTCTACTCGTGGCAAGACCTCAATATTGTTCAGGAAAAATGAGAATGGAATTACATATGGGTGACCACAATTGCCCAATAACTTTAATTTATCAGAATAAAGCTATTTTTGATCGCAAGATGACCCTCTTACGTAGCCCATGTAATGCATCTTTGATCTCACTTGTGCCGCCCCGGTGGTGCAGTGGTCTAAGGCGTTGGCCTCTGATCGTTCGTCCGTAAGGGGTCCGGGTTCGAATCCCGGTCAGGCATGGATGTTGTGTTTGTCTTACGGCACTGGCTCTCTCCCTTCCCTGGAACCAGTGGCCCTAAATTAGGGACGGGCGACTGCTTATAGCCCATTGAGTTGCTCACGGTGGTCGTTAAACCTCCAATCAAAAAAAAAAAAAAAAAAAAAAATCTCACTTGTACACCAGTTGTTCTGCAAGAAAGCAGCAGACGAACAAGTGACGCAAACCGCGGTTACCTGACGTCAATGCATACGGTCTATAGGTAAATCAGTGTTGTGAATTTTAATTTTTTCTGTACACTTCATGCAGCATGTATCACATTATAAAGTCACTAATGTGACACATACTTTACATTTTTTACTAAATTTCTGTCTGGATTTGTTGCGAGAAATATGGTTATCTCTGAAATCGTTTTGAACAAGTTACCAATAGTATTTGATCCAAGATTTAATAAAATCGGATCTCAAACAATGTTTTTTACGTTCTGATTTACCAATAAAATTTTGTTTTGGGATATCAGTGAATTTCATTACTTTTATCTTTTAATCGCCAGCGAGATAACAATTTAAAATCCTTACTAAGAGAGAGATGTTTCCTGGAATGCTCATGTACGATCGAGCGTTCTAAGGGGCATATAATTGTTAACATTTTACGGAAAAGTTACGTAAATTCAAGTGTTTAATTAGACATCTAAGTAAGGAGAAAATTTGTGTCCAGTAAAGTATTTGTACTTATCGGCCTTGTAACGCGTACATTCAATGCGAGATTATGCATTTCCTGATTAAACTTGACGAAGCTCCCAAAAACCCACATTTGGAAGAATATTCACTTATATCTGTTCATGCATGATGTTAATAACTTTTAGTATAACTGCAGGATAACGAAAAATATATATTTTTTTTTTGGTAAAATTTTAGTGAAATTGCACGGAACGGGAAGCACATGTGAGGATGCAGTTGACACGAGACTCTCAGCATAGCAACGAGCCTTAGTAACGTAACTGAAGGACAACCAGCCTCGTTGAAATGATGGCTTTTTACTTTGAAACTTTAACTTCCGAGTACAAAATGCGGTATTTGGAAAAAATTAAAAGATTTAAGGAAAAGATCCTTATGTGCTGAATGCAAGTATCTTCAAAGGCATGATGCGAAAAGTTTTCCGACAGTGCAAATAGAAGGGCCTGATTTACGCCTAGGCATGCAAGGCACATGCCTAGGGTCCTCAAATTGCAAGGGCCCCAAAATTTTGGTTAAAAAATAAAATAAAAAAAACTTTCTCTTTTTCAAAATATTTGTACGTTGGTAGATGTGATGTGGAGTAACTATATATAAATCGCTGGCAAAACACAAGCAAATACTGGCAATATAATATGGGATATTTCTAGTTAATATCAGTAACATTTTCCAGATAATTTGGGGAGGGTTTTTGTGTGAGATTAAACAAAAAATTGTCGTGTTGTGTAATAAAAACTAGCAGTATGTGTATGTTTGTAATTATGGCTTACTAAGATCAACTATATGCTTAATTTCAAATTCTGCATGGTTCTGAAGCAATTTTTAAACATTTTGACATTTTAGCTCCCAAAAGTTATATTTGAAAAATCTTTGGACTTAATTCGGGCAGGGTTTGAGTCCCCCAAACCTCTCTCTTAAATACACCCCTGGTTAATATGGTAATAGTATAGTTTAGACCCACCTGGCAAAAATTCCAATGTCCAATTCAATTTTACCCGTCATATGGCTTTGTCATACACAACTGTTTCATCGATGAAGGTTCAAGTCTTTTCAGATGCAAATCAGTCGGACAGCATAAAAATCTAGGAGAAAACAATATTTTTACCAGGTACTACCGTAATTTAATGTCAGTCATATAAATGTATTGTGTTTATTAAATTATTACGCTGGATTGTAATACAGTCGCCCAAAATGGTCACACTACCTCCTCGACTCCGTAAAGTAAATGTCGAGTGGAGGAGGCCTCGTTTTGGGTTGTGCCTAGGGCCCAATTCTGTGTAAGTCGGGCCCTGGTAAATAGTAAATATTTTTGATTACTTCGTCTTTGGTCGAAGCGCCTTAACTGCAGAACAATTCGCGGCATAAAAAGTTTCGAAGCATGTAACAATTTCTCGTCGCCGGTACTCTTTTACAGGGTAATTTAGAACGATCACAAATTCGTGAGTAATCGGTAATTTATAAAGAAAATAGGTACGCTGCCTTAATAAGTAAGGTTTTCTTCCCTCCCAGGTGCGGAGATCTGAGTAAAAAGAAATAGGTTTTCTTTCTAGGAATCGCTGATTTTGGATAAAACTTACCCTTGAAAGGTTCTATGCCTTTTTGAGAGTTTAACTCTTCAACAAAAAGTGTCTTTCGAAGCTCTGGGAAGCGATTTCCAAGACTTAGAAAAATGAACAGAATCTTTTTTTTTTTTACGTAAAATTGTGGTGAAAATATAAAATAATTTTGCTGGGATTTGTGCCCTATAATCTATTTATCCGTAAATAAATTTAGTAGCATAGCAGCGACCTGTAAACAGACCTAGACACCAAAAAGGATTTTATTTGGACAATAATTTCAGCCATTATTTGCATTTTTTTTGCAAAAGTGTGCTTCAGCTCCAGGTAAAAATCTAGGTGCACTAAAAAAAATCAACGGTAGTTTTTTTTTGGTGAGGGGGGGGGGGGGTATATCATAT
Organism: Macrothele yani; assembly: GCA_039090855.1. Lineage (NCBI taxonomy): Eukaryota > Metazoa > Arthropoda > Arachnida > Araneae > Macrothelidae > Macrothele > Macrothele yani. Next base: position 198,263,269 of record CM077009.1, on the reverse strand, counting down.
TGAAGAAAGTAGCAAACAAAAAACTCCCAACACCGACAGCCAAATAACCTTAAAAGTAAATAGCCGAAGGCTCGCAAAAAAAGCGAGTCAGGTTAACGGTGTACTCGAGATCTAAAATATATAAAAGAGCCAGAGACTTGATTCTGACTAAAAGTCAGGTTTGCTAACAAATAAACTTTTAGCCCTATAAAAAGCTTCAACACCCCTAAATCAACCAGGAACCTCCTGAAAAGAAGTCCCTGGAGAAAAAAAAGGAAAACACATGCACAGAAGTTCCCATTAGGGACCGAAGCGTTTATTTAAAAAATATTTTGAATAAGACACAAACTCTAAAAGATGTTCTATAAGAACACTATCAGTAGTAATAAAACCTACGCAAAAAAAAAAAAAGCAGAAAACACCTTTTAAATTCAACTTGAAAACCTTGAATCAACGAATGAAACGCCTGGACCAATAAGTGCAAGCACTGCACTCCAATAGCGTTTGAACAAGTAAAAGATGGATTCTCTTCTTTACTAGAAATAACTGATTTCTAGATAAAACTAACAGTTAAGAGGTTCTCTGACTTTGAAAAGTCTAACTCTTAAAAAAAATGTTTTCTGAGCTCTGGAAAGCGATCTCCCTTCGTTTGGCATATAAGCGAATTTTTCGGTACTGCCTTTAGAGACAGCAGCTGAAAAAGACTTACGGTCTCGATTTCCTCTGTTACCGCAATTCATAATGCCGAAAATCGAGACATTTTGGCTTCAAATTTTTATTTTTATAAGCACCGACCGCTAATGATTGCACTTTACACACTAAGTGTAGGACCATTGTGCAGGACAGCCAGCTATGCTTGTCTTTCAGGAACTTGCAAGGACTGTTGCCACTTCACTGAAACTTCTCGATGACGTCACGTGCAACATCCTCATATCCATGAGCATAGATCAGAGCAATAGCATGGAAGCTGTCTTCAGCGTCCTCTGTGATTTCATGAACCCGTCTGCAGAAGCAGATTGCTCGCCGACCTGTTCTAGCGTTCCGCTGTCTTATCTGTGGGAAATGAGAACTGCGCCCGTTTGTGGAAGATGTTGTGCACACGAAACATTCTGTGAATTTCGTTCTTTTATCTTTTATCTGAATCTCGCGAAAGTTGTCGAAATGTTCTTAAAGAAATTGACTAATGTGAATCTACAGACTATTTTTGTGCATTTTATTTACCTCCAATTTCCAGCACACAGCTTCTTCCCAAGGACAGGATAAAATATCACCTTATGTTCCCTTTGATGAAAGTATGCATAGGTGACAAATATAAAATCAGTGAACTTTTTTGTTTGTCATTATTCTGAAATCTGTACTGAAAATTTGCACAGCCATTTAAGAAAATATACTTTCAAAGCTTGCATGTTTTGTTTTTCTATATTTTTTATTTAATGTTTGAATTAAAGAGATTTTCTCAAAGCATTCCTAATGCTATCTTAGATATCACACGTGACTGTAATGTTGCACTTTTCTAGAAAAGTTTTTTTTATTGGAAGTTTAACGACCACCGTGAGCAACTCAATGGGCTATAAGCAGTCGCCAGTCCCTAATTTAGGGTCACTGGTTCCAGGTAACGGAGAGAGAGCCAGACCGTAAGACAAACACAACATCCATGCCTGACCCGGATTCGAACCCGGACCACTTACAGACGAATGATCTGAGGCCAGCGCCTTAGACCACTGCGCCACCGGGGCAGCGAAAAGTTATTAGACAAGAAGGTTTCTGAATAAATAAAAATCCTAAGTTTCTCAGCCAAAGCCAATCATATACCTAGCCTGTCCACATGAGGCAATTTCTGTAATCATGACGTCATAAAACCGATGCTGGCTCCTCTTGTGCTAGCCCAAGCGAACTACTGAACTGCCCTACGCGCATGCTCCAGCACTTAGTTCGAAATTTGAAGTTATTATTTTTATTTTTTGATTGGAGGTTTAACGACCACCGTGAGCAACTCAATGGGCTATAAGCAGTCGCCCGTCCCTAATTTAGGGTCACTGGTTCCAGGGAAGGGAGAGAGCCAGTGCCGTAAGACAAACACAACATCAATGCCTGACCGGGATTCGAACCCGGACCATTTTCGGACGAATGATCAGAGGCAATCGCTTAGACCACTGCGCCACCATGAACAAGTAAAGGATGGATTCTCCTCTTCTTTACCAGAAATAACTGATTTCTAGATAAAACTAACAGTTTTATCTAGATTATGCACAAGGCTTCATTATTTCAGAGGATTGTTTATGGGTATGCATTTTTAATTACGCTTCATTTCTTGCGTTAGTTCGTTAGGATTTAGTGCTTTCGTTAGAAATGAGTTAAAATTCAACGGGCTGGATTATGCACTTGTCCGGGTGGAAAGAATTGACCGTCATAAGTAAGTACATTTTTTCTAATTTTTCGAACTTGTTAGTTGAAGGAAGCAACTGGGCCCTTAATTTTTGTGAGCTGTGGTTTGAACATGTTTGAACGCATATTATATTGGGCTCATTTGTAAAACATATAGGCTTAACTTTGAATTGTGTATGCAATGTTCTGCCCCATATGTAGTTTTTCTCCCAATTTTTTAAGTTGTGGCACATGGATACCATAAAAAACTGTTGCCCAGATTTTCAAAAATGGAATTTTTAGAAGTATACTGAAGGAGAATATGCAGGCAATTTCCTCTGTGAGTCGTAAAGAAATACTTCATTGTGCTGTAAGGTTATGCAAGAGTATGGTGACTATTGTTACTCATTTATGAATGCTTCAAATAGTTCCCAAGTTCATGTGTATCACTTTGTTATGTTTACATTCTACGGACTCACCTTAAAAGGGTAAAGAAACTAGCTCCACCACTAAAGATGGACAAAAAAAAATTGCATTTGCTTCTTTTCTGTATGATAAAACTGTTCCATAATTCTAAAAACCGAAGGTGTTTACTTGGTGTGCCAAACATAATTTTTTATGTCCTCTCAGTTATATCCTTAGCTGGATAGGGAGAAGGGGCACAAAACATAGATAACTACTCAAGTGATCAGTACTCTTAATAAAATTATTAGGAAACTACATATTTCAGTTATAATTTCTTTTAAATGTGCTTGTTTCATTATTCAGCATTTTGCAAATTTAGCATTATGCACAAGTTTGTAACCGCGAACTCAGGTGATCACAGTGAGAGAGTAAATGAAAAAAAAACATCCGAAAGAGGTCCGGGTTCAAATCTCTGTGAGACACCGAGTTGTGTTTGTTTTACGGCACTGGCTCTCTCCCTTTCCTGGAACGAGTGACTAAATTAGGGACGGACGACTGCTTATAGCCCATTTGAGTTGCTCACGGTGGTCGTTAAACCTCCAATAACAAAAAAAGTTGTATTTTTCTTTATTCTTATGAATTTGCATATGAAAAAAAAGTTATGTTATTAGAGCTTTGGTATTGATTTTCTGTAAAAATGTTTTCCATGAAAGTTATGCTGAGCTAGTTTCTTTATCCTTTCACACAACACGCATTTACATATAGCACACTTATCCATTGAGGTGGGTGAGTGGGCTTTATGTAAACATGTTAATATATACATGCAAACATGCAAACTACATGATAGCTTTCACAAAAGAATGTTGCCGCCCCGGTGGCGCAGTGGTCTAAGCGATGGCCTCTGATCATTCGTCCGAAAGGGGTCCGGGTTTGAATCCCGGTGAGGCATGGATGTTGTGTTTGTCTTACGGCACTGGCTCTCTCCCTTCCCTGGAACCAGTGACCCTAAATTAGGGACGGGCGACTGCTTATAGCCCATTGAGTTGCTCACGGTGGTCGTTAAACCTTCAATAAAAAAATGGATGTCCTTCTGTATTGGTTGCCTTCACAATGCAAAGATCTGTTCTTCCAAAGTGATATGGGTTAGTGGGTTTATTCATATTTCTGTTTGTTACTCTCCATATGTCACTGCAATATAAATAGTTCCATGATGAAATAACAACCGACTTTCATAAAGTTAATGGCACGCTTCTTTGATTTGGACGGTTTTTATAGTTTGATGAATTGATCAATAAAATTAAAACAACTGAACAAAGAAAATAAAAAGGTAATTGTTATTTCAGATATTTGTAATGTTTTTCAGTTGTATTTTGAGTCACGTTTGACTAAAATATATTTCTTTATTTTTTAAAATAAGTCTTTTACTTACATTTTAGACCAACACGTGTTATGTCTTCAGCAGTTTTCGCCAGGGTGAGGGTAAACACAGCCGAGTATACAACTCACCTCAAAATGAACAGCTCCTAATCTAAATCATGAACTCACTGGCAACTGCTGCAGGAGAATTGTGGCGTTTATATTGTGTAATGGCGATTGTACAAAGCCATGATCTCAAACATAAATAAATGCATTACCGAATGCCTTAGTGAGGTACTTGTAGCATTTCGGAAGTTCTTCCAGACTTGGTAAATCATCATATTTAAAATGCACATATCAATGTGAACTGCAAAATCCCTTAACAACCAAACTTCTGAAGGAGCAAACAAGAAAAGTGCTTAATACTAAAGTATGGAATTGAAGATTTTGAAAGCATGCTGAAACTTTGTGTACCCATTTTTGACCATATCTTTTCGATATTTAGGGCTGAGTTCGCACCCCGCATACACACTCACAAGTCTGACGATCATCTGTAACAAATGAAATTATTTCTATGAATAGTTTTTAGTCTAACAAACATTCAAGCACAAAATTTTTTGCTAAGCCTCAAAACTTTTCTTCGCTGTTATTCTTTTTCAGTATCAGACGTGCCAACTCTTTGGACATAGACGAGAGACTTCGGATTTTTTGCCGTTCCTCCCGCCATCCGGATGAATGTCAATTCTCCTGATTTTCACCGAGAATCAGCAGTTCAGATATTTGAAATTCCATGAACCACCATGATTTCAAACTGCCTGTGAAATCTTTTTCTTTCTATGTCAATGCAAGGCATCATCAGTTTCATACTATTCCTCTTCACCTTTCTGCAAAAAGAAATGTGCCCCAGTGGTCTAAGCGCTGGCTTCTGACCCATCGTTCAAGACGGGTCAAAAAAATTTGCTTAATTTTTTTTTCCCAGTCTGATTGTCGTATGACGCCTTCAGCAGAGCTCACCTGCTCTGACACTAAAATGCGGAGGAGGGCCAGTAATTGATTGACAGATGGGAGCTGCCTTGCCTTCTTGCAGTTAAGTCTTTTTTTATTATTATTATTATTAGGGGTTTAACGACAACCGTGGGCAACTCAATGGGCTATATAAGCCGTCACCTGTCCCTAATTTAGGGTCACTGGTTCCAGGGAAGGGAAAGATCCAGTGCCGTAAGACAAACACAACATCCATGCCTCACCGGGATTCGAACCCGGATCCCGTTCGGACGACAGATCAGAGGCCATCGCTTAGACCACTGCTCCACCGGGGCGGCCCTTTCAAATGAGGTATTGTTCCTTCACATACTGTGTTATTTAATGCCTGACGACTAACAACAATAGTTATCAAGTCGTTTTAAGAAAACAGCCTGCCGGTTTATGGTGCATTCAAATTGATATGCTGTAAGCATCTGTGTGAAATTTATCTGATTTATTTCCCTTGCATTTATGCTCTGCAATACATTTTATTCGGTAAACCTTAGGCGTTTGGCACGGAAGTAGTTTTTAAAGGGACGATAGATGGCGACACGTTATTGCTGCATCATTAAGCATTTCGTTATGTTGTGAAAGTGCCAAAGGAAGTCAATAATATGAATTAAAGGTTGCCCTTAAAAGAAACATTTTGAATGTTGATTGTGGCATATGTGTGAAATACCTATTTTGACGGAATAATTGTCCTTTTGAAGCTGTCTAGTTAGCCAAATAAAAGTAATAAAAATTTTATCTGCCTGGGAAGAACTGTCTGATCGTGCGAATCAAGACTTCAAAGCAGTGTTCAGAGGAAAAACGGCAATTCCGTCGGAATTTTTCAGAATATGGTCTGCCAAGTACATTTTGTGGTTACCCTGTCTTAATTTATGTTTTAGGGGACGCCAATTGCTCTCCACTCCTTGTCTATGCACCCCTGTCATGGGATCAACGAAGCTGAGGGAGTAGTTCACGGTCGTAGCCAGAGCTCGGCAGGTTCCGATATGCAGCCCACTGATCTGTCATGATCATTGTTCCTGGCTCCACGTCTTTCTGTGTATCTGCAGATCTGTTGCTATCCGGGCAGATCTCCACCCTGAATCGCTTTGTATCTCGTTCAAAGATACCAAGAATCCAGGTGCCTTTGACGAGACGACCGCTGTTGTACTTCCGCTTGGCCACTTTCGCTTCATCTACTTCCATGATGATTCCATCACCGCCAAGCCTTTTTCCCTCACATTGCGAGGCTACCATAAACTCTGAGACTTGTCTGCAATACGAATACCAGTCGCAAACTGTCTCAGTGGATGTGCTAAGATTGCCATGTGAGGTTTCTCCAATCGCCTCATCGTAAGACAATCCTTTGGTAAAACAGTACGTCAAAATCATCACTATCAATAGGAATCTGTGCATAAAAAAAACCACGTACCAAGTGTACGGGAAGAGTACTCATCATTCCCTGAAGCGTGCTTCTTCCAACACCTGAATTGTCCTAAACGATGAAACACATCGACACGTAGAGTCATGAGATGGCCCTCAGAACATCTTTTAGAGGTGGGAAACAAACCCTGTCGCTCACACCAGGAATTTGACCTTTTTTCATCCTTTCCAACTTCATTAAAAAATCTCTTCCAATTCCACATATTAACACAAAAAGCTGAAACAACACTCAGAAGTAATTTACGAGGTCACAGGAGTACAGATCTAGAAATAACTTACGTAACACAGGCGCACAGATCAAGAAATAACTTACGTAACTAGCTATAACTTATTGCACGTGAAAGTGCTAGATGAGCTGAAGTGGTACGTAGCGCCATCTATCATTGCTTTGGAAAACTAGCTCCGTGCCAAACGTGGAAGTTTAGCCTTTTATTTCACCATGCGGAAAAAAATTCTACATTGCTTTCCGTTTGAGATCGTAGATTGTCTACATCGAAGTTTGTTGCTCAAGATTTGATGTGATTTGTACACTATTGGCAGAAATGGAAAGGAATATGAATAACTCACTGTAGTAAAAAAAATTTGATACAGCTACATTTCCTAAAATTTTTTTTTTTTTTTTTTAATTAGGGTAGTTTGAACTATGGCTCTTGCCTTATTTGCAACATGAAAGCTAAAATCTGGGCAGATTTCTGTAATACCTATTATTGATAATGTGCAGTTCCCTCATTGTGTAAATGTAAGGATGTGTTACTCGTCTATGAGAACAACAAAAGATTTTTTTGGTATATTGTTTTCTTTTTTCAAATTCAATCTTTCCCTAAAGGAAACCTGTATCTCACATATTAGTAAATGCAAATTATTTATCAGTGTTCACTGTGAAATTAATAATAAATAAAGGTGATTTTTTCTGTTTTATGTAATTTGACAACAGTACAGAAAAAGTTCCACCTATCAGGGAAACATTTTCCTGCATGAACCTGCTTTTTCAAGTAATTCAAGATTTAAAAAAATGTTATTTATGAATATCAAACACAGTAAGCCATATGTTTTGGAATTTGTTGCATTACTCATAATAGAGATTTAGTAAATTCTGTATTTTTTACACATTTTTTTGTCTCTGCATTTTTAGAAAATATGTAATATGCATTTACTGCGTATTTTTTGTAAATGAATAAAGAAGATATTTTACCAGAGGATTGCTTTTATGTTTGTGATTTACACTATCTGATTAACTCTTACACCACTGATCCCAAACTAACCTTATTTCAGTTCACTAAGATTTATGTACATCCATATTCAAGGCTTAAAACATACCATACTTCAAGCATGTAAATTATTGGCCTGGCCAAGTAAAATATGCAATCTTAGTTGCCCAGTCCGGGCAACTAAATTTAAAAATGAAAAAGTTCGGAATATAATTTCCTACTACAAGAAAAAAGCAGTCATCACATGTTGTGTTTCAGTTTGCTGCTAATCACCACAAGTTATTGTTATAAGTGCCAAGGACAGAAGAATATCATTTTTAAGTATATTATGCTCTAGGTCCAGATATTGGAACCATATGTAATTTTGCTCTAAATGTTGTTTATAGTCAGCAACAGGATGCATGCCCTTGATGGAATTAGCCTCCGGTGCTTCGTGACAAAGGGCGAAAAATTCAACGAAAAGAGCATGGCAGAATCACTGAATTTCTCAAATACGTACCAATTTCAGCATCATAAGCTTAAAACAACTTGAGGTACATGCTTTTGTGCATTGGACATTTTAAGTACAGGCGTAAAATGGAAATGCAAAACATGAAAAAAAGTTCACAATATTCTTTAACTTAAAAGAGTTCAGATTGTTATTTTAAAAGATAAATTAACCTGGGCATTTAGCTCTTTTACTACCTGGCCATGTAAATAATTTTTTCATATGCCCAGCTGGGCATGTAACTTTTCAGATATATTTCGAGCCCTGATTTTTTGGTTTTCATGCCTTAAATTTGTTTTTTTCTACTCTTCTATATAGTAATTCACAAGAAATGCAATTAATGAGCACAAGGCACAAGTTTTACGCTCCTTCATAACGGTTGGTCACGAAATTCGCAAGATTGCATTAATGGAATAACATCCAAATGCGTTTCTTTGGATGATATGGATGTGCCATAAGAAGAAGGGATTATATTAATAAAGCCTCTTTTACTTCTGACTTAATATTTTGTCTAAAGAAGAAATGTCCCCCTTTTTGTGTTAGCAATACGTTTTGCAAACTATGGTTTTTTTTCCCAGTTTACTTACCGTTACATAAATTTCATCATCACGAAGGCAAATTTCCCATACATTTTTCCGTTATATAAACGAAGATAATTGCTGAACTTTATATTTAAGGAAAAGGATAAAAAAATCTATATTAAGTGCTATGTTGAATGCAAAATTAAATCGTTTTAAAAACTAAGCGAGAAGAAATTCTCATTCAAAACGCAATGCTTCAAATCTAAGATCCAGAGGCCAGGGGGTGAGGGGGGGGGGATTGAGTAAACGCTAAGCAAGGGTCGCGGTTGCGGTTCGAAAACTACTATGTCACGTTCTGACGTCGCGCGTACTTTCTTGGGCTACCACCAGTGTCGCCGATGGTCGCTTTTGATTACCGTTACGAAGGTGGTTGGAATAAATGGAGTAAGGATGACGTCACAAACTTGAAGCATTTTGAGCAGACAAATTTAATGCTCAAACATCTCACCAACATGGCAGCAGAGACTGTGATTTGCCGCGACTCGTCTCAAACGTCTCGCCAAAATGGCGGCAGAGGCTGTGATTGGCTGTGACGTCAAATCGTGACGTTTCGGTTGCTTCACTTTGATTGCCGGAGGGGAAAGGCTGGCCTTTACTCCATCTATTCTTACCAGTTAACTCCTTGACCGTTACGTATATGGAAAGTGGGCGGGCTAGGTATATTATGGACTTTGTTCCTCAGCATGGAATCAGTGCTGAAGCATTCTATGACAGAAATCACTACAATTAATTCAGAAGGAAGTGAATTCACAGATTGCTACTTCAATGCACATTTCATGTAAAAGTGAAGATCTCTGGTGAATTATGCTTCCAGAAATTCTCAGGAAAATCTACATTTGCAAGACGCATGCAACTTCATACAGTTGAAAAACTTTTAAAGTGTAAGTAATGTATGCCACAAGGAATTCCAACAGAAAGATAGTCTCTTAATGCATGTGAAGGTCCATGCAAGAGAACACCTCTATGACTCTGACATGTGTTCCAAGCAGAGAAGTGAAAAATGCAGAACCTCGAGCCATAGTTTCCTTCAGTCAAGTGACAAAGATCACCAATGTCATGCATGCTTAAAACAGTTTACATGCAAGCGTTATCTTTCCAGGCACATGCTTGTTCACACATGTGAAAAGCTGCACCAGTGTGATATATGCTTCAAACAATTTACCCATAAAGGTGATCTTTCCAGGCACATGCTTGTTCACACATGTGAAAATCCTCACCAGTGTGATATATGCTTCAAACAATTTACCCGTAAAGGTGATCTTTCAGTGCACATGCTTATTCACACAGGTGAAAAGCCTCACCAGTGTGATGTATGTTTCAAACAATTTACATGCAAAAGTAATCTTTCAAGCCATATGCTTCTTTCACACATGTGAAAAGCCATACCAGTGTGATGTATGTTCCAAACAATTTACTACAAAAGGTGATCTTTCCAGGCACATGCTTGTTCACACAGGTGAAAATCCTCACCAGTGTGATATATGCTTCAAACAATTTACTCGTAAAGGTGATCTTTCACAACATATGCTCCTTCACACAGGTGAAAAGCCTCACCAGTGTGATGTATGTTTCAAACAATTTACTACAAAAAATAATCTTTCAAGCCACATGCTCCTTCACACAGGTGAAACTCCTCACCAGTGTGATGTATGTTCCAAACAATTTACTCAAAAATTTGGTCTTTCACAACATATGTTCCTTCACACAGGTGAAAAGCCCCACCAGTGTGATGTATGTTACAAACCATTTACTCACAAAAGTTCTCTTTCAAGACACATGTTCCTCCACACAGGTGAAAAGCCTCACCAGTGTGAAATATGCTCCAAACAATTTACTGAAAAAAATCGTCTTTCAAGCCACATGTTCCTTCACACAGGTGTAAAGCCTCACCAGTGTGATGTATGCTTGAAACAATTTGCTCGACAAAAGTGCCGTTTCAAAGCACATGCTCCTTCATTTAGGTGAAGAAGCCTTACCAGTGTGATGTATGCACCAAACCATTTGCTGACAAAAGTACTCTTTCAAGGCACATGCTCCTTCACACAGGTGAAAAGCCTTACCAGTGTGATGTATGTTTGAAACAATTTACTCGTAAAAGTGCCGTTTCAAAGCACACTCTCCTTCATTTAGGTAAGAAGCCTTACCAGTGTGATGTATGCACCAAACCATTTGCTGACAGAAGTACTCTTTCAAGCCACATGTTCCTTCACACAGGTGAAAAGCCTTACCAGTGTGATGTATGTTCCAAACCGTTTACTCAAAAAGGTAATCTTTCAAGCCACATGCTCCTTCACACAGGTGAGAAGCCTCACCAGTGTGATGTATGTTCCAAACCATTTGCTGCCAAAAGTTCTCTTTCAAGGCACATGCTCCTTCACACAGATGAAAAGGCCTAACTAGCATGACATATGCTCCAGGCACTTTGCTCAGAAGAGTTATATTTCAATGCATATGCTCCTTCATGTAGATAAATAACTGCAACTCTTTTTTTGTGTGTGTGCTTGAACAAGACTTTTCCTAATTTTGATGTAGAAAGATTCATTGAATGATGCGTAAGATTAATCTTTCAGATTTTCCAGGGGGATAATCCGTTTCAAATCATGCTTTTCATTTTTGGAAATATGCGTGCCTGTAACATAATTAAAGTTTTACCAGCGTTGTGCAGTTAGTAGTCAGGTTATGAGTTGTGATGCAAGTTAAGAATGATCAGAGGTTTTTTATTTTGTGCAATTTTCTAGTGAAGATCAGGAGTCAAAAAATAGTTTGTTGAAATCCTGCATTGATGATGCAAATTGTTGAAACTGAATGAAAGCATTGAAGCATGAGAGTGCATCTAGGAATAACAAAATTAATATAAGCATAATTAAAAAGAAGTGCTTTTTTACATTTATTTGACCTGAGTAACCGAGCTCGAAAGATAAACGTTTATTTTGTTTTTGTCCTCTTTAATTTATGATGGCCTAATAGTAATTAAAAGGCATGGGATGCAGTGAAATCAATAAGCATTTCATTGTAGGCAAAATCATTCTGCTTCATAATGGTGAAGAACTGTATGTTGTGTTGCAGGGACAGTGCTTGTGTTTACAAGATTTAGTTTAAGTATTACCATATCTCGAAGAAAATTTTGTTTACAACATTAATGTGATGAGAAAGATCCAAAGATGTCTTTTTTTTTTTCCTGGGATGTGGCCATGAAAGCAACACAAGTTCTGTTTCCTGTTACACTTCATCTGATTTGTATTCTGAAAAGCATTGTTTTCACTTTACCAAGTTTGCCAGTGTAATGGATTTTGGTCATAGGATATGCCAGGATTGTTTTGGAGGAGGGAGGGGGAGATAGGAACTAAAAAGCTTTAAACTATTTTTATTTTGTGTCATACATAAGATATTCTCAAAATGAAAAAAAAAAAAGTGCTCATCATTACTGAATTAAACATAATTAAGTAACAGATATTTGTAGTTATATTGATAACAATAGCACATCAAATTGTAGTGGGGACCCTTTCTCTTTTGAAGGTACCCACAAATCTGGTAAGTGATGCCAGGATGCTTCTTTCAGAAGTTTGGAAGGAAAATCATGAGAATAGGAAAAAGTTATTATCATTACTGAATTAAACAGAATTAAGTAACAGATATTTGTAGTTATATTGATAACAATAGCACATCAAATTGTAGTGGGGACCCTTTCTCTTTTGAAGGTACCCACAAATCTGGTAAGTGATGTCAGGATGCTTCTTTCAGAAGTTTGGAAGGGAAATCATGAGAATAAGCAAAAAGTGCTCATCATTACTGAATTAAACATAATTAAGTAACAGATATTTGTAGTTATATTGATAACAATAGCACATCAAATTGTAGTGGGGACCCTTTCTCTTTTGAAGGTATACCCACAAATTTGGTAAGGAATGTCAGGATGCTTCTTTCAGAAGTTTGGAAGGAAAATAATGAGAATAGGCAAAAAGTTATTATCATTACTGAATTAAACAGAATTAAGTAACAGATATTTGTAGTTAGATATTGATAACAATAGCACATCAAATTGTAATGAGGACCCTTTCTCTTTTGAAGGTACCCACAAATCTGGTAAGTGATGTCAGGATGCTTCTCTCAGAAGTTTGGTAGGAAAATCATGAGAATAAGCAAAAAGTTATTATCATTACTGAATTAAACAGAATTAAGTAACAGATATTTGTAGTTAGATATTGATAACAATAGCACATCAAATTGTAATGAGGACCCTTTCTCTTTTGAAGGTACCCACAAATCTGGTAAGTGATGTCAGGATGCTTCTTTCAGAAGTTTGGAAGGAAAATCATAAGAATAAGCAAAAAGTTAAGAGAAGTTATATTCTGACAATCGGACTCTGGCAACACTTCAAGCATATGCAATAGCATTTGGGAGAAAAACATTTCAAACCTATGCAAGGGTGCGTGGGATAAGTTTGATAAATTTTGGTCCCAAACTCTCTTCCCAATTCCTTGATACTGATTTGCTGAAAGCCATGCAATTTTTACATGTACCATGAAGCAAAAGAAGTCAGGATCTGATGTCACACACCACTTGACCCCAGTATGACCACCATCTTTAAATGACAATGTCCAGAATCTTGTCTTGAAAGAGATTTTGAACTTGCAGTACTGAAGCATTGATGGCACACAATTTCAGCATCATTTTCAGATATTGTATTTTTCACTCGGGTGTAAACAAGGTTTATTGATATACAACAAAAGAGTTGAATTTTTAACAATTCCCACAAAAGCACACAATTATACAAGTTATATACTGAACTGCCATTAGTCACGGGATAGTACCATGCTGGACCTCCTCTAACTCAGCGAAGTGTGAGCAATTCCGTGTGCCATCGATTCCACAAGTGTCCGGAAGACTTCTGAAGATATCTTGAGCCATGTCATCTGAATAGCAGCCCACAGCTCCCTGGTATTTGCATGTGCAGCATCTTTGTTTCGAATGGAACTTTCCACCACATCCCATAAGTGTTCTATTGGGTTCATGTGAATTGAACATGATGGCCACACCAACTGTCGGAATTGTCCAGAGTGCTCCTTGAACAAATTTTGGACAACTTGGGCCTGATGACATGGTGCATTGATGAATATATTAAGTAAGACAATGCCATACAGTTTAAACAAAATTATGACATGTATTATTGTCCTCCTGGGAAATCCCGTTGTTGCTGGGGTACATGAAGTCTATGAAGGGCTACAAATGGAAACCCAGCAGAGCAACAAAGCGATTACCGGTTAATGATGTGTTTACGAGGAACAGAGGACCCAAGACATGCCACATAGACACCCCACACATGTATGGAATCATCACCAGCTTGCACAGTGTCTTGTTCAGAGCTTGGGTCCATGACCTCATGGGGTCTGTGCCATACCCAAACTCTACCATCAGCTCATAACAACTGGTAGCATGACTCATCAGACCATGCCACATGTTGCCAGTTTTTAGGTTCAAATTGCCATGTTCATGACCTCAGGTGAGGCACTGTGTCTTATGTCATGGAGTTAACAAAGGAACTCTATTGAGTTTTGAGCTTCCATACCCCATGGACACTAAATTACGCTGCACTGACCTCTGGTACCTCCTGCATTGGATGTGGATGTTATTTCAGCCAGTGTCGCTTGTCTGTTAGCATGGAGAATCCTGGTCAATGCCGCTGGTCATGATCATTCTGTACCCATGGTCAACCACTGCACTGTCCACAGTGGGTGGCAATGCCTTCCATGAGGTATTCCCGGTGTGTATGTGACACGGTGGATCGAGGAATGTTTTATTTTCGCAAAACTTCAGAAATTGAATGTACAATTCATCTAAATCCAATGCCTCATTCAAACTAAGATAATTCATGTCGGCTTGCCATAATCCTACTGGCGGTTGTTTAGTCTGACTCAGGAGATTACATCTCACAACTGATAAAAATCCTGGTGTGCATTGCAGCCCTTATATGACTCCAGTTATAAATTTGCATAGTGTTGTTTCATGACTTTTACCACTTCAGAGTATAAACACGTTAGCACATAGAAAAAACAAAATAAACATGGCAGACACTGACTTTTTTCTTTCTATTTTCCTTTTCTGTGTTATGGCTGAATAAACAGATACACATCTCTTCATCAGTACGCATTGCTTCATCATTCTTCCAGTTGTTCATAGCACCTGTTGGAACTTTCCAGTTTAGGTCCATGTCTCTGATGAATAAATAAGAACTGCAACGATGCATTGACTAAATGCTTTTGTTTTAAGACAATGCCAAATTGCTCTTGAGAATTGTTCGATTCCTTTCAGATATTCTACATTTAAGTTTCATACCTAATAAGTTTTACTTAGATTTGACCCTTGTTTGATATCTTTTGTTCATAGTAAATGTAGGCATAGTTTACTTCTAGATTTGCCACCGTTCATGTCTAAATATTGGGTTTGTGTAAAAACATTGTGCATCAGCTTCTTGTAAGTTCGTTTTTAATCCAAGTTCTTTAATTTTGTCACCTAGTTCCTGGTACATACTCTGCAGTGCTAAAGGGTAGTTGCAAAAGGAATTAAGCGTTCAATAATACAAAGGTGGTTCAAGATTTAAAGACACCAAGTTCAAATATTGAAAAACATTCTAGAATGTGGAACTGCAGAGCTTGGAAAATATTATGTCTGTTTGTCTCAGTTCCTTTCTAATTTTCATACATGCTGTTTTGATGAGTCAACTCGACCTTCATATTTGTGGTTTCATATACAACAAGTTAGCTTTGTGTTAGGGTCACCTACCAAATAACATCTTGGTACACCATTCTTTAACAGTCACAGCTTGCAGACTCTTAGGAACAGATTCTACAGGTATCAAACGCCCTCAATGCACAACTTGACCCACTTCTCCTGAAGCAACTTCATCAGTTCTGTCTCATTCTGTAGAGAATCAGCAGTTATTATCCATTCTAGCGTATCCAACAAATGTTCAATGGGGTTACAGTCAGGGAAGTTTGGAGGCCAAGGCGATCTGGCAAATCCGGCACGTTCCTCTAACCACTCAGTAGTTATACAAGCCTGATGACATTGTTCACTGTCCTATTTAAAGATGGCACATGGTTCAGGTAAATCCCCTGCAGATATGAATGGAGATAATTGGCTTACAGATCCTCGTAGCATCCACCATTTAGTAATTGTGGAATAATAACCAACAGACCTATGGCTTGCTAGGAAAAAGCTACCCTCACCAGAACACCAACGCCACCAATCTGCTGAACCCCAACTGTGCAATCAAATGATAGGGCTTCCTGCTGTTTACGTTATATGCAAACTTGGTCATCATCATGGTGCAGTAAGAAATGGGACTTGTGATAACAGATGACCTTCCATCAGTCAAGGGTCCATTTCTGATGTTCCTTTGCCCATGCGAGGCATTGTGTGCAATGACTGGGCATCATCATGGGTAACCTCTTTGGTGTCTGGCTGTAGAACCCCAAACAAAGCAAGCTACGGCATATAGCGCATGTGGAAATAAATCGAACTGCACTACTGTTGTACTGGTGAGGGAGCTGGGTGTCTGTTACATGTTGCTGAGACACCCGACTCTCATCTCTTGGATCAACTGTGCATGGCTGAACAGAGTAAGCCCTTCTACTGAATGTCTTTGCATGGTTAATCCTGTCCTTGTACAATTCCTGACACAGTGTGGAGCAACCAACAAGTGGGGCTGTTTCTGAAACAACAGCTCTTGCTGTCAAGGGGTACCAACTATCTGGCTGCAGTCAAATTGGTGTTGGACTGCAGCCCCATTACTGACAAGTGTTTACTGATTACTTGCAGAGGATAGGTGTGCACAATTTATGGTAGGCACATGTGATGTTCATTTCATGCGGTGCTTCGTTATCGCTCCGAATATTTAAAAGGGTGTTGTTCTTTATGCAAATCTATCTCAGTGTGTATTGCTAATAATATGAGTGTATGCATGTTGAATACCACAGGACTTCAAAGACAATAGTATGACTTAAGATTGTTTGAGAGAATGAATAAAATCCACGCATAGTGGGAATTCATGTTTATTCACTCTTTGGATGGATGAAGACAACAAAAATAATATGCACCCTCCTAAAAACATTTTGGCAGTGAAACTTCTTGCAGAGTCTTTAAATCAAATTGAAATGACATTAAAACCACTAGAGCATAAGTACATAATTCTGTGCAGCTTTCTGTTAAGACTTTAAGGTAGTGTAGAGAACAAATCTACCCTCATATTCATAATTCTGTTTCCTAGTTCGATGGTATGTGATGAAGAAATTCTTGATTTTAGAATAAATTTAGTTTTTTTCAAATGTATTTTTACAATAAATGTTTTTCGTGGAATACATAAAGTTTTGGGCATCTGTTCCGTATTCATATCTGTTGTTTAATGTTTTTATTTCACAGCGTGTAAATATTTCTTGTTTTTCTTATATGGATTCAATACACTTGCTAGCAACCGTGTATAATAGGGAAGTGAATTTTGCAATGATATTGCTATTTGTTTTGCTCTATACTCATGTAAGGCCAATCTAGTCAGGCTGTTCACTATTTCGGTAAGTACACACCTACAGCAGATAGTTTCCCTTGACTTGTTCTGCAAATAAAACCAGTTCGAGTGTTGAAAGTCTGAAATAAAAGTGTGTCCTGGCTTCTGTACAATTCCCACACTTAAAAAAATGCGGTAAGCATCCACAAGTGAACTATGTGGTGGGGATGGACCTACAATACCCAGTGGATTTAAAATAAATTGCTTGTTAGCTGTGAAAATTGGGGTGGGAGGAGGGGGGGGGGGCTATGTGGCACCGCTCAGTGTTCTGTGAAAATGAAGTCACTGTTATGCTTTAAGAGAGAGAGAGAGAGCTACAAGCCAACAGATGCTGACGACAGTAACTTAACCAAGTATCAAAGCATTTTCATATACCATGGAAAATTAAGCTCAGTTTTTGATAATGACATCCATTTTTCAAAAGGAAGCTTGCCTATTGTGTCTGAGTACCCTCTTGTTACTCCTTCTTGAGCAACAACAGCCTTGTAGGGTCTTTTTTTTTTCTTACAAGTTCTTTTTAAAAAGTTCTGTCTATGCTGATTCTTTTTAAGACCTCGTGATCTCCAACATGTTCTTGCCATGATACTAAAAGCTATTTCATAACATCAGAATAAAAAGTTAAGGTAATTTTTATGACTTTTGTAGACTTTTTTCACTTGTATTTTATTCATAACATCAGAATAGAAAGTTAACAGTCTTTTTAAATGACTCCTGTAGACTTTTTTCACTTGTATTTTATTTTTAGTGCAAAATAAATCAGAAGCTTGAAAGTGAGTTTCTTTCAAGATGCTTATTTTATTAATTATGTAATGACACCATTCCTAATGGTAAAAAAACCTGCAGTCTTGCCATAGTGTATTATGACTGCCTAAGACTAACATAAATAGAAATGTTATTATTAATTTTTTGTACAGGGACCTTTTCTTATTGTCTTTGATGATTTCAATTGAGTAGGACCCCCTCCCCTTATTTTTTTTTTTTTTTTTCGGATGCAGGCTGATCACATATATAACAACATATATTAGTGAACTTCACTAATATATATATTGTTTTGGGGCGAGATATAGGCTCAATGCGCCATCTCACGACGTGAATTTTAACAAATAATTTGGAAATGTCAGAATTAAAGCGGGACCGGTATTGGTTAATGTGCCAAAGCAGGAACCGCCCAGACCCCGCCTGCGAGATCACAGTGACCAATCACAGAAGGAGCGTGAACCTAGTCAGTGGGCTAAATTCACGCATAGCGTGAATTTAGCCTCAGCCAATGCAAATCAACAAATTCCTAGATCAAAATTTAATTATCAAGTTCTTAATTTCGATGAAAATCAGCTATGAAATAGAAAATACGCCGCTATATACAGCGAACACCACATACGTGAAGTTGCAGCAATACGAATTTAAATACACCGCATTATCGTTCCTTCGTATTTCCGTTAATCACCCACTTTTGTTCCTCAAATTGTTTTATTGAAAAATATTTTTACCACATGTGCTCATTAAAAATGAATATCGCATAAAGCAAAAAAGGGGGTCTACAGATATCATGTTTACAAAACTATAACTGCTTTTCCTCAGACATGCAGAGCTTTTTATATCTATTATTAATTGCAGTGCTGTATTCATACTCAATAAACTAATTTTAAAGGCTATTCCTACGGATAATTTGAAAGAATAACACAGCACTTTATCAACGCATAATATAATCTTTCCAAATGAGATGGAGCATACAAAAGATGTTTATGCAGAAAGCCTTCGAGACTTTTCATCATGTTTTGGGCAATCTTATTCAAAAACGTGATTAAAAATTTTAAATTCATAGGAGGAAATATTTTCCAACTGGTGTTTTTTAGCAAATAAAAAAAATGTTATATATTTCTTTTTTTCCACAGGGGAGGAACGGCAAGTCGCTTTTTACAGGGATGATTGTCGAGGAACTGTATCTGCATTTTCAGTCCTCCGAGGCCCAATTTAAAAATTCTGATGTCTGAAAACACGCAGTTTTTGAAATTTTTAGTATCCCATGTTCGAAACCCTCAATTGCAAACAATCTTTAGGCCCCAAATGTGACTATTTGGATGTCGAACATGTGTTTCGAGGTTTGATTTTTTGAACACTGAATACAAAAAATTGAAATGAACAAGAGAGGGTGGTTTTTTTTTTTGATTGGAGGTTTAATGACCACCGTGAGCAACTCAATGGGCTATAAGCAGTCGCCCGTCCCTAATTTAGGGTCACTAGTTATAGGGAAGGGAGAGCACCAGTGCCGTAAGACAAAGACAACATCCATGCCTCACCGGGATTCGAACCCGGACCCAGTTCGGACAAATGATCAGAGGTCATCGCTTAGACCACTGCGCCACCGGGGCGCCAGAGAGGGTGTTCAAAATTTGATAACAGTCCCATATTCAAACCAAAAAACATTGTTCTATAGATAATTCTTATATTTTGAACATGATGTAATATCCATACATTCCCCTCATACTGTTAAAAAGCATCATCTATCCAATAACAGACAAAGACATTATGAATACCAATGAGCGAAACATTTAACTTGTCAAAATACCCGTTTTTTTTATGTGATTGGCTGAAACATAAAAATACCCGGGTTTTTAGCCAATCAGAGAGCGATTTGTATGTCTAAAACAGTGTACCTGATACTATTTATTTTTTATGAGAACTATTTAAAGCACGATTTTGCCGCCCCGGTGGCGCAGTGGTCTAAGCGATGGCCTCTGATCATTCGTCTGTAAGGGTCCCGGGTTTGAATCCCGATCAGGCATGGATGTTGTGTTTGTCTTACAGCACTGACTCTCTCCGTTCCCTGGAACCAGTGACCCTAAATTAGGGACGGGCGACTGCTTATAGCCCATTGAGTTGCTCACGGTGGTCGTTAAACCTCCAATCAAAAAAAAAAAAAAAAAAAGCACGTTTTCCAACACGTACGTAACCAGCATGCTCAGGAACAGCGTTCAGTCCGCACTAATGGCGGAGCATCCGGTTATCAAAAACTCACGGAAGTAGCTAGGTATTTGCCAGTCTATTCTCTCCAAGGTCTTTAGGCAGGTTTAACACAACGCCGCGACGATCACATCAAGCTTCACTCGGAGTATAACGATGGCTCCGCAATAACGCACCCGGTCCCTCTTGTGCTTTTCCGCAAGCAAAATGGCCGCCGGAACGAGACCATCGTTTCAGAGGATACAAGCTTGGCGTGGTCGTTGCGGCGTTGTGTTAGGCCTGCCGCAGCTGGTGTTCAAGTCGTCGTACTTGGAGGTAAGTTTTACGGTAAAAGTCTTTAAAATGCATTTTAGAGACAAAATTTGTTCACCATTTGCCGTCAAATTACATACTTTAACATATGTATACTATATCTCATTTTTTTCCAAATACCTGATAATTTAGGCCGCTAAACTACACATTTACCAACATTTTAGTCCATAGGGCATTTTTCCGTTTGTATCTAGGAAATCTATGAAATGAACACTGATTTTTGACAGTCTGGTGAGGGTCGCGGGTGGCCTAGTGGTCAGCGTTCGTGACTGATATGGAAGCAACCTCAGGTTCGATCCCGGGCAGGTACGAACCTTCGAACCACTAAATACCCGCCGTGCGTCTAATGGGCACGTTAAGCCGTCGGACCCCGGGTACTGGCCCCCGGTAATAAATAAGGGCGTCTTCTTCCCCCTTTCTACCTCGCTTCCGTGTCACTTTCCTATCGGGCGTTCTAGCCCAAATCTCCTAGCTTCCTATTTATAAGGGTTGTTTAAGACCTGGGGTCAGACACTCCCTTCCTAAAATCCTCTACATACAATCTGATCTGATCTGACAGTCTGGTGATTATAGTATGCTGCAAAACATAAAACCATATAGAATGTGTACAAAAAACTAGCAGATAATGCTTACCTTGGCATTCCTTTCTAGCGACGGGAACATTTCACGCACGTGTTTTCCTGTCCTTTGTTGATGTTATTGTCCTAAAGTCCGCTGCATGCGATGACTGGCTTTACTTCTCACACTTTTCGCTGGGTATACTCATTGGATCTTTGCCTTAGGATTCAAATATCAATTTTTACCGTTCTTTATACTCGAAATTTTCGCCCATACTCTGGGCATCTTCAGGATCGTGGCGACTTTACCACCGATGTTCGTGGTTAACTTCGTGCTAATGGAGTCCGATACTCCTTGTTGCCATTCGTCGGAAAAACTTTCCTGGATATATTTTCTTATCAAGCCCGGCTGGCGCCATCTATGTTTCGTTAAGAACACTTTTTTCCCCCCCGTATTTTTTTTTTAATTTTTTTTTTTAATTTTCTTCTCCTATCCTGGTTTTCTTGTCTTTTTTTTGCCTGTTTTTCTTTTGTTGTTGTTTTTCTTGTCTTATTAGTTCTTTCCACAGGCCCGATAATGTGCTAGGGTCGTTCTGGTTACATACCCTTGCTTTATTTTTGTAGATTAATATTGCTTCTTCCCTCCTCATTTGCCTTTCCGATTTTTTATTCTTTTTTAGGATTTTAATTTCATCGAACTTTGGGAATGTCCGGTTTTCCAAGCAGAATTGCACTAAAGCATTTTTGGCTTCTTTTTTTGCCAGTTAAATATGTGTTGTTTAAGTCTTTTTTTAATCTGTTTTTCGTACTTCCAATGTACGATATTGGGGGTATGTGTGCTATTGGAATTTCGTAGGTTCCTGATTCTTCTAGCATTTTTTCCTCTGTTTTTTTGTTGACAGTCATACTTTTCACGGTGTGCACTGAGCTTCCTAGTTGTAAGTCATATTTAGCACAGTGCCTATTGATTTCTTTACTCACTCCTTCCAGGTATGGGAAAGCTCCAATGTATTTCAATTTTTTATTTCTTATCTTACTTTGGTTGTGCACTTCTTGGCCTTCTTTACTCTGAGTCATATGCTTTTTACTCTCATGTATCCATTTATTAATTAGCTTGCTCGGGTACCCATACTCTTGTGATATTTTCGAGATAAACTCTAACTCTTGATTTTTTAGCCTGTTGTTAGATGTGTGTATGTACGCTCGCCGTATCAAGTTTACTATGCTGTTTTTTTTTATGTATCACTGGATGGTGCGACGAGCATGGTATCAGTACAGGTATGTAAGTTGCTTTTCTGAACACAGAGTATTCAAAACTATTTTTGTTTTTCTTTAGTTGAATGTCCAGGAAGGATAGGCAATTATCCTCTTCAAACTCAATAGTTAGCTCTATGGCGTTACAGATTTTGCTAAACTGCTGTGCTAGATCTTGTAGCTCGGCTTTGTTAAGTTTAGACATTATAATAATGTCGTCTACATATCGAGCATAAAGTATTGGTTTTTCAGGTAAATTTTGAATAATTTCTTTTTCGAGGTATGCCATAATCACTTCTGCGTATAATGCCGATAATGGGGATCCCATAGGGCCACCTTGCGTTTGTTTAAATATATTTCCTTCAAAATGGAAGATGTTGTTTTCCTTGATGAAATATAAGGTATTCTTTAGCTCTTTCTGTTGTGACAAGTTTAGTTCTTTGTTGATGCTTAGTTGTTGCATAATCAATTCGATGGCTAGCTCGACAGGAGTGTTTGGGTATAACGCCTTAACATCCATGGAGGCCATAGTTATTTGCTCTAGGTCTTGATTAATTAATTTGATTTTTTCTATAAACTCATAGCTATTCTTTAATGTATATTGATTCCTCATGAATATTGGGGATAGATAGTTGCATATCTTTTTTTCTAGGTTGATGAGTGGTGAGTTTTTTTTTCGATAGAATCAGTCTTAAAGGTGTGTTTCTTTATGAGTTTTAATTTTCGAGAATATTTTTGGCATCCCTGCTACCATTGGAGGGTTTGCATTTTTTATTTCTGTTGGTAACGTGCTGTGGTTCCTTATATTAGCCAGGAAGGTAAGTTGTTTGTCGGTGGGATCTTTGTTGATGCTATCGCATTGTAGCTCTGAGATGGCCGTCCGCATTTTATCATTATATTCCAAAGTGTCCATAATAACAATTTGCCCTGTTTTGTCCGCTTCGCAGAATTTGATTGTGGGGTCTTTGCAAAGATTTACTAGTTGTTTTCTGTCATACTTTAATTTATTAATTTTACAGGTTTTTTTTGTGCTTTATAATAGTCAGAATTAGAACTACTAAGTGGAATCCATATAGAATGTATTTAGTTTCAATTTAAAAAAATCAATTTTACATGACTATCGACAGCCGCCAATGATAAAACTAACGTTAGCTTACATAAAAACGTGTTTATGCGCAGTCGCCATTCCGTGATGTTACGACTTAGACGACGTATATCCGTCCATGTCATCAATGAGTAATCCCATGGAGACACATGAAAATAAGCCCGCTGCCCCGGTGTAAGCGCTGGCTCATGACAATTCGTCCGAGAAAGGTACGGGTTCGAATCCCGATGAAGCATGGATGTTGTGTTTGTCTTACGGCACTGGCTCTCTCTCTTCCCTGGAACCAGTGACCCTAAATTAGGGACGGGCGGCTGCTTATAGTCCATTTAGTTGCTCACGGTGGTCGTTAAACCTCCAATCAAAATAAAAAAGGTACGGGTTCGAATCCCGGTGAGGCATGGATGTTGTTTGTTTCTCGGCACTGGTTCCTTCCCTTCCCTGGAAACAGTGACCCTATATTAGGTCGGGCGACTGCTTATAGCCCACTTAGTTGCTCACTCAGGTCGTTAAACCTTAATTCAAAATAATAATAATAAGCCCCACCCATAGGTGTCATCACTGGAACTGAATACCGCTCTCTGATTTCCCCATCTGGGGAAATTTTAGCCAATCAGAGAGCGGTATTATGCATGTAAAGTTTGCTTATACGTATTGCGAGGGCAAGAGCCAGTGCTTGCAATCTGATAAAAATTGGAACTGAAGCTTTTACACCAGTTTCTGTACACTTAAAATTCAAATTTTTTTCTCCTCAAAATGTTCAGCGGATGATTGTTGTTCGCATTCAGAAATAAAGCTATAGTTCTATAGACCGTATGAATTGACGTCACGAAACCGCGTTTCGCGTCACTTTTTCGTCTGCTGCTTTCTTGCAGAACAACTGGTGTACAAGTGCGCTCAAAGACTCATTGCATGGGAACATTCTCTGATCTATTAGCTGCTTAAAACTTTTTTTTTATTGGAGGTTTACCGAGCAGCGTGAGCAACTTAATGGGGTATAAGCAGTCGCCCGTCCTAATTTTGGGTCACTGATTCCAGGGAAGGGAGAGAGCCAGTGCCGTAAGACAAACACAACATCCATGCCTCACCGGGATTTGAACCCGGACCCCTTTCGGACGAATGATCAGAGGCCATCGCTTAGACCACTGCGCTACCGGGGCGGTCTTAAAACTTTAAAAGGTGCGAAGGAAAAGAAATCTCTGTAACAGGATGAGGGTGATAAGAAAGGAGGAACACTGAAAAATAAAAAGTTGTTTTGAGAAGAAAGAATCCTCAGTGATTACTTTGGAAATTGCACTACAGTAAGGCGGCGGTGCTGGAAGGGCGGGATCCAAGGAGGTTATATTACTGGAGACACCACTGGCTCTGCCGCCATAGATCACAGCTAATCTGTGGTGTGACGTCACAAGCAGGCAAAAATGAACTAAATTATACCGTTGATGAAACAGTAAGCTTGTGTATCATTGATAAAGATTATTGAATTACTCATTTTATCTGTTTATACGCTTAGAAGCTTTTGTTCCATTGGTTTCAAAGCAGCTTCTTTTCTGCGGCTGCGGCGTGCCTGCTCATGACGTCATTTGCAGCACGGACGGTGACTTATGGCGGCCAATGCTGCGTGGATGGGAGTGATGTCTCCAGTAATATAACCTCCTTGGCGGGATCCATATGAGATCATACCAAGACAGTAGCCAGAGTCGCATGTCTAAAAAAATAGAAAAATGTCAAGGCACTTGATTAAAAAAAAAAAAAGATATGAAAGCACTGTTAATGCCTGTGTAGCTTAAAAACTAAAACAGAGCTTTAACGTTAGACAAAAACTGCTCTACTATAAGACAGTAGCATATGGTATTGTTAAAAAGCAAGGGCAGCCAAAGCCAGTGATTCTGAAAATATCTAGCATCACATGAATATAAAAATTACCAGTTATGAAAAGTAAATTAAAAATTAACAGCAGGAACATCTCATTGACACCATGCAATTTCTCACCAAATCAAGTCAACTTACGGGTGGTTTGTGGCAAAACGTGTTCTATTGTGTGAGGAATGAAGATGTGTTGCAGTTGTGTAATGTGTAAGCTGACCAGACGTCCCCAATTCTTGAGGACAGTCCTTGAATTTAGTTCACTGTCACCAAAAACGTTTGAAGCCTTTGGGGACTCAAATTTTCCTCAGATTTTAATATTTGTCCTCAAATTTACACTTCCTGCATGTAAGGTTGGATTCAGTTTCATGAAGAGAATCCAAGGTGTTTGGAGGGGCAGTTTAAAACTTACAAACATTGAATGCTCTCATGAGTATTGAGGTTGAAGGTCTGTCGGAAGACAAGTTTGATCTCAGGCCTGCTGTTTTAAAGTGGTATGATGAAAAGACCTGAAACCCAGATCGTAAACCATGCGGGGAAATAACTTAAGATTTTGAATAGTGTTCTTGAATTTTGTGAATAAAGTTAAATAAAAAAATGTTTTTTTATGTATTTGTATTTGAATTAAATTGTTAGAATTAATCTGTCAGGTCATGAAAAGGTGAGTTAAGTCTAAATATTTGTAATCTTTTCAGCATTACAATGTGACAGTTACAGGGGTGAAATCAAAATTTGTCATTGACTAATACAATACAATTATTTATTGCACACATTTAAAACTTACAGTTATATGAAAATGCAATACACCAGGAGGATTCTGAACACATTGGTTGTAAGGCGATTCTCCCTATCAGATGTAAGAAAAAGAATAAAACATATGGCATGTATAAAAGCAAGTAAGATGGTTATAACAGAAGTTAGCAGCATGTTAGCAGCATGCTTGGAACTACAATTTAATGATAGGGTTGAGATTCGTTATGGAGATCAGGGTGATTTACAATGTAATTTCGCAGAGACAAGGAAAACTTTTTGATATTTTCCAGGGATCTGATGCTCTCTGGGAGATTATTCCATAGGATAATGGCTTTATATAGTATGCTATTTAAACCATAATTAAGTCTAACACACAGCTGACATAATTTGTTGTTAGCAACAGATCTGGTGAAGATAGAATAATCCAGATATTTGATGTCAGATTGAAAAATAGGCAGTTTAAGATGCATTATTTTAAAAAACATGATACCTAGTTTCAAGGTAAAAATTTCATGAACTTTTAGAATATTTAGTTTTAGAAAGAATGGTTTTGAATGAGACATGTAATCTGTGTTCAGCATATAGCGAACAGATTTCTTCTGTAATTTGAGCAAGCATAACTTATTGTTTGCACTTATATTTGAATACCAAGATTCCAGACAATGGAGGAGGACATATTAAAGTTTCTTTTGTATAATGTTAATAAACGTTCACTAGTGGAAAATGCAATTTGTGCTAGTAAAAAATAAGGCCATAGCAAGTGTTGCTACTGCAAAAAAAAAAAAAAAAAAAAAAAAAAAATGAAATAGAGTCCTGATACCTAGAAAATAATGAACTGAAGGTGTAAATTCTGCCACTGATAAACCAAGAAGTGATATTTTAAAACAGAAAAGCATGCAATGGACAGCAAGACATGGAGAAAGCTCACTGCCATGAAGAATTGTTTTTTTTAAATGTGGCATATGCTGAAAGTATGAAGGCATGCCTGATTATCATGCAGATATACAGGAATGATATACCAATGGATGAATGAATGAGCACATTTGTTTGCATGTCCATTCTTCCAACAAAAACAAACATTTTTAATCTAGAAATAATCACAGAACAAACAATATCTAAACAGAATTCAAGTTCATATCAAATAAATGGTTCTTCTTAATTAACATATTGCATCTATACAGAGATGAGCATTGTTCAAATGCTTTTTGAATAAATAATCAGGAAACATATAAAATGCTTTTGCACTGAAAAACTGGTAATACAAAATACATCAGCAGTGTTTGGTACTTTTTTTTTTTTAAATTTTGTAAAAAGAGAAAAAACATTGTGTATGATGTATGTATTGCCATATGTGCTTTGAAGTGTCCACAGTGACATATCAGACCAGTAACAGCTTGATAGTTAGGGGGTTCTCAAGATTTGGACAAACTTTTAAAGTCCAGTGATTTAAAAAAATTACTTGCTAACTTCCTTATAAACCAGACATATTTCAGAAAAGTATAAAATATTTCACTTAAATTCTACTAAATTTTTGCCCATAAATGCAAAAAAAAAAAAAAAAAAAAAAAAAAAAAAGAAATGCAAGCATACATATAATTAAAACAAAATGAATGCAAACTTTTTAGGGCTGCCACACATTAAGGTAGAACTGCTAAAATTGTATAACTGGTCTTCAATTTTATATATAACAAAATTATTTTGTTATATAAAAATCTGGTTTTTAGATGAATTTATTCAAAAACTTGAAAGGAGACTTTTGAAAATTAAATAATCCTCTTCAAATACATTCTTGTAATTGGTGTTGTGGTGAAAGGAAGTAATTTAAACGATGCCTTGTTTAAAATCTAATCTACAATGCAGTTGATTGCTAGCATGGCCTAGCAATTCAACTGATTTCCATTAGCAAGAACAAGATAAAGCCATAATAGGTGGAATTCCAAAAATAACTCCTTCACATAGTTCTCAACTGTGTTGGCATACAGCTGGCATGCCATTGCGAGCCAAAATGTTAGCTCCACATAAAATTAATTTGGAGTATTTTTACAGAAAAATAATTTTAGCACTCTAATAACAATAACATGGATTTTTTCTATACGCAAATCTGCAGATTCTTTCATAAGAAAATGCAGAATAATGATTTTTTTTTTTTTTTGAAACTTTAGCTGTCTGCCCACTTGCTCTGATCAGCAATGAATTTGCACTTACCTTCAGCAGTCTATAAAGCAGAACTTCTGCTGCACGAAAACAAGAATGTTTTGAAATAATATAACTGTACTTTTCAGAGGGTTTAACCATAATTTTATTTTAAGTATTAATCGATTGAGTATTTTTTTTTTTTTTTTTGGTTGGAGGTTTAACAGCCACTGTGAGCAACTCAATGGGCTATAAGCAGTCGCATGTTCCTAATTTAGGGTCACTGGTTCCATAAAAGTGAGAGAGCCAATGCCGTAAAATAATAATAATGGTTGACAATGATGATACTATATCATCATTGTCAACCATTATCAATCCACTGCTGGACGAAGGTTTCCCCAAGTTTCTTCCACGACGGTCTGTCTTGTGCCAGTCCCCTCCATGTCACTCCCACATACTTTCGAATTTCATCCACCCATCTCCCATGTGGTCTTCTTCTGGGTCTTTTCCTGTCCCTTGGAATCCAATCTAAAATTTTGGCTGTCCATCGACGATCTGTCCTTCTGGCAGTATGTCCAGCCCATTGCCATTTTAGGCATTTAACTCTGATCATGATGTCTTCCACTCTTGTCATTTTTCGGATCCACGAGTTCCTCTTCTTATCTCTCCTGGTTACACAAAGCATACACCTCTCCATACTTCTTTGAGTTGTCTGCAGCCTTTGTATGTCTCTTTTAGTTAAGGTTCATGTCTCTGCACCATACGTAAGCACTGGAAGGATGCATTGATCAAACACTTTTCTTTTAAGACATAGTGGCATATTGCTATTGAAAATTATGCTGTTTCTTCCAAAAGCTCTCCAGGCAAGTTTTGTACGCCGATTAATTTCTTCATCAATGTGACCCTCACTTGATATCTGCAGTCCAAGATAAACGTACGTGTCTGTTATCTCCAGCTTTTCTCCATCAATCGATAAATCTTCATTTCTTGTAAAAGCATTGAACATCACTTTTGTCTTCTGAAAGTTCATTTTTAATCCCACTTCTTTACTCTTGTCAGCAAGTTCCTGGATCATACTCTGCAGCTCTGATGGGGTAGTTGCAAAAATTATTACGTCATCAGCAAAACGAAGGTGGGTTAGATAATCTCCATCAATCTTTATCCCTTTGTTTTCCCAGTTCAGTGATTGAAAGACATTTTCCAATGTGGCATTAAAGAGCTTGTGAGATATGGTGTCACCTTGTCTCACTCCCTTTCCAATTTTTATGTGTGTTGTATTTTCAAGCAGCCGAATCTTTGCACTTGTATTTTCATAGATGTTATTTAATAATATTAATGTATGCATCTTCAATACCGCAGGATTTCAGAGCCATTGTAACTGCTGATGGTTTCACCGAATCAAAGGCTTTTTCATAATCGATAAAAGCCATGCACAATGGAAGTTCATATTCCCTCGCTCTTTCAATTAGTTCTCTCAGTACGTGGATATGATCTATTGTGCTGTAGCCACTCCTGAATCCAGCTTGTTCTCTCGGTTGAGCCATGTCCAGTGTTACCTTCAAACGGTGTGAAAGAACTTTAGTGAAGATATTATAAACCACTGATAGGAGGCTAATTATATACTATATATATATACTATAAATATATATACAGTCAACTCCGCTTATAGTGAACCTCTGCAGACTTGCATATTTCGTTCCCTATCTCCGAGGCTCACTAAAACTGAATTGTCTTCCCTAAACCTGAATTGAGTGGAACGATGAGCAGAAAATAAAATATGTACATATGTATCTAAAAAATAATATTTTCATGTACGTTGTGTATATTCATCAAATTAAGTAAACAAAACTAATTTTATATTACCTTAATTAACATGAAAAAAAAAGTCCATTATGTGCTGCTGCTTGCTACAAACAATTTTAGTAAATATTTTCTCTTAGTAAATAGTAACACTGTACTAGTGGTCCGATTTATTGCCGTAGAAAGTAGACACATTAGCGTTTCCAAGCTTTCGCATATCAACCAGATGGCTTTTTCAAGGAAGTTAGACAGAAACTGCTTTCTGTCTAACTTCCTTGAAAAAGCCATCTGGTTGATATGCGAAAGCTTGGAAACGCTAATGTGTCTACTTTCTACGGCAATAAATCGGACCACTAGTACAGTGTTACTATTTACTACTTAATTGGTGTACTGTTCCTTGTTATCAGTTTATTTTCTCTTTTCTCTATGCCTTTTTCTAAAGTCTGTGCGTTTGCTACACTCGATTCTACATTTTCCATACCTTCTGGGAACTTTAGCACAGTCCTAACACCCTCCAATGACACTTTCACTGTTGGAACACATTCTTCATTATAGTCCTCATCATCTTCTGCCTCGTTTTCTTCCGTGCTGGAACCGTCTTTCACAGCCTTGACAATAGCTTCATCCGACGGGATTTAATTCATTATAACTTCACAGTCAGCATCAATAAAATCTTCAGCTTCGGTGGAATTCACGCCGATAAGCTGAAGCAGATCCTCGAGAGGCACATCATCCTCCTCTTTGAATACCACTTGTCCAGTAACCAAACCAGACCTCTGGTAACTTGACACACTCCTCCATGCTTTGTTTCCAAAACGTACAGCATTCAGAACATTTATTGATGTGTTCTGCTTTGATTCCAAGGCTTGGATTAAATGAAGCCTTACTTCCGATTCAGGAGTAGCTACAACACAATAGATCATATCCACGTACTGAGAGAACTAACTGAAAGAGTGAGGGAATATGAACTTCCATTGTGCATGGCTTTTATCGATTATGAAAAAGTCTTTGATTCGGTGAAACCATCAGTAGTTACAATGGCTTTGAAATCCTGCGGTATTGAAGATGCATACATTAATATTATTAATAACATCTATGAAAATGCAAGTGCAAAGATTCGGCTGTTTGAAAATACAACACACATAAAAATTGGAAAAGGAGTGAGACAAGGTGACACCATATCTCACAAGCTCTTTAATGCCAAATTGGAAAATGTCTTTCAATCACTGAACTGGGAAAACAAAGGGATAAAGATTAATGGAGATTATCTAACCCACCTTCCTTTTGCTGATGACATAGTCATTTTTGCAACTACGCCATCAGAGCTGCAGAGTATGATCCAGGAACTTGCTGACAAGAGTAAAGAAGTAGGATTAAAAATGAACTTTCAGAAGACAAAAGTGATGTACAATGCTTTTACAAGAAATGAAGGTTTATCGATCGATGGAGAAAAGCTGGAGATAACAGACACCTACGTTTATCTTGGACTGCAGATATCAAGTGAGGGTCACATTGATGAAGAAATTAATCGGCGTACAGAACTTGCCTGGAGAGCTTTTGGAAGAAACAGTATAATTTTCAAGAGCAATATGCCATTATGTCTTAAAAGAAAAGTGTTTGATCAATGCATCCTTCCAGTGCTTACGTATGGTGCAGAGACGTGGACCCTAACTAAAAGAGACATACAAAGGCTGCAGACAACTCAAAGCAGCATGGAGAGGCGCATACTTGGTGCAACCAGGAGAGATAAGAAGAGGAACTCGTGGATCAGAAAAATGACAAGAGTGGAAGACATCATGATCAGAGTAAAATCCCTGAAATGGCAATGGGCTGGACATATTGCCAGAAGGACAGACCATCGATGGAGAGCCGAAATTTTAGATTGGGTTCCAAGGGACAGGAAAAGACCCAGAAGAAGACCACATGGGAGATGGGTGGATGAAATTCGAAAGTATGTGGGAGTGGCATGGAGGAGACTGTCACAAGACAGATAGTTGTGGAAGAGGCTTGGAGAGACCTTCATCCAGCAGTGGATTGATAATGGTTGATGATGATGATATATATATACTAGAACATATGTATTTGGACTTGGACATTGCTCTCTTGCAAACTATGTATTAATATGCTCCCGCTCTGCCGATTGCAAGGACGCTTTGAAATACTTGTCCAAGGACATCTGTACAGTCGCCTTTTTTTCTTTTGTTGTAAATCACTTTGTAGCAAGTAAGACCAGCATGCACCACTACAAACACTTTCCCAAAGCTTTTGAGATCTAGATCCTGAGCTTTAAAACCAGCCAGTCCTTCGTCAATCATTCTGACATCCACTTAGCTTCAAATTGTTTGGGTGATAGCTCTTTTTACCTTCTCTGGAACCTCATTTTTGTTTCTTTGTTCTTCAAGGTTCATGAATTCTTCAGTGCTTAGGCCTCATGTTTGACTTTGCAACAGTTCAATAAAGTATTTTTCTTCTAAATTCAATTCCAAGTTTTTGGTAATTCCCACAAGTTCTCTGATTATGTCCTCATTTCCTTCAAAACCTAAAGCATTTCACTGCTGAGTTTGCCAGCACTATCTCGTAGTCATAGTTGTGAGCAGAAGATGCACAACAAAATAAAACTGTGTAACTCCAAAACCATGTAAGTTGGGGACTTACTGTACTTGAAACATAAAATGCATCAAACAGAAAACAAATCTATATTAGAGATGGGGGTAAAAAAAAGCCTCACTGAAAGATTAACTCATTGCAACCATATTTTTAACAAAAGCAAGCAGAATAAAGTCATCACACAAATTCTGAATATGCTTTTAAATGGCTAACTATATTATATTCACATATGAGACTGGTGTAGAAAAGCAAAAAAAAAAGCTGAACTTTTTAACCGAGCAAAAAATCAGAATATGTGGTGAAACAGTGAGAGCAAGACAGATCAAAGAAATTTATACATACATACATAAATATCATTAAGCTAAAGCAACTTTTATGGGAATTTTACTAGGAAATTTTTTTCATTAATAGCAAATTTTCGGAGAAAACTCTTCTCCTTCTTCAGGCTGTCTTGTTGTTGTCACTTTTTACTTGTCACTATCACGGTTACGGTTAACCTTGACGGTTTAGGTTATTTTTCAACAAATCCTGCCAGATGTTAGGCAGGGAAAATCCTTTGCAGTCATTGATGATGGAATTTTGATTTTTCTCAATCTCTATTCCTTCTTTCAGTTTTCTTTTTTGGAAATTGCTTTGGAAACTGATTACTTTAAGGGAATTCCAATCCATGCTGTGCCCAGTTTCTCTAACATGCCTATCTAATCCAGTCTTGTTGGAGCAATTTTTTATAGCTGCTTTATGCTCAGCTATACGAGTTTCTAGTCTGCAACCTGTTTCACCTATGTAAGATAGTCCATAACTACAATTTACTTCATAAACTACCCCTTGCATTTTTAAAATACCTTCTTCTCTTTGAACTATTTTAGGGAAAAAAATTTAACTTTGTTCTCTAAACTTGGAGCTAGCCTAATATTGTATTTCTTACTAATTCTCTTTAAAGACTCAAATAAACCTTTGTGATAAGAAATTTTTTTAGTGAATTTTACTTGTTGCTTTTGTGGGTTCTTCGTACCATTAAAATTCAGAAGCTTCTCAATTTCTTCTTTAGGATAGTTATTCTCTGCAAGTACGACTTTAAGCTCTTCTTTATGGGCTTCTTTTTTATCTGCAGTAGAAACTATTTTATTAATTTTTTCCAAAAACTGACTTGCTACATTTTTCTTGATAGGAATTGAAATCCAGTAGTCTTTGAGTATTCATTGGTTTTTTATACCAACTAGTGAGGAATTTTTCATCTTCATAATAGATAGTAATATCTAAGAAGTTTATTCTTCTTTCTTTTTGAAGTTCAATAGTTTCCAAAGAAAGACCATGTGCTAAGTACACATTTAACTGATAGATCTAGAACTTACTTACTGATACTGTTGGTGTATCAAATTTTTCCGTTTACAATGATCGCTACACATCACTTTATGCAAATATTAAACTTGGAGCAAATCACTGTATTCAAAATAAAAAATTACTGACATTTAACAACAACACAGGATGGAGACATTGCAGTGCCCGTCTGCCATAAGGAAAATGGGTGAGGGAGATTAAGATTACGGATGAAATCTCCGCTTCATCTGACTTCCGTTTTCGGAAAAATTTCCCTCCATTTGCATACTGAAATAAGGGTGATCGAAAAGTTCCTGAACTCTAATTTGAACAATTTTTATTCGCATTATACACATACATAAAGTTTACTTACAGCTGTGATACATCTTCCATCGACTTTCCAGCAACTGATGTTGACCTAAAGAACGTGCTGGAAATGACCTCCGTGTTGCTGGAAGCAAATATCCATGCGGAGGCACGTTTTTCGTAATGCTTTTCAGCATAGATGGAGTGATTTCCGCTACAGCC
Source organism: Macrothele yani (assembly GCA_039090855.1). Classification (NCBI taxonomy): domain Eukaryota; kingdom Metazoa; phylum Arthropoda; class Arachnida; order Araneae; family Macrothelidae; genus Macrothele; species Macrothele yani. Next base: position 198,228,688 of record CM077009.1, on the reverse strand, counting down.
TGAACAATGTTTGTTTTTAAGGACTGCAAATCATGCGAATGGCTTGCATAAACATTGTCCTTTAAATATCCCCACAGGAAAAAAAGATTATTCCGAAAAGAAAACATTGTTCGATACGCCCTTGTTGTACTGAGTAAATTTATGAAACCAACGGCAATACAGCAGGCGCTTATGCATATCAGGTGCCTTCAGTTCTAGGACAACTTTCACTTTGTATGCATGAAGCTGCAATCTTTTAGTCACTTTCTGTACTGAGAGCCGTAAGAAAGTTTCACTTGCTCAGATAAGTGAAGAAGCGATTTTGTAGGCGACTGTTGCAAACGTTTTTCAATATTGTTTATCACTTCCAGCGTTAACTTAACACACTTGAGCGGCCATTTCTAGGCATATCATCAACACTTCCAGCTTTCCGAAATTTTACAAGTAAACTGTGTATCATTGATTTACTTCCCACAGTATACTGCAGAAATTTCCTCCTGAACTCTTCTATATACTGTTTGTAAGACTGCATTAGCAAATAAGCTTTTTTTTTTTTTATTATTGGAGGTTTAACGACCACCGTGAGCAACTCAATGGGCTATAAGCAGTCGCCCGTCCCTAATTTAGGGTCACTGGTTCCAGGGAAGGGAGAGAGCCAGTGCCGTAAGCAGGGATCATAGCATACTTCTGGAAAATTTTAGGTAGGAATTTTAGGAATTTTTGGAAAAATTTTAGGAAAATTTTAGGAGTGTATTTCAATAAAAACTAGATGTATATTTGTATACATCTAGTAAAACAACTTTGTATACATTGTAAAGAGTTTGCTTCACACCCTTCAACCATATATACTGATAGACTACGCATGACATCAAAATTTCTGACTCCAACATAAAATCACATGACATCAGTCAAAAAGATGGGTTACACCTGCTGTGCTTATGGTTGCCGACGCATGATCGAAGGTTAATGATCACGTGCTCTACTGCCTGCCACGATAACACTCAGCTACCATCCCATCGTCATTACCGGAGGTTACGGAAGGAGACTACATGTTTCCTCTTTGCTTCCACCCACCTGCGGTTTACAATAACAAAACATCAGCAGAAAGAGGAGGTTCCACGAGGCATGTTCAAAAATAAAGTACGATCTTCTGCGTGCCACTGAGTTCGTCTGCAAAGCGCAAACCGGGGGTGAAAATGACCCCTCCTCTTTTCCCTTAGATCTCCTGCTACTCTCGAAAACTGTCCGAAGGCACAAAAGTGGAGCGCCCGCCCCGAAGCAAGTGCATCTCGATGGAGTCATTTTCCCTCCCTTCAGCAGCACACCATATAGGCTGTGTTTCTACAATAACAGGTCTTCTTACCTTACTGTAATCGTAAATTTATTGGCGTTAATAACGGTTATATGTTTAATAAATAAGCTTACAAAAATTTTAGGAAGAATAGCAAATTTTAGTTATAATTTTAGGAATTTAAGGAGAGTCACAAAATATTAGGAATTTTAGGAGAAATGCGATCCCTGCGTAAGACAAACACAACATCCATGCCTCACCGGGATTCGAACCCGGACCCCGTTCGGACGAATGATCAGAGGCCATCGCCTAGACCAGTGCGCCATCGGGGTGGCCAAATAAGCTTCAATCAAGTATTACGAAAAATGTAATTCATGAGGCAGCCTTAGACACAAACCAGTACTGCAATGAGTAAATAATAATCTCACTGATATGTTATCAAGTTACATACACAAAATTTTATTTTTAACTAACAACTTATTGCAATTACTGCAATACATTTTTACTTAACCAAGATTTCAACCTTAAAATTTTGTGGAAACTTGTTAGAATACCTTAAAAAAAATATGATTTTAAATGAGGCTAACATTTTTCAATTTTTTCTTGCTCTTTCTCTTGGGTAGCAGTTACAGCCAATCCTAATCACACGCCGATTTTACCCAGTCTTTCCCACTCAGCTACAAGCAGAGAGGGTTAGGAATGCAAAAATGGGAGTAAATGTGATCAGGTATATAGGTGCCATGGTCGTGGGGAACACTTATTCTTTTTAAATTGCACAAGCCTGGGAGTAAAAAATTTAAATATATTGTCTATAAAATAACAGTATGCAAGAAGGATTTTCATAAATTTTATGGGTAAATCATGAAACCCAGAAATTGTCAATATATCCTTTTGAACAGTGCTTAATTTCTAGAGAAAAAATACCAGAGCTTTAAAAATATTACGGGAAATCGTACAGTGAATTAATGTTGTACCGAAATGATAAAAACTATCCCGGTAATTGTTCTACGACAAATACATATGGGGGGGGGGTACTGTTCTATGACAAATACATATATGAGGGAGGGGTTACTAGTTACTTTTTCTTTCATGACTTATCTCGGTAATTGTTCTGTGACAAATGCATATGGGGGGGGGGGGTGTACTTCTGTTGTTCAGTTTGATAATTTTGTGTTCTTTAAACTGTACATTTTATTTAATTACTGCCTATCTAAACAAATTTTGGTTGAAATATATATAATTGATAAATAATAAAGACTGAAATTTTGACATTTCTTATGAATAGCTAATTTTTGGTACCGTATTTCTGTCATGCATGCAAATCATGAAATTTATTTAAAGCAATTTGACAATTTCTTTTTCCTCTCTCTAAAAGTATTGGTATGGTTTACAAAATGCAGAAACTGTTGTTCACAATTGCAAAACTTGCCGGAATAATGTAACTTTTTAAATCTTACTAGAATAATGGCCATAAAACTATATTTCACAAAAGAAAAAAAGAAAAAAAAAAAGCTCCACAGGGCTAACATTTCCGAATTTTCTTCCTTTACTGGCCACTCTGTAGTTCAAATCATCAGCAGTGTGATGCCCCTTTGCCAGCCAAATTTCCACGTATTCTATTGGAATGAAATGTCTTAGTGAAGGCCCAACTAATTTTAAGAACATTAGTTCGGACACTGTGCGAGTGTTCAATGAGGTTCTCTGTGTCGTTCTAATGTAGTTCATTGCAGAGAAGCCCCTTTCACATTCTGCAGTAGACATGGCGATACAGTTCAAAATGGAATTCAAGATTTTCAAACTGTTTTTTACTTCTCTCCCGGCAGTGGACTTATATTTTCTAAAATCTTTAATTGTTTCTCTAGCGTTTATTTTAAAATGGTCAGAAAGTTTTTCTCCAGCTCCTTTTCCCCATATAAAATATCTGGGGAATCAGGCCAGTAGCGTAAAACTTTCACTTGTGTTATAAGTTCCTCATGATCTTATAGTTCCTCATGAATATGACACGGGGAGTGTGTTGCTTACCTGCTTGAAGATGCTCCAGTTTGACAGATTAAAATATTTTTTATGGCACACCACAAACTCTTGGAAATTTGCAACCCAGATGTAAATGCGAGACGAGGATTCGTTGCAAATTAGTGGGGGAGCTCAGCTCTGGCAGGAGAAAAAGTACCGGAGCTGAGCCTCGGTGGACTCCGGCACAAATCAACCCCTGCTTTTGAACTATTCTATCGATCAGACCTGCTGAATTAATGGGTAAAAAAGGATATGCTTATTTTTAAGTATGTAATTTGAAAATAATGAAACAAATTTCACCTTTATACTGCATTTCAACAATTTTTGCATGAAACTTACCTGCAAGTATGAGATGTGAAGCTTGGCTCCAGTGAAAAAGGAAGTTATCTCCAGTGGCCAATTCACAGGCAGAATAACAACAAGAACTGGGTAGAACATTCTTGTCAGGAAAGCATTCAATTTTGTAATGCCATGCTACAGAAAATAGCTCTTCATTTCTGTCTCAGTTCATTACAACACGAGCTGAGAACTGCTTCATTCTTTCGTACATGATTCCACGATGTGCAACAGAAAATATGCAGATGCCTTTATTGCTTCTAGAAAATCATTAAAGTAGAGATCATGTTCTGTCCAATGGAAAGCACCAAACCGAGACTCGCGTAGAAAATTACAAACTCACTTCTCCTTCGAGGGTTTTCTTTCTTTTCTTTTTGCGACTTCAGTTAATATCCATTTAATGATAATGGTTTTGGAAATAGTAGTATTATACTAGTGATCCGATTTGCTGCCGTAGGAAATAGACACATAAGTGTTTCCAAGCTTTCACACATCAACCAGATGGCTTTTTCAAGGAAGTTAGACAGAAACTGCAACCTGAATAATAGAACACTTTAACAATTTGAATGCGGGAATTTGACAAATCTATACGACGTTATATTCATTTAAAGATACGAGGCATCACATTGTTTATGCGCGCGGTATCCTGGTAGGTAGAAGGCGTTACTTGAAGAACTGGTTCCACATTAGTGGCAACTCGAGTGAGACACAATCATTGCAAGTATCGCTGTTGGTAATGATCTCCAAGGTTTCCCGAACAGCTGTACATTTACGGACAGAGTAGATTTCTTTATATCATCCCACATAGGAATAGCGGACTTGAATTTGACTTCTCTGGATAGTGCCGTGGCTACTTTACTGTATTTTGTGTCCCTTTTATGTTCGTTGACTCAGATTCCAAATGAACGCTTGGTCATTCCAACGTAGTATCGTTTAGAGCCATCCGGATACTGTAGGGGGATCACATAAATGCCTGATTCGCAGCAGAAAGGTGGTTTTTCACCATTTCTCTTTAGCATAGTATATAAAGATGCAGGTGACCTTATGCCGACACCGTAGTTCATCTTCTTGAGGGCATTTGTTTAGTTTGTAATACGCATTTGGTATGTAGGGAATGGAGCCTAAATAACGAAGCTGCAGCATAGGAAGATTATAATGTTTGATCCTGGCTTTTTGGATAAAGTTACGTATCTGATTCAATGAATAACCTTCATCAGTGGCCAACTTGACGATGCCTTCCATTTCGTGTTGTATAGAATGGGTATCCAAGGAAACGGCGAAGGCTCTTCGAATTCGAGAACGGAAGATAACCGTTTTGTATTCTGCGGGACAGGAAGAGCTGTTTTTTTTTTTTTTTTTTTTTTTTTGGAGGTTTAACGACCACCGTGAGCAACTCAATGGGCTATAAGCAGGCGCCCGTCCCTAATTTAGGGTCACTGGTTCCAGGGAAGGGAGAGAGCCAGTGCCGTAAGACAAACACAACATCCATGCCTGACCGGGATTCGAACCCGGACCCCTTACGGACGAATGATCAGAGGCCAGCGCCTTAGACCACTGCGCCACCGGGGCGGCAGGAAGAGCTGTGGAGCATCAGATTGGGGATGGACGTGGGTTTATAGCAGACTTGTGTACTGAGGTAGTTGTCAGGCGATTTTCTCAATAAAACATCCAGATAAGGTAAAGTGCTGTTGTGTTCAAGCTCCACTGTGAAATTGATTGTAGGATGCTTATCATTAATTTTATCAAGGAATTTTGGAAGAGTCTCCTTTCCATGAGGTCACACGTTGATGTGCGAAAGCTTGGAAATGCTTGTGTGTCTATTTCCTACGACAAAAAATTGGATCACTAGTATAGTATTACTATTTCCTACATAATTGGTGTATTGTTCCTCATTATCAATTTGATAATGGTTTAACTTTGTTACTTTTTACATGTTATTTTTCTTTTGTGTCAAATGCATTTCTCGATTCGAAATATTAAGATCAACTGCAAGAAATTTGATAAACAAAGTACGACTTTGCTTATCAAATTTCTTGCAGTTAATCTTAATATTTCGAATCGAGAAATGCATTTGACACAAAAGAAAAATTACATGTAAAAAGTGCCAACAGTAAAACCATTATCATTAAATGGATATTAACTAAAAACGAATACGTTTTTCAACATGTTTCCATCTCCTTACATCGAAAAACATTTATATTTATTTTTTTCTTTCTTTTCTTTGTAATTTTCCTGCCATAGCTGAAAATGACTAGATGAAATTTATATGAAACAAATACGTATAACTCACATACAAACTCGGCTGTGAAGAACACATCAGTACCAGAACCAAAACTATCACTTTCCGACTTGACATTGTGCCCTGCTGCAGAGAATGTAACCTCTATTTTAACACTTTCTAGAATCGAGAAAGGCTCCTTCGTACTGTCTATTCTGCACCATGGAATTACATGCGAAAGAATCAAGCAATTCTCAGCTTGTAATGTTAAAAACTGACACAGAAATGAACTATTTTCTGTACCATAGTACTACAAAACAGAATGCTTTCTCGGCAAGAATGTACCCGATTCTTTTTGTAGTACTCTTCTCATGAATTGGCCGCCGGAGATGACCTTCGTTTCCACCAGAACCAAGCCAGATGTTGTTTAATATGGTCATACTAGCAGGTAAGTTTTATGATAAAAGTCATTTAAATGCATTATAAAAATTAAATTTTTTCACCATTTGTTATCAAATTACATATTTAAAAATTTGCATATCCTTGTTTTTTGAATTTTTTAGCCAAATAACTTAGGATGCTAAACTACACATTTTACCAATTAATGTGCTACGTGTCATGCAATCAACAGCTATTCAAGGTTAACCTGAAACTCGAGTTCAATTAGTTTGATCCCTACATTCAGCCCATTGTAAATGCAATAATAAGGTGAACAGTAAATGTGTATTATGAATACCTCACATATTGGACACCTGTCCAATACCCAAGTTTTAAATTAACGTGCAATACTGTAATAACACATTTTGGGCAACTTACCATTCTCTGGTTATTGGCTCCATATTTCAGATTTCCAGTAGGTGAGCTGTGGTCATAGTGTCGCATGTTTCATAGAGGTAGCATGGGGGCTCTTTAACTTTTTCTCGACTGAAATCATTCACTTTGTTATATTCTATTTTGGCAGTAATCCGCATATATTTCTTCATTTTTTAACAAAAAGGTGGTCATGTCAAATATACCAATTCGACATAGTGGCAGTCTTAGTGTACACATCAACATTCATAGAATTATCAGTTTTTTTTTTTTTTTTTTTTTTCCCTCGTCATACATACATACCTTACATTCATATATTTCTTTATACACTATATACAATCTGCAATACTCAAACAACTCACTATATACGTATATAAACATGACGTTTCCACCTCAGTTAACTACATCTATGTTTTTTCAAACAGCCTACCGCTTGGTCATATCTCCTATCCTTTGTGAAAAGGCTTCGCAAAAGGAGCTCTCCCATGCCGCTCTCCACCTTCAACAAACTCCTCAACCCAAGTACTTTCTGTACTTTCAGTCAAATATGTTAATGGTTTCCCATATGTTATAAAGGTGTGATAACAGAAATCAATAAGATATGTAAAAAATATGATGTTTAAATTGGAGGCAAAGTGAGTACCATCAAGAACATGATGTTAAAAAATGACAGTATCAGCAAATTAGAGAAAGCAGGCGTGTACTCAATTCCTATTACAGAAAATCTTCCAATGTCATATATAGGAAGCACCAAAAATAAATTAAAACACAGGTTGAAACAACATATAAAAAACTGGCAGAAAAAGGAAGAAAAAACAGCACTGATTCAGTACTGTCTGGTCAACCAAGAATTTCCAAAATTTGACAAAATTGAAATTATAAAGAGTTGTAAATCTGAAAAACACTTCAGGATTGCAGAATCTGTGCTGATCGAAAAAAAATAGAGATACAGTATGTAACCATAATGATCCAAATGTAATGGGAAACAACGGGAAAAATTTATTTAGAGTTGAACAGAAAAATAAAAAGATTAGAAAATTGAAATCTAAAGCCAAAAAGAGATGGCGCCACAGTAGCCAAGAGAACGAAGCTTCGAAGGTTGATATTGCCCCGGGAAAGTCACTCACTTGCTCTTCAGATACCATGATTATTGTTCAGAATGATGGAAGCGGCAAGCTACGGAAAGTACTTGGGTTGAGGTGTTTGCTGAAGGTGGAGAGCTCCTTTTGCAAAGCCTTTTCACAAAGGATACGAGATATGAGCAAGCGGAAGGCTGTTTGAGAAAACATAGATGTAGTGAACTGAGGTGGAAACGTCATGTGTATATATGTATATAGTGAGTTGTTTGCGTATTGCAGATTGTAAGAAATGTATGAATGTAAGATATGTATGTATGACGAGGGAACCCCCCCTCCTAAAAAAAACCTGATAGTTTTATGAATGTTGACGTGTACAATAGGACTGCCATTATGTTGAGTTGGTATATTTGACGTGACCACCTTTATGTTAAAAAATGAAGAAGTATATGCGGATTACTGCCAAAATAGAATATAACAAAGTGAATGATTTCAGTCGAGAAAAAGTTAAAGAGCCCCCATGCTACCTCTATGAAACATGCGACACTATGACCACGGCTCACCTAATGGAAATCTGAAATATGGAGCAATAACCAGAGAATGGTAAGTTGCCCAAAATGTGTTAGTAAATGTGTAGTTTAGCATCCTAAATTATTTGGCTACATATTTCGAAAGAATGAGAAAAAATGATATATCTATCTACCTATATACACTACATTTACAAAAGTCATCGGACACACATTCAAAAGCAAATGAACAGATCCTCTGTGCTGTTAAGATGCGTGGTACAGCTACAAACGGTACAAAAACAAGCCTGTAGCTGACAGTGATCGTATCGCACTGTGAGGATGGGTGAAAATGTCATGGCGGGAGAGAACTGACTTTGAGAAAGTGAGAAAGGAAAAACTGTTGGGTGTTATATTAGTGGGTTGCCCATAAGAGAAACCAAGAGGCGTTTAAACATACCCAAGTCAACTCTTTTGGATGTACTGAATAAGTGGAAGACACATGGCGTAGCCGAAGCACCAAAACATACCGGCAGACCAAAGAAAATCAGTGATAGAGGACATTGAAGCCTCAGGAGAGTCATTACAGCTAATCGACAGAGTACTTGCACAAGACCTCAGTGCACAGGTGAGTAAAAATGCTGGAACCTCGGTATGTACATGTACCATTCGCAGAGAACTTCATTCCATGGGTTAACATGGTCGTGCAGCTTCTCATAAGCCTTTCAGCTCCACTCAGAATGCTACTCATCGTTTAGCACGATGTAAAGAACACTTATCGCGGACCATAGATCAATGGAAATGGGTCCTGTGGACTGAGGAATCCAGATACACGATCCATCAGTCTGATGACCGTGGGTGAGCATGGCGGCAGATGGTGGAACACAATTTACCCCAGTGAACTGTTCCTACGGTCAAATTTGGAGCTGGCAGTGTACTTGTGTGTGGGTGTTTTTCATGGCATGGTCCTGGCCCTTTCGCTATCATGGACAAACCTGTTAACCAGCACGCCTATCTGGATATTCTGGACAATTATGACCTACCAACTCTGTGGCAATACAATGGAACCGAGCCTTGTTGGTACCAGCAGGATAATGCTCCAAGCCATAAAGCAAGGACTCTTACGGTGTGGTTTGATGATAATTCTGTATCGTGTGTGGATTGGCCAGCACAGAACCCTGATCTAAATCCCATAGAGCACATATGGGATGAATTAGAGTGCTGCATAAGAAGTTTGGAACCAAGGCCTAACACTAAGCAATAATTGCATTATGTACTGAACAGAAGCGCATACCTATCGCTGTGTTCCAAAACCTTGTCGAAAGCATGTCTCGAAGGGTCAGTGCATGCATCAAGGCCAGAGGTAGACGACACGCATTTATTATTAGTATGTCAATAAATGCTATATTGTGTTTCTCTTCTAGGTGTCCGGTGACTTTGTTCAATAAAGTGTATATATGTAATGTGATGACAAATGGTGAAAAAATTGCATCTTTTAAAATGCATTTTAAAGATTTTTACTGTAAAACTTACCTCCAAGTACGATGACATGAACACTAATTGCAGCAGGCCTAACACAATGCCGCATCAACTACGTTAAGCTTGGCTTCACTGAAACGAAGGTCTCACTTCGGCGGCCAACTAACTGGCGGAATACTACAACAGTACGTGGGTGCGTTCTTGCCAGGAAAGTGTTCCAATTTAAAGTGCTACCGGACCAAAAATAGCTCATTTCTGTCGCAGTTTTTCAAAACACATGGTGACAATTGCTTTGTTCTTGCATATATGATTCCCTGATACAAAATAGAAAGTACGCAGATACCTTTCTTTCTTCCACAAAAGCATTAAAGCAGATGTCATGTTTTTTTTGTTTTTTTTTTATTGGAGGTTTAACGACTACCGTGAGCAACTCAATAGGTTATAAGCAGTCGCCCGTCCCTAATTTAGGGTCACTGGTTCCAGGGTAGGGAGAGAGCCAGTGCCGTAAGACAAACACAACATCCATGCCTCACCGGGATTCGAACCCGGACCCCCTTTCGTATGAATAATCAGAGGCCATCGCTTAGACCACTGCGGCAATGTCACGTTTTCTCCAACGGAAGTTACACAGCATCCGAAAGTAAAAGTTTTGCTCCTGGTGTTGATGGTGTGGTTTGCAGTTCATTCAAATTGGATTACAATAAATAAATAAATAAATAAATAAAAACCTCTAAGGAAAAGTGAGTTCCTAAATTCTGCATCAAAGAATTATATGCGAAAAAAAAACAACAAGACAGTCACATTCTCATGTAAAAAACTGAGACAAATGATGAGCTATTTTCTGCAGTGTAGCACTACAAAATGGAATGCTTTCCTGGCAAGAACGTACCCAGTTCCTCTTGTACTCTTCTGCCAGCGAAATGGCCGCCAGAATGAGATCATTGTTTCAGCAGAGCCAAGCTTGATCTGGTCGCAGCGGCATTGTGTTAGGTCAGCCGCAGCTGGTGTTTTACGGAAAAAATATTTAAAATCCACTTTACAGATGAAAAATTTTCACCATTTGTTATCAAATTAATGCTTGCTTTAACATATGTTTATCACATTTTCTTTTTTTGGAATATTAATACATAGCCAAAAAATTTAGGATGAGAAACTACACATTTACTAGGTGAACAACTTTTCAAAGTAGAGGTAAAACTAAAAGCAAATATGTATATATATATTTTTTAACAGAGGACACAACCTGAGAATACATACATATTCCCAAAAATTGTTCTTATATTTTATGTGCAAATTGTAATTAACATCGTTAATAGAAACTCGCCCAAAGGTTGTCGCTTCTTGGCACATTTACTGCACGTATCTTTCGACCAACTTGTCATAATGCATGATAGGCCTTACGTGGTCGTCGTATCTCTTCCCTGTGTCTTCACATATAATCTGGCTATTTTTGTTTTCGAGCCAACATCTTACAACTACATTCACATATTTTTTATATGTAATATAAGGAATATCCTAAATTTGAATACATTAGAATAATTAAAAAAATGTAAAACAGAAAGACAATTGAGAATGGCTGAATCGGTTCTTATAGAGAAAAATAGAGGTATAATATGTAATTCTAACGACCCAAATATACTAAACAATAATTGGAAGGCCTTGATAAAAGTGGAACAGAAATTGACCAAAAGAAAGGACAGATGGCACCATAGGCAAGCATCGTAAAATACAACGACAGGGCAGAAGCCCGGAGATGATTGCCTCACTTGCTCTGCAGCTGCAGAGAGAAACGGTGGTGATTCAACAGGCCTCCTGAAGACAGCAAGGGACTGGCAGAAAGTACTAGAGACTGGCAGAAAGTACATCGTGTTTCCCATCGAAAACTAAGTAGGGTAAGAGGAAGAAGAGTGATGAGTTAAGAGTGTTGTAAATAATGTATAAAAGGCTGTTTTTAATATGAATAAGTAAATATGGATGTTGTGAATAATAAGATGTGGACGGTATTTAATGACCAAGATAGTTAGGGTTAAAATGTGTTTGATGAATGACGAGAGGGTTCTGTGTAAAGAACGACGAAAGGGATCTGTACAGAGTTTTTAATATATGCTGAAGATAATAAAAGGTGTCCATATAAGAGCTTTTGGAAGAAACAGCATAATTTTCAAGAGCAATATGCCATTATGTCTTAAAAGAAAAGTGTTTGATCAATGCATCCTTCCAGTGCTTACGTATGGTGCAGAGACGTGGACCTTAGCTAAAAGAGACATACAAAGGCTGCAGACAACTCAAAGCAGCATGGAGAGGTGCATGCTTGGTGTAACCAGGAGAGATAAGAAGAGGAACACGTGGATCCGAAAAATGACAAGAGTGGAAGACATCATGATCAGAGTTAAATCCCTGAAATGGCAATGGGCTGGACATACTGCCAGAAGAACAGACCAGCGATAGACAGCCGAAATTTTAGATTGGATTCCAAGGGACAGGAAAAGACCCAGAAGAAGACCACATGGAAGATGGGTGGATGAAATTCGAAAGTATGCGGGAGTGACATGGAGGAGACTGGCACAAGACAGACCGTTGTGGAGGAAACTTGGGGAGACCTTCGTCCAGCAGTGGATTGATAATGGTTGACAATGATGATGATGATGATATAAAAAAAATGTGAGTGTAGTTGTAAGATGTTGGCTCAAAAACAAAAATAGCAAGATTATATGTGAAGACACAGGGAAGAGATATGACAACCACGAAAGGCCTATCACGCATTATGACAAGTCAGCCGGAAAGATACTGCAGTAAATGTGCCAAGAAGCAACAACCTTTGGGTGAGTTTTTATTAGTGATGTTAAATAATTTTTTGTTCCTGATTCAACAAACACCACAAGCAACTCTTAAGATCTATAAGCAGCTTTTTGTCCATTTGGGACTATCTGGTTTTATGGCAGGGAGAGGGCCAGAAATGTAGAACAGGCCATGCCTTATCTGCAATTCGACATGTACCCAGGGCAGGGCCGTAGCTAGCGGGGGCTCAACTCCCCCTACAAGGCTAGCGACCCCCCTGGAAAATTGGCGCTGTAAAAAATGACTTAAACTTTTATTTCAATGGTTTACGTAAATTACTTTGATATTCCATTACAGGCATAAATACTTTATTCGTATACTGGACTTTTTAAAAAGTTAAGTAACAGTAAAACGACGCAGTATGAATGTAACTCACAAGAAAAATGAAATTTCGACTTTTTGAATTGTGAATTAGTTGTAACGGCTGTATTAGTAATTTTAGTGATTCTCTACTAGCGGTAGGAGTTATAAGTAACAAGAAACGCATTTTTGGAGGGGGGCGTTAAATTTAGAAGAACAAGCTAAAAGAAAGTAATAAAGGGTGGAGGCGTCTTGCACTCGGAACCGGATTAAAGGTAGGTGGGGAGCTTTGGGGGCTTAAGTCCCAGGCTGCATCCTTTGTAGTTTTAAGAAGACAACTGAATGTTGCCCTTGATGGCGAACGAAGCACTTTAAGACCACATGGGATCCTATTGCAGTTTGGTCTGTTACGTGCCCTCAAAGGGAAGGTCCCTCATTATGCTGGAGGTAACAAATTCGTACATTTGTTTTGCTTTTCTTGGCGTGACACTTGCTAACACATATGGTGACGCACAGGGGCTCCAGAGACGGAAACAATTAAAGGTGAGAAGTTCTGAAATTCTAAAGCATACAAAACATAATCTGATAGTTCTACTCACTTCAGTAGTTTTCTCATGGGAAGTTTTCTCATCAACAAAGTCTCCTCGCCCATGTTTCTTTTAACTGCCGTCTGCCGGACAGACTAGAATTTTTGTAAACAGTGCTTAGTGTAGTTGATTTTTCCATTAGCTGTTATCTTAAGAATTCAGCTGAATTATTTTTTTTTTTTTCGAATTTGTAGTGTGAGATATTTTTATATGGAAAAATACATAGTAATTCGCAAGCACGCAAATTCTTCAATTTCTCCATTTACATCTTCAAAGCATACAGTGACATTAAAGGATTCTACCCAAAATTCTGGAGACAGTCAACCACAGAAATATGTTGCTGACGATATTTCAAATTCGGGCGAAAATATCAGACAAGTGATACTTGAAAAATATCCCAAGAATTTGTCCCGCCACCGGGGTGGCTATTTTGAGGTTCAACGACCACCAAGAGTTGTTCTTTTTTTTTTTTTTTTTGATTGGAGGTTTAACGACCACCGTGAGCAACTCAATGGGCTATAAGCAGTTGCCCATCCCTAATTTAGGGTCACTGGTTCTAGGGAAGGGAGAGAGCCAGTGCCGTAAGACAAACACAACATCCATGCCTAACCGGAATTCGAACCCAGACCCCTTACGGATGAATGTGATCAGAGGCCAGCGCCTTAGACCACTGCGCCACCGGGACGGCCAAGAGTTGTTCTTAAGGCTATTAGCAGTTGCCAAATTTAGGGCTACTGGTTTCAGATTTCAGAAAGCAACAGAGACAGAGCTGTAAGATAGGCCGTACACATCAATCTATGTTACACCTGCGACTCGAACCCGGTACCAGGTTGATTCGAGTGAAGACAAGTCTGTGCCTTGTGCCAGTCGGCCACCAGGTCGACACTGGTTTCCTTCATGTGGCTTCAGTGGTGCACTGAGGAGGAGGGAAAACACTAATAATTTTGAAATGCCTAAAAAATCTAGTTCAAAGAACTTACGGAGAAAAAAAGATATTATTATCTTAGCAGGCCAAAAACCTATATTTCATCGTAGTCCACTGCTCGTTGTTACTCTCTCGGCCTCTCTTACATTCTGAGCAAACGAGAAGGGAGTATTCATCGCACCACTATTATATTCACGGCCTAAGGGATCACAGATTTTGTTTTTCTTCTAGTGTTACTCAGTTGGCACAGGCAAGCTTTCTGTGCCTGTCAAAAATAAAAGCGGAAAGGGATTGCATATTATAAGAATTAAAAATCACGGTTATGGAAACTACGGAACTGAAGAAGTTTCAAATACAACATTTTAAATGTTTGAAACCATAAATGTAAAAAGTTACTGAAATCGTTCAAAACATTAAAAAATCCGCTGAAAAAGTCATAAATCCGAAAAACAATATGTCTGCCACTAACTCCATTCTGAAATCTCCTGAGTTTAGTGAATGTCCCCCAAGTCGGCAAAACTGTGTGAGCGACTGCCCTCTTTGCCAACGCCTAGCAAAAATTTGAGCCCCCCCCCTAGTTCTGGGACCTAGCTACGGCCCTGCCCAGGGGTAGATAAATATTCTGAAATATGGTCGCCAGCTAACTTTTTAGTGGCCAGACAATGGACCCTTGGGGGTGGGGGGATATATATCAAAGTCATGTACACTTCTGTCCAAAAAAATGTTCTACCCTCGGCTTCTCTCTCCCTGGCAAATAATATTAATAAAAAAAAATGGTACTCGCTCTTCTTTTGCGTGGGGCTCGCAAATTCTTGAATTACCATAATTTTTGTCGTTTATCTCCAGACCCTGAATTTTGCATAATTTTTTTACCTTCATATAATTTGCACTGGCGTATAATTCGCAGATTGCGACATTCAGAAAAAAAAAAAAAAAAATCGTGTATAATCTGCACATCACACATGCTGATCCAAAAGCGGAATTTTCCACAGAAAAGTCGGTCACATAAAGACCCCGGAGTCCGAAGAAATAAAAAGAAAACAATCTTATTAAATAAAGAAATTATTTTTTAAAGGAAACTTTTTTTAATATATTTTTATTTTCGGACACAGAAGAAGCTTAGTGACGTGGCATCCATAGAGCGCAAAATTTAATCACACCAATGCAGCAGCTCCAATTGCATTACACATTGCCAATGATGAAAAGCTGATACAGAACAATTCACAGAAATACTGTATGTACTCGCACGTAAGTCGAAAGTTTTTGGAAGAAATCCTGCTTTTAAAGTAGAGGAGTCGGGTTGCACACAGGTGAAAAAAACAAATAGGGCTGGACTTCCGTGAATTCTCCCGCAGAGTTTACCGATGGGTTTGTTTACATTTTAGACCACGGCTTTTCACGTGTCACTACGTGCTAGTTTTATGACTTTTTGAAAACTATCGTGTAGCGACACATTCATATCCTCAGCTGTGCCCCCAACTTTAAGTTTAAATTCGGGAGTGAAACTGAAATGTTTCCTTTTCGAAGACATCATAAATAACAATGAAGGAAAATATCAGCAGCAAAGACATTGCTCAAAACGGCGAAGGACGAACTAAAATAAAATACAAGGCACCCCACATCCAGAACATGTAACTTTGAAATGAGGCATGCATTTGTACGTTCGTGCAGCGAGTGCTGTGTGTACATTTTTATTGGCCGATTGACGAAGAGAAGGCACGTTTTCTTATTGGCCGATTGACAAAGAGAGTCAGCGTTTTGTCTTTCCCAACAATACAAAGACAAAATAACTCCTGCCGTCCCTCCTTAAAACTTTTGTGGTCTTTCATTATTGGCATCCCTTCCCCTTTCCTCCATACAAACTCCTGAACTGAGAAATTTTCAGAGGGAGTTCCTTTTTCAATTACACCCCCTCTCCTGTACAATTGCCCTGCAGATTTAATTTTTTTTTTTTAAATCAATTAAAATAATTTTTTTTTTTTTTTTTTTTTTTAAATTGGCGTTTATTCATGGGTTATATGACGAAAATTATGGTACAAGTTTATCAGTGATGTTTTCCATGATGGCCAGGACAAAATTTTTGGTCACCTTGGGCGACTGCATTTTTCGACCCCTGCGAGAACTCCTCTGACCACAAACTTACATTGAGAAACAAATCAAATCACGTGGATATCAGTAAGCAGAGGTATAAAGTTACGATTGTACCTATATAATTCATATTATCGCAAAAACTGCCAACTAGCTCCATTTGAGAAGGGGAAAAAAAGTAGAGAGAGAGAGAGAGAGATGGCATTGTATTCCCTTTCTTGAAAATACTTTCACTTATTGAAGAAAGTAGAATGCACTTATTTAATGCCAAAGAGTAGTGAAACACTGAACACGAATTTTCTATTTAAAAAGTATTTTGTTTCCTAGCTTTGTTTCAAAGTCTTTATTTAGTGCCAGGAACCCAGTGAGATCTTTTCTCATCAAAATGCAGTTTTCTCATACTTTTTACACTGACAACTCACAAGAGAAGTGATTAATAAATATCCTTTACATACAACCATAGGCATAACCACTGGGGTGGGGTCTTGACCCCACCAGATTTTCAGTCGTGGATCCCCATTGTAAAGGACTCCCTCCCCCATTTTTCGGGAATATAATGCACACTTTTTTATGATGTGAACTGACTAAATTTAATAAGATTATGATTTTTCGCAGAATGCAAACACTTGTATAAGGGGCCATCCATAAAGTATGTCCATGTTTTTTTACCATTTTTAGACCCTTTCCTCTCCCATGTCACTTTTTGTCTGATTGTTGACACCCCCCCCCCCTAAAAAGTGTGTCCTAATTCCCACAACCCCTTTATTTTTGACAACTGCTTTTAGTAGTTTGTTGCGAAACAGAAAGAAAACATGTAATTATTTAAGAAAATCTTCCACATATTTACACTTTTTCTTCATAAAATATTTATTTTTTAGACATTAATTTATTCCCAAATGCTACCCGAACATCATTCTGAAATAAAGATCGACAAATGAACGCACGCATTCAAGGCTGCAACATTCCCGATCATACCATCTACAAAACATGATAATTTGGTAGCACAAATATGAGAACTTTTTTTTTTTTTATTGGAGGTTTAACGACCACCGTGAGCAACTCAGCAGTTGCCTGTCTCTAATTTAGAGTCACTGGTTCCAGGGAAGAGAGAGAGAGCCAGTGCTGTAAGACAAACACAACATCCATGCTTCACCTGGATTTGAACCCGAACCCCTTTCAGACCTTATCAGAAGCCATCGCCTAGACCACTGCGCCATCGGCGAGGCAATATAACTTAATATTCTGATTTAGCTAAATATCGTCAGAAATATTTCATACCTTTTTTTTAACTATTAAAAGAAAAAAAGAGAAAACAAGACGCGGACATACCATCCACTATATTTTTGCCGCTGGACGTCGGAATTACTAAACCTCCTCACTCCCCCATATCACATTTGGTCCGGTTGTCAAGAACCCCCCTCCCCCTGTAACCTCGGACGTACTTTATGGACAGCCCCTAACGTGTACTTAATATAACAGCGATATCAATTCCTAATAAGCAAAGTCAGCTCTACAACTTTGTAATTACATTTCTGCCCTATCATAGTTTTACAGTTGTGTTCGCTAAGTTCCAAAATTCGCCAACAGAGAAGCCTATGAATTTATGTTAGATTGCGCCTCAGCAACTGCTTTGCTCCTGCATATGTGTGTGTGTGTGTGTAAGGGGAGGGGGTGGGGGTCCCAAACTATTTTATATAGTACGTATATTTGTATAATTTGGGGGTCCGATCACTGTGTATGTGTGATCGCCCCCCCCCCCAGATTTTGAAACATGGTTACGCCACTGCATACAACAGAAATTAGTCCTATTTATGCAGGAAAGTCATGAAGTTGAACATATAACAACTTATCAAATTTGAAATGAAGCTGATTTTAAGTCATTTAAATTTTTAGGTTCCATCCCATCTGTTTGCTCATACATTGCACTTCATATTTGTGGTTCACGAACTGTTACGAGAACACCAATTCTTGGAAAAACAGCTTTTCTGTGCAAATTTCTATTAGAAGCATATTTTGCATTCATGTAAGTTTTTTCCTGTACGAATGATTTGAAAGACTATTCTTACATGCAAATTTCTTGTGGAATTTTTCACACTCATGGGCTTCTTTTATCTGAATGGGTAATCAAATGCTTCGAAAGTTTTA
This sequence comes from Macrothele yani, assembly GCA_039090855.1. Lineage (NCBI taxonomy): Eukaryota > Metazoa > Arthropoda > Arachnida > Araneae > Macrothelidae > Macrothele > Macrothele yani. Next base: position 198,210,097 of record CM077009.1, on the reverse strand, counting down.
CTTTTTTGTGAATTTTTTGAAGTACACACTGCACTGATGTGGTTTTCCCCTTGTGTGACTCAGCAAATGATTTGAAAAAGAAAATTTGCGTGAATGACTTCTGACATATTTCACAATAACAGCGTCTTTCACCAGAATGTCAGCAAGTGCTTTGAAAGGCGATCCTTACGTGCAAATCGCTTGCATTTTTCATCTGAATGGGTCACCAGATGCTCTGATGTTCTTTTTTCTGTGAATTTCTTGAATACTTTGCACTCATGAGCATTTTCCTCTTTGTGAGTAAGCAAATGCTCTTCCAGCTCATTTTTCTCTGTGAATTTCTTGAAGCATAAACTGAACTCATATGGTTTTTCCTGCATGGGTGAGCAAATGCCTTGAAAGACTAGATTTCTGTACGAATTTCTGACATATTTCACACTGATAAAGGTCTGCTCCAGAATGTGTCCGCAAGTGCTTTGAAAGACTGTCCTTACGCGCAAATTTCTTGTGACATTTTTCACACTCCTGGGCTTTCTCACCTGAATGTGTGAGCAAGTGCTTTGAGAGCTTACTTTTTTCTGTGAATTTCCTGAAGCACACATTGCACTCATGTGGTTTTTCCCCTGTGTGACTAAGCATATGTCTTGAAAGAGAATATTTCTGCGTGAATGAATTGTGACATATTTCGCACTGATAAAAACTTTCTCCACAATGTGTCAGCAAATGCTTCAAAAGAGTACTTCTTGCCCTGAATTTCTTGAGGCATAAATGACACTCATGAGGTTTTTCGCCACTGTGAATGAGTAAATGTCCTTTAAGGTAACTCTTCCTTAAAAATTTCTTATGGCATACTTCACATTCATTAGGTTTAGCACCTATGTGAATGAGCAAATGCTGTGAAAGCTTATATTTCTCTCTGAACTTTCTGCCACATATTTCGCATTTATGTTGTTTTTCATACACCTCAGGCTCGTTTGGGCAAGTGAGCAAATGGTTAGAGACAGTACTTTCTTGAGAAAATTCCATGGCGGAGGATTTGTTTTTCATATATATATTATAATTACACATAAAAGTAAAATGGAACGGTTGATCCTACTGTGTATCCCCTTATTGTCACGTTTCATATTTCTGTAAACATATTGTCTAAGCGCTTACGGAAAAGTTTGGAACACTAACCTTTATTCAACGGCATTAACTTATACATATAGTGAACGACGACCTTAATGCAGAATCACTGCAGTTCTCTTTTTTTTTAATGAAAAACTGAGCGACGAAGACCTAATTTAATCATAACAACATCACTGGAATGGTAAGAACTCAAGTCGCAGGTACGGTTAAGTTTCAAAATTAATCATGATTTCTTTTCTTTTTTTGTTCTTCAGCGCGGCACACATAAGGACGAAGAATGGCGCTCTTTGGCCACACATGGTCCTTGCGCTATAAAAGTTCAACAACCAACCAACCATAAGGATGAAGAAACCAAACGAAGAAACGTAGAAACCACGGACATTGCATGGGATTTTTCTGCGATGCTGTAGATACGGGTGGTTTATAAGAAACAACAATAAAATATCCGTTTATTGGCGTATACGTGCAAATATTTAAGTGCAAGCTTTCAGTGCCGCCCCGGTGGCGCAGTGGTCTAAGCAATGGCCTCTGATCATTCGTCCGAAAGGGGTCCGGGTTCGAATCCCGTGAGGCATGGATGTTGTGTTTGTCTTACGGCACTGGCTCTCTCCCTTCCCTGGAACCAGTGACCCGAAATTAGAGACGGGCGACTGGGTGTTGTGTTTGTCTTACGGCACTGGCTCGTTTATTTTGCCGCCCCAGTGGTCTAAGCGATGGATTCTAACCATTCGTCCGGGAGAAGTACTGGTTCGAATGCTGGTGAGGCATGGATATTTTGTTTGTCTTACAGCACTGGCTCTCTCCTTTCCCCGGAACCAGTGGCGCTAAATCCAAGGAGATTAGAATAAGATATCTGGAGATGCCCTTGTTAATGGAGCAGTACCACTTTGCGTGAAGCCTATAACCGCCAGCGACAGTCGTCAAAGTGTGGGAAAGCTGATGGTTTCCAATGCTATTGTAATGCATTGTGTGTTGACCAAATCGCCTTCTTTCTCGCAAATGTTTCGAATTTCGCATCATAACTTGCTTCCGATATGTGAGAAAATGCTAAATTTATAAAATTCTTAATTATTTTGAAGCCCCTTCCCATTTTCATTCTAAATTGAAATACACGAACATTAGTGCGAATTCAAAGCAAAATATAACGTTAAAGTTGAAAACTTTACTCCTTTATGAAGCATAATTCATTCCGGTTTGATATTAACGCAATTTCTGCAACCAAAAGCCATGCAATTCCAAAATACACACTTTTAAATTACATATGTGTTATGTAAACAACGTCGAATTCTCACACGGTTAAGAGACTCAGGGCATCTCCAGAAGTATTATTCTAACCTCCTTGCCTAAATCAGGGATGAGTGAATGCTTATAGCTGGGACCGTCGAGATTTCGTTAGGAACGAAGTGACTAACGTGATCTCGACGGCCTCGTTATAGCCCATTGAGTTGCTCACGGGGGTCGTTAAATCGTCAATAAAAATATATATATATATTTTGAACGGGGGTTTAACGACCACCGTGAGGAATTCAATAGGCAATAAGCAGTCGCTCGTCCCTAATTTAGAGCCACTGGTTCCTGGGAAAAGAGAGAGCCAGTGCCGTAAGATAAACACAACATCCATGAGTAATTCGAACACGGATCCATCTCGGACGAATTATCAGAAAGCACCGCTTATGACCACTGCGCCAAAAAGGCGGATAGAATTTTAGTATGAATCCGCACTTTTGGTATTCTCTCCTTTTTTTTGTGAGCTGCCCCGCAAGCCTAGACACCAACTGTTACAAAATATGCCTGAAAATTTCGGCAATGGGAAGCTTAATGGGAGGTACTTCCTTTTTCGAGTAGGCATGAGAACTAGCTTTTCGTTGCCCTTTGCTTACAAAGAAACAATGGAACGGAATAAGAAACACCCACTAATATTTTCCCTGACTCTGTGACTGGAAAATCCAGCTGTCATAATTACTATTACACACGCGTAAGAAAATTTTTTATCAGTCTTCATGATAGCCTAAAGTAACTGTTCTCATTTATTATTCCCGTTCGTGCTCTCTCTCATATGTCTGATGCATTCTCACAGATGTAAACCCACATGCAGAACAAGTACAGAACTAAGAAAAACAAAACAGAAGCAGTAACATAGTAAGTGAAAAATGTAAGAAGATTTACCTCTATAAAACAATTTTACAATTCTTTGCCTTGCTATCGACATTCAGTGTTACGGAAAAGTGAAACCACCTTATTTTTCCATGAAAATTTGTTTCTTCTTTCGGCAAAGTAAAACGAAATCTCGACGGCCCCAGCTTACATGCACTAGCGAAACCAGCACTTTTTAGAAACTTTGGAACATGGGAGTTGGTTCCTGTAATTTTCTTCTGAAACAAGCAAACAAACTGCAATATGTTGTTCATAGTTTCCACAATATTCTACAGAAGATTTTTTGCACTTTTGTAGCTCTGTCAGTAGCAACTCGTGGCAAAGGTAACATTGGAGATGACTCAAGCGAAAGAACAAGGTAGATTCAGGAGTGACTGCAACATCATAGATCATATTCATGTTCTGAGAGAACTAAGTGAAAGAACGAAGGAGTATGAACTCCCACTATGCATGGCTTTTATTGACTATGAAAAAAGCCTTTGATTCCGTAAAACCATCAGCTGTTACAATGGCTTTGAAATCATGCGGTATTGAAGATGCATATATTGTCATTATTAATAACATCTATGAAAATGCAAGAGCAAAGGTTCTGCTATTGGAAGATACAGCATCAATAAAATTGGAAAAGAGTGAGACAAGGTGACACCATTCCTTCCAAACTCTTCAATGAAATATTGCAAAGTGTCTTTCAATCATTGAACTGGGAAAACAAGCGGATAAAACCTAATAGAGATTATTTAACTCACCTGCGTTTTGCTGATGAAGTAATCATTTTATGCAACTACCCATCAAAGCTTCAGGGTATTGATTGAAAGTTTAACGTCCACCGTGAGCAACTCAATAGGCAGTCGCCCGTCCTTAATTTAGGGTCACTGGTTCCAGCGAAGGGAGAGAGCCAGTGACGTAAGACAAACACAGCATCCATGCCTCACCGGGATTCGAACCCGGATACCTTCGGACGAATGATCAGAAGCCATCGCTTAGACCACTGCGCCAACGGGACGGCTCTTCAGGGTCTGATCCAGGAAATTGCTGACATAGAATAAAGAAGTGGGATTAAAAATGAACTTTCAGAAGACAAAACTGATGTACAATGCTTTTACAAGGAAAGAAGACTTTACGATTTATGGGGGAACCACGACGTAACCGATACCTGCAGTTACCTTGGACAACAGATATGAAGCAAAGGTCACATTGATAAGGAAATTAATCAGCGTATAAAACTTAGCTGGAGAACGTTTGGAAGAAACAGTGCAATTTTGAAGAGCAATATGCCAATTATGTCTTAAAGGAAAAGTGTTTAATCAATGCATTCTTCTGGTTCTTACATATGGAGCAGGGATATAGACCTTAACTAAAAAAGACATACAAAAGCTGCAGGCAAATGAAAGAAGCATGAAGAGATGCACGCTTGGTGTAACCAGGAAAGATAAGAAGCGGAACTAGTTGGATAAAGGAAATGACCAGAGTGGACGACATCATGACCAGAGTGAAATCACTAAAATAGGAATGGGCTGGACATGTTGCCAGAAGAACGGACCACCGACAGACAACCGAAATTATATTTATTAAAAAAACGTACTAGACTATAGCCTACCGTCTTCTATTACTTCTCTTTCATCAACAGAACTGTATTTTTTACTTATTTATAAATCGTACTCGACGCAGGCCACTTAAAACGTTTAAGATACTACCTGCTGTATATCCTGAGTTTTACTGAAGTGAATGCTTGCGTAAGGTCAGGTGATGCGTAACATCACAGCCTCTCCTTGACAAATGTCAACCCCGCCTTCTCGTGGTGCATCCCGTTCCCACTAATGGGGCTCTGACGACCGCCAATAGTGGTATAACTATACCATCGGGATTAGAGGAAATTCTATCCCACACTCACCAACCCGCTTGGCCAGCGTGTTGAGTTATGGCCAAACCCCTCCAAAATGACTCCACAACTTAAATCTTGGCCCTCAGTCTCCGGCAGCTGGAATGTACCTGGCCAAGGCAGCGGCCAGTGCGACATGAAGGCAGAGGGTGCTAAGAATCCCCGGAGGACCGGACTAGGCTGCCATCTGATGCTGACCTTGGCAACGTACAATGGACGCTCCCTATCTTCTGATTCAAGGCTTCTTGAATTGGAAGAGGAACTACAAAGGATCAAGTGGGACATCGTGGGGCTAAGTGAGGTAAGGAGAAAAGGAGAAGATCTCATCGAACTGAAAAGTGGACATCTCTTCTACTATCGTGGGACAGATACTGGCAGAACTAGTGGTGTTGGATTTATAATAAACAAGAAACTGAAGGATAAAGTGGTAGAAGTTGAAAGTTCCTCTGACAGAGCTGCACGACTCGTTATCCAACTATCGAGAAGATACCAGGCTCAGATTATTCAAACTTATGCACCCACCACAAGTCATCCTGAAGAAGAAATTGAAGAATTTTATGAGGAAATTTGTCATCTAAATAATAAAGGTAAGCAACACTTGAAGATAATTATGGGAGATTTCAATGCAAAAATAGGGCAACGGCAACAGAATGAAACTTCAGTAGGTAAATTCGGTCACGGCAACAGAAACCAGCGTGGAAATACTCTCGTTGAGTTTGCAGAGGCAGAAGGGTTTTTCATCTTGAACTCCTTCTTCAAGAAAAAGCCACACAGGAAATGGGCATGGAGACATCCAAATGGGATGACAAGTGAAATTGATTTTATTATGTGTAACAAAAAATTCGTCATAGAAGACTGCAGCGTGCTAAACAAGTTCAACACAGGTAGTGACCATAGATTGGTGAGATGTAAGATGCACCTCAACACTAAACTTGAACGTGGCAAGCTCATAAGACAAACAAAATCTATTGACATAACCAACCTTAAAAAACACCATAATACCTTCAAGTTGGAACTGAAGAACAGGTTCTCTGCTTTAGAAGGCCTAACATCGGAAGAAGTGGACATCTCTGAAGTTAACAGAAAAGTAACCAAAGCTCTTATGGAAACAGCAACAAAATTAGCTGGGTCTAAGAACAAGTTGCATGTAAATAAATTATCAGGAAAAACGAAAATGTTGATGCAAAAAAGAAGAGATATGAGGACAACTAAAGAAGATGTGACTTCCAAAGTGGAATATATAGAGCTATGCAAGACAGTACGAAAAAGTATCACTGAAGACGTAAGAAAATTCAACTGTGAACTAGTGAGGAAAGCAATTGAAAACAACCAAAGCCTAAAGATAGCAAAGGGACATCTCAGTAAGGGAAGAAAACAGATTATGGCACTGAGAAAAGAAGATGGTTCTGTAACAAGAAATAGAGGCGAAATTTTGACAAGAGTGAAAGATTTCTACTCCAAATTATATGAAAGGGATGATACATGCACTCCAGACATCATGAAAGATACCAGTACCAGAGTTCCTCCAGTCCTTCCAGCAGAAGTTGCACATGCAATCAAGAACATGAAACGGGGAAAAGCTCCAGGAGAAGATGGAATTACTGTAGACATCATACAAGAAGCAAGTGGAGAAATCGAAACAGTACTCGCCCAAATTTTCACTCGATGCCTTAATGAAGGAAAGATTCCTGAGGATTGGAACACCGCTACAATGATCCTGCTACATAAGAAAGGTGACATTGAGGATCTCGGAAACTACAGACCTATCAGCCTCCTATCAGTAGTTTATAAAATCTTCACTAAAGTTCTTTCACACCGCTTGAAGGTAACACTGGACATGGCTCAACCGAGAGAACAAGCTGGATTCAGGAGGGCTACAGCACAATAGATCATATCCATGTGCTGAGAGAACTAATTGAAAGAGCGAGGGAATATGAACTTCCATTGTGCATGGCTTTTATCGATTATGAAAAAGCCTTTGATTCGGTGAAACCATCAGCAGTTACAATGGCTCTGAAAACCTGCGGTATTGAAGATGCATACATTAATATTATTAATAACATCTATGAAAATGCAAGTGCAAAGATTAGGCTGTTTGAAAATACAACACACATAAAAATTGGAAAGGGAGTGAGATAAAGTGACACCATATCTCCGAAGCTCTTTAATGCCACATTGGAGGGTGTTTTTCAGTCACTGAGCTGGGAAAACAAGGATAAAGATTAATGGAGATTATCTAACCCACCTTCGTTTTGCTGATGACGTAGTCATTTTTGCAACTAGCCCATCAGAGCTGCAGAGTATGATCCAGGAACTTGCTGACAAGAGTAAAGAAGTGGGATTAAAAATGAACTTTCAGAAGACAAAAGTGATGTTCAATGCTTTTACAAGAAATGAAGATTTATCGATTGATGGAGAAAAGCTGAAGATAACAGACACGTACGTTTATCTTGGACAGCAGATATCAAGTGAGGGTCACATTGATGAAGAAATTAATCGGCGTACAAAACTTGCCTGGAGAGCTTTTTTGGAAAAAACAGCATAATTTTCAAGAGCAATATGCCATTATGTCTTAAAAGAAAAGTGTTTGATCAATGCATCCTTCCAGTGCTTACGTATGGTGCAGAGACGTGGACGTTAACTAAAAGAGACATACAAAGGCTGCAGACAACTCAAAGCAGCATGGAGAGGTGCATGCTTGGAGTAACCAGGAGAGATAAGAAGAGGAACTCGTGGATCCGAAAAATGACAAGAATGGAAGACATCATGATCAGAGTTAAATCCCCTGAAATGGCAATGGGCTGGACATACTGCCAGAAGGACAGATCATCGATGGACAGCCGAAATTTTAGATTGGATTCCAAGGGACAGGAAAAGACCCAGAAGAAGACCACATGGGAGATGGGTGGATGAAATTCGAAAGTATGCAGGGGTGACATGGAGGAGACTGGCACAAGACAGACCGTTGTGGAGGAAACTTGGGGAGACCTTCGTCCAGCAGTTTATTGATAATGGTTGACAATGATGATGATGATGATGAATGCTTGCGTTACGACTACCCTCCCCCTTCCAGAACCTTCTAGCATCGAAAATATTCGCTTCATATGCGTGCAAAGGTTATTAGCAATACAGTAATAATATATTTGAAATGCATGTGAATACAGAAAAATCTAAGTTCATAACATCTTTTATAAACTACGTTAATGGTCTTTCCATTGGGTGCTAAATTGTTGCTCTTCTCTGGATTTTTTCTTATTTCCATTTCTTTTGCTGCAGCCCCGAGTCTCCACTTTCTGAAGGAACGTAAAGAAAACTAAGTTTAACAAACACAAGGCGTATATTTTCTCATGAACCGTAGGTAAAATGCACTGAAGTGCCAGAAAAACTGGTACAGACGAGCTTACGCAAAATACATAGCGCCGTCACTTATGCGCGTGCTCGTTTGCTTCCGCCAGTGCTTATATAAAGCGATAGACATCCTTGCCAGCTGTCAGAGATGTTTTCGGCATGAGAATGACAAGTAATAACGATTTAAGCGATTTTCAACGCGGTGTCATAGTTGGCACTCGTGAGATGGCCCATAGTATTTCGGAGGTAGAAACACAGTTCAGATTTTCAGGGACGACCATTGCAAGGGTGTACCGTGAGTACAAGAATTCCGGCAAAACCTCCAACCTACGATACCAGTGTGGCCGTAAAAAGACATTGGGTGAACGTGACCATCGTCAGCTGTCAAGAATTGTTTCACGCGATGGCGTGAAACACTCTCGCAGGTATCATCGGAATTCAGTGGTGGAGCCTCAACAATTATCAGAGTCCTGACTGAGCAACGTACCCTGCACGATATGGGCTTTGGGAGCAGACGCCCAACTCGAGTCCCCTTCATGGGTGCAAGACACAGAGCTATGCGCCTCGCTTGGGCACGGCAACACCGCCAGTGGACACTTGATGACTGGAAACAAGTAGCCTGGTCTGACGAGTCACGTTTCCAACTGTATCGGGCTGATGAAAGGATTCATGTTTGGCGCAAACTCCAGGAAGCCATGGATTCCGCCGGTCAACGAGGAACTGTGCCGACTGCTGAGGGGTCTGTAATGGTATGGGGTGGGTTCAGCTGGACTTCACTTGGACCTCTGGTACGTCTACAAATGTCTGTGACCGGCCAACGCTATGTGCGCATTCTTTCTGACGAGGTACACCTGTTCATGTCCTGCATTCATGCTGATGAGTTGGGCCTGTTCCAACAGGACAATGCACCTCCGCATAAGTGTCGTGACGCCCATTATACTTAGAGGAGCATTCATCTGAGTTTGGGGTGTTGCCATTCCCACCCAAGTCCCCATATCTAAACGTGATAGAACACATTTGGGATGCCATGCAACGCGCTATCGAACACAGGATTCCGAGACCTCGGAATACACCCGAATTGTGGAACGCTCTGCAGGAAGTATGGTGTGCATTGCGTACAGCATATTTCCAGAAGCTAGTGGAGTCCATGCCTCGTCATATTTCTGCAGTCCTGCGCTCCCGTGGGTGACCTACCAAGTATTAGATTGGTGTACCAGTTTTTCTGGCACTTCAGTGTAATTTACCCTAACTCGAGGCTGGCAGTGAAACACTGCATGCTTCGTGAGAAAGACATACACACACATTCAATGTCACATACGCGTTATCAGGTGTCTCATTATGGTCCCTAGAAATACCTTAATAAATATTTTACCTTCTGATATATCCCTTTTAGAGTTTCGATTTGAAATCGGCCATCTACAAATCTGACGGCAATGGAAAACATTGTGTGGGATTTTAAAGGGTCTACCACAATTTCGCGATGAATTGTCACTACTATAGTCACAGTAAATATAGATTGAAAATATATTTAGTCCAGTTTTCATTTTAAAGTCATGATTGCAATTTAATGTAAAACATTTTTTCTTTAAAATTTGCAATTATCGTAAATTTTCTAAACTACATAATCTCTGATTAAATGAAATATATTTAATGAATTAAGTACAGCGTACCACCTGAATTAAAACACAAGGAATTTTTTGGGGGTGGGGGGAGAAGGGATGCAGGAGAAATATAAAACGTGCACAATAGAGTAACCTCAGTGTTTTTTAATGAATAAAGATCTACATGAATTAGAAAGCGAAAATTTCGGTCTGCTAAGTAAGTGGAAAAATCAATTTCACGCAAGACATTTTGCTGCAGAAATTAGTTATATTTTGTTTTGTTTGCAATTTATTCATTGCCGAACTTTATTCTTAATCGCAGTTCGTTCACATGCCAATTTTGTCTAGGACAAAAAATAACCAACACTCTTTCCAAAAAACATGGCAAGTGAGATTTTGTTGTTTGCAAACATGGATAATTTCTTCCAGTTCGATGGGAGTCACATTGCTGTTTGAATTATTACGTTCAATAAAAGCAGGAACAAACCAAAAAAATGGAAAAAACAAACAAAATACAGATAATCTAAGTTCTGATTGAGCAGTAAGTTTGGAACGTAGGACTACGACTTGCAGATCGGAGATTTGAAATGAGCTAGTCCAGTATGGTTTCAAAGCGCTTATTTAAATTGTTATAGCCAACACAGGTCTATGATATGAAAAGTAGCTTACCTAATTTTTACAAATAATGCTGGATACATTGCGAACACAAAGCAGATCGATACACGAATTACCCAACGTGGGGTTTTGTCTTTTTTGGCTTCTTACATTCCTCATCACTTGCTGTTGCCTCTTGTGTTGATTTTCTTCACTTTTGCTTGCGTTCATTCTGCGAATTCCGGGGCATTGCCAAAATGGACACCCGTTCACACGAAAACAATTTTAAATTATTTTAGGTTAAACCACTGGAATATGTCCTTTCCATATTTGAATAGATCTCGTCGAGAGCTTTAAAATGATACCACGCACAGGCGTTTTGAACTCCCGGTTGTCCAGATAAACCGCGATATTGTCAAAAGTGTTCACAGGTTCACGAGAAAACAATTTTTTAAATGTTCTCAGTTCAAACAACTGCGATATGTTCTTCGAATTTTTTTAATAGATCTCGTCGAGAGCTTTAAAACGATACCACGCACAGTCGTTTTGCGCTCAAGATTGCTGAGATAGACTGAGTCGAATGCGGCGGCACCCCCAGAAATATTGCATCATCTTCCCGCGTGCAGGGGGTAAGGGGAGAGTCGGCCGCACGATGTATTGCGCAGTACCCAAATTGGACTCCATGCTGTTGACGAATATGCTAACACGATTAGTGCGTGGCACGGACAGGGGTGGTCCAAAATAATGGAAACATCTTGAAACAATAGGTGTTACGCACCTAATATGGTGTGGGAGCACCAATGGCCTTTAAAACTGCTTGAATCCTCCTTGGAATGGACGCATACAAGTCCTGGATGGTGGTGAGTGGTATGTTGTACCATTCTTCCTGCAGAAACTGCTCCAATTCCTTGAGAGACGCCGGAGGAGGATAACAGATCGCGCTGTATAGACCACAGGGGCTCAATGATGTTTAAGTCTGGTGATTGTGCAGGCCAGAGAAGGTGTGCAACTTCATTCTCATGTTCCTCAAACCACGATTGAACAGGTCGACTTCTGTGAATCGGGGCATTATCATCTTGGAAGGTGCAATACTCTGACGGAAACAATGTCTGCCATTGAATGCACATGGTCAGCCAAAAGGGTGACATATTACCGCTAGTGATCCGTCCATGTAAGTTGATAACGGGGATAAACCACGAGATCATGGCCCAAACCATTACGGAACGGCCCCCATGCTTCAATGTAGGAAGGAGACAGTCTGGGTTGTAGGCTTCTGCGGGGGTTCTTCACACGTAAACCTGTCCAGTGGTGGGGAATAGTGAGGGACTTGATTCATCCAGTGACGTAGAAGAGTCTCAGCGCCGCTAAGCCATTTTTCGTGGTTAAATGGTAAAAGAAGTTGGGCAAGGATTTTTTGTAAATGATTGTGTATACAAAAATAGGTAAATCTATGTTCTGTATGCAAACATAATATTATCTTCACCATTTGTTTATACTATTGAGATGAGTATAGAGATTGTAGACTATAGAGAGTTTATACTATAGAGATTGTAGACTGGTCGGAGGCGCTGGCCTCTAACCAGTGATGTATTCAGGCATCTTCTCGGGGGTGCTTAGCCCCCCCCCTGAAAATCTATGAATGTCCCCCCGTAGATTTTTGGGCGATCTCCCCTTATACTTAGCCTAATTGTGTTCGTTTATAACTGAATATTTAGAATTAAAAAACATTAAGAAAATGATGCAAATATGATAATAATAAAGAAACAACAACATCCGCATGGACTTCAATCTTAAATTTCTATCATCCTTCAACAAAACATTAAACAGTTCTCGCTGAAGGGACAATTTTCCAAGCGCTGGGAACTCGGACTACTTCAGCAATAAAAACCTAATTCCACAGGGTAGAGATGTTTGCACAGCAATACATCATCATATTTTGGAAGCTAGCATTATTTCAGTCTTCTGGATGCCGTCTCTCCATGTATACGGTTAAGCCTTAGTGTAGCTTACGTGACGTTGGTGCTTCCAATATACAACAAAATATTTGCTACATAATTTTTAACAATAGCAAATTATCAGAAATTGTTCCCATAATAAAGTTTTTTTTTTCTGGCGGTGGTGGTTTACACTCTGTCACAAAAAAAAAATCGAGGTACCTCAAGCTGCCATCTAAACGGTTAGTTAGTTTTGGGTTTTTTTACTACTATTTGATAATCTAAATAATCTAAAGGGACTGAAACCAAATGGCAGGGGAATGGCTTACACCATACGTTTTCAGGTAACACTACTGTAATGATTCCTTAATAATCAAAAACACGCTTGTAGTATAAAGCGAGGACATTTTTACCACTCCTAATGTCTTGGGGGATTTTTCTCCAGCACAGCCTCACCTTTACTACCGTTCTCAATATTTTTTACACCACCCCATATTGAAGTTCGTAGTCCATTACTGAATTAAAGCAAAGGTATAACCTTTTTACATCTTTAATCACTTGTATGTGTAGATTTCTTGGAATTTGCATTTGCGATATAAGAGCATAAGAATTTTTTTGTATTCTACTTATCATTTACACTGCTGGCCACCCAAAATGCAACACCACCAAGAAGGAAGCATGCGATTGGCCTGAAATTCGCAGCATGCGTCTCCCGCAAGAGGACATGCAAACGATTAGCATTGCAGGGCATATGCAAATCATGTGCACCCTGCACGCCACCGAGGAGCACTATAAGAAGGGGGCACAGAAGGCGGGATGTAAGTAGTGGAAGTGTGCTGTGCTGCCGGACCTGTGCGTGGGAAGCTTCCTGATGCATCGTCGCACAATACGGCAGTCATTCCAGCACGTTTCGGAGTTCGACAGAGGACGAATAGTGGCTTATCGCGACAGCGGTTTATCATACCGAGACATCGGCGCCCGTGTGGGACGACATCCAACCACAGTGAGGCGAGTATGGATTCAGTGGGTGCAGGAGGGACGGACGGACCGACGTGAGCGATTGCCGCAGCCGCGGCACACCACCGAACGAGAGGACCGGCATGTTGTGCGGCGGACATTGACGGCTCGCACCGCCACATCACGAACGTTAGCACAGGAATTAGGGTGTGTTGCGCAACAACCTGTGTCAGCACGTACCGTTCGACGTCGTCTGCATGAGCGGGGACTTGTCGCACTTCGCCCATGGCTCCGATTACCACTGACATTACACCACCGACGAGTGCGGCGGCAGTGGGCCGTTGAACGCCGCACCTGGACTACGGAATGGCACGATATTGTCTTCTCCGACGAATCCCGCTTCTGCCTGCAGCACCACGATGGTCGGATCCGCGTGTGGTGGCACTGCAGCGAGAGACTGTATGACGCCTGCACTATGCATCGCCATACCCGTCCGTCACCTGGCGCTATGGTTTGGGGCGCAATTGAATATGACACCCGCACCCCTCTGGTACGCATCGCCGGTACACTCAACAGCCACCGCACCATCACCGACGTTTTGGAGCCTGTAGTCCTCCCTTACCTGCAGGACCTGCCAGCGGCCACGTTTCAACAGGACAATGCACGCCCACACGTGGCACGCATCGTGCAACAATTCTGCACGGCCCACCAGGTGTCACTGCTGCCGTGGCTCGCCTGTTCTCCCGATATGTCGCCCATCGAACACGTCTGGTCGCTGATCGGCAACCGAGTGGCCCGGCAAGCACCACCCGCGGCTACGCCTGATGAACTATGGCAACGTGTGGAAGCAGCCTGGACCGACGTACCGCAAGCCCACATCCAAAGCCTCTTTCGTTCGATGCCGCGGCGTGTAGCGGCCGTTATTGCCAGCCATGGGGGCCACACGAACTATTGATGTCTGCGTGTTCCGCAAGTCGCACAGGCCTGTAAGCTCAATCGTTTCATCATTGCATCTGTTGTTATGTGTCCAGTAAATCTGGCTTTGCTATCTCGTGTCCTTCTTGGTGTTGCATTTTGGGTAGCCAGCAGTGTATATATATATATATTAATAGTGTAGATATAAATAACAAAACTGTGATTATATGTATATAATCAATGAACAAGAAATTTGCAATTGCCCCCCCCCCCACGGAAAAAACAGTCTGAATGCAATACTGTCTCTGACTGTTGGTTCTAGCCGGGCCTTGACCCGAGTTCATGAAGAGGTATGGGTGGATGCGCTCGGCCAAGGTGCTGGATCTGTCAGTTATACGAAACTAAGTGCGCAAAGTTAAATACGGGCGACTACTTATTTCCCTCATGGGGATAAAGAAACAAACAAAAAGCACTGGATGAATGAAACAAAGGATACAGTCCGATTCCGCAGTAAGGGTTTCACGGATCCTAAGGATTCGAGAGCACAAAGTAATTGAGAAATCTCTTTTTTTTTTTTTTTGGACGACAGGTAAAAGAAAGTTATAGGTGGTGGATCCTCCGTGGGATTCAGATGCACCGACCCCAAGAGAATACAACGTCAGTGAAGGCCATTTCTATTATAAACTGCTCCATATCGGCTCTAATAAAAGTTATTCCCTGAGCTCACTTCCTGCCTTCTTATGGACAACAGAAAAGACATATCGTGCATCCACATGGTGATCTTAAAAAAATTGCGCATTAGTCACAATGAGTAGATATCACTATGTTAGTTGCATTTACTCAATGTGATTAGTATAAAGTGACCAGACGTCTTCATTTTCTGGGGACAGTCCTCAATTTCAATACTTTGTCCTCAATTCCGTAAAAACTGATTGAGGACCTCAAATGTCCTCAGTTTCTTATTTTCAGTCCTCAATATTTGAAGTTTTTCCAAAAAAATTGAAATAGGAAAAAATGTGAAAATCATCTGAATACGTGGCATCAGTTGAGTAAATAAATCCATCGCTTTTTCCACGTTAAGCAACACACAGCAACCGAAAAATTGTTATTAGGCTGCCGTCGGGGAATCGAACCCCGAATCTTTCGATATCTAGCCGAGCACGTTAGCCTTACACCACAGCGGCCAACAATTCACGGTGCTATGTGTGCTTTTCTTTTTCAGTCAGCATCTGACATCATAAATCCGTAAGATGGGCTCTGCTACTGAGACGTCTCCATCTGGTGGGCATTAACGCCACTGGCTATATACACTATCTACTAACAAGTAATTGGACACCTGTGATAGCAAAGGAAAACGAAGTTTATTCACCTTGAATAGTTGGTTGAGCCTCCACGAGCGGCGATTACAGCTGCGACCCTCCGGGGCATACTCTCAACCAGGCGTTGTACGACGGCTAGCGGTATTTTCTTCCACTCGGCTTGGAGAAGACATGTCAGTTCCTTCACCGATTTCGGACGGTGGGGGCACCCCTTAAGTCGACGCTCCAACTCGTCCCAGAGGTGCTCGATAGGGTTAAGGTCCGGGCTCTGAGCAGGTCAGTCCATTCGATTAACCCCATTGTCACCATACCAAGCCAGGGTGGACCTCGCAACATGACAGGTGGCATTGTCATCCTGAAAGTAACATGGATCCCCCCGTAAAACTGCCACAACGTAGGAAGCGCATGGTCATCCAAAATGGTGCAGTAGGTCTCGGCGTTGAGTCTACCAGGAATTGCGACCAAGGGTCCCGTGCCATACCAGGAGAAACACTCCCAATAGCATAATTCCACCGCCGCCGAACTTCACAGTTGGCACAATACATTCCAGCAGGAGGCGTTCTCCAGGCAGACGCCAAACCCAGACCCTGCCATCTAAACGGTAGAGGGTGAACCTTGATTCGTCGCTCCAGAGAACCTGTTTCCACTGTTCAACGGTCCACTGTAGACGTTCTTTGCACCACGTTAGCCGAGCAGCGCTATTGGCCTTGGTGATCAAAGGCTTGTGGGCGGCAGCACGTCCATGATAACCGAGCAGATGTTACGGATGGTATTCATCAAAAGAACACTCCCGGATGCCAGTTGAAACTCCTCGTGGATGTGGCCCATCGATTTGGTGCGGTTCTTCAGAATTTCTCTGGCCAGCACCCGTCGGTCTCTAACTCCCAGTTTTGTGGCTCTGCCGGGTCGGGGCACATTCCGACAGTCACCTCTCCTCTTCCACTTGCCAATCACGTAGGCCACTGTCGATTTTGGGTACTTCAACTAGCTGGATATGTCACGTATGGAACGGTCATTTCTGTAATACCCGACGATTACACCTTTCTCGAAATCAGAGAGCTCCGAACTGCGTGGCTTCTTGCATGCGACTGGTTGCGTTGTTGTTTTCCCCACGATATTTAACGGCGGCGGCCGTGACGTGTATCAGGACCGCAGATATCGTCGATTGCAGGGGAGTCCAATTACTTGTTGGTAGATAGTGTATAATTATAGCAATAATCCAAAGGGCGAGATCCATTTATTTACTCAACTGACGCCACATATTTAGATAATTTTCACATTGGATTTCGCCCTTTGGATTATTTCTATACTATACACTGACGGAAAAAAATCCCAACACCACGAAACAATAGTTGTAGAGGAATGAAATGGCGGCAATACATTTGTATAGGTAACATATTTAATCGATTAAGGTTTCAAGATCACAGCTTATTGTAAGCGCGAGAAGAGCCATTTTAAATGTGAAATGCTGGTACATTAATAACCGGAGTAACCGGCAGAATGTTGAATGCAAGCACGCAAACGTTCACGCATTGTGTCGTACAGGTGCTGGATGTCAGTTTGTGGGATGGAGTTCCATGCCTGTTGCACTTGATCGGTCAATACAGGGACAGTTAATGCTGGTTGGGGGTGACGCTCGAGTTGTCGTCCAATGATCTCCCATACATGCTCGATTGGTGAAAGATCTGGTGATCTAGCAGGCCATGGCAACATGTCGACACTCTGTAGAGCATGTTGGGTTTCAACAGCGGTATGCGGGCGAGCGTTATCCTGTTGGAAAACACCCCCTGGAATACTGTTCATTAATGGCAGTACAACAGGTTGAATCACCAGACCGACGTACAACTGTGCTGTCGGGGTGCGTGGGATAACCACGAGAGTGTTCCTGCTGTTATAGGAAATTGCTCCCCAGACCATAACTCCAGGTGTAGGTCCAGTGTGTCTCGGCCGCAGACAGGTTGGTTGCAGGCGCTCACCTGGCCTCCTTCTAACCAACACACGGCTATCACTGGCACCCAGGCAGAACCGGCTTTCATCAGAAAACACAACAGATCTGCACTCCGTCCTCCAATGAGCTCTAGCTTGACACCACTGACGTCGCAAACGGCATTGGTTTGGAGTAAGTGGAATGCACGCTACAGGGCGTCTGGCTCGGAGCTGTCCTTCAAGTAACCGATTTGTAACAGTTCGTTGTGTCACTGTGGTTGCAACTGCAGCTCGAATTGTTGCCGCAGACGCAGTACGATGCGCCACGGCCATACGCCGTACACGGCGGTCTTCCCTCTCAGTAGTGCCACGTGGCCGGCCGGAACCCGGTCTTCTTGAGGCAATACCTTCCCTTGACCACTGCTGCCAACAATCATGCACAGTAGCTACATTCCTGCCAAGTCGTTCTGCAATATTGCGGAAAGAAAATCCACCTCCTCGTAGCCCTATTACACGACCTCGTTCAAACTCCGTGAGCTGTTGATAATGGCTTCTTCGTCTTCTTAAAGGCATTCTTGACTAACATCAACACCCTACGTCGAATCTCAACGATAACTAACGCTCACGAACGTTACAGCGCGTATTTACAGCAAACCTGCTTTGCATGTTCCGAGGGGCGCTACTAGCGCCACACGTATGCGCGGAGCGCGAAATTTGCATAGACGTCATCTTACAGATGTACTCTCAGCGCCTACCAACTGTCGTTTATCTAACACAACCTCTTCTTGGTGTTGGGATTTTTTCCCCCGTCAGTGTATATATATATAGCCAGTGCCGTTAATGCCCACCAGATGGAGACGTCTCAGTAGCTGAGCCCATGTTACGGATTTATGATGTCAGATGCTGACTGAAAAAGAAAAACACACATAGCACCGTGAATTGTTGGCCGCTGTGGTGTAAGGCTAACGCGCTCGGGTAGATATCGAGAGATTCGAGATTCGATTCCACGACGGCGGCCGAATAACAATTTTTCGGTTCCTGTGTGTTGATTAACGTGGAAAGAGCGATGGATTTATTTACTCTAGGAAAACATGTGCTTAACAAAAGTCGTAGAACTCAATTGAATCTACCTAATGCAATCAAATTTAGCATCAATTACTTATTTAATTTCAAGAAAATAGACTCATAAGGGTATGGAACTATTTTCCGAAGTGGACGAATTTTTCCTTGAATTATATTATAGAAATCACGCATTATTAACAAGGAGGTTAGAAGTAAGAGGAACTGGCAACAGCCCCTATCCCTGTGTTTCTGCCGTGACTCCACTTTTTATCAGCTGACTACGCCAATGCGCCCAACCTGAGAATCTCCTGTATATCTCTATCGGGAAATCGCGATTTTGAACGGGTTTTTCGGACCCTTACTCTACCCATACAGGCATGAAAAAAAATGAGGCTGAAATATTCATTCCCACAATAAAAAATTTCCAGAAAAAACAGGAAAATATGTGTTGGCATTTCTTTAAAGAATTGAACAAAATAATGTTTTTTTGAGCGGAAGTGCATAGTGCGCATGATTACTTACTGGCCATGTGCAAGTAACCAAAAACCTAATGTTAAGAAATAAGAAAATCCGAAATATTTCTTCTTTCCATCCTTGGTTTGCATGCGCTAAGCGAAACTGCTTAAGCCACAGGAAGTGACGTCACGTTCCCGAACTCCCGCAGCGCACACTCCCACCACCTCAGAGAGAAGACAGAAACAGCTGATCTGTTTTGGCTTCACTCAAAACGGGTCCCTTCATCTCCTCGTCTTCTAACCTCCTTGGTTATTAATGGGAGACATTCCGAAGCATTGAACAGTCATCTCGATAACCGTGGTGTTATTTCGTTTCTGTTTTAACTGGATTCAACTAAGATATTTATAGGATGAGAAAAAAATTTCATCTTTTTCAGTATCCACTTTCTTGCAATTAAATAAGTATCTTATGCTAAATTGGTTACATTTGGTAGATTTTTTTTTTTTTTTTGATTGGAGGTTTAACGACCACCGTGAGCAACTCAATGGGCTATAAGCAGTCGCCCGTCCCTAGTTTAGGGTCACTGGTTCCAGGGAAGGGAGAGAGCCAGTGCCATAAGACAAACACAACATCCATGCCCGACCGGGATTCGAACCCGGACCCCTTACGGACGAACGATCAGAGGCCAGCGCCTTAGACCACTGCGCCACCGAGGCGGCTTTGGTAGATTCCCTTGAGAGTTCTACAAAATTTGTTTAGTACATTTCTTCATTAAACTGTTTCAAGTGAAGTTATTGGACTTGGTTTTTGTTGTAAACTGTTTCAAGTGAAGTTATTCGTTTTCATAGAGATAACAGACAGCTATTCCATGATTTCTGTCGGTTCAGTGCATAGTAATTTTCAGGCTTCAGATATTTTTTTTTTTTTTTTTTGTACAAAACTACAATGAAATTTCAGTACAAAATCAAAATGTAGCTTTGTTTGCATGTGCTGCCCCCTATGAGTAGCAGTCAAAATTCATCAGAAGTAATATTCTGCATGATAGATTTTATTGCTGTTTTATACTTATTTCACATGAAAATCTTCCTTCAGATTCATCGTATGTTTTCCCATGAAACGGGACAATCATGGTATAGTTCAAAACATTACTAATCTTCGGCTTTATCACAATGTGTCGGACGTTGTCCTCAATCCTATCCTCATTTTGAAACGAAATTGTCCTCAATTTTGCATTGAAATTGAGGACAACATTCCATTTCGTCTTCAATTTCGTTCTCAAAAATCTGGTCACCTTAGATTAGTATGCCTTATTCACAATAAATATTTGAAATCGTGCAGAACGACAGAGTGGTCTTTAAGCAAAATTTTAGTATTATTAGCATATGACTGCCACGTAAGATTCTTTTATTTTAAATTGCTCAAATTGTGCAATTTTAATATAAATTGATAAAAGTAATTAGTAATAAAAAGTACTAAATAAATTAATTAAATCAGATTTTTTTCACAGGGCTTTTGAAAATTTTTTGAGGGTATTCTTTCAGGGTTGCTTTATTCTAATCAGTTCAGCGCTAAGGCACTTTTTAATTTAGACTACATCACTGGATTCATCGGAAAGCAAGACATGTTTCCACTTGTCCACGTTTTATGTTCCTGGCACCACTGTAGTCTTCGTTTCATATTCACCTGTGACGCCAGGGGTTTTGCAATCGCAGCTCTGCCGTAAATATTGTGCTTATGCAATTCCCTTCAAACGGGATGGGTCGACACTAGGTTCTGGAGATTTGCATTAAGCTCAGCAGTCACTTTCGTCGCCGTAATCTTCCATCTTGTGGTCACAATCTTCTTTAATATCCTCCTGTCTCTCGTAGTGTGTTTGGTTTTCCTTCCACAGTTGTGTCAAAGAATATCAGCGAGATCTTCAGGGAAAACATGCAGTGCACAGAAGCCAACATACAGGCTGATGCCGGAGCAGGCTGCGCATGCGTATTTCTGTTGACTTCAATTCTTTGGGCAAAGAACAGTCAGCCGAGCTACTCAGACTCACAGCACGTGATTGCAACCATCTCAGTAGCATAATCACTTCGCAAATCGGATATGTTAATTTTGTTACGCCAACTGGGTTAGTTAAGGCTTTTGTTTGTTCTTTAGTCTTTCAGAAATATTTTCAGTAATGCCAAATACTAGGGAATGTCAGCATTTTGTACGGATCATTTGGCCTAACTGTAATATTTGCTGAAATTTAATTTAAATGCTGATACTAATGTTACTGCATATTTTTTCTCACCAAAATAAGGGATGGGCGGGATATCAGAAAACAGCAACAACAAAAAACTGCTCAAAGTAAATAGTCATCAGATCGAAGGAAACCATCGTGGATCAAAGAAAAGCTTCACTGCCGTAGCCCCCTCCCCCTAACGTGTTTTGCTCCTGAATGTTAACTTTCCCGCAGAGCATATTATCTCTTAAGATGTGGTGGCGCTGTTGCCGCCTGTTTTACGTTATCTCTATGAGAGTAGACCTTCTTTAAGCGTTAGATATTCTTTGGTTGTGTCTCGCAGATGATATTGTTCTGTAAACATTGTATGCTGTCATGACCTTCTACACGGTACCTCTCGATACCCCCATTACCTGTGCCACTGTGGTTACCGATGCACCAACCAGACAGGCTCCTACAGTCTGCCCTCTTTGGAACTTCGACAGGTCACTCATTGTGCCTTCACCTGGAACGCAATTATGCAAACACCGAATTACAATGCAATCACACTGACCCTTTTTTTTTATTGGAGTTTTTTTTTTTTTTGATTGGAGGTTTAACGACCACCGTGAGCAACTCAATGGGCTATAAGCAGTCGCCCGTCCCTAATTTAGGGTCACTGGTTCTAGGGAAGGGAGAGAGCCAGTGCCGTAAGACAAACACAACATCCATGCCCCAGCGGGATTCGAACCCGGACCCCTTACGGACGAGTGATCAGAGGCCAGTGCCTTAGACCACTGCGCCACCGGGGCGGCTTATTGGAGTTTTAACGACCACCGTGAGCAACTCAATGGGCTATACGCAATCGCCCGTCCCTAATTTAGGATCACTGGTTCCAGGGAAGGGAGACAGCCAGTGCCGTAAGACAAACACAACATCCATGCCTCACCGGGATTTTTTTTATTGGAGGTTGTTGTTTTTTTTATTGGAGGTTTAACGACCACCGTGAGCAACTCAATGGGCTATAAGCAGTCACCCGTCTCTAATTTAGGGTCACTGGTTCCAGGGAAGGGAGGGAGCCAGTGCCGTAAGACAAACACAACATCCATGCCTGACCGGGATTCGAACCCGGGCCCCTTACGGACAAATGATCAGAGGCCAGCGCCTTAGATCACTGCGCCACCGGGCGGCCCTCACCGGGATTTGAACCCGGACCCCTTTCGGACGAATAATCAGCGGCCATCGCCTTAGACCACTGCGCCACAGACCCTTGAGGTTATATGCAACACTTTTTTGCAAAGCAAAATTGTAGCTACGTTTTACTCAAAAAGCAGCACATACCAAAGTCACTGTTTTCGGCGAGGTGTTTCCGTTATTTTGGGCAACCCCTGTATTTTAAACCATATAATGATTTCAATTGCGACCTATTTTTGTCACAGATGGTCGGCCGTAAGTTGCCCCATACTATCCGCGGATTAATTATTTTTTTGGTTGGAGGTTTAGCGACCACCGTGAGCAACTCAATGGGCTATAAGCAGTAGCCCGTCCCTAATTTAGGGTCACTGGTTCCAGGGAAGGGAGTGATCCAGTGCCGTAAGACAAACACAACATCCATGCCTCACCGGGATTCGAACCCGGACCCCGTTCGGACGAATGATCAGAGGCCATCCCTTAGACCACTGCGCCACCGGGGCGGCTCCGCGGAGTTAAAAAGTGGTCGTACGTCAAAACTGTCAAATAATACATTCATTACTTTTGTTGGTTTTATTTTATTCACTCCACCATTTTATTTCCCATTGTTTGTTTGGATTGGAGGTTTAACGACCACCGTGAGCAACTCAATGGGCTATAAGCAGTCACCCGTCCCTAATTTAAGGCCACTGACTCCAGAGAAGGGAGAGAACCAGTGCCGTAAGACAAACACAACATCCATGCCTTACTGGATTTGAACCCTGACCCCTTTCGGACGAATGATCAGAGGCCATCGCTTAGACCACTGCGACGAATAATCGAGCTACTCGGAGAACCACACTCAAATCTGCTGCATCAGCAAGTGCTATCATGAAGCCATCTTCCGGGGACGTTTTATTCAAAAGAAACGAACTGATGTGAACCGCTATGACTGGAGGAGCCCCGCCACGGGTCATCAGCCAGTGGAAAAACTTGCAGCTGAGTTCAGAAAACTTCGGTAGTGACGTTACGCAGGAACTACTTTCAGCGGAGTTCACAACACATCTGTACGGCAGCAGGGATGTAGAAGTGCCTTAGCA
This sequence comes from Macrothele yani, assembly GCA_039090855.1. Classification (NCBI taxonomy): domain Eukaryota; kingdom Metazoa; phylum Arthropoda; class Arachnida; order Araneae; family Macrothelidae; genus Macrothele; species Macrothele yani. The sequence goes on along the minus strand of CM077009.1, from coordinate 198,186,381 downwards.
CGGCCTAGCGGCGCTGAGGTACTTGCTGCTGAGATACCAGTCATGACACTGGACACTCACCTCTAGGATCAACTGAGCATGGCTGAACCTTTCTGCTGAATGTCTTCGCATGGTTAATCCAGTTTTTGTAGAACTCTTGATACAATGTGGAGCAACCCACAAGTGGGGCAGTTTTCGAAACAATGGCACCTGCTGTCCAAGGGTACTCTCTGATTGCAGTCAAATTGGTGCAAATCACCACGTATCCCTATTACTGGCAAGTGTTTACTGATCACATGCATAAGATAGGTGTGCACAATTTACAGTAGACCATGTGATGTTGATATGATGTGATGCTTTGTTATCGCTCCGAATATTAAAAGGGTGTTGTTCCTAATGTAAATCTATCTCAGTGTATACTGCTAATAATAATGTATACATGTTTAATACCACAGGATTTCAAAGACAATAAATATGACTTATGATTGTTTGAGAGAACCAAAGGCCTTTCCGTAATGAATAAAATCCACGCATAGTGGGAATTCATGTTCATTCACTCTTTGAATGGATGAAGACAACAAAAATAATATGCATCCTCCCAAAACATTTTTGGCAGTGAAACTTCTTGCAGTCTTTAAATCAAATTGAAATGACAAGCTCCACACACCAGAACACCACCTCCATCAATCTGCTGAACCCCAACTGTGCACTCAGGTGATAGGGCTTCATGCTGTTTACGTCATAAGTGAACATGGCCGTCAGCATGTTGCAGTAGGAAATGGGACTTATGATAACAGATGACCTACCATCAATCAAGTGTCCACTTCTGATGTTTCTTGGCCCATGCTAGGCATTGATTGCAATGACTGGGCATCATCATGGGTAACCTCTGGTGTCTGGCTGTAGAACCCCAAGCAAAGCAAGCTACGGCATATAGTACATGTGGAAATAGATCAAACTGCATTGCTGTTGTACTGGTGAGTGAGCTGGGTGTCGGTTTCATGTTGTTCCTGATACACCCGACACTCATCTCTAGGATCAACTGTGCATGGCTGAATAGAGTGAGCCCTTCTACCGAATGTCTTTGCATGGTTAGTCCAGTCCTTGTACAATTCCTGATACAGTGTAGACAACCAACAAGTGGGGCTGTTTCTGAAACAATGGCACCTGCTGTCTAGGGGTGCCAACTATCTGGCTGCAGTCAAATTGGTGTAAGTCACCAAGTTTCGTCATTACTGACAAGTATTTACTGATTACATGCAGAGGATAGGTGTGCAAAAACACTTGTTCGTAATGACGAAACTTGGTGACTTACACCAATTTGATTGCAGCCAGATAGTTGGCACCCCTAGACTGCAGGTACCATTGTTTCAGAGACAGCCCCACTTGTTGGTTGTCTACACTGTATCGGGAATTGTACAAGGACTGGACTATCCATGCAAAGACATTCAGTAGAAGGGCTCACTCTATTCAGCCATGCACAGTTGATCCTAGAGATGAGTGTCGGGTGTATCAGGAACAACATGTAACCGACACCCAGCTCACTCACCAGTACAACAGCAGTGCAGTTCGATCTATTTCCACATGCACTATATGCCATAGCTTGCTTTGCTTGGGGTTCTATAGCCATACACCAAAGCAGTTACCCATGATGATGACCAGTCATTGCAATCAATGCCTAGCATGGGCCAAGGAACATCAGAAATGGACCCTTGATTGATGGAAGGTCATCTGTTATTCTGAGTAAAATCTGCTACAGTACCATGCTCATGGCCTAGTTCACATGACGTAAACCGCATGAAGCCCTATCACCTGAGTGCACAGTTGGGGTTAAGCAGATTGGTGGAGTTGGTGTTCTGGTGAGGGGAGCTTCTTCCTGGCAAGCCGTATTGGTTATGGGTTATTATTCCACAATCACTGAATGGTGGATGCTACAGGGACCTGTTAGCCAACGATCTCTATTCATATTTGCAGAAGGTTTACCAGATCCACGTGCCGTCTTTGAATGGGAGAATCCACAATGTCATCAGGATTGCATAACTAATGAGTGGTTGGGGAAACATGACTGATTTGCCACATCGCCTTGGCTATGAAACTTCCCTGACTGTAACCCCATTGAACATTTGTGGGATATGCCAGAATGGGACGAGAACTGCAGATTCTCTACAGAATGAGGGAGAACTGATAAAGTTGCTTCAGCGGAAGTGGGTCAAGTTATGCATTGAGGGCATTTGACACCTGTAGAATCTGTTCCTAGGAGTCTGCAAGCTGTGACTGTTACAGAAAGGTGGACCAACACATTATTTGGTATTTCAAAATGGGTCAAGTTATGCTTTGAGGGCATTTGGCACCTGTAGAATCTGTTCCTAGGAGTCTGCAACCTGCGACTGTTACAGAAAGGTGGACCAACACATTATTTGGAATTTTAAAATGGGTCAAGTTATACATTGAGGGCATTTGACACCTGTAGAATCTGTTCCTAGGACTCTGCAAGCTGCGACTGTTACAGAAACGTGGACCAACACATTATTTGGTATTTCAAAATGGGTCAAGTTATGCATTGAGGGCATTTGACACCTGTAGAATCTGTTCCTAGGAGTCTGCAAGCTGTGACTGTTTCAGAAAGGTGGACCAACACATTATTTGGTATTTCAAAATGGGCCAAGTTATGCATTGAGGGCATTTGACACCTGTAGAATCTCTGCCTAGGGTTCTGCAAGCCATGACTGTTACAGAAAGGTAGACCAACACGTTATTTGGTAGGTGACCCTAACACAAAGCTAACTTGTTGTATATGAAACCACAAATATGAAGGTCGAGTTGACTCATCAAAACAGCATGTATGAAAATTGGAAAGGAACTGAGACAAACAGACATAATGTTTTCCAAGCTCTGCAGTTCCACATTCTAGAATGTTTTTCAATATTTGAACTTGGTGTCTTTAAATCTTGAACCACCTTTTTATTATGGAACACTTAATTTGTTTTGCAACTACTCTGTACAGCTGCAGTGTATGAACCAGGAACTAGGTGACAAATTTAAAGAAGTTGGATTAAAAACGGACTTACAAGAAGGTGATGTACATTTTTATACAAACCGAAGATTTAGACATGAACAGAGGCAAATCTAGAAGCAAACTATGCTTACATTTACTTTAAACAAGAGATATGAAACAAGGGTCACATCTAAGTGGAAATTAATAGGTATTAAACTTGGATGTAGAATATTTTAAAGGAACAGAAAAACTTTTAAGAGCAATTTGTCATTATGTCTTACAACAAAAGCATTTACTCAATGCATCCTTGCAGTTTTTATTTATTCATATGAGACATGGTCCTGAACTATAAAAGTCAAACAAGTGCTGTGGGCAACTAAAAGAATGATAAAGAGATGTTTATCTGTTTATTTAGACATAACACAAAAAAGGAAAAGAGTAAAAAAAAAGGTCACCGTCTCTCATGTTTTTCTCTTTTTTACGTGCTAAAATGTTTATACACTGAACTGCCAAAACTCATGGGACAGCAGTATGCAAATTTTTAACTGGCACTGCAGTCGTATAAGGGCTTCAATGCATGCCAGCATTTTTATCAGATGTGAGATGTAATATCGTAAATCAGGTTGAAAAACTGCCAGTATTATTATGGTAAGCTGACATGAATTATCGGAGTTTCAACGAGACAGGGTAGTTAGACAAATTGTACATTCAATTTCTGAAGTTCTGTGAATATTCAACATTCCTCAACCCAAGGTGTCACATACGCACCGGGAATACCTCATGGAAGGCATTGCCACCCACTATGGACAGTGCAGTGGTTGACCATGGGTACTGAATGATTGTGACCAGCAGCATCTGACCAGGATTGTCTATGCTAACAGACAAGAGACACTGGCTGAAATAGCATCCACATCCAAAGCAGAAAGTACCAGAGACATATCCATCAGGTCCGCGCAGCATAATTTAGTGTCCAAGGGGTATGGGAGCAAAAGACTCAATAGAGTTCCTTTGTTAACTCCATGACATAAGACACAGTGCCTCACCTGAGGTCATGAACATGTCAATTTGAACCTGGAAAACTGGCAACATGTGGCATGGTCTGATGAGTCATGCTACCAGTTGTTATGAGCTGATGGTAGAGTTTGGGTGTGGCACAGACCCCATGAGGTCATGGACCCAAGCTCTGAACAAGACACTGTGCAAGCTGGTGATGGTTCCATACATGTGTGGGGTGTCTATGTGGCATGTTTTTGGTCCTCTGGTCCTTGTAAACACGTCATTAACTGGTAATCGCTTTGTTGCTCTGCTGGGTTTCCATTTGTAGCCCTTCATGGACTTCATGTACCCCAGCAACAACGGGATTTCCCAGGAGGACAATAATACATATGTCATAATTTTGTTTAAACTGTATGGCATTGTCTTACTTAATATATTCATCAATGCACCATGTCATCAGGCCCAAGTTGTCCAAAATTTGTTCAAGGAGCACTCTGGACAATTGCGACAGTTGGTGTGGCCATCATGTTCACCCCACATGAACCCAATAGAACACTTATGGGATGTGGTGGAAAGTTCCATTCGCACCAAAGATGCTGCACATACAAATACCAGGGAGATGTGGGCTGCTATTCAGATGACATGGCTCAAGATATCTTCAGAAGTCTTCCGGACACTTGTGGAATCGATGGCACATGGAATTGCTCGCACTTCGCAGAGTTAGAGGAGGTCCACCATGGTATTATCCCGTGACTTATGGCAATTCAGTATACAACTTGCATAATTGTGTGCTTTTGTGGGAATTGTTAAAAATTCAGCTCTTTTGCTGTATATCAATAAACCTTGTTTACACCCGAGTGAAAAATACAATATCTGAAAATGATGCTGAAATTGTGTGCCATCAATGCTTCAGTACTGCAAGTTCAAAACCTTTTTCAAGACAACATTCTGGACATTGTCATTAAAAGATGGTGGTCGGACTGTGGTCAAGTGATTTGAAAAGTCAGCTCGTGACTGCTCTTGCTTAATTGTACACATAAAAATTGCAGGGCTTTTAACAAATCAGTATCAAGGAATTGGGAAGACTTCCGGACGAAAATTTATAAAACTTATCTCACGTACCCTTGCATAGGTTTGAAATGTTTCTTCTCCCAAATACTAGTGCATATGTTTGAAGTGTTGCCAGAGTCAGATTGTCAAAATATAACTTAACTTTTTGCTTATTCTCATGATTTTCCTTCCAAACTTCTAAAAGAAGCATCCTGACATCCCTTACCAGATTTGTGGGTACCTTCAAAGGGGAAAGGGTCCCCACTACAATTTGATGTGCTATTGTTATAAATATAACTACAAATATCTGTTACTTAATTCTGTTTAATTCAGTAATGATTATAACTTTTTGCTTATTCTCATGATTTTCCTTCCAAACTTCTAAAAGAAGCATCCTGACATCACTTACGAGATTTGTGGGTACCTTCAAAAGAGAAAGGGTCCCCACTACAATTTGATGTGCTATTGTTATCAATATAACTACAAATATCTGTTTCTTAATTCTGTTTAATTCAGTAATGATAATAACTTTTTGCTTATTCTCATGATTTTCCTTCCAAACTTCTAAAAGAAGCATCCTGACATCACTTACGAGATTTGTGGGTACCTTCAAAAGAGAAAGGGTCCCCACTACAATTTGATGTGCTATTGTTATCAATATAACTACAAATATCTGTTTCTTAATTCAGTAATGATGATAACTTTTTGCTTATTCTCATGATTTTCCTTCCAAACCTCTGAAAGAAGCATCCTGACATCACTTACGAGATTTGTGGGTACCTTCAAAAGAGAAAGGGTCCCCACTACAATTTGATGTGCTATTGTTATCAATATAACTACAAATATCTGTTACTTAATTCTGTTTAATTCAGTAATGATCGTACGTTTTTGATTTCATTTTGAGAATGTAACTCATGTATGACATAAAATAAAAATAGTTTAAAACTTTTTAGTTCCTATCTCTCCACCCCTACCCCCAGCCTTCGAAACAATCCTGGCATATCCTATAACCAAAATCCATTACACTGGCAAACTTGAATAAAATGAAAAACAGTGCTTTTCATAATACAAATCAGCTGAAGTGTAACAGGAAACAGAACTTGTATTGCTTTCATGGCCACATCCCAGGAAAAAAAAAAAAAGACATCTTTGGATCTTTCTCATCACAATGTTGTAAACAGAAATTTTCTTCAAGATATGGTAATACTTAAACTAAATCTTGTGAACACAAGCACTGCCCCTGCAACACAACATACAGTTCTTCATCATTCACCATTATGAAGTAGAATGATTTTGCCTACAATGAAATGCTTATTGATTTCACTGCATCCCATGCCTTTTAAATACCTTTAGGCCATCACAAATGAAAGAGGGCAAAAACAAAATAAACGTTTATCTTTCGAGCCCAGTTACTGAGGTCAAATAAATGTAAAAAAGCACTTCTTTTTAATTATGCTTATATTAATTTTTTTATTCCTAGATTCACTCTCTCTCTCTCTCTCTCTTATGTTTCAATGCTTTCATTCAGTTTCAATAATTTGCATCATCAATGCAGGATTTCAACAAACTATTTTTTGACTCCTGATCTTCACTAGGAAATTTCACACAATGAAAAACCTCTGATCATTCTTAACTTGCATCACAACTCATAACCTGACTACTAACTGCACAACCCTGGTAAAACTTTAATTATGTTACAGGCACGCATATTTCCATAAATGAAAAGCATGATTTGAAACGGATTATCCCCCTGGAAAATCTGAAAGATAAATCTTACGCATCATTCAATAAATCTTTCTACATCAAAATTAGGAATAGTCCTGTTCAAGCACACACAAAAAAGGAGCTGGTTATTTATCTACATGAAGGAGCATATGCACTGAAATCTAACTCTTCTGAGCAAAGTGTCTGGAACATATATCACACTAGTTAGGCTTTTTCACCTGTGTGAAGGAGCATGTGCCTTGAAAGAGAACTTTTGGCAGCAAATTGTTTCGAACATACATCACACTGGTGAGGCTTCTCACCTGTGTGATGGAACGTGTGCTTTGAAACAGCACTTTTACGAGTAAATTGTTTGGAACATACATCACACTGGTAAGGCTTTTCACCTGTGTGAAAGAGCATGTGGCTTGAAAGATGACTTTTTTGAGTAAATTTTTTGGAACATACATCACACTGGTAAGGCTTTTCACCTGTGTGAAGGAGCAAGTGTGCTGAAAGACCACTTTTTCCAGTAAATTGTTTGGAACATACATCACACTGGTGAAGCTTTTCACCTGTGTGAAGTAACATGTGCCTTGAAAGATAACTTTGTTGAGTAAATGTTTTGCAACATATATCACACTGGTGAGACTTTTCACTTGTGTGAAGAAGTATGTGCCTTGAAAGGTCACTTTTACAAGTAAATTTTTTGGAACATACATCACACTGGTAAGGCTTTTCACCTGTGTGAAGAAGCATGTGCCTTGAAAGGTCACTTTTACGAGTAAATTGTTTACAGCACACATCACATTGGTGAGGCTTTTCACTTGTGTGAACAAGCATGTGGCTTGAAAGATTATTTTTTCCAGTGAATTGTTTGGAACATACATCACATTGGTGAGGCTTTTCACCTGTGTGAAGGAGCAGGTGTTGTGAAAGACTACTTTTTTGAGTAAATTTTTTGGAACATACATCACACTGGTGAGGAGTTTCACCTGTGTGAAGGAGCATGTGCCTTGAAAGACTACCTTTATGAGCAAATTGTTTGGAACATACATCACACTGATGAGGCCTTTTACCTGTGTGAAGCAGTATGTGCTTTAAAGGAGTACTTTTGTGATTAAATTGTTTGCAGCATAAATCACATTGGTGAGGCTTTTCACCTGTGTGAACAAGCATGTGCCTGGAAAGATAACACTTGTATGCAAACTGTTTTAAGCACACATGACATTGGTGATTCTTGTCACTTGACTGAAGGAGAGTATGCCTCGAGATGCTGCATTTTTCACTTCTCTGCTTGGAACACATCTCAGAATCATAAAGTTGTTTTCTTGCAGGGACCATTACATGCATTAAGGGAATATCTGTTTGAATTCCTTGTGACACACATTACACTAAAAGTTTTTCAACTGTATGAAGTTGCATACGTCTTGCAAATGTAGATTTTTCTGAGAATTTCTGGAAGCATAATTCACGTTCCCAGAGATCTTCACTTTTACATGAAATGTGTATTGAAGTATCAATTTCTGCTTTCACTTCCGTCACAGTTAATTGTTCAGTGACATCTCTCATAGAATGCTTCAGCACTGAGTTCATGCTGAGGAACTTAGGATTTTTATTTATTCAGAAACCTGCTGTTCTAGTAAGTTTCCTTTTTGATATTATGCAGTCACGAAGTGACAGTGCAACTAATTGCAATTAATTGTGTTGTCCACAAATACAAAGAAAAGTGCCACATTACAGTCACGTCTGATATCTAATATAGCATTAGGAATGCTTTGAGAAAATCTCTCCTATTCTAACATGTGATAAAAAATATAGAAATGAAACCATGCGAGCTTTGAAAGCATATTTTCTTAAATGGCTGTGCAATCTTACAGTACAGATTTCAGAATGATGACAAAAAAAAAGTTCACTGATTTTATATTTGTCACCTACGCAGACTTTCATCAAAGCGAACATAAGGTGGTATTTCGTCCTGTCTTTGGTAAGAAGCTGTGTGCTGGAAATTGGAGGTAAATAAAATGCACAAAAAACAGTCTGTAGATTCACATTAGCCAATTTCTTTAAGAACATTTCAAGAACTTTCGCGAGATTCAGATAAAAGAACGAAATTCACAGTGTTTCGAGTGCACAACAAATTTTGAAAAGCTAAAGTTACCTTTAGGAGCGTAATTTCGTTGTCGTGTTCTATAGTGTTTTCGGCTTACCAATTAATTCTGCTTTTATTACTTCGTTAAATTTTTAGATTGGGTTGTTTGCAATTTCAATTAATATAACCCATCTTTATCTTCGGCTCTCTTCTTTAATACTATTATACTACGCCAATTTCCGTAGCTTTACATAGCTACGTAATCAAGGAGATAGGAGTCTGTACAAGCAAAGAATATATTCTTTGGTACAAGGCTTCTGGTTCTCCGCTGTAGCCAATGAACGAAAGGAAAGCCCGAAGAGGGGACATGTTCACAAAGCCTAGAAGAAAACTCTTTGGACGGTGCTCAACGTTCCTTGATTGGCTTACGTAATCATGTGCCATGCAACGTGGAGAAACGAACGGGAAGAAAAAGGGAGAGCTGCTTTTTATTTATAATTATTCATTGGAGGTTTAACGACCACCGTGAGCAAGTTAATGAGCTATAAGCAGGTGCGCGTCCCTAATTTAGGGTCACTGGCTCCAGGGAAGGGAGCGAGCCAGAACCGTACGACAAACACAGCATCCATGCCTCATAAGGATCCCAACCTGGACATTTCTCGGACGAATGACCAGAAACCATCAAAGCTGCATCAGAGTGATTAATGTCAACATGGTTTAGAATGTTATAATAATAACATAGAGTTTTCCCGAAAATTACGCCCAAAATGAAAATATTTTAGTTGTTTCTTTAAAGTAAAATTACAGACAAAGGAATCAGTCGAGGTAAGTTTCCGTCAAGTTTTTGGTTCTAAAAGAAATTATAACTATATAGTAAAAAGTAATAATACTTTATATTTTAAAAAAATGTTATTACTGCCATTGATGCTATTGCTGACAGATAAACACTATCAGCAATAGCACCAATGGCACTCTTGGCGCTGTGATGTTTACGATCGACTTCAGCAGCAGCGAGAAGGTTGACTGTTAACCACTCAAAGCTCTGTCACTTCGGCGAACTTCAAGTGGATTCCCGTACAAGGATCATGCCACTTTCCGTCACTAGAGAGTGTAGATGGCCGCCCCGGTGGCGCAGTGGTCTAAGCAATGGCCTCTGATCATTCGTCCGTAAGGGATCCGGGTTCGAATCCCGGGCAGGCATGGATGTTGTGTTTGTCTTACGGCACTGGCTCTCTCCCTTCCCTGGAACCAGTGACCCTAAATTAGGGACGGGCGACTGCTTATAGCCCATTTGAGTTGCTCACGGTAGTCGTTAAACCTCAAAAAAAAAAGAGTGTAGATGCCCACCCTAGTCGGTGATTTTTTTCGGCTGATCGTCATACGTTTGTCATCAGCCGGCAAGTTTAAACGTCCATTATAGTGAGGTAAATCAACAGTCTGCTTCAATCTATTTTCGTCAAGTTAAGTAATTCAGTTAAGCAACTGTATGAAAGCAAAATAAAGTGAAGAATTTATTTCATATCCTATATTGTACTCAAATTGAAAACGTTTTCTTGATTGAAATCAGTAGCTACCATGGTGTACTTCTGTGTACCTTATGGCAACTTCAAAATAGGAAAAATATAAAGGAGTGTGCTATTATGAATTTCCCATTGCCACCGGTGGCGCAGTGGTCTAAGCGAGGGCGTCTGATCATTCGTCCGATGGGGTCCGGGTTCAAATCCCGGTGAGGCATGGATGTTGTGTTTGTCTTTCGGCACTGGCTCTCTCCCTTCCCTGGAACCAGTGACCCTAAATTAGGGACGGGCGACTGCTTATTGAGTTGCTAACAGTGGTCGTCAAACCTCCAATCAAAGAAAAAAATTCCCATTAGATTGAGTTGAGGGAAACGTGGTTGAAAGTTGTTTCAAGAGAAAATCTTACTATCAATTACTTTTCTCCATCGAATGCAGTTTACAGTGTACGCTTTCGGAAGGATGATTATGTTTCTGGCCTGAAAGTTAGACGTCTGAAGAAAGAATCCGTTCCTAGTATATTCCCTGGGTATGCCTCCTACAAAATTCCGACTGCTAAGAAATCCGTAATAATAGTAACAGAAGATCAAGTGCCTCTAGCTAAGCAGCTGAAACTGCATTCTGTTGATTCATCACCAAATTATGCAGCTGCGGTTCCTCTAATTAGGAGCTCTGAGGCGCTAAATACATCTGTTTACAGACAGACCACAGTTTCTGCAAATACTAAGGACCACAAGAACTTTTTGGAAGCCCAACTACAGAAGATATATCGCCTTAATGAGAAGTTGAAAGTAAAGCCATATGACTTGGATTCTGTGAAAGAAAATATTTATATTTCCTTTGCAAAGTGTGCGAAATTAATTTAATATATATATAAATTAATATTTGCAAGTGTTTTGCATATTATCTCCCCTGTTTCGATTAGCATACACTTTTCTCCCAAAAATTCAGCCCAAGTAATTCAAATAAATTGTTCCATGTTTCTCAACAACAATTTTTTTTAATGAGAAGCCAATGTTAGAATTTGAATGTATTTGAACAATTTTCGTAATTCTCTGCAGGTGTTTATGTATTCAGTTCCATATTTCCGAAATTATAGTTTTAATGTTGTTTTTTAAGTGTATACCTACTACGCAATTAAAATATTTTAATTTTACCTACAAAAACATTTTGGTTGGTTAAAAAATATTTTCATTCAGTAATAAAAAACAATCTTCAGCAAGAAGTCGTTATTGTTTTGGTAATTGGCAACCTCAATGAACTATAGGGGGCGCTGCGCAAACGTAAACAAACTTCTTTTAGTACGGATAAAGTAGCACGTGTTCCCGTGAAGTCGCATGTAGGAATGGCTGGTTTAACACTCTCAATTCTTGAGATACTGAAATGTGTGGACGGTACAAAAAATTCACGATGTATCAAAGCAGAGGAAGGGGTTTTTAATGCAGGTCAAATAATTCCATGTGCAATTAAGAAGGAAGATAGGAAAGAAATCCACATAGTTTCGCATTGCATAGAAGTGGAACGCGTAAGCACTGTGCAGCAGTAATGCTTTATTGTAACAGGTAATTTTTTTTCATATTTTCAGACAAGTAACACCGACAGTGACAGGGGTGACATTTCGGTAAATGTGTAGATTAGCGTCCTAAATTATTTCATCGGAAAAATATTAGTACCTGGAAAAAGTGCGATGTACAGACTTGAGTTTAGGGAAATATAAGGGCAAATGGTGCAGAAATTTCATGTTTTAAATGTCTTTTAAAGATTTTCATCGTATTATTTACCTCTAAGTGCGATGCTGTGAAGAGATGGGGCGGTAGGCCTAACGCATCGCTGCCACGACAATGTCAAGCGTTTGCTATGCCACTATACTTTTGGATCTCCTGTCAATACTTCCTTCGCAGGTCAGTTTCTATCTCACTGATACGTATCTTTTGCAAATCAAAGACTTTTTTTCCGGTGCCAACAACGTACAGATACAACAAAATAAATGGTTGGGACTCTGGACCTATTTTCTGTAGCGTATCACAACTTTTATCGCTCTCCTGCCAACAACATAACCGCTTTCTCTTGTACTCTTCCGCCCGTCATTTCGGTGCAGCAACGAACCTTCTTTTCAACGGAGCAACTCATGACATCGTGCGGAAGCGACACGTTAGCATTACCGCGGCGTTTCGTAACACTATCGCACTTACAGGTAAATATTACAAAAAAAATTATTAAAACACATTTAAAATATGAAATTTTTGCACCATTTGCCATTATTTTCCACACTCTAAAATCTGTACGACGCACTTTTTCCAGGTACTAACATTTTTCCGACGAAATAATTTAGAGCGCTAATCTACACATTCACCGACATTTTGTTTCGCTAGACGATTTCCAGGATCCATTTTCAATACTCTGTCAACAATAACAAATTTGTAATTTTTGAACATTCTGTACCTAAAACAGTGTCTTTAAATTGTGTAATTGTTGATCATCGTTCTGTTCTCAATGTTTTGGAACTGGTGACTGTTGACAGAACATTGCAAATTTTGTTCCGTAATGGAGTTTAAATTAATATCGATAACAGCAATTACTTGTTTTCAAGAGCATGTAGAAATACGGAATTTTAAATTTTTACTATGCAATAAAATCATGTTGTGTTCATTATTCATTCAAACAGTTACTAAGTTAGCAGTATTTCACTTGAAAAACATAGCTGGAACCTTGGGAACGACACTGAGGGACGCAACAATATGAATTGCTCTTTTTCACCGAATTCTCCATTATACTATTCTCTAATTCCAGAATGAATGCAAAAATACCCCAAAACAAGCCAACCGAACCTACGCAACGATCTAACAACAGCAAAGCATGTTATCCGTACTATAGTAATTCTACCTTTCGCCGCTAGAGGAAGAGCGGACCGCTGAGATTGCCAATTTCAAAAAAGTGTATCTAACCATTTCTCTACTGCAACCAATGGGAGATTAGGAGAGCTCTTCTTTTGTAAAAAATCAGGAATTTGTTGATGTTTTAACAGCTAAAGAAATTTAATACCAAGACAAATCAAATGACTTCTTATCTCACGGTGGTTTATTTACATGTTAAAATGTTCCACACAAGATCTACGAAAGGAATGGATGAGATTTCGTTCCCACGAAATTCCAGCTGGAAAATTTTCCGACAACTAACGTTAGGGGTTAGCGGTCAGCGTCACCGTGGCAGAAATATAAAACATTGCCTGTAAGGTGACGGATTAGGACTGACGGAGCCTTGTGCAGTAACTTAAACAGTTGATGATCCTAGTTAGCCGTGACTGGATGAAAAGCCATCGAGTTTATATTAGGTGGAAACGACAGTCCTATCCACGCAGCACTGGCCACCATAAGTAAGGTGACCAGATATTGGAACACTGATTTGAGGATAAAAGAGCGTGGCGTCCCCAAATCACCAGTTCATTTGGGGACACATACGTATTCAATATAAATATGCAAATTATTTTGTCACAAAACTGCATTGCTTCAATAAGTGGGTTTTGCATATGAACATTTGTATCTTAAAAGGATATATCTTGTAGAATGTTGGTAATTTTTTTTGACAAAATAGAACTATGATGACGAGTACATATTAGCAAAAGTAAAATGCTTTACCTTAGGTATATGTGCCGAATTAAAATCAAGCTGCGCACCAAAGTAATTGCATGGCGAATTTTTCATTTTGCCAAAGTTCTTCGAGGAACTCAAAACAAGTGCAGTCGAAATTTGACCGTACCAGTGGTGCAGTGTCTTAGTGCTTGTCAATGACGATGATTCGTACAAGTCGGCAAGAGTTCGAGTCCCGAATGTGGCATGAGTGGTGTGTTTGTCTTACAACACTTGCTCTCTCACTTCCCTAGAACGAATGTCTCTAAATTATAGACCGGTGACTCCTTATAATCTTCTGAGTTGCTCGCGGTGGTCGTTAAACTCGGAAAGAAAAAAAACAAAAATAGGCAAAATTTGTTTTCAGAAGAAACATGTAAGAAAACTAGTACAACAAAAACTACTTTTAAGAACATTTTTCATCAGAAATCTAACGAGTTAATGAGGAAGTGTAAATTGGAGGACACTAGAGGACAAACATCAAAATTTGAAGACAATTTGCGTCCCCAAACGCATCAGGCGTTTTTGGGGACAGTAAACTAAATTCGAGGACTGTCCTCAAGAATTGGGGACTTCTGGTCAGCTTAGCCATAAGTCACCGTCCGTACTACAAATGACGTCTTATGCAGGCACGACGCAGCCGCAGTAAAAAAGCTGCTTTGAAACCAATGGAAAAAAAGCTTCTAGGCGTATAGACAGATAAAATGAGTAATTCAATAATCTTTATCAATTTTACACAAGTTTACCGTTTCATCAACGGTATTGGGAACCTCAACGAACTGTAGGGGGCGCTGCGCAAACGTAAACAAACTTCTCTAGTACGGGTAACGTCGCACGTGTTTCCATAAAGTCGAATGTTAGAATGGCTGGTTTGTCGCTTTCAATCCTTGAAATAATGAAATTTGTGGACACTTTCAAAAATTCAAGATTCATTAAAGAAGGGGAAGTGATTGTTAATGTAGGCCATATAATTTCTTGTGGAATTAAGAAGGAAGATGGAAGAGAAATTCTCATAGTTTCGCACTGCATTCAGTCCACGGCAATAACGTCGTCGCCTCACTCCATCAACGGTGTTTTAGATACAAGTAACAGTGAAATTTCTATAAAGTCATTTGAGTGCTCTTGTAAAGCGGGCAGAAGTGGAACGTGTAAGCACTGTGTAGCAGTAATGCTTTACTGTAACAGGTAATTTTTAATTTTACATTTTCAGGCAAGTGATATAGTAATACCGACACGGGTGTTCTAATCCGGATTACTATTAAAAGCTGACATTTCGTTTCACTTGACGTTTCCCAGGACCCATTTTCAATACTGTCAACAATAACATATGTAATTTTTGAACATTCTGTTCCTAAAAGTGTTTGTGAATTGGTAATTGTTGATCATCATTGGGTTCTGCGTTTTTGAACCGATGACTGTTGACAGAACATTGCAAATCTTGTTCCATAATGAAGTTTAAATTTATATGGATGCAGCAATTATTTGTTTTCAAGATTATGCAGAAATGCGGATTTTTTAATTACTACTATGCAATAAAAACATGCTGCCTTGTTTATTATTCATTCAAAGACGTTACTAGGTTAATAGCATTTCACTGGAAGGATTTCAAACGCAAGGCACAAACGTTTATACTAACTTGTGAAAAACATAGCCGAAACCTTGGGAACGACATTGCGGGACACAACAATATGATTTGTTTTTCTTCACGGAATTCTCCATTATACAACTCTCTAATTCCAGAATGAATGCAAAAATACAGCAAACTACGACAACTGAACGTAATGAGCGATCTACCAACAGCCAAGCATTGAGCCAAAAACGTTACCCGTACTACAGTAATTCTTCCTTTTGCCGCTAGAGGGAGAGCGGACCGCTGAGATTGCCAATAATTTAGTTTTTTTTTGCTGGTATGTGACGTCACATCAACGATTAGCTCTGACCTATGGCGGCAGAGTCAGCGGTGTCTCCATCTAATATAAGCTCGGTGTGAAGAAAACATCACGTATATAAATTTTGAAATTCGTAGCTCCAAGTCTTATCAACATTTTTGACTTTCATCCCGAAAGTCCTGTCATTAGTCACGAGGGATATGCTTTTGATCATCCATTACACAGGTCTGGACCAAGGTAAGTACATTATAGAAGGTAGGTCCGAGAGCAAGTTTTCGAAGTCAGCAATTCTTAAGCATCAGGCGGGGTGAGTTTTGTGACGTCAAAGGTGCAAACGGAGTTAGAAGTGGGTCAAAATTTAGACTCCCAACCTATCTATAGTGCACGTGCTTTCTGTAATTTATACAAAGTTTCAACGACTTTTGTCCAGCATTTTATAAGTGATGCACGTTTTGCTGTGGGTTAATGGTCAGTTGAGAAATATTTTTATTAATATATTTGTGCAAAGCAGCTTTTTGTGCATTGTGCATTAACAGATATGCCTAGATGCCTTGTTTCGTGTTGTGCCAACAGCGAAAGATCAACACATTCCAATTTCACTTTTCATTGAATCCCAAAGGGCAGTTTGAGAAAAGCCCGGATTAACGCATGTCGATGAAAAGACGCATTTGACACTTACAATGCCAAAATATGCTTTGCCCATTTTGATGATGAGGATTTTGAGAGAGATTTAAAAAGCGAATTAATAGGATACAATTCTCACCGTCGACTGAAAAAAGGTGTGATTCCTCACATTAATCTATATGGCAGTTGTACTTCAAGCACAAATCAAGAAAGATCAAAACGTGCTGAAAAAAAAGAAAATCTCAGCAGCTTTTGTCGGACGGAACGCAGAATTTTACATCGAAGAAAGCAAGATCAAGTCCAGATTTTCCAGTTCAACCTGCTGATGAGATAACTGAACGTGATTCTGCCACGTTATTTAGCTTGGAAGCCGAAATAGAAGCCAGGGAAAAGAAATTCTGTCCTAAAAAAATTATATAGAAAAGCTTAACAAAATTACCCCGCACGGGGATAACTGGTTTTTCAGTTATTTGGGGAGTTGTGCCCCCCGGCCCGAGCTCACTTAGTGACGGATCATCTTGTCACTTCGTATGGAATGCTAATATCTCCGCAGGGACAGCTGTCATCCAGCTGATGGGGAGTAGCGACCCCACGGCCCAAGCCGACCTGTACTTTATGATGATTTTCCCATTTTTATGTTTTTCGTTGTTCTCTTGACACGCACCCACCTTAGTTGTAGGTTGCTGAGGTTGTAATTATGCGCCAGCTCTGGATTTTAGTTTATCTTTTCCTTTCCTCTCTTCTCCATTTTACATTCCCTTCTTTGTCTTTCCGAGCTGGTTAGCTAGAACTACCTGCACGTTTGCCGTGTGCGGTGACCCGTAAGGTGGAAAAGTGGATGATGGAGGCTGAGGTTTCTGGAGGCCAGGGTGTTGTTATCGCCAGTTACCAACACTCTTTGTCCCCTGTTTCACCCTAAATGGGCGGCTAGGAACTTACCCACTCCTAGTCAATGAGTTCTGTGGCCAAGTGGAGTCCAGAGCTCTAACGGCTTGTCGTTTCGTACGACAGGGTGAGTCTGTGGATAGGGTGAGCATGCCAAAGGGGTGTTTCCAAGGCACAGGAAAGTCTGGGTGTCCGCCGAGCACACGTCTGCCCTATCAACTTGCTATATCCGTTTCCTATCCTTAGAGCTGCGTCCTGCGTCCACTTGTGCTTGCGGACTTCCGGCTCTCCCTCGTTGGGCTCGGTTGTGCGTGGGGAAGACGGCGGACGAATTCGTTCTTTTTCTTCATGGATGAAAATAAAGTTTCCCACGAACCTAAAACCAAAAGAGGTACTGAGGAAGGCTCAGTACCTTCTGCCAAGAAGCATGTCTCTGATTCTTCGAATGCTCGTTTCTTCTTTGTGCACTCATTGGACCCTTCAAAGCCTTTGAGTGCAAAAAGTCCATTTTGGATCAATAAAGAACTTCAATCCATTGCAAGCTCTCCTAAGAGCGTAAAGAAACTCCATTCTGGAGATCTTCTTGTAGAGATGTTCACTGTGGCATACAGTTCCACACTTCTTAACACCACCATGCTGCTTGAGACTCTGGTCAAAATAACACCACATGGATACCTAAATACATCTCGAGGTGTTGTCTCTTTTCGGGATATCATTAAGTGTACCGAGGAGGAACTTCTTAAAGAACTGAGGAGTCAGCACGTTACGAACGTGCGGCGTATTCTTTTCAGGAGGAATGGGCAGTCCGTTCCATCCCGCGACATCATTTTAACATTTGACAGCACTT
This sequence comes from Macrothele yani, assembly GCA_039090855.1. Taxonomy (NCBI): domain Eukaryota; kingdom Metazoa; phylum Arthropoda; class Arachnida; order Araneae; family Macrothelidae; genus Macrothele; species Macrothele yani. The sequence continues at coordinate 198,168,180 of CM077009.1, read as the reverse complement.
CCCCATTTACGTCCATCAAGGCAGGGTATCTTCACTTTGAGGTACGACCGTATATCCATAACATTTTGAGATGTTTTAGGTGTCAGTCGTACGGCCAATCTCAGCATTCGTGCAGGAGCAATCCTAGGTGTGGACGCTGTGGTGCCACAGACCATCATTTACCAGACTGTGTGGCCGAGGGCGAGTTTTGTGCGAATTGTAAGGGTTCACACTCAGCGTCAGTAAAAGATTGTCCCAAATGGAAGGAGGAGAAAGAAATTCAAAGGCTGAAGACGGTGGAGAATATTTCCTATCCTTAGGCCAGACGAAAGGTGGTTCTTGTTTCATCTGCTCGACGATCATATACATCTGTATTGGTTGCCAAGTCAACAGTTGCCATTCAGACCGACAGTCATATCCGCCCTAAATATCCCTACAATCTGGATGATGTCATCGCAGCCGGGCTGGAGGCACTCCAGTCTCGAGCTAGGGTTCTGAAAGCGGCACCCACCACTTCGCCGAATCATACTCATACAACTGCCAGAACGGGAACTCAGGCCATTTCTTCTGGCAAGAACACCGAAGCCAACGAGAAGAAGAGCGTTTCTTCTCCACAATCTCAGCCAACTACTCAATGCCGAGCGCATCCCGTTAAGACACTTGGGACAAAGCATATTCCCATCTTGACCCCTGGTCACACACCCTCAAATCTGGGGGACCACTCGTCAGAGGAGATAGACGCTGACTTCGTTTGAGCAGTCAGTATAATTCACTTTATTTCCTTTCTCATCTCACTTCTAACCATGGCTTCAATCCTTCAGTGGAACTGCCGAGGTTTTCGGACGAGTTTTGACGACGTGAAACACATCTGCTTTCGTTGAACTCTCCGGTGCCGCCCCGGTGGCGCAGTGGTCTAAGGCGTTGGCCTCTGATCATTCGTCCGAAGGGGTCCGGGTTCGAATCCCGGTGAGGCATGGATGTTGTGTTTGTCTTACGGCACTGGCTCTCTCCCTTCCCTGGAACCAGTGACCCTAAATTAGGGACGGGCAACTGCTTATAGCCCATTGAGTTGCTCACGGTGGTCGTTAAACCTCCACTCAAAAAAAAAAAAAAAAAAAAAAAAAAAGAACTCTCCGGTGTGCTTTTGTCTACAGGAGATGAAGCTTAAACCATCAGACCGGCTTTCAGTTCGAGGCTACAGTGCATTTCGGACAGATAACGTGTCAAGAGATATAGTCCGTGGGGGAGTCACTATTTTTGTCCCTCACAGGGTTCCGGTCTCTTCCGTTGCGGTGTCCACAATTGTGCAGGCCGTGGCGGTTCGTATTTCTATGCCTGTGCCTCTTACTGTCTGCAGTGTCTATCTGCCGCCGCATGAAGACGTCAGCATCTCTTTGCTGGAGAGCTTGGTTGATCAGCTGCCTTCACCTTTTCTTCTACTCTGTGACTTCAATTCCCATCATCCTTTGTGGTGTATTGTCAGCATCAGCACGAGAGGCCGTCGAATCGAGTCTTTTTTGTCCTCGACCGCTTTGTGCCTTTTTAACACCGCTGCTGACACTTACTTCCACGAGCCCACAAGATCTTTCAGTGCGATCGATTTGAGCTTGGGATCACCATCAATTATTGCTGATTGGTCGTGGACGGTGTGTAACGACCTCCACGGGAGCAACCATTTTCCAATTGTGCTCTCGCATTCTGCTAGTACGCCATCTTCTGCCTCCCGCCCTCCTCGATGGAGGATGGATCGTGCCAGATGGGAGGTCTTCACATCGTCCGCAGTGATATCTTCTGCCATGGTGAGCCAAGAGTCAATCGACGCAGCTGTTTTAGATATCACTACGTGTATTATTCAGGCGGCTGATCTTTCAATTCCAAAGACATCTATTACTCTCTCAAAAGTTACGAAACCTTGGTGGACCCATGAATGCACAGCTGCTAGGAGAGTTCAACACAAGGCTCGTTCTACGTTTCGGCGTTATCCAACCGATGCTAATCTCGTTGCATTTAAACGAGCCAAATCCTATGCTCGGTTGGTGCGTCGACGTAGGAAGAGGAGTCTTGGACTGAGTATGTTTCATCTCTCACTTCACGTGCCAGTTCGAAAAGTGTGTAGTATAAGATTCGGAAGATCCGGGGTAACTACAGCTCTAACCCGATTTCCATTCTCGAGAGTAACGGCTGCACATATGCGGAAGTCGGGGAGATTGCGGATTGTTTAGGTGAGGCTTCTGCTTCTGTGTCTAGTGATGTGGCTTATCCTTCCTAATTTCACAGGATTAAGTCACAAGCCGAACGCCAAAAGATCTCGTTTTCGCCTTTTCACGACACTGGTTATAACTCCCCGTTTTTTTTTTTTTGATTGGAGGTTTAACGACCACCGTGAGCAACTCAATGGGCTATAAGCAGTCGCCCGTCCCTAATTTAGGGTCACTGGTTCCAGGGAAGGGAGAGAGCCAGCACCGTAAGACAAACACAACATCCATGCCTCACCGGGATTCGAACCCGGACCCCGTTCGGACGAATGATCAGAGGCCATCGCTTAGACCACTGCGCCACCGGGGCGGCTCCTCCCCGTTCAGCATGGTTGAAGACAGGGTTGCTCTGCATTGGTCCAGCGCTACATCTATCGGTCCCGATGGCATCCACTATGACATGCTCCGTCATTTCTCGCCGACGTCTCTCGAGATTACAATCGCATTTGGTTGGAGCACAGTTTCCCGGCATCTTGGCAAAAATCCTTTGTTCTGCTTTTCCCAAGGCTGGAAAGGTTCCTAAGTCTCCCACTAGTTGTGGTCCAATGCTCTCACTAGCTGTCTGTGTAAAGTTCTCGAGCGGATGGTTAATTCATTTTTTAGAACAAAATCATATACTTTCACCATCACAAAGCGGCTTTCGCCGCCATCGTCCACCTCACGATCCTCTCCTGCACCTTGAGACATCTGTGCGGGAGGCGTTCTTGCGTAGGCCGCACCTGGTTTCTGTTTTATTTGATATCGAGAAAGCCTATGATCTTGCTTGGTGGAATGGTATTATCCATGACCTCTACGCTTGCGGGTTGCGAGGAAATCTTCCGACATTCATTGTAAATTTTCTTCGCAATCGGGTGTTCCAGGTGCGCCTGGGTACGACGCTCTCAGCACAGTTCCATCAAGAAGATGTTCCTTAAAATTGCATTTTATCTGTCACATTGTTCATCCTCCGCATTAATTGTCTTCTAACAAATCTTCCTCCTTCGGTTTCGGCTAATGTTTATGTCGACGACTTGCAGATTTTCTGGTCGTCATCAAGCATGAATTTTATTGGAAGGCAGTTGCAGTCTGCGATTAACCAGATTGTTAAAGCAGCGCACAGCAATGGTTTCATTCTTTCTCCCGACAAGAGAGCGTGTATCCATTTCTGCCGGAGGCATGGCCTCCATTAAAACCTAGAGCTTCATTCGGAACGAACAGCCATAAAAGTTTTGCCGGAGACCAAATTCGTTGGGCTGACCGTCGACCATGCGCTTACGTTCCGAGCGTACGTTCGGCGGCTTAAGATTTCCTGTCTGAAGGTTCTGTCCATTCTTATAATCATTTCCAGAGTCCCGTGGGGTGCAGACAGGAAGCCGTTGTTTCGCATTTACGATTCTTTAATACGATGACACACGTTTTTCTTGGTTATGTATTTGAACAAACAGCAGTGTTTATACACCGAGTGATCACTGAAACTATCAAAAGTGGACGCGGCCTGTTAACCACGCAAATTCTAAGAGGTAGCGATTAGTCGAACGAAATTCCCTCTATAAAGTGTGAGTGGAACTGTAGGTAGTAAAATTCGGAGCGTGATGGGTAAACGGAAGGATTTATTGGACTTTGAAGAAGGACAGATTGTGAGAAGTCGGAAAGTACGTGCCGCGATTTCCCAGACGGCTGAATTGGTGAGGTTTTCGACAGCTGCCGTAGTTAAAGTCTATCAGGAATGGTGTAAACATGGTTAAGCAACAACCCGGATGCAAAACTGCACAGGACAGCGAAAGTTTGATGTTAGAGGTGGGCGCCGGGTCGAACGACTTGTACAGGCCAACAAACGCAACACTGTTCGTGTTGCACTGTTCAACTCTGTCCAGTACAGCAGAGATCAACGCGAAACAATGTCTATCATGACCATGCGTGGCCCGCTAATACGTATGGAATACACAGCAGATGATTCCGATGACATCCTCTCCTAACCACACTACATCGGAGCTAGACTCGCTGGTGAAAAGTTAATGGAAATTGGACATCAAATAACTGAAAAAAGTGTGCTGGTCTGACGAATCGCGCTTCTTAGCCAACTCCGTGGATGGTCGTGTACGTCTTTGGCCCAAACAACATGCCCCACTCGATCCATCCTGCATAATCTCCACAGTGCAAGAATGATGAGTCTTTGGCCCAAACAACATGCCGCACTCGATCCATCCTGCATATCTTCCACAGTGCAAGCCTGATGAGTCTTTGGTCCAAACAACATGCCGCACTCGATCCATCCTGCATAATCTCCACACTGCAAGCCTGATGAGTCTTTGGCCCAAACAACATGCCGCACTCGATCCATCCTGCATAATCTCCACAGTGCAAGCCTGATGAGTCTTTGGCCCAAACAACATGCCGCACTCGATCCATCCTGCATAATCTCCACAGTGCAAGCCTGATGAGTCTTTGGTCCAAACAACATGCCGCACTCGATCCATCCTGCATAATCTCCACACTGCAAGCCTGATGAGTCTTTGGCCCAAACAACATGCCGCACTCGATCCATCCTGCATAATCTCCATAGTGCAAGCCTGATGAGTCTTTGGCCCAAACAACATGCCGCACTCGATCCATCCTGCATAATCTCCACACTGCAAGCCTGATGAGTCTTTGGTCCAAACAACATGCCGCACTCGATCCATCCTGCATAATCTCCACACTGCAAGCCTGATGAGTCTTTGGCCCAAACAACATGCCGCACTCAATCCATCCTGCATAATCTCCATAGTGCAAGCCTGATGAGTCTTTGGCCCAAACAACATGCCGCACTCGACCCATCCTGTATAAACTCCACAGTGCAAGCCTGATGAGTCTTTGGCCCAAACAACATGCCGCACTCGATCCATCCCCCAGCAAAAACACAAGTGCTGGGAAACTGCTGGCCACCAGCTGGCAGTGATGGGTCACTGCTGGCTGAAATCTGCCGCTCACGGCCCGGTAGTGGTCCGTTGGCGGCAGCGCTATCAGTTGGCGAGCCATTGATGGCCCTGCAGCATCGCCGTGAATTGTGGGCCTCCAAGCAAGTGCCACTAGTGGCCCGTTGCTGGCAACCAATGCAACCCCCAACAGCAGGTGGAAGCATCGGGACTGCGCATGCGCAGAAGCAACACTTGCTGTGTCTCTCATGGTACCAGTTAGTTGAAGACGACGCTATCGCCATCGTGTTATTTTAGTGGATGTTAAGAAAAAAATCCATATGTGGAGAGGCGAATTAATTTTCTAATGAAATTTTACGTCGACGAAGATATCAGATTAAGCCGTGAAATACTAGATTACAGCCATGAAATACACCCACTCCATTCCCATGAATAACAATTCATGGAATGGAGTGGATGAATAACAAGAAAATAATTTGAAACCGTTCGAAACACATATCCTGGAAAACCATTACAAAAGCGTTTGTTGAAAAAAAAAAAAAGAATTATACGCGTACAAAATTTATTAATTATTTGAAAGAAAAAAAAAGCAACGCTATGTGGTGTACTCATCCATGGGTTGAATACACAAGACTGGGAGGAATTCGCTTCTAAAAATAACGAGAAGTAAAATAAAATATCTTTTACTCTTTAAAACAAATGTAGCTTCGGACAACGGAAAGGAAAGACACAACGTTAAAAATGTAACAGAATGTGACATGAACCCGGGTAAATATATATTTATTCAACATTCTCTTTTCAAGACGGCAAGGACAGTACAAAACTTTGGAAAGCGACTCTAAGTATGTACACGCCTTGAAAATGAGTGAAGTTCCCTTAAGGTAAAAAGAAAAACTGTCGTTACGTTGAAAAAATTAATTTATCAATTATATGAAACTGACTTTTAGGAAAAATACCTCGCAATATTATAAAATGAAAGAGCGAAGCATTCGATTACAAATTGCATACCAAACAGATAGCTTCCAGCACATATCCGAGCGTTGTGAATTAGTCCGGTCGGTAGCGAGCGTGGCTTTCATGGAAACGGCCCAGGATCGAATCCAGTCAGATGCAAACGGGCGTTTTTCCGGTCTGTCGAGGAAATTTCCCCAACGCATTGCGTTAATTCACAAGCTTCGTAAGGGTAGAAAAAAATTGTAGCTTTAGGAAACTGCGGTTATCCTTGCTTTTTTTATTATTATTATGGCTACTACTGGGAAATTGGCGGACAAGATTCAGCAAGCCACCAGTTACGTCACGTGGTAGCTGGCTGCCACTAACGGCCCACTAGCGGACATTAGGCTAGCCATCATTTCTGGCACGTGCTTGCAGGGCCACTGAATGGCCACTTGTGGCAGCTACTGCCTGTGATGGACCACTGATGGCCCTGTTGTGCCATATGACAACTGATGGGGTGCCAACTGTTGGCCAGCTGTTGGCCTGAACTGCTAGCACTTCTGTTGGCCGCCCGGACATTTTACTGACGGTTCGGCAGCGGCAACATAGTGCTGGGCCAGCAATACTGTGTTTGCTGGGCCTGCATAATCTCCACAGTGCAAGCCTGATGAATCTTTGGCCCAAACAACATGCCGCACTCGATCCATCCTGCATAATCTCCACAGTGCAAGCCTGATGAGTCTTTGGCCCAAACAACACGCGGCACTCGATTTTTCCTGCATGGACCCCACATTGCAAGCAGGAAGAGGAAGTTTTACGGTGTGGTGCAGCTTTACACGGCAGGAATTTGGACCACTGGTGCATGCGGACCGACGTATGACTGGTGCCCACTATCATAAATTACTTGACTCTGTACACCCAGCAATGTTACACTTCTTCCCGAATGGCAATGGTGTCTTTTTTTTTTTTTTTTTTGAGTTATAACGACCACCGTGAGCAACTCAATGGGCTATAAGCAGTCGCCCGTCCCTAATTTAGGGTCACTCGTTCCAGGGAAGGGAGAGAGTCATTGCCGTAAGACAAACACAACATCCATGCCTCAGCGGGATTCGAACCCTGACCCCTTACGGACGAATGATCTGCGACCAGCGCCTTAGACCACTGCGCCACCGGGGCGGCAATGGTGTCTTCCAAGATGAATATGTATGACTGGTGTCCACTATTATTAATTGCTTGACTCTGTAAACCCAGCAATGTTACACTTCTTCCCGAATGGCAATGGTGTCTTCCAAGATGACAATGTATGACTGGTGCCCACTATCATTAATTGCTTGACTCTGTACACCCACCAATGTTACACTTCTTCCCGAATGGCAATGGTGTCTTCCAAGATGACAATGTATGACTGGTGCCCACTATCATTAATTGCTTGACTCTGTACACCCAGCAATGTTACACTTCTTCCCGAATGGCAATGGTGTCTTCCAAGATGACAATGTATGACTGGTGTCCACTATCATTAATTGCTTGACTCTGTACACCCAGAAATGTTACACTTCTTCCCGAATGGCAATGGTGTTTTCTAAGATGACAACGTAAGACTGGTGCTCACTATCATGAATTGCTTGACTCTGTACACCCAGCAATGTTACACTTCTTCCCGAATGGCAATGGTGTCTTCCAAGATTACAATGTATGACTGGTGCCCACTCTCATTAATTGCTTGACTCTGTACACCCAGAAATGTTACACTTCTTCCCGAATGGCAATGGTGTTTTCTAAGATGACAACGTACGACTGGTGCTCACTATCATGAATTGCTTGACTCTGTACACCCAGCAAACGTTACACTTCTTCCCGAATGGGAATTGTGTCTTATAAGATTACAATGTATGACTGGTGCCCACTATCATTAATTGCTTGACTCTGTACACCCAGAAATGTTACACTTCTTCCCGAATGGCAATGGTGTTTTCTAAGATGACAACGTACGACTGGTGCTCACTATCATGAATTGCTTGACTCTGTACACCCAGCAACATTACACTTCTTCCCAAATGGGAATTGTGTCTTATAAGATGACAATGTATGGCTGGTGCCCACTATCATTAATTGCATGTTTCTGTACACCCAGCAATGTTACACTTCTTCCCGAATGGCAATGGTGTCTTCCAAGATGACAATGTATGACTGGTGCCCACTATCATTAATTGCTTGACTCTGTAAACCCACAGCAATGTTACACTTCTTCCCGAATGGCAATGGTGTCTTCCAAGATGACAATGTATGACTAGTGCCCACTATCATTAATTGCTTGACTCTGTACACCCAGCAATGTTACACTTCTTCCCGAATGGCAATGGTGTCTTCCAAGATGACAATGTATGACTGGTGCCCACTATCATTAATTGCTTGACTCTGTACACCCAGAAATGTTACACTTCTTCCTGAATGGCAATGGTGTCTTCCAAGATGACAATGTATGACTGGTGCCCACTATCATTAATTGCTTGACTCTGTACACCCAGAAATGTTACACTTCTTCCCGAATGGCAATGGTGTCTTCCAAGATTACAATGTATGACTGGTGCCCACTATCATTAATTGCTTGACTCTGTACACCCAGAAATGTTACACTTCTTCCCGAATGGCAATGGTGTTTTCTAAGATGACAACGTACCACTGGTGCTCACTATCATGAATTGCTTGACTCTGTACACCTAGCAACGTAACACTTCTTCCCGAATGGGAATTGTGTCTTATAAGATGACAATGTATGACTGGTGCCCACTATCATTAATTTCATGTTTCTGTACACCCAGCAATGTTACACTTCTTCCCGAATGGCAATGGTGTCTTCCAAGGGGACAATGCGCCAAACCACAGGTTTAATGTTGTGCTGGAATGGTGTGAGGAACACGGTTTAAAACTACAGCATATCGATTGACGCCCGATAGCAATCCCATAGAGCACTTCTGGGACACTATGTAACGGCATGTCACGCGTCTGTATACACCACTTACTTCCACTGAAGGCTGCAGCTTGGTCGGCCATACCTCCTAACTTCTGGCAACTTACTGAATCCATTCCAAGTTGAATAGCTGCTGTACTGAGGGAAAACCATGGATCTAAGAAATACTGGGTAGATATTCATATTCCAGGTATCAGTCGGTGTATATTTCTTGTCAGGTTAAAAACTAAAATTAATAAACAATGTCTTAATGACAGCAGATATTAAAAAGATATATAAAAAAAGATATAACCAAATTTGTGAAACAGGAACTTGTTAAAAGTCATTCAGGTTTGTATCAGTGGTTTGCAGTCCTACATACATTTAATAAATACTAGGTACATAAAAGCTTTTTTTTTCTGGCAATAACATTATCAGCAAATGTACATGTTTTGACAGAACTGGTGCCCAGCACTTTAAAATATGTACCCCCTCTCCCCTAGTTCTTCACTGCTGGAATTGCCATTGCACCTTGGAAGTTCAATTCATGTAGGAACTCGTCCTCAGGAACTTCGAGGAGAGTGGTGCTCCTTAATTTCTACAGGTACTCCAGCCAAAGATGATGCAGTAAGGACTAACTCTCTATGTTTCAAATATTTGTTTCTAGCAAGAGATCACCTGACTGCAGTTTTTCATGCTTTTCAATGCATCAACATATGACTTTAGAGTGCTGTTAATCCAGAAAGACTTCCTGCTGGTGAGTTTGGTTTCACTGCATGAATAAATAAGAATTGAGTTGATAAAGATGGTTCTAATGAGATTTTCTTAGCTGAAGAGCCAGAGAGGTCCACAAATCCAAATGCAGGCAGTACATGACCCTGTGGTATTGAGTTGTAGTACTCTATTCAGTGCTGGTACATTTCAATACAAAGACACAAAGTTGTACTGATGAGACTTTTTGCCACAGCACTGAATAGTATTTGAGAACGTGCTTTCATGTCTTTTGAGATGATCACTCAGATTGGCTACAGAAAATGAATCTGCAAATAATATCCTATGAACAAATTAAAAATTATAACAATAATTGAAAGGCTGTAATGACAGTGTCAGTATGTAATAGACATCCCTTGATGATAATGACAGATCATCACCTAGGCCTGCTAGACCTCAGGCAGATCGTCACAATATTAGCACTTTTATAACCACAGCACTTTCACACTCATTTTATTATATCCACATAAAAAGATACTATGTATTTAATATGCTTATATTGTTACTAATATTATTATAAGCAATTAAACATAAATAATATTATTATTAAAATTTATTATATAAATTTTAATAATAAAATGTATATATGTTTAATTACTTTAATGATATCAGATTCACCAATGTGTAAAAACACTTGTTAGGTGAAAAGTTACAGCTACCATTTGTTACATAATATTTGTTTGTTTTGATTTTTGTGAAATATGTAAACTGTGTTGTAAAGGACAATGTTCATTACATGGACATTGTATCCAAAACACAAAGCAAGAAATAAAATGTTATAAAGGTGTCACATGCAAAAGTTAGGAGAATTTGTTTAAAAATAAACAAACTTCTCAGTTTTAGAACTTTAAGTTGTTTAGAATCTGATTTTAATTAGAATATGAATAGCTTAACAAAAAAAAATAAATAAATAAATAAAAAATCGAGTTTTTGGACTCTAGCTAAACTCTGGCTGTGGTGAATAATCACTTAACTCAATTTATCATGTGCATGGTGCATACACATTAAAATAACCAAACTCACAGAGAAAATGCTTAAAAGATTACTTTATGTTTTATTTAATCACCACACCACCAGGAAGAGAGTTAAAAATCACAACAGCAACATATTTACTGATTCATCAGAACACAGTTATGTTTTTCTGCAATCAAAGCAGAATTGGAGAACCACATTTTGAAGAGCTTGAATTTTGGTTTCAGGACACTAAAGAACAATGCTGGAAATTTCACAATCAATAAGACCTACAGGTGGGTTTGAAACAGTTTAGCCAATCACCAAAAATCAATATCTGATATGGTATTTTACACAAAAGGGAAACCACTTCCCTAAGATTTTCAAAATGGCAAAAGTAATGTTCACAATTCAATTTGTTGTAGGACCTCTAGGTGGGTTTTCAGAACATGACATTTGATACAGGTAATAAATTTTCCTTTTGCAGTAATACATTTTCTTATAACAGAACCAAATATGCTGAATTATTATAAATAAATTTATTAAATGCCACAAAATTTCTGCTCTATGTAAAATTACCCCAACAGAGAGATGATTTCTCTGAATGGTGGGTTTTACCAAACTGGAACCAATTAAATCACACACATTACAGGAAATAAGGATTAAAAATATTCTAGCACGCCCACCTACAGACAAACATAACTCAGCCTTAAGGGCTGTGCTGAAACATTAATGTAAAAACATCTAAGACATACTGATACTATACATGGAAGCAAAGACACAATAACTGAATACTCAGCAAAGTACAGTCCAATATGACCGACATCAAGAACTTCATTCTCACTAAATCATATTAATATTTAACTAGCAGGGTGAAAATTTTGCTCACTGAAATACCCAGATTTAATGATTTGTCACTTTATTTAAACAAGAACCATTCAATTACTTTATTTACCTAACTCAAGCATTTATGAAAGGACTAAAATCCTGCTGACACATAAAAACAGCCTGTTTTCACATACATATATCACACGATTTGTTGAGTTTGGCTAGTTCGATGCAGGTGTGAAACTTTACCTGCATTATGGGATGGCTTGTATCAAATAACAGTTTATAAAAACAATTCCTGAGCTAATGCAGGCAATTACCTTTACTATGCAACTGCTTTTGGTATCATCTCAAATAATGAGTAAGGTAAAGGGAAATAAAATAATAATAAATGTTAACACAGAGAGATATACATACCCACAAAAAAATTGGATGCATGTATATATATATATGCCCATACAGTAACATCCTCACATATCTTTTATGAATGAGTTCACATAAGAACAATAAATATTTACATGCTATGAAATGAAAAAAATTGTGTAACAGTTTATGAATACTGAACAGATGCCAAAAAGTGTAATGTGAAGTTCAGTGAAGCTCACTAATATATGTTGTTATATCTGTGATCAGCCTGCATCCAAAAAAAAAAAAAAAAAAAGGGGGGGGGTCGTCCTACTGTCAAATGAAAACATCAAGGATCATAAGAAATGGTTCCTGTCCAAAAAATTAATAATAATATTTCTATTCATGGCAGTCACAATACACTATGGCAAGACTGCAGGTTTTTTTCACCATTAGGAATGGTGTCATTACATAATTAATAAAATAAGCAACTGGAAAGAAACTCACTTTCAAGCCTCTGATTTATTTTGCACTAAAAATAAAATACAAGTGGAAAAAGTCTACAAGAGTCATTAAAAAAAAGACTGTTTTGGGGCACAATTACCTTAACTTTCTATTCTGATGTTATGAAATAGCTCTTGGTATCATGGCAAGAACATGTTCGAGATCACGAGGTCTTAAAAAGAATCAGCATAGACAGAACTTTTTAAGAAGAACTTGCAAGAAAAAAAAAGACCCTACAAGGCTGTTGTTGCTCAAGAAGGAGTAACAAGAGGGTACTCAGACACAATAGGCAAGCTTCCTTTTGAAAAATGGATGTCATTATCAAAAACTGAGCTTAATTTTCCATGGTATACAAAAATGCTTTGATACTTGGTTAAGTTACTGTCGTCAGCATCTGTTGGCTTGTAGCTCTCTCTCTCTCTCTCTCTTAAAGCATAACAGTGACTTCATTTTCACAGAACACTGAGTGGTGCCACATAGCCCCCTCCTCCCCTCCCACCCCAATTTTCACAGCTAACAAGCAATTGATTTCCAATCCACTGGGTATTGTGGTCCCTCCCCATCACATAGTTCACTTGTGGATGCTTACCGCATTGTTTTGTTTGAAGTGTGGGAATTGTACAGAAGCCAGGACACACTTTTATTTCAGACTTTCAACACTCGAACTGGTTTTATTTGCAGAACAAGTCGAGGGAAACGATCTGCTGTAGGTGTGTACTTACCGAAATAGTGAACAGCCTGACTAGAAAGGCCTTACATGAGTATACACAGTTACTAGCAAGTGTATTGAATCCATATAAGAAAAACAAGAAATATTTACACGCTGTGAAATAAAAACATTCAACAACAGATATGAATACTGAACAGATGCCAAAAATTTATATATTCCATGAAAAACATTTATTGTAAAAATACATTTGAAAACAACTAAATTTATTCTAAAATGAGAATTTCTTCATCACATACCATCGAACTGGGAAACAGAATTCTGAATATGAGGGTAAATTTGTTCTCTTCATTTCCTTAAAGTCTTAACAGAAAGCTGCACAGAATTATGTACTTATGCTCTAGTGGTTTTAATGTCATTTCAATTCGATTTAAAGACTGCAAGAAGTTTAACTGCCAAAATGTTTTTAGGACGGTGCATATTATTTTTGTTGTCTTCATCCATCCAAAGAGTGAATAAACACGAATTCCCACTATGCGTGGATTTTATTCATTCTCTCAAACAATCATAAGTCATACTATTGTCTTTGAAGTCCTGTGGTATGCAACTTGCATACACTCATATTATTAGCAATACACACTGAGATAGATTTGCATAAAGAACAACACCCTTTTAAATATTCGGAGCGATAACGAAGCATCACATGATATCAACATCACATGTGCCTACCATAATTGTGCACACCTATCCTCTGCACGTAATCAGTAAACACTTGTCAGTAATGGGGCTGCAGTCAAACACCAATTTGATTACACCCAGATAGTTGGTACGCCTGGACAGCAGGTGCCATTGTTTCAGAAACAGCCCCAGTTGTTGGTTGTCCACACTGTATCAGGAATTGTACAAGGACAGGATTAACCATGCAAAGACATTCAGTAGAAGGGCTTACTCTGTTCAGCCATGCACAGTTGATCCCAGAGATGAGTGTCGGGTGTCTCAGCAACATGTAACAGACACCCAGCTCCCTCACCAGTACAACAGCAGTGCAGTTCGATCTACTTCCACATGCACTATATGCCGTAGCTTGCTTTGTTTGGGGTTCTACAGCCAGACACCAAAGAGGTTACCCATGATGATGCCCAGTCATTGCACACAATGCCTCGCATGGGCCAAGGAACATCAGAAATGGACCCTTGACTGATGGAAGGTCATCTGTTATCACAAGTCCCATTTCCTACTGCACCATGATGATGACCAAGTTTGCATATAGCGTAAACAGCATGAAGCCCTATCACTTGATCGCACAGTTGGGGTTCAGCAGATTGGTGGAGTTGGTGTTCTGGTGAGGGTAGCTTTTTCCTAGCAAGCCATAGGTCTGTTGGTTATTATTCCACAATTACTAAATGGTGGAGGCTACGAGGATCTGTAAGCCAATTATCTCCATTCATATCTGCAGGGGATTTACCTGAACCATGTGCCATCTTTGAATAGGACAGTGAACAATGTCATCAGGCTTGTATAACTACTGAGTGGTTGGGGGAACGTGACGGATTTGCCACATCGCCTTGGCCTCCAAACTTCCCTGACTGTAACCCCATTGAACATTTGTTGGATATGCTGGAATGGATGATAACTGCTGATTCTCTACAGAATGAGAGAGAACTGATGAAGTTTATTCAACAGAAGTGGATCAACTTATGCATTGAGGGCGTTTGATACCTGTAGAATCTGCTACTAAGAGTCGGCAAGTCGTGACTGTTAAAGAATGGTGTACCAAGATGTTATTTGGTAGGTGACCCTAACACAAAGCTAACTTGTTCTATATGAAACCACAAATATGAAGGTTCAGTTGACTCATCAAAACAGCATGTATGAAAATTGGAAAGGAACTGAGACAAAACGACATAATATTTGCCAAGCTCTGCAGTGCCACATTCTAGAATGTTTTTCAATCTTTGAACTTGGTGTCTTTAAATCTTGAACCACCTTTGTATTATTGAATGCTTAATTCCTTTTGCAACTACCCTTTAGCACTGCAGAGTATGTACCAGGAACTAGGTGACAAAATTAAAGAAGTTGGATTAAAAACGAACTTACAAGAAGCTGATGCACAATGTTTTTACACGAACCCAAGATTTAGACGTGAACAGAGGCAAATCTAGAAGTAAACTATGCCTACATTTACTTTGAACAAAAGATATCAAACAAGGGTCAAATCTAAGTAAAATTTGTTAGGTATGAAACTTAAAAATGTAGAATATCTGAAAGGAATCGAACAATTCTCAAGAGCAATTTGGCATTATGTCTTAAAACAAAAGCATTTAGTCAATGCATCGTTGCAGTTCTTATTTATTCATCAGAGACATGGACCTGAACTAATAAGTTCAAACAGGTGCTCTCGACAACTAGAAGAATGATGAGGCAATGTATACTGATGAAGAGATGAGTATCTGTTTATTCAGCCATAACACAGAAAAGGAAAATAGAAAGAAAAAAGTCAGTGTCTGCCATGTTTATTTTGTTTTTTCTATGTGCTAATGTGTTTATACTCTGAAGTGCCAAAAGTCATGGAACAACACTATGCAAATTTATAACTGGAACTGGAGTCTTATAAGGGCTTCAATGCACACTAGGATTTTTATCAGTTGTGAGATGTAATCTCCTGAGTCAGACTAAACAACCGCCAGTAGGATTATGGCAAGCCGACATGAATTATCAGAGTTTGAACAAGGCATGGGAGTTGGATGAATTGCACATTCAATTTCTGAAGTTTTGGGAAAATTAAATATTCCTCGATCCATGGTGTCACACACACACTGGGAATACCTCATGAAAGGCATTGCCACCCACTGTAAACAGTGCAGTGGTTGAACATGGGTACAGAATGATCATGACCAGCAGCATCTGACCAGGATTGTCCAAGCTAACAGAAAAGCAACACTGGTTGAAATAACATCCATCTCCAATGCAGGAGGTACCAGACGTCAGTGCAGCGTAATTTAGTGTCCATGGGGTATGGGAGCACAAAACTCAATAGAGTTCCTTTGTTAACTCCATGACATAAGACACAGTTAATCATCTGAGGTCATGAACATGGCAATTTGAACCTGGAAAACTGGCAACATGTGGCATGGTCTGATGAGTCATGCTAACAGTTGTTATAAGCTGATGGTAGAGTTTGGGTGTGGCACAGACCCCATGAGGTGGTGGACCCAAGCTCTCAACAAGACACTGTGCAAGCTGGTGATGGTTCCATACATGTGTGGGGTGTCTATGTGTTTTGGGTCCTCTGGTCCTCGTAAACACATCATTAACTGTGTTGCTCTCCTGGGTTACCATTTGTAGCCCTTCATGGACTTCATGTACCCCAACAACAACGGGATTTCCCAGTAGGAAAATGCACCATGTCATCAGGCCCGAATTGTCCATAATTGGTTCAAGGAGCATTCGGACGATTCCGATGGATGGTGTGGCCACCATGTTCACCCAACATGAACCCAATAGAGCACTTATGAGATGTGGTGGAAAGTTCCATTCACACCAAAGATCATGCTCATATAACTACCAAGGAGCTGTGGGATGCTATTCAGATGACATGGCTCAACATATCTCCAGAAATCTTTCATACACTTGTGGAATAGATGCCACACAGAGTTGCTGCACTTCGCCGAGTTTGAGGAGGTCCAGCACGGTACTAGGTACTATCATGTGACTAATGGCAGTTCAGTATATAACTTGTATAATTGTGTGCTTTTGTGGGAATTGTTAAAAATTCAGCTCTTTTGTTGTATATCAATAAACCGTGTTTACACCCAAGTGAAAAATACAATATCTGAAAATGATGCTGAAGTTGTGTGCCATCAATGCTTCAGTACTGCAAGTTCAAAACCTCTTTCAAGACAACATTCTCGACATTGTCATTTAAAGATGGTGGTCGGACTGTGGTCAAGTTATTTGAAAAGTCAGCTCGTGACTGCTCTTGCTTAATGGTACACATAAAAATTGCATGGCTTTTAACAAATCAGTATCAAGGAATTGGGAAGAGACTTCCGGACCAAAATTTATCAAACTTATCCCACGTACCCTTGCATAGGTTTGAAATGTTTCTTCTCCCAAATACTATTGCATATGCTTGAAGCATTGCCAGAGTCAAATTGTCAGAATATAACTTCTCTTAACTTTTTGCTTATTCTCATGATTTTCCTTCCAAACTTTTAAAAGAAGCGTCCTGACATCACTTACAAGATTTGTGAGTACTTTCAAAAGAGAAAGGGTTCCCACTACAATTTTGATGTGCTATTGTTATCAATAGAACTACAAATATCTGTTTCTTAATGCTGTTTAATTCAGTAATGATAATAACTTTTTTTTTCATTTTGAGAATATCTCATGTATGACACAAAATAAAAATAGTTTAAAACTTTTTAGTTCTCCCTCCCCCCTCCCCTAACCTCCAACACAATCCTGGCATATCCTATGACCAAAATCCATCACACTGGCAAACTTAGTTGAAAACAATGCTTTTCAGAATACAAATCAGTTGAAGTGTAGCAGGAAACAAAACTTGTGTTGCTTACATGGCAACATCCCAGGAAAAAAAAAACATCTTTGTATCTTTCTTATCACATTAATGTTGTAAACAGAAATTTTCTTCAAGATATGATAATACTTAAACTAAATCTTGTGAACACAAGCACTGCCCCTGCAACACAACATACAGTTCTTCACCATTCACTATTATGAAGCAGAATGATTTTGCCTACAATGAAATGCTTATTGATTTCACTGCATCCCATGCCTTTTAAATACTATTAGGCCATCACAAATTAAAGAGGACAAAAACAAAATAAACGTTTATCTTTCGAGCCTGGTTACTCAGGTCAAATAAATGTAAAAAGCTCTTCTTTTTAATTATGCTTATATTAATTTTGTTATTCCTAGATGCACTCTCATGCTTCAATGCTTTCACTCAGTTTCAATAATTTGCATCATCAATGCAGGATTTCAACAAACTATTTTTTGACTCCAGATCTTCACTAGAAAATTGCACAAAATAAAAAACCTCGGATCATTCTTAAGTTGCATCACAACTCATAACTTGACTACTAACTGCACAACCCTGGCAAAACCTTGATTATCTTACAGGCACACATATTTCAAAAATATGAAAAGCATGACCTGAGATTGATTATCCCCCTGGAAAATCTGTGAGAAAAATCTTATGCACCATTAAATGAATCTTACTATATCAAAATTAGGCAGGGTTCTGTTTCATCACACAAAAAAAGAGCTGAAGTTATTTATCTGCATGAAGGAGCATATGCACTGAAATATAACTCTTTTAATCAAAGTGTCTGGAGCATACATCACACTAGTGAAGCTCTTTCACGTATGTGAAGGAGCATGTGGCTTGAAAGATGACTTTTTCGAGTAAATTGTTTGGAACATTCAACACACTGGTGAGGCTTCTCACCTGTGTGAAGGAGCATGTGGCGTGAAAGATGACTTTTCTGAGTAAATTGTTTGGAACATTCAACACACTGGTAAGGCTTTTCACCTGTGTGAAGGAGCATGTGGCTTGAAAGATGATTTTTCTGAGTAAATTGTTTGGAACATTCAACACACTGGTAAGGCTTTTCACCTGTGTGAAGGAGCATGTGGCTTGAAAGATGACTTTTTCGAGCAAATCGTTTGGAACATACATCACACTGGTGAGGCTTTTCACCTGTGTGAAGGAACATGTGGCTTGAAAGCAGATTTTTCTGAATAAATTGTTTGGAACATACATCACACTGGTAAGGCTTTTCACCTGTGTGAAGGAGCATGTGGCTTGAAAGATTACTTTTTCGAGCAAATCGTTTGGAACATTCAACACACTGGTAAGGCTTTTCACCTGTGTGAAGGTGCATGTGGCTTGAAAGATAACTTTTTCGAGTAAACTGTTTGGAACATACATCACACTGGTAAGGCTTTTCGCCTGTGTGAAGGAGCAGGTGCCTTGAAAGCTCAATTTTAAGAGTAAATTGTTTGGAACATACATCACACTGGTGAGGCTTTTCACCTGTGTGAAGGAGCATGTGTTGTGAAAGACTACTGTTTTGAGTAAAGTGTTTGGAACATACATCACACTGGTGAAGCTTTTCACCTGTGTGAAAGAGCACGTGGCTTGAAAGATTACTTTTTCTAGTAAATTGTTTGGAACATACATCACACTGGTAAGGAGTTTCACCTGTGTGAAAGAGCATGTGGTTTGAAAGATTACTTTTTGAGTAAATTGTTTGGAACATACATCACACTGGTAAGGCTTTTCACCTATGTGAGGGAGCATGTGCCTTGAAAGGCTACCTTTACTAGTAAATTGTTTGGAACATACATCACACTGGTAAGGCTTTTCACCTGTATGAAGGAGCATGTGCCTTGAAAGGTCACCTTTACGAGCAAATTGTTTGGAACATACATGACACTGGTGAGGCTTTTCACCTGTGTAAAGTAACATGTGGCTTGAAAGATGACTTTTTTTAGTAAATTGTTTCGAACATACAACACACTGGTGAGGCTTTTTACCTGTGTGAACAAGTATGTGCCTGGAAGGACAATGCTTGCATGCAAAATGTTTGGAGCATACATGACATTGGTGATCTTTGTCACTTGACTGCAGGCGACTTTGCCTTGAGATGCTACATTTTTCACTTCTCTGCTTGGAACACATGTCAGAATCATAAAGTTGTTTTCTTGCAGGGACCTTTGCATGCATTAAGAGACTATCTGTTTGAATTCCTTGTGACACACACTAAACTTTAAAAGTTGTTCATCTGTCTAAAATTGCATACATCTTGCAAATGTAATTTTCCTGAGAATTTCTGGAAGCAAAATTCACATTCCAGAGATCTCCACTTTTACATGGAATGTGCATTGAAGTAGCAATTTCTGCTTTCACTTCCTCAACAATTAATTGTTCAGTGACATCTCTCACAGAATGCTTCCCATGCTGAGGAACTTAGGATTTTCATTTATTCAGAGACCTGCTTGTCTAATAAGTTTCCTTTTTAACATTATGCAGTCATGAAGTGCCAGTGCATGCCCTTTGCAATTAATTGTGTTGTCCACACATACAAAGAAAAGTGCCACATTAGAGTCACGTCTGATATCTAAGATAACATTAGGAATGCTTTGAGAAAATCTCTCCTATTCAAACATGTGATAAAAAATATAGAAATGAAACCATGCGAGCTTTGAAAGCACATTTTCTTAAATGGCTGTGCAAACTTACAGTACAGATTTCCGAATGATGACAAAGAAAAAAGTTCACCGATTTTATATTTGTCACGTATACGCAGACTTTCATCAAAGCAAACATAAGGCGGTATTATGTCCTGTCTTTGGTAAGAAGCTGTGTGCTGGAAATTGGAGGTAAATAAAATGCACAAATAACAGTCTGTGGATTCACACTAGTCAATTTCTTTAAGAACATTTCGACAACTTTTGCGAGATTCAGATAAAAGAACAAAATTCACATTGTTTCGTGTGCACAACAAATTTTGAAAAATCAGTTACCTTAAGGGGCGTAATTTCGTTGGGGTGTTCTATAATGTTTTCGCCTTACCCAAGGCTGAACTGGATGAAGAACAGGCTATAACATTAACGTTGAAGACAATAGACTTTTGGCGATTGGCCAGTGGGCGTTAGATACGATTTCAGCCGTTAGATGGCACTGCGTCCCAAGGTATAAACATCTCAGTTTCTGTGTTGTTTGAATTACGGGATTGTATATGTTCGTCGTTTTTTCTTGTTTCTTTTAAAAAAACCTTCTAGTTTTAAAACCAAACTTGTTTTCACAACAAAATCCAACCCATTCTTCAAAATAGTTTACTACTGTGTCCCGATGTGCACATCTTCTAAGAAGAAAAACGTGGGATTTTCATTCCATGAGTTTCCCTCAAATCAGAACCTAAAGCAACTGTTGCTGAAAGAAATATCTCGTCAGGATTTTGTTCCAAATGACAAGTTACCTTCAACTGTTGTTTGTAGTGAGCATTTTCATTCTGATAATTACGTTCCTAATTTAATTTTAGAAAAAAACCTCAGCTATATAAACTCATATTAAGTAAAATAGTAGGTAAATGTGTAGATTTGCGTTTTAAATTATTTCGTCGGAAAAATATTAGTACTTCGGAAAAGTGCGACGTACAGGTTTTAGATTGTGAAAATTAATGGCAAATGGTGCAGAAATTTTCTGTTTCAAATGTCTTTTAAAGATTTTTATCGTAACATTTACCTGTGCGTTCGATACGTTAGGCCTACCGTCTCTTCACAGCATCGAACTTGCACGTAAATGTTACGATAAAAATCTTTGAAAGACATTTAAAATACGAAATTTCTGCACCATTTGCCATTAATTTCCATACTCTAATCTAAAATCTGTACGTCGCACTTTTTCCAGGTACTAACATTTTTTCGACGAAATCATTTAAGACGCTAATCTACACATTTACCAAAATCTCGGCCCTAGATCGTTGAAGAATAAAGGAGGAATGATATTTACACATGAATTACACCAGTTCCTACAGAAAAATTCTCTTGCCCAAGTACTACGAATTCAGAATACAAATATCCATCTGTTAATGTGAAAGTGAATATAAATAAAATCTCAAATGTAAATAATAATACGGAATCAGTTTGTTAATGCGAACAACGTCAATAGATGGCGCTGCGTCCCAACTCATCTCTTCTGTCCTCGCTGTTTTTGCTTAATTTTTTTTTTTTTTTTTTGATTGGAGGTTTAACGACCACCGTGAGCAACTCAATGGGCTATAAGCAGTCGCCCGTCCCTAATTTAGGGTCACTGGTTCCAGGGAAGGGAGAGAGCCAGTGCCGTAAGACAAACACAACATCCATGCCCGACCGGGATTCGAACCCGGACCCCTTACGGACGAATGATCAGAGTCCAGCGCCTTAGACCACTGCGCTTTTGCTTAATGTGACAGCCTGATAGGATCCAGTTCAGCCTTGCCTTACCAATTAATTATGCTTTTGTTACTTCGTTAGATTGTCAGATTGAGTAGTTTGCCTTCCGAATGAATGGACCCCATCTTTATCTACGGCTCTTTTCTTTACTAAGCCAATTTCCGTAGCTTTACATAGCTACGTAATCAAAGAGAAAGGAGCAAAGCCAATAATTAACAAGCCTGCCCCATAAAGGAAGGATGGCCTACCCACTTGAGGCAATATCTGTAATGATGACGTCATAAAACCGATGATGGCTCCTCATGCGGTAGCTCAGGCGAACTACTGAACTGCCCTACGGCGTGCTCCAGCACTTAGCTCGAATTTTTTTTTTTTGATTGGAGGTTTAACGACCACCGTGAGCAACTCGATGGGCTATAAGCAGTCGCCCGTCCCTAATTTAGAGTCACTGGTACCAGAGAAGGGAGAGAGCCAGTGCCGTAAGACAAACACAATATCCATGCCTCACTGGGATTCGAACCCGGACCCCTTTCGGACGAATGATCAGAGGCCATCGCTTAGACCACTGCGCCACCGGGGCTGCGCTCGAAATTTTAAGTTCTTCCCAACGGTTGTTATTGATTTCCAACGCCCATTTGGTCGTGAGTTTGGCTATTTTAACAAAGTGTTTTTCCGTATATTTGACGAACTACGGTTATTGTAACGTGTTTTTTCCGTCTTTTTTTTATTCATTTTTGCTTATTTTCTTTTAATTTCAGTTGATTTTTTTACCGAAATTCGAAATTCTTTCCAAGGGTTGTTGGTTTCCAACGCTCATTTGGTCATGAGTTTGGCTATTTTAACAAAGTGTTTTCCGTATATTTGACGAACTACGTTATTGTAACGTATTTTTTCCGTCTTTTTTTATTCATTTTTGCTTATTTTCTTTTAATTTCAGTTGATTTTTTTTACCGAAATTTGAAGTTCTTTCCAACGCCCATTTGGTCGTGAGTTTGGCTATTTTAACAAAGTGTTTTCCGTATATTTGACGAACTACGTTATTGTAACGTGTTTTTTCCGTCTTTTTTTATTCATTTTTGCTTATTTTCTTTTAATTTCAGTTGATTTTTTTACCGAAATTTGAAGTTCTTTCCAACGCCCATTTGGTCGTGAGTTCGGCTATTTTAACCAAGGCTGAACTGGATGAAGAACAGGCTATAACATTAACGTTGAAGACGATTGTTGTTTGGCCAGTGGGCGTTAGGGACGATTTCAGCCGTTTGATGGCACTGCGTCCCAACCTATAAACAACTAAGTTTCCACATTGTTTGAATTGCTGGCCGCGGGTGGCCGAGTGGGCAACGTTCGTGACTGCCATGGAGAAGACCTCAGGTTCGATCCCAGCAGGTGCGAACGCTCGAACCACTAAATATCCGCCGTGCGTCGGATGGGCACGTTAAGCCGTCGGACCCCGGGTACTGGCCCCCGGTAATAAATAAGGGCGTCTTCCTCCCCCTTTCTGCTTCACTTCCGTGTCACTTTCCTATCGGGCACTCTAGTCCAAATCTCCTAGCTTCCTATTTCTAAGGGTTGTTTAAGACCTGGGGTCAGACACTCTCTTCCTAAAATCCTCTACATATGATCATTATGTTTGAATTGCTAGATTGTGTATGTTCGTCGGTTTTTCTTGTGTTTCTTTTAAAAGAAACTGAGAGTTTTAAAACCAAACTGTTGTTTTCACAACAAAATCTAACCCATTTTCTAAATGGTTTACTGTTGTGTGCCGATATGCACATCTTCTGAGAAGAAAAACGTGGGATTTTCATTCCATGAGTTTCCCTCAAAATCCTAACTAGATATTGCTTTTAGCAACTGTTGCTGAAAGCAATATCTCGTCAGGATTTTGCTCCAAATGACAAGTTACCTTCAACTGTTGTTTGTGTTAAACATTTCCATTCTGATAATTATGTACCTAATTCAATTTTAGAAAAAAACCTCAGCTATATAAACTGAGGCGGATATACAGGGGGCAAAAGGGGCAATTGACCAGGCCCCCAGTAGAAGGGGCCCCCTTTTGTACGAAAAATGTAATAATTAAAAGAACACTTTATTTTATGAAAACAGAAAGCTTACTTTTTAATTCTAGTTACTAATGCAGTTATCAACACAAAATTTATTTGCCACACGAGCTTGCCGATTTTCGTTTAATTGGCGTAAGAGTACAAACTAAAGAAAATAGAACGCTAGCTTTCACCGCCGAAGAAGGGAGGCTTCATCAGGATAATGTTTACAAGGTTGAGTACAGAATCATACTGAGGAAATTTAAACTAAAACAAACAGTATAAACACGTAATAAGTACGTTATGAGCACGTGATGTTAAACAATAGATGACAAGTGAGATGGGACAACTGATAGATCCGTGGAAAGATCAGAATTGCAAGCGCTTTGGAGTGTTAGTATTTCCACGGATTCCCTGAAGGCGGTGGTTCTGGGGTCTATATATGGGGATAATTTCTTGAGGTCTTCCCATTGAAGAATGGCGACGTGGTGTTGGATTTGGATTTGAGGTTTAACGACCACCGTGAGCAACTCGATGAGCTATAAGCAGTCGCCCGTCCCTAATTTAGGGTCACTGGTTCCAGGGAAGGGAGAGAACCCGTGCCGTAAGACAAACACAACATCCATGCCTCACAGGATTCGAACCCGGACCCCGTTCGGACGAATGATCAGAGGTCATCGCTTAGACCACTGCGCCACCGGGGCGGCCACGTGGTTTACAATTTCCTTAGCTAGAGCGGTTGTAAGCGTTCGGTTCTTAACGTCACGCTTGAGCTCGTTAATTCTCAATCTGAAGGATCTTTTTGTCATGACAATGTAATGTTTTACAGAGCGATCTTGATAGAACAGAGGGATGGAGTAGTTTACTGACTGCGTCATGATAATTAACACAGCAATCGGACATCGCCGAATTGACTGTAATTACTGTTTTACACGTGAATTAAATCTTATCAGAAAACTTCGCCGCTGTGGAGCGCGAAACGAAACCGCATCTCCCGATTTTCGTTCGAGCGCACTTACCGTTCAAGTTATCTGATGTGATTTAATTCACGTGTGAAACAGTAATTACAGTCAATTCGGCGATCTCCGAATGCTTTGGTAATTATCATGACGTATTTACAACGTATTAGGAGAAAAATATTTCTTCAACTCTGGATTAGTGCGTGTTTTACACGTTTCGTATTTCACAGGAGGGAACGGGAAGGGGGGGTTCCTAATCTCCGCACCTCTTTATGCCCAATTGACTCCGGCGCTTACAATTTAGCAGGTAAGTGCAGCAAGGCAAGAAACTGGCTTTAGAATGTACTCCTTGCCGGATATCAGTTGACAGGTGGTAACATATTTTCAGTTGCGCCCAACATTTTATAATATTTGTTTTTAATCTAGCTGTTCAGGTGTGGTACAATTTTTGTTAGAAAATGAAGGATCTGCTCAGGGACGCAACAGGAATTTCTTTATGGGGTGACCCAAAATATTGAAGATGCAAATAAAATAACTAAGGAAAAACGTCACCGAAAGCAGCGATAAACAAAAAAAACTCCTCTATTTTAAAATGGGTTTCCAATGATTCGTAAAATATATATTTAAATTTAAAAATATATACAAATATATTTAAAAATAAGTAGCGAATGACAAACAACTAAGCACGAAGGTGCAAGCGACATCTTATTGGGAGCCCCCCCCCCCCCGAAACACACACACACACTAAGTGCGTCACTGGGTCTGCTGGTATTTTGAAAATTTTCCGAGAAAGGTCCATAAACCTGGAACTGATGAAACGGACACTGACTCTGCAAAATAGTTAAGGTTTGTCGATGTTAACTTATTCTCTATTTACGAAGTCTACTTTTATATTTGTGCATTTTCGTTTACGAGAAATGCACTCTTACTACATGTGTCTGAAGCCTGTGATACAAAAATAAATACACAAATAAACTGAAAGAAGTACTGAAAGTTTTATGACATAAATAATACGAAGTGATATATTGAGATTCGTTGTTTGACAAATCCTTTCTGTGTAATTTCGTTAAATGTCGGAAAAAATAACTGAAGCCTGTAATCAGTGATGTAGGTCTAATATAAAAAGTACATGAGCGGTGAAGGGATTGGGTAAAAACACCCCAGGAAGAGTTCCTTTTCTACAGCGAGCTACTCCAGGTTTGGGGTGGATTCTAAACCTGCGATTTCGTGCTCCCGATTTTCTTACGGGGTAGGGGTAGATATGCAATATATGACGTACCACTGAGGTGACGCAAGTTACGGCGATAAGCCAATGTCGGTGTGGTTCAATTGGGAGAATAACTGGCTCCGTTGCGAGGAGATTTGTAGATTTGAATTCCACCACTGGCAAGAAGGGGGGAGGGCTTTTCAGACATATTAGAAATCTTAAAAGAGCAAAATATTTCACTTGAAAAGTAACAGGGTACGTTTTTAAAAAGTTCATAATTCAGGAGGATTGTTTTTTACAACTTCATTTTAGATAAGGTTCGTTTCGAGAAAGTTAAATTTCGTCTAGGTTAAAAAATGTTTCACATCATTTTATTTACAGGACGGTTTTGGGAAAACACAGATTTGAAAAACAGGAGAAAATCTCATAGAATAACATGGGGAAATCATTTTCCTAAAGGAGCGTTTTTAGACATGTTAGAAATCTTAAAAGAGCGAAATATTTTCACTTGAAAAGTGACATGGTGCGTTTTTAAAAAGTTCATAATTCAGGAGGATTGTTTTTTACAACTTCATTTTAGATAAGGTTCGTTTCGAGAAAGTTAAATTTCGTCTAGGTTAAAAAATGTTTCACATCATTTTATTTACAGGACGGTTTTGGGAAAACACAGATTTGAAAAACAGGAGAAAATCTCATAGAATAACATGGGGGAAATCATTTTCCTAAAGGAGCGTTTTTAGACATGTTAGAAATCTTAAAAGAGCGAAATATTTTCACTTGAAAAGTGACATGGTGCGTTTTTAAAAAGTTCATAATTGAGGAGGATTGTTTTTTACAACTTCATTTTAGATAAGGTTCGTTTCGAGAAAGTTAAATTTCGTCTAGGTTAAAAAAGTTTCACATCGTTTTATTTAGAGGACGGTTTTGGGAAAACACAGATTCGAAAAACTGGTGAAAATCCCATAGAATAACATGGGGAAATCATTTTCCTTAAAGGAGCGTTTTCAGACATGTTAGAAAATTTGAAAGAGCGAAATATTTTCACTTGAAAAGTGACAGGGTACATTTTTTTAAAAAGTTCATAATCGACAAGGACCTGTTTATTTTATTTTTTTACAACTTCGCTTTAGATAAGATTAGTTTTGAGAAAGTTAATTTTCGTCTAGTGTTATTCGAATAGAAGAAATATACATCAAGGAAAGAAAACTGAAATTATACACATGCAAAGAATTTGCTACGGCTGAAGTTCCCCGAGCGAGTTATTAAACCAATGCTCGTATTACCCATTCAAAGATGGAGGTATCAGGACGACCAAATCCCTCGTTGTTGCCTTCTTGTAGCAAAAGAGGTGGTGAACTTCACCAAACATGGTTCCATAATATTGGAGAAACACATTAAGGTGTACGGAGCAATTAAGCCCACGCCAGTGACCTTCTTCGTTCACATACACTCACATTCAAACAGAAAAAAATATAGATGAATGAGAAAATATTGAAATAAAGTAGTCTTAAAAAGGACTGTTTCGCAGTCCTGAAAAGGACTGGTTTTTTTTAGTTCTGAAAAGAAAATTTTTTTTATTCCTCAGAAGAACTTTTTTCTCTCATCTGGATCCCAAATTGCTCCAACGCATTCCACATTCTTGAGCTACTACAAGAATTTTCTTCACATTAATGTTCTCAAAGAAAAGTGAGTAATAGTGGGACGTATCAGTGATTCAAGGCGCTCACCAAAGTATTTCCACAAAGTCTTGGGTTCAACAAGAGCAAATGCTCCATCAAAGCACAGAGTCCATTTGTCTTCTTCTCTTTCGTTAAAGCACCTATGCCGCAGCTGATTGCTTGGCATGAGATGAGGAAACAAAGGACATTCTCTGCAGTAATACATTTTTGCAATGTTTTCTCCAATCGATCGACCAGAGCAAGTTTAAGAGCATTGGTGTCTTGATCGGATATCGTACGTTCGAGTTCGAATTTACTGCATACCAATCTCGCTGCGTCACGAAAAACTGTTCCAAACTGTAATTGTAGAATACTGTCCCACAGCTTTTCAGAAGCATCACGAAGCGTGTTGAATTGTTCCCAGGTTAAGGACACAAAAGCACGATTCAATTGCAAAGCCTCATTGGAGCACGTGAACAGTTGTTGAAAAGTGTACACATGCCCATCAGATGAAGGTGAACAGCTCATCAACAGTTCTTTATTGATCACTTTGATTTTGTTGAGAGCCTCATAACAATGCGAGCGGTCCATGAACTTCTTGAATGCTTTAGCAGACATTGTTACGCCATATTTGGTAGGAAACAGTTTTGACAGTGTAGCTGCGAATGTGCACTCTCACAGTTCCAGAAAAATCAGTCACTTTAGCAACTTTGTTTCCCCCTAGTGCCACATGATGAAGTGGCATGCTTTCTAATGAAATGCCGTGAGGAGGAGGTTCGGCAAATGGATCAGGACATCCATAGTTTAAAAGCTTCCGTTGCGCCTCCATTAAGCGCGGATCATCACACACTTTTTCTTGGCATCAGAAACATCTGTAGACGAAGAAGTTCGCTTCGTGTTCAAAGCAGATTGACGAGTAACGAAGGAAAAGTTCTCTGTGTGTTGTAGCGAGACAGACAATGAAGCGTGCACAGAGTTCGAAAGCAGGGGACAGAACGAAGGAGCTGGTCTGTCTTCGGCACAAACTCATAAGAAAGTGTTGTTGACGCATGCGCGTTGCTCACTGTGCGATGACGTGATTGTATAGTCACGCGATAAAGGAACCTCTGTTATCATCTTTCTAAAGGTCAGATTTAATCGAATATTGGGTGCATTTTTGCAACGTGGAAGGCCGTGAAACCATGACTCATTCGGGGGGGGGGGTAGCATTTGTAGAAGCGAGTCACATGCCAAAGCTATGACGACAGGTTGGAAACCATCTCTTTTAAAAACAAAGTCTCTTGTTTGACCTAGGGAAACTGAAGCTATACATGAACTTTTCGCAAGTTCATATTCATCATCTTTATGAAACCATATACATTTATTTCCATTTTTGTTCTTATTAATCAGCACAAAATTGAATGTTTCCCCACACACGTTTTTTCAACAGCATTCTTGATTTCACAAAGTACTAGCATCCAAGGTTTAGCCTGCACAGTTAATCCACTGAATGAGTAATGGAGATGATCATCCCCAAAGGCCACGTGCTGTCTAGGAATCTTATATGATTTTCCATAAATCTTAATTTTGTTGAGATCATCACCGAAATATTCAACTTCATTTTCTAGGCAGCTAAGATAATCTGTAGCTTCAGAATCAGAAAATAATTTCTCATAGGAGAAACTGGAGGCCATCCTTATGATATATTTTAGAAGAATGCATTTCTTCAGACGAAAGAAAATGTAACAGAATGAGTCAGACAGACTTGAGATAAGACGTACGACCAACGAGTGCGTGAGTCATCGGTGATGCAAGCACGAGCACGTTACGGACACGTATAAATGATCAAGAATTAATCACGTCGCTTAATTCTTGATCATTTGAATAGACATTTTTGTTTAGAACATTGAAGTTTTTTCTCTAAACACATTCATTTCCGAAGAATCGCGCACAATTTTTAAAGACAGTTTAAGTGTTTCTCAGACGTTTAGACACAAATACAGTATATGCAAATCCAACTTTGGTACTACCTGAACTTTCGAAAAATTTTGATAACTACGTTGAACAGGTTTTCAAAAATGTCATCCCATACAGATTTACAGACATGTATTATCTTAATCCTTTAACAACCAGGTTCCTGAAATCTTGAGTCAACGCCCAATTTAAATCAATGAATGCTGAACTTATATGCACTTGCACTCGACAGTACTTCACGGCGAAATTCAGTGCGGTACCCCAGACGTCTCCTCCTCTTTCTTCTACTCTTCTCTCTTCTCTTCCTCAGGTCCCCCCCTTCTCTTTCTACTATTTTACTCTCTATCTTTACTCTTCGCAAACTCCGAGAGGCGTTTGCATCTCTTAACCCTCACGCCGCTCCTGGACCTGACGGCCTTCCTCTATCCTTTTACCGTGCTTTTCTTCCGCCTCTCTTGCCATTTCTTTCTGCGTGCTTCTCGTGTGCTTTTTCCTCTCCTGCGTTGCCGCCCGAATTCACAGTTGCACATGTCATTCTCCTCCCTAAGAAGGGCGACCTTTTGGACCTTGGAACTTGGCGCCCTATCTCCATTCTCAACCTTGACTACAAATTATCTACTAAGCTTCTATCTCTTCGCCTCAATACTGTCCTTTCCTATGTTCCCTCTCCTGACCAGTCGTATACTGTGCCTGGTCGCTCTATTTCTAACAACGTTTCTCTTCTCCTTCATCTTCATTTTCTGGCCCACTCTCGATCTTAACATCTAGCTTTTCTGAACTTGGACCAAAAGTCCGCCTTCCATAATATTTCACATTCCTATCTCTTTGCTGTTCTCACCCGTTTTTGTTTCCCTCCTGCTTTTGTTTCCTCCCTCCTCGCTCTCTATCAGGGTGCCTATTTCCACGTCCGAACGGCAGCCTTTCTTACCGCGCATATCCCGTTCCGTCGCGGCATCCGTCAGGGATGTTCACTATCTGTACAACTTTTTACGCTCGTCTTCGAGCCGTTTCTGCTGGAAGCTCATCGGTCGCTCTTAGCTGCTCTACCTCCTGTCGTCGCCAGCACTCGCTACCATGGCATTACTTACACAGCCTACGCAGACGATGTGACATTCTGTCTCCGGGAGGAGTCACAGTTCCACCGCCTTTATCTGGTATATCACCGGTATGCTGACTTGTCTGGCGCGTCTTTGAATGCGACCAAAATCACTGGCCTGTGGTGCGGGTCCTGGACTGGAAGATCAGATGCCCCTGGGGAGCAAAATGGACCGCTTCCACGCAAAAGATCCTTGGCGCCTATGTTGGTCAGCCTCTTATCTCTACTTCCACCACCTGGAATGCCCTTCACCCACGCCTTCGAAAAGCAGCCGCTTTCTGGAGTCGGGCCAGACCTTTTCCTTCGTTCCGGCAAAGGGCCGGCATCGTACGACGCTACATCTTGTCACTCTGCCCTTATTCCTGGATGTCCACGGTGTTTCAGTTTACTCAACTCCTGACCATAGCTAGGCTTGCTACCTCTGTGGTATGGTCAACCCACCATTGGCTTAAACTTGCCATCTTCCAACTTCACGTGGTGGCATTCATCTTCCTAACCCAACTGCTTCCTACAAAATGCACCGTTTGATTACATTCCTCCGTCTCGTCACCTCTAACATTACTTCCGTTTCAACGACTCTTAACGTTCTCGTTTCCTCTCGTGATCCATCTTTCACTTTCATTCTTTTCTTACAGATGGATTCACATTCTTTTCCTCCGTCTCACTTTCCTCGCGTTCTTCGAGAAGCTCTTTCCCTTTTCCGTTCGTTACCTCTTATCCGGACTTCTCCGCTTTCCACTCTTGATCTCCTGGACGAACCCTTATTCTTCTCTAATCTCTCTCCCTCCCCTTTTTCTACTTACCACATTGGTTTCGCTCTGGATATCTCACTGTTCGCTCCCTTGTTGACTCTGATCTCACCTGGAAATCCCTTTCCTCTCTGTTTCCTGTTTCTTCCCCCTCGCTTGCTGTTGAATATGATCTTCGTTCCTCTCTCTACACTCGCTTTCCACATCTCACGTCTTCCACTGGCCTTCTCTCAATCCCTTCTGACCCATCTCGCTTCTGTTTTCCATGTCCATTAACCTCCGTCTCTTCTACATCCCTCTACTGGCTTTCTCTGTCTCCCTCTCCGTCGCCGCAACCAATCCCTTCTGTTCCTCGTTCTCTTCTTCCCACTGTCTGGACCGTTTTCTAATCCCCATTCTCTTCTCCTCTCCAACAAAATGTACATGGCAGTTTATTCATCTTCGTCTTCCATCGAATGACCCTCCTTTCCTCTCCTCTATGCTCCTTTTGCTCCTCTGTTGGTGACGTCCCACATCACTGCATGCATTGCCCAGTTCTCCTGCCTGTTCTGCACTCAGCATTCCATCTTGCGGACCAGATTAGTGTCCGCTCCCTGCCTTTTATTGCCTATGCATGGTTACTACAAACCAAACATCCTCCTGCACGGCTTTCCCCAGTTTGTGAATATCTCTTCATCCTTGTTAAATACATAATATATGTTTTTCATACCCACCGAAGCACTACTACGCCGCCTATTTCTATCCTGGAAGCTGGTGGAGTTCTTCAACGGCCCTTTCTGGCACGCCTGCAAGCACGACTCCGGTTGGAGTACGCCAAAGCGCATGCCGCTGGAACACTGAGCACGTTTTTCGTGACCTGGGCCCATTCTGCTAGGTGGTTCATCATACAGAATGATCAGCTTTCTCTGGCTTTGTGATGTTTCATGTTTTGCACGGTTTTAACCATTTCAGATCTTCTTTACCGTTTTTGCCAACCCTCATTGTGGCTTGCATTTCGTACTTTGCTTGAGTTTTGTATGTGTATATTCTGTTATTCTGCACTACAACAATTTTGTGTTTGCATTGTACTTTCTTTCATCGTCTGGTCACATATAGTATGTTACACACCATTTGTAACAATTGTTGTTTTCTATTCACTACTTAATCTCGAATACTGTATCGTTTGCTGTACTATGTACTATGTATCATACCCATAGTGGCATATTCCTGTATATCTTTCTGAGTATCATGTACTACACTGCTCCAAGAACGTTCGCATAATGTTACCTACGCTGTTCTCGTATTGTTCCTGTTTCCCTTGCGTATACTCATTCACCTTATTTTACTGTTACTCATTTTACGCATGTCTAAATTTAGTGTTTCACGCACCATTGTCGTAACTGTTGTTTTCTTTGCACTATGTACTACCAGGTACTCTGTCCTTTATATCTGTACCTGTCATGTAGCAACTGCACCTTGACCATATTGCATATTCACAGTAATTCATTACATCGCCTGGTTGCATATACGATGTACACACCATTTGTCAAAATTCTTTTTCTCGGCACTACTTAATCTCGAATACTGTATCATTTGTAGTATTGTATCCATGCACACGATGTGACCCGAGTTATCTCCGGGCCACGTTGAGCATTACTCATTTTTGTTTGTCCTCAGCGTCTTGGTTTTGCTTCGTTTTGTAAACATCTGTACATAATGTCATTAATTTATTCACCATTCTTGTTTTCCGAAAAATAAAACTATTGAATGTTTCAACAGTTCAGATAGTATATACTACCTGTTTCAACAATTCAGATAGTATATACTACCTGTTTCAACAATTCAGATAGTATATACTACCTGTTTCAACAATTCAGATATTGTATATTACCTATTTCAAAAGTTCAGATAGTATATACTACCTTTTTAAAAGTTCAGGTAGTGCAGGGAAGGATTGGCATGTACACTGGCGGAAAGTGAAGTAAGAACACCAAGAAGGAATTGGCGGACGATCATGAAATTTACATATGTTAATAGGGTCGAGTGTACGTAGGTGTGATGTTAATTTCGGGACCAACCGGTGAGCGCTTACGCCACAGCACGGCATAATATGCAAATTATCGCCGGTGGTATTTAAGGAGTACGGCGAAGTGAATGTAATCAGTCGTCGGCGTACGGACACATAGGTAGACCCTGAAGAAGCTGCAATGCCTGGACATGGAAGACGTGTACGATTTCAGCAGTTGTCGGACTTTGAGCGAGGTCGTCTAGTCGGACTCCGCGAGGCCGGGTGGTAGTATCGTCGTATTGCGGAGCGAATTGGACGGGAATTATCGGTGGTGGTACGATGGTGGCGTAGATGGTCCGAGGAACATTCCCACACGAGGAGACGTGGAACTGGGAGTCACAGACAGACTGATGAGCGGACCGATCGACGCATAAGAAGAGCGGCGTTGTCAAGCATAACATCCACTGCGACGCAAATCCGAGCTGCCGTTGCATCTGAGGTGATGGTGCGAACAACCGGCAACCGTCTACTGGATGCAGGACTACGTCAACGTGTGCTTCTGACATGTGTACCTCTGACTCCAGCCCACCGTCAGGAACGGCTGCAGTGGTGTCGCCAACGTCTGCACTGGAGAACGCAATGGCGATCTGTCGTGTTCAGCGATGAAAGCAGATTCTGCTTGGGAGCCTCCGATGGCCGTATGCGTGTTCGCAGACGCACAGGGGAGCGTCTCCACCCTTCTTGCATCCGCCAGTGACACACAGGGCCTATACGTGGTCCCCTGGTGTGGGGAGCGATCAGCTATCACTCCCGTACGTAACTAGTGTTTGTACCGGGTACGTTAAACAGCACCTCCTACATCAACAACATCATTCAGCCCGTTGCTAAGCCATTTGTAAGGTCGGTCCAACGTGATGTTTTCCAGCAAGATAACGCACGCCCACACACGGCACGTGCAACGCAACATGCACTTCAGGGTGTGAGACAACTTCCATGGCCTCCACGTTCACCGGATTTGTCCCCCATTGATCACGTGTGGGATTTTATGGGACGACTTATCTGGTCTCCACGGCCATCCCCGATTTACGCATCCAGGTTGAGGATGCTTGGAACTCAGTACCCCAAACTTACACCCAACATCTGTACGACAGACTCCATGCCAGAATTGCACAGTGTGACACAGTTCATGGCGGTTCAACCTCGTACTAGCCATGTTACATGGAAATGTTACTTTTCAGTTTACCAGCAAATACAGCTATATTTTGCCATAATGTTTTGATCACGTTATCCTCTGTATTCCGTTATTATGCTGTATAAATTTCGTTGGTATCAGACGTCTCCTTCTTGGTGTTCTTTTTTAACTTTCCGCCTGTATATTTGTGTCTGACTTTTTGAGAAATGCTCTGTTTTAAAATGTTTTTTTTCAAAAATTGCTTGCGAATCTTCAGAAATCGATATGTTTAGAGGAAAAAACTGTTTAATGTTCTAAACAAAAATGTTCATTCACTGGTACAAAAGTCAAAATATTCAGGTTGCATCCTCGAAATTTTAGTGACTTTCTAAGCAAATTTGAAGCATTGTTGCTATTAGAATTTTTCAAAATGCTGGACATTTCGAGGTTTGTATGTGAAACGGAGATTAAAAAAGTAATGCCGCGTATAAAAAAAAAGTCGAGTTCATTTCGGTTGCGAAAAGAAACATTAATTTCTGGTATAATTCAGTACAAACCTTTATATTGTATCTAAATTTTATGTTCCATGAGATATCTATGAAGGAATCAGTCATGTTATTCTGCATCTTAACATGTTGCTCTTTCGCCACATATTCGACACGTAGGCCTATTTGAGACGATCGAATGAATTGGTGGGAACCGCTGGATCCCCAGCCCGTCGCAGGACGCTATTTGTAAACATTTATTACAGGAGAGCAAAGCTAATAAAACCGAGATACAGAATTTGACACGATGCCATTTCATGACAATAATAATAAATTGAAAACGCAACTTAAAAAGTGGACGCGGTCCGTTAACCACGTGATATCCGAGAGGCCACTATTAGTCGACCGACATTCCCTCTATAAGGTGTGAGTGGAACAGTAGGTAGTAAAATTTGGAGCATGATGAGTAAACGGAAGTATTTATCAGACTTTGAGGAAAGACAGATTGTGAGAGGTCGGAAAGAACATGCCTCCATTTCCCAAACGTCTGAATTGGTGGTCGTTCGCGAGACGCTGTAGTTCAAGTATATCAGAAATGGTGTTAAAACGGTTAAACAACAACCCGGATGTAAAACTGCACAAGAGAGCGAAAGGTCAATATCAGAGTGGGTGCCGGGTCACATGACTCGCACAGGCCAACAAACGAACGCAGTTCTGTACAACACAGGTGAACCCGAAACAATACATGTCATGACTCATGACTATGCGTTGGACGCTAACACGTATATGGAGTAACACAGCAGATGACTCCGATGACTTTCTCTCCTAACCACAGTTCCTCGGCGCTAGACTCGCTGGTGCGAAGATCATTTGACACAAACAACATGAGGCACTCGATCCATCCTGCATTGTTTCCACAGTGCAAACCTTCAGACGCGGTTGTATTGTGTGGAGCACGTTTACTCGGCAGGAATGTGAACCTTGCTGCGTGTGGAATACTGCATGACTGGTGCCCACTATCGTGAATTACTTGACTCTGTAAAACCAGCAATGTTACACTTCTTCCCGAATGGCAACGGTGTCTTCCAACATGACAATGTATGACTGGTGCCCACTATCATGAATTGCTTGTTGACTCTGTACACCCAGCAATGTTACACTTCTTCCCGAATGGCAATGGTGTCTTCCAACATGACAATGTATGACTGGTGCCCACTATCATGAATTGCTTGTTGACTCTGTACACCCAGCAATGTTACACTCTTTCCCGAATGGCAATGGTGTCTTCCAAGATGACAATGCATGACTGGTGCCCACTATCATGAATTGCTTGTTGACTCTGTACACCGAGCAATGTTACACTCTTTCCCGAATGGCAATGGTGT
This sequence comes from Macrothele yani, assembly GCA_039090855.1. Taxonomy (NCBI): domain Eukaryota; kingdom Metazoa; phylum Arthropoda; class Arachnida; order Araneae; family Macrothelidae; genus Macrothele; species Macrothele yani. The sequence goes on along the minus strand of CM077009.1, from coordinate 198,131,447 downwards.
CTTCCAAGATGACAATGCATGACTGGTGCCCACTATCATGAATTGCTTGTTGACTCTGTACACCCAGCAATGTTGCACTTCTTCCCGAATGGCAACGGTGTCTTCCAACATGACAATGTATGACTGGTGCCCACTATCATGAATTGCTTGTTGACTCTGTACACCCAGCAATGTTACACTTCTTCCCGAATGGCAATGGTGTCTTCCAACATGACAATGTATGACTGGTGCCCACTATCATGAATTGCTTGTTGACTCTGTACACCCAGCAATGTTACACTCTTTCCCGAATGGCAATGGTGTCTTCCAAGATGACAATGCATGACTGGTGCCCACTATCATGAATTGCTTGTTGACTCTGTACACCGAGCAATGTTACACTCTTTCCCGAATGGCAATGGTGTCTTCCAAGATGACAATGCATGACTGGTGCACACTATCATGAATTGCTTGATGACTCTGTACACCCAGCAATGTTACACTTCTTCCCGAATCGCAATGGTGTTTTCCAAGATTACAACGTATGACTGGTGCCCACTATCATGAATTGCTTGTTGACTCTCTACACCCAGCAATGTTACTCTTCTTACCAAATGGCAATGGTGTCTTCCAAAATGACAATGTATGACTGGTGTCCACTATCATGAATTGCTTGTTGACGCTGTACACCCAGCAATGTTTCATTTCTTCACGAATGGCAACGGTGTCTTCCAAGATGACAATGTAGGACTGGTGGGAACAATAATGAATTGTTTGTTGACTTTGTACACCCAGCAATGTTACACTTCTTTTCGAATGGCAATGGTGTCTTCCAAGATGACAAAGAGCCGAGCCACAGGTTTAATACTGTGCTGAAATGGTGTAAGGAACATGGTTTAGACCTCCAGCATATCGATTGACGTCCGATATCAATCCCATAGAGCACTTCTGGGACACTATGGAACGGAATGTCACGCATCTGTATACACCACTCACTTCCACTGATGGCTGCATTACACACAGCTTGGTCGGCCATACCTCCTAACTGCTTTTGGCATCTTATTGAATCCGTTTCAAGTTGAATAGAGCACTTCTGGGACACTATGGGTGTCACGCTTCTGTACACACCACTCAATTCCACTGAAGGCTGCATTACACACAGCTTGGTCGGCCATACCTCTCAACTGCTTCTGGCAACTTATTGAATCCGTTCCATGTTGAATAGAGCACTTCTGGAAAACTATGGAACGGCATGTCAGCTTCTATATACACCACTCACCACTGAAGGCTGCATTACACACTGCTTGGTCGACCATACCACCCAACTGCTTTAGGCAACTTATTGAATTCATTCCAAGTTGAATAGCTGCTGTACTGAGGAAAAACGGCGAATCTACGAAATACTGGGTAGGTAGTCATAATCCAGTGATCCATCAGTGTATATTTCTTGTCAGGTTAAAAACTAAAATTCATAAACAATGTCTTAATGACAGCAAATATTAAAAAGATAAAAAAAGATATAACCAAATTTTGGCAACATGAACTAGTTAAAAGTTATTGAGATTGTATCAGTATTTTGCAGTCCTACATACATTTAACAACTACGTATATTATGCACTTAAAAGCTTTTTTTTCCTGGCAATAACATTATCAGCAAATGTAAATTATTTGACAGAACTTGTGCCCAGCACTTTAAAATGTGTGCCCCCCTCTCCCGTAGTTCTGTACTTCTGGCATTCCCATTGCACCTTGGGTGTTCAATTCCTGTGTAAACTCGTTCTCAGAGACTTCGCGGAGAGTGGTGCTGCTTAATTTCTACAGGTACTCCAGCCAAAAATGATGCAGTAAAAAATAACTCTCTGTGTTTTGAAAATTTGTTTCAAGCAAGAGATCACCTGACTGCAGTTTTTCATGCTTTACAAAACATCAACATGTGCCTTTAGAGTGCAGTTAATCCAGAAAGACTTCCTGCTGATGAGTTAGGTTTCATTGCATGAATAACTAAGAATTGAGTTGATAAAGATGGTTCTAATAAAATTTTCTTAGCTAAAGAGCCAAAGAGGTCCACAAATCCAAATACAGGCAGTACATGACCCTGTGGTATTGAGTTGTAGTACTCTATTCAGTGCTGGTACATTTCAGTACGAAGACACAAAGTTGTACTGATGAGACTTTTCGTCACAGCACTGAATAGTATCTGAGAACGTGCTTTCATGTCTTTTGAGATGATCACTCAGATTGGCTACAGAAAATGAATCTGCAAATAATATCCTATGAACAAATTAAAAATTATAATAATAATTCAAAGGCTGTAATGACAGTGTCAGTATGTAATAGACATCCCTTGATGATAATGACCGATCACCACCTAGGCCTACTAGACCTCAGGCAGAAAGTCACAATAGTAGCACTTTTGTAACCACAGCACTTTCACACTCATTTTATTATATCCACATAAAAAGATACTATGCATTTAATATGCTTATATTGTTACAAATAATATTATAAGTAATTAAACATATATAAGTTTATTATTATTATTTATTATATAAATTTTAAAAATAAAATTTACATATGTTTAATTACTTTAATGATATCAGATTCACAAATGTGTAAAAACACTTGTTAGGTGAAAAGTTACAGCTACCATTTGTTACATAATATTTGTTTGTTTTGGTTTTTGTGTGAAAATGTAAACTGTGTTGTAAAGGACAATGTTCATTACATGGACATGGTGCTCAAAATCCAAAGTAAGAAATAAAACTTTACATAGGTGTCACATGCAAAAGTAAGGAGAATTTGTGTAAAAATATAACAAACTTCTCGGGTTTAGAACTTCAAATTGTTTAGAATCTGATTTTGTTTATAATCTGAATGGCTGTCATTTAACAAAAAATATAAAAAATCCAGGTTTTTGATTCTAGCTACAGTCTGGCTGTGGTGGATAATCACTATAACTGAATTTATCATATGCATAGTGCATACACATTAAAACAACCAAACTCACAGAGAAATTTTTTAAAAGATTACTTTATGTTTTTATTTAATCACCACACCACCAGGAAGAGAGTTAAAAAACACAACAGCAATATAATTACTGATTCCTCAGAACACAGTTATGTTTTTCTGCAACCAAAGCAGAATTAGAGAACCACATTTTGAAGAGCTTGAATTTTGGTTTCAGGACACTAAAGAACAATGTTGGAAATTTCACAATCAATAAGACCTACAGGTGGGTTTGAAACAGTTTAGCCAATCACCAAAAATCAATATCTGATATGGTATTTTACACAAAAAGGAAACCACTTGCCTTAGATTTTCAAAAGGGCAAAAGTAATGTTCACAATTAAATTTGTTGTAGGACCAGTAGGTGGGTTTTCACAACCTGACATTTGATACAGGTAATAAATTTTCCTTTTACAGCAATACCTTTTCTTAAAACAGAATCAAATCTGCTGAATTATTAAAAATAAATTTATTAAATGCCACAAAATTTCTGTTCTATGTAAAATTACCACAACAGAGTGAGATGATTTCTCTGAATGGTGGGTTTTACCAAACTGGAACCAATTAAATCACACAAATTACAGGAAATAAGGATTAAAAATATTCTAGCACTCCCACCTACAAACATAACTCAGACTTAAGGGCTGTGCTGAAACATAAATATAAAAACATCTAAGATATACTGATACTATACATGGAAGCAAAGACACAATAACTGAATACTCAGCAAAGTACAGTCCAATATGACTGACATCAAGAACTTCATTCTCACTAAATCATATTTATATTTAACAAGCAGGGTGAAAATTTTGCTCACTGAAATACCCAGATTTAATGATTTGTCACTTTATTTAAACAAGAACCATTCAATTACTTTATTTACCTAACTCAAGCATTTATGAAAGGCCAAAATCCTGCTGACACATATACACAGCTTATTTTTACTTACATATATGCACACGATTTGTTGAGTCTGGCCAGCTCAATGCAGGTGTGAAACTTTACCTGCATTATGTGATGGCTTGTATCAAATAACAGTTTATAAAAACAATTCCTGAGCTAATGCAGGCAATTACCTTTACTATGCAACTGCTTTTGGTATCATCTCAAATAATGAGTAAGGTAAAGGGAAATAAAATAATAATAAATGTTAACACAGAGAGATATACATACCCACAAAAAAATTGGATGCATGTATATATATATATGCCCATACAGTAACATCCTCACATATCTTTTATGAATGAGTTCATATAAGAACAATAAATATTTACATGCTATAAAATGAAAAAAATTGAGTAACAGTTTATGAATACTGAACAGATGCCAAAAAGTGTAGCGTGAAGTCCAGTGAAGCTCACTAATATATGTTGTTATATCTGTGATCAGCCTGCATCCAAAAAAAAAAAAAAAAGGAGGGTGGGGGGTCGTCCTACTCTCAAATGAAAACATCAAGAATCATAAGAAATGGTTCCTGTACAAAAAATTAATAATAATATTTCTATTTATGTTAGTCTTAGGCAGTCACAATACACTATGGCAAGACTGCAGGTTTTTTCACCATTAGGAATGGTGTCATTACAAAATTAATAAAATAAGCATCTTGAAAGAAACTCAAGCTTCTGATTTATTTTGCACTAAATATAAAATACAAACGAAAAAGTCTACAAGAGTCATTTAAAACAACTGTTAACTTTCTATTCTGATGCTATGAATAAAATACAAGTGAAAAAGTCTACAAAAGTCATAAAAATTACCTTAGCTTTCTATTCTGAGGTTATGAAATAGCTCTTAGTATCATGGCAAGAACATGTTCGAGATCACGAGGTCTTAAAAGAATCAGCATAGACAGAACTTTTTAAGAAGAACTTGCAAGAAAAAAGAGGGTACTCAGACACAATAGGCAAGCTTCCTTTTGAAAAATGGATGTCATTATCAAAAACTGAGCTTAATTTTTCATGGTATACGAAAACGCTTTGATACTTGGTTAAGTTACTGTCGTCAGCATGTGTTGGCTTGTAGCTCTCTCTCTCTCTAAAGGCATAACAGGGACTTCATTTTCACAGAACACTGAGTGGTGCCACATAGCCCCCCCCTCCCCTCCCAATTTTCACAGCTAACAAGCAATTTATTTCCAATCCACTGGGTATTGTAGGTCCCTCCCCATCACACAGTTCACTTGTGGATGCTTACCGCATTTTTTTTTAAGTGTGGGAATTGTACAGAAGCCAGGACACACTTTTATTTCAGACTTTCAACACTCGAACTGGTTTTATTTGCAGAACAAGTCGAGGGAAACGATCTGCTGTAGGTGTGTACTTACCGAAATAGTGAACAGCCAGACTAGATAGGCCTTACATGAGTATAGAGCAAAACAAATAGCAATATCATTGCAAAATTCACTTCCCTATTATACACGGTTACTAGCAAGTGTATTGGGTCCATATAAGAAAAACAAGAAATATTTATACGCTGCAGAAATGAAAACATTAAACAACAGATATGAATACTGAACAGATGACAAAAACTTTATGTATTCCACGAAAAACATTTATTGTAAAAATACATTTGAAAAAAACTAAATTTATTCTAAAATTAAGAATTTCTTCATCACATACCATCGAACTGGAAAACAGAATTCTGAATATGAGGGTAGATTTGTTCTCTACACTACCTTAAAGTCTTAACAGAAAGCTGCACAGAATTATGTACTTATGCTCTAGTGCTTTTAATGTCATTTCAATTTGATTTAAAGACTCTGCAAGAAGTTTCACTGCCAAAATGTTTTTAGGACGGTGCATATTATTTTTGTTGTCTTCATCCATCCAAAGAGTGAATAAACATGAATTCCCACTATGCGTGGATTTTATTCATTCTCTCAAACAATCTTAAGTCATACTATTGTCTTTGAAGTCCTGTGGTATTCAACATGCATACACTAATATTATTAGCAATACACACTGAGATAGATTTGCATAAAGAACAACACCCTTTTAAATATTCGGAGCAATAACGAAGCACCGCATGATATCAACATCCCATGTGCCTACCATAATTGTGCACACCTATCCTCTGCAAGTAATCAGTAAACACTTGTCAGTAATGGGGCTGCAGTCAAACACCAATTTGACTGCAGCCAGATAGTTGGTACCCCTTGACAGCAAGTGCTGTTGTTTCAGAAACAGCCCCACTTGTTGGTTGCTCCACACTGTGTCAGGAATTGTACAAGGACAGGATTAACCATGCAAAGACATTCAGTAGAAGGGCTTACTCTGTTCAGCCATGCACAGTTGATCCAAGAGATGAGTGTCGGGTGTCTCAGCAACATGTAACAGACACCGAGCTCCCTCACCAGTACAACAGCAGTGCAGTTCGATCTACTTCCACATGCACTATATGCCATAGCTTGTTTTGTTTGGGGTTCTACAGCCAGACACCAAAGAGGTTACCCATGATGATGCCCAGTCATTGCACACAATGCCTCGCATGGGCAAAGGAACATCAGAAATGGACCCTTGACTGATGGAAGGTCATCTGTTATCACAAGTCCCATTTCCTACTGCACCATGATGATGACCAAGTTTGCATATAGCGTAAACAGCATGAAGCCCTATCATTTGATTGCACAGTTGGGGTTCAGCAGATTGGTGGAGTTGGTGTTCTGGTGAGGGTAGCTTTTTCCTAGCAAGCCATAGGTCTGTTGGTTATTATTCCACAATTACTAAATGGTCGATGCTACGAGGATCTGTAAGCCAATTATCTCCATTCATATCTGCAGGGGATTTACCTGAACCACGTGCCATCTTTGAATAGGACAGTGAACAATGTCATCAGGCTTGTATAACTACTGAGTGGTTAGGGGAACATGCCAGATTTGCCACATCGCCTTGGCCTCCAAACTTCCCTGACTGTAACCCCATTGAACATTTGTTGGATATGCTGGAATGGATGATAACTGCTGATTCTCTACAGAATGAGACAGAACTGATGAAGTTGCTTCAGCAGAAGTGGGTCAATTTGTGCATTGAGGGCGTTTGATACCTGTAGAATATGTTCCTAAGAGTCGGCAAGTCGTGACTGTTAAAGAATGTTGTACCAAGATGTTATTTGGTAGGTGACCCTAACACAAAGCTAACTTGTTGTATATGAAACCACAAATATGAAGGTCGAGTTGACTCATCAAAACAGCATGTATGAAAATTGTAAAGGAACTGAGACAAACAGACATAATATTTTCCAAGCTCTGCAGTTCCACATTCTAGAATGTTTTTCAATATTTGAACTTGGGGTCTTTAAATCTTGAACTACCTTTGTATTGTTGAACGCTTAGTTCCTTTTGCAACTACCCTTTAGCACTGCAGAGTATGCACCAGGAACTAGGTGACAAAATTAAAGAACTTGGATTAAAAAGGAACTTACAAGAAGCTGATGCACAATGTTTTTACACGAACCCAAGATTTAGACGTGAACAGAGGCAAATCTAGAAGTAAACTATGCCTAGATTTACTTTGAACAAAAGATATCAAACAAGGTTCAAATCTAAGTAAAATTTGTTAGCTATGAAACTTAAATGTAGAATATCTGAAAGGAATTGAACAATTCTCAAGAGCAATTTGCCATTATGTCTTAAAACAAAAGCATTTACTCAATGCATCGTTGCAGTTCTTATTTATTCATCAGAGACATGGACCTGAACTAATAAGTTCAAACAGGTGCTCTCGACAACTAGAAGAATGACGAGGCAATGTATACTGATGAAGAGATGAGTATCTGTTTATTCAACCATAACACAGAAAAAGAAGATAGTAAGAGAAAAGTCAGTATCATGTTACTTTTGTTTTTTCTATGTGCTAACATGTTTATACTCTGAAGTGCCAAAAGTCATGGGACAACAGTATGCAAATTTTCAGCTGGAACTGCAGTCATATAAGGGCTTCAATGCACACCAGGATTTTTATCAGTTGTGAGATGTAATCTCCTGAGTCAGACTAAACAACCGCCAGTAGGATTATGGCAAGCCGACATGAATTATCTTAGTTTGAATGAGGCATGGGATTTAGATGAATTGTACATTCAGTTTCTGAAGTTTTGCGAAAATAAAACATTCCTTGATCCACCGTGTCACATACACACCGGGAATACCTCATGGAAGGCATTGCCACCCACTGTGGACAGTGCAGTGGTTGACCATGGGTACAGAATGATCATGACCAGCGGCATCTGACCAGGATTCTCCATGCTAACAGACAATTGACACTGGCTGAAATAACATCCACATCCAATGCAGGAGGTACCAGAGGTCAGTGCAGCGTAATTTAGTGTCCATGGGGTATGGAAGCTCAAAACTCAATAGAGTTCCTTTGTTAACTCCATGACATAAGATACAGTTCCTCACCTGAGGTCATGAACATGGCAATTTGAACCTAGAAACTGGCAACATGTGGCATGGTCTGATGAGTCATGCTACCAGTTGTTATAAGCTGATGGTAGAGTTTGGGTGTGGCACAGACCCCATGAGGTCATGGACCCAAGCTCTCAAACAAGACACTGTACAAGCTGGTGATGGTTCCATACATGTGTGGGGTGTCTATGTGGCATGTTTTGGGTCCTCTGTTCCTCGTAAACACGTCATTCCGGTAATCGCTTTGTTGCTCTGCTGGGTTTCCATTTGTAGCCCTTCATGGACTTCACGTACCCCAGCAACAACGGGATTTCCCAGGAGTACAATAATACATATCTCATAATTTTGTTTAAACTGTATGGCATTGTCTTACTTAATATATTCATCAATGCACCATGTCATCAGGTCCAAGTTGTCCAAAATTGGTTCAAGGAGCACTATGGACAACTCCGACAGATGGTGTAGCCATCATGTTCACCCCACATGAACCCAATAGAACACTTATGGGATGTGGTGGAAAGTTCCATTCGCAACAAAGATGCTGCACATACAAATACCAGGGAGCTGTGGGCTGCTATTCAGATGACATGGCTCAAGATATCTTCAGAACTCTTCCGGACACTTGTGGAATCGATGGCACACGGAATTGCTCGCACTTCGCTGAGTCAGAGGAGGTCCACCATGGTATTATCCCGTGACTTATGGCAGTTCAGTATATAACTTGTATAATTGTGTGCTTTTGTGGGAATTGTTAAAAATTCAGCTCTTTTGTTGTATATCAATAAACCTTGTTTACACCCCAGTGAAAAATACAATATCTGAAAATGATGCTGAAATTGTGTGCCATCAATGCTTCAGTACTGCAAGTTCAAAATCTCTTTCAAGACAAGATTCTGGACATTGTCATTTAAAGATGGTGGTTGGAATGAGGTCAGGTGGTGTGTGACATCAGACCTTGACTTCTTTAGCTTCATGGTACATGTAGAAATTACATGGCTTTTAGCAAATCAGTATCAAGGAATTGGGAAGAGAGTTTGGGACCAAAAATTATCAAACTTATCCCACGCACCCTTGCATAGGTTTGAAATGTTTCTTCTCCCAAATACTATTGCATATGCTTGAAGTGTTCCCAGAGTCAGATTGTCAAAATATAACTACTCTTAACTTTTTGCTTATTCTCATGATTTTCCTTCCAAACTTCTAAAAGAAGCATTCTGACATCACTTACCAGATTTGTGGGTACCTTCAAAAGAGAAAGGGTCCCCACTACAATTTGATGTGCTATTGTTATCAATATAACTACAAATATCTGTTACTTAATTCTGTTTAATTCAGTAATGATAATAACTTTTTTCTTATTCTCATGATTTTCCTTCCAAACTTCTAAAAGAAGCATCCTGACATCACTTACGAGATTTGTGGGTACCTTCAAAAGAGAAAGGGTCCCCACTAGTATTTGATGTGCTATTGTTATCAATATAACTACAAATATCTGTTACTTAATTCTGTTTAATTCAGTAATGATAATAACTTTTTTCTTATTCTCATGATTTTCCTTCCAAACTTCTAAAAGAAGCATCCTGACATCACTTACGAGATTTGTGGTTACCTTCAAAAGAGAAAGGGTCCCCACTACAATTTGATGTGCTATTGTTATCAATATAACTACAAATATCTGTTTCTTAATTCTGTTTAATTCAGTAATGATAATAACTTTTTTCTTATTCTCATGATTTTCCTTCCAAACTTCTAAAAGAAGCATCCTGACATCATTTACGAGATTTGTGGGTACCTTCAAAAGAGAAAGGGTCCCCACTACAATTTGATGTGCTATTGTTATCAATATAACTACAAATATCTGTTACTTAATTCTGTTTAATTAAGTAATGATGATAACTTTTTGCTTATTCTCATGATTTTCCTTCCAAACTTCTAAAAGAAGCATCCTAACATCACTTACGAGATTTGTGGGTACCTTCAAAAGAGAAAGGGTCCCCACTACAATTTGATGTGCTATTGTTATCAATATAACTACAAATATCTGTTACTTAGTTCTGTTTAATCCAGTAATGATAATAACTTTTTGCTTATTCTCATGATTTTCCTTTCAAACTTCTAAAAGAAGCATCCTGACATCACTTACGAGATTTATGGGTACCTTCAAAAGAGAAAGGGTCACCACTACAATTTGATGTGCTGTTGTTATCAATATAACTACAAATATCTGTTACTTAATTCTGTTTAATTCAGTAATGATAATAACTTTTTGCTTATTCTCATGATTTTCCTTCCAAACTTCTAAAAGAAGCATCCTGACATCACTTACGAGATTTGTGGGTACCTTCAAAAGAGAAAGGGTCCCCACTAGTATTTGATGTGCTATTGTTATCAATATAACTACAAATATCTGTTACTTAATTCTGTTTATTTCAGTAATGATAATAACTTTTTCTTATTCTCATGATTTTCCTTCCAAACTTCTAAAAGAAGCATCCTGACATCACTTACGAGATTTGTGGGTACCTTCAAAAGAGAAACGGTCCCCACTACAATTTGATGTGCTATTGTTATCAATATAACTACAAATATCTGTTTCTTAATTCTGTTTAATTCAGTAATGATGACAACTTTTTGCTTATTCTCACGATTTTCCTTCCAAACTTCTAAAAGAAGCATTCTGACATCACTTACCAGATTTGTGGGTACCTTCAAAAGAGAAAGGGTCCCAACTACAATTTGATGTGCTATTGTTATCAATATAACTACAAATATCTGTTACTTAATTCTGTTTAATTCAGTAATGATAATAACTTTTTGCTTATTCTCATGATTTTCCTTCCAAACTTCTAAAAGAAGCATCCTGACATCACTTACGAGATTTATGGGTACCTTCAAAAGAGAAAGGGTCCACACTACAATTTGATGTGCTATTGTTATCAATATAACTACAAATATCTGTTTCTTAATTCTGTTTAATTCAGTAATGATGACAACTTTTTGCTTATTCTCACGATTTTCCTTCCAAACTTCTAAAAGAAGCATCCTGACATCACTTATCAGATTTGTGGGTACCTTCAAAAGAGAAAGGGTCCACACTACAATTTGATGTGCTATTGTTATCAATATAACTACTAATATCTGTTTCTTAATTCTGTTTAATTCAGTAATGATAATAACTTTTTGCTTATTCTCATGATTTTCCTTCCGAACTTCTAAAAGAAGCATCCTAACATCACTTACGAGATTTGTGGGTACCTTCAAAAGAGAAAGGGTCCCCACTACAATTTGATGTGCTATTGTTATCAATATAACTACAAATATCTGTTACTTAGTTCTGTTTAATTCAGTAATGATAATAACTTTTTGCTTATTCTCATGATTTTCCTTCCAAACTTCTAAAAGAAGCATCCTGACATCACTTACGAGATTTATGGGTACCTTCAAAAGAGAAAGGGTCCCCACTACAATTTGATGTGCTATTGTTATCAATATAACTACAAATATCTGTTTCTTAATTCTGTTTAATTCAGTAATGATGACAACTTTTTGCTTATTCTCACGATTTTCCTTCCAAACTTCTAAAAGAAGCATCCTGACATCACTTATCAGATTTGTGGGTACCTTCAAAAGAGAAAGGGTCCACACTACAATTTGATGTGCTATTGTTATCAATATAATTACTAATATCTGTTACTTAATTCTGTTTAATTCAGTAATGATAATAACTTTTTTCTTATTCTCATGATTTTCCTTCCAAACTTCTAAAAGAAGCATCCTGACATCACTTACCAGATTTGTGGGTACCTTCAAAAGAGAAAGGGTCCCAACTACAATTTGATGAGCTATTGTTATCAATATAACTACAAATATCTGTTACTTAATTCTGTTTAATTCAGTAATGATAATAACTTTTTGCTTATTCTCATGATTTTCCTTCCAAACTTCTAAAAGAAGCATCCTGACATCACTTACGAGATTTATGGGTACCTTCAAAAGAGAAAGGGTCCCCACTACAATTTGATGTGCTATTGTTATCAATATAACTACAAATATCTGTTTCTTAATTCTGTTTAATTCAGTAATGATAATAACTTTTTTCTTATTCTCATGATTTTCCTTCCAAACTTCTAAAAGAAGCATCCTGACATCATTTACGAGATTTGTGGGTACCTTCAAAAGAGAAAGGGTCCCCACTACAATTTGATGTGCTATTGTTATCAATATAACTACAAATATCTGTTACTTAATTCTGTTTAATTAAGTAATGATGATAACTTTTTGCTTATTCTCATGATTTTCCTTCCAAACTTCTAAAAGAAGCATCCTAACATCACTTACGAGATTTGTGGGTACCTTCAAAAGAGAAAGGGTCCCCACTACAATTTGATGTGCTATTGTTATCAATATAACTACAAATATCTGTTACTTAGTTCTGTTTAATCCAGTAATGATAATAACTTTTTGCTTATTCTCATGATTTTCCTTTCAAACTTCTAAAAGAAGCATCCTGACATCACTTACGAGATTTATGGGTACCTTCAAAAGAGAAAGGGTCACCACTACAATTTGATGTGCTGTTGTTATCAATATAACTACAAATATCTGTTTCTTAATTCTGTTTAATTCAGTAATGATGATAACTTTTTGCTTATTCTCATGATTTTCCTTCCAAACTTCTAAAAGAAGCATTCTGACATCACTTACGAGATTTGTGGGTACCTTCAAAAGAGAAAGGGTCCCCACTACAATTTGATGTGCTATTGTTATCAATATAACTACAAATATCTGTTAATTAATTCTGTTTAATTCAGTAATGATAATAACTTTTGCTTATTCTCATGATTTTTCTTCCAAACTTCTAAAAGAAGCATCCTGACATCACTTACGAGATTTGTGGGTACCTTCAAAAGAGAAAGGGTCCCCACTAGTATTTGATGTGCTATTGTTGTCAATATAACTACAAATATCTGTTACTTAATTCTGTTTAATTCAGTAATGATAATAACTTTTTGCTTATTCTCATGATTTTCCTTCCAAACTTCTAAAAGAAGCATTCTGACATCACTTACCAGATTTGTGGGTACCTTCAAAAGAGAAAGGGTCCCCACTACAATTTGATGTGCTATTGTTATCAATATAACTACAAATATCTGTTACTTAATTCTGTTTAATTCAGTAATGATAATAACTTTTTGCTTATTCTCATGATTTTCCTTCCAAACTTCTAAAAGAAGCATCCTGACATCACTTACGAGATTTGTGGGTACCTTCAAAAGAGAAAGGGTCCCCACTAGTATTTGATGTGCTATTGTTATCAATATAACTACAAATATCTGTTACTTAATTCTGTTTAATTCAGTAATGATAATAACTTTTTGCTTATTCTCATGATTTTCCTTCCAAACTTCTAAAAGAAGCATCCTGACATCACTTACGAGATTTGTGGGTACCTTCAAAAGAGAAACGGTCCCCACTACAATTTGATGTGCTATTGTTATCAATATAACTACAAATATCTGTTTCTTAATTCTGTTTAATTCAGTAATGATGACAACTTTTTGCTTATTCTCACGATTTTCCTTCCAAACTTCTAAAAGAAGCATTCTGACATCACTTACCAGATTTGTGGGTACCTTCAAAAGAGAAAGGGTCCCAACTACAATTTGATGTGCTATTGTTATCAATATAACTACAAATATCTGTTACTTAATTCTGTTTAATTCAGTAATGATAATAACTTTTTGCTTATTCTCATGATTTTCCTTCCAAACTTCTAAAAGAAGCATCCTGACATCACTTACGAGATTTATGGGTACCTTCAAAAGAGAAAGGGTCCACACTACAATTTGATGTGCTATTGTTATCAATATAACTACAAATATCTGTTTCTTAATTCTGTTTAATTCAGTAATGATGACAACTTTTTGCTTATTCTCACGATTTTCCTTCCAAACTTCTAAAAGAAGCATCCTGACATCACTTATCAGATTTGTGGGTACCTTCAAAAGAGAAAGGGTCCACACTACAATTTGATGTGCTATTGTTATCAATATAACTACTAATATCTGTTACTTAATTCTGTTTAATTCAGTAATGATAATAACTTTTTTCTTATTCTCATGATTTTCCTTCCAAACTTCTAAAAGAAGCATCCTGACATCACTTACCAGATTTGTGGGTACCTTCAAAAGAGAAAGGGTCCCCACGACAATTTGATGAGCTATTGTTATCAATATAACTACATATATCTGTTTCTTAATTCTGTTTAATTCAGTAATGATAATAACTTTTTGCTTATTCTCATGATTTTCCTTCCGAACTTCTAAAAGAAGCATCCTAACATCACTTACGAGATTTGTGGGTACCTTCAAAAGAGAAAGGGTCCCCACTACAATTTGATGTGCTATTGTTATCAATATAACTACAAATATCTGTTACTTAGTTCTGTTTAATTCAGTAATGATAATAACTTTTTGCTTATTCTCATGATTTTCCTTCCAAACTTCTAAAAGAAGCATCCTGACATCACTTACGAGATTTATGGGTACCTTCAAAAGAGAAAGGGTCCCCACTACAATTTGATGTGCTATTGTTATCAATATAACTACAAATATCTGTTTCTTAATTCTGTTTAATTCAGTAATGATGACAACTTTTTGCTTATTCTCACGATTTTCCTTCCAAACTTCTAAAAGAAGCATCCTGACATCACTTATCAGATTTGTGGGTACCTTCAAAAGAGAAAGGGTCCACACTACAATTTGATGTGCTATTGTTATCAATATAACTACTAATATCTGTTACTTAATTCTGTTTAATTCAGTAATGATAATAACTTTTTCTTATTCTCATGATTTTCCTTCCAAACTTCTAAAAGAAGCATCCTGACATCACTTACCAGATTTGTGGGTACCTTCAAAAGAGAAAGGGTCCCAACTACAATTTGATGAGCTATTGTTATCAATATAACTACAAATATCTGTTACTTAATTCTGTTTAATTCAGTAATGATAATAACTTTTTGCTTATTCTCATGATTTTCCTTCCAAACTTCCAAAAGAAGCATCCTGACATCACTTACGAGATTTATGGGTACCTTCAAAAGAGAAAGGGTCCCCACTACAATTTGATGTGCTATTGTTATCAATATAACTACAAATATCTGTTTCTTAATTCTGTTTAATTCAGTAATGATGACAACTTTTTGCTTATTCTCACGATTTTCCTTCCAAACTTCTAAAAGAAGCATCCTGACATCACTTATCAGATTTGTGGGTACCTTCAAAAGAGAAAGGGTCCACACTACAATTTGATGTGCTATTGTTATCAATATAACTACTAATATCTGTTACTTAATTCTGTTTAATTCAGTAATGATAATAACTTTTTCTTATTCTCATGATTTTCCTTCCAAACTTCTAAAAGAAGCATCCTGACATCACTTACCAGATTTGTGGGTACCTTCAAAAGAGAAAGGGTCCCCACTACAATTTGATGAGCTATTGTTATCAATATAACTACATATATCTGTTTCTTAATTCTGTTTAATTCAGTAATGATAATAACTTTTTGCTTATTCTCATGATTTTCCTTCCGAACTTCTAAAAGAAGCATCCTAACATCACTTACGAGATTTGTGGGTACCTTCAAAAGAGAAAGGGTCCCCACTACAATTTGATGTGCTATTGTTATCAATATAACTACAAATATCTGTTACTTAGTTCTGTTTAATTCAGTAATGATAATAACTTTTTGCTTATTCTCATGATTTTCCTTCCAAACTTCTAAAAGAAGCATCCTGACATCACTTACGAGATTTATGGGTACCTTCAAAAGAGAAAGGGTCCCCACTACAATTTGATGTGCTATTGTTATCAATATAACTACAAATATCTGTTTCTTAATTCTGTTTAATTCAGTAATGATGACAACTTTTTGCTTATTCTCACGATTTTCCTTCCAAACTTCTAAAAGAAGCATCCTGACATCACTTATCAGATTTGTGGGTACCTTCAAAAGAGAAAGGGTCCACACTACAATTTGATGTGCTATTGTTATCAATATAACTACTAATATCTGTTACTTAATTCTGTTTAATTCAGTAATGATAATAACTTTTTTCTTATTCTCATGATTTTCCTTCCAAACTTCTAAAAGAAGCATCCTGACATCACTTACCAGATTTGTGGGTACCTTCAAAAGAGAAAGGGTCCACACTACAATTTGATGTGCTATTGTTATCAATATAACTACTAATATCTGTTACTTAATTCTGTTTAATCCAGTAATGATAATAACTTTTTCTTATTCTCATGATTTTCCTTCCAAACTTCTAAAAGAAGCATCCTGACATCACTTACCAGATTTGTGGGTACCTTCAAAAGAGAAAGGGTCCCCACTACAATTTGATGAGCTATTGTTATCAATATAACTACATATATCTGTTTCTTAATTCTGTTTAATTCAGTAATGATAATAACTTTTTGCTTATTTTCATGATTTTCCTTCCGAACTTCTAAAGAAGCATCCTAACATCACTTACGAGATTTTTGGGCACCTTCAAAAGAGAAAGGGTCCCCACTACAATTTGATGTGCTATTGTTATCAATATAACTACAAATATCTATTACTTAGTTCTGTTTAATTCAGTAATGATAATAACTTTTTGCTTATTCTCATGATTTTCCTTCCAAACTTCTAAAAGAAGCATCCTGACATCACTTACGAGATTTATGGGTACCTTCAAAAGAGAAAGGGTCCCCACTACAATTTGATGTGCTGTTGTTATCAATATAACTACAAATATCTGTTTCTTAATTCTGTTTAATTCAGTAATGATGATAACTTTTTGCTTATTCTCATGATTTTCCTTCCAAACTTCTAAAAGAAGCATCCTAACATCACTTACGAGATTTGTGGGTACCTTCAAAAGAGAAAGGGTCCCCACTACAATTTGATGTGCTAGTGTTATCAATATAACTACAAATATCTGTTACTTAGTTCTGTTTAATTCAGTAAAGATAATAACTTTTTGCTTATTCTCATGATTTTCCTTCCAAACTTCTAAAAGAAGCATCCTGACATCACTTACGAGATTTGTGGGTACCTTCAAAACAGAAAGGGTCCCCACTAGTATTTGATGTGCTATTGTTATCAATATACCTACAAATATCTGTTACTTAATTCTGTTTAATTAAGTAATGATAATAACTTTTCTTATTCTCATGATTTTCCTTCCAAACTTCTAAAAGAAGCATCCTGACATCACTTACCAGATTTGTGGGTACCTTCAAAAGAGAAAGGCTTCCCACTACAATTTGATATGCTATTGTTATCAATATAACTACAAATATCTGTTACTTAATTCTGTTTAATTCAGTAATGATGATAACTTTTTGCTTATTCTCATGATTTTCCTTCCAAACTTCTAAAAGAAGCATCCTGACATCACTTACGAGATTTATGGGTACCTTCAAAAGAGAAAGGGTCCCCACTACAATTTGATGTGCTATTGTTATCAATATAACTACAAATATCTGTTTCTTAATTCTGTTTAATTCAGTAATGATGACAACTTTTTGCTTATTCTCACGATTTTCCTTCCAAACTTCTAAAAGAAGCATCCTGACATCACTTATCAGATTTGTGGGTACCTTCAAAAGAGAAAGGGTCCACACTACAATTTGATGTGCTATTGTTATCAATATAACTACTAATATCTGTTACTTAATTCTGTTTAATTCAGTAATGATAATAACTTTTTTCTTATTCTCATGATTTTCCTTCCAAACTTCTAAAAGAAGCATCCTGACATCACTTACCAGATTTGTGGGTACCTTCAAAAGAGAAAGGGTCCCAACTACAATTTGATGAGCTATTGTTATCAATATAACTACAAATATCTGTTACTTAATTCTGTTTAATTCAGTAATGATAATAACTTTTTGCTTATTCTCATGATTTTCCTTCCAAACTTCTAAAAGAAGCATCCTGACATCACTTACGAGATTTATGGGTACCTTCAAAAGAGAAAGGGTCCCCACTACAATTTGATGTGCTATTGTTATCAATATAACTACAAATATCTGTTTCTTAATTCTGTTTAATTCAGTAATGATGACAACTTTTTTCTTATTCTCATGATTTTCCTTCCAAACTTCTAAAAGAAGCATCCTGACATCACTTATCAGATTTGTGGGTACCTTCAAAAGAGAAAGGGTCCACACTACAATTTGATGGGCTATTGTTATCAATATAACTACTATTATCTGTTACTTAATTCTGTTTAATTCAGTAATGATAATAACTTTTTTCTTATTCTCATGATTTTCCTTCCAAACTTCTAAAAGAAGCATCCTGACATCACTTACCAGATTTGTGGGTACCTTCAAAAGAGAAAGGGTCCCCACTACAATTTGATGAGCTATTGTTATCAATATAACTACATATATCTGTTTCTTAATTCTGTTTAATTCAGTAATGATAATAACTTTTTGCTTATTCTCATGATTTTCCTTCCGAACTTCTAAAAGAAGCATCCTAACATCACTTACGAGATTTGTATGTACCTTCAAAAGAGAAAGGGTCCCCACTACAATTTGATGTGCTATTGTTATCAATATAACTACAAATATCTGTTACTTAGTTCTGTTTAATTCAGTAATGATAATAACTTTTTGCTTATTCTCATGATTTTCCTTCCAAACTTCTAAAAGAAGCATCCTGACATCACTTACGAGATTTATGGGTACCTTCAAAAGAGAAAGGGTCCCCACTACAATTTGATGTGCTATTGTTATCAATATAACTACAAATATCTGTTTCTTAATTCTGTTTAATTCAGTAATGATGACAACTTTTTGCTTATTCTCACGATTTTCCTTCCAAACTTCTAAAAGAAGCATCCTGACATCACTTATCAGATTTGTGGGTACCTTCAAAAGAGAAAGGGTCCACACTACAATTTGATGTGCTATT
Source organism: Macrothele yani (assembly GCA_039090855.1). NCBI lineage: Eukaryota > Metazoa > Arthropoda > Arachnida > Araneae > Macrothelidae > Macrothele > Macrothele yani. The sequence continues at coordinate 198,112,084 of CM077009.1, read as the reverse complement.
GTTATCAATATAACTACTAATATCTGTTACTTAATTTTGTTTAATCCAGTAATGATAATAACTTTTTTCTTATTCTCATGATTTTCCTTCCAAACTTCTAAAAGAAGCATCCTGACATCACTTACCAGATTTGTGGGTACCTTCAAAAGAGAAAGGGTCCCCACTACAATTTGATGAGCTATTGTTATCAATATAACTACATATATCTGTTTCTTAATTCTGTTTAATTCAGTAATGATAATAACTTTTTGCTTATTTTCATGATTTTCCTTCCGAACTTCTAAAAGAAGCATCCTAACATCACTTACGAGATTTTTGGGCACCTTCAAAAGAGAAAGGGTCCCCACTACAATTTGATGTGCTATTGTTATCAATATAACTACAAATATCTATTACTTAGTTCTGTTTAATTCAGTAATGATAATAACTTTTTGCTTATTCTCATGATTTTCCTTCCAAACTTCTAAAAGAAGCATCCTGACATCACTTACGAGATTTATGGGTACCTTCAAAAGAGAAAGGGTCCCCACTACAATTTGATGTGCTGTTGTTATCAATATAACTACAAATATCTGTTTCTTAATTCTGTTTAATTCAGTAATGATGATAACTTTTTGCTTATTCTCATGATTTTCCTTCCAAACTTCTAAAAGAAGCATCCTAACATCACTTACGAGATTTGTGGGTACCTTCAAAAGAGAAAGGGTCCCCACTACAATTTGATGTGCTAGTGTTATCAATATAACTACAAATATCTGTTACTTAGTTCTGTTTAATTCAGTAAAGATAATAACTTTTTGCTTATTCTCATGATTTTCCTTCCAAACTTCTAAAAGAAGCATCCTGACATCACTTACGAGATTTGTGGGTACCTTCAAAAGAGAAAGGGTCCCCACTAGTATTTGATGTGCTATTGTTATCAATATACCTACAAATATCTGTTACTTAATTCTGTTTAATTAAGTAATGATAATAACTTTTTCTTATTCTCATGATTTTCCTTCCAAACTTCTAAAAGAAGCATCCTGACATCACTTACCAGATTTGTGGGTACCTTCAAAAGAGAAAGGCTTCCCACTACAATTTGATATGCTATTGTTATCAATATAACTACAAATATCTGTTACTTAATTCTGTTTAATTCAGTAATGATGATAACTTTTTGCTTATTCTCATGATTTTCTTTCCAAACTTCTAAAAGAAGCATCCTGACATCACTTACGAGATTTGTGGGTACCTTCAAAAGAGAAAGGGTCCCCACTACAATTTGATGCGCTATTGTTATGAATATAACTACAAATATCTGTTACTTAATTCTGTTTAATTCAGTAATGATGATAACTTTTTGCTTATTCTCATGATTTTCCTTCCAAACTTCTAAAAGAAGCATCCTGACATCACTTACGAGATTTGTGGGTACCTTCAAAAGAGAAAGGGTCCCCACTACAATTTGATGCGCTATTGTTATGAATATAACTACAAATATCTGTTACTTAATTCTGTTTAATTCAGTAATGATAATAACTTTTTGCTTATTCTCATGATTTTCCTTCCAAACTTCTAAAAGAAGCATCCTGACATCCCTTACCAGATTTGTGGATACCTTCAATGGAGAAAGGGTCCCCACTACAATTTGATGTGCTATTGTTATCAATATAACTACAAATATCTGTTACTTAATTCTGTTTAATTCAGTAATGATAATAACTTTTTGCTTATTCTCATGATTTTCCTTCCAAACTTCTAACAGAAGCATCCTGACATCACTTACGAGATTTGTGGGTACTTTCAAAGGAGAAAGGGTCCCCACTACAATTTGATGTGCTATTGTTATCAATATAACTACAAATATCTGTTACTTAATTCTGTTTAATTCAGTAATGATAATAACTTTTTGCTTATTCTCATGATTTTCCTTCCAAACTTCTAACAGAAGCATCCTGACATCACTTACGAGATTTGTGGGTACTTTCAAAGGAGAAAGGGTCCCCACTACAATTTGATGTGCTATTGTTATCAATATAACTACAAATATCTGTTACTTAATTCTGTTTAATTCAGTAATGATAATAACTTTTTGCTTATTCTCATGATTTTCCTTCCAAACTTCTAAAAGAAGCATCCTAACATCACTTACGAGATTTGTGGGTACCTTCAAAAGAGAAAGGGTCCCCACTACAATTTGATGTGCTATTGTTATCAATATAACTACAAATATCTGGTACTTAGTTCTGTTTAATTCAGTAATGATGATCACTTTTCTTCTTTCATTTTGAGAATATCTCATGTATGACACAAAATAAAAATAGTTTAAAGCATTTTAGTTCCTCCACCCCACCCACCCTCTCTCAGCCCCCAAAACAATCCTGGCATATCCTATGACCAAAATCCATTACACTGGCAAACTTGGTAAAGTGAAAACAATGCTTTTCCGAATACAAATCAGTTGAAGTGTAGCAGGAAACAAAACTTGTGTTGCTTTCATGGCAACATCCCAGGGAAAAAAAAAAGACATATTTGGATTATTCTCATCACATTAATGTTGTAAACAGAAGTTTTCTTCAAGATATGGTAATACAAACTAAATCTTGTGAACACAAGCACTGTTCCTGCAACACAACATACAGTTCTTCACCATTCACCATTATGAAGCAGAATGATTTTGCCTACAATGAAATGCTTATTGATTTCACTGCATCCCATGCCTTTTAATTACTATTAGGCCATCACAAATTAAAGAGGACAAAAACAAAATAAACGTTTATCTTTCGAGCCCGGTTACTCAGGTCAAATAAAAGTAAAAAAGCTCTCCTTTTTAATGATGCTTATATTAATTTTGTTATTCCTAGATACACTCTCATGCTTCAATGCTTTCATTCAGTTTCAACAATTTGCATCATCAATGCAGGATTTCAACAAACTATTTTTTGACTCCTGATCTTCACTAGGAAATTTCACACAATAAAAAACCTCTGATCATTCTTAACTTGCATCACAACTCATAACCTGACTACTAACTGTACAACCCTGGTAAAACTTTAATTATGTTACAGGCACACATATTTCCAAAAATGAAAAGCATGATTGGAAACGGATTATCTCCTGGAAAATCTGAAAGATAAATCTTACGCATCATTCAATGAATATTTCTACATCAAAATTAGGAAATCTCTTGTTCAAGCACACACAAAAAAAAGAGTTGCCGTTATTTATCTACATGAAGGAGCATATGCATTGAAATATAACTCTTCTGAGCAAAGTGCCTGGAGCATATATCATGCCAATTTCTGTAGCTTTACATAGCTACGTAATCAAAGAGAAAGGAGCAAAGCCAATAATTAACAAGCCTGCCCCATAAAGGAAGGATGGCCTACCCACTTGAGGCAATATCTGTAATGATGACGTCATAAAACCGATGATGGCTCCTCATGCGGTAGCTCAGGCGAACTACTGAACTGCCCTACGGCGTGCTCCAGCACTTAGCTCGAATTTTTTTTTTTTTTTTATTGGAGGTTTAACGACCACCGTGAGCAACTCGATGGGCTATAAGCAGTCGCCCGTCCCTAATTTAGGGTCACTGGTACCAGGGAAGGGAGAGAGCCAGTGCCGTAAGACAAACACAATATCCATGCCTCACCGGGATTCGAACCCGGACCCTTTCGGGCGAATGATCAGAGGCCATCGCTTAGACCACTGCGCCACCGGGGCTGCGCTCGAAATTTTAAGTTCTTCCCAACGGTTGTTATTGATTTCCAACGCCCATTTGGTCGTGAGTTTGGCTATTTTAACAAAGTGTTTTTCCGTATATTTGAGGAACTACGTTATTGTAACGTGTTTCTTCCGTCTTTTGTTATTCATTTTTTCGTATTTCCTTTTAATTTCTGTTGATTTTTTTACCGAAATTCGAAGTTCTTTCCAAGGGTTGTTGGTTTCCAACGCCCATTTGGTCCTGAGTTTTGCTATTTTAACAAAGTGTTTTCCGTATATTTGACGAACTACGTTATTGTAACGTGTTTTTTCCGTCTTTTTTATTCATTTTTGCTTATTTTCTTTTAATTTCAGTTGATTTTTTTTACCGAAATTTGAAGTTCTTTCCAACGCCCATTTGGTCGTGAGTTTTGCTATTTTAACAAAGTGTTTTCCGTATATTTGACGAACTACGTTATTGTAACGTGTTTTTTCCGTCTTTTTTTTATTCATTTTTGCTTATTTTCTTTTAATTTCAGTTGATTTTTTTACCGAAATTTGAAGTTCTTTCCAACGCCCATTTGGTCGTGAGTTTTGCTATTTTAACAAAGTGTTTTCCGTATATTTGACGAACTACGTTATTGTAACGTGTTTTTTCCGTCTTTTTTATTCATTTTTGCTTATTTTCTTTTAATTTCAGTTGATTTTTTTACCGAAATTTGAAGTTCTTTCCAACGCCCATTTGGTCGTGAGTTTGGCTATTTTAACAAAGTGTTTTCCGTATATTTGACGAACTACGTTATTGTAACGTGTTTTTTCCGTCTTTTTTTTATTCATTTTTGCTTATTTTCTTTTAATTTCAGTTGATTTTTTTTACCGAAATTTGAAGTTCTTTCCAACGCCCATTTGGTCGTGAGTTTTGCTATTTTAACAAAGTGTTTTCCGTATATTTGACGAACTACGTTATTGTAACGTGTTTTTTCCGTCTTTTTTTTATTCATTTTTGCTTATTTTCTTTTAATTTCAGTTGATTTTTTTTACCGAAATTTGAAGTTCTTTCCAACGCCCATTTGGTCGTGAGTTTGGCTATTTTAACAAAGTGTTTTCCGTATATTTGACGAACTACGTTATTGTAACGTGTTTTTTCCGTCTTTTTTTTATTCATTTTTGCTTATTTTCTTTTAATTTCAGTTGATTTTTACCGAAATTTGAAGTTCTTTCCAACGCCCATTTGGTCGTGAGTTTTGCTATTTTAACAAAGTGTTTTCCGTATATTTGACGAACTACGTTATTGTAACGTGTTTTTTCCGTCTTTTTTTTATTCATTTTTGCTTATTTTCTTTTAATTTCAGTTGATTTTTTTACCGAAATTTGAAGTTCTTTCCAACGCCCATTTGGTCGTGAGTTTGGCTATTTTAACAAAGTGTTTTCCGTATATTTGACGAACTACGTTATTGTAACGTGTTTTTTCCGTCTTTTTTTTATTCATTTTTGCTTATTTTCTTTTAATTTCAGTTGATTTTTTTACCGAAATTTGAAGTTCTTTCCAACGCCCATTTGGTCGTGAGTTTGGCTATTTTAACAAAGTGTTTTCCGTATATTTGACGAACTACGTTATTGTAACGTGTTTTTTCCGTCTTTTTTTTATTCATTTTTGCTTATTTTCTTTTAATTTCAGTTGATTTTTTTACCGAAATTTGAAGTTCTTTCCAACGCCCATTTGGTCGTGAGTTTGGCTATTTTAACAAAGTGTTTTCCGTATATTTGACGAACTACGTTATTGTAACGTGTTTTTTCCGTCTTTTTTATTCATTTTTGCTTATTTTCTTTTAATTTCAGTTGATTTTTTTTACCGAAATTTGAAGTTCTTTCCAACGCCCATTTGGTCGTGAGTTTTGCTATTTTAACAAAGTGTTTTCCGTATATTTGACGAACTACGTTATTGTAACGTGTTTTTTCCGTCTTTTTTATTCATTTTTGCTTATTTTCTTTTAATTTCAGTTGATTTTTTTTACCGAAATTTGAAGTTCTTTCCAACGCCCATTTGGTCGTGAGTTTTGCTATTTTAACAAAGTGTTTTCCGTATATTTGACGAACTACGTTATTGTAACGTGTTTTTTCCGTCTTTTTTTTATTCATTTTTGCTTATTTTCTTTTAATTTCAGTTGATTTTTTTTACCGAAATTTGAAGTTCTTTCCAACGCCCATTTGGTCGTGAGTTTGGCTATTTTAACAAAGTGTTTTCCGTATATTTGACGAACTACGTTATTGTAACGTGTTTTTTCCGTCTTTTTTTATTCATTTTTGCTTATTTTCTTTTAATTTCAGTTGATTTTTTTACCGAAATTTGAAGTTCTTTCCAACGCCCATTTGGTCGTGAGTTTTGCTATTTTAACAAAGTGTTTTCCGTATATTTGACGAACTACGTTATTGTAACGTGTTTTTTCCGTCTTTTTTTTATTCATTTTTGCTTATTTTCTTTTAATTTCAGTTGATTTTTTTACCGAAATTTGAAGTTCTTTCCAACGCCCATTTGGTCGTGAGTTTGGCTATTTTAACAAAGTGTTTTCCGTATATTTGACGAACTACGTTATTGTAACGTGTTTTTTCCGTCTTTTTTTTATTCATTTTTGCTTATTTTCTTTTAATTTCAGTTGATTTTTTTACCGAAATTTGAAGTTCTTTCCAACGCCCATTTGGTCGTGAGTTTTGCTATTTTAACAAAGTGTTTTCCGTATATTTGACGAACTACGTTATTGTAACGTGTTTTTTCCGTCTTTTTTTTATTCATTTTTGCTTATTTTCTTTTAATTTCAGTTGATTTTTTTTACCGAAATTTGAAGTTCTTTCCAACGCCCATTTGGTCGTGAGTTTGGCTATTTTAACAAAGTGTTTTCCGTATATTTGACGAACTACGTTATTGTAACGTGTTTTTCCGTCTTTTTTTTATTCATTTTGCTTATTTTCTTTTAATTTCAGTTGATTTTTTTACCGAAATTTGAAGTTCTTTCCAACGCCCATTTGGTCGTGAGTTTGGCTATTTTAACAAAGTGTTTTCCGTATATTTGACGAACTACGTTATTGTAACGTGTTTTTTCCGTCTTTTTTTATTCATTTTTGCTTATTTTCTTTTAATTTCAGTTGATTTTTTTTACCGAAATTTGAAGTTCTTTCCAACGCCCATTTGGTCGTGAGTTTGGCTATTTTAACAAAGTGTTTTCCGTATATTTGACGAACTACGTTATTGTAACGTGTTTTTTCCGTCTTTTTTTATTCATTTTTGCTTATTTTCTTTTAATTTCAGTTGATTTTTTTACCGAAATTTGAAGTTCTTTCCAACGCCCATTTGGTCGTGAGTTTTGCTATTTTAACAAAGTGTTTTCCGTATATTTGACGAACTACGTTATTGTAACGTGTTTTTTCCGTCTTTTTTTTATTCATTTTTGCTTATTTTCTTTTAATTTCAGTTGATTTTTTTTACCGAAATTTGAAGTTCTTTCCAACGCCCATTTGGTCGTGAGTTTGGCTATTTTAACAAAGTGTTTTCCGTATATTTGACGAACTACGTTATTGTAACGTGTTTTTCCGTCTTTTTTTATTCATTTTTGCTTATTTTCTTTTAATTTCAGTTGATTTTTTTACCGAAATTTGAAGTTCTTTCCAACGCCCATTTGGTCGTGAGTTTTGCTATTTTAACAAAGTGTTTTCCGTATATTTGACGAACTACGTTATTGTAACGTGTTTTTTCCGTCTTTTTTATTCATTTTTGCTTATTTTCTTTTAATTTCAGTTGATTTTTTTTACCGAAATTTGAAGTTCTTTTCCAACGCCCATTTGGTCGTGAGTTTTGCTATTTTAACAAAGTGTTTTCCGTATATTTGACGAACTACGTTATTGTAACGTGTTTTTTCCGTCTTTTTTATTCATTTTTGCTTATTTTCTTTTAATTTCAGTTGATTTTTTTACCGAAATTTGAAGTTCTTTCCAACGCCCATTTGGTCGTGAGTTTGGCTATTTTAACAAAGTGTTTTCCGTATATTTGACGAACTACGTTATTGTAACGTGTTTTTTCCGTCTTTTTTTTATTCATTTTTGCTTATTTTCTTTTAATTTCAGTTGATTTTTTTACCGAAATTTGAAGTTCTTTCCAACGCCCATTTGGTCGTGAGTTTGGCTATTTTAACAAAGTGTTTTCCGTATATTTGACGAACTACGTTATTGTAACGTGTTTCTTCCGTCTTTTTTTATTCATTTTTGCTTATTTTCTTTTAATTTCAGTTGATTCTTTTTACCGAAATTTGAAGTTCTTTCCAACGCCCATTTGGTCGTGAGTTTGGCTATTTTAACAAAGTGTTTTCCGTATATTTGACGAACTACGTTATTGTAACGTGTTTTTTCCGTCTTTTTTTTTATTCATTTTTGCTTATTTTCTTTTAATTTCAGTTGATTTTTTTACCGAAATTTGAAGTTCTTTCCAACGCCCATTTGGTCGTGAGTTTGGCTATTTTAACAAAGTGTTTTCCGTATATTTGACGAACTACGTTATTGTAACGTGTTTTTTCCGTCTTTTTTTATTCATTTTTGCTTATTTTCTTTTAATTTCAGTTGATTTTTTTACCGAAATTTGAAGTTCTTTCCAACGCCCATTTGGTCGTGAGTTTGGCTATTTTAACAAAGTGTTTTCCGTATATTTGACGAACTACGTTATTGTAACGTGTTTCTTCCGTCTTTTTTATTCATTTTTGCTTATTTTATTTTAATTTCAGTTGATTTTTTTACCGAAATTTGAAGTTCTTTCCAACGCCCATTTGGTCGTGAGTTTGGCTATTTTAACAAAGTGTTTTCCGTATATTTGACGAACTACGTTATTGTAACGTGTTTCTTCCGTCTTTTTTTTATTCATTTTTGCTTATTTTCTTTTAATTTCAGTTGATTTTTTTACCGAAATTTGAAGTTCTTTCCAACGCCCATTTGGTCGTGAGTTTGGCTATTTTAACAAAGTGTTTTCCGTATATTTGACGAACTACGTTATTGTAACGTGTTTTTTCCGTCTTTTTTTTATTCATTTTTGCTTATTTTCTTTTAATTTCAGTTGATTTTTTTTACCGAAATTTGAAGTTCTTTCCAACGCCCATTTGGTCGTGAGTTTGGCTATTTTAACAAAGTGTTTTCCGTATATTTGACGAACTACGTTATTGTAACGTGTTTTTTCCGTCTTTTTTTTATTCATTTTTGCTTATTTTCTTTTAATTTCAGTTGATTTTTTTACCGAAATTTGAAGTTCTTTCCAACGCCCATTTGGTCGTGAGTTTGGCTATTTTAACAAAGTGTTTTCCGTATATTTGACGAACTACGTTATTGTAACGTGTTTTTTCCGTCTTTTTTTATTCATTTTTGCTTATTTTCTTTTAATTTCAGTTGATTTTTTACCGAAATTTGAAGTTCTTTCCAACGCCCATTTGGTCGTGAGTTTGGCTATTTTAACAAAGTGTTTTCCGTATATTTGACGAACTACGTTATTGTAACGTGTTTTTTCCGTCTTTTTTTATTCATTTTTGCTTATTTTCTTTTAATTTCAGTTGATTTTTTTACCGAAATTTGAAGTTCTTTCCAACGCCCATTTGGTCGTGAGTTTTGCTATTTTAACAAAGTGTTTTCCGTATATTTGACGAACTACGTTATTGTAACGTGTTTTTTCCGTCTTTTTTTATTCATTTTTGCTTATTTTCTTTTAATTTCAGTTGATTTTTTTTACCGAAATTTGAAGTTCTTTCCAACGCCCATTTGGTCGTGAGTTTGGCTATTTTAACAAAGTGTTTTCCGTATATTTGACGAACTACGTTATTGTAACGTGTTTTTTCCGTCTTTTTTTATTCATTTTTGCTTATTTTCTTTTAATTTCAGTTGATTTTTTTACCGAAATTTGAAGTTCTTTCCAACGCCCATTTGGTCGTGAGTTTTGCTATTTTAACAAAGTGTTTTCCGTATATTTGACGAACTACGTTATTGTAACGTGTTTTTTCCGTCTTTTTTATTCATTTTTGCTTATTTTCTTTTAATTTCAGTTGATTTTTTTTACCGAAATTTGAAGTTCTTTCCAACGCCCATTTGGTCGTGAGTTTGGCTATTTTAACAAAGTGTTTTCCGTATATTTGACGAACTACGTTATTGTAACGTGTTTTTTCCGTCTTTTTTTATTCATTTTTGCTTATTTTCTTTTAATTTCAGTTGATTTTTTTACCGAAATTTGAAGTTCTTTCCAACGCCCATTTGGTCGTGAGTTTGGCTATTTTAACAAAGTGTTTTCCGTATATTTGACGAACTACGTTATTGTAACGTGTTTCTTCCGTCTTTTTTTATTCATTTTTGCTTATTTTATTTTAATTTCAGTTGATTTTTTTTACCGAAATTTGAAGTTCTTTCCAACGCCCATTTGGTCGTGAGTTTGGCTATTTTAACAAAGTGTTTTCCGTATATTTGACGAACTACGTTATTGTAACGTGTTTCTTCCGTCTTTTTTATTCATTTTTGCTTATTTTCTTTTAATTTCAGTTGATTTTTTTACCGAAATTTGAAGTTCTTTCCAACGCCCATTTGGTCGTGAGTTTGGCTATTTTAACAAAGTGTTTTCCGTATATTTGACGAACTACGTTATTGTAACGTGTTTTTTCCGTCTTTTTTTTATTCATTTTTGCTTATTTTCTTTTAATTTCAGTTGATTTTTTTACCGAAATTTGAAGTTCTTTCCAACGCCCATTTGGTCGTGAGTTTGGCTATTTTAACAAAGTGTTTTCCGTATATTTGACGAACTACGTTATTGTAACGTGTTTTTTCCGTCTTTTTTTATTCATTTTTGCTTATTTTCTTTTAATTTCAGTTGATTTTTTTACCGAAATTTGAAGTTCTTTCCAACGCCCATTTGGTCGTGAGTTTTGGCTATTTTAACAAAGTGTTTTCCGTATATTTGACGAACTACGTTATTGTAACGTGTTTTTTCCGTCTTTTTTTATTCATTTTGCTTATTTTCTTTTAATTTCAGTTGATTTTTTTACCGAAATTTGAAGTTCTTTCCAACGCCCATTTGGTCGTGAGTTTGGCTATTTTAACAAAGTGTTTTCCGTATATTTGACGAACTACGTTATTGTAACGTGTTTTTTCCGTCTTTTTTTTATTCATTTTTGCTTATTTTCTTTTAATTTCAGTTGATTTTTTTACCGAAATTTGAAGTTCTTTCCAACGCCCATTTGGTCGTGAGTTTGGCTATTTTAACAAAGTGTTTTCCGTATATTTGACGAACTACGTTATTGTAACGTGTTTTTTCCGTCTTTTTTTTATTCATTTTTGCTTATTTTCTTTTAATTTCAGTTGATTTTTTTTACCGAAATTTGAAGTTCTTTTCCAACGCCCATTTGGTCGTGAGTTTGGCTATTTTAACAAAGTGTTTTCCGTATATTTGACGAACTACGTTATTGTAACGTGTTTTTTCCGTCTTTTTTATTCATTTTTGCTTATTTTCTTTTAATTTCAGTTGATTTTTTTTTACCGAAATTTGAAGTTCTTTTCCAACGCCCATTTGGTCGTGAGTTTTGCTATTTTAACAAAGTGTTTTCCGTATATTTGACGAACTACGTTATTGTAACGTGTTTTTTCCGTCTTTTTTATTCATTTTTGCTTATTTTCTTTTAATTTCAGTTGATTTTTTACCGAAATTTGAAGTTCTTTCCAACGCCCATTTGGTCGTGAGTTTGGCTATTTTAACAAAGTGTTTTCCGTATATTTGACGAACTACGTTATTGTAACGTGTTTTTTCCGTCTTTTTTTATTCATTTTTGCTTATTTTCTTTTAATTTCAGTTGATTTTTTTACCGAAATTTGAAGTTCTTTCCAACGCCCATTTGGTCGTGAGTTTTGCTATTTTAACAAAGTGTTTTCCGTATATTTGACGAACTACGTTATTGTAACGTGTTTTTTCCGTCTTTTTTTATTCATTTTTGCTTATTTTCTTTTAATTTCAGTTGATTTTTTTACCGAAATTTGAAGTTCTTTCCAACGCCCATTTGGTCGTGAGTTTTGCTATTTTAACAAAGTGTTTTCCGTATATTTGACGAACTACGTTATTGTAACGTGTTTTTTCCGTCTTTTTTTTATTCATTTTTGCTTATTTTCTTTTAATTTCAGTTGATTTTTTTACCGAAATTTGAAGTTCTTTCCAACGCCCATTTGGTCGTGAGTTTTGCTATTTTAACAAAGTGTTTTCCGTATATTTGACGAACTACGTTATTGTAACGTGTTTTTTCCGTCTTTTTTTTATTCATTTTTGCTTATTTTCTTTTAATTTCAGTTGATTTTTTTTACCGAAATTTGAAGTTCTTTCCAACGCCCATTTGGTCGTGAGTTTGGCTATTTTAACAAAGTGTTTTCCGTATATTTGACGAACTACGTTATTGTAACGTGTTTTTTCCGTCTTTTTTATTCATTTTTGCTTATTTTCTTTTAATTTCAGTTGATTTTTTTACCGAAATTTGAAGTTCTTTCCAACGCCCATTTGGTCGTGAGTTTTGCTATTTTAACAAAGTGTTTTCCGTATATTTGACGAACTACGTTATTGTAACGTGTTTTTTCCGTCTTTTTTTATTCATTTTTGCTTATTTTCTTTTAATTTCAGTTGATTTTTTTTACCGAAATTTGAAGTTCTTTCCAACGCCCATTTGGTCGTGAGTTTGGCTATTTTAACAAAGTGTTTTCCGTATATTTGACGAACTACGTTATTGTAACGTGTTTCTTCCGTCTTTTTTTATTCATTTTTGCTTATTTTATTTTAATTTCAGTTGATTTTTTTTACCGAAATTTGAAGTTCTTTCCAACGCCCATTTGGTCGTGAGTTTGGCTATTTTAACAAAGTGTTTTCCGTATATTTGACGAACTACGTTATTGTAACGTGTTTCTTCCGTCTTTTTTATTCATTTTTGCTTATTTTCTTTTAATTTCAGTTGATTTTTTTTACCGAAATTTGAAGTTCTTTCCAACGCCCATTTGGTCGTGAGTTTGGCTATTTTAACAAAGTGTTTTCCGTATATTTGACGAACTACGTTATTGTAACGTGTTTTTTCCGTCTTTTTTTTATTCATTTTTGCTTATTTTCTTTTAATTTCAGTTGATTTTTTTACCGAAATTTGAAGTTCTTTCCAACGCCCATTTGGTCGTGAGTTTGGCTATTTTAACAAAGTGTTTTCCGTATATTTGACGAACTACGTTATTGTAACGTGTTTTTTCCGTCTTTTTTATTCATTTTTGCTTATTTTCTTTTAATTTCAGTTGATTTTTTTTACCGAAATTTGAAGTTCTTTCCAACGCCCATTTGGTCGTGAGTTTGGCTATTTTAACAAAGTGTTTTCCGTATATTTGACGAACTACGTTATTGTAACGTGTTTTTTCCGTCTTTTTTTTATTCATTTTTGCTTATTTTCTTTTAATTTCAGTTGATTTTTTTACCGAAATTTGAAGTTCTTTCCAACGCCCATTTGGTCGTGAGTTTGGCTATTTTAACAAAGTGTTTTCCGTATATTTGACGAACTACGTTATTGTAACGTGTTTTTTCCGTCTTTTTTTTATTCATTTTTGCTTATTTTCTTTTAATTTCAGTTGATTTTTTTTACCGAAATTTGAAGTTCTTTCCAACGCCCATTTGGTCGTGAGTTTGGCTATTTTAACAAAGTGTTTTCCGTATATTTGACGAACTACGTTATTGTAACGTGTTTTTTCCGTCTTTTTTTTATTCATTTTTGCTTATTTTCTTTTAATTTCAGTTGATTTTTTTACCGAAATTTGAAGTTCTTTCCAACGCCCATTTGGTCGTGAGTTTGGCTATTTTAACAAAGTGTTTTCCGTATATTTGACGAACTACGTTATTGTAACGTGTTGTTTCCGTCTTTTTTTATTCATTTTTGCTTATTTTCTTTTAATTTCAGTTGATTTTTTTACCGAAATTTGAAGTTCTTTCCAACGCCCATTTGGTCGTGAGTTTTGCTATTTTAACAAAGTGTTTTCCGTATATTTGACGAACTACGTTATTGTAACGTGTTTTTTCCGTCTTTTTTTTATTCATTTTTGCTTATTTTCTTTTAATTTCAGTTGATTTTTTTTACCGAAATTTGAAGTTCTTTCCAACGCCCATTTGGTCGTGAGTTTGGCTATTTTAACAAAGTGTTTTCCGTATATTTGACGAACTACGTTATTGTAACGTGTTTTTTCCGTCTTTTTTATTCATTTTTGCTTATTTTCTTTTAATTTCAGTTGATTTTTTTACCGAAATTTGAAGTTCTTTCCAACGCCCATTTGGTCGTGAGTTTTGCTATTTTAACAAAGTGTTTTCCGTATATTTGACGAACTACGTTATTGTAACGTGTTTTTTCCGTCTTTTTTTTATTCATTTTTGCTTATTTTCTTTTAATTTCAGTTGATTTTTTTTTACCGAAATTTGAAGTTCTTTCCAACGCCCATTTGGTCGTGAGTTTGGCTATTTTAACAAAGTGTTTTCCGTATATTTGACGAACTACGTTATTGTAACGTGTTTTTTCCGTCTTTTTTTTATTCATTTTTGCTTATTTTCTTTTAATTTCAGTTGATTTTTTTACCGAAATTTGAAGTTCTTTCCAACGCCCATTTGGTCGTGAGTTTGGCTATTTTAACAAAGTGTTTTCCGTATATTTGACGAACTACGTTATTGTAACGTGTTTCTTCCGTCTTTTTTTTATTCATTTTTGCTTATTTTATTTTAATTTCAGTTGATTTTTTTTACCGAAATTTGAAGTTCTTTCCAACGCCCATTTGGTCGTGAGTTTGGCTATTTTAACAAAGTGTTTTCCGTATATTTGACGAACTACGTTATTGTAACGTGTTTCTTCCGTCTTTTTTTTATTCATTTTTGCTTATTTTCTTTTAATTTCAGTTGATTTTTTTTACCGAAATTTGAAGTTCTTTCCAACGCCCATTTGGTCGTGAGTTTGGCTATTTTAACAAAGTGTTTTCCGTATATTTGACGAACTACGTTATTGTAACGTGTTTTTTCCGTCTTTTTATTCATTTTTGCTTATTTTCTTTTAATTTCAGTTGATTTTTTTACCGAAATTTGAAGTTCTTTCCAACGCCCATTTGGTCGTGAGTTTGGCTATTTTAACAAAGTGTTTTCCGTATATTTGACGAACTACGTTATTGTAACGTGTTTTTTCCGTCTTTTTTATTCATTTTTGCTTATTTTCTTTTAATTTCAGTTGATTTTTTTACCGAAATTTGAAGTTCTTTCCAACGCCCATTTGGTCGTGAGTTTGGCTATTTTAACAAAGTGTTTTCCGTATATTTGACGAACTACGTTATTGTAACGTGTTTTTTCCGTCTTTTTTTTATTCATTTTTGCTTATTTTCTTTTAATTTCAGTTGATTTTTTTACCGAAATTTGAAGTTCTTTCCAACGCCCATTTGGTCGTGAGTTTGGCTATTTTAACAAAGTGTTTTCCGTATATTTGACGAACTACGTTATTGTAACGTGTTTTTTCCGTCTTTTTTTTATTCATTTTTGCTTATTTTCTTTTAATTTCAGTTGATTTTTTTACCGAAATTTGAAGTTCTTTCCAACGCCCATTTGGTCGTGAGTTTGGCTATTTTAACAAAGTGTTTTCCGTATATTTGACGAACTACGTTATTGTAACGTGTTTTTTCCGTCTTTTTTTATTCATTTTTGCTTATTTTCTTTTAATTTCAGTTGATTTTTTTACCGAAATTTGAAGTTCTTTCCAACGCCCATTTGGTCGTGAGTTTGGCTATTTTAACAAAGTGTTTTCCGTATATTTGACGAACTACGTTATTGTAACGTGTTTTTTCCGTCTTTTTTTTATTCATTTTTGCTTATTTTCTTTTAATTTCAGTTGATTTTTTTTACCGAAATTTGAAGTTCTTTCCAACGCCCATTTGGTCGTGAGTTTTGCTATTTTAACAAAGTGTTTTCCGTATATTTGACGAACTACGTTATTGTAACGTGTTTTTTCCGTCTTTTTTTTATTCATTTTTTGCTTATTTTCTTTTAATTTCAGTTGATTTTTTTACCGAAATTTGAAGTTCTTTCCAACGCCCATTTGGTCGTGAGTTTTGGCTATTTTAACAAAGTGTTTTCCGTATATTTGACGAACTACGTTATTGTAACGTGTTTTTTCCGTCTTTTTTTTATTCATTTTTGCTTATTTTCTTTTAATTTCAGTTGATTTTTTTACCGAAATTTGAAGTTCTTTCCAACGCCCATTTGGTCGTGAGTTTTGCTATTTTAACAAAGTGTTTTCCGTATATTTGACGAACTACGTTATTGTAACGTGTTTTTTCCGTCTTTTTTATTCATTTTTGCTTATTTTCTTTTAATTTCAGTTGATTTTTTTTTACCGAAATTTGAAGTTCTTTCCAACGCCCATTTGGTCGTGAGTTTGGCTATTTTAACAAAGTGTTTTCCGTATATTTGACGAACTACGTTATTGTAACGTGTTTTTTCCGTCTTTTTTATTCATTTTTGCTTATTTTCTTTTAATTTCAGTTGATTTTTTTTACCGAAATTTGAAGTTCTTTCCAACGCCCATTTGGTCGTGAGTTTTGCTATTTTAACAAAGTGTTTTCCGTATATTTGACGAACTACGTTATTGTAACGTGTTTTTTTCCGTCTTTTTTTTATTCATTTTTGCTTATTTTCTTTTAATTTCAGTTGATTTTTTACCGAAATTTGAAGTTCTTTCCAACGCCCATTTGGTCGTGAGTTTGGCTATTTTAACAAAGTGTTTTCCGTATATTTGACGAACTACGTTATTGTAACGTGTTTCTTCCGTCTTTTTTTTATTCATTTTTGCTTATTTTATTTTAATTTCAGTTGATTTTTTTACCGAAATTTGAAGTTCTTTCCAACGCCCATTTGGTCGTGAGTTTGGCTATTTTAACAAAGTGTTTTCCGTATATTTGACGAACTACGTTATTGTAACGTGTTTCTTCCGTCTTTTTTATTCATTTTTGCTTATTTTCTTTTAATTTCAGTTGATTTTTTTTACCGAAATTTGAAGTTCTTTCCAACGCCCATTTGGTCGTGAGTTTGGCTATTTTAACAAAGTGTTTTCCGTATATTTGACGAACTACGTTATTGTAACGTGTTTTTTCCGTCTTTTTTTTATTCATTTTTGCTTATTTTCTTTTAATTTCAGTTGATTTTTTTACCGAAATTTGAAGTTCTTTCCAACGCCCATTTGGTCGTGAGTTTGGCTATTTTAACAAAGTGTTTTCCGTATATTTGACGAACTACGTTATTGTAACGTGTTTCTTCCGTCTTTTTTTTATTCATTTTTGCTTATTTTCTTTTAATTTCAGTTGATTTTTTTTACCGAAATTTGAAGTTCTTTCCAACGCCCATTTGGTCGTGAGTTTGGCTATTTTAACAAAGTGTTTTCCGTATATTTGACGAACTACGTTATTGTAACGTGTTTTTTCCGTCTTTTTTATTCATTTTTGCTTATTTTCTTTTTAATTTCAGTTGATTTTTTTACCGAAATTTGAAGTTCTTTCCAACGCCCATTTGGTCGTGAGTTTGGCTATTTTAACAAAGTGTTTTCCGTATATTTGACGAACTACGTTATTGTAACGTGTTTTTTCCGTCTTTTTTTATTCATTTTTGCTTATTTTCTTTTAATTTCAGTTGATTTTTTTACCGAAATTTGAAGTTCTTTCCAACGCCCATTTGGTCGTGAGTTTGGCTATTTTAACAAAGTGTTTTCCGTATATTTGACGAACTACGTTATTGTAACGTGTTTTTTTCCGTCTTTTTTTTATTCATTTTTGCTTATTTTCTTTTAATTTCAGTTGATTTTTTTTACCGAAATTTGAAGTTCTTTCCAACGCCCATTTGGTCGTGAGTTTGGCTATTTTAACAAAGTGTTTTCCGTATATTTGACGAACTACGTTATTGTAACGTGTTTTTTCCGTCTTTTTTTTATTCATTTTTGCTTATTTTCTTTTAATTTCAGTTGATTTTTTTACCGAAATTTGAAGTTCTTTCCAACGCCCATTTGGTCGTGAGTTTGGCTATTTTAACAAAGTGTTTTCCGTATATTTGACGAACTACGTTATTGTAACGTGTTTTTTCCGTCTTTTTTTATTCATTTTTGCTTATTTTCTTTTAATTTCAGTTGATTTTTTTACCGAAATTTGAAGTTCTTTCCAACGCCCATTTGGTCGTGAGTTTGGCTATTTTAACAAAGTGTTTTCCGTATATTTGACGAACTACGTTATTGTAACGTGTTTTTTCCGTCTTTTTTATTCATTTTTGCTTATTTTCTTTTAATTTCAGTTGATTTTTTTACCGAAATTTGAAGTTCTTTCCAACGCCCATTTGGTCGTGAGTTTTGCTATTTTAACAAAGTGTTTTCCGTATATTTGACGAACTACGTTATTGTAACGTGTTTTTTCCGTCTTTTTTATTCATTTTTGCTTATTTTCTTTTAATTTCAGTTGATTTTTTTACCGAAATTTGAAGTTCTTTCCAACGCCCATTTGGTCGTGAGTTTGGCTATTTTAACAAAGTGTTTTCCGTATATTTGACGAACTACGTTATTGTAACGTGTTTTTTCCGTCTTTTTTTATTCATTTTTGCTTATTTTCTTTTAATTTCAGTTGATTTTTTTTACCGAAATTTGAAGTTCTTTCCAACGCCCATTTGGTCGTGAGGTTTTGCTATTTTAACAAAAGTGTTTTCCGTATATTTGACGAACTACGTTATTGTAACGTGTTTTTTCCGTCTTTTTTTATTCATTTTTGCTTATTTTCTTTTAATTTCAGTTGATTTTTTTACCGAAATTTGAAGTTCTTTCCAACGCCCATTTGGTCGTGAGTTTGGCTATTTTAACAAAGTGTTTTCCGTATATTTGACGAACTACGTTATTGTAACGTGTTTCTTCCGTCTTTTTTTTATTCATTTTTGCTTATTTTATTTTAATTTCAGTTGATTTTTTTTTACCGAAATTTGAAGTTCTTTCCAACGCCCATTTGGTCGTGAGTTTGGCTATTTTAACAAAGTGTTTTCCGTATATTTGACGAACTACGTTATTGTAACGTGTTTCTTCCGTCTTTTTTTTATTCATTTTTGCTTATTTTCTTTTAATTTCAGTTGATTTTTTTACCGAAATTTGAAGTTCTTTCCAACGCCCATTTGGTCGTGAGTTTGGCTATTTTAACAAAGTGTTTTCCGTATATTTGACGAACTACGTTATTGTAACGTGTTTTTTTCCGTCTTTTTTTTATTCATTTTTGCTTATTTTCTTTTAATTTCAGTTGATTTTTTTTACCGAAATTTGAAGTTCTTTCCAACGCCCATTTGGTCGTGAGTTTGGCTATTTTAACAAAGTGTTTTCCGTATATTTGACGAACTACGTTATTGTAACGTGTTTTTTTCCGTCTTTTTTATTCATTTTTGCTTATTTTCTTTTAATTTCAGTTGATTTTTTTTTACCGAAATTTGAAGTTCTTTCCAACGCCCATTTGGTCGTGAGTTTGGCTATTTTAACAAAGTGTTTTCCGTATATTTGACGAACTACGTTATTGTAACGTGTTTTTTCCGTCTTTTTTTTTATTCATTTTTGCTTATTTTTCTTTTAATTTCAGTTGATTTTTTTTTACCGAAATTTGAAGTTCTTTCCAACGCCCATTTGGTCGTGAGTTTGGCTATTTTAACAAAGTGTTTTCCGTATATTTGACGAACTACGTTATTGTAACGTGTTTTTTCCGTCTTTTTTATTCATTTTTGCTTATTTTCTTTTAATTTCAGTTGATTTTTTTTACCGAAATTTGAAGTTCTTTCCAACGCCCATTTGGTCGTGAGTTTGGCTATTTTAACAAAGTGTTTTCCGTATATTTGACGAACTACGTTATTGTAACGTGTTTTTTTCCGTCTTTTTTTATTCATTTTTGCTTATTTTCTTTTAATTTCAGTTGATTTTTTTACCGAAATTTGAAGTTCTTTCCAACGCCCATTTGGTCGTGAGTTTTGCTATTTTAACAAAGTGTTTTCCGTATATTTGACGAACTACGTTATTGTAACGTGTTTTTTCCGTCTTTTTTTTATTCATTTTTGCTTATTTTCTTTTAATTTCAGTTGATTTTTTTACCGAAATTTGAAGTTCTTTCCAACGCCCATTTGGTCGTGAGTTTGGCTATTTTAACAAAGTGTTTTCCG